>OY997274.1:422477805-424977805 GCA_963921465.1 Triticum timopheevii
GCACCCAGGGCTTATAAACCGCTCCTACTCCCTCTCTCTTGGCGAGGTGGGACTAAAAAACAGCTTACCCTTTAGTACCGGTTGGAGCCACCAACCGGTACTAAAGGTGGTGCGCTGCCTGCATAAAATTTAATTAGTGTCATTTAGCTCAAAACAAATCATTAAATGCATGAAAAATATCAAATGAAGGCAGAAATGGTTGAAAGTTGATGGCATCGCTTTGAATGATGCATACTGAATGCACAAAAAGTCTGGAGTTGTAATACGTTTAAAAAAATGAAATGTCTTTATAACAGATGAGTTTAATTTCGTCAGAAACCTGAATACTTCGAAAGAGATTGTCCAGTTTGTAAACGAAGTGCATCCAGTTTTTGCCGTAACCCTCTCTATTTTTTTGAACAATCTATGTGGGTGAAATGATGATACCATGTCAAGTTTCAACTTTTTCAGAGTTCATTTGTAGTGCTTTTCAATTTTCAGGTCATTTAGTTCTCAAAACAAATCATTGAATGCATGAAAAATAGCAAATGAAGGCAGAAATGGTTGAAAGTTCATGGCGTCGCTTT
The DNA here is from genome assembly GCA_963921465.1 of Triticum timopheevii. Taxonomy (NCBI): domain Eukaryota; kingdom Viridiplantae; phylum Streptophyta; class Magnoliopsida; order Poales; family Poaceae; genus Triticum; species Triticum timopheevii. The sequence continues at coordinate 422,478,372 of OY997274.1, forward strand.
GAATGGTGCATACTGAACGCAAAAAATATAAGAACATTTACATCACGATCTTATATTTCTTTAGAGTCTAAACTGTCAATATGATCTTATAACATAAAAAATACTTTGATCATCAATGATCTTTGTGTGTACAATCTGAATTGTCAATATGAGTCATCAACGATTTATAAACCGATGAAGACTCATATTGCGGCCACAAATTCTACACATAGAGTTCAATGAAGACCAAGTGCTTGTGATAGTTTGAGAAATAACATATTTAAGGTGGTAAAAGGCTTGTTAGGGGAGCGAGGTGGGACTAAAAACAGCTTGCCATAACCTCATTAGTACCGGTTCATGGTACGAACCGGCACTAAATGGTGATGGTGGGGCCATAGCCTGACCGCAGGCTGACACATCCCCTTTAGTACCGGTTCGTGGCATGAACCGGTACTAAAGTTTCGCCACGAACCGGTGCTATTGATCGCCGCCACGAACCGGTGCTATTGTACACATTAGTGCCGGCTAAAATTCAAACCGGCACTATTGGGCTTCACGTATGACCCTTTTTCTACTAGTGATAGTGTGTATTAGCTATTTTTAGAGTCAAATTTCCTAATCTTTAACCAAGTATACAGGAAATTTTATCAACATCTAGAAAACCAAATTGGTACCAATACATTCATTATAAAGTATAATTTCATAAGATGTATATTTGGTATTGAAGATATTTATATACTTTTCTCCATATAATAAATTTGGTCAAAATTTGTGAATTTAACTCCTGAGAAAACTAATGTGTAATGTATAATGGAAAAATGGGAGTACATTGTATTACTAATTACACCATTTATAGTAGGTCAGATTACCCTCGTTTAGTAAAACTGAACCCCGATTCTGTTTATAAGCATTCCAACCCATTTTATATGGTGGGACCCACTCATCACGTGATTGGCCATGATGACAAGGCACACAACTGAGATATGTATTTAGTCGAGGTGTTTCCAGTGTCCAAGTCCAACCTATAAGGTCAGCCAATGAGGAATATATACTCAGCCGGGTATTCTTGTCCCATCTTAATCCTCACCATCCCCGTACCCAGTGCAGAGATAAGAAAAACCTCTTCCAAATTCCATTGGGTTTCTCATTCTTGCAAAAATAAAAGAAACGACAACCATAAGTAGCACACTATATATCAACAATTCAGCCGTTGGGGGTTAGACTAGGTCCGGGTTTTTTTGGGGTGGGGGGGGGGGGGGGGGGGTGGGGGGGTTGGGCTCAGCCGCGCAGGATTTTCGGGTGTTCTTTTTGAAGCAACTATGCATGGAGATAGGAGACTGAAATTGCTAGTTAGATGGGCGATACATTAAAGCTATGGTTTATGGAGCTCGACAGTACATTTGGACCGACTACCTTGTGGTGGAGATTAATGTTAGCACATCCTCTTTTTCTGATATGATAGAATAAATACCCAGAAGGACATAGGTAACAGTACACGTTGCCACCTTAACTAAGGGCGTGGTAGCGTGGGCACCTTGACATCGTGGCAAGGCTTTATGGATGGTGGTGCCGTTGTACGTTACACGCCTCCTACTTTGTCGAACTGCCGATCATATCTCTCTACCCATCCGCGTGGATGCAGCCACAAGGTCTTCCGAATGTCTGGGATGTACGGCTTGATCCTATTTCTAGCAACCTTTTAGCAAGTTTTATTAATCGATAGCATTGACAAAGCATTGAAGGATTTACATTGAGACACAACCTTTTAGCATTTTTCTTTGTATTTAGTACTCAAAAGTGAACGTGAAGGGGTCATTTCAACTTTAGAAACTGGACTAAGTGCACCCCTCATGTTTTTTTTTTCTAAAGCAACTAGATCAACGTCGAGATCACTCTAGCGACCGTTGTTTTCTTCTCCAGCTCTAATTACTGAACTTTCACAGGTTTGATTACTTGCTAAACATGGCACATACATCCGGGCACATGCTCGCCACATGACATAACCTTTCTTATTTTCTGTTCTCTAACCACCACACTACCCTTACTTCCATTGTAAGTTTTGTTATACTAGTCAGGAAAGCTATGAACGATAAAAAAAAGTCAGGCTAGTGCGGATTGCTTGGGTACCCTTTCTGTGATATTGCTCCGTGGAATGCTTTTTCTTACGATTTCTATTGACTTAGGTACCCAAAATTCAAACGGAAGGAAGATATTGATTCTATTTATAAGGGCACGTACAATGGTTAGATAATCTTATCTTAAACCCGTCATATGCAATTAATCTAGAGAATACAATAAAAAATGTTGTACAACGGATTATCTCTTAGTTTTGTCTCTCTCAAAATAGACCTTTCCTCGCTTTATAAATAAAGTCACCATCATGTCCATACGACAAGTTGAGAGCATCTCCAACAACTGCCCTTTTTTCGTGCACCGAAAAGCCTTTGAAGTAAAATTTATGGCATCAAAAAGTGATTTTTTTTTGGGCACAACAAAGTGGCATCTCTGATAGCTGCCCTATAACGGGGCACCAAATATGGCACAATCACGCCAACAGCTACCCTGAAATATGGCCGCCGCACGACAGCCACATATCTAGTTCTTCATCTCCATTACATACGTATATAAATATCAAATGCATCTCAATGAATTCAAAACAAACTAACAAATTATTACATAGTTCATCAAATTACTACATGGTTCGTCAAATCCACGACATAAATTGTTCATCAAACTCAACAATAAAGTTTAGCACACAATACAACAAAGTTCATCACATAAATGCAACAAACATAGAGATAAAATTAGACCTGTTGTCTCCCATGCCATGCCCACCACTCCTCCATGAGATTTTTTTTGAAGATCTTCGCGCGTATCAGCATCTCAAATGCCATGGTACACCTCAAGAAAATGTCGGTATCGGCCTTACCTCCGACTCGGCCGCACCGGTCGTCCCATGAGGTCATAGATACTGTAATACAATTCATGTCCATACTCGTTCTAAATGATCATATTATGCAAGATCACGCAGGCTATGATGATATACCAAAGGATATCTTGATTCCAAAATCTAGTCGGTCCATACGCAATAGAAAATTAGGATTGCAAGATCCCAAAAGCCCTCTTCACGTCTTTTTTAGCAGTAAAATTGAGCATTATGAAAGTGAAGTTTTTCTTACCATGGGGGCTTAAAAGTGGCTTGACAAAAGTAGCCCACTTCGAGTAAATCTCATCCGCAAGGTATACCCAAGTTGTATGCGTGACCATTTGCTTGGACGTTCACCAAGATAGTTCCACATTGGCTAACTCTGTAAAGAGGGTGTGATCGGTCATTGCAACATCCAGGCATCCCAAAATAGGCACGCTAAATCCATGTCTCCTGATTGGTCGCGACCTCAAGAATGATAGAGGTATCCTGCTTGCATCCTTTGAACTGGCCATGCCATGTTGCAAGGCAGTTCTTCCATTTCCACGGCATGCACTCAATGGATCCAAGCATGCCCGGAAAGCCATGGGCTTTGTTCATCTCCAAAAGTCTCATCGTGTCCTCGTCATTGGGTGCTTTCAAATACACTGGATCAAACACTTCCACCGCCCTCTTGGCAAATTGTTTGATGAAGAAGATTGAGGTAAAAATGGCTATGGAAGTACCACCGTCAACGCTTGGAAGGTGATTGCGCTGCGAAAAATCACCAATGTTGTGTCGTCGACACCACGCGAAGCTCGTCGTCGATCAGCTCGATCGCGGCTGTCGGGTGGCAAGCAGTGGTGCACCGATGGCCGCTAGACACGTTCGAGCCGCGACAGCCATATGGGTGGCTGCTAGCCAAAATCGGAGGTGTTGTGGGCGCTCCGGTGGCCTTCCTAGGTAGTGGGGTAGAGCGGCAGGATTAGGGCGGAGTCGGGAGTAGGCGACTGAGTGGCGACAGTGGCCTTTTGCGGCAGAAAATCATCGTTGCCAGCTGACAGGGCGGAGGTCAGCCGCACATGAGAAGGAAATGGATGCGGTTGGGCTGTCGCGGGCTGGGGGAGGGTGGGGATGTCGCTCTTTTTTGCGGCATCTACCCAAGTGTTGTATATTTGCAGCACTTGGTGCTGCATTTTAAGGGTTGCCCAAAAAATTTTTGCAAAAAAATTATGATAGGGCAACTATTGGTGGCTGTTTTTTGCCTCCAAGTGCCCTAAAAAAGGCCTAGTGCTCTGTTTTAGGGCAGCTATTGGAGATGCTATCAAGTGCAGTAAAATAGAATAGTCTATTGGGCATCAGCACAAACAAGCCCAAAGAAAACTTAAAATAAATAGGAAAAAAAGATCACCAAGTGGCTGGAGTCTTAGGAGGCTTGCGGCGAGACAAGTCGGCGCGCGACATTAGTCATCACGTCCATCATGAAGCTCGGCTGATCGCGATCTCCATGTCTAGACAGCGGGTGCCAGTGTTGCAAAAAAACAAACAAGGAATTTGAACATAGAGTTAGAGGCCCGCCATAAGAAAGAATCGCTCGGTTACCATCTTATTGTGTGTTGTCCACAACGCTCAAACTAGCGTTGTAAACACAAGCCAAAAGGGGCGTCTCCTCTTCTAGGTCTGGTTGGCACAAGTTTGAAGGAAGCTGATCAGGTCCAGTGCCTCCTTGTCAGGCCCAAGAGCTTCACACTCAAAACTCTAAAGAAACCTAGCTATCGTGTGCTACCTCTTGAGCATGCGTTGATTTTCCCTTCAAGAGGAAAGGGTGATGCAGCAAAGTAGCGTAAGTATTTCCCTCAGTTTTTGAGAACCAAGTTATCAATCCAGTAGGAGGCCACACGCAAGTCCCTCGTACCTACACAACAAATAAGAACCTTGCAACCAACATGATAAAGGGGTTGTCAATCCCTTCACGGCCACTTGCAAAAGTGAGATCTGATAGAGATGATAAGATAATATTTTTGGTATTTTTATGATAAAGATTAAAAGTAAAGATTGCAAAATAAATGGCGACAGAAATAGCTAGTTGATGGAAGATTAATATGATGGAAAATAGACCCGGGGGCCATAGGTTTCACTAGTGGCTTCTCTCAAGATAGCATAAGTATTACGGTGGGTGAACAAATTACTGTCGAGCAATTGATAGAAAAGTGCCTAGTTATGAGAATATCTAGGCATGATCATGTATATAGGCATCACGTCCGCGACAAGTAGACCGAAACGATTCAACATCTACTACTATTACTCCACACGTCGACCGCTATCCAGCATGCATCTAGAGTATTAAGTTCATAAAAACAGAGTAACGCATTAGGCAAAATGACATGATGTAGAGGGATAAACTCAAGCAATATGAAATAAACCCCATCTTTTTATCCTCGATGGCAACAATACAATACATGCCTTGCTTCCCCTACTGTCACTGGGAAAGGACACCGCAAGATTGAACCCGAAGCTAAGCACTTCTCCCATTGCAAGAAAGATCAATCTAGTAGGCCAAACCAAACTGATAATTCGAAGAGACTTGCAAAGATAACAAATCATACGTAAAAGAATTCAGAGGAGATTCAAATATTGTTCATAGATAATCTTGATCATAAACCCACAATTCATTGGATCCCGACAAACACACCGCAAAAAGAGTTACATCGAATAGATCTCCAAGAAGATCGAGGAGAACTTTGTATTGAGATCCAAAGAGAGAGAATAAGCCATCTAGCTAATAACTATGGACCCGAAGGTTTGAGGTAAACTACTCACACATCATCGGAGAGGCTATGGTGTTGATGTAGAAGCCCTCCGTGATCGATTCCCCCTCCGGCGGAGCGCCGGAAAAGGCCCCAAGATGGGATCTCACGGGTACAGAAGGTTGCGGCGGTGGAAATAGGGTTTTGTGGTGCTCCTAGATGTTTTCAGGGTATATGGGTATATATAGGAGGAAGAAGTAGGTCGGTGGAGTTGCGAGGGGCCCACGAGGGTGGGGCGCACCCAGGGGGGCAGGCATGCCTCCCTGCGTCGTGGCCTCCTCGCTTCTTTCTTGACATCCACTCCAAGTCCTCTGGATCACGTTTGTTCCAAAAATCACTCTCCCGAAGGTTTCATTCCGTTTGGATTCCGTTTGATATTCCTTTTCTTAGAAACACTGAAATAGGCAAAAAAAACAGCAATTTGCACTAGGCCTTGGGTTAGTAGGTTAGTCCCAAAAATAATATAAAAGTGTATAATAAAGCCCATTAAACATCCAAAACAGATAATATAATAGCATGGAACAATAAAAAAATTAGATACATTGGAGACGTATCAAGCATCCCCAAGCTTAATTCCTCCTCGTCCTCGAGTAGGTAAATGATAAAAACAGAATTTTTGATGTGGAATGCTACCTAGCATATTCTCTAAGTGATTCTCTTTATTGTGGCATGAATGTTCAGATCCGAAAGATTCAAGATAAAAGTTTAATATTGACATAAAAATAATAATACTTCAAACATACTAACTAAGCAATCATGTCTTCTCAAAAAAACATGGCCAAAGAAAGTTCATCCATGCAAAATCATATAGTTTGGTCATGCTCCATTTTTGTCACACAAGAATGCTCTCATCATGCACAACCCCGATGACAAGCCAAACAATTGTTTCATACTTTAGTAATCTCAAACTTTTTTCAAATTTCACGCAATACATGAGCGTGAGCCATGGATATAGTGTTGGGGAACGTAGCAGAAATTCAAAAATTTTCCTACATATCACCAAGATCTATCTATGGAGAGACCAGCAACGAGGGGAAGGAGAGTGCATCTACATACCCTTGTAGATCGCTAAGCGGAAGCATTCAAGTGAACGGGGTTGATGGAGTCGTACTCGTCGTGATTCAAATCACCGATGACCAAGTGCCGAACGGACGGCACCTCCGCGTTCAACACACGTACAGCCCGGTGACGTCTCCCATGCCTTGATCCAGCAAGGAGAGAGGGAGAGGTTGAGGAAGACTCCATCCAGCAGCAGCACAACGGCGTGGTGGTGGTGGAGGAGCGTGGCTATCCTGCAGGGCTTCGCCAAGCACCACAGAAGAGGAGGAAGAAGAGAGGCAGGGCTGCACCAAGAGGGAGAAGGGAGAGATTCTCGTGTGTTGGGCAGCCCCCAATCCTCTAGTATTTATAGGGGGAGGGGAGAGGGCTGCGCCCCCTCTGGGTTCCCTCCCCAGGGGTGGCGGCAGCCCCCAGATGGCATCTGATGCGGCCAAAAGGGGGAGAGGGGGGAGGCGCACCTAGGGTGGGCCTTAGGGCCCATCTGCCCTAGGGTTTGCCCCCTTCCCCACTTCCCTTGCGCCTAGGGCCATGTGGGGGGGGGGGTGCACCAGCCCACCTAGGGCTGGTCCCCTCCCATACCTTGCCCATGAATCCCTCCAGGGTTGGTGGCCCCACTTGGTGGACCCCCGGGACCCTCCCGGTGGTCCCGGTACGTTACCGATAAAACCCGAAACTTTTCCGGTGACCAAAACAGGACTTCCCATATATAAATCTTTACCTCCGGACCATTCCGAAACTCCTCGTGACATCCGGGATCTCATCCGGGACTCCGAACAACATTCGGTAACCACATACAAACTTCCTTTATAACCCTAGCGTCATCGAACCTTAAGTGTGTAGACCCTACGGGTTCGGGAGACATGTAGACATGACCGAGACGTTCTCCGGTCAATAACCAATAGCGGGATCTGGATACCCATGTTGGCTCCCACATGTTCCACGATGATCTCATCGGATGAACCACGATGTCAAGGACTCAATTAATCCCGTATGCAATTCCCTTTGTCTAGCGGTATTGTACTTGCCCGAGATTCGATCGTCGGTATACCGATACCTTGTTCAATCTCGTTACCGGCAAGTCTCTTTACTCGTTCCGCAACACATCATCCCGTGATCAACCCCTTGGTCACATTGTGCACATTATGATGATGTCCTACCGAGTGGGCCCAGAGATACCTCTCCGTTTACACGGAGTGACAAATCCCAGTCTCGATTCGTGCCAACCCAACAGACACTTTCGGAGATACCTGTAAAGCACCTTTATAGCCACCCAGTTACGTTGTGACGTTTGGTACACCCAAAGCATTCCTACGTATCCGGGAGTTGCACAATCTCATGGTCTAAGGAAAACATACTTGACATTAGAAAAGCTTTAGCATACGAACTACACGATCTTTGTGCTAGGCTTAGGATTGGGTCTTGTCCATCACATCATTCTCCTAATGATGTGATCCCGTTATCAACGACATCCAATGTCCATAGCCAGGAAATCATGACTATCTGTTGATCACAACGAGCTAGTCAACTAGAGGCTCACTAGGGACATATTGTGGTCTATGTATTCACACGTGTATTACGATTTCCGGATAATACAGTTATAGCATGAATAAAAGACAATTATCATGAACAAGGAAATATAATAATACTTTTATTATTGCCTCTAGGGCATATTTCCAACAGTCTCCCACTTGCACTAGAGTCAATAATCTAGTTCACATCGCCATGTGATTAACACTGACAGGTCACATCGTCATGTGATCAACATCCAAAGAGTTTACTAGTGTCATTAAACTAGTTCACATCATCATGTGATTAAGACTCAATGAGTTCTGGGGTTTGATCATGTTTTGCTTGTGAGAGAGGTTTTAGTCAACGGGTCTGCAACAATCAGATCCGTATGTGCTTTACAAATCTCTATGTCATCTCCTAGATGCAGCTACCACGCTCTATTTGGAGCTATTCCAAATAACTGTTCTACTTGGAGCTATTCTAAATTGTTGCTCCATCATACGTATCCGGTATCTCTACTCAGAGCTATCCGGATAGGTGTTAAGCTTGCATCGACGTAACCCTTTATGACGAAGTCTTTTACCACCTCCATAATCGAGAAAATTTCTTAGTCCACTAGTTACTAAGGATAACTTTGACCGCTGTCCTGTGATCCATTCTTGGATCACTCTTGTACCCCTTGACTGACTCATAGCAAGGCACACTTCAGGTGCGGTACACAGCATAGCATACTGTAGAGCCTACGTCTTAAGCATAGGGGACGACCTTCGTCCTTTCTCTCTATTCTTCCGTGGTCGAGCTTTTCAGTCTTAACTTCGTACCTTACAACTCAGGAAAGAACTTCCTCTTTGACTGATCCATCTTGAACACCTTAAAGATCATGTCAAGGTATGTGCTCATTTGAAAGTATTATTAAGCATTTTGATCTATCCTTATAGATCTTGATGCTCAATGTTCAAATAGCTTAATCTAGGTTTTCACTTGAAAAACACTTTTCAAATAACCCTATATGCTTTCCAGAAATTCTACATCATTTCTGATCATCAATATGTCAACAACATGTACTCATCAGAAATTCTATAGTGCTCCCACTCACTTCTTTGGAAATACAAGTTTCTCATAAACTTTGTATAAACCCAAAATCTTTGATCATCTTATCAAAACGCACATTACAACTCCGAGATGCTTACTCCAGTCCTTAGAAGGATCGCTGGAGCCAGCATACCTTTTAGCATCCTTAGGATCGACAAAACCTTTCTGATTGTATCGCATACAACCTTTCCTTACGACTGGCAAGGAAACTCGTTTTGACATCCATCTGCCAGATTTCATAAATGCAGCTTGTGCTAACGTGATTCCGACGGACTTTAAGCATCGCTACGGATGAGAAAATCTCATCGTAGTCAACTCCTTGAACTTGTGAAAAACTCTTCGCCACAAGTCGAGTTTCATGGACGGTGACATTACCGTCCACATCCGTCTTCTTCTTAAAGATCCATTTATTTCAATGGCTTGCCGATCATTGGGCAAGTCCACCAAAGTCCATGCTTTGTTCTGATACATGGATCCTATCTCGGATTTCATGGCTTCTAACCATTTGTCGGAATATGGGCCCACCATCGCTTCTCCATAGCTCGTAGGTTCATTGTTGTCTAGCAACATGACCTTCAAGACAGGATTACTGTACCACTCCGAAGTAGTACGCATCCTTGTCACCCTACGAGGTACGGTAGTGACTTGATCTAAAGTTTCATGATCACTATCATAAGCTTCTACTTCAATTGGTGTAGGTGCCACAGGAACAACTTCCTGTGCCCTGCTACACACTAGTTGTAGTAATGGTTCAATAACCATATCAAGTCTCCACCATCCTCCCACTCAACTCTTTCGAGAGAAACCTTTCCTCGAGAAAGGACCCGATTCAAGAAACAATCCATATTGCTTTCGGATCTGAATTAGGAGGTATACCCAACTGTTTTGGGTGTCCTATGAAGATGCATTTTATCCGCTTTGGGTTCGAGCTTATCAACCTGAAACTTTTTCACATAAGCGTTGCAGCCCCAAACTTTTAAGAAATGACAGCTTAGGTTTCTCTAAACCATAGTTCATACAGTGTCATCTCAACGGAATTACGTGGTGTCCTATTTAAAGTGAATGTGGTTGTCTCTAATGCCTAACCCATGAACAATAGTGGTAATTCGACAAGAGACATCGTGGTATGCACCATATCTAATAGGGTGCAACTATGATGTTCGGACACACCATCACACTATGGTGTTCCAGGCGGTATTTATTGCGAAACAATTTCCACAATGTCTTAATTGTGTGCCAAAACTCGTAACTCAGATATTCATCTCTATGATCATATCATAGACATTTTATCCTCCTGTCATAATGATCTTCTACTTCACTCTGAAATTACGTGAACCATTCAATAATTCAGACTTGTGTTTCATCAAGTAAATATTCTCAACATCTACTCGAATCATCTGTGAAGTAAGAACATAACGATATTCACTGCATGCCTCAGCACTCATTGGACTGCACACATCAAAATGTGTTGCTTCCAACAAGTTGCTATCTTGTTCCATTTTACTGAAACCGAGGCTTTTCAGTCATCTTGCCCATGTGGTATGATTTGCATATCTCAAGTGATTCAAAATCAAGTGATTCCAAATGATCCATCTGCATGGAGTTTCTTCATGCATATACACCAATAGACATGGTTCGCATGTCTCAAACTTTTCAAAAACGAGTGAGTCCAAAGATCCATCAACATGGAGCTTCTTCATGCGTTTTACACCAATATGACTTACATGGCAGTGCCACAAGTAAGTGGTACTATCATTACTATCTTATATCTTTTTGGCATGAAAAAGTGTATCACTACGATTGAGATTCAATAAACCATTCCTTTAGGTGCAAGACCATTGAAGGTATTATTCAAATAAACAGAGTAACCATTATTCTCCTTAAATGAATAACGGTATTGTGATAGACATAATCCAATCATGTCTATGCTCAACGCAAACACCAAATCTCGATGGTAGAGGGAGCGTGCGATGCTTGATCACATCAAGCTTGGAAAAAACTTCCAACACATATCGTCAGCTCACCTTTAGCTAGTCTCCGTTTATTCCGTAGCTTTTATTTCGAGTTACTAACACTTAGCAACCGAACCGGTATCTAATACCCTGGTGCTACTAGGAGTACTAGTAAAGTACACATCAACACAATGTATATCCAATATACTTCTATCGACCTTGCCAGCCTTCTCATCTACCAAGTATCTAGGGTAATTCTGCTCCAGTGGTTGTTCCCCTTATTACAGAAGCACTTAGTCTCGGGTTTGGGTTCAACCTTGGGTTTCTTCACTAGAGCAGCAGCTGATTTGCCGTTTCATGAAGTATCCCTTCTTGCCCTTGCCCTTCTTGAAACTAGTGGTTTCACCAACCATCAACAATTGATGCTCCTTCTTGATTTCTACTTTCGCGGTGTCAAACATCGCGAATACCTCAAGGATCATCATATCTATCCCTGATATGTTATAGTTCATCACGAAGCTCTAGCAGCTTGGTGGCAATGACTTTGGAGAAACATCACTATCTCATCTGGAAGATCAACTCCCACTCGATTCTAGTGATTGTTGCACTCAGACAATCTGAGCACAAGCTCAACGGTTGAGCTTTTCTCCCTTAGTTTGCAGGCTAAGAAAATTGTCGAAGGTCTTATACCTGTTGACGTGGGCATGAGCCTGAAATCCCAATTTCAGCCCTCGAAAACATCTCATATGTTCCGCGACGTTTCGAAAACGTCTTTGGTGCCTCAACTCTAAACCGTTTAACTAAACTATCACGTAGTTATCAAAACGTGTATGTATGATGTTCGCAACATCCACAAACGATGTTTGGGGTTCAGCACACTGAGCGGTGCATTAAGGACATAAGCTTTCTACTGTCCACATAATCGCTACTGTCAACTTTCAACTATATTTTCTCTAGGAACATATCTAAATAGTGGAACTAAAGCGTGAGCTTACGACATAATTTGCAAAGATCTTTTGACTATGTTCAGGATAATTAAGTTCATCTTATGAACTCCCACTTAGATAGACATCCCTCTGGTCATCTAAGTGATTACATGATCCGAGTCAACTTGGCCGTGTCCGATCATCACGTGAGACGGACTAGTCATCATCGGTGAACATCTTCATGTTGATCGTATCTACTATACGACTCATGCTCGACCTTTCGGTCTCTGTGTTCCGAGGCCATGTCTGTACATGCTAGGCTCGTCAAGTTAACCCTAAGTGTTTTCGCGTGTGTAAATCTGTCTTACACCCGTTGTATGTGAACGTAAGAATCCATCACACCCTATCATCACGTGGTGCTTAGAAGCGACGAACTGTAGCAACGGTGCACAGTTAGGGGAGAACACTTCTTGAAATTTTGTAAGGGATCATCTTATTTACTACCGTCGTTCTAAGTAAACAAGATGCATAAACATGATAAACATCACATGCAATCAAATAGTGACATGATATGGCCAATATCATTTTGCTCCTTTTGATCTCCATCTTCGGGGCTCCATGATCATCATCGTCACCGGCATGACACCATGATCTCCATCATCATGATCTCCATGAAGTCGTCTCGCCAACTTATTACTTCTACTACTATGGCTACCGGTTAGAAATAAAGTAAAGTAATTACATGGCGTTGTTCAATGACACGCATGTCATACAATAAATTAAGACAACTCCTATGGCTCCTGCCGGTTGTCATACTCATCGACATGCAAGTCGTGATTCCTATTACAAGAACATGATCAATCTCATACATCACATATCATTCATCACATTCTTCTTGGCCATATCACATCACATAGCATACCCTGCAAAAACAAGTTAGACGTCCTCTAATTGTTGTTTGCATGTTTTACGTGGCTGCTATGGGTTTCTAGCAAGAACGTTTCTTACCTGCGCAAAACCACAATGTGATATGTCAATTGCTATTTACCCTTCATAAGGACCCTTTTCATCGAATCCGTTCCGACTAAAGTGGGAGAGACTGGCACCCGCTAGCCACCTTATGCACCAAGTGCATGTCAATTGGTGGAACCTGTCTCACGTAAGAGTACGTGTAAGGTCGGTCCGGGCCGCTTCATCCCACAATACCGTCGAAACAAGATTGGACTAGTAACGGTAAGCATATTGAACAAAATCAACGCCCACAACTACTTTGTGTTCTACTCGTGCAAAGAATCTACGCAATAGACCTAGCTCATGATGCCACTGTTGGGGAACGTAGTAGAAATTCAAAAAATTTCCTACGTATCACCAAGATCTATCTATGGAGAGACCAGCAATGAGGGGAAGGAGAGTGCATCTACATACCCTTGTAGATCGCTAAGCGGAAGCATTCAAGTGAACGGGGTTGATGGAGTCGTACTCGTCGTGATTCAAATCATCGATGACCAAGTGCCGAACGGACGGCACCTCCGCGTTCAACACACGTACAGCCCGGTGACGTCTCCCATGCCTTGATCCAGCAAGGAGAGAGGGAGAGGTTGAGGAAGACTCCATCCAGCAGCAGCACAACGGCGTGGTGGTGGTGGAGGAGCGTGGCTATCCTGCAGGGCTTCGCCAAGCACCACAGAAGAGGAGGAAGAAGAGAGGCAGGGCTGCACCAAGAGGGAGAAGGGAGAGATTCTCGTGTGTTGGGCAGCCCCCAATCCTCTAGTATTTATAGGGGGAGGGGAGAGGGCTGCGCCCCCTCTAGGGTTCCCTCCCCAGGGGTGGCGGCAGCCCCCAAATGGCATCTGGTGCGGCCAGAAGGAGGAGAGGGGGGAGGCGCACCTAGGGTGGGCCTTAGGGCCCATCTGCCCTAGGGTTTGCCCCCTTCCCCACTTCCCTTGCGCCTAGGGCCATGTGGGGGGGGGGGGGGCGCACCAGCCCACCTGGGGCTGGTCCCCTCCCATACATGGCCCATGCAGCCCTCCAGGGTTGGTGGCCCCACTTGGTGGACCCCCGGGACCCTCCTGGTGGTCCCGGTACGTTACCGATAAAACCCGAAACTTTTCCGATGACCAAAACAGGACTTCCCATATATAAATCTTTACCTCCGGACCATTCCGGAACTCCTCGTGACGTCCGGGATCTCATCCGGGACTCCGAACAACATTCGGTAACCACATACAAACTTCCTTTATAACCCTAGCGTCATCGAACCTTAAGTGTGTAGACCCTACGGGTTCGGGAGACATGTAGACATGACCGAGACGTTCTCCGGTCAATAACCAACAGCGGGATCTGGATACCCATGTTGGCTCCCACATGTTCCACGATGATCTCATCGGATGAACCATGATGTCAAGGACTCAATTAATCCCGTATGCAAGTCCCTTTGTCTAGCGGTATTGTACTTGCCCGAGATTCGATCGTCGGTATACCGATACCTTGTTCAATCTCGTTACCGGCAAGTCTCTTTACTCGTTCCGCAACACATCATCCCGTGATCAACCCCTTGGTCACATTGTGCACATTATGATGATGTCCTACCGAGTGGGCCCAGAGATACCTCTCCGTTTACACGGAGTGACAAATCCCAGTCTCGATTCGTGCCAACCCAATAGACACTTTCGGAGATACCTGTAATGCACCTTTATAGCCACCCAGTTACGTTGTGACGTTTGGTACACCCAAAGCATTCCTACGGTATCCGGGAGTTGCACAATCTCATGGTCTAAGCAAAAGATACTTGACATTAGAAAAGCTTTAGCATACGAACTACACGATCTTTGTGCTAGGCTTAGGATTGGGTCTTGTCCATCACATCATTCTCCTAATGATGTGATCCCGTTATCAAAGACATCCAATGTCCATAGCCAGGAAATCATGACTATCTGTTGATCACAACGAGCTAGTCAACTAGAGGCTCACTAGGGACATATTGTGGTCTATGTATTCACACGTGTATTACGATTTCCGGATAATACAGTTATAGCATGAATAAAAGACAATTATCATGAACAAGGAAATATAATAATACTTTTATTATTGCCTCTAGGGCATATTTCCAACATATAGCACTATGGGTGGAATAGAATATAATGATGGGGGTTATGTGGAGAAGACAAAAAAGGAGAAAGTCTCACATTGACGCGGCTAATCAATGGGCTAGGGAGATGCCCATCAATTGATGTCAATGTAAGGAGTAGCGATTGCCATGCAACAGATGCACTAGAGCTATAAATGTATGAAAGCTCAACAAAAGAAACTAAGTGGGTGTGCATCCAGCTTGCTTGCTCACGGAGACCTAGGGAATTTGAGGAAGCCGATTGTTGGAATATACAAGCCAAGTTCTATAATGAAAAATTCCCACTAGTATATGAAAGTGACAAAACAAGAGACTCTCTATCATAAAGATCATGGTGCTACTTTGAAGCAGAAGTGTGGAAAAGGATAGTAGCATTGTCCCTTTTTATTTCTTTTTATTTCTTTTTTTGGGGCCTTTCCCTTTTTTATTTTGCCTTTCTATTTTTTTATTTGGAACAATGCTCTATTAATGATGATCATCACACTTCTATTTATTTACAACTCAATGATTACAACTCGATACTAGAACAAAATATGACTCTATATGAATGCCTCCGGCTGTGTACCGAGATGGGCAATGAATCAAGAGTGACATGTATGAAATAATATGCATGGTGGATTTTCCACAAATACGATGTCAACTACATGATCATGTTAGGCAATATGACAATGATGAAGCTCGTCATAATAAACGGAACGGTGGAAAGTTGCATGGCAATATATCTCGGAATGGCTATGGAAATGCCATAATAGGTAGGTATGGTGGCTGTTTTGAGGAAGATGTGAGGAGGTTTATGTGTGATAGAGTGTATCGTATCATGGGGTTTGGATCCACTGGTGAAGTTTGCACCAACTCGCAAGGTGAGAAAGGGCAATACACGGTACCGAAAAGGCTAGCAATGATGGAAGGATGAGAGTGCGTATAATCCATGGACTCAACATTAGTCATAAAGAACTCATGTACTTATTGAAAAAATCTACAAGTCATCAAAAACCAAGCACTACGCGCATGCTCCTAGGGGGATAGATTGGTAGGAAAAGACCATCGCTCGTCCCCGACCGCCACCCATAAGGATGACAATCAAAGAACACCTCATGTTTCAAATTTGTTACACAACGTTTACCATACGTGCATGCTACGGGACTTGCAAACTTCAACACAAGTATTTCTCAAATTCACAACTACTCAACTAGCACAACTTTAATATCACTATCTCCATATCTCAAAACAATCATCAAGTATCAAACTTCTCTTAGTATTCAATGCACTTATATGAAAGTTTTTATTATATCCATCTTGGATGCCTATCATATTAGGACTAATTTTATAGCCAAAGAAAATTACCATGCTGTTCTAAAAGACTCTCAAAATAATATAAGTGAAGCATGAGAGATCAATAATTTCTATAAAATAAAACCACCACCGTGCTCTAAAAGATATAAGTGAAGCACTAGAGCAAAATTGTTTAGCTCAAAAGATATAAGTGAAGCACATGGAGTATTCTAATAAATTACGATTAATGTGTGTCTCTCCCAAAAGGTGTGTACAGCAAGGATGATTGTGGTGAACTAAAAAGAAAAGACTCAAATCATACAAGACACTCCAAGCAAAACACATATCATGTGGTGAATAAAAATATAGCATCAAGTAAAGTTACCGATGGACGAAGACAAAAGAGGGGATGCCTTCAAATCCATCAAATCTTAGGCTCTTGCCACTCCTTGTTCCATAATCCATCAAATCTTTACCCAAAAACTTGAAAACTTCACAACACAAAACTGAACAGAAAATCTCATGAGCTCTGTTAGCGAAAGAAAACAAACCACCACTTCAAGGTACTGTAATGAACTCATTCTTTATTTATATTGGTGTTATACGTACTGTATTCCAACTTCTCTATGGTTCATAACCTCCGATACTAGCCACAAATTCATCAAAATAAGCAAACAACACACGAAAAACAGAATCTGTCAAAAGCAGAATGGTCTGTAGGAATCTGTATCAAACGTATACTTCTGGAACTCCAAAAATTCTGAAATAAATTGCTGGACATGAAAAACAGAATCTGTCAAAAACAGAATGGTCTGTAGGAATCTGTATCAAATGTATACTTCTGGAACTCCAAAAATTCTGAAATAAATTGCTCGACATGAGGAATTTGTCTATTAATCATCTGCAAAAATAATCAACTAAATATCACTCTCTAGTAAAAAGTTTTAGCTAATCTCGTGAGCGCTAAAGTTTCTGTTTTTACAGCAAGATCAAAAAGACTTCACCCAAGTCTCCCCGAAGGTTCTACTTGGAACAAACACTAATTAAAACATGAAAACACATCTAACCAGAGGCTAGATCAAAGATTTATTACTAAACAGAACCAAAAATCAAGAAATAAAAATAAAATTTGGTTGCCTCCCAACAAGCGCTATCGTTTAACGCCCCTAGCTAGGCATAAAGGCAAGGATAGATCTAGGTATTGCCATCTTTGGCATGCAATCCATAAGTGGCTCTCATAATAGTTTCATAAGGTAATTTAATTTTCTTTCTAGGAAAGTGTTCCATGCCTTTCCTTAACGGAAATTGGAATCTAGTATTCCCTTCTTTCATATCAATAATTGCATCAATCATTCTAAGGAAATGTCTACCAAGAATAATAGGACATGAAGGATTGCAATCTATATCAAGAACGATGAAATCTATGGGCACATAATTCCTACTTGCAACAATAAGACATCATTTATTCTTCCCATAGGTTTCTTAATGGTTGAATCCGCAAGGTGCAAGTTTAAAGAACAATCATCAAATTCACGGAAACCTAACACATCACACAAAGTTTTTGGAATCGTGGAGACACTAGCACCCAAATAACACAAAGCATAGCATTCATGATCTTTTATTTTAATTTTAATAGTAGGTTCCCACTCATCATAAAGTTTTCTAGGGATAGAAACTTCTAATTCAAGTTTTTCTTCATAAGATTGCATTAAAGCATCAACGATATGTTTGGTAAAAGCCTTATTTTGACTAGAAGCATGCGGAGAATTTAGCACGGATTACAACAAGAAAATACAATCTATTAAAGAACAATTATCATAATTAAATTCCTTGAAATCCAAAATAGTGGGTTCATTGCTATGTAAAGTTTTGACCTCTTCAATCCCACTTTTACCAATTTTTCATCAAGATCTAAAAACTCCGAATCATTGGGACGCCTTTTAACTAAAGTTGACTCATCTCCAGTCCCATCATTATCAAGATTCATATTGCAAAACAGAGATTTAATAGGAGACACATCAATCACTTTTAGATCTTCATCCTTATTATCATGAAACTAGAAGAACACGCTTTCACAAAGCAATCTTTTTTAGCACGCATCCTAGCGGTTCTTTCTTTGCACTCATCAATGGAAATTCTCATACCTTTGAGAGACTCATTGATATCATGCTTAGGTGGAATAGATCTAAGTTTCAAAGAATCAACATCAAGAGAAATTCTATCCACGTTCCTAGCCAACTCATCAATCTTAGCCAGTTTTTCTTCAAGCAAAGCATTGAAATTCTTTCGAGAAATCATAAATTCTTTAACTCTAGTCTCAAAATCAGAGGGCATCTTATTAAAATTTCCATAAGAGTTGTTGTGGGAATTACCATAATTATTAGAGGAATTACTAGGATACGGCTTAGGATTAAAGTTTCCTCTATAAGCGTTGTTACCAAAATTGTTCCTACCAACAAAATTCACATCCATAGATTCATTATTATTCTCAATCAAAGTAGACAAAGGCATATCATTGGGATCAGAAGAAACACTCTTATTAGCAAACAATTTCATAAGTTCATCCATCTTTCCGCTCAAAACATTAATCTCTTCAATTGCATGCACCTTTTTACTAGTAGATCTTTCAGTGTGCCATTGAGAATAATTAACCATAATATTATCTAGGAGTTTAGTAGCTTCTCTTAAAGTGATTTCCATAAAAGTGCCTCCCGCGGCCAAATCTAAAAGGTTTCTAGAAGCAAAATTCAATCTGGCATAAAAAAATTAGATAGTCATCCATAAATTCAAACCATGTGTAGGGAAATTACGTATCATTAATTTCATCCTCTCCCAAGCTTCTGCAACATGTTCATGATCAAGTTGCTTAAAATTCATAATATCGTTTCTAAGAAAGATGATCTTAGCAGGAGGAAAATACTTAGAGATAAAAGCATCTTTGCACTTATTCCATGAATCAATACTATTTTTAGGCAAAGACGAAAACCAAGTTTTAGCATGATCTCTAAGCGAAAAAAGAAATAGCTTAAATTTAACAATATCATTATCCACATATTTCTTCTTTTGCATATCACACAAATCAACAAAGCTGTTTAGATGGGTAGCGGCATCTTCACTAGGAAGGCCGGCGAATTGATCTTTGATGACAAGATTCAACAAGGCAGCATTGATTTCACAAGATTCAGCATCGGTAATAGGAGCAATCAGGGTGCTAAGAAAATCATTGTTGCTGGTATGGGAAAAGTCACACAATTTAGTATTATCTTGAGCCATCGTGACAAGCAAGCAATCCAACACACAAGCAAACAAGAAGCAAGTGAAAAAGAGGCGAACGGAAGAGAGAGCGAATAAAACGGCAAGGGTGAAGTGGGGGAGAGGAAAACGAGCGGCAAATGCCAAATAATTTAATAGCATGTGTTGGTTTTCCCTTGAAGAGGAAAGGTTGATGCAACAAAGTAGAAGTATTTCCCTCAGTTTTTGAGAACCAAGGTATCAATACAGTAGGAGGCCACACGCAAGTCCCTCGTACCTACACAAACAAATA
Organism: Triticum timopheevii; assembly: GCA_963921465.1. Classification (NCBI taxonomy): domain Eukaryota; kingdom Viridiplantae; phylum Streptophyta; class Magnoliopsida; order Poales; family Poaceae; genus Triticum; species Triticum timopheevii. The sequence goes on from OY997274.1 coordinate 422,498,544, forward strand.
AAAACCTTGCAACCAATGCAATAAAGGGGTTGTCAATCCCTTCACGGCCACTTGCAAAAGTGAGATCTGATAGAGATGATAAGATAATATTTTTGGTATTTTTATGATAAAGATTAAAAGTAAAGATGGGAAAATAAACGGCGACATAAATAGCTAGTTGACAGAAGATTAATATGATGGAAAATAGACCCGGGGCCATAGGTTTCACTATTGGTTTCTCTCAGGATAGCATAAGTATTACGGTGGGTGAACAAATTACTGTCGAGCAATTGATAGAAAAGTGCATAGTTATGAGAATATCTAGGCATGATCATGTATATAGGCATCACGTCTACGACAAGTAGACCAAAACGATTCTGCATCTACTACTATTACTCCACACATCGACCGCTATCCCGCATGCATCGAGAGTATTAAGTTCATAAGAACAGAGTAACGCATTAGGCAAGATGACATGATGTAGAGGGATAAACTCAAGCAATATGATGTAAACCCCATCTTTTTATCCTCGATGGCAACAATACAATACGTTCCTTGTTGCCACTGCTATCACTAGGAAAGGACACCGCAAGATTGAACCCAAAGCTAAGCACTTCTCCCGTTGCAAGAAAGATCAATCTAGTAGGTCAAACCAAACTGATAATTCGAAGAGACTTGCAAAGATAACAAATCATACATAAAAGAATTCAAAGGAGATTGAAATATTGTTCATAGATAATCTTGATCATAAACCCACAATTCATCGGATCTCGACAAACACACCGCAAAAAGAGTTACATCGAATAGATCTCCAAGAAGATCGAGGAGAACTTTGTATTGAGATCCAAAGAGGAGAAGAAGCAATCTAGCTAATAACTATGGACCCGAAGGTCTGAGGTAAACTACTCACACATCATCGGAGAGGCTATGATGTTGATGTAGAAGCCCTCCGTGATTGATTCCCCCTCTGGCGGAGCGCCAGAAAAGGCCCCAAGATGGGATATCACGGGTACATAAGGTTGCGGCAGTTGAAATAGGGTTTCGTGGTGCTCCTGGATCTTTTTGGGGTATATGGGTATATATAGGAGGAAGAAGTAGGTCGGTGGAGCTGCGAGGGGACCACGAGGGTGGGGGGCGAGTCCAGGGGGCAGGCGCGCCTCCCTGCCTCGTGGCCTCCTTGCTTTTTTCTTGACATCCACTCCAAGTCCTATGGATCACGTTTGTTCCAAAAATCACTCTCCTGAAGGTTTCATTCCGTTTGGATTCCATTTGATATTCCTTTTCTGCGAAACACTGAAATAGGCAAATAAAACAGCAATTTGCACTGGGCCTTGGGTTAGTAGGTTAGTCCCAAAAATAATATAAAAGTGTATAATAAAGCCCATTAAACATCCAAAATAGATAATATAATAGCATGGAACTATCAAAAATTATAGATACGTTGGAGACGTATCATCGTCCAACGATCCAGTGCCTTCTTATCAGGTCCAAGAGCCTCACACACAAAACTCCAAAGAAACCTAACCATCGTGCAAGTGAAGTTGACGTGGGTCCCCATATCTGGGACCCCACAAAGAGGGCACGACACATTCCTAGGGCCGTGTCTCTTGATCACCTCCATCCCATATGGGAGGCAATCCCACAGTAATTGTGGAAAAAAGATTTTGATCTTCAAGGTAATGGCGCTTTCCAGAGCGGAGAGATGTAGGCAATAGATGGTTGCCGACATAGGGCATGATATGTCGAGCCGAAAGAGAAGACTACCAAAAGGGACAGTCATCAAGATACAGTGTCTGCATAATTCACGAGCATTGGCGGGAGGGCAATCCGCAAACTAGCCCATTGAACGGTCTCCAGCGGCCCAAATGTCCTTCGAAACAAGATGTTCCAATGGCCATTGTGGGAAACCATGGAGATCAACACCATCGATCAGAGCAGATGACAAACAAGTTTGGAAATCATGTACATAATGGGGCTCCATCCACCCACGGTCCAGCCAGAATAGGGTCCGTCACCATTGCCAATGGAGACGGACAAGCCTAGGCAGATCTCATGTTTGCACCGCTGGATGGACCTTCAAGACTGGGATCCCTCCCTACGTGCACATGCAGCAGTTGTTGGCCCCGCAAGAACTTTACTTGAATAAGATGCAACCATAAACCCCACCCCCTTGAATGATCGGCCAAACCAATAGTAGCTTTTTTCCACATCGATTCTATCTTTTTGAGGCGCTAGTTGTAGCTTAACTAGTAGCTGGTTGCAGCTCCTTGGTTTGCGCAATGGTCATCTCATCATCCTGTCGCGCCCTTCGGTTAAAGCTTTTTTCCCTCTTGTAGCTCTATTGACTTCTAGTTGCAGCTTTCTCACCCCCCTTCAACCTTGTATGTCGGAGTCCATGGTGTAGTAGCATGGGAGTCTCTCATTGCATGAAACGATGAGCGCGATGATGCAACGACTCATTGATTTTTGAAGGGAGAGAGAGAGGAGACGGGGTAGCCATGGCAGCACGTGGTCGGGGAGCAGAATGGGTGTGGCAATGGAGCTATGCGCTCGTTGGAGAAGACGAAGTGGATTTGCCGGAGAAGAAAAAGACTGGAGAGGGAAAAGGAGGCTGCGTGTGGCTGAGAGAAGAAGAAGATAAGGTCGAGGGGAGAAGAAGTAGTGCATGGGCCAACTGAGGGAGTCCTGGACTAAGGGTCCTCGGGTGTCCGGGTAATTTGATATGGGCCGGACTGATGGGCCGTGAAGATAAAAGATAGAAGGCCTGCCCACGTGTCCGTATGGGACTCTCCTTGGCGTGGATGGCAAGCTTGGCGTCCGGATGTGTAGTTTCCTTTCTCTGTAAACCGACTCTGCACAACCCTAGGCCCCTTCGGTGTCTATATAAACTGGGGGGTTTAGTCCGTAGAGGCCAAGATAATCATACAGGCTAGACATCTAGGGTTTAGCCATTACGATCTTGAGGTAGATCAACTCTTGTAACCCCTATACTCATCAAAGTCAATCAAGCAGGAAGTAGGGTATTACCTCCGTCAAGAGGGCCCAAACCTGGGTAAACATCATGTCCCCTTTGTGTCCTGTTACCTTCGATCCTCGGACGCATAGTTCGGGACCCCCTGCCCGAGATCGGACGGTTTTGACACCAATATTGGTGCTTTCATTGAGAGTTCCATTGTGCCGTCGGCAGAAGGTTTGAAGGCTCGTTCTATCATCAACAACAATGCTGTTTCCAGGGAAACTTTCCTCCCCAGCCAGATTTTTGTGTTCGACAGCTTTGTTCTACGTGCCAACTCGATTGGTCACCTCGAATAGATCGACAGCTACGCCCCTGGTCATCAGATCAGTTTCGGGAACCTAAATTATGTCGCTGATATCCGAGGAGATTTGATCTTTGAAGGGTTCGCGGCCCCGACCACCGCTCTGGCCTCAGATCCGGAGCAAACCGCCAGGTCCGAAGATGGGAGTTTGGATCCCACTGTACTCTCCGTTGCAAACCGCACTGCCAAAGATCTGGAGGCGATTGTGTCCACGGCGAACTCATAATCAGACCGAGTTCCTCCTATCATTGAAAGGTCGGACTCGCCCCCGGACTCTAGACCTGAACTCTCGAGGTCCATGCCAAGTAAGAACGGCCAGGAGGCTTTCGCCCCGCCTAGCTCCACGGACTCTCGCTTCCCCGTCCAAACCTCGCTCTTAAACGAGGCGTTGGACTTAATGTGATCCCTCGCCATCATAGAGGAATCACCTCTGAATTACGCCTAGCCTATACTAGGGGCTGAAAGCGGGGAAATTATGTCCCACCCACCACCCACTTCATAGCCACTATCGAAGATTTAACCAACATGCTGGACTACGCCTCCGAAGACATCGACGGCATGGACGACGATGCCAGAGACGAACAAGGCCAAGACCTGCCGTTTACCGGATGCCGATCGGCCACCTCCACATACGACGTGTATATGGTCGATAGACCCAAAGAGGATGATGGTGAAGGCAGGAAGGATCCGGTTGAGGACAAACCTGCTGAGGCCCCACCGAAGCATCGACGCCAGCGACGCCGCTCAAAATCGCGTCGTGGCAAAGACAGTAATACCGGCACCAGAGACGATAACACTCCAAAGGATGCTGAAGACGCCGAAGCCCCCGTCGAGCCCACATCCGAACAGGATGATGTGGAGGAGAGGCAAGTTAACCCCAATGATTCGGTTGGGAACGAGGACTCAAAAGACAGTAATTATCTACTGCTCTCCGAGGACGATGTGAGCCTAGGCGACGAAGACTTCATCATGCAAAAGGAACCACTCAAGCAGGAGCACTTTAAGCGCCAGCTAATCGCCACTGCGAGAAGCCTAAAAAGAAGCATCAACAGCTCCAAGCCGAATAGGATACACTCAACGACAGATGGACCCAGGTCCTAGCTGCTGAAGAATATGGCCTTCAGCGCCTAGCGAAGAGTTATCCAAAGCGTCAGCTACTACCACAATTTGACAACGAGGCCCTCGAGCCTGTACCGTCAAGACACGACCATGCTGATGAACCAGACTGGCCACCTCGCGGGCAAGATAAAGCGGCCGCCTACGCTGAACACCAACCCGAACCACCGCCCCATAGAGGCAGAGAGACAGCGGCTCCAGGATACACCTACGACCTACAACAGGACCTGGACAATAGAGCAGGTCAAGCTAGATCAATCTATGGATCAAGGGGGCGTGCCCCAACATGAGAAGACGCCCATCAGGCCTAGCGCGACAGGCACACCGTCACCCGGGCCGAAAACCGCATACGGACTTCATCCGAACTGCATCATGACGTCACCCGATATAGAGGCGCCGCACACCCCTTATGCTTCACCAATGAGGTAATGGAGCACCAGTTCCCAGAAGGGTCTAAACCCGTGAACATTGAATCATACGACGGAATGACGGATCTCACAATATGGATTGAAGATTTTGTTATCCATATCCACATGGCCCGTGGTGACGATCTCCATGCCATCAAATACCTCCCCTTGAAACTGAAAGGACCAGCACGACACTGGCTAAACAGCCTCCCAGAGAACTCTATTGGTAGCTTGGAAGACCTAGAAGACACCTTTAGAGACAACTTCCAAGGTACCTATCTTCAGCCTCCGGACGCCGATGACCTCAGTCACATAGTCTAGCAACCCGGAGAGTCAGCCCGGAAACTCTGGACCAGGTTCTTAATTAAAAAGAACTAAATTTTCGATTGTCCGGACGCCAAAGCCCTCTCGGCCTTTAAATACAATGTCCGTGACGAGTGGCTCGCCCGACACCTCAGCCAAGAAAAACCGAAGTCCATGGCAACCCTCACCGCACTTATGACCCACTTTTGCACGGGAGAAAGTAGCTAGCTAGCTCGTAGAAGCAACAGCAACAGCGACCCTGGCACCTCCAAAGCCAGAGATGGCCAGGACGCAAAAATGCAAGCGTCGAAGCAACAACGAAGATACTGAAGACACGACAGTCAACGCCGGATTCAGTGGCTCTAAACCCGGTCAGAGGAAAAAGTCAATCAAAGGAAACAAAGATGGTCCATCTAGTTGGACCGAATACTAGATCGGCCTTGCCAGATCCACGGCACCCCGGACAAGCCTGCCAATCATACCAACAGAAATTGTTGGGTCTTTAAATAGGCCGATAAAATAAACACCGAACATAAGGGGAAAGGCCCACCTAGTGAGGACGATGATGAGCCTTGCCCAACAAACATTGGGGGAAAGAAATTTCCCCCCGAGGTAAAAACAGTGAATATGATCTACGTCACTCATATCCCCAAGCGGGAGCGCAAGAGCGCACTAAGGGACGTTTACGCCATAGAGCCAGTCGCCCCAAATTCAACCCATGGTCGGCTTGCCCGATCACTTTTGACCGCAGAGACCACCCGACCAGCATCCGTCATGGAGGTTCGGCAGCATTGGTCCTCGACCCAATCATCGACGGATTCCACCTCACACGAGTCCTCATGGACGGCAGCAGCAGTCTTAACCTGCTTTATCAGGACACTATCCGTAAAATGGGCATTGATCCATCAAGAGGCAAGCCTACTAAAACTACCTTTAAAGGAGTAATACCCGGTGTAGAGGCCTGCTTGACAGGGTCCATAACATTGGAGGTAGTATTTGGCTCACGGATAATTTTTGAAGCAAAGACTTGATCTTCGACATCGTCCCTTTCCGCAGTGGCTATCATGCACTGCTCGGACGAACCGTGTTCGCCCGCTTCAATGCGGTCCCACACTATGCTTATCTAAAGCTCAAGATTCTCGGACAACGCGACGTTATAACAGTCAATGGAAACATGGAGCGCTCCCTCCGTACTGAGGAGCATACCGCGGCCTTCGCAGCTGAAGTATAGGGTGGCCTTATCAAGCCGAATACTACATCGGCAGTCAAGCCCCCGGACACTGTCAAACGAGTCCAGTCTACCCTGCAGAATGACAGTCTGTCTCGTCTAGAGCTAGATTAGCAATTCGGTCTCCGTCAGAACCTCAACCTGATTGTAGCATACGTGCCACGCATACATAACTACACACTAAAGATACCATGGGCAAGGATGGAGGCACACTAAAAGCAAGGTCCACAATATGGCTCGACCCTATCCGTACCCTCATACTCTTCTTTTTTTTTCTTTCAGGTTCTTTACAACCCAAATCACTTTTCGATGGTACCAAGGGCCCTTTTTCTAGGCCCCTTATGTATACTCGATCATTTGTCCTCTCAAAGGACACACCAAGGCGAAAAGCAGTGCAGACGGGCGGCAGATTGTGCAAAGGATCTTCAAGATCACCTTTTCCTTTTTTAGGACCTGTATAAAGCTTTCCCTTGTTCTCAAAATCTTGGCATGTAAAATAGCCTTGATGATGATGGCATACTCTGTAAGGGCACGTATCAATTAGAATATAGCGGAAAAAGTTTTGTCCTACCTTATTCGGTATTGGCCTATTCCATAATCCATATTCCTTCTTCACGACTGATTGACATTGGTATTAATTAACAGGGGCTTTATTCGGCCACATATATTCAAAAACAAAAGGTCTGAACACTTTCATAGTACACTTCGGCGTCCCGATTACCGCATTATATGCATCGGCTCTGAATCATGTCTTTGGTCAATAGTTGGGTTGCCCGGCCCCTGTGGTTACCACCTTACATTCCGCTTGTTCAACTAAGGTAGTAAAGGGAGAACTACTGCGGTTGTGTTTCTGGTTCGTGCGGTCAAGATACCTCAGTAGAGAAAGCCGAAAACTGACTATCATGATATAGCGAGAGCCGGTCAGCAGTTCGGTGACTTACTAAAATCTTTCGCGATTTTTTCCGTATTATATGAAGGACTGGCCTCCACCCGGTCAAGCGTCAAAAGCACCCAAGTTCGGATAACTAAACAACACTAGGGGTTGCGCCTATAATCCCATTGTCAAACTCCTATGGCTAAGTGAGAGTGGTAAAGACGCATAGTTTGATTATCTGGTTTGCCGCACGATCACCTCCTTTACGGACCAAGATGTTGGAACAAGAGTGGTCATGTGCTACTCCGAACACCCCCGTAGCATCTACGTGGGGGCTGAAGCTGACGACTGGCAAACTTTCAGATACAAAAACGGCCGCACAGGAGGAAAATAATTTGAGATACACAAGCAAGCATATTGTGCAAAGAACCTGTTTCATAACACACAGTCTGGGTTGCCCGGATACATTCATTCAAACATAATATCCTTCGAGCATTGACCCTCTATCAAACAAGAACCCTCTAGGACGTCCTCGAAGTATCGCTCCGGCTTGTGATAGTCCTTGCCTTTGGGCGGACCCTCGACGGCCACAACGGCGGCCTTCATCTTTGCCTAGTGCATCTTGACACGGGCAAAGGCCATACGCGCACCCTCTATGCACGCCGAGCGCTTCATAGCCTCCACTCGGGGCAAGGCGTCGCCGAGCCGCTTGACCTGACCGAAGTAGCTGCTAGGAATGGGTCCGGCTGGCCATAGACGGACTATAAGGTCCTTCATGGCCAAACCGGACATCCTATGCAGCTCCACCAGCTGCATCATCTGGTTGTTTAGCAGCGCTGTCCGCTCCGGCACCAGGTACTATGACCAGAAGAGCTTCTCTGTTGTGTTCCCTTCTTGGGCACGAAAATAATGTGCAGCGTCGGCAGCACTCCTCGGGAGATTCGCAAAGGCGTCTGGAGCACTCCATAGTCGATTTAGCAAAGCATATCTTCGACTACCAAATATACTCTGTAAAAGAAAAGGCTTACCAGCCGCTATATGTCTAGCTTGCTTGATCTCCTTGTGAGCCGCCCGGGACTCGGTCGGCGCCTCCTTTGCCTCTTGAAGACCCTTGGTGAGTTCGGCCGCCTGGGTCTTATTACTCTTCTCCAAGGCCTTGTAGTTGTTGGCGGCATCCTGGAGTGCCTGATCCACTTCGGTCATACACTCTTCATACTTACGGCGGGTGACCTGCTCGGCCTCTAAATCTGCAGCCACTTTGTAAGTGGTCACTTGGCTCACTCGCGCCTGCTCCTTGGCTTGGGCAAGGGTGATCTTCAGCTCCTCGACCTCGGTCGCCCTATCTGCAAATATGATCAGCAACACGGGAGATTAGACTCCGTATTGACATATTCCTTTAAGTGTGTCAATAATTTTTTCCAATCATACCTTGTGATTCCTCAAATCGCTTGTTGGTGCGGACGAGTTCTTCATTGGCCCGCTCCAACTTCCGCTTAAGTTCAGACACTTCGGTGGCCTAGGCGGTTGCCGCTGACAGTGAAGCATGTTTATCAACATAGACACGTATATTATCTCCTGCGAATAACTAGTTGATCCTTCGTTCGGCCCTTCTTTGCAAAAGCCGAACAAAGTCTTAGGGGCTACTATCTATACACAAGCATATTTTTTGCAAATACCACTACAAAAAAAGACACATCCATGACATTTTGGGCCGAACGAAAAAAATTCTGTCATACTTATGACACTTCTATGACGATAATTGTGACAAAACCCGGTATCATCATAGATGTGGTGGGCTCCTACTTCTACGACAAAAAATCATGACAGAAAATGGGCTTTTCGTCCTGGGCGGGCCGGAGACGCAGCTGCATGACATTCTTTGGGCCGTCCATGATGGAAAAAACCGTGGTAGAAGCGAGGGCGAGGAAAATTTTGGGGAGTTCCCGGTTACGGTGGGTGGTCGGGGGCTGAGCGATGCGCGTTTCTCTTGTACACGTATGCATGTGTGTGTGCGAGGCGTTGGCTCTACTGAACCCGAGCGAGGCGTTCGGCTCTAACTGAACCCGAGCGATTGCACTGCAGGCTACGCATTACTGAACCCAAGCGATCGATCGATGGCTGTTAACTGAACCCGATCAAGCGATTCCTTCGCTACTGCTGCTAACTGAAGATGATCGATGCTGCCTCTCTGGATGAATAGTGAGTGTTGCGGGGGGTTTGGATGAACAATGAGTGGTGGGGGTGGATGAATAGGACCCCATGGCATTGCCTCGATCGAGCCGGTTGGGGCTGGATGAACAGGACCCCGTGGAGGGCTGGATGAATAGGACGACCCCGTGGAGGGCTGGATGAACAGTAGATGGTGGAGGGGTGCCCGTGGAGGGTTGGTTGAACAGTAGCCGATGGAGTAGCGCGTGGTGGAGGCTGGATGAACAGGAGCCCGTGGAGGCTGGAGGAGGTCGACGGTAGCCCGTGGAGGCTGGAGGAGGTCGACGGTGGAGACGAACAGTATCCCGTGGAGTCCTGTTTTGCGGTACGCCACACCCCTCCCGAGGAATAGGACCCCCGTTTCGACCGTAGCGCTCCAACACAAGTCCGTTTTGTCTGTTTTGCGGTACGCCACACCCCTCCCGATCAACAGGACCCCGGTTTCGACCGTAGGAGGTCCGTTTCCTCTGTTTTGCGGTACGCCAGACCCCTCCCGATGAACAGGATCCCATTTTGAACATGGCCGGTCGAACACAAGGATGTTTCCTCCATTTTGCGGTACGCCAGGCCTCCTTTCCATTGCCTGTTCCATCCAAGCCGGTTGGCTCCCACGCGTTCCGTTGCCTCCCGATGAACATGATGCATTCCGTTGTCTCCCCATGAACACGACGCATTTCGTTGCCTCCCCATGAACACGACCACGATGCGGTTTCTCCGTTTCGACCCAGCCATGTACACGAGCCCTGGCCGTACGTATGCGCGAGTAGGCGCTCGAGACCCCTCCCGTATGTACGTACGTGGCCGTATTTTCTTTCTTGCACCCTGGCCGTTGTACGTACGTGTACATGCTACGTGCGCGCCTCTACTATGACCCATGCGCACCTCTACTACGACACGTGCGCACCTCTACATCGACCATTATGTACATACACGTTCGCGACCAGAATGACAACGCTACGTACGCTTCGACCAGGTGGGTCCCGACTGTCAGGCAATTCCTTGGTTGCGAAGATGTAGCTGGTGGGTCCCAGCAGTCAGGGGGCGAATCATTTTTTTGCCTGTAATATGGATGCACTTCCTTGCGTGCAAAGATGTAGCAGGTAGGTCCCAACAGTCACGGGGGAAACATTTTTTTTGCGAAATACGGTGGCCCGTCCGGTGGGTCCCTGCTGTCAGGTGGAGGAATAATTATTTTCCCGTAATAAGGAGGCACTTCCTTGCGGCTGTAGTGGACCCAGCTGTCAGCCTCTCCACGTACAGTACTCTTCCGATGGAATTAGGTCATTGACCACATTGACCACGCCGCGCCGAGAGCACCACGGCGGTGGACGATGGCGAGGCCTAGGAAGGGGACGACATGGAGCCGGGGAAGATGCGGCAGTGGATGACCACGCGAAGAGGAGTACGAGGGTTCACTGGTTAGGCTGCGGTGTGAGGCTACTGTCGCCGCAGAATAACAGGCGGTGTGGGTGAGTAGAGGGATGCCCTGGCCTGCGGTGGGAGTAATAGGGGGCGGTGAGGCCTCCACAGCATCACAGCCGGCCACGGGAGGCAGGAGCATGCGGCACGACCGGCGCTGGTTTGGGCGGCTGGAGCAAGAAGACCAAAGGTTGAAGAAGCACTACGGCCGTTGGATTAACATCGTACGGTAACAGGAGCTAGAATCGTTCATATTGACTAAGTTGACAAAGCCCTCCATCCCTGTCAACTTGGTAGGCCCACAAGTCAGCCTCCCACTATGCTGGGTTCCAGCTGGCAGGGGGAGTATTCATTTTTTTTGTGTGTGTAATAAGGAGGCACTTCCTTGCATGCGAAGATAGCTAGTGGGTCCGACCTGTCAGCGGGGGGCACGTTTTTTTTGGTGAAATACAGAGGCCCGTCCGGTGGGTCCCAGATGTCAGGTGGAGGAATCATTATTTTGCGCGTAATAAGGAGGCATTTCCTTGTGTGCGGCCGTGGACCCAGCTGTCAGCCTCTCCACGCATAGTCTACTTCCGATGGTGTCGTTGGTTGACCATGTTGACCACACCGCGCCGAGCGCATCCAAGGTGGTGCACGACGGCGAGGCCTCGGACAGCAACGAGCCGGAGATGGGAAGACACAGGAGTAGTGTCGCAGAAGGAGAGGTGTACGAGGGTTAACTGGTTCTAGTACGGTGTGGTTCGACAGTCGGTACAGAAGAACAGGAGGTGTGGAGGGGTGGAGAGATGGCCTGGCCAATGGTGGAGTAGCGCTTCATAGAGAAGCGTGCTAAGCAGAGCTGCTAGCAGCAGGAGGCGGGAGGTGGTCCCGGCGGCGCTGGAGGAAGAAGACGAGAGGTTGAAGATGGATGTCGGTCGTTGGTTGTAAATCCAACGGCTAATATGTCGGAATCATTTGTTAACTAAATTGACAACGACTTGCGTTGGCTTCGACCTATTGGCCCACATTTCAGCCTCCAAAAATGTGGCACGTATTCAACCCATTTTTTTAGAATTTACAGTCTTTTTTTTGCCGGTAGAATTTACAGTCAATTTGATCTTTTTTTTGAATTACAGCCATCAGCTGGGCTGGGTGAACAAATAATGTAGCGTCCATGCGGCTCATTTATTTTATTTCCTAAAAAAATTCAGGCCATTTGCACTTTCTCGAAATACACGATTTTGCTGGGCTCTTTCTAATTATAATGTTGGGTTGGGCCAGCAATGTTATCAAAAAATAAAAAGGGGCTGAGCATTTTGTTATAAATATATTTAAATAATAAGTGATATTATTACATTTGTCCTTAAATCTTACCAAGCTTTTGTACATAATCACTAGGATTTTCGTGCCAAAACAATCCAGGATTTTATTGTTAAGAAATTATTTTTATAAGTTAATAACATGTGGGATATTTTTTTCTTACATATGTAAGTATCTGTTAAATATATGATGACAATAAAAATAATATATAATAACATATAAAATAATTTAAATATATATAATATAGTTAGAAGTGAAACATAAGTTGGACCTGGCGTTCCTATTCTTATATAGAAAAATAGAACAGACCTCTGCGTTTTCTTCAAAAAAAATACATAAATTTGGCTGCCGATATTCAGGAAAAATAAAACCTCGGATGGGAGGTCCATAGGCCTGTTTGACAGGCCTATGGACCTCCCATCCGAGGTTGTGGGTTGCACATGTTAAAAATGAAAGCCTAGACGGGGCAGCCCAAAACCCAGCTGATACTTGTTGCCCCAGTGATAATAAATGATACCTGCCAGCTCCCCGGCTTCGTTGTGAATTTATCTCCTATAGTAACTACGTTGAAGCACCTAAAAAATGTAACTATGTTGACAAACCCGTGGGCCCCAATGTCAGTATAGTATTAGGAGGAAGTATTTTTTCGATGAGGCACTTGCTTGCGTATGGCCATAGACCTGGTGGGTCCCGACTGTCCGCCTCTCCACGTACAGTCCTCTCCAGATTCCTCTTGTTTGTTCAACATGTTCACAATGGCAGACAGTGGCGTCGCAGCGAGCGCACAAAGGCACAGGAGGGGATCTGACCACCAGGGGAAGTGCCTTATTATTAACAAAACTACTGAACTAGCCTAGTGGGCAAGTGACACTACCCGACAGCTATTCCGACCGGGTTCGATTCCACCTGTGCAAGGAAAATATCTCCAAATTTTTTGCCTCTACCTTTATTGACATGTGGGTCCCCATTGTCATCTACGTACACCACATCCAACACTTGCCAAAACTCCGTCCCTCGTTTTCTCTGTGTTTCGCACACTCGATATTGTGTGGGCATTTTGACTGTGCATCATATGAAGATGTGCTATGCATGAATGTTGATCAGCATGATGTTAACTGGCTGGTAGTTCCATTTTTGACCATGAATAAAACTCCCAACATGATTTTAACCCTGTTTAAAAAGGCCGTGTTAATATAAATGCTCTACCTCTAAAAGTTGCAGTTTTTTATCTGAAACTGAACTTGCAGTTTCTTATCTGAAACTGAAACTTGCAGTTTCTTCTCTGAGAATCACATTGTCTGCACTTTAATACTCCCATGAAACTACATTTTTTAAGTGCTAAAAATAGATCTTTAGAATTCATAAAATACTTCATATGCTCAATACTGCAAATCTAAAATTCAAAAGACATTCATATCTGAAAGTACTCTCAAAATACACAACACAAAACACAATTCACAACCTGCAAATACTGACAACCCTAAGCTCCTCTTGACAATTCACAACCTGCCCGACTATTGGGCTGGGGGGGGGGGCAGTCCCCTCCTATTCCTCGGCGGCAGACAGCCGCCCCGTGAGATGGTGTGAACGGCGAGGGAGAGGATGGCGGGGAAGCGTCGTTGGGCCAACTGCTTTTCTCATCTTGCAGTTGGGTTCAGTCGACGAAGACTCCACCGGCTCGCTCTGGCAGGACACCCTCACAAACGGCACCCTGTAGATGCTCGATCCTTCAATCTCTGGTGGATGCTCCATCTGGGATCGATATTCCCACCACCGCTCCCTCACGATCGAATTCGGTGAATCTGTTTGCTCCATGGCCCAGAGGAGCAGCTCTATGTACTCCGGCGCGACTCCCTCCGGGAGTATCGCCGCCTTTTCGCTCTGTTGCAGATATTTGGCCATGGATGTCGCCGCCGCCGCTAGTTGGTCCTTGTTGTTAAACCAAGACTGTATCTCCAACATACTAGCTAGCTTCACAGGGTCGCCGTCTGCAATCCTCACGTATCGGTTGTACTCCTCCATCGATCTACTTCTCCACATCACCTTCACTTGTCGGCGGTGGTTTTTGAATGGAAGAGGAGAGGAGCAGCGCTGGTTTTGGACTAGAACGGGAGAGGAGCAACGCTAGTTTTGGACTGGAACAGGAGAGGAGGGGTGGTGGTTTTGAAATGGAAGAGGAGAGGAGCGGCGCTGGATTTAGATTGGAACAGGAGAGGAGCGACTGTGGTTTAAGAGGAGAAGAGCGGAAGAGAGGCGCTGGTCTTGGAAGTATTTTTTGTTGTTTTGCGTATTTTGGGTCAAAGTTTGACCACGTACTGTATTTGACAAGCAAAATGTGAATGCATGTCACCAAAAACTGTATCGTTTGGTTCGTATCTGAATGTACTTTCAAATTATATTATTTTTACAACATATAACTTATATTTTATGTGTGAAAATCATGGTCAATTATGACCCAGAATAAAAGGGAGACTAGCTAATGTGGGGTCGCTTTCTTAATTGAAGGGTAAATTGACTTTGATTTTGATCCAGCCACAGCGCGCCGACCCTCTCGTCCAATCCTAAATCGCTACCGCACGCTCCTCTCCCTCTTCTCCATTGCAAAACCACCTCCTCTCATCTCCATCATCTCCATTCCAAAACCACCGTCTCACCTCTCCCTCTTCTAATCTTCTCCATTGCAAAACCACCTCCTCTCCTCTCCATCATCTCCATTCCAAAACCACCGTCTCGCCTCTCCCTCTTCTCTATTGCAAGACCACCGTCTCTCCTCCCATCTTCCAAAGCTAGCACCGGACCACTCATAAGGACATCTATGGAGAGAATGCAGCAGCGAATCAGGCAAATCGCCAGCGGCGACCAGGCAAAGTTAGCCAGGTTGAAGGAGATCCTTACTTGGTTTGACAATGAGTGGGAGATTTCAAGGACGGTGCGGGCCATGTGGTAATGTATGCGAAAGAGAGAGACGACGGTGATGAGGGCGGCGATGTACATGTACTCCTCGGCGACACTCACGCCGCAGTCCTCCGAGTTCATCGAGTATCTCCTCTGGGCAATGGAGCAGACAGATTCTCCCGAGGCGACAGTCAGGCGGAGGTGGTGGGCGTACAGGTGGAAGGTCGAGCACCTAGAGGATAACGAATCGATCGAGTATGGTGTGCCGTTCATGAGGGTGCAGAGGCAGCCGGAGCCACAAGAGTATTCATTCTCCCACTGCAAGAGGAGGCCGGATGGCGCGATGTCGCTTCCCCGCATTCTCCACGGTTCCCTCGACGCTTGCCTCGTTTCAACGGTGAAAGTGCAACTATCCCTAGGTAGTTTTGGTAATTCATAACAACATATAGCTCATTGAGCTAATGCTATTCCAAGACTATTATTTCAGGAAAGCTCAGTGAATGGCATGGCATGGATGATGAAAGTGGATCCCTCAAAATACTAAGGACAAAGGATTGGCTCAAGCTCAAAAGCTCAAGACTCTTCATTTTACATTTTAGTGATCCAAGATCACATTGAGTCTATAGGAAAAGCCAATACTATCAAGGAGGGATGAGGTGTTGCTTAATGAGCCTCTTGCTTCATGTGCTTAGTGATATGCTCCAAAACCCTCAACTACTTTCCCACATCCACAAATGGCCTACACCCAAAGCCAAAATCGGTCACACCGATTCTTCCTATCCGGCGCCACCGATTCCAAAAGTCATAGCCACTGCCACAAACCCTAAGCAAATCGGTCTTACCGATAGGGATCTCGGTCTCACCGAGATGGGGTTGTAATCTCTCAGTTTCCCTTCGTAACGTTTCGGTCTAACCGAAGTGAGCGATTGGCCCCACCGAGATTGCAATGTAAACTCTCTGTTTCCTTTTTGTAACATTTCGGTCTCACCGAAAAGAGCAAATCGGTCCCACCGAGTTTACCTGACCAACTCTCTGGAAAGCTTATTACCAAATCGGTCTCACCGAGTTTGTGTAATCGGTCTTACCGAGATTACGTTATGCCCTAACCCTAACCGAATCAGTCTCACCGAGATGCATGTCAGTCCCACCGAAAATCACTAACGGTCACTAGGTTTACTAAATCGGTCCGACCGAGTTTAACGATTCGGTCCCACCGAGTTTGGTAAATTGTGTGTAACGGTTAGATTTTGTGTGGAGGCTATATATATACCCCTCCACCTCCTCTTCATTCGTGGAGAGAGCGATCAGAACGAACCTACACTTCCAACTTACCATTTCTGAGAGAGAACCACCTACTCATGTGTTGAGGCCAAGATATTCCATTCCTACCATATGAATCTTGATCTCTAGCCTTCCCCAAGTTGCTTTCCACTCAAATCTTCTTTCCACCAGATCCAAAACCTATGAGAGAGAGTTGAGTGTTGGGGAGACTATCATTTGAAGCACAAGAGCAAGGAGTTCATCATCAATGCACCATTTGTTACTTCTTGGAGAGTGGTGTCTCCTAGATTGGCTAGGTGTCACTTGGGAGCCTCCGACAAGATTGTGGAGTTGAACCAAGGAGTTTGTAAGGGCAAGGAGCTCGCCTACTTCGTGAAGATCTACCGCTAGTGAGGCAAGTCCTTCGTGGGCGACCGCCGTGGTGGGATAGACAAGGTTGCTTCTTCGTGGACCCTTCGTGGGTGGAGCCCTCCGTGGACTCACGCAGCCGTTACCCTTCGTGGGTTGAAGTCTCCATCAACGTGGATGTACGATAGCAGCACCTATCGGAACCACGCCAAAAACATCCGTGTCTCCAATTGCGTTTGAATCCTCCAAACCCTTCCCTTTACTTTCTTGCAAGTTGCATGCTTTAATTTCCGCTGCCTATATACTCTTTGCATGCTTGCTTGAATTGTGTGATGATTGCTTGACTTGTCCTAAAGTAACTAAAATCTGCCAAACTCTAAAGTTGGGAAAAGGTTAAGTTTTTATTGGTCAAGTAGTCTAATCACCCCCCTTTAGACATACTTCAAGGTCCTACAAGTGGTATCAGAGCTTTGGTCTCCATTTGCTTTGATTTCCATAGCTTTTGGTGGTCATAGCCTTGGTTTCACAACCTAGGAGAGTATGGCGTCTAGCGAGGGAAATTATCACCATAAAGTTCCTTACTTTGATGGTACTAATTTTGCTAGTTGGAAGCATAAGATGAAAATGCATATTCTTGGACATAACCCCGCCGTTTGGGCAATTATTTGTATTGGCTTGCAAGGTGAATTTTTCGATGGGAGAGAACCAAACCGTGAAGCTAATGCGGAAGAATTGAAGATGCTGCAATACAACGCTCAAGCTTGTGATATCATCTTCAACGGATTGTGCCCCGAAGAATTCAACAAAATCAGCCGTCTTGAGAATGCGAAGGAAATTTGGGATACTTGGATTGATAAGCATGAAGGTACCGAGTCCGTCAAGGAATCCAAGTTGGATGTGCTCCAAAGTCAGCTTGACAAGTTCAAAATGAAGGATGGTGAAGGTGTCGCTGAAATGTACTCTAGGCTTGCTCTTATCACAAATGAGATTGCCGGCTTAGGGAGTGAAGAGATGACCGACAAATTCATCATCAAGAAGATCTTAAGAGCATTGGATGGAAAGTATGATACCGTGTGCACATTGATTCAGATGATGCCAAACTACAAAGATCTCAAGCCAACGGAAGTCATTGGAAGAATTGTTGCTCATGAGATGTCACTCAAGGATAAGGAGGAACTTCACAACAAGTCAAGTGGTGCTTACAAAGCCTCAAGTGAAGCCCCCACATCATCAAGTGAGAAACCAACCTTCAATGAAGAATTGAGCTTAATGGTGAAGAACTTCAACAAATTCTACAAAAGTAGAAGCAAAGAAAGAAGCTCCAAGTCAAGGTCTTACAATGACAAGAGATCTTCCAGTCGAGAGCGCAATTGCTACAATTGTGGGAGACCCAGACACTATTCCAATGAGTGTACGACACCCTACAAAAGAAGAGAAGATTCTCCAAGAAGAAGAAGCAAAAGAGAAGAATCACCACCAAGAGAGAGGAGGAGTAGAGATGATCGTTATGAACGAAGACCCTCACGGAGAAGCAAGGATTCGGAAAGGAAGGACAAGTCATCAAGGAGCGACACAAAACGAAGACATCAAGCTCATGTTGGTGAATGGGTATCCGGCTCCGACTCCGACAATCACTCCGAGAGAAGCTATCACTCCGACTCCGAATATACTCAAGATGAAGGTGTTGCCGGTCTAGCACTTGTGTCAACCAACTCCTACGACATATTTGACTCACCAAATGAAGGTGTTGGAAGATGCTTCATGGCCAAAGGTCCAAAGGTAACACATCCTGAGTATGTTGATTTCAATTGTGATGAAGATGACTTGCTTGTGGATGATGATTTACTTGTTGACAAATCTAGTGATGAATACTATGATGAAACGTCAATTAATCATGCTAATCAAGATAAAACGAATGCAATGATAAGGAGAAGATTGAGCTTCTAACTAAAGAACTAAACTCTCTTAAGTTAGCTCATGAAACTATCTACGGAGATCATCGAGAACTTTTAAGGGCTCATGAGAAGTTACACTTTGAAAAGCTCAATCTTGAGCAAGAGCATGAGTTCTTAAATGCAATCAATGATGATCTTCGCAAGAAAAGTTCTTCTTACATTGCCAAGCGTTTACTCTTATCTACTTACATGCCTCAAGTCAAGTCTAATAACAAGTATAAGAAAGATACTTCCTCTAGTAGTAACAACAATAATGTCAAATCCAATATTGTTGCTTCTAGTTCTCTTGATTCCACTAATGATTCTCTTAGGCAAGTTACACTTGAGCAAGAAAATAGCTTATTGAAGGGAATTATAGAGAAAGGTGTTTACAAGAGCCTTGCCGGGAGTAAGCAATTCGAGGAAGTTGTACGCAAGCAAGGAAGGCACCGAAAGAATCAAGGTGTTGGTTTTGAACGAAAGTTCAATGCCAATGGAGTTGAGTGGGAAGAAGATCAATACCCAGAGACGAAGTTTGTTCCTCAACAAGAGAAGTATGATCCTACTTCCTTCAAGGGAACACAAGCTCAAGATGATCTTCCACCACAAGACCACAAGAACAAAGGCAAGGACAAGCTTCAAGAAGAGATTGATGCATTTGAAGAAGCACCTAAAGCCTCATTCAAGTGGGTTCCCAAGACTACATCAAGTTCTACTTCATCAAGTACAACTACAACTCCACGGATTCCCATCAAGATGATGTGGATCCCGAAGAAGAAGAACTAGAGAGTTCTTGAGGGTGGCTCTGCCAACATTCTTCACTCAAATCATTTTGGCAAGAACAAGTGCAATCAACTTCCACATCTTGCACTAGTTCAAGGAGTCACAAACCCTCATGTTGGTAAGGCAAGGGACAAGGTAACCTAATGAATTCATGGACATCGTCTTGTGTGTGCATCACTCTATGTCTATGGATATTCTTGTTTGTTCCTTGTGGGACTAACCCATGTAGGTAAGTTGAAAGTGCAACTCACTCCAAAGGATTGCTCCAAATGATCTACATCAACATTGAGCATCTACATCTTCAACACCTACATGAAGTCATCATCGACAAAACCCAAGGTTAGTTCATCCCTCTAAGGGGGGATCTCACATCTAGGGGGAGCTTAACTCTAAGAATTGAGTCAAAGCAACTCTAATGGTGTGAACACATCAATGCATTATGTAAAAGTGGTAACCCCACTTGAGCTTAAACGATGAGTATGACCTATGATCAAATGTTCTCATTTGACTCCTAAGTCAATATACTCATATATAGATGACCTAGTCATCGCCAATTGTTTGATAGATGCTAGAATTGGTTATGCATGCTTTGCCACATATTTCATTTGCCATCTTATTGTGTGAGCATGTTGGTGCATATTTTACTCATTCAAGGACATCCACTTGTTGTTTTGATTGTTTGGTTATTTTCTTTTTGCCAAGTGGATGGACAAGAATGCCTAAGAACCTTCTTTAGCTATCTATGCTTTTCTCATCTCAAACTCTATTCATGCTACATCACAAAATTTGATCAAGTCAGATTCGAACCATTCTGTGTGAGGAGCACTCGGAGTCCCCGATTCGTCATAGACTTAAACTTCCAAAACCTCTTTGTGATTCTCGGTCAGACCGATTCCACCATTTCGGTCCTACCGAGATCATCAAGTTGATCTGAGTTTTCAATCTCGGTGCAACCGACTTGAACTTTTCGGTCTCACCGATTTGCTGTAACTGAACACAGTTATGTATCTCGGTGCCACCGAGTTGTTCCACTCGGTCACACCGACAGGGTCGGGCTATATATAGCCACGGGCAAAATTTAGGAAATTTCTCCGAAACCCTTCGCCCGCGCAACAGCTCGCTCTGCCATCGGAGGTCTCCGGATCTTCTCCTCGTCGCCAGCAGCCTCCTGTCGCTGGTCTCCGCTGCCGTCAACGGATTTCGTCCCCACCGTTGCCGCAGTAGCAATTCCACCGCCAAGTTAGGGTATGGACTTGATCTTTGTGCTATCCACGTCTGATTCCAAGCACATTGTATTTTCATTGAATCTTGCCATGATTGAAACTCTTCTATCCAGCCAAAGTAGTCCATAGATTAGATGAGATTCAAATTTTTAGGGTTAGGTTTCCGCTGAAACCATCTCGGACCCACCGAGTTGAAAAACTCGGTCTCACCGATTTGGCTTATGCCATTGCACTAGTGACTCTCGGTCTGACCGAGAATTACTAATCGGTGTGACCGATTTGAGGATTCTGTGAAACCCTAGCAGTCTCGGTGCCACCGAACTAAAACTCGGTCCAACCGAGATCATCAGTTTAGGTTCCAAAACTTCTTCGGTATCACCGAGTTTGAAAATCGGTTGATCCGAAATGCTTTTTGTGGAAAACTAAAACTGAACTTTTGAATCATTCTTTTGCAAAAATCTCTGCATTTTGTGATGCTCATCTATTCTATCTCATCTATAACTCTTCACAGGGTCAGCAGTCAGCTTTTGCAGTATGTCTGATCAGAGTGATAGCCAGAATAGGTCAGAAGAGCAGATGGACTTGAGTGAGGGCACTAGTCCCTCAACTACAGATGAAGGGAGCAGAAGTACTCCTAGCAATTTGCCTAAGGTTGCTACTAGGCAAAGGAGGAAAAGAACCTCAGACTCAGAAGATGAAGATTACAAAGCTGAGGAAGATGAGGCTACTCCCAAGAAGGTAGTTCTCAAGAAAGAATATGGCTCTGCACAGAGCACTAAGCCAGGTCTGAAGAAGAAAGTTCCTGCCAAGAGGACACCAATGCCAAAGGCCAGAAAGTCCACTCAAGTACCAGCTCAGGCTCAACCCAAAGAGGCACCTGCAAGGAAAGATACATCATCCAAACCTCAGAAAGTTCCTACTGGAGAGACTATGAAATTCCAAATTGAATCAGAGGATGATGGTGATCAGGACAAGAAAAAGAAGAGAGCAAGAACCACAACTGCCAAGGTGCTTGGAAAGCCCTCTATGGGAAGAGGTTCAGATGAAGAGGAAGAGGATGCTGCAGCAGCACCTAAGGCCCCCAAGCTTATGGGTGATGCAATCAGATCAGGGGCTGCAACATCCAAGCCCAAGGAAGCACTCAAAGCTGCCTCCAAGGCCAAGCAAGTTCCAAAGAGGAATACTAGGAGTATTCCAGCTACTGAGAAGAACAAGGCCCCAGTGCCCAATGTTGCTGAAGAAGAAGATGAAGAAGGTCAAGTCCTAAGAAAGCTCAAGCCCAAGATACCAGACCACAGTGATGCCCATCCTGTGGCTGAGGACATGAGAATCAGGAAGGATTCAGGGCTGAGGCTGTGGAGGATGGAAGATCCATATGCTTCAAGAAGAAGAACTGCCGTTGACTACAGGTTCCACACAAAGGAACATCAGGACTTTTATGAAACAATTCTGTTGGACAAGAAGCCTATAGTCTGTGACATGAGGTGGGTCGACTGGACCTACATCAAGGACAATGAAGAGCACTATCCTGGAGTGCAAGAAAGCTTTGTTGCTTGTGGAGTTGCTGATTTTGTTGGACAGAAGTTCACCAACTGGAATGATGAGCTTATCATGGAGTTCTACTCCAAAGCACATTTTTACCCAGATGGTAGAATTGTTTGGATGTCTGAAGGTACAAGGTACCAATCTACTGTTGAAGAATGGGCAAGTCTGATAAATGCCCCCAAAGAAAATGAGGATGACCTGGACATTTATGCAAAGAATAAGTTGGGTCACAATTCAATGGCTCACATGTACAAGGAGATTCTAGACAAGGCAGTAGAGACTCACAAGTTTGGATCAGTTCACTTTCTGCTATCCGGGTTGCCAACCATCAATTGGATTCTGAGGCATACTCTGTTGCCCAAGTCTGGTGACCATAACATGATCAGAGGGCATGCCATCAACATGCTGCATGTGTTTGATGTGCCACAGAAGTTCAAAGTCATGAGCCTAATAATTGAAACAATCAAGAGGACTGCAGCAGATCAGAAGAGGAGCTGTGGATATGCACCTCAGATTCAGGAATTGATCAACTCAAAGATGGGCATAGGGAGATATTAGTTGGATAAGGAACATTTTCCACTTTATCCAGACTTTGAGGACAATGAGGTTGTCATGAATGAAGATGATCCACAATCAGTTCAAGCTCAGGAGAAGAAGGAGAAGGCAAAGAAGGAGAAGGCTGCCAAGATGCCAACTCAAGAGGAGCCATCTGAATATTTCTTGAAAACCAAACAGGAGCAGCTTGGTTACTTGATAGCATCTATACTGAGGATTGAGAAAGGACTGGCCACCCTCACTCAGAATCAGGAGAGCCTGGAAAGAATCATGGAACAAAAATTCTATGATCTAGATGTCAAAGTAACTGAGATTCAGTCAGTTGTAGAGCAGCTACAGGATGACATGCAGGAGAGGAAGGGCAAGAAAACCACTGATGCATTTGCCAGAGTGGCTAGAGCCCAGAGGACAGTTGCAGTGCCAGTGACAGACACTAGAGCAACAACTTCAGCACCAGCTACTGCCCCTGCAGTTCCAGTGCAACAAGCTCCAGCATCCACTCCAGCACCCTCTACTTCAACTGAAGCCTTCGTCCAAGGAGCTAGCAGGACACCACCACCAGAAGATCAAGCCTGAGAGTCGATCTAGCACTATGCATTTTCTATGAACTTTTTGGTAACTTGTTGCCAAAGGGGTAGAAAAATGTATAGATCATAGGCTTCGAGAGAGAGAGAGAGTGTTGCTTTTATTCTCTCTTGCTTTATTTGGTGGTTTTTCAAACTTTGTTTGCTTCTGGTTGAGATACTATGCTTGTGAGACATTGATGATCATGTGTTTGATCATAAGCTACACTTATGCATGCTTGATATTATCCTATCTATCTTATGTGATCATTCACTATGCTTGGTGATGAGTGCATGTATTCATTGTTTATTATTTTGAGCGCTCCACCAAGATGTATGTGACATGGAAGAGTAACCCATGAGCCTAATTCATTGTGCATTTGCAGTCCAAAGCAAATCTTAACCCATGCACAAATTTAGGGGGAGCTCTTGCTTATCACATACTTCTCAAAGCGACGATGTTATTCAATCTTATTATCATTTGTTGAAGCTTTGATCTATATGTTGCCATCAATTACCAAAAAGGGGGAGATTGAAAGTGCAACTATCCCTAGGTGGTTTTGGCAATTCATAACAACATATAGCTCATTGAGCTAATGCTATTCCAAGACTATTATTTCAGGAAAGCTCAATGAATGGCATGGCATGGATGATGAAAGTGGATCCCTCAAAATACTAAGGACAAAGGATTGGCTCAAGCTCAAAAGCTCAAGACTCTTCATTTTACATTTTAGTAATCCAAGATCACATTGAGTCTAGAGGAAAAGCTAATACTATCAAGGAGGGATGAGGTGTTGCTTAATGAGCCTCTTGCTTCATGTGCTTAGTGATATGCTCCAAAACCCTCAACTACTTTCCCACATCCACAAATGACCTAAACCCAAAGCCAAAATTGGTCACACCGATTCTTCCTATTCGGCGCCACCGATTCCAAAAGTCATAGCCACTGCCACAAAGCCTAAGCAAACCGGTCTTACCGATAGGGATCTCGGTCTCACCGAGATGGGGTTGTAATCTCTCTGTTTCCCTTCGTAACATTTCGGTATAACCGAAGTGAGCGATCGGTCCCACCGAGATTGCAATGTAAACTCTCTGTTTCCTTTTTGTAACATTTCGGTCTCACCGAAAAGAGCAAATCGGTCCCACCGAGTTTACCTGACCAACTCTCTGGAAAGCTTATTACCAAATCGGTCTCACCGAGTTTGTGTAATCGGTCTTACCGAGATTACGTTATGCCCTAACCCTAGCCGAATCGGTCTCACCGAGATGCATGTCAGTCCCACCGAAAATCACTAACGGTCACTAGGTTTACTAAATCGATCCGACCGAGTTTAATGATTCGGTCCCACCGAGTTTGGTAAATTGTGTGTAACAGTTAGATTTTGTGTGGAGGCTATATATACCCTTCCACCTCCTCTTCATTCGTGGAGAGAGCCATCAGTATGAACCTACACTTCCAACTTACCATTTCTGAGAGAGAACCACCTACTCATGTGTTGAGGCCAAGATATTCCATTCCTACCATATGAATCTTGATCTCTAGCCTTCCCCAAGTTGCTTTCCACTCAAATCTTCTTTCCACTAGATCCAAAACCTATGAGAGAGAGTTGAGTGTTGGGGAGACTATCATTTGAAGCACAAGAGCAAGGAGTCCATCATCAATGCACCATTTGTTACTTCTTGGAGAGTGGTGTCTCCTAGATTGGCTAGGTGTCACTTGGGAGCCTCCGACAAGATTGTGGAGTTGAACCAAGGAGTTTGTAAGGGCAAGGATATCGCCTACTTCGTGAAGATCTACCGCTAGTGAGGCAAGTCCTTCGTGGGCGACGGCCATGGTGGGATAGACAAGGTTGCTTCTTCGTGGACCCTTTGTGGGTGGAGCCCTCCGTGGACTCGCGCAGCCGTTACCCTTCGTGGGTTGAAGTCTCCATCAACGTGGATGTACGATAGCAGCACCTATCGGAACCACGCCAAAAACATCCGTGTCTCTAATTGCGTTTGAATCCTCCAAACCCTTCCCTTTACTTTCTTGCAAGTTGCATGCTTTAATTTCCGCTGCCTATATACTCTTTGCATGCTTGCTTGAATTGTGTGATGATTGCTTGACTTGTCCTAAAGTAACTAAAATCTGCCAAACTCTAAAGTTGGGAAAAGGTTAAGTTTTTATTGGTCAAGTAGTCTAATCACCCCCCCTCTAGACATACTTCAAGGTCCTACAAACGGCGGCGGTAGGGTTTAAGGTAAGCTTCGCACTAACCTAATCTTCCACCTGCTCATGCTTACAATCAGTGTGACAACTAATGAAAATCCTGCTTACAATCAGTCTTCGAGTACTACGCTAATCACCCTAAAATAGCTCTAGACCTTTGGGTCAAAGTTGTGACACAGTGTACAAATAAAGAAAAATAGATTGGCGCTTCTTTCAGAAAAGAGTACTCCCTAGAAGACTGCCAATATAATCTACTAGTATTTGGTTAGAGGATTTGCTGCTAAGAAAGATCCGTCCACAGAGAGCGCCACACATCCCACTGGTGGTGGTGGATGCCAATGCGTTCATGCAGCATGGTTGGTGTTGGTAATTTTTACTTGGCACACCTCGCACTCTGCATATATGCCAGTTCCATACGTACATTTGTGCAGTTCCACCAAAATGCAGCTGAATAACCCTGTTTGCACAGATAATGAAAAAGCGTGATTACATTATAGTGACACTAGTTGATGAAACACACAAAATAAATAGAAGAATATATTGCGATAGTATCATAGTATGCCATGCTGCGAGGGCGAGATGGGCCCTGCGACGCCTCATATGGTACGCCTCATACTGGACATCGTCCCAAGTCTGCTAGATACACCTTCTGCCAGTGATGAACATCCGTGTACAGCGGTAGTACAAGGAAGCACCTTGACACATTCAATCTCTATTTTTGTACAGATTAACTAAAATTAAGCACCCCAGTTTGCAGAAATGCTTAAACATTAACAATGGGACTAGTTGATGAAACATACATTAACAAAAAGAAGCACTTTCTTTATCTACATTGGAAATGAAATGATAGAGATGACACTCACTCTATTTTAACTGTATTATTACTTCATTTTATCAATGACACTAGGGTTGAGCAGGTGGCAAACGATGTGTACCGTGCGTCGCAAGGATGGAGGCCGGGGGTGCTTAGACTGTGATGCTGAAGCTAGCTCATTCAGTCACCAACATGGATGATTCAATTCATGGGACCTTTTGGTGCAGTTCACCTAAAATGAAGCAATGTCCCGTGAGCTAGCAGCTTCTTCTTCAAAAAAATTTAAGAAAAGGGCTCCAGCCCCGGTTCCATTTCCATCAGAAAACGAAACCTTCAGAGCTTCTTCTTCATTAGTTGCAATAAAATTGAGCAACATCAAGGTTGGTTGTGAAGCTCCTGGAATCCTCAACTATAATTTAGATATCATTTGTGCAGTTCAACTAAGATCGAGCGTGAAATGTATATCTCTGTTTGGACAAAAAAGGTGGAAAGGAGGGTGACTAACAAGTGATGAAGCATGCATCAAATGAAAAGAAGCATGTTCCTTATCTGAATGGCAGTCCTACAAGGACCGTAGCAATTTCTAAAGCAGTGGCATTGCTAGATATTAGTGTGGGCATTAGGATTAACTATGACAGTCGTTAAATACGACATTACTTTGGGCACGGGAGAGTAGGCGGACCAGGACAATTGCATTTCTAACAAAAAGAGCCAACTTATCTTAATGGGAAATTTAGCAGGACATGTAAAAAAGTGCCATTGATTCATATTACTAGAGGCATTACATTGAAAACAACATTGGTTTAACGTGTCCTTACTTTTAACAGTACGACTGCTACATTTTACCAGTGGCATTACATAAGAGTGGCTCGGGGCAACAAACATCAAAACAAGATATCTGGGTTTTTTTGTTCGGTATAGCCACCTTATACTGTGTGAAGCTAGCAAATCTAGTGCTGGACTTACTCTGTTGACTTGTCCCCCAGTCCCCACTTTCTTTTCTTTTTCAACCAATAGATCAGGTTTATATTGAGTTTGTACTGCATTTCCCTTTATTTCCCTATTAGACCTAGAGACCAGTTGGATAGCTAGTCTCTGCTACTTTTCGCCCCTATTATTTCCTCTTTCGACCAAGTCCTAGATTCAGGTAACAAATCCTCCCCCACTCCCCACCCCCTTTCTTCCTTGTTTGAACCAAGTAGTACTAGATTCGAGAGCATGAACTAGTTTTACCTCTTAAACGTAAAAAAATTAGGTGGTTTTTGAACGGCCGATCGATCCTATCTACGAGGGGCCCTGAGAAATAGTAAAAGATGCAAATGCAGCGACGTCAGTAGCTCGAGAAGTAGAGCAAGGCCGGTTTTGAAGGAAGTTATACCTGATGGTCGCCGGGATGTCGCTAGGTGGGCGGCGGGAGGACGGATCTGCCCACACTACGGCAGCGAGGAAGAAGGGGATGGAGGCCCTCCCTCGCTAGCGGTGCTAGGGAGAGAACGACAAGGCAGGCTGATCTGGACGCGCCAGCAGTGGGTAAGAGTCGTCGCCGAGGATGACCGCGTGAACGTTGCACCTTCTCACCTTCCCCGGTAGAGAGGATCCGGCTGGATCTGTGACTAGCGGTGAGCAGAGAGAGATAGAGAGAGAGTGGCCACCGCTGTCGTGTTTAGATCTGGAGAGGCCGAGACAGTGTGAAGAGAGCAACACTAGCAAGCAAGCGCGGAGGCTCCTGCCTATATAGTGGTGTAGTACTAGTTTTCTTTTGTCTACCGGAGCCGGCTTGACCTCGTCAATGACTGTCGAGAAGTCTTCATGCACGTGGACCGGAGGCACAGTTGTCGTCATTTTGATCTGAAGCGCCGGATTATAACATATAACACGAAAAAATGCCACATGCCAAGAAATCATGACCTCACTGCCCAAAGGAGACAACATGAATCCCGACGGACAAACTAGACGAGGAACAAAGCTCAAATTAAAGATAAACTCGTAGAAAAGGGGTCCGTCGATAGATGTCCTAATTAACATAGCCAGCTTGACCTAGATGGCAGCCGAGTAGTCTTCGTGCATGTGCCCCCAATGACTAGCCCAACTCAGTGATCTGAAGCACATGACACCTAATTTTGCGAGATGGCAAGAAACCTTTTTTAGACTTCTTACCACAACTACAGCCATGTACAACACAGCCTGCATGATATGTAGACGATAGCCAATCCAGGCGTGTCTGCTGGAGTCTGGTCACATGCATGGACGAACTGATCTTCCGTGTCTTGCAGGGATCATCCAGGCACCAACGTAGTACAACACTTCTCTAGTACTACCGCTCGTCTCCCTCTTCTATTAAGTCACCCGACTTGCGGGGCCGGGGAGTGTGCCTATGGTCGGTTCTCAATTGCGGTCCCACATGTGTGTGCAAACGCAATATGATGTGCGTTCCATTCGGAGAGCAGCGTGCCAGACCGACCGACCGTCTAGGGTGTGACGCGAACGTGACGGGCGTGCTGTATACTCCGTACATGTGTACCGCTGTTTTCTAGAGGCTTTGCTCCATGGCGCAATCCATGTATACAAAATTAGTATACTGTACTATTTAAAAGTCGAGGGCGGGGCTTTTCCTGCGCGGTAGTGATACATCTCCATCGTATCTATAATTTTTGATTGTTCCATGCCAATATTATTCAACTTTCATATACTTTTGGCAACTTTTTATACTATTTTTGGGACTAACATATTGCTCCATTTCCCAGTGCCAGTTCCTGTCTGTTGCATGTTTTTTGTTTCGCAGAAACCCAATATCAAACGGAGTTTAAACGGGATAAAAATGGATGGAGAATTATTTTGGAATATTTGTGATTTTTGGGAGGAAGAATCAACGCGAAACAGTGTCCGGGGTGGCCACGAGACAGGGGGGCACCCTCCCCCCTGGGCGCGCCCTGGGATCTCATGGGCCACCCGTAAGGCGGTTGACGCACTTCTTCTGGAACAAGAATTCTAATTTTACGAGAAAAATCTGGGCAAAAGATTCACCCCAATCGGAGTTACGGATCTCCGGATATTTAAGAAACGGTGAAGGGGTAGAATCTGAGAACACAGAAACAGAGAGATAGATCCAATCTCGGAGGGGCTCTCGCCCCTCCCACGCCATGGGAGCCAAGGACCAGAGGGGAAACCCTTCTCCCATTTAGGGAGGAGGTCAAGGAAGAAGAAGAAGGGGGGCCCTCTCCCCCTTGCTTCCGGTGGCGCCGGAACCCCGCCGGGGGCCATCATCATCACCGCGATCTTCACCAACACCGCCGTCATCTTCACCAACATCTCCATCACCTTCCCCCCTCTATCTACAGCGGTCCACTCTCTCGCAACCCGCTGTACTCTCTACTTGAACATGGTGCTTTATGCATCATATTATTATCCAATGATGTGTTGCCATCCTATGATGTCTGAGTAGATTTTCGTTGTCCTATTGGTGGTTGATGAATTGCTATGATTGATTTAATTTGCTTGTGGTTATGTTGCTGTCCTTTGGTGCCCATCATATGAGCGCGCGTGTGGATCACACCATAGGGTTAGTTGTATGTTGATAGGACTATGTATTGGAGGGCTAGAGTGACAGAAGCTTCAACCTAGCATAGAAATTGATGCATACAGGATTGAAGGGGGAACAATATATCTTAATGCTATGGTTGGGTTTTACCTTAAAGAACGTTAGTAGTTGCGGATGCTTGCTAATAGTTCCAATCATAAGTGCATAGAATTCCAAGTCAGGGATGACATGCTAGCTGTGGCCTCTCCCACATAATACTTGCTATCGGTCTAGTAAAGTAGTCAATTGCTTAGGGACAATTCCATAACTCCTACCACCACTTTTCCACACTCACTATATTTACTTTATTGCATCTTTATCTAAACATCCCCTACTTCTTATTTACGCGTTCTTTATTATCTTGCAAACCTATCCTACAACACCTACAAAGTACTTCTAGTTTCATACTTGTTCTAGGTAAAGCGAACGTCAAGCATGCGTAGTCGTATCAGTGGCCGATAGGACTTGAGAGAGTATTTGTTCTACCTTTAGCTCCTCGTTGGGTTCGACACTCTTACTTATCGAAGGAGGCTACAACTATCCCGTATACTTGCGGGTCATCAAGACCTTTTTCTGGCGCCGTTGCCGCGGAGTCATAGCGTGGGGTGAATATTCTCATCTATGCTTGTTTGCTTTATCAATAAGTAATTTTTATTTGCTGTTCTTAGTTGTTCGCTATCTTTAGTTATGGATATGGAACACAAAATACCAAAAAAAATTAGGTGTACTTGCTACTCATGGAGATGGGGTAACTCCTAAAACCCTCGATTCTCATTATGCGAAAGATATTATGTACTACTTTGATAATCCTGAGAAAACCCCATTCAACTTTATAATGGGAGACACGTTGGATCAACGTGAATACTTTAGGGATTATCGCTCGACACAAAAAGGGAAACTATTATGGGGTCAATTTATTATGTTGCGTTGGTATGCCTGGAATCTATGCTTGAAATATGACATTACTTGTTGCTCTAGGATGGAGGCTCCACACCTTCCCTTTTCATGCAAATTTAATGATAATGAAACCTTAGCTTCTTATGCTTATGGTATATATGATTACTATGATGTGGAACAAATAGAAGAATTTGTTTCTTTTAAGGCTGCTTATGAAATTGAATCTTTTTTTGAAAAGTATGAAGCTTTAGATGATGATGCTTATAGGCCTGAAAATCTTGCTATACTTAGATATTGCTATGAAAATTATGAATACAATTACTATATTAATGCATTTATTGAGAAAGTCTCCGCTGTCCAAGAAGAGAATAATATTTTGCAGGGAGCTATGGAAGAAGAAATTGATGAAACAGTGAGCTCATTGGATGAAAAAGATGATGAGGAGAGCGAAGAACAAAAGGAGGAAGAGCGGATTAGCTACCCGTGCCCACCTTCTAATGAGAGTAACCCTCCAACTCATACATTATTTAATTCCCCTTCGTGCTTACCGAAGGATGATTGCTATGATGATTGCTATGATCCCTTGAATTTGTTTGAAATATCCCTTTTTGATGATGCTTGCTATGCTTGTGTCCAAGATGCCAATATGAATTATGCTTATGGAGATGAACTTGCTATAGTTCCTTATGTTAAACATGAAATTGTTGCTATTGCACCCATGCATGATAGTCCTATTATCCTTTTGAATTCTCCCTACTACACTATATCGGAGAAGTTTGTGCTTATTAAGGATTATATTGATGGGTTGCCTTTTACCATTGCACATGATGATTTTCAATGTAATAAGCATGTGCTTGCTGCTCCTACTTGCAATTATTATGAGAGAGGAACTACATCTCCACCTCTCTATGTTTCCAATACGATAAAATTGCAAGAAATTGTTTATACTATGCATTGGCCTTTACTTGGTGTGCATGAATTGTTCTTTTATGACATGGCGATGCATAGGAAGAGAGTTAGACTTCGCTTTTGCTTGATATATGTTACTTTGTGCTCACTACTAAATTACAAATCATTGTTAATTAAAATTGGCTTTGATATACCTTGGGATCCGGGTGGATTCATTACTTGAGCACTAAATGCCTAGCTTAATGGCTTTAAAGAAAGCGCTGCCAGGGAGACAACCCGGAAGTTTTAGAGAGTCATTTATTTC
Organism: Triticum timopheevii; assembly: GCA_963921465.1. NCBI lineage: Eukaryota > Viridiplantae > Streptophyta > Magnoliopsida > Poales > Poaceae > Triticum > Triticum timopheevii. The sequence continues at coordinate 422,530,534 of OY997274.1, forward strand.
TGTTGAGTGCTTTTATATAGCTTAAAAACAAAAAAACAAAGAGGGGAACCTAAAAACTTTTCAAAAAGGAAAGTGAAAGTGAGGAAGACAAGCATTGTTGAAGTGGGAGCTAGCCTTGAACTTTGTTCATGCTCACGGAAAATTTTTGAATCTTGATTACAGAAACTTTTCAACAAAAATAACTATCCCCTTGTATAATCCCATTGTATGATAAAAATAATGTGCTAAGGTTTGCCTTTAGGATGTTTACAATGCTTGTTGGTTTGTACGGTGCAGGACAGAAACTTTGGCTGTAGTGCGCGATTTTAAATTTTTTTCCTGGAATGTTAATTGGTTCTGATTCCTTTTGCACTGTCTTGATATACAACTTCTATATTTTTCCAAATTTTGGTAGAATTTTTGGGATACCAGAAGTATGGTGGATGTTCATATTGCGACAGACTATTCTGTTTTTGACAGATTCTTTTTTTGATGCATAGTTTACTTGTTTTGATGAATCTATCAATTTATATAAGTGGATTAAGCCATGGGAAAGTTATATTACAGTAGACACAATGCAAAAACAAAATATGAATTGGTTTGCAACAATACTTAGTGTGGTGATTTGCTTTATTATACTAACGGATCTTACCGAGTTTTCTGTTGAAGTTTTGTGTGGATGTAGTGTCTAATCGAGGATGTCTCGATATGAGGAAAGGGAAGAGAGGCAAGAGCTCAAGCTTGGGGATGCCCGAGGCACCCCAAGTAAATATTCAAGGAGACTCAAGCGTCTAAGCTTGGGGATGCCCCGGAAGGCATTCCCTCTTTCTTCAACAAGTATCGGTATGTTTTCGAATTTGTTTCGTTCATGCATTATGTGCAAGTCTTGGAGCGTCTTTTGCATTTAGTTTTCACTTTTCTTTTATGCACCATGCTGGTATGAGATAGTCCTTGGTTGATTTATAGAATTCTCATTGCACTTCACTTAAATCTTTTGAGTATGGCTTTATAGAATGCTTCATGTGCTTCACTTATATCATTTGAAGTTTGGATTGCCTGTTTCTCTTCACATAGGAAACCGCCATTTGTAGAATGCTCTTTTGCTTCACTTATAATTGTTAGAGCGCGGGCATATCTTTTGTAGAAAGAATTAAACTCTCTTGCTTCACTTATAACTATTTAGAGAGATGACAGGAATTGGTCATTCACATGGTTAGCCATAAAATCCTACATAAACTTGTAGATCACTGAATATGATATGTTTGATTCCTTGCAATAGTTTTGCGATATAAAGGTGGTGATATTAGAGTCGTGCTAGTTGAGTAGTTGTGAAACTGAGAAATACTTGTGTTGAGGTTTGCAAGTCCCGTAGCATGCACGTATGGTGAACCGTTATGTAACGAAGTTGGAGCATGAGGTGCTCTTTGATTGCTTTCCTTATGAGTGGCAGTCGGGGACGAGCGATGGTATTTTCCTACCAATCTATCCCTCTGGGGGCATGCGTAGTAGTATTTTGCTTCGAGGGCTAAGTAGGCTTTTGCAATAAGTATATCAGTTCTTTATGACTAATGTGAGTCCATGGATATACGCACACTCACCCTTCCGCTTTGCTAGCCTCTATTATGCCGTGCAACTTTCGCCGGTATCATGAACCCATTATTTACCTTCCTCAAAACAGCCACCATACCTACCTATCATGGCATTCCATAGCCATTCCGAGATATATTGCCATGCAACTTCCATCATCATCATATACATGACTTGAGCATTCATTGTCATATTGCTTTGCATGATCGTAAGATTGCTAGCATGATGTTTTCATGGCTTGTCTATTTTTTGATGTCATTGCTATGCTAGATCATTGCACATCCCGGTACACCGCCGGAAGCATTCATATAGAGTCATATCTTTGTTCGAGAGTTGTAATATTGAGTTGTAAGTAAATAAAAGTGTGATGATCATCATTATTAGAGCATTGACCCAGTGAGGAAAGGATGAAGGAGACTATGATTTCCCCACAAGTCGGGATGAGACTCCGGACTTTATGAAAACTAGAAGAGGCCAAAGAAGCCCAAATAAAAAAAGAGGCCAAAGAAAGAAAAAAATAATAAAAAATGAAAAAGAAAAAGAAAAAAAATGAGAGAAAAAGAGAGAAGGGGCAATGTTACTATCCTTTTACCACACTTGTGCTTCAGAGTAGCACCATGTTCTTCATAGAGAGAGCCTCATATGCTTTCACTTTCATATGCTAGTGGGAATTTTCATTATAGAACTTGGCTTGTATATTCCGATGATGGGCTTCCTCAAACGCCCGAGGTCTTCATGAGCAAGCAAGTTGGATGCACACCCACTTAGTTTCCAGTTTGAGATTTCATACACTTATAGCTCTTAGTGCATCCGTTGCATGGCAATCCCTACTCACTCACATTGATATCTATTGATGGGCATCTCCATAGCCCGTTGATACGCCTAGTTGATGTGAGACTATCTTCTCCCTTTTTGTCCTCACAACCACCACCATACACCACCATAGTGCTATGTCCATGGCTTGCGCTCATGTATTGCATAAGAGTTGAAAAAGCTGAAGCGCGTTAAAAAGTATGAACCAATTGCTCGGCTCGTCATCGGGGTTGTGCATGATGGGAGTATTTTGTGTGATGAAGATGGAGCATAGCCAGACTATATGATTTTGTAGGGATGAGCTTTCTTTGCCTATGTTATTTCGATAAGACATAATTGCTTGGTTGGTATGCTTGAAGTATTATTGTTTTTATGTCAAATGATAGACTATTGCTTTGAATCGCTCGTGTCTTAATATTCATGCCATGATTAGACATATGATCAAGATTATGCTAGGTAGCATTCCACATCAAAAATTATCTTTTTTTATCATTTACCTACTCGAGGACGAGCAGGAATTAAGCTTGGGGATGCTGATACGTCTCCATCGTATCTACAATTTTTGATTGTTCCATGCCAATATTCTTCAACTTTCATATACATTTGGCAACTTTTTATACTATTATTGGGACTAACATATTGATCCAGTGCCCAGTGCCAGTTCCTGTCTGTTGCATGTTTTTTGTTTCGCAGAAACCCAATATCAAACGGAGTCCAAACGGGATAAAAACGGACGGAGAATTATTTTGGAATATTTGTGATTTTGGGGAGGAAGAATCAACGTGAAACGGTGTCCGGGGTGGCCACAAGACAGGGGGGCACCCTCCCCCCTGGGCGCGCCCTGTGCTCTCGTGGGCCACCCGTAAGGCGGTTGATGCTCTTCTTTTGGCATAAGAAATCTAAGTTTACGAGAAAAATCTGGGCGAAAGATTCACCCCAATCGGAGTTACGGATCTCTGGATATTTAAGAAACGGTGAAGGGGTAGAATCTGAGAATGCAGAAACGGAGAGATAGATCCAATCTCGGAGGGGCTCTTGCCCCTCCCACGCCATGGGAGCCAAGGACCAGAGGGGAAACCCTTCTCCCATCTAGGGAGGAGGTCAAGGAAGAAGAAGAAGAAGGGGGCCCCTCTCCCCCTTGCTTCCGGTGGCGTCGGAACACCGCCGGGGGCCATCATCATCACCGTGATCTTCACCAACACCGCCGTCATCTTCACCAACATCTCCATCACCTTCCCCCCTCTATCTACAGCGGTCCACTCTCGCGCAACCCGCTGTACCCTCTACTTGAACATGGTGCTTTATGCTTCATATTATTATCCAATGATGTGTTGCCATCCTATGATGTCTGAGTAGATTTTCGTTGTCCTATTGGTGGTTGATGAATTGCTATGATTGATTTAATTTCCTTGTGGTTATGTTGCTGTCCTTTGGTGCTCATCATATGAGCGCGCGCGTGGATCACACCATAGGGTTAGTTGTATGTTGATAGGACTATGTATTGGAGGGCTAGAGTGACAGAAGCTTCAACCTAGCATAGAAATTGATGCATACGGGATTGAAGGGGGACCAATATATCTTAATGCTATGGTTGGGTTTTACCTTAATGAACGTTAGTAGTTGCGGATGCTTGCTAATAGTTCCAATCATAAGTGCATAGAATTCCAAGTCAGGGATGACATGCTAGCTGTGGCCTCTCCCACATAATACGTGCTATCGGTCTAGTAAAGTAGTCAATTGCTTAGGGACAATTCCACAACTCCTACCACCACTTTTCCACACTCACTATATTTACTTTATTGCATCTTTATCTAAACATCCCCTACTTCTTATTTACGCATTCTTTATTATCTTGCAAACCTATCCTACAACACCTACAAAGTACTTCTAGTTTCATACTTGTTCTAGGTAAAGCAAATGTCAAGCGTGCGTAGAGTCGTATCAGTGGCCGATAGGACGTGAGAGATTATTTGTTCTACCTTTAGCTCCTCGTTGGGTTCGACACTCTTACTTATCGAAAGAGGCTACAACTATCCCGTATACTTGCGGGTCATCAGGTAGGCGGGGTAGTTCCGCCTAGTTAGTTCGACAGAGATGCGAGAAGACAAGGGAGTAGCCTGCTGCAAACTTAGGGCTGTGTGATTTGACAGCGAGTTACTGCTGGACAGGTGGGGCCCCGTGATTTGACTTGCCATTATCATTTTAACTGCGGTGCTATGATACATCTTCAACGTATCTATAATTTTTTATTGTTCCATGCTATTATATTACCCCTTTTGGATGTTTATAGGCTTTATTTTACACATTTATATCATTTTTGGGACTAACCTACTAACCTAAGGCCCAACCCATATTGCTGTTTTTTTGCCTATTTCAGTATTTCAAAGAAAAGGAATATCAAACGGAGTCCAAACGGAATGAAACCTTCGGGAGCATGATTTTTGGAACGAACGTGATCCAGAGGACTTGGCATGCAAGCCAAGAAGCAGTCGAGGCGTCCACGAGATAGGAGGACGCGCCGACCCCCTCTGGGTGCGCCCCCTGTCTTGTGGGCCCCTTGGGCGGCCACCGACCTACTTCTTCCTCCTATATATACCCACGTATGCCGAAAACATCCAGGGAGCCAACGAAAAACAATTTCCACCGTCGTAACCTTCTGTATCCGCGAGATCCCATGTTGGGGCTTTCGCCGGTGCTCCGCCGGAGGGGGAATCGACCATGGAGGGCTTCTACACCAACACCATAGCCCTTCCGATGAGTTGTGAGTAGTTACCACAGACCTTCGGGTCCATAGTTATTAGCAAGATTGCTTCTTCTCTCTTTTTGGATCTCAATACCATGTTCTCCCCCTCTCTTGTGGAGATCTATTCGATGTAAACTCTTTTTGCGGTGTGTTTGTCGAGATCCGATGAATTGTGGGTTTATGATCAAGTTTATCTATGAGAAATATTTGAATCTCCTCTTAATTCTTTTATGTATGATTGAGTTATCTTTGCAAGTCTCTTCGAATTATCAGTTTGATTTGGCCTACTAGATTGATCTTTCTTGCAATGGGAGAAGTGCTTAGCTTTGGGTTCAATCTTGCGGTGTCCTTACCCAGTGACAGCAGGGGTTGCAAGGCATGTATTGTATTGTTGCCATCGAGGATAAAAAGATGGGGTTTATATCATATTTCATGTGTTTATCCCTTTACATCATGTCATCTTTCTTAATGTGTTACTCTGTTCTTATGAACTTAATACTCTAGATTCATGCTGGATAGCGGTCGATGTGTGGAGTAATAGTAGTAGATGCAGGCAGGAGTCAGTCTACTTGTTACGGACGTGATGACTATATACATGATCATGCCTAGATAATCTCATAATTATTCTCTTTTCTATCAATTGCTCGACAGTAATTTGTTCACCCACCGTAATACTTATGCTATCTTGAGAGAAGCCACTAGTGAAACCTATGGCCCCCGGGTCTATCTTTTATCATATAAGCTTTTAATCTACTTTTATTTGCATCTTTACTTTTCCAATCCATATCATAAAATACCAAAAATATATTTATCTTATCATACTATCTCTATCAGATCTCACTTTCGCAAGTGGCCATGAAGGGATTGACAACCCCTTTATTGCGTTGGTTGCGAGTTCTTTGTTTTTTGTGTAGGTGTGTGGGACTTTTGAGGAGCCTCCTACTGGATTGATACCTTGGTTCTCGAAAACTGAGGGAAATACTTATGCTACTATTGCTGCATCACCCTTTCCTCTTCAAGGAAAACCAACGCAAGCTCAAGACGTAGCAAGAAGGATTTCTGGCGCCATTGCCGGGGAGGTCTTTGCTCAAGTCAATACATACCAAGTACCCATCACAAACTCATCTCCCTCGCATTTACATTATTTGCCATTTGCCTCTCGTTTTCCTCTCCCCCACTTCACCCTTGCCGTTTTATTTGCCCTCTCTTTCCCAATCTTCTCCTCTCTCTTTCGCTTGCATTTTTCTGTTTGCTTATGTGTTGGATTACTTGTTGCCATGGCGCAAGATAATACCAAATTGTGTGATTTCTCCAATACCAATAATAATGATTTCCTTAGTACTCCGATTGCTCCTCTTAATGATGTTGAGTCTTGTGAAATCAATACTGCTTTGCTGAATCTTGTTATGAAAGATCAATTCGCCGGCCTTCCTAGTGAAGATGCCGCTACTCATCTAAACAACTTTGTTGATTTGTGTGATATACAAAAGAAGAAAGATACGGATAATGATATTGTTAAATTGAAGTTATTTCTGTTTTCGCTTAGAGATCGTGCTAAAGTTTGGTATTCATCTTTGCCTAAAAATAGTATTGATTCTTGGAACAAGTGCAAAGATGCTTTTCTCTCAAAATAATTTCCTCCCGCTAAGATCTTCACTCTTAGGAACGATATTATGAACTTTAAACAACTTGATCATGAGCATGTTGCCCAATCTTGGGTAAGAATGAAATTGATGATTCGCAATTGCCCTACTCATGGTTTGAATTTATGGATGATCATACAAAAATTTTATGCCGGTTTGAACTTTGCTTCTAGAAATCTTTTGGATTTGGCCGCGGGAGGCACGTTTTATGGAAATCACGTTAGGAGATGCTACAAAACTTCTTGATAATATTATGGCTAATTATTCTCAATGGCACACCGAAAGATCTACTATTAAAAAAGTGCATGCTATAGAAGAAATTAATGTTTTGAGTGGAAAGATGGATGAACTTATGAAATTGGTTGCTACTAAGAATGCTCCTCTTGATCCCAATGATATGCCTTTGTCTACTTTGATTGAGAATAATAATGAATCTATGGATGTGAATTTTGTTGGTAGGAATAGTTTTGGAAACAATGCTTATAGAGGAAACTCTAATCCTAGACCGTTCCCTAGTAATTCCTCTAATAATTATGGAAATTCCTACAATAATTCTTATGGCAATTTTAATAAGATGCCCTCTGATTTTGAGAATAGTGTGAAAGAACTTATGATTTCTCAAAAGAATTTTAATGCTTTGCTTGAAGAAAAATTGCTCAAAGTTGATGATTTGGCTAGGAACATTGATAGACTTTCGCTTGATGTTGATTCTATTAAACTCATATCTACTCCTCCTAATCATGATATCAATGAGTCTCTCAAAGCCATGAGAATTTCCATTGATGAGTGCAAGGAAAGAACCGCTAGATTGCGTGCTAAGAAAGATTGCTTTGTAAAGGCGTGTTCTTCTAGTTTCCATGAAAATAATTATGAAGATCTTAAAGTTATTGATGTGTCCCCTATTAGATATTTGTTTTGAAATATTAATATTAATAATAATGGGACTGGAGATGGGTCAACTTTAGTTAGAAGGCATCCCAATAATTCGAAGTTTTTAGATCTTGATGCTAAATTTGGTAAAAGTGGGATTGGAGAGGCCATGACTTTAAATAGCATTGAACCCACTATCTCGGATTTCAAGGAATTTGATTATGATAATTGTTCTTTAGAAGGTTGTATTTCCTTGTTGCAATCCGTTGTTAATTCTACTCATTCTTATAGTCAAAATAAATCTTTTACCAAACATATCGTTGATGCCTTGATGCAATCTTATGATGAAAAACTTAATTTGGAAGTTTCTATACCTAGAAAACTTAATGATGAGTGGGAACCTACTATAAAGATTAAAATTAAAGATCATGAGTGTTTTGCTTTGTGTCATTTGGGTGCTAGTGTTTCCACGATTCCGAAAACTTTATGTGATATTCTAGGTTTCCATGATCTTGATGATTGCTCTTTAAATTTGCACCTTGCAGATTCCACCATTAAAAAGCCAATGGGAAGGATCAATGATGTTCTCATTGTTGCAAATAGAAATTTGGTGCCCGTAGATTTTATCGTTCTTGATATAGATTGCAATCTTTCTTGCCCTATTATTCTTGGTAGACCTTTCCTTAGAACGATTGGCGCGATTATTGATAGGAAGGAAGGGAATATTAGATTCCAATTTCCATTAAAGAAAGGCATGGAGCATTTTCCAAGAAAGAAATTCAAATTACCTTATGAATCTATCATGCGAGCTACTTATGAATTGAGTGGCAAAGATGGCACTACTTAGATCTATCCTCGCTTTTATGCCTAGCTAGGGGCGTTAAACGATAGCGCTAGTTGGGAGGCAACTCAATTTTATTTTTGTTTTTTGTTTTTGCTTTTGTTTAGTAATAAATTTTGCATCTACCTTCTGTTTAGATGTGTTTTCATGTTTTAATTAGTGTTTGTGCCAAGTAGAACCTATAGGATAACCTATGGTGATAGTTAATTTGATTCTGCTGAAAAACATAAACTTCGCGCATGAAAATAATTTTAGTCATTCACATAAACTTGATTTTGTGTTGATTCTTTTTTATGTAGATTAATAGATAAATTTCCCAGGACTTTCTATCTTGGTAGGATTTTTAGAGTTCCAGAAGTATTCGAGAGTTACAGATTTCTACAGACTGTTCTGTTTTTGACAAATTCTGTTTTTTGTGTGTTGTTTGCTTATTTTGATGCATCTATGGCTAGTATGTAGGGTTATGAACCATAGAGAAGTTTGAATACATTAGGTTTAACACCAATATAAATAAAGAATGAGTTCATTACAGTACCTTATGTGGTGGTTTTTCTTTCTTGCACTAACGAAGCTTATGAGATTTCTTGTTGAGTTTTGTGTTGTGAAGTTTTCAAGTTTTGGGTAAGAATTTGATGGACTATGGAATAAGGAGTGGCAAGATCCTAAGCTTGGGTATGCCCATGGCACCCCAGGATATTCAAGGATAACCAAAAGCCTAAGCTTGGGGATGCCCCGGAAGGCATCGCCTCTTTCGTCTTCATCTATCGGTAACTTTACTTGGAGCTATATTTTTATTCGCCACATGATATGTGTTTTGCTTGGAGCGTCTTGTATGATATTAGTATTTTATTTTTAGTTTACCACAATCATCCTTGCTGTACACACCTTTTGGGAGAAACCCACTTGATTGGAATTTATTAGAATACTCTATGTGCTTCACTTATATCTTTTGAGCTAGATAGTTTTTGCTCTAGTGCTTCACATATATCTTTTAGATCACGATGGTGGCTTTATTTTGTAGAAATTGTTAATCTCTCATGCTTCACTTATATTATTTTGAGAGTATCTTAGAACATAATGGTATTTTCTATGGTTATAAAATTGGTCCGAGAATGATGGGCGTCCAAGTTGGGTATAATAAAAACTATCATAGGAATTGAATTGGATGCTATGATCAATTTGATACTTGATAATTGTTTTGAGATATGGAGGTAGTGATATTAGAGTCATGCTAGTTGGGTGATTATGAATTTAAAGAATGCTTGTGTTGAACTTGGCAAGTCCCGTATCATGCACGTATGGTAAAAGTTGTGTAACAAATTTGAAACAAGAGGTGTTCTTAGATTGTGCATCCTTATGAGTGGCGGTCGGGGACGAGCGATGATCTTTTCCTACCAATCTATCCCCCTAGGAGCATGCACGTAGTGCTTGGTTTTTGATGACTTGTAGATTTTTGCAATAAGTATATGAGTTCTTTTTGACTAATGTAGACCATGGATTATACGCACTCTCACTCTTCCATCATTGCTAGCCTCTTCGGTACCGTGCATTGCCCTTTCTCACCTTGAGAGTTGGTGCAAACTTCGCCGGTGCATCCAAACCCCGTGATATGATACGCTCTATCACACATAAACCTCCTTATATCTTCCTCAAAACAGCCACCATACCTACCTATTATGGCATTTCCATAGCCATTCCGAGATATATTGCCATGCAACTTTCCACCGTTCCATTTATCATCATGACATACATTACTTTTGTCATATTGCCATTGCATGATCATGTAGTTGACATCGTATTTGTGGCAAAGCCACCATGCATAATTTTTCATACATGTCACTCTTGATTCATTGCACCATCCCGGTACACCGCCGGAGGCATTCATATAAGGCATATCTTGTTCTAGTTTTGAGTTGTAGTTCATATGTTGTAATAAATAAAAGTGTGATGATCATCATTATTAGAGCATTGTCCCCAAAAAGAAAAAAAAGGAAAAAAATAAGAAAGTCCAAAAGAAAAAAAAAGAAAGGCCAAAGAAAAAAAAGAAAAAAAAAGAAAAAAAAAGGGGCAATGTTACTATCTCTTTTTCCACACTTGTGCTTCAAAGTAGTACCATGTCCTTCATATAGCGAGTCTCATATATTGTGCTTCAAAGTAGCATCATGTTTTTCATATAGAGAGTCTCATATGTTGTCACTTTCATATACTAGTGGGAATTTTTCATTATAGAACTTGGCTTGTATATTCCTACGATGAGCTTCCTCAAATGCCCTAGGTCTTCGTGAGCAAGCGAGTTGGATGCACACCCACTAGTTTTCTTTTGTTGAGATTTCATTCATTCATAGCTCTAGTGCATCCGTTGCATGGCAATCCCTACTCCTCATGTTGAGATCAATTGATGGGCATCTCCATAGCCCGTTGATTATCCTCGTCAATGTGAGACTTTCTCCTTTTTTGTCTTCCCCACACAATCCCCATCATCATATTCTATTCCACCCATAGTGCTATATCCATGGCTCATGCTCATGTATTGCGTGAAAGTTGAAAAAGTTTGACATTATTTAAGTACGAAACAATTGCTTGGCTTGTCATCGGGGTGTAGAATTTGGGAACATTTTTGTGTGACGAAAATGTAGCCTTACTATATGATTTTGTAGGGATGAACTTTCTTTAGCCATGTTATTTTGAGAAGACATGATTGCTTTTATTAGTATGCTTGAAGTGTTACTATTTCTTATGTTAATATGAACTTTTATTTTGAATCATTTGGATCTGAACATTCATGCCACAATAAAGAAAATTACATTGAGAATTATGCTAGGAAGCATTCCACATCAAAAATTCTGTTTTTATCATTTACCTACTCGAGGACGAGCAGGAATTAAGCTTGGGGATGCTTGATACGTCTTCAACGTATCTATAATTTTTGATTGTTCCATTCTATTATATTACCCCTTTTGGATGTTTATGGGCTTTATTTTACACATTTATATCAGTTTTGGGACTAACCTACTAACCAGAGGCCCAGCCCGTATTGCTGTTTTTTTTGCCTATTTCAGTATTTTGAAGAAAAGGAATATCAAACGGAGTCCAAATGGAATGAAACCTTCGGGAGCGTGATTTTTGGAACGAACGTGATCCAGAGGACTTGGAGTGCAAGCCAAGAAGCAGTCGAGGCGGCCACGAGATAGGAGGGCGCGCCCACCCCCTCTGGGCACGCCCCCTGTCTCATGGGCCCCTCGAGCGGCCTCCGACCTACTTCTTCCTCCTATATATACCCACATACCCCGAAAACATCTAGGGAGCCAACGAAAAACAATCTCCATCGCTGTAACCTTCTGTATCCGCGAGATCCCATCTTGGAGCCTTCGCCGGTGCTCCACCGGAGGGGGAATCGACCACGGAGGGCTTCTACACCCACACCATAGCCCTTCTGATGAGTTGTGAGTAGTTTACCACAGACCTTCGGGTCCATAGTTGTTAGCTAGATGGCTTCTTCTCTCTTTTTGGATCTCAATACCATGTTCTCCCCCTCTCTTGTGGAAATCTACTCGATTTAAACTCTTTTTGCGATGTGTTTGTCGAGATCTGATGAATTGTGGGTTTATGATCAAGTTTATCTATGAGAAATATTTGAATCTCCTCTTAATTCTTTTATGTATGATTGAGTTATCTTTGAAAGTCTCTTTGAATTATTAGTTTGGTTTGGCCTACTAGATTGATCTTTCTTGCAATGGGAGAAGTGCTTAGCTTTGGGTTCAATCTTGCGGTGTCCTTACCCAGTGACAACAGGGGTTGCAAGGCACGTATTGTATTGTTGCCATCAAGGATAAAAAGATGGGGTTTATACCATGTTGCATGAGTTTATCCCTCTACATCATGTCATCTTTCTTAATGCGTTACTCTGTTCTTATGAACTTAATACTCTAGATGCATGCTGGATAGCGGTCGATGTGTGGAGTAATAGTAGTAGATGCAGGCAGGAGTCGGTCTACTTGTTACGGACATGATGCCTATATACATGATCATGCCTAGATAATCTCATAATTATTCGCTTTTCTATCAATTGCTCGACAGTAATTTGTTCACCCACCGTAATATTTATGCTATCTTGAGAGAAGCCACTAGTGAAACCTGTGGCCCTGGGGTCTATCTTTTATCATATAAGCTTTCAATCTACTTTTATTTGCATCTGTACTTTTCCAATCCATATCATAAAATACCAAAAATATATTTATCTTATCATACTATCTCTATTAGATCTCACTTTCGCAAGTGGCCGTGAAGGGATTAACAACCCCTTTATTGTGTTGGTTGTGAGATCTTTGTTTGTTTGTGTAGGTGCGTGGGACTTTTGAGGAGCCTCCTACTGGATTGATACCTTGGTTCTCAAAAACTGAGGAAAATACTTACGCTACTATTGCTGCATCACCCTTTCCTCTTCAAGGAAAACCAACGCAAGCTCAAGACGTAGCATGCTACGACCAGCGTGAGTCTCCCGATTCCTGACCACCTCCATACAGGTGCCTCTCCCAATGCTCCACCATGTAGTAGAGTCTGGCTCTTGCATGAGAGCCCACTTATCCACTTTTTCCTTGCCTCTCTTTCCTCCACATATGCAAAAATGCCATGTAAAGCACACTATTGTACTTAGGTTGGTCGTAATGGAGAGTATCATATACTAGTATCATGCATATGATACTTTTTTATGATACTACATCCCTAATGCATAATATCATGTGTTGGTATCATAGGATAGTTTATTTATTATCATGCATGACACATAGTAGCACATCATTTAATATGATACTACAATATCATATTATGATACTCAACTCTCTCTTTTCTTCATTTAATTTGACGTCACCTCATCAAGATTGCATAGTTGGCATGCATGATACTACTCCCATTGCAAGCAGCCTTACTTGCTCCTACAGGTGCTAAGCTTGCCACATAGGCATAAAGTCTGATGTGGCAAGTTAATCAAGAAAAGAGAGACTAGTTTGGTGACCCAAGGAAGAAACGGTGCTAAGCGTGTGTACCTAGGTGAAAAGGCAATTTTGAGTCTATAGCTAATTAAATGAAGCAAACTTAGCAACAAAAAACTAATAAGCACACCATTTCATTGGAAGAGGTCACTCCTTGGCAAATGCAATAAATACTAGTACTCCCTATGTCCCATAATATAAGAACGTTTTTGGCACTACACTAGTGTCAAAAACGTTCTTATATTATGGGATGGAGGGAGTACGAAGAAAAAGGTAGAGAGAAGTAAAAAAAATACACTTATAGCCAGCCTTAGAGCTAACCTTGTTGTAGTATGAGTGACTAAGTGATGACTATGTATGACATGCCAACATCAGATAGCCTAACGCACCGTGTTAAATCTCCAAGGGCGCGACCACGTGAGCGACGCGACGGTCTGGTAGGCGCGACCATGATACTGGCTGCTGGCAGCCCTTGGATCTGAGATCAAACGGTCACATGCTAAGTTGCTGAAAATTCGTAGAATAATCCTCCAGGATAGGATATTCACCCTTAGGTCTAGAATCATGCCATGCAACCGTTTGATCTCAGATCCAAGGGCTCTCGGAAGCCCGTATCACGGGAGAATGGAAAGCCACTACCCTGCCGTTCGCACGCTGGCAGTTCGCTCCTACTCGTCCCCACACGTCCTTTAATACTACGGCGGTTCACTCCTAGTCGTCCCGTCCTTTTGACATTACGGCAGTTCCAGTAATCCTAACCCTCCTCCCAAATCCATGGCATCCCAAATCTCCATGATCGATAGTGAGTACAAGGTTAGAACCATCACCGGCGATGAGTTCGACTTAATCTACACCCATTCTTCCGCGACTATGAAAGGATGCCTTTCTCGCTTCAGACGCATGTTCAAAAACTCAGATGATGAGTGGGTCGCTGGGCTAGATGTTGAGTACACCACAGTCCTGGGACGAGAGAAGGATCTAAAGGACGAAGACAGGAAGAAGCCCGCCGTGATCCAGGTTTGCATGCATGACTTATGCTTGGTCTACCACATATGCCATGCCGACGTTGAATAGCTGGATTTTAAGGACTTCCTCGAGAGCAACCTAGTCAAATTCATTACTGTAGACTTTGGTAATGACAAATTCATTACTGCACGCATCAGATTTTGCAACCAAATTATGAATAAATACCACACTATAGCATGTAAGCTCTGAGTCATATATGCCTGGTGTAGCCCTTCGTTTAATTCTTATAGTTCATCTCATTCAAAATCAATTAGTTTTTATAAAAAAGCTAAGAACGGGGGAATAGGAAAAACATGGTATTATAGTGGAATGTCGTCTTGAATCCTACAGGATTGTACGAGTGTTTGATTGTGCATAGAAAAAACGCAGAATTCTTTCAAAGAGGTTTGAGTGGATGGGATGTTTCCTATGAAATCTAGTGCAAGTGAATCATATGGAAAAATTCCTATGGTTTACAATCCTACGAATCAAACAACCAAGATAGGAAAAATTCCTAATGATTAGAATCCTCCAAAATTCCTTTGAGAATCCTTTGAATCAAGGAAGCCCTTAATCTATTTTATGATTCATGGAATTGTGCATTGTAAAGCATAAAGTAAAAACAAATAATGGCAATTCAACTAGAAAAAAAAGTTTGGGCAGTTATGATACGGAAGATTCTAGAACAAAAAAGAACCACTATTGTTTTGAGGTTTGTGCACTATGCTTAAGTTCAACCATGGAGTCTGCTAGATTGTACATGTGGCAAAATCCGGTGGGGGCCAGAAGATGGTGCGAGGGGCCGAGTGGAGGGAGACTATGAAGGAATGCACAAGTGCGAGATCGATATTTAGAGAGAGGGGACAAGAACGTGCGCTGTTGCGCGCAGTGGCGGAGCCATGAAAAATAAATGAGCTAGGGGGCCAAGCATTGCTAACCCTTTACGAGGAAGGTCAATTCAGGAACTTAAACCATTTTTAGCAACAATTGTCTAATGATCACATTCATATTAGCCTCGATATATAGTGATGTTAGGGTGGGGGGGCCTTACTGCCCCCTGTCTTTGCCATTGTGCATGCGTCTGAGAGATGAAGCGGAAGACATGGATGATGAGAGGAGGACGTCGGATATATAATTAATGTGGGTGTATTGGCTATATATGTTAATCCTATATGGAGAGGTATAGGTTGAACGATGCGGACGTGGGAAAGAGGTTGAGACCTCACTGGATATACCAATTGATTGGTTTGTGTGGAAAATTATGAAAGACCTAGCTATATACACACATACATAGAGGAACATCGATCGCTGCGCATGCACGTGTGAGATATAAAGAATGCCCGATATGAAGAAAAAGATTGCATATGTGTGATGGATAATGCTGACTGGTAGTGTGTGTGCACGCATGCACGAGAGAAAGCTAGTGGTACAATTATAAAGAGAAGACGACTGTGTGGGTGTAAAAGACTAGGTGAGGTCATAATCAATGTAAAGTTGAATTCAAATATTTGAATAAGAGATCCTGATGTTTGAAACCCACGCATGCATGAATACAACGGAGATCTATGCGGTGTGGTTTGGAAACGAGCATGTTGTAATGTATACACATTGAACAAGGTCAGACTGATTTGAATTTGAGATAGCGATGGCAGACATCATTTGGCCACGTCGCATCCGTGCATGGACGCACTATTCTAATTGGAGATGATGGGTGGCTTTCGCATCACATATCTATATCTATACCCTATATATATTATATTTTATATTTTTTTATATTGTGTGCGGGTAACTTTAACTTTGAAAGATGGTCATTGGATGAGGCGAATCCGATGGTCCAATGATGGCAAATTTGAGCACTACTGGTCGTTGGATATCATCTAGAATCCACCAGATTTCGCCACATGTATAATCTAGAAGACTCCATGGTTGAACTTAAGCATAATGCACAAACATCAAAACACAAGCACTTCTTATTTGTTCTAGAATCTTCCATATCAGAATTTCCCAAATGTTTTTCTACATGATTTGCCATTATTTGTTTTTACTTTATGTCTTACAACGCACAATTCCATGAATCTTAAAATAGATTAGCTTTCTTATAAAAACTAGATGATTTTGAATGAAATGAACTATAAGAATTAAACGAACGTCTACATCATGCATATATGATTCAAAGCTTACATGCTATAATGTGGTATTTATTCATAATTTGGTTACCAAATCTCATGCGTGCAATGCACGCGTACCTTACTCTAGTCTAAATGGTGTTTGTGTGTGTGTTGTGCGTGTTGAGGTGCAAATTGTCTTTTTTGGGTACACGTTAAGCTTGTTCTTCCGAAATTTCAAGCCGCGCCTTGTTATGCCAAAAATTCAAGCTAGTGTCTCTGTCTATCTTGCTGCGAAACTCCCGCCTCTTCAACACACGCCTTGTTAGCTCGAAATATTTAAGATATATCTTTGTCTCGTTGTGCTCCGACAACTCCCTCCATCTCAACCCGCGCCTTGCTATTCCGAAATTACAACACGCGCAAAACTCCCACCTCCTGTGAAATCCCGACACGCGAAATGCCCGTGGTACCCCTTCACCGAAAGAACCGCCTCAAATCGGTGGGGTTACTTTCGTAACTTATCCCACATTTCGGACAAGCGCGTCCCTAACCCATGGTTCCCCACTGCCATCCCATCCGCCCGCCCATTCATACACCAAGGCCGCGAAAACCCGCGACGAAAGCCCACACCCTGCTCCGTCCGCCACCCAGCCGGAGCCTCTTCCCCGACGACGTCGTCCACAGCAACACCTCGACGTCCCTCATCCACTGTACCAGATGAGGATCCGTCGTCGATCTCGCCGTCCCGCCGGTTCAGCCACCCCGTCCTCCACCTCCAAGGAGCTGCCCCGATGTTCCCCTCGTCTTTCGCCCCACCTCCATTCCCACACCGCCGTCTTCACCTGCACCACTGGAAGAGCATCATCATCACCATTTCCTCGGATGAAGCTGCGGCCTAATTGGCGCCACCAAAGAGGTTGTACACTAATTGCTGCATTTTCTTCTTGATTCGATCTCATGGTGCTGCCGGCGCTCGGTCCCGAGCCGACACGGTGCGGCTCCATCCACGACGGCATTGCTGGCCACTTCCTTCACGGCGTCGCTCCCTCGGCGGCGACGTCCACATTAGTAGGAGCTGCTGCTGCTTTAGCTCTTGCTCGCGTTGCTGCTCTGCTCTTGCTCTCGGTCCCCTGCCTGGTCTGCTCTTGCTATTGCTCTTCCTCACGTTGCTGCTCTCGCTCTTGCTCTTGCTTGCGATGCTGCTCCAATTTAGCTACACTTTAGTCGACTGAATCGACTTTTTGGTCAGTCGATTTTCAGGGGGTGGGGGGGCTCGCCGGGGTGAAGGAAGAACCAGCCGCAGCGGGGAGGTGGGCTCGCCGGAGAGGTACCCCACTATCTATCTTAGGGTTCAGGGTGGGGGCGGTGGTCGCCGGTGGTGGCGGGGCGTTGGCGGGGCAGTGGCATGGGGATCGCCGGAGAAAAAGCTCGGCACGGGGGGGGGGGGGGGGGGCCTAGAGGGATGGCCGGGGTGGCGGCGGACCGGCGGTGGGGAGTGTTTTTGGGGTGGGCGGGGCGGTGCACCGCCAGCCACTGGCGGCATGGGGCTGTTGTTTGGCCGGTGGTGGCTGGCGGCTCAGGGGGTGGAGGTTGAAGATGAACCGTAGGCCCTTGATTTCGTATCCAACGGCTACAAAATCGACTGACCAGAGATGAAAAAGTCAGTCGACCGACGTATAGCCTCACCTTGCTAGTGTGTTCAGTTTCGACAGCAAAATTCAGTTTTGACAGCAAAATTCAGTTTCGACAGTTAAGTTCAGTTTCGACAGTTAAGTTCAGTTTCGACAGTTAAATTCAGTTTCGACAGTTAAGTTCAGAGATGAGCGGCTGATGTATTTTACATCTAGCACTTTGTGGTTATGTATTTTACGTCATCTATTGGAGATGCTATTAGAATTCCACTCAGGTTAACGTTGTTTGTTGTCTCTCTTATCCTGCTTCAGCCTCGGCGTCGTACAACTCACCGGAGCTGCTCCAATGACGAAACCCTCCATCACAGCAGAGGAGTACCTTGGGCTCCATCTCCAGACGCCTAAGATCTTCTTCCCCTCCTCCGACAGCCAAGTCAGCCGGAGCATCCTAACCGGCCAACCCAATCACGCTGAGATCGACATGGCTTCGCCAAAGAGGATGTACACTTGTTGCATCTCTTTTTTACTCTACATGTTATATATATTGTCCACTGAGCACTCGTAGTAATGGGAAATATGATTATTTTATCCTACTATACGACAAGCAGTGAGGTACCAGGAAACTTAGCTATCCGCGATGGACTCTCTTGAATGCCATTATTATTTATCTCTGCGCTTTTGAGTTGTGCATTTGTCGATGGGCCTGGGAGTTGAGCTAGTATGGCAGTGGCCTAGGTCCAAAGTAATAGAAGTAGCACAAAAACATTTTTTTATTGTAGGATTTTCCTTGCTCAAGCCTGCCTACTAGAATCGCTAGTGCTTGAAAGGAAAAGTGAATGAAAAACATAGGAATTGGAAAGTTTCCTATGGTACTACTTTTCATGAATTTGGTGCAAAGGAATGGAGCAAAGGAAAACTGTAGGATTTGTTCCTTTAGTGTCTCCTTGAAAGAAAAACCATAGAAATTCTAATTTTCACTTCTCCTCCTTTTCATATTCCTATTCATCAAGCACAAGACTAAGAGATAGTAGCATAATAGCATTATAACCGTACATTTTCTTGTGGTTTGACTTAATCTCACCATGCTTTTTTGCATCCTGTGATCTTCCAATTGTTGTGAATCAAACACCCAGATTGGCAGAAATCCTGTGTTTTTAAATTCTCTGTGTTTGCACGTGCATTCCTATCCTATTCCTGTCTATTTCCTATCCCTGCATTGTTAGAATCCTCAAATTCAAACAAGCCCTTACTCAATTACTTCTGTTACAGATATGTGTCAAAGAAAACCTTGTGTGGTTTGTCCTGCTCCTGCGGCGCTGTGTTCCACCCCAGCTCAGCTGCTCCAACGATGGAATGGTTCACCATAGCAGGGATCCGCTCTCCAGACTGTCTTTCTCCGCCTCAGATCTTCTTCCACGCCGCCGGCAGCCACGACAACTGCATTACCATCATCAACTGAGCAAATGACCTTGAGGACTACACGGGTCCGCAAGAGAGGTTGCACTCTTCCGTGTCTGCTTACGTTATGCGTCGCTTAATATGATGACATGCTAAATTATCGTCCTGTTCACCTATTAGACTCTGAGTCAGGTCCAAACTAATGCTGAAACTTGAGTTTTTAAATGGTTGTGGGGTACATATTGGGGCAGCAATCAATACTATCTGTCTACTATCTGGTTAATCTCCGGTGTCTACTATGAGTTTCTTGTTGGGTGCAAACAAACATTAAAGGAGACATTATCTGTATTTTTTAACTAAAGCTATTATCTACCTGCTATCATTGGTTTTGGGTCTATCCACAGTTTGCTACCATCACTCTGGATTTGTGCATGCACTCCTTACATAATCTCACTATGTTTTATTCCTATGCATGCCAGTTATTGTACACAATGGAACTGATCATGTAGAGCAAAAGAGACGAGCCTTGCGTGGCAATAAAATTTCATGCAGACGTCGTTCCATGGTGGGCGCAAAGGCAGCCCCCCCTCCACCCATTTCGGATCGTAATCAAGAGGAAGATAAATGTTCTGAGGGGGATTCAGAAGGAGAAGACCACTCCTATTTTGTCACGCCCAATATGCGACCCTATCCAAAAGGGACTCGAAGGTCCCACCAAGGATAGACCCGCATATTGAAACGCTTTTGCAAGGTGGATATCATTACATCAACATTACATAATAGATGGGGATACATACATGAGGCATACAATGCCACACGAGTACATTAATACCACATACATAAGATCAACATCCGACTACGGATGAAACACAAACAGGAGCTCAAACGACATCCACCCTGCTAGCCCAGGCTGCCGATCTGGAACCTATCCCCTGATCGAAGAAGAAACAGAAGAAGAACTCCAAAACAAGCAAGCATCGCACTCGCGTCATGATCATCGCATAACCTGTACCTGCAACTGTTGTTGTAGTAATCTATGAGCCACGAGGACTCAGCAATCCCATTACCATGGGTATCAAGACTAGCAAAGCTTAAAGGGAAAGGAAGGGGTAAAGTCGTGAGGTTGCAGCAGCGACTAAGCAAGTATGGTGGCTAACATACGCAAATGAGAGCGAGAAGAGAAGCAAAAGGAACGGTCGTCAACTAGCAATGATCAAGAAGTGATCCTAAACTCCTACTTACGTCAAACATAACCCAAAAACCATGTTCACTTCCCGGACTCCGCCAAGAAGAGACCATCATGGCTACACACGCGGTTGATGCGTTTTAAATTCGGATCTGGTGTCAAGTTATCTACAACCGGACATTAACAAATTCCCATCTGCCACATAACCGTGGGCACGGCTCTCGAAAGTTTATACCCTGCAGGGGTGTCCCAACTTAGCCCATGATAAGCTCTCGCGATCAACGAAGGATATTCCTTCTCCCAGGAAGACCCGATCAGTCTCGGAATCCCGATTTACAAGACATTTCGACAATGGTAAAACAAGACCAGCAAAGCCGCCCGATGCGCCGGCATCCCGATAGGAGCTGCACATATCTCGTTCTTAGGGCAACACCAGATAAGTCAAGCTATGAGTAAAACCAGACTTCGAGTTTCCTCGAGGTGGCCCCGCAGGCTGCTCAGTTCGGACCAACACTTAGACAAGCACTGGCCCAGGGGGGCTAAAATAAAGATGACCCTTGGGTTAATTACTCCCAAGGGAAAAGTAGGTGGTGGTGAGGCAAATGGTAAAACCAAGGTTGGGCCTTGCTGGAGGAGTTTTATTCAAAGCAAACTGTCAAGGGGGTCCCATAAATCACCCGACCACATTAGGAATGCAAAATCCGGGAACATAACACCGGTATGACGGAAACTAGGGCGGCAAGAGTGGAACAAAACACCAGGCATAAGGCGGAGCCTTCCACCCTTTACCAAATATATAGATGCATTAATAATATAAGAGATATTGTGATATCCCAACAAAATCCTGTCCACCATGGAGCAATCTTCAACTTCACCTCCAGCTAGCAACGCTATAAGAGGGGCTGAGAAAAGCGGTAACATAGCCAAACAACGGTTTGCTAGGAAGGGTGTCAAAGGTTAGAGGTTCATGGCAATATGGGAGGCTTGAAGAGCAAAATGATAGGTAGCGCAGCAAAGCGATAGAGCGAAGCAACTAGCATAGCAATGATAGTAGTGAGATCCAGGGTAGCGGTCATCTTGCCTGAAATCCCGCTAGGAAGAAGAACGAGTCCATGAAGAAAATGAAGCCACGAATACGAACCACATGTAGACGAACGCATCCTCACGATCGCAACGAAACGGGAACTATCGAGAAGAAGCACAAAACATAGTAAACACACCACACATGAACAAGACATGATGCACAACAAGCATGATGCATGACAAAAGCTACATGAAGCTACTCATGGCAAGAGATGATGCAATCAAGAACAACACATCAAGACAAGTTTAAATGAGGCCGGGAACAACTTAACACTTCCGGTAAGTCCCCATATGCAAATTTCAAAATTGGTCCAGATCTGAATAAACATTATGTTCAAGTTGTTAAACAGCAAGTTAAGATGCACCAAGATGATCTACACGAAATTCTAGTCAAGTTACATATAAAATTCATTACATTCGGAGCTACGGCCTAGAAGATATGAGCAAAACAAGTAAAACATGGCATTGATGCAAAATGCACCCAAACATCAAGCAAACACCTCAAAACAAGGATGCAACATGATAATGTGAAGCTACATGCAAAATCAAGCAAGTTTCATATAGAGCACACTCAAAACGGAGCAACGGTGCAACACATACACTCCAAACATGATATAACAACAATCTGTCCATAACAGCAACTAGGCATATTGCAAGTATCAAAACAATAAGCTACAACATTCCCATGTAATAACCAAAGGCATGGGCATGAAGTTCATGTAAAGCATAACAAAACATGAACACTGAGCTATCTCCAGAAATCACTAGAACATGCTCAAACACACATGGTAAGATTGCAAATAATAACAGTTTCAGGCTTTAGCAGAAATAACATCAGGTTGCAATGTTTAGAGCAAGCAAGAAACATGTTACAGGAACATATAATGGCAAAACAAAGGTGTGGCATGAATCTACTAATTTCATAGAATAAGAGTCCCTTACTGACCATGAGCCAAAAAGGATCAAAAAATATGATGGCACCCATGTAAACATGGCAAGTTATATTACAGATTTAACCATGGCAGGAACAACAATAAGTAGGCATGTTGGTGAGCTTGAAACACTCACCACAGAGCAATACATAGCGTGGCAAGGCAACCAACAGTAAGAAGACATGTTTATGAAGCTAAGCATGGCAAGAACAAGTTCATAGTGTACTTGGATCACTAGCAAAACACATGTCCAAAACTGAACTTAATGTTGACAGGCTGACAGCAACATTATTTAGCAACTTTGGAGCAAGATCACAACATGTTAAAGCAGGCTATAATTGCAACCAGGGGCATGAATGGATAGAGCATGACATGTATAACAAAACATCCTTAGTGAACATCTCCAGAATAATGCACGAAATGACTTGTAGCAGCAGGTTAACATAGCAACAAAATATAACAGAATCTGTCAGGAAAACAGCAACAGCAAGTACCCTACTTAGCAAGCTCGATGCACTCAGCACACAACTCACAAAAATACATGGATGGCACCCCTTGAAAGATGGCATGGCATAGATCAAAACACATGTAGACATCAACCTCATAGGATGCACAGATCAAACATGGCAAAAATGACAAAACAGCAAGTTATAACAGTTTTAGCAGATTAACAACAACATGCACTCTTCCAACAGCATTTCAGGCATCAAGATGAGCTCCAATGAAAATGGTGCAATGGAATGAAATGAAGTACTCGTCGAGTCTAACAATTTGACATATTACACGCACGAAACGGAGCAGTATGCAGCAGGTTATGATGCGATGAATATGGCATTATAATGCAAAATATTACGGGACTTAGAGGAATTTCGGGGAAGGGGAAAGTCAACCTTCGTGGATCAGATCTGGAGTTCGCCGGAGATCATGGGATCTCGCCGGAGAACGCGGGGAAGGAGGCGCCGGAGTTGGATCCGGCTGGACCACGCCGGATCCGGCCCGTGGCGACGGAGAGGTAAGACAAGGGGCGGCCGGGCTCGGGCGAGGCACGGTGGCGCCGGCCGGCTAGGAGGCCGAGGCGGACGCGGGCGGTCCGGCGAGGGGACGGGCGAGGTCGGCGACGGGGCTTGGCGGCGGAGGGCTCCGCGACGAGGCGGGGCCGATCCGGTGGAGCAGCGCGCGGGGCGGCGCGGTGCACGCCAGCGGCGGGACGGAGGGAGGCAGTTGGCGGCGGCGCGGGCACGGCAACTGGCGGCGGCGACGCGGAAGGACGAGCGGGGCGGCGCGCGGGGCGCGGCTCGAGCCCAGCGCGGGCGCGGGCGGGACGGCCGTGGGCCTCGCGGGCCGCGGCGGCGGGACGGCGGCGCAGGGACAGGTGTCGCGATCTGATTGGCGCGGGCGGCGGCGGCGGACATGTCCGGCTGCGGGTGGACGTGTCCGTCGGCGGGAGGAGGAAGAAGGCTAGGGTTAGACCCGAAATTTCGGGGAGGGGCACATATATATATATAGGTAGAGGGAGCTAGGAGAGTCCAAATGAGGTGCGGTTTTCAGCCATGCGATCGTGATCGAACGACCGAGAGCATGGAGGAAAGTTAGAGGGGTTTTGGGCCACTTTGGAAGGGGTGTTGGGCTGCAACAAAAGAGGCTTTTACGGTTACGCGGTTAACCGTTGGAGTATCAAACGACCTCCAAATGGCACGAAACCTGACAGGCGGTCTACCGGTGCTATACCAAGGCCGCTTGACAAACCTCGGGCCATTACGAGAACGTTTAACACCCACACAAGAGAAAAGGCAAAAAGGGGACGCCGGATGACATGGGAGTGCCGGATTGGAAAACGGACAACGGGGAAAAAGCTCGGATGCATGAAACGAACACGTATGCAAAATGAGATGCACATGATGACATGATAAAATGCAACACGCAAGCAAATGACATGGCAATGACGGCGAATAACTGACGGACACCTGGCGCAATGAATCCGGGGCGTTACAACACTCCTCCACTAACAAGAGATCTCGTCCCGAGATCTTAGGACCGAGACGGAAAGGAAAAGGGATGAGGTGAAACAAGAACTCAAGAGAGGAAACAAAGAATCGAGAGCGCTCAAGAAGAAGAGAGGAACGACGAGAATGACGAGAATCGAAAGCTCACGGAATCAGATAGACTATGAAACCACTCGTTCTAACCGGAGTGGTTAGAATGAGAAAAGAAACGGATAAGGCTGAAAAGATTTAGACAGCGCTCCGGCTGTAACATGGAGGAATAGAACACGAGCTTCACCCAAAGAGATGGCACTTGACGAGATGAACAAAGCAATGCCTCCGGAAGAATTGAAAGAATTGAATGAATTGAACTTAGAAGGAAGGATTGAATGGAGTTGTTGAGAAAATCAACAACGAAAAGAATAAGCTCGTTGTGGTCTTGTGGTAACATCTCAAGATCATAAGGTGATAACCGGCCACAAACGGAAATGATTGGATAGCTGAGAAGAACGAAGAAATGCAAAACTCCACTTCAAAAGAATACGGAGAATGAATTGCACTTCAGAAAGCAAGAAGGAAAGATACTTGAACTCCGCCTACAAGAATCTTGATGAACACTTGAGGAATGAATTAAATCATGAAGAACCACCATGAATAACTCCGTTGACAAAAGGATGTTGAGATAGAATGAAGGATGAAAGAATAAGATGAGCCTTGCGGTGATTTAGATGGAGGTTTCGACGAAATGACCGAGGAAATTTGATCTCCGGAAAAGAAAAGATGAAAAGACTAGGAACTAGAACTTATTCACCAAGAACAAACTCCGAAGAAAAGGGATTACTCACTTGGATGAAATAAGAATAAGATTTATTGTATGCTTATCCTTCATCAAATTAAATTGATGACAAGCAATGGAATTTTGCATACTACTTATTCTTCTTGAAAAGGATTGAGAGGTGACATCTCGCAAACTTGAGAAGGTCTTCATGAATCACCGGTAGGATTGAAAGAACGAATGAATTAATATGATAATCAAGAGAAAAAGAATCTGAACGAACCACCGTAAGAATTCAGAAATGACTGATGAAAGAGAATGAATCACCGGGAAGAATTAGAAGAACAAATATGCTTGAGGGGATTTAGATGCAAAAGAACAAAGAGATCATGAGCTGATTATGAACACTTGAACAAAGCACCGGAAGAATATTGAGACGAACGAAAGGGTACATATATAGAATAATTGGAGAACGAATTTGAAAACTTAAAACAAAGAAATCTTCCGAAAAGATGGCCTCCGGATGATCGAGAGAGAAAGCAACTCCTGAAATGCTCTGGATGGATGAAAGAATATGCATGACTTGAAACAATTTGATAGGATAACATCGAGCTAGGACTATGAATCTCTGGGAGAACGGACAAGATTTAGAGGAGAAACTCTTTTCCGATCTTCAAATGACGACGAGAAACACCACCAAAATTACTGAGGTACTCCGGGAGAATGAGAATCGAAGAGGTTGAGCCAACAATGAAAAGAATTTGAAAGTGATCTTGGAGAAGGCATGTGACTGATGAACTCCATTCTTACGTCACACTTTGAAAAGAATTGAGAATAACTCCGGGGGAATTAGAAGAGTCAGGTAATATCCTGGGAAAAGACCTGTGGGTTAGGGCCCACTAAAAGAATACACCGTTGGGAAGGGATTGTTGAACAGATAGATGATACACCGGAACAATTGAAATATTTGAATGAGGTGACACCCTCGAATTACTTCGAACACAAACGAATCTCTTGAGATGTCTTGAGCACTCCGGAAGGATAAACTAGCGAGAGGCGATCGAGCAGGGAAAACACTTGAGCCAAGGAAAAAGAATATGATCAACCCGAAAAACTTGAATTGAGTGCATTGGAAAAAGAAAGGGATGAATAATGACGAACGAGACGAGAATTCACCGGTTGAAATAATTGAGGCAAGACTGAAGAGGCTCCGCACGAATGAAAATTGATGCTCGAAAAAGACTCAGGCTCCGGCAAGAAGAGAGGGTGGGAGGGCGGGAAAAAAAAAAGAAACTCGGAAGGGGAAATCGACGAATATCTTGAAAAGAAAGCACTGGTTGAATTCATTGAGGAAAGAAAGCAAAGACTTCGAACGAGTAGAATGGATATTCGATTCTGGACTCCGGCTCCAAGGAGAAAAAAGGGGAGGGCGGGTGGGAAAAGGAAACAACTGAGGATTGAACTTGACAACGATGAAGAGACTCGAGTCAACTTGACGAGAAATGCACCGGATGAAAAGAGCTGAGGAACAACGACCGGAAAACCAACTCCGTGATCCTAAAGAAAGTTTGAAAGGGAAGAGAAGTAATTCAAAACACCTACGTCAAAATTCCTGACCAGAGCGACGAAGGGGCAGAGGAGTAAAAAGAATTCCTACTCTCCGATATAACTAGACTCCGAAAATAGTTTTATTCTAGACTCAACAACGGCCAAACTACACGATCAATCAAGGGGGCTCCTAGGGTCGGTCGAGGCTCTGATACCAACTTGTCACGCCCAATATGCGACCCTATCCAAAAGGGACTCGAAGGTCCCACCAAGGATAGACCCGCATATTGAAACGCTTTTGCAAGGTGGATATCATTACATCAACATTACATAATAGATGGGGATACATACATGAGGCATACAATGCCACACGAATACATTAATACCACATACATAAGATCAACATCCGACTACGGATGAAACACAAACAGGAGCTCAAACGACATCCACCCTGCTAGCCCAGGCTGCCGATCTGGAACCTATTCCCTGATCGAAGAAGAAACAGAAGAAGAACTCCCAAACAAGCAAGCATCACACTCGCGTCATGATCATCGCATAACCTGTACCTGCAACTGTTGTTGTAGTAATCTGTGAGCCACGAGGACTCAGCAATCCCATTACCATGGGTATCAAGACTAGCAAAGCTTAAAGGGAAAGGAAGGGGTAAAGTGGTGAGGTTGCAGCAGCGACTAAGCAAGTATGGTGGCTAACATACGCAAATGAGAGCGAGAAGAGAAGCAAAAGGAACGGTCGTCAACTAGTAATGATCAAGAAGTGATCCTGAACTCCTACTTACGTCAAACATAACCCAGAAACTGTGTTCACTTCCCGGACTCTGCCAAGAGGAGACCATCACGGCTACACACGCGGTTGATGCATTTTGAATTCGGATCTGGTGTCAAGTTATCTACAATCGGACATTAACAAATTCCCATCTGCCACATAACCGCGGGCACGGCTCTCGAAAGTTTATACCCTGCAGGGGTGTCCCAACTTAGCCCATGATAAGCTCTCGCGATCAATGAAGGATATTCCTTCTCCCAGGAAGACCCGTTCAGTCTCGGAATCCCGGTTTACAAGACATTTCGACAATGGTAAAACAAGACCAGCAAAGTCGCCCGATGCGCCGACATCCCGATAGGAGCTGCACATATCTCGTTCTCAGGGCAACACCGGATAAATCAAGCTACGAGTAAAACCAGACTTCGAGTTTCCCCGAGGTGGCCCCGCAGGCTGCTCAGTTCGGACCAACACTTAGACAAGCACTGGCACGGGGGGGGGGGGGCTAAAATAAAGATGACCCTTGGGTTAATTACTCCCAAGGGAAAAGTAGGTGGTGGTGAGGCAAATGGTAAAACCAAGGTTGGGCCTTGCTGGAGGAGTTTTATTCAAAGCGAACTGTCAAGTGGGTCCCATAAATCACCCGACCGCGTTAGGAACGCAAAATCCGGGAACATAACACCGGTATGACGGAAACAAGGGCGGCAAGAGTGGAACAAAACACCAGGCATAAGGCCGAGCCTTCCACCCTTTACCAAATATATAGATGCATTAATAATATAAGAGATATTGTGATATCCCAACAAAATCTTGTCCACCAATGAGCAATCTTCAACTTCACCTGCAGCTAGCAATGCTATAAGAGGGGCTGAGCAAAGCGGTAACATAGCCAAACAACGGTTTGCTTGGAAGGGTGTCAAAGGTTAGAGGTTCATGGCAATATGGGAGGCTTGAAGAGCAAAATGATAGGTAGCGCAGCAAAGCGATAGAGCGAAGCAACTAGCATAGCAATGATAGTACTGAGATCCAGGGTAGCGGTCATCTTGCCTGAAATCCCACTAGGAAGAAGAACGAGTCCATGAAGAAGATGAGTCCACGAAGACGAACCACACGTAGACGAACGCATCCTCACGATCGCAACGAAACGGGAACTATCGAGAAGAAGCACACAACATAGTAAACACACCACACATGAACAAGACATGATGCAGAACAAGCATGATGCATGACAAAGCTACATGAAGCTACTCATGGCAAGAGATGATGCAATCAAGAACAACACATCAAGACAAGTTTAAATGAGGCCGGGAACAACATATAACAATTCCGGTAAGTCCCCATATGCAAATTTTGAAATTGGTCCAGATCTGAATAAACATTATGTTCAAGTTGTTAAACAGCAAGTTAAGATGCACCAAGATGATCTACACGAAATTCTAGTCAAGTTACATATAAAGTTCATTAGATTCGGAGCTACGGCCTAGAAGATATGAGCAAAACAAGTAAAACATGGCATTGATGCAAAATGCACCCAAACATCAAGCAAACACCTCAAAACAAGGATGCAACATGATAATATGAAGCTACATGCAAAATCAAGCAAGTTTCATATAGAGCACACTCAAAACGGAGCAACGGTGCAACACATACACTCCAAACATGATATAACAACAATCTGTCCATAACAGCAACTAGGCATATTGCAAGCATCAAAACAATAAGCTACAGCACTCCCATGTAACAAACAAAGGCATGGGCATGAAGTACATGTAAATCATAACAAAACATGAACACTGAGCTATCTCCAGAAATCACTAGAACATGCTCAAACACACATAGTAAGGTTGCAAATAATAACAGTTCCAGGCTTTAGCAGAAATAACATCAGGTTGCAATGTTTAGAGCAAGCAAGCAACATGTTACAGGAACATATAATGGCAAACAAAGGCATGGCATGAATCTACTAATTGTATAGAACAAGAGTCCCTTACTAACCATGAGCCAAAAAGGATCAAAAAATATGATGGCACCCATGTAAACATGGCAAGTTATATTACAGATTTAACCATGGCAGGAACAACAATAAGTAGGCATGTTGGTGAGCTTGAAACACTCACCACAGAGCAATACATGGCATGTCAAGGCAACCAACAGTAAGAAGACATGTTTATGAAGCTAAGCATGGCAAGAACAAGTTCATAGGGTGCTTGGATCACTAGCAAAACACATGTCCAAAACTGAACTTAATGTTGACAGGCTGACAGCAACATTATTTAGCAACTTTGGAGCAAGATCACAACATGTTAAAGCAGGCTATAATTGTAACCAGGGGCATCAATGGATAGAGCATGACATGTATAACAAAACATCCTTAGTGAACATCTCCAGAATAATGCACGAAATGACTTGTAGCAGCAGGTTAACATAGCAACAAAATATAACAGAATCTGTCAGGAAAACAGCAACAGCAAGTACCCTACTTAGCAAGCTCGATGCACTCAGCACACAACTCACAAAAATACATGGATGGCACCCCTAGAAAGATGGCATGGCATAGATCAAAACACATGTAGACATCAACCTCATAGGATGCACAGATCAAACATGGCAAAAATGACAAAACAGCAAGTTATAACAGTTTCAGCAGATTAACAGCAACATGCACTCTTCCAACAGCATTTCGGGCATCAAGATGAGCTCCATTGAAAATGGTGCAATGGAATGAAATGAAGTACTCATCGAGTCGAACAATTTGACATATTACACGCACGAAACGGAGCAGTATGCAGCAAGTTATGATATGATGAATATGGCATTATAATGTAAAATATTACGGGACTTGGAGGAATTTCGGGGAAGGCGAAAGTCAACCTTCATGGATCAGATCTGGAGTTCGCCGGAGATCACGGGATCTCGCCGGAGAACGCGGTGAAGGAGGCGCTGGAGTTGGATCAGGCCGGACCACGCCGGATCCGGCCCGTGGCGACGGAGAGGCAAGACAAGGGGTGTCCGGGCTCGGGCGAGGCGCGGCGGCGCCGGCTGGCGAGGAGGCCGAGGCGGACGCGGGCGGTCCGGCGAGGGGACGAGCGAGGTCGGCGATGGGGCTTGGCGGCAGAGGGCGCCGCGGCGAGGCGGGGCCGATCCGGCGGAGCAGCGCGCGGGGTGGCGCGGTGCACACTGGTGGCGGGACGGAGGGAGGCAGTCGGCGGCGGCGCGGGCACGGCGACTGGCGGCGGCGACGCGGAAGGACGGGCGGGGCGGCGCGCGGGGCGCGGCTCGCGGGCGGGCCGGCCGTGGGCCTCGCGGGCCGCGGCGGCGGGACGGCGGCGCAGGGATAGGTGTCGCGATCTGATTGGCGCGGGCGGCGGCGGCGGACGTGTCCGGCTGCGGGTGGACGTGTCCGTCGGCGGGAGGAGGAAGAAGGCTAGGGTTAGACCCGAAATTTCGGGGAGGGGCACATATATATATGGGTAGAGGGAGCTAGGAGAGTCCAAATGAGGTGCGGTTGTCGGCCACGCGATCGTGATCGAATGACCTAGAGCATGGAGGGGAGTTAGAGGGGTTTTGGGCCACTTTGGAAGGGGTGTTGGGCTGCAACAAAAGAGGCTTTTACGGTTACCCGGTTAACCGTTGGAGTATCAAACGACCTCCAAATGGCACGAAACTTGACAGGCGGTCTACCGATGCTATACCAAGGCCGCTTGACAACCCTCGGGCCATTCCGAGAACGTTTAACACCCGCACAAGAGAAGAGGCAAAAAGGGGTCGCCGGATGACATGGGAGTGCCGGATTGGAAAACGGACAACGGGGAAAAAGCTCGGATGCATGAAACGAACACGTATGCAAAATGAGATGCACATGATGACATGATAAAATGCAACACGCAAGCAGATGACATGGCAATGACGGCGAATAACTGAAGGACACCTGGCGCAACGAATCCGGGGCGTTACATATTTACCCCATGAGGTCTTCGCTCTAACTTGGCATGCTGATGTTGGTAATATCATGCATATGGTGCCTTGCATTTCTTACTGTATACATTAAAGATGTCATCTGCTTAGGTTAGACATGCTTTGTGTCAATGCCATCTATTTAGTTTCTTTATCGTATAGGTGAATCATGCAATGCCATCTTGTTTAGCCAGGCATTATATATGTGAATTTTGCAATGCAACGCTAGTTAGCCAGTCATCTTATATGTGAATTATATCGTGCCATCATTTTTTATTATGTGTTAAATTTGTCAACAAGTTTAGTACATTCAATTACTCTTCCTGTGCATCAGCCATTCGGCATGGTCATGGAAAAATCTGGAGTGGAAACAAGGACTTCAGAGCAGACAATGCTATCTGAAGAAGCGCATGTCTTGCTGGTTACCGATAGCTCCTTAGAGGAGGATTCAAAGACAGATGACCAGTCATATCCCCCCCCCCCCCGAGGTGCATGCCCTAACTTGGCAGGGTTATGTTGCTCATATCGTGCATATGGTATCTTGCATTGCTATTTCATTTGCTTAGTTTAGACATGCTTTGTGTGAATGCCACCTATTTAGTGTCTAATTACCATATATGTGAATTATGCAATGCCATCTTGTTACAAGACATTATATATGTGAATTATGCAATGTTATCTTGTTGCAAGGCATTATGTATGTGAATTATGCAATGCCATGCTCTTTAGGCA
Organism: Triticum timopheevii; assembly: GCA_963921465.1. Taxonomy (NCBI): domain Eukaryota; kingdom Viridiplantae; phylum Streptophyta; class Magnoliopsida; order Poales; family Poaceae; genus Triticum; species Triticum timopheevii. The sequence goes on from OY997274.1 coordinate 422,563,112, forward strand.
AGCGTCATATATGTGAATTATATCATGCCATCCTTTTTTGTATTTCTCATTGCTTTTGTCGACAATGTTTGTATATTCAAATGCTCTTCCTATGCATCAGCCATTTGAATTGGTGATGGAGAAATGTGGAGTGAAAACAAGGTCTTCAGATCAGACAATGCTACCTGCTGAAGCAGATATCTTGCTGGTTATAGATAGCTCTTCAGAGGAGGATTCAGAGGCAGATGACCAGTCCTATTATCCCCCTGAGGTGTATGCTCAAACTTGGCAGGGTTATATTACTCATATAATGCATATGTTGTATTGCAATGCTTAGTTTTTACATCATATACACAATATCGAATGCCATCTCCTTAGTTGACACATCATATATGCGGTTGCCCTCTGCTCACTTCCTTAGTATATAAATCATATATTTGAATTATGTCATGCCATGATTTTTACATAGACAGCATGTATCTGAATTATGGCATGCCAACCCATTTTCTAAAGACATAATATAGTTATATCATCTCATCATGTTTACATAGTCATCATATTTTAAATTATGTCATTCTATCCGTGAATTATATCATGCCATCATGTTTCCATCGACGACATGTTTGTGATTTATGGCATGCCAACCACTTTAATAGACACATTGTATAGTTATATCATGTCATCATGTTTACATAGTCATCATATTTTGAAGTATGTCATTCTATCCTGTTTAGTTAGCCATCATACAAGTGAAATTGTGTCATCCTATCTTGTTTAATTAGCCATCATATATGTGAAATTATGTCTTGCTATTCTGTTTGCTTAGACAACATAAATGTGAATTATTTCATGCCCTGTTTTCTTCCCTACTATCCATTGCACATGTCTATCTTACAATGTCTGTACATTCAATTACTTTTCTTGTTTATCAGCCATTTCAATTGGAGGGAGTGATGGCAGTATCTGTGGGAGTAAAAACACGGTCTTCAGAAAAGATCGTGCTACCTGTCGATGCAGATAGAACCACGGTTGTACTTGCACAAGAACCAGCCCCACCACACATAACTCACACTCATGCAGATTGTACCCCTACCGAGTTGGACAGAGAAGCAGCTACAATCCTTCTAACCCCAACCCCAGCAGATAGACACCCAGTTCCCGTTGACATAGCACCATCTCCACCACAGAGCACCCAAACACGAGCAGTTGGTAAGGCAACTGCAGTGCCCAAATCACGAGGACCACCACTCCGAACCCGAAGTCAACGCTTAAAGCAGAAGAAGAATTGTTCTTAGGTCAGGTTCCGTAGCTATGGTTCATACTACTTTGCTCTTGCATCACTGTATTTACTGATACCAACTAATTTCAAATTTGAAGGATGCAATTGAAACTCCAATGGCGCAAGAGGTATGTTTTAAACCCGTTTCTTCAACGTGTTTGGCTGTTTGCTGTTGTAACTTGCTCTATGTTGATTTTAGTTTCAATTGAATAAACAGTTATGTTCTCATGCCATGCACATTACAAGTGTCGTTATTGCTGTGTAGTTTCCCACACTTATATTCTGTCTGTGCTGCTTTGTCTTAAATAGATATGATTCGAACTGTATCTATCTTGATTTGGCAACATAAACTAGAATGATATAGACCATACGGTGACCATACTACATAGATATATATTTGTTTCATGCTGTTATCCTGTCCACCTTACTACTGAACTGGTTGACCAAAATGAGTTTCATATACTACATTGTAAACCTGAGATGTGATTGTTTGTTTCTCTTTTAGAACACGGATAAAATATTGGAGAAGAGTACCCCGTTATGCAATGGTAAAGGAAGTAATGCAGATTAGGTTCAAGATAGTGAGACATCCCTGTTGGTCTCCAAGAAAGCTGATAAAAACTATATTGAAGACACTGAGACAACTCCAAAGTCCTGTCTTGATGTAGTGTTCGAGTTACTAGCTACCACTGCTGGCACCAGCTCTTTGAACTCGTTGCCTGAATCAGTTCAGCTTCTTGAGTCTCAACTTCAAGTTGAAAGACATCGATCAGATGTTATGCGACAGGAAGCCAAAGGACTGAGGAAGTCCCCGTAGAATTCAGATGCATACTTTCTAATGCAACAGCAAGTGCTGGAGGACTTCCGCGCCAAACAAGAGAAAGTTAATAAGCTTGCTAAGCATCTTGCCAGCATTATTGGTAGCCAGGATATTGTTTCTTGAGCTCTTCTGAAGTGGTTTCAGTTCTAGACTTGTTTTACTGTGGAGTTTATATGCTACAATGTTCCCTATATTTGCACTAGTGGCGAACTTTGATGCCCAGTGGATGTAATATGTGTAATAGCCATGATAGCCTAGCATAAGTTGCTTGCTTATTTATTTCCTTGTTGTCTTGTTTATTTGTTTGCTTGTAGTCAGTGCAGTTCTTTTTCCGCGGTTTGCTAGTGGCTGAAATAACCTATTTTTTAAAACTAGGCCACAATAACCATGGGCTAATATTTACTGTAGTGACACTAGGCCTCCTACGGGCCATAGAAACAGTGGGCCTTCTACGGGCCGTAGAAACAGTGGGCCTTCTACGGGACATAGAAACAATGGGCCTTCGATGGGCCGTATCATCAATGGGCCTTATACGGGCCGTATGATCGATTGGCCAAACATGGGCCAAACAGACCGCATTATGGCCGTAAACAGGCTAGAGTTGGAATCGTCCGTTCATGGGCCGACCATAACGGACCATCGTTAATAGGCCGTATTTGATGACGCTATGAAAATGGCACAACGTATTAACGGACCACAAATGGGCCGACTGTAATCACGGGCTGAATTTGGCCCACAAGCAGAAAATGATAGTAATGGGTCGTAAGTAAACGAATGCTGGAAATGAGCCCAAGAATAAATGGGCTCTGAGAAGGCCAAAAGATAACATGGCTGGAAATGGCCCAACGGAATAACGGGCCGTTAATGGGTATAAAGTGATACACTGTTCATTACGGGCCAGTTTCACCACGGGCCGTTAATGGGTGTAAAGTGATACACTGTTCATTACGGGCCAGTTTCACCATGGGCCGTTAATAGGCCAAGAGTTACATAGGGCCTCATATGGGCCGAAAGACGTCATGGGCCATACATGGGCCAGAAGTGAAAACGGGCTGGAATCATATTGGATGGCCCAGATGACGCTACTGGGCCTAATTCGGATAGGGCGTAACGGGCATTGGGTTAGCGGGCTGTAAATGGGCTATATGCGAACAGGCCATTAACAGGCTTTCCATGGGCCGGCCGGCCACCTTTTGACCAAGTCAAACAGGCCGGCCTTTTCACTGGAATGGGCCTCTATTGGGCCGTGCCACGTGTCGATGTATCATAGGTGCCTTATGTCCAATGAGTGGATGACATCTGTCCCAACGATGAGCCGACACGTGTTTCTTCCAGCCAATGATGATTTTACACGTGGAAAATCCCCATTGGTCGGGGCTATTAATGGGTTATCGGATCCAAAACCCGACCCGATAGCTTAACGGCGTTCCGTTACGGTGGATGCCACGTGTCGATCACCCTTGACGAAAGCATTTCTGTGAGCGCGTGATTTATTGTCATGGAAGTGGACACTTCCATGATGATAATTTTGGTAATTTCATGCAACACTTCTACGACAGCACAGGTATGACTATCTTGATTCCGTCATAAAATCGTCATGGATGTACATGCATGACAAAAAACGCGACCTACTGTGACAAACACGTATCATCACGGAAGTGTATTTTTTTGTAGTGTACAAAGCGGTTAAGAATACTACATCACATACCTCGAAGCCTATTAACAGGCTGTGAAGGCTTCATTCAGCCCGCTTTTGGCGGACTGAACCTTCTCAACCACCGTACCCATCAGGGTACGGTGCTCCTCCATGACAGAAGCACATCGAAGTGCTTCCATCAAAATGTCCGGTGCCTCCGGATTGATGGAGGTTGCCGATGGAGTCGGCACTCCCCCCTCCTTCAAAGGGGGTTTCTCGCTTGACTCCGGAGCCCTATGGGTCTCCGAAGTGGTATTCGGCTGGGGACCGGATTGGTCTGGCCCCCCGTCGTCAGACTTCATGGGGGTTGTGCCCCCCATGTTCTCGGCAGCTGAGGAATTACCCTCTAGCGCCGTCTTGGCGACCTTCTGCACTTCTCCCTGGCCCAGACAAGTCCTTTGGGATAACAACTTGGTGTCATCCATGGCATATGACGGAGAAGCTCGCGGAGGCGTCTCACTCTCCACCATCTCCGGCGCTAGAGAGTTCCCCGAACACGATGACTATTGGGGGAGATCACGGGCCGGACTGGAGCGCATAATGATACATTATCCTACAAATTGTAAAAGACCGGATATATGTGCAGTATCTTTGAATGCTTACGATTCGGTTAGGGGCTTTGCCCTGGGGCGCCACTGGGGGATGACTTCGGCATCCGAGTCTGAGCCATCCAAGAGTTATATCTTCCCCCTTTTGGACGCCTCTGCCTCTAGGTCTGCGGAGGTCGCCCTTTTCTTCTTCCTCCACTTAGGGGGAGAATTTCTCTCTTCCTCCTCCTCTTCATCTTCATCTCCCTCGTGCGAGGAGAGAGCTTCGGTATCTCCGGACACAGCGTCCGAAGTACCTTTTATGGTGGAGGCCACCTTTGGCCTCCTTGCCCTTCTTCTTGGCCTTCTTCTCCGGCGCCTGATACGGCATCGGGACCAGCATCCTCGTCAGCAGAGGATCCGCTGGGTTTTTGGGTAGCGGAGCCGGACACTTGATCTGCTCCGCCTTCTTCGTCCAGCCCTTGTTAAAAGGAGGGAAGTCTCAGCATACTCCCTTTATTTGTGAACTAAGTTGTGTTTGGAAACTAGAAAACTTACTAGGGTGGCTGGATGAGCGCAGTCAAGGCCGATGTCATCGGTCGTCTCCGGCCATGACTTCTGGGCCTTGAATAGTAGCTTACAGATCTCTTCGTGCATTGTGCCGAAGAACCGCTGCAATGTCCGCGGCCCCGCCGGATTGAACTCCCACATGTGGAGAGGTCGGCGCTCGCAGGGAAGTGTAAGGCGGAACAACATCACCTGGATCACATTAGTGAGGCTGGTGTTCTTCTCTATAATGTTCTTGATGCGCTTTTGCAGCATCAACACCTCGTCGGTTGACCCCCAATCCAGACCCTTGTTGGTCCATGATGCAAGCCGCATTGGGGGTCCGGATCTAAACTTAGGAGTGGCCACCCAGTTGGCGCCGCGGGGTTCAGTGATGTAGAACCACTCCTGCTGCCATATCTTGACAATCTCCATGAAGGCCCCTTTTGGCCAGGTGACGTTGGGAAGCTTGCTCACCATGGCGCATCCACAGTCTGCGTGCTGCCCGTCAACCACCTTTGGCTTCACGTTGAAGACTTTGAGCCACAAGCCAAAGTGGGGGATGCGGAGGAGCACCTCGCACACGACGATGAACGCCGAGATGTGGAGGAAGGAGTTTGTGCGCAATGTCGGGGTGCGGATGACCTGCTTCTTGGTAGGGATCCTGTGCACAACGTCGGCACTTACGTACCCCGCCTCCTGGAGCTCCTTCATGTCATTCTCCGTCACGGAGGAGGCCACCCACTTGCCTTGAGAGCTGGATCCGGACATGGCTGGAGTGTTTGGTGGCAATGGAAAAGATCGAAACTTGGGCACTGGAGCTCGAGGACGAGAGGGCTGAGGAAGAAGAAGGCGTGTGGTAAAAAGATGGGTCCTTATACTCTTACAAAGGCAGTGAATATCAAGTGCCCCTCACAAGCCTTAAAACTCGCCTATTCCCAAGGGGCCGTGCGAACGACACGGTTGCATTACCCAAACCCGTTGTAAGGGCATATTTATCCCTTAGTGGTTTTGGTGATTTATGACAATGCATTTGCAGACTAATTGTGTGCATTGAGCATTTCAGATATCTCATGTTTAGGCATAAGATGATTCATTGCCCCTCATAGTCCACTGAAGATGGAGCTTTCCCTACGTTTCTTTTCGGTGGATTTGAGTCATAGGAAAGACGTACTATTAAGAGAGGGTCCGCATTGGAAAGGTTTGGGTGGAATCATCACGTACACGTCTATTCCTTCTTCACCACCTTTCCTTTGGCTCTTTGGAGCATCCTCCATTTGTCCGTGTCTTTGCAAAATGAAGGACTCCTAGTGTCGGTTGTGCTGGGGCATGCGGTAGTACTCCTCATGCGAGCGGTAGTACCGCAGAGGCTCACAGTAATACTGGCAGCGGTCGCGGTAGTACCGCAGTCCCTTGTGGTAGTAGCGCTCCCAGGGCGCAGTAGTACCGTGGCCTTGGGCCAGGCACAACAACACGAGCGGAAGTAGGGGCGGATTACATCCGCGCCCTACGTGGTAGTACTGCTCCAGGTTTGCAGTAGTACCGCGTCGGATTTTTGCACAGATCGAAACTCAGCGGAAGTAGCCTGATAACCCACAAGTATAGGGGATCAATTGTAGCCTCTTTCGATAAGTAAGAGTGTCGAACCCAACGAGGAGCTAAAGGTAGAACAAATATTCCCTCAAGTTCTATCGACCACCAATACAACTCTACGCACGCTTAGCGTTCGCTTTACCTAGAACAAGTATGAAACTAGAAGAACTTTCCAGGTGTTGTTGGATAGGTTTGCAAGATAATAAAGAGAACATAAATAAAAACTAGGGGCTGTTTAGGTAAAGAAGCAATAAAGTAAATATAGCGAGTGTGGAAAAGTGGTGGTAGGAGTTGTGAAATTGTCCCTAAGCAATTGACTACGTTACTAGACCGATAGCAAGTTTTATGTGGGAGAGGCATAAGCTAACATACTTTCTCTTCTTGTATCATATGCACTTATGATTGGAACTCTAGCAAGCATCCGCAACTACTAAATATCATTAAGGTAAAACCCAAACATATCAAGTCCCCTTTATCCATGCGCCACAACCCCCTTACTCGGGTTTATGCTTCTGTCACTCAAGCAACCCACTATAAGCGAATCATGAACGTACTGCAACACCCTACAGCGGGAATCCCTCACGCTTGCGCGACATGGAGAGCACAATAGGACAGCAACATAACGATAAGCAAATTAAACCAATCATAGCAATTCACCAATTACCGATAGGACAACAAAAATCTACTCACACATCATAGGATGGCAACACATAATTGGATAATAATATGAAGCATAAAGCACCATGTTCAAGTAGAGGGTACAGCGGGTTGCGGGAGAGTGGACCAATGAATATAGATGGGGGAAGGTGATGGAGATGTTCGTGAAGATGGCGGCGGTGTTGGTGTAGATTGCAGTGATGATGATGGCCCCCGGTGGCGTTCTGGCGCCACCTGAAGCAAGGGGGAGAGAGCCCCCCTTCTTCTTCTTCTTATTCTTCTTCTTCCTTGACCTCCTCCCTAGATGGGAGAAGGGTTTCCCCTCTGGTCCATGGTCTCCATGGCGTGGGAGGGGTGAGAGACTCTCCGAGATTGGATCTATCTCTCTGTCTCTCTCTGTTTCTACGCTCTGGATTCTGCCCTTTCACCATTTCTTTTATAACTGGAGATCCGTAACTCCGATTGGATTGAAACCTTCGCCACGATTTTTTCCTGAAAATTAGCTTTCTTGCGGCCAAAGAAGAGTAGTAACCGCCTTACGGGGTGCCCATCAGGGTCAGGGGCGCGCCTGCCCCCTAGGGCGCCCCCTGCCTCGTGGCCCCCTCGGGCACCGTCTCGCGTTGATTCTTCTTCCCAAATGTCACAAATATTCCAAAAATATTCTCCGTCCGTTTTTATCCCGTTTGGACTCCATTTGATATGGGATTTCTGTGAAACATAAAACATGCAACAAACAGGAACTGGCACTGGGCACTGGATCAATATGTTAGTCCCAAAAATAATATAAAAAGTTTCCAAAAGTATATGAAAGTTGTAGAATATTGGCATGGAACAATAAAAAATTATAGATACGACGGAGGCGTATCAGCATCCCCAAGCTTAATTCCTGCTCGTCCTCAAGTAGGTAAATGATAAAAAAGATAATTTTTGATGTGGAATGCTACCTAGCATAATCTTGATCATGTAATCTAATCATGGCATGAATATTAAGACACGAGTGAATTAAGGCAATAGTCTATCATTTGACATAAAAACAATAATACTTTCAAGATACTAATAAAGCAATCATGTCTTCTCAAAATAACATGGCCAAAGAAAGTTATCCCTACAAAATCATATAGTCTGGCTATGCTCCATCTTCACCACACAAAATATTCAAATCATGCACAACCTCGATGACAAGCCAAGCAATTGTTTCATACTTTTTAACGCGCTTCAGCTTTTTCAACCCTCACGCAATACATGAGCGCAAGCCATGGACATAGCACTATGGGTGGAATAGAATATGATGATGGAGGTTGTGTGGAGAATACAAAAAGGGAGAAAGTCTCACATCGACGCGGCTAATCAACGGGCTATGGAGATGCCCATCAATTGATGTCAATGCAAGGAGTAGGGATTGCCATGCAACGGATGCACTAAGAGCTATAAGTGTATGAAAGCTCAAACTGAAAACTAAGTGGGTGTGCATCCAACTTGCTTGCTCACGAAGACTTAGGGCATTTGAGGAAGCCCATCGTTGGAATATACAAGCCAAGTTCTATAATGAAAATTCCCACTAGTATATGAAAGTGATAACTCAAGAGACTCTCTATACGAAGAACATGGTGCTACTCTGAAGCACAAGTGTGGTAAAAGGATAGAAACATTGCCCCTTTTTTTCTTTTTCTTTTTTTTCTTTTTTTATTATTTTTCCTTTTTTAAAGGCTTCTATGGCCGCCTTTTTTATTTAGGCTTCTTTGGCCTTTTTTTCTTGGGGAAATGCTCTAATAATGGTGATCATCACACTTTTATTTACTTACAACTCAATATTCCAACTCGATACTAGAACAAAGATCTGACTCTATATGAATGCCTCTGGTAGTGTACCAGGATGTGCAATGATCTAGCGTAGCAATGACATCAAAAAACAGACAAGCCATGAAAACATCATGCTAGCTATCTTATGATCATGCAAAGCAGTATGACAATAAATGCTCAAGTCATGTATATCATGATGATGATGAAAGTTGCATGGCAATATATCTCGGAATGGCTATGGAAATGCCATGATAGGTAGGTATGGTGGCTGTTTTGAGGAAGATATAAGGGGGTTTATGTGTGATAGAGTGTATCGTATCACGGGGTTTGGATGCACCGGCGAAGTTTGCACCAATTCTCGAGGTGAGAAAGGGCAATGCACGGTACCGAAGAGGCTAGCAATGATGGAAGGGTGAGAGTGCGTATAATCCATGGACTCACATTAGTCATAAAGAACTCATATACTTATTGCAAAAGTTTATTAGCCCTCGAAGCCAAGTACTACTACACATGCTCCTAGGGGGATAGATTGGTACGAAAAGACCATCACTCGTCCCCGACCGCCACTCATAAGGAAGACAATCAATAAATACCTCATGCTCCAACTTCGTTACATAACGGTTCACCATACGTGTATGCTACGGGAATCACAAACGTCAACACAATTATTTCTACAATCCACAACTACCCACTAGCATGACTCTAATATCACCATCTTTATATCACAAAAGTATTGCAAGGAATCAAACATATCATATTCAGTGATCTACAAGTTTTACGTAGGATTTTATGACTAACCATGTGAATGACCAGTTCCTGTCATCTCTCTAAATAGATATAAGTGAAGCAAGAGACTTTAATTCTTTCAAAAAAATATATGCCCACACTCTAACAAATATAAGTCAAGCAAAAGAGCATTCTACAAATGGCGGTTTTCTATGTGAAGAGAAACAGGCAATCCAAACTTCAAATGATATAAGTGAAGCACATGAAGCATTCTATAAAGCCATACTCAAAAGATATAAGTGAAGTGTAATGAGCATTCTATAAATCAACCATGGACTATCTCATACCATCATGGTGCATAAAAGAAAAGTGAAAGCTAAATGCAAAAGACGCTCCAAGATTTGCACATATCGCATGAACGAAACGAATCCGAAAACATACCGATACTTGTTGAAGAAAGAGAGGATGCCTTCCGGGGCATCCCCAAGCTTAGACGCTTGAGTCTCCTTGAATATTTACTTGGGGTGCCTTGTGCATCCCCAAGCTTGAGCTCTTGCCTCTCATCCTTTTCCTCATATCGAGACCTTCTCGATCATCGAACACTTCATCCACACAAAACTTCAATAGAAAACTTGGTAAGATCCGTTAGTGGAAACCAATTCATATTTTGTTTTTGCATTATAGATGTGGAGTAATGGGCCACGGGTAGGCTCACCCAGTCCCTAGATTTATCGAGACTTTGGGCCAGCTCTGCCTAGCTGGGCCCCAAGCTGAAACTCCACCCTCTGGGGCCGGCTGGCTCAGCGGCCGGCTGCTAGAGGGCGGGTGACCCAAGACTATGATGCTCCGAGTGGCCGGCTCCTGGCGGCCGCCTTCTAGAGAGGGCGGCAACGGGAAGGAGGCCACCTCACGACTACGGTGCGGCCGAGCCCCCATCAATAGTACAAGTCAAAGCATGGCTGCAGTGAAGCACGTCGCCTACCACGCTCGAGACAGGCGTGGCTACAGTGCTCCGTACAGACGGAAATGTCCCCACGATGGCCTGTCGGTACGGCCTGCCAGAGGCGGGCCCTATCGGGCAGTGACCCCAAGGAAGACGGCGGAAGCTCAACCAGGCGGATTGGAGAGGAGCCGGCCCCCAGCAGGCGGCCGTCCCTCGTGTCGAGGCGAGCACGCCATTAAGCTGATAAGACCAGGTGTGGCTACAGTGTCCTCCCACCAGGCGGCGGGACTGTAGCCACGCTAGGATGACCAAGCCCCCGTCATCAACGACGCGGCTACAGTGAACAGCCACCAACCAGTCGGCGGGGCCCACCAGGCGGCGGGCCCCAGCGGTCGGCGGAGAAGCCGGAGGCTGAAGACACTGACAGCCGGGGCCAGCAGCCGGCCAGATTACCATTGTACCCCTGGGGGTAGGCCTATATAAACCCCCCAGGCCACCCATGCAAAGGGTTCCCAACCCATTAGAACTAGCCACCCCCTAGAACAGGAAAAGAGCTAGCCTTGCCTCCTTCTGCCTCTAGTATACAACTGGAGGAGCACCATTGTATCACTTGTGCCTTAGTGATCATGCGGAGACCCCGCAGAGCAGGACTAGGGGTGTTATCTCCTAGTTGAGCCCCGAACCTGGGTAAAGTATGTCGGCGTTCGTGTCTACGTCTTATCCCGCTTCCAGGCACCGGTGACGTTCTACTCGCTCCCACCATGATAAGCCATCCATTAGCATATGTCACAACCAACCCCCGACATTAGGCGCCCACCGTGGGGCGAGGTGCACCGTCTCCCGGAGATCTACTCTAGATGGGAACCCTGTTCCTTCCTGCCGAGCGAGGCCAGCCCAGTACGCCCGACGGTGTCAGCCTCGACGCGCTGCATGGCGCGGAGATCGCCTGCGCAGCGAGTTGCCTCGCTAACCTCGTCGGCGAGATCGACCTCTCCGACGAGACGGCCTATGACGCGGGCACAAGCTGACCCAAGAGTCGCCTTGTCAGCCTCCTCGACCAGCTCCATGTCACCAGCGAGCCCGCTGTGGACCTGGAGTCCGTCGGCTCGACCGATCCGATGATCGTCGACTCCGACACGGCGTCGCTCGACGCGTTCCCCACCAACGTGGTGTTCTACGATGAGCCTCCTCCTCGCGAGTACAGCGGCGGGAGCACCATCACGGAGGTACTCGTCATCAACAGTGAGGAGCACTCGGACGGGCGTGCCCAAGATCCCCTCGAGGCCACCCTGCGTGACCTCACGGCGCCCATTCCCGAGGGCGCGGATGCTGAGGTGCTGGAGGCACGCTGCCTCCAGCTTATCGAGAGTGTCGGCCGCCTGGCCAGCATGCGCCGGCTGTCGGACCCCTATCGACGCGAGATGGACCAGGCCGTAGGCGGCACTCCGGCTCCTGGGGGCCTAGCCGCCTCGGCACGGTTCGGCAGTGTGGCGCGACCATCGCCAGCATGTTCGGGGCAGAGCGCCCCGTCTACGCCACACCTGCAGAGAACATCCGGGCCGCCCAAGCGGTAATGGATGAGCTGAACAAGTACAACGGCGACGAGCTCCACCTCATGATGGAGCGAGTCCAGCAGCTCCTGGACGCGGCTGCCGTGCAGCACGAGGCTGCCTGATGCGCTGAAGATCCAGCCGGATGAAACAACGAGCCGCCCCCATGCCGAGATCATGGGGCAACCTCCCGGACGCCGACTGGTGGCGCCCTCGGAGGAAAGGGCAATGAGCCGGCTGCTAGCCGCAGTCGGACACGCATCTCCATCGAGCGAGACGAGGAAGGCCGCCCTCATGCAGTAGAGCGGCGAGCCGACCTGCCGCCTCCCCCGCCTCGTGGAGCGAGATACCCCACTCCGCCTCCTGTCAGGCACCCGACACTCGGCGACCGCCTTGGCCGCCGAGAGGGAGTCGGAGAGAATGATGCTCTCCATCGGATCGATCGTCTCAACCGATCCCTGGCGCTTGAAGAAGAAGATGCGTTGGGCCCGCCCTGCTTCAGCCCCCGAATCCGTGATGAGCCCTTCCCCAAAGGGTTCACCCTCCCACGAGACACGCCCAAATACACTGGCTCCGTGAAATTGGAGGACTGGCTGGTCGACTACTCCACACCCGTCAGCATAGCAAACGGCAACAAGCGCGTTGCTATGAAGTACGTCCCGCTCATGCTTCAAGGCACTGCCCGGACGTGTCTCAACAGCCTGAAGCCCCGCAGCATCAACAGCTGGGTTGATTTCACTGAGGTCTTCATCCGCAACTTTACCAGCACTTACAAGCAGGCCCCCAAGCCCCGACAGCTCTCCTTATGCGTCCAAGGGCCCACGGAGTCAACTCGCGACTACCTCACGCGCTGGACCGAACTGCGCAATTCCTGCAAAGGCGTGCACGAGGTGCAGGCAATTGAGTACTTTACTGCCGGGTGCCGAGAGGGCACCCTTCTCAAGCATCGACTCCTCTGCGACGAGCCCGAGACCCTCGATGAGCTGCTGGTCATCGCCGACAAGCACGCCACGGATGACTCCTCCATGAAGGCGGAAATCCTGGTTGACGCGTCCGGCAAGGTGGCACCTCAGGCACCTCGGACTCCGGCTGGTGACACCAGTCGGCGACAGCAACCAGGTGATAACAAGCGGAAGGCCACCCAGCCGGCTTCCACCAGTCGGCAGGTGGCGACGGTCGAGGATCAGCAGCTACAAGGGCAGCAAGCCCCCAAGCGGCAGAAGGGCGGCAAGTCCAATTGGTTGCCCGCCTTCTCTTACGAGCAAACCTTAGATGCACCCTGCAATTTCCATAGCGGCGCGAAGCCCTCCAACCACACCACTTGGAAGTGTCACTGGATCACCAAAATTGCCAAGGGAGATGGACTCCTGCCTCCTTCGCCTGCCGGACCGCCGCCTCCTCAGCCCCAGCAGCCGGCGGCCCATCCAGTCGGCTCCTTACAAGACGAGTACCCGGAGGAACAAGGAGCTTATGTTGTGTTCACCAGCGTGACCAATGACAGACGCAGTAGACGGCAACAACAACAAGAAGTGCAGGCAGTGGCCTCCAACATCCCAGAGTTCATGCATTGGTCCGAGAAGCCTATCAGTTGGAGCAGGGCCGACCACCCGGAAGTGATGCCTTCCCCTAGTTCGTACGCCCTGGTCCTAGAAGCGACCCTTGCAACAGAGAGGCGAGCAGCCCGTTTCTCCAGAGTCTTGATAGATGGTGGCAGCAGCATCAACATCCTGTACCGCGATACAATGGAGAAGTTGGGAATCAAGTAGAAGCAGCTCGTCCCCAGTCGGACTGTATTCCATGGCATAGTCCCTGGCCTTTCCTGCTCACCAATCAGCAAGACCCAGCTTGACGTCCTCTTCGGAGACAAGAATCACTTTCGCCGAGAGCTAGTTTGGTTTGAAGTAGTGGACCTTCAGAGCCCCTACCATGCACTGCTAGGCCGGCTTGCTCTGGCCAAATTCATGGCGGTCCCCCACTACGCCTACCTCGAGATGAAGATGCCGAGTACCAAGGGGATCCTGACAGTGGTCGGAGACTACAAGAAGTCGATCGCTTGCACCGCAGATAGCAGCCGGCTGGCCGAGTCCCTCGTGATTGTGGCTGAGAAGCGACTCCTTGACTGGGTGGTGGCGTTGGCAGGCAAGAAGCCGAAAATGTCACCCGCACCCCAGGAGTCGGAGGCTGAGGGCTCGTTCAAGCCAGCCAAGGAAACAAAGAAAATACCCTTGGACCCGGAGCACCCGGAAAGGCACGCTGTCGTAGGCACGGGCCTTGATAGCAAATAGGAAAGCGAGCTCATCGATTTCCTCCCTGAGAATCGGGACATATTCGCATGGTCCCCCAAAGACATGTCGGGTGTTCCGACGGATTTCGCCGAGCACAAGCTACATGTCCGACCTGACGCCAAGCCGGTCAGGCAGCCCTTGTGCCGCCTGTCAGAAGAGAAGAGAAGAGTTGTTGGAGAAGAGATAGCCTGGCTCCTAGCAGCCGGATTCATCATGGAAGTATTCTTCCCAGAGTGGCTGGCCAACCCAGTCCTAGTATTGAAGAAGAACAGGCAGTAGCGTATGTGTATTAACTATACAAGCCTCAACAAGGCCTGCCCCAAAGATCCATTTCTTTACCAAGGATAGACCAAGTAATAGACTCCACAGCCGGATGCGAGCTGTTGAGTTTTCGGGATGCATACTCAGGTTATCACCAGATAAAGCTGAACCCGGCCGACAGGCTAAAGACCGCCTTCATCACGCCATTTGGAGCCTTCTACTACTTGAACATGACGTTCGGCTTGAGAAACGCTGGCGCCACGTTTCAGCGTTGCATGCAGAAGTGCCTCCTCAAGCAACTCGGCAGAAATGCCCATGTATATGTGGATGATGTGGTGGTGAAGACGGAGAAGCGTGGCACTCTGCTAGAGGACCTCAAGGAGACCTTTAAAAACCTGCGCTGATTCCAGATTAAGCTCAACCCAGAGAAATGTGTCTTTGGAGTACCAGCCGGCCAGCTTCTTGGTTTCCTGGTCTCAGAGTGCGGCATAGAGTGCAATCCTGTGAAGATCAAGGCAATTAAGATGATGAAGGTGCCCACCCGACTGCTGGACGTGCAGAAATTCACCGGCTGCCTGGCGTCAGTCAGCCGTTTCATCAGCCGGCTAGGCGAGAAGGCTCTTCCCCTGTACCAACTCATGAAGAAGACCACTTTTTTCGAGTGGAACGACAAGGCAGACGAAGCATTTCTCCAACTCAAGAAGATGTTGGCAACTCCGCCTGTCCTGGCAGCTCCGACTAAGAAAGAGCCCATGCTCCTCTACATTGCAGCCACCACCCAGGTTGTCAGCATAGTCATGGTAGTAGAGCGCAAGGAGAAGGACAAAGCATTGCCGGTCCAGAGGCCGGTATATTACTTGAGCGAAGTATTGTCAGCCTCCAAGCAAAACTACCCCCACTACCAGAAGATGTGTTATGGCGTGCATTTTGCCGCCAAGTATCTAAAGCCTTACTTTCAAGAGCACCCCGTAACTATTGTCTGCACAGCCTCGCTTGCTGAGATCATCGGAAGCCGGGATGCCTCTGGCCGAGTGGCCAAATGGGCTATTGATCTGGCCCCTTACACCATCTACTACCAGCCTCGCACCACCATCAAATCACAAGTGTTGGCCGACTTCCTCATCGATTGGATCGAGACCCAATATTTGCCGCCTGCACCAGACTCCACTCATTGGCAGATGCATTTTGATGGCTCAAAAATGCGCACTGGTCTGGGAACCAGCTTCGTCCTCAGCTCTCCCAATGGCGACAAGCTTAAATACGTACTGCAAGTCCACTTCGCCACCTCCAACAACGTAGCAGAATATGAGGCACTCATACACGGGCTCCGGCTTGCCAAGGAACTCGGCATTCGCCGGATCCTGTGCTATGGTGACTCCGACTTGGTGGTCCAGCAGTCATCAGGCGACTGGGACGCCAAGTATGCAAACATGGCGAGCTACCGCTTCCTCGTGCAGCAACTCAGCGGATACTTTGATGGGCGCAAGTTCCTTCGCGTGCCAAGGAATGACAACGAGCAAGCAGATGCCTTGGCACGGATTGGCTCCACCCGACAAGCAATACCAGCCGGCGTTGCCCTACGCCGCCTTCTGAAGCCGTCTCCTGATTCAGACTCCATCTTTGTGCCCCCCCCCCCCGCCGAAGCAGTCGGATCCGACTTGGCGACCCAGAGGCCGGCATGGAGGTTTCGACAGGCGGCCCGGGGACTGCTACAGCCGCGCCCGGCCCGGGGACTTCCGAACCCGGCCCGGGGACTTGGGAGCCCGGCCCAAGGACTTCGGAGCCGGGCCCGGGGACTTCAGCAGTCGGCCCGGGGACTTCTTCAGCACAGCAGGCAGAAGCAGCTGCCAGCCCGCCGACTCCCGGCCCAACCACCTTCGTACACGTTGCAGTGGTCGTAGTCAAAGAAATTGCGGGGCCCTCATGGGCTCAGCCGATCCTCAAGTTCTTGGTGAACAAGGAGCTGCCTACCGATGAAATCTTAGCCTGACAAGTACGGAGGCGAGCTGCAGCTTATACCATAGTCAACAAAGAGCTGGTGCGAAGAAGCGTCACAGGAGTTTATCAGTGGTGTGTGGAGTCAGACCAAGGCCAAGCAATACTTAGAGATATCCACCAAGGCGAGTGCGGCCACCACGCGGCTTCGAGATCACTTGTGGCCAAAGCTTTCTGCCACGGGTTCTTCTGGCCGACTGCCCTGGAAGAGGCCAAAGAGCTGGTTCAGAAGTGTCAAGGGTGCCAGAGGTTCCGCTCCAAGCCACACCTGCCGACTTCTGCACTCAAGACCATTCCCATAGCCTGGCCCTTTGCTGTGTGGGGACTGGATATGGTGGGACCATTCAAGACGGCCCGTGGTGGCATGACTCACTTGCTGGTTGCGGTGGACAAGTTTACCAAGTGGATAGAGGCAAAACCAATCAAGAAGCTGAATGGGCCGACTGCCGTGACCTTCATCGCCGACATCACCACGCGATACGGCATCCCACACAGCATCATCACCGACAACAGCACCAACTTCGCCAAAGGAGCCTTGGCTCGTTTCTGTGCAACGCAGGGCATCCGCCTGGACTTAGCGTCCTTTTCCCACCCACAGTCAAATGGCCAAGTAGAGCGTGCAAACGGCCTCATTTTATCCGGCCTCAAGCCCCGACTGGTCGAGCCTCTGGAGCGTTCGGTCGGCTGCTGGCTCGACGAGCTACCGGCCGTCCTCTGGAGCTTGCGCACAACTCCAAACAAGTCAACGGGCTTCACGCCCTTCTTCCTCGTCTATGGTGCCGAAGCCGTCATCCCGACGGATATTGAGTTCGACTCCCCAAGAGTCACCATGTACACCAAGGCGGACGCCAAGGAAGCACGAGAAGACGGCATCGACTTGCTGGAGGAAGGCCGACTGTTGGCACTCAGCAGGTCGGCCATCTACCAGCAGAGTCTGCGCCGATACTACAACCGCAAGGTGAAGCCAAGATCCTTCCTGGAGGGAGACCTTGTGCTCCGGATGATCCAGCGAACAGCCGGACAACACAAGCTCTCGGCACCTTGGGAAGGCCCTTCCATCATCAGTAAGGTGTTGGGCAACGATGCCTACTATCTGATCGATGCCCATAAGCCCAGAGCGTGCAAGAGAGATGATTCAGGCAAAGAAACGGAGAGGCCGTGGAACGCAAACCTCCTCCGAAGGTTTTACAGTTAAAAGCAGTATGTATCACGCTACCTTTTGTACTATGTATAAAGACTCCGGGTCCCCCGGAAAGAGCTCGGGGACTACCTCTTTTATCTATATGATAAGAATTATGCCATGAGTATGTATAGTTTTTTCCGCCTGGCACCGGGTTCGACCAGTCAGCCCGGAAGCATGCCGCCTTCTGCTATATGCCACCTCCTGTAGCCGAACAAGTAGTGTGCTGGCACCAGACACTTCCCTTGCCCGAAGCCGCAGCTCGTAGAGCGACTGTATGGCGGGTGGGGGTCCCAAACTGGCGCTTACGCGAAAAATGACTAAGGACCAAATGCATATAGCAGAGGCCGACATTTCACCTTTTTTGACCGACTGTAGAGCAGCCGGCCAGCCGACTCCTACCTTTCATTGCCAACACCCCCGAATGGCTAAGTACTAGCCCTCCTCCAAACGACTAAGTACTCAACCTAGCCGCAGTCCACGGAGCAGTTCTTTGGCTAGCAAGAGGATAGTCAAGGGAGGGCGGCAAAGGAAAAAACCAAGGAGTACAAATGCAAGGAAAGATGGAAGTCGGCAAAGCAAAGCATAAGCTATAATAAAATATTTACATGGATAAAGGCCCCTGACCAGCATTCAAATAGAGTTTGATATACACCCCGAGGGTGGAATTGTGTGAATTTAACAAACTGTTCAGAGCAGCAAACAGAAAGCAGATAAAACCCTAAGGAGCAGTAGAGGGCTCCGGCTGGGCGGTGCCGGTCGGTGCAACAGAAGGCTCCAGCTGGGCGGCCCCGCCTGGCACAGCAGAAGGATCCGGCTGGACGACGCCGGATGGCATGGCCAAGGACTCCTGCTGGACGCTGGAGTCGGCCGCACCACCTGGCGCAGCAGGCGGCTCCATCTGGACGGAGGAGTCACCGGCGGCAGGCGGGGCGTTGGAGTTCTGGAGGACGGAGTCGGTGGCTTCTGCCGGAGGAACGGGCGGCGGGTCCGCCCCCACTTGAACGCCTCCAGCAGCGGGCGGCACCTCGGTGCGTGGCTCGTTGCTTGAGGCCCAATCAGGTTGGGGCTGACCGTCCACCCTGACCTCCGGCATGTCGACGTCGCTCTCGTCTTCCTCCTCCTCCTCCTCCTCTTCCTCCTCCCCGTCTTCCCCTTCGTCGGTGGAGTCAATGACTTCAGCTGAGTCTTTGCTGTCTTCTGGGTTTAGCCCAAGCCATTCGTGCGGAGCCTCGCCGCCTTCCTCGACTACCTCTGGGATGAAGATGCTGGTATCGGTGAAGTCGGCGATCGCCGCTGCCGTGTTGAAGAGCTCGACTTCCACCGCCGCCAGCTCCTCCAGCACCTCCAGCCGGAACATGGCTAACTGGGCTAGATCTAGCCCAGGGTACCACGCCTTGACGAACTCCAAGGCCCGGCACGCTCCTGCCCGGGCTGCTGAGCCTTTCCAGGCTTCCAGGCGGCCGGCCGCCACCTCCAGCCAGTCGGCAGTCCAACTCGGGGTGCGCGGGGCTGGCAAGCCTGGCCAGAGGGCAGATACTGCCTGGGCTCCGATGCACTGCAGGCGACGCAGCAAGCGGTGAGCAGGCCGAAGCCGGGCCTGAATGCTGAGGACATGTTCACCAAGGGTCCGGGGGGCATCAGTGGCGATCTGCGCACCCTCTGCCCTCCGTCCTCGCGCTGGGCCTCGATCATCTGGGTCGCGGCTACAAAATGGCCCAGGAAGAAGTTTGTCCAGGCAGAAGAAGAAAAAGGCCAAGGCTATGAGCAAGGGCTGATAACTCAAAGCAAGAAACTAAGAGAATAGGGCTTACCATCGACCAAGTCTGCGATGATACTGAAGCAGGCCGTCACCTGGGCCTCCTTGTCAGCCCAGGCAGAGCGCTCGAGCTCAAACTCGGCAAGGAGGCTGGTCTCCGCCGTCTCCGCCTTCAGCTGGGCCGCCTTGAGGGTTTCCGCCTGTTCGGCAAGTTGGGCGACCAGGCGGTCCCGCTCCTCCGCCAACTTGCTGCACTCCGCCTCCTTGCCACACAGGGCGGTCTTGGCTTCGCCCAGCTGCTGCTGCAGGGCGGCGTTAGCCTCTGAAAAAAGAAAGAGAAGAAGAAGGCATCAGTCAAGCGGACAAGACAAAGGAAAGAAACAACCGAGGAGATTCAGCCCGACTGCTCAGCAGTCGGCCCGAACCTCGGGGACTACAGCCCGCGAGTGCGCTAGCGCGCCCCCGCGGAAAAGAAATGGTTGACAAAGGAAAAAGACAACTGAGGAGATTCAGCCCGACTGCTCAGCAGTCGGCCCGAACCTCGGGGACTACAGCCCGCAGGTGCGCCAGCGCGCCCCCGCGAAGAAAAAAAGATAGAAACTTACGCCGGCTTTGGCCAGATGGGCCATCTGTGCCTCCAGCTCCCGAACCTTGGAGTTGTAGGCGGTCGCGCGGAGGTTGTGATAATCCTTCAGGAGAGGCATCGGATGAAATTAGCAGTCGAACAACTGCAACATAAAGTTCCGACCCGCCTGCTCAGCAGCCGGCTCGGAACTTGGGGACTACACCCAGTGGGTGCGCTTGCGCGCCCCCACGAGAGAAGCAAAGAAGATCATTCGAAGAAAAAACCCAAAGAGAACTTACTCGGATGGCGGTGCGCGACTCCAAGTAAGCCTCATTGCAGCGCTTGAGCGCCTCCGCCTCCGCCCGAAGCTTGGCCTGGACAACAAGAGATGCCTGGTTCAAGGCGCCAGTCCCGCCCCCGTGTATCCAACCCACGGGCGCGGCACTGGTCGCCTCGGTGTCGGGGGCCGACGAGCTCGTGGCGCCGATCTCATGCGGCCGCGGTGCTGAGGCCGCCTTCTCCAAATAGCGGCACGTGGGGATGCGGACCAAAGGAACCAGGACCGTCACCACCGTATTGTCGACTGGCGGCACCGGCGGCGCCACCGGCTGCTCGTCCCGTGGCTTGCTGGCTGGCGGAGGCGGCGGGGGCGGGGCGGCGGCACGAAGACGTCTGGCATGGCCACGTCGCCGCCCCCCTGCTCCCGGATCGGGAAGTTGCCGCCAGCTCCTCCGGACGTCGCCTTGAAGTCAGGCGGAGGCAGCGAAGTGTTCAGGGGTGCCACGAGTAGCGGCTCTTGGCGGCGAGCGGACTCCGCGAGCCGCTCCTTCTCCGCGGTCTGGGCTTCCGCCTGCGCCAGTGCCCTCTCGGCAGATGCGGTAGACAAGTCCGCTTGCTCCTTGGCCAGGCGGTCAGCTTCCGCATCATCGCGCGCCTCTCGCGCATTCCCCTTTGTTGCCTCCCGGAGGTGGGCGGCCGGGTCGATGCGCCAACTGGTCGAGGAGGTCGCTGCCGACCTGAGGACCGAGCCGACGCCCGACTTCTCGAGGGTTAGCGAGGCCCTGAAACAAGAAGACAAGTCAGCCGGCGCCCGACTTCACGCCAGATTGATGAAAGGACAGGGAGTAAGGGAATGATGCTTATGCCGACACCATAACTGGCAACTTTGGCTGCCTCTGATATTGGGTCGCCCTGGCCGCGGTTTCTTTCCGCCTGGTCGCCGCGGCTGGGTTCTTGGGCTTCTTTGGGGCGCTCCGGACAGGGTCAAGCCCTGTTTCCGCTTGCGCTTGCCGCCTGGGCGGGCGGCCCAGAAGAGGGGCCGGCGCCGGTGGTGGCGGAGCTCCGAGCAGGGCACGGCTCATCTTCGTCTTCATCATCGTCAGGCCAGGCCTCCACGCCGCCTGCTCCACTACCACCGTCCGCCCTGCCACCGTTGCCTGTCGCGTCGTCGACCAGGGCGGCCGCCCCAAAGTTGGGGTCGTCCAGATCACTCTCCGCCCTGTCCGCCTGGAGGTTATCACCCAGCCCCAGGAGGGCGGCCATAGCCTCAGACATATAAATCTGCAACCAAGAAGGAATTGAGTCATGAAGAGAAGCGAAGCAGAAGGAAATAGTTCGAAGGACAAAAAGAAGAAACTTACAGCGGGAGGCGGGTTGTGGCGAGAGTACGGCCGCTTCCCGTACCTCCACTCCTTCTGCTTCACGAAGGATGGGTTGTGGCGGGATGAGGGCGGCTCTAGAGCGGGAGGACCAGGCGCTCCACGAAGGCGACGAGGAGGTTGAAGGCCACGAGGCCCTCCAACTCCTGAAGCACTCGGAGTCGGCCGATGGCGGCCGCCGTGTCCGCCGACACCGTCTTTGGCTTGTACTTCCAGGAGACGCGAGCTCCGGTAGGGGGGCCGGCCTCGTAGGCTGGCAGGTTGAGGAAGTCGGCAGCAGGGTCCACATTCTCGACGTAGAAATAGGAATGCTACCATATCTTCACCGACTGCGCCAGCTTGATGACGGGGAAGGCGTTCCGCTTAGCCGGCCGGCGCACGGCGACGAAGCCCCCACACTCGGCCGCCGTCTCCTTGGCGGAGGTGCCGAACTTCCCATAGAAGAATGCTCCCCATAGCTCGATTGTGGGGAGGATGCTGAGGTAGCCCTCGCACGCCGTGACGAAAGCGGAGAGCAAGGTCACGGTGTTGGGCGTGAGGTGGTGAGGTTGAAGGTTGTAGAAGTTGAGGAAGGTGCGGAAGAAGTCACTCGCCGGGAGGCCGAAGCCGCGCAGGAAATGCGAGCGGAAGACGACCCGCTCGCCTTCCTGCGGCGCCGGCGACATCTCCGTCTCCGGCGGCACCCGCGCCTTGATGAAGGCCGCGCTGGACATCCGACGCATATCGCGGAGGAAGGTGATGTGATCCTCGATCACAGTCGATCCATCCCAGTCTCCCATGGCTCCGGCTGGCGGCACGGAAAGGAAAGACGCATCGGCAATGAGCAACGGCGGCGGCACTACGACAGCAGCAGCAGCGGAGGCTGAGGGGAGAAGAAGAAGAGTGGGAGGGGGCACAGGAACTTTGCCACACCTCTCCCCCCTCCCTACTTATAGCGTCCGGGCTATGTAGCCGAGGGGGCGGGACGTGGGATCGTGGGATTCACTGCGCCCACGTCCCCACGACCCCCCGTCTCCCGCGCGCATTTACCACGTCGTAAATGGTCGTGGGAATGATAACTGCCCCCTCCGGCGCAGTGAATCCACCCGGTTGCCGAGGCGTGGTAGTGGCGGGCCCGGCCCGTTGTCATGTCCCGTCCAGAACATGGGGTGGCAGGCCTGCCAGGCTGACGTGCGCCGCGTGGCGCGTCTGTGGCGGGAAGCTGCCTGGGAAGCTTAACCGGCACGCCACCTGTTTCCCGCCTTGAAGTTCAAAATCAACCATATAGCTCCGCCCGGGCAAGGCCGGCTTGAGCAGTCGGCTAGCCACTGAGACTTCACGGCCCCTCGACCACGACGCATCACCGGCTTCGAGGACTACTGTCGGAGTAATGGGCCACAGGGAGGCTCACCCGAGTCCCTAGATTTATCAAGACTTTGGGCCAGCTCCGCCTAGCTGGGCCCCAAGCTGAAACTCCGCCCTCTGGGGCCGACTGGCTCAGCGGCCGGCTGCCAGAGGGCGGGTGACCCAATACTACGGCGCTCCGAGTGGCCGGCTCCTGGCGGCTGCCTTCCAGAGAGGGCAGCAACGGGCAGGCGGCCACCTCACGACTATGGTGCGGCCGAGCCCCCATCAATAGTGCAAGTCAAAGCATGGCTGCAGTGAAGCACGTCACCTACCATGCTCGAGACAGGCGTGGCTACAGTGCTCCCTACAGACGGAGATCTCCTCACGACGGAGCACTGTGCTGTATCTACCCTGACGTCACTTCGGGCAGGAGGAGCCCTGTTCCCCATGACGGCCTGTCGGTACGGCCTACCAAAGGCAGGCCGTATCGGGCAGTGACCCCAAGGAAGACGGCGGAAGCTCAACCAGGCGGATTGGAGAGGGGCCGGCCCCCAGCAGGCGGCCGTCCCTCATCCCGAGGCGAGCATGCCATTAAGCTGATAAGACCAGGTGTGGCTACAGTGTCCTCCCACCGGGCGGCAGGACTGTAGCCACGCTAGGATGACCAAGCCCCCGTCACCAATGACGCGGCTATAGTGAACAGCCACCAACCAGTCGGCGGGGCCCACCAGGCGGCGGGCCCCAGCGGTCGGCGGAGAAGCCGGAGGCTGAAGACACTGACAGCCGGGCCCAGTAGCCGGCCAGATTACCATTGTACTCCTGGGGGGTAGGCCTATATAAACCCCCCAGGCCACCCATGCAAAGGGTTCCCACCCCATTAGAACTAGCCACCCCCTAGAACAGGAAGAGAGCTAGCCTTGCCTCCTTCTGCCTCTAGTATACAGCTCGAGGAGCACCATTGTATAACTTGTGCCTTACTGATCATGCGGAGACCTCGCAGAGTAGTACTAGGGGTGTTATCTCCTAGGAGAGCCCCGAACCTGGGTAAAGTACGCCGGCGTTCGTGTCTACGCCTTATCCCGCTTCCAGGCACCGGCGACGTTCTACTCGCTCCCACCATGATAAGCCATCCATTGGCATATGTCTCACCCAACACCCGACAATAGATACTATAATATAACTCTTCCATGGCTTAATCCACTGATAGAAATTGATAGTTTCATCAAAACAAGCAAACTATGCATCAAAAACAGAATCTGTCAAAAACAGAATTGTCTGTAGAAATCTGAACATTCACCATACTTATGTTACCCCAAAAATTCTACTAAAATTAGGAAAACTAAACAATTTGTATATAAAGACATTACAAAAATAATCAGAACCATTTGACGGTCCAGTAAAAAATGTAAAATCAGGCACTACATCCAAAGTTTCTGTCCTGAACTGCACAAACCAACAAGCCTTGTAAACATTCTAAAGGCAAACCTTGGCACATTATTTTTATATTTAAACTTTGTAAAAGCACACAACAGAAATAAATGACTCTCTAAAACATCCGGGTTGTCTCCCTGGCAGCGCTTTGTTTAAAGCCATTAAGGTAGGCATATAGTGCTCAAGTAATGGATCCACCCGGATCCCAAGGTATATCAAAGCCAATTTTAATTAACAATGATTTTTGATTTAGTGGTGAGCACAAAGTAACATATATTATGTAACAACGAAGTCTAACTCTCTTCCTATGCATCGGCATGTCATAAAAGAACAATTCATGCACACATAGTAAAGGCCAATGCATAGTGCAAAGAGTTTCTTGCAATTTTATCATATTGGAAACATAGAGAGGTGGAGATATAGTTCCTCTCTCATAATAATTGCAAGTAGGAGCAGCAAGCACATGCATATTATATCTATCAAAATCATCATGTGTAGAAGTAAAACGCAACCCATCAATATAATCCTTAATAAGGGCAAACTTCTCCGATATAGTGTAGTAGGGAGAATTCAAAAAGATAATAGGACTATCATGAGTGGGTGCAATAGCAACAATTTCATGTTTAACATAAGCAACTATAGCAAGTTCATCTCCATAAGCATAATTCATATTGGCATCTTGGCCACAAGCATAGCAAGCATCATCAAAAAGGGATATTTCAAGAGAATCAATGGGATCATAACAATCATCATAGCAATCATCCTTCGGTAAGCACGAAGGGGAAATAAAAAATGAATGAGTTGAAGAGTTACTCTCATTAGAAGGTGGGCACGGTAGCTAATCTGCACTTCCTCCTTTTGTTCTTTGCTCTCATCGTCATCTTTTTCATCCAATGAGCTCACAGCTTCATTAATTTCTTCTTCCATAGACTCCTGCAAAATGTTAGTCTCTTCTTGGACAGCGGAGGAATCCTCAATATATGGTTTAAGATAGGCATTAGAATCATAATTATCATAACAATATTCAAGTATGGCAAAATTTTCAGATTTGTAAAGAGTAGCACCATACATTTCAATCAATGAAGCAATTTCATAAGCACCCTTAAAAGCAACAAATTCTTCAATTTGTTGAACATCATAGTAATTATAAACACCCTTAGCATACGAAGATACGATTCCATTATCACTAAACTCACATTGGTAGGGAAGGTGTTTCTTAGGGTTTTCAGAACGACGAGTAACATCATATATTTCACATAAATTCCAAGCATAGCATTACAAACGATGAATTTGATCCAGTAAAATCTTCCCTTTTTCAGATATGCGGTGTCGCACATAACAAGCATGTTCATCTAAAGATTCGCCCTGAACTAAGCTAGTTGGGGTTGCAGCACGAGAACATAGGGATCAAAGATACAAGCAAAAAGCTTCAGGAGTGTGATAGATTTTGAGTGGTTCTTCAACCATTGGCTCAGTAGGTACAACTAATTTTTTTGGTATTTTGCATTTCCTAACCATAACTAAAGATAAAGAACAACTAAGAACAGCAAATCAAAATTACTTAGTGATAAAGCAAACAAGCACACACGAGAATATTCACCCCACGCTATGATTCCCCGGCAACGGCGCCAGAAAAAGGTCTTGATAACCCACAAGTATAGAGGATCAATTGTAGCCTCTTTCGATAAGTAAGAGTGTCGAACCCAACGAGGAGCTAAAGGTAGAAGAAATATTCCCTCAAGTTCTATCGACCACCGATACAACTCTACGCACGCTTAGCGTTCCTTTACCTAGAACAAGTATGAAACTAGAAGTACTTTGTAGGTGTTGTTGGATAGGTTTGCAAGATAATAAAGAGCACATAAATAAAAACTAGGTGTTGTTTAGGTAAAGAAGCAATAAAGTAAATATAGAGACTGCGGAAAAGGGGTGGTAGGAGTTGTGAAATTGTCCCTAAGCAATTGACTACGTTACTAGACCAATATCAATTTTTATGTGGGAGAGGCATAAGCTAACATACTTTCTCTTCTTGGAACATATGCACTTATGATTGGAACTCTAGCAAGCATCCGCAACTACTAAAGATCATTAAGGTAAAACCCAACCATAGAATTAACATATCAAGTCCCCTTTATCCCATACGCCACAACCCCCTTACTCGGGTTTATGCTTCTGTCACTCAAGCAACCCACTATAAGAGAATCACGAACGTATTGCAACACCCTACAGCGGGAATCCCTCACGCTTGCGCGACACAGAGGGCACAATAGGACAGCAACATAACCACAAGCAAATTAAACCAATCATAGCAATTCACCAATTACCGATAGGACAACGAAAATCTACTCACACATCATAGGATGGCAACACATCATTGGATAATAATATGAAGCATAAAGCACCATGTTCAAGTAGAGGGTACAGCGGGTTGCGGGAGAGTGGACCGCTGAATACAGATGGGAGAAGGTGATGGAGATGTTGGTGAAGATGGCAGCAGTGTTGGTGTAGATCACGATGATGATGACGGCCCCCGACGGCATTCCAGCGCCACCGGAAGCAAGGGGAGAGAGCCCCCTTCTTCTTCTTCTTCTTCTTCCATGACCTCCTCCCTAGATGGGAGAAGGGTTTCCCCTCTGGTCCATGGTCTCCATGGCGTGGGAGGGGCGAGAGCCCCTCCAAGATTGGATCTATCTCTCTGTCTCTCTCTGTTTTTGTGCTCTAGATTCTGCCCTTTCACTATTTCTTTTATAACCGGAGATCCGTAACTCTGATTGGATTGAAACCTTCGCCATGATTTTTTCTGAAAATTAGCTTTCTTGCGGCCAAAGAAGAGCAGTAACCGCCTTACGAGGTGCCCACGAGGGTCAAGGGCACGCCTGCCCCCTGGGGCACGCCTCCTGCCTCGTGGACCCCTCGGGCACCGTCTCGCGTTGATTCTTCTTCCCAAATGTCACAAATATTCTGAAAATATTCTCCGTTCGTTTTTATCCTGTTTGGACTCCGTTTGATATGGGGTTTCTGCGAAACATAAAGCATGCAACAAACAGGAACTGGCACTGGGCACTGGATCAATATGTTAGTCCCAAAAATAATATAAAATGTTGCCAAAAGTATATGAAAGTTGTAGAATATTGGCATGGAACAATCAAAAATTATAGATACGACGGAGACGTATCATAGCCACAGATGTATTTTTATATGTCTGTGCCTTCCCAGCCTAGACAAACCTTGTCTTGCGGTAGTACTGCAAGGGCGAGCGGTAGTACCGCTCCGGCATTTCTACCGCTCTCTGCTTCAACGCAACAGAGCTGGTCTAGCTCCTGTCGCACCAGCGGTAGTACTGTAGTGCCCCGCGGTAGTACCGTAGGCCCTTGTGGTAGTACGCTTGTCTGGTGCGGTAGTACGCTTGTTTGGTGCGGTAGTACCGCTCATCATAGGTTGGGTAAGTGGATAACGGTTGGATTTGTCCTATCACTATATAAGGGGAGTCTTCTTCTCCGAGTTGACTACCACTTCTATCCCTAAGATCCATTGTTGCTCTAAGATCCATTTTTGCCCGATGTCTCTCCCTAGCCAATCAAACTTGTTGATTCTCTAGGGATTGGTTGAGAAGGCCCTGATCTACACTTCCAACAAGAGAAATTTGATTCCCCCCACTAATCCCTTGCGGATCTTGTTACTCTTGGGTGTTTGAGCACCCTAGACGGTTGAGGTCACCGCGGAGCCATATTCCATTGTGGTGAAGCTTCGTGGTGTCGTTGGGAGCCTCCAATTAAGTTGTGGAGATTGCCCCAACCTTGTTTGCAAAGGTTCGGTCGCCGCCTCCAAGGGCACCAATAGTGGAATCACGGCATCTCGCATTGTGTGAGGGTGTGAGGAGAATACGGTGGCCCTAGTTGCTTCTTGGGGAGCATTCTGCATCCACACCGCTCCAACGGAGACGTACTTCCTCTCAAAGGGAAGGAACTTCGGTAACACATCCTCGTCTTCACCGGCTCCACTCTTGGTTATCTCGTACCTTTACTCGTGCAAGCTTACTTTGTGTTGCATTCCTTGCTTGCTTGTGTACTTGTTGTTGTTGCATCATATAGGTTGCTCACCTAGTTGCATATCTAGACAACCTACTTTGATGCAAAGTTTAAATTGGTAAAGAAAAGCTAAAAATTGTTAGTTGCCTATTCACCCCCGCCTCTAGTCAACTATATCGATCCTTTCAATTGGTACCAGAGCCTCGCCTCTTTATTAAGGACTTTGCCATTCGAAGAGTATGGTTGACACCGTAGACAGTGAGGAGGAGCACCCCAGTGTGATTCCGTCCTCGTCTACGGCCGATGGGGGAACCTCGGTCTCACTTGAGGAGTTCAATGTGGCTTTGGACACATTGAAAACCTCCATGACGGCCGAGGTCAAAGGCATGCTTAAGAACTTTCTTGATGGTATTAAATTATCCACTGCACCGTTGGAGTGGTCGATCCCACTAACAAGGTGACGGATGCTAACTCCGGCAAGGGGGAAGCTACTAGTGATAAAGTTCCTTTGTCTAGTGGTAAAAGTGGAAACGACATCTATTCCCATGTTGAACCACCTCTTACTTATGGAGGACCGGTTCCCTCCATTCATTTAAATCATGCGGGTCCTCCTAAGATTGTGAAAAATGAGGATTTTGACTCTTGGGTCTATCGCTTTAAACGTCACTTAAATCATGTTAACCCTAATCTTTGGAGAATCATTGAGCAAGGTTTCTATCCGCATGACCCAAGCAACTTCACCCCTAGAGAAGCCGTGGATCATCAATTCAACAAGAATGCTCTCTTCATCATCCAAGATGCAATTCCATCCGAAGATATCTCTACAAAAAAAGACACATCCGTGACATTTTGGGCTGAACGAAAAAAATTCTGTCATACATATGACACTTCTACGATGATAATTGTGACAAAACCCGGTATCATCATAGATGTGGTGTGCTCCTACTTCTATGACAGAAAAATCATGACAGAAAATGGGCTTTTCGTCCTGGGCGGGCTGGAGACGCAGTTGCATGACATTCTTTGGGCCGTCCATGACGGAAAAAACCATGGTAGAAGCGAGGGCGAGGAAAATTTTGGGGAGTTCCCAGTTACGGTGGGAGGTCGAGGGCCGAGCGATGCGCGTTTCTCTCGTACATGTACGCGCGTGTGTGCGAGGCGTTGGCTCTAACTGAACCCGAGCGAGGCGTTGGGCTCTAACTGAACCCGAGCGATTGCACTGAAGGCTACGCGTTACTGAACCCGAGCGATCGATCGATGGTTGTTAACTAAACCCGATCGAGGAATTCCTTCGCTACTGCTGCTAACTGAAGCCGATCGATGTTGCCTCTAGGATGAACAGTGAGCGTTGCGGGGGGGTTTGGATGAACAATGAGCGGTGGCATTGCCTCTGGATGAACAGAACCCCGTGGTGTGGATGGCTGGATGAACAATAGACGGTGGAGGGGTGCTCGTGGAGGGGTGGTTGAACAGTAGCCGGTGGAGTAGTGCGCGGTGGAGGCTGGATGAACAGGAGCCCGTGGGGGCTGGTGGAGGTCGACGGTAGCCCGTGGAGGCTGGAGGAGGTCGACGGTGGAGATGAACAGTATCTCGTGGAGTCCCGTTTTGCGGTACGCCACACCCCTCCCGATGAACAGGACCCCCGTTTCGACCGTAGCACTCCAACACAAGTCCGTTTCATCCATTTTGCGGTACGCCACACCCCTCCCGATCAACAGGACCCCCGTTTCGACCGTAGCGCTCCAACACAAGTCCGTTTTGTTCGTTTTGCGGTACGCCACACCCCTCCCGATCAACAAGACCCCCGTTTCGACCGTAGGAGGTCTGTTTCCTCTGTTTTGCGGTACGCCAGACCCCTCCCGATGAACAGTATCCCATTTCGAATGTGGCCGGTCGAACACAAGGCCGTTTCCTCCGTTCTACGGTACGCCAGGCCTCGTTTCCATTGCCTGTTCCGTCCAAGCAGGTTGGCTCCCACGCGTTCCGTTGTCTCCCGATGAACACGACGAATTCCGTTGCCTCCCCATGAACACGACGCATTCCGTTGCCTCCCCATGAACACGATGACGACGCGGTTTCTCCGTTCCGACCCAGCCATTTACATGAGCCCTGGCTGTACGTATGCGCGAGTAGGCGTTCGAGACCCCGCCCGTATGTACGTATGTGGCCGTATTTTCTTTCTTGCACCCTGGCCGTTGTGCGCGCCTCTACTATGACACGTGCGCGCCTCTACATCGACCAGTATGTACGTACACGTTCGCGACCAGAATGACAACGCTACGTACGCTTCGACCAGGTGGGTCCCGACTGTCAGGCAATTCCTTGCATGCGAAGATGTAGCTGGTGGGTCCCGGTAGTCTGGGGGGCAAATCGTTTTTTGCCCAGACGCACTTCCTTGCGTGCGAAGATGTAGCTGGTGGGTCCCAGCAGTTGGGGGGCGAATCATTTTTTTTGCCCGTAATATGGATGCACTTCCTTGCGTGCGAAGATGTAGCTGGTAGGTCCCAGCAGTCAGGGGGAAACGTTTTTTTTTGTGAAATACGGTGGCCCGTCCGGTGGGTCCCTGCTGTCAGGTGGAGGAATAATTATTTTCCACATAATAAGAAGGCACTTCCTTGCGGCTGCCGTGGACCCAGATGTCAACCTCTCCATCGACCAGTATGTATGTACACGTTCGCGACCAGAATGACAATGCTACGTACGCTTCGACCAGGTGGGTCCCGACTGTCAGGCACTTCCTTGCGTGCGAAGATGTAGCTGGTGGGTCCCAGCAGTCAGGGGGCAAATTGTTTTTTTTGCCCGGATGCACTTCCTTGCGTGTGAAGATGTAGCTGGTGGGTCCCAGCAGTCAGGGGGGCGAATCGGGTTTTTTTTTTGCCCGGACGCACTTCCTTGCGTGCGAAGATGTAGCTGGTGGGTCCCAGCAGTCAGGGGGGCGAATCATTTTTTTTGCCCGGACGGACTTCCTTGCATGCGAAGATGTAGCTGGTGGGTCCCAGCAGTCAGGGGGAAACGTTTTTTGTGAAATACGGTGGCCCGTCCGGTGGGTCCCTGCTGTCAGGTGGAGGAATCATTATTTTCCGCGTAATAAGGAGGCACTTCCTTGCTGCGGCCGTGGACCCAGCTGTCAGTCTCTCCACGTACAGTCCATGTCCGATGGAAGTTGTTCCTTGACCACGTTGACCACGCCGCGCCGAGAGCACCACGACGGTGGACGACGGCGAGGCCTAGGAAGGGGACGACTCGGAGCCGGGGAAGACGCAGCAGTGGATGCCCACGCGAAGAGGAGTACGAGGGTTCACTGGTTCGGCTGCGGTGTGAGGCTGTTGTCACCGCAGAATAACAGGGGGTGTGGGTGAGTAGAGGGATGGCCTGGCCAGCGGTGGGGGTAGTAGGGGGCGGTGAGGCCTCTGCGGTATCACAGCCGGCCACGGGAGGCAGGAGCACGCGGCACGACCGGCGTTGGTTTGGGCGGCTGGAGCAAGAAGACCAGAGGTTGAAGAAGCACTACGGTCGTTAGATGAACATCGTACGGTAACAGGAGCTAGAATCGTTCATATTGACTAAGTTGATAAAGCCCTCCATCCCCGTCAACTTGGTAGGCCCACAAGTCAGCCTCCCACTATGCTGGGTTCCAACTGGCAGGGGGAGTATTCTTTTTTTGTGCGTAATAAGGAGGCACTTCCTTGCGTGCGAAGATAGCTGGTGGGTCCGATCTATCAGCGGGGGGCACATTTTTTTCACGAAATACAGAGGCCCTTCCGGTGGGTCCCAGATGTCAGGTGGAGGAATCACTATTTTGCATGTAATAAGTAGGCATTTCCTTGTGTGTGGCCGTGGACCCAGCTGTCAGCCTCTCCACGCACAGTCTACTTCCGATGGTGTCGTTCGTTGACCACGTTGACCACGCCACGCCGAACACATCCAAGGTGCTGGATGACGGCGAGGCCCCGGACAGCAACGAGCCGGAGATGGGAAGACGCGGGAGTAGAGTCGCAGACGGAGAGGTGTACGATGGTTAACTGGTTCTAGTGCGGTGTGGTTCGGCAGTCGGTGGAGAAGAACAGGAGGTGTGGAGGGGTGGGGGGATGGCCTGGCCAACGGTGGAGTAGCGCTTCATAGCGAAGTGTGCTAAGCAGAGGTGCTAGCAGCAGGAGGCGGGAGGTGGTCCCGGCGGCGCTGGAGGAAGAAGACGGGAGATTGAACATGGGTGCCGGTCGTTGGATGTAAATCCAACGGCTAACATGTCAGAATCATTTGTTGACTAAATTGACAACGACTTGCATTGGCTTTGACCTATTGGCCCACATTTCAGCCTCCAAAAATGTGGCACGTATTCAACCCAATTTTTCAGAATTTACAGTCTTTTTTTTGCGCGGTAGAATTTACAGTCAATTTGATATATATTTTTTAATTACGGCCATTAGCTAGGCTGGGTGAACAAATTATGTAGCGTCCATGCGTCCCATTTATTTTATTTCCTAAAAAATTACAGTCCATTTGCACTTTATCGAAATACACAATTTTGCTGGGCTGATTCTAATTATAATGTTGGGTTGGGCCAGCAATGTTATCAAAAAATAAAAAAGGGTTGAGCATTTTTTTATAAATATATTTAAATAATAAGTGATATTATTACATTCGTCCTTAAATCTTACCAAGCTTTTGTACACAATCACTAGGATTTTTGTGCCAAAACAATCGAGGATTTTATTGTTAAGAAATTATTTTTATAAGTTAATAAGATGTGGGATATTGTTTTCTTACATATGTAAGTATGTGTTAAATATATGATGACAATAAAAATAATATATAATAACATACAAAATAATTTAAATATATATAATATAGTTATAAGGGAAACATAAGTTGGACCTGGCGTTTCTATTCTTATATAGAAAAATATAACAGACCTCTGCGTTTTCTACAAAAAATACATAAATTGGGCTGCCAATATTCAGGAAAAATAAAACCTCGGATGGGAGGTCCATAGGCCGGTCGATACATGACGGCCCTCAAGAAAATACAAACAGGCCTATGGACCTCCCATCCGAGGTCGTGGGCTGCACATGTTAAAAATGAAAGCCTAGACGGGGCAGCCCAAAACCACGTCCAACACTTGCCAAAACTTCCTCCCTCGTTTTCTCTGTGTTTCGCACACTCAACATTGTGTGGGAATTTTGACTGTGCATCATATGAAGATGTGCTATGCATGAATGTTGATCAGCATGATGTTAACTGACTGGTAGTTCCATTTTCGACCATGAATAAAACTTCCAACATGATGTTAACCCTGTTTGAAAAGGCCGTGTTAATATAAATGCTCTGCCTCTGAAAGTTGCAGTTTCTTATCTGAAACTGAACTTGCAGTTTCTTATCTGAAACTGAAACTTGCAGTTTCTTCTCTGAGAATCACATTATCTGCACTTTTATACTCCTATGAAACTACATTTTTAAGTGCTAAAAATAGATCTCTAGAATTCATAAAATACTTCATATGATCAATACTGCAAATCTAAAATTCAAAAGGCATTCATATCTGAAAGTACTCTCAAAATACAAAACACAAAACACAATTCACAACCTGCAAATACTGACAACCCTAAGCTCCTCCTGACAATTCACAACCTGCCTGACTATTGGGCTGGGGGGCAGTCCCCTCCTATTCCTCGACGGCAGACAGCCGCCCCGTGAGATGATGTGAATGGCGAGGGAGACAATGGCAAGGAAGCGTCGTCGGGCCAACTGCTTTTCTCCTCTTGTAGTTGGGTTCGGTCGACGAAGACTCCACCGGCTCGCTCTCGCGGGACACCCTCACAAACGGCACCCTGTAGATGCTCGATCCTTCAATCTCTGGTGGATGCTCCATCTGGGATAGATACTCCCACCACCGCTCCCTCATGATCGGATTCGGTGAACCTGTTTGCTCCATGGCCCAGAGGAGCAGCTCTATGTACTCTGGAACGACTCCCTTCGGGAGTATCGCCGCCTTTTCGCTCTGTTGCAGATATTTGGCCATGGATGTCGCCGTCGCCGCTAGTTGGTCCTTGTTGTCAAACCAAGACTATATCTCCAACATCCTAGCTAGCTTCACAGGGTTGCCATCTGCGATCCTCATGTATTAGTTGTACTCCTCCATCGATCTACTTCTCTACATCACCTTCACTCACCGGCGGTGGTTTTTGAATGGAAGAGGAGAGGAGCAGCGCTGGTTTTGGATTAGAACGGGAGAGGAGCGATGCTGGTTTTGGACTGGAACGGGAGAGGAGGGGCGGTGGTTTTGAAATGGAAGAGGAGAGGAGCAGCGCTGGATTTAGATTGGAACAGGAGAGGAGCGGCGGTGGTTTAAGAGAAGAAGAGCGGAAGAGCGGCGCTAGTCTTGGAAGTATTTTTTTTTGTTGTTTTGCGTATTTTGGGTCAAAGTTTGACCACGTACTATATTTGACAAGCAAAATGTGAATGCATCTCACCAAAAATTGTATCGTTTGGTTCGTATCTGAATGTACTTTCAAATTATATTATTTTTGATACGTTAACATATACTTTATGTGCGAAAATCATGGTCAATTATGACCCAGAATAAAAGGGAGACTAGTTAATGTGGGGTCGCTTTCTTAATTGAAGGGTAAATTAATTTTGATTTTGATCCAGTCACAACGCGCCGGCCCTCTCGTCCAATCCTAAATCGCTGCTGCCCGCTCCTATCCCTCTTCTCCATTGCAAAACCACCTCCTCTCCTCTCCATCATCTCCATTCCAAAACCACCGTCTCGCCTCTCCCTCTTCTGATCTTCTCCATTGCAAAACCACCTCCTCTCCTCTCCATCATCTCCATTCCAAAACCACCGTCTCGCCTCTCCCTCTTCTAATCTTCTCCATTGCAAAACCACCTCCTCTCCTCTCCATCATCTCCATTCCAAAACCACCTTCTCGCCTCTCCCTCTTCTGATATTCTCCATTGCAAAACCACCTCCTCTCCTCTCCATCATCTCCATTCCAAAACCACCGTCTCGCCTCTTCCTCTTCTGATCTTTTCCATTGCAAAACCACCTCCTCTCCTCTCCATCATCTCCATTCCAAAACCACCGTCTCGCCTCTCCTTCTTCACTATTGCAAGACCATCATCTCTCCTCCCATCTTCCAAAGCTAGCACTGGACCACTCAGAAGGACATCTATGGAGAGGATGCAGCAACAAATCAGGCAGATCGTCGGCGTCGACCAGGCAAAGTTAGCCAGGTTGAAGGAGATCCTTAGTTGGTTTGACAATGAGTGGAAGATTTCGAGGACAGTGCGGGCCATGTGGCAATGTATGCGAAAGAGCGAGACGGCAGCGATGAGGGCGGCGATGTACATGTACTCCTCGGCGGCAGTCACGCTGCAGTCCTCCAAATTCATCGAGTATCTCCTCTGGGCGATGGAGCAGACAGATTCGCCCGAGGCGACAGTCAGGCGGAGGTGGTGGGCGTACAGGTCGAAGGTTGAGCACCCAGAGGATAACGAATCGATCGAGTATGGTGTGCCGTTCTGTAACATCCCAAAATTCTAAATTTTGGAACGTTATAAACAAATAGATAGATTGATTGTTTGTTTTGTTTGTTGTCTGATTGATTGAGTGAAATTCGAAACTTTTGAAAGTTAAATGAGAGGGAATAAAAGGACTTTCCCCAAACTTTCATCTTGCTTTTATGATCTTCATGAATTCAAATTCTTTTCACCACAAAACCCTGGAGAGAAGATGACATGACTTCTTCCATTTATTTAAATGACAAGGGGTGTTGAAAATATTTGAATTTCATTTGAAATTATTTCCAATTCATAAACTTCAAGCAACTCAATGATTTTCATGAGAGAAGATAAAATGACTTCTTCAAAACATATGAAATATGAGTTGGGAGTTTAAAAGAATTAAATTCAAAGTTCTTTTGAATTTATTTTCCAATTTGGAGTTATTTGAGTTTTATTCAAATTATTTTTCTCCAAAAATAAAATATATGGAAAATAGGGTAACATGATTCCCTACATCAGAAAATTGGAGAGAAATAATTTTGAATTAATTTTGGTATTTTAAAATGATTTTCGTTGGATTTTATTAGAGCAGCAGCAGTGTTTGATTTATTTGAATTGGTGTGTATTTTATTTGACTCTAGAATAATGTTCATCTTGTAGGAAATCTTTTTCTGAAAATTTTGATATATAATATGCCTATAGTATATTTTTATTTTGGTGGTTTATTTCTATTTATTTTTTTTCGGAAAATGTTTAAAAAAAACTTCCACCGACTGGGCCGGCCCAGCTAGCCAGCCAGGCCCAGCCCAGCCGCATCGTCACCGACCCTGGGCAGGTCTCCGTTGCCCGCACGACGCCGCCGACGCCGTGCTCCGCCCTGCCTCTCCCCGCCGCCTTTGCCCCTCCTCCACGCACACCGAGGTCGCCCCCTTTATAAGGAGCCGGACCCCGACCCCGACCCTCTCCTTGATTCGCCGCACTTCGCCGCTCCGCGCCATCGGATCTTGCCACCGCCGCCGCAGCTCCGCCCGCCTACCTCACACACCACCGCCGCCGCCGACTGCCGCCGCCGCCACCATCGACTCCGCCACACCGCGCCGCCCCTCCTCGACCACTTCGTCGGCCTCGACGACCGCCGGAGCCACCGCACCGCCTCACCGGAGTCCGTCGCCTCGCCAGAAGCGCCAGATTCGCCGCCCGACCCGTCGGTTTTCCCGGTCCGGTAATAAACCGCCCAGTTCGCCGGTTTTTCTTTTTAGGTTTTTTTTTGAAAACCTGGTTTTCTGTTTTAGTCTAGTTATTTAGAGAGCGTTCGCTGGTTAGAGTTAGAAAACGAGCGTTCGTTCAATAGGTTTTTCTTTTATTTTTAATTTCGGCCAGGGACCCGTCTGTGAATATTTTATTTACAGATTAGCCCCTGGACTTCAAACACACAACTTTTTACTCGTTAGTCCAAATCCAACGAAACCAACGCCCACTTCTTCGTTATGTTCTCCTCTATCCAGTAAAACAACTTAAACATGT
This sequence comes from Triticum timopheevii, assembly GCA_963921465.1. Classification (NCBI taxonomy): domain Eukaryota; kingdom Viridiplantae; phylum Streptophyta; class Magnoliopsida; order Poales; family Poaceae; genus Triticum; species Triticum timopheevii. The sequence goes on from OY997274.1 coordinate 422,600,746, forward strand.
TTTGAAAGTTTTAAAATTTGAATTTAAACAGATTTGTATTTAAACTTCGTTTGGTTGTAATTTGAGTTCTGTAACTCCGATTTAGTTGATTCTTTTTGCAAATCAAAACTCTTGACCTAAACTTTCTGATAACGCCAAATTCACATAATTTTAGTACTGTTAGAAATTGTTTTATGTTGCAAGAGTTATTTGCTTGGTTTTGATGTTCTCCGAATCGTACTCTTCGTTCTTTCCGATCTTTTGAGTGATTGCTTATGTGTGGTTACTACTGCTTGCTTACGATAGATTAATCAGCGTGTGACGAGTAGATCTATCAAGAGTGTTGAGTGCGAATCATCTTCATCAACATTGCAGGCAAGTTCACACTTTGATCATATCCCTTTCATACCCAGTTTTCATTGCATTAGTTCAATCCTCAAACATTGCATGATTAGGATGTCTTTAACTTGTGGGTTGGGAAGTAGTTGCTGAGGTAGAACCTATTGCCCTGCATTCAAACCTTGGCAGTTACTTCTATGTTTGCTTATTATGCCATGCTATGCTCGTAGACGTGGATTGCGTTTGAGTGTTTTCCATGACAGATGTGAGATTGTTTACTTAATGGTTCAACTTAAGGTGGCAACTTTAATACACATCTGGGTGGATTGAGGCACCTGGGGTATCTAGTGATTGCCTGTTTTTTTTGGAAATCCCGGGGTTACCGTGTGATTTTCCTATGGACCGCCATCCAGGCTCAAAGGGAACTGAGATTATTCATGCTAGAAACTTCCGTGTGCAGCCACAAGCTATTATGGGCTCTAGCATAGTTGAGTAAGTTACGTGAAGCTCTCGAAGAGGTAGATTAGCAGGTAGTGGGTTTTGTAGGTTTGGTATGGTCTACCCGGAGTAGAGAGTTAATGTTTCCGAAAGACTGTGTCTCGGTCATCCATTTCTCAAACACCATGTAGTGCGAGAAATCCAACGAAGGCGATCGAGTCTTGTGGGGAAAAGTGTACAAACCTCTGCAGAGTGTACAAACTAATCATGGTTAGCCGTGTCCCCGGTTATGGACAATCTTGAGTATCTAGTACTTGAAGTATCTTAAGTATCTCATCATGTTACTTTAATTAATTTTGTTGGGTTTAATGATGATGTTATTAATTGGGATTGAGAATGCTGTCAACCATTCTCAATGTTTAACAACCACCATGATAGTTAAATTAAAATTTTATTCCTTTGCAGTAGGGAAAAATTGGCTTTTTGGCAAAAACATTATAACCATAGAGCCTCCACCAGCCAAATATGCTTGTAGTGATAGCCTTTATTCATCATTGCTCTATGGTGTGAATTTGCCAGTACATTCAATGTACTGACCCTTTGTGGCTGCAACGTCTAATGTTGCAGGATTATCTTACGACGAGTAAGTGATACGTTAGGGTTATGATTTCTACACTCAACTTTGCCGTTGGTGTTGATGGGAATCCACAACCTTGTTACTTCCGCTATTTGGATTGAGGTAATGGTATTTACGTTATTTTATACATGCGATTTACCTCTGTTATAAATCCTCGAGTACTGTGTGTGTCAGCATACCGATCCAGGGATGACACCTAAGCACAGAGACTTGACCGTCTGAGGTCAGGTCGCTACACGTTCGTGAGGGTGCAGAGCCAGCCGGAGCCACAGGAGTATTCGTTCTCCCACCACAAGAGGAGGCCGGATGGCGCGGCTTCGCTTCCCCGCCATTCTCCATGGTTCCCTCGACGCTTGCCTCATTTCAACGGCGGCGGTAGGGTTTAAGGTAAGCTTCGCACTAACCTAATCTTCCACCTGCTCATGCTTATAATCTGTGTGATAGCTAATGAAAATCATGCTTACAATCAGTCTCCGAGTACTACGCCAATCGCCCTAAAATAGCTCTGGACCTTTGGGTCAAAGTTGTGACATAGTGTACAAATAAAGAAAAATAGATTGGTGCTTCTTTCAGAAAAGAGTACTCCCTAGAAAACTGCCAATATAGGCTACTAGTATTTGGTTAGAGGATTTGCTGCCGAGAAAGATCCGTCCACAGAGAGCGCCACACATCCCACTGGTGGTGGTGGATGCCAATGCATGCATGCGGCATGGTTAGTGTCGGTAATTTTTACTTGGCACACCTCGCACTCTGCATATATGCCGGTTCCATACGTACATTTGTGCAGTTCCACCAAAATGCAGGTGAGTAACCCTGTTTGCACAGACAATGAAAAAGCATGATTACATTATAGTGGAACTAGTTGATGAAACACACAAAATAAATAGAAGAAAATATTGTGATAGTATCATAGTATGCCATGCTGTGAGGGCGAGATGGGCCCTGCGACGCCTCATACCGTACGCCTCATACTGGACATCATCCCAAGTCTCCCAGATACACCTTCTTCTAGTGATGAACATCAATGTACAGTGGTAGTACAAGGAGGCGCCTTGAGACATTCAAATAACTATTTTTGTACATATCAACTAAAATTAAGCACCCCAGTTTGCAGAAACGCTTAAACATTAACAATGGGACTAGTTGATGATACATACATTAACAAAGAGAAGCACTTTCTTTATCTACATTGGAAATGAAATGATAGAGATGACACTCGCTCTATTTTAACTGTATTATTACTTCATTTTATCAGTGACACTAGGGTCGAGCAGGCGGCAAACGAGGTGTACCATGCGTCGCAAGGATGGAGGCCGGGGGTGCTTAGACTAGGATGCTGAAGCTGGCTGTCTTAGTTACCAACATGGATGATTCAATTCATGGGACCTTTTGGTGCAGTTCACCTAAAATGAAGCAATGTCCCGTGAGCTAGCAGCTTCTTCTTCAAAAAAATTAAGAAAAGGGCTCCAGCCCCAGTTCCATTTCCATCAGAAAACGAAACCCACAGAGCTTCTTCTTCATTAGTTGCAATAAAATTGAGCAACATCAAGGTTGGTTGTGAAGCTCCTAGAATGCTCAACTATAATTTGGATATCATTTGTGCAGTTCAACTAAGATCGAGCGTGAAATGTATATCTCTGTTTGCACAAAAAAGGTGGAAAGGAGGGTGACTAACAAGTGATGAAACATGCATCAAACGAAAAGAAGCATGCTCCTTATCTGAATGGCAATCCTACAAGGACAGTAGCAATTTCTAAAGCAGTGTCATTGCTAGATGTTAGTGTGGGCATTAGGATTAACTATGACAACCATTAAATACAACATTACTTTGGGCATGGGAGAGTAGGCGGACTAGGACAGCTGCATTTCTAACGAAAAGAACCAACTTATCTTAATGGGAAATTGATACGTCCATTTTGCATCATGCTTTTATATCAATATTTAGTGCATTATGGGCTGTTATTTCACGTTATGTCACAATACTTATGGCTATTTTCTCTTATTTTACAAGGTTTACATGAAGAGGGAGAATGCCGGCAACTGGAATTCTGGGCTGGAAAAGGAGCAAATATTGAAGGCCTATTCTGCACAAATCCAAAAGTCCTGAAACTCCACAGAATATCTTAAAATAAAGAAAGAAAAATCATCACCAAAGATGAATGCACGAGGGCCCACACCCTGCTCACGAGGGTGGGGGCGCCCTCCCCCCCCCCCCGGGGCGCACCCCCTACCTCGTGGGCCCCCTGGTGGCTCTCCGACGCCCATCTTCTCCTATATGAAGCCTTTCGATGAGAAAAAAAATAAGGCAACCTTTTGGGATGAGACTCCGCCGCCACGAGGCGGAACCTTGGCGGAACCAATCTAGGGCTCCTGCAGAGCTGTTCTGCCGGGGACACTTCCCTCCGGGAGGGGGAAATCATCACCATCGTCATCACCAACGCTCCTCTCATTGGGAGAGGGCAATCTCCATCAACATCTTCACCAACACCATCTCATCTCCAAACCCTAATTCGTCTCTTGTATCCAATAGTTGTCTCCAAGTCCGGGATCGGTGCTAGTAGGTTGCTAGTAGTGTTGATTACTCCTTGTAGTTGATGCTAGTTGGTTTATTTGGTGGAAGATCATATGTTCAGATCCTTTATGCATATTATTACCCCTCTAATTATGAACATGAATATGCTTTGTGAGTAATTACGTTTGTTCCTGAGGACAAGGGAGAAGTCTTGCTATTATTAGTCATGTGAATTTGGTATTCGTTTGATATTTTGATAAGATGTATGTTGTCTAACCTCTAGTGGTGTTATGTGAACGTCGACTACATAACACTTCACCATTATTTGCGCCTAGAGGAAGGCATTGGGAAGAAATAAGTAGATGATGGGTTTCAAGAGTGACAGAAGCTTAAACCCTAGTTTATGCGTTGCTTCGTAAGGGGCTGATTTGGATCCATATGTTTCATGCTATGGTTAGGTTTACCTTAATACTTTTGTTGTAGTTGCGGATGCTTGCAATAGAGGTTAATCATAAGTGGGATGCTTGTTCAAGTAAGAACAGCACCCAAGCACCGGTCCACTCACATATCAAATTATCAAAGTACCGAACGCGAATCATATGAGCGTAATGAAAACTAGCTTGACGATATTCCCATGTGTCCTCGGGAGCGCTTTTCCTATTATAAGAGTTTGTCCAGGCTTGTCCTTTGCTACAAAAAGGATTGGGCCACCTTGCTGCACTCTATTTACTTTTGTTACTTGTTGCTCGTTACAATTTATCTTATCACAAAACTATCTGTTACCACTTATTTCAGTACTTGCAGAGAATACCTTGCTGAAAACCGCTTATCATTTCCTTCTGCTCCTCGTTGGGTTCGACACTCTTACTTATCAAAAGGACTACGATAGATCCCCTATACTTGTGGGTCATCAAGACTCTTTTCTGGTGTTGTTGCCGGGGAGTGTAGCGCCTTTGGTAGGTGGAATTTGGTAAGGAAAAATTTATATAGTGTGCTGAAATTTTCGGTCACTTATTACTATGGAAAGTAATTCTCTGAGGGGCTTGTTCGGGGTATCATCACCCCGTCCAGTAGAGCAAAGAGTTGCTCCTCAACCTACTGAACCTATTGAGAATGAAACTCCTTTTGAAATTCCTTCGGGTTTGATGGAAAAACTGGTAGCTAACACTTTTACAGGAGATGGAACAAAGCATCCTGATGAACATCTACGCTATGTGGATGAAGTTTGTGGAGTATTTAAGCTTGCAGGAATACCCGATGATGTTGTTAAGAAGAAGGCTTTCCCTTTATCTTTGAAGGGAGACGCATTGACATGGTATAGGCTATGTGATGATATGAGATCATGGAACTATAAAAGATTGAAATTGGAATTTCATCAAAAGTATTACCCTATGCATCTTGTTCATCGTGATCGCAATTATATATATATAATTTTTGGCCTTGCGAAGGAGAAAGCATCGCTCAAGCTTGGGGGAGGCTTAAATCAATGTTATATTCATGCCCCAATCATGAGCTCTCAAGAGAAGTAATTATGCAAAGTTTTTATGCTCAGCTTTCTGATAACAATCGCACCATGCTCGATACTTCTTGTGCTGGCTCTTTTATGATGAATACTATTGAATTTAGATGGAATTTATTGGATAGAATTAAACGCAACTCTGAAGATTGGGACCTCGACGAAGGTAAGGAGTTAGGTATGACACCTAAGTTTGATTGTGTTAAATCTTTTATGGATACCGATATTTTTCGTAAGTTTAGCACTAAATATGGACTTGACTCTGAGATAGTAGATTCTTTCTGTGAATCTTTTGCTACTTATGTTGATCCCCCCAAGGAGAAGTGGTTTAAATATCATCCTCCCATAGAAGTAAAAGTAGCTGCACCTATTATAGTTGAAGAAAAGACTGTCACTTATAATGATCCTATTGTTCCCACTTCTTATGTTGAGAAACCACCTTTCCCCGTTAGAATGAAGGATCATGCTAAAGCTTCAATTGTTGTTCGTAAAAGCAATATTAGAACTTATACACCTCCTGAGCAAGTCAAAGTAGAACCTAATATTGCTATTGTTAAAGATCTCTTGTCTGATAATATTGATGGGCATGTTATTCAATTCTATGGTGAAACTGCTAGAATTGCTAAACCTTGTGCTAGAGATAAACATAGACCTGTGGTAGGCATGCCTGTTATTTCTGTTAAAATAGGAGATCATTGTTATCATGGCTTATGTGATATGGGTGCTAGTGCTAGTGTTATACCTATTACCTTGTATGAAGAAATTATGCATGATATTGCACCTGCTGAGTTACAAGATATTGATGTTACAATTAAACTTGCCAATAGAGATACTATATCTGCAATAGGAATTATTAGAGATGTTGAAGTCTTGTGTGGAAAAACCAAATATCCCGCTGATTTTCTTGTTCTTGGTTCTCCACAAGATAGCTTTTGTCCTATTATATTTGGTAGACCCTTCTTGAATACTGTTAATGCTAAGATAGACTGCGAAAAGAATGTTGTTACTATTGGCTTGGATGATATGGTTCATGAGTTTAATTTCTATAAATTTAGTAAACAACATCGTGAGGAAGAATCGCCTAGTAAAGATGAGATTATTTGTCTTGCTTCTATTGCCGTACCTCCTAGTGATCCTTTAGAACACTATTTGCTAGACCATGAAAATGATATGTTCATGAATGAAAGAAGGGAAATAGATGAAGTATTCTCTAAACAGGAACCTATTCTGCAACACAATTTGCCTGTTGAAATCCTAGGGGATCCTCCTCCACCCAAGGGTGATCCTGTGTTTGAGCTTAAACCATTGCCTGATAATCTTAAATATGCTTATCTTGATGAAAAGAAAATATATCCTGTCATTATTAGTGCTAACCTTTCAGAGCATGAAGAAGAAAGATTATTGAAAACTCTGAAGAAGCACCGTGCCGCTATTGGATATACTCTTGATGATCTTAAGGGCATCAGTCCCACTCTATGTCAACATAAAATAAATTTGGAAGCGGATGCCAAACCAGTTCGTGATCCTCAACGACGTTTGAATCCTAAAATGAAAGAAGTAGTAAGAAAAGAAATACTCAAGCTTATGGAGGCAGGTATAATTTATCCCGTTGCTGATAGTCAGTGGGTAAGTCCTGTCCATTGTGTCCCTAAGAAGGGAGGTATTACTGTTGTCCCTAAAGATGAATTGATTCCGCAAAGAATTATCACAGGTTATAGGATGGTAATTGATTTCCGCAAATTAAATAAGGCTACTAAGAAAGATCATTACCCCTTACCTTTTATTGATCAAATGCTAGAAAGATTATGCAAACATACACATTATTGCTTTCCAGATGGTTATTCTGGTTTCTCTCAAATACCTGTGTCGGCTAAAGATCAATCAAAGACTACTTTTAGATGCCCTTTTGGTACTTTTGCTTATAGACGTATGCCTTTTGGTTTATGTAATGCACCTGCTACCTTTCAAAGATGCATGATGGCTATATTCTCTGACTTTTGCGAAAAGATTTGTGAAGTTTTCATGGATGACTTTTCCATCTATGGTTCCTCTTTTGATGATTGTTTGAGCAATCTTGCTTGAGTTTTGCAGAGATGTGAAGAAACTAATCTTGTCTTGAATTGGGAAAAGTGCCACTTTATGGTTAATGAAGGTATTGTCTTGGGGCACAAAGTTTCTGAAAGAGGTATTAAAGTTGATAAAGCCAAGGTTGATGCTATTGAAAAGATGCCATGTCCCAAGGATATCAAAGGTATAAGAAGTTTCCTTGGTCACGCCGGATTTTATAGGAGGTTCATTAAGGACTTCTCAAAAATTTCTCGGCCTCTAACTAATTTACTACAAAAAGATGTACCATTTGTCTTTGATGATGATTGTGTACAAGCATTTGAAATTCCTAAGAAAGCATTAGTCTCTGCACCTGTTGTTCAGGCACCTGACTGGAATTTACCCTTTGAAATTATGCGTGATGCTAGTGATTATGTTGTAGGTGTTGTTCTAGGGCAAAGAGTTGATAAGAAATTAAATGTTATCCATTATGCTAGTAAGACTCTAGACAATGCTCAAAAAAATTATGCTACTACCGAAAAGGAACTTTTAGCAGTTGTATTTGCTTGTGATAAATTCAGACCATATATTGTTGATTCTAAAGTAACTATTCACACTGATCATGCTGCTATTAAATATCTTATGGAAAAGAAAGATGCAAAACCTAGACTTATTAGATGGGTTCTCTTGTTGCAAGAATTTGATTTGCATATTGTTGATAGAAAAGGAGCTGAGAAGCCCGTTGCAGATAACTTATCTAGGTTAGAGAATGTTCTTGATGACCCACTACATATTGATGATAGCTTTCCTGATGAACAATTAAATGTCATAAGTACTTCTCGTAGCAATCCATGGTATGCTGATTATGCTAATTATATTGTTGCTAAATTTATACCACCTAGATTCAAATACCAGCAAAAGAAAAGGTTTTTCTATGATTTGCGACATTACTTTTGGGATGACCCACATCTTTATAATAAAGGAGTAGATGGTGTTATTAGACGTTGTGTACCTGAGCATGAATAGGAACAGATCCTACGCAAGTGTCACTCTGAAGCTTATGGAGGACACCACACTGGAGATAGAACTGCACATAAGTTATTGCAATCCGGTTTTTATTGGCCTACTCTCTTGAAGGATGCCCGTAAGTTAGTTTTGTCTTGCAATGAATGTCAAAGAATTGGTAATATTAGTAGACGCCAAGAAATGCCTATGAATTATTCACTTGTTAATGAACCATTTGATGTTTGGGGCTTTGATTATATGGGACCTTTTCCTGCCTCTAATGGATATACACATATTTTAGTTGCTGTTGATTACGTTACTAAGTGGGTAGAAGCTATTCCAACTAGTAGTGCTGATCATAACACCTCTATTAAAATGCTTAAGGAAGTTATTTTCCCGAGTTTTGGAGTCCCTAGATATTTAATGACTGATGGTGGTTCACACTTTATTCATGGTGCTTTCCGTAAGATGCTTGCTAAATATGACGTTAATCATAGAATTGCATCTCCATATCACCCGCAGTCTAGTGGTCAAGTAGAATTGAGCAATAGAGAGCTCAAATTAATTTTGCAAAAGACTGTCAATAGGTCTAGAAAGAATTGGTCCAAGAAACTGAATGACGCATTATGGGCCTATAGAACTGCATATAAGAATCCTATGGGTATGTCTCCATATAAAATGGTTTATGGAAAAGCTTGTCACTTGCCTCTCGAACTAGAACATAAGGCATATTGGGCTATTAAAGAGCTCAACTATGATTTCAAACTTGCCGGTGAGAAGAGGTTATTTGATATTAGCTCACTTGATGAATGGAGAACCCAAGCTTATGAAAGTGCCAAGTTGTTTAAAGAAAAAGTTAAAAGATGGCATGACAAAAGGATACAAAAGCGTGAGTTTAATGTAGGTGACTATGTACTCCTATACAACTCTCATTTAAGATTTTTTGCAGGAAAACTTCTCTCTAAATGGGAAGGTCCCTACGTTATCGAGGAGGTCTATCGTTCCGATGCCATAAAAATCAACAACTTCGAAGGCACAAATCCAAAGGTGGTAAACGGTCAAAGGATCAAACACTATATCTCAGGTAATCCTATAAATGTTGAAACCAATATTATTGAAACCGTAACCCCGGAGGAATACATAAGGGACACTTTCTAGAACGTTCCAAACTCCGAAAAGGAATAGGTATGTGGTACGATAAGTAAACCGACTCCAAAACAATTTTAAGGCAATATTTCTCCGTTTTGGAATATTTAGAAAAATAGAAAGATAAGTGGCAGTCCGGGAAGGACACGAGGCCTCCACGAGGGTGGAGGGCGCGCCCTACCCCCCTGGGCGCACCCCCTACCTCGTGAGCACCTCGTGTGCCCTCCGGACTCCGTTTTCTCGCACGATACATATTTTGGTCGGTAAAAATTCATTATATATACTCCTGAAGGTTTTGACTCTCATATCATGCAAATATCCTCTATTTTCATTTCGAGCTGTTCCTGTTGCAGATTTAGAACAAGATGTCGTCCCAAGATTCAGACGGAGAGAGCTACATGGCCGAATATATTGCAAGCCCAAAAGTATATGGGGATGTGGAACATTTCGGCTGGACCACGGAGGAAGAAGAAGAGTATGATCCAAAGAGGAAGGAGGAAACGAGTTCTGATGAAGAGGACGATCCACTACCTCAACCTGGTGATATGCATGTGGAGTTCAAGAAGTCAAGCCTCCCTAAGGTCCAATCTATCCCACCTCGTTTTTTGCAGGACAACAAGGCAGCGCTATGCAAAAATATAATGAAACTTTAGCTCGAGAATGAGGATCTGAGGGAGGAAAATTTTAGCCTCAGACGCAAGCTAGAAAAGAAAAATGCAACAACTCCATCATCAACAACACCTCCACCGCCAACAACAAAGAAGGAGAAATAATCACATGGGTATGGGCACTCCCCTTGGCAACTGCCAAGCTTGGGGGAGGTGCCCCGGTATCGTATCACCATCACAACTCCTATCTTTACCGTTTTTCTTAGTTCGATCCTTTTAGTAGTATCTTGATTTAGTAGAATAAAGTCATGGCATGATCTAGTTTTGAGTTTTGCTTTATGATCCTTCTTTGTAATCGAGTCCGTGAGCTATATAATAAAGATTAGTGTTGAGTCATGGGCTTGATTATTTTGCCATGATCTTGGGTGAATAGAAGAAAAAGAATAAAAAGAATCAAAGAGTTCATATTGATCTTATTGAAAGTAATGACTTCACATAGAAAGAGTATGATGATTAAAAGTTGTTGGGAATTGGCTAATATAGCTTTGGTCATCGTTGCAATTAATAGAAAGTAATAAGGAAAGAGAGGTTTCACATATAGATATATTATCATTGACATCTTTTATGATTGGGAGCACTCATTAAATATGACATGCTAAAGAGTTGAGGTTGGACAAGGAAGACAACATAATGAGTTATGTCTTCTTACATCTGGGATAAAGTATGTTGTCATGGATCCTCTAACGTGTTGAGCTTGCCTTTCCCCCTCATGCTAGCCAAATTCTCAGCACCAAGTAGAAATACTAGTTGTGCTTCCAAATACCCTTAAACCAGTTTTGCCATGAGAAGTCCACCATATCTACCTATGGATTGAGTATGATCCTTCAAGTAAGTTGTCATCGGTGCAAGCAATAAAAATTGCTCTCTAAATATGCATGACTTATTAGTGCAAAGAAATAAGCTTTGTACGAACTTGTTGTGGACGTAATAAAAGCGACGGACTGCATAATAAAGGTCCACATACAAGGGGCAATATAAAGTGACATTCTTTTGCATTAAGATTTTGTGCATCAACTGTAAACGCGCATGACAACCTCTGCTTCCCTCTGCGAAGGGCCTATCTTTTATTACTATCCTCTACCTTATGCAAGAGTCACGGTGATCTTCACCTTTGCTTTTTCATTTTATCCTTTGGCAAGCTCAGCATGTTGGAAAGAACATGATATATATATCTAATTGGATGTAGGGGAGCATGAAATATTATTGTTGACATTACCCTTGAGGTAAAAGGTTGTGGGGCAAAACTATAAGCCCCTATCTTTCTCTGTGTCCGATTAAAACTCCGTAACCACAAGTATTGCGTGAGTGTTAGCAATTATGAAGGACTAAGTGATAGTTGAGTATGTGGACTTGCTTTTAAGCTCTGACATAGACTCTTTCCGATGTTATGATAAATTGCAATTGCTTCAATGACTGAGGTTACAATTTGTTGGTGCTGGATAAGATTTCTGATTCATACTTTTGCATTATGAAAAGATCATCACTTGAACATAAGTAATCATATGACAAAATCTATATATGTTGCTGTTTTGGAAATAATCATGATGCCTTCATGTCCGTATTTTATTTTTACCGACGCCTCTACCCCTAAACATGAGGACATATTTATTGTTATCGGCTTTTCGCTTGAGGACAAGCGAGGTCTAAGCTTGGGGGAGTTGATACGTCCATTTTGCATCATGCTTTTATATCAATATTTATTGCATTATGGGCTGTTATTTCACGTTATGTCACAATACTTATGGCTATTCTCTCTTATTTTACAAGGTTTACATGAAGAGGGAGAATGCCGGCAGCTAGAATTCTGGGCTGGAAAAGGAGCAAATATTGAAGGCCTATTCTGCGCAAATCCAAAAGTCCTGAAACTCCACGGAATATCTTAAAATAAATAAAGAAAAATCATCGCCAAAGATGAAGGCCAGGGGGCCCACACCCTGCTCACGAGGGTGGGGGCGCCCCCCCCCCCCCCCCCCCCGGGCGCGCCCCCCCTACCTCGTGGGCCCCCTGGTGGCTCTCCGACTCCCATATTCTCCTATATGAAGTCTTTCGATGAGAAAAAAATAGAAGGCAACCTTTCGGGATGAGACTCCGCCGCCACGAGGCGGAACCTTGGCGGAACCAATCTAGGGCTCCGGCAGAGCTGTTCTGCCGGGGACACTTCCCTCCGGGAGGGGGAAATCATCACCATCGTCATCACCAATGCTCCTCTCATTGGGAGAGGGCAATCTCTATCAACATCTTCACTAGCACCATCTCATCTCCAAACCCTAGTTCATCTCTTGTATCCAATTCTTGTCTCCAAGTCCGGGATCAGTGCTAGTAGGTTGCTAGTAGTGTTGATTACTCCTTGTAGTTGATGCTAGTTGGTTTATTTGGTGGAAGATCATATGTTCAGATCCTTTATGCATATTATTACCCCTCTGATTATGAACATGAATATGCTTTGTGAGTAATTACGTTTGTTCCAGAGGACAAGGGAGAAGTCTTGCTATTAGTAGTCATGTGAATTTGGTATTCGTTCGATATTTTGATAAGATGTATGTTGTCTAACCTCTAGTGGTTTTATGTGAACGTCGACTACATAACACTTCACCATTATTTGGGCCTAGAGGAAGTCATTGGGAAGAAATAAGTAGATGATGGGTTGCTAGAGTGACAGAAGCTGAAACCCTAGTTTATGCATTGCTTCGTAAGGGGCTGATTTGGATCCATATGTTTCATGCTATGGTTAGGTTTACCTTAATACTTTTGTTGTAGTTGCGGATGCTTGCAATAGAGTTTAATCATAAGTGGGATGCTTGTTCAAGTAAGAACATCACCCAAGCACCGGTCCACCCACATATCAAATTATCAAAGCACCGAACGTGAATCATATGAGCGTGGTGAAAACTAGCTTGACGATATTCCCATGTGTCCTCGGGAGCGCTTTTACTATTATAAGAGTTTGTCCAGGCTTGTCCTTTGCTACAAAAAGGATTGGGCCACCTTGCTGCACCCTATTTACTTTTGTTACTTGTTGCTCGTTACAATTTATCTTATCACAAAACTATCTGTTACCACTTATGTCAGTACTTGCAGAGAATACCTAGCTGAAAATCGCTTATCATTTCCTTCTCCTCCTCGTTGGGTTCGACACTCTTACTTATCGAAAGGACTACGATAGATCCCCTATACTTGTGGGTCATCAGAAATTTAGCAGGACATGTAAAAAAGTGCCATTGATTCATATTACTGGAGGCATTACAATGAAAACAACATTGGTTTAACGTGTCCTTACTTTTAACACTGCGACTGCTACATTTTACCAGTGGCATTACATAAGAGTGGCTCGGGGCAACAAACATCAGAACATGATATCTGGGTTGGTCCCATTTTTGTTCGGTATAGCCACCTTATACTATGTGAGGCTAGCAAATCTAGTGCTGGACTTACTCTGTTGACTTGTCCCCTAGTCCCCACTTTCTTTCCTTTTTCAACCAATAGATCGGGTTTATATTGAGTTCGTACTGCGTTTCCCTTTATTTCCCTATTAGACCTAGAGACCAGTTGGATTGCCAGTCTCTTCTACTTTTTGCCCCCATTATTTCCTCTTTCAACCAAGTCCTACATTCAGGTAACAAATCCTCCCCCACCCCCACCCCCTTTCTTCCTTGTTTAACCAAGTAGTACTAGATTCGAGTGCATGAACTAGTTTTAACTCTTAAACGTAAAAAAAATTAGGTGGTTTTTGAACAGCTGATCGATCCTATCCATGAGGGGGCCTGAGAAATAGTAAAAGATACAAATGCAGCGACGTCAGGAGCTCGGGAAGTAGAGCAAGGCCGGTTTCGAAGGAAATTATACCTGATGGTCGCCGGGATGTCGCTAGGTGGGCGGCGGGAGGCCGGATCTGCCCACACTACGGCAGCGAGGAAGAAGGGGTCAGAGGCCCTCCCTCGGAAGCGGTGCTTGGGAGAGAACGATAAGTCATGCTGATCGGGACGCGCCCAGCAGTGGGTAAGAACCGTCACTGAGGACGACCGCGTGAACATTGCACCTTCTCACCATCCCCGGCGGAGAGGATCCGGCTAGATCTGTGACCAGCGGTGAGCAGAGAGAGAGAGTGTGTGTGGCCACTGCTTTCGTGTTTAGATCTGGAGAGGCCAAGATAGTGTGAAGAGAGCAACACTAACAAGCAAGTGCGGAGGCTCCTGCCTATATAGTGGAGTAGTACTAGTTTTCTTTTGTCTACCGTAGCCGGCTTGACCTCGTCAATGCCTATCGAGAAATTTTTCATGCACGTGGCCCAGAGGCGCAGTTGTCGTCATTTTGATCTGAAGCGCCAGATTATAACATATAACAGGAAAAAATGCCACATGACTAGATATCATAACCTCACTGCCCAAACGAGACAACATGAATCCCGGCAGACAAACTAGACGAGGAACAAAGCTCAAATAAAAGATAAACTCGTAGAAAAGGGGTCCGTCAATAGATGTTCTAATTAACATAGCCGGCTTGACCTAGATGGCAGCCGAGTAGTCTTCATGCATGTGCCCCCAATGACTATCCCAACTCAGTTGTCGCTGTTTATCCCTCGCAGTGATCCGACGCACATGACACCTAATTTTGCGAGATGATAAGAAACCTTTTTTTAGATTTCTCACCACAACTACAGCCATGTACAACACAGCCTGCACAATATGTAGACGATAGCCAATCCAGGCGTGTCTTCTGGAGTCTGGTCACATGCATGGACAAACTGATCTTCTGTGTCTTGCAGGGATCGTCCAGGCACCAACGTAGTACAACACTTCTCTAGTACTATCGCTCGTCTCCCTCTTCTATTAAGTCACCCGACTTGCGGGGCCGGGGAGTGTGCCTATGATCGGTTCTCAATTGTCATCCCACATGTGTGTGCAAATGCAATATGACGCGCGTTCCGTTCGGAGAGCAGCGTGCCAGACCGACTGACCGTCTAGGGAGCGACGCGAACGCGACGGGTGTGCTGTATACTCCGTACATGTGTACCGCCATTTTCTAGAGGCTTTGCTCCATGGCACAATCTATGGATACAAAATTAGTATAGTGTATACTATTTAAAAGTCGAGGGCGAGGCTTTTCCTGCACGGTAGGCGGTGGGGCAGTTCCGCCTAGTCGGTTCGACAGAGACGCGAGAAGACGAGGGAGTAGGCTGCTGCAAACGTAGGGCTGTGTGATTTGACAGCGAGTTACTGCTGGACAGGTGGGGCCCCGTGATTTGACTTGCCATTATCATTTTAACTACGGCGCTACGACCGGCGTGAGTCTCCTGATTCCTGACCACCTCCATACAGGTGCCACTCCCAATGCTCCACCATGTAGTAGAGGCTGGCTCTTGCATGAGAGCCCACTTCTCCACTTTTTCCTTGCCTCTCTTTCCTCCACATATGCAAAAATGCCATGTAAAGCGTACTATTGTACTTAGGTTGGTCGCAATGGAGAGTATCATATACTAGTATCATGCATATGATACTTTTGTATGATACTACATCTGTAATGCATAGTATCATCTGTTGGTATCATAGGATAGTTTATTTATTGTCATGCATGACACATGGTAGCACATCATTTAATATGATACTACAGTATCATATTATGATACTCAACTCTCTCTTTTCTTCATTTAATGCGACGTAACCTCATTAAGATTGCATAGTTGGCATGCATGATACTACTCCCATTACAAGCAGCCTTACTTGCTTCTACAAGTGCTAAGCTTGTCACATAGGCACAAAGTATGATGTGGCAAGTTAATCAAGAAGAGAGAAACTAGTTTGGTGACCCAAGGAAGAAACAGCGCTAAGCGCGTGTACCTAGGTGAAAAGACAATTTTGAGTCTATAGCTAATTAAATGAAGCAAACTTAGCAACACCATTTCATTGGAAGAGGTCACTCCTTGGCAAATGCAATAAATACTAGTACTCCCTGTGTCCCATAATATAAGAACGTTTTTGGCACTACACCAGTGTCAAAAACATTCTTATATTATGGGACAGCGGGAGTACGAAGAAAGAGATAGAGAGAAGTAAAAAAAATACACTTATAGCCAACCTTATAGCCAACCTTGTTGTAGTATGAGTGACTAAGTGATGACTATGTATGACATGCCAACATCAGATAGCCTAATGCACCGTGTTAAATCTCCAAGGGCGCGACCGCACGAGCGACACGACGGTCGTGGTAGGTGCGACCATGATATGGGCTGCTGGCAGCCCTTGGATCTGAGATCAAACGGTCGCATGCTAAGTTGCTGAAAATTTGCAGAATAACCCTCCAAGATAGGATATTCACCCATAGGTCTAGAATCACGCCGTGCAACCGTTCGATCTCAGATCGAAGGGCTCTCGGAAGCCCGTATCATGGGAGAATGGAAAGCCACTACCCTGTCGTTCGCACGCTGGCAGTTCACTCCTACTCGTCCCCGCACGTCCTTTAATACTACGGCGGTTCGCTCCTAGTCGTCCCATCCATTCACATTATGGCAGTTCCACTAGTCCTAACCCTCCTCCCAAATCCATGGCATCCCAAATCTCCACGATCGGCAGTGAGTACAAGGTTAGAACCATCACCGGTGATGAGTTCGACATCATCTACACCTGTTCTTCCGCGACGGTGAAAGGATGCCTTTCTCGCTTCAGACGCATGTTCGAAGACTCAGATGATGAGTGGGTTGTTGGGCTAGATGTTGAGTACACCACAGTCCTGGGACGAGAGAATGATCTAAAGGACGAAGAGAGGAATAAGCCCACCGGGATCCAGGTTTGCGTGCATGACTTATGCTTGGTCTACCACATATGCCATGCCGACATTGAGTGCCTGGATTTTAAGGACTTCCTCGAGAGCAACCTAGTCAAATTCGTTACTGTAGACTTCGGTAACGACAAAGAAGTCCTGGGTCGGATAGGCCTCGTTGTAGGCAACACCTTCGACCTCCAGAAGAATCGGCTGGTGTCCTCTTATCTGCCTTCAATGCTGACCCTGGCAGGAGCCATGGTTCATCCTTCGTACGGTAAACTGGAGAAACCTCCATACACGTTTCATCGTTATGCATGGCAGCGGAATGTACTAGATATAGACCACATCCACTATGCTGCAATGGATGGCTGCCTTTGTATCAATATCTACAAGTGTTGGATGAAGAGCAACAGCCAAGTGTGTGGTTCAAGCAAAGAAGTATTGGCCAAGAGGAAGAGGGACAAGAACGAAGTCGAGGACGTGGACGAGGACTCCGAGTAAGGTGGCAGTGTCGTTGCTCATGGTGGTTCTAATGCAGTGTCTACCGGAATAGTTGCAAAGTTTAATTTCAGGTGTGCTTAATTTAATTTGAGGGGTGTGTTGTGCTGAGCCCCCAGCAGAACTATGTTATGTTTCTTCTCGTTACTTTAACTCTTCAGTATGTACATACTAGTATTTCTTACATTGCATCTTTTAGTTGGTATAGTACTACCACTCGTTTCTTCACATTATATACGTACAATATATATGGCCAAACTCATATAGCCAGCAGTTTAGTTGTCAAAGAATTTCAGGGTGCTTAGTTTTGTCAAAGAATTCCAGGGTGCTTAGTTTTATTTGAGGGGTGGGTTGTGCACTTATGCTGGACACCATTATTGTGACAAGCCTTTTTAATAGTATATATGCATAATTTGGCGATGAGCGCTCTCTATATGTACCACCTTTCTTTGTAATTTCAAGTTTTGCTCCATGGCGCAATCCATTGATACTACTACTGTACAAAAGTGGAGTATATACATTTTTTTAAAAGTCTAGAGGGCGGGGCAGTCTAGCTCGGTCGGTTTCACGAGAGGCGAGGGCCTTTGTGATTTGACGGCTCATTATTGCTGTCAAATCGAATAGTACTGCACCGCCCGCTCCACGCCCGGCGCCTCCATTAAACCCCTGCGTTAAACCTGCATGCAAATCAAGAATTCTACTCCGGCCACACGTCCGTTCATGAGCGGGCCGGAATTAAACGCAACACCGGCCGAGCTCCTCCCGTCCGCCCTCAGTTTCAACGAGGCCAGACGCCAGCCAAGCTCCTACCGTTCGCCCTCTATTTACACGAGGCCAGACAGACAGCGGGCAAGAATCGCACCCCTCCGTCGCTCCCCAATCTCCTCCTTCACCATTTTGTCCACTCTTCCGATGGCTTCCGATGAGCCGTTCTCTGGCATATTACCCGGCTGGGTGGCCCGCCGAGCCCTCCGGATACGGGCGAGGCCGCTCGGTGCTTCACCAACCTCGCTTGGCCTGACGGAGCTAGTTGCCACCCCAAGCAGGCGCGTGGTTCAGCAACTCGCCGCTCCAGTTCAGCTCAATGAGGAGTGGCGAGTTGCTCCATGCCGGCACTTTATTTGAGGGGTGGGTTGTGCTGGACACCATTATTGTGACTAGCCTTTTTATTAGTACTATATGCATAATTTGGCGACGAGCGCTCTCTATATGTACCACCTTTTTTTAATTTCAAGTTTTGCTCCATGGCGCAATCCATCGATACTACTGCTGTACAAAAGTATACATTTTTTAAAAGGCTAGAGGGCGGGGCAGTCTAGCTTGGTCGGTTTCACGAGAGGCGAGGGCCTTTGTGATTTGACGGCTCATTACTGCTGGAAGGCGGGGCCTTGTGATTTGATTGCTCATATAAATGCGCCAACGACCTGAGGAGGAGCAAAGAACCGTGTAGTATACTCAAGTTTTCCACTAGATTAGTACTGCAATGGAGGAGCACGAAACACGGCAGCCTAGTGCCATATGGCGGCAAAAAATGATCTAATTTGCTAGTCATCTCATTGTTAGCATTGTTCTATTCATTCCCTCCAAAAAAGCATTGTTCTATTCATGCCTCGTAGAGAACGTGACACGTGCGGCGAAACACCCAAAGCAAAAGATGAAATACAGGAACAAAAGAAGAAGGAAGATTATCACCCCAAATGATCTAATTCGCCGCAGAGTCATAACTGCTTCTTCATCGCCTCCACGACCTCCATCTCCTTGCTCTCCTCCGCCATCTTCTTCATTTTGTCCATGACGCGGGATTTCTCGATGCGAGCCTTCATCATCTGTTCCACGGCCGCATTACGTACCTTGATAGTAGTCGGGTGCTTGATGCGGAGCTTCGCCAACTCCTCCTTCTGTTCCATGACGAGGGCCTGCAGCATCTTCATCGAGGAACTACTATTCTCATGCAACTTCTTCCAGCCGGTGTTCTTCTCCTTCAACAGGTCGATCTCGTGGCAGAGCTTCGCCTTGTCCTCCTGAAGTCGCAGGATTTCGCCGGTCGCCTTCTTCTCCGAGGCAATGCTCTTCTTCAGCAGCATCACCAAGCCGGCGGTCAACTCCCCCTGCTTATTGAGCTCAGCGGGCATGTCGTCGAGGCTCTCCTTCAGCAACTCCATCAAGCCTTGGATGAATTCCTTCTGCTTATTGAGGTGCTTATTGAGCTGATCGGGCATGCCGTCGAGGGATAACGACTCCCGCTCTGCCGGCTTGGCATGTTCGCCTCTGCGGCTAGGGCGCTCCTGGGAGCCATCGCCTACCCGTGAGAGATCTTTCGAGGTCTCTGCGTGGCGGCGAGCCCTCTATTTTTTTCCGCAGCCTTGGTTGCCGCTCCCTTGTTACGAGTAGTTCTCGACCTATAGCTCTCCTCACCGGCCATGGCAATGACGGACGAAGAAGAAGCACTTATGAGGAGGAAAGGTAGAGTAATTTTCGGTTAGGTAGTTCCCCTTTTTATAACCTAAGTACTAGCACTAGTACTAATACCTGCATAGTGGGAACACGTTCAGGTTTGGTACGTACTAGTAGGTGTGAACAGGCTTTCGAATGTGATGGGAACAAGGTAAAGATTAATTGATGATTTTGGTTTCGAGGCCCGAAACGGCTCCCGATGAGTTTAGCGGAACATAAATTTCAAGTACTACACTGCTCAAATGCATAAATATTATGTTACTGTCAAAAATTGGCACAAAATACGAAGGAGGCCAATGGAAGTACTACTAGCAACCCACGATTTAACTACTCGCATGCACACAGTGGAGTAATAATGTCTTTCTTCCGCCCTCACATTCACTCAATTTGCATGCGCTGTATTAATTGACCATCAATGAAGTGAACGACTTTACATGTGTCAAATTATCACATGGGGTGGATCTTGGTACAAAATTGCGTCCGCCCGTGTACCTGCATGTGCGTGCGAGGGAATGAGTGCGTGCGTGGCGTGCGTGCACATCTTCGCTTTGTGCATGTACCGCCAGTATGGCTCAGGGAGGACGAGTACATTCTTCTAGAACCAGCAGCACGTCACTATGATCAATCAATGCAAGGAGGTCGCGACAACGCCTCCACATGTGCCACATGGCTTCATGAACTGTAAGAGAGACATTGTGTAGCGTGCCATTGGTATTCTAATTTACGTGTTTTGCACATACTTGAAGTACTAGTAAGGTACACATGTATTGCACGCATCAGATTTTGCAACCAAATTATGAATAAATACCACAATATAGCATGTAAGCTCTGAGTCATATATGCCTGATGTAGCCCTTCGTTTAATTATTATAGTTCATCTCATTCAAAATCAATTAGCTTTTATATAAAAAGCTAAGGACGCGGGAATAGGAAAAACATGGGATTATAGTGGAATGTCGTCTTGAATCCTACAGGATTGTACGAGTGTTGGATTGTGCATAGAAAAATGCAGAATTCTTTCAAAGAGGTTTGAGTGGATGGGATGTTTCCTATGAAATCTAGTGCAAATGAATCATATCGAAAATTTCCTAGGTTTACAATCCTACGAATCAAACAACCAAGATAGGAAAAATTCCTAATGATTAGAATCCTCCAAAATTCCTTTGAGAATCCTTTGAATCAAACAAGCCCGTAATCTATTTTATGATTCATGGAATTGTGCGTTGTAAAGCATAAATTAAAAACAAATAATGGCAATTCAACTAGAAAAAAAGTTTGGGCAGTTATGATACGGAAGATTCTAGAACAAAAGAGAACCACTGTTGTTTTGAGGTTTGTGCATTATGCTTAAGTTCAACCATGGAGTCTGCTAGATTGTACATGTGGCAAAATCCGGTGGGGGGCTAGAATATGGTGCAAGGGGCCGAGTGGAGGGAGACTATGAAGGAATGCACAAGTGCGAGATCGATATTTAGAGAGAGGGGGCGAGAACGTGCACTGTTGCATGCAGTGGTGGAGCCATGAAAAATAAATGAGCTAGGGGGCCAAGCATTGCTAATCCTTTACGAGGAGGGTCAATTCATGAACTTAACCATTTTTAGCAGCAATTGTCTAATGATCACATTCATATTAGCCTCGATATATAGTGATGTTAGGGGGGCAGGGCCCTTACTGCCCCCTGTCTTCGCCATCACGCATGTGTCTGAGAGATGAAGCAGAAGGCATGGATGATGAGAGGGGGACGTTGGATATATAATTAACGTGGGTGTATTAGCTATATATGTTAATCCTATATAGAGAGGTATAGATTGATCGATGTGGACGTGGGAAAGAGGATGAGACCTCACTGGATATATCGACTGATCGATTTGTGTGGAAAACTATGAAAGACCTAGCTATATACACACATACATAGAGGAACATCGATCGTTGCGCATGCACGCGTGAGAGATAAAGAATGCCCGATATGATGGAGAGGGGGATGTGTGTGGGTGTGTGCCTTCATGGGAGACCGGCCTGAAGAAAAAGATTGCATGTCTGTGATGGATAATGCCGACTGGTAGTGTGTGTGCATGCATGCACGAGAGAAAGTTAGTGGTACCATTATAAAGAGAACACGACTGTGTGGGTGTAAAAGACCAGGTGAGGTCATAATCAATGTAAAGTTGAATTCAAATATTTGAATAAGAGATCTTGATGTTTGAAACCCATGCATGCATGAATATAACGGAGATCTGCGCGGTGTGGTTTGGAAACGAGCATGTTGTAATGTATACACATTGAACAAGGTTAGACTGATTTGAATTTGAGATACCGATGGCAGACATCATTTGGCCATGTCGCATCCGTGCATGGACACACTATTCTAATTGGAAATGATGGGCGGCTTTCGCATCACATATCTATATCTATACCCCTATATATATTATATTTTATATTTTTTTATATTGTGTGCGGGTAACTTTAACTTTGAAAGATGGTCGTTGGATGAGGCGAATCCGATGGTCCAAAGATGGCAAATTTGAGCACTACTGGCCGTTGGATATCATCTAGATTCCACCAGATTTCGCCACATGTATAATCTAGAAGACTCCATGGTTGAACTTAAGCATAATGCACAAACATCAAAACACAAGAACTTCTTATTTGTTCTACAATCTTCCGTATCAGAATTGCCCAAATGTTTTTCTACATGATTTTCCATTATTTGTTTTTACTTTATGTCTTACAACGCACAATTCCATGAATCTTAAAACAGATTAGCTTTCTTATAAAAACTAGATTATTTTGAATGAAATGAACTATAAGAATTAAACGAACATCTACATCATGCATATATGACTCAAAGCTTCCATGCTATAATGTGTTATTTATTCATAATTTGGTTGCCAAATCTCATGTGTGCAATGCACATGTACCTTACTCTAGTCTAAATGGTGTTTGTGTGTGTGTTGTGCGTATTGAGGTGCAAATTGTCTTTTTTTGGGTACACGTTAAGCTTGTTCTTCCGAAATTTCAAGCCGCGCCTTGTTATGCAGAAAATTCAAGCTAGCGTCTCTGTCTATCGTGCTGCGAAGCTCCCGCCTCTTCAACCCGCGCCTTGTTAGCCCGAAATATTTAAGATATATCTTTGTCTCGTCATGCTCCGACAACTCCCTCCATCTCAACCCGTGCCTTGCTATTCCGAAATTACAACACGCGCGGAAACTCCCACCTCCTGTGAAATCCCGACATGCTAAATGCCCGTGGTACCCCTGAACCAAAAGAAGCGCCTCAAATCGGTGGGGGTACTTTCGTAACTTACCCCACATTTCGGACAAGCGCGTCCCTAACCCATGCTTCCCCATTGCCATCCCATCTGCCCACCCATTCGTACACCGAGGCCGCGAAAACCCGCGACGAAACCCCACACCCTGCTCCGTCCGCCACCCAGCCGGAGCCTCTTTCCCGACAACGTCGTCCACAGCAACACCTCGACGTCCCTCATCCACCGTACCGGATGAGGATCCATCGTCGATCTCGTCATCCCGCCGGTTCAGCCACCCCGACCTCCACCTCCAAGGATCTGCCCCGACGTTCCCCTCGTCTTTTGCGCTACCTCCATTCCCACACCGCCGTCTTCACCTGCACCACCGGAAGAGCATCATCATCACCATTTCCTCGTATGAAGCTGCAGCCTAATCGGCGCCACCAAAGAGGTTGTACACTAATTGCCGCATTTTCTTCTTGATTCGATCTCACGGTGCTGTCGGCACTCGGTCCCGAGCCGACACGGCGTGGCTCCATCCACCGCGGCATCGCCGGCCACTTCCTCCATGGCGTCGCTCCCTCGGCGGCGACGTCCACATCAGTAGGAGCTGCTGCTGCTTTAGCTCTCGCTCACGTTGCTGCTCTGCTCTTGCTCTCGGCCCCCTGCCTGGTCTGCTCTTGCTATTGCTCTTGCTCGCGCTGCTGCTCTTGCTATTGCTCTTGCTCGCGCTGCTGCTCTCGCTCTTGCTCTTGCTTGCAATGCTGCTCCGATTTAGCTACACTTCAGTCGACTGAATCGACTTTTGGGTCAGTCGATTTTCAGGGGGTGGGGGGGCTCACTGGGGTGAAGGAAGAACCAGCCGCAGCAGGGAGGGGGGCTCGCCGGAGAGGTACCCCACTATCTATCTTAGGGTTCAGGGTGGGGGCGGTGGTCGCCGGCGGTGGCGGGGCGTTGGCGGGGCGGTGGCGTGGGGATCGCCGGAGAAAAAGCTCAGCACGGGGGGCCTAGAGGGATGGCCGGGGCGGCGGCGGACCGGCCGTGGGGAGTGTTTTCGAGGCGGGCGGGGCGGCACACCGTCGGCCGCGGGCGGCGGGGGCTGCTGTTTGGCCGATGGTGGCTGGCGGCTCAGAGGGGTGGAGGTTGAAGATGAACCGCAGACCTTTGATTTCGTATCCAACGGCTGCAAAATCGACTGACCAGAGATGAAAAAGTCAGTTGACCGACGTGTAGCCTCACCTTGCTAGTGCGTTCAATTGCGACAGCAAAATTCAGTTTCGACGGCAAAATTTAGTTTCGACGGTTAAGTTCAGTTTCGACAGTTAAGTTCAGTTTCGACAATTAAATTCAGTTTTGAGAGTTAAGTTCAGAGATGAGCGGCTGATGTATTTTACATCTAGCACTTTGTGGTTATGTATTTTACATCATGTATTGGAGATGCTATTAGAATTCCACTCAGGTTAACGTTGTTCGTTCTCTCTCTTGTCCTGCTTCAGCCTCGGCGTCGTACAACTCACCGGAGCTGCTCCAACGACGAAACCCTCCATCACAGCGGATGATAACCCACAAGTGTTGGGGATCGCAACAGCTTTCGAGGGTAAAGTATTCAACCCAAATTTATTGATTCGACACAAGGGGAGCCAAAGAATATTCTTGAGTATTAGCAGTTGAGTTCTCAATTCAACCACACCTGGATAACTTAGTATCTACAGCAAAGTATTTAATAGCAAAGTAATATGATAATAAAGGTAACGGTAGCAAAAGTAATGTTTTTGGGTTTTGTAGTGATTGTAATAGTAGCAACGGAAAATTAAATAAGAGAAACACAAGATGTGAAAAGCTCATAGGCAATGGATCAGTGATGGATAATTATGCCGGATGCGATTCCTCATGTAAAAGCTATAACATAGGGTGACACAGAACTAGCTCCAATTCATCAATGTAATATAGGCATGTATTCCGTAAATAGTCATACGTGCTTATGGAAAAGAACTTGCATGACATCTTTTGTCCTACCCTCCCGTGGCAGCAGGGTCCTAGCGAAAACTAAGGGATATTAAGGCCTCCTTTTAATAGAGAACCGGAACAAAGCATTAGCACATAGTGAATACATGAACTCCTCAAACTACGGTCATCACCGAGAAGTATCCCGATTATTGTCACTTCGGGGTTGTCGGATCATAAAACATAATAGGTGACTATAGACTTGCAAGATAGGATCAAGAACACACATATATTCATGAAAACATAATAGGTTCAGATCTGAAATCATGGCACTCGGGCCCTAGTGACAAGCTAAGCATAGCAAAGTCATAGCAACATCAATCTCAGAACATAGTGGATACTAGGGATCAAACCCTAAATAACTAACTTGATTACATGGTAAATCTCATCCAACCCATCACCGTCCAGCAAGCCTATGATGGAATTACTCACGCACGGCGGTGAGCATCATGAAATTGGTGATGGAGGATGGTTGATGATGATGACGGCGATGAATCCCCCTCTCTCCGGAGCCCCGAACGGACTCCAGATCAGCCCTCCCGAGAGAGATTAGGGCTTGGCGGCGGCTCCGTGTCGTAAAACGCAATGAAACTTTCTCTCTGATTTTTTTCTCCCCGAACGTGAATATATGGGGTTGGAGTTGAGGTCGGTGGAGGTCCAGGGGGCCCACGAGATAGGGGGGCGCGCCCCCCACCCTCGTGGACAGGGTGTGGGCCCCCTGGTCTTGATTCTTTCGCCAGTATTTTTTATATTTTCCAAAAAGTGCCTCCGTGGATTTTCAGGACATTCTGAGAACTTTTCTTTTCTACACATAAAACAACATCATGGCAGTTCTGCTGAAAATAGCGTCAGTCCGGGTTAGTTTCATTCAAATCATGCAAGTTAGAGTCCAAAGCAAGGGCAAAAGTGTTTGGAAAAGTAGATACGTTGGAGACATATCAACTCCCCCAAGCTTAAACATTTGCTTGTCCTCAAGCAATTCAGTTGATAAACTGAAAGTGATGAAGAAAAACTTTTACAAACTCTGTTTGCTCTTGTTGTTGTATACATGCAAAGCCAGCATTCAGGTTTCAGCAAATATTATGAACTAACCATACTCACAATAACACTTAGGTCTCACAATTACTCATATCAATAGCATAATCAGCTAGCGAGCCATAATAATAAAACTCAGATGACAACACTTTCTCAAAACAATCATAACATGATATAACAAAATGGTATCTCGCTAGCCCTTTCTGAGACTGCAAAACATAAATGCAGAGCACCTTTAAAGATCAAGGACTGACTAAACATTGTAATTCATGGTAAAAGAGATCTAGTCAGGTCATACCCAATATAAACCAATAGTAATGAATGCAAATGACAGTGTGCTCTCTAGCGGGCGCTTTTTATTAAGAAGGGTGATGACTCAACATTAAAGTAAATAGATAGCCCTTCGCAGAGGGAAGCAGGGATTTGTAGAGGTGCCAGAGCTCAATTTTAAAATAGAGATTGAATAACATTTTGAGCGGCATACTTTTGCTGTCAACGCAACAACTATGAGATGGTTGTATCTTCCATACTACATGTATTATAGGCAGTTCCCAAACAGAATGGTAAAGGTTTATACTCCCCCAACCACCAACAAGCATCAATCCATGGCTTGCTCGAAACAACGAGTGCCTCCAACTAACAACAGCCCTGGGGGAGTTTTGTTTAATTACTTTGATTTGCTTTGATCTTTTTGGATCATGGGACTGGGCATCCCGGTTACCGGCCCTTTCTCGTGAATGAGGAGCGGAGTCCACTCCTCTTGAGAATAACCCACCTATCATGGAAGATATAGGCAGCCCTAGTTGAAACATGAGCTGCTCGAGCATACAAAACAGAATTTCATTTGAAGATTTAGAGTTTGGCACATACAAATTTACTTGAAACGGCAGGTAAATACCGCATATAGGAAGGTATAGTGGACTCATATGGAACAACTTTGGGGTTTAAGGATTTTGGATGCACAAGCAGTATTCCTGCTTAGTACAAGTGAAGGCTAGAAAAAGACTGGAAGCGACAAACTGAGAGAGCGACAACAGTCATAAACATGCATTAAAATTAATTTACAGCGAGTACAAGCATGAGTAGGATATAATCTACCATGAATATAAATATCATGAAGGCTATGTTGATTTGTTTCAACTACATGCATGAACATGTGCCAAGTCGAGTCACTTAATTCATTCAAAGGAGGATACCATCCTATCATACCACATCATGATCATTCTAATAGCATGTTGGCACGCAAGGTAAACCATTATAACTCATAGCTAATCAAGCATGGCACAAGCAACTATGATCTCTAAATGTCATTGCAAATATGTTTACTTCATAATAAGCCGAATCAGAAATGATGAACTCATCATATTTACAAAAACAAGAGAGGTCGAGTTCATACCAGCTTTTCTCATCTCAATAGGTCCATCATATATCGTCATTATTGCCTTTCACTTGCACGACCGAACGATGTGTATAATAATAAGAGTGCACGTGCATTGGACTAAGCTGGAATCTGCAAGCATTCAACTCAAAAGAGAAGACAAGTAATATGGGCTCTAAGTTAAATAAACAATCATACATATGAGAGCCACTAGGCATTTTCAATATGGTCTTCTCGACCCCCAAAGGAAAGAAAAGAAAATAAAACTATTTACACGGGAAAGCTCCCAACAAGTAAGAAGAAGAACGAGAAATATTTTTGGGTTTTCATTTTAATTTCTACTACAGGCAAAGAAATTAAACTAACTAATTTTTTTGGTTTTTCTTAAGGTTTATTAAACACACAAGAAGAAAACAAGAAAAAGAAAATTTAAACTAACATGGATAATACAATGAAAGACTATGAGCACCGACGACTAGTGTGTGAACATGAATGTAAAGTCGGTGAGAAATACGTACTCCCCCAAGCTTAGGCTTTTGGCCTAAGTTGGTCTAATACCAAGGACCGCCTGGCTGATATCTGTAGTTGTAGCTGGGGTCGTACTGAGATGCAGCGGCAACCGCCTCCTGAGCTGTGGCATGTTGGCGAGCTGCCTCCGCTCTCCTCACGTGTTCAGCTGCTTCCTCCCTGGTAACAACATATCTTCCTTTTGCCTGATAATCAAAAAGGAGAGGAGTAGGAAGAGTAACATGGACGACGTTGCATATATTATAGATTAGTCGATATTGGAGGAATTGTTCATTCCTCCTTAGAAATTGATGATTGACCATAACTTCATAATCCAAATAAATAGGAGGTATAATCATATCTCCCTCTTGTGGGGCTATACCAAGATAATTAGCCACATGGGTTGCATAAATTCCTCCAAATAAATCTCCCTTTCTACTATTATTCTGCAACCTACGTGCAACTATTGCCCCCAAGTTATAACCTTTATATCCTAACAAAGCACTCTTGAGGACACACAGATCAGGGACACACATGTGACATGCTTCATGTTTACCGTTAATGCATCTACCAATGAAGAGAGCAAAATAATGTATAGCAGGAAAATGAATGCTCCCTATGGTAGCTTGTGCTATGTCCCTAGATTCTCCCGTAGTAATACTAGCAAGGAAATCTCTAAATTTAGATTTGTGAGGATCATTAATATTACCCCACTGCGGGAGTTTGCAAGCAGTTGTAAAATCCTCTAAGTCCATGGTATAAGATGTATCATAAATATCAAATAGGACACTAGGAGAATTACGCGTACAGTTATATTTAAACCTCCGCACAAAGGAATCAGTCAATTGATAATACTGAGGACACTTATCTTGTAAGAAGTCCTCCAGCTCAGCATTACGCACATACGCGTCAAATTCTTCCTTAAAGCCTGCTTCGACCATAAAATCGTCGGATGGCCACTCACAAGCTCGTACATCCGCGTCCCTCGGTAATTCAACATCTTGCTCACGCATAGCAATCCTGGGTCCTTTCTTTACCGAGGAACCACCTTGGTACATCCTCCTATACATAATTCTTTTTCTGAAAAATTTCTAAAATTTTAGTAACTTCAAAATAAAAGTGAATAAAACTAAACAAGATTGATAGCAACTACTCCTACAAGTGCCTAGAGCCTATATCATGCATTAGAATTGCTTGGAACCACATAAATTCAACATGCAAGCTCAAGAACATGGTCACCTATGCAGCAAAAATTTGCAATGAATAAAGCACTAGAACAAAAACTAACTGGACCAATGGAGGAGTCACATACCAAGCAACAATCTCCCAAAGTAGTTTTGTAAATGGAGCTTTGAGCAAGGAGATCGAAAATCACAGCAAAATGAGCTAGAACTCGTGCTTGAGCTGGATGGGGATTTTTTTTGGTAGAAGATGAAGTGTGTGGGTGCTGGCATAAGTGGAGGGGGCCACCAGGGGCCCACGAGATAGGGGGGCACGCCCTCCACTCTCGTGGCCTGGTGCTTACCCCTCCTGTAGTGTTTTCAGTGCCTAAAATCCTCAAATATTCCATAAAAAATTATACTAAATTTGCAAGGCATTTGGAGCACTTTTATTTTCTGGATATTTTTATTGCACGGATAATACAGAAAACAGACAGATAATACTATTTTTGCTTTATTTATTCTAAATAACAGAAAGTAAAAAGAGGGTACAGAAGGTTGTGCCTTCTAGTTTCATCCATCTCGTGATCATCAAAATGAATCCACTAACAAGGTTGGTCAAGTCTTGTTAACAAACTCATTCCGAATAACACGGAACCGGACAAATTTCGAATAACACTAAGTTACCTCAACGGGGATATGAAAATCTCCAACAATAAGAATATCATACTTTTTCTTGACAGTGGGGAGAGGAAATTCAAAACCTCCAATAACGATAGTTGGAACTTTTCCAATAGAATTGATGCTATGAACTTGAGATTGTTTCCTCGGAAAGTGTACCGTATGCTCATTACCATTAACATGAAAAGTGACATTGCCTTTGTTGCAATCAATAACAGCCCCTGCAGTATTCAAAAAGGGTCTACCAAGGATAATAGACATACTATCGTCCTCGGGAATATAAAGAATGACAAAGTCTGTTAAGATAGTGACATTTGCAACCACAACAGGCACATCCTCACAAATACCGACAGGTATAGCAGTTGATTTATCAGCCATTTGCAAAGATATTTCAATAGGTGTCAACTTATTCAATTCAAGTCTACGATATAAAGAGAGAGGCATAACACTAACACCGGCTCCAAGATCACATAGAGCAGTTCTAACATAATTTCTTTTAATGGAGCACGGTATAGTTGGTACACCCGGATCTCCAAGTTTCTTTGGTATTCCACCCTTAAAAGTGTAATTAGCAAGCATGGTGTAAATTTCAGCTTCCGGTATCTTTCTTTTGTTTGTAATGATATCCTTCATATACTTAGCATAAGGATTTACTTTGAGCATATCAGTTAAGCGCATACGTAAGAGGATAGGTCTAATCATTTCAGCAAAGCGCTCAAAATCCTTGTCATCCTTTGTCTTGGATGGTTTAGGAGGAAAGGGCATGGGTTTCTGAACCCATGGTTCTCTTTCTCTATCGTGCTTCCTAGCAACAAAATCTCTCTTATCACAACGTTGATTCTTTGATTGTGGGTTATCAAGATCAACAGCAGGTTCAGTTTCTACATCATTGTTTTTGCTAGGTTGAGCATCATCATGAACATTATCATTAACCTTATCACTAGGTTCATGTTCATCACCTGATTGTGTTTCAGCATCAGAAATAGAAATATCATTGGGATTCTCAGGTGTGTCTACAGTAGGTTCACTAGAAGCATGCAAAGTCCTATCATTTTTCTCTTTCTTCTTTTTGGCAGAACTAGGTGCCTCTAAATTGTTTCTCTGAGAATCTTGCTCGATTCTCTTAGGGTGGCCTTTAGGATACAAAGGTTCCTGAGTCATTCTACCAGTTCTAGTAGCCACTGTAACAGCAAAGTCATTTTTATTATTTAATTCATCAAGCAAATCATTTTGAGCTTTAAGTACTTGCTCAGCTTGAGTAGCAACCATAGACGCATATTTGCTAACTAGTTTGAGTTCACCTTTAACTCTAGCCATGTTATCGCTCACGCGTCCTATATCGAAAGCATTATTCTTTAACTCTCTACCAACATAAGCATTAAAACTTTCTTGTCTAGCCATAAAGTTATCAAATTCATCTAAGCATGGGCTATGAAATTTAGTAGAGGGGATTTCAACTTTATCATATCAATAGAGAGAATTTACCTTTACTACCTGTGTCGGGTTATTGAGACAATGTGGTTCTTCAATAGGCGGTATCTTAAGACCATGTATTTCTTCAGTAGGAGGTAAATTCTTAACATCTTTAGCTTTACTACCTTTTTATTTCATTGATTTCTTTGCCTCTTGCATATCTTCAGGACTGAGAAATAAAACACCTCTCTTCTTCGGAGTGGGTTTAGGAATAGGCTCAGGAGTTGGCTTAATCGGTTCAGGAATTTCCTCAAGAATTGGCTCAGGAAAAGTCCAATTATTTTCATTAGTCAACATATTATTCAATAGTAATTCAGCTTCGTTGATTGTTCTTTCCCTGAAAACACAACCAGCACAACTATCCAAGTAGTCCTTGGAAGCATCGGTTAGTCCATTATAAAAGATATCAAGTATTTCATTTTTCTTAAGAGGATGATCAGGCAAAGCATTAAGTAACCGGAGAAGCCTCCCCCAAGCTTGTGGGAGACTCTCTTCTTTGATTTGCACAAAATTATATATTTCCCGCAAGGCAGCTTGTTTCTTATGAGCAGGGAAATATTTAGCAGAGAAGTAATAAATCATATCCTGGGGACTACGCACACAACCAGGAGCAAGAGAATTATACCAATTCTTAGCATCACCCTTTAACGAGAACGGAAATATCTTAAGGATATAATAATAGTGAGATTTATCATCATGAGTAAACAGGGTAGCTATATCATTCAACTTGGTAAGATGTGCCACAACAGTTTCAGATTCAAGGCCATAAAAAGGATCAGATTCAACCAAAGTAATAATCTCAGGACCAACAGAGAATTCATAATCCTTATCAGTAACACAGATAGGTGAAGTAGCAAAAGCAGGGTTAGGTTTCATTCTAGCATTAAGAGACTGCTGCTTCCATTTAGCTAATAATTTCTTAAGATCATATCTATCATTGCAAGCAAAGATAGCTCTAGCAGCTTCTTCATTCATAACATAACCCTCGGGAACAACAGGCAATTCATAATCATTGGGAGAATTTTCATCATCACTATCATCAATAATAGCATCTTCAATAACTTCATTCCCCCTAACTCTAGCAAGTTGTTCATCAAGAAATTCACCTAATGGCAAAGTAGTATTACGCACAGACGTAGTTTTATCATAAGTATCATGCATAGCAGAAGTGGCATCATCAATAACATGCGACATATCAGAATTCATAAGAGTAACAGGTTTAGGTGTCGCAAGCTTACTCAAAACAGAAGTAGAATCTAGTGCAGAGCTAGATGGCAGTTCCTTACCTCCCCTCGTAGTTGAGGGATAGATCGTAGTTTTCGCGTCTTTCAAGTTCTTCATGGTGATCAACAGATATAAATCCCAAGTGACTCAGAAAATAGAGCTATGCTCCCCGGCAACGGCGCCAGAAATTAGTCTTGATAACCCACAAGTTTAGGGGATCGCAAGAACTTTCGAGGGTAAAGTATTCAACCCAAATTTATTGATTCGACACAAGGGGAGCCAATGAATATTCTTGAGTATTAGAAGTTGAGTTGTCAATTCAACCACACCTGGATAACTTAGTATCTGCAGCAAAGTATTTAATAGCAAAGTAATATGATAATAAAGGTAAGGGTAGCAAAAGTAATGTTTTTGGGTTTTGTAGTGATTGTAACAGTAGCAACGGAAAAGTAAATAAGCGAAACACAAGATGTGAAAAGCTCGTAGGCAATGGATCAATGATGGATAATTATGCCGGATGCGATTCCTCATGTAATAGCTATAACATAGGGTGAAATAGAACTAGCTCCAATTCATCAATGTAATGTAGGCATGTATTCCGTAAATAGTCATATGTGCTTATGGAAAAGAACTTGCATGACATCTTTTGTCCTACCCTCCCGTGGCAGGGGGGTTGAGGGAGTCCCGGACTAGGGGGTGTCCGGATAGCCGAACTATCATCTTTGGCTGAACTCCTAGACTATGAAGATACAAGATTGAAGACTATGTCCCGTGTCCGGATGGGACTTTCCTTGGCGTGGAAGGCAAGCTTGGTGATACGGATATGTAGATCTCCTACCATTGTAACCGACTTTGTGTAACCCTAACCCTCTCCGGTGTCTATATAAACCGAAGGGTTTAGTCCGTAGGACAAACAACAATCATACCATAGGCTAGCTTCTAGGGTTTAGCCTCTTTGATCTCGTGGTAGATTTACTCTTGTACTACCCATATCATCAATATTAATAAAGCAGGAGTAGGGTTTTACCTCCACCGAGAGGGCCCGAACCTGGGTAAAAACATCGTGTCCCTTGTCTCCTGTTACCATCCGCCTAGACGCACAGTTCGGGACCCCCTACCCGAGATCCGTCGGTTTTGACACCGACATTGGTGCTTTAATTGAGAGTTCCTCTATGTCGTCGCCATCAGGAAGGATGCCTCGTCCCGTCTATAAAGACGGCACTGTTGCTAAAGGAGCTTTGGCCATCGGCCAAACTCTCCGGCTAGGCGGTTTTCTTATGACCTCCTGTTCGGCCGCCGCGCCGACGATGACTTCTCGGGTCATCAAAAGCAATCTTCACGTCAACTCGAAACTCGCCGAGCAGCTAGATCCGATGGAGCTCTCCTCCTTAAACGAGCTCTTGGATCACATCGCCGCCCTGGGATTTGCTACAGACTACGATCAGATTGGGCCTAAAACCAATGTGAGAGAGATCAACTCTCCCCAGGCCACCCACCACGTTACTGTGGTGGAGGAACAGTACGGCGACCCTTCTTCAATATTAAGGACAAGTTATGTCCGGATTCCCGACCCCTCCATGCTGGATTCCCACAGAGGGACGGACGTCGATCAAGTCCTGAACCTAAAGTCAGGCGGCGGGCTGGATTCATTGGACAATATCCAAAAACCCAAGCTTCCAAGTTCGGAAACTTTTCGGCCCTTGAGTGTTAGATTGGACGGGGTTCCAAATTTAATTCCAC
This sequence comes from Triticum timopheevii, assembly GCA_963921465.1. NCBI lineage: Eukaryota > Viridiplantae > Streptophyta > Magnoliopsida > Poales > Poaceae > Triticum > Triticum timopheevii. The sequence continues at coordinate 422,635,189 of OY997274.1, forward strand.
CCGCCCACCCAAACATAAGCGATCTATCCCAAATCCGACAAGAGCCCGCTGAAATAGTACACCATTACTGGGCCAGATTCCTCCTGGTTATGGACAGGACAAAGGACTGCCGCGAGGAAGACGCAATTTCACTTTTCCGCAATAATTGCATGGACAAGGGAATCCTAAACACCATAAGTCGTCGTGAAATTACACGCTTTGCTGACTTGGCGTCCATAGTACGAAAGTACTGTGCGATGGAGAGCGCCTGGAAAACCGAAACCAAATTTTGGGATAATCCTGCTCCGAATACAATCCTAGTCTGAAATAAAAGGGTGCATCATCGCCAGGCACCTGGGCTAAATACCAAAAAGCAAAAATGCTTAAAGGGCACGGAACCGTACTGGAGGGATGGCTCAATGGACCCTGCAAAATTCATAGTACAGAGGGCGCCACTCCAACTCATAGCCTTCGAGCATGTTGGATACTACGGCAGGTGGCCAAAAGTGGTGAAGATCTTCTAGCTCCAGAAAACCAGCCCAGCAATACCAGTACGGTATTAACAGTCTTCGGGACTTTCGCATCAAATAATATGCGGAAACAAACACTCCATAGCCTTGCCGAAGTCTACCAAGTAGCAACAATAAATCCATGGAGTGACACGGCTATTACCTTTAACGCCAGTGACGAACCTAAATTCCGAACAGCCCAACCACCAGCCGCATTGGTCCTCAGTCCAATAGTGGATGGCTTTCGCCTTACAAAGGTACTCATGGATGGTGGCAGCGGATTAAACCTCATTTACGAGGAAACCCTTCGAAAAATGGAAATAGACTGGAGCCACATTGAGCGAAGCAGCACAACCTTTAGAGGAATAATCCCTAGTCGGGAAGCACGCTGCACAGGAAAAATTACACTGGATGTGGTGTTCGGCTCGCCGGACAATTACAGGTCCGAGGAGGTCACGTTCCAAGTGGCCCCGTTCAGCAGCAGATATCACGCTATATTAGGGCGAGAGGCATTCACAATTTTTCAAGCTATACCCCATTACAGGTACATGAAGCTCAAAATGCCCGGGCCCAACGGAATCAGCACTCTTGTCAATGATCCGGACATAGCACTCCGCGCCGAAAATAAGATAGCCGCACTAGCCCTCGAGGCACTGTCCGAAGCCCTAGCGGCCGAGGAACTCACCGCGCTGCTCTCCACGGTGAACAGGGACGATGTGATACTCGATAAGAGATCCAAGTCCACCTCTTTTAAGCCAGCGGATGAAATAGTCAAATTCCAAGTCCATCCAAGGGACCCTGCAAAGACGGCATCCATTGGGGCACAGTTAAACCCTGATGTGGACGCCGCACTACGAGAATTCCTACGGGAAAATTGGCACATTTTTGCCTGGCACCCTTCCGACATGCCAGGAATCCCACGCCGGCTGGCCGAGCACAGCCTAAATAACCTAAAAGGATTCAAGCCAGTCAAACAGGCTCTTTGGCGATTTTCCGAACCCAAGAGACAGGCAATGGGAGAGGAGCTGGCCAAACTATTGGAGGCCGGATTCATCAGAGATATAAAACATCCGGACTGGCTAGCAAACCTGGTGATGGTACCAAAGAAGGATAAATCCTGGCGCCTATGTGTCGACTTCAAGGACCTTAACAAGGCTTGCCCAAAGGATCCCTTCCCCCTCCCCCGCATCGATCAAATTATCGACGCTACCGTAGGGAACGACTCATTGTGCTTCCTCGACGCATACTCTGGCTACCACCAAATCAAGATGGCGGAGCCAGACCAAGCCGCAACGGCATTCATCACTCCATACGGCCCATTTTGCTTCAACACAATGCCCTTCGGGCTCAAAATCACCGACGCAACATATCATCGCATGATTCAGACATGTCTGGCAAACCAGATCGGCAAAACAGTGGAGGCATACATAGACGACGTGGTCGTCAAATCCAAGCATGTCGAAACTCTAGTAGACGACTTGAGGCTCACATTCGATAATCTCCGAACATATGACATTAAGCTCAACCCGGAAAAATGCGTTTTCGGCGTACCAGCTGGAAAGCTCTTGGGCTTCATTGTATCCGGTAGAGGAATTGAAGCAAACCCAGCCAAGATCCGAGCTCTGTCACAATTGGATATCCCAAAAGACCTCAAACAAATACAAAAATTGACTGGATGCATGGCGGCTCTAAGCCGCTTTATCTCCCGCTTAGGAGAAAAGGCATTACCCCTTTATCGCCTCCTACGGCGCACCGAACACTTCGAGTGGACGGATGCCGCCACGGCCGGACTTGAAGAAATCAAAGCCATATTGGCAACAAATCCGGTCCTGGCCGCGCCCAACATGGGCGAACCAATGCTATTATACATCGCGGCAACCCATCAAGTTGTAAGCGCGGTGCTCGTTGTCGAATGAGAAACGGACAGACACAAGTTCCCTCTTCAAAAACCAGTTTACTACGTGTCCACTGTCCTAACTCCATGCAAGTCCCGGTATCCACATTATCAAAAGATAGCGTACACGGTGTTCATGGCATCCCGGAAACTGCGACACTACTTTCAAGAGTGTTCGATAAAGTAGCCTCCGAAGTACCTCTTAATGACATTATAAACAACCGCGACGCGACTTGCCGGATTGCAAAGTGGGCCATCAAGCTCCTCCTGTTCGACATAACCTACAAGCCACGGCGAGCTATTAAGTCACAAGTTTTGGCTGACTTCGTCGCCGAATGGACTGAAGCCGAACTCCCTAAAGAGTACGACGCATATTCCAATTGGATCATGCACTTCGACGGCTCCAAAATGTTGGCCGGCCTGGGGGCTGGCGTCGTCCTGACGTCCCCAACCGGAGACACAGTTCAATACGTACTCCAGATAATGTACACGAACTCCAACAACGCAGCCGAATACGAGGCCCTTCTGCATGGCCTCCGGATGGCGGTCTCCATGGGCATTAAATGCCTAGAGGTGCGCGGGGATTTGAACCTCGTGATATCCCAAATAAATGGAGACTTCGACGCCAAGGATCCGAAAATGGCAGCTTACCGTAACGCCATCCTAAAAATGTTAGCTCGGTTCGAAGGGCTCGAATTTTACCATATAGCCCGGGATAATAACCAGGCGGCGGACGTATTGGCACGCATCGGCGCAAAGCGCGATGCCGTCCCTCCCAACATCTTCCTGGAGCGGCTTTTCAAGCCATCCGTATTATGGGAAGGGGAGTCCGGAAACAACAATCCGGACCCAACCGCATTGCCCGACACCGAACATTCTGACACAATCGGTGGTTCTGCCAATGAAATAACACCTTCAACCCACGAAATAATGGCAGTCATTGCCCCGTGGACGGAACCATTCCTAGCCTACTTAACTAGGCAGGAACTTCCCGAGGACCAAAACGAGGCCCGCTGCATAGTATGGCAATCTAAAGCCTATAAGGTCCATGAGGGAGAGCTTTATAAGAAAAGCACAACCGGAGTCCTTCAAAGGTGTATCTCCGAAGAGGAAGGGCGAAATCTTCTGGCTGAAATTCATGCCGGACTCGGTGGGCACCATGCCGCAGCTCGGGCCCTTGTAGGCAAGGCCTTCTATACAGGATTTTATTGGCCGACGGCCCAGGCAGATGCTCAGGACTAAGTCCAACAATGCGTCGGTTGCCAGCTATTTGCTAATCAAAGCCACATGCCACCCACCTCCCTCAAAACTATACCCATCACCCGGCCGTTCGCTATCTGGGGGCTTGACATGGTTGGACCCCTTAAAGGAGGAAACCACAAGCAAAAATACCTATTGGTCATGGTGGACAAATTCACCAAATGGATAGAGGCTAAGCCAGTTAAGATGGCCGAATCCGGACCCGTGATAGACTTCATATCAGGGGTAGTACACCGTTACGGCATCCCCCACAGCATCATCACTGATAACAGCACAAACTTCACGGTCGACGAGGTTAAACTCCGATGCAAAAACATGGGCATCAAGCTCGACTTCGCTTCAGTCTATCACCCCCAAACTAACGGTCAAGTCGAGCGAGCAAATGGTCTAATCATGAGCGGCATTAAACCCAGACTAGTGCAGTCCCTCAAGGAATCTAACACGTATTGGGTAGAGGAGCTCGACTCCGTACTCTGGGGGTTGCGGACCACGCCAAATCGCACTACCAGATTCACACCATTTTTTATGGTGTACGGCGCAGAGGCAGTTTTGCCCTGCGACATAATTCATGACTCACCTCGCGTGCGCATGTACGAAGAAAGAGAAGCCGAGCTGGATTGGCAGGACAGTTTGGACGCCTTAGAGGAGGAGCGCGGCGTGGCAAAAGCTCGTTCCGCATTCTATCAACAGCAGGCTCGAAGATATCAAAGCACAGAAGTACGGGCCAAAACATACAATGTTGGCGAACTAGTTCTACGTCTGCTAGACAAGAAAAAGGACAAACTCAAGCCCAAATGGGAAGGTCCCTTCATCATCGACCAAGTCCTGACCGGCGGAGTGTACCGTCTGCGAAACGCATCGGATAACCGACGCAAGCCAAACCCATGGAACGCCGCCCGTCTCCGAAGATTCTACGCCTAGCGTCGGACTCTGAGTTCGTCTCCTTCCTCCGTCTACATTCTATACTTTAGCTGTCTTTTATTCCTCTCCTTCTCCCTCCCTTTTTCTTAAAGCATTTGGAGGCCCGTCTGCGCATTGTTCGCACACACTTGACGTGCTACTTGCACTCATTATACCTGGGGGCTTCTTTAACAGAAGCTTATTTATACGGGCTTTATGCTCAACACATGTTTCACACTTCCGCATGTACCTTTTATTCACCATTATATGCATCGATATGCCTTAAGTTTTGGCCAAGCTGGGTTGCCTAGCTCCTGTGCTTACCCCTACGTTCCCGATTGTTCGGCTAGGAGGTAAAGGGAGCACCTCTGCGATTGTTACTGCTGGGTCAACCGGATGTGTACCTCAGACTGGGTGAAGCCGAAAGCTAGCGTTCTTAAGGGAATATTCGGTCGGTGAACTAAAAGACGATTTCTTACCTATTTATTTATCTGCCCCCAGATGCTTTCCTGCTTTTTTCGTAGTCCGGACATGCACTTTAGGGCATGCCTCCTAGGGAAAGGAACCCCTAACGGAACTATTCTCCCTGGAAGATGTTTCTTACTAACCATGTAATATATCATAACTAGTTGGGCACTTGTCTGATAAAGCACTAATGACCCCTACGCCTGGTCTCCATGCATGCCCCGGTCTTTTACATAACCGCGAGGGTATTCGGACACACTCCGGACTATCGGGGCCCGAGGTTGAAGCGAAAAGGTCCGCTACGACAAACGATCTACAATCTGGCTAGAAGGCATTTTACATGTCATTTTAAATTACATAGTCAAATTGACTGATCGTATTCCTCTTCAATACCATCTAATAGGCTGTCTATTTTACAGTCCCGCTGGGAATACTTTGCGGCCAACTCTACTTGGCCGTACACTAAGCTCACAGGGATCTCCTTCCCATCGGGCCCCACAGGTCAGACCTCGGCCATGTGGTTTGGGTCAGCCTTCGTGTACCACGTCTTCACCATGGCCCAGGCCTCCCTGGCGCCTTGATGGCAGGACGATATCTTCCATAACCGTAAGCGCCGTCGTGCTCCCTGAAGCTTCTCTGCAAGCTCTCCAAAACCTTCGGGAAGGGAGATGGATGGCCACAAGGCCTGGGCAACGCCTCTCATCGCCTGCCGAACTCGTTCGTGCAGTTGCAGCAGCCCGGGAAGTAGGTCACCCGTTGAACCAGGCATTTCCTCTGTAGGACGACCTGTGAGCATACCTACAGACATATTTCTGTTAATCGACTTCCTCGCCGAACTCTTCTTTTCAAAAGTTCGCTCAAGCACTTACTATAAATGCCGCGACGAAGCCGCCGATTCTCCTTAACGGAGTCAGACAGCTGGGCTCCAACATCTTTTAGTTCCTCGCCCAGCTGGGTGTTGGCATCTTGGAGGTTATTTTTCTCTTGCCGCACCCTTGTAAGCACACTCTCACCGGCCTTTAACCGGCGCAGTAGCTGTTGCTTGTCCGGATCTAGTCCGGCGCCATCTGCAATGTTATTGTCAGACTTATACACACGCCGCACTTCACAAACTAATTATCTTTCAAAGTATATATTACCGGAGGGGGTCTCTGTGGCTCCCCCCGTGGCAGCTAGTGTGGCCTCAAGTTGGGCCTTGCACTCTTGAAGCTCCTGGGACAGTTGGGTATTCTTTTCTGTAAGATCCTGCATAACAAATGATCCTTAAATCAGTTATTCTAACTATTTTAAGTCTCGGGGGCTACTGGCATATATAACTGTCAAAATTCCTCACCCGTATGTCTTTCACATACTGCTCCGTGGCTCTGGCTAGACCATCTTGAGCAGCACGGAGGTGCGCATCTCCCGAATTGAAGGCACTCAATGCCTCTTGGGAGAAACATGCGTCACGAAGAACTGTCCGGCGGCGACTATGATTCATGGCACTCTGCACCTCAGATTTGGTGGCAGACAATCTGTCGGCATCCTCTGTCGGAGGAGCATCCGACGTGCGCCTTGTGTTCGCCTCCCCTTCCGGACCTAGCGTTGGAGCCTGGCTGGTGGAGGCTCGATTGGCAACCTCTCCGGACACAGTCCGGTGAGCGCTCTTTTTCCTAAAAAGATCAAGAGCGTTAGTATGCCTTCCAGGGATCTTTCCTTGAAACACGGTGGCGCGCCATACCGTCGCGGCGACGTCTCGATCCGCACCGCACTTCTTTTCTGCCTGCTGGGCCGAGCTGCCCCTTGTTGGCCAGCCACCGCGGGCTCGGCTTCCCGCCTCAAAGGCACCTCCTGCGAAACGCCATTGGTATGCGGTGATCAGAAATAAGCACGGATGGGTCATGGTATCAGGACTTCGGTCACAGTTACCTGGGAAGCTGGAAATATTCTGGGGTAGTCGGTCGTAATGGCAACCAAAGCATTGTCGATGCTAAGTTGGTGGAACACCCCATCGATCAGCTCCACCTTTATGTTTGGATCCTCTTTGGAGGCCGGATCAAGGGACCATTCCGGATCCTCGGGTTGTGGAGGCGGGCTGTGTATATCCTCTATAGCCGGCGCAGTTCCTGCGTCAAAATCACAAAATGAGATGCTTAACCATGGGAATGGGGATCGGATAGGCAAAAAGAAATGTCTGCTTACCCAGCTTCGGGGATTGTTCATCAAAAATCCGTTCAGTGGACTAACACAGAGAAAATCCTCTTTTTCCCCTTTGTACAGGCCGGACAAGATCTTCACCAGATCGGCAACCGATCCCGGCCCCTTACGGCCGTGACGGGTGGCATCATCCTCCCCATTGAAATCCCACATGGGGTGGCCCCTATATTGGAGCGGCTGCACCCCCCGCATAATGCATGTGGCCATGACTCCGATCATAGTCAGGCCGGAATGAGCTAATAACCTTATTCGGCTCATCAAGTAGAGGACATCCCTGTCATTTTCCCTCTGGGGGCTCCGCGGGCGCCAGCTTAGGCGTTTCTTCAAGGGAGCATTGCTGAACTCCGGGAGGCCGGTCCGAATAGGATCCGGTAGCGGGGCGTCTTCTACATAAAACCATTCCGAAGGCCAGTCTTCGGACGCCTTCTTCGGGGTTCCGGATAAATATCTGGTCCCGGCGATGCACCATAGTTCGGCTCGGCCCACTTGATATATTGACCCCTCATGAGAATGGGGTACAAGGCAAAACAATCTCTTCCACAGCGCGAAATGAGCCTCAATGCCCAAAAACAGTTCGCAGAGGGCCACGAAGCCCGCGATGTGCAGAATGGAAGCAGGCGTAAGGTGGTTCAGCTGGAGGCCATAGAACTCCAGGAGCCCCCGGAGAAACGGATGTATTGGAAATCCGAGCCCTCTTATCAGATAAGAGAAGAAGCATACCCGCTCTCCTTTGGAGGGATTGGGGACGCTCTCCGCATGCTTTCTGCCCTTGTAGGTGGCAAGTCCGGCTCGAACCGGAACCATAAAGGTCGGGGGAAGAAATCCCTTGGTTTGGAGCGTCACTAACTCATTGTGCGGGACTGAGCATCTCTCCCAATCTCCAGGCTGAGGGCTGGGAGCGCGAGAGGAGGAGCTGCGTCTATTGTCCATGATGGAATGGATTTTTGTCAGAGGCGCTCCGATGAATGCTCGCGGAGGGAGGATGGTGTGATTCGGATCTAGATCCCCATCTCTTTTATAGGCGGCTCATTTGCGCAGCTAGGGGGTAAATGTAAAGATACCCTGGCTTTTCACATTCGTTCGACACGTGGAAGATGGCCATTATTAGGCATGGAAGCCAAGGAGCGCAGCATTTATAAGAAGTCGGACACTATTCGACAAGTATATGGAATTTGGAGAACAACCCGCCTTGCAATGCCGAAGACAATCAACGCGTCGGATTCATCATCATTGAAGCCTGGTTCGGGGGCTACTGAGGGAGTCCCGGACTAGGGGGTGTCCGGATAGCCGAACTATCATCTTTGGCCGGACTCCTAGACTATGAAGATACAAGATTGAAGACTTTGTCCCGTGTCCGGATGGGACTTTCCTTGGCGTGGAAGGCAAGCTTGGCGATACGGATATGTAGATCTCCTACCATTGTAACCGACTATGTGTAACCCTAGCCCTCTCCGGTGTCTATATAAACCGGAGGGTTTAGTCCGTAGGACGAACAACAATCATACCATAGGCTAGCTTCTAGGGTTTAGCCTCTTTGATCTCGTGGTAGATTTACTCTTGTACTACCCATATCATCAATATTAATCAAGCAGGAGTAGGGTTTTACCTCCACCGAGAGGGCCCGAACCTGGGTAAAAACATCGTGTCCCTTGTCTCCTGTTACCATCCGCCTAGACGCACAGTTCCGGACCCCCTACCCGAGATCCGCCGGTTTTGACACCGACAGGGGTCCTAGCGGAAACTAAGGGATATTAAGGCCTCCTTTTAATAGAGAACCGGAACAAAGCATTAGCACATAGTGAATACAAGAACTCCTCAAACTACGGTCATCACCGAGAAGTATCCCAATTATTGTCACTTCGGGGTTGTCGGATCATAACACATAATAGGTGACTATAGACTTGCAAGATAGGATCAAGAACACACATATATTCATGAAAACATAATAGGTTCGAATCTGAAATCATGGCACTCGGGCCCTAGTGATAAGCATTAAGCATAGCAAAGTCATAGCAACATCAATCTCAGAACATAGTGGATACTAGGGATCAAACCCTAACAAAACTAAGTTGATTACATGGTAAATCTCATCCAACCCATCACCGTCCAGCAAGCCTACGATGGAATTACTCACGCACGGCGGTGAGCATCATGAAATTGGTGATGGAGGATGGTTGATGATGACGACGGCAATGAATCCCCCTCTCCGGAGCCCCAAACGGACTCCAGATCAGCCCTCCCGAGAGATATTAGGGCTTGGCGGCAGCTCTGTGTCGTAACACGCGATGAAACTTTCTCTCTAATTTTTTTTCTCCCCTAACGTGAATATATGGAGTTGGAGTTGAGGTCGGTGGAGGTCCAGGGGGCCCACGAGACAGGGGGCGCGCCCCCTACCCTCGTGGACAGGGTGTGGGCCCCCTGGTCTTGATTCTTTCGCTGGTATTTTTTATATTTTCCAAAAAGTGCCTCCGTGGATTTTCGGGACATTCCGAGAACTTTTCTTTTCTACACTTAAAACAGCATCATGGCAGTTCTGCTGAAAACAACGTTAGTCCGGGTTAGTTTCATTCAAGTCATGAAAGTTAGAGTCCAAAACAAGGGCAAAAGTGTTTGGAAAAGTAGATACGTTGGAGACGTATCAGCGGAGCAGTACCTTGGGCTCCATCTCCAAACGCCTAAGATCTTCTTCCCATCCTCCGACAGCCAAGTCAGCTGGAGCATCCCCACCGGCCAACCCAATCACGCTGAGATCGACATGGCTTCGCCAAAGAGGTTGTACACTTGTTGTATCTCTTTTTTACTCTACATGTTATATATATTGTCCACTGAGCACTCGTAGTAATGGGAAATACGATTATTTTATCCTACTATATGACAAGCAATGAGGTACCAGGCAACTTAGCTATCTGTGATGGACTCTCTTGAACGCCATCATTATTTATCTCTGCACGTTTGAGCTGTGCATTTGTCGATGGGCCTGGGAGTTGAGCTAGTATGGCAGTGGCCTGGGTCCAAAGTAATAGAAGTAGCACAAAAACATTTTTTTAGTGTAGGATTTTCCTTGATCAAGCCTGCCTACTAGAATCGCGAGTGCTTGAAAGGAAAAGTGAATGAAAAACATAGGAATTGGAAAGTTTCCTATGGTACTACTTTTCATGAATTTGGTGCAAAGGAATGGAGCAAAGGAAATCTGTAGGATTTGTTCCTTTAGTGTCTCCTTGAAAGAAAAACCGTAGGAATTCTAACTTCCACTTCTCCTCCTTTTCATATTCCTATTCATCAAGCACAAGACTAAGAGATGGTAGCATAATAGCGTTATAACCGTACATTTTCTTGTGGTTTGACTTAATCTCACCATGCTTTTTTGCATCATGTGATCTTCCAATTGTTGTGAATCAAACACCCAGATTGGCAGAAATCTTGTGTTTTTAAATTCTCTGTTTTGCACATGCATTCCTATCCTATTCCTGTCTATTTCTTATCCCTGTATTGTTAGAATCCTCAAATTCAAACAAGCCCTTACTCAATTACTTATGTTATAGATATGTGTCAAAGAAAACCTTGTGTGGTTTGTCCTGCTCCTGCGGCGTTGTGTGCCACCCCAGCTCAGCTGCTCCAATGACAGAAGGGTTCACCACAGCAGGGATCCGCTCTCCAGACTGTCTTTTGCCGCCTCAGATCTTCTTCCCCACCGCCGGCAGGCACAACAACTGCATTACCATCATCAACTGAGCAGATGACCTTGAGGACTACACGGGTCCGCAAGAGAGGTCGCACTCTTTCGTGTCTGCTTATGTTATGCGTCGCTTAATATGATGACATGCTAGATTATCGTCGTGTTCACCTATTAGACTCTGAGTCAGGTCCAAACTAATGCTGAAACTTGAGTTTTTAAATGGTTGTGGGGTACATATTGGGGCAGCAATCAGTACTATCTGTCTACTATCTGGTTAATCTCCAGTGTCTACTATGAGTTTCATGTTGGGTGCAAACAAACATTAAAGGAGCCATTATCTGTATTTTTTAACTAAAGCTATTATCTGCCTGCTATCATTGGTTTTGGGTCTATCCATAGTTTGCTACCATCACTCTGGATTTGTGTATGCACTCCTTACATAATCTCACTATGTTTTATTCCTATGCATGCCAGTTATTGTACACAATGGAACTGATCATGTAGAGCAAAAGAGACGAGCCTTGCGTGGCAATAAAATTTCATGCAGACGTCGTTCCATGGTGGGCGCAAAGGCAGCCCCCCCTCCACCCATTTCGGATCGTAATCAAGAGGAAGATAATTGTTCTGAGGGGGATTCAGAAGGAGAAGACCACTCCTATTTACCCCATCAGGTCTTCGCTCTAACTTGGCATGCTGATGTTGGTAATATCATGCATATGGTGCCTTGCATTGCTTACTGTATACATTAAAGATGTCATCTGCTTAGTTTAGACATGCTTTGTGTCAATGCCATCTATTTAGTTTCTTTATCATATATGTGAATCATGCAATGCCATCTTGTCTAGCCAGGCATCATATATGTGAATTTTGCAATGCCACCCTGGTTAGCCAGTCATCTTATATGTGAATTATATCATGCCATCATTTTTTATTACGTGTTAAATTTGTCAACAATTTTAGTACATTCAATTACTCTTCCTATGCATCAGCCATTCGGCACGGTCATGGAAAAATCTGGAGTGGAAACAAGGTCTTCAGAGCAGACAATGCTATCTGACAAAGCGCATGTCTTGCTGGTTACCGATAGCTCCTCGGAGGAGGATTCAGAGACAGATAACCAGTCATATCCCCCCCCCCCCCCGAGGTGCATGCCCTAACTTGGCAGGGTTATGTTACTCATATCGTGCATATGGTATCTTGCATTACTATGTCATTTGCTTAGTTTAGACATGCTTTGTGTGAATGCCACCTGTTTAGTGTCTAATTACCATATATGTGAATGCAATGCCATCTTGTTGCAAGACATTATATATGTGAATTATGCAATGTTATCTTGTTGCAAGGCATTATATATGTGAATTATGCAATGCCATGCTGTTTAGGCAAGCGTCCTATATGTGAATTATATCATCCCGTTCTTTTTTTTGTATTTCTCATTGCTTTTGTCGACAATGTTTGTATATTCAACTGCTCTTCATGTGCATCAGCCATTTGAATTGGTGATGGAGAAATCTAGAGTGAAAACAAGGTCTTCGGAGCAGACAATGCTACCTGCTGAAGCAGATATCTTGCTGGTTGCAGATAGCTCTTCAGAGGAGAATTCAGAGGCAGATGACCAGTCCTATTATCCCCCTGAGGTGTATGCTCAAACTTGGCAGGGTTATATTACTCATATAATGCATATGTTGTATTGCAATGCTTAGTTTTTACATCATATACACAATATTGAATGCCATCTCCTTAGTTGACACATCATATATGTGATTTCCCTCTGCTCACTTCCTTAGTATATAAATCATATATTTGAATTATGTCATGCCATGATGTTTACATAGACAGCATGTATCTGAATTATGGCATGCCAACCCATTTTCTAAAGACATAATATAGTTATATCATCTCATCCTATTTACATAGTCATCATATTTTAAATTATGTCATTCTATCCATGAATTATATCATGCCATCATGTTTCCATCGATGGTATGTTTGTGATTTATGGCATGCCAACCACTTTAATAGACACATCGTATAGTTATATCATGTCATCCTATTTACATAGTCATCATATTTTGAAGTATGTCATTCTATCCTGTTTAGTTAGCCATCATACATGTGAAATTGTGTCATGCTATCCTGTTTAATTAGCCATCATATATGTGAAATTATGCCCTGCTATTCCGTTTGCTTAGACAACATAAATGTGAATTATTTCATGCCCTATTTTCTTCCCTACTATCCATTGCACCTGTCTATCTTACAATGTCTATACATTCAATTACTTTTCTTGTTTATCAACCATTTCAATTAGAGGGAGTGATGGCAGTATCTGTGGGAGTAAAAACACAGTCTTTAGAAAAGATCGTGCTACCTGTCGATGCAGATAGAACCATGGTTGTACTTGCCCAAGAACCAGCCCCACCACACATAACCCACACTCATGCAGATTGTACCCCTGCCCAGTTGGACAGAGAACCAGCTACACCCCTTCTAACCCCAACCCCAGCAGATAGACACCCAGTTCCGTTGACACAGCACCGTCTCCACCACAGAGCACCCAAACACGAGCAGTTAGTAAGGCAACTGCAGTGCCCAAATCACGAGGACCACCACTCCGAACCCGAAGTCAACGCTTAAAGCAGAAGAAGAATTGTTCTCAGGTCAGGTTCCGTAGCTATGGTTCATACTACTTTGCTCTTGCATCACTGTATTTACTGATACCAACTAATTTCAAATTTGAAGGATGCAATTGAAACTCCAATGGTGCAACATGTATGTTTTAAACCTGTTTCTTCAACGTGTTTGGCTGTTTGCTATTGTAACTTGCTCTATGTTGATTTCAGTTTCAATTGAATAAACAGTTACGTTCTCATGCCATGCACATTACAAGTGTTGTTATTGTTGTGTTGTTTCCCACACTTATATTCTGTCTATGCTGCTTTGTCTTAAATAGATATGATTCGAACTGTATCTATCTTGATTTGGCAAGATAAACTAGAATGATATAGACCATACAATGACCATACTACATAGATATATGTTTGTTTCATGCTGTTATCCTGTCCACCTTACTACTGAACTGGTTTACCAAAATGAGTTTCATATACTACATTGTAAACCTGAGATGTGTTTGTTTGTTTCTCTTTTAGAACGCGGATAAAATATTGGAGAAGAGTACCCTGTTATGCAATGGTAAAGGAACTAATGCAGATCATGTTCAAGATAGTGAGACATCCCTGTTGGTCTCCAAGAAAGCTGATAAAAACTATATTGAAGACACTGAGACAACCCCAAAGTCCTGTCTTGATGTAGTGTTCGAGTTACTGGCTACCACTGCTGGCACCAGCTCTTCGAACTCGTTGCTTGAATCAGTTCGGCTTCTTGAGTCTCAACTTCAAGTTGGAAGACATCGATCAGATGTTATGCGACAGGAAGCCAAAGGACTGAGGAAGTCCCTGCAGAATTCAGATGCATACTTTCTGGTGCAACAGCAAGTGCTGGAGGACTTAAGCGCCAAACAAGAGAAAGTTAATAAGCTTGCTAAGCACCTTGCCAGCATTATGGGTACCCAGGATATTGTTTCTTGAGCTCTTCTGAAGTGGTTTCAGTTCTGGACTTGTTTTGCTGCGGCGTTTATATGCTGTTGTGTTCCCTATATTTGCACTGGTGGCGAACTTTGATGCCCAGTGGATGTAATATGTGTAATAGCCGTGATAGCCTAGTGAAGTTGCTTGCTTATTTATTTCCTTGTTGTCTTGTTTATTTGTTTGCTTGTAGTCAGTGCAGTTCTTTTTCCGCGGTTTGCTAGTGGCTGCAATAACCTATTTTTTAAAACTAGGCCACAATAACCATGGGCTAATATTTACTATAGTGACACTGGGCCTCCTACGGGCCGTAGAAACAGTGGGCCTTCTACGGGCCGTAGAAACAGTGGGCCTTCTACGGGCCGTAGAAACAGTGGGCCTTCTACGGGCCATAGAAACAATGGGCCTTCTACGGGCCGTATCATCAGTGGGCCTTATACGGGCCGTATGATCGATTGGCCAAACATGGGCCAAACAGACCGCATTCTGGCCGTAAACGGGCTAGAGTTGGAATCGTCCATTCATGGGCCGACAATAACGGGCCATCATTAATAGGCCGTATTTGATGACGCTATGAAAACGGCCCAACGTTAACGGACCACAAACGGGCCGACTGTAACCACGGGCTGAATTTGGCCCACAAGCAGAAAATGACAGTAATGGGTCGTAAGTAAATGAATGCTGGAAATGAGCCCAAGAATAAATGGGCTCTGAGAAGGCCGAAAGATAACATGGGCTAGAAACGGCCCAACGGAATAACGGGCTGTTAATGGGTATAAAGTGATACACTGTTCTTTACGGGCCAGTTTCACCACAGGCCGTTAATGGGTGTAAAGTGGTACATTGTTCATTACGGACCAGTTTCACCACGGGCCGAATAGGCCAAGAGTTACATAGGGCCTCATATGGGCCGAAAGACGTCATGGGCCATACATGGGCCAGAAGTGAAAATGGGCTGGAAAAATATTGGATGGCCCAGATGATGCTACTGGGCCTAATTCGAATAGGCGTAACGGGCCTTGGGTTACCGGGCTGTAAATGGGCTATATGCAAACAGGCCATTAACAGGCTTTCCATGGGCCGGCCCGCCACCTTTTAACCAAGTCAAACGGGCCGGCCTTTTCACAGGAATGGGCCTTTGTTGGGTCGTGCCACATGTCGACGTATCATAGGCACCTTCTGTCCAATGAGTGGATGACATCTGTCCCAGCGATGAGCCGACACGTGTTTCCTCCAGCCAATGATGATTTTACATGTGGAAAATCCCCATTGGTCGAGGCTATTAACGGGTTATCGGATCCAAAACCTGACCCGATAGCTTAACGGCGTTCCGTTACGGTGGATGCCATGTGTCGGTCACCCTTGACAAAAGCACTTCTGTGACGCGCGATTTATCGTCATGGAAGTGGACACTTTCGTGATGATAATTTTGGTAATGTCATGGAACACTTCTACGACAGCACAGGTATGACTATTTTGATTCTGTCATAAAATCGTCATGGATGTACATGCATGACAGAAAACCCGACCTACTATGACAAACATGTATCATCACGAAAGTGTATTTTTTTGTAGTGTATTGCACATCTCCGACCTATCACCATGGCCAAGTAAGCATGGCACCATGTCGTTTCCCTTTACAAGGGAAGCGCAAGCATTCAACGCTCCAACTAAGAAGTGGTGCAAGATGAAGCCGATCAGTTTGCAATGAATGAAGATGAAGAACCTCGTGAGCTTTACCGGAGATTAACCACTCTCGCAGTGTCACTCTGATATCATGGGAGCAAGGATATGGATGCCAATTGGATCAAGCACAAGTTCCTCAAGGCCATCATGCCTTACCACAAGGCCATGTCCTCCGTCATCCGTCAAAGGCCGGACTTCCACACCTTGTCCTCAAGTGAACCGTTGGATGAGTTTGTGGCAATGAGGATCTTGGACAAGACAGCCGACAATGCGGTGTTGCATTCTCAAAGAGCAAAGAAGTCCAACCTTGCCTTGAAGGCCAAGGCTAGTGTGGAAGAAGAGGATGAAGAGGAAGAAGAGGAGAGAAACCCCGAATTTACGAAATATGCTTATCATGAGCACATGGCTCTTGCTTCAAGGCAATTTTGGAGCAAGAAGAACACAAGTCCCAACTTCACCAAGAACAACTCAAGTGGCGCGAAGGGCAAGCAACGTGTTAGGACTTGCTATAATTGTGGCAATGTGAGCCACTTTGTTGCGGAGTGTCCATATGAGAAGAGGGAAGACAATGGTGGCAAGCTCATCCGAAAAGAAAAGGCCAAGTCCTTCCCCAACAGGGGCAACTTCACCAAGAAGACTCCTCCCAAGGGGTTGGTGGCACAAGAAGAGTACAATGAGGATGATGATGATGATGATGATGATGAAAGTGAGTCGGTTGCTATGGCCTCCGTTGCCATTGCAACGACTCCACGGGTGTCCCTCTTCGACTCACCCAATGAGAACATCACCGCCAAGTGCCTCATGGATAAAGCCACCAACAAGGTAACCCCCAGCATCAAAACTACCATCATTACTAATCCTTCTTTGACGGATTGCATTGATGAAAGTGAGGGGTCTAATGTGGAGGAAAATGAATTTGAGTCCTTTATGAGTAAGATCAAGGGTAAATCCAAGAAGCACTTTGTTGCTCTCTTGGAACAACTTGGTTAAGCCAATGACATGATTGAGGCTCACGAAGAAACCATCTCTAAGATGGAGGGGCATAGTCGTGATTATGCCGATGAGATATCGAATCTCTCTAATGCGCTTAAGGAAGAGCGCGGTCATCATTTGGCGCTTGAGGAGTCACACAACGATGACCATGCTAAATTGAAGAAAGATCTTGATCATGCTCTTGTTGTATATCGTGTGCAAAATTCCAAGAAGGCCAAACTTGAGGTTGATCTTGCTAGACTCAAGGAGGAGTTTGATATACTTGACAAGGCTCACAAAGCCTTGAAGGATGCTCATGCTAGCCTCAAAGAGTCTCATGATCAACTCCAAGTGAAGCTAACTAAGGAAAAAGCCACTTTTCCTCATATGGTCTTAATTGATAATGCAAATGCTACTAACCCATGGTGTGAGCATGTGCATCTTGTGGGGGAGAATGCAAAGTTGAAGGAGCAACTTGAGAAAGTCCTTGTGTCTTGCATACAAGGTGAGAAGAACCTCAACGACCTTTTGAGCAATCAAAAGGAAGTTGTGGCCAAGGAGGGAATTGGGTTCACACCCAAGTCCAAGAACAAGAAGAAGAATGAAAAGGCCAAACGACCTCCTCCTCTCAAGCAGACTTTTGTGAAGGAGGGAGAGGGTGCTTCCAAGGAGAAGAAGAACAATGTTAAGGATGGTGAGGTCAAGAACGGCAATGCCACTCCTTCCAACAAAGCTAGCAACTTTAACCCTTCTTATGTGTTGTGTCGTGCTAGTGATGGGCATGTTTATGCTAAATTTGTAGGTTCTCCTTATGAGTACATTGAATGGTCTATTTGGGTTCTTAAGACCCTTGTTACTAACATCAAAGGACCCATTACAAAATGGGTACCTAAAACCAAGCATTGATCTCTTGTAGGTCTTTGCTTCCGGTGGGGGATCATGGTTGCTCGATAGTGGAGCCACTAATCATATGACCAGAAGTAAGGACTTGGTGGTTGATACGTCTCCAACATATCTATAATTTTTGATTGCTCCATGCTACTTTATCTACTGTTTTGGACTATATTGGGCTTTATTTTCCACTTTTATATTACTTTTGGGACTAACCTATTAACCGGAGGCCCAGCCCAGAATTGTTGTTTTTTGCCTTTTTCAGTATTTCGAAGAAACAGAATATCAAACGGAGTCCAAACGGAATGAAACCTTCAGGATCGTGATTTTCCAACCGAACGTGACCCAGGAGACTTGGACCCTACTCCAAGCAGTGCCTGAGGAGGTCACGAGCGTGGAGGCCCCCCTGGGCGCGCCCCCCTACCTCGTGGGCCCCTCGGAGCTCCACCGACGTACTCCTTCCTCCTATATATACCTACGTATCCCCGAACGATCAGAACAGGAGCCAACAACCTAATTCCACCGCCGCAACCTTCTGTATCCACAAGATCCCATCTTGGGGCCTGTTCCGGAGCTCCGCTGGAGGGGGCATCCACCATGGAGGGCTTCTACATCATCACCATAGCCCCTCCGATGAAGTGTGTGAGTAGTTTACTTCAGACCTTCGGGTCCATAGCTAGTAGCTAGATGGCTTCTTCTCTCTTTTTGAATCTCAATACAATGTTCTCCCTCTCTCGTGGAGATCTATTCGATGTAATCTTCTTTTTGCGGTGTGTTTGTTGAGACCGATGAATCGTGGGTTTATGATCCAGTATTATCTATGGAAAATATCTGATTCTTCTCTGAATTCTTTTATGTATGATTGAGTTATCTTCGCAAGTCTCTTCGAATTATCTTTTTGTTTTGGCCAACTAGATTGGTAGTTCTTACAATGGGAGAAGTGCTTAGCTTTGGGTTCAATCTTGCGGTGTCCTTACTCAGTGACAGAAAGAGTTGCAAGGCACGTATTGTATTGTTGCCATCGAGGATAACAAGATGGGGTTTTTATCATATTGCATGAATTTATTCCTCTACATCATGTCATCTTGCTTACGATGTTACTCTGTTTTTACTTAATACTCTAGATGCATGCTGGATAGCGGTCGATGAGTGGAGTAATAGTAGTAGATGCAGAATCGTTTCGATCTACTTGTTTTGGACGTGATGCCTATATACATGATCATTGCCTAGATATACTCATAACTATGCTCAATTCTGTCAATTGCTCAACAGTAATTTGTTCACCCACCGTAGATACTTATGCTCTTGAGAGAAGCCACTAGTGAAACCTATGGCCCGGGGGTCTATTCTCATCATATCAATCTATATCACTTTATTTACTTGCTTTGTTTTTACTTTGCCTTTACTTTTACTTTGCATCTATCTATCAAAAATACCAAAAATATTATCTCTATCAGATCTCACTCTCGTAAGTGACTGTGAAGGGATTGACAACCCCTAAGCATTGGTTGCGAGTTGCTATCGTTTTGTGTAGGTACGAGGGACTTGTGCGTGGTCTCCTACTGGATTGATACCTTGGTTCTAAAAAATTGAGGGAAATACTTACGCTACTTTACTGCATCATCCTCTCCTCTTCGGGGAAATCCAACGCAGTGCTCAAGAGGTAGCAAGAAGAATTTCTGGCGCCGTTGTCGGGGAGGCTCACGCAAGCAAGTCAACCATACCAAGTACCCATCGCAATCCCTATCTCTCGCATTACATTATTTTCCATTTGCCTCTCGTTTTCCTCTCCCCCACTTCACCCTTGCCGTTTTATTTGCCCTATCTTTCCCAATCTCCACCTCTCTTTCCCGTTTGCCTTTTTCCCGTCACCTTTCTATTTGCTTGTGTGTTGGATTACTTGTTGCCATGGCACAAGATAATACCAAATTGTGTGATTTCTCGAATACCAATAATAATGATTTCCTTAGTACTCCGATTGCTCCTCTTAATAATGATGAGTCTTGTGAAATCAATACTGCTTTGTTGAATCTTGTTCTGAAAGATCAATTCGCCGGCCTTCCTAGTGAAGATGCTGCTACTCATCTAAACAATTTTGTTGATTTGTGTGATATGCAAAAGAAGAAAGATACGGATAACAATATTGTCAAATTGAAGTTATTTCCGTTTTCACTTAGAGATCGTGCTAAAGTTTGGTTTTCATCTTTGCCTAAAAATAGTATTGATTCTTGGAACAAGTGCAAAGATGCTTTTATCTCTAAGTATTTTCCTCCCACTAAGATTATCACTCTTAGGAACGATATCATGAATTTTAAACAACTTGATCATGAGCATGTTGCCCAATCTTGGGAAAGAATGAAATTAATGCTTCGCAATTGCCCTACTCATGGTTTGAATTTATGGATGATCATACAAAAATTTTATGCCGGATTGAATTTTGCTTCTAGAAATCTTTTAGATTCAGCCGCGGGAGGTACTTTTATGGAAATTACGTTAGGGGATGCTACCAAATTGCTTGATAATATTATGGCTAATTATTCTCAATGGCACACCGAAAGATCTTTTAGTAAAAAAGTGCATGCTACAGAAGAAATCAATGTTTTGAGTGAAAAGATGGATGAACTTATGAAGATGTTTGCTCCTAAAAATACTCCTCTTGATCCCAATGATATGCCTTTATCTACTTTTCTTGAGAATAATAATGAATCTATGGATGTGAATTTTGTTGGTAGGAATAGTTTTGGAAACAACGCTTATAGAAGGAATTTTAATCCTAGGCCTTATCCTAGTAATCCTTCTAATAATTATGGAAATTCCTACACTAACTCTTATGGAAATTTTAATAAGATGCCCTCTGAATTTGAGAGTAGTGTTAAAGAGTTTATGAATTCACAAAAGAATTTTAATGCTTTGCTTGAAGAGAAATTGCTTAAAGTTGATGATTTGGCTAGGAACGTTGATAGAATTTCCCTTGAAATTGATTCTTTAAAGCTTAGATCTATTCCTCCTAAACATGATATCAATGAGTCTCTCAAAGCCATGAGAATTTCCATTGATGAGTGCAAGGAAAGAACCGCTAGGATGCGTGCTTCCAAAGATGCCTTTATTAAAGCGTGTTCTTCCAATCCCTATGAAAATCAAGATGAAGATCTAAAAGTTATTGATGTGTCCCCCATTAAATCTTTGTTTTGCAATATGAATCTTGATGAATCTGAAGATTATCTTCCTTTACCTAGAAGGCGTTCTAAGAATTCGGAGTTTCTAGATCTTGATGATGAAATTGATGAAAGTGGGATTGAATTAAATAAAACCCGTGATGTTGCTAAACCCACTATTTTGGATCTCAAGGAATTTAATTATGAAAATTGTTCTTTGATTGGTTGTATTTCCTTGTAGCAATCCGTGCTAGATTCTCCTCATGCTTATAGTCAAAATAAGGCCTTTACCGAACATATTGTTGATGCCTTGATGCAATCTTATGAAGAAAAACTTGAGTTGAAAGTTTCTATCCCTAGAAAACTCTATGATGAGTGGGAACCTACTATTAAAATTAAAATTAAAGATTTTGAGTTTCATGCTTTGTGTGATTTGGGTGCTAGTGTCTCTACTATCCCCAAAACTTTATGTGATTTGCTAGATTTCCGTGATTTTGATGATTGCTCTCAAAACTTGCATCTTGCGGATTCCACTATTAAAAAGCCTATGGGAAGAATTAATGATGTTCTTATTGTTGCAAATAGGAATTATGTGCCCGTAGATTTTATCGTTCTTGATATAGATTGCAATCCTTCATGTCCTATTATTCTTGGTAGACCTTTCCTTAGAACGATTGGTGCAATTATTGATATGAAGGAAGGGAATATTAGATTCCAATTTCCCTTAAAGAAGGGTATGGAACACTTCCCTAGAAAGAAAATAAAATTACCATATGAATCTATCATGAGAGCCACTTATGGATTGCCTACCAAAGATGGCAATACCTAGATCTATCCTTGCTTTTATGCCTAGCTAGGGGCGTTAAACGATAGCGCTTGTTGGGAGGCAGCCCAATTTTATTTTGTCTTTTTTGTTTTTGCTTCTGTTTAGGAATAAATAATCCATCTACCTTCTGTTTGGATGTGGTTTTTGTTGGAAATATGCCCTAGAGGCAATAATAAATTAGTTATTATTATATTTCCTTGTTCATGATAATCGTTTATTATCCATGCTATAATTGTATTGATAGGAAACTCAGATACATGTGTGGATACATAGACAACACCATGTCCCTAGTAAGCCTCTAGTTGACTAGCTCGTTGATCAATTGATGGTTACGGTTTCCTGACCATGGACATTGGATGTCGTTGATAATGGGATCACATCATTAGGAGAATGATATGATGGACAAGACCCAATCCTAAGCCTAGCACAAAGATCGTGTAGTTTGTATGCTAAAGCTTTTCTAATGTCAAGTATCATTTCCTTAGACCATGAGATTGTGCAACTCCCGGATATCGTAGAAATGCTTTGGGTGTACCAAACGTCACAACGTAACTGGGTGGCTATAAAGGTAAACTACGAGTATCTCCGAAAGTGTCTGTTGGGTTGGCACGAATCGAGACTGGGATTTGTCACTCCGTGTGACGGAGAGGTATCTCTGGGCCCACTCGGTAGGACATCATCATAATGTGCACAATGTGACCAAGGGGTTGATCACGAGATGATGTGTTACGGAACGAGTAAAGAGACTTGCCAGTAACGAGATTGAACAAGGTGTCGGGATACCGACGATCGAATCTCGGGCAAGTACTATACCGCTAGACAAAGGGAATTGAATACGGGATTGATTGAATCCTCGACATCGTGGTTCATCCGATGAGATCATCGTGGAACACGTGGGAGCCAACATGGTATCCAGATCCCGCTGTTGGTTATTGGCTGGAGAGTTGTCTCGGTCATGTCTATGTGTCTCCCGAACCCGTAGGGTCTACACACTTAAGGTTCGATGATGCTAGGGTTATAGGGAATAGATATAAATGGTTACCGAATGTTGTTAGGAGTCCCGGATGAGATCCCGGACGTCACGAGGAGTTCCGGAATGGTCCGGAGGTAAAGATTTATATATGGGAAGTCCTGTTTTGGTCACCGGAAAAGTTTCGGGTGTTATCGGTAATGTACCGGGACCACCGGGAGGGTCCCGGGGGTCCACCAAGTGGGGCCACCGGCCCCAGAGGGCTGCATGGGCCAAGTGTGGGAGGGGACCAGCCCCAGGTGGGCTGGTGCGCCCCCCACAAGGGCCCAAGGCGCCTAGGGTTTGGGGAGGGGACTGCTCCACCTTGCTTGGGGGGCAAGTTTTCCCCTCTCCCCCCCCCCCTTGGCCGCCACCCTAGATGGGTTTGGGGCTGCCACACCCCTTGGGGTGGGAACCCTAGAGGGGGCGCACCCCCCTCCCTCTCCCCTATATATACTTGAGGTTCTGGGGGTGCCATACACAAGAGTTTCCACCTCTCCCTGGCGCAGCCCTACCTCTCTTTCTCCTTGTCTCTCGCGGTGCTTGGCGAAGCCCTGCTGGATTGCCACGCTCCTCCATCACCACTATGCCGTTGTGCTGCTGCTGGACGGAGTCTTCCTCAACCTCTCCCTCTCTCCTTGCTGGATCAAGGCAT
Source organism: Triticum timopheevii (assembly GCA_963921465.1). Taxonomy (NCBI): domain Eukaryota; kingdom Viridiplantae; phylum Streptophyta; class Magnoliopsida; order Poales; family Poaceae; genus Triticum; species Triticum timopheevii. The sequence continues at coordinate 422,658,846 of OY997274.1, forward strand.
GGGAGACGTCACCGGGCTGCACGTGTGTTGAACGCGGAGGTGCCGTCCGTTCGGCACTAGGATCTCCGGTGATTTGGATCACAATGAGTACGACTCCTTCAACCCCGTTCTCTTGAACGCTTCCGCTTAGCGATCTACAAGGGTATGTAGATGCACTCCCCTCTCTCTCGTTGCTAGTTTCTCCATAGATAGATCTTGGTGACTCGTAGGAAAATTTTGAATTTCTGCTACGTTCCCCGACAGTGGCATCATGAGCTAGGTCTATGCGTAGTTTCTATGCACGAGTAGAACACAAGTTGTTGTGGGCGTTGATTTTGTTCAATATGCTTACCGTTACTAGTCCAATCTTGTTTCGATGGTATTGTGGGATGAAGCGGCCCGGACCGACCTTACACATACACTTACGTGAGACAGGTTCCACCGACTGACATGCTCTTGTTGCATAAGGTGGATAGCGGGTGCCAGTCTCTCCCACTTTAGTCGGATCGGATTCGATGAAAAGGGTCCTTATGAAGGGTAAATAGCAATTGACATATCACGTTGTGGTTTTTGCATAGGTAAGAAACATTCTTGCTAGAAACCCATAGCAGCCACGTAAAACATGCAAACAACAATTAGAGGACGTCTAACTTGTTTTTTCAGGGTATGCTACGTGATGTGATATGGCCAAAAAAATGTGATGAATGATATGTGATGTATGAGATTGATCATGTTCTTGTAATAGGAGTCACGACTTGCATGTCGATGAGTATGACAACCGGCAGGAGCCATAGGAGTTCTCTTAATTTATTGTATGACCTGTGTGTCAATGAACAACGCCATGTAATTACTTTACTTTATTGCTAAACCGTTAGCCATAGTAGTAGAAGTAATAGTTGGCGAGACAACTTCATGGAGACACGATGATGGAGATCATGGTGTCATGCCGGTGACGATGATGATCATGGAGCCCCAAAGATGGAGATCAAAAGGAGCAAAATGATATTGGCCATATTATGTCACTTTTTTGATTGCATGTGATGTTTATCATGTTTATGCATCTTATTTGCTTAGAACGACGGTAGCTTAAATAAGATGATCCCTCGCAATAATTTCAAGAAAAGTGTTCCCCTAACTATGCTCCATTGCGAAGGTTCGTTGTTTCGAAGCACCACGTGATGATCGGGTGTGATAGATTCTAACGTTCGAATACAACGGGTGTAAGCCAGATTTACACACGCAATACACTTAGGTTGACTTGATGAGCCTAGCATGTATAGACATGGCCTCGGAACATGGAAGACCGAAAGGTCGAGCATGAGTCGTATAGAAGATACGATCAACATGAAGATGTTCACCGACGTTGACTAGTCCGTCTCACGTCATGATCGGACACGGCCTAGTTGACTCAGATCATGTAATCACTTAGATAACTAGAGGGATGTCTGTCTGAGTGGGAGTTCATAAGATGAACTTAATTATCCTGAACATAGTCAAAAGGTCTTTGCAAATTATGTCGTAAGCTCGCGCTTTAGTTCTACTGTTTAGGTATGTTCCTAGAGAAAATTCAGTTGAAAGTTGATAGTAGCAATTATGCGGACTGGGTCCGTAAACTAAGGATTGTCCTCGCTGCTTCGTAGAAGGCTTATGTCCTTAATGCACCGCTCAGTGTGTTGAACCTCGAACGTCGTCTATGGATGTTGCGAACATCTGACATACACGTTCTGATAACTACGTGGTAGTTCAGTAATGTTAAATGGTTTAGAGTTGAGGCACTGAAGACGATTTCGAAACATCGCGAAACATATGAGATATTTCAAGGGCTGAAATTGGGATTTCAGGCTCGTGCCCACGTCAAGAGGTATAAGACCTCCGATGAGTTTCTAAGCCTGCAAACTAAGGAAGAAAAGCTCAATCGTTGAGCTTGTGCTCAGATTGTCTGAGTACAACAATCACTTGAATCAAGTGGGAGTTGATCTTCTAGATGAGATAGTGATGTTTCTCTAAAGTCATTGCCACCAAGCTGCTAGAGCTTCATGATGAACTATAACATATCAGGGATAGATATGATGATCCTTGAGATATTTGCGATGTTTGACACCGCAAAAGTAGAAATCAAAAAGGAGCATCAATTGTTGATGGTTGGTGAAACCACTAGTTTCAAGAAGGGCAAGGGCAAGAAGGGATACTTCATGAAATGGAATATCAGCTGCTGCTCTAGTGAAGAAACCCAAGGTTGAACCCAAACTCGAGACTAAGTGCTTCTGTAATAAGGGGAACTGCCACTAGAGCAGAATTACCCTAGATACTTGGTAGATGAGAAGGCTGGCAAGGTTGATAGAAGTATATTGTATATACATTATGTTAATGTGTACTTTACTAGTACTCCTAGTAGCACCAGGGTATTAGATACCAGTTCGGTTGCTAAGTGTTAGTAACTCGAAATAAAAGGCTGCGGAGTAAACGGAGACTAGCTAAAGGTGAGCTGGCGATATGTGTTGGAAGTTTTTCCAAGCTTGATGTGATCAAGCATCGCACGCTCCCTCTACCATCGAGATTGGTGTTAAACCTAAATAATTGTTATTTGGTGTTTGCGTTGAGCATAGACATGATTGGATTATGTCTGTCGCAATACGGTTATTCATTTAAGGAGAATAATGGTTACTCTGTTTATTTGAATAATACCTTCAATGGTCTTGCACCCAAAATGAATGGTTTATTGAATCTCGATCGTAGTGATACACATGTTCATGCCAAAAGATATAAGATAGTAATGATAGTACCACCTACTTGTGGCACTGCCATGTAAGTCATATTGGTATAAAATGCATGAAGAAGCTCCATGTTAATGGATCTTTGGACTCACTCGTTTTTGAAAAGATTGAGACATGTGAACCATGTCTATTGGTATATATGCATGAAGAAACTCCATGCAGATGGACCGTTTGGACTCACTTGATTTTGAATCACTTGAGACATGCAAATCATACCATATGGGCAAGATGACTGAAAGCCTCGGTTTCAGTGAAATGGAACAAGAAAGCAACTTGTTGGAAGTAATACATTTTGATGTGTGCAGTCCAATGAGTGCTGAGGCACGCAGTGGATATCGTTATGTTCTTACTTCACAAATGATTTGAGTAGGTACTAAGAATATTTGCTTGATGAAACACAAGTCTGAATTATTGAATGGTTCAAGTAATTTCAGAGTGAAGTTGAAGATCTTCGTGACAAGAGGATAAAATGTCTATGATATGATCATAGAGATGAATATCTGAGTTACGAGTTTTGGCACACAATTAAGACATTGTGGAAATTGTTTCACAATTAATACCGCCTGGAACACCATAGTGTGATGGTGTGTCCGAACATCATGGTTGCACCCTATTGGATATGGTGCATACCATGATGTCTCTTATCAAATTACCACTATCGTTCATGGGTTAGGCACTAGAGACAACTACATTCACTTTAAATAGGGCACCACGTAACTCCATTGAGACGACAGCGTATGAACTATGGTTTGGAGAAACCTAAGCTGTCGTTCCTTAAAAGTTTGGGGCTGCTATGCGGAAAAGTTTCAGGCTGATAAGCTCGAACCCAAAGTGGATAAATGCATCTTCATAGAATACCCAAAACAGTTGGGTATACCTCCTATTTCAGATCCGGAAGCAAGAGTGATTGTTTCTAGAAACGGGTCCTTTCTCAAGAAAAAGTTTCTCTCGAAAGAATTGAGTGGGAGGATGGTGGAGACTTGATATGATTAATGAACCATCACTTCAACTAGTGTGTAGCAGGGCACAGGAAGTTGTTCCTATGGCGCCTACACCAATTGAAGTGGAAGCTTATGATAGTGATCATGAAACTTCGGATCAAGTCACTACCAAACCTCGTAGGTCGACAAGGATGCGTACTGCTTCAGAGTGGTACATAATCCTGTCTTAGGAGGTCATGTTGCTAGACAACAATGAACCTACGAGCTATGGAGAAGCGATGGTGGACCCGGATTCCGGCAAATGGCTAGAGTCCATAAAATCCGAGAGAGGATCCATGTATGAAAACAAAGTGTAGACTTTGGAAGAACTACTTAATGGTCGTAAGGCTGTTGGGTACATATGGATTCTAAGAGGGAAGACAGACAATGATGGTATGTGTCACCATTAAGAAAGCTCAGCTTGTCGCTAAGATGTTTTCGACAAGTTCAAGGAGTTGACTACGATGAGACTTTCTCACCCGTAGTGATGCTAAGAGTCTGTTGGAATCTTATTAGCAGTTAGTGCATTATTTATGAAATCTTGCAGATAGGATGTCAAAACATTGTTTCCTCGAAAGTTTTCTTGAGGAAAGGTTGTATGTGATACAACCAGAAGGTTTTGTCAATCCTAAAAGATGATAACAAGTATGCAAAGCTCCAGCAATCCTTCTAAGGACTGGAGTAAGCATCTCGGAGTTGGAATATACACTTTGATGAGATGATCAAAGATTTTGGGTTTATACAAAGTTTATGAGAAACTTGTATCTCCAAAGAAGTGAGTGGGAGCACTATAGCATTTCTGATGAGTATATGTTGTTGACATATTGTTGATCGGAAATGATGTAGAATTTCTGGAAAGCATATAGGGTTATTTGAAAAGAGTTTTTCAAGGGAAAACATGGATTAAGTTACTTGAACATTGAGCATCAAGATCTATGAGGATAGATCAAAAACGCTTAATGGTACTTTCAAATGAGCACATACCTTGACATGATCTTGAAGGTGTTTAAGATGGATCAGTAAAAGAAGGAGTTCTTGCCTGAGTTGTAAGGTATGAAGTTAAGACTTAAAGCTCGACCACGGCAGAAGAGAGAGAAAGGACGAAGGTCGTCCCCTATGCTTTAGACGTAGGCTCTACATATGCTATGCTGAGTACCGCACCTGATGTGTGCCTTGCCACGTGTCTGGCAAGGGGGTACAAGAGTGATCCAGGAATGGATCATTGGACAGCGGTCAAAATTGTCCTTGGAGTAATAAGGACATGTTTCTCGATTATGGAGGTGATAAAGAGTTCGGCGTAAAGGGTTACATCGATGCAAGCTTTAACACCTATCCGAATGACTCTGAGTAGCAAACCGGATACGTATAGTGGAGAAACCATTTGGAATAGCTCCAAGTGGAGCGTGGAAGCAACATTTACAATATGACCTAGAGATTTGTGAAGTACATATCGCTGAAGGTTACAGACCCGTTGACTAAAACCTCTCTCACAAGAAAAACATGATCAAAACCCAGAACTCATTGAGTCTTAATCACATGATGATGTGAACTAGTTTAGTGACACTAGTAAACTCTTTGGATGTTGGTCACATGGCAATGTGACCTGTGAGTGTTAATCACATGGCGATGTGAACTAGATTATTGACTCTAGTGCAAGTGGGAGACTATTGGAAATATGCCCTAGAGCAATAATAAATTAGTTATTATTATATTTCCTTGTTCATGATAATCGTTTATTATCCATCCTATAATTGTATTGATAGGAAACTCAGATACATGTGTGGATACATAGACAACACCATATCCCTAGTAAGCCTCTAGTTGACTAGCTCGTTGATCAATAGATGGTTACGGTTTCCTGACCATGGACATTGGATGTCGTTGATAACGGGATCACATCATTAGGAGAATGATGTGATGGACAAGACCCAATCCTAAGCCTAGCACAAAGATCGTGTAGTTCGTATGCTAAAGCTTTTCTAATGTCAAGTATCATTTCCTTAGACCATGAGATTGTGCAACTCCCGGATACCGTAGGAATGCTTTGGGTGTACCAAACGTCACAACGTAACTGGGTGGCTATAAAGGTAAACTACGGGTATCTCCGAAAGTGTCTGTTGGGTTGGCACGAATCGAGACTGGGATTTGTCACTCCGTGTGACGGAGAGGTATCTCTGGGCCCACTCGGTAGGACATCATCATAATGTGCACAATGTGACCAAGGGGTTGATCACGGGATGATGTGTTACGGAACGAGTAAAGAGACTTGCCGGTAACGAGATTGAACAAGGTGTTGGGATACCGACGATCGAATCTCGGGCAAGTACTATACCGCTAGACAAAGGGAATTGAATACGAGATTGATTGAATCCTCGACATCGTGGTTCATCCAATGAGATCATCATGGAACATGTGGAAGCCAACATGGGTATCCAGATCCCGCTGTTGGTTATTGGCCGGAGAGTTGTCTCGGTCATGTCTACGTGTCTCCCGAACCCGTAGGGTCTACACACTTAAGGTTCGATGATGCTAGGGTTATAGGGAATAGATATACGTGGTTACCGAATGTTGTTAGGAGTCCCGTATGAGACCCCGGACGTCACGTGGAGTTCCGGAATGGTCCGGAGGTAAATATTTATATATGGGAAGTCCTGTTTTGGTCACCGGAAAAGTTTCGGGTGTTATCGGTAATGTACCGGGACCACCGGGAGGGTCCCGGGGGTCCACCAAGTGGAGCCACCAGCCCCAGAGGGCTGCATGGGCCAAGTGTGGGAGGGGACCAGCCCCAGGTGGGCTGGTGCGCCCCCCACAAGGGCCCAAGGCGCCTAGGGTTTGGGGAGGGGACTCCTCCACCTTGCTTGGGGGCAAGTTTTCCCCTCTCCCCCCCCTTGGCCGCCACCCTAGATGGGTTTGGGGTTGCCACACCCCTTGGGGTGGGAACCCTAGAGGGGGCGCACCCCCTCCCTCTCCCCTATATATACTTGAGGTTCTGGGGCTGCCATACACAAGAGTTTCCACCTCTCCCTGGCGCAGCCCTACCTCTCTTTCTCCTTGTCTCTCGCGGTGCTTGGCGAAGCCCTGCTGGATTGCCACGCTCCTCCATCACCACCATGCCGTTGTGCTGCTGCTGGACGGAGTCTTCCTCAACCTCTCCCTCTCTCCTTGCTGGATAAAGGCACGGGAGACGTCACCGGGCTTCACGTGGGTTGAACGCGGAGGTGCCGTCCGTTCGGCACTAGGATCTCCGGTGATTTGGATCACGATGAGTACGACTCCTTCAACCCCGTTCTCTTGAACGCTTCCGCTTAGCGATCTACAAGAGTATGTAGATGCACTACCCTCTCTCTCGTTGCTAGTTTCTCCATAGATAGATCTTGGTGACTCGTAGGAAAATTTTGAATTTCTGCTACGTTCCCCGACAGTTTTATGTTTTAATTAGTGTTTGTGCCAAGTAGGACCTATAGGATAACCTACAATGATAGTTGATTTTATTCTGCTGAAAAACATAAACTTTGCGCGCACGAATTTAGTTATGATAAATCAAAGGAACGTACTTTTGCGTTGATTCTTTTTTCTGCTGATCAATAAACAAATTGTCCAGGACTTCCTATTTTGGTAGAATTTTTAGAGTTCCAGAAGTTTGCGTTAGTTACAGATTTCTACAGATTCTGTTTTTCGTGTGTTGTTTGCTTATTTTGATGAATCTATGGCTAGAAAATTAGTTTATAAATCATAGAGAAGTTGGAATACAGTAGGTTTAACACCAATATAAATAAAGAATGAGTTAATTACAGTACTTTGAAGTAGTATTTTGTTTTCTTTCTCTAACAGAGCTCACGAGATTTCTGTTGAGTTTTGTGTTGTGAAGTTTTCAAGTTTTGGGTGAATTCTTTTGATGGATTATGGAACAAGGAGTGGCAAGAGCCTAAGCTTGGGGATTCCCATGGAACCCCCAAGATAATCCAGGGACACCAAAAAGTCAAAGCTTGGGGATGCCCCGGAAGGCATCCCCTCTTTTCGTCCACTTCCATCGGTAATTTACTTGGAGCTATATTTTTATTCACCAACATGATATGTGTTTTGCTTGGAGCGTCTTGTATTATTTGTGTCTTTGCTTGCTAGTCTACAACAATAATCCTTGTTGTACACACCTTTTGAGAGAGCCATACATGAATTGGAATTTGTTAGAATACTATATGTGCTTCACTTATATCTTTTGAGCTTGATAGTTTTGCTCATAGTGCTTCACTTATATCTTTTGAGCGTGATAATTTTTGCTCTAGTACTTCACTTAGATCTTTCAGAGCACGGTGGTGGATTTGTTTTAAAGAAACTATTTGATCTCTCATGCTTCACTTAGATTATTTTGAGAGTCTTTAATAGCATGGTAATTTGCTTAATGTTAATATACTTGGTGTTCAAGATATGTGAAACTTTCTTTTGAGTGAATTGAATACTAAGATAAGTTTGATGCTTGATAATTGTTTTGAGATATGGAGGTGATAATATCAAAGTCGTGCTAGTTGGGTGATTATGAATTTGATAAATACTTGTGTTGAAGTTTGCAAGTCCCGTAGCATGCACCTATGGTTAAAGTTGTGTAACAAATTTGAAACATGAAGTGTACCTGGCTTGTGCATCCTTATGAGTGGCGATCGGGGACGAGCGATGGTCTTTTCCTACCAATCTATCCCCCTAGGAGCATGCGCATAGTACTTGAATTTTTTATGACTTCTAAATTTTTGCAATAAGTATATGAGTTCTTTTGACTAATGTTGAGTCCATGGATTATACGCACTCTCACCTTTCCACCTTTGCTAGCCTCTTCGGTACCGTGCATTGCCCTTTCTCACCTTGAGAGTTGGCGCAAACTTCGCCGGTGCATCCAAACCCCGTGATACGATACAATCTATCACACATAAACCTCCTTATATCTTCCTCAAAACAGCCACCATACCTACCTATCATGGCATTTCCATAGCCATTCCGAGATATATTGCCATGCACTTCCACCACCATCATCATGACATGCATTACTTTTGTCATATTGCCATTGCATGATCTTGTAGTTGACATCGTATTTGTGGCAAAGCCACCATGCATTATTTTCCATACATGTCACTCTTGATTCATTGCACCATCCCGGTACACCACCGAAGGCATTCATATAGAGTCATATCTTGTTCTAAGTTTCGAGTTGTAATCCTTGTGTTGTAATCAATAGAAGTGTGATGATCATCATTATTAGAGCATTTCCCAAATTTAAAAAAAGGCCAAAAAGAAAAAAAGAAAGGCCCAAAAAAAGGGCAATGCTACTATATCTTTTTCCACACTTGTGCTTCAAAGTAGCACCTTGTTCTTCATGTAGTGAGTCTCATATATTGTGCTTCAAAGTAGCACCTTGTTTCTCATGTAGTGAGTCTCATAAGTTGTCTTTTTATACTAGTGGGAATTTTTCATTATAGAACTTGGCTTGTATATTCCTACGATGGGCTTCCTCAAATGCCCTAGGTCTTCGTGAGCAAGGAAGTTGGATGCACAACCACTAGTTTTCTTTTGTTGAGCATTCATAGCTCTAGTGCATCCGTTGCATGGCAATCCCTACTCCTCATGTTGATATCTATTGATGGGCATCTCCATAGCCTGTTGATACGCCTAGTTGATGTGAGACTTTCTCCTTTTTTGTCTTCTCCACACAAATCCCCATCATCATATTCTATTCCACCCATAGTGCTATATCCATGGCTCACGCTCATATATCGCATGAAGGTTGAAAAAGTTTGAGATTATTTAAGTATGAAACAATTGCTTGGCTTGTCATCGGGGGTATAGAAGTTGGGAACATATTTGTGTGACGAAAATGAAGCATAGCCTAACTATATGATTTTGTAGGGATGAACTTTCTTTTGCCATGTTATTTTGAGAAGACATGATTGCTTTGATTAGTATGCTTGAAGTATTATTATTTTTGTGTCAATATGAACTTTTGTCTTGAATCTTTTGGATCTGAATATTCATATCACAATTAAGAAGATTTACATTGAAATTATGCCAAAGTATCACTCCGCGTCAAAAAATCTTTTTTATCATTTACCTACTCGAGGACGAGCAGGAATTAAGCTTGGGGATGCTTGATACGTCTCCAACGTATCTATAATTTTTGATTGCTCCGTGCTACTTTATCTACTGTTTTGGACTATATTGGGCTTTATTTTCCACTTTTATATTACTTTTGGGACTAACCTATTAACCGGAGGCCCAGCCCAGAATTGTTGTTTTTTGCCTTTTTCAGTATTTCGAAGAAACAGAATATCAAACGGAGTCCAAATGGAATGAAACCTTCGGGATCGTGATTTTCCAACCGAACGTGACCCAGGAGACTTGGACCCTACTCCAAGCAGTGCCCGAGGAGGTCACGAGGGTGGAGGGCGCCCCCCCTGGGCGCGCCCCCTACCTCGTGGGCCCCTCGGAGCTCCACCGACGTACTCCTTCCTCCTATATATACCTATGTATCCCCGAACGATCACAACAGGAGCCAAAAACCTAATTCCACCGCCGCAACCTTCTGTATCCACAAGATCCCATCTTGGGGCCTGTTCCGGAGCTCCACCGGAGGGGGGCATCCACCACGGAGGGCTTCTACATCATCACCATAGCCCTCCAATGAAGTGTGAGTAGTTTACTTCAGATCTTCGGGTCAGATGGCTTCTTCTCTCTTTTTGGATCTCAATACAATGTTCTCCCCCTCTCTCGTGGAGATCTATTCGATGTAATCTTCTTTTCGCGGTGTGTTTGTTGAGACCGATGAATTGTGGGTTTATGATCCAGTATTATCTATGGAAAATATTTGATTCTTCTCTGAATTCTTTTATGTATGATTGAGTTATCTTTGCAAGTCTATTCGAATTATCTTTTTGGTTTGGCCAACTAGATTGGTAGTTCTTGCAATGGGAGAAGTGCTTAGCTTTGGGTTCAATCTTGCGGTGTCCTTACTCAGTGACAGAAAGAGTTGCAAGGCACGTATTGTATTGTTGCCATCGAGGATAACAAGATGGGGTTTTTATCATATTGCATGAATTTATCCCTCTACATCATGTCATCTTGCTTACGGCGTTACTCTGTTTTTACTTAATACTGTAGATGCATGCTGGATAGCGGTCGATGAGTGGAGTAATAGTAGTAGATGCAGAATCGTTTCGATCTACTTGTTTTGGACGTGATGCCTAGATACATGATCATTGCCTAGATATACTCATAACTATGCTCAATAATGTCAATTGCTCAACAGTAATTTGTTCACCCACTGTAGAATACTTATGCTCTTGAGAGAAGCCACTAGTGAAACCTATGGCCCCCGGGTCTATTCTCATCATATCAATCTATATCACTTTATTTACTTGCTTTGTTTTTACTTTGCCTTTACTTTTACTTTGCATCTATCTATCAAAAATACCAAAAATATTATCTCTATCAGATCTCACTCTCATAAGTGACCGTGAAGGGATTGACAACCCCTAAGCGTTGGTTGCGAGTTGCTATCGTTTTGTGTAGGTACGAGGGACTTGTGCGTGGTCTCCTACTGGATTGATACCTTGGTTCTCAAAAACTGAGTGAAATACTTACGCTACTTTAATGCATCATCCTCTCCTCTTTGGGGAAATCCAACGCAGTGCTCAAGAGGTAGCAGTGGTGGACGTGCACAAGATTTCATCTATGCCCACCAATGTCGAGTGGGGCGATGCCTCGTCTTCTAAGGTATTGGGACTTGGCAAGGTTATCATTTCTCATGATCTCACGATCGACAAAGTCATACTTGTTGAGTCCCTTGCATACAATTTACTTTCCATTCGTCAACTTGCACTCATGGGCTTTGCCACTTTCCTTGAAATTGATACCGTGGCCCTCTTGTGGAGCAAGACTCTTAAAGTAGCCTTTGTTGGGCATGTCGAGAATGGTCTCTATGTGATTAACTTTCCGGAGAGACCCACTAAGACCGCGACATGCCTAATGGATAAAGTTGATGTGGGATGGCTTTGGCATCGCCGTTTAGACCATTTCAATATGATTGCAAAGTCTTCTCAAGGGGGACCATGTTCGTGGACTAACAAATGTTAGTTTTGCCAAAGATCGTGCTTGCAGTGCTTGTATTGAAGGGAAGCTACATGAGAAGCCTCACCCTACCACGACTATCATCTACTCGAAGAGCCCTTAGAGCTCCTTCACTTGGATCTCTTTGGACCTCCATCCTTTGATAGTCTTGGGGGTAGAAAGTATTGCTTGGTGCTTGTGCATGATTATTCAAGATACACTTGGGTGTACTTCTTCAAGAGGAAGAGTGAGACCCAACAAACCGTCATTGACTTTGCAAATGAAGCTCAACACCAACACAATGCAAAGATCTTGATGATAAGAAGTGACAACGGCTCCGAGTTCAAGAACTACACCTTGGATGCATTTCTTAGTGATGAGGGGATCAAGCATCAATATTCTACACCTTACACCCCTCACCAAAATGGTGTAGCGGAGAGGAAGAACCGGACCTTGATGGATGTGGCAAGGACCATGATGGCAGATTTCAGGTCTCCTTACAACTTTTGGGCCGAAGCCATCAACACCGCTTGTCATGCATCCAATCGGCTCTATCTCCGCAAGGGCTTGAACAAAACTCCATATGAGATACTCACCGGTAACAAGACCAACCTCAAGTACTTTCAGGTGTTCGGGTGTAAGTGTTTCATTCTCAAGAAAGGTGTTCATTTGTCTAAATTTGAGGCTAGAGCTCATGAGGGCATATTTGTTGGTTATGCTACAAACTCCCACGCTTACCGTGTCCTCAATAAGTCCACGGGACTTATTGAGGAGACGTGTAACCTAGAGTTTGATGAGAATAACGGCTCCCATGTGGAGCAAAGTGGTACTTGTGATGTAGGTGATGAAATTTCTCCCCAAGCCATAAGAAGAATGGGTGTTGGTTTTATCCTACCCATTGAGGAACCCCTTGTGGCCGAAGGAGAAGGACAATGTTCCACTCAAGTGGAACCATCACCAACCCCAGACCCACACGCTTCCGAAGAACAAAGTGAAGGTCCTCAACTGAATGAACAAGATCAAGGGCAAGATCAACCTCAAGATGGTGTTGAACCACCAAGTGATTCCCAAGGTCAAGTTCTCTCTTCCAAGCGAGTTCAAGATCAAGAGCAAGCTCAAGATCAAGAACAAGCTCAAGACGACGCTCAAGATGATCAAGTTACCGCTCCTCAACTCATTCCTGAGGAGGAATTGGAGCGTCGTGCCACCAATATTGCATCCAAGCTCACTACCAAGGGTCATCTCATGACGAATGTGCTTGGAAGCATAAGAAAGGGGGTAAGCACTCGTAGACAATTAGCAAACTGTTGTGAACATCATGCGTTTTTTTCTTGTGTTGAACCCCAAAAGGTCTATGAGGCGCTCGAGGATCCGGGTTGGCTTAATGCCATGCATGAAGAACTCAACAACTTAGAGCACAACAAGGTGTGGAGATTGGTGCCAAAGCCAATGGGGAATCATAATGTCATTGGAACCAAGTGGATATTTAAGAACAATCAAGATGCTCATGGGATTATCATTCGCAACAAGGCTCGGTTAGTAGCACAAGGCTACTCCCAAGTCGAGGGTATCGACTACGGTGAAACCTTTGATCCCGTCGCTCGCCTTGAATCCATTCGTTTGTTGATTTCTTATGCTTTTCATCATAACCTTAAGTTGCAACAAATGGATGTGAAGAGTGCTTATCTTAATGGTCCTACTAATGAGTTGGTGTATGTCAAACAACCCCCCGGGTTCGAGGATCCCTATTTCTCCGATCATGTGTACCAACTCGATAAGGCACTCTATGGCCTTAAACAAGCCCCACGTGTGTGGTATGACCACCTTACCGAGTTGTTGCAAGATCGTGGGTTTGAAATTGGGAAAATCGACCCCGCTCTTTTTAATAAGAAGGTCAAAGGGGAGTTGTTTGTATGCCAACTATATGTTGATGATATTATCTTTGGTTCCCCTAACAAAGCTTTCAATGAGGAATTTGCCGCTCTCATGACCTCAAGGTTCAATATGTCCATGATGGGAGAGTTGAAGTTCTTTCTCGGGTTCGAAGTCAAGCAAAGAAGATAAGGAACCTTCATCAACCAAGCCAAATACACTCAAGACATGCTCAAGATATTCAAGCTAAGTGATGTCAAGCCGGCTTCCACTCCAATGCCCGTAAAATGCCAGCTTGACATAGACCCCAATGGTAAAGCGGTGGATCAAAAGTTATATCGCTTCATGATTGGCTCCTTGATTTACCTTTGTGCATCTATACCGGATATCATGTTGAGTGTGGGAATTTGTGCATAGTTTCAATTCGCACCTAAGGAAAGCCACTTTGCGGAGGTCAAGCGAATCTTTCGATATTTGGCTCATACCCCAAACTTTGTCTTATGGTACCCTAGAGGAGCAAACTTCAACCTTGTAGGCTATTCGGACTCTGATTGGGCGGGAGACAAAGTGGATAGGAAGTCAACTTCTGGAGGGTGCCAATTCCTTGGTTGCTCTTTGGTGAGTTGGTCTTCTAAGAAGCAAAGTTGTGTGTCTCTCTCGTCCACCGAAGCGGAGTATGTGGCCGCCGGTAGTTGTTGTGCACAACTTTTATGGATGAGGCAAACTTTAAAGGATTACGGTGTCATTTGTGACAAAGTGCCTCTTTAGTGTGACAATGAAAGTGCCATCAAGATTTCTCTCAACCCAGTGCAACACTTCAAGACGAAGCATATTGAGATTCGGTATCACTTCATCTGGGATCATATTAGGCGAGGGGAGATCGATATCAACTATGTCAACACTCATGATGAGCTTGCAGATATCTTCATGAAGCCCTTGGATGAAGCAAGATTTCGCGAGTTAAGGCATGACCTAAATATCATTGATTCAAGCAATGTGGCTTGAACCCTTGCACACCACACCATACTCATCTTGATGTCTTGTTTAGGTGTAGGCATGAACATAGGGGGAGTGTTGTTCTCTCAATGAACTCTCCCTCCCTCCATTATGCATAAATTGATCAACTCTTTCACATTAGCCATTTTTTATGGCACTTGTGCTTCAAAGACGAGTTTTGGTCATGGGCACAAGGATAATTCTTCACGGTGCCATACCAATTGACTCAAACATATGTGGCTTCGGCCACCGCCCTCTCTTCTAGAGAGGTTTTGGTTAGTGTTTGTTCCTTTTTGCCGCCCTCTCTTCTAGAGAGGGTTTGGTTAGTGTTCGTTCCTTTTTGCCTTTTTCCCTCTTTTTGAGTTGTGTTTGTGTTTGAGTTGCCCTGTGTGTGTGTGCGTTTGCGTGTCCGTCGCTTGAAGGTTGCTGTGCAAAGGCCGTGTTTTTCTCTTTGTCGAAATGTGCACTTTCTTGGGTCTAGGGTACTACCATGGCTAGCCACGGTACTACCACAGGAGATGAGCACGGTACTACCGCAACTAGCACAACAGTAATTTTTTTACTGCCGCTGGAGGAGCGGTACTACCGCCCTGTGTGTGGTACTTCCGCCCGGGTGGTACTACCGCAATGACCCGCGATACTACCGCGCCGTCGCGAGCGGGTGGGGGTCAAGAGCGGGCAAGGCGAGTTCCAACTCCCCCATACCCATTCAACTCCATTTCCCCACTTTGTCTCTCTCTCTCTCCTGCCCAAGAACGGCGCCGAAGGACCTCGCCGGATCTCCATCTCCGGCCGCTCTCGTCACATTCCGACCGGTGGGATCGTTCCCACCCCACCCTCTTACCATGGAACAAGGTTTCTCCCCAAATCCCTCTCTATTTGCCTCGTTGTTTTGTCTCTAGGTCTTGGGGAGATGCTTGTTGTTCTTGAGATTTTAGGCCAAATTTTGCTAGAGTAGGATGTATGAGAGTAGTAGTGCAGTAGAGATGCTATTTGGTACGTTGCCACACGGTATTTTTGATCAACCGTCACTCGTGCGCGTTGGTCCTAAACAAATGGCTTTTAACCCCTTTCCGCGACGACATTTGGAACCGTCACCAAGTGAGTGTGGGCGATAGGGGGGTCCTTCCCACATGACCCAGAAACCGTCGGCGATATGCCCTCCTGGCACACAAGTTCAGCAAAATGAGATCGTGTGCAACTGGCGAGCGCTCAAATACAGAAATACGTACAGTAGAGCTATAAAAAATACAATTATACGACGAAATTGTATCCGGTCGCAAGTACATCCCACACAGTCAGTCCCTGCTAAACGTTTTCGTTCATATGTACATCCCACACAGTCGCTCCAAGGAAAATGTTTCCGTTCACAAGTACATCACACACAATTTTTCCCGTTAAATCGTTAGTGATAGCGTTGCCATTACACACGATATTAATAATTTTATCATTTGCGTTATTGAATGCATAACACATGGTGCGTAGAAGAAACTATTTGGCAAAGGCTGTCCATCATACACACTTTTTATGTGACAAACGTTTGCACAAGGTGGCCTAACGCAAACAGTTTTCAAGAGAAAGTCGTGTGTGTAGTGGAGATTAATTGCACACGTAGTGGATCCTAGAAACATTTCTGATCTCCACGTATATCACAGACGTTTCGCTTTCGCAAACCGTGTGCAGTGTAATCCCTATTTAATCCATAATTAATCCAATTAATCCCTAATTTAAAAAACACATGTTATGAATTTGAAAGTAGGCAATAACTTATTTCATATCCAACCATCTTTATTACAAATATAGGTTCAACCACGAATCCATAATTCAATGCACAGGTACATATACTAAAGAACTACAAAAGCACCAACTAAAGAATGATGAACCACAGTTGTACTAAAGACTATAAAGAGAGAGGCAAAAGACATTCTGGTTGCTGGAGAAGGTGAAGCGGAATGCTCATATTGTGCCCTCCTCCATGCGTAAGGCGCGCACGACTCTAGGCCAACCCCTTGTGATGGTTGCCCGTCCATCCTTCACTATCTTCATTAGGACTTCTCGATGCTCATTGTAGTCTGGATGAAATACTTTAACCTTCATTGCATGTCCACCAATCATGTACTTTGCGAGGTAATCTTGAGGGAAATGCTTTGGGAACCACTGGGAATGAAAAAGATTCAGACATTGTTTTCTAACAACTCATTATGGGCAGTAAAAAGAGAAGGCTGCAGAGTTTGTAGTTACCATCCTATAGCTCACTGTTGTGTTGGATAGAGTATCAACAAATAATTTGCTTGCCACCATTCGTATCTTTTTGCTAATAATCCTTATCAATTTCATCACTAGATGCTTGTTCATCAATATCTCATTGCCCCATACGCAAAAAGGGTCGATGCGTGGATCCTTGCCAAGGGCATATCTACAAGCAACAAGTTAATATTAGAAGCTAACTAGTGCCCAGGCCTGGATCTATCTGCACTACATTATGGAACGTCGGGGGAGTACAAGCCGAGGGATGAAGCTGAAGGAAATATGCCCTAGAGGCAATAATAAAGTTATTATTTATTTCCTTATTTCATGATAAATGTTTATTATTCATGCTAGAATTGTATTAACTGGAAACTTACTACATGTGTGAATACATAGACAAACAAAGTGTCACTAGTATGCCTCTACTTGACTAGCTTGTTGAATCAAAGATGGTTCAGTTTCCTAGCCATAGACATGAGTTGTCATTTGATTAACGGGATCACGTCATTAGAGAATGATGTGATTGACTTGACCCATTCTTTTAGCTTACCACTTGACTGTTTAGTATGTTGCTATTGCTTTCTTCATGACTTATACATGTTCCTACGACTATGAGATTATGCAACTCCCATTTACCGGAGGAACACTTTGTGTGCTACCAAATGTCACAATGTAACTGGGTGATTATAAAGGTGCTCTACAGGTGTCTCTGAAGGTACTTGTTGAGTTGGCGTATTTCGAGATTAGGATTTGTCACTCCAATTGTAGGAGAGGTATCTCTGGGCCCTCTCGGTAATGCACATCACTATAAGCCTTGCAAGCAATGTGATTAATGAGTTAGTTGCGGGATGAAGCATTACATAACGAGTAAAGAGACTTGCCTGTAATGAGATTGAACTAGGTATTGAGATACCGACGATTGAATCTCGGCCAAGTAACATACCGATGACAAAAGGAACAACGTATGTAGTTATGCGGTTTGACCGATAAAGATCTTCGTAGAATATGTGGGAACCAATATGAGCATCCAGGTTCCACTATTGGTTATTGATCGAAAACGAGTCTCGGTCATGTCTACATAGTTCTCGAACCCGTAGGGTCCGCACGCTTAAAGTTTGGTGGCGATCAGTATTAGGAGTTTTTGTGTTTTGATGTACCGAAGGTAGCTCGGAGTCCCGGATATGATCACGGACATGACGAGGAGTCACGAAATGGTCGAGACATAAAGATCGATATATTGGATGACTATGTTCGGACACCGGAATGGTTTCGGAGGGTTTCGGGCATATACCGGAGTACCGAGGGGTTACCGGAACCCCCCGGGGGGTTATTGGGCCTCATGGGCCCATGTGGAGGAAGAGGAGAGGCGGCCAGCTAGGGGCGCGCGGCCCCCTAGCCCAAACCGAATTGGACTAGGGCCCCCTTCCTTCCTCTTCTCCTCCCCTTCCTTCCCCTCTCCTACTTGGACTAGGAAAGGAGGGAGTCATACTCCCGGTGGGAGTAGGACTCCTCCCTGGCTTGGCCGGCCGCCCCCTCCCCCTTTATCCTTTATATACGGGGGCAGGGGGCACCTCTAGACACAACAATTGATCTCTTGATCTCTTAGCCATGTGCGGTGCCCCCCTCCACCAGATTCCACCTAGGTAATATCATAGCGGTGCTTAGGCGAAGCCCTGCGTCGGTAGCATCATCAACACCTTCAACACGCCGTCGTGCTAACGAAACTCTCCCGCAAAGCTCTGCTGGATCGGAGTTCGTGGGAAGACATCGAGCTGAACGTGTGCTGAACTCGGAGGTGTCCTACGTTCGGTACTTGATCGGTCGGATCATGAAGACGTACGACTACATCAACCGTGTTGTGCTAACGCTTTCTCTTTCGTTCTATGAGGGTACGTGGACTACACTCCACCCTCTCGTTTCTATGCATCACCATGATCTTGCGTGTGCGTAGGAATTTTTTTGAAATTACTACATTCCCCAACAGTGGCATCCGAGCCAGGTTTTATGCGTAGATGTTATATGCACGAGTAGAACACAAGTGAGTTGTGGGCGATACAAGTCATACTGCTTCCCAGCATGTCATATTTTGGTTCGGCCGTATTGTTGGAAGAAGCGGCCCGGACCGACATTACGCGTATGCTTACGCGAGACTGGTTGTACCGACGTGCTTTGCACATAGGTGGCTGGCGGGTGTCAGTTTCTCCAACTTTAGTTGAACCGAGTGTGGCTACGTCCGGTCCTTGAGAAGGTTAAAACAGCACTAACTTGACGAACTATCATTGTGGTTTTGATGCGTAGGTAAGAACGGTTCTTGCTCAGCCCGTAGCAGCCACATAAACTTGCAACAACAAAGTAGAGGATGTCTAACTTGTTTTTGCAGGGCATGTTGTGATGTGATATGGTCAAGAAATGATGCTAAATTTTATTGTATGAGATGATCATGTTTTGTAACAAAGTTATCGGCAACTGGCAGGAGCCATATGGTTGTCACTTTATTGTATGCAATGCAATCGCCCTGTAATTGCTTTACTTTATCACTACGCAGTATCGATAGTCGTAGAAGCAATAGGTGGCGAAATGACAATGATGCTACAATGAAGATCAAGGTGTCGCGCCGGTGACAATGGTGATCATGAAGGTGCTTCAGAGATGGTGATCACAAGCACAAGATGATGATGGCCATATCATATCACTTATATTGATTGCATGTGATGTTTATCCTTTATGCATCTTATTTTGCTTTGATTGATGGTAGCATTATAAGATGATCTCTCATTAAATTTCAAGGTATAAGTGTTCTCCCTGAGTATGCACCGTTGCGAAAGTTCTTCGTGCTGAGACACCACGTGATGATTGGGTGTGATAGGTTCTACGGTCAAATACAATGGGTGCAAAATAGTTGCACACGCGGAATACTCAGGTTAAACTTGACGAGCCTAGCATATACAGATATGGCCTCGAAACACTGGAGACCGAAAGGTCGAGCGTGAATCATATAGTAGATATGATCAACATAGTGATGTTCACCATTGAAAACTACTCCATCTCACGTGATGATCGGACATGGTTTAGTTGATTTGGATCACGTGATCACTTAGATGATTAGAGGAATGTCTATCTAAGTGGAAGTTCTTAAGTAATATGATTAATTGAACTTTAATTTATCATGAACTTAGTCCTAATAGTATTTTGCAAATAATGTTGTAGATCAATAGCTCGCATTGTTGCTTCCCTATGTTTTATATGTGTTCCTAAAGAAAACTAAGTTGAAAGATGATAGTAGCAATGATGCGGATTGGATCCGTGATCCGAGGATTATCCTCATTGCTCCACAGAAGAACTATGTCCTTGATGCACCGCTAGGTGATAGACCTATTGCAGGATCAGATGCAGATGTTATGAAGGTTTGTCTAGCTCAATATGATGACTAGTTGATAGTTTAGTGCACCATGCTTAACGGCTTAGAATCGGGACTTCAAAGATGTTTTGAACTTCATGGACCATATGAGATGTTCCAGGAGTTGAAGTTAATATTTCAAGCAAATACCCGAGTTGAGAGATATGAAGTCTCCAACAAGTTGTATAGCTAAAAGATGGAGGAGAATAGCTCAAGCAGTGAGCATGTGCTCAGATTGTCTAGGTACTACAATCGCTTGAATCAAGTGGGAGTTAATCTTCCAGATAATATAGTGATTGACAGAGTTCTCTAGTCACCGTCACCAAGTTACTGGAACTTCGTGATGAACTATAGTATGCAAGGGATGACGAAAACGATTCCCGAGCTCTTCGTGATGTTGAAATCGATGAAGGTAGAAATCAAGAAAGAGCATCAAGTGTTGATGATTGACAAGACCAGTAGTTTCAAGAAAAGGGCAAAGGGAAAGAAAGGGAAACTTCAAGTAGAATGGCAAATAAGTTGTCACTCCCGTGAAGAAGACCAAAGCTGGACCAAAGCCTGAAACTGAGTGCTTACACTGCAAAGGAAATGGTCACTGGAAGCGGAAATGCCCTGAATATTTGGTGGATAACAAGGATGGCAAAGTGAACAAGGGTATATTTGATATACAGGTTATTGATGTGTGCCTTACTAGTGTTTATAGTAGCCCCTGAGTATTTGATACTTGTTCGGTTGCTAAGATTAGTAACTCGAAACAGGAGTTACAGAATAAGCAGAGACTAGTTGAAGGGGAAGTGACGATGAGTGTTGGAAGTAGTTCCAAGATTGATATGATCATCATCACACACTCCCAATATTTTCGAGATTAGTGTTAAAACCTAAATAAATGTTATTTGGTGTTTGCATTGAGCATAAATATGATTAGATCATGCTTATTGCAATAGGATTATTCATCTAAGACAGAGAATAAATTGTTATTCTGGTTATATGAATAAAACCTTCTATGGTCATACACCCAATGTTGATGGTTTATTGAATCTTGGTCATAGTGATACACATATTCATAATATTGATGCCAAAAGATGCAAAGTTGATAATGATAGTGCAACTTATTTGTGGCACTGCCGTTTGGGTCATATCGGTGTAAAGCGCATGAAGAAACTCCATAAAGATGGACTTTTGGAATCACTTGGTTATGAATCATTTGATGTTTGCGAACCGTGCCTTTTGGGCGAGATGACTAAAGCTCTGTTCTTCGGAACAATGGAATGAGCAAAAAACTTGTTGGAAATAATACATACTGATGTATGTAGACCAATGTGTATGAAGGCTCGTGGCGGGTATCATTATTTTCTGACCTTCACAGATGATTTGAGCAGATATGGGTATATCTACTTGATGAAACATAAGTCTGAAACAGTTGAAAGGTTCAAAGAATTTCAGAGTGAAGTGGAAAATCATCGTAACAAGAAAATAAAGTTTCTGCGATTTGATCATGGAGATGAATATTTGAGTTACGAGTTTGGCCTTCAGTTAAAACAATGTGGAATAGTTTCACAAACTCATGCCACCTGGAACACCACAGCATAACGGTGTGTCCGAACGTCATAACCGCACTTTATTTGATATGGTGCGATCAATGATGTCTCTTACCGATTTACCAATATCGTTGTGGGGTTATGCATTAGAGATAGCTACATTCACTTTAAATAGGGCACCATCAAAATCCATTGAGACGACACCTTATGAAATGTGGTTTGGCAAGAAACCAAAGTTGTCATTTCTTAAAGTTTGGGTCTGCGATGCTTACGTGAAAAAGTTTCAACCTGATAAGCTCGAACCCAAATCAGAGAAGTGCGTATTCATAGAATACCCAAAGGAAACTGTTGGGTAGACCTTCTATCACAGATCCGAAAGCAAGATATTCGTTGCTAAAATGGATCTTTTCTAGAGAAGGAGTTTCTCTCGAAAGAAGTGAGTGGGAGGAAAATAGAGCTTGATAAGGTAATTGTACCTTCTCCCAAATTAGAAAGTAGTTCATCACAGAAATCAGTTCCAGTGATTGCTACACCAATTAGTGAGGAAGCTAATGATAATGATCATGAAACTTCAAATCAAGTTACTACAGAACCTCGTAGGTCTTCCAGAGTACGGTCCGCACCAGTGTGGTATGGTAATCCTACTCTAGAAGTCATGTTACTAGACCATCATGAATCCACAAACTATGAGGAAGCGATGATGAGCCCGGATTCTGCAAAATGGCTTGAAGCTATGAAATTTAAGATGGGATCCATGTATGAGAACAAAGTGTGGACTTTGGTGGACTTGCCCGAATATCGGCAAGCCATAGAAAATAAATGGAACTTCAAGAGGAAGACAGACGCTGATAGTAGTGTTACTATCTACAAAGCTCGACTTGTCGCAAAAAGTTTTTTGACAAGTTCAAGGTGTTGAATACGATGAGATGTTCTCACTCATATCGATGCTTAAGTCTGTCCGAATCATGTTAGCAATTGCCATATTTTATGAAATCTAGCAAATGGATGTCAAAACTTCATTCCTTAATGGATTTATTAAAGAAGAGTTGTATATGATGCAACCAGAAGGTTTTGTCAATCCTAAAAGTGCTAACAAAATGTGCAAGCTCCAGCGATCCATCTATGGACTGGTGCAAGCATCTCGGAGTTGGAATATACGCTTTGATGAGTTGACCAAAGCATATGGTTTTATACAGACTTTTGGAGAAGCCTGTATTTACAAGAAAGTGAGTGGGAGCTCTGTAGCATTTCTAAAACTATATGTAGATGACATATTGTTCATTGGATATGATATAGAAATTCTGGATAGCATAAAAGGATACTTGAATAAGAGTTTTTCAAAGAAAGACCTCGGTGAAGCTGCTTACATATTGAGCATCAAGATCTATTGAGATAGATCAAGACGCTTGATAAGTTTTTTCAATGAGTACATACCTTGACAAGATTTTGAAGTAGTTCAAAATGGAACAGTCAAAGAAAGAGTTCTTGCCTGTGTTCCAAAGGTGTGAAATTGAGTAAGACTCAAATCCCAACCACGGCAGAAAATAGAAAGAGAATGAAAGTCATTCCCTATGCCTCAGTCATAGGTTCTATAAAGTATGCCATGCTATAGACCAGACCTATTGTATACCCTGCCCCGAGTTTGGCAAGGGAGTACAATAGTGATCTAGGAGTAGATCACTGGACATTGGTCAAAATTATCCTTAGTGGAATAAGGATATGTCTCTCGATTATGGAGGTGACAAAAGGTTCGCCATAAAGGGTTACGTCGATGCAAGTTTTGACACTGATCCAGATGACTCTAAGTCTCAATCTGGATACATATTGAAAGTGGGAGCAATTAGCTAGTGTAGCTCCATGCAGAGCATTGAAGACATAGAATATTTGCCAAATACATACGGCTCTGAATGTGACAGACCCGTTGACTAAACTTCTCTCACAAGCAAAACATGATCACACCTTAGAACTCTTTGGGTGTTAATCGCATAGCGATGTGAACTATATTATTGACTCTAGTAAACCCTTTAGGTGTTGGTCACATGACGATGTGAACTATTGGTGTTAAATCACATGATGATGTGAACTAGATTATTGACTCTAGTGCAAGTGGGAGACTGAAGGAAATATGCCCTAGAGGCAATAATAAAGTTATTATTTATTTCCTTATTTCATGATAAATGTTTATTATTCATGCTAGAATTGTATTAACCGGAAACTTAGTAGATGTGTGAATACATAGACAAACAAAGTGTCACTAGTATGCCTCTACTTGACTAGCTCGTTGAATCAAAGATGGTTAAGTTTCCTAGCCATAGACATGAGTTGTCATTTGATTAACGGGATCACATCATTAGAGAATGATGTGATTGACTTGACCCATTCTGTTAGCTTAGCACTTGATCGTTTAGTATGTTGCTATTGCTTTGTTCATGACTTATACATGTTCCTATGACTATGAGATTATGCAACTCCCGTTTACCGGAGGAACACTTTGTGTGCTACCAAATGTCACAATGTAACTGGGTGATTATAAAGGTGCTCTACAGGTGTCTCCGAAGGTACATGTTGAGTTGGTGTATTTCGAGATTAGGATTTGTCACTCCGATTGTCGGAGAGGTATCTTTGGGCCCTCTCGGTAATGCACATCACTATAAGCCTTGCAAGCAATGAGACTAATGAGTTAGTTGCGGGATGAAGCATTACATAACGAGTAAAGAGACTTGCCGGTAACAAGATTGAACAAGGTATTGAGATACCGATGGTCGAATCTCGGGCAAGTAACATACCGATGACAAAAGGAACAACGTATGTAGTTATGAGGTTTGACCGATAAAAATCTTCATAGAATATGTGGGAACCAATATGAGCATCCAGGTTCTGCTATTGGTTATTGACCAGAAACGAGTCTCGGTCATGTCTACATAGTTCTCGAACCCGTAGGGTCCGCACGCTTAAAGTTTGGTGACGATTAGTATTATGAGTTTTTGTGTTTTGATGTACCGAAGGTAGTTAAGAGTCCCAGATATGATCACGGACATGATGAGGAGTCTCGAAATGGTCGAGACATAAAGATCGATATATTGGATGACTATGTTCGGACACCGGAATGGTTTCAGAGGGTTTCGGGCATATACCGGAGTACCGGG
Organism: Triticum timopheevii; assembly: GCA_963921465.1. Lineage (NCBI taxonomy): Eukaryota > Viridiplantae > Streptophyta > Magnoliopsida > Poales > Poaceae > Triticum > Triticum timopheevii. The sequence continues at coordinate 422,683,863 of OY997274.1, forward strand.
GGGTTACCGGAACCCCGCAGGGGGTTATTGGGCCTCATGGACCCATGTGGAGGAAGTGGAGAGGCGGCAAGCTAGGAGCGCGCGGCCCCCCTAACCCAAACCGAATTGGACTAGCCCCCCCCCCCCTTTCCTTCCTCTTCTCCTCCCCTTGCTTCCCCTCTCCTACTTGGACTAGGAAAGGAGGGAGTCATACTCCCGGTGGGAGTAGGACTCCTCCCTGGCACGCCTCCTCCTGGCCGGCCGCCTCCTCCCCCTTGATCCTTTATATACGGGGGTAGGGGGGCACCTCTAGACACAACAATTGATCTCTTGATCTCTTAGACGTGTGCGGTGCCCCCCTCCACCAGATTCCACCTCGGTAATATCGTAGCGGTGCTTAGGCGAAGCCCTGCATCGGTAGCATCATCAACACCGTCAACACGCCGTCGTGCTGACGGAAGTCTCCCGCAAAGCTCTGCTGGATCAGAGTTCTTGGGATGTCATCGAGCTGAACATGTGCTGAACTCGAGGGTGCCATACGTTCGGTACTTGATTGGTCGGATCGTGAAGACGTACGACTACATCAACCGCGTTGTGCTAACGCTTCCACTTTCGATCTAAGAGGGTACGTGGACTACACTCTCCCCTCTCGTTTCTATGCATCACCATGATCTTGCGTGTGCGTAGGAATTTTTTCGAAATTACTACGTTCCCCAACAGAAGCTAACCTCGGCGGAAATTGGTGGCCACTCCCATTGTTGTCCTACATAAGTAGTGGAAAGGCATGATAAGTACAGCAATCTTAACATCAAACAAGTATAGCAAAGGTAAACAACATCATCTCCAAATGATAGCTTGAGTTTGTTGGTTTCAGCATGCTGTTAAAGCAGATATAAAATGGAAGGCAATGTTACCGATAGCAGGCTTAACAAGCATCAAATATTGCAATTCAAACTGGTATTGTTGAAAATGAATAGAATGTAGGTAATACTTAAACATCACACTGGATAAATGTGTAAAACTGAAATAAAGGGCATGTGTTAACTACACCAGGAATAACTGGAACCAAATATAGCCGTTCAAACTGGTATTGATGTAGTCGAGCGGCACAGTTCCGACTTGCAAATAATGAACCACACATTGTGAATGACTGAAATAAACAAGGCATAAATGACTAGTATAACAACCAAATATAGCCATTAAAAACTGGACAGAGTCTCACTGCAACCAACCTAACAAGAAAATACAGATAAACAGGGCATATGCTTGAAAATTGGACAAATGTTTAGTGTAACCAACATAACAAGCGGATAAAGATAAACAAGGCATCTGCTTGATAACTGGAGAAATGCTAAAAAAGCAACCTAACAACCAAATGCAGATAAACAAGGCATCTGCTTGATAACTAGACAAATGCTAAAAAAGCAACCTAACAACCAAATACAGATAAACAAGGCATCTGCTTGATAACTGGACAAATACTCACTGCAACCAAACTAAGAACCAAATACAGATAAATAAGGCATCTGCTCGATAACTGAAAAAAATGCTCACTCCAACCAACCTAACAACCAAATACAAATAAACAAGGCATCTACTCCTATAAACAACCAAATATAGCCATTCGTGAAACTAAAGTGGACAATTCATACTTAAACATCACATAGACCTATTGAACAATACATTTTTGCATAACTGAAATAATTAAACATGGCTTAGTTAAAGCAACGCACGGCAAATGCTACTACAAAAAATGGTACAGGTTGGCAAGCTAGAAAAGGTAATATTTGCTGATAGAATGTTGCCTCACATTTCATGGACAGGATCCTTCCAATTGGAAGAGCACAGACATATGGTGCGCTCTCTGATGTCACAGATGGGCTGTTTCACCTTGGAAGAACCTTCATGGGTGCCCTCCTCGTGATCGTGGTTGTGGTTGATGAGATCTGACTTGGCAATTGAGGATCCCAAGCCGCCGCCGTAGAATGTGTCCTTCAGAAGTGACAAAATGGGCTCGATGGCATATAAAGCTCGCAAATCCTTGACCGCTTGGCAGAGGAGATCAGCGGCAGGGCCGTTGAAGAGATCAATGATGGTTGAACCAGAGGGATTGGGGATGGACCACTTAACCTGTGACTTGGCCCGCGTGAAGCCGTCGGTGTGGACGAGCTTGATGTCGTAGCCAGCTTTTCTGAGATACAGTAATACGCTAGCCCGCTGACATGAAGCCTTCGACATGGCAACATAGTCAACATCTTCGCCGGCTTCCACGGTGACGTGTTGCTCCGGGATCGACAGGTCAGGGCGAACGGTTGCCACCTCACCAACGTCCGCCGGAGAGGCCATGATAAACCTCTTCTTGGCTGAACGCTCATCGGGCTCCTCGAGATACGTGGTCGAGCTTAGGCCGTGACATTCTGGAGCAGGGGATGTGGATCTTGCAGGAAGGGACACCGCAGGCCTCATCTAAAAACTCAGGGGAGTGGGGTGACGGTATGGGAATAGCTGGATAACATGAACTTTATTATCTAAGCTAGGATGAACAGGCAGACCTGCAGGGTTGGCGGCGGCGCCGGCGGCGGCCGCGAGCTAGGATTTGAAGTGGGGGAGGGGCGGGTGGGGGACTGTGGAGGGAGGGTGGTGATTGAGGATACGTCGCGGCTACTGAAAATTTTAGTAATGATGGGTGGAGATGGTGGTGGACGAGGGAGGGCGACGGTTCAAATGCCTCGGCTGCTAAAATTTTACTATAAGGTCGGTGCTGGAGGAGTGTGGGCGACGGTTGAAGTACGACGGCTACTAAAATATGGGTAAAGGAATTGATGCGGGGCGGGAGTGCCCAAGGTCGCGCACGGTCCAATAACAATATGCGTGTATGATAATAAGGAAAAGTGGCGCGGATCCGCCAATTTTTGCAGCACTCAAGGCGGCTAGTTTGTTTTTTATATTTCTAGCTAGCTGGTCTATCGCACACAGTTCATCCTAATTTCCAAATAAACTTACCCGCCTTTAGCTTCCACGGGTGGTGGTTTTAGAGTGCACTTGCATCGCACACGGTTAAGCCAGTACCTCCACCCTTTGCTCGCGCTTGCGCGGTCGTGGTGATTTCAGCGCACTTGCATCGCACACGGTTGAGCCAGTACCTCCACCCTTTTCTCGCGCTTGCACGGTCGTGGTGATTTCAGCGCACTTGCATCGCACGCGGTTGAGCCAGTACCTCCACCCTTTGCTCGCGCTTGTGCGGTCATGGTGATTTCAGCGCACTTGCATCGCACACGGTTGAGCCAGTACCTCCACCTTAATTTGCTCGTGCTTGCGCGGTCATGGTGATTCACATCGCACTTGTATCGCACACGGTTTAGATATTATACCCCGTGTCCGTTGAGGATAATCAGAGTCTTTGCAACAAAAAATAAAGTTAGGGAGGGTCAAAAGACAGCCACACCAGCATGTGTCCCAAATATATATGAGCGAAAAGGGTGGTATGTGATGTTCAAAATTCCAATGCACAACCTTGACCCCGCGGGACCACAGTTGGGCGCGTCATTGAAGATCGATGAGAGGGGCCAGAAGTCAAGAACCACCTGGAAGTGGCCAAATATATGTACGAATATTGGGGATGTTTAAAACTTCAAATACACAATGCATAACTTTGGTGGCACCTGCCTCGCAAACCCGAAAGCACCCTAACAACCACCTAGCTAGGATATATATGATGACATAATGTCGTACCTAGCTAGGATGCTTGGCCCACCACCTCCCACTTCGTGTCAGCGGGGCAGATGCACGTAATGATCGATACTTTGGTCATACATGCATGTCGCCATGACCTACCATAAGATGGACCAATGAATCTTTCGTTTGGTCAAATGACAGTTGTTGTTGTCGGCCGCTTGGGCCAATAGATTTAACCATCATAAACATTGCACGAGAGGGACCACAAAACCAGCACCTCTTGCATGAAGCCCAAAATGATGTATGTTGGGAAGGGGTGATGTGTGTTTTCAATATAGAATAGTGTACAATTTAGATGTGGTGCCTACCTCTCGATACAGACAACAACCATGAAGGCAAGGTAGTTAAGGACGAGATATGTACGCAGGGTTTGATGTAGGTCGAACCCAGCAATCCGAGCATCTGGGAGGGAATCCTGACAACGCATGAGCTCGAGCTTGGTTGACCGACATTTGACGGTGACCGGCCCTAACATGAACTAGGAGGAATCCATTCATGGCCAACACATACCCTTCATTATCGGTCAAAGGGATGATATATATACACTCAGGGAGCCCACAGATATCTGTGTCGTCACAAAAAACCGCACAAGGGAGACGTGGTTGATCAGAAGACCCCGTATACACTGCATGTGGCCCGAAAATATGTATGGGTACGATGGTGTATGATGTATTTAAATCCCAAGTGCACAACTTCGATGGGCCACGCCAAGTGAATTACAAACCGAACACCGTACCCGACTCCAAGCCTGGTTCAATACCTATGATGTCAATTTCCCAACTTCGAGGCGGCAGCGCGAGGGGGGGGGGTCGTCCCACGCATGTGCTCAAACTTTATTTTGTCTAGCATGGGACATATATATACATCTATACACCTATACGCCTATACAGTGTGCGAATAACTATGAAAGTTGCTTGTTGGATGAAGCCAATCCGACGGTATAGATATGGCAAATCCGAGCACTACTGGCCATTGGATATCATCTACATTCCACCAGATTCTGCCACATGTACAATCTAGAAGACTCCATGGTTGAACTTAAGCATAATGCACAAACCTCAAAACACAAGCACTTCTCCTTTGTTCTCTAGAATCTTCCATATCTTAATTGCCCAAACCTTATTTTCTAAATGAATTGTCATTTTTTGTTTTTACCTTTACAATGCACAATTCCATGAATCTTAAAATAGTTTTTTTTACAAAACTAATTGATTTTGGATGAGATGAACTATAAGAATTAAATGAACATCTACATCATGCATATCTGGGAGAAGAGGCGGGAAACCGATGTGAGGAGTGGCGAGAAACGGCAGCCTGCTTTGAATGGAAACCTAGTAGAGAAGGAAGCGTGAGCTACACGACGCATGCGCACAATGCTTACCCATGTACTGCATGTGTTGTCGAAAGGGCTCAGGGTTGCCGTTTGATCTGGGAGCATCCAATGGTGCACACGTACGATCCGTGGGGTTTGGGTTCTGGCCAGTCAGAACGCAGGACTCAGATCGCGCGCGCATGCGAGGGGGGGATATCATACAGAAACCAACATTCGGTGGAAACCGGTGAAAACCACGAGAAAAAAGATGTTTCGAAGTTTCAAAAAAATTCAAAAAAATGCGGGATGTTAAGAGTATGATGTTTTATTGGCACACAAATTTTCAAGTTGAAACACATTAAGAGATGTGAGCTATGAAAAACACAAAATCAGTGTTGAATAGTGCCGAATAGTAAAGTCACTATTCAGGGTGGAATTGGTTTTTTTCATAGCTCACATATTGTAATGTTTTTCAACTTGAAATTTTGTGTCGCAATAAAACATCACCTTCTTAACATCCCACATTTTTTCCAGATTTTTATGAAACTTTAAAATATGGTTTCCACAAAGTTTTCATTGAATATTGGCTTTCATGAGTGAACCCTGTGCTATTTGAAAACATTTCGTGAGAAGAATCCCAGTTTTTAGATCCCTGTAAATCCAAAACTAAGCTGAAAATCGTGAAACCTGCCATGGTGTCACGACATCGCACTTATATGTCGAGTGAGGGAGTCCTGGACTAGGGGGTGTCCGGACAGCCGGACTATCATCGTCCGCCGGACTCCAAGACTACGAAGATACAAGATTGAAGACTCCGTCCCGTGTCCGGATGGGACTTTCCTTGGCGTGGAAGGCAAGCTTGGCGATACGGATATGTATATCTCCTACCATTGTAACCGACTTTGTGTAACCCTAGCCTCCTCCAGTGTCTATATAAACCGGAGGGCTTTAGTCTGTAGGACACAACATACATTACAACAATCATACCATAGGCTAGCTTTAGGGTTTAGCCTCCTTGATCTCGTGGTAGATCCACTCTTGTACTACCCATATCATCAATATTAATCAAGTAGGATGTAGGGTTTTACCTCCATCGAGAGGGCCCGAACCTGGGTAAAACATCGTGTCCCTCGTCTCCTGTTACCATCCGCCTAGACGCACAGTTCGGGACCCCCTACCCGAGATCCGCCGGTTTTGACACCGACATTGGTGCTTTCATTGAGAGCTCCTCTGTGTCGTCACCGATAGGCTCGATGGCATCTTCAGCCAACAACGCTGTCCAGGATAAGACTTTCCTCCCCGGACAGATCTTCGTGTTCGGCGGCTTCGCACTACGGGCTAATTCACTTGGCCGTCTGGAGCAGATCGAAAGCTACGCCCCTGGCCGTCAGGTCAGATTCGGAAGTCTAAACTTCACGGCCGATGTCCGCGGAGACTTGATCTTCGACAGACTCGAGCCACAGCCAAGCGTGCCGCACTGTGACGATGGGCATGATCTAGCTCTGCTACCAAACAGTGCCTTGGTGGCCGCACATGAATCCGCTTCGGCCTTTAGTCCGGAGCCGATCGCCCAAATCGAGGAGCGGTGGATGGACACCACCTCAGGGGCTTCAACCTCCACGGCGATGGAGCCGAACGCTAATCTTGTCCCCCGCGAAACTCGTGATTCCGAGGTTCCGGACTCCTTGCCAGACTCCGAACCTCCCACGCCCCTACCAACCGCCGCGGACATCTTCCAACACTCGCCCTTTGGCGACATCCTAAATTCACTAAAGCATCTCTCGTTATCGGGAGAGTCCTGGCCGGACTATGGCCAGGATGGTCGGGATTCGGACGACGAAGAAATTCAGAGCCCACCCACCACCCACTTTGTAGCCACTGTCGACGATCTAACCGACATGCTAGACTACGACTCCGAAGACATCGACGGTATAGACGACGATGCCGGAGACGAACAAGAAACAACGCCTATAGGGCACGGGAGGACCACCTCGTCATATGACATATACATGGTGGATACCCCAAAAGAAAGCGATAACAAGGACCAACGGGCCGCGGCAGAAGATAACCCCGCTGATAAACAACCAAAACGGCGGCGCAGACGCCGCCCTAAGCCCCGTCTCGACAATAACAACGCTCCTAAGGACCCCGCAATACAGCAGGGCACACAAGTGGACGACGAACACGCAGATAAGCAACCATCCGAACAGGACGAGTCAGATAATCAGTCCAGGCCCGGCGAAAACGACAGTCCGGACGATCTCATGCCGGACACGCAGCCGGAGAGTAAAAACTTTCAGAAAAGACTCGTCAACACTGCAAGAAGCTTGAAGAAGGAAAAGCGGAAGCTCAAAACAGCGGAAGATACACTCAGAATGAGGTGGAGCAAAGTGCTCAAAACCGCGGATAAATACGGCAATGGCCACCAATCAAAGAGCTACCCGAAGCGCAAGCTGCTACCAGAATTCGACGAGGAGGCCATAGAGCCCCCACCGTCAAAAAATAAAGAGGCTGCCTGGTTGGATAGACGGCCAGATGATAGGCCAAATTCTGAAAGCGGCGTCGCACATAAACCAACTAATGAACCTGGAAAGACAGATGGTCCAGCCAGGTCCATTTACGGGCCAAAGAAGAAGGCCCCAGGAAGCAGGGCAACACGCCAAGTGTCCGAAGATAGTGGCACACCCAAGTACAGGGGCGCCGCCCACCCACTATGTTTCACCGATGAGGTGCTGGATCACGAATTCCCAGCGGGATTTAAACCCATAAACATAGAGGCCTACGATGGAACAACAGACCCTGGAGTCTGGATAGAAGATTATATACTACATATACACATGGACAGAGGAGATGATCTCCACGCCATAAAGTACCTACCCCTCAAGCTCAAAGGGCCAGCCCGTCATTGGCTTAAAAGCCTCCCAGAAAACACTGTGGGAAGTTGGGAAGAGCTCGAGGACGCGTTTAGAGCAAATTTTCAAGGGACTTATGTCCGCCCTCCGGATGCAGATGATCTAAGTCATATAACTCAACAGCCCGGAGAGTCAGCGCGCAAATTCTGGAACAGGTTCCTCACCAAAAAGAACCAAATAGTCGACTGTCCGGACGCCGAAGCCTTAGCAGATTTTAAACACAATGTCCGAGACGAATGGCTTGCCAGACACCTCGGCCAAGAGAAACCGAGGACAATGTCCGCGCTAACAAGCCTCATGACCCGCTTCTGCGCGGGAGAGGATAGCTGGCTAGCAAGATGCAGCACCAGTGACTCAAGTACATCTGAGATAAGAGATGGAAACGGAAAATCACGGCACAGAAAAGAGCAGCGCCGGAATAAAGAGAAAAGCCCAAAGAGCACGGCAGTCAACGCCGGATTCAAAAGCTCGCGGCCAAACAACAAAACACCGCCTCTTAAGGATGACAGCGATGAGCTGTCCAACTTAAACAAGATTTTGGGTCGGATATGTCAAATCCATAGTACCCCCGGAAGGCTTGCAAACCACACCCATCGAGATTGTTGGGTTTTTAAACAGTCCGGCCGACTAAACGCCGAACACAAGGGGCTCGACGCGTCAAGCGAAGAAGATAAACCCCACCAGCAGAGCACCGGAAAACAAAAGACTTTCCCACAAGAGGTCAAAGAGTAAACTCACTTCATGTGATAATACGGAAAAATAGTGCGGCACTTCCTAAAAAGAGCCTCGCACGGTCCAACCCAGCAGAGCATAGAGATTGGATATCAAAACCAATCACTTTCGACCACCTGGACTATTCCAGAAGTGTTCGAAACGCGGGACGGACTGCCCTGATATTGAATCCCATAATCGACGGACTATAATTTACTAAAGTCCTAATGGACGGAGGCAGCGACTTAAACCTGCTGTATTCAAACACAATCCGCAAGATGGGGATAGACCCTACCAAAATTCGACACAGCCGCACTTCCTTCAAAGGAGTGACACCAGGCCCTTACGCCAAGTGCACAGGCTCCCTACTACTAAAAGTTGTGTTCGGATCACCGAACAACTTTCGGCGCGAAAAACTGATTTTTCATATCGTCCCATTTAAAAGTGGATATCAAGCACTCTTGGGACGAAAGGCTTTTGTCCGTTTCAACGCCATACCGCATTACGCGTCTCTTACACTCAAGATGCCCGGCCCACGTGGCATCATTTCAGTGCGGGGGTCACTTAAAGACCCCGGACTCGGATAGACGAGTCCGGCTTCAGTAGGCTAGGGGCTCCCTAGCCGCACATCCCTTCACAAGGGGCTGCGCGCACAAACAACCGCGGGTTCATTCAAACCCCGCTTTACTCATTTATATTTTTTTCTTTTCACACATAACTTTCTTCGCACGAATTGTTTTCAAACTAAGCGTTCCTCTCTTTTTTACAGATGAACAACGTGCATACCCGTCCAGGATAACGGCACAGCGGAGACACAGGCACAGACGTGCAGTAGGGACCCGTTGCGAGGATTCTTTTCAGATTAAGACCCTGAATAAACCTTTTTGTTTGTCTCTTGTTGTTATTCTCCCTTGGTTTCTTCCTATAACCAAAGCGGAGCCTGACGTTTTGGCATCGGCCGCGTCAGAAGACCATGCCCGTACCTGGACACTAGGGGCTTAGGGCATTGTTCTGCCCATTATTACAAAGACCGAACACCTTAGGGAGTGTTCGGCGTCTCGAGTTAGGCATTATATGCATCAGCTCTGAATCATGTCTTTGGTCAAATGTTGGGTTTGCCCGGCTCCTGTGTTTTGCTGCCTTATGTTCCGTATCATCGGCTAACGCGGCACCAGGAGAACTACTGCGATTGTGCCCCAGTTCGGCTGGGCGAGCACCTCAGTAGAGAAAGCCGAAAACTGACTGTCATGATATAGCGCGAGACTGGTCAACCACTCGATCGACTACCGGAATGTTTGGAATTCCCCGCTTTGACGAAGGACCGTTTCCCGGTCAGGCACACACGCGCCCCGAACTCGGAGAAGTGCCGTGCCCCCAGGGGCTATATCGTAGCCCCACCCTCGAACTCCACTGGCTAAGTGAAAGTGATAAAGCATTATAGTCCGGATTGCCTCGTTCGCTACGCTACCACCTCCTTAATAGGACCGAGACGTCGGATTAAGTGTGAAAACGCGCTATTTTTGCGAACACCCCCGCACCTTGTGCGTGGGGGCTGAAGCCGAAGACTGCAATCTTTCAGGTTATACAAATGTCTACGTAAACGGCCGCATAGGAGAAGTTTTACTACTTGGGACGCACAAGTATAAAAAGCAGTTATAGCATAATCATCGTTTTACAAGCTAAAACGTTCATTTGAACGTGACATTCTTTGAGCACTGCGACTCTATTACACGAGCGCCACGCATAACTTCCCCGAAATAGTGCTCGGCGGGGAGCCGGCTTCCATCCGAACCCTGGGCGGCAATAGCGGTGGCATCCATCTCTGTCCAATGTGTCTTCACACGGGCAAGAGCCATCCGCGCGCCTTCGATGCAGGCCGACCGCTTCATCTCCTTGATATGCGGCACCGCTCCAAGAAATTGCTGCAGTAAGCCGAAATAGCTCGTCGCCTTGGGCCTCTCTGGCCAGACATGAGCCACGATGTTAGTCATGGCAAGTCCGGACAATCTATTTAGCTCGGCCCATTCGGCCAACCGGTCGGTCAACGGAAGTGAACGATCCGGACTATGGAATTGAGACCAAAATAGCTCTTCCGTCTTGTGATCCTTCTGGCCCCGGAAGTGCTCAACGGCATCAGTCGCACTTGACGCTAAGTCCATATATGGATCCTCCAGACTCCACAGCTGGCTAAATTGGGCATACTTTTGATCCATAAACCGGCGACGCAGCAGAAAAGGCTTGCCAGCCACGATATCTCCGGCCTGCCGCAGCTCCTCCTTCATGGCCCGCATTGCAGAACGGGCATCCTTGGCCTCGGCGGTGGCCTTCCTCAGGTCTTCCCGCTCCGATAAGCGCTCCTTTTCAAGAGCCTCATTGCGGTCGGCAACATCTTTTAATTTTATGGCCAATTCGGCCATCTCTTCCCTGCTTAGGCAGTGTGCAACCTTTTCGGCTTTCAACTCCTCGGCCGCCCTCGAGGCAGCCGCGTCACTCCTTCGGGCTTGCTCCTTAGCTTGAGCAAGTTCAGCCCGAAGGCTCTCCACAGCAGCAGCACTGTCTGTACCACATATAATTTATCAGAGGAGGGCTTTGACCCCCTCAATAAAGCGACTGCGGAGAACTCATTTACCTTGCGACTCGTCAAGTCGCCAGTTGACAAGTGCGATGTCCGCATCCGCCACGTCAAGTTGTCGCATTAACTCGGCAACTCCACCAGTCCGGCTAGCCCTCGGACTATCCGCCACCTGCATAGGAACGGCGACATTCATTACCTATGATTTTGATCCTCGGCACGCTGTCGTTCTCGACAACCTACCGAGTCTCAGGGGCTACTATCTATACAGGGCGCACTTTTATGTGCAAAACTGTCAAAAAAAGGGGTGCGCCATTCTCGCGTACCTCAAATCCCGCTAGCAAACTCATAGCGGCGTTGCGCAATCCGCTCTCGGCGGACGAAATCCTTCCAATCACCATACGCATCAATGCACGGTGATCTTCTGAGATGGACGCCCTCTCAAGCAGATTCTTCAGTTCTCCCGGCCGGACACTAGCGGGCGCCGAACACTCCGGCCCCTCCGGACTCGGGGATACCCACCGTGACGATACTTCAGGCTCGTCTGCCTTATCTGACGACGCAGCAGACGGAGGCGTTTCGCTCTCCATCATCTCCGGAAGAAGGTCCCCTGAAGACGAACTCATCTGAGAAGGCTGCAAATCCGAACTGCAAGACAAAAGTTTCGGTTACCCACAGAAGCACAAATGGAGGTATTTTCTTACTAATGAAACCCCCTTTTTCATACTCACGGCTCGCTGGAGGGCTGATCCTTTGGCGATGATTGTACGTCTGGATTCTCCCCAGACGCCGGACCCCCCGGTGAAGATCTCTTCCCCCGTTTAGCGGCTTTGGCCTCCTGATCTTTGGAGGCGGTCCTCTTCTCCCCCTGGAAGGAGGGGTTTTTGATTCCCCCCTCTTCAGACGCCCCTTTGGGCGAAATAATAGCTCCTCTATTTTCCCCATCGCTCCCTCCTACGGGTGCGACCTCCAACATTCTGACCAGCACGGGCTCCAGTGCGGTCTCTGGGAGGGGAGCCGAACACCTTATCAGCTTCGATCGCGCTACCCACTCCTGTAAAGAGTAATGGGTCAGGAGGCGAACTCTAGAAAGGCAGATAAATAGAACGTCCGGACTCTGAGCTATTTACCTGAGTATCCGGGCGATTGCAGCTTAGGCCTGCGTCCTCGGTCAATTCCGGACACGCTACCTGCGGTCCGAAGAACAACTTGTACATCTCCACGGGTGTAGCACCCATGAAGTGTTGGAGAATTCGAGGTCCCTCTGGGTTGAACTCCCATAGACGGAGAGGACGGCATTTGCAGGGCAGAAGACGCCTGATTAGCATAACCTGCATCACCACGACCAGATTGATCTCCCTCGCCTGGAGGTCTCTAATCCGGCCCTGCAATGAGGGCACGTCTTCGGACGGCCCCCAATTGAGCCCTTGGTTGACCCACGACATCAGTTGGCGTGGAGGTCCCGGGCGGAATGAAGGCGGCGGCTTTTGCTTGCTGCCCTTCGGAGCGGTGATATAGAACCACTCCTGCTGCCATAGTCCGAGTTCCTCTTGGAAGGAACCCTCGGGCCACGGGGCATCGGCCTTTCTGCTTATGGCCGCCCCGCCGCACTCCGCTTGACGCCCCCCGATCATCTTCGGCTCCACATTAAAGGTCTTCAGCCACAGGCCGAAGTGGGGAGTGACGCGGAGGAAGGCTTCGCAGACGATAATGAATGCGGAGATATGGAGGATGGACTCCGGAGCCAAGTCGTGGAAATCCAGCCCGTAGTAGAACATGAGCCCTCTCACGAAGGGGTCCGTCGGGAAGCCTAAACCCCGACGGAGGTGGGATACGAAGACAACGTGCTCACCGGGCTCGGGAGCAGGCACGGCCTGCCCTTGGGCGGGCAACCTGTGCGAAATCTCGTAGGACAGGTACTTGGCCTCGCGCAGCTTAAACACGTCCTCCTCCGTGACGGAGGAGGGCATCCACCGGCCCAGGAGGTCGGAGCCGGACATGGTTGAGAATCCGAAGCGCTCGAATCTGAGGCTCTGAGTGTTGGAACTAGGGGCGAGGAGGAGATTCGATGCGAGATTGAAGAAAAAGAACGAGCCTTGGTCCTCTTATAAAGGGGCAAAATACCAAGAGTCGTCTCCGTGACCGTTTGGGATTCACCTTCGATAGAGGAGGCGTGGCGACGGGCACGGTTGGGTTACCCACATCCATATTGATGAGAATCCCGGAATAAGGGGAACATGATCTCTGCTTCGACAAGACATGCCAAGGAAACCGCTTCGCTAAACGTGCTGAGGTGGTATAGTAAAAAACGATTCAAGTAAAAGCCTGGTAGCGGTGTGATGCCATGCCGCATAATACGTCAGCAGATTGGACTTGTGTGCATTTTATTCTCTCTACGGTGGAATGTGGAATTTATTTTGCAGAGCCGGACACTATCCTGGTGTTCATGATCTTCTCTGGATTATTCAAGGGAGGAACCCGCCTTGCAATGCCGAACATTATGCGCGCCGGACTTATCGTCATTGAAGCCTGGTTCAGGGGCTACTGAGGGAGTCCTGGACTAGGGGGTGTCCGGACAGCCGGACTATCATCGTCCGCCGGACTCCAAGACTATGAAGATACAAAATTGAAGACTCCGTCCCGTGTCCGGATGGGACTTTCCTTGGCGTGGAAGGCAAGCTTGGCGATACGGATATGTAGATCTCCTACCATTGTAACCGACTCTGTGTAACCCTAGCCTCCTCCGGTGTCTATATAAACCGGAGGGCTTTAGTCCGTAGGACACAACATACATTACAACAATCATACCATAGGCTAGCTTTAGGGTTTAGCCTCCTTGATCTCGTGGTAGATCCACTCTTGTACTACCCATATCATCAATATTAATCAAGCAGGACGTAGGGTTTTACCTCCATCGAGAGGGCCCGAACCTGGGTAAAACATCGTGTCCCTCGTCTCCTGTTACCATCCGCCTAGACGCACAGTTCGGGACCCCCTACCCGAGATCCGCCGGTTTTGACACCGACATCGAGGAATTTTTTTCGTCCATTGTGGCACAAGTTTTATTACAAGCCTCTTACAAACCGGAGCTTCTCTCAAAGAAGCCTCATGGTTCCGATAGGGAAACGTGTCCCCCTTGTGGGCAAAACATAATCACTGCCTCTTTTCACCTTGTATTTTCTTCTACGGGCAACATGGAATGACAGGATATCCATTCTGAAATTTAAACTTATTCAGGGTTTGTTTGGCCTTTTTATACACTAATTGAGTTTCCTAGGCATTTAATGTCCATAATTCAAATCTGAACTACAAATACATGCTCCAGTTCACCAAAATGGCTAGAAAAATTATACATGTGTCCTTGGGTGCATGTTTAGGTCCCATGCCAGGAATGGGAACGAATTACAACCGTACTGGTGTCATGGCTCGTACTCAAACATTTCGAATCTTGATTTTTAAGGCCCCATAAATCCTAAACTCACCAGAAAGTCATTAAAGGTGGCATGGTGTCACGTCATGGCACGTGGTAAAAACATTGTCCAATTTGGACCAAGCTTTATTACAAACCTCTTACAAAAACTGGAGCTTCTCTCAAAGAAGCCTCATGGTTCTGATAGGGAAACGTGTTCCCCTTGTGGGTGAAACATAATCACTGCCTCTTTTGCCTTGTATTTTCTTCCATGAGCAACATGGAACCACAGGATATCCGTGCTGAAATTTAAACTTATTCAGGGTTCGTTTGGCCTTTTTATACACTAATTGAGTTTCCTAGGCATTTAATGTCCATAATTCAAATCTGAACTACAAATACATGCTCCAGTTCACCAAAATGGCTAGAAAAATTATACATGTGTCCTTGGGTGCATGTTTAGGTCTCGTGCCAGGAATGGGAACGAATTACAACCGTACCGATGTCCTGGCTCTTCCTCAAACATTTCGAATCTCGGTTTTTAAGTCCCCATAAATCCTAAACTCACCAGAAAGTCATCAAAGGTGGCATGGTGTCATGTCATGGCACATAAATGTCGTGGTAAAAACATTGCCAATTTGGGCCAAGCTTTATTACAAACCTCTTACAAACCGGAGCCTGTCGCAAGAACCCTCGTGGTTTCGATAGGGAAACGTGTCCCCTTGTGGGCCAAACAATAATCACTCCCTCCTCTAGCCTCGTATTTTCTTCTACACGCGACACGGAACAACTGGAGATTCGCGCTGAACTTTGAAATTATTCAGGGTTCGTTTGACCTTTTTTATCCATTAATTGAGTTTTCTAGGCATTTAATGTCCATCATTCAAATCCGAACTACAAATACATGCTCTAGTGCACCAAAATGGCTAGAAAAAACGTACATGTTTCCTTGGGGTGCATGTTTAGGTCCCATGGAATGGATGGGAACAAATTCAACCGTCTCGCCATCTTGGCCTAGCCACAAACATTGCGAATCTCGGTTTTTAAATGTCTGTAAATCCAAAACTCACCAGGAAATCATGAAACTTGGCATGGTGTCACTACATGGTATATATAATTGTCCAATTTGGGCGAAGCTATTTTAGAAGCCTTTTACAAACCGGAGCCTGTCACAACCCTCATGGTTCCGGTAGGGAGACATGCCCCTCTTGTGGGCGAAACGATAATCGATGCCTCTTCTCGCCTTGAACTTTGTTTTCTATAGGCAACATAGAATAACAGGAGTGTCGGGTTGAAATTTGAAACTGTTCAGGGTTCGTTTGGCCATTGTACATATATTACTAATTACTAAGTTTTCTATGCATTTAATGTAGTCCATAATTCAAATTTGAACTACAACCACATGCTCTAGTGAAGCAAAATGGGTGGGAAATCGTACATGTGTCATTGGGTGCATGTTTAGGTCTCGTTTAAGGAATGAGAATGAATTACAAACTTGTCGTCATCCTAAAACAATGAGAATCTCAGTTTTTAAATCCCAGTAAATAAAAAAGTCACCAAAAACATGAAACTTGGCATGGTTTCATGACATGGCACATATATACCATGGTAAAAAAATCGTCCAGTTTGAGAAGAGGCGCACACATTAGTAGCCAACGAAGTCCTTTTTGAAACAAAAAGCTGACACGTTAATATCGCAAACGGTTGTATTATATTTACTGTGTCAAAATTTAACCATACTCGGTGGCGTGCGTGCAACTGTTTGATTAGACGGGACGAGCGCGAGAAGTCCGCCGTGCAGGTTCGACGGGACGCGTGCGAGTAGTCCGCCGCGCAGGCTCGACGAGACGCGTGCATCCTGTCCACCCCGCAGGCTCGATGTGACAAGTGTGAGCAATAAGGCCGCCCATGCTCACCGGGAAGTGAGCTCTTTGACCTCCATGGACCAGCCGCCGCCTACCTCGCTCACAACTTCTCCATTAATTGGTTAACTAAAGCACATGGATGGAGGGTGTTTGCTTGTGATCCCATGGCAGCATTTGCTTTGTTCGTGTTTTTGACTTGTATTCCGCCCTAATTTAAATTGCCACATAGGGCAACGGATAATATGACCACAAATAAAATGGCAATGGACAATACAACGAAAAATTTACAATGGCGCAGATAATAATTGTCTTACATATTCCGGATAATTTAAAGTGCCACATGCGGCAAAGCTCGGAAGACACGGGGGGCAAGAGAAGAAGGAAATTGCAGACAACGATCTGGGTCGCTACTGTCTCTACTCGTCGATGGATCGTCGGGCGGCGAAATCCTCCAGCTCCTTCTTCAATTCCTCACGACTTTGCTTGAAAGCAGCCACGGATTCCTCCACCTCCTGCTTGCGCTTGATCCGAAGCTTCCTCAAGCCACCCATCAGTTCCTCGACGACCGCTTTCAGCGTCATCTCTGAGGCACTGCTCTGCTCATGCAGCATCTTCCAGCCGGTGGCCTCCTCCTCCTTCTCGGTGACCAACTTGAGGAGCTTCGCATTGTCATCCATAAGTTGCTTGACGAGGCCGGTCGCCTTGTCAACCAAGGCATCGCTGATCTTGATCAGCTTCATCAAGCCGTCGACCAGCTCCTGCTGCATAGTGACGCTAGCGAGAATGTCGTCGTCACCGGCAAAGGACTTCAGGAACGTCGGCTAGTCACGATGGCCGATGCCGCGAATGCGCTTGTGAGAGCCCTCGCGTGCCCGTGAGAGCTCGTTCGAGGGCTTCGTGGCGCGCCGCGACATCTCCGTTGCGGCTGCGGCTTCGCAGCGGGACCTCTCTAGTGCTTCCGCGGCCTTGGTCTTTGCTGCCTGGTTATATGTCAACCCTAAACTCCTCCTACCGGTCATGGCGGAACGACTTGACAGAAAAACCAGTTTTGTGGGTGATGAGGAGAGGAACTGTGAAGTAATTTTCGAGTGAGTAGTTTTTATAGCCCGGTGCTAAGTGTGAACACATATTAGTTCAATAGGTGTGAACAGATTTGCAATTACTTATTGCGTTGTAATCAGCAATGTGACGAGAAACAAGGTCAATATTTATTGATGGCAGAAGGTTGACCACGTGGTTGCTCGCCGTTGAGGCGGCCGCGGCGCACTCCGCTCTGGCGTCCCTACGCGCGCTCTACTCGCCGTTGAGGCAAAGTTACAGTGGAAGCTGTTAATAATTCTTAATAATTGTCTTACATGTTCAGGATAATTTAAAATGCCAAATGCGGCAAGGCCCAGAACACTCACGACCTACATATGCATACAATTATAATAAAATATAAGCTAAAAGGCTGAGCTGGCGGCCTTCCGACGATGGTCTTCTTGGACCCCATGATCAGCATAGCACCCTTGTGGTCGTTCACTCCGAGTGTCCCGACCCGCCTCCGCCTACGGAGCTGCTGGCGCTGGGAGGCTCTTGGGGCTGCCGGGCCTCTTCCAGAAGAGCTTGACAGCGTGCAATCGCGCACATGACAACTCCACGGAACCGCTCCATTTCCGTGTCTCTGGCCTGGTAGAAAATTCCGTCGATCACCTGCATCCTCAAGATATCACGTTGGCGATGTTCTACTTCGTCGGGGATGTCAACTCCGCCAAGGATGCGCTCGAGCCTGGCCACCACATCATCGGGATCGAGGTTGACACGGCCGCCGCCGGCAATGATGAAGCCGTAGGCTGCCTTTATCTTGACTGAATCGCAGAGGTCCTCTGCCCATTCCTTGCGGGGCATTAGGCTCTCGATGAGCACTGGTGACGGCGGCTCTTCAGGTGGGTCATCGATCATGCCGACGAGAAGCTCTAGATCTTTTGCACGGTGGATGACAAACTGCTCATCACACCTCCTCTGCAATATGTTGATTGTGCTCCCAAGGACTGTGACACCGATATTGCTGCCGATGGGCCATGGTGCCTGCACCGGCCGATGAAGCTCTTGCTCCCCGACCTGCTCCTGCTCGTTCTCCTCGCTGAAGATGTAACGCAGGTAGGCGTCGACGTCGAAGCTTTGGTCGTTGCCTGGCATGCTTGGAATAACTAATGGTAGATGGTTGAGGACTAGATCTTCACAGAATGTCGCGGTGGTGTTTTGCCGCCTGGGTTATATGCAGCAAGCCATTAGCTGGTGGAGGGAAATCGGTGAGTGAATAGGCATGGATTTTACAATTCATCCACGTGGAGCGCAGGAAGCATTCGCTGGAGCGCGGGAAGACTAAGTGGAGCACACACACAACCCGAATACTGTATCCGGTGCCACGTGTTATTTATCACACAAGTGTTAACATAACAAAAGGTATGTGTAACTTACTAATCATCGCACACGAGTACTCGCAGACGCATCATGTGCGATACTCCTAGCCACCGCAAGCAACTAGGTTGCATTTTTCAAAGTTGTTTGTACATACAGAATCGCACACGAACTAACTGTATTAACCATCTGTGTTGTAATTTCTCATCGCAAAAAGTTCATCCGAGTCGACTGTTTGCCACGTATCACACACATCTTGTTAAGTTAAACCATTCCTGTTGCATTCGCTAATCGAAAATAGTTCGTCCGAGTGAACCGTATGCCCTATATCACACACCTTGATCTGGATAACCGTCTACATTGCACTCCCTAATAGCAAACGGTTCATCGAAGCAAACTATATGTCGTATATTACACACACATTGATATGACTTCCCATTTCTGTTGTTCTGCCTCATTGCAAACGGTAAGAATGGGTTAACCGTGTGGCCTGAATCGCACACGCAACTAAAATCTGAACCGTGTATGATGCATCCTCCATCGCAAAAGTTTTGCACCTTTTTTGACGGTTTTTTACACCACCGTTTGCGATTATGGCATCGCACACAGTTTCGTCGAAGGGTCTCTGATCGTAGTGTCGCGTTAGCAGCATCTTGCAGTAGTGTGTAGTACCACTCCAATGTTGTGGATGTTCCTAGATCTGTTCGTGCCGGATCTGATTCCGAGCGGTACTACCGCACCTCCCGTACGGTACTACCGCTCTGGCTGCATCCGCTTCGTGTGGTACTACCTCTCCTCTGGAGCGGTACTACCGCTCAGGGTGCCGAAATAATTTTTTACTTCCGCTCTAGGCGCGGTACTACCGTGCCATCCCGGTGTGGTACTACCGTGGCTAGAGCAGCAGTAAAATTTTACTTCCGCTCAGTGGTGCGGTACTACCGTTGACTTCAAAACTTCCTCATGGCCACTACCCAATCTTATTTCTACGTGTTTCGTTTGTTTTTGTTGTGGCCTTTGCATTGATCCTTCTCATTTCTATTGTGTGTTCTTGTGTTTTGTGTCATAGGTGGTGGCTCCGGTTCCAATGTTCGTCGTTCGAATCCCAGCCGTGACACAGGCTCGAAGCACCTATGCAACCAAGAGGAGGCTCCAGAGGGCTCCAATGCCCCCCAACACAGAACAAAGACCACCGCCACCAAGACTAGGGAACCATCAATGGGCATGGATGAGATACCACTGGCTGAGTTTGTCACTCACATGAAGCTCAACCCCTATGGTGAAGCCCGTTGAGAATTTCAGAGGGAATGATTTTTTCTGGACCAAGCAGCAGAATCTTATCTTTTTGGATGTGATCAAGGCCAAGAAGAATATCTATGTGGACGTGCACTGAATTGACATGGATCATATGAGGAAGGATAAACACCGGGCATATTTTGGTGAGGCTTTGGACCCGGTGGAGCAATTTGGCATTGAGGACTTGATCACTTCCACCTAGACTCTGACCCTGAGATTGTGGCCCAGTTCTTTGCTTTGGTCCACTTCCATACTTATGAGGAACAGACCATGACATGGATGACCAATGGATAGAGTATGACTACTAAGTGGAAGGAGTTCATGGATCTGCTACAGGTTCGTGATGAGGGGCTCAACAAGCCCGTTGGTGTTCGCCCTCATGCCAACCCCGAGTCCGCCAGCAAAAACAAGCTTCAGCCCTACTTTGTTGAGAAGAAGCTTCCCAATGGCAAGAAGGCGTGGGTGCTGAACTCCTTCCTTGACATCATGCACCGGATCTTCCGCAACTCCCTCTTTCCGCGCATTGGTGACAAGGATAAGGTGCATGCTTATCTTGTGGATATGATGCTCATCTGTGAGGAGGCGCGTCTCGCTCAGACGCAACCACTTGATGTCTCACATATCATGTAGTGTGAGCTGTAGTTTGCGGTGTTCAACCGTAAGGTACCCATTTATGGACCTTACCTGTTTCACTTGATCTTGACGACTTGGGAGCAGCTCTATCCCAATGATGAGTTTGTTGCCCCCGGCTGGATTCGTCATGAGCCCAACAAGCTCCGCATCAAGGGCTAGTGGGCTAACACCACTACCCGTGCTGAGGCAGAGGCTGCTAAGATGGACGTGGATGAGGATGAGATTGAGGAGGAGGAAGCGGATGAGGATAGCTCTGATGGATAATCGCCTTCATCTTCTGAGCCCTCTTGGGATAAGAGGATGAAGAACAAGATGAAGGCTCTGTTCTGCATGCAGGCCAAGGGACAGTACAGGTCTCATGTTGCTCAGAAGGAGAGTCGTCGGTGCGACAAGAGGATCCTGAGGACGTTCGGCGAGTAGGTATCAAGCGGGTCTGAGAAGCACATCACCCCAGAGGTTGAATGGATGGTGAAGCAGGGCTACCAGTGGACTAAATCTGAGGAGGAGACCATCCCCGCTGCCGAGACCGACGAGGAGCGTGACGAGTGATCGCTTCAGCTTGAGCTACCACCTGTGTTGTAGGTGTCCTCTATGCCTTTTTGGTGTCTCGATGCCAAAGGGGGAGAGAGTGTAGGATTTGCGAGTCTTGTGTCGTGTTGTTTCGCTTTGTCGCTTTGCTTTTGTTCTGTTGAACCTCGTTTGCTTTGGTTTGGTTTGTGCTCGTGAGACCAGGTTCTCTATCATATGGTGTAAGACATATGCACTCTAGTTTATTTTATTGTCTTTCTTGCTTAGTAGCCCATGAGCCTATGCTATCTTGTGCCCGTTACTTTATGCTCATATTTATTATCTTGCCTCCTTGCTTAGTGTTAGTTATTTTGTTGCAAGATATGCCTCGTCTATAAAATATAGGGGGAGTGTTGATCCTAGTATGTGTGCGGTGCAGTCCAAAGCATTTCTCTAGAGAGCACACATCTAGGGGGAGCCCGTCTATATTTTATAGTTGTTGGGTTTGCCTATGCTTCATTTTATTTCCATATGTGCAAATCCCGTATTGTCATCAATCCACCAAAAAGGGGGAGACTGTAAGGGCATATTTATCCCTTAGTTGTTTTGGTGATTGATGACAATGCATTTGCGGACTAATCGTGTGCATTGAGCATTTCACATATCTCATGTTTAGGCACAAGACAATTCGTTGCCCCTCAGAGTCCAGTGAAGATGGAGTTTTCCCTACGTTTCTTTTCGGTGGATTTGAGTCGTAGGAAAGTCGTACTATTAAGAGGGGGTCCGCTTTGGAAAGGTTTGCATGGAATCATCACGTACACGTCTGTTCCTTTTGCACCACCTTTCCTTTGGCTCTTTGGAGCATCCTCTGTTTGCCTGTGTCTCTGCAAAATGAAGGACTCCTAGTGTTGGTTGTGCTGGGGCATGCGGTAGTACTGCTCATGCGAGCGGTAGTACCGCAGAGGCTCATGGTAGTACCGGTCACGGTCGTGGTAGTACCGCAGTCCCTTGCGGTAGTACGGCTCCTAGGGCGCGGTAGTACCGTGGCCTCGGGCCAGGCACAACAGCATGAGCGGAAGTAGGGGCGGATTACATCTGCGCCCTACGTGGTAGTGCCGCTCCAGGTTTGCGGTAGTACCGCGTCAGATTTTTGCACAGATCGAAACTCAGCGGAAGTAGCCACGGATGCATTTTTATATGTCTGTGCCTTCCCAGCCTAGAAAAACCCTGCCTTGTGGTATTACCGCAAGGGCGAGCAGTAGTACCACTCCGGTGGTTCTACCGCTCTCTGCTTCAACGCAACAGGGCTGGTCTAGCTCCTGCCGTGCCAGCGGTAGTACTGTAGTGCCCCGCGGTAGTACCGCATGCCCTTGTGGTAGTACCACTTGTCTGGTGCGATAGTACCGCTCGTCACAGGCTGGGTAAGTGGATAACGGTTGGATTTGTCCTATCACTATATAAGGGGAGTCTTCTTCTTCGAGTTGACTACCTCTTCTATCCCTAAGCTCCATTGTTACTCTAAGCTCCATTTTCGCCCGATCTCTCTCCCTAGCCAATCAAACTTGTTGATTCTCTAGGGATTGGTTGAGAAGGCCCCGATCTACACTTCCACCAAGAGAAATTTGATTCCCCCCACTAATCCCTTGCAGATCTTGTTACTCTTGGGTGTTTGAGCACCCTAGAAAGTTGAGGTCACCGCAGAGCCATATTCCATTGTGGTGAAGCTTCATGGTGTCATTGGGAGCCTCCAATTAAGTTATGGAGATTGCCCCAACCTTGTTTGTAAAGGTTCGGTCGCTGCCTCCAAGGGCACCAATAGTGGAATCACGGCATCTCACATTGTGTGAGGGCGTAATGAGAATATGGTGGCCCTAGTGGCTTCTTGGGGAGCATTGTGCCTCCACACTGCTCCAACGGAGACGTACTTCCTCTCAAAGGGAAGGAACTTCGGTAACACATCCTCATCTTCACCGGCTCCACTCTTGGTTATCTCGTACCTTTACTCGTACAAGCTTACTTTGTGTTGCATTCCTTGCTTGCTTGTGTACTTGTTGTTGTTGCATCATATAGGTTGCTCACCTAGTTGCATATCCAGACAACCTACTTTGATGCAAAGTTTAAATTGGTAAAGAAAAGCTAAAAATTGTTAGTTGCCTATTCACCCCCCTCCCCTCTAGTCAACTATATCGATCCTTTCACCCGTACTGATGAGAATCCCGCAATAAGGGGGCACGATCTCTGCTTTGACAAGACGTGTCAATAGTGGTTGGATCTCAAAACATGAAGCGGGAGGCCAAAAAACGGCTCGAAATAATAAAGAGGCCAGACGCGATGTTTCACCGAAAGGGCCGTTGTTGGGTATACCTCATTAAGTATTGTATCCTTGTGGTTGAGGGTTATGACTATTGTATAGAGACAGATATAGTTCTCTTGCTCAGAAGACTGCTTTTTATGCGGAGAAGGAATCCGCCTTGCAATTCCAAAGACAATCGGCATGCCTAACACATCGTCATTGAAGACTGGTTCATGGGCTACTGAGGGAGTCCTGGACTAAGGGGTCCTCGGGTGTCCGGGCAATTTGATATGGGCCGGACTGATGGGCCGTGAAGATACAAGATAAAAGGCCTGCCCCTATGTCCGGATGGGACTCTCCTTGGCGTGGATGGCAAGCTTGGCGTCCGGATGTGTAGTTTCCTTTCTCTGTAAACCGACTCTGTACAACCCTAGGCCCCTTCGGTGTCTATATAAACCGGTGGTTTAGTCCATAAAGGCCAACATAATCATACAGGCTAGACATCTAGGATTTAGCCATTACGATCTCGAGGTAGATCAACTCTTGTAACCCCTATACTCATCAAAGTCAATCAAGCAGGAAGTAGGGTATTAACTCCATCAAGAGGGAATGAACATGGGTAAACATCATGTCCCCTTTGTCTCATGTTACCTTCGATCCCCAGACGCACAGTGCGGGACCCCCTACCCGAGATCGGCCGGTTTTGACACCGACACCCACAACGAGCACATGGACGGGCGTTGGATTGGTATTGATGTTAGAAATAAATCTAAGGCACTCCATCGATCATCCGAGAACCAAGAAATCACACGAGTATGACACGGAGATTTCTTAACGAGGTTCACTGATATGGCTACATCCCCGGGGCCTGACTACGGGCGCTCCTCCCCGTGACACCGTCACAATACCGCACACCGGCCACTCGGGCGTCGGGCGCCGACTCCCCTGCATACATGTGTTATTATGTTGGCATAGGTTACATCGTGTGTCTACCCTCGCTATATATGAGAGGCCTAGGATACAGGTGTCCTACTAGGAACGACTCCATATCCTATCTAAACACAATACTACTCAGAGTCCAACTATAACCTACCTTGTACACAATATTCGACACAACTCTAACAAACTCCACCTTGGCGAATATTCTCCACCACCTTGAGTTCGTCAATGCATCAAACTTCCATGTACATTGGACTTGAGCTTATTCCATGAGCACCGCTGCTACTCCAAAGACTCCATGTGACTCCACATGTAACTTGTAGTCCCTTATTTTCTTGACCACAGACAACACTCGAGCAAAATTAAGTTCCTTGTTACTCTAGTTTGTGCTCCCAACTTTCAGAGTATCCGTCCAATGCCATCACACACTGATCACTAACCTGCGTGAAAGTGAACAACTCACATATTGGGTGTCACACATAAGAGTTACCTGAACTCAACATCACCGCTCCTTTCTTGACCGTCTGTCTGAAACTTGAAGGAATTTCACCATTGCTTGTAGTCATCCCGAGTCAAATTCGCAGTTGTCTCACCACATGTATGACCACCAGAGCCATGGCCTGTCTCCATGGCCCGTGCTACCGCACGCCTCGCCGCTATTACCGCATTGAGCATCCGCTGTCCTGGTTGAGTCTCAAGGGTCGTGAACCCACACCACTCAACCCCCACTGCAGAGTTCCACCGATCATCACCGACCGATGACGAGTTTCACACTTCCATCAAACCACTGGGCTCCAGTCTGAATTACGTGTCCCTTACTTTTCCCCACTGAATAGGCTTCGATTCTCTGGATCCTTACACCATACTCCCTCAAGCCAGCTCCACCTTCAACATGACTGCATGGTAGATGATCAATCCACCCTCGCACCCCGTCGACTTCAAGCTCTCATGTGCGCACTGATACGTCTCCAACGTATCTATAATTTTTGATTGTTCCATGCTATTATATTACCCCTTTTGGATGTTTATGGGCTTTATTTTACACATTTATATCATTTTTGGGACTAACCTACTAACCGGAGGCCCAGCCCATATTGCTGTTTTTTTGCCTATTTCAGTATTTCGAAGAAAAGGAATATCAAACGGAGTCCAAACGGAATGAAACCTTCGGGAGCGTGATTTTTGGAACGAACGTGATCCAGAGGACTTGGAGTGCAAGTCAAGAAGCAGCCGAGGCGGCCACGAGAGGGTAGGGCGCCCCCTCTATAGGGCGCGCCCCCTGTCTCGTGGGCCCCTCGGGCGGCCACCGACGTGCTTCTTCCTCTTATATAAGCCTACGTACCCCGAAAACATCCAGGGAGCCAACGAAACACAATTTCCACCACTGTAACCTTCTGTATCCGCGAGATCCCATCTTGGAGCCTTCGTAGGCGCTCCGCCGGAGGGGGAATCGACCATGGAGGGCTTATACATCAAACATCCTTGCCCCTCCGATGAGTTGTGAGTAGTTTACCACAGACCTACGGGTCCATAGTTATAAGCTAGATGGCTTCTTCTCTCTTTTTGGATCTCAATACAATGTTCTCCCCCTCTCTTGTGGAGATCTATTCGATGTAAACTCTTTTTTGCGGTGTGTTTGTCGAGATCTGATGAATTGTGGGTTTATGATCAAGTTTATCTATGAGAAATATTTGAATCTCCTCTGAATTCTTTTATGTATGATTGAGTTATCTTTGCTAGTCTCTTCGAATTATCAATTTGGTTTGGCCTACTAGATTGATCTTTCTTGCCATGGGAGAAGTGCTTAGTTTTGGGTTCAATCTTGCGGTGTCCTTACCCAGTGACAGCAGGGGTTGCAAGGCACGTATTTTATTGTTGCTATCGAGGATAAAAAGATGGGGTTTATATCATATTGCATGAGTTTATCCCTCTACATCATGTCATCTTGCTTAAGGCGTTACTCTGTTCTTATGAACTTAATACTCTAGATGCAGGCAGGAGTCGGTCTACTTGTTGCGGACGTGATGCCTATATACATGATCATGCCTAGATAATCTCATAATTATTCGCTTTTCTATCAATTGCTCGACAGTAATTTGTTCACCCACCGTAATACTTATGCTATCTTGAGAGAAGCCACAAGTGAAACCTATGGCCCCCGGGTCTATCTCTTATCATATTTACTTCCAATCTACTTTTATTTGCATCTTTACTTTTTACATCTATATTATAAAATACCAAAAATATATTTATCTTATCATACTATCTCTATTAGATCTCACTTTCGCAAGTGGCCGTGAAGGGATTGACAACCCCTTTATTGCGTTGGTTGCGAGTTCTTTGTTTGTTTGTGTAGGTGCGTGAGACTTTTGAGGAGCCTCCTACTGGATTGATACCTTGGTTCTCAAAACTGAGGGAAATACTTACGCTACTATTGTTGCATGACCCTTTCCTCTTCAAGGAAAACCAACGCAAGCTCAAGACGTAGCACGCACTACCTTGAATCAACCCTACGTTATAGTCTTGTCAAAGCCGCACAAGCCCTCAGGCCTGCACCACGTGTTTCCACGCCCCAGAAGTCGACCACCGTCAGCATCACGCTCCTATGTCGTCGTCGTTGAAATCACCGCCGTCTTCTGCTTTGACCAACATCCCTGCCGATCCATCAGACTATCCAGTCCGAACCAACAGAACTAACCCGACTGCAACCATGCTCCACCCTGCGTCATGTCCGCCCACACATCTCCGTGCATTGATTTATGCCCTATGTTTGCATGATCCCTGTACACGCACTCCAGGCTCCACGAACCTTGTGTGCACGTCGTAGACCTGCCAGCAAACCGACAGAAAACACACGTGCAGTTAGCAACACATCCAAAAGAGAATAACTTTCGGGTAGCCTCGTGGTTCACCAAGCATGTGCCTCACAACTCCCAATGTCATTGCCTTTCATGTTGCTATCCATGCCACGTAAATACCACCACCATGTGCAGACTACTCCCTTTTATTTGTCCAAGCAAATCTCACGCTGCCTTTGATTCCTTTGGCTTCTATAGCAATGCTCAAAACATCAGCCTCCTTTGCTCCGCCTTGGGCTTCTAGACATCACGCCTACGCCTACATCACCAGTGGCCCAATCCTTGACACGGGCCATGGTTGCTCCCGCATGCGGGCCGTGCTACCTTGCACTTGCCCGAGTGAAGTCTATTTTAGACCTTGAATTCGTATGGCTCGTCCGGATCAAATCTTGAACTCTCAGGGTGTGTTTGGTTGCGTTCTCGTCTCAGCATAGTAGTTCCCTCTTCATGCATGCTCAACTCAACACCCCTCTTCATGCATGCTTCTAGTGTATTTGTGTTAAGCTTGTGTGGACTCATGCACCCTCTATATACTCTACCAAACGGTCGAGAAGGGAACTCTTGGGCTCATGCACCCTTCATACAGCCTATCAAAAACACCCTCAATTCCTGAAATCCATACCATGTACTTTCTAATCCCGGTCAACCCTAACCTTAGGTCTGCTTGGCGCACCAGGGAAAGAACAATCCCGACGAGGTTCATTTGCTACTCTCATTGACGACACGGGTCCATAGGTCATATTCGTGTTCTTCCTTGTTCTCTCCCAGCCAAATGGATTGATCCCCACCTCATATTATCTCGAGAAAATTCCTTGTGTTTGTGTAAGCATCTAGCCGGAACAACCAATCTGGTTGGTAGTTGCGTAGCTGTGTACTTGCGTCTCACCGGTAAATCGATCTACATATCTCCTATCAGTTCATTGGAAAGCACTATATTCCGCAGGGATGTGTACGACAAATGTAGTAAGCCAGCTCATGACACGCGGTGAAACCAGACTCTAGTCAATTCATCACATTGACGGATGACCTCAACATGGCGAGGGCCGGCCATGCGGACTCCATGGAGGCCAAAGAAGCGTGCTCAGTGTGGGCGGACGTACAATGCGAGCCCGACATGGTGTTCCTCCGCGGTGCGTGCGATGCCGACTGCACGACGCCTACTTCCACGCCTCCTGTGCGCGCGGCGAGGCGGTGCTCGAGGTTTGCTGGGCGTGCTGCTGCGCGCTACCGTCCTCCATGTCAGGCCATTGCCCTGGGCGCGCTTGACGGATCTTTGCATTGCTAGTTGTGCTGTTTTCGCCGTCCTCCGCATCACCATCAGTTCCGACTCGCCAAGGCGTGTGCACACAAGATGCTCGACCAAATGCCAGATCGAGCCATGGAGGTGGGCACCGAGGGGAGCATCATGGAGGACGACGAGGTCGACGGGCCATGAGCTCACTAGGTGGCAGAAGCACATACGAGAGTAGAGAAGCTGAAGAAGGGGGCGTATTGGGTAGGCCATTGCTGGGCGCCGGCGCGCCGGCCCAACTTTCGACCGGATTGCCCCCAACCGTTTGATGCGAAGTGTAACTGCCGTCAGATCTGAGTCGATCTCCTTCGTCATCCTCGCATACACCTCTGGTACGAGGAAATCCTCATGGGAAAACAAGGCCGCCACACTCGCCCCCAGCCACCGTGCCCTCATCCTCGGCCGCCTGCACTTGCCGGCCACCCTACACCACCCCGTGCTCGTGCTCTGCTGCCCACGCTTGCCGCCTTCTGTAGCCCCTGGTCTCAAAGTCTGACCATCACCGCCGCAGCAATTTCTGTCGCCGGTCGTAGCAAATGCCAACTACAGTTGCAACAAAAATCATTGTCGCCTCCGTAGCAAAATTCAAAGACGAGGCAACGCGTCTGCTCCGGTGCCGGTGGTTGCTAGTTGCATCAACCCGTCCTCCCAATGTCATCTCCAACATCTGCAGGTGGTGGTTCCAGCAAAAAAACTCTTGCCAATCGCAGCAAAAAATCCCGCCGCCGGTCGTAGCAAAGCACCGTCCAACATAGATCCAGTGAAAACAAGACGCCATCGCCGGTAGCAACAACCATGTTTGCTGGTTCCAGCATCCATAGCTGCGGTTGCAGCAGAAACAACGGCATCGTTACCGTCGCAACATGGTTGCCGCCGGTGGTAGCTGCCGCTGATGCCGGTTGAAGCTCTTGTTTACCCCTTGAAGCTTTTCCGTGCCGGATGTAGCATTTTCAGCTGTCGGTTGCAGCATTTTGCAGTTGCGCTATGGCTGCCCCAGCTTCCCTGTGTGGTGTTGAAGCTTTTTAACATACTGGATGTAGCTTTTTAGGACACGGTTGTAGCAAAAATCGAGGACGGTTGCAGCAAAGATCATCGTCCCCGCCATGACGGGTTGCAGCTCTGCCATGAATGGACATAGCAAAAAAAGTTCGCCGGACGTAGCAAAAAACCATGACGGTTGCAACAAAAAAAATGCCGTCACCATCGCGAGGTCGCAACTCGGCCATGGATGAACGTAGCAAAAATCCTCGCTGGCTGTAGCAAAATCTGACGGCGGTGGCAGCAAATTTCGTCATCACCGTTTGCTTGCAACTCGCCGTCAGAGGTAGCCGCACCCCCGCCGTCGACCTATTGCAGCTTTTTCTGTTGCCAGTTCGAGCACGACCGTTGTTGGGTTGCAGCTTGCTCAAGGGAACCATTCGTGGCCACCCCGCGCCTTTTCGTGTGGAAAAGAATGGGAAAAAGGTAGGTGATGGGAGGAGGTAGGAGAAAGGGAGCACGCGGAGAAGGTAGGGGAAAGGGAGCGACTGGCGCGGCCATGAATCACGGGAGGCTTCGCGAGGTGGGAGAAAAAGAGAAGAAAAGGAACGAGCGGGTGAGGAGAACGAAGAAAAAGAGATAAGGCACGAGATTTGTTAATGCGTGGGTCCACTCTTTACGGGTCGCGATCTGAATCGCTAGCGGATGCGTGTGTGTGGATGCGACCGGCTGAAGCTTCGACCGGCGCCCGACCACAAATGTTTACCTATTGGGTATGCCTGAACGCTTGTCGAGCAACCAGGTAGACACACCATGCACGCATTGAGGAGGGACACCCCGGCAGTGGCGCTCTGGAGGGCCCTCGAGGATGCTTAGTGGTCATCCTCTCACGGTGGGGTGCACACCAGAAACAGAAGACGGCAGCAGGGCGTTTTGAGGCCAAGTGGCACACTACTGGATGTATGGAGGCGGGGAAGATGAATATGACGTGTAGGTCCGCAGAGCCAATGACAAAAAACGATTGTTTTCGGCCGGGATTGTCTTTTTCCCGACGCAACAAATAGTGTAGGGTTGGTTTAGGGTTGGAATTGACCGAGATTGATGAATACAGAGTGCCGATTTCAGGGATTCAACGTTGAGGGTTCAATTCCGACTACCTCTACGAGTTTAAGGTTTAAAGTAAACTTAGGCCGAAGCCCCACTGCGCACTAGACCCCCCCCCCCCCCACCCACACACACTTCACTTCAGCCTTCACCCGTGACCACTGCTTGGCCTTCTGCACTAGACACGCGCCGCACCGATTCGGAGTCAAACAAATTTATTTGCCGCACGTGCTTTCTGTTTGTATTTACTCCGCATATTAGTTTTGGTCAAAGTCAAGCTTTACAAACTTTGACAAAGTTTATAGACAAACATATTAACATATACAATAATAAATCAATACTATTAAATTCGTTGTTGAATGTACTTCCACATCATATAGATTTGTTATGCTAAATATTTATATTATTTTCTATAAATTTGGTCAAACTTTACAAAGTTTGACTTCAGTCAACTCTAATATGCGGAGTAAATAAAAACGGAGAGAGTACTACTCAAAATTCAACTGTAACCTGCCTTATATATAATATTCGATACAACTCTAACAATTGATTGTATGCACGCGCGCGATTGGCGCTTTGCTTCTGCGGGTCAGCCGGGCACAATCATTAGGCAAAAATTGAGGAAAAAGAAATACGTGCATGTTCTTGTGTTTCCACGAGAAAATGAGTAACAACTGCGATTGTTTTTGCTTAATAAATTCGGACGCTCTAAACATGTGCCGACTCCAATCCTGACAAAATCAATCACAAACATGACGTCTCTCTTGAATTGAGGAACGATCGGACAAATCAAAGAAGATAAATTCTTCTGGAAGGTTTTTTTAGTGATAATTAATCTGCAAGTGGATTTCCCCAACCTGATAGTAGTACTATCTTCGTTCTGATTTATTGGTTCTTTAATATTTTATTATATCCCAAATTTTGATCATGAATTTAATTAACAAAATGGTAATGCATGCCACAAAAATAATGTCACTGAAAACTATGTTCGAATATGGATTTAATGATATAATTTCTTATGACGTGTATTAACATTTTTTTAGTTATAAATTTCTAATCAAATTTTGGCTCAAAATACAAAAAGATCAATAGACCATAAGGAGGTTGTCACTGAAGAGATGACACCGAATCTTGACCTTAGTCCGACGCGTCATGCTCATCCGGCCCGTCGCTAGCCTTATCCACACCGCCCGGGGCCAATCACGACGTCCCTCTTGTCACTGGCGCCACCTTGGCCAGCCACAGAAGATCCTAAACCACCTCCCCGAGCAAAGCAAAACCCTAACTCCCACGGCCTGATCCGACCCCCACCGACCACTCGTCTACGTCTATTGTCCCTAAAATATTCAATATGCCACCGATAACTGGGCCCAAAGTACTCCACGCCCCACATGACAGCAGTACCTATGTGTTTAACCAGTGTGCGCGAAGCGAGCCACGAGCGGCCGAACCATGGACTGCCACGTGGGGATGGGATAGGGATCCGCGGCCCAAACCAGTGGGCCTCGAAACCGGTGAGCCCACACAACAGCCCCTCATGCAGTTTCAATGACACGTGGGCTCGGGCACGGTGGGTCCACGAGGTCGAAGAGCGTGTCTGGTGCAGACGACGTGTCCCGGAACCCACGCCGCCTTCCGTATAAAACCCCCTATCCATCCCTCTCTCTCTCGGCTCAGTCTCGTCTCCTCAGGAGGAAAACCAAAAGCGAAAGGGGAGGGGAGGAAAAAAAAAGTCATTCCCATACCACTCGTTCGCTCGCTCCGCAGCCGCGGCGCCCGCACGCAAATCTCGCGCACGGGTTTGGGGGGCGCTCGATCCGCGGAGGAAACCCTAGGTACGTACTATGTCTGGATAGGGTGTCGGCTCTCGCCGTGCTCGCTGCCTGCGCGCGGCCGCCCCCCGTCTCCCCCGCTCCAACTTGTTCCCCATTTCGGTGCGGTGCGAGGCGACGCTGATTCGGTTTGGTTTTGGTGGGTGGTGTAATTGTCGCCGCAGGGCTGTGGATTCGGGATGTCGTCGCCGAGGAACGATGGTGGGTTCCTGACGCAGGAGCAGCGGGAGAAGCTGCGGATCGCGGTGCAGAACGCCGAGACGCTCTCGCTCACGTCGCCGCGCTCGCCCACGGGGAGCACCACCTCCGCGCTGCTGCAGCAGTACGAGCTGCACCAGCAGCAGGTGCGCGCCGCTGCCGCCGCCGCGAGGGGAGGCGGGGGCGGGGGCGGAGGTGGGGCGAGGCACGCGCGACGGTCGCATTCCGGGAAGGCCGTCAAGCTTAAGAAAGGTGAGGTGGCGCTCGATCTGTTTGTGCCCTGTGTAATTAATAGCTTCCCTGTTGTTATGTGGCTGGTTTTAGAGCTTGGCGTGCTTGATTAGGACGTAATGTTGCTGTGCTACTATTGTTACTGCTTCAGTGGACTGCGTAGCCTGTTGTTCATGCCTTATGTGGAGTCGATCTAGTTTAGGGTTCTGGGAATGCAGGTTTAGCAGCTGAGTTGATCTTGCTGTTGGTGTTTATTTCGAAGTTATGCTTGTATTCTCGTATGCTGATGCTGCTAGTTTTTGTGTCTCGTTGAGGTGGGGCTCTCGTTATATGGAGGTAGCACATTGTGGCCTAATACATCATACAGCGCTGACAAAAATTTATTAGGGGGTCATCGATTGTTTGACTGTTCACTAGTTTGCCGATTTCGATTTGTCGCAGTAGGTTGGTAAGTTGATAACCATTGCATTTTGATGGCATAAACCTGCTGTTAGTGGCGAGGGTTAGCTTTGCATGCATGAAGCGGTTTAGCGGTTCCGTGTGCGTGTTAATTTCTGCTCCCGACTCCTGAGCTGCCTAAAGGGGATTGGTTTTTGTCGGGTAATGGCAATTACAGTCTGGCCGTGTAGCATTCTTCTATGTTGATTGAATTGATTACCAGTCTTCTGGTTGCATCTGTTACCCTTTAGGAATTTTTTGTCGCTCTCTGCTTTTGTTGATTCATAGGTGTGCTCAGATCCCAGGATCTGATATATGGTACTGTAAAGTCGTCCGAGTATATTGTCTACCTGTTCCTCATAATAAGCTTTCAGTTAGTTGGTACCACTGACTTTTCCTGTGTGGGCAAGACAACCATCTTTTACAGGACATTTGCTAAGACAGCACTTCAGATTCCTTCTACTTGTAACATGTACCATGAGCTGACTGTGATGGTTGCCATCTTTATTGTCGTGTGAATTGTTCCCCACTCGTCATCATCATATTGTATGATGAGCAGTTGGCCATCTCTTGTTCTGTTGGGATATGGTCTGTTTGTATTCCTCTAATTGTTTCAGCTCACAATTCTAGCCGATGGAATTTGGTCCACATCTATGTGTATGTATGCATAGATTATACTAGATCCTGCTGATTATTATTCCACTTTTTATGTTAGCTGTCTGTACCGTTTTTCGTTATTTTCGTAATAACTGGAAAACTCATTTGGTATCCTTATTTGTTATTACTTTTAGCTCTTATTGGAACCTAATTTTTTATAGAACTAGTAAATGCGCCATGCACGTTGATATTTGGCAAAATATTAATTCTACCTTGATTTAGGTAGAATATTAATTGCATGTCAATTATGTGATTAGTGTTGATATTAATATTTGGTATGATATTATTTGCATGCTAAACATGTTGAGTGCTCGCCATTGGAGCAATCTAGGTCATTGGATTGACATGGTTTGATGGCTGGGATAAGTTGGATCTGCCGCTTTGGGTCTTTTTATATGGTATATCTATAGATATAGATATAGTTGCAATGGAGGCTTCTCTCTTTCTGGTAGCAATTGATTATGTGTTTTGTTAACAAGCTGTGCATCGTCGTTTGTTTCCCTTTCCTATTTGAAGTTTTGACTCTGTTTCATTAGAAAAGGAGGTTGCCATTCTGGGCTTATAGTTACTGGTCCTTTGTTTCTTGCTTGTTTAGCTTCCATTTACTTTCTGTACACATTGGTCGTGGAGTATTTGGGATCTTCAGTGAAGTGTATATTGCACTACCTGGACTCACCCTGAACGCATATGGTTAGATTTTACAATTGAAACTGGTGACGCATTGACTTCAGTTGCTATTACCAGAGACTAGCTGTCAGGGATACTTTCTTGAACCTTTCTTTTCTTGTCCTGCTATTGTAGCATAAAAATGTAAAATGGGTCCATCTATTCGTTACACCATGTAGTTGCTGTGTGGCCTAGTATAGAACGCAAATGTGCAACTTCTTGAGTTTAAATCTGTACTATATGTGTGTTATTTTATTAGAAAAAAAACTGTGCCATGTGATTATGTTACATGATAGTATGATGTTCAGTTTATGATTCTTCCACGATAGAAACAGTGATTACCCATTCACAACCCAAGTCTAATACATCGTGCGGTCTTTTTGAGTTTGGGGAATTCTTGAATACCACTATAGGTTCTATCAACTAATTGCACTTTGAAAATGGCTGTGTTTTCCAGTGTCTCATGGTCTAGTAGTTCTCATTTCTACTTTTGTAACATATAAAATTGCTTAAATGTCTGATTTGTTGATCTTCTGTACTACAGATGGTGCTGGTGGCAAAGGCACCTGGGGAAGACTTATCGACGCTGATACAGCCACATTCCTTGACCGAAATGATCCAAACTATGATAGCGACGAGGTAATACTTCATGGTCTTGACCTGTATACTCCAGTCATTTTTTTCATGCAATGTGAACCGTTTTGACTTCTTTTAGTCACAAGAAACTGGTAAATATAATATTCAGCTTTGTCTAAATATTTTTTTAACTTGTTATGTGATTAATACTCAGTACTCAGCCTAACTTTGGACACTCATCGTGTTGTGTTCTGTTAATCAGGAGCCATATGAATTAATTGAAGCCCCTGCTACAACCCCACTAGAGGACTACAAGAAATCTCTTGTCACGATCATTGAGGAATATTTCAGCACTGGTGATGTTAAGCAGACCGGTTCTGATCTTAAAGAGCTGGGTTATGATGACTTCCACCGCTACTTTGTCAAGAAGCTTGTTTCCATGGCAATGGACAGACATGACAAGGAGAAAGAGATGGTGTCAGTGCTGTTATCATCTCTGTATGGTGATGGGCTCAGTTCAACTCAAATCAAACTAGGGTTTGTGATGCTGCTACAGGCTGTTGATGATTTGGCTGTTGACATTCCTGATGCAGTTGATGTTCTTGCTCTTTTCATTGCACGAGCAGTTGTAGATGACATTCTTCCACCTGCTTTTCTCAACAAGGCAAAAGGAAGCCTGACAGAGTCTTCAAAGGGCTTGCAAGTTTTACAAATTGCAGCAAAGAGCTATCTTTCAGCACCCCACCATGCAGAGTTACTTGAGCGACGATGGGGTGGTTCAACTCACATCACAGTGGAGGAGGTAAAGAGGAGGATTACTGATCTTCTAAAGGAATATATCAAGAATGGTGATACAGCTGAGGCGTGTAGGTGCATAAGAGAGTTGGCTGTGCCATTTTTCCACCATGAGGTCGTGAAACGAGCTGTCACTCTTGGAATGGAAAGTCCAGCTGCAGAAACCCTTATTGTCAAGCTTCTGAAGGAGGCATCTGAAGAAGGTTTGATAAGCTCTAGTCAGATGGTGAAGGGTTTCTCCCGTATTGTTGAGAGTCTTGATGATCTCTCCCTTGATATACCATCCGCAAAATCTCAATTCCAGACATTGGTATCGAAAGCAGTTTCCGAGGGTTGGCTTGACTCTTCGTATGAATCTTCAGGTGCTAACGGCAGTGTCCAAGATGATGACCATGAGAAGCTGAGGAGGTACAAGAGGGAGGCTGTGTCTATGATACATGAGTACTTCCTTTCTGATGATATACCAGAGCTTATTCGCACACTCAAAGAGCTTGGTTTACCAGAGTACAACCCGGTCTTTATCAAGAAACTGATAACAATTGCCATGGATCGCAAGAACAGGGAGAAAGAGATGGCATCAGTTCTCCTATCCTCATTAAGCATGGAGCTGTTCTCCAGTGAAGACATCGTCAAGGGATTCATAATGCTTCTTGAATCTGCAGAAGATACTGCACTGGACATATTGGATGCCTCAGATGAGCTGGGACTGTTCCTAGCGAGGGCAGTGATCGATGATGTGCTTGCGCCTCTGAACTTAGATGAGATTGGCAGCATCCTTCCACCAAACTGCAGTGGGGCTGAAACATTGAACATGGCACGCTCGCTTGCTTCCGCCCGGCACGCAGGAGAGAGGCTACTGAGATGCTGGGGCGGCGGGACAGGATGGGCCGTGGAGGACGCCAAGGACAAGATAACAAAGCTCCTGGAGGAGTACGAGAGCGGAGGCGATGTAGGAGAAGCATGCAAGTGCATCCGTGAGATGGGCATGCCTTTCTTCAATCACGAGGTGGTCAAGAAGGCGCTGGTCATGGCAATGGAGAAGAAGAAAGAGTGCATGCTTGCTCTGCTGCACGAGTGCTTTGGCGAAGGGATCATAACCATCAACCAGATGACCAAGGGGTTCTCGAGGGTCAGGGACGGGCTTGACGATCTGGCTCTCGACATACCTGATGCCAGGGAGAAGTTCCTCTCCTACGTGGAGTATGGGAAGAAGAACGGATGGCTCGTACCCTCTTTCGGCGTTGCTGCTTCGACTTGAACCGATGACCGAGCGAGCAGGAAGCATCAAGCTGGACCGCGAAGACGCAGGCTGCCATAGTGTGGTGCAGCCCACCTAGTTGGTGTGCGTTTGCTTCTCTGATGCACGTCCCTGGACTTGCGTCGTAGGTAGGTCAACGAGCCCCTCTTGCTTGTGGTGGTGGCTCATGTCTAGATCTTTGCATCTCTGGACATACCCTTTGCTGTTCTTGCCGTGTTCCGTTCAACTTCTTCATAGACATTTTTCTTGTTACATCAAGTAGAACAGAGGAGAAAAAATAACTTCATGTAAAAGTTTTTACTATGCCTCTGCCTCTGCCTCCCCTGCATTGACGACTTGTGATTTGGGAAGCATCATGCCGAAACTAACTGTAGTAGCGACTTGCGGCACATCTGAATCGACAGTTTTTCTATGGCTATCATCCTATCTCAAAATGCTATGGATATAGCTTTGCTCTTTGTAGTAACTTCTAAATAAATTTGAGAACGTTTGGTCTTGCCTCCTGGGTTTCGATGGATTGGTCCAGAGGCCTTGGATTGAGCCAACGGGGCATGCTAAACTGTCAGACCTCTTCCATAAGCTCAAGCGCACGGGTGGCACCGGGCAAAGTGGAGTACAGGCCTTTTCTCAAAGGCAAAGTTGAAAGTTGCACCTACACGCTGCTCTCCTCGTCGTCCTTCGGCTTGACATTGCTCAAGAATCTCGCATCCTCTCCCTTGATGAGCACGATCTTTGGGCGCGTCTCAACCGCAAGGTCATTAGCATTGCGGTCCTTAGAGCGTGCCAGGAAGAAGCAGAGTGCATGCATTGCAAACGTTAAAAGGGTGATGCTAACACTATTTTTTTTTTCACCCACGATAATGCTAGAAGAAGCAAAAACCATATACTACACCAGTTGAAGACAAACAATGGCTGGGTCACACACCACAAAGTTAAAGGAGGACATCATCCACACACAGTAGCGGAGCCAGGGCAGAGGCACGCCACAGGTCACCTTCGGGGCTACAGACAGTGATCAACAGTAGGAACGAAGGAATTGGCAGCTACGCCCCAGGCCAAGGCCCCTGTTGCCTGGGGCCTGGCTCCGCCACTGTCCACGCACACTTTGCAAGTGTCATTGGCAGAGGTCAGACCCTGACCTAGGACTTCAGTTGGAACAACCTTCACACCGAGCACAGGGACTTGACGCTTGACGGGAATCAATGACCCCTTCATGGAGGAGGAGGTCAAAAGGGTCATTGACGAGATGTCAACCGACAAAGACTGAGTCTTATGGTTCACTGGCATCTTTTTTTAACTTTGTTGGGCCTCAGTCAAGGATGAGTCTTTTACCATTTTACAACTTGCATTCTAAGAACTTTCACCGGCTCAACTATGCAAACATTGTCCTTCTGCCCAAGAAAGAAGGGACGGAGGAGATTTTGGACCATAGGCATATAAGTCTCATTCCTGCCATTGCGAAAGTGCTTGCTTCGACTTGCCCCTTCCATGAAAAATCTTGTCTCAACTCCTGAAGTGCATTCATAAAGAAGAGGAGCATACACGATAACTTCATGTATGTGAGAAACTTTGCCAGACGCCTGCACAGAAATAAAAAGGCAACCTTGCTCTTCAAATTGGGCATTCAAGAAGGCAACCTTGCTCTTCAAATTGGGCATTCAAGACCTTCGACTCTGTTAGATGGGATTACACCCTTGATCTACTTCGGCGGAGGGGGCTCCCTAGTCGGTTCAGGGACTGGACCACCGCCTTGCTAGCCACATCTTCATTATGGGTCCTCTTCAAAAGGAATCCCCCTCCCTCCCCCGCCCCCTCGGATCTTGCATGGGAGGGGGCTGCGGCAAGGCAAGCCATGTCGATGTTGCTCTTCGTTATCGCCATCGACCCCCTACAGCAAACCCTGGATGTTGCTACTAATCACAACGTTCTGCGCAAGGTTGGTGGAAGAGGGGCCACCTTCCACACCTCACTGTATGCCGAGGACGCCGCTATCTTTGTTGCCCTCATCAAGCAGGACGTCCATAATCTGGCGACCATTTTGGGCTCTTTTGGTGAGGTGACCGGTCTTTCCACCAATTTTCAGGAGAGCTCTATGGTTCCTATTTGTTGCAACAACCTCAACCTTGACGACATCCTGCAAAACTTATCAGCCATACGAGCTTCTTTCCCAGTCAAATATCTTGGCCTACCACTCTTCTCAAGAGAATGGATTTACATCCACTCGAGGATAAAAATGTGGCAAAGCTCCCTCCATGGCAGGGGAAGAATATCACTATGATTGGTCGAACTACTTTGGTCAAGTATGTCCTCACCTCACAGACACCATATCACGTCACCCCTCTAGCCGTCATTCCTAGAGTTCTCAACAACATCAAGAAGGTGGAGTGGGCCTTCCTTTCGTCGGCGGCGGACAAGACCTCAGGCATGAAATGCAAGGAGAATTGGGACCCTGGGTGCCGCCCCACCCACCTTGACGGCCTTGGTGTTCTCCATCTTGAGAAATTTGCCAGGGCCTTGTCGTTGTGCTGGCCATGGATTGAGCAGAACAACCCAACCAAGTTGTTGATTGGCATGGGCAGTCCCTTGTGACATCGTGGGCATGGAGTTTTTCCATGCCTACACCTGCATCACCATAGGCAATGGGGCTAAGGCGCCTTTCTCGGACGCGCCATGGCTGGATGGGAAGAGGCCAAATGACATTGTCCCCTTGTCCATAAGGCCTGAAAGAGAAAGAAGTGGATTGTTCGCTAGACCCTTGCTGGGAATGTGTGGAT
Organism: Triticum timopheevii; assembly: GCA_963921465.1. Taxonomy (NCBI): domain Eukaryota; kingdom Viridiplantae; phylum Streptophyta; class Magnoliopsida; order Poales; family Poaceae; genus Triticum; species Triticum timopheevii. Next base: position 422,724,079 of record OY997274.1, read on the forward strand.
TAAACAAATCAAGTTGACCGAGGTTTTTTCCTCATGGATCATCTTCTTGAGTACCCAGAGCTTTGGAGCATCCTTTGGCATGTTTAGCTTAACGATGGTCTGGGGGATGTCATTTCTTGGAAGTTTGCGGCAAGAAGTATCTGTTGACTGCTTTCTCTCATCTACATGGTATCAGACGCTGGCATTGTGCAGCGCCTGTAGATCACTTCCGCTGCCGATCTCTCCTCGCGGCGCCATGGCTACGCTTCCGTCGCCACCCCACCCCTCCCCCTCCCACCTCTGGCTGTGGTCTCCACGACGCCTTCGCGGCCACCGCCGCTGGCGCGGCCACCCTCAACCGCACCGAGCTTCTCACCCTGTCGGCCCTTGCCGCCGCCTCGCAACTAACGCGCTCGTCCGTTGCTCCGGCGGCCCCTCTGCGGCGATCGTGCCGGCTCCATCACACCTTGCGGCCGTCTACATCAACCAACATGTGCCGGTCGTCCTCAACCTCAACTGAAAGAACATGCGATGCCCCCATGTTTGGTTTTGGTAATTGATGACAATCTCTATGGACTAATAGTTGCCTTGAGTTATATTTGAAGGTTTTGTCCATAGGCTTTTCTTGAAGTCCATGTGTTGGTTTCAAGGAGTTTATGAGTTGACCAAGGTGCTATTAAGGAATTATCCAAAGATTGGTCATGTGAGTGTTGAGCTTATTGCAAGCATGTCTTGAAGAAGAAGATTGTGTGATCATTCATGTCTACCTTCAAGACATCATCCAAATGAAGAGAGTTGGAAAGATTCAACACACAAAGCGCACAAGATGTACCGAGGGATCAAGTGATACCATGGTATGGTAAGCATTGTCCATTACACTTTGTGTGCTAACCCATGGTCTTCGTGAGAGTTCTTTGTGGGGTTAGGTTGCGGTGTGCAAGTTCAAGTGATGCATCACGAAGAGATCAAGAGCTTGAAGCTTGTCGTCCATTGTGGTGACAATGGACTTGTGAAGATGAGCGGAAGAGTGGCTCACCCATAGTGGAGTATGTGGGAGCAATCAACTACTCTTCATCGAGCCAACGCAATCAAGAAAGGTGGTCCATCTCGAGGAGGAGTAGAGCGTCATCATCCAGCTCAAGTGGACTTTGTGCAAAGCAAAGGTTTGCCCTTGATAGGTTTTCTATTTTACTGGTCTCATGGTAGTTGTGGCAGACTGGTTATAGGATCGATTGTCGTACTATCAAGGGGGTCGAGTTGCTTGATCGTATCATTCGTAGAGAGCTCAAACCATTGCATCCTTGCATCATCTTTATTGGTTCTTGTTTGGTTCTTCTCCTTGTGAGATTTGGAGCTTATGGTCATTTTTATGACAAGCTCGAGTTCATCGAAAACGGAGTTCACATGCATCTTCTATGATGTTTTCGATGTTGGAGGGTGAAAGGATCGATATAGTTGACTAGGGGGGTGATGCGGAGCATCCCACGTTCATCCCCATGTACACTCCGACTACTCTCCAAGCCCCAAAAGGACATATGACGAGACCTCGAACATACGCCATTGGACACAAGGTGAATTCACTCCTCTTCGAACCGTCACTTTCCGCATGTGAGACATGGCTACTACCTCATGCATGGACCTTGCATATACTCAGGTACAACCAAGATGATCATGGAGAATCCAAGGACCAAGGCCAAGCATGGAAGAGGAGAAGGAAGAAGAAGACGGAGCGACTGCTGAAGCCAGGCCGGACATCCGGACCCTCCCCCGGATCATCCGGGTAACTGCACCGAAGACACCCGAAGGCTTCTACCGAAGCCGGATCATCCGGGACTCCGTCCGGATCATCCGGACCCCCGACGCCCGGATCATCCGAGACCCCGTCCGGATCATCCGGCCTTGCCTGCGCGCATGACTTGGGCCGAGGCCCGTGTACCCCTTCGCCCCTCACTTACCCCTTCGTGGATTAGCACTATAAATAGACCTCCTCCTCCTCATTTTGAGGGTTAGCATTGGTTTAGCTCATATTTTGTGTGAGAGCCTTGCTCATCCACTTGGTTACTTCTCCTCGAAGCTCACGACCTCTTCGGAGAAGATCCCCCAAGCGGATTCAAGACCCCTTCAAGGGAAGACAATCAAGACCTCCTCACGGAGAAGAACAGCTACCTTTGTATCTTTCCTTTGTTGATTTTGAATCTTGTGCTACCTTATGTGTTCGGTGATCTAGCCCTTGTGTGATCGATACTTGTCGGTTGAGTGATTCTCTTGTCCCCCCCCCCCCTGTGATTTCCTCGTGTTCTTCCGCGCGTTCTTCGTGTTTCCCCCGTAGGATCCTCTCCAAACGTGAAAGATCGGCCCCTAGGGTTCCGCCCTACATCATCTTGGTATCATGAGCCACGTTGATCACGTTTTTGGAGCCCCTACCCCTCTTTCTCTAGCTTGATTTTGTTGATTTCGTCCTAAATCCGAAAATCCCCACCAAACATAGCCCCCAATTTTTTTTTGTGATTTGTTGGTTTTGATGATGTTTTGTTGATTTTGATCCATGGATTTGCTTGGTTTCGAGTGGATCTAGCATCTCCCCAAGTTTCCCCACCTTTCATCCACAAAATCTCCTCAATTTTACCCCGAAAATCATCCATTTCCGCCCAAAAATTCGTCCCCAAGAGGAAATCCCGAGCAGTTTGACCTGCCCGGATCATCCGGACCTTCTCCCGGATCAGCTGGACCCTCTCCCGGACGTCCGGATAACCCACGCACCCGAATTCCCGGACCGGAGCTGACGAACCCGGATCATCCGGATGTACTCCCGGATCATCCGGACATAGGCCGGATGAGCTGGACCTCCTCCCGGATGTCCGGTTAACCCTGAAACTGACTCGGCTGAAATCTTGTTTCGGCCATAACTAATTCATTCGGAGTCCATTTTGACGTTCTTTAGCTCGTTTTGAAGCTATTGACATCCCTCATCCAACAAAAATACCACCAACACCATTTGACACCATCAAATTTTCGGAATTTTGGCATCTTTGCCTAGGGCTTCCACCACATCATCCGCATTACCACCATCACTTCCGCAACCTAACCCATTTTGTTCCCTCATAGCATTAGTGTTTGCTTGAGTAGTGATTCGCGCCTCCTAAGGTGTTTCGGCTACTTAGGGACAATTGCTTCTTCATCAACCACCACCACCACTTCCGCATAGACGTGCCCACCATACATTTCCACCCCAACTTAACCCAATTTTGTTTGAGTTGTGGCTTGTGTCTCCTAAGGTGTTTCGGCTACTTAGGGACGGCAACTTCAACTCCGACTCATGTATAGCCCATCATTCCACTTCCGCATTGCCTAGTGCAACACCACCACCGCTTTCCGCTACCACCATTTTGACATTTGACGTTTGAGATTTTGAGTTCGCGGTTTTTCCGTTTCCTAAGGTGTTTCGGCTACTTAGGGACGAGACTCCATCATCTTGGTTTCTACATCAAGAACACCGCCACTCATCATCGCCAAGGACGATAACCTCCATATCATCTTGGTATCATGGTATCCCTCCATTGTATATTCCCCTTGCCATTACATTGTTAACCCCTAGCCTTACTTTTGCGTTGCTTTCCTATCAAGACTAGCCATTTGAGTATTGCCGGCAACGTTACTTGTGCACATTAGTGATCATACTTCCCATAGCATACATACCATATCATCGTGGTGCATATATTGCTATCATATCTTGTGTCACAAGTTTGTTCCCGCATATACACAATTGCTATCTTGGTTTGTGCATTGTGCAAAAGTGGCCATAGATAAAAATAAAGAAATAAAGCTTTTAAGCAAAAGAGAAAGAGGAAAGAGCTTGTAAGCAAGTCCCATAGCATCATACCACATTGCATATAAGATTGTCATATCCGATCATCTTGGATCATCTTGAGAGAAACACCGGGAGCCATACATACATAGCATACTTGGGATAGAAGTTTATTCATTTTGCATCTTATAGGTTGTGCACAAGTGTCGTATCCGCCTATTGAGCAATCGTGCTAGCGTCTCTCTTGAGTAGTGCAACACGAGCATTTTCTGTGGATTCCACATTTTGTGCTCATTCCTTGGTTGCACGACCCCATTTATCTATCCGTGTGTGTGTTTCCGTGTGCCATTCATTGCTATTGGTCTACTTGTTTCGCTTGCGAATTTGTGAATCTCTTTCAACATTATTGACTCTTGCTAACATTTTGCATCAAATTTTTTGTGCCACTATCCTCACCGAGCTCCACCATAAGCCTTACTTGTGTAGGTGTGAGAACTAACAAGGATTGGTACCAATAGTGCTATTTCATTGTCCGCATTTGAGTGAACTTGATTCATCGTCAACATCGGTCAAGGTACATTGGTATAAGTTATTCTCTTTCTCCCACTCATATTTGCTCGAGTCTTGTGATGGATAGGCAAGGAATTTCCTCTCCGGTCTATGACAACAACGACGGCGTGAACAACTACATCTCCAAAGCATCTATCTTCGATCTACAACGACAAATGCAAGGCGCACAATCAAGATTGCGAGAGCGCATCGAGAACATCTCCATCGACATTCGTCACTCCGAAGCAAGGAAAAGGGACTACATCGACAAGAAGCTTTCCGCACATAAAGAGGAACAAGATGCAAGGATGGAGGAGATTAGAGCCTTGATCAAGTCTTCTTCCCCTTTGTCATCTTCAAGGCGGTGACATTCAAGCCACAAGTCTTCGGAGCGCGGAAACGATGCAAGTGCAAATCGTCCTCGTCCACATCTACATGGTGACCACCATCACATTCGTGATCCACATCATCATGAAGGGCAAGTCACCTCCAAGCAACATGTGCACGATGACGACGAACGACATCTACTACGAGCTCAAGCACGACAATGACATCATCATCATGAAGATGCTCCACAAGCGCAAATGCACAAGTCCCAACAAGCCCTACTTCACGCCAAGTCCAAGCTTCATGAGCAAAAGAGAAGACCGTGAGACGACGACCACCAAGACGGCGCTACGGCTACCACAACCACTTTGGCATCTTTGCCAAGTGCTATCAAGGCATCTTTGCCTTTGGACGTACGACATCTTCGCCTACTTCCCACGTGTACGCCTATATCGACTTCATCAAGTTCAAGGTGACTACCTACGAGTGAGGGCGACACTTCCATCTTCGGAAGCCCCCCAAGGAAGATGGCCGAGCATGGGAAACTCCCTTCGATCATGGAGACGAGCTACGAGTGAAGGAAATATGCCCTAGAGGCAATAATAAAGTTATTATTTATTTCCTCATATCATGATAAATGTTTATTATTCATGCTAGAATTGTATTATTCGGAAATATGATACATGTGTGAATACATAGACAAACATAATGTCACTAGTATGCCTCTACTTGACTAGCTCATTAATCAAAGATGGTTATGTTTCCTAACCATAGACATGTGTTGTCATTTGATTAATGAGATCACATCATTAGGAGAATGATGTGATTGACTTGACCCATTCTGTTAGCCTAGCACTTGATCGTTTAGTATGTTGCTATTGCTTTCTTCATGACTTATACAAAGTTCCTACAACTATGAGATTATGCAACTCCCGTTTACCGGAGGAACACTTTGTGTGCTACCAAACGTCACAACGTAACTGGGTGATTATAAAGGTGCTCTACAGGTGTCTCCAAAGGTACATGTTGAGTTGGCGTAATTCGAGATTAGGTTTTGTCACTCCGATTGTCGGAGAGGTATCTCTGGGCCCTCTCGGTAATACACATCACTTGAGCCTTGCAAGCATTGTAATTAATGAGTTAGTTACGGAATGATGTATTATGGAACGAGTAAAGAGACTTGCCAGTAACGAGATTGAACTAGGTATTGGATACCGACGATCGGATCTCGGGCAAGTAACATACCAATGACAAAGGGAACAATGTATGTTGTTATGCGGTTTGACCGATAAAGATCTTCGTAGAATATGTAGGAGCCAATATGAACATCTAGGTTCCACTATTGGTTATTGATCAGAAACAGTTCTAGGTCATGTCTACATAGTTCTCGAACCCGTAGGGTCCGCACGCTTAACGTTACGATGACAGTTTTATTATGAGTTTATAAGTTTTGATGTACCGAAGTTTGTTCGGAGTCCCGGATGTGATCACGGACATGACGAGGAGTCTCAAAATGGTCAATACATAAAGACTGATATATTGGAAGCCTATGTTTGGACATCAGAATAGTTCCGGGTGAAATCGGGATTTTACCGGAACACCGGGGGGTTACCGGAACCCTCCCGGGGGTTAATGGGCCTTAGTGGGCCATGAGGGAGAAGAGGAGGGCCGGCCAGAGCAGGCCGCGCGCCCCCTCCCCCCTAGTCCGAATAGGACAAGGAGGGGGGGGGGGGGGGGCGGCGCCCTCCTTTCCCCTTTCCCTCCCCAAGTCCTAATCCAACTAGGAAAGGGGGGGGGGGGGGAGTCCTACTCCCGGTGGGAGTAGGACTCCTCCGGCGCGCCTCCTCCTAGGGCCGGCCGCACCCCCCTTGCTCCTTTATATACGGGGGCAGGGGGGCACCCTAGAACACACAAGTTGATCTACGGATCGTTCCTTAGCCGTGTGTGGTGCCCCCCCCCCCCCACCATATTCCACCTTGGTCATATCGTCGCGGAGTTTAGGCGAAGCCCTGCGCCGGTAGAACATCATCATCGTCACCACACCGTCGTGCTGACGGAACTCATCCCCGACACCCTGCTGGATCGGAGTCCGGGGAACGTCATCGAGCTGAACGTGTGCTGAACACGGAGGTGCCGTACGTTCGGTGGTTGGATCGGTCGGATCGTGAAGACGTACGACTACATCAACCGCGTTGTCATAACGCTTCCGCTTTTGGTATACGAGGGTATGTGGACACACTCTCCCCTCCCGTTGCTATGCATCACCATGATCTTGCGTGTGCGTAGGAAAATTTTTGTAATTACTACATTCCCCAACAGTGGCATCCGAGCCTAGGTTTTATGCGTTGATGTTATATGCACGAGTAGAACACAAGTGAGTTGTGGGCGATACAAGTCATACTGCTTACCAGCATGTCATACTTTGGTTCGGCGGTATTGTTGGATGAAGCGGCCCGGACCGACATTACGCGTACGCTTACGCGAGACTGGTTCTACCGACGTGCTTTGCACACAGGTGGCTGGCGAGTGTCAGTTTCTCCAACTTTAGTTGAGCTGAGTGTGGCTACGCCCGGTCCTTGCGAAGGTTAAAACATCACTAACTTGACAAACTATCGTTGTGGTTTTGATGCGTAGGTAAGAACGGTTCTTGCTAAGCCCGTTGTCGGTGTCAAAACCGGCGGATCTCGGGTAGGGGGTCCCGAACTGTGCGTCTAGGCGGATGGTAGCAGGAGACGAGGGACACAATGTTTTACCCAGGTTCGGGCCCTCTCGATGGAGGTAAAACCCTACGTCCTGCTTGATTAATATTGATGATATGGGTAGTACAAGAGTGGATCTACCACGAGATCAAGGAGGCTAAACCCTAAAGCTAGCCTATGGTATGATTGTTGTAATGTATGTTGTGTCCTACGGACTAAAGCCCTCCGGTTTATATAGACACCGGAGGAGGCTAGGGTTACCCAGAGTCGGTTACAATGGTAGGAGATCTACATATCCGTATCGCCAAGCTTGCCTTCCACGCCAAGGAGAGTCCCATCCGGACACGGGACGGAGTCTTCAATCTTGTATCTTCGTAGTCTTGGAGTCCGGCGGACGATGATAGTCCGGCTGTCCGGACACCCCCTAGTCCAGGACTCCCTCAGTAGCCCCCGAACCAGGCTTCAATGACGATAAGTCCAGCACGTATATAGTCTTCGGCGTTGCAAGGCGGGTTCTCCCTTCAAGTTCCATGTACCTGCCGAACAGTGTCCGGCTTTATCATAAATACTGTGTTTCTTGGCTTCTACGCCCAATAATGGTCTCTTTCCACGTGTCGCACGAATGCGAAAAGCCAGGGTGTCTTTTATGTTTCACCCCCTAGTCGTGCGAGTCATCCGCCTACAAAAGAGGCAAAAATCTAGATCCGAACCGCACCATCTTCCTCCCGCGAATACTCCATCGGAGCGCCCTTGACCTAAAAATCCATTCCATCATGGACCGTCGACGCGGCTCCTCTTCTCGCGCTCCCAGCCCACCGCCAGGGGATTGGAGGAGGTGCTCTGTTCCGCACAACGAGTTGTTGAAGCTCCAAGCGGGGGGATATCTCCCTCCGGCCTTCATGGTCCCAGTTCGAGCCGGGCTAGTCACTTATCAAGGTGGGAGGCAAGCGGAGGCTACCCCGAGTCCCAACAAAGGGGAGCGAGTATGCTTCGTCCCTTATCTGATAAGGGGACTCGGATTCCCAATACATCCGTTCCTCCGCGGGCTCCTGGAGTTCTACGGACTCTAGCTCCACCACCTCACGCCCGCTTCTGTCCTGCATATCGCGGGCTACGTAGCTCTTTGCGAGCTATTTCTGGGCATTGAGCCCCATTTTGCATTGTGGAAGAGGCTATTCTGCCTCGTACCTCATTCTCACGAGGGGTCCATATATCAAGTGGGCGGCGCCGAAATATGGCGCATCGCCGGGACCGGATACCCATCCGGTACTCCCAAGAAGGCATCCGAAGACTGGCCTTCAGAGTGGTTTTATATAGGAGACGCTCCGCTGCCGGACCCAGTCCGGATTGGCCTCCCGGAGTTTAGTGCTGCTCCTCTGAAGAAATGCCTCAGCTGGCGCCCACGGAGCCCCCTATTGGAGGAAGACAAGAGCGTCCATTACTTGATGGGCCGAATAAGATTACTGGCCCATTCCAGGTTGACCATGATTGGATTCATGGAGACATGCATCATGCGGGGGGTACAACCATTGCAATACAGAGGCCACCCCATGTGGGATTTCAACGGGGAAGACGACGCCACCCGTCATGGCCGCGAAGGGCCGGATTCGACCGGGGATCTGGTGGAGATCCTGTCCAGCCTGTACAAGGGGGAGAAGGAGGACTTCCTTCAGACGAACCCTTTGAATGGGTTTTCCATGAACAACCCTAGAGGATGGGTAAGCGAACACTTTTAAGGGCTCAACCCATGCTTTCGAAGTTTAGGCTTCTTACATTATGTCTTCGGCGCAGGATCTACGCCGGACTGTGGAGGACATGGTAAGTCCCGCTCCGCAACCCGAGGATCCAGAAAGATCTCTGGATCCGGCCTCCGAAGAGCATCCGGACATCAAGGTGGAGCTGATCGACGGGGTATTTCACCAGCTTAGCATGGACAATGCTTTGGTCGCCATTACGGCGGGCTACCCCGGACTGTATCCGGCTTCCCAGGTGACTGTGACCGAGGTCCGGACACCATTATCTCTTCCTTGCCCCTTTCTGACCTTCACGAACGATGGTATTTTGTAGGAAGCGCCTTCACGGCGGGAAGCCGAGCCCGCGGCGGCTGACCAACAAAGGTCAGTCCGGACCAGCAGGCGGAAAAGGAGCGCGGTACGGACTGAAACGTCGCCGCAAAGGTATAACTCATATTTGAATTTTCAGAGGAACGTTCCTAGGAAGCGTCTGAGTGCTCATGATCTTTGTAGGATAAAAGCGCTCGCCGGACTGCGGACGCGGAAGTTGCCGATCCAACCTACACCGGCTAGGCTCCAGCGCCTGGCCTGGAGGGGGAGGCAAGCTTAAGACGCGGGCCGGGTCCTTCTCCAACGAAGGACACCGACAGACTGTCCGCCACGAAATCTGAGGTGGAGAGCGCCATGAACCATAGGCGCCGCCGGACAGTGTTTCGTGAAGCGTGCTTCTCCCCTGAGGCATTGGACGCCTTTAATGCAGGGGACGCGCACCTCCGTGCCGCTCAAGATGGGTTTACCAGAGCCACGGAGCAGTATGTGAAAGACATACGGGTAAGGGAATTTTAATGGTTATATATACCAGTAGCCCCTGAGACTTGAAGCAGTTATGTTAACTGATTTAAGGATCAATTAAAACGCAGGCTCTTACCGAGAAGAATGCCCAGCTGTCTCAGGAGCTGCAAGAATGCAAGGCCCAACTTGAGGCCGCACTTGCTGCTGCAGGAGGAGACGCAGAGACCCCTCCTGGTAACACATTTTTATTAGTAAATATAAGCGCTGTGCGGCGTGCGCGCAAGTCTAATAGTGACATGGCAGGTGCCGCCGGACAAGATCCAGACAGGCAAGAATTACTGTGCCAGCTAAAGGCCGGCGAGAGAGTGCTGAATAGGGTGCAGCAAGAAAGGAACCAGCTCCAAGATGCCAATGCCAAGCTTGGAGAAGAGCTGAAAGGCGCTCAAGCCGGGCTGTCTAGCTCCGTTAAGGAGAATCAACGGCTTCGTCGCGGCATTTATAGTAAGTGCTTGAGCGGACTCTTTTGAAAAGAAGAGTTCGGCGAGGAAGTAAATTGACATAGTATGTCTTGTAGGTATACTCACGGGTCGCCCTGTGGAGGAGATGCCCATATCAACGGGTGATCAACTTCCCGAGCTGTTGCAACTGCTCGAACGAGTTCGGCAGGCAATGAGCGGCGTCGTCCAGGCTTTATGGCCAGCCCTCTTCCTACCCGAGGGCCTCGGGGAGCTTGCGGAGAAGCTGCAGGGAGTGCGGCAGCGCTTCCATTTGTGGAAGATTTCGGCTTGCCGTCAAGGTGCCAGGGAGGCTTGGGCCATGGTGAAGACACGTTACAAGAAGGCGGATCCCAACCACATGGCCGAAGTTGGACCGGTGGGGCCCGATGGGAAGGAGATCCCTGTGAGTTTAGTATACAGCCAAGTAGAGTTGGCTGCTAAATTTTCCCAATGGGACTGTAAGTTAGACAGCCTGTTAGACGGGATTGAGGAGGAATACAATCAGTAAATTTGACAATGTATGTTTTCCTTTAAAGTGACATGTGAAATGCCTTCTAGCCGGATTGTAGATCGTTTGTCTTTGCCGACCTTTTCGCTTCAACCTCGGGACCCTAGAGTCCGGAGTGTGTCCGAATACCTTTTTGGTTGAGAAACAACCGTGGTATGCATGGAGACCAGGCGTAGGGGTCATTATTGCTTTATCAGACAAGTGCCCAACTAGTTATGTTATATTACATGGTTAGTAAGAAACATCTTCCAGGGAGAATAGTTCCGTTAAGGGTTCCTTTCCCTGGGAGGCATGCCCTAAAGTGCATGTCTGGACTGCAAAGAAAGCAGAAAAACATCTGGGGGCGGATAAATAAATAGGTAAAAAGTCATCTTTTAAGTCACCGACCGAATATTCCCTTAAGAATGCTAGCTTTCGGCTTCACCCAGTCTGAGATACACATCCGGCTGACCCGGCAGTAACAATCGCAGAGGTGCTCCCTTTACCTCCTAGCCGAACAATCGGGAACGTAGGGGTAAGCACAGGAGCCAGGCAACCCAGCTTGGCCAAAACTTAAGTCATATCGATGCATATAATGGTGAGTAAAAGGTACATGTGGAAGCTTGACACATGTGCTGGGTATGAAACCCTTATAATTGAGCTTCTGTAAAAGAAGCCCCCCAGGAATAATGAGTGCAGATGGCACATCACGTGTATGCGAAAAATGCGAAAGTAGGCCGTAAGGGCTTTTGAATAAAAAGGTATGAAAAGAGAAACAAAAGACAGCCGAAGTGTAAAAGTTTGGACGGGGGAAGGGGACGAACTCTTAGTCCGGCGCTAGGCATAGAATCTTCGGAGGCGGGCTGCGTTCCATGGGTTCGGCTCGAGTCGGTTATCCGACGCATTTCGTAGACGGTACGCTCCGCCGGTCAGGACTTGATCGATAATGAAGGGGCCCTCCCATTTGGGCTTGAGATTGTCCTTTTTCTTGTCCGGCAGGCGTAGAACTAGTTCGCCAACGTTGTAAGTCTTGGCCCGTACTTCTCTGCTTTGATATCTTCGGGCCTGCTGCTGATAAAATGCGGAACGAGCCTTGGCGACATCGCGTTCTTCCTCCAATGTGTCCAAGCTGTCCTGCCGATCAAGCTCGGCCTCTCTTTCCTCGTACATGCGCACTCGAGGTGAGTCATGAATAATGTCGCAGGGCAAGACTGCCTCTGCGCCGTATACCATAAAAAATGGTGTGAATCCGGTAGTGCGGTTAGGCGTTGTCCGCAGCCCCCAGAGTACGGAGTCGAGCTCCTCGACCCAGTGCGTGTCAGATTTAGTAAGTGACCGCACTAGTCTGGGTTTAATGCCGCTCATTATTAGACCATTTGCTCGTTCCACTTGACCATTGGTTTGAGGGTGATAGACTGAAGCGTAGTCGAGCTTGATGCCCATATTTTTGCACCATGACTTAACCTCGTCGGCTGTGAAGTTCGTGCCGTTGTCGGTGATGATGCTGTGGGGGACTCCGTAGCGGTGTACTACCCCGGATATAAAGTCTATCACTGGTCCGGACTCTGCCGTTTTGACCGGTTTGGCCTCTATCCATTTGGTGAATTTATCCACCATGACCAATAGGTACCTTTGCTTGTGGGTTCCCCCTTTAAGGGGTCCAACCATATCGAGCCCCCAGACCGCGAACGGCCAGGTAATGGGTATGGTTTTGAGGGCGGTGGGCGGCATGTGGCTCTGATTAGCAAAGAGCTGACAACCAACGCATCTCTGGACTAAGTCTTGGGCATCTGCCCGGGCCGTCGGCCAATAAAACCCTGTACGGAACGCCTTTCCTACAAGGGCCCGGGCTGCTACGTGGTGTCCGCCTAGTCCGGCATGAATTTCAGCCAGGAGGTTTCGCCCTTCCTCTTCGGAGATACACCTTTGAAGGACTCCGGTTGTGCTTTTCTTATAAAGTTCTCCCTCATGGACCTTGTAGGCTTTCGATCGCCGGACTATGCAGCGGGCCTCGTTTTGGTCTTCAGAAAGTTCCTGCCTAAGCAAGTAGGCTAGGAATGGTTCTGTCCACGGGGCGATTACTGCCATTATGACGTGGGCTGAGTGTGTTATGTCATCGGCTGAATCGCCGATTGGCGTGGTTTTTTCCGGTTTGTCATTTCCGGGCTCCTCTTCCCATAGTACGGATGGCTTGAAGAGCCGTTCCAGGAAGATATTTGGAGGGACAGCATCACGTTTCGCACCGATGCGTGCCAGTACGTCGGCCGCTTGGTTATTATCTCGGGCTATGTGATGGAATTCGAGTCCTTCAAACCGAGCTGACATTTTTAGGACAGCGTTGCGATATGCTGCCATTTTTGGATCCTTGGCGTCAAAGTCTCCGTTTATTTGGGACATTGCAACGTTTGAATCCCCGCGCACCTCTAGGCATTGAATGCCCATGGAGACTGCCATCCGGAGACCATGTAACAGGGCCTCGTATTCGGCTGCGTTGTTGGAGTCCGTGTACATTATTTGAAGTACATACTGGACTGTGTCTCCGGTTGGGGACGTCAATACGACGCCAGCCCCTAGTCCGGCCAACATTTTAGAGCCGTCGAAATGCATAGTCCAATTGGAGTATGCGCCGTACTCTTTAGGGAGTTCGGCTTCGGTCCATTCGGCAACAAAGTCAGCCAAAACTTGTGACTTTATAGCTCGCCGAGGTTTGTAAGTTATATCGAATGGTAAGAGCTCAATGGCCCATTTTGCAATCCTGCCCGTTGCGTCGCGGTTATTTATAATGTCATTGAGTGGTACTTCAGAGGCCACTGTTATCGAACACTCTTGAAAGTAGTGTCGGAGCTTCCGGGACGCCATGAACACCGCATAGGCTATCTTCTGATAGTGCGGGTAACGGGACTTGAAGGGTGTTAACACAGTGGATACATAATACACTGGTTTTTGAAGAGGGAATTTGTGCCCTTCTGTCTCTCGTTCGACGACGAGTACCGCACTTACAACTTGATGCGTTGCTGCGATGTATAACAACATTGGTTCGCCCAGATTGGGCGCAGCCAGGACCGGATTTTGTTGCCAATATGGCCTTTATTTCTTCGAGTCTGGCAGTGGCAGCATCCGTCCACTCGAAGTGTTCGGTGCGCCTGAGGAGGCGATAGAGGGGCAACGCCTTTTCTCCTAGACGGGAGATAAAGCGGCTTAGAGCTGCCCCGCATCCTGTTAATTTTTGTATTTATTTGAGGTCTTTTGGAATGTCCAACTATGACAGAGCTCGGATTTTAGCTGGGTTTGCTCGATTCCTCTACCGGATACAATGAAGCCCAGCAGCTTTCCGGCTGGTACCCCGAAAACACATTTTTCCGGGTTCAACTTGATGTCGTATGCTCTCAGGTTGTCGAACATGAGCCTCAAATCGTCTACTAGAGTTTCGACGTGTTTTGTTTTGACGACTACGTCGTCTACGTATGCCTCGACTGTTTTGCCGATCTGGGTAGCCAGGCATGTTTGAATCATGCGCTGATATGTTGCCCCGGCGTTTTTAAGTCCGAAGGGCATCGTGTTGAAGCAGAATGGTCCGTAAGGAGTGATGAATGCCGTTGCGGCTTGGTCTGTTTCTGCCATCTTGATTTGATGGTAGCCAGAGTATGCGTCGAGGAAGCACAATGAATTGTGCCCTGCGGTAGCATCGATAATTTGGTCGATGCGGGGGAGAGGGAAGGGATCCTTTGGGCAAGCCTTATTGAGGTCTTTAAAATCGACATAGAGGCGCCTGGATTTGTCCTTCTTTGGTACCATTACCAGATTTGCTAGCCAATCCGGATGTTTGATATCTCTGATGAATCCGGCTTCCAATAGTTTGGCTAGCTCTTCTCCCATTGCCTGTCTTTTGGGTTCGGAAAATCGTTGAAGAGCCTGTTTGACTGGCTTAAACCCTTTTAGGATGTTTAGGCTGTGTTCTGCCAATCTGCGTGAGATTCCGGGCATATCCGAAGGATGCCAGGCGAAAATGTCCCAATTTTCCCGAAGGAATTCGCATAGTGCGGCGTCTACTTCGGGGTTCAATTGTGCCCCAATGGAGGCCGTCTTTGTTGGGTCCGTTGGATGGACCTGGAATTTTGTTATTTCATCTGCTGGTTTGAAGGAGGTGGACTTGGATCTTTTATCGAGTATCACATCGTCCCTGTTCACCGTAGAGCGCAGCACGGTGAGTTCTTCTGCTGCTAAGGCTTCGGATAGTGCCTCGAGGGCTAGTGCGGCTGTCTTGTTTTCGGCGCGGAGTGCTATGTCCGGATCACTAGCGAGAGTGATTATTCCGCCAGGCCCAGGCATTTTGAGCTTCATGTACCCGTAATGAGGCACTGCTTGAAAAATTGTGAATGCCTCTCGTCCCAATATAGCGTGATATCCGCTGCTGAACGGGGCCACTTGGAACGTGACTTCTTCGGATCTGTAATTGTCCGGCGAGCCAAACACCAAATCGAGTGTGATTTTTCCGGTGCAGCGCGCTTCCCGGCTAGGGATTATTCCTCTGAAGGTTGTGCTGCTTCGCTCAATACGGCTCCAATCGATTTCCATTTTTCGCAGGGTTTCCTCGTAAATGATGTTGGAAATATGCCCTAGAGGCAATAATAAATTAGTTATTATTATATTTCCTTGTTCATGATAATTGTCTTTTATTCATGCTATAACTGTATTATCCGGAAATCGTAATACACGTGTGAATACATAGACCACAATATGTCCCTAGTGAGCCTCTAGTTGACTAGCTCGTTGTGATCAACAGATAGTCATGGTTTCCTGGCTATGGACATTGGATGTCGTTGATAACGGGATCACATCATTAGGAGAATGATGTGATGGACAAGACCCAATCCTAAGCCTAGCACTAAGATCGTGTAGTTCGTTTGCTAGAGTTTTTCTAATGTAAAGTATCTTTTCCTTAGACCGTGAGATTGTGCAACTCCCGGATACCGTAGGAATGCTTTGGGTGTACCAAACGTCACAACGTAACTGGGTGGCTATAAAGGTGCATTACAGGTATCTCCGAAAGTATCTGTTGGGTTGGCACGAATCGAGACTGGGATTTGTCACTCCGTGTAAACGGAGAGGTATCTCTGGGCCCACTCGGTAGGACATCATCATATGCGCAATGTGACCAAGGAGTTGATCACGGGATGATGTGTTACGGAACGAGTAAAGAGACTTGCCGGTAACGAGATTGAACAAGGTATAAGGATACCGACGATCGAATCTCGGGCAAGTACAATACCGCTAGACAAAGGGAATTGTATACGGGATCGACTGAGTCCTTGACATCGTGGTTCATCCGATGAGATCATCGTGGAACATGTGGGAGCCAACATGGGTATCCAGATCCCGCTGTTGGTTATTGACCAGAGAACGTCTCGGTCATGTCTACATGTGTCCCGAACCCGTAGGGTCTACACACTTAAGGTTCGATGACGCTAGGGTTATAAAGGAAGTTTGCATGTGGTTACCGAATGTTGTTCGGAGTCCCGGATGAGATCCCGGACGTCACGAGGAGTTCCGGAATGGTCCGGAGGTAAAGATTTATATATGGGAAGTCCTATTTTGGCCACCGGAAAATGTTCGGGATTTTTCGGTATTGTACCGGGAAGGTTCTAGAAGGTTCCGGAGTGGGGCCCACCTGCATGGGGGGACCCACATGAACGTGGGTAGTGAGGGAAAGGCCCCACACCCCTGGTCAAGGCGCACCAAGATCCCCCCTTAGAAGGAATAAGATCATATCCCAAAGGGATAAGATCAAGATCCCTAAAAAGGAGGGATAGCAATCGGTGGGGAAGGAAATGATGGGATTTCTTTCCTCCCACCTTTGCCAACGCCCCAATGGACTTGGAGGGCAAGAAACCAGCGCCCTCCACCCCTATATATAGTGGGGAGGCGCATGGGAGCTTCACCCTTGCCCCTGGCGCAGCCCTCCCTCTCCCAAGTGCTCCTCCTCTCTCGCGGTGCTTGGCGAAGCCCTGCAGGATTGCCACGCTCCTCCACCACCACCACGCCGTTGTGCTGCTGCTGGATGGAGTCTTCCTCAACCTCTCCCTCTCTCCTTGCTGGATCAAGGCTTGGGAGACGTCACCGGGCTGTACGTGTGTTGAACGCGGAGGTGCCGTGCGTTCGGCACTTGATCATCGGTGATTTGAATCACGACAAGTACGACTCCATCAACCCCGTTCACTTGAACGCTTCCGCTTAGCGATCTACAAGGGTATGTAGATGCACTCTCCTTTCTACTCGTTGCTGGTCTCTCCATAGATAGATCTTGGTGATACGTAGGAAACTTTTTGAATTTCTGCTACGTTCCCCAACAGTGGCATCATGAGCTAGGTCTATTGCGTAGATTCTTTGCACGAGTAGAACACAAAGTAGTTGTGGGCGTTGATTTTGTTCAATGTGCTTACCGTTACTAGTCCAATCTTGTTTCGACGGTATTGTGGGATGAAGCGGCCCGGACCGACCTTACACGTACTCTTACGTGAGACAGGTTCCACCGATTGACATGCACTTGGTGCATAAGGTGGCTAGCGGGTGCCAGTCTCTCCCACTTTAGTCGGAACGGATTCGATGAAAAGGGTCCTTATGAAGGGTAAATAGTTGACATATCACGTTGTGGTTTTGCGTAGGTAAGAAACGTTCTTGCTAGAAACCCATAGCAGCCACGTAAAACATGCAACAACAATTAGAGGACGTCTAACTTGTTTTTGCAGGGTATGCTATGTGATGTGATATGGCCAAGAAGAATGTGATGAATTATATGTGATGTATGAGATTGATCATGTTCTTGTAATAGGAATCACGACTTGCATGTCGATGAGTATGACAACCGGCAGGAGCCATAGGAGTTGTCTTAATTTATTGTATGACCTGCGTGTCATTGAACAACGCCATGTAATTACTTTACTTTATTGCTAACCGGTAGCCATAGTAGTAGAAGTAATAAGTTGGCGAGACAACTTCATGGAGACACGAAGATGGAGATCATGATGATGGAGATCATGGTGTCATGCCGGTGACGATGATGATCATGGAGCCCCGAAGATGGAGATCAAAAGGAGCAAAATGATATTGGCCATATCATGTCACTATTTGATTGCATGTGATGTTTATCATGTTTATGCATCTTGTTTACTTAGGACGACGGTAGTAAATAAGATGATCCCTTACAAAATTTCAAGAAGTGTTCTCCCCTAACTGTGCACCGTTGCTACAGTTCGTCGCTTCTAAGCACCACGTGATGATCGGGTGTGATGGATTCTTACGTTCACATACAACGGGTGTAAGACAGATTTACACAGCAATACACTTAGGGTTAACTTGACGAGCCTAGCATGTACAGACATGGCCTCGGAACACGGAGACCGAAAGGTCGAGCATGAGTCGTATAGTAGATACGATCAACATGAAAATGTTCACCGATGATGACTAGTCCGTCTCACGTGATGATCGGACACGGGCTAGTTTGACTCGGATCATGTGATCACTTAGATGACCAGAGGGATGTCTATCTGAGTGGGAGTTCATAAGATGAACTTAATTATCCTGAACATAGTCAAAAAGACCTTTTGCAAATTATGTCATAGCTCACGCTATAGTTCTACTGTTTACATATGTTCCTAGAGAAAATATAGTTGAAAGTTGATAGTAGCTATTATGCGGACAGTAGAAAGCTTATGTCCTTAATGCACCGCTCAGTGTGCTGAACCCCAAACGTCGTCTGTGGATGTTGTGAACATCGGACATACACGTTTTGATAACTACGTGATAGTTCAGTTAAATGGCTTAAGTAGAGGCACCAAAGATGTTTTTCGAAACATCGCGGAACATATGAGATGTTTTGAGGGCTGAAATTGAGATTTCAGGCTCGTGCCCACGTCAAGAGGTATAAGACCTCCGAAAATTTTCTTAGCCTGCAGACTAAGGAGGAAAGCTCAATCATTGAGCTTGTGCTCAGATTGTCTGAGTGCAACAATCACTTGAATCGAGTGGGAGATTGATCTTCCATATGAGATAGTGATGTTTCTCCAAAGTCATTGCCACCAAGCTGCTAGAGCTTTGTGATGAACTATAACATATCAGGGATAGATATGATGATCCTTGAGGTATTCACGATGTTTGACACCGCGAAAGTAGAAATCAAGAAGGAGCATCAATTTTTGATGGTTGGTGAAACCACTAGTTTCAAGAAGGGCAAGGGCAAGAAGGGATACTTCATGAAATAGCAAATCAGTTGCTGCTCTAGTGAAGAAACCCAAGGTTGAACCCAAACCCGAGACTAAGTGCTCCTGTAATAAGGGGAACAACCACTGGAGCAGGATTACCCTAGATACTTGGTAGATGAGAAGGCTGTCGATAGAAGTATATTGGATATACATTATGTTAATGTGTACTTTACTAGTACTCCTAGTAGCACTAGGGTATTAGATACCTGTTCGGTTGCTAAGTGTTAGTAACTCGAAACAAAAGGCTACGGAATAAACGGAGACTAGCTAAAGGTGAGCTGACGATATGTGTTGGAAGTGTTTCCAAGTGTTGATATGATCAAAGCATCGTACGCTCCCTCTACCATCGAGATTGGTGTTTGCGTTGAGCATAGACATGATTGGATTATGTCTATTGCAATACGGTTATTCATTTAAGGAGAATAATGGTTGCTCTGTTTATTTGAATAATACCTTGAATGGTCTTGCACCTAAAATGAATGGTTTATTGAATCTCGATCGTAGTGATACACATGTTCATGCCAAAAGATAGTAATGATAGTACCACCTACTTGTGGCACTGCCACGTAAGTCATATCGGTATAAAACGCATGAAGAAGCTCCAAGTTGATGGATCTTTGGGCTCACTCATTTTTGAAAAGTTTGAGACATGCGAACCATGTCTATTGGTGTATATGCATGAAGAAACTCCATGCAAATGGACCGTTTGAACTCACTTGATCTTGAATCACTTGAGACATGCAAATCATACTACATGGGCAAGATGACTGAAATCCTCGGTTTCAGTAAGATGGAACAAGATAGCAACTTGTTGGAAGTAACACATTTTGATGTGTGCAGTCCAATGAGTGCTGAGGCATGCAGTGAATATCGTTATGTTCTTACTTCACAGATGATTCGAGTAGATGTAGAGTATATTTACTTGATGAAACACAAGTCTGAATTATTGAATGGTTCACGTAATTTCAGAGTGAAGTAGAAGATCATTGTGACAAGAGGATAAAATGTCTATGATATGATCATAGAGATGAATATCTGAGTTACGAGTTTTGGCACGCAATTAAGACATTGTGGAAATTGTTTCACAATTAATACCGCCTGGAACACCATAGTTTGATGGTGTGTCCGAACATCATAGTTGCATCCTATTGGATATGGTGCGTACCATGATGTCTCTTATCGAATTACCACTATCGTTCATGGGTTAGGCATTAGAGACAACCACATTCACTTTAAATAGGGCACCACGTAATTCCGTTGAGATGACACCGTATGAACTATGGTTTAGAGAAACCTAAGTTGTCGTTTCTTAAAAGTTTGGGGCTGCGACGCTTATGTGAAAAAGTTTCAGGTTGATAAGCTCGAACCCAAAGCGGATAAAATGCATCTTCATGGGACACCCAAAATAGTTGGGTATACCTCCTAATTTAAATCCGAAAGCAATAAGGATTGTTTCTTGAATCGGATCCTTTCTCGAGGAAAGGTTTCTCTCGAAAGAATTGAGTGGGAGGATGGTGGAGACTTGATGAGGTTACTGAACCATCACTTCAACCAGTGTGAAGCAGGGCACAGGAAGTCGTTCCCGTGGCACCTACACCAATTGAAGTGGAAGCTTATGATAGTGATCATGAAGCTTCAGATCAAGTCACTACCGAACCTCGTAGGACGACAAGGACGCGTACTACTTCGGAGTGGTACAGTAATCCTGTCTTGAAGGTCATGTTGCTAGACAACAATGAACATACGAGCTATGGAGAAGCAATGGTGGGCCCAATTCTGACAAATGGTTAGAAGCCATGAAATCCGAGATAGGATCCATGTATCAGAACAAAGCATGGACTTTGGTGGACTTGCCCGATGATCGGCAAGCCATTGAGATAAATGGATCTTTAAGAAGAAGACGGACGTGGACGGTAATGTCACCGTCCATGAAGCTCGACTTGTGGCGAAGAATTTTTCACAAGTTCAAGGAGTTGACTACGATGAGATTTTCTCATCCGTAGAGATGCTTAAAGTCCGTCGGAATCACGTTAGCACAAGCTGCATTTATGAAATCTGGCAGATGGATGTCAAAACGAGTTTCCTTGCCAGTCGTAAGGAAAGGTTGTATGCGATACAATCAGAAAGGTTTTGTCGATCCTAAGGATGCTAAAAGGTATGCTAGCTCCAGCAATCCTTCTAAGGACTAGAGTAAGCGTCTCGGAGTTGGAATGTACACTTTGATGAGATGATCAAAGATTTTGGGTTTGTACAAAGTTTATGAGAAACTTGTATTTCCAAAGAAGTGAGTGGGAGCACTATAGA
The DNA here is from genome assembly GCA_963921465.1 of Triticum timopheevii. Taxonomy (NCBI): domain Eukaryota; kingdom Viridiplantae; phylum Streptophyta; class Magnoliopsida; order Poales; family Poaceae; genus Triticum; species Triticum timopheevii. The sequence continues at coordinate 422,745,509 of OY997274.1, forward strand.
ATTTCTGATGAGTATATGTTGTTGACATATTGATGATCAGAAATGATGTAGAATTTCTAGAAAGCATATAGGGTTATTTGAAAACTATTTTTCAATGGAAAACCTGGATTAGGCTACTTGAACAATAAGCATCAAGATCTATAAGATAGATCAAAATGCTTAATAGTACTTTTAAATGAGCACGTACCTTGACATAATCTTGAAGGTGTTCAAGATGGATCAGTCAAAGAAGGAGTTCTTGCCTGAGTTGTAAGGTATGAAGTTAAGACTTAAAGCTCGACCACGGCAGAAGAAAGAGGAAGGACGAAGGTCGTCCCCTATGCTTTTATCATATACAGTATGCTATGCTGTGTACCGCACCTGAAGTGTTCCTTGCCATGAGTCAGTCAAGGGGTACAAGAGTGATCCAAGAATGGATCACAGGACAGCGGTCAAAGTTATCCTTAGTAACTAGTGGACTAAGGAATTTTCTCGATTATGGAGGTGGTAAAAGAGTTCGTCGTAAAGGGTTACGTCGATGCAAGCTTAACACCTATCCGGATAGCTCTGAGTAGAGATACCGGATACGTATGATGGAGCAACAATTTAGAATAGCTCCAAGTAGAACAGTTATTTGGAATAGCTCCAAATAGAGCGTGGTAGCTGCATCTAGGAGATGACATAGAGATTTGTAAAGCACACACGGATCTGAAAGGTTCAGACCCGTTGACTATAACCTCTCTCACAAGCATAACATGATCAAACCCTAAACTCTTTGGGTGTTAGTCACATGGGGATGTGACCTTGAGTGTTAATCACATATCGATGTGAACTAGATTATTGACTCTAGTGCAAGTGGGAGACTGTTGGAAATATGCCCTAGAGGCAATAATAAATTAGTTATTATTATATTTCCTTGTTCATGATAATTGTCTTTTATTCATGCTATAACTGTATTATCCGGAAATCGTAATACACGTGTGAATACATAGACCACAATATGTCCCTAGTGAGCCTCTAGTTGACTAGCTCGTTGTGATCAACAGATAGTCATGGTTTCCTGGCTATGGACATTGGATGTCGTTGATAACGGGATCACATCATTAGGAGAATGATGTGATGGACAAGACCCAATCCTAAGCCTAGCACTAAGATCGTGTAGTTCGTTTGCTAGAGTTTTTCTAATGTCAAGTATCTTTTCCTTAGACCATGAGATTGTGCAACTCCCGGATACCGTAGGAATGCTTTGGGTGTACCAAACGTCACAACGTAACTGGGTGGCTATAAAGGTGCATTACAGGTATCTCCGAAAGTATCTGTTGGGTTGGCACGAATCGAGACTGGGATTTGTCACTCCGTGTAAACGGAGAGGTATCTCTGGGCTCACTCGGTAGGACATCATCATATGCGCAATGTGACCAAGGAGTTGATCACGGGATGATGTGTTACGGAACGAGTAAAGAGACTTGCCGGTAACGAGATTGAACAAGGTATAAGGATACCGACGATCAAATCTCGGGCAAGTACAATACCGCTAGACAAAGGGAATTGTATACGGGATCGACTGAGTCCTTGACATCGTGGTTCATCCGATGAGATCATCGTGGAACATGTGGGAGCCAACATGGGTATCCAGATCCCGCTGTTGGTTATTGACCAGAGAACGTCTCGGTCATGTCTACATGTCTCCCGAACCCGTAGGGTCTACACACTTAAGGTTCGATGACGCTAGGGTTATAAAGGAAGTTTGCATGTGGTTACCGAATGTTGTTCAGAGTCTCGGATGAGATCCCGGACGTCACGAGGAGTTCCGGAATGGTCCGGAGGTAAAGATTTATATATGGGAAGTCCTATTTTGGCCACCGGAAAATGTTCGGGATTTTTCGGTATTGTACCGGGAAGGTTCTAGAAGGTTCCGGAGTGGGGCCCACCTGCATGGGGGGACCCACATGAACGTGGGTAGTGAGTGAAAGGCCCCACACCCCTGGTCAAGGCGCACCAAGATCCCCCCTTAGAAGGAATAAGATCATATCCCAAAGGGATAAGATCAAGATCCCTAAAAAGGGGGGATAGCAATCGGTGGGGAAGGAAATGATGGGATTTCTTTCCTCCCACCTTTGCCAATGCCCCAATGGACTTGGAGAGCAAGAAACCAGCCCCCTCCACCCCTATATATAGTGGGGAGGCGCATGGGAGCTTCACCCTTGCCCCTGGCGCAGCCCTCCCTCTCCCAAGTGCTCCTCCTCTCTCGCGGTGCTTGGCGAAGCCCTGCAGGATTGCCACGCTCCTCCACCACCACCACGCCGTTGTGCTGCTGCTAGATGGAGTCTTCCTCAACCTCTCCCTCTCTCCTTGCTGGATCAAGGCTTGGGAGACGTCACCGGGCTGTACGTGTGTTGAACGCGGAGGTGCCGTGCGTTCGGCACTTGATCATCGGTGATTTGAATCACAACAAGTACGACTCCATCAACCCCGTTCACTTCAACGCTTCCGCTTAGCGATCTACAAGGGTATGTAGATGCACTCTCCTTTCTACTCGTTGCTGGTCTCTCCATAGATAGATCTTGGTGATACGTAGGAAACTTTTTGAATTTCTGCTACGTTCCCCAACAGTGGCATCATGAGCTAGGTCTATTGCGTAGATTCTTTGCACGAGTAGAACACAAAGTAGTTGTGGGCGTTGATTTTTTTCAATGTGCTTACCGTTACTAGTCCAATCTTGTTTCGACGGTATTGTGGGATGAAGCGGCCCGGACCGACCTTACACGTACTCTTACGTGAGACAGGTTCCACCGATTGACATGCACTTGGTGCATAAGGTGGCTAGCGGGTGCCAGTCTCTCCCACTTTAGTCGGAACGGATTCGATGAAAAGGGTCCTTATGAAGGGTAAATAGCAATTGACATATCACGTTGTGGTTTTGCGTAGGTAAGAAACGTTCTTGCTAGAAACCCATAGCAGCCACGTAAAACATGCAACAACAATTAGAGGACGTCTAACTTGTTTTTGCAGGGTATGCTATGTGATGTGATATGGCCAAGAAGAATGTGATGAATTATATGTGATGTATGAGATTGATCATGTTCTTGTAATAGGAATCACGACTTGCATGTCGATGAGTATGACAACCGGCAGGAGCCATAGGAGTTGTCTTAATTTATTGTATGACCTGCGTGTCATTGAACAATGCCATGTAATTACTTTACTTTATTGCTAACCGGTAGCCATAGTAGTAGAAGTAATAAGTTGGCGAGACAACTTCATGGAGACACGATGATGGAGATCATGATGATGGAGATCATGGTGTCATGCCGGTGACGATGATGATCATGGAGCCCCGAAGATGGAGATCAAAAGGAGCAAAATGATATTGGCCATATCATGTCACTATTTGATTGCATGTGATGTTTATCATGTTTATGCATCTTGTTTACTTAGGACGACGGTAGTAAATAAGATGATCCCTTACAAAATTTCAAGAAGTGTTCTCCCCTAACTGTGCACCGTTGCTATAGTTCGTCGCTTCTAAGCACCACGTGATGATCGGGTGTGATGGATTCTTACGTTCACATACAACGGGTGTAAGACAGATTTACACAGCAATACACTTAGGGTTAACTTGACGAGCCTAGCATGTACAGACATGGCCTCGGAACACAGAGACCGAAAGGTCGAGCATGAGTCGTATAGTAGATACGATCAACATGAAAATGTTCACCGATGATGACTAGTCCGTCTCACGTGATGATCGGACACGGGCTAGTTTGACTCGGATCATGTGATCACTTAGATGACCAGAGGGATGTCTATCTGAGTGGGAGTTCATAAGATGAACTTAATTATCCTGAACATAGTCAAAAAGACCTTTTGCAAATTATGTCATAGCTCACGCTATAGTTCTACTGTTTACATATGTTCCTAGAGAAAATATAGTTGAAAGTTGATAGTAGCTATTATGCGGACAGTAGAAAGCTTATGTCCTTAATGCACCGCTCAGTGTGCTGAACCCCAAACGTCGTCTGTGGATGTTGTGAACATCGGACATACACGTTTTGATAACTACGTGATAGTTCAGTTAAATGGCTTAAGTAGAGGCACCAAAGATGTTTTTCGAAACATCGCGGAACATATGAGATGTTTTGAGGGCTGAAATTGAGATTTCAGGCTCGTGCCCACGTCAAGAGGTATAAGACCTCCGAAAATTTTCTTAGCCTGCAGACTAAGGAGGAAAGCTCAATCGTTGAGCTTGTGCTCAGATTGTCTGAGTGCAACAATCACTTGAATCGAGTGGGAGATTGATCTTCCATATGAGATAGTGATGTTTCTCCAAAGTCATTGCCACCAAGCTGCTAGAGCTTTGTGATGAACTATAACATATCAGGGATAGATATGATGATCCTTGAGGTATTCACGATGTTTGACACCGCGAAAGTAGAAATCAAGAAGGAGCATCAATTTTTGATGGTTGGTGAAACCACTAGTTTCAAGAAGGGCAAGGGCAAGAAGGGATACTTCATGAAACGGCAAATCAGCTGCTGCTCTAGTGAAGAAACCCAAGGTTGAACCCAAACCCGAGACTAAGTGCTCCTGTAATAAGGGGAACAGCCACTGGAGCAGGATTACCCTAGATACTTGGTAGATGAGAAGGCTGTCGATAGAAGTATATTGGATATACATTATGTTAATGTGTACTTTACTAGTACCCCTAGTAGCACTAGGGTATTAGATACCTGTTCGGTTGCTAAGTGTTAGTAACTCGAAACAAAAGGCTACGGAATAAACGGAGACTAGCTAAAGGTGAGCTGACGATATGTGTTGGAAGTGTTTCCAAGTGTTGATATGATCAAAGCATCGTATGCTCCCTCTACCATCGAGATTGGTGTTTGCGTTGAGCATAGACATGATTGGATTATGTCTATTGCAATACGGTTATTCATTTAAGGAGAATAATGGTTGCTCTGTTTATTTGAATAATACCTTGAATGGTCTTGCACTTAAAATGAATGGTTTATTGAATCTCGATCGTAGTGATACACATGTTCATGCCAAAAGATAGTAATGATAGTACCACCTACTTGTGGCACTGCCACGTAAGTCATATCGGTATAAAACGCATGAAGAAGCTCCAAGTTGATGGATCTTTGGGCTCACTCATTTTTGAAAAGTTTGAGACATGCGAACCATGTCTATTGGTGTATATGCATGAAGAAACTCCATGCAAATGGACCGTTTGAACTCACTTGATCTTGAATCACTTGAGACATGCAAATCATACTACATGGGCAAGATGACTGAAATCCTCGGTTTCAGTAAGATGGAACAAGATAGCAACTTGTTGGAAGTAACACATTTTGATGTGTGCAGTCCAATGAGTGCTGAGGCATGCAGTGAATATCGTTATGTTCTTACTTCACAGATGATTCGAGTAGATGTAGAGTATATTTACTTGATGAAACACAAGTCTGAATTATTGAATGGTTCACGTAATTTCAGAGTGAAGTAGAAGATCATTGTGACAAGAGGATAAAATGTCTATGATATGATCATAGAGATGAATATCTGAGTTACGAGTTTTGGCACGCAATTAAGACATTGTGGAAATTGTTTCACAATTAATACCGCCTGGAACACCATAGTTTGATGGTGTGTCCGAACATCATAGTTGCACCCTATTGGATATGGTGCGTACCATGATGTCTCTTATCGAATTACCACTATCGTTCATGGGTTAGGCATTAGAGACAACCACATTCACTTTAAATAGGGCACCACGTAATTCCGTTGAGATGACACCGTATGAACTATGGTTTAGAGAAACCTAAGTTGTCGTTTCTTAAAAGTTTGGGGCTGCGACGCTTATGTGAAAAAGTTTCAGGTTGATAAGCTCGAACCCAAAGCGGATAAAATGCATCTTCATGGGACACCCAAAATAGTTGGGTATACCTCCTAATTTAAATCCGAAAGCAATAAGGATTGTTTCTTGAATCGGATCCTTTCTCGAGGAAAGGTTTCTCTCGAAAGAATTGAGTGGGAGGATGGTGGAGACTTGATGAGGTTACTGAACCATCACTTCAACCAGTGTGAAGCAGGGCACAGGAAGTCGTTCCCGTGGCACCTACACCAATTGAAGTGGAAGCTTATGATAGTGATCATGAAGCTTCAGATCAAGTCACTACCGAACCTCGTAGGACGACAAGGACGCGTACTACTTCGGAGTGGTACAGTAATCCTGTCTTGAAGGTCATGTTGCTAGACAACAATGAACCTACGAGCTATGGAGAAGCAATGGTGGGCCCAATTCCGACAAATGGTTAGAAGCCATGAAATCCGAGATAGGATCCATGTATCAGAACAAAGCATGGACTTTGGTGGACTTGCCCGATGGTCGGCAAGCCATTGAGATAAATGGATCTTTAAGAAGAAGACGGACGTGGACGGTAATGTCACCGTCCATGAAGCTCGACTTGTGGCGAAGAATTTTTCACAAGTTCAAGGAGTTGACTACGATGAGATTTTCTCATCCGTAGCGATGCTTAAAGTCCGTCGGAATCACGTTAGCACAAGCTGCATTTATGAAATCTGGCAGATGGATGTCAAAACGAGTTTCCTTGCCAGTCGTAAGGAAAGGTTGTATGCGATACAATCAGAAAGGTTTTGTCGATCCTAAGGATGCTAAAAGGTATGCTAGCTCCAGCAATCCTTCTAAGGACTAGAGTAAGCGTCTCGGAGTTGGAATGTACACTTTGATGAGATGATCAACGATTTTGGGTTTGTACAAAGTTTATGAGAAACTTGTATTTCCAAAGAAGTGAGTGGGAGCACTATAGAATTTCTGATGAGTATATGTTGTTGACATATTGATGATCAGAAATGATGTAGAATTTCTAGAAAGCATATAGGGTTATTTGAAAACTATTTTTCAATGGAAAACCTGGATTAGGCTACTTGAACAATAAGCATCAAGATCTATAAGATAGATCAAAATGCTTAATAGTACTTTTAAATGAGCACGTACCTTGACATAATCTTGAAGGTGTTCAAGATGGATCAGTCAAAGAAGGAGTTCTTGCCTGAGTTGTAAGGTATGAAGTTAAGACTTAAAGCTCGACCACGGCAGAAGAAAGAGGAAGGACGAAGGTCGTCCCCTATGCTTTTATCATAGGCTCTCTACAGTATGCTATGCTGTGTACCGCACCTGAAGTGTTCCTTGCCATGAGTCAGTCAAGGGGTACAAGAGTGATCCAAGAATGGATCACAGGACAGCGGTCAAAGTTATCCTTAGTAACTAGTGGACTAAGGAATTTTCTCGATTATGGAGGTGGTAAAAGAGTTCATCGTAAAGGGTTACGTTGATGCAAGCTTAACACCTATCCGGATAGCTCTGAGTAGAGATACCGGATACGTATGATGGAGCAACAATTTAGAATAGCTCCAAGTAGAACAGTTATTTGGAATAGCTCCAAATAGAGTGTGGTAGCTGCATCTAGGAGATGACATAGAGATTTGTAAAGCACACACGGATCTGAAAGGTTCAGACCCGTTGACTATAACCTCTCTCACAAGCATAACATGATCAAACCCTAAACTCTTTGGGTGTTAGTCACATGGGGATGTGACCTTGAGTGTTAATCACATATCGATGTGAACTAGATTATCGACTCTAGTGCAAGTAGGAGACTGTTGGAAATATGCCCTAGAGGCAATAATAAATTAGTTATTATTATATTTCCTTGTTCATGATAATTGTCTTTTATTCATGCTATAACTGTATTATCCGGAAATCGTAATACACGTGTGAATACATAGACCACAATATGTCCCTAGTGAGCCTCTAGTTGACTAGCTCGTTGTGATCAACAGATAGTCATGGTTTCCTGGCTATGGACATTGGATGTCGTTGATAACAGGATCACATCATTAGGAGAATGATGTGATGGACAAGACCCAATCCTAAGCCTAGCACTAAGATCGTGTAGTTCGTTTGCTAGAGTTTTTCTAATGTCAAGTATCTTTTCCTTAGACCATGAGATTGTGCAACTCCCGGATACCGTAGGAATGCTTTGGGTGTACCAAACGTCACAACGTAACTGGGTGGCTATAAAGGTGCATTACAGGTATCTCCGAAAGTATCTGTTGGGTTGGCACGAATCGAGACTGGGATTTGTCACTCCGTGTAAACGGAGAGGTATCTCTGGGCCCACTCGGTAGGACATCATCATATGCGCAATGTGACCAAGGAGTTGATCACGGGATGATGTGTTACGGAACGAGTAAAGAGACTTGCCGGTAACGAGATTGAACAAGGTATAAGGATACCGACGATCGAATCTCGGGCAAGTACAATACCGCTAGACAAAGGGAATTGTATACGGGATCGACTGAGTCCTTGACATCGTGGTTCATCCGATGAGATCATCGTGGAACATGTGGGAGCCAACATGGGTATCCAGATCCCGCTGTTGGTTATTGACCAGAGAACGTCTCGGTCATGTCTACATGTCTCCCGAACCCGTAGGGTCTACACACTTAAGGTTCGATGACGCTAGGGTTATAAAGGAAGTTTGCATGTGGTTACCGAATGTTGTTTGGAGTCCCGGATGAGATCCCGGACGTCACGAGGAGTTCCGGAATGGTACGGAGGTAAAGATTTATATATGGGCAGTCCTATTTTGGCCACCGGAAAATGTTCGGGATTTTTCGGTATTGTACCGGGAAGGTTCTAGAAGGTTCCGGAGTGGGGCCCACCTGCATGGGGGGACCCACATGAACGTGGGTAGTGAGGGAAAGGCCCCACACCCCTGGTCAAGGCGCACCAAGATCCCCCCTTAGAAGGAATAAGATCATATCCCAAAGGGATAAGATCAAGATCCCTAAAAAGGGGGGGATAGCAATCGGTGGGGAAGGAAATGATGGGATTTCTTTCCTCCCACCTTTGCCAATGCCCCAATGGACTTGGAGGGCAAGAAACCAGCCCCCTCCACCCCTATATATAGTGGGGAGGCGCATGGGAGCTTCACCCTTGCCCCTGGCGCAGCCCTCCCTCTCCCAAGTGCTCCTCCTCTCTCGCGGTGCTTGGCGAAGCCCTGCAGGATTGCCACGCTCCTCCACCACCACCACGCCGTTGTGCTGCTGCTAGATGGAGTCTTCCTCAACCTCTCCCTCTCTCCTTGCTGGATCAAGGCTTGGGAGACGTCACCGGGCTGTACGTGTGTTGAACGCGGAGGTGCCGTGCGTTCGGCACTTGATCATCGGTGATTTGAATCACGACAAGTACGACTCCATCAACCCCGTTCACTTGAACGCTTCCGCTTAGCGATCTACAAGGGTATGTAGATGCACTCTCCTTTCTACTCGTTGCTGGTCTCTCCATAGATAGATCTTGGTGATACGTAGGAAACTTTTTGAATTTCTGCTACGTTCCCCAACAAATGAGGTTTAGTCCGCTGCCGCCATCCATGAGGACTTTTGTCAGTCGAAAGCCGTCCACTATGGGACTAAGCACCAGTGTGGCTGGCGCTCTGGCTGTTTGGAATTTAGGCTCGTCCCTGGTGTTGAAGGTAATAGCTGTGTCGCTCCATGGTTTTGCTGTTGCTACTTGGTAGACTTCGGCGAGTCCGCGGATTGTTCATTTTCACATATTGTTTGATGCGAAGGTCTCGAAGACTGTTGATACTGTACCGGTATTGTTGGGGTGGTTTCCTGGGGCTAGAAGCTCCTCGCCACTTTTGGCCACCTGCCGTAATACCCAACATGCTCGAAGGCTATGTGTTGGGACGGCTCCCTCTGTACTATGAAACTTACAGGGTCCATTGAGCCATCCCTCCAGTACGGTTCCGTGCCCTTTATTGGGTTTTTTCTTTTTCTTTTTTGCAGCTGGGGCCTGAGTGTGAGGCACCCCTTTGTTGCAGACTGGGGTCGAGGCCGGATTATCCCAAAATTGGTTTTCGGTTTTCCGGAAACTCTCCATCGCACAGTACTTTCGTACTATGGACGCCAGATCGGTGAAGCGTGTAATTTTACGACGATCGATGGCTTTCAATATTCCCTTGTCCGTGCAATTATTGCAGAAGATTGAGATTGCGTTTTCCTCTCGGCAGTCCTTTATCCTGTCCATAACCAGGAGGAATCTGGCCCAGTAGTGATGTACTGTTTCAGCGGGCTCTTGCCGTATTAGAGATAGATCGCATATGTCTGGGCGGGCGGGTGGACTAAAATCCGGATCCCTACCCATCCTGGGGCTTAAAGGCCGAGGAGTTTCTGAATTCGGAAGCTTGGGTTGCTGGACACGATCCAGCGAGTCCGGAGCGATGCATGGTTTTAAGTTCAATGCTCGATCAAAGTCCGTCCCTCCGCGGAAATCCGGCATGGATGGTTCGGGAATCCGGACGTGACTAGTTTTCAATATAGGTGAAGAGTCGCCGTATTGCCCCTCTACCACTGCGACGTGGTGGGTGGCCTGGGGAGAGTTAATCTCTCTCAGATCGGTTTTAAGCCCAATCTGATTGTAGTCTGTAGCGACTCCCAGGGCGGCGATGCGATCCAAGAGCTCGTTAACAGTCGAGAGCTCTATTGGATTCAACTGTTCGGCAGATTTCGAGCTGATGCGAAGATTGCTTCTGACGACTTGAGAAGTCATTGCCGAAGCGTTGGCCGGACAGGCGGTCATAAGAAAACCACCTAGTCGGATAGTTTGGCCGGAGGCCAAGGCCCCTTTGGCGAAAACACCGTCTTTGAAGACGGGTGGAGGCATCCTTCCTATCGGTGACGACACAGAGGAACTCTCAATGAAAGCACCAATGTCGGTGTCAAAACCGGCGGATCTCGGGTAGGGGGTCCCGAACTGTGCGTCTAGGCGGATGGTAATAGGAGACGAGGGACACAATGTTTTACCCAGGTTCGGGCCCTCTCGATGGAGGTAAAACCCTACATCCTGCTTGATTAATATTGATGATATGGGTAGTAAAAGAGTGGATCTACCACAAGATCAAGGAGGCTAAACCCTAAAGCTAGCCTATGGTATGATTGTTGTAGTGTATGTTGTGTCCTACGGACTAAAGCCCTCCGGTTTATATAGACACCGGAGGAGGCTAGGGTTACCCAGAGTCGGTTACAATGGTAGGAGATCTACATATCCGTATCGCCAAGCTTGCCTTCCACGCCAAGGAGAGTCCCATCCGGACACGGGACGGAGTCTTCAATCTTGTATCTTCGTAGTCTTGGAGTCCGGTGGACGATGATAGTCCGGCTGTCCGGACACCCCCTAGTCCAGGACTCCCTCACCCGTAGCAGCCACGTAAAAACTTGCAACAACAAAGTAGAGGACGTCTAACTTGTTTTTGCAGGGCATGTTGTGATGTGATATGGTCAAGATGTGATGATATATTTTTATTGTATGAGATGATCATGTTTTGTAACCGAAGTTATCGGCAACTGGTAGGAGCCATATGGTTGTCGCTTTATTGTATGAAATGCAAACGCCCTATAATTGCTTTACTTTATCACTAAGCTATAGCGATAGTCGTAGAAGCAATAGACGGCGTAAACGACAATGATGCTACGATGGAGATCAAGGTGTCGCGCCGGTGATGATGGTAATCATGACGGTGCTGCGGAGATGGAGATCACAAGCACAAGATGATGATGGCCATATCATATCACTTATATTGATTGCATGTGATGTTTATCTTTTATGCATCTTATCTTGCTTTGGTTGACGGTAGCATTTTAAGATGATCTCTCACTAATTATCAAGAAGTGTTCTCCCTGAGTATGCACCGTTGCCAAAGTTCGTCGTGCCCAGACACCACGTGATGATCGGGTGTGATAAGCTCTACGTCCATCTACAACGGGTGCAAGCTAGTTTTGCACACGCAGAATACTCAGGTTAAACTTGACAAGCCTAGCATATGAAGATATGGCCTCGGAACACAGAGACCGAAAGGTCGAGCGTGAATCATATAGTAGATATGATCAACATAGTGATGTTCACCATTGAAAACTACTCCATCTCACGTGATGATCGGTTATGGTTTAGTTGATTTGGATCACGTGATCACTTAGATGACTAGAGAGATGTCTGTCTAAGTGGGAGTTCTTAAGTAATATGATTAATTGAACTTAAATTTATCATGAACTTAGTACCTGATAGTATTTTTTGCTTATCTATGTTTGTAGATAGATGGCTCGCGCTGTTGTTCTGTTGAATTTTAATGCATTCCTTGAGAAAGCAAAGTTGAAAGATGATGGTAGCAATTACACGGACTGGGTCCGTAACTTGAAGATTATCCTCATTGCTGCACAGAAGAATTACGTCCTGGAAGCACCGCTGGGTGCCAGGCTTGCTGCAGGAGCAACGCCAGATGTTGTGAACGTCTGGCAGAGCAAAGATGATGACGACTCTATAGTTTAGTGTGCCATGCTATACGGCTTAGAACCGGGTCTTCAACGACGTTTTGAACGTCATGGAGCATATGAGATGTTCCAGGAGTTGAAGTTAATATTTCAAGCAAATGCCCGGATTGAGAGATATGAAGTCTCCAATAAGTTCTACAGCTGCAAGATGGAGGAGAATAGTTCTGTCAGTGAGCATATACTCAAAATGTCTGGGTATAATAATCACTTGATTCAACTGGGAGTTAATCTTCCGGATGATAGCGTCATTGACAGAATTCTCCAATCACTGCCACCAAGCTACAAGAGCTTCGTGATGAACTATAATATGCAAGGGATGAACAAGACAATTCCCGAACTCTTCGCGATGCTAAAAGCTGCGGAGGTAGAAATCAAGAAGGAGCATCAAGTGTTGATGGTCAACAAGACCACTAGTTTCAAGAAAAAGGCAAAGGGAAGAAGAAGGGGAACTTCAAGAAGAACAGCAAGCAAGTTGCTGCTCAAGAGAAGAAACCCAAGTTTGGACCTAAACCTGAAACTGAGTGCTTCTACTACAAGCAAACTGGTCACTGGAAGCGGAACTGCCCCAAGTATTTGGCGGATAAGAAGGATGGCAAGGTGAACAAAGGTATATGTGATATACATGTTATTGATGTGTACCTTACTAGAGCTCGCAGTAGCACCTGGGTATTTGATACTGGTTCTATTGCTAATATTTGCAACTCAAAACAGGGACTACAGAATAAGCGAGCACTGGACAAGTACGAGGTGACGATGCGCGTGGGAAACGGTTCCAAAGTCGATGTGATCGCGGTCGGCACGCTACCTCTACATCTACCTTCGGGATTAGTTTTAGACCTGAATAATTGTTATTTGGTGCCAGCGTTGAGCATGAACATTATACTTGGATCTTGTTTTATGTGAGACGGTTATTCATTTAAATCAGAGAATAATGGTTGTTCTATTTATATGAGTAATATCTTTTATGGTCATGCACCCTTGAAGAGTGGTCTATTTTTATTGAATCTCGATAGTAGTGATACACATATTCATAATGTCAAAGCCAAAAGATGCAGAGTTGATAATGATAGTGCAACTTATTTGTGGCACTGCCGTTTAGGTCATATCGGTGTAAAGCGCATGAAGAAACTCCATACTGATGGACTTTTGGAACCACTTGATTATGAATCACTTGGTACTTGCGAACCGTGCCTCATGGGCAAGATGACTAAAACACCGTTCTCCGGTACTATGGAGAGAGCAACAGATTTGTTGGAAATCATACATACAGATGTATGTGGTCCAATGAATGTTGAAGCTCGTGGAGGATATCGTTATTTTCTCACCTTCACAGATGATTTAAGCAGATACGGGTATATCTACTTAATGAAACATAAATCTGAAACATTTGAAAGGTTCAAAGAATTTCAGAGTGAAGTTGAAAATCATCGTAACAAGAAAATAAAGTTTCTACGATCTGATCGTGGAGGAGAATATTTGAGTTACGAGTTTGGTCTACATTTGAAACAATGCGGAATAGTTTCGCAACTCACGCCACCAGGAACACTACAGCGCAATGGTGTCTCCGAACGTCGTAATCATACTTTACTAGATATGGTGCGATCTATGATGTCTCTTACCGATTTACCGCTACCATTTTGGGGTTATGCTTTGGAGATGGCTGCATTCACGTTAAATAGGGCACCATCAAAATCCGCTGAGATGACTCGTTATGAACTATGGTTTGGCAAGAAACCAAAGTTGTCGTTTCTGAAAGTTTGGGGCTGCGATGCTTATGTGAAAAAACTTCAACCTGATAAGCTCGAACCCAAATCAGAAAAATGTGTCTTCATAAGATACCCAAAGGAGACAGTTGGGTACACCTTCTATCATAGATCCGAAGGCAAGACATTTGTTGCTAAGAATGGATCCTTTCTAGAGAAAGAATTTCTCTCGAAAGAAGTGAGTGGGAGGAAAGTAGAACTTCATGAGGTAACTATACCAGCTCCCTTATTGGAAAGTAGTTCATCATAGAAATCGGTTCCTGTGACACCTACACCAATTAGTGAGGAAGTTAATGATGATGATCATGAAACTTCAGATCAAGTTGTTACTGAACTTCGTAGATCAACCAGAGTAAGATCCGCACCAGAGTGGTACGGTAATCCTATTCTGGAAGTCATGATACTAGATCATGGTGAACCTACAAACTATGAAGAAGCGATGGTGAGCCCAGATTCCGCAAAATGGCTTGAAGTCATGAAATCTGAGATGGGATCAATGTGTGGACTTTGTGTGACTTGCCCGATGGTCGGCAAGAAATAGAGAATAAATGGATCTTCAAGAAGAAGACTGACGCTGACGGTAATGTTACCGTTTACAAAGCTCAACTTGTTGCAAAAGGTTTTCGACAAGTTCAAGGGGTTGACTACGATGAGACCTTCTCACCCGTAGCGATGCTTAAGTCTGTCCGAATCATGTTAGCGATTGCCGCATTTTATGATTATGAAATATGGCAGATGGATGTCAAAACTGCATTCCTGAATGGATTTCTGGAAGAAGAGTTGTATATGATGCAACCTGAAGGTTTTGTCAATCCTAAGGGAGCTAACAAAGTGTGCAAGCTCCAGCAATCAATCTATGGTCTGGTGCAAGCCTCTCAGAGTTGGAATAAACGCTTTGATAGTGTGATCAAAGCATATGGTTTTATACAGACTTTTGGAGAAGCCTGTATTTACAAGAAAGTGAGTGGGAGCTCTGTAGCATTTCTAATATTATATGTGGACGACATATTGTTGATTGGAAATGATATATAATTTCTGCATAGCATAAAAGGATACTTGAATAAAAGTTTTTCAATGAAAGACCTCGGTGAAGCTGCTTACATATTGGGCATCAAGATCTATAGAGATAGATCAAGACGCTTGATTGGACTTTCACAATGCACATACCTTGATAAAGTGTTGAAAAAGTTCAATATGGATCAGGCAAAGAAATGGTTCTTGCCTATATTAGAAGGTATAAAATTGAGTCAGACTCAATGCCCGACCACTACAGAAGATAGAGAGAAAATGAAAGGAGTTCCCTATGCTTCAGCCATAGGCTCTATCATGTATGCAATGCTGTGTACCAGACCTGATGTGTGCCTTGCTATTAGTTTAGCAGGGAGGTACCAAAGTAATCCAGGAGTGGATCACTGGACAGCGGTCAAGAATATCCTGAAATACCTGAAAAGGACTAAGGATATGTTTCTCGTTTATGGGGGTGACAAAGAGCTTGTCGTAAATGGTTACGTCAATGCAAGCTTTGACACTGATCCGGACGATTCTAAATCGCAAACCGGATACGTATTTATATTAAACAGTGGAGCTGTAAGTTGGCGCAGTTCTAAACAAAGTGTCGTAGCGGGATCTACATGTGAAGCGGAGTACATAGCTGCTTCGGAAGCAGTAAATGAAGGAGTCTGGATGAAGGAGTTCATTTCTGATCTAGGTGTCATACCTAGTGCATTGGGACCAATGAAGATCTTCTATGACAATACTGGCGCAATTGCTTTGGCAAAGGAATCCAGATTTCACAAGAGGACCAAGCACATCAAGAGACGCTTCAATTCCATCCGGGACCAAGTCCAAGTGGGAGACATAGAAATTAGCAAGATACATACGGATCTGAATGTTGCAGACCCGTTGACTAAGCCTCTCTCACGAGCAAAACATGATCAGCACCAAGACTCCATGGGTGTTAGAATCATTACTATGTAATCTAGATTACTGACTCTAATGCAAGTGGGAGACTGAAGGAAATATGCCCTAGAGGCAATAATAAAGTTATTATTTATTTCCTCATATCATGATAAATGTTTATTATTCATGCTAGAATTGTATTATCCGGAAACACGATACATGTGTGAATACATAGACAAACATAATGTCACTAGTATGCCTCCACTTGACTAGCTCATTAATCAAAGATGGTTATGTTTCCTAACCATAGACATGTGTTGTCATTTGATTAACGAGATCACATCATTAGGAGAATGATGTGATTGGCTTGACCCATTCTGTTAGCCTAGCACTTGATCATTTAGTATGTTGCTATTGTTTTCTTCATGACTTATACAAAGTTCCTACAACTATGAGATTATGCAACTCCTGTTTACCGGAGGAACACTTTGTGTGCTACCAAACGTCACAATGTAACTGGGTGATTATAAAGGTGCTCTACAGGTGTCTCCAAAGGTACATGTTGAGTTGGCGTAATTTGAGATTAGGTTTTGTCACTCCGATTGTCGGAGAGGTATCTCTGGGCCCTCTCGATAATACACATCACTTGAGCCTTGCAAGCATTGTAACTAATGAGTTAGTTATGGAATGATGTATTACGGAACGAGTAAAGAGACTTGCCAGTAACGAGATTGAACTAGGTATTGGATACCGACGATCGAATCTCGGGCAAGTAACATACCGATGACAAAGGGAACAATGTATGTTGTTATGCGGTTTGACCGATAAAGATCTTCGTAGAACATGTAGGAGCCAATATGAACATCCAGGTTCCACTATTGGTTATTGATCGGAAACAATTCTAGGTCATGTCTACATAGTTCTCGAACCCGTAGGGTCCGCACGCTTAACGTTGTGATGACAGTTTTATTATGAGTTTATAAGTTTTGATGTACCAAAGTTTGTTCGGAGTCCCGGATGTGATCACGGACATGAGGAGGAATCTCGAAATGGTCAAGACATAAATATTGATATATTGGAAGCCTATGTTTGGACATCGGAATAGTTCCGGGTGAAATTGGGATTTTAGCGGAACACCGGGGGGTTACCGGAACCCTCCCGGGGGTTAATGGGCCTTAGTGGGCCATGAGGGAGAAGTGGAGGGCCGGCCAGGGCAGGCCGCGCGCCCCCTCCCCCCTAGTACGAATAGGACAAGGAAGGGGGGGGGGCGGCGCCCCCCTTTCCCCTTTCCCTCCCCCAAGTCCTAATCCAACTAGGAAAGGGGGGGAGTCCTACTCCCGGTGGGAGTAGGACTCCTCTGGCGCACCTCCTCCTAGGGCCGGCCGCACCCCCCTTGCTCCTTTATATACGGGGGCAGGGGGCACCCTAGAACACACAAGTTGATCTAAGGATCGTTCCTTAGCCGTGTGCGGTGCCCCCCTCCACCATACTCCACCTCGATCATATCGTCGCGGAGTTTAGGCGAAGCCCTGCGCCGGTAGAACATCATCATCGTCACCACACCGTCGTGCTGACGGAACTCATCCCCGACACCCTGCTGGATCGGAGTCCGGGGAACGTCATCGAGCTGAACGTGTGATGAACACGGAGGTGCCGTACGTTCGGTGCTTGGATCGGTCGGATCGTGAAGACGTACGACTACATCAACCGCGTTGTCATAACGCTTCCGCTTTCGGTCTACGAGGGTACGTGGACACACTCTCCCCTATCGTTGCTATGCATCACCATGATCTTGCGTGTGCGTAGAAATTTTTTGGTAATTACTACGTTCCCCAACAACGAGGTGCCACATCATATGGGCCTCCCACACCAAGACAGTGACAAGAAGGTCGAGCAAGGGCCATCCCCTTCGACCACGGCGATAGGAGTTGAGCATGGAGACATTTGCACCAACATCTCTCTGACACCCACATATGTCAAGATGCCCCATTTGTCATGTGAGGAGAGCCACCACCCCATGAGAGAGATGAGTGACTCCACCATATGTGACATTGAGAGCATTTCCTTTGAGAGGATGAGTGTGACCACCACTAGCCCCACACATGAGAGCATGCCACACATCCTATGTGAGGTTGAGCACCATTTGAGTGACTCCACCAACCATATGAGTGAGAGCATCCTTGAGGGAGTGAGTGAGCCACAACACTTAGCGAGTGAGGTAGTTGACACGACATGTGAGGCCACTATGATTTCTAACGACTTAACCTCTACCCCTAGTGTGTTTTCTTCTTTGGTGCTATGTCTCCTACATGACAACATGCCTACCCTCGACGAGTCCATCCCTCCAATGGGAATACCGATGGCCATGGTGGACAATGATGCACCCCCTACATGGTTCCATCAAGATGAAGATGACAACGAGTGGATCTTTGACACATCACCTACAACACATGAGCGACGCTCCAAAGGTAACATAGGTGATGGTGCTTCTCTTGTCCCACTAGTGGACTCTCTTGACATCGATTGCTCCCATGATGTTGACACACCTATTGCCATGCTTCATGCTAGTGAGACTTCTTCATGTCATGACTTACCAATTTATGATGAATATGATGATGAGCATGTTGAGTTGCCTAGTTGTGATGCTATGCTCCATAGGATATCATGTGAAAATTCTATTGGTCACATCATGTTTGACAATCCATTGAACTTGTCATATGCTATGAGTGAGATCTTCCATATTGCATCATTTCAATCTCAACATAGTAACTATGCATGCCCCATTAAAATAAATCCCATTTGCACTGATGGCATAGATGACAAGATGATGGTCATTGGCTTTTGTTTTTCATGTGATGATATTGCCATGCTTCCTTTACATGATTTGCACAATTCATCTACTATGTCATGCCATGATCACATAGAACCAAATATGCTTTATTTTGGATGTTGTCAATATTCTCCATGTGATGTTTCCATGAATGCTCATGAGGAGACCCCCATAGTTTCCTCATACATGTTAGGATATTTTGATGCATTCCATACTTTGCATGATTCCCATAATTGTGTGCACCATATACATTCCATGAATAACAATGCTCTAGCTATTTCTCATGATGCATTACATCCCTTGAGTCTCCATTATGCCATACATAACAACAAGCCTCTCATGATGGATGACATGTTTCTATATCACGCATCTCATTTATTTGAGCATTGGATATTTTGTGCTAACCGACACATGCATGTGCGCATCATGATGGATGATGTGTACATATATCATGCACACACAATTTTTCCTTTGCCTTTGTTTTGTGTAGGTACTCACATATACTCGTCAACCTCTCAATCCCAAGAGTTGATGAAACGAGCTCTTGAGAGCGACGACGGCTTGGGATCCCGTGGACTATCCTTACCACCGTTCCCTTCGCGCAAGGACTACGCGCATCTCTTCTACTTGGCTCTCACACGGCTATGGGCTATTTACCACTTGTCACCTTATGCCCATACTATTGTGTTCACTTTGCATGTTATGCTTGCTCCTATGCCTTTGCCATGCAATTGTGACCCTTGCTTGCATCTACCCATGATTCACCATTATGCTACTTCTATGTCTATTTGCATGCTTGGTGGAGATCCTTGTTGCTTTTGCCATGTTTATCATGTGCCCCATGCTATTGATGCTTGTTGTGTTGGGAGAGTCATGATGTTCCATTGCTATTTACATATGGCCTCTCGCCAATACATTGATGATATTTTTCTCATACCTTGCTTTCATGCTTGTGCTATGACATGTGAATTATTCATGCCCACTAATTGCACACATTACATGCTTGCCATGATTCCTTCTAGTATGTTGAATCTTCGCACTACTAGCTTGCTTGACTTGATCGCTATGATTGCTTGCTATGTTGCATCACCCATGTTCCACTATTACTTGCTTTCTTGGGTTGATGACATATATGCTCATGCCTCTCACATGATATATCTTAATCATTGTCTCTTGTGTCCATTAGTTTCCTCTTTCATATCCACTTGTATTGAGTGCAACCATACTATGCTTATTGATCTTAGAGACTTTGACATCTTACTTGTGATGCATGCTTGTTTGATTGAGACTATTGCATTTGGTTATTCTCGCATCATATGCCTCCATACTATGAAATGCTCCCTTGTACTTTCTTATGATGAGCATGATGCATACACTTGTTGGGTATCTTACCACACGAATGATAGGTTTTGCACTTCCGATAACCTCATTTGTTTTTCCGAGTGTTTGTCATGTTCTTTCATTTTGGAGGATTCACAAGGCGGTGGCGTTGTGCGACAACTTGGTTATGTGAAGGCATACATGATGTGCAACTCCAACATCTTCGGGAACATTCATAAGGTGAACTCCTTCCCTTTGAGCCATCCTCAGGTACGCATATTGGATGGGTCACTCTTTCATTGTTGTTTCCTTCTTGTTGTCTACATGATACATCTCGTGAACGGAGGAGCGGCATTGGAGATTGGCTACATGGACCTTCACATTGAGGAGCGCTCGCACTTATCGGATGCACCTTCGGAACTCCACTCATGCCTCGACATCGAGCTTTGGTACACCAACACCTCCATATTTGTTTATTGTGCTCATACATGTCATGCTCGATGGGCATATCATACTCACCACAAGTTTGCACCCCATGCATGGATTGACTCACATTATGATTGTCTTGTTGCATCTATTTCCATGTCATCCACGATATATGAGCTTGTGCATTTCCTTAGCAAATTTGTTGTGATCTTCCTTGATGGCATATTCATACATCATGATCATATTGTCCACCATCAATTGCATGATAGCTTACACATATTGAGCATCCATTGCCATATTCATGCTATTGATGAATCGTCCCTCTATGACATCATTTTGCACAATGGTATAATTTTTCGCTTTGTGCACCATGCTAATTATCCCATGAATGCTTTGCATATCATTCTATATCATCTTGATAAGCTTCATGCGCTTTGTCACGCACTATCCCTTCGCACGGACTCACGCTTAATTGATGGACACTTTGTGTGTGCTAACCATTGTATTTCCAAGTGTACTTTGTGTTTGCTCATTTTGCATGTACCACATACCGGAGATATCTTGGAGTACTTGGATTGCGCAAGGCCTTCACCTACGTCCCACTACAAGTCCGTCCACGACACCCGTTTCCATGGTGATGAGGATCATGATCTGAGGTCGGATCTTTCCCAAGGGGGGGGGGGGAGATGATGCGAAGCATCCCACGTTCATCCCCATGTACACTCCGACTACTCTCCAAGCCCCAAAAGGACATATGACGAGACCTCGAACATACGCCATTGGACACAAGGTGAATTCACTCCTCTTCGAACCGTCACTTTCTGCATGTGAGACATGGCTACTACCTCATGCATGGACCTTGCATATACTCAGGTACAACCAAGATGATCATGGAGAATCCAAGGACCAAGGCCAAGCATGGAAGAGGAGAAGGAAGAAGAAGATGGAGCGACTACTGAAGCCAGGCCGGACATCCGGACCGCCGTCCGAATCATCAGGGCCCAGCCGGATCATCCGGACCCTCCCCCGGATCATCCGGGTAACTGCGCCGAAGACACCCGAAGGCTTCTACCGAAGCTGGATCATCCGGGACTCCGTCCGGATCATCCGGACCCCCGATGCCCGGATCATCCGGGACCCCTTCCGGATCATCCGGCCTTGCCTGCACGCATGACTTGGGCCGAGGCCCGTGTACCCCTTCGCCCCTCACTTACCCCTTCGTGGCTTAGCACTATAAATAGACCTCCTCCTCCCCATTTTGAGGGTTAGCATTGGTTTAGCTCATATTTTGTGTGAGAGCCTTGCTCATCCACTTGGTTACTTCTCCTTGGAGCTCACGACCTCTTCGGAGAAGATCCCCCAAGCGGATTCAAGACCCCTTCAAGGGAAGACAAGCAAGACCTCCTCACGGAGAAGAACGGCTACCTTTGTATCTTTCCTTTGTTGATTTTGAATCTTGTGCTACCTTATGTGTTCGGTGATCTAGCCCTTGTGTGATCGATACTTGTCGGTTGAGTGATTCTCTTGTCCCCCCCCCTGTGATTTCCTCGTGTTCTTCCGCGCGTTCTTCGTGTTTCCCCCGTAGGATCCTCTCCAAATGCGAAAGATCGGCCCCCAGGGTTTCGCCCTACACCAGGGGGTGAATAGGCAACTAACAATATTTAGCTTTTCTTTACCAAATTAAACTTTGCATCAAAGTAGGTTGTCTAGATATGCAACTAGGTGAACAACCTATATGATGCAACAACAACAAGCACACGAGCAAGCAAGGGAAACAACACAAGTAAGCTTGCAAAAGTAAAGGTGCGAGATAACCAAGAGTGGAGCCGGTGGAGACGAGGATGTGTTACCGAAGTTCCTTCGTTTTGAGGGGAAGTACGTCTCCGTTAGAGCGGTGTGGAGGCACAATGCTCCCCAAGAAGCCACTAGGGCCACCGTATTCTCCTCACGCCCTCACACAATGCGAGATGCCGTGATTCCACTATTGGTGCCCTTGAAGGCGGCGACCGAACCTTTACAAACAAGGTTGGGGCAATCTCCACAACTTAACCGGAGGCTCCCAACAACACCACAAAGCTTCACCACAATGGACTATGGCTCCGAGGTGACCTCAACCGTCTAGGGTGCTCAAACACCCAAGAGTAACAAGATCCGCTAGGGATAAGTGAGGGGAATAAAATTTCTCTTGGTGGAAGTGTAGATAGGGGCCTTCTCAACCAATCCTGAGCAAATCAACAAGTTTGATTGGCTAGGGAGAGAGATCGGGCGAAAATGGAGCTTGGAGCAACAATGGAGCTTAGGGTTAGAAGAGATGGGTCTTCTTTGAGAAGAAGACCCCCTTTTATAGTGGGGGAACAATTCCAACCGTTACCCACCACTCAGCCTGCAGCCCACGGAACTACCGCACCTCAGGCGCGGTACTACCGCACGGGCCAGCGGTACTACCGTGGGCACGACAGAGTCCAGACCTGACAAAAGGAGCACTAACAGGGCGCGGTAGATCCGCAGGAGCGGTACTACCGTGGCCCCATACGATACTACCGTAAGACAGCCGCAGGCCAGGCCCGGTAGGCACAGATGTAAAAGGTTCCATCCGTGACTACCTCTGCTGAGAAATTGTCGTGCAAAAATCCGACACGGAACTACCGCGACCATGGGTGCGGTACTACCGTGAAAGGTGCGGATGTAAAAAATTACATCCTCCCTTACCTCCGCTCCTGCTATTGAACCTGACCTAGCTCCACGGTACTACCGTGCCGCAGCACGGTACTACCGTGGGGAGCACAGACGTAAAAAATTACATCCGCGCCTACCACCGCTTGAGCAGCGGTGCCAGACCAGAGCTCGCGGTACTACCGCTCTGAGGAGCGGTACTACCGTGGGAGCCTACGGTACTACCGTGCCAGAGCCCGGTACTACCGCTGGCTCCTGCGGTAGTACGGCTCAGAAGAGCAGTACTACCGCTAGCCTGAGAAGAGCAAGGCGGAGGCCTTCATATTGCAGAGACAAGGTGAGACGGAGGAACACTCCAAGGAGCTCGAGGAAAGGTGGTGCAAAAGGGAATGTGTACGTGAGATTCCACCCAAACCTTTCCAAAGCGGACCCCCTCTTAATAGTACGGCTCTCCTACGACTCAACTCCACCGAACCGAACCGTAGAGAAACGCCGTGTTCAATAATCTTCGAGGGGCATCAAATCGTCTTTTGTTTAGTCGTGATGTATCTGAAAAGCTCAATACACACGATTAGTCCGCAAAGGCATTGTCATCAATCACCAAAACTACTTAGGGACAAGAATGCCCTTACAATCTCCCCTTTTTGGTGGATTGATGACAATACGGGATTTGCACAAAGGAGATGAATATAGTACAAGCAAACCCCACATCTCTAAAATATAGATGAGCTCCCCCTAGATTCGTGATAGAGAGGAAAGTGCTTTGGACTGCACAACACGAATAGTAGGATCACCACTCCCCCTATATTTTAGAAACAAAACATATCTTGCTATGGTAAGGCTGACACTAAACAAGATAGTAGATATGAGCATAACATGAATAGCATGATATAGCACAAGCTCAATAGGAAATAATATACGATAGAGAGCATATGTCTTACACCATATGATAAACTTAGTCTCACGAGCACAACCAAACCAAAGCAAGCAAGTTCAACGACGGAAAGCAACGCAAACGACGAAACACACGACACACACGCAAATCCTACTCTCTCTCCCCCTTTGGCATCGAGACACCAAAAAGGCAGAGAGGTCACCTACAACAAAGGTGGTAGCTCAGGCGGAAAATGACTCGTCGTCGCCAGACTCCGCAGCAGGAACATACTCCTCCTTTGAATCGGTCCACTTGTAGCCCTGCTTCTCCATCCAGGCAGTCTCTGGGGTGA
Source organism: Triticum timopheevii (assembly GCA_963921465.1). NCBI lineage: Eukaryota > Viridiplantae > Streptophyta > Magnoliopsida > Poales > Poaceae > Triticum > Triticum timopheevii. The sequence continues at coordinate 422,770,036 of OY997274.1, forward strand.
TGTGCTTCTCAGAGCCGCTAGCCACATCCTCCCCGCAAGCCCTCAAGATCCTGATGTCGTGACGGTGACTCTCCTTCTAAGCAACATGGGCCTTGTACTGACCCTGAACCTGCATGCAGAACAACCTCTTCATCTTGTTCTTCAGCTTCTTTGCCCAAGAGGGCTCAGCAGAGGGAGGCGTGAACGTAGAACGGTCCTCAACATCGTCCTCCTCAATCTCCTCCTCATCCACATCCATCTTGGCAGCCTCAGCAGCAGTGGTGGTGTTAGCCCATTGGGGCTTGATGCGTAGCTTGATGGGCTCATGACGAATCCAGCCTGGAGCTTCAAACTCCTCATTGGGAAGGAGCTTCTCCCAAGTCTCAGAGATTAGGTAAAACAGGTAAGGCCCATAGATGGGGACCTTACGGTTGAACACGGCGAACTGAAGCTCACACCACATGATATGCGAGACATCAAGTGGCTGAGTCTGAGCCTGACGGGCCTTCTCACAAAGGAGCATCATGTCAACGAGGTAAGCATGCACCTGTCCCATGTCACCAATCCGCAGAAGAGCGTGTTCCAGAAGAGCCTATGCATGATGTCAAGGAAGGGGTTAAGCACCCACACCTTCTTCTTGTTGGGGAGCGCCTTCTCAACAAGGTATGGCATGAGCTTGTTCTTGTTGGCAGACTCAGAATTGGCGTGAGGGCTAACTCCAACTGGCGTGTCGAGTCCTTCATCGGGAATGAGAAGCAACTCCATGAACTCCTTACAGGTAGCAAACAGCTGTCGACCATTAATCATCCAAGTCATGGTCCTTTCTTCATTGACGCCGAAGTGAACCGAAGCAAAGAACTGAGCTATGATCTCTGGATCAAAATCCTTGTGGAAGGTGAGAATGTGTTCAATGCCGAACTGCTCCACAAGATCCAAGGCCTCTCTAAAGTACCCACGGTGCTTCTCCTGCCTCATGTGAATCATGTCAATCCAATGAACTTCAACATAGTGATTCTGCTTGGCCTTGATCACATCCATGTATATCAGATTCTGCTGCTTGTTCCAGAAGAGTTCATTGCCTCGCGTGCTAGCCCGGAGAGACACATACGGATTGATCTTCCTTCGAATGACAAACTCGGCCTGGGGCATCTCATCCGTGCCCATGATGGGCTCCTTTTGTTTGCTGGCGGTGTGCTTGGTCCTGCGTTGGGGAGCAGCAGAGGACCCCTCTGGAACATCATCTGGGTTGCGCAGACGCTTTGACCCTGTGTCACGGCTGGGATTCGAGCGACGAGCAAGACCGGAGCCACCACCTAGGTCCATGGCAAGAGGGCGAGGTGGGGAACGATCCCACCAGTCGGAATCCGAGGAGAGCGGCCGGAGACGGAGATCCGGCGAAGGCCTCCGGCGCCGTTCTTGGTCAGGAGAGAGAGAGACGGGGTGGGGAATAGAGATGAATGGGTATGGGGGAGCTAGAACTCCCCCTGTCCCGCTCTTAACCCCCACCCGCTCGCGGGGACGCGGAAGTACTGCGGGTCATCGCGGTAGTACCGCCCGGGCGGAAGTACCACACGCTGGGCGGTAGTACCGCTTGTTCAGCGGCAGTAAAAAATTTCTGCCGCGGAAGTAGCGGTAGTACCGTGCCCCTGGAGGGTCACACACTTGGAAGAGACCCACCAACTCCTGCGGTAGTACCGTGGCGCACCACGGTAGTACCGTAAACCAAGAAAGTGCTAGAACTTAAGAGAGAAAGGAGAAAAACACGAAGCAACAAAAAGGCGAACACAAACACCGACTCAAACACGCCAAGGAGAAGAGAAAGCCACACGACAACGAAGACCAACTACGGGACACACCTTCTCCAAGGAAGGGCGATGGCCGGAGCCACCTATGTTTGAGTCAATTGGTATGGCACCGCGAAGAATTATCCTTGGGTCCATGACCAATACTCGTCTTTGAAGCACATGTACCATCAAGGATGGCTAATGTGAAAGAGTTGATCAATTTATGCATAATGGGAGGAGGGAGAGTTCATTGAGATAACAACACTCTCCCTATGTCCATGCCTACACCTAAACTAGACAACAAGTTGAGTGTGGTGGGAGGTGCAAGGGTTCAAGTCACATTGCTCGAATCAATGATATTTAGCTCATGCCTTAACTCGCGAAATCTTGCTTCATCCAAGGGCTTCGTGAAGATATCTGCAAGGTTATCATGAGTGTTGACATACTTGAGCTCGATCTCCCCTCGCCTAATGTGATCCCGGATGAAGTGATACCGAATCTCAATATGCTTCATCTTGAAGTGTTGCACCGGGTTGAGAGAAATCTTGATGGCACTTTCATTATCACACCAAAGAGGCACTTTGTAACAAATGACACCGTACTCCTTTAAAGTTTGCCTCATCCATAAGAGTTGTGCACAACAACTACCGGCCGCCACATACTCCGCTTCGGTGGATGAGAGAGACACACAACTTTGCTTCTTGGAAGACCAACTCACCAAAGAGCAACCAAGAAATTGGCACCCTCCGGAAGTGGACTTCCTATCCACTTTGTCTCCCACCCAATCGGAATCCGTAAATACTTCAAGCTTGAAGTTTTCCCCTCTTGGGTACCATAAGCCAAAGTTTGGGGTATGAGCGAAATATCAAAAGATTCGCTTGACCGCCACATAGTGGCTTTCCTTTGGTGCGGCTTGAAACCGTGCACACATTCCCACACTCAACATGATATCCGGTCTAGATGCACAAAGGTAAAGCAAGGAGCCAATCATGGAGAGATATACCTTTTGATCCACCGCTTTACCATTGGGATCAATGTCAAGTTGGCACTTGGTAGGCATTGGAGTAGAAGCCGGCTTGACATCACTTATCTTGAATCTTTTTAGCATGTCTTGAGTATATTTGGCTTGGTTGATGAAGGTACCTTCTCTTCTTTGTTTGATATCAAAACCAAGGAAAAACTTCAACTCTCCCATCGAAGACATCTTGAACTTGGAGGTCATGAGAGCGGCAAACTCCTCATTGAAAGCTTTGTTAGGGGAACCAAAGATAATATCATCAACATATAGTTGGCATACAAACAACTCCCCTTTGACCTTCTTAGTAAAAAGAGTGGGATCGATTTGCCCCACCTCAAATCCACAATCTTGTAACAACTCGGTAAGGTGGTCATACCACGCACATGGGGCTTGTTTAAGGCCATAGAGTGCCTTATCGAGTTGATACACATGATCCGGGAAGTAGGGGTCCTCGAACCCGAGGGGTTGCTTGACATAGACCAACTCATTAATAGGACCATTAAGAAAAGCACTTTTCACATACATTTGTTGCAACTTAAAGTTGTGATGGGAAGCATAAGAAATCAACAAACGTATGGATTCAAGACGAGCAATGGGAGCAAAGGTTTCACCGTAGTCGATACCCTCGACTTGGGAGTAGCCTTGTGCCACCAATCTTGCCTTGTTGCGAATGATGTTCCCATGAGCATCTTGCTTTTTCTTGAAAATCCACTTGGTTCCAATGACATTGTGGTTCCCAGATGGCCTTGGCACCAATCTCCACACCTTGTTGTACTCAAAGTTGTTGAGTTCTTCATGCATTGCATTGATCCAATCCGAGTCTTCAAGTGCCTCATAGACCTTTTGGGGTTCAACACAAGAGACAAACGCGTGATGTTCACAATAGTTTGCTAATTATCTATGAGTACTTACCCCCTTTCTTAGGATTCCAACCACATTTTCCATGAGATGGCTTTGGTGGTGAGCTTGGAAGCAATCTTCGCGGCACGACGCTCTAATTCCTCCTCGGATGTGGAAGGAGGAGGGTTAACTTGATTATCTTGAGCGCCGTCTTGAGCTTGTTCTTGATCTTGAGCTTGCTCATGATCTTGAACTTGCTCGAGGGGGAGAACTTGACCTTGAGCATCATTTGGAGGTTCACCACCATCTTGAGATTGATCTCGCCCTTGGTCTTGTTCACGAGGTTGAGGGCCTTCACTTTGTTCTTCGGAAGCGTGTGTGTCTTGGGGAGGTGATGGCTCCACTTGAGTGGAGCATTGTCCTTCTCCTTCGGCCACAAGGGGTTCCTCAATGGGTAGAATATGACCAATTCCCATTCTTCTTATGGCTTGGGGAGGAATTTCATCACCTACATCACAAGTACCACTTTGCTCCACTTGGGAGCCGTTATTTTTGTCAAACTCCACTTACTCGTCTCCTCAATGAGTTCGGTGGACTTGTTGAGAACACTGTAAGCATGAGAGTTTGTAGCATAACCAACAAATATGCCCTCATAAGCTCTAGCCTCAAATTTAGACAAACGAACACCTTTCTTGAGAATGAAACACTTACACCTGAACACCCAGAAGTACTTGAGATTGGGCTTGTTGCCGGTGAGTATCTCATAAGGAGTCTTGTTCAAGCCTTTGCGGAGATAGAGCCGATTGGATGCATGACATGCGGTGTTGATGGCTTCGGCCCAAAAGTTGTATGGGGACTTGAACTCCACCATCATGGTCCTTGCCGCATCCATCAACGTCCGGTTCTTCCTCTCCGCTACACCATTTTGTTGAGGGGTATATGGTGCAGCATATTGATGCTTGATCCCCTCATCACTAAGAAACTCATCCAAGGTATAGTTCTTGAACTCGGTGCCGTTGTCACTTCTTATTGTCAAGATCTTTGCATCATGTTGACGTTGAGATTCATTTCCAAAGTCGATGACGGTTTGTTGAGTCTCACTCTTCCACTTGAAGAAGTATACCCAAGTGTATCTTGAATAATCATCCACAATCACCAAGCAATACTTTCTACCTCCAATACTATCAAAATATGGAGGCCCAAAGAGATCCATGTGAAGGAGCTCCAGGGATCTCTTCGAGTAGACGATGGTCATGGGAGGGTGAGCCTTCTCATGGAGCTTTCCTTCAATACAAGCACTGCAAGCACGATCTTTGGCAAAACTAACATTTGTTAGTCCACGGACATGGTCCCCCTTGAGAAAACTTTGCAAAGATCTCATATTGACGTGGGCTAAACGGCGATGCCAAAGCCATCCCGCGTCAACTTTAGCCATTAGGCATGTCGCGGTCTTAGTGGGTCGCTCCGAAAAGTTTATCACATAGGGACCGTTCTCGACATGCCCAACAAAGGCTACTTTAAGAGTCTTGCTCCATAAGAGGGCCACGGTATCAATGTCAAAGAAAGTGGCAAAGCCCATGAGTGCAAGTTGACGAACGGAAAGTAAATTGTATGCAAGGGACTCAACAAGCATGACTTTCTCAATCGTTAGATCATGAGAAATGACAACCTTGCCAAGACCCAATACCTTAGAATGTGAAGCATCACCCCACTTGACATTGGTGGGCATAGCTGGAATCTTTTGCACGTCCACCACCAAGTCCTTGCTCCCGGTCATATGATTCATTGCCCCACTATCGAGCAACCATGATCCCCCACCGGAAGTAAACACCTACAAGAGATCAATGCTTGGTTTTAGGTACCCATTTAGTAATGGGTCCTTTGATGTTAGTAACAAGGGTCTTAGGAACCCAAATACACCACTCAATGTACTCATAAGGAGAACCAACAAATTTGGCATAAACATGTCCATCACTAGCATGGCACAACACATATGATGGGTTAAAGTCGCCGGCTTTGTTGGAGGAGATGGTTTTGCCCTTTTTGACATCAACGCCCTTCACATTTTCCTTCTTCTCCTTAGGAGCACCCTCTCCCTCTTCCACAAAAGTTTTCTTGAGAGGAGGAGGTCGTTTGGTCTTGTCGTTCTTCTTCTTATTCTTGGACTTAGGTGCAAACCCAATTCCCTTTTTGGCCACAACTTCCTTTCGATTGCTCAAAAGGTCGTTGATGTTCTTATCACCTTGAATGCATGTCACAAGGCCTTTCTCAAGTTGATCCTTCAACTTGGCATTCTCCTCCACAAGATGCACATGCTCACAACACGGGTTAGTAGCATATGCATTATCAATTAATACCATATAAGGGAAAGTGGCCTTTTCCTTGGTTAGATTAACTTGGAGTTGAGCATGAGCCTCCTTGAGGTTAGCGTGAGCACCCTTCAAGACCTTGTGGGCCTTGTCAAGTACATCAAACTCCTCCTTGAGTCTAGCATGATCAACCCCAAGTTTAGCCTTCTCGGAATTTAGCACACGAGACACAACAAGAGCATGATCAAGATCTTTCTTTAACTTAGCATGGTCATCGTTGTATGACTCCTCAAGAGTCAAACGACGCCCACGCTCTTGCTCAAGTGCATTAGAGAGATCCGATATCTCATCGGCATAGTCACGACTATGACCTTCCATCTTAGAGATGGTTTCTTCGTGAGCCTCGATCATGTCATTGGCTTCACCAAGTTCTTCCAAGAGAGCAACAAAGTGCTTCTTGGATTTTCCCTTGAGCTTACTCATAAATGACTCAAATTCATTCACTTCCTCATTAGACCCATCATGTTCATCAATGCAACCCTCCAAAGAGGGATTAGTAATGATGGTGGTTTTAATGTTGGGGGTTACCTTGTTAGAAGCTTTAGCCATGAGGCATTTGGCGGTGATGTTCTCGTTGGGTGAATCAAAGAGAGACACCCAGGGAGTGGTAGCAATGGCAACGGAGGCCATGGCCATTGCTTCTCCATTTTCATCATCATCGTCATCCTCATGGTATTATTCTTGAATCACCAACCCACGAGTAGGAGTCTTCTTGGTGAAGTTGTTCTTGTTGGGGAAGGACTTGGCTTTGTCTTTTCGGATGAACTTGCCACCATTGTCTTCCCGCTTCTCGTAAGGACAATCCGCAACGAAATGGCTCACATTGCCACAGTTGAAGCAAGTTCTAACTCGTTGCTTGCCCTTGAAGCCACTTGAGTTGTTCTTGTTGAAGTTGGGTCTTGTATTCTTCTTGCTCCAAAATTGTCTTGAAGCAAGAGCCATGTGCTCATGATAATCATATTTCGTGTCTTTGGGGTTGCTCTCCTCATCTTCCTCTTCTTCCTCTTCTTCCACACTAACCTTGGCCTTCAAGGCAAGGTTGGGCTTCTTTGCCCTTTGAGAACGGAGCACCGCATTATCGGCGGTCTTGTCCAAGATGCTCATTGCAACGAACTCATCCAACACTTCACTTGAGGTCATGGAGTGGAAATCCGGTCTTTGACGAATGACGGAGGACATGGCCTTGTTGTAGGGCATCATGGCCTTGAGGAACTTGCGCTTGATCCAATTATCATCCGTGTCCTTGCTCCCATGATCTTAGAGTGAGACCGCGAGTTTGGTCACTCTTCGAAAGATCTCACGAGGTTCTTCATCTTCTTTCATTGCAAACTCATGGGCTTCATCTTGCACCACTTCATAGTTGGAGCGTTGAATGCTAGCACTTCCTCGATAGAGAGACACCATGCATTGCCATGTGTCTTTGGCCATGCCATGAGGTCAAAGATGAGGGAGATCTTCGGGAAGTATTGCATCTTGGATGATGAAGAGAGCACTCTCATTGAATTGATTATCCACCATTTCTCTTGGAGTGAAGTTGCTTCGGTCATGTGGATAGAAACCTTCTTCAATGATTCTCCAAATATTAGTATTCACATGATTTAAATGACGCTTGAAGCGATACACCCAAGAATCAAAATCCTCATTTTTCACAATCTTAGGAGGAGGACCGGCATGATTTAAATGAGTAGAGGGAATCGGTCCTCCATAAATTGGAGGTTCCACATGGGCAAAGATGCCGGTGCCATTTCTACCACTAGTAGAAGGACCCTTCTCACTATTAGCTTCCCCCTTGTCAGAGTTAGCATCCGTCACCTTGTTAGCGGGATCACCCACTTTCAACGGCGAGGTAGGTAGTTTAAGTCCTTCTAAGAATTTATTAAACATGCTTTCAACCATGGTGGTCATGGAGGTTTTCAATGTGTCCAAGGCCACAATGAATTCCTCACGGGACACCGCGGTTTCCCCATTACCTGTAGACGAGATCGGATTCAAACCGGAGTGCTCCTCCTCCCCACCGTCTACGGTGTCAACCATACTCTTCGGATGGCAAAGTCCTTAATAAAGAGACGAGGCTCTGATACCAATTGAAAGGATCGATATAGTTGACTAGAGGGGGGTGAATAGGCAACTAACAATTTTTAGCTTTTCTTTACCAAATTAAACTTTGCATCAAAGTAGGTTGTCTAGATATGCAACTAGGTGAACAACCTATATGATGCGACAACAACAAGCACACGAGCAAGCAAGGGAAACAACACAAGTAAGCTTGCAAAAGTAAATGCGCGAAATAACCAAGAGTGGAGCCGGTGGAGACGAGGATGTGTTACCGAAGTTCCTTCATTTTGAGGGGAAGTACGTCTCCGTTAGAGCGGTGTGGAGGCACAATGCTCCCCAAGAAGCCACTAGGGCCACCGTATTCTCCTCACGCCCTCACACAATGCGAGATGCGTGATTCCACTATTGGTGCCCTTGAAGGCAGCGACCGAAAGTTTACAAACAAGGTTGGGGCAATCTCCATAACTTAATCAGAGGCTCCCAACAACACCACAAAGCTTCACCACAATGGACTATGGCTCCGAGGTGACCTCAACCGTCTAGGGTGCTCAAACACCCAAGAGTAACAAGATCCGCTAGGGATAAGTGAGGGGAATAAAATTTCTCTTGGTGGAAGTGTAGATCGGGGCCTTCTCAACCAATCCCGAGCAAATCAACAAGTTTGATTGGCTAGGGAGAGAGATCGGGCAAAAATGGAGCTTGGAGCAACAATGGAGCTTAGGGTTAGAAGAGATGGGTCTTCTTGGAGAAGAAGACCCCCTTTTATAGTGGGGGAACAATTCCAACCGTTACCCACCACTCAGCCCGCGACCCACGGAACTACCGCACCCCAGGCACGGTACTACCGCACGGGCCAGCGGTACTACCGCGGCGAACCGCGGTACTTCCGTGGGCACGGAAGAGTCCAGACCTGACAAAAGGAGCACTAACAGGCGCGGTAGATCCGCAGGAGCGGTACTACCGCGGCCCCATACGGTACTACCACAAGACAGCCGCAGGCCAGGCCCGGTAGGCACAGACGTAAAAATTTACATCCGTGACTACCTCCGCTGAGAAATTGTCGTGCAAAAATCCGACACGGAACTACCGCGACCATGGGTGCGGTACTACCGTGAAAGGTGCGTATGTAAAAAATTACATCCGCCCTTACCTCCGCTCCTGCTATTGAACCTGACCTGGCTCCACGGTACTACCGCGCCGCAGCACGGTACTACCGCGGGGACCGCGGATGTAAAAAATTACATCCGCGCCTACCACCGCTTGAGCAGCGGTGCCAGACCAGAGCTCGCGGTACTACCGCTCTGAGGAGCGGTACTACCGTGGGAGCCTACGGTACTATCGTGCCGGAGCCCGGTACTACCGCTGGCTCCTGCGGTAGTACCGCTCAGAAGAGCAGTACTACCGCTAGCCTGAGAAGAGCAAGGCGGAGGCCTTCATATTGCAGAGACAAGGTGAGACGGAGGAACACTCCAAGGAGCTCGAGGAAAGGTGGTGCAAAAGGGAATGTGTACGTGAGATTCCACCCAAACCTTTCCAAAGCAGCCCCCCTCTTAATAGTACGGCTCCCTATGACTCAACTCCACCGAACCGAACCATAGAGAAACGCCGTCTTCAATAATCTTCGAGGGGCATCAAATCGTCTTGTGTTTAGTCGTGATGTATCCAAAAAGCTCAATACACATGATTAGTCCGCAAAGGCATTGTCATCAATCACCAAAACTACTTAGGGACAAGAATGCCCTTATAGAGGGTATGCCGGTTCTTCTCTGTTGGAGGTTTCACTCCTTTGTATGTTAGGCATGCCTCCCTGCCTCTTCTTACTATAACCAACAAGATTGAGTTTGCTCTCGTCTTCCTCTATCCAACAAGCTTGAGTTTGCTCAATTCAGAGCTCATTTGCAGAAGTTATGGCATGTCTGGTTTTCCTTGGAGTATACTTTGTTTTCACGGAAGTGGCATAAGGATGGCGCCAGCGGTAGTACCGCTGGGACGGAGCGGCAGTACCGCTTATTGCCACAAGTGGTAGTACCGCTGTCCCTGTTCGACAAGATTTTGTACTACATATAGTACGAAAATAAGGAGAATGGGTAATAAAAGAAAGTTGTTTGATGATAATTTGTGCCAATATCTTTCTTCTCCCTTTACTCATAAGTTGAGGAGAAGCCTAGGAATTTGTGTGGAGCAAGGAGTGCCCGTGGATATTGCATGTGAGCGTCCGTACATTGAAAATAGTAACCGAAAGATATTCTTAGGGGATAATGACCGGTTAATAAATTAGCTAGCCCTAGTTCTTGATGTATGTGTACGTCGGGATGCAAGTGTGCAATTGCACTGCATGGCCATGCATATTGGGCTTGGTACGTACATGTACTAATGCATGGCAAAACTACCCATGATGCAAGCACATGATCAAGACCTGGTACATTCAACGTGTCCGCTCACGACCTGGCTGGGTTGTAGGTGATCCTAAGACTCGTAAGCTGGTGTACGTACACATATACTCGATTACATGGGTGCATCTGTACCCAAATACCGCCGTACCGACCGGCTAGGAAGCATACGCACTCGCATACTGGCAGGCTGAGCCCACTGGCAGTCATACGCACATAAGAGACGAGGATTGTTTTGTGCGTAGACAGACGTGGGCGCCAAGAAAATCCATAGAGATAAGCATCAAGAGAGAGATAACCTAAACGGGTTTCACGTACTAAAAAATCGGAGCCGCCGAACGGCCGAGCCTTCTCACCGTCCTATATCTATCCTGCCGCCTATAAATACAGGATACAGACGCGCCCATGCGGCCACGTTGACGAGTAGCCCAGCCAGGAGGCGACGCGCCATGGTGGCAGCGTCTAGAAGATGGAGAACGTGCGCATCCAGGCTTAGGCAACGACACGCCGGCGGCGGCGCGCACGTCGTTGGCGTCCAGGACCGAGCGAGCACGGCACCCGTGAGTACGGTATGCCCGTGTCACAGCCCTAGCTTAGCCTTTGCTTGTCCTTGCATCATCATCATGTCATCATGTCTAAATTTCATTTAACTATGAAATGGGGATTCTCAAACCCTAGCATCAAATGAAATGCAATTAGGATCAAAATAAAATATTTTCCATGAACCCAGAATGCCCTTTAGAAAAGTTCATTATTTTTGATAAAGGTGAAAACATCTGCCAAAAATGATGCACATATTTTTAGGCCATTCTGTATTTTTGGATTAACTCATATTGTATTTGAATTGGGGCCTTTAAATACTATAAATATTTTTAAATGCTCCAACAATTTTGGAGTTAGTTAAGGGCCTCTGGAATAATTCATTTAGTGCCCATAACTATCTTCAGAATTTTTAAAAGTGATTTGGTTTGAAAACCAAATTAAAACAAATTTGCATAAACAGAAAACAAAACGGAATTAGATAAGCAGGGAGAAAGAGTAAGAACTTACCTACAACCCACCTAGCCGACCGTTTCTGTGCAGCCCAGCAGCCCACCTCCCCTGCCAGTTGTCTTCCTCCTCTCGCCAGAAGGCAGAGGGGAAGCAACGCACGGCGCTCGCGCGCGCTGGCATGCAGCTGCCTGCCTGTCCTCCTTCGCCAGCGCAACAACGCAGATGCAGTCCGCGTGGCCTCCTGGATCCTGTTGACCCCCTCGCTCACTCTTCCTCTCGATCCCTCGCTCTCTCTCGCTCACGGCCGAAGCGGCCATGGCCACACCTCCATGAAGCTCGACGCCACCGCCTCTCTCTCGACACCTCACCGCGCCTGCGAGCTTCGCCTCGACGTCCTCGACCTCTCGGTTCGCCACACGTAGCCGGACGCGCCCCTCTGCCCTCACCGAGCTCATCCCCGACCATCGTCGCTGGAGATCCCCCTCGACGCCCCGAGTGCCTCAGGCCCTCCCTGAGCTCGCCGTCCACTACAAGAAGATCGCCGTGACCTGCTGCCCGTCCTACCCCACTCTATTCTCTTCCCTGTGCACCGTAGCCGCCGCGCCACTTGCGCCCGATCGCCGGCCGCCGCCCCGAGCTAGTTTTCGACGAGCTCCGGCCTCCGTAGCCGCTGCTGCTTGCCGTGCTGCATGCGGGCGAGCTTCGGCTCCCCGTGGGTGCCCTCCGCCACTCATTTGGGCGCCGTGAGAGCGAACCCGAGCCCTCCGCCGCACCTGTTGCCACCGGCGACGAGCCGCCGGCTGGTTAGGCCCTGTTGACCAGAGGTTTGACCTCCCCTCGGTCAATGACAGGTGGGGCCAGGCCCCTGTTAATTAGTTTCGTTTGTTCTAACTTAATTAGCCACTGTTTCACTGACATGTGGGCCCTAATGTTTAATAAACCAACTAATTAATTAATTAGGCTAATTAAGCTCTGTTAAATCGCCCTGCAGCTGACACACGGTTCCCACGCGATAGGTTTGACTCTGGTCAACCCTGTTGACTTGCTGACGTCACACAGGCGTCATGCTAACGCAGTAAAGTATTTCTGGAATTAAAATAAATCAGGAAATGATTTATAAATTTCAGAAAATACCCCAAACTTCTAAAAATCGTAGAAAAATAACCGTAGCTCAGAATGAAATAATTTATATATGAAAAATGATCAGAAAAATCCAATCTATCCATCTGTACCATCCTCGTGCATGTTAGAACAACTTATGGCTGCTGTTTAGTACAAATTATATAAATGGCATTTGAATTTCACATATGGAGTTTAGATTTGAACTTAGGGTTCAAACCAACTTCCTTTAACTTTGTTGCTAGTTGCATTAGCTCAAAACACAAGCATGTTGCCATGTCATGATCATGCATCATAATGTTGCATTGCATTGATTGTGTTTCCTCTCTGTTGCTGGTGTTTGTCCCCTCTCAGTAGACGTGTTCCAACGATGTGATCGATGACACCGATGAAGAGCTATACTATCTTCAGAAGTGCCAGGCAAGCAAAACCCCCTTGTTCATCCCGATACAATCCCACTCTCTCACCCCTGCTCTCTTTTACTGCATTAGGACAACAACGATTCATCTGTTACTTGTTGTGGTAGATGAACCCCTTTATCCTCTGCATGATATGTCATTGCCACAGTAAATAGATGAAACCCACTAGCATGAGTAGGAGTTGTTTGAGCCATGATGTGCCTACTCATTCATGCTTGTGTGTCATGCCTGCTACTGCTTAGAGTTGAGTCAGGTCTGATTCATCAGAGATGAATTGGAATGGTGTGTGAACATGTACTACTGTGTGTGAGCTAAGTGTGTGAACACGATTTGGTAAAGGTAGCGGTGAGAGGCCATGTAGGAGTACATGGTGGGTTGTCTCATTGAAACCGTCCTTAGGAACTGAGTTCTGTGTTTGTGATCCATGAACAGTTGCTACCACACATTGGGTTCCGGTAACTCGACCCCTCTCGGCTTATTAATCAACTTGATCTCTATCCAGGAGTTGCAACTAGTTTCTGGTGTTTGTAGGTAGTGTTAGTAGTCTACCAAGTGGCACCCGGTACAGGTGAGCTTGGGACAGACTAGGCACAGTGGCCCGGTGTACCAAGTGGCACCCGGATGGTGGGCTTGGGAACCCTGCACACATTGTTTGGGGCCGTGAGCGACACCCCGGCCGGATCTCCTTGCGGATGGAACCCGAATAGGCGATAAACCTGGACGAGAGACTTGTGTGGTTAGTCAGGTCGTGGCGGACTCCCTCGCCAGGCTTCCGCTTGAAGGTTGCCGAGATACACGAGGTGTACATGGCGGTAAGTGGCGAGAGCGTGTGTGAAGAAGTACACCCCTGCAGGGTTAACATCGTCTATTCGAATAGCCGTGTCCGCGGTAAAGGACGTCTGGGTTGCCTGTATAGTTCATAGATAACTTGAAGTGGATACCCTAAAATGCGTAAGATAAGCGTGAGTGCTATGGATGGCTTTCTCGTAGGGAGACGGGAGCAGATCCATAGTGGTGTATTGATTGGTGAATATGTGGACTCGTGTGCGCCACCTCAAAATAATTACTTGCAGTCGTAGTTCAGGATAGCCACCGAGTCAAAGCTGGCTTGCTACAGTCAAACTCCACCACCCCCTTTGTGGATACTGATGCATATGTCGATAGTTCTGATGTAAGTCTTGCTGGGTACATTTGTACTCATGTTTGCTTAATTTATGTTTTTGCAGAGAGACTTCAGTCTCGCTAGTAGTTCCACGTGGACTTCGACATTTAGCTTGTTACCTCAGCTACGATCTTGTGCCTCGGCAGGATCTGGTAGATAGTCAGTCTTCTCAGCCTTTTTCATTTGTAGATGTCTGTACTCAGACATGTTAAGCTTCCGCTCGTGCTTTAACTTGTATGCTCTGATTGTTGGGTCATGCGACCCATGGTTGTAATATCTCGCTCCTCGGAGCCTATTGAATAAAATACTTGAGTTGTAGAGTCATGTTGTGATGCCATGTTGTATTTGCACATGAAAGTGCTACTATCGACTAGAGGGGGGGGGGGTGAATAGGCGATTTTTATGGAAGTCTTCAAAACTTGGATGTTTCAAAGACAAACAACAGAAATGACCTAATTGTTATGCAGCGGAACATAAACTACCCTAAGCAAGCCTTAGTCAAGTATGCAGTGATGTGAAAGTACATGACTAATAGCAGCTAGGTAGTAAGGATCAAGATGGAAGACAGTATGAAGCCAATCAACAGTAGTAGTCAAGCAATGAAGTCAAACAGATACACGGATAGGCAATGACTTCACGAAGACAAACTTAAGTAAGGTTGGGAAGGGATAGAACCAGTTGCTTGTTGAAGACACAGGATTTGTTAGACCAGTTCCAGTTGCTGTGACAACTGTACGTCTGGTTAGGGAGGCTGAGATTTAACTCAGAAGACCGTGTCTTCACCTTATTCCCCCTGAGCTAAGGACACACAGTCCTTGCCCAATCACTCTGGTAAGTCTTCAAGGGAGACTTCCAAACCTTCACAGACTTCGTTCACCGGCAATCCACAATGACTCTTGGATGCTCAGAACGCGACGCCTAACCGGCTGGAGGATTCACAGTCCTCAAGTGTAATAAGTCTTCAGGTCACACAGATAGAAAGACTTCAGTGATGCCTAATACTCTTTGGCTCTGGGTGTTTGGGCTTTGTCCTGGCAAGGATTTTTCTCTCTCTCAAATGCTTCGAGGTGGGTTGCTCTCAAACGACAAAAGCCGTGCACAAACTCTGAGCAGCCACCAATTTATGGTGTAGGGGGTGGGCTATTTATAGCCACTAGGCAACCCGACCTGATTTGTCCAAAATGACCCTGGGTCACTAAGGAACTGACACGTGTTCCAACGGTCAGATTTCAAACACACGCGGAAACTTTACTTGGGCTACAAGCAAAGCTGACTCATCCAGCTCTGGATAAGATTTGCTCTCATTGTCTTCGCTCGAAGACATAGGATTTGAGTTGAGCATCACTTCAGTCACTCTGACTTAGTTCACTTGGACCCCACTTAACAGTACGGTGGTTCCTATGACTCAACAAAGAAGAAAAGGAAGCAACGAAACCACACAGTCTTCATGCTCCATAGTCTTCAGGCAATGTCTTCTCATGTCATAGTCTTCAATATGAAAATCTTCTCATACCACAATTGTCTTCAATGTCTTCATACATTTTTAGGGGTCATCTCCGGTAGGTAAACCGAATCGATGAGGGACACTACCTGCGTTATCCTGCAATTCTCACAAACGCATTAGTCCCTCAACCAACTTTGTCGTCAATACTCCAAAACCAACCAGGGGTGGCACTAGATGCACTTACAATCTCCCCCTTTTTGGTGATTGATGACAAACTGGTTGAAGTTTTCAACGGGGATAAAGTATGTGAAATTGTAAGGATAGGGAATTGTCTTCATAAGTAGCAAGGGCTCCCCCTGAAGATGTGCATATAAGTAATTTGCTTTTGGAATGCAAATGCACATGGCAGGTTGTACTTGTGGAGATCCTCTTCAACTTATGAAGATAATTCATCATGCATGAAATGATATAGCAAGTAGAATGACATGCATAATGAAAAATGGACGTCTGCAGATTGATCTAAGTGCGGAAGTTATCATCGCACATGCGGAATTTATCATCGCATCACAGTAAAGCAAATAAGTAGCAGACGACCATCAAGTTTAGGTGTTATAACTCAAAGAACCAAATGTTTTAAAAAGCAAGAGTTGTAAGCACGAGGCAAAATAAAATGCAGCCGCCCACATGAACGCGCTTGAAGACTATCAACTCATACGCTTCTCCCCCTTTTGTCAGTAAGGACCAAAAAGGTTTGAAGACATAGAGCATCTACTCGTCATCATGAGTAGGTGAAGCAGCAGGGTTGTCGTCGTTGGTTGGCGGTGCAGATGAACTTGGTGCAGTGTCGATGCGCGCAGTAGTAGGAGGTGGTGAAGTAGCATCATCTTCATCATCGATCACTCTGGCATTTACCGTTGCCACTGAGGAAGAATATTCAGAGTCTTCAAGAGATGGAGTGCGACGTAGGACAGCAGTCCGTGGAGGAGTGGAGTCAAACTAGAATCTTTCATTGAAGCCATCGTCTTGAAGATCTGCTTCAGCACTAAGCAGGGTCAAACTCTTCCATGATCGCCGGCAAGTTTCATGAGCAACAAAGGCATTTTTGGTGGCAAGGTTGCGAATGCGATTGACATCCACCAAGAGGCTTTGCATCTGTCTCTTGAGCCAGAAATGATGCTTATCCTGTTTCTTATGAAGGGCTACAAGAAGTTCTCGGTCATTGAGAACACGAGAATGCTTCCGAGGTCTTTGTGCAATGGTGCTTTCAGTGGCTTCAGTGGGTGCCCGATGAGGCAGACGAGTGTTTCCAGCCAATGGATAGATTCGTGTCGCTGCTTGAACACCTTCAATGGTTTGAGTGAAGCTCTGGTGCTCGGCATTCTGAAGACAAAGAGGCCTCTTGGCAGGGTCAGAGTATATAGCTTATCAACCTCTGGCAAAAAGATCATATGATTGCGAGTAGAGGGCTGATAATGACAGATGAGTGTCTCTTGATGAGGCGCATGACCCAGGGAGCATAAAACTTCAGACCAAATAGGTCAGAGCCAGAAGCAGCAAGTTGCCTGATGAAGAATTCTTGAGTGTTGAAGCTGATGCCATTGAGAATATAGAAGACCAAAGTCTTCATAGCTCCTTCAAGCTTGGCCGCTGATGAATGTCCTTTAACAGGCCATAGAGTTCGCCTGATGATATAATATATGGTGCGAGGCAGATACTCAAGGTCTTCAACAAAGAACTCTGTTGGATATTCAGCGTCAGATGGCAAGGGCTTCATCATGCTCAACATCTGGCTCATATTGGGTTCTGGCTTATGGAAGATACTCTCTACTGCATTGCGGTGTAGCTGACAGTCAGGTTCATATAGTTCTCCAGGAGTGGCTAGCCCTATAAGCTCGATGATATCCATAGCTTTGGCTTCATGATGAACATTTCTAGTCATCCACTCGAGAACCCATGTCTTGATGTCTCTGTAGTAGCCGCGAATGTGTAGAGTAGCATAGAATTGAAGCAATAGCTCTTCATTCCAATGTTCTTTGTCTGTCACAAAGTGGAGCAGACCAGCATCACAAAAGCAATCAAGTGCTTCTTCTAAGCATGGCAGTCCAGCAATGGCTTCAGTATCAAGGTGCATATGAGGGAAAATGCGCCCTTGATCATATAGTACGCATGAGTAATAGCTTCTCTGCTGATAGCTCCAGAACCGATCGGATGATATCCTTGGCTTGGAGTAGGGGTTCTTGGCGCTGTCAAAGAAGGTATTGTGGCTTTTGAATCCATTTGCATTGAAGGACCCTGGTGAGTTTGCAGTACCTGGAAACCTTGGCAACCTAGGCTTTGACTTCTGGACCTGAGGTCTATGCTCAATATGATAGTCAAATTGAGGTCCTGAGCCAGTAGGCGGAGGCACCAGAATGGGCCATCAGACAGTGGTAAGCTGACCATGACTGTATGCTTGCTCAATTGTGTGAGGCCTTGGTGGTGGAACAGGAGCAGGGGCAACAGCTGAGGCGTCAGGCTGCACAACAGGTGCTTCGGGAGCGGTTGTCTCATTAGCTTCAGGTGCAGCAGCCTCAGTGGTTTCAGGTTCAGTGGCCGCATTTGCTTCAGGCACACTAGTTGGTGCAGGCTCCACATTAGAGTAGTCATGGCTTCATTGGCGTTGGCGGTGGCAGCCTCAACATTGTCAACCTCCTCTTGACGAACAGGAGGGTCGGGCACAGGCACGTTCACATCAGGAACTGCTTCTTCTTCAATTACTGGGGGAGTAGGTACACGTACTTCTTCTTGATTTTCCTCGGCTGATGCAGCCGGAATGTCTTCAGCAGCATGTGCTTCAGACTCGGAGACATTCATAGTTGGAGCAGGTTCAGAAAATACTTGACGTGCAATAGGTGAACGTTGCACTTCTCCTTCTGGATCGCTCGATAGAGGGACTTGAGGCCTTTGTCCTTTGCGAAGCCTGCGAAAAGCTGGCAACGCCTTAGGAGATGGAGGTGGCTGGGCCTGAAAGTCTTCATCCTCTTCTTGCACGGGGGGTGTAGCTTGTTGTTGTTGTTGGGGAGTACTGGGGGAGTCTTGTAGTTGTGGGTGATCAGCCCACGATGCATCCTGAGCAATTGGCGTCAGAGGACGACCAATGCTGATGAGTTCGCTGTTCGTATGAACAGGCGATGATACCACGTCATGTTCGATCTGAGGAAGAACTTCATCATCAGCTACATTGTCATCGTGACCAATGTCTTCAGCAGCGGTGGGTTCAGCTGCTGGAATATCTTCAGCTTCATGAGCCTCTGTGGAAGCAGGCTCATGGACTATCATCCTTCGTTCTTGTTGTTCTGACGCTAGGCGAACCACTGAAATGGGTTCAACAACTAAGGGCTCTGTGGAAGCAGCCCTAGTCTTCTTGGTCTTGCGCTTCTTCTTGGAGGGAGAGGCATCAGAGGCTTCAGTGTTCTTTCTCTTTCTGGCTTCAGCCTCGGCAGCCCTCGTCTTCTTCTGTTCTGAAGCGGTTGTGGTGACCTTTGGCTTCGAGCCAGTCATGCTGCTTGGGAAGATAATGCGAGGGGCTTCTTGGCTTGAAGGTTCAGGCTGTTCAGCAGGAAGCTTCTTCTTCTTCTTTGCAGCCATCCTAGGGTCAATGCCAGGACGGCCAAGTGACTTGCGCTTCTCAGCCTCATTGTAGGCGAGCACACACTTATCAGCCAAACTGTTCATGC
This sequence comes from Triticum timopheevii, assembly GCA_963921465.1. Lineage (NCBI taxonomy): Eukaryota > Viridiplantae > Streptophyta > Magnoliopsida > Poales > Poaceae > Triticum > Triticum timopheevii. Next base: position 422,789,324 of record OY997274.1, read on the forward strand.
GCTCTCGAGAGCCCTGAGCTTCTTCACGCTTCTTCAGAAAAGCTTCTTTAAGCTCAGGTAGCATGACCTTGAAGTTTCTGACGTCTTGAACACTTAGCTTGGCCACATGTTTCTTGAATTGAGCCTTCTCAAAATCAATCTTGTTCTTGAGCTCAACGATGCGCTGAGCGAGAGCTAGCTCAGAAGCAATGGCGCCATTGAAGGCGACACTGAAGCCAATGGGAAGCTGTAAATCTTCAAAGCTGAGACTGGGGGTGTCGAACCACTCATCAATGAAATTGTGGATGATGGCCACATCAAAGAGAGGCAAGTTGTTGAAGATTTCTGCTTCTTCCTTGCTCTTTATCAGCTGCTCCAGGGCATCATCAGCAAGATCTTCATCACTTGACAGATCAATGGGTTCTTCGCGCAGAATGGTGGCAGGAGTCAAGGCTCTTTGATCAGATGGTCTGACAAGTTGCTTTTTCTTCTCCGTTCTCTTGGAGATACGGGATTGATCTTCAGACTGCACGCTGGCTTCAGGAGGGGCAGTGGCCAGTGGCTTCGCACAAGAGGTCTTCGGAGGTGCAGCTGATCTTGAAGCCTTTGGCTTCTTTTGCTTCTGCGGCTTTGGAGGAGGAGCAGGGGCTTCATCAGAGTCAGCATCATTTTCAGAATGATCTACTCTTGCACCTTAGACCACGATGTAGGTGATGAGGCCGTCAAGGTTGGAGAAGGGGCCGATCACATTGGGATCAGCATCATGGGAGCCATCAGCACGGGGAGCAGAGGGACCTGGGCTGAAGTCCAAGCCCAAGGACTTCTTGTTCTTCTTGGCCGAAGCCACAGCAAACTGGTAGTTGCGCTTGAAGAGAGAGTCGTCACGACACCAGAGTAGTGAGGTGGGATCGGCGTTCTCAGGCTGTGGTCCATGGACCATGCAAGGATAGAAGCCTTGATCAATGGCTTCAGCTCTGTTCTTGGGTTGAAGGCCTCGATAGAGGATATCACCCCAAGGTCTCTTGATGGCATTCTTCTCTGCATATTCCTTCGTCACAAACTTGTACTTGAACCATTCCTCAGCCCAATAGCGTCGAATCCATTGGATTCGCGTCTTTCTCTGATGATAATTCTCTTTGGGATCTGTCTTGTAGAGTTCTGCTAAGTCACTAGGCAGATCTTTGGATGTTCCTTCTCTGCGCTATCTGCCACCCTTCCTTGCTGATTTTTCTGCAGCCATTAACTTCAAGCTGAATGGCTTCAATACGTTCAAAGGCTTCAGAGACTTACGCTTGCTGGTCAAGCAGGAACTGGCTTCAGGAGAATTGATATGATGCTGTAAGTATTCTGCAAACGAATGCAGACTATGAGAACCAAGGGATTCTCCCACGGACATGTACCTGTGACAACATTAGAGATGCGAGGGAAGGGGAAGAGGTCATATGCATCCTCAGAAGATTTTGAAGATAAATCAGTTTGAAGACATTGACCTCATGATGCGAAGACATTCACTTATATAGGTTAGTTGGTTCCAGATTTGTACCAATCCGTGAATAAGTACAAGTGAGGAATCAAACTAGACAGGAAATCTAAGTGAATTGACTAGGCAGTATGAGATGCAGACAGAATAGATCTAACTTGAATAGGCAGAAACCACTTTCGGTAAACAGGATGAATCTTGAAGATCAGAAAGGTGGTAAAATAGAGTTATAATTACCGCACGAAGAACTGCTAGATGGGATGAATAGGAGACCAAGCAGTTCAGCCCACCGTGCCCTAACTTGGCGACGGAGGACACCTACGGCGGCGGCGGAGAGGACGATGTCCGCGGCCGGCGTGAGGACGGCGTCGGAGAAGTTGCGGCAGCTAAGCGCTTCTTCGCCGGTGTCGTCGCGAGCTAGCGGTGGCGCTAGGGTTTTGACGGAGATGGAGAGGTGGAAGAGGGATTTCTTTACCGCAGGGGACAAGTATTTATAAGTAGGTGAGAGACACAACACAATTACGCTGGTGCCCCTGGCGGTTCACATCTGAGGGGCACGTGGCAAGCATGCAACATACTCAGAGTTGTCCCACGTTCCCACGCCCGCCAGGCATGTCGGAGAGTTGTTCCGGCTTCTCCGGATTTCAATAATAAAGATAAGTCATTTAAAACAGATTTAATGTTTGTCTCTTTGCCTTCTGCTGACTAGGACGCAGAGAAGACATTCGACGGTTTCAATAGAATGCATATGATTTGGACAGATAGAGTTTGAGATAGGAAGCACAGAGAGGTTGGGGTCCGATCACATTCACTTAGTTCAAAAGATCCAATCTTGAAGACATAGCTATAAGTGAATGCTGTAGGGGACAGAACACTAGTATATATATATATATATATCAAAAAGCAATCAAATCATCATAGTGTAGAAAGTCATGAAGATAAATTGAAACTAAAGACAAACCAAATGTGAAGTCATTGCAATATAACACCATGAGTGAAACACTTCAAAAAGAGAAAGTTGGTGGTGGCGTTACCCACCGTATAGGAAGTATTAGACCCAGACACGGTGCACAATTATCGTGGCGCTCCGAAGTCAAATTCCATGTTAATGTATTCACACTCAGAGTGTAAATCTTCATTGATTGAAGATATACATTACTTTGTGTGTTGCACATCTAAGTCATCAACATGCATAAGTGTTAGGATGTGTGCCTGATCACAGGACATTAGAGGATTCCAAGATATTTAGCTCACATCGTAACTTGCAAAACCTTTTCTCATCCAAGGGCTTTGTGAAGATATCTGCCAGTTGCTCTTCAGTGTTGACGTGAATGATATCGATATCTTTCTTCATAACATGATCTCTGAGAAAGTGATGAAGAATTTCAATGTGCTTTGTCTTCGAGTGTTGGACTAGATTGTTGGCTATTTTGATGGCACTTTCATTGTCGCAGAAGAGAGGTACTTGTTTCAGGTTGATGCCATAATCCTTGAGAGTTTGCTTCATCCATAGAAGCTGAGCACAACAGGATCCAGCGGCAATGTATTCAGATTCAGCAGTTGAGAGTGATACACAGTTCTGCTTCTTTGAAGACCAACAGACAAGTGATCGACCAAGAAAATGACATGTGCCTGATGTAGACTTGTGATCCACCTTGTCACCAGCATAATCAGCATCTGAGAATCCAACCAAATCAAATTTTGAGCCCTTGGGATACCATAATCCGAGTGTTGGGGTGTAAGCCAAATATCGAAGAATTCGCTTCACAGCTAAGTGATGCGATTCCTTTGGTGCCGCTTGGAATCGAGCAGACATGCAAACACTAAGCATAATATCTGGCCTAGATGCACATAAATAAAGCAGAGAACCAATCATGGAGCGGTACACCTTTTGATCGAACTCTTTACCATTGTCGTCGGGGCCAAGATGGTGTTTGGCTGGCATTGGCGTCGTGTAGCCTTTGCAGTCTTCCATTCCAAACTTCTTCAGACAATCTTTGAGGTATTTTTCTTGAGATATGAAGATGCCATTTCTTTTCTGACGAATTTGAAGACCAAGGAAGAACTTCAGCTCACCCATCATGGACATTTGATATTGCTCTTGTATCATGTACCCAAACTCATCACTGTACTTCTGGTTGGTGCAGCCGAAGATTATGTCATCCACATATATTTGGCACACAAACAGTTCACCATCATATGTCTTCGTGAAGAGTGTGGGATCGAGGGATCCAGGTTTGAAGCCTTTGCTCTTCAGGAAGTCTTTGATTGTATCATACCAGGCACGAGGAGCTTGTTTGAGGCCATATAGTGCTTTGTTTAGCTTGTACACCATATCAGGATGTTTTGGATCTTCAAATCCAGGTGGTTGTGCGACATATACTTCTTCTTCAATCTTGCCATTGAGAAATGCACTCTTTACATCCATTTGATATAGCAAGATGTTGTGATGATTAGCGTAGGCTAGCAGTATGCGAATAGCTTCAAGCCTAGCAACAGGAGCAAATGTTTCATCGAAGTCAATTCCTTCAACTTGAGTATATCCTTGAGCCACAAGACATGCTTTGTTTCTGACGACTTGACCATGCTCATCTTGCTTGTTTCGATATATCCACTTTGTTCCAATAATGTTATGCTTGCGAGGGTCAGGTCGCTTGATGAGTTACCAGACATTATTCAGTTTGAACTGTTGAAGTTCATCTTGCATGGCTTGAATCCATTCAGGTTCCATAAAAGCTTCAGCAACTTTCTTGGGTTCTGATATTGACACAAATGAAAAGTGCCCACAGAAGTTTGCTAGCTGTGTTGCTCTTGATCGAGTGAGCGGACCAGGTGCATTGATGCTGTCAATTATCTTCTCTATTTGAACTTCATTTGCAACACGAGGATGAACAGGACGAAGATTTTGCTCTAGCTGATCATTGTCATCATTGGGAGGATTGTCTTTGGTCTGAGCATTGTCTTCAGGTTGATTTGGTGCAGAGATGATAAGTTCCTCTTCAAGCTGTGCTTCAGAGGGCATGATTTCACCAGTTCCCATCAGCTTGATAGACTCGTTTGAAGGAGCTTCATCTAGTGTACTTGGCAGAATCTCTCTCTGTGAACCATTGGTTTCATCAAATTTCACATCCACAGTTTCAACGATTTTGTAGAGATAAAGGTTGAAGACTCTGTAGCAGTGTGAATCCTTTCCATAGCCAAGCATGAAGCCTTCGTGAGCCTTAGGTGCAAATTTTGACTTGTGATGGGGATCCTTGATCCAGCATCTAGCTCCAAATACTCTAAAGTAACTGACGTTTGGCTTCTTGCCAGTAAGGAGCTCATAAGATGTTTTGTTCAGAAGCTTATGGACGTACACACGGTTGATGATGTGACATGCTGTATCAATAGCTTCAGGCCAGAACTTTCTTAGTGTCTTGTACTCATCTAGCATTGTTCGAGCCATCTCAATGAGGGTTTTGTTTTTGCGCTCAACAATGCCATTTTGCTGAGGTGTGTATGGAGCAGAGAACTCATGAGTGATTCCCATTGTATCCAGATACAGATCAAGTCCAGTGTTTTTGAATTCAGTGCCATTGTCACTTCTGATGTGCTTGATCTTCACGCCACAATTGTTCATTGCTCGATTTGCGAAGCGCCTGAAGACATCTTGCACTTCAGTCTTGTAAAGAATTATATGAACCCATGTGTATCTTGAGTAGTCATCAACAATGACGATGCCATAGAGACAGGCAATTGTTGTGAGGGTGGAGTAGTGAGTAGGTCCAAATAAGTCCATGTGTAATAGCTCGAAGGGTTGAGATGTTGTCATGATTGTCTTCGAGGGGTGCTTTGCCCTTGTCATCTTTCCAGCTTCACAAGCACCACACAAATGATCCTTTTTGAACTTGACATCCTCGATGCCAATGACATGCTTCTTCTTGACGAGTGAGTGTAAGTTCCTCATGCCAGCATGTCCTAACCTTCGATGCCAGAGCCAGCATTCTAAAGCTTTTGTGAGAAGACATACGGCAAGCTGTGGACCTACTGAGAAATCTACCATGTATAGATCATCTTTTCGATACCCTTCAAAGACTAGAGATTTGTCAGATTCCATTAGCACAAGGCAACGATATTTTCCAAATATCACAATCATGTTCAAGTCACAAAGCATTGAGACAGACATTAAGTTGAAACCAAGGGATTCAACAAGCATCACTTTATCCATGTGTTGATCCTTTGAGATTGCAACTCTACCTAGACCCAATACCTTGCTTTTACCAGTGTCAGCAAATGTAATGTGACTCTTGTCGGATGGACGTAAGGTTGAGTCCATGAGAAGACTTCGATCACCAGTCATATGATTTGTGCATCCACTGTCCATAATCCATTCTGAAGCTTTTGGTGATGTACCCTACAGTGCAGTTTGAGGATAGGCTTCACAAGAGTGTTGTGAAGCATAAGCATTTGACACATATAGGGACAGTCACAGCTTATATCAAAGTTAGGACATAGTATGACTGATAAGCAATTCAGATGTGAAGTATATAGAATGACATTTTATCGTGCGTCCTAAATGAGTTTTAGGTCCCCAGCAATAGTATCGGACGCCATTGATTGCTGGCTAGAGACCGTTTTCTGCAAAAGAGAGTTAGTTCTTCTTTGCCACCCACATCTTCAGTGGTGGCTTAGAAGCAATGAGTCTAAGTGCAGCATCTGAGAACTTTGGCTTTGAAGCCCTAGCAAATAGCCTTGTAGGAGATGAATGATACTCATATGAATAAGCAGAAAAGTTCCTAGTCCTATGAACATAGCGGTTCAAAGATACACGCTCATATTCATAAGTCTGAGCATGATTTCCCTGCAAAACATTGGCGTTAGGGTGACTCATGTGAGTCCTGTATCTGTATGAAGCCTTTGGGCCACATGAAGCTATAGGTCTGGGGTTTGTCTTCTTCCTTGGTGGTGTCATGACGACATTCACAGGAAGATTCTCAATGTACTGCTTAGGTACCCAGATCTTCTTCATAGGTGGTCCATTCCTGCAGTTAGTACCAATGTACCTGGCAAACACTTCACCATTCTGATTTTTGAACAGCTTATAGTTTGCATCAAAGGATTCATCAATGACAATAGGATTAGCACAGGTAAAGCCAGATAAGGTGGATGGATCTACTGAAGGTTCCTTTGCAGCAACCCATGTGGTTTTGGGGTACTGCTCAGGCTTCCAGTACGAGCCATCAACATTCATTTTCCTTTCGAACCCAACACCCTCTTTCCTAGGGTTTCGGTTCAGAATCTGCTTTTTGAGGACATCGTAGAGAGTCTGATGTCCCTTCAAACTTTTGTACATCCCTGTTTCAAGCAATGTCTTCAACATAGCATTTTCATCAGCAACAGCAGTGGTATCCTCCGCAGAGGGGTTAGTAACCACATCAGTAGGTGAAGACAATGAAACAGTAGCAGCAGATGAACATTCAGCAACAGATGTAGCGTTTTCACGCTCAATGCATTTTAGACATGGTGGTTCAAATCCATCCTGAGCGGAACTGATCTGTTGAGCGCGAAGTGACTCATTCACCTTTTGAAGATCTTCATGAGCCGCTCTCAATTTCTCAAGCTCTTGTTTCCTTTGAAGATAATCATAGGAGAGCCTTTCATAAATAGTTGAGAGCGATTCATGACGACCTTCAAGTTCTTGGTACTTAGCATGAAGATTTTTTATGTCATCAACTAAGGACTGTGAACATGTCATTTTAGCGTCCAACAGGTCATCGCTTTTGTCTAACAGTTTTTGAGTATGTTCCATAGCCTTTTGTTGTTCAGTTGCAATTTTAGCAAGTGTTTTGTAGCTGGGTCTGGATTCACAATCAGAGTCATCTTCACTTGAAGTTTGAAAGTAAGCATCGCATGATTTTACCTTGGCACCACATGCCATGAAGCAGTAGGTGGGAGTAGGATCGTCTTCGTCATTAACTTCAGCGTTGGTGTGGAAGTCATTGTCTTCAGTGTTGAAGATGGACTTGGCGACATAGGCTGTGGCTAGAGCCATACTTGCAACGCCAGGGTCAGACTCCTCTCCAGACTCCACCTCCTTGCCAACAAAAGCACGAGCCTTGCCCGATGAGCTCTTCTTGTATGATGAAGACTTGGAAGAAGACTTAGAAGACATTGAGGATTTCTTCTTCTTCTTGTCATCGGAATCATATTCCTTGCTTTTCTTCTTCTTCTTCTCATTGTCCCACTGTGGACACACAGATATGTAGTGACCAGGTTTCTTGCACTTGTGGCAGGTTCTCTTTTTGTGGTCATGGGTGGAAGCTTCATCATTCCTTGAGCTGGATCGTGAAGACTTTCTGAAGCCTTTCTTCTTAGTGAACTTCTGGAACTTCTTCACAAGCATAGCAAGTTCCTTTCCAATGTCTTCAGGATCTTCAGAACTGCAGTCGGATTCTTCTTCAGATGAGGAAACAACTTTTGCCTTCAAAGTGTGAGTTCGGCCATAGTTTGGGCCATAGATATCTCTTTTCTCAGATAGCTGGAACTCATGTGTGTTGAGCCTCTCAAGAATATCAGACGGATCGAGTGACTTGAAGTCAGGACGTTCTTGTATCATGAGGGCAAGGGTGTCAAAGGAGCTATCAAGTGATCTCAGCAATGTCTTGACGATTTCATGATTGGTAATTTCAGTTGCGCCAAGAGCTTGAAGTTCATTTGTGATATCAGTGAGGCGATCAAACGTGAGCTGGACATTTTCATTGTCGTTTCTCTTGAAGCGGTTGAAGAGGTTGCGAAGAACACTGATTCTTTGATCTCTCTGGGTTGAGACGCCTTCGTTGACCTTGGATAGCCAGTCCCAGACTAGCTTCGACGTTTCCAGAGCACTCACACGGCCATACTATCCTTTGGTAAGATGACCACAGATGATGTTCTTTGCAGTAGAGTCCAGTTGAATGAACTTCTTGACATCAGTGGGGGTGACACCTTCACCAGTTTTGGGAACGCCATTCTTGACGACATACCAGAGGTCGACATCAATGGCTTCAAGATGCATACGCATCTTATTCTTCCAGTAGGGATATTCAGTTCCATCGAACACGGGGCAAGCAGCGGAGACCTTGATTATCCCTGCAGTCGACATAGCTGAAACTCCAGGTGGTTAAACCGAAGTCTCCCTCGCCAGGCTTCCGCTTGAAGGTTGCCGAGATACACGAGGTGTACATGGCGGTAAGTGGCGAGAGCGTGTGTGAAGAAGTACACCCCTGCAGGGTTAACATCGTCTATTCGAATAGCCGTGTCCGCGGTAAAGGACGTCTGGGTTGCCTGTATAGTTCATAGATAACTTGAAGTGGATACCCTAAAATGCGTAAGATAAGCGTGAGTGCTATGGATGGCTTTCTCGTAGGGAGACGGGAGCAGATCCATAGTGGTGTATTGATTGGTGAATATGTGGACTCGTGTGCGCCACCTCAAAATAATTACTTGCAGTCGTAGTTCAGGATAGCCACCGAGTCAAAGCTGGCTTGCTACAGTCAAACTCCACCACCCCCTTTGTGGATACTGATGCATATGTAGATAGTTCTGATGTAAGTCTTGCTGGGTACATTTGTACTCATGTTTGCTTAATTTATGTTTTTGCAGAGAGACTTCAGTCTCGCTAGTAGTTCCACGTGGACTTCGACATTTAGCTTGTTACCTCAGCTACGATCTTGTGCCTCGGCAGGATCTGGTAGATAGTCAGTCTTCTCAGCCTTTTTCATTTGTAGATGTCTGTACTCAGACATGTTAAGCTTCCGCTCGTGCTTTAACTTGTATGCTCTGATTGTTGGGTCATGCGACCCATGGTTGTAATATCTCGCTCCTCGGAGCCTATTGAATAAAATACTTGAGTTGTAGAGTCATGTTGTGATGCCATGTTGTATTTGCACATGAAAGTGCTACTATCGACTAGAGGGGGGGGGTGAATAGGCGATTTTTATGGAAGTCTTCAAAACTTGGATGTTTCAAAGACAAACAACAGAAATGACCTAATTGTTATGCAGCGGAACATAAACTACCCTAAGCAAGCCTTAGTCAAGTATGCAGTGATGTGAAAGTACATGACTAATAGCAGCTAGGTAGTAAGGATCAAGATGGAAGACAGTATGAAGCCAATCAACAGTAGTAGTCAAGCAATGAAGTCAAACAGATACACGGATAGGCAATGACTTCACGAAGACAAACTTAAGTAAGGTTGGGAAGGGATAGAACCAGTTGCTTGTTGAAGACACAGGATTTGTTAGACCAGTTCCAGTTGCTGTGACAACTGTACGTCTGGTTAGGGAGGCTGAGATTTAACTCAGAAGACCGTGTCTTCACCTTATTCCCCCTGAGCTAAGGACACACAGTCCTCGCCCAATCACTCTGGTAAGTCTTCAAGGGAGACTTCCAAACCTTCACAGACTTCGTTCACCGGCAATCCACAATGACTCTTGGATGCTCAGAACGCGACGCCTAACCGGCTGGAGGATTCACAGTCCTCAAGTGTAATAAGTCTTCAGGTCACACAGATAGAAAGACTTCAGTGATGCCTAATACTCTTTGGCTCTGGGTGTTTGGGCTTTGTCCTGGCAAGGATTTTTCTCTCTCTCAAATGCTTCGAGGTGGGTTGCTCTCAAACGACAAAAGCCGTGCACAAACTCTGAGCAGCCACCAATTTATGGTGTAGGGGGTGGGCTATTTATAGCCACTAGGCAACCCGACCTGATTTGTCCAAAATGACCCTGGGTCACTAAGGAACTGACACGTGTTCCAACAGTCAGATTTCAAACACACGCGGAAACTTTACTTGGGCTACAAGCAAAGCTGACTCATCCAGCTCTGGATAAGATTTGCTCTCATTGTCTTCGCTCGAAGACATAGGATTTGAGTTGAGCATCACTTCAGTCACTCTGACTTAGTTCACTTGGACCCCACTTAACAGTACGGTGGTTCCTATGACTCAACAAAGAAGAAAAGGAAGCAACGAAACCACACAGTCTTCGTGCTCCATAGTCTTCTCATGTCATAGTCTTCAATATGAAAATCTTCTCATACTACCATTGTCTTCAATGTCTTCATACATTTTTAGGGGTCATCTCCGGTAGGTAAACCGAATCGATGAGGGACACTACCTGCATTATCCTGCAATTCTCACAAACGCATTAGTCCCTCAACCAACTTTGTCGTCAATACTCCAAAACCAACCAGGGGTGGCACTAGATGCACTTACAACACATATCGAGTATATTGTGTGTATGATATTGAAATGCTTGGTATGTGTGGGATATGACTATCTAGTTGTTTATCCTTGGTAGCCTCTCTTACCGGGAAATGTCTCCTAGTGCTTCCACTGAGCCTTGGTAGCTTGCTACTGCTCCGGAACACTTAGGCTGACCAGCATGTGTCCTTCTTCGTTCCTGTGTCTGTCCCTTCGAGAAAATGTCACACGGTGTATACCGCAGTCCTATTATCCCGCTACAGCCCGATTTATCGGAGTCCTGCTAGCCCAGCTGCTACAGCCCGGATTCACTCGCTGATGACCGACACGTTCGTTGCTGGGTCATGTATGCCTGTCCCTGTAAGTTAGTGGCACTTTGGGTTTACGACTAGTCATGTCAGCCCGGGTTCTTTGTCATATGGATGCTAGCGACACTATCATATACGTGAGCCAAAAGGCGCAAACGGTCTCGGGCCTGGTAAGGCAACACCCGTGGGAATACTACGTGAGGCCGCAAAGTGATATGAGGTGTTACATGCTAGATCGGTGTGGCATAGTATCGGGGTCCTGACAGCTTTGGTATCAGAGCTTGACTGCCTGTAGGATTACCAAGCCAAACTGGTCGAAGTTGAGTCTAGAAATTCTTTAGTTATATAAGGGAATTGATTGTGGATGTGAATGTAAGGCTCTTTTTACTCCTTTACCTCATGCCCTTCTGATCTGGGTCATCTTATCTTTCCTACGGGGTTAAGGAACTAGGCTTCCTCTTCTTTCTATCAGGATCACGTGTTACTAATCCGTAGATTTATAGGAGTGATGGATTCAAGCCTTAGTTCAGTTCCTACCACCTCCGTGTGTTGACAGTTGGTCTCGGAACCTTGCTATTGTGATTATCAAGTGGTCATGCCACCATTTTGCAGGATGTCTCAAATCATTTTGAGCATTTACAGCCGTTATGCTGTCCGGGTCATCCCAGGTTTCTAAATAATCCGATGCAATCGCAAAATCCTTTCCCTCTGTTTTCGATGACCTTTCTGGCCAGGATAACCACACTAATCAGTGAGTTGAGGTACTCTGTTGCCTCAACATTTATGTTGGAGCTATTATTATGACCCTAGGTGTATAGAGTATCACCTAGTAACTTAGCCATGCTTTGTGTTCCCAGTGTGATGATTCTGGCCTTCATTCTCGAAAGCATCCCGTGATGTCACTTAGTAGTAGGTACTCTATTACTGGGTTCTTGAACCCGAGATTCACTCCACTTACTTCATGTTAATAGTGTTTGCTAGTCCCTTCAGGATATTAGTAACCTTTGCGATAGTCCTCGAGGTTCGTGGTATTACCTTCTTCCTAGTACCATGAGCTGTTTATGGCAGAAGTTCCTCGCTGAACCGGAAGATCACAACTAGAGTGCTATTGACGAGTTCTCGATTCTATGTTGTTATTCTGCCACTTCTACCTTTCTGCATGGGTTATCCGGAAGAAACCTGTTGAACTTGGTTCGACATACTAATCTATGCATCCACAACTCAGAAAGTTACATGTTCCTTGAGTTGTCCCTCTTTAGTTGTATTCCGACCCCGTCTATCAACTGATGGTCAGGAGTAGTCGTGCACTCGTGTTATCGATGCCCATTACTCCTGTGGTCCGTCAAGCCATTCTAATCGGAATGACTAGGAGAAACAAACTCAAGTACCTCATCCATATCCAGGATTGGGTCAAAGTAGTTGTACCTCGTAGATCAAAATGTCAACCCAACTTTTGTTCTGTTCTACCTTGGAGTATCACCATCTTTATATCAAGACTATCATGGGAATTGCACACCATCCTATGAACTCTTGATACAGTGATACTTCTCGCCATCATTATTCATTCCTCGGTCCCCGTGTTGTTGAACCAGAGTGCCGACAAGTGAATCGTGATGTGTGAAATCAATACTCCTAGCAACTGTGTTGCTTGGTAGTTAATGGACAATAATCTCATTCTTAGCGTGTTGGTATTGAATCATCATTCTAAGATAGATTGTGCTACCTAGTCCTTATTTCTGGTGCACTTCTCGATCAATGAATTAGGATTGTGTCAAATCCTCGCTCATTTGATCATATCGTCTTGCTCTGAAAGGCAAGATTGTTCTCGAGCTTAGTAACATATCGGTGGTTCGTGATTTTTCGAATATCTTCTCGGAAGTTTTACCAGGTTGTCACCTGACCGCTATGTTGAGTTCGTGATCAAGTTGGTTTTCGAAACCACCCTTTCTCCAGAATCTGTGTTGGATACCCCTGAGCTAGTTGGTTAAGCTAAACAACACTTGGAGAGTTGGAAGATAAAAGCTTGTCTGACTTAGTTCATTTTAAGGGATATCTTGTATGTGTGTTGAAGAAAGATGATATCTTCATCGATTGATCCTCGTGACCAGTTGTTGGACCTATTGTCTTGCTAAAACTTTGATTTGGGTGTGGGCTATCCTCAAATCAAATCAGAACCAACGATGTTCATAATGTTGTCTTACCCGTGGATTTTCCTCGAGCATACACCGTTATGTCTTTTGGTTCTGACCAATGCTATCACTTGATCTCATAATTATGGAATTCCATCTCCATGGGAATCTGGATGAATTATTGTTAAGCCCATCGACAACATCCTTATCTCCTCCATGATTTTGTTGAACATTAAGCTAGTGTTGGAAACTTTTATAAGCATTATCTTCAAGTCCCGTGCATGAAGCATATGTTCGGATGAAAGAAGTTACCTCCTCTAATTCATGTGCATTTGATGCAAGTTGCCGTCGTGAATTTGAGAAAGTCAATGTTGCCTCCTTTGGAACCATCTCAAGTCAGTCATGCATGTGCGAAGTATCTATGGTTTGATAGGCTCGCTACCTCCATTCTATATGTGTCCCTAGCACACCAAGCCACTGATTGATTTTTTCAAGGAAGAGAAGTCTATGCTTGGGATCTAATCCATGGACTTGCGTAAAGACTTCGATATCCTCGATGAGGGTTCCCAACCTGAACTCGGCAGTGTTTAATAATAAGACTACTATGTGGTCATGCTTGTCTAGGACAGCGTGTTCACATGTATGTAGAAGAAACAACTCATGTTTTGGAGCTTGCTATCATAGTTCATTTCCCGAGAATCTTGCAACGTCATCTCGTCGATTTGTGTTGCAAACTTTCATTTTTCTTTCTAGACTTGATGAGTCTGGAATATCATGTTACCAACCAGATCTGAATCTCAGGCAGATATGATGGTTGGAACCTTTCCAAGATCTATGATATAGGTCCCGACAAGGTTGATGTTTTGGCCGACACACCTAGCCGGAAGATCTATCATTGTAGTATCTTGATTGAGCAAGTCGACCATCTTCTCCATGAGGATTTCGAGTGACTTATTATAGAAGTTGCTCCTTATGGATCCTTTGTACTCCGAAGTCCGACCTTTACTTGATGGCCATGTTGATGCTTTTAAGCATGATCGTGGTACCTAGAACGTTAGGGAGAACATTAGAAGCGGAGTGCTAAATGTCTCTCGGTCGATCCTCCAGATTTTGTTTCCTTGGCGTCGTCAAGGTAAAATATGAGAAAGTGTTGTCCTTCTCTACACCTGCATCCTCCATCGTTATTCATCATGGTAGTATGTTGTGTTGCCAGGATCCTTGACACGGATATTGGTAAAACCTTGATGAATATGGAAATTCTCAAGTTCTTGAGAGCACGCGCAAGTGCTAGGTTTTATCGTCGTCATTAATTGCATAGCGCCCTTAGTTTCCTCGGTTATGCTATAACCCTTTCAAACAGTGGATTCACTCTCTACTGATCGGGTTCCTCCCCAGTTACCAGAATCATTCCCAGCATTTGCATTTCATTCCCAGCTTGCACCGCCAATGTTCCATCCTACCATGGGTTCCATCCATTCCCGATGATAATCAAAAATCATCCGTTGTGTTGTCTTCAACAAGGTAGTCCACATCATCCATTTTGGACCGAGTATGTCATTCTTTCGTTCTCCTTCAAATGATCTATTGTGATTTGCCTTAAGCTGGTATGAAGAGTTTCAATGCTCTCTGAATCAAAAGTAATTCTTTTTGCCACTTAAGGTAATGGTTCCACGAGTCACCTTCTCTGAGGTGTCTCGCTATGGTATCATGGCAACTCAAATTCTCGCTACGTTGACAACCGTTCACCACCCTCTTAGGTGTGGAATTGTTGTCTACCTAGTGAACCCTCGTCATTTGTTACACTCCATTCCTTTAGATGTGTGCTTCGTAACTCAGCTCGAGAGATATTGCTATGTCTCATTCCGTGAGTTGATCCTGAGTTATTCGATCTTCGAGAAGATCGATCCTTCTAGAGTTTCCTTCTTCCCTCGTTGTCATGTTGGCTGGATTTCTCAGGGAAAGACGACGAGTCAAAGATGGTGATTGAATCAACGTTCATTTGAAGTGCAACTTGGATCATGAAGATTGTGTTAGTTTGTGCTCCCCCTTCATCTTACCCTACGCTTGAATCTTGGGACGAGATTCTTGTTTAGTGGGGGTGAGTTGTCACAGCCCTAGCTTAGCCTTTGCTTGTCCTTGCATCATCATCATGTCATCATGTCTAAATTTCATTTAACTATGAAATGGGGATTCTCAAACCCTAGCACCAAATAAAATGCAATTAGGATCAAAATAAAAATATTTTCCATGAACCCAGAATGCCCTTTAGAAAAGTTCATTATTTTTGATAAAGGTAAAAACATCTGCCAAAAATGATGCACATATTTTTAGGCCATTCTGGATTTTTGGATTAACTCGTATTGTATTTGAATTGGGGCCTTTTAATACTATAAATATTTTTAAATGCTCCAACAATTTTGGAGTTAGTTAAGGGCCTCTGGAATAATTCATTTAGTGCCCATAACTATCTTTAGAATTTTTAAAAGTGATTTGGTTTGAAAACCAAATTAAAACAAATTTGCATAAATAGAAAACAAAACGGAATTAGATAAGCAGGGAGAGAGAGTAAGAACTTACCTGCAGCCCACCTAGCCGACCGTTTCTGTGCAGCCCAGCAGCCCACCTCCCCTGCCAGTTGTCTACCTCCTCTCGCAGAAGGCAGAGGGGAAGCAACGCACGGCGCTCGCGCTCGCTGGCACGCAGCTGCCTGCATGTCCTCCTTCGCCAGCGCAACAATGCAGACGCAGTCCGTGTGGCCTCCTGGATCCTGCTGACCGCCTCGCTCACTCTTCCTCTTGATCCCTCGCTCTCTCTCGATCACGGCCGAAGCGGCCATGGCCACACCTCCATGAAGCTCGACGCCACCGCCTCTCTCTCGACCCCTCGCCGTGCCTGCGAGCTTCGCCTCGACGTCCTCGACCTCCTCGGTTCGCCACACGTAGCCGGACGCGCCCCTCTGCCCTCACCGAGCTCGTCCCCGACCGTCGTCGCCGGAGATCCCCCTCGACGCCCCGAGTGCCTCAGGCCCTCCCTGAGCTCGCCGTCCACTCCAAGAAGATCACCGTAAGCTGCTGCCCGTCCTCTCCCTCTCTGTTCTCTTCCTTGTGCAATGTAGCTGCCACGCCACTTGTGCCCGATCGCCGGCCGCCGCCCCGAGCTCGTTTCCGACGAGCTCCGGCCTCCCTAGCCGCTGCTGCTTGCCGTGCTGCATGGGGGCGAGCTTCGGCTCCCCGTGGGTGCTCTCCGCCGCTCATTTGGGTGCCAGGAGAGCGAACCCGGGCCCTCCGCCGCACCTGTTGCCACCGGCGACGAGCCGCCGGCTGGTTAGGCCCTGTTGAGCAGAGGTTTGACCTCCCCTTGGTCAATGACAGGTGGGGCCAGGCCCCTGTTAATTAGTTTAGTTTGTTCTAACTTAATTAGCACTGTTTCACTGAGATGTGGGCCCTAATGTTTAATTAACCGACTAATTAATTAATTAGGGTAATTAAGCTCTGTTAAATCGCCCTGCAGCTGACACACAGGTCCCACGCGACAGGTTTGACTTTGGTCAACCCTGTTGACTTGCTGACGTCACACAAGCGTCATGCTGACGCAGTAAAGTATTTCTGGAATTAAAATAAATTAGGAAATGATTTATAAATTTCAGAAAATACCCCAAACTTCTAAAAATCATAGAAAAATAACCGTAGCTCAGAATGAAATAATTTATATCTGAAAAATAATCAGAAAAATCCAATCTATCCATCTGTACCATCCTCATGCATGTTAGAACAACTTATGGCTGCTGTTTAGTACAAATCATATAAATGGCATTTGAATTTCACATATGGAGTTTGGATTTGAACTTAGGGTTCAAACCAACTTCAGTTAACTTTGTTGCTAGTTGCATTAGCTCAAAACACAAGCATGTTGCCATGTCATGATCATGCATCATAATGTTGCATTGCATTGATTGTGTTTCCTCTTTGTTGTCGGTGTTTGTCCCCTCTCAGTAGACGTGTTCTGACGATGTGATCGATGACACCGATGAAGAGCTATACTATCTTCAGAAGTGCCAGGCAACTAAAACCCCCTTGTTCATCCTAATACAATCCCACTCTCTCGCCCCTGCTCTCTTTGACTGCATTAGAACAACAATGATTCATCTGTTACTTGCTGTAGTAGGTGAACCCCTTCATCCTCTGCATGACCTGTCATTGCCACAGTAAATAGATGAAACCCACTAGCATGAGTAGGAGTTGTTTGAGCCCTGATGTGCCTACTCATTCATGCTTGTTTGTCATGCCTGCTACTGCTTAAAGTTGAGTCAGGTCTGATTCATCGAAGATGAATTGGAATGGTGTGTGAACATGTCCTACTGTGTGTGAGCTAAGTGTGTGAACACGATTTGGTAAAGGTAGCGGTGAGAGGCCATGTAGGAGTACATGGTGGGTTGTCTCATTGAAACCGTCCTTAGG
This sequence comes from Triticum timopheevii, assembly GCA_963921465.1. Lineage (NCBI taxonomy): Eukaryota > Viridiplantae > Streptophyta > Magnoliopsida > Poales > Poaceae > Triticum > Triticum timopheevii. The sequence continues at coordinate 422,806,894 of OY997274.1, forward strand.
AACTGAGTTCTGTGTTTGTGATCCATGAACAGTTGCTACCACACATTGGGTTCCGGTAACTCGACCCCTCTCGGCTTATTAATCAACTTGATCTCTGTCCAGGAGTTGCAACTAGTTTCTGGTGTTTGTAGGTAGTGTTAGTAGTCTACCAAGTGGCACCCTGTACAGGTGGGCTTGGGACAGACTAGGCACAGTGGCCCGGTGTACCAAGTGGCACTCGGATGGTGGGCTTGGGAACCCTGCACACATTGTTTGGGGCCGTGAGCGACACCCCGGCCGGATCTCCTTGCGGATGGAATCCGAATAGGCGATAAACCTGGATGAGAGACTTGTGTGGTTAGTCAGGTCGTGGCCGACTCCCTCGCCAGGCTTCCGCTTGAAGGTTGCCGAGATACATGAGGTGTACATGGCGGTAAGTGGCGAGAGCGTGTGTGAAGAAGTACACCCCTGCAGCGTTAACATCATCTATTCGAATAGCCGTGTCCGCGGTAAAGGACTTCTGGGTTGCCTGTACAGTTCATAGATAACTTGAAGTGGATACCCTAAAATGCGCAAGATAAGCGTGAGTGCTATGGATGGCGTTCTCGTAGGGAGACGGGAGCGGATCCATAGTGGTGTATTGATTGGTGAATATGTGGACTCATGTGCGCCACCTCAAAAGAATTACTTGTAGTCGTAGTTCAGGATAGCCACCGAGTCAAAGCTGGCTTGCTGCGGTCAAACTCCACCACCCCCTTTGTGGATACTGATGCATATGTAGATAGTTCTGATGTAAGTCTTGTTGGGTACATTTGTACCCACGTTTGCTTAATTTATGTTTTTGTAGAGAGACTTTAGTCTCGCTAGTAGTTCCACGTGGACTTCGACGTTTAGCTTGTTACCTCAGCTACGATCTTGTGTCTCGGCAGGATCTGGTAGATAGTTAGGCTTCTCAGCCTTTTTCATTTGTAGATGTCTGTACTCAGACATGTTAAGCTTCCGCTCGTGCTTTGTCTTGTATGCTGTGATTGTTGAGTCATGCGACCCATGGTTGTAATATCTCGCTCCTCGGAGCCTATTGAATAAAATACTTGAGTTGTAGAGTCATGTTGTGATGCCATGTTGTATTTGCACATATCGAGCATATTTTGTGTATGATATTGAAATGCTTGGTATGTGTGGGATCTGACTATCTAGTTGTTTATCCTTGGTAGTCTCTCTTACCGGGAAATGTCTCCTAGTGCTTCCACTGAGCCTTGGTAGCTTGCTACTGCTCCGGAACACTTAGGCTGACCGGCATGTGTCCTTCTTCGTTCCTGTGTCTGTCTCTTCGGAGAAATGTCACGCGAGACTGGAGTCCTGTTAGCCCGCTACAGCCCGGTTTACCGGAGTCCTGCTAGCCCAGCTGCTACAGCCCGGATTCACTCGCTGATGACCGACACGTTCATTGCTGGGTCATGTATGCCTGTCCCTGTAAGTTAGTGCCACTTTGGGTTTATGACTAGTCATGTCAGCCCGGGTTGTTTGTCATATGGATGCTAGCGACACTATCATATACGTGAGCCAAAAGGTGCAAACGGTCCTAGGCCTGGTAAGGCGACACCCGTGGAAATACCGTGCGTGAGGCCGCAAAGTGATATGAAGTGTTACATGCTAGATCGGTGTGGCATAGAATCGAGGCCCTGACAGCCCGCACCCAGGAGGCAACGGCGCGCGTGCCTTACCCCTGGCACCGGACCGACGTCCTACAGTCCAGAAGCGGTGTTCTTTTGAGGACACGCCGACGGCGACAACGTGCGACGAGGAGAAGGATTTTTCTATGCAACGCCAAGGTATGGAGGATCTTATGTTTGTTAAATTGCAGGTGGCTAACATATATGTTGAGGCACGTATGCATGGGTCGTTCATGCGTACGTACACACCCGACATGGTGAAACTCGAGCAACCGCCTGCGTGTAGTCCGACCACGTCGGGCGCTCGGCGGTAAGGAGGACTCACCCGGCTGGAGGGACACGGCCAGCAGGGGAGGTGCCGAGGGCAGTGTCGAGGGGACCTGGAGGGAACCCACGCAGAGAGGAAGAACGCGTCCGTTGCGGCGGCGCTCTCGATGGGCAACACACACGTTCCATGCCCTGTCCAGCGGCTGCGCGCGTGCTGAGGAGGGCGCACGGCAGCGAGTCAAGGGCTGCCGCTACGACGTGGCGGAGCCTGCATGAAGGAGCATGCCGAGTCGTCTGAGGTCAACATATACATGTATCTACTCTTCTTGTACGCAGGCCATGATACACATACGCATGTGCGTGTAAGCGTCACAAGCTCTAGGAGAAGCATCTCCTAGGCATGGCGGAGCGTTCGCTAGGCGTGGGCATAAGGAGAAGGCAGCAGCGCCTCCCACACGCCTAGTCCTACGGCCAGCCGGTGTGCTGGCCACCGGTGGCAACCGGAGAACTCACGCACGCAGGAGGCACACATCCATCCATCTACCCACACGCATCTGGGACTGGGAAGGAGGAGCCCAAGGCTGCTCCCGACTCATGCAGAGGGAGTGCTCACGCGGGAGGCGGAGACTCCTGTACGCAGCCGGGCGATGCTCAGCGTAGCCGGTGACGAAGATCGACATCATGCTGATAGTCTTTTTCCAAGGTGAGAAACGATGCTAATCTCTCCTAACCCTTCTCTTTTTGCACATCTCCATGGTGGGCATCGGAGCTGCGGCCGCACGACCGGAGACGGAGCCGGCCGCTGGCTCTATCTATTGCCGCTGAACACGACAAAGCCGTGCCGGGGCGGCCTCGGTGCACCCTCCGCACGTGTGCAACGACTTGCACCTTGCACCCCTCCACCGGCGACCCCGTGGGGGCGATGATGACGCATCGGGCTACCGTTGGCCAGTAGCTCCAGGCGCACTCCTCGCCGGCGACACCCACACGCCGGCATGCCTTCAAGATGATGACGCCGGGGTTGCCTCTCATGTTGAACCCGCAGCGTCCTTTCACGCCTGACTCACCACCGGCAACGACGCGCCGGGGTTGTCCTTCATGTGCAGCCTCCGGTGATCCCTTCATACCGGACTCCCAACTGGCGATGACGCGCCGGGGCTACCGTCCATGTGCAGCCCCCGGCGATCCCTTTATGCCGGAGTCACTACCGGCGACGACGAGCCGGGGCTGTCATAGCCCCCGGCTCACCCTCTCTTCATCTACAACTACCGCGAGGAGGACAACGACATACCGGGGCTACCGTCCATGCATGGTCCCCGGTGCACCCTACACCGCCTAGTCCGCCAACAACACCATCGTGCCGGACTCACCAACACTGAGGACGCATCGGAGTTGCCCTCTGGCAAGCCCGTCGCTCACGATGACGTCGTGCCAGGATTGCCATTTCGTGTAGCCCCTCGGCGACCCCTTCATGCCGGACTCACCGCCGGCAACAACGCGCCGGGGTTACCATTTCGTGTGCAACCCCCGACGATCCTTCACATTGGGCCCATCCCTACAACAATGAGTCGGGGTTGCCGTTTCGTGTGCAACCTATGGCGATCCCTCACGCCGGACCCATCACCGGCAACTTACGCGAGGACAACGATCATGCGCCGGGGCCTAGTAGCCCCCGGTGCACTCTCCACGGGCGACCCTCGCAAGGACGACGATAGCGGCGGCGGCGGCAGGGTTGCCTCTCATGTGCAGCCCCCGGCGCACCCCTCACTTGCGACGACGATGTATCGGCGGGGCACCGTCTACACCTCTGCCGACATCAAGCGCCCCCAAGGAGGGTCATCGTATATGCCTCGACCGATACGGAGCTCGGACAGGGCAATGAGCCATGTACATCGCCACCACTGCAGAGCCCGTGCAAGGCGGGCATCATCTGCATTGTCGCGGACACGGCCCATCGTTGGTCTTAGTCCGCGCTGTCTCTCAGCTCGACAAGGCCATTGGCTGAAGTGACACATTTGTCGAGTGGGCAATACCACCCAAGTCTACTCCAACATCCACACCCACGCACATCATCAACATCGTCCTATAGTCGGCGAGGCGAAGCTATACTCCACCGACATGTCTTTATCCGATGAAGCAAGCTACCACTTGATATGCCGACGAGGCAATGTCAAGTCATCCAGTCCGACACCGACAAGGCGGACATCACTAGGCCAGGCACCGACGAGGCGAAGGCCACCCACATCTTCATCATCGAACATCGACACGGCGGAGGGATATGGCTAAGCATAGCCGGAGCGATGGGCGTATCGCTCCCCCTTTAACTTCGTCGCCACATCATCACCATCTACACCAACCTCATGGAGAAGATGAGACCAGAAGACGACGACCATTGCAGCACCTTAATCGGAGGTGGTTCACGAGCTTGACTCGCGGACGTAATTAAGCGGGAGCTTTCCGAGGCCCCGTGAACAAGAACCTCACATCGCTGAAGTCACTTTGGCCGCGCCAGCAGGCCATGGAGCGCATCCTTAATAGGGACTTTGTAATTTTGTTTCTCGACATGAGATTAATAAAAATACATATTTCCCTATGTCTTTTCTTTGTGTACTTAGTACACTGGCACGCCCGCGTTTGTTATTTTTTTGTGTCAAACAAATTGGCACGCCCGGTGGGACGGGGTTCTCCTCCCATCTTTGCTGCGCAACAATGGTCGTCGAATTCATGGTCAAGCTCTTCTCCAACAACATGAGACGGTGGCACTCCGTGAGTGCAATTTTAATTTGCCTCATAACCGTCAAGCCTTCGAAGGCCAAGTTCCTATCCCTAGATGTCGCTATTGTCTGGGGGCAATTCCTTGCTCCTATGGCATGGAGGTGACGTCTATACATAAAGGCGTACCTAGGGAGCAGGGGGCATACTCTGTCTTCAAACGGCCTCGTCGAGCTACTGGCGTGCAGCTTGCCGGCGTACTCCCGGCCCTATGTCAGGCCAGCACCGATGAAAGGCGTCCACGTCGGGCCACTAGACCGCACCTTGCCGGTGTACTCTCGGCTCCTATGTCGGGGCCTACTTCGATCTTCATCAAGCTCGCCGACACACGGGACTACATGTCCTCTGCCATTGGCAGGCCGAACCGCAGGTCACCACCACCCGCCTCTGCCATGGCGGTTGCCGGGCTACACTGTCGGAAGACAAGCCGGTGTCTCGGAGACGCCACCGCGCCCGGGGTTGCTTATGCTCAGTCCTTGGCATCCCTGCTCAAGATCACCGTCAGCTAGGTCGCTGGCTCGTCCGACTTGGTCAACTCCCGGGGTACTCGCAGGGTTCCGCGGTTCATCGCCGGCACATCCTACTGGTAGTACACACTCGTCAGCGTGCAGCCCGGACGTTGCCTCTCCCCTCTCAACGCTGCAGGAGGCCGCGGCATATGGTGGGCCATCATCGGGCAGCCCGTCTGTTGCTCACGAGAAACGCCGGGCATCCTCAGCACCGGCAAGAGCACCACACAACCTGTCGTGCCGGCGTTTGCCTGGATAGGCGACACAACGACGACGCTTCGGCACTCTTGGCTGAGCAGTACCGGAGCCACGGCGTCTATGGACGCGAACACGGGCAACCTAGCTAGTTAGCTGGCGTGTGAGCTGAGCGTACATGTGTACACATGTGCTATCTCTTTCTCCGTTAGCGAGCTTCCTAGCAAACCATGCATGTACATGTACTCCCTCCGTTCCTAAATACAAGTCTTTATAGAGATTTCACTATAGATTACATAAAGAGCAAAATGAGTGAATCTACACTTAAAATGCATCTATATACATCTGTATATGGTTCATAGTGATATCTCTGCAAAGACTTATATTTAGGAACGAAGGGAGTACATATGTGCTCCCATGATCGTGCATGCATGTGTGTTTCATGCATGCGTACGCTCCGACGGCCGTTTGCCGCCCGCCCGCTCGTGCTTGAGCACGCCGATGCCAGCGGTGAGGAGGACGCACCAAAGGCACAAGGATAGGACGCATCGAGAGGAGCAGGACGAGGCCAGAACTCTCGTTCACGGAGCACCAGCACCAGCGCACACAGCCGGATGGGAAGGACTCGCGGAGAGCCGCGGGAGAGCTCGCGCAAGCGGCCAAGGCTCCTGGACACGGCTCGCGGAGGCCATCTCTTGTGCCAGCTTACCTGCACGAGCCACGTGCCACACAGCCTCCGTGTGCACGCGGATGGCGCGGACACCGCACGACCATACGCCTCATCAACAACATTCCTCGAACGAGGAGTCGATCGAGCTAGGCGTTGAGCTCGAGGCTACACCGCCACCGCGTGAGTTGGAAGATGGTGGGCAACCCACCATCGACGAACTCATCCAAGTTAACTTGGGGATGGAGGAGGATCCGTGCCTCACTTTCGTTAGCGCCATGCTAATGGAAGAGGAACGCGAAAGCTACCAAAGCTATTGGCGCGTACACAGATACAAGACGGTATTGTCGGCCTATTGGCGCGTAGCTCCATGACATATCCCTGGCCCTTTCATCAGGGCCAACATCAATTCAATACAGTGTCGATCACCTACCGGCGCGCAACTCATTGGCGTCCCTGGCCCCTATGTCGGGGCCGACTCCGATGGATGACGGCGTCGTCGGGTTGCTAGCATGCGGCCTGCCAGCATACACTTGACTCCTATGAGTCGGGGCCAACACCGATCCCACATGGTGTTGTTGGGCTACTAACTCGCAACTCATCGGTGTACATGACCCCTTCGTCAGGTCCAACACCGATTCCACATGGTGTCGTCGGGCTGCTGGCGCGCAGCTCGCCGACGTACTCCTGACACCTACAAGTTGGGGACAACACCTATCCAAGACGGCGTCGGGCTCGGGCTCGGTCACGGCGATGGCTTGCTCTCCACGCCTGCTGATGGAGTATATGGGGGCAAGCTCCACACGTGACGACCGAGTCGACATCATCGGGTTCAGCCGCGATGACGGTTGACTCTCCACACTTGATGCCAGAGTCGACGGCGTTCGGCTCGGCCTCGACGTTGGCCGGTTCTCCACACTTGTCGTTGGAGTCGACGGCGGCGAGTTCGGCCTCGACAATGGCCGTCTCTCCATGCTCTTCGTCCAAGTAGATGGTGGCCAGCTAGGCCACAATGGTGCATCTTCCCCTTCACACAGGACGCTGGAGTCCACGGTGTTGGGCTCAGCCACATCGATGGTCGGCTCTCCACAGTTTCCATAGGAGCAGACGATGGTGAGAGTGGCCACGTTGTGGCCTCCCCTTCTCCATGACCAGCATGCCACCTACATGGACATGCACAAAACAAGCTTGTCAAGCGACGATTCTTCAGAAGGGCAAGCTCGTCCTCGTTCTCCGACGCCACATCGTCGTCACACCCAAGACGAGGGGGAAGTTCGAGCCAAAGTGGGAAGGACCATACGCCATCGAGTAGGCGTACGACGGGGGCACGTATCAGCTGGTAGATCCGCAAGGAGCCCGACCGATGCCGCCGATCAGCGGTAGGTTTTTGAAAAAAAATACTTTGCGTAAAAAAACTTTCTTTTCTCCGGCTTTCTTTCTTCGGCTTATTTTCTTCTTCTTTTGCTTTGCAAGAAGGGGAGGTTTTGGGTGGCTTATCAAAGTTCGCATTGCACTCACAATTGCATGAAGCGGACTTGTTCTTTTGTTTTCCCCTTCTTATGGATTGCAAAATCCTACAAAAAAAGGCTTTTCCCTAACCACACTCAACTGTGACGGACGATTTGGCTGCCTTGGGACTTGTCTAGTGGAGCAGCTCTCATACCCACAAAACATGGCACGCACCCACCATATGCTTCCGGAGGCAGCAGAGAAGACTACTTGGGTTGCTTCTAAGCAATGAAGCCCCACACCCCCATGCTCATGGATGTGTCTCAGGTTCCAGAGACTCCACACGCTCCAGGGAAGACTATAGGCAAAAGATCATGAAAGGGCTGCCCAATCCAACATAAGTTGGGTCTGGTGCGTAGCCGCTTGACAACCCTGGGGCGTGCTAGCAAAGCTCCAGATAAAAGCCTGAGGATTTTAGTCCACATAGGTGGATGACTGCCTTCCAAGTTCTCAAGGTGGTCCTCGAAGAAACATGAATCAAACCTCCAAGCGCATGCAAACGCGCCTCGAAAGATGAAACAATCTTCTGAAGCGCATGGCCACCTAGGCCGTCAATGAAGCAATCCTTCCAATGGGTGATGATCCCCATAAGTTCACGGCCACCAAGGCCGTCCATGAAGCTATTCTCTCCAAGGGGAGATGATCCTCGGGAGTTTGCGGCCTCCAAGGCCATCCATGAAGCAAACCGCGAGATAAAAATTTCCGCAAAATTCCAAAAGCCCCGACGTGCAAGCAGTAAGGGAACCACTGGAAAGAAGGCGGGTGGTAGTCATCCGCCACCCCTCAACAAAGGCATGAACATATTTTTTTCAGCCGTTGTCCCAAAACCACATACCCTAAATTCACCTCACCCATGTCTCTGGGTTCTTGAGGCCCGGAAGGGAGCATGGTGGAGCCGTGGGGTTACTCCTCGCCATGATGGGCTAGGGTACGATTCCCTGCTGCCTCTCGGGAGCATTCCAATCACATCATCGTGATACGCACATACTCACACACAAACAGACACATAAGGCAACAAGTTATTGAGTTGCGATCGTCATGGCTTTTTGACGATTCCTGATGACTAAGTCCTTCGGCAGCTTTTTCTGACGTCACACTCATAGCTAATGTCAAGCGTAAAAGCCAACATTTAAAAAAAAAAGCTCTTTTTTTCTTTTCTCACTTCCTCTTCCTAAGTTGGTTTTCATTTAGTCTTTCCAGTCGTTTGGTTCCTCTAAAATTTTTTGCAGGAGCGACTAAGTTTTTATGCGGATGAGAGACGATGCCCACATGTATGTGTGCTATAGCGATGCACCTTTGGATCGACATCACCACGAGCGCCGAGGGGCATCACCGCCCTTGAAAACGTCCGCTTCACCGACAACATCTACAACGCCCATGGAGGGAGGGCCGGGGGACGAGGTCCCCATTGCCGAACGACCTCCTCACATGGCGCCAAGCCATGCCGCCAAGATGTTGGAAACCACACTACTTCAACCTACTTCGCTAACATCAAGGGCGGTGTCGCCCCTCGGTGTTAGCACTTCGCTGCTTCCACAACAACGACAACACCGGGGGCGACGCTAGGGCCACGGTACTTTGCGTCGACGGTGCCGTCCCCGCACGACACCACAAGCCGCAGGCATCGTCAACAATGGCAACACCCAGCCTCGAGTCGGGCTGCTGACACTGAAGGTGGCCTCACCCCTTAGTCGTCGGTATTACGGCAACTCTACAACAACATCATCGGGGGCAACGCTATGCCCTCAAACATCTTCGGCGACAACAGCGGGCGTGCACAACGATGTCGTCGCTACACCAGGCCGGCCTTGTCACCGACCCATCACACTCGGCAATAGGGCGAGAAATCGATGACGTCCCGATGTCCCGTCCGCATGGCCACGGTGAGCTTAATTGTGGGAATAGTGTAGCGTGCCAGTGCGGCCAGCGCGAAGCTGTGAAACCCTTCAGTCTTGTCGGCTGGCACCGTGCAGCTATACGGTCCCGACTTGTCTGATAAAACCTTCAGCGCAAGGCATGGTGTTTCGCCGCGAACTGAGGATGACCCGAGGAAGCTTGGTTGACAGGCGTCGTGGCAGCAATACGACCCAACAAGATACCTCAACCGCTCTTTTGGCTTTCGCTTTGGCTAATGCGGTTAACACGAAGCTATAAAACTCTTCAGTCTTGTCGGCTGGCACCGTGCATCTAAACGGTTGCGACTTGCCTGATAACACCTTCACCGTGCGGCATGGCGTTCCGCCGCAAGCTGAAGAGGACTCGAGGTCACTTGATTGCCAGGCACCACGGCAGCATCGTGGTCCAATATGGTACCTCTATTGTTTTTTCTCTCTACCTTCTCGCTTGGGCGAATTTACTCGCTAATAGCCAGAGAAGTTTTCCTATCATAACCACCTGTGACTCACAAGTGGTCTAAAAAAATACACCTCAAGGCTGCAAAATAAAATAAATGCGCTAGTTGGTTGACAAGAATTCTTTCACCAAGTCGTGTTCGATTCGCTTCGCATTCGAACGCGACTCGGTGGGGGGCATTTGTTCGACGAGATTTTATACTACATATAGTACGAAAATAAGGAGAATGGGTAATAAAAGAAAGTTGTTTGATGATAATTTGTGCCAATATCTTTTTTCTCCCTTTATTCATAAGTTGAGGAGAAGCTAGGAATTTGTGTGGAGCAAGGAGTGCCCGTGGATATTGCATGTGAGCGTCCGTACATTGAAAATACTAATCGGAAGATATTCTTAGGGGATAATGACCGGTTAATAAATTAGCTAGCCCTAGTTCTTGATGTATGTGTACGTCGGGGTGCAAGTGTGCAATTGCACTGCATGGCCATCACTGGTAGAAAAAGGGCCTATAGTCCCGGTTTGTAAGGGCCTTTAGTCCCGGTTCCGAAACCGGGACTAAAGTATCGGTACTAATACCTCCCCCCTTTAGTCCCGGTTCAATCCAGAACCGGGACTAAAGGCCCTCCACGTGGGCATTGCGCAGAGCCCAGTCAGGAGACCCTTTGGTCCCGGTTGGTGGCACCAACCGGGACCAATAGGCATCCATGCGTCAGCACTTCTGTGGCTGGTGTTTTTGTTTTTTTTTTTGAAAGGGGGGTGGGGGTTTTGCGGGGTTAATTTAGGTGTTTCATATATTGTGTTAGCTAGTTATAATTAATAGAGAGAAGTGTCCTCTCTTATGTCTGTGCTTGGTCGACGCTACGTACTATACATACGTATATAGAGAGGACTAGACACGCTAGCTAGCTAGTAAGCAAACGAAGGAAACAGAAGATCGTCATGAACATATATGCATATATACAGAGAGAAGTGATATCGACCACCTCTCCTTCTCCGAGAGATTGGTCGAACAACAAGTTCTCGTATATCTATCTGACACTACCGGCTACATATATACAATAATTATCTCTTACAAATGTAATCATATGGACTCAGGGTCCACATAGAATTCTCCGTCTTCAGGGATCACGTGGTCAAGAAAGAATGCCGCCAATTCCTCTTGAATTGCTCGCACGCGAGCTGGTGCTAGGAGTTCATCCCGCTTCCGAAACATCTAATTTGAAGAAGGGGGTTAATATATATATATATATATATATATATATATATATATATATATATATATATATATATATATATATAAATGAATGAAACTCAACACAAATGATGGTAATAAAATAAAATTGTGAATGTTGTTATTTACGTACTCCATATTGTTCGTTAGAGTACCCGCCCCGCTCACAGGTCGTGTGACGGATGGACTCGCAGATGTAGTATCCACAAAAATCATTCCCTTGTTCCTGCCACAACCACTTTACAAGAAATAGAGGTCAATCAAACTGATAAGCAAGAATGCTAAATGGTATTGATGAAACTAGCGCTTGAATCACTAGGAGATGCGCGGAACATGCTACTATAGTACTTACTTTCGGGTGTCTAAATTCCAGCTCCTTCGGCAGTCCCGGAACTGTTTTGGTGAATTTTCTCCAAACCCTGCTGGACAAAGAAAACAATTACTTGATATCAGGAAATGAACAAAGTTGCTGCATCAAAGCGGACACCGCTGTTTTGGTTGGTGCTCTTTTGATCTTGGGCGATCGTGTAAAATGTATTCCCATTTATCTCATATCCTTTGTAAGTCAATACAGTCAAAGATGGTCCCCTGGACAACAAGTACAACTCATCACAAACAGTGTTGTCACCTCTGAGACGTGTTTCCAACCAACTTTTGAAAGTCCTGATGTGTTCACATGTAATCCAGTCGTCGCACTGCTCCGGGTGTTTGGAGCGCAGACTGTTCTTGTGTTCATCGACATACGGGGTCACCAAGATAGAGTTCTGTAGAACTGTGTAGTGTGCTTGAGACCAAGAATATTCGTCCCTGCATATTATTGAGTCTCTTCCCAGAGTGCCTTTTCCAGTCAATCTCCCCTCATACCGCGATTTAGGGAGACCTATCTTGTTAAGGCCAGGAATGAAGTCAACACAAAACCCGATAACATCCTCTGTTTGATGGCCCATGGAGATGCTTCCTTCTGGCCTAGCGCGGTTACGGACATATTTCTTTAGGACTCCCATGAACCTCTCAAAAGGGAACATATTGTGTAGAAATACGGGCCCCAGGATGACAATCTCGTCGACTAGATGAACTAGGACGTGCGTCATGATATTGAAGAAGGATGGTGGGAACACCAGCTCGAAACTGACAAGACATTGCGCCACATCACTCCTTAGCCTTGGTACGATTTCTGGATCGATCACCTTCTGAGAGATTGCATTGAGGAATGCACATAGCTTCACAATGGCTAATCGAACGTTTTTCGGTAGAAGCCCCCTCAATGCAACCGGAAGCAGTTGTGTCATAATCACGTGGCAGTCATGAGACTTTAGATTCTGAAACTTTTTCTCTGGCATATTTATTATTCCCTTTATATTCGACGAGAAGCCAGTCGTGACCTTCATACTGAGCAGGCATTCAAAGAAGATTTCTTTCTTTTCTTTCGTAAGAGCGTAGCTGGCAGGACCTTTATACTGCTTCGGAGGCATTGCCGTCTTTTTCGTGCAAACGTTGCAGGTCCTCTCGTGCCTCGGGTGTATCTTTTGTCTTCCCATACACGCCCAAGAAGCCTAGCAGGTTCACGCAAAGATTTTTCGTCACGTGCATCACGTCGATTAAGGAGCGGACCTCTAGGTCTTTCCAGTAGAGTAGGTCCCAAAATATAGATTTCTTCTTCCACATGGGTGCGTGTCCCTCAGCGTCATTCGGAACAGCTAGTCCACCGGGACCCTTTCCAAAGATTACGTAGTGTAAATCATTGACCATAGCAAGCACGTGAACACCGGTGCGCATGGCGGGCTTCTTCCGGTGATCTGCCTCGCCTTTGAAATGCTTGCCTTTCTTTCGACATTGATGGTTGGTCGGAAGAAATCGACGATGGCCCAGGTACACATTCTTCCCGCATTTGTCCAGGTATATACTTTCAGTGTCATCTAAACAGTGCGTGCATGCGTGGTATCCTTTGTTTGTCTGTCCTGAAAGGTTACTGAGAGCGGGCCAATCGTTGATGGTCACGAACAGCAACGCCTTAATGTTAAATTCCTCCTGTCTGTGCTCATCCCACGTACGTACACCGTTTCCATTCCACAGCTGTAAAATTTCTTCAACTAATGGCCTTAGGTACACATCAATTTCGTTGCCGGGTTGCTTAGGGCCTTGGATGAGAACCGGCATCATAATGAACTTCCGCTTCATGCACATCCAAGGAGGAAGGTTATACATACATAGAGTCACGGGCCAGGTGCTGTGATTGCTGCTCTGCTCCCCGAAAGGATTAATGCCATCCGCGCTTAAAGCAAACCATACATTCCTTGGGTCCTTTGCAAACTCATCCCAGTACTTTCTCTCGATTTTTCTCCACTGCGACCCGTCAGTGGGTGCTCTCAACTTTCCATCTTTCTTTCGGTTCTCACTGTGCCATCGCATCAATTTGGCATGCTCTTCGTTTCTGAACAGACGTTTCAACCGTGGTATTATAGGAGCATACCACATCACCTTCGCAGGAACCCTCTTCCTGAGGGGCTCGCCGTCAACATCACCAGGGTCATCTCGTCTGATCTTATACCGCAACGCACCGCATACCGGGCATGCGTTCAGATCCTTGTATGCACCACGGTAGAGGATGCAGTCATTAGGGCATGCATGTATCTTCTCCACCTCCAATCCTAGAGGGCATACGACCTTCTTTGCTGCGTATGTACTGTCGGGCAATTCGTTATCATTTGGAAGCTTCTTCTTCAATATTTTCAGTAGCTTCTCAAATCCTTTGTCAGCCACAGCATTCTCTGCCTTCCACTGCAGCAATTCCAGTACGGTACCGAGCTTTGTGTTGCCATCTTCGCAATTGGGGTATAACCCTTTTTTGTGATCCTCTAACATGCGATCGAACTTCAGCTTCTCCTTTTGACTAATGCATTGCGTCCTTGCATCGACAATGACCCGGCGGAGATCATCATCATCGGGCACATCGTCTAGTTCCTCTTGATCTTCAGCAGCTTCACCCGTGGCAGCATCATTGGGCACATCGTCTGGTTCCTCTTGATCTTCACCAGCTCCCCCCGTTGCAGCATCACCGTATTCAGGGGGCACATAGTTGTCATCGTACTCTTCTTCTTCGCCGTCTTCCATCATAACCCCTATTTCTCCGTGCCTCGTCCAAACATTATAGTGTGGCATGAAACCCTTGTAAAGCAGGTGGGAGTGAAGGATTTTCCGGTAAGAGTAAGACCTCGTATTCCCACATTCAGTGCATGGACAACACATAAAACCATTCTGCTTGTTTGCCTCAGCCGCATCGAGAAACTCGTGCACGCCCTTAATGTACTCGCGGGTGTGTCTGTCACCGTACATTCATTGCCGGTTCATCTGCGTGCATTATATATAATTAAGTGTCCAAATTAATAGAAGTTCATCATCACATTAAAACCAAAGTGCATACATAGTTCTTATCTAACAACTTATAGCTCTCCAGAGCATCTAATTAATTAAACCATACATTGAAACTATGTAAAACATTTCAATGCGAAAACAAATGCGATCATAATCGCAACCAAGGTAACAATTGATCCAACGGCATAATGATACCAAGCCTCGGTATGAATGTCATATTTTCTAATCTTTCTAATCTTCAAGCGCATTGCATCCATCTTGATCTTGTGATCATCGACGACATCCGCAACATGCAACTCCAATATCATCTTCTCCTCCTCAATTTTTTTTATTTTTTCCTTCAACAAATTGTTTTCTTCTTCAACTAAATTTAACCTCTCGACAATAGGGTCGGTTGGCATTTCCGATTCACATACATCCTAGATAAATAAAATCTATGTCACGTTGGTCGGCATAATTTTCATAAACAATAAATAAACCAATAGTTATGAAGATAATATACATACCAAATCCGAATCATAGACAGGACGAGGGCCGACGGGGGCGGATACCAAAACCATCGCACTATATAAGATGCAATAATAAATGTAAGAAAATGATACAAGTATCTATCTAAACAGACAAGTAAGAATATTTTTCCTTTCAGAAAGAAGATAAGAACAAGAGGCTCACCACGGTGGTGTCGGTGATGAGATCAGCGTGGGTGATCGACGGTGGTGAAGACAGGGACGGGGCGTAACGGACCGCTAAATCTAGACAAATCTCGAGGAAAATGAAGCTTGGAGGTCGAGTTTCGAGAGGAGAAAGTTTAAGTAGTGTGGCTCGGGCATTCCATCGAACACCCTCATGTGCATAGGAGGTGAGCTAGAGCACCACAAACCCCTCCCCTCGCCGGCCAGAGAAAAACAGAGCATTGGAGTGCTCTGCTCGCGGGCGAGGGTATATATAGGCACCTCATTGGTCCCGGTTTGTGGCAAAAACCGGGACCAAAGGCTCCCTTTTAGTCCCACCAACCGGGACCAAAAGGTCCAGACGAACCGGGACCAATGGCCCACGTGGCCCGGCCGGCCCCCTGGGCTCACGAACCGGGACCAATGCCCACATTAGTTCCGGTTCTACACTGAACCGGGACTAATGGCCTGAGCCGGCCTGGACCATAGCCCTATTTTCTACTAGTGCATGCATATTGGGCTTGGTACGTACATGTAGTGATGCACGGCAAAACTACCCACGATGCAAGCACATGATCAAGACCTGGTACATTCAACGTGTCCGCTCACGACCTGGCTAGGTTGTAGGTGATCCTAAGACCCGTAAGCTGGTGTACGTACACATATACTCGATTACATGGATGCATCTGTACCCAAATACCGGCGTACCGACCGGCTAGGAAGCATACGCACTCGCATACCGGCAGGCTGAGCCCACTGGCAGTCATACGCACGTAAGAGACGAGGATTGTTTCGTGCGTAGACAGACGTGGGCGCCAAGAAAATCCATAGAGATAAGCATCAAGAGAGAGATAACCTAAACGGGTTTCACGTACTAAAAAATCGGAGCGGCCAAACGGCCGAGCCTTCTCACCGTCCTATATCTATCCTGCCGCCTATAAATACATGGTACAACTCACGCACAAACAGCAGGGGAGGGCAGGAGGAGGAGACGCGCCCATGCGGCCACGTCGACGAGTAGCCCAGCCAGGAGGCGACGCGCCATGGTGGCAGCGTCTAGAAGATGGAGAACATGCGCATCCAGGCTTAGGCAACGACACGCCGGCGGCGGTGCGCACGTCGTTGGCGTCCAGGACCGGGCGAGCACGGCACCCATGAGTACGGTATGCCCGCACCCAGGAGGCAACGGCGCGCGTGCCTTACCCCTGGCGCCGGACCGACGTCCTACAGTCCAGAAGCGGTGTTCTTTTGAGGACACGCCGACGGCGATAACGCGCGACGAGGAGAAGGATTTTGCTATGCAACGCCAAGGTATGGAGGATCTTATGTTTGTTAAATTGCAGGTGGCTAACATATATGCTGAGGCACGTATGCATGGGTCGTTCATGCGTACATACAAACCCGACACGGCGAAACTCGAGCAACCGCCTGCGTGCAGTCCGACCACGCCGGGCGCTCGGCGGTAAGGAGGACTCACCCGGCTGGAGGGACACGGCCAGCAGGGGAGGCGCCGAGGGCAGCGTCGAGGGGACCTTGAGGGAACCCACGCAGAGAGGAAGAACGCGTCCGTTGCGGCGGCGCTCTCGATGGGCAACACACACATTGCCTGCCCAGAGTCGGCGGCTGCGCGCGTGCCGAGCAGGGCGCACGGCATCGAGTCGAGGGCTGCCGCTATGACGTGGCGGAGCCTGCGTGAAGGAGCATGCCGAGTCGTCTGAGGTCAACATATACATGTATCTACTCTTCTTGTACGCAGGCCGTGATACACATACGCATGTGCGTGTAAGCGTCACAAGCTCTAGGAGAATCATCTCCTGGGCATGGCGGAGCGTTCGCCAGGCGTGGGCATAAGGAGAAGGCAGCAGCGCCTCCCACACGCCTAGTCCTACGGTCAGCCGGTGTGCTGGCCACCGGTGGCAACCGGAGAACTCACGCACGCAGGAGGCACACATCCATCCATCTACCCACACGCATCTGGGACTGGGAAGAAGGAGGAGCCCAAGGCTGCTCCCGACTCACGCAGAGGGAGTGCTCGCGCGGGCGGCCGAGACACCTGTACGCAATCGGGCGACGCTCAGCGGAGCCGGTGACGAAGATCGACATCATGCTGATAGTCTTTTTCCAAGGTGAGAAACGATGCTAATCTCTCCTAACCCTTCTCTTTTTGCACATCTCCATGGTGGGCATCGGAGCTGCGGCCGCACGGCCGGAGACGGAGCCGGCCGCTGGCTCTATCTGTTGCCGCTGAACACGACAAAGCCGTGCCGGGGCGGCCTCGGTGCACCCTCCGCACGTGTGCAACGACTTGCACCTTGCACCCCTCCACCGGCGACCCCGTGGGGGCGATGATGACGCATCGGGCTGCCGTTGGCGAGTAGCTCCAGGCGCACTCCTCGCCGGCGACACCCACACGCCGGCATGCCTTCAAGATGATGACGCCGGGGTTGCCTCTCATGTCTAACCCGCGGCGTCCTTTCACGCCTGACTCACTACCCGCAACGACGCTCCGGGGTTGCCCTTCATTTGCAGCCTCCGGTGATCCCTTCATACCGGACTCCCAACTGGCGATGACGCGCCGGGGCTACCGTCCATGTGCAGCCCCGGCGATCCCTTTATGCCGGAGTCACTACCGGCGACGACGAGCCGGGGCTGTCATAGCCCCCGGCGCACCCTCTCTCATCGATAACTACCACGAGGAGGACGATGACATACCGGGGCTACCGTTCATGCACGGTCCCCGGTGCGCCCCGCACCGCCTAGTCCGCCAACAACATGCCGGACTCACCAACACTAACGACGCATCGGAGTTGCCCTCTGGCAAGCCCGCCGCTCACGACGACAACGTGCCAGGGTTGCCGTTTCGTGTAGCCCCTCGGCGACCCCTTCATGCCGGACACACCGCCGGCGATGATGCGCCGGGGTTACCGTTTCGTGTGCAACCCCCGACGATCCTTCACATCGGGCCCATCCCGACAACGATGAGCCGGGGTTGCCGTTTCGTGTGCAACCCATGGCGATCCCTCACGCCGGACCCATCACCGGCGACTTACGCGAGGACAACGACCATGCGCCGGGGCCTAGTAGCCCCCGGTGCACTCTCCACGGGCGACTCTCGCAAGGACGATGATGGCGGTGGCGGCGGCAGGGTTGCCTCTCGTGTGCAGCCCCCGGTGCATCCTTCACTTGCGACGACGATGTATCGGCAGGGCACCGTCTACACCTCTGCCGACATCAAGCGCCCCCAAGGAGGGTCATCGTATATGCCTCGACCGATACGGAGCTTGACCAGGGCGATGAGCCATGTACATCGCCACCACTGCAGAGCCCGTGTAAGGCGGGCATCATCTGCATTGTCGCGGACACGGCCCATCATTGGGCTTAGTCCGCGCTGTCTCTCAGCTCGACAAGGCCATTGGCTAAAGTGACACATTTGTCGAGTGGGCAATACCACCCAAGTCTACTCCAACATCCACACCCATGCACATCATCAACATCGTCCTATAGTCGGTGAGGCGAAGCTATACTCCACCGACATGTCTTTATCCGATGAAGCAAGCTACCACTTGATATGCCGACGAGGCAATGTCAAGTCATCCAGTCCGACACCGACAAGGCGGACATCACTAGGCCAGGCACCGACGAGGCGAAGGCCACCCACATCTTCATCATCGGACATCGACACGGCGGAGGGATATGGCTAAGCATAGGCGGAGCGATGGGCGTATCGCTCTCCCTTTCACTTTGTCGCCACATCATCACCATCTACACCAACCTCATGGAGAAGATGAGACCAGAAGACGACGACCATTGCAGCAGCTTAATCGGAGGTGGTTCGCGAGCTTGACTCGCAGACGTAATTAAGCGGGAGCTTTCCGAGGCCCCGTGAACAAGAACCTCACATCGCTGAAGTCACTTTGGCCGCGCCAGCAGGCCATGGAGCGCATCCTTAGTAGGGACTTTGTAATTTTGTTTCTCGACACGAGATTAATAAAAATACATATTTCCCTATGTCTTTTCTTTGTGTACTTAGTACACTGGCACGCCTGCGTTTGTTATTTTTTTTGTGTCAAACAGTCCCACAGCGGTAGTACCGCCCATGGCCATAAGCGGTAGTACGGCTCCGGTTCCACGCTGGTACCGCCTCGACTCGAGATGTGGTTTTCTCGTGTCGGGTTCAGCGGCAGTAGTAGCGGCAGTAGGAGCGGTAGTATCGCTCGTGAGCGGTAGTACCGCTTATATGCGGTACTACCGCCTCAAGGTTCATGTTTTGTTGCTCGTTTTCCCTGCTTCTTCCGCCCGAGCGGTAGTACCGCTCGTGGAGCAGTAGTACCGCTCGTGTGCGGGCTGAGCACATAACGGTTGGATTTTTCCCCTCCTATAAAAGGGGGTCTTCTTCCCCAATGAACCTTATCCTTTGAGCTTGTGTTCTTCCCCCATTGTTGACCTTCTTCGAGCTTGCTAACTCTCAATTCCTCATGGATTCTTGCTAGTTTTTGATGGAAAAGAGAGAGGAGATCTAGATCCACATTTCCACCAATCACTTTCTCCTCTATGTGAGGGGAACCCCTTGGATCTAGATCTTGGAGTTCTCGGTGTTCTCCTTCTTGTTCTTCCTCTCATCTTCCTCCCTAGCATTAGTTGCTTCGGTGGGATTTGAGAGAGAAGGACTTGGGCACTCCGTGTGCCCTTGCCATTGCATTTGGTGCATCGGTTTGAGTTCTCCACGTGGTACGTGGAAGTTACAAGTTGAGAAGCTTATTACTCTTGGGTGCTTGGTACCCTTGAGCTTGTTACTCTTGGGTGTTTTGGACACCCTAGAGCTTGTTCCTCTTGGGTGCCTTGGCGCCCTAGACGGTTGGCGTTGTTTGGAGCTCAATCATTGTGGTGTAAAGCTCCGGGCAAGCGTCGGGGTCTCCAATTAGGTTGTGGAGATCGCCCCGAGCAATTTGACGGGTACCGGTGACCCCCCCAAGGGTTGCCAAAGTGTACGGGTTTGGTGACCGTCCCCAAGGGTCGCCATTTGTACGGGTTTAGTGACCGCCCTCAAGGGTCCCTTAGTGGAATCACGGCATCTTGCATTGTGCGAGGGCGTGAGGAGATTACGGTGGCCCTAGTGGCTTCTTGGGGAGCATTGTGCCTCCACACCACTTCAAACGGAGATTAGCATCCACAAGGGTGTGAACTTCGGGATACATCGTCGTCTCCGCGTGCCTCGGTTATCTCTTACCCGAGCCCTTTACTTATGCACTTTACTTTGTGATAGCCATATTGTTCTTTGTCATATATCTTGCTATCACATAGTTGCTTATCTTGCTTAGCATAAGTTGTTGGTGCACATAGGTGAGCCTAGTTTTTTTAGGTTTTGTGCTTGACAAATTAACCGCTAGGTTTATTCCGCATTTGTTCAAGCCTAAACCGTAATTATTTTAAAACGCCTATTCACCCCCCCCCCTCTAGGCGACATCCTCGATCTTTCAATCCGCCCAATTTTTCTCAGTGGCGGACGCTGTTCGAGGTCACCTTCCCCAAGACTGGCGTGCTCCCGCACATCACTGCTCTGGCGCTCCCCGACGACCCCGTGTGGCTCCAGGACGACGCCCATGTGATCTCGTGGCTCTACAACCGCATTAGCCCGAGCTCTTCGGGCTCGTCCACCAGCGCGACGCGACCGCCGTCGAGCTCTGGGCGGACATCTCCTCCATCTTCCTGGAGAACCGCGAGCACCAAGCCGTCTTCCTCGCCACCAACTTTCGTTGCATCAAGCAAGGTGCTGGCTCCGTCCTCTCGTACTTCGCGCGGCTAAAAGACTACGCCGACAGACTGGTGGACCTCAGTGAGCCCGTCGGTGATTGTGAACAAGAGTTGAACATGTTTCGCGGGCTGCACTCCCGCCTTCGCTATGCTATTCCCATCCTCACAATGCAGAGTATGTTTCCTTCATTTCTTCGCTGCTGCGCCTTCCTGCTGCTCGAGGAGAGCTGCCTGGCGCCGGAGAGCTCTAACGAGATGGCTCTGCATGCTGCGAACGCCCCCAACTCCAGCGGGGGCTCGTCCATAGGCGGCACCACCAACCGCCGTCCGGGTGGCAACGGCGGTCGCAACAAGGGCAAGGGCAAGGCCGTCGCTGACGGCGGTGGCGGTGGGAGATCCTCCGTGCTGCGTCCCATAGGGCCACCGGCGCTTGCAACCATGCCCTGGACTGGGATGGTCCATGCATGGCCCATGCCTTGGAGCCCTGCTACCTCTTGAGCATTGCGTTGGTTTTCCCTTGAAGAGGAAAGGGTGATGTAGCAAAGTAGCGTAAGTATTTCCCCCAGTTTTTGAGAACCAAGGTATCAATCCAGTAGGAGGCTCCTCAAAAGTCCCACGCACCTACACAAACAAACAAGGACCTCGCAACCAACGCGATAAAGGGGTTGTCAATCCCTTCACGTTAACTTGCGAAAGTGAGATCTGATAGAGATAAAAAGATAAGATAAATATTTTTGGTATTTTTATGATATAGATCGGAAAGTAAAGATGCAAATAAAAGTAGATGGAAAACTTATATGATAAAAGATAGACCCGGGGGCCATAGGTTTCACTAGTGGCTTCTCTCAAGATAGCATAAGTATTACGGTGGGTGAACAAATTACTGTCGAGCAATTGATAGAAAAGTGCATAGTTGTGAGAATATCTAGGCATGATCATGTATATAGGCATCACGTCCGTGACAAGTAGACCGACTCCTGCCTGCATCTACTACTATTACTCCACACATCGATCGACTCCTGCCTGCATCTAGAGTATTAAGTTCATGAAGAACAGAGTAACGCATTAAGAAAGATGACATGATTTAGAGGGATAAACTCATGCAATATGATATAAACCCCATCTTTTTATCCTCGATGGAAACAATACAATACGTGCCTTGCTGCCCTTGCTGTCACTGAGAAAGGATGCCGCAAGATTGAACCCAAAGCTAAGAACTTCTCCCATTGCAAGAAAGATCAATCTAGTAGGCCAAACCAAACTGATAATTCGAAGAGACTTGCAAAGATAACCAATCACACATAAAAGAATTCAGAGGAAATTCAAATATTTCTCATAGGTAAACTTGATCATAAGCCCACAATTCATCGGATCTCGACAAACACACTGCAAAAAGAGTTACATCGAATAGATCTCCACAAGAGAGGGGGAGAAAATGGTATTGAGATCCAAAAAGAGAGAAGAAGCCATCTAGCTAATAACTATGGACCCGAAGGTCTGTGGTAAACTACTCACAACTCATCGGAGAGGCCTTGGAGATGATGTAGAGGCCCTCCATGGTCGATTCTCCCTCCGGTGGAGCGCCGGTGAAGGCTCCAAGATGGGATCTCGCGGATATAGAAGGTTGTGGCGGTGGAATTAGGTTTTTGTGGTCCTCTTGGATGTTTTCAGGGTACGTGGATATATATAGGAGGAAGAAGTAGGTCGGTTGAGCCACGAGGGGCCCACGAGGGTGGTGGCGCCCCCACCCCCTTAGGGCGCGTCGGGCACCCTCGTGGCCGCCTCGTTTGCTGCTTGACGTCCACTCCAAGTCTCCTGGTTTGCATTTGTTCCGTAAAGATCGCTCCCGAAGGTTTCATCCCGTTTGGACTCCGTTTGATATTCCTTTTCTTCGAAACACTGAAATAGGCAAAAAAACAGCAATTCGGGCTAGGCCTCCGGTTAGTAGGTTAGTCCCACAAATGATATAGAAGTGTAAAGTAAAGCCCATAAACATCCAAAACGGGTAATATAATAGCATGGAACAATCAAAAATTATAGATACGTTGGAGACGTATCAAGCATCCCAAAGCTTAATTCATGCTCGTCCTCGAGTATGTAAATGATAAAACAGAATTTTTGATGTGGAATGCTACCTAGCATATTTCTTAATGTAATTTTCTTTATTGTGGCATGAATGTTCAGATTCAAAATAAAAGATCATATTGACATGAAAACAATAATACTTCAAGTATACTAACAAAGCAATCATGTCTTCTCAAAATAACATGGCTAAAGAAAGTTATCCCTACAAAATCATATAGTCTGGCTATGCTCTATCTTCATCACACAAAGTATTTAATCATGCACAACCCTGATGACAAGCCAAGCAATTGTTTCATACTTTAGTATTCTCAAACCTTTTCAACTTTCACGCAATACATGAGCGTGAGCCATGAGCGTGAACCTCCAGTGCCCCCATCCACCTTCAGAACGTCCTAGTCTCCCCCACCAAATCAAAAATTTAATCTCTGTCAAAAAACTTGCACGTGATAATCCTCTTAACATCAAGTTTGGCGATTTCAGTTTTTCTGTTAAGGATCGAAGGACGAAGTGGGTGATCCTCCGGTGTAACTCCGACGAGGATCTGTATCCAGTCATGCAGCCGCCATGCCACACTGCCCTCTCTGCCACCGTCATT
Source organism: Triticum timopheevii (assembly GCA_963921465.1). NCBI lineage: Eukaryota > Viridiplantae > Streptophyta > Magnoliopsida > Poales > Poaceae > Triticum > Triticum timopheevii. The sequence continues at coordinate 422,830,519 of OY997274.1, forward strand.
CCGGCCAAGGTGTGGCACCAACGCCTAGGGCACCCCGGCCACGACACCCTCGCCCACACTCTGCATGCCTGCTCCATCCCTTCGCCGCCATCGTCGTCCGAGCTCTGCCATGGTTGCCAGTTAGGGAAAAGTGTTAGGTTGCCATTTTCATCTTCAGAACATGTTTCGTATTTTCCTTTCCAGTTGATTCACTGTGATGTGTGGACTTCGCCTGTATCTAGTGTCTCTGGCAAGCAGTATTATCTTGTTCTACTCGACGACTATAGCCACTTTGTATGGATGTTCCCCCTCGATCGCAAATCCGATGGGTACCCCATCCTCCACTCTTTTGCCGCCTTCGTTCGTCGGTAGTTTAACCTCAACATTCTCACTGTCCAGTGTGACAATGGACGTGACTTCGACAACGCCATGGCACACACGTTCTTCTCCACCGAGGGCATTGTCTTACGTATGTCCTGCCCTTACACATCGTCGCAAAATGGGCGCGCTGAGCGGATCCTCCGCACACTGAACGACATCGTTCGTTTGTTGCTCGTTCACGCGTCCATGCCATACACCTACTGGGCGGAGGCCCTCAACACTGCTACATTTCTCCTTAACCGTCGTGCGTGCCGCACTCGTCATGGGCATACTCCGTTCTACCTTCTGTACGGTGCTCACCCGGACTACACTCAGTTGTGTGTCTTTGGATGCCTTTGCTATCCCAACATCTCGTCCACGACGCCACACAAAATCGCGCCCCGGTCCACGCCGTGTACCTTCCTTGGCTACTCTGTCGACCACAAGGGTTACATGTGCCTTGATCGCGCTACGAATCGCGTCCTTATATCTCGCCATGTGGTCTTAGATGAGACGCATATCCCATTCAGTACCGCCATGGACACCCCTCCCACCATAGCCGACGAGGAACCACCCCACCTCCCCATCGTCCCGCGGCGACCGCGCTCCGCCCGGCCACCACCCACCGCCCACACCATGACGACGCCACATACACCTATAGTGACCACCGAGCCTAGCCCTCCGACTCCTCCCTGCACGTCCACAAACACTGTCATGGCAAACCCAGCGTTAGTGGACCACCCTCGCACCGGCACATCTGCTGCCGCGAGCCCCTCCCCGACCCCTGACCCGTCCCAGGCCCCGGCCCGTCCCCTTGCTCCTACACACACCATGATCACACGCGCTCGAGCCGACAAATTCTTTCCCAACCCCAAATACGCTGAAAATAACTCTATCTCGACCACTCCTACCATCTCACCCATCCCAAAATTCGTGCCAAGCTACGTGATGTCAATTGGCTAACAGCTATGCATGATGAATTCTCGGTGCTGATGGTGAATAGGACTTGGACGCTTGTGCCCTGACCGCCGGGCGCCAACATAGTCACTGGTAAGTGGCTATTCTGGCACAAGTTGAAGGCAGACGACAACCTCGAGCGCTATAAAGCGCGATGGGTGGTCCTGTTGGGGAACGTAGTAATTTCAAAAAAAATCCTACGCACATGCAAGATCATGGTGATGCATAGCAACGAGAGGGGAGAGTGTTGTCCACGTACCCTCGTAGACCGTAAGCGCAAGCGTTATGACAACGCGGTTGATGTAGTCGTATGTCTTCACGATCCGACCGATCCAAGCACCGAACGTACGGCACCTCCAAGTTCAGCACACGTTCAGCTCGATGACGATCCCCGGACTCCGATCCAGCAGGGTTTCGGGGATGAGTTCCGTCAGCACGACGGCGTGGTGATGATGATGATGTTCTACCGACGCAGGGATTCGCCTAAGCACCGCAACAATATGACCGAGGTGGAATATGGTGGAGGGGGGCACCGCACACGGCTAAGGAACGATCACGAAGATCAACTTGTGTGTCTAGAGGTGCCCCCCTGCCCCCGTATATAAAGGAAGGAGGGGGAGGTGCTGCCGGCCCCCTAGGGGTGCGCCTGGAGGAGTCCTACTCCCACCGGGAGTAGGGCTCCCCCCTCTTGCCTTGGTGGAGAAGGAAAGGGGGGAGGGGAAAGAGGAAAGGGGGGCGCCGCCCCCTCCCTTCCTTGTCCCATTCGGACGAGGGGGGAGGGGGTGCGCGGCCTGCCCTAGCCGGCCCTCCTCTTCTCCCTCATGGCCCACTAAGGCCCATTAACCCCCGGGAGGGTTCCGGTAACCCCCCGGTGCTCCGGTAAAATCCCGATTTCACCCGGAACCATTCCGATATCCAAATATAGGCTTCCAATATATCAATCTTTATGTATCGACCATTTTGAGACTCCTCGTCATGTCCGTGATCACATCCGGGACTCCGAACAATCTTCGGTACATCAAAACTTATAAACTCATAATAAAACTGTCATCGTAACGTTAAGCGTGCCGACCCTACGGGTTCGAGAACTATGTAGACATGACCTAGAACTATTCTCGGTCAATAACCAATAGCGGAACCTGGATGCTCATATTAGCTCCTACATATTCTACGAAGATCTTTATCGGTCAAACCGCATAACAACATACGTTGTTCCCTTTGTCATCGGTATGTTACTTGCCCGAGATTCGATCGTCGGTATCCAATACCTAGTTCAATCTCGTTACCGGCAAGTCTCTTTACTCGTTACGTAATGCATCATTCCGTAACTAACTCATTAGCTACATTGCTTGCAAGGCTTATAGTGATGTGCATTACCGAGAGGGCCCAGAGATACCTCTCCGACAATCGGAGTGACAAAACCTAATCTCGAAATATGCCAACCCAACATGTACCTTCGGAGACACCTATAGAGCTCCTTTATAATCACCTAGCTACGTTGTGATGTTTGATAGCACACAAAGTGTTCCTCCGGTAAATAGGAGTTGCATAATCTCATAGTTACAGGAACATGTATAAGTCATGAAGAAAGCAATAGCAACATACTAGACGATCAAGTGCTAGGCTAACAAAATGGGTCATGTCAATCACATCATTCTCCTAATGATGTGATCCCGTTAATCAAATGACAACACATGTCTATGGTTAGGAAACATAACCATCTTTGATTAATGAGCTAGTCAAGTAGAGGCATACTAGTGACGTTATGTTTGTCTATGTATTCACACATGTATCATGTTTCCGGTTAATACAATTCTAGCATGAATAGTAAATATTTATCATGATATGAGGAAATAAATAATAACTTTATTATTGCCTCTAGGGCATATTTCCTTCAGTCTCCCACTTGCACTAGAGTCAATAATCTAGATTACACAGTAATGATTCTAACACCCATGGAGTCTTGGTGCTGATCATGTTTTGCTCGTGGAAGAAGCTTAGTCAACGGGTCTGCAACATTCAGATCTGTATGTATCTTGCAAATCTCTATGTCTCCCACCTGGACTTGGTCCCGGATGGAATTGAAGCGTCTCTTGATGTGCTTGGTCCTCTTGTGAAATCTGGATTCCTTTGCCAAGGCAATTGCACCAGTATTGTCACAGAAGATCTTCATTGGTCCCGATGCACTATGTATGACACCTAGATCGGAAATGAACTCCTTCATCCAGACTCCTTCATTTGCTGCTTCCGAAGCAGCTATGTACTCCGCTTCACATGTAGATCTCACCACAACGCTTTGTTTAGAACTGCACCAACTTACAGCTCCACCGTTTAATAAAAACACATATCCGGTTTGCGATTTAGAATCGTGCGGATCAGTGTCAAAGCTTGCATCGACGTAACCATTTACGACTAGCTCTTTGTCACCTCCATATATGAGAAACATATCCTTAGTCCTTTTCAGGTATTTCAGGATGTTCTTGACCGCTGTCCAGTGATCCACTCCTGGATTACTTTGGTACCTCCCTGCTAAGCTTATTGCTAAGCATACGTCAGGTCTGGTACACAGCATTGCATACATGATAGAGCCTATGGCTGAAGCATAGGGAACATCTTTCATTTTCTCTATATCTTCTGCTGTGGTCGGGCATTGAGTCTGACTCAACTTCACACCTTGTAATACAGGCAAGAACCCTTTCTTCGCCTGATCCATTTTGAACTTTTTCAAAACTTTATCAAGGTATGTGCTTTGTGAAAGCCTATTAAGCGACTTGATCTATCTCTATAAATCTTGATGCACAATATGTAAGCAGCTTCACCGAGGTCTTTCATAGAAAAACTTTTATTCAAGTATCCATTTATGCTATCCAGAAATTCTATGTCATTTCCAATTAATAATATGTCATTTACATATAATATCAGAAATGCTACAGAGCTCCCACTCACTTTCTTGTAAATACAGGCTTCTCCAAAAGTCTGTATAAAACCATATGCTTTGATCACACTATCAAAGCATTTATTCCAACTCCGAGATGCTTGCACCAGTCCATATATGGATCGCTGGAGCTTGCACACTTTGTTAGCACCTTTTGGATCAACAAAACCTTCTGGTTGCATCATATACAACTCTTCTTCCAGAAATCCATTCAAGAATGCAGTTTTGACATCCATTTGCCAAATTTCATAATCATAAAATGCAGCTATTGCTAACATGATTCGGACAGACTTAAGCATCACTACGGTGAGAAGTCTCATCGTAGTCAATCCCTTGAACTTGTCGAAAACCTTTCGCAACAAGTCGAGCTTTACAGACAGTTACATTACCATCAGTGTCAGTCTTCTTCTTAAAGATCCATTTATTCTCAATGGCTTGCCGATCATCGGGCAAGTCAACCAAAGTCCATACTTTGTTCTCATACATGGATCCCATCTCAGATTTCATGGCTTCTAGCCATTTTGCGGAATCTGGGCTCATCATCGCTTCCTCATAGTTCGTAGGTTCACCATGGTCAAGTAACATGACTTCCAGAATAGGATTACCATACCACTCTGGTGCGGATCTTACTTTGGTAGACCTACGAGGTTCAGTAGAAACTTGATCTGAAGTTTCATGATCAATATCATTAGCTTCCTCACTAATTGGTGTAGTTGTCACAGGAACCGGTTCTTGTGATGGACTACTTTTCAATAAGGGAGAAGATACAATTACCTCATCAAGTTCTACTTTCCTCCCACTCACTTCTTTCGAGAGAAACTCCTTCTCTAGAAAGGATCCGAATTTAGCAACAAAAATCTTGCCCTCAGATTTGTGATAGAAGGTGTACCCAACAGTCTCTTTTGGGTATCCTATGAAGACACATTTCTCCTATTTGGGTTCGAGCTTATCTGGTTGAAGTTTCTTCACATAAGCATCGCAATCCCAAACTTTTAGAAACGACAACTTTGGTTTCTTGCCAAACCACAGTTCATGAGGCATCGTCTCAATGGATTTTGATGGTGCCCTATTTAACGTGAATGCGGCCGTCTCTAAAGCATAACCCCAAAATGATAGCGGTAAATCAGTAAGAGACATCATAGACCGCACCATATCTAGTAAAGTACGATTACGACGTTCGGACACACCATTTCGTTGTGGTGTTTCGGGTGGCGTGAGTTGCGAAACTATTCCGCATTGTTTCAAATGTAAACCAAGCTCGTAACTCAAATATTCTCCTCCACGATCAGATCGTAGAAATTTTATTTTCTTGTTATGATGATTTTCCACTTCACTCTGAAATTCTTTGAACTTTTCAAATGTTTCAGACTTGTGTTTCATTGAGTAGATATACCCATATCTGCTCAAATCATCTGTGAAGGTGAGAAAATAACGATACCTGCCGCGAGCCTCAATATTCATTGGACCACAAACATCAGTATGTATGATTTCTAACAAATCAGTTGCTCGCTCCATAGTTCCGGAGAACGGCGTTTTAGTCATCTTGCCCATGAGGCACGGTTCACAAGTACCAAGTGATTCATAATCAAGTGGTTCCAAAAGTCCATCAGTATGGAGTTTCTTCATGCGCTTTATACCGATATGACCTAAACGGCAGTGCCACAAATAAGTTGCACTATCATTATCAACTCTGCATCTTTTGGCTTCAACACTATGAATATGTGTATCACTACTATCGAGATTCAATAAAAATAGACCACTCTTCAAGGGTGCATGACCATAAAAGATATTACTCATATAAATAGAACAACCATTATTCTCTGATTTAAATGAATAACCGTCTTGCATCAAACAAGATCCAGATATAATGTTCATGCTCAACGCTGGCACCAAATAACAATTATTTAGGTCTAAAACTAATCCCGATGGTAGATGTAGAGGTAGCGTGCCGACCGCGATCACATCGACTTTGGAACCATTTCCCACGCGCATCGTCACCTCGTCCTTAGCCAATCTTCGCATAATCCGTAGTCCCTGTTTCGAGTTGCAAATATTAGCAACAGAACCAGTATCAAATACCCAGGTACTACTGCGAGCATTAGTAAGGTACACATCAATAACATGTATATCACATATACCTTTGTTCACTTTGCCATCCTTCTTATCCGCCAAATACTTGGGGCAGTTCCGCTTCCAGTGTCCAGTCTGCTTGCGGTAGAAGCACTCAGTCTCAGGCTAGGGTCCAGACTTGGGTTTCTTCTCTTGAGCAGCAACTTGTTTGTTGTTCTTCTTGAAGTTCCCCTTCTTCTTCCCTTTGCCCTTTTTCTTGAAACTGGTGGTCTTGTTGACCATCAACACTTGATGCACCTTCTTGATTTCTACCTCCGCGGCTTTTAGCATTGCGAAGAGCTCGGGAATAGTCTTGTCCATCCCTTGCATATTATAGTTCATCATGAAGCTCTTATAGCTTGGTGGCAGTGATTGAAGAATTCTGTCAATGACACTATCATCAGGAAGATTAACTCCCAGTTGAATCAAGTGATTATTATACCCAGACATTTTGAGTATGTGTTCACTGACAGAACTATTATCCTCCATCTTTCAGCTATAGAAGTTATTGGAGACTTCATATCTCTCAATCCGGGCATTTGCTTGAAATATTAACTTCAACTCCTGGAACATCTCATATGCTCCATGACGTTCAAAACGTCGTTGAAGACCTAGTTCTAAGCCGTAAAGCATGGCACACTGAACTATCGAGTAGTCATCAGCTTTGCTCTGCCAGACGTTCTTAACGTCGTCAGTTGCATCAGCAGCAGGCCTGGCACCCAGCGGTGCTTCCAGGACGTAATTCTTCTGTGCAGCAATGGGGATAATCCTCAGGTTACGGACCCAGTCCGTGTAATTGCTACCATCATCTTTCAACTTTGCTTTCTCAAGGAACGCATTAAAATTCAACGGAACAACAACACGAGCCATCTATCTACAACAAACATAGACAAGAAAAATACTATCAGGTACTAAGTTCATGATAAATTTAAGTTCAATTAATTATATTACTTAAGAACTCCCACTTAGACAGACATCTCTCTAGTCATCTAAGTGATCATGTGATCCAAATCAACTAAACCATGTCCGATCATCACGTGAGATGGAGCAGTTTCAATGGTGAACATCACTATGTTGATCATATCTACTATATGATTCACGTTCGAACTTTCGGTCTCCGTGTTCCGAGGCCATATCTGTTATATGCTAGGCTCGTCAAGTTTAACCTGAGTATTCCGCGTGTGCAACTGTTTTGCACCCGTTGTATTTGAATGTAGAGCCTATCACACCCGATCATCACGTGGTGTCTCAGCATGAAGAACTTTCGCAACGGTGCATACTCAGGGAGAACACTTCTTGATAATTTTTAGTGAGAGATCATCTTAAAATGCTACCATCAATCAAAGCAAGATAAGATGCATAAAGGATAAACATCACATGCAATCAATATAAGTGATATGATATGGCCATCATCATCTTGTGCTTGTGATCTCCATCTCCAAAGCACCGTCGTGATCACCATCGTCACCGGCGCGACACCTTGATCTCCATCGTAGCATCGTTGTCGTTACGCCATCTATTGCTTCTACGACTATCACTACCGTTTAGTGATAAAGTAAAGCAATTACAGGGCGTTTGCATTTCATACAATAAAGCGGGAACCATATGGTTCGGTTACAAAACATGATCATCTCATACGATAAAATATAGCATCACGTCTTGACCATATCACATCACAACATGCCCTGCAAAAACAAGTTAGACGTCCTCTACTTTGTTGTTGCAAATTTTACGTGGCTTCTACGGGCTTTAGCAAGAACCGTTCTTACCTACGCATCAAAACCACAACGATAGTTCGTCAAGTTAGTGTTGTTTTAACCTTCGCAAGGACCGGGCGTAGCCACACTCGGTTCAACTAAAGTTAGAGAAACAGACACCCGCTAGTCACCTATGTGCAAAGCACGGAGGTAAAACCAGTCTCGCGTAAGCGTACGCATAATGTCGGTCCGGGCCGCTTCATCCAACAATACCACTGAACCAAAGTATGACATGCTGGTAAGCAGTATGACTTGTATCGCCCACAACTCACTTGTGTTCTACTCGTGCATATAACATCAACGCATAAAACCTACTTGTGTTCTACATCATTTCTGATCATCAATATGTCAACAACATATACTCATCAGAAATTCTATAGTGCTCCCACTCACTTCTTTGGAAATACAAGTTTCTCATAAACTTTGTACAAACCCAAAATCTTTGATCATCTCATCAAAGTGTACATTCCAACTCCGAGATGCTTACTCCAGTCCTTAGAAGGATCGCTGGAGCCAGCATACCTTTTAGCATCCTTAGGATCGACAAAACCTTTCTGATTGTATCGCATACAACCTTTCCTTACGACTGGCAAGGAAACTCGTTTTGACATCCATCTGCCAGATTTCATAAATGCAGCTTGTGCTAACGTGATTCCGACGGACTTTAAGCATCGCTACGGATGAGAAAATCTCATCGTAGTCAACTCCTTGAACTTGTGAAAAAACTCTTCGCCACAAGTCGAGCTTCATGGACGGTGACATTACCGTCCACGTCCGTCTTCTTCTTAAAGATCCATTTATCTCAATGGCTTGCCGATCATTGGGCAAGTCCACCAAAGTCCATGCTTTGTTCTGATACATGGATCCTATCTCGGATTTCATGGTTTCTAACCATTTGTCGGAATTTGGGCCCACCATCGCTTCTCCATAGCTCGTAGGTTAATTGTTTGTCTAGCAACATGACCTTCAAGACAGGATCACCGTACCACTCCGAAGTAGTACGCGTCCTTGTCGTCCTACGAGGTTCGGTAGTGACTTGATCCGAAGCTTCATGATCACTATCATAAGCTTCCACTTCAATTGGTGTAGGTGCCACAGGAATAACTTCCTATGCCCTGCTACACACTAGTTGAAGTGACGGTTCAATAACCTCATCATGTCTCCACCATCCTCCCACTCAATTCTTCGAGACAAACTTTTCCTCGAGAAAGGACCCGATTCAAGAAACAATCCCTATTGCTTTCGGATCTGAATTAGGAGGTATACCCAACTGTTTTGGGTGTCCTATGAAGATGCATTTTATCCGCTTTGGGTTCGAGCTTATCAACCTGAAAAATTTTCACATAAGCATCGCAGCCCCAAACCTTTAAGAAACGACAACTTAGGTTTCTCTAAACCATAGTTCATACGGTGTCATCTCAATGGAATTACGTGGTGCCCTATTTAGGTGAGTGCGGTTGTCTCTAATGCCTAACCCATGAACGATAGTGGTAATTCGATAAGAGACATCATGGTACGCACCATATCCAATAGGATGCTACTATGATGTTCGGACACACCATCACACTATGGTGTTCCAGGTGGTATTTATTGCGAAACAATTTCCACAGTGTCTTAATTGTGTGCCAAAACTCGTAACTCAGATATTCATCTCTATGATCATATCATAGACATTTTATCCTCCTGTCACAATGATCTTCTACTTCACTCTGAAATTACTTGAACCATTCAATAATTCAGACTTGTGTTTCATCAAGTAAATATACTCTACATCTACTCGAATCATCTGCGAAGTAAGAACATAACGATATTCACTGCATGCCTCAGCACTCATTGGACTGCACACATCAAAATGTGTTGCTTCCAACAAGTTGCTATCTTGTTCCATTTTACTGAAACCGAGGCTTTTCAGTCATCTTGCCCATGTGGTATGATTTGCATATCTCAAGTGATTCAAAAACAAGTGAGTCCAAACGATCCATCTTCATGGAGTTTCTTTATGCATATACACCAATAGACATGTTTCGCATGTCTCAAACTTTTCAAAAACGAGTGAGTCCAAAGATCCATCAACATGGAGCTTCTTCATGCGTTTTACACCAATATGACTTACATGGTAGTGCCACAAGTAAGTGGTACTATCATTACTATCTTATATCTTTTGGCATGAAAATGTGTATCACTACGATCGAGATTCAATAAACCATTCATTTAGGTGCAAGACCATTGAAGGTATTATTCAAATAAATAGAGTAACCATTATTCTCCTTAAATGAATAACCGTATTGCGATAGACATAATCCAATCATGTCTATGCTCAACGCAAACACCAAATCTCGATGGTAGAGGGAGCGTGCGATGCTTGATCACATCAACCTTGGAAATACTTCCAACATATATCGTCAGCTCACCTTTAGCTAGTCTCCGTTTATTCCGTAGCTCTTTTATTTCGAGTTACTAACACTTAGCAACCGAACCGGTATCTAATACCCTGGTGCTACTAGGAGTACTAGTAAAGTACACATCAACACAATGTATATCCAATATACTTCCATCGACTTTGCCAGCCTTCTCATCTACCAAGTATCTAGGGTAATTCTGCTCCAGTTGTTGTTCCTCTTATCACAGAAGCACTTAGTCTCGGGTTTGGGTTCAACCTCAGGTTTCTTCACTGGTGCAGCAGCTGATTTGCCGTTTCATGAAGTATCCCTTCTTGCCCTTGCCCTTCTTGAAACTAGTGGTTTCACCAACCATCAACAATTGATGCTCCTTCTTGATTTCTACTTTCGCGATGTCAAACAACGCGAATACCTCAAGGATCATCATCTCTATCCTTGATATGTTATAGTTCATCACAAAGCTCCAGCAGCTTGGTGGCAATGACTTTGGAGAAACATCACTATCTCATATGGAAGATCAACTCCCACTCGATTCAAGTGATTGTTGCACTCAGACAATCTGAGCACAAGCTCAATGATTGAGCTTTTCTCCGTTAGTTTGCAGGTTAAGAAAATCGTCGGAGGTCTTATACCTCTTGACATGGGCACGAGCCTGAAATACCAATTTCAGCCCTCGAAACATCTCATATGTTCCGTGACGTTTCGAAAGCATCTTTGGTGCCTCAACTCTAAACTGTTTATCTGAACGATCACGTAGTTATCAAAACGTGTATGTCCGATGTTCGCAACATCCACAAACGACGTTTGGGGTTCAGCACACTGAGCGGTGCATTAAGGACATAAGCTTTCTACTGTCCGCATAATCGCTACTATCAACTTTCAACTATATTTTCTCTAGGAACATATCTAAACAGTGGAACTAAAGCGTGAGCTTACGACATAATTTGCAAAGATCTTTTGACTATGTTCAGGATAATTAAGTTCATCTTATGAACTCCCACTCAGATATACATCCCTCTGGTCATCTAAGTGATTACATGATCCGAGTCAACTAGGCCGTGTCCGATCATCACGTGAGACGGACTAGTCATCATCGGTGAACATCTTCATGTTGATCGTATCTACTATACGACTCATGCTCGACCTTTCGGTCTCCGTGTTCCGAGGCCATGTCTGTACATGCTAGGCTCGTCAAGTTAACCCTAAGTGTTTTCGCGTGTGTAAATCTGTCTTACACCCGTTGTATGTGAACGTAAGAATCCATCACACCCGATCATCACGTGGTGCTTAGAAGCGACGAACTGTAGCAACGGTGCACAGTTAGGGGAGAACACTTCTTGAAATTGTTGTAAGGGATCATCTTATTTACTACCGTCGTCCTAAGTAAACAAGATGCATAAACATGATAAACATCACATGCAATCAAATAGTGACATGATATGGCCAATATCATTTTGCTCCTTTTGATCTCCATCTTCGGGGCTCCATGATCATCATCGTCACCGGCATGACACCATGATCTCCATCATCATGATCTCCATCATCGTGTCTCCATGAAGTCGTCTCGCCAACTTATTACTTCTACTACTATGGCTACCGGTTAGCAATAAAGTAAAGTAATTACATGGCGTTGTTCAATGACACGCAGGTCATACAATAAATAAAGACAACTTCTATGGCTCCTGCCGGTTGTCATACTCATCTACATGCAAGTCGTGGATCCTATTACAAGAACATGATCAATCTCATACATCACATATCATTCATCACAATCTTCTTGGCCATATCACATCACATAGCATACCCTGCAAAAACAAGTTAGACGTCCTCTAATTGTTGTTTGCATGTTTTACGTGGCTGCTATGGGTTTCTAGCAAGAACGTTTCTGACCTACGCAAAACCACAACGTGATATGCCAATTGCTATTTACCCTTCATAAGGACCCTTTCCATCGAATCCGTTCCGACTAAAGTGGGAGAGACTGGCACCCGCTAGCCACCTTATGCACCAAGTGCATGTCAATCGGTGGAACCTGTCTCACGTAAGAGTACGTGTAAGGTCGATCCGGGCCGCTTCATCCCACAATACCATCAAAACAAGATTGGACTAGTAACGGTAAGCATATTGAACAACATCAACGCCCACAACTACTTTGTGTTCTACTCGTGCAAAGAATCTACGCAATAGACCTAGCTCTGATACCACTGTTGGGGAACGTAGCAGAAATTCAAAAAATTTCCTACGTATCACCAAGATCTATCTATGGAGAGACCAGCAACGAGGGGAAGGAGAGTGCATCTACATACCCTTGTAGATTGCTAAGCGGAAGCGTTCAAGTGAACGGGGTTGATGGAGTCGTACTCGTCGTGATCCAAATCACTGGAGATCCTAGTGCCGAACGGACGGCACCTCCGTGTTCAACACACGTACAGCCCGGTGACGTCTCCCATGCCTTGATCCAGCAAGGAGAGAGGGAGAGGTTGAGGAAGACTCCATCCAGCAGCAGCACAATGGCGTGGTGATGATGGATGAGCATGGCAATCCAGCAGGGCTTCGCCAAGCACCACGGGAGAGGAGGAGGAGGAGAGGCAGGGCTGCACCAAGAGGGAGAAGGGAGAGATTCTCGTGTGTTGGGCTGCTCCAATGCCTCCACTATATATAGGGGGAGAGGGGGCTGCGCCCCCCTCTAGGGTTTCCCCCCCCCCCCCCCAAGGGGTGCGGCCAGCCCTAGATGGGTTTTGGGGAGGCGGCCAAGAGGGGGAGAGAGGGGGCGCCCCCTAGGGTGGGCCTTAGGCCCATCTAAGCCTAGGGTTTCCCCTCTCCCCTCCTAGCTGCGCCTTGGGCAAGGGTGGGAGGCGCACCAGCCCACTCTGGGGCTGGTCCCTTTCCACTCTAGGCCAATGCAAGCCTCCGGGGCCGGTGGCCCCACTTGGTGGACCCCCGGGACCCTCCCGGTGGTCCCGGTACATTACCGATAAACCCCGAAACTTTTTCGGTGACCAAAACAGGACTTCCCATATATATATCTTTACCTTTGGACCATTCCGGAACTCCTCGTGATGTCCAGGATCTCATCCGGGACTCCGAACAACATTCAGTAACCACATACAAACTTCCTTTATAACCCTAGCGTCATCGAACCTTAAGTGTGTAGACCCTACGGGTTCGGAAGACATGTAGACATGACCGAGACGTTCTCCGGTCAATAACCAACAGCGGGATCTGGATACCCATGTTGGCTCCCACATGTTCCACGATGATCTCATCGGATGAACCACGATGTCAAGGACTTAATCAATCCCGTATGCAATTCCCTTTGTCTAGCGGTATTTATACTTGCCCGAGATTCGATCGTCGGTATACTGATACCTTGTTCAATCTCGTTACCGGCAAGTCTCTTTACTCGTTCCATAACACATCATCCCGTGATCAACCCCTTGGTCACATTGTGCACATTATGATGATGTCCTACCGAGTGGGCCCAGAGATACCTCTCAGTTTACACGGAGTGACAAATCCCAGTCTCGATTCGTGCCAACCCAACACACACTTTCGGAGATACCTGTAATGCACCTTTATAGCCACCTAGTTACGTTGTGACGTTTGGTACACCCAAAGTATTCCTACGGTATCCGGGAGTTGCACAATCTCATGGTCTAAGGAAAAGATACTTGACATTAGAAAAGCTTTAGCATACGAACTACATGATCTTTGTGCTAGGCTTAGGATTGGGTCTTGTCCATCACATCATTCTCCTAATGATGTGATCACGTTATCAACGACATCCAATGTCCATAGCCAGGAAACCATGACTATCTGTTGATCACAACGAGCTAGTCAACTAGAGGCTCACTAGGGACATATTGTGGTCTATGTATTCACACGTGTATTACGATTTCCGGATAATACAGTTATAGCATGAATAAAAGACAATTATCATGAACAAGGAAATATAATAATACTTTTATTATTGCCTCTAGGGCATATTTCCAACAATGATGATGTTCTACCGACGCAGGGCTTCGCCTAAGCACCGCAACGATATGACCGAGGTGGAATATGGTCGAGGGGGGCACCGCACACGGCTAAGGAACGATCATGAAGATCAACTTGTGTGTCTAGAGGTGCCCCCTGCCCCCGTATATAAAGGAGGGATGGGGGAGGTGCGGCCGCCCCCCTAGGGGTGCGCCTGGAGGAGTCCTACTCCCACCGGGAGTAGGGCTCCCCCCTCTTGCCTTGGTGGAGATGGAAAGGGGGGAGGGAAAAGAGGAAAGGGGGGCGCCGCCCCCCCTTCCTTGTCCTATTCGGACTAGGGGGGAGGGGGCACGCGGCCTGCCCTGGCCGGCCCTCCTCTTCTCCCTCATGGCCCACTAAGGCCCATTAACCCCCGGGAGGGTTCCGGTAACCCCCCGGTGCTCCGGTAAAATCCCGATTTCACCCGGAACCATTCCGATATCCAAATATATCAATCTTTATGTCTCGACCATTTCGAGACTCCTCATCATGTCCGTGATCACATCCGGGACTCCGAACAATCTTCGGTACATCAAAACTTATAAACTCATAATAAAACTGTCATCGTAACGTTAAGCGTGCGGACCCTACGGGTTCGAGAACTATGTAGACATGACCTAGAACTATTCTCGGTCAATAACCAATAGCGGAACCTGGATGCTCATATTTGCTCCTACATATTCTACGAAGATCTTTGTCGGTCAAACCGCATAACAACATACGTTGTTCCCTTTGTCATCGATATGTTACTTGCCCGAGATTCGATCGTCGGTATCCAATACCTAGTTCAATCTCGTTACCGGCAAGTCTCTTTACTCGTTACGTAATGCATCATTCCATAACTAACTCATTAGCTACATTGCTTGCAAGGCTTATAGTGATGTGCATTACCGAGAGGGCCCAGAGATACCTCTCCGACAATCGGAGTGACAAAACCTAATCTCGAAATACGCCAACCCAACATGTACCTTCGGAGACACCTGTAGAGCTCCTTTATAATCACCCAGTTACGTTGTGATGTTTGGTAGCACACAAAGTGTTCCTCCGATAAATGGGAGTTGCATAATCTCATAGTTACAGGAACATGTATAAATCATGAAGAAAGCAATAGCAACCTACTAAACGATCAAGTGCTAGGCTAACGGAATGGGTCATGTCAATCACATCATTCTCCTAATTATGTGATCCCGTTAATCAAATGACAACACATGTCTATGGTTAGGAAACATAACCATCTTTGATTAATGAGCTAGTCAAGTAGAGGCATACTAGTGACGTTATGTTTGTCTATGTATTCACACATGTATCATGTTTCCGGTTAATACAATTCTAGCATGAATAATAAACATTTATCATGATATAAGGAAATAAATAATAACTTTATTATTGCCTCTAGGGCATATTTCCTTCAGGTCCGGGGGTTCTCGCAACGCCCCGGCGTCGACTTCGACGAGACGTTCTCACTGGTCGTCAAGGCTGCCACCATCCGCACCGTGCTCACCGTGTTTGTCAGCCGAGGCTGGCCTGTTCACCAGATGGACGTGAACAATGCCTTTCTTCATGGGCATCTCCCGGAGCGCATCTACTGCCAGCAGCCGGCCGGCTTCACCGACAAGAACGTCCCCAACCACGTTTGCCTGCTTGACAAGTCATTGTACGGCCTGAAACAGGCCCCTCGCGCTTGGTTTGCGCGGTTCGCGGCCTTCCTCGGCTTCACGGTGTCCCGGGCAGACCCGTCATTGTTCGTGCTCCATGGCGACACCGGCTCCGCATTTCTTCTACTCTATGTCGACGACATCGTTCTCACGGCGTCCACGCCGGCGCTCCTCCGTCAACTCCAACAACGCATGTTCGCCGAGTTCTCCATGAAGGACCTCGGTGCCCTTCACTACTTCCTCGGGATCAGCGTGATGCGCACGACCGACGGGTTCTTCCTGTCCCAACGCAAATACGCGGATGAGCTGCTGGATCGCGCTAACACGATGACTTGCAAGCCGGCCTCGACACCCATCGGCACCCGCTCGAAGCTCGCCACTGCCGACGGTGCACCTGTCCAGGGCGCCTCCGAGTACCGGAGCCTAGTGGATGCCCTTCAGTACATCACCCTGACCCGCCCGGCCATGGCGTACGCTGTGCAACAGGCGTGTCTCTACATGCACGATCCTTGGGCGCATCACTCGCGCTGTTCAAGTGCATTCTACGCTACCTGCGCGGCATGACTACGCACGGGCTGCACCTCCGTCGCTCCCCCGAGCTCACCGTAGTCGCCTACTCTGAAGCCGACTGGGCCAGCTGCCCGGACACGCGGCGCTCTATGTCGGGCTTCGTCGTACCTCGGTGATGCGCTGGTGTCCTGGTCCTCCAAACGCCAGCCCACCGTCTCGCGCTCGAGTGTCGAGGCCGAGTACTGCACCGTCACCAATGTGGTAGCTGAGTGTTGCTGGCTTCGGGGAGCTGCGTGTTCCACTACCTGCCGCCACGGTCACCTACTGCGACAACATCTCCTCTGTGTACATGGCGGCCAACCCAGTCCATCATCGGCGCACAAAACACATAGAGTTGGACATCTACTTCGTCCGAGAGAAGGTGGCCTTAGGGCAGCTTCGCGTCCTTCACGTGCCCACGGCTCAGCAGTTCGCCGACGTCATGACGAAGGGCCTCCCGACGCCGGCCTTCGAGGAGTTCAGATCCAGCATGTGCATTCGACCTCCCGGTGCTCAGCCTGCGGCGGGGTGTTGACTGCTTTCTCTCGCCTACAGTATCTACTTGACCAAGTTGCGTACAAGGCTCAATTCCATGGCGTCACCCTCGCTTCAATGAACAAGACCGTCCGGAAGACTTGAGCCCCTCCGAAGGTTTTTTTTGTTTTGCTTGGTTAGCCATTCAGAATAGGATTTGGACCGCTGATCGCCTACCTAGCTAGGAGAGGATGACATAATTCTGCACTTTGCCCATCTGCAAGAGGGCCAATGAGACGGCCATGCATCTTTTTTTCCGGGTGTTGCTTCACCATGATTGGTGTGAAGAATGACCCAAGGATTGGCTTGGTTTGGACTCCCCTGAATTTATCTGTGTGGCAGGTGAGAGAAACATCAAATCTTGGTCGACAAGCATGACAACCCTCAACATTGCAAACCGAAAGACGATGGCCTTCCTAACCATGCTTGTCTGCTGGACGCTCTGGAACGAGCGAAAAGCTCATGTCTTCCGAAAGAAATCAACGTTACCATGCTACATCCTAAAGCTTATCGAGGAGGCTAAGATTTGGGTCATCGAGCAAAATAATTGGGTAATTTTATCTGCCACGAGAGTAGAATCCTTTCCATTTGTATGTTTGATGTCGCTGTGCTCTTTTTTGAGCAGTAACTCTGTATTAATAAATGAGGCAAATCTTTTGCTTCGATGTAAAAAAAAAATCAGAATAAAGCGATTGGTCATGGACGAAACAAAAGGATGTTTTCCGATGGATTATATCATTGTGCTACCAGTAGAGTTTAGAAGACCTATTTGACTGTACTCTGACATCTACGATGCACATCTAGAGCAGGCTGCAGTTCAAAGACTCGCCTAAATTGATCTAACTTTCAATGGAATTTGGTTACCCACATCCGTACCAAAATGATAGAACATTATCAGCCTCGTTTCAACGGTGCTCATCTCCTTACTTAAGCTACAACATGCTTGCTACCCATGGAACACCCTCCTAGGTTTCGGACCTGTACACAGCGTCAGCTCTCGTTTTGCAGTCTGGCCTGATCTTGCAGAAACAGCAGCTGAAGAGTCCCTTGCGAGGCCGCGGAGCTCTGTGCTTGTCATGCGTTTGGGACTTCCGAGAGGGTGCGCACGCACCACACGGTAGAATCTCAGAGAAACAGCCACCGCGGCGACGACCTTTGACTTCATCGACCTTTGGCGTGCGCTCTCCAGCTCTTGAGGCGATATTCCCTGTAGTGGATGCTTCAGGAATGACAGAGATCTTCTGGTAGCTCAGGATCCTCGACTCCGCATCTCCCGCATCGCTATCTGCACCATGAAGGCATCCCAGGATGTGAGATGCTTTCTCCTTGGGCGGTTGTCCTGGGAGCGGTGGCGAAGGGCACTCCCTTCTGGATGAGGCTACGGTTCTGCAGTCCGTGGCGACTGGATTCTGCGTCTGTTGATCTTCTCTGGATTGCATGACCAGGCTGACCGACGAATTCTTGGAAACAGTCCTATTGCTGATGGAGATTGGAGAAAGATTGATCCTGATGTCCACGTTGCACTTGAGCAAATTCTGCAGAGAAACCACAAGTGGCATCCAGAAGCTCTCTGATGTTGGTACCTCCTCAGGATGACAGAATTGTAACTCGGCAACTGCCACACCTGCAATCCAAAAATAAATAGAATGAAAATCTGACTTGAAACATCCTCAGCGGGCATGCAATGATGCTTATATAATATGTCACCATGATTGCTCACACTGAATGCCAATTGCTACAGAAGATCAGAACTCTGAGCATAGTGCACGCGTTAAAAGAAACGAGGACTCTGCCCATGATGTACCATCTGATGGTGAACAATAACTTATTTTGGCAGGTGCGAACATTTGTTCAGTATGTGTTTTTTGGAATGCAGCATTGAGCAACTGGCTGGATAGAGATGTATGATGGATCAACAGGAAAGATGGGCTACATGAAGCAGGGACATGACTTAATAAGATAGAATGACAAATGAATCTTCTTTTGAAACAAAGTAAAAGTTCTAACACAGAGTTATATCAATTACCTTGGGTTGTGTACAGGGATGACAACTTTCCATCTTTCTGCAACAGATTATGAAGTGACTTAGATGTGCAGTTTTCAAGAGCCTTCATCCATATCGTCTCCAGTACATCTGGATCTCCTAAATTCATATCCAGACATCCGAGTTTGTTCGGGTAGCACAGATGAGAACAGGTCTCTAAGCTTTCATCTTTCAGGGCAGCAGCCCCGTCGTCTGCACAATTAATAGCATGATTATCAGAAAAATAGACACCTGTAATCAGAGATTTGTTTCATAATGATATTTGATATAGGGAACAATTTGAGATATTCGGCATTAATGCAGCATGCCTTTTTCAGATGGAGAACATGGGGTACCTGTTTGACTCTCTGTGAACATGCTTGAAACTGCAGTATCATCTAGGGCTTCTAGGCAGTAAGGCTCTCTCATATTGAACTGTAACAGAGCGGCGGTGAGCCAAGTGGACTGGTTCTTCGTGGTTTTCAATTGCTTTTCAGTTTCAGAAAGAATTTCCAGCGCATTCCTAAGTTTGTGCACGTCCACCTCAGCAGCTGAGAAGTTGCATAGACAGGGTTAGACAGATATGGAAATAATAGATCCATGTACACCATACGCTTATACAAACACATAGGGATAGTGCTATAAATCATCAACAAAATCGCAGATTTGTGTGCCGCTATGTCTCATGTAGCTCGCACAACTTTAAAGTTTGC
The DNA here is from genome assembly GCA_963921465.1 of Triticum timopheevii. NCBI lineage: Eukaryota > Viridiplantae > Streptophyta > Magnoliopsida > Poales > Poaceae > Triticum > Triticum timopheevii. Next base: position 422,850,503 of record OY997274.1, read on the forward strand.
CTAGGAAGGGAAGTGCACGTACATGTATTTTTGCCAGTAACTTTCCTAACTTCTGAAGAATCTGAGGGTTGCTTCGCAGCTAAAATATCCATGATAAGATTTGCAAGCTGAGCCAATAGCTGCATGGGATCGACCTTTGAACTCAAAAGCTCCCTAGCCCTCCGAACAATGGTAGCAGCATCTGATGACATAGACAGATTAAGAAGATCAAGCAACTCTTCATCTGAGACATCACCTATCTGCCAAAATATAATTGGAGGTTATTTATAGGTTCAAAGAAGAAAAAAGGATAACATATTTTCTGATGATATATATGAAGTTAGAAAGCTTGAGTAAATCAACTTACTAGGTCGTATGTTACTGATTTGCTGATCCTTTTCCCGAGCAGAGTTAGTTGGTCAAGCATTTGAACTGCATCCCGAATGGAACCACTTGCCTTGCGAGCAAGAAGCTCCAGCGCTTCGGCTTCGAACTCCATACCTTCTTTTGTGCAAATCTTGCTCAACCGGCTGACAATCTCTGCATCGTCTATCTTGCAAAACCTATAGCTCTGGCACCATCCAGCGGAGTTGCTTGGTAGTTTATCGATGTCGGATGTTATCATGACAAATATTGAGCTTGCAGGGATCCCTTCAAGGCTACTGTAGATGGAGTACCATCCCTCCTTATCCATATGTTGGCAATCATCTACAATAAGTACCTTGAAGTGCGAAGAAGCAGGAATTTCACAGGCATTCCTGAGCAAGACAGCAACTCTAGATTTGCAATCCAGTTTGGAAGCATCAATCTCTACCACACTGTTGCTGTTTCCTGAGAATATGGCGACGCATTCCTCGCAGTGCCCACAAGGTTGGTTCCCACCTGGAGAGAGGCAATTCAGCACCGCTGCAAATACCCTAGCCGCGGATGTCTTGCCAATGCCGTGCGGACCGTGGAGGAGATAGATTGGAGCAAGCTTTCCTTGAGAAACAGCATTTGAAAGAGACTGTGCAACAACATTCTGTCCAGCTAGCTCAGAGAAAGACTTTGGCCGGTACTTCTGGAGCAAGCTTCTTGCGCCTTCCTGGGGCTCACTCCGACCAAGCTCTTCCCCTTCAATCACCAGAGAGAAAGCCCTGTCCTTGGCAGCTCTCGACATCCCGGGGATCGCAGAGCAGCAGTTCTGGTTATGAAGCGCAGCCTTCACCCGCGCGTTGGCCTTGATTATGTTGATCGGAGAGTTGGCGAGGCGGCCGCCAAACTCCTCCCTCCTCCTCTGGACATGATCATACATGTTATAGCTGAAGCTGTGCCTGCCGTAATTGCTTGCCTCCACGCCATCTTCCTCGAGGGAACACCCCTCCCAGATGGTCTTCTTGGCCGAGAACTTGGCGAGCGAGTTGGTGTCTGGGTCCCTCAGAGATCTGGACCTCATGACAGCGACCAGAGCCCTCGAAATCGGGATATCAACCGAATGCCTCCTCCCCTCAATCATCTTGCAAAGCTTCCAATCAACTCCGCAGGCTGCTTCTACAACTGAAGACTGCCGAGGGCTGAATCCTGCAATGCGGACGGGTGTTGAGGAACAATTTTGACTTGTGGCAACAAAAGCACATGCATTGCACGCTAGTAACACAAAATTTTGAAACACGAAGCAGATTCCCCATCTATTTTTAGATATTTGGTAACAGGAAATGCAGGCATTTTCTAAATAACAAAACAGGAAATGCAGGCCATGGACTGCGATTTTTTAGGTAACAAACTCCCTCCCGCTGCGATTTACCCTAAACAGTAGCATTTACCGCGCAGGCAATCAATCTTGGGAGCAGAAAAGGATAGAAATTGGGTGTACGGTTTTGAGCAAATCAATCTTGCACTGGTAAAAGAAAAAAAAAGGAGAAGTCGCAAAGAAGAAGAAACAAAATCGTAAATGCAGAATGCATCTGAGAAGAGAAAACAAGAGGAAAGAAAAAACAACCTGGGAATTGAGGTTCTTGGAAGAAAAACCTGGCAGCGGGGGGATTAAAAAAAGGGAGACGGGAGCGCAATTCCCCATAGAGGAATGCACCTCAAAGAAGGAAAAGAAAACGAAGAATCAGAGCATCAGGCGACACGCGAACCGAATAACCAGAAGAAAATCCAGAAGAAGCAAATAGAAAAGGTGGGGATTCGAACCGGAAGAAAGCTTACCCTACGTCCCTGCCACCCCGAAGCCGTCCACCGCCGCCGACGACGACGACGAGGAGGAGAGGAAAACCGGCACAGCCTTTAGGCACCGGCACCGCCACCGCCACGCTCCAGTCCGCTCCCGGTATTTACCACCACCGCCGCCGCCACCGCATTAATAACGCGAGCGAAGCGAAGGGAAGGGAGGCGGGGTGGAGGGGCCGCAGGAGCAAGAAGACGAGGGGCAGCGCAGTGGCAGGGCGCGTAAATTCGCCCGAAGTCGACGGATGGTTAGCCCCGCGGGGCCTGGGGTGGAGACTGGCGTAGAGGAAAACGGAGGCCGGCCGCGCCTCGGGCTGCGTGCCATCGCCCATCGGTGGCTTTACAGCCGTAGATACCTGTAAACAGCAGGGGCATGCTCGTCTTTTGGCGAGAGGATGTCACGGCCGAATCGTAACGGACGGGGCAGTGGCCGTGCGCCGAGTCCATGACAGGTTGGACCCGGGCCCACGCGTCGGCGACCGAGTGGCGCGTGAGGGACTGGCGGAGGGGGTAGCGTCAGATTTACTGTTGCTGATGCCGGGTGCGAGTGCGGGGGCTCGTGACCCCACCGCTTCTCTGTGCTCTGATCTTGCTCTGCTCGTCCTTTGCTCATCCTTTACTGCCAGAATAACTCTGTTTCGCACCAAAAGCAAAATTTGGCTTTCCTGGCGTGGCCTCGTTTTTATTTCCTGCGTAAATTGCACATCAAACGGCAATCACAGTACCGTTTGAAACGCCGGGTTTCCTTATTTGTTTGACAGCACGCAATTGCCCTTGTCAGGGGGCATTTCGTCTCCTTTTCTAAAAAACAAAAGGGGCATTTCGTCATACCCCTGTTTTTGTCCAACTGCACGCTCGCTCGCACGGATGGTTGCCGAATCCGGAGTACAATTCTGAAGATTTGTGGAGATCAATCAAGAGGAAATTATGTGTTTCAGATGGACATGTATATTATGATGGCACAAGATCGTCTTTTCCCATCCGAGGGCATCTCATCATCGTCTGATTTTTTTTTCTATTTTTGTAGGAGTAGTTGATTTGTTTATCATCTGATTTGGAGCCTGCCCATGTTATGGAATTGTGATGGTTGCACTGTTCTCTGTTTTGTATGCGGCACCCACCTTGAGCATTTGTTTCTTGTGCCAGGAGAGGGAGGGTGGAATGGATGTCTGGGACCTTCCTTTTCTCCGGAGCACATGTTCGCGGTATTATTTTTCTCTCTTCTTTTAACGGGGATACGACACAGGGGGACCAAGGTTAGTTGGGCGCGGCGACGTGTTTACTCACTTTCTAATCACCATTTCATTACTACTGCTAGTGATTAGGCAACGAAGGCAGGGCGCTGGTGATGAGCTAGTAGTCTCGACTCTGCTCGCTGCGCTGCTGAAACAAATGTTGGCTTTAATCATGAGATTAGCCGACCCATTAAGATATGATCGCATCATCGTGCCCGAATCTACAGGGTAAGCACTCCCAAATCAGACAGTTCCTCGTGCTTATCTTTTTCTTTAAAAAATAATACTCCTATGAAGTTTAGCCGGCCTGTGTTCTTAATCATGCTAGATCAGTACAGTACGCTCCTGTGATTAAAAACAGGAGCCTGGCTAGCCTAACAGCGACGGTGTGCGTAGCTTGCGGTGAAAAGGTCCCACTTTTGGTTTGACCCCTGGTTTGGCTTCCATACAACCTATGGTCTAGGAGCGAACAGTGCTGAGCACGACACTAACATCTTGTGATACTGCATGCTCCTTCACCTCGATATAGGCACTTTCTTATGGGTACTAGTAATTCATTTGAGTATTAAGCTAGGTAGTGAAATGAATCAGCATGACAAAGTATAATCGACAAAATGCGGCGCTTCTACAGTGGGAATTGCTGGAGTGGGCTGGGATGGAATCCCATGCATGCAATTCCGCTACGGACACATGCCAGCAAAAGCTGGAAAAGAATCCTATATCTTTCTCCCATCTCCATGCTCCATGCCACCACTCTCTCCCATCCATCCATTTTCTCCATGCTCCATTTTCCCTCTACCATCTTGTTTGTGAAGAAGATGCACATGCACGCGCTGTGAAAGTCTGCAGTACAGAGAGAAGGGGGCCGTGTGTCGCGCTGTGTGTGGACTGTTGGAGCAGACAGGACAACAAGTGTTCCATCCATCCATCTGTCCACGACAAGGCAAATGGCAAGGGTAAAATCCACCTTTCTTCAAGGCACAAGAGAACCCATCTTTACTGAACTGGATTGACTGGACACTGGTCGCTGCCCGTAGCTTTGTATAGCAATGCTGCGGCTACAGTTGAAGATCTCCATGGAGGCAGCAGGCGCAAGATTTTGTCAGGGCGTAAACGCGCCATCAATGGAGTACTTTCCTGTCATTTGTAGGAGGACACCGGTCCTTGTTCTGAATCTCCGGGGAGAAATTTATGGAGGGGGGTAGACTTGAGGTTCAGAATCACATGGACCACTCCACCTCTAGTTTAAACCGGCCAGTCACGTTTCTGTGAAGAGGAAAGTGTTTTTTTCACTGTAAAATCGTTTTTGACGGATCCATATCCCCCTCAACTCAAATACCACATAATTTTAGCTCTGAAAACTGTCAAGACTAAATTAATGTCACCTGATTGGCTCGGGGCATAACTGTACTGTTTTGGTCTGATTATGCTGAGTTGGCAAAAAGGGATTGGGTGATGGGGCAAGCACTTGGCAAAAAGGGGCTAGGCAGCCGATCGATTCTTCACAACTCCCGTCGCCTGGGGAAGGATGGTCGTCGCCGTTGACGTCTTCTGTTGCGCCCCATCTCCCCCGTCGGTGCCATGAGTGTAGGTAAGTCGATGACGTCGACCTTACATGTTTCCCCGTCTTCTCCTCTGTCAGTGTCCTGGTCTGATGGGGGAAGGGGAAGGTGGCGTTTTGAGGGTTTCCTTGCAAGATCAGATAGGAGGAAGAAGGGCGGGGTTCATCATATCAGGTGTTTTATTTTTGATCGTGCATGGGTTGAGGATGATCAAGTGAGGTTTGTTTCGCATGATCATGATCCTAAACAGGGGACTATTCATGAAAAAACACAGGATTATTTCTATATTGGGGGGGGGGGGGGGACAAGGAGAAAAGTGGGGGTCCATTTTCACAACAATTGTTGATGTGATCCAAAAAGTAATTGCATTGAATTATGTGTTGACCAATGCTTTATAATTTGTTCAAAACATGCTGAAGATCCACCAGATGCTCTGGATTATCTTTTGGTTCGATTTCACTTTTTTTGGAAATTTTGATAGAGCAGATGGATTGGTTGAGTACATTAATCGACTGAAGGTTGAGGTTCTTGTGGACAGAACCATATTGGATTGTGCAGAAGTTTTCGCACATGCTACTAATATGTATCATGTAGAAAGAGGGCACTAGGGTTACAAACTGCACTGGCTAGTTCCTGGCAAAGCACTCACCGATGGTCTGATGTTTGTGCCTGATGATGCATCGATTGAGAAGGTGGACAATGGACCAACTTATGGGGAATTTGCTGACATGTATGTGGAGGAAAGGGAGAAAGTGTTAGTGCAAAATGCAGAGCAGGGAAAATGAAGGGACCACAGTGGAGGGAAACTCAGAAGATGTAGAGAGAACAATTTTAGAACAAGCGGAGCAGAGGAATTCAGATAATGTACATCAGACAAATTCAAATGATGTAGTCCTTGTTTCAGTGAAGTTGTTGAAAGTTATTCCTGTTGGGAAAGGTAGCATGCAATTTCAAAAAAAAAATCCTACGCTCACGCAAGATCTATCTAGGAGATGCATAGCAACGAAGGGGAGAGTGTGTCTACGTACCCTCGTAGATCGTAAGCGGAAGCATTTCACAACGCGGTTCATGTAGTCGAACTTTCTTCGTGATCCACCGATCGAGTACCGAACATACGACACCTTCGAGTTCTGCACACGTTCAGCTCGGTGACGTCCGTCGCCTTCTTGATCCAGCAAGTTGTCGAGGTAGCAGATGAGTTCCGTCAGCACGACAGCATGGTGACGGTGATGGTGAAGTAATCCGCGTAGGGCTTCGCCCAAGCACTACGAAGATATGACCGGAGGCGTAAACTGTGGAGGGGGTGTCGGATATCGGGTTCCGGCAAAACCCTTGAGGTTCGAACACTGGGTGCGCACGAAGATTTCCCCCTACCGAATCTCACTCTCAGGCTCGCCGCGATCTCTAAACTAGCTCGATGAACTCACAACACAAGAGACACAAGATTTATACAGGTTCGGGCCACCGTTGTGGTGCAATACCCTACTCCTGTGTGTGGTGGTGGATTGCCTCTTGGGCTGATGATGAACAGTACACGGGAAGAATAGCCTCCTGAGGAGAGGTGTTCTTGAGCTGGTGATGTGTTCTGCTTCGGAAGGATCCGATCCCTCTTCTACTGTGGTGGCTAGTCCTATTTATAGAGGCCCTGGTCCTCTCCCCAAATATTGAGCGGGAAGGGATCCAACAACGACCATTTTGAAATGGGATAGCTAGTAAAAGCTATCTTGACTAAAGGTGCTCTTCGCCTGTCAAAGGCGCTGGTGGTGACGCCGTCTTGGGCTTCACGACGACCTCCGTCCTGCCGTCCTGCTGGTCTTGGTCTTGTTGCACCGATATGGAAACCTTTGCCTGATGCCTCGGTACTCCGCGCCTGCACTTGCCCCCTTAGCACCAAAGGGGAAACGAGGACATTGCGCGCGCAGGTGCCCGCCTGGCACCCGCCTGGCCTTGGTCGTCATGGCTTGCGTCACGGGAACTTCGCGAGGTACCCTTTGCCTTGATCTCTTCGCCTCCCTCGCGAGCCTGCCTGGTGAGGCCGCTCCTGAGGAGGCCTTGCGTCGTCCGCCCCGCGAGGCTTGGCCCCTCGCGAGGGTCTTGAGTGTTGGTTGATGAAGACGGGTCGTACTGGGCCATTGGCGGAGCCACGCCGTAGGCCGCAGGCAGGCAAGTCTGTGGACCCCCGTTCCCAGAACGCCGACAGTATCCCCTGGGCCGAAGGCGCACTCGGACTTGGCTTAGTGGCGAAGCCAAAGGGCAAGTGCGGAGCGCCGCAGGCCCCAACAGCCTGCGGCCTTGGTCGACGCGTGGTGACTGATTGGACGTGGGCGTCTCCACTTCCCCATGCTGCCTCAGCAACTGCCCGATTTGACGAGTCCCTGCTGCATGCAGAAAAGGGTCATCATTACCTGCGATCGTGGAGGTCGACGGTTGGCCTCCCTTGGGCTATAAATGAGAGGGGTGAGAGCCCTCATCGCCCATCTCTTCTTGCTTCGCCTGCTTCTTCTCCCCTGCTCCACCTCCTGTCTTGACGCCAATGGCTCCAATCCGCAGAGTCTCGGCCGAAGAGAAGGGGAAGGCTCCAGGATGGACCTGATCCGCTCCCGCCGAAGAAGAGGGTGGTCCACCGTCGTGGTGAGGTCATGGGGCTAGAAATGACGAGGCCTTGGTGCGAGCGGTCACCTCCTGGGTACCCACTACCCCAGTGCACCCGAGCCGAGGGTTCCGAGGAAAGGGACGGCGAGCGGCGCCCCCCGCGCCACAGTCGCGGTCGGCGAGCCGTGGTGACGCGTGCCCTCGCTTCTGGAGTCCATGCCGCGGACTCCTCTCGCGAGCTCGTGCTGCATGCGGCGATGCCTCCAAGCACCTGGATCCTCTTCCCTTCATTCTTCTCCACCGAGATGCCGCCGAGGGGGCCTCTCGAGCTTTGGCTGCAGCACGCTGATTGTGGCGCCCCGGCGACCGGAGCGGAGGTTGAGGTCGTTTCCCCGGGCAAGATCTTCATGACCAGAGGCTGGGGCGAAGTCGCCCGGGGCTGCCGAACGGGGGGCGCCCTCGTGATCCATTTTGAATACAATGGCGCCTCCTTGTTGTCCTTCAAGGTCTTCGACGCGGAAGGCCGCCGCCTGGAGTGCTGCCCTGGAGGAGGCAGCCAGGAGATCGACGCGGCAAGGGCCGGGCCCGCCGTCCGCTCCCCCAATGGCTCCTCCGGTAGCAGCAGCGACGCTTGGGAGTCCAGCGGTTCTCCCGAACTCTTCGAGACTCCGGAGACGAGCGACGACAGCTACGCACCCCCGAGCTCTCTCCAGGCCCGGCGCAAGGCAGCTGCATCGGGACGTCGCCGCCGCTGATCTAGATGGGGTTGGCACCGGCCTCCCATGGCCCACTGTTGATGATGGCGCCGGCCACAAAGGCGCGTGTACTTAGGGCTCCTCAGAGTTCTCGTCTTTTGTTCCCTGCGAGGAATCGAGAAAACACCCCGCGGGGGCGTGTAAAGGGTCTTTGATGTCTTTTGTTGATATTATCCTTATTATGAAATCGTGTGAGTGCTTGTCCTGTCTTGGCTTGGTTCCCCTTTCTAACCTCGCGGCGACTCGATGCTCTACCCTGACAGGTCTCGGTCCCTAGGCAGGCTGCAGCCGTCACTGGTATGCTAGGTTGCGATGTCGTGGTCAAGGCCAGGAGGTGAGCGGCCCGAGGTCCAGTAAGAGCCCCTGAGGCGCGATGCTCAGGAGGCCCCCTTTAGCACGCAAGCAGCCGTCGAGAGGTGAGAAAGGAAGGCGACGTTGCCGTCACAGAGCCACATCAAGTGAGAATTTTGCATTGCAATGATTAGTTGTTTCAGGCGCAAGACTTATCTCGGTAGTTTGGAGTCGTTCCCTTGTGTTGCGTCAGACTTGTGCGTCGGCGGCCGTGGCACAGCTAGGTTAGGCTCGTGCGAGCCTCCGCTTTCTTCCCCACACTCTCCTTCATGCTCTACGTCCTCAGGTCCCGGCCCTCGAGCGAGCTCAGCCGCCGCTGGTATGCTAGGTCGCGATGCCGTGGTCAAGGCCAGGGGGTGAGGGCTGGAGAGCCAGTAAGAGCTCCTAAGTCACGATGCTTAGGAGCCCCCCTTTTAACGCGCAAGCGGATCGCATGGAAAAGAGAGTAAGCTCGTGGTGCCGCCCGATGTAGTCCTCAGGAGGTTCCTGCCAATCAGCATGAGAAAGGCCGGGTTGCCATTATGATTGTCGGTTGGCACTTGGTTGCTCCGAGAGAGAGGTGAGTTCACTGAGGGTCTGGTGAGGTGATGCGCGCGGGGCTGCCGCGGGCCAGAGCTCGACCGCTCAGATTTGTCGGCGTTGCAGGGACGGGCCCGTGCGCAAGCACCGTGCGCAAGCACCGTGCCAGCGCGAGCGGCTCCCGTGGTAGACGTCAATCGAGCAGGCGATAATCACAGGTAGGTTAGGCATGAAAGGCGAATCAGCTTAGGTAAACGCAGAATGGATACATTCAACTGGGTCAGGCCTGAGCGGCTTGGGGATGATGCAACCCGAGGGGCACCCCCAGCAAGGTAAGCTAAAAACATAAAAGAGATACATGCCGCAGGGACGAACCCACGTGGCCTAGGAATAATGCAGCCCTGAGGGTGCTCCCAGCTGAAATGAACTTGGAAGATGTCACCTGGTTCCGTTGTAGAGGGGGGTGTTGGAGTAGCTGAAGATGCGCGGTGAAGAGGCCGTCCCTCACGAGCCACCAGGGCCCTGAGCCTCGGGAGGCTCTGGGGGTCCAGGTGGTTCCTTGAGGACTGTCTCCATCTCCGCTAGGACCGCGTGGTGCCTGGCCTCCTGAGCCGCCAGAATGCTCCGCATGTGATGCTGGTAGGTGGCAGCCGCGTTCGGCAGGCCGAAGGGCATGCAAACGTAGCTGTGCGGTGGACCCTCGTAGCATCCCACGTGCGAAGGCCAGAGGCGCTCCTGAGATGCAGCTCGGTTGAGCCTTGGATGTCGACGCAGATGCGCAGCCCACCATCCTCGCCTGGATGGGCAGCCGCGCCGGGTAGGAGGCGATCGCTGTGCATGGTCCTTGCTTCCTGAAGCTCCTGAGTGGTCTTGGCAATGAACTCCTGAACGTTGGGCTTTCCACGCCCCGTGCCTTCCTGAGGGAAACGTGCCGCGAAGCACGCCTCCAAGTGGTGCCCGAGCGCTTCCCTCGTGATGTTGGCGAGGTCTGAGGCCCTCTAAAAGAGAGCCCCCGAGCCCTGCCCAAGGAGGGCACCGAGCGCGCCTTCCTATGCGATGGAAGAAGGCGCCCCAGGCGTGGGCGCTGATCCTGACGCAGCACCGCCCGAGATGCCGACCTCCTGAGGCCTTGAGCGGAGCGGTTGCTTCTTCTTCTTGGGGGTGGCCTCAGGAGGGTTTTCGCCCTTGCTGTATGGATCCTCGATTGTTGCAGCTTGGAAGGCACGCTTGAGGGATCACACTGCATCTCTCTCTTCGCAAGGGACCGTGAAGATTCCGCCGCTTCCTGGCATCTTGAGGACGTTGTAGCCGTGGTGGGTCATCGCAATGAACTTGGTTAGGGCCGGATACCCGAGGATGGCATTGTACGGCAGGTGGATGTGGGCGATGTCGAAGTCGATGAGCTTGGTGCGGTAGTTGTCGCACTATCCGAAGGTGACAGGGAGGCGGACCTGCCCTATTGGGGTGGTGGAACCGTCGGTAACTCCTGAGAAAGGCTTGGTAGGCTGGAGCTGATCGTATGGCACTTGGAGGTTGTCGAACATCTCAACGAACAGGACATTAAGCCCTGCGCCGCCATCGATGAGGGTCCTGGTGACTTGCACGTTGCTGATGACTGGTGAACAGAGCATTGGGAGGACACCAGCAGTAGCCGCACACTTGAGTTGATCTGCCGAGCTGAAGGTGATGGCGCACTTGGACCACCTGAGCGGGCGTGTGGCCTCGAGCTTGGGTAGGACAGCGTTCACCTCGCGAGTGAACTTCTTGAAGATGCGCTCAGAGGCTGGGGCCTGAGCTCCGCCCAAGATGCAAGCGATAGCACGTGGCTCCTGGAAGCCCCCAGCCCCTCGTCCTGATGATGGTCGTCATTCCTTCTTTGCGATGACAGCGGAGGAAGGCCTACGTTACCCTGCGGGCGGTCCTCGCGAGGTTGATCCCTCCAGGTCCCCTCGCGAGGCTGGTCCTGCGAGTGATCCTCACGAGGTCGGTCACGCCACTCCTGGCGAGGGCCACGGTCGTCCCACCGTCCTCCGCCACGTCCTCCTCCTCGGTCGTAGCCCCGGTCGTTGCGCTCGGGGCGTCGACCGAAGCGTCCTTCTCGAACGGCACTGAGCTCCTGGCAGTCGCTGGTGTTGTGGGTGTGGAGGTTGTGGTAGGCACAGAACGGTCGGCTGCCCTTGGATGACTCCGGCTGGTCCCTGCCGCGCTTCGTGTCTGGTTCCGTTGTGAGCACGGCTACTCCCTTGCGCTTCACATCCTTGGCCTTGGTCTTCTTTTCTTCCGGGTCAGCAGCTGGAAGCTCGAGGAGGGAGAGGCGCCCTTCCTCAGCTCTTGCGCACTTGGTTGCCAGGTTGAATAGCTCCAGGGATGTGCACAATTCCTCGTGGATGGTGAGCTCCTCCTTCATCTTGACATCACAGACGCCATCAGAGAACGCTGAGATGATGGCCTCGTCCGTCACCTTGGGGATCTTGAGGCGGGCGTTGTTGAAGCGTTGGATGTATTTCTACAGGGTCTTCCTAGGCTGTTGCTTGATGCGGCGCAGGTCACCCGTGGCCGGGGGGTGGTCGCGAGTGCCCTAGAAGTTGGCGATGAAGCGGCTGCGCATCTCATCCCAGGAGGAGATCAAGCTGGGAGGCAGGTTCAGTGTGGGATCGAAAGTATGTCTAGAGGGGGGGATGATTAGACTACTTGACCAAATAAAAGCTTATCCTTTTCCCAATTTTAGTCTTCGGCAGATTTTAGCTATCTTAGCACAAGTCAAGCAATCTCAACACAATTCAAGCAAGCATGCAAAGAGTATATGAGCAGCGGAAAGTAAAGCATGCAACTTGCAAGAATGTAAAAGGAAGGGTTTGGAGAATTCAAACGCAATTGGAGACACGGATGTTTTTGTCGTGGTTCCGATAGGTGGTGCTATAGTACATCCACGTTGATGGAGACTTCAACCCACGAAGGGTAACGGTTGCGCGAGTCCACGGAGGGCTCCCCACCCACGAAGGGTCCACGAAGGAGCAACCTTGTCTATCCCACCATGGTCGTCGCCCACGAAAGACTTGCCTCACTAGTGGTAGATCTTCACGGAGTAGGTGATCTCCTTGCCCTTACAAACTCCTTGGTTCAACTCCACAATCTTGTTGGAGGCTCCCAAGTGACACCTAGCCAATCTAGGAGACACCACTCTCCAAGAAGTAACAAATGGTGTGTTGATGATGAACTCCTTGCTCTTGTACTTCAAATGATAGTCTCCCCAACACTCAACTCTCTCTCACAGGATTTGGATTTGGTGGAAAGAAGATTCGAGTGGAAAGCAACTTGGGGAAGGCTAGAGATCAAGATTCATATGGTAGGAATGGAATATCTTGGTCTCAACAGAAGTGTAGGTGGTTATCTCTCAGAAAATGCAAGTTGGAAGTGTACGTTCATTCTGATGGCTCTCTCTCCGAATGAAGAGGAGGTGGAGGGGTATATATAGCCTCCACACAAAATCTAACCGTTACACACAACATGCCAAACTCGGTGGGACCATATTGAGAAACTCGGTCAGATCGATTCAGCAAATCTAGTGACCATTAGGATTTTCGGTGGGACTGACATGCAACTTGGTAGGACCAATATGGTTAGGGTTAGGGCATACTGTAGGACCTTGAAGTATGTCTAGAGGGGGGGTTTGATTAGACTACTTGACCAATTAAAAACTTTACCTTTTCCCAATTTTATAGTTTGGCAGATTTTAGCTATCTTGGGACAAGTCAAGCAATCAACACACTATTCAAGCAAGCATGCAAAGAGTATATAGGCAGCGGAAATTAAAGCATGCAACTTGCAAGAATGTAAAGGGAAGGGTTTGGAGGATTCAAACGCAATTGGAGACACGGGTGTTTTTGGCGTGGTTCCGTTAGGTGGTGCTATCGTACATCCACGTTGATGGAGACTTCAACCCACGAAGGGTAATGGTTGCGCGAGTCCACGGAGGGCTCCACCCACGAAGGGTCCACGAAGAACCAACCTTGTCTATCCCACCATGGCCGTCGCCCACGAAGGACTTGCCTCACTAGCGGTAGATCTTCACGAAGTAGGCGATCTCCTTGCCCTTACAAACTCCTTGGTTCAACTCCACAATCTTGTCGGAGGCTCCCAAGTGACACCTAGCCAATCTAGGAGACACCACTCTCCAAGAAGTAACAAATGGTGCGTTGATGATGAACTCCTTGCTCTTGTGCTTCAAATGATAGTCTCCCCAACACTCAACTCTCTCTCATAGGTTTTGGATCTGGTGGAAAGAAGATTTGAGTGGAAAGCAACTTAGGGAAGGCTAGAGATCAAGATTCATATGGTAGGAATGGAATATCTTGGCCTCAACACATGAGTAGGTGGTTCTCTCTCAGAAATGGTAAGTTGGAAGTGTAGGTTTATTCTGGTGGCTCTCTCCACGAATGAAGAGGAGGTGGAGGGGTATATATAGCCTCCACAAAAAATCTAACCGTTACACACAATTTACCAAACTCGGTGGGACCGAATCGTTAAACTCGGTCGGATCAATTTAGTAAACCTAGTGACCGTTATTGATTTTCGGTGGGACTGACATGCATCTCGGTGAGACCGATTCGGTTAGGGTTAGGGCATAACGTAATCTCAGTAAGACCGATTACACAAACTCGGTGAGACCGATTTGGTAATAAGCTTTCCAGAGAGTCGGTCAGGTAAACTCGGTGGGACCGATTTGCTCTTTTCGGTGAGACCGAAATGTTACAAAAGAGAAACAATGAGTTTACATTGCAATCTCGGTGGGACCGATCGCTCACTTCGGTTAGACCAAAATGTTACGAAGGGAAACAGAGAGATTACAATCCCATCTCGGTGAGACCGAGATCCCTATCGGTAAGACCGATTTGCTTAGGGTTTGTGGCAGTGGCTATGACTTTTGGAATCGGTGGCGCCGGATAGGAAGAATCGGTGTGACGGATTTTGGCTTTAGGTTTAGGTCATTTGTGGATGTGAGTAAGTAGCTGAGGGTTTTGGAGCATATCACTAAGCACATGAAGCAAGAGGCTCATTAAGCAACACCTCATCCCTCCTTGATAGTATTGGCTTTTCCTATAGACTCAATGTGATCTTGGATCACTAAAATATAAAATGAAGAGTCTTGAGCTTTTGAGCTTGAGCCAATCCTTTGTCCTTAGTATTTTGAGGGATCCACTTTCATCATCCATGCCATGCCATTCATTGAGCTTTCCTGAAATAACAGTCTTGGAATAGCATTAGCTCAATGAGCTATATGTTGTTATGAATTACCAAAACCACCTAGGGATAGTTGCACTTTCAATCTCCCCCTTTTTGGCAATTGATGACAACCTATAGATCAAAGCTTCGACAAATGATAATAAGATTGAAAAACATCGTCGCTTTGAATAGTATGTGATAAGCAAGAGGTCCCCCTAAATTTGTGCATAGTTTAAGATTTGCTTTGGACTGCAAATGCACAATGAATTAGGCTCATGGGTTACTCTTCCATGTCGCATACATCTTGGTGGAGCGCTCAAAATGATAAAGATTAAATACATGCACTCATCACCAAGCAAAGTGAATGATCACATAGGATAGATAAGATAATATCATCAAACATGCATAAGTGTAGCTTATGATCAAACACATGATCATCAATGTCTCACAACATAGTATCTCAAGCAATGAAAAGAAAACGAGTTTAACCACCAAATCAAAACAAGAGAGAACAAAAGCAACACTCTCTCTCTCGAAGCCTATGATCTATACATTTTTCTCCCCCTTTGGCAACAAGTTACCAAAAAGTTCATAGAAAATGCATAGTGCTAGATCGTCTCTCAGGCTTGATCTTCAGGTGGTGGTGTAGAGATGGCTCCTTGGATGAAGACTTCAGTAGATGTGGATGGAGCTGGAGGAGTAGGTGCTGGAGCTGGTTGCACTGAGGCTGTAGCTGGTGCATATGAAGTTGCTCTTGTGTCTGTCACTGGCACTGCAGCTGATCTCTGAGCTCTAGGCACTCTGGCAAACGCCTCAGTGGTTGTCTTGCCCTTCCTCTCCTGCATATCATCCTGGAGTTGCTCAACAACAGACTGGATCTCAGTGACCTTCACATCCAAGTCATAGAACTTCTGCTCCATGATCCTCTCCAGGCTCTCCTGGTTTTGAGTTAGGGTGGCTAGTCCCTTCTCAATCCTCAGAGTGGATAAAATCAAGTAGCCAAGCTGATCCTGCTTGCTCTTCAAGAAGTACTGAGATGCCTCTATCATTGTTGGCATCTTGGCAGCCTTCTCAGTCCTTGCCTTCTCCTTCTTTGCTTGAGCTTGCACAGAAGATGGTTCATCTTCATCCATAACCACTTGGTTGTACTCAAAATCTGGATAAATAGGCATGTGATCCTTGTCCAACAAGTATGTGCCGGTGCCCATCTTGGAGTTAATCAGCTCCTGGATCTGTGGGGGCATACCCATAACTTCTCTTTTGGTCAGCAGCTGTCCTCTTGATAGTTTCAACTATAAGACTCATGACCTTGAACTTTTGTGGCACATCAAATAAGTGTAGCAGATTTATTGCATGGCCTCTGATCATATTGTGATCACCTTACTTGGGCAAAAGAGTGTGCCTGAGGATCCAGTTGATGGTTGGCAGTTGTCGGTGTCAAAACCGGCGGATCTCGGGTAGGGGGTCCCGAACTGTGCGTCTAGGCGGATGGTAACAGGAGACAAGGGACACGATGTTTTTACCCAGGTTCGGGCCCTCTCGATGGAGGTAAAACCCTACTCCTGCTTGATTGATATTGATGATATGGGTAGTACAAGAGTGGATCTACCACGAGATCAAGGAGGCTAAACCCTAGAAGCTAGCCTATGGTATGATTGTTGTCCTACGGACTAAAACCCTCCGGTTTATATAGACACCGGAGAGGGCTAGGGTTACACAGAGTCGGTTACAATGGTAGGAGATCTAAATATCCGTATTGCCAAGCTTGCCTTCCACGCCAAGGAAAGTCCCATCCGGACACGGGACGAAGTCTTCAATCTTGTATCTTCATAGTCTTGGAGTCCGGCCGATGATGATAGTTCGGCTATCCGGACACCCCCTAGTCCAGGACTCCCTCAGTAGCCCCTGAACCAGGCTTCAATGACGACGAGTCTGGCGCGCATATTGTCTTCGGTATTGCAAGGCGGGTTCCTCCTCCGAATAATTCATAGAAGATTGTGAACACCAGGATAGTCTCCAGCTCTGCAAAATAAATTCCACATACCACCGTAGAGAGAATAACATTTACACAAGTTCAATTTGCTGACGTATTTTGTGGCGTGATGTCACACCACCACCAAGCCTTTACTTGAATCGTTTTTATTATACCACCTCAGCGCGTTTAGCGAAGCGGTTTCCTTGGTACGTCTTGTCGAAGCAGAGACCGTGTTCCCCTTATTCCGGGATTCCCATCAATACGGACGTGGGTAACCCAACCGCGCCATTGATTGTGGCGCTTGGGAGATAAGCGAGTTTTACTAGGCTAGTAGCGACGCATAGTTTCACCCGCCCATATATAAGGGGATAAGGATCCACCTCTTTTACCTACGCCTTCTTCCTCCTTTGCTTATCCATCTCCGTGCACTCGAGCTCCAGCGCCCAAGTTCGCACATCTCACCTCAACCTTCTCCAGCCGTGTCCGGAGCGGGAGGCAAGTGGATGGCCTCCTCCGTTACAGAGGGGCACATCGAGAAGCTGCGCGGCGCCGGATACCTATCCAGCGACATCGCGCACCAGCTGCCCGACGAGGGGCAGCTCATCCCCACCCCCAGGCCCCATGAGAGGGTCGTATTTCTTCCCCACTTCCTCCGCGGACTGGGCTTCCCACTTCACCCCTTTGTCCGGGGGCTCATGTACTACTACGGCCTGGACTTCCACGATCTGGCGCCAAACTTCATCCTCAACATCTCGGCGCTTATCGTCGTGTGTGAGGCCTTCCTCTGCATCCAGCCCCACTTCGGCTTGTGGCTAAAGACCTTCAATGTCAAGCCGAAGGTTGTGAAGGGCAGCCAAGCGGAGTGCGGAGGCGCCATTGTGGGCAAAATGCCCAACGTCACTTGGCTCAAGGGTGCCTTCGTGGAATCCATCAAAGGGTGGCAATCGGGGTGGTTCTACATCACCGAGCCGCGTGACCCTAAATGGGCAGCGGCCCCGAATTCAGATCTGGCATCCCCATGCAGCTCACCTCCTGGAAAGAGAAGGGCTTGGTATGGGGTAGTTCGGAGGAGCTAACCGGACTCCAGTCCTGTCTCCAGACCCTGGTGAACAAGAAGCTTAAGCTTGTCAATGTGATCCAGGTCATGCTCGTCCGCCGGATTCTCCCCTGCCAGCAACGGGCCTTCAATTTATGGGAGTTTGATCCGGCACACCGGACCTTGAGCGGGCTCTTCGACACGACGTACGAAGCTGCCTGGAGGGTGCTGTTCAAGGGCGGAGAAGCCCCCGCATCCGCAACCAAAGATCGCGGGTTCAGCACGCAGCGCCCGGCCGGCAAGGTAGGCTATGTTATCCTTTATGGGACCTTCATTTCTTTCATAGTTTGACTCTATGTGGGATCTAAACTCCCAATGCCTTTAACAAGACTGGCAGAAGACGTCCAAACGGGTTAACTGTCTGGCTCCCCTTCCAGAAGACCCAGCGGACGCCCGTTTGACAGGGCTGCTGGTACCGGCACTCTACGTGGTGCCAGAGAAGAAGTCCAAGAAGAAGGTCACGGGAACCCGAAGGAGTTCCCGGCGTCAGGTGGTATCGGACTCATCGTCCGATGACTCCGAGGCGGACTCCTCCCCTGAGGACGAGGAGGAGAAGAAAGAGGCCTCTCCCCCACCGGGGGGGGGGGGAGAAGAAGAAGAAGGCCTCCCCAACGAGGGAGGCCGAAGGGTCCAAGAAGGGAAGGACCCTTCCCCCGGACTGCTCCGCCAACGTCGGTGACGGCGACGAGGAGTGGCCTTCAAGGGCCAAGCCCCTGGCGAGATCGTAAGTATCCGGACTCCTAGATAGTTTATAATTTTTCATTTTGCCACACGGTGTCTTTCTAATGCCGCATACAACCTGTAGTCCGGCCAAGGACGATCTTCCCGCTTCGTCGAGCGGGTCCTTGGACACGTCGGATATGGATTCTCTCCCGACTGCCTCGACCCCTCGTGACGCTGATGACGCCGAGGTGGGATCCCGGGAAGGGACCCGCCAGGAGGAGGAGGCCCCGGAGGTGCCGCAAGGCAACCTCCCGGACTCTGCACCGGACTCCGCACCGGAACCTGCTGTGGTTCCGGAGTCCGGCGAGCGGCCCCTTCGTAAGAAGGGCAAGACTGTGACACCGGCGGCCTCTGTCCAACCAGAGGCGCCGGATAACTTGCTGGAGGCACTCAACGGCGCTTCCATCGAAGAAGAACACCGCACTATCATGGGTGCGGTGATTCAGAAGGTTCAGCTCGCCAAGAGCGGGCTGACCAAAGCCTGCAGCAGCCTTCTAACAGGCTTTGAGGTAAGAAGTTTAAGATATGTAATATAATACCGCATAGACAGTAGCCCCTGATGCTCGGTTTGGTGTTCGGATAGAAAAGCCGGACTGAGGATCTAAAAAGATATACGCAGGAGTTCTAAAAACTATGTCAATATGGGATTGCAGGCTGCACTGCTGACCTCTGCCGCACTGACTGCGGAGGTCGATGCTTTGAAGCAGAACCTCGAGCGGTCCGAGAGCGAGCTCGGCCGTGCCAAGAAGCAGCTCGAGGACAAGGAAGGTGATTAACACCGTATTAAATTTGTACCTTACAGAAAAGGATTTGGTTGCAAGAAAAATAACAAGGATAACGTGGGTACTGCAGGGGCCACGAACGAAGTGGCGACCCTGAAGGAGGCGGTGTCCGCGGCCGAACGCAATGCAGCCGCGGAACGGGCCGAGCGAGAGAAACAGGAGGCCCGGGTGGCGGTGGTACAGCAAGAGCTCCAGGCTCTCGTGGAAAAGCACGAGAGTTTGGAGCGTGACTTGAAGACTCGAGAGTCCGAGCTTGCGTCGGCTCTTAAGAGTGCCAAAGCCGCCAAGGCCGAAGCCCACAAGGCCCTCCGGGAAATCAATGATTTGAAGAAAATAGCGGTGGGTAAGGCATTTTCCATGCAAAGCAAGCATGTGAATGTGAATTACCTATTACTTACCCGAATTCGGAGCTCTCCAGGAGCATTAGCCGATCTGCCCCGCAGTGTATCTGATGCTGCCGCTTTCTACCAGGACGAGGAGGGGAGCTCGACGGAGAAGGTCTTCTGGTCTCAGTATGCTGAGGCCGGACATCCGGTGCCCCTTAGCGACCAACTGAAGCAGCTGGTCGAGCTCCACAAGGTAGCCGAACAGGCCATGAAGGGCCTCATAGTTCAGCTGTGGCCCAAGGAGGCCGTGCCTGGGAGCTACTTTGGCCTGGTGTGGCGGCTGGTGGACGCATGTCCCTGGGTTGAGGTTGTCAAGCACTCTGCCTGCATTGAAGGTGCCCGTCGGGCCCTTGCCCGTGCAAAAGTGCACTGGGGCAGGATGGATGCTGAGAAGCTGCTGACGGACGCGCCGCCGGCGGGCAAGGATATTGTACGCCCGAAATGTATTATAAGAGTGTCCTGAAGGGTGCCTGCATGATTGCGGGTGAGTGGTCCAAAGATGTAATATTTGAGTAGACTCGCATTTTGTTATCATGTGCGCTGAAGACTTTGTTCATATGCGCTAAGCAACGCTTGTTAATTTAAAATATTACCTTCTGTGCGGCCGTTTATCAAATCTGAGAGATGGCAAGTCGTCGGCTTCAGCCCCCATGCCACTAGTGCTGGGGTGTTTGGGATAAACTTGAGCGCTCTTGTTCCCATGTTTGGGTCCATCTAGGGAGGCGCTCAACACAACGAATGAGGCAACCAGACTTATAATGCTTGAACACTCTCACTTAGCCATAGAATTCTATAATTTTAAATTTCGGCGAAGCCCCTAGTGTTCGGAATACCGAGTTCGGGGCGCTATCCACGCCTGGGCCGGACAAAGCCGGTTCCTCGCTCTAAGCGGCATAAGTCTTTAGGGACTCGAAAAAACCTCTCGAACAGCGACCAACTCTCGCCTTATCATGACGGTCAGTTTTAGCTTTCTCCACTGAGGCACTCACCCAGCTCAACCGGGGCGCAATCGCAGTGGTTCTCCCAGTGCTACCTTAGCCGATACAACGGAACGTAAGGTACCAAAACATGGGAGCCGGGCAAACCCAACTATTGACCCAAGACATGATTCGGAGCCGATGCATATAATGCTATAAGTTCGGGGTGCCGCACTTGTGAAAGTTTTCGGACTTATCACACCATAATGTGGGGAACTTAAGCCCCTGGTGTATTCAGCCATACCAAAGTGTACGGATGCAGCATGTCATAGATGAACATATATATAAGAAAGAAATGCAATTATAAGCAAAAAGTGATGCATTGTTTATTCAAGAAATACTGCCATGAATGCAGAATGATACAAATAGTGCGGTAAGCAAGGGATGGGACTATTAAACATGTCCCCCTCCAGGGGTAGGCTGCGGAATGGTGTGTAAAACAGATTAATGCTCGTAATGGAGACCACCTGAGTGTTCGTCGTAGCCTTTCTCCTTCCCTGGCTGTTGCATCGTGAGTTCGGCAGGTCTACTGCCAGACAAGCCCTCTAGTAAGTGGAGTCCTGTGGATAAGAAAAAAGAAAAAGGATGGCACACTTGGGAGCCCCTGGTGCGGTTAAGCCGCATTCTGGTCTTGTGGTGGTCGTGCCCCTCCCCCTATGCCCATGGTATCTCCAAAGCGTAATGATGTACGCGAAGGACCAATCTTGCAATTTTGCAAGGGCTGGGGTTGGGGCCGCATTGCTACGCGTGCTCGGAACGTGCTAGGTGGTCTTGTTGTAGGTTACTCCGGGTGCGTTTGGCCGTGTCCGGTCGCTTAACGGCCGGACTCGAAAATTGCCTTAAGAGGCCGCTCAGTACTTCTGCCACGAGAGCCGCTGTGTGTTCCTCCGTTCGAAGGGAGCGTTCAGTGTTTCCGTTGACCGTGATGACTCCTCGAGGGCCTGGCATCTTGAGCTTGAGGTATGCGTAGTGCGGCACCACGTTGAACTTTGCAAACGCGGTTCGTCCGAGCAGAGCATGATAGCCGCTGCGGAACGAGACTATATCGAAGATTAACTCCTCGCTTTGGAAGTTATCCGGGGATCCGAAGACCACTTCCAGTGTAACTGAGCCTGTACAATTGGCCTCTACACCCGGTATGACGCCTTTGAAGGTCGTCTTTGTGGGTTTAATCCTTGAGGGGTCTATTCCCATCTTGCGCACTGTATCCTGATAAAGCAGGTTCAGGCTGCTGCCGCCGTCCATCAGGACTCTAGTGAGGTGAAATCCATCGATGATTGGGTCTAAAACCAATGCGGCGAATCCGCCATGGCGGATACTGGTGGGGTGGTCCCTTCGATCAAAAGTGATCGGGCAGGAGGACCATGGGTTTAACTTTGGGGCGACTGGCTCCATCGCGTATACGTTCCTGTGTGCACGCTTCCACTCCCTCTTGGCTATGTGAGTTGCGTATATCATGTTCACCGTCCGCACTTGTGGGGGGAAACCCTTCTGTCCTCTATTGTTCGGCGGCCGGGTCTCTTCCTCGTCATCGCTATGCAGCCCCTTTGTCGGTGTCAAAACCGACGGATCTCGGGTAGGGGGTCCCGAATTGTGCGTCTAGGCGGATGGTAATAGGAGACAAGGGACACGATGTTTTTACCCAGGTTCGGGCCCTCTCGATGGAGGTAAAACCCTACTGCTGCTTGATTGATATTGATGATATGGGTAGTACAAGAGTGGATCTACCACGAGATCAAGGAGGCTAAACCCTAGAAGCTAGCCTATGGTATGATTGTTGTAATGGTTGTGTGTCCTACGGACTAAAACCCTCCGGTTTATATAGACACCGGAGAGGGCTAGGGTTACACAGAGTCGGTTACAATGGTAGGAGATCTATATATCCGTATCGCCAAGCTTGCCTTCCACGCCAAGGAAAGTCCCATCCGGACACGGGACGAAGTCTTCAATCTTGTATCTTCATAGTCTTGGAGTCCGGCTGACGATGATAGTCCGGCTGTCCGGACACCCCCTAGTCCAGGACTCCTTCAGTAGCCCCCAAACCAGGCTTCAACGATGATAAGTCCAACGCGTAGATAGTCTTCGGCGTTGCAAGGCGGGTTCTCCTCCCGATTCCATGTGCTTGCGGAATAGTGTCCGGCTCCCTTGCCAATGTTGCGCTCCTTGGCTTCCACGCCCAATAATGGCCTTCTTCCACGCGTCGCACGAATGCGAAAGGCCAGGGTATCTTTTATGTTTTACCCCCTAGCTGCGCAAATAACCTGCCTATAAGAGAGGCAAGGATCCAGATCCAAACCACACCACCTTCCTTCCGCGAGTACTTATCGGAGCGCCTCTGACCAAAAATCCATTCCATCATGGACCATCGACGCGGCTCCTCCTCTCGCGCTCCCAGCCCTCAGCCAGGAGATTGGGGGAAATGTTCTGTCCCGCACAGCGAGCTGGTGGCACTCTAGGCGGAGGGATATCTTCCTCCAGCCTATATGGTCCTGGTTCGAGCTGGGCTGGCCACCTACAAAGGTGGGAAGCAAGCGGAGGCCGCCCCAAGTCCCAACAAAGGGGAGTGGGTATGCTACGTCCCCTATCTGATAAGGGGGCTCGGATTTCCTGTACATCCATTCCTCCGCGGGCTCCTGGAGTTCTACGGACTCCAGCTCCATCACCTCACACCCGCCTCTATCCTGCATATCGCGGGTTTCGTAGCTCTTTGCGAGCTATTCTTGGGCATCGAGCCCCACTTTGCGCTGTGGAAGAGGCTATTCTGCCTCGTACCCCGATCTCACGGGGGGTCAATATATCAAGTGGGCGGTGCCGAAATATGGCGCATCGCCGGGACCGGATATCCATCCGGAACCCCTAAGAAGGCGTCTGAAGACTGGCCTTCAGAATGGTTCTATGTAGAAGACGCTCCACTGCCGGACCCTGTTCGGATCGGCCTCCCGGAGTTCAGCAATGCTCCTCTGAAGAAACGCCTGAGTTGGCGCCCGCGGAGCCCTCAGCTGGAGGAGGACAAGAGCGTCCATTATTTGATGGGCCGGATAAGATTACTGGCCCATTCCGGACTGACCATGATTGGAGTCATGGCCACGTGCATTATGCGGGGGGTGCAGCTGCTGCAATACAGGGGCCACCCCATGTGGGATTTCAACGGGGAGAATGACGCCACTCATCACGGCCGCCAAGGGCCGGGATCGGCCGGAGATCTGGTGAAGATTCTATCCGGCCTGTACAAGGGGGAGAAGGAGGACTTCCTCCAGACGAGCCCATTGAATGGGTTCTCCATGAACAACCCTCGGAGCTGGGTAAGCGGATGTTCATTTATCCGATCCACACTTTCAGGGTTAAGTGCCTTACTTTATGATTTTGACGCAGGACCTGCGCCGGACTGTGGAGAGCATACATAGTCCGGCCCCATAGCCCGAGGATCCAGAAAGATCCCTTGATCCGTCCTCCGAAGAGGATCCGGACATAAAGGTGGAGCTAATTGACGGGGTGTTTTACCAGCTCAGCATGGATAATGCTCTAGTCGCCATTACGGCTGACTACCCCGGCCTATCTCCGACTCCCCAGGTGATTGTGACCGAAGTCCTGACACCATTATTTCGTCCTTGCGCATTTCTGACCACTGTATATGATGGTGTCTCGCAGGAGGTACCTTCAAGGCAGGAAGCCGAACCTACGGCGGCTAACCCACAGGGGTCAGTCCGGCCCCGCAGGCGGAAGAGGGGTGCGGTACAAATCGAATCGTCACCGCAACGGTATAGCTCGCAACCATTGTTTAGAACAAAGCTCCTAGGAGGCGTTTGAATGCTCATAACCTTTGCAGGAGAAAGAGTGCTCGCCGTACTGCGGGCGGTGAGGTTGCCAACCAAGCCTCCGCCAGCCAGGCTCCAGCACCTGGTCAGGAGGGGGAGGCGAGCGCAATGCGCGAGCCGGATACTCCTCCAACGGAGGATGCCGACAGACTGTCCGCCACCAAGTCTGAGGTGGAGAGCGCCATGAACCATAGGCGCCGCCGGACAGTTTTTCGTGACGCGTGCTTTTTCCCTGAGGCGTTGAATGCCTTTAATGCGGGGGACGCGCACCTCCACGCTACTCAAGATGGTTTGACCAGAGCCGCGGAGCAGTATGTAAAAGACATACGGGTAAGAGATTTTAATGGTTATATATGCCAGTAGCCCCCGAGACTTAAAATAGTTAAAATAACTGATTTAAGGATCATTTGGTATGCAGGAACTTTCAGAGAAGAATACCCAGTTGTCCCAGGAGCTAGAAGAGTGCAAGGCCCAACTCGAGGCCGCACTAGCTGCCGCAGGAGAAAACACAGAGACCCCTCCTGGTAACACATTATTTCAAAAAGATAAGCGGTGTGCGGCGTGCATGTAAGTCTGACAATGACATTGCAGGTGTTGCCGGACTGGATCCGGACAAGAAACAACTACTGCGCCAGCTAAAGGCCGGCGAGAGGGTGCTGACGAAGGTGCAGCAGGAAAGGAACAAACTCCAGGATGCCCACGCCCAGCTTGGAGAGGAGCTGAAAGGTGTTCGGGCCGAGCTGTCTGGCTCCATGAAGGAGAATCAGCGGCTTCGTCGCGACATCTATAGTAAGTGCTTGAGCGAACTCCTTTGAAAAGAAGAGTTCGGCGAGGAAGTCGATTGACAGAAATATGTCTGTAGGTGTGCTCACAGGTCGCCCTGCAGAGGAGATGTCCGTATCAACGGGTGATCAACTTCCCGAGCTGGTGCAACTGCTCGAACGAGTTCGGCAGGCGATGAGCGGCGTCGTCCAGGCGTTATGGCCGTCCCTCTCCCTACCCGAGGGCCTTGGAGAGCTTGCGGAGAAGCTTCAGGGAGCGCGGCAGGGCTTCCATTTATGGAAGATACCGGCCTGCCGCCAAGGTGCTAGGGAGGCCTGGGCCATGGTGAAGACGCGGTACAAGAAGGCGGATCCCAACCACATGGCCGAGGTCGGACCTGTGGGGCCCGATGGGAAGGAGATCCCTGTGAGTTTAGTGTATGGCCAAGTAGAGTTGGCCGCTAAGTACTCCCAACAGGACTGTAAATTAGACAGCCTGTTAGATGGGATTGAGGAGGAATACAGTCAGTAGATTTGACAATGTATTGTAAAATGACATGTAAAATGCCTTCTAGCCGGATTGTAGATCGTTTGTCTTTGCCGACCTTTTCGCTTCAACCTCGGGACCCTAGAGTCTGGAGTGTGTCCGAATACCTTCTCGGTTAAGAAACAACCGGGGCATGCATGGAGACCAGGCGTAGGGGTCATTAGTGCTTTATCAGACAAGTGCCCAACTAGTTATGTTATATTACATGGTTAGTAAGAAACATCTTCCAGGGAGAATAGTTCCGTTAAGGGTTCCTTTCCCTGGGAGGCATGCCCTCAAGTGCATGTCCGGACTGGGAAAATAGCAGAAAAACATCTGGGGGCAGATAAATAAATAGGTAAAAAATCATCTTTCAAGTCACCGACCGAATATTCTCTTAAGAACGCTAGCTTTCGGCTTCACCCAGTCTGAGGTACACATCCGGCTGACCCGGCAGTAACAATCGCAGAGGTGCTCCCTTTACCTCCTAGCCGAACAATCGGGAACGTAGGGGTAAGCACAGGAGCCAGGCAACCTAGCTTGGCCAAAACTTAAGTCATATCGATGCATATAATGGTGAATAAAAGGTACATGTGGAAGTTTGACACATGTGCTGGGCGTGAAGCCCTTATATGTAAGCTTCTGGTAAAGAAGCCCCCAGGTATAATGAGTGCGGGTAGCACATCAAGTGTGTGCGAACAATGCGCAAGTAGGCCTTCAAGGGCTTTTATGAAAAGGGTGAGAGAAGAGAGAGAACAGAAAGATAGCTAAAGTGTAAAAAATTTGGACGGGGGAAGGAGACGAACTCTTAGTCCGGCGCTAGGCGTAGAATCGTCGGAGGCGGGCTGCATTCCATGGGTTCGGCTCGTTTATCCGATGCATTTCGTAGACGGTACGCTCCGCCGGTCAGGACTTGATCGATAATGAAGGGCCCCTCCCATTTGGGCTGGAGCTTGTCCTTTTTCTTGTCCAGCAGGCATAGAACTAGTTCGCCAACATTGTAAGTCTTAGCCCGTACTTCTCTGCTTTGGTATCTTCGGGCCTGCTGTTGATAGAATGCGGAACGAGCCTTGGCGACGCCGCGTTCTTCCTCCAATGCATCCAAGCTGTCCTGCCGATCCAGCTCGGCTTCTCTTTCTTCGTACATGCGCACTCGGGGTGAGTCATGAATGATGTCGCAGGGCAGAACTGCCTTTGCGCCGTATACCATAAAAAATGGTGTAAATCTGGTAGTACGGTTTGGCGTTGTCCGCAGCCCCCAAAGTACGGAGTCAAGCTCCTCTACCCAGTGCGTGTCAGATTTTGTAAGGGACCGCACTAGTCTGGGTTTGATGCCGCTCATTATTAGACCATTTGCTCATTCCACTTGACCGTTGGTTTGAGGATGATAGACTGAGGCGTAATCGAGCTTAATGCCCATATTTTGGCACCATAGTTTAACCTCGTCGGCCGTGAAGTTCGTGCCGTTATCGGTAATGATGCTATGGGGGACACCATAACGATGTACTACCCCGGATATAAAGTCTATCACTGGTCCGGACTCTGCCGTTTTAACTGGCTTGGCCTCTATCCATTTGGTGAATTTGTCCATCATGACCAATAGGTACCTTTGCTTGTGGGTTCCACCTTTAAGGGGTCCAACCATGTCAAGCCCCCAGACCGCAAACGGCCAGGTAATGGGTATAGTTTTGAGGGCGGTGGGTGGCATATGGCTCTGATTAGCAAAGAGCTGACAACCAACGCATCTTTGGACTAAGTCCTGAGCATCTGCCCGGGCCGTCGGCCAATAAAATCCTGTACGGAAGGCCTTGCCTACAAGGGCCCGGGCTGCTGCATGGTGTCCGCCTAGTCCGGCATGAATTTCAGTCAGAAGGTTTCGCCCTTCCTCTCGGAGATACACCTTTGAAGGACTCCGGTTGTGCTTTTCTTATACAGTTCCCCCTCGTGTACCTTGTAGGCTTTAGATCACCGAACTATGCAGCGGGCCTCATTTTGGTCCTCGGGAAGTTCCTGCCTAATTAAGTAGGCTAGGAATGGCTCTGTCCACGGGGCAATTACTACCATTATTTCGTGGGCTGAAGGTGTTATTTCGTCGGCTGAGCCGCCGATTATGTCAGACTGTTCTGTATTGGGCAGTGCGGCTGCTTCCGGGTTGTTATTTCCGGACTCCTCTTCCCATAGTACGGATGGCTTAAAGAGCCGTTCCAGGAAGATGTTTGGAGGTACAGTGTCGCGTTTCGCACCAATGCGTGCCAATACGTCGGCTGCTTGGTTATTATCCCGGGCTACGTGGTGGAATTCAAGTCCTTCGAACCGGGCTGACATTTTTAGGACAGCGTTACGATAGGCTGCCATCTTCGGATCTTTGGCGTCAAAGTCTCCATTTACTTGGGATATTGCGAGGTTTGAATCCCTGCGCACCTCTAGGCGTTGAATGCCCATGGAGATTGCCATCCGGAAGCCATGTAGGAGGGCCTCATATTCGGCTGCATTGTTGGAGTCCGTGTACATTATCTAAAGTACGTATTGGACTGTATCCCTGGTTGGGGACGTCAATACGACGCCAGCCCCCAAGCCGGCCAACATTTTGGAGCCGTCAAAATGCATAGTCCAATTAGAGTATGCGCCGTACTCTTTAGGGAGTTCGGCTTCAGTCCATTCGGCGACAAAGTCGGCCAAGACTTGCGACTTTATAGCTCGCCGGGGTTTGTAAGTTATATCAAATGATAAGAGCTCAATGGCCCATTTCGCAATCCTGCCCGTTGCATCACGGTTGTTTATAATGTCGTTGAGGGGCACTTCGGAGGCCACTGTTATCGAACACTCTTGAAAGTAGTGTCGGAGCTTCCGAGATGCCATGAACACTGCGTACGCTATCTTTTGATAGTGCAGGTAGCAGGACTTGCAGGGAGTTAAGACAGTGGATACGTAGTACACTGGTTTTTGAAAAGGGAATTTATGCCCTTCTATTTCTCGTTCGACGAGGAGCACCGGGCTTACAACTTGATGTGTTGCCGCGATATATAACAACATTGGTTCGCCCAAGTTAGGCGCGGCCAGAGCCGGATTTGTTGCCAATATGGCTTTTATTTCTTTGAGTCCGGCAGTGGCAGCATCCGTCCACTCGAAGTGTTCGGTGCGCCTGAGGAGGCGATAGAGGGGCAATGCCTTTTCTCCCAAACGGGAGATGAAGCGGCTTAGAGCCGCCACACATCCAGTCAATTTTTGTATTTGTTTGAGGTCTTTTGGAATGTCGAGCTGTGACAGAGCTCGGATCTTAGCTGGGTTTGCTTCAATTCCTCTACTGGATATGATGAAGCCCAGGAGCTTTCCGGCTGGTACGCCGAAAACACATTTTTCCGGATTCAGCTTGATGTCATATGCTCGGAGGTTGTCGAATGTGAGCCTCAAATCGTCTACTAGGGTTTCGACGTGTTTGGTTTTGACGACTACATCGTCTACGTATGCCTCTACTGTTTTGCCGATCTGGTAGCCAGACATGTCTGAATCATGCGCTGATATGTTGCGCCGGCGTTTTTGAGCCCGAAGGGCATTGTGTTGAAGCAGAATGGTCCATATGGAGTAATGAATGCCGTTGCGGCTTGGTCTGCCTCCGCCATCTTAATTTGATGGTAACCGGAGTATGCGTCAAGGAAGCACAATGAATCGTGCCCTGCAGTAGCATCGATTATTTGGTCGATGCGGGGAAGAGGGAAGGGGTCCTTTGGGCAGGCCTTGTTGAGGTCTTTAAAATCGACACATAGGCGCCAGGATTTATCCTTCTTTGGTACCATTACCAGGTTTGCTAGCCAGTCCGGATGTTTGATGTCTCTGATGAATCCGGCTTCCAGTAGTTTGGCTAGCTCTTCTCCCATTGCCTGTCTTTTGGGTTCGGAAAATCGCCGAAGAGCCTGTTTGACTGGCTTGAATCCTTTTAGGATGTTTAGGCTGTGTTCTGCCAATCTGCGTGGGATTCCTGGCATATCTGAAGGGTGCCAGGCAAAGATGTCCCAATTTTCCCGAAGGAATTCTCGCAGTGCGACATCTACATCAGGGTTCAACTGTGCCCCGATGGAGGCCGTCTTTGTTGGGTCCGTTGGATGGAACTAGAATTTGACTATTTCATCCGCTGGTTTAAAAGAGGTGGACTTGGATCTCTTGTCGAGTATCACATCGTCCCTATTGACCGTAGAGCGCAGCGCCGTGAGTTCTTCTGCCGCTAGGGCTTCAGATAGTGCCTCCAGGGCTAATGCGGCTGTTTTGTTTTCGGCGCGGAGTGCTATGTCTGGATCACTAACGAGAGTGATTATTCCGCCGGGCCCAGGCATCTTGAGCTTCATGTACCCGTAATGGGGTATGGCTTGAAAAATTGTGAATGCCTCTCGTCCTAATATGGCGTGATATCCGCTACTGAACGGGGCCACTTGGAACGTGACCTCTTCGGACCTGTAATTGTTCGGCGAGCCAAACACCACATCGAGTGTGATTTTTCCTGTGCAGTGCACTTCCCGACTGGGGATTATTCCTCTAAAGGTTGTGCTGCTTCGCTCAATGCGGCTCCAGTCTATTTCCATTTTTTGAAGAGTTTCCTCGTAGATGAGGTTTAGTCCGCTGCCGCCATCCATGAGTACGTTGGTAAGGCAAAAGCCATCCACTGTTGGACTGAGAACCAATGCGGCTGGTGCTCGGGCTGTTCTGAACTTAGGTTCGTCGCTGGCGTTGAAGGTGATGGCCGTGTCGCTCCATGGATTTGTTGTTGCTACTTGGTAGACTTCGGCGAGGCTGCGGATTGTACGTTTTCGCATATTATTCGATGCGAAAGTCTCGAAGACTGTTGCCACCGTACTGGTATTATTGGAGTGGCTGTCCGGGGCTAGAAGCTCTTCGCCACTTTTGGCCACCTGCCGCAATATCCAACATGCTCGGAGGCTATGTGTTAGAGTGGCGCCTTCTGTATTGTGAATTTTACAGGGTCCGTTGAGCCATCCTTCCAGTACGGTTCCGTGCCCTTTATGGGGTTTTGGCTTTTTGGCTTTTGTGCCTGTTGCCTGAGTGTGATGCACCCTTTTACTTCGGACTAGGGTTGTATTCGGGGCCGGATTGTCCCAAAACTTAGTTTCGGTTTTCCGAAAACTCTCCATCGCACAGTACTTTCGTGCTATGGACGCCAGATCGGCAAAGCGTGTAATTTCGCGACGACTGACGGTGTTCAAAATTCCCTCGTCTGTGCAATTATTGCAAAAAATTGAAATTGCGTTTTCCTCTCGGCTGTCCTTTATCCTGTCCATGACCTGGAGGAATCTGGCCCAGTAATGATGTACTGTCTCAGCGGGCTCTTGCCGGATTTGAGATAGATCGCATATGTCTGGGTGGGTTGGTGGAATTGAGTCCGGAACCCTGCCCATCTTGAGGCTCAAAAGCCGAGAAGTTTCTGAATTTGGAAGCTTGGATTGTTGGACGTTGTCCAACGAGTCCGGTCTGATGCCTGACTTTAGGTTCAGTGCTTGACCGAAGTCCGTCCTTCTGTGGGAATCCGGCATGAAGGGCTCGGAAGTCCGAACATGGCTAGTTTTCAATACAGGAGAAGAGTTGCCGCATTGTTCCTCCACCACCGCAACATGGTGGGTAGCCTGGGGAGAGTTAATCTCTCTTAGATCGGTTTTAAGCCCAATCTGATTGTAGTCTGTAGCGACTCCCAGGGCGGCGATGCGATCCAAGAGCTCGTTTACGGACGAGAGCTCTATTGGATCCAACTGCTCGGCGAATTCCGAGTTGACATGAAGATTGCTTTTGATGACCCGAGAGGTCATCGTCGAAGCGGTGGCCGAACGGGCGGTCATGAGAAAACCACCCAGCCGGATAGTTTGGCCAGCGGCCAAGGCTCCTTTGGCGAAGATACCATCTTTGAAGATGGGAAGAGGCATCCTTCCTATCGGTGACGGCACAGAGGAAATCTCAATGAAAGCACCAATGTCGGTGTCAAAACCGGCGGATCTCGGGTAGGGGGTCCCGAACTGTGCTTCTAGGCGGATGGTAACAGGAGACAAGGGACACGATGTTTTTACCTAGGTTCGGGCCCTCTCGATGGAGGTAAAACCCTACTCCTGCTTGATTGATATTGATGATATGGGTAGTACAAGAGTGGATCTACCATGAGATTAAGGAGGCTAAACCCTAGAAGCTAGCCTATGGTATGATTGTTGTAATCGTTGTGTGTCCTACGGACTAAAACCCTCCGGTTTATATAGACACCGGAGAGGGCTAGGGTTACATAGAGTCGGTTACAATGGTAGGAGATCTATATATCCGTATCGCCAAGCTTGCCTTCCACGCCAAGGAAAGTCCCATCCAGACACGAGACGAAGTCTTCAATCTTGTATCTTCATAGTCTTGGAGTCCGGCTGACGATGATAGTCCGGATGTCCGGACACCCCCTAGTCCAGGACTCCCTCACCCTTGTCATTGTTTTCGGCAATTAACTTACCTTCCTGCTTGAATACCCAACAATCCCTGTTGGTGTGATTGGCTGGCTTTTCGGGGGTGCCGTGTATCTGGCACGAGCGATCGAGTATTTGGTCCAAGTTGGATGGACCCGGAGTAGTTCTTTTGAATGGCATTTTCCGCTGACCGGGTTTAGAGTCTCTGAATCCGGCGTTGACTGCCGTATCCTCAGTGTTATCGCCGTTAACGCGGCGTTTGTTTTTGTTGCGACGCGACCTGCCATTGCGGTCCTTGGTATCCGGACTGCCAGAATTTTTGCTGAGGTTGTTACTGCGGGCTAGCCAGCTGTCCCCTCCCGCGCAAAAGCGGGTCATGAGTGATGTGAGGGCTGCCATGGATTTCGGCTTTTCCTGTCCTAGGTGCCGGGCCAGCCACTCGTCGCGGATGTTATGTTTGAAGGCTGCGAGGGCCTCTGCATCCGGACAGTCGACGATTTGATTTTTCTTTGTTAAGAACTGTGTCGAGAACTGTCTGGCCGATTCGTCTGGCTGCTGAATTATGTGGCTTAGGTCATCGGCGTCTGGTGGTCGCACATATGTGCCCTGGAAGTTGTCAAGGAATGCGGCTTCCAGGTCTTCCCAACACCCAATTGATTCTGCTGGCAAGCTGTTAAGCCAATGCCGAGCTGGTCCTTTAAGCTTGAGTGGGAGATATTTGATGGCGTGAAGATCGTCACTGCGGGCCATGTGGATATGAAGGAGATAGTCTTCGATCCAAACCGCGAGGTCTGTTGTGCCATCATAGGATTGAATGTTCACAGGTTTAAACCCTTCGGGGATTTGATGACCCATCACTTCATCTGTGAAGCACAGTGGGTGTGCGGCGCCTCTATATTGGGCTATATCACGATGTAGCTCAAACAAGCTTTGTCTATTGTGTTCGGCCTGGCCGGACTTGCTGTGTCCGGTGCGACGGTTGTCGTCGCGTGCCATGGGGCGCCCACGCGATCCGTAGATCGATCTTGATTGTCTTTCCTTATCCTCCAATATGTCTCGCAAGTCCGGAGCATTCCCCTGTGGCCTTGTGCTTTTCGAGTGATGCCGGGGTACGGTTCTAGTGGACGGCCTGAAGGCCTCTCAATCGCGGCCACGAGGTGGTCGGTCAGCCGTATTGTGCTCTGGTGATGCAGGTTTATATGCCTCCTCCTCTAATCGGGGGAGCAACTTGTGTTTGGGGTAGCTTTTGGAGGGGCGTTCGAGTTCATACTCTTCGGCCGCAAGGACTTCAGTCCATCTGTCGGCTAGCAGGTCTTGATCAGCTCTAAGCTGTTGCTGCTTTTTCTTTAGGCTGTTGGCCGTGGCCATTAGCCTGCGTTTGAAACGCTCTTGTTCGACGGGATCCTCAGGCACGACGAATTCGTTGTCGTCGAGGCTTGCCTCGTCTCCGGAGGGAGGCATGTAATTATCATCCTCTACCTCTTTGTCTGCCGCTCTCTCATGAGGGCTGGCTTCTCCGTCCTCCTGTGCTGAATCTTGCTGGAGGGGGTTGTCTTTGACACTCTCTGGGGTGTTATTATCTCCGATGCCGGAATCTCCATTCTTGCTGTGGCGGGATTTAGAGCGGCGCCGCTGACGCCGACGCTTGGGCTGTTTCTTGGAGGAATCTGCCTCCGCTGCTTCTTCGCCATTCCCATCCTTTGGGATGTCCACCATGTATATGTCGTATGACGAGGTGGTCTACCAGTGCCCCGTAGGCGCTGTTTCTTGGTCGTCTCAGGCATCGTCGTCCATACCGTCGATGTCTTCGGAGTCATAGTCTACCATGTCGGTTAGATCGTCGACAGTGGCTACAAAGTGGGTGGTGGGTGGGCTTTGAATTTCTTCGTCGTCCGCATCCCAACCCTCCAGACCGCAATTCGGCTAGGGCTTTCCTGATAGCGAGAGACACCTTAGCAAATTCAGAATGTCGCCAAAAGGTGAGTGTTGAAAGATGTCCGTGGCGGTGAACTCCATGATCGGCGCCCAATCGGATTCGATTGTTGGGGGCGCAGGAGGTTCGGAGTCCGGCGAGGAGTCCGGCACCTCGGAGTCACGAGCGTCGCAAGGGAAAAGGTCAGTATTCGGCTCCATCACTGTAGAGGTTGCAGCCCCGAGGCGGTGTCTAGCCACCCACCCTCGATCTGCGCGGTCGGCTCCGAATTAAGGATCGGAGCGGACTCATGTGCGGCCTCCAGGGCACTGTCCGGCAGCAGAGCTAAATCATGCCCATCGAGACAGTGCGGCACGCTCGGCTGTGGCTTGAATCCATCGAAGATCAAGTCTCCGCGGATGTCAGCCGTGAAGTTTAGCCTTCCAAGTCTGACCTGATGGCCAGGGGCGTAGCTTTCGATCTACTCCAGATGGCCAAGCAAATTGGCCCGCAGTGCAAAGCCGCCAAATACGAAGATCTCTCCGGGGAGAAAAGTCTCACCCTGGACTGCGTTGTTGTTGATGATCGAAGGAGCCATCAAGCCTATCGGTGACGACACATAGGAACTCTCAATGAAAGCACCGATGTCGGTGTCAAAACCGGCGGATCTCGGGTAGGGCGTCTCGAACATTGCGTCTAGGCGGATGGTAACATGAGACAAGGGACACGATGTTTTTACCCAGGTTCGGGCCCTCTCGATGGAGGTAAACCCCTACTCCTGCTTGATTGATATTGATGATATGGGTAGTACAAGAGTGGATGTACCACGAGATCAAGGAGGCTAAACCCTAGAAGCTAGCCTATGGTATGATTGTTGTTGTGATTGTTGTCCTACGGACTAAAACCCTCCGGTTTATATAGACACCAGAGAGGGCTAGGGTTACACAGAGTCGGTTACAATGGTAGGAGATCTACATATCCGTATTGCCAAGCTTGCCTTCCACGCCAAGGAAAGTCCCATCCGAACACGTGACAAAGTCTTCAATCTTTTATCTTCATAGTCTTGGAGTCCGGCCGATGATGATAGTTCGGCTATCTGGACACCCCCTAGTCCAGGACTCCCTCAGTAGCCCCTGAACCAGGCTTCAATGACGACGAGTCCGGCGCGCATATTGTCTTAGGTATTGCAAGGCGGGTTCCTCCTCCGAATATATCATAGAAGATTGTGAACACCAGGATAGTGTCCGGCTCTGCAAAATAAATTCCACATACCACCGTAGGGAGAATAATATTTACACAAGTTCAATCTGCTGACGTATTTTGTGGGGTGATGTCACACCACCACCAAGCCTTTACTTGAATCGTTTTTATTATACCACCTCAGCGCGTTTAGCGAAGCGGTTTCCTTGGCATGTCTTGTCGAAGCAGAGATCGTGTTCCCCTTATTCCGGGATTCCCATCAATACGGACGTGGGTAACCCAACCGCGCCATTGATTGCGGCGCTTGGGAGATAAGCGAGATTTACTAGGCTAGTAGGGACGCATAGTTTCATCTGCCCATATATAAGGGGATAAGGATCCACCTCTTTTACCTACGCCTTCTTCCTCCTTGGCTTATCCATCTCCGCGCACTCGAGCTCCAGCGCCCAAGTTCGCACATCTCACCTCAACCTTCTCCAGCCATGTCCGGAGCGGGAGGCAAGTGGATGGCCTCCTCCGTTACGGAGGGGCACATCGAGAAGCTGCGCGGCGCCGGATACCTATCCAGCGACATCGCGCACCGGCTGCCCGACGAGGGGCAGCTCATCCCCACCCCCAGGCCCCATGAGAGGGTCATAGTTCTTCCCCACTTCCTCCGCGGACTGGGCTTCCCACTTCGCCCCTTTGTCCGGGGGCTCATGTACTACTACAGCCTGGACTTCCACGATCTGGCGCCAAACTTCATCCTCAACATCTCGGCGTTTATCGTCGTGTGCGAGGCCTTCCTCTGCATCCAGCCCCACTTTGGCTTGTGGCTAAAGACCTTCAATGTCAAGCCGAAGGTTGTGAAGGGCAGCCAAGCGGAGTGCAGAGGCGCCATGGTGGGCAAAATGCCCAACGTCACTTGGCTCGAGGGTGCCTTCGTGGAATCCATCAAAGGGTGGCAATCAGGGTGGTTCTACATCACTGAGCCGCGTGACCCTAAATGGGCAGCGGCCCCCGAATTCAGATCTGGCATCCCCATGCAGCTCACCTCCTGGAAAGAGAAGGGCTTGCTATGGGGTAGTTCGGAGGAGCTAACCGGACTCCAGCCCTGTCTCCAGACCCTGGTGAACAAGAAGCTTAAGCTTGTCAATGTGATCCAGGTCATGCTCGTCCGCCGGATTCTCCCCTGCCAGCAACGGGCCTTCAATTTATGGGAGTTTGATCCGGCACAGCACCGGACCTTGAGCGGGCTCTTCGACACGACGTACGAAGCTGCCTGGAGGGTGCTGTTCAAGGGCTGAGAAGCCCCCGCATTCGCAACCGAAGATCGCGGGTTCAGCACGCAGCGCCCGGCCGACGAGGTAGGCTATGTTATCCTTTATGGGACACTCATTTCTTTCATAGTTTGACTCTATGTGGGATCTAAACTCCCAATGCCTTTAACAGGACTGGTAGAAGACGTCCGGACAGGTTAACTGTCCGGCTCCACTTCCAGAAGATCCAGTGGACGCCCATTTGACAGGGCTGCTGGTACCGGCACTCTATGTGGTTCCGGAGAAGAAGGCCAAGAAGAAGTCCACGGGAACCCGAAGGAGTTCCCGGCGTCAGGTGGTATCGGACTCATCGTCCGATGACTCCGAGGTGGACTCCTCCCCTGAGGACGAGGAGGAGAAGAAAGAGGCCTCTCCCCCAGCGGGGGGGGGGGGGGGAGAAGTAGAGGAAGGCCTCCCCAACGAGGGAGGCCGAAGGGTCCAAGAAGGGAAGGACCGTTCCCCCGGACTGCTCCGCCAACGTCGGTGACAGCGACGAGGAGTGGCCTTCAAGGGCCAAGCCCCTGGCGAGATCGTAAGTATCCGGACTCCTAGATAATTTATAATTTCTCATTTTTCCACACGGTGTCTTTCTAATGCCGCATACAACCTGTAGTCCGGCCAAGGACGATCTTCCCGCTTCGTCGAGCGGGTCCTTGGACACGTCGGATATGGATTCTCTCCCGACTGCCTCAACCCCTCGTGACGCTGACGAGCCGAGGTGGGATCCCGGGAAGGGACCCGCCAGGAGGAGGAGGCCCCGGAGGTGCCGCAAGGCAACCTCCCGGACTCTGCACCGGACTCCGCACCGGAACCTGCAGTGGTTCCGGAGTCCGGCGAGCGGCCCCTTCGTAAGAAGGGCAAGACTATGACACCGGCGGCCTCTGTCCAACCAGAGGCGCCGGATAACTTTCTGGAGGCGCTCAACGGCGCTTCCATCGAAGAAGAACACCGCACTATCATGGGTGCAGTGATTCAGAAGGTTCAGCTCGCCAAGAGTGGGCTGACCGAAGCCTGCAGCAGCCTTCTAATAGGCCTTGAGGTAAGAATTTTAAGATATGTAATATAATACCGCATAGACAGTAGCCCCTGATGCTCGGTTCGGTGTTCGGATAGAAAAGCCGGACTGAGGATCTAAAAAGATATACGTAGGAGTTCTAAAAAATATGTCAATATGGGATTGCAGGCTGCGCTGCTGACCTCTGCCGCATTGATTGCGGAGGTCGATGCTTTGAAGCAGAACCTCGAGCGGTCCGAGAGCGAGCTCGGCCGTGCCAAGAAGCAGCTCGAGGACAAGGAAGGTGATTAACACCGTATTAAATTTGTACCTTACAGAAAAGGATTTGGTTGCAAGAAAAATAACAAGGATAACGTGGGTACTGCAAGGCCACGAACGAAGTGGCGACCCTGAAGGAGGCGGTGTCCGTGGCTGAACGCAATGTAGCCGCGGAACGGGCCGAGCGAGAGAAACAGGAGGTGCGGGTGGCGGCGGTACAGCAAGAGCTCCAGGCTCTTGTGGAAAAGCATGAGAGTTTGGAGCGTGACTCGAAGACTCGAGAGTCCGAGCTTGCGTCGGCTCTTGAGAGTGCCAAAGCCGCCAAGGCCGAAGCCCACAAGGCCCTCCGAGAAATTGATGATTTGAAGAAAATAGCGGCGGGTAAGGCATTTTCCATGCAAAGCAAGCATGTGAATGTGAATTACCTATTACTTACCCGAATTCAGAGCTCTCCAGGAGAGTTCGCAGAACTGCCCCGCAGTGTATCCGATGCTGCCGCTTTCTACCGGGTCGAGGAGGGGAGCTCGACAGAGAAGGTCTTCTGGTCTCAGTATGCTGAGGCCGGACATCCGGTGCCCCTTAGCGACCAGCTGAAGCAGCTGGTCGAGCTCCACAAGGTAGCCGAACAGGCCATGAAGGGCCTCATAGTTCGGCTTTGGCCCAAGGAGGCCGTGCTTGGGAGCTACTTCGGCCTGGTGCGGCGGCTGGTGGACGCGTGTCCCTCGGTTGAGGTCGTCAAGCACTCCGCCTGCATTGAAGGTGCCCGTCGGGCCCTTACCCGTGCAAAAGTGCACTGGGGCAGGATGGATGCTGAGAAGCTGCTGACGGACGCGCCGCCGGCGGGCAAGGAGTATCGTACGCCTGAAATGTATTATAAGAGTGTCCTGAAGGGTGCTCGCATGATTGCGGGTGAGTGCTCCAAAGATGTAATATTTGAGTAGACTCGCATTTTGTTATCCTGTGCGCTGAGGACTTTGTTCATATGCGCTAAGCAACGCTTGTTAATTTAAAATATTACCTTCTGTGCGGCCGTTTATCAAATCTGAGAGATGGCAAGTCGTCGGCTTCAGCCCCCATGCCACTAGTGCTGGGGTGTTCGGGATAAACTTGAGCGCTCTTGTTCCCATGTTTGGGTCCATCTAGGGAGGCGCTCAACACAACGAATGAGCCAGCCGGACTTATAATGCTTGAACACTCTCACTTAGCCATAGAATTCTATAATTTTAAATTTCGGCGAAGCCCCTAGTGTTCGGAATACCGAGTTCGGGGCGCTATCCACGCCTGGGCCGGACAAAGCCGATTCCCCGCTCTAAGCGGCATAAGTCTTTAGGGACTCAAAAAAACCTCTCGAACAGCGACCATCTCTCGCCTTATCATGACGGTCAGTTTTAGCTTTCTCCACTGAGGCGCTCGCCCAGCTCAACCGGGGCGCAATCGCAGTGGTTCTCCCAATGCTACCTTAGCCGATACAACGGAACGTAAGGTACCAAAACATGGGAGCCGGGCAAACCCAACTATTGACCCAAGACATGATTCGGAGCCGATGCATATAATTCTATAAGTTCGGGGTGCCGCACTTGTGAAAGTGTTCGGACTTATCACACCATAATGTGGGGAACTTAAGCCCCTAGTGTATTCAGCCGTACCAAAGTGTACGGATGCAGCATGTCATAGATGAACATATATATAAGAAAGAAATGCAATTATAAGCAAAAGGCGATGTATTGTTTATTCAAGAAATACTGCCATGAATGCAGAATGATACAAATAGTGCGGTAAGCAAGGGATGTGACTATTAAACATGTCCCCCTCCAGGGGTAGGCTGTGGAATGGTGTGTAAAACAGATTAATGCTCGTAATGGAGACCACCTGAGTGTTCGTCGTAGCCTTTCTCCTTCCCTGGCTGTTGCATCGTGAGTTCGGCAGGTCTACTGCCGGACAGGCCCTCTAGTAAGTGGAGTCCTGTGGATAAGAAAAAAGAAAAAGGATGGCACACTTGGGAGCCCCTGGTGCGGTTAAGCCGCATTCTGGTCCTGTGGTGGTCGTGCCCCTCCCCCTATGCCCATGGTATCTCCAAAGCATAATGATGTACGCGAAGGACCAATCTTGCAATTTTGCAAGGGCTGGGGTTGGGGCCGCATTGCTACGCGTGCTCGGAACGTGCTAGGTGGTCTTGTTGTAGGTTACTCCGGGCGTGTTTGGCCGTGTCCGGTCGCGTAACGGCCGGATTCGAAAATTGCCTTAAGAGGCCGCTCAGTACTTCTGCCACGAGAGCTGCTGTGTGTTCCTCCGTTCGGAGGGAGCGTTCAGTGTTTCCGTTGACCGTGATGACTCCTCGAGGGCCTGGCATCTTGAGCTTGAGGTATGCGTAGTGCGGCACCGCGTTGAACTTTGCAAACGCGGTTCGTCCAAGCAGAGCATGATAGCCGCTGCGGAACGGGACTATATCGAAGATTAACTCCTTGCTTCGGAAGTTATCCGGGGATCCGAAGACCACTTCCAGTGTAACTGAGCCTGTACAATTGGCCTCTACACCTGGTATGACGCATTTGAAGGTCGTCTTTGTGGGTTTAATCCTTGAGGGGTCTATGCCCATCTTGCACACTGTATCCTGATAAAGCAGGTTCAGGCTGCTGCCGCCGTCCATCAGGACTCTAGTGAGGTGAAATCCATCGACGATTGGGTCTAAAACCAATGCGGAGAATCCGCCATGGCGGATACTGGTGGGGTGGTCCCTTCGATCAAAAGTGATCGGGCAGGAGGACCATGGGTTGAACATTGGGGCGACTGGCTCCATCGCGTATACGTCCCTGAGTGCACGCTTCCGCTCCCTCTTGGGTATGTGAGTTGCGTATATCATGTTCACCGTCCGCACTTGTGGGGGGAAACCCTTCTGTCCTCTATTGTTAGGCGGCCGGGTCTCTTTCTCGTCATCACTATGCAGCCCCTTGTCATTGTTTTCGGCAATTAACTTGCCTGCCTGCTTGAATACCCAACAATCCCTGTTGGTGTGATTGGCTGGCTTTTCGGGGGTGCCGTGTATCTGGCACGAGCGGTCGAGTATTCGGTCCAAGTTGGATGGACCCGGAGTAGTTCTTTTGAATGGCTTTTTCCGCTGACCGGGTTTAGAGCCTCTGAATCCGGCGTTGACTGCCGTATCCTCAGTGTTATCGCCGTTAACGCGGCGTTTGTTTTTGTTGCGACGCGACCTGCCATTGCGGTCCTTGGTATCTGGTCTGCCAGAATTTTTGCTGAGGTTGTTACTGCGGGCTAGCCAGCTGTCCTCTGCCGCGTAAAAGCGGGTCATGAGTGATGTGGGGGCTGCCATGGATTTCGGCTTTTCCTATCCTAGGTGCTGGGCCAGCCACTCGTCGCGGATGTAATGTTTGAAGGCTGCGAGGGCCTCTGTATCCGGACAGTCGACGATTTGATTTTTCTTTGTTAAGAACCGTGTCCAGAACTGTCTGGCCGATTCGTCTGGCTGCTGAATTATGTGTCTTAGGTCATCGGCGTCTGGTGGTCGCACATATGTGCCCTGGAAGTTGTCAAGGAATGCGACTTCCAGGTCTTCCCAACACCCAATTGATTCTGCTGGCAAGCTGTTAAGCCAATGCCGAGCTGGTCCTTTAAGCTTGAGTGGGAGATATTTGATGGCGTGAAGATCATCACCGCGGGCGATGTGGATATGAAGGAGATAGTCTTCGATCCAAACCGCGGGGTCTGTTGTGCCATCGTAGGATTGAATGTTCACGGGTTTAAACCCTTCGGGGATTTGATGATCCATCACTTCATCTGTGAAGCACAGTGGGTGTGCGGTGCCTCTATATTGGGCTATATCACGACGTAGCTCAAACGAGCTTTGTCTATTGTGTTTGGCCCGGCCGGACTTGCTATGTCCGGTGCGACGGTTGTCGTCGCGTGCCATGGGGCGCCCACGCGATCCGTAGATTGATCTTGATTGTCTTGCCTTATCCTCCAATATGTCTCGCAAGTCCGGAGCATTCCCCTGTGGCCTTGTGCTTTTCGAGCGATGCCGGGGTACGATTCTAGTGGAAGGCCTGAAGGCCTCTCTATCGCGGCCACGAGGTGGTCGGTCAGCCATATTGTGCTCTGGTGATGCAGGTTTATATGCCTCCTCCTCTAATCGGGCGAGCAACTTGCGTTTGGGGTAGCTTTTGGAGGGGCGTTCGAGTTCATACTCTTCAGCCGCAAGGACTTCAGTCCATCTGTCGGCTAGCAGGTCTTGATCAGCTCTAAGCTGTTGCTGCTTTTTCTTTAGGCTATTGGCCATGGCCATTAGCCTGCGTTTGAAACGCTCTTGTTCGACGGGAACCTCAGGCACGACGAATTCGTTGTCGTCGAGGCTTGCCTCGTCTCCGGAGGGAGGCATGTAATTATCATCCTCTACCTCTTCGTCTGCCGCTCTTTTGCGAGGGCTGGCTTCTCCGCCCTCTTGTGCTGAATCTTGCTGGAGGGGGTTGTCTTCGGCACTCTCTGGGGTCTTATTATCTCCTATGCCAGAATCTCCATTCTTGCTGCGGCGGGATTTAGAGCGGTGCCGCTGACGCCGGCGCTTGGGCTGTTTCTTGGAGGAATCTGCCTCCGCTGCTTCTTCACCATTCCCATCCTTTGGGATGTCCACCATGTATATGTTGTATGACGAGGTGGTCTTCCAGTGCCCCGTAGGCACTGGTTCTTGGTCGTCTCCGGCATCGTCGTCCATACCGTTGATGTCTTCGGAGTCGTAGTCTACCATGTCGGTTAGATCGTCGACAGTGGCTACAAAGTGGGTGGTGGGTGGGCTTTGAATTTCTTCGTCGTCCGCATCCCAACCCTCCTGACCACAATTCGGCCAGGGCTCTCCTGATAGCGAGAGATACCTTAGCGAATTCAGAATGTTGCCAAAAGGTGAGTGTTGAAAGATGTCCGTGGCGGTGAACTCCATGATCGGCACCCAATCGGATTCGATTGGAGGGGGCGCAGGAGGTTCGGAGTTCGGCACCTCGGAGTCACGAGCGTCGCAAGGGACAAGGTCAGTATTCGGCTCCATCACCGTAGAGGTTCAGCCCCCAAGGGGGTGTCTAGCCACCCACCCTCGATCTGCGTGGTCGGCTCCGAATTAAGGATCGGAGCAGACTCATGTGCGGCCTCCAGGGCACTGTCCGGCAGCAGAGCTAAATCATGCCCATCGAGATAGTTCGTCACGCTCGGCTGTGGCTTGAATCCATCGAAGATCAAGTCTCCACGGATGTCAGCCGTGAAGTTTAGGCTTCCAAGTCTGACCTGATGGCCAGGGGCGTAGCTTTCAATCTGCTCCAGATGGCCAAGCAAATTGGCCCGTAGTGCAAAGCCGCCGAA
Organism: Triticum timopheevii; assembly: GCA_963921465.1. Taxonomy (NCBI): domain Eukaryota; kingdom Viridiplantae; phylum Streptophyta; class Magnoliopsida; order Poales; family Poaceae; genus Triticum; species Triticum timopheevii. Next base: position 422,893,446 of record OY997274.1, read on the forward strand.
TACGAAGATCTGTCCGGGGAGAAAAGTCTCACCCTGGACTGCGTCGTTGTTGATGATCGAAGGAGCCATCAAGCCTATCGGTGACGACACAGAGGAACTCTCAATGAAAGCACCAATGTCAGTGTCAAAACCGGCAGATCTTGGGTAGGGGGTCCCGAACTGTGCGTCTAGGCGGATGGTAACAGGAGACAAGGGACACGATGTTTTTACCCAGGTTCGGGCCCTCTCGATGGAGGTAAAACCCTACTCCTGCTTGATTGATATTGATGATATGGGTAGTACAAGAGTGGATCTACCACGAGATCAAGGAGGCTAAACCCTAGAAGCTAGCCTATGGTATGATTGTTGTTGTGGTTGTTGTCCTACGGACTAAAACCCTCCGGTTTATATAGACACCGGAGAGGGCTAGGGTTACACAGAGTCGGTTACAATGGTAGGAGATCTACATATCCGTATTGCCAAGCTTGCCTTCCAGGCCAAGGAAAGTCCCATCCGGACACGGGACGAAGTCTTCAATCTTGTATCTTCATAGTCTTGGAGTCCGGCCGATGATGATAGTTCGGCTATCCGGACACCCCCTAGTCCAGGATTCCCTCAGCAGTCCTGACAGAAGGTAATGTACTGATCCAAACTTGTGTGTTTCAACAGCAGCATCTGGGATCTCCTTGTACATATGTGCCATAGTGTTGTGATCCATCTTCTTCTTGGCATAGGCATCCAAGTCATCCTCTTTATCCTTAGGTGCATTGATCAGATTAGCCCATTCTTCAATTGATGATTGGTACCTAGTACCTTCAGACATCCATACTATCCTGCCATCTGGATAGAAGTGTGCTGTGGAGTAGAATTGCATTATTAGCTCATCATTATACTTTGTGAGCTTCTGCCCAACAAAGTCTGCCATTCCACAAGCACTGGAGCTGTCATACACACCAAGATAGTGTTCTTCATTCTCCTTGATGTACTTCCAGTCCACCCATCTCATGTACACACTATTGGCTTCTTGTCCAGCACCACTGTCTCATAGAAATCCTGCTGTTCCTTTGTATGGAACCTGTAGTCTACAGCAGTTCTCCTCCTGACTGCATAAGGATCAGTCAACCTCCACTGTCTGAGTCCTGCATCCTTTCTCAGCTTCATGTTCTCAGCTACAGGATGAGCATCATTATGATCTGGAATTTTTGGCTTCAATTTTCTGAAGACATGCTCTTCATCATCTTCCTCTTCAGCAACAGCTTCAGGCACTGGGGCCTTGTTCTTCTCAGCAGCTGATATGTTCATGGTATTCCTCTTAGGTGCAGTCTTGGGCTTGGAAGCAACCTTGGGTGCTTCTTTGGGCTTTGATGAAGCAGCCCCTGACCTGATGGCATCACCCATAAGCTTCTGAGCTTTGGGTGCTGGTGCAGCAACCTCTTCCTCTTCCTCTTCCATCATGGAAGGCTTTCCAACAACCCTGGCCATAGTCTTCTTGACCCTTTCCTTCCTATTCTTCTCAGTCACTTCTGGCTCTTTGGGATCAGATTTCTCAGTTTCTTTAGTGGATCCTCTGACCTTCAGCATAGGAGTCCTTTTGGCTAGAATTTTCTTGTTTTGTCCAGGCTTAGTGGCTGCAACTGAGCCATATTATTTCTTGAGCACCTTCTTCTTGGAAGTGGCCTCATCCTCAATAGCCACATAGTCTTCATCCTCAGATTCTGAGGTTCTCTTCTTTCTGGCCCTGGTGGCAGCTTTGGGTAAGTTGCTTGGTGTGCTCCTGCTGCCTTCATCATAGCTACTAGAGGGACTAGTGCCCTCACTCACCTGAACTTGCTCCTCTGACTCGTTCTGATTGTCACTCTGATCAGACATATTGCAAACAATGATAGCAGACCCTGTGAATAGATATAGATGAGATAGAGTGGATGAGCATCACAAAATACAGAGGTTTTTGCAAAAGAATGAGTCAAAAACTTAGTTTTAGTTTTCCATAGAAAGCATTTCGGATCTACCGATTTGTAAACTGGGTGATACCGAAGCAACTTTTGGAACCTAAACTAGTGAACTCGGTCAGACCGAGTCACAGTTCAGTGGCACCAAGACTTCTAGGGTTTCACAAAGTCCTGAACTCGGTCACACCGATTTGCAATTCTCGGTCAGACTGAGAATTACATGTGCAATGGCCTTAGCCGAATCGGTGGTACCGAGTTCTACAGCTCGGTTGGTCCGAGATGGTTTCGGCGGAAACCTAACCCTAAATTTTCAATCCAAACCTAATCTACGGAGTGTTTTGACTAGATAAGATAGTTTCAATCGTGGCAAGATTCATGGCGAACACAATGTGCTAGGAATCAGATTGGGATAGCACAGTGATCAAGTCCATACCCTAGTTCGGCGATGGACTCGCTACGGCGGCAACGACGGAGATGATTCCTGTTGACGGTGGCGGAGACCGGCGACAAGAGGTAGCTGGCGACGAGGAGGACGATCCGGAGACCCTGGAGGCAGAGCGGGCTGAGCGCGGGCGAAAGAGTTCGGAGAAAATTTCCAAAGTTTTGCCCGTAGGTATATATAGCCCGACCCTGTCGGTGTGACCGAGTGGAACAACTCGGTGGCACCGAGATGCATAACTGCTAGCAGTTACAGCAACTCGGTGTGACCGAAAAGTTCAAATCGGTTGCACCGAGATTGAAAACCTAGATCAACTTAGTGATCTCGGTATGACCGAAATGGAAGAATCGGTTAGACCGAAATGCACAAAGAAGTTTTGGAAGTTTAAGTCTATGACGAATCGGGGACTCCGAGTGCTCCTGACACAGAGTGGTTCGAATCTGACTTGATCAAATTTTGTGATGTAGCATGAATAGAGTTTGAGACAAGAAAAGCATAGATAGCTAGGGAAGGTTCTTAGGCATTCTTGTCCATCCACTTGGCAAAAGAAAAAGAAACCAATCAATCAAAACAACAAGTGGATGTCCTTGAATGAGTAAAATATGCAACCAACATGCTCACACAATAAAATGGCAAATGAAATATGTGGCAAAGCATGCACAACCAATTCTAGCATCTATCAAGCAATTGGCTATGATCGGGTCATCTATATATGAGTATATTGACTTAGGAGTCAAATGAGAACATTTGATCATAGGTCATTCTCATTGTTTAAGCTCAAGTGGGGTTACCACTTTTACATAAAGCATTGATGTGTTCACACCATTAGAGTTGCTTTAACTCAATTCTTAGAGTAAAGCTCCCCCTAGATGTGAGATCCCCCCTTAGAGGGATGAACTAACCTTGGGTTTTGTCGATGATGACTTCATGTAGATGTTGAAGATATGGATGCTCAAAGTTGATGTAGATCATTTGGAGCAATCCTTTGGAGTGAGTTGCACTTTCAATACCTACACAGGTTAGTCCCACAAGGAACAAACAAGGATATCCATAGACATAGAGTGATGCACACACAAGATGATGTCTATGATAGCATTAGGTTGCCTTGTCCCTTGTCTTACCAACAAGAGGGTTTGTGACTCCTTGAACTAGTGCAAGATGTGGAAGTTGATTGCACTTGTTATTGCCAAAATGATATGAGTGAAATATGTTGGTGGAGTCACCCTCAAGAACTTTCTGGTTCTTCTTCTTCGGGATCCACACCATGTTGATGGGAATCCTTGGAGTTGTAGTTGTACTTGATGAAGTAGAGCTTGACGTAGTCTTGGGAACCCACTTGACCAAGGCCTTAGGAGCTTCTTCAAATGCATCAATCTCCTCTTGAAGCTTGTCCTTGCCTTTTTTCTTGTGGTCTTGTGGTGGAAGATCATCTTGGGCTTGTGTCCCTTTGAAGGAAGTAGGATCATACTTCTCTTGTTGAGGAACAAACTTCGTCTTGGGGTATTGATCTTCTTCCCACTCAACTCCATTGGCATTGAACTTTCGTTCAAAACCAACACCTTAGTTCTTCCGGTGCCTTCCTTGCTTGCGTACAATTTCCTCAAATTGCTTACTCCCGGCAAGGCTCTTGTAAACACCTTTCTCTATAATTCCCTTCAATAAGCTATTTTCTTTCTCAAGTGTAACTTGGCTAAGAGAATCATTAGTGGAATCAAGAGAACTACTAGAAGCAACAACATTGGATTTAGCATGATTATTGTTACTACTAGAGGAAGAATCCTTCTTGTTCTTGTTACTAGATTTGACTTGAGGCATGTAAGTAGATAAGAGTAAACACTTGGCAATGTAAGAAGAACTTTTCTTACGAAGATCATCATTGATTGCCTTTAAGAACTCATTCTCTTGCTCAAGGTTGAGCTTTTGAAAGCGTAACTTCTCATGAGTCCTTAAAAGTTCTCTATGATATTCTAAGATAGTTTCATGAGCTAACTTAAGAGTGTTTAGTTCTTTAGTTAGAAGCTCAATCTTATCCTTATCATTGTCATTCATTTTATCTTGATTAGCATGATTAATTGATGTTTCATCATAGTATTCATCACTAGAGTTGTCAACAAGTAAATCATCATCACCTAACAAGTCATCTTCATCAATATTGAAATCAACATACTCGGGGTGTGATACCTTTGGGCCTTTAGCCATGAAGCATCTTCCAAGTCCTTCATTTGGTGAATCAAATATGTCGTAGGAGTTGGTTGACACAAGTGCTAGACCTGCAACACCTTCATCTTGAGTATATTTGGAGTCGGAGTGATAGCTTCTCTCGGAGTGATTGTCGGAGTCGGAGCTGAATACCCATTCACCAACATGAGCTTGATGTCTTTCTTTTGTGTAGCTCCTTGATGACTTGTCCTTCCTTTTCGAATCCTTGCTTCTCCGGGATGTTCTTCGTTCATAATAATCATCTCTACTCCTCCTCTCTCTAGGTGGTGATTCTTCTCTTCTACTTCCCCTCTTGGGTGATTCTTCTCATCTTTTGTAGGGTGCCGCACACTCATTGGAATAGTGTCCGAGTCTTCCACAATTGTAGCAATTACGCTCTCGACTAGAAGATCTTTTGTCATTGTAGGACCTTGACTTGGAGCTTTTCTCTTTGCTTCTACTCTTGTAGAACTTGTTGAAGTTCTTCACCATTAAGCTCAATTCTTCATTGAAGGTTTGTTTCTCACTTGATGATGTGGGGGCTTCACATGAGGCTTTGTAAGCACCACTTGACTTGTTGTGAAGTTCCTCCTTATCCTTGAGTGACATCTCATGAGCAACAATTCTTCCAATGACTTCCGTTGGCTTGAGATCTTTGTAATTGGGCATCATTTGGATCAATGTGCACACGGTATCCATCCAAAGCTCTTAGGATCTTCTTGATGATGAATTTGTCGGTCATCTCTTCACTTCCTAAGCCAGCAATCTCATTTGTGATAAGAGCAAGACTAGAGTACATTTCAGCGACACCTTCACCATCCTTCATTTTGAACTTGTCAAGTTGACTTTGAAGCACATCCAACTTGGATTCCTTGACGAAGTCGGTACCTTCATGCATTTCAATTAAAGTATCCCAAATTTCCTTTGCATTCTCAAGATGGCTGATTTTGTTGAATTCTTCGGGGCACAATCTGTTGAAGAGGATATCACAAGCTTGAGCGTTGTATTGCAGCATCTGCAACTCTTCCACGCTAGCTTCATGGTTCGGTTCCCTCCCATCAAAGAATTCACCTTGCAAGCCAATACACATAATAGTCCAAACGGCGGGGTTATGTCCAAGAATATGTATTTTCATCTTATGCTTCCAACTATCAAAATTAGTACCATCAAAGTAAGGACCTCTACGATGGTAATTTCCCTCGCTAGACGCCATACTCTCCTAGGTTGTGAAACCAAGGCTATGACCACCAAAAGCTACGGAAATCAAAGCAAATGGAGACCAAAGCTCTGAAAGCACTTGTAGGACCTTGAAATATGTTTAGAGGGGGGGGGGGGGTGATTAGACCACTTAACCAATTAAGAACTTAACCTTTTCCCAATTTTAGAGTTTGGCAGATTTTAGCTATCTTGGGACAAGTTAAGCAATCTCAACACAATTTAAGAAAGCATGCAAAGAGTATATGAGCAGCGGAAAGTAAAGCATGCAACTTGCAAGAATGTAAAGGGAAGGGTTTGGAGAATTCAAACGCAGTTGGAGACACGGATGTTTTTGTCGTGGTTCCGATAGGTGGTACTAACGTACATCCACGTTGATGGAGACTTCAACCCACGAAGGTTAACGGTTGCGCGAGTCCACGGAGGGCTCCACCCACGAAGGGTCCACGAAGAAGCAACCTTGTCTATCCCACCATGGCCGTCGCCCACAAAGGACTTGCCTCACTAGTGGTAGATCTTCACGAAGTAGGCGATCTCCTTGCCCTTACAAACTCCTTGGTTCAACTCCACAATCTTGTCGGAGGCTCCCAAGTGACACCTAGCCAATCTAGGAGACACCACTCTCCAAGAAGTAACAAATGGTGTGTTGATGATGAACTCCTTGCTCTTGTGCTTAAAATGATAGTCTCCCCAACACTCAACTCTCTCTCACAGGATTTGGATTTGGTGGAAAGAAGATTCGAGTGGAAAGCAACTCGGGGAAGGCTAGAGATCAAGATTCATATGGTAGGAATGGAATATCTTGGTCTCAACACAAGTGTAGGTGGTTCTCTCTCAGAAAATGCAAGTTGGAAGTGTAGGTTCATTCTGATGGCTCTCTCTCCGAATGAAGAGGAGGTGGAGGGGTATATATAGCCTCCACACAAAATCTAACCATTACACATAACTTGCCAAACTCGGTGGGACCGAATTGAGAAACTCGGTCAGACCGATTCAGCAAATCTAGTGACCGTTAGAATTTTTGGTGGGACCGACATGCAACTCGGTAGGACCGATATGGTTAGGGTTAGGGCATAGCATAATCTCGTTGAGACCGATTAGGCAAACTCGGTGAGATAGATTTTGGTGATAAGCTAACCAGAGAGTTGGTCAGGTAAACTTGGTGGGACCGGTTTGCTCATTTTGGTGAGACCGAAATGTTACGAAAAGGAAACAGGGAGTTTACATTGCAATCTCGGTGGGACCGATCGCTCATCTCGGTGGTACCGAAACGTTATGAAGGGAAACAGAGAGATTACAATCCCATCTCGGTGAGACCGAGATCCCTATCGGTGAGACGGATTTGCCTAGGGTTTGTGGCAGTGGCTATGACATTTGAACTCGGTGGCGCCGGATAGAAAGAATCGGTGGGGCCGAGTTTGACTTTTGGTTTAGGTCATATGTGGATGTGGGAAAGTAGTTGAGGGTTTTGGAGCATATCACTAAGCACTATGAAGCAAGAACCTCATTAAGCAACACCTCATCCCTCCTTGATAGTATTGTCTTTTCCTATAGACTCAATGTGATCTTGGATCACTAAAATATAAAATGTAGAGTCTTGAGCTTTGAGCTTGAGCCAATCCTTTTGTGCTTAGTATTTTGAGGGGTCCACTTTTCTCATCCATGCCATGCCATTCATTGAGCTTTTCCTGAAATATTTATCTTGGAATAATGTTAGCTCAATGAGCTATATGTTGTTAGGAATTACCAAAACCACCTAGGGATAGTTGCACTTTCATTCAGGAGCCATGAGCGGGCACCGTCCTTGAGCGCCACGGGAAACCAGTTCACCATGACCTTCTCATCTCCGTTGGCCGCCTCGATGCTCAGCTCATAGAGCTGCAAGAACTCCGCAGGGTCAGGGGTGCAGTCGTAGCAAGGAGGCAGGTCCGGCTTGAACTTGCCCGACCAGGCGATGCTACGCAGCTCAGGGGTGAAGGCGCGGCAACCTGCTGTGGTCATGGGGGCCCTTTGCTGACACGGAGCATGATCTTGATGGTACATGCGCACCGCCGCCAGGGGCAGTACGCGGTCTTGTCGCGCCGATGCAGGGAGCACGGGGGTGCCTTCTTGAGGCCGAGGGATTTCTTGGCAGCTTCTTTCTTGTCGCGCGGGCGCTGGATGCGGTGGGTCACATCCAGGGGTCGCGCGCCTTGGAGCCAGGGCGCCGTCTTGGGGAAGAGGTGGTGGAGGCGCTCCTTGAGACACGTCGCCCATACCTGGCGGAGGGCGAGGCAGCGAGAGAGACGGCGCGGGAGAGCCCCCTGCGGCGCTGACAAGCTCGGTGATGCAAGCAAGCCATTATTCATAGAGGTTGTCGACGGGGCGGTAATGCAGGAGCTCACGTGCCAGAAGAAGCGCGGCCTGCGCGTCCGTTGGGGCGCGACGAGCGTGGGATGACGAACCAGCTGGGGGCAACGACGGAGTGGCGGTGAGCGGTGCGGCCTTCCCGCCGCACCGAGGGGTGCAGCGAGGTTGCTTGCTGCTCATTCCCCGCCGGGCCGGTGGTGGCGTTGGCGGCAGGCGGCGGAGAACAATGGGGAGGCCTGCCGACAGGAGCCGTCTGGGCGACACGAGCGGCGAGAGCAGCCCGGCGCTTGGTGCGGGCTCGGCGGGCGTCAGACATGGATGCGACGAAGCGATGGGATGCGGATCAGCGGAAAGAAGACTTCGGCGCACCCCTACCTGGCGCGCCAAATGTCGGATATCGGGTTCCGGCAAAACCCTTAAGGTTCAAACACTGGGGTGCAAACGAAGATTTACCCCTACCGAATCTCGCTCCCAGCCTCGCCACGATCTCTAAGCTAGCTCGATGAACTCACAACACAAGAGACACAAGATTTATACAGGTTCGGGCCACCATTGTGGTGTAATACCCTACTCCTGTGTGTGGTGGTGGATTGCCTCTTAGGCTGATGATGAACAGTACACGGGAAGAACAGCCTCCTGAGGAGAGGTGTTCTTGAGCTGGTGATGTGTTCTGCTTGGGAAGGATTTGATCCCTCTTCTACTATGGTGGCTAGTCCTATTTATAGAGGCCCTGGTCCTCTCCCCGAATATTGAGCGGGAAGGGATCCAACAACGGACATTTTGAAAGGGGACAGCTAGTACAAGCTATCCTCACTAAAGGTGGTCTTTGCCTATCAAAGGCGCTGGTGGTGACGCCGTCTTGGGCTCCACGATGACCTCCGTCCTGCTAGTCTTGGTCTTGTTGCACCGATATGAAAAGCTTTGCATGATGCCACGGTACTCCGCGCCTGCGCTTTCCCCCTTAGCACCAAAGGGGAAACAAGGACACTGCATGCGCAAGTGCCCACCTAGCCTTGGTCATCATGGCTTGCATCGCGGGAACCTCGCGAGGTACCCTTTGCCTTGATCTCTCCGCCTCCCTCGCGAGCCTGCCTGGTGAGGCCGCTCCTGAGGAGGCCTTGCATCGTCCGCCCCGCAAGGCTTGGCCCCTCGCAAGGGTCTTGAGTGTTGGTTGATGAAGACGGGCCGTATTGGGCCACTAGTGGAGCCACGCCGTAGGCCACGGGCAGGCAAGTCTAGGGACCTCGTTCCCAGAATGCCGACAGGGGGCACCGCACATGACTAACAATTGATGTTCTATGTGCTCGGCGTCCCTCCTCATATATATAGGTGGGAGGGAGAGGGGAGAGGCCAAGAGGCGCCCAAGTGGGGCCGAATCCCACTTGGGCTCCTGCCCTGGTTCACCCTCCCCCTCCTTCCTTGTATAGGCGCTAGGGGAAGGAAGGGGGAGGTGCCCCCCCTTTCCTTTCTCCCTTGAGGAGGGGAAGGAAGGAGGGACTTGCCCTCCCCCTTTCCTTTCCCTAGTGCTGGCCGGCCTGGTGGAGGGGCGCACCAGCCCCTTGTGGGCTGGTCTATCCCTTCCCTTGGCCCATTAAGCCCATATCTTTGCCGGGGGTGCCCGGAACCCCTTCCGGTGACCCTATATGCACCCGGTACCCTCCGGAACACTTCCGGTGTCTGAATACCATTGTCCTATATATCAATCTTTACCTCTTGACCATTTCGAGACTCCTAGTCATGTCCGTGATCTCATCTGGGACTTTAGACAACATTCGGTCACCAAATCACATAACTCATATAATACTATATCGTCATCAAACGTTAAGCATGCAGACCCTACGGGTTAGAGAACTATGTAAACATGAACGAGACACCTGTCCGGTCAATAACCAATAGCGAAACTTGGATGCCCATATTGGACCCTACATATTCTATGAAGATCTTTATTGGTCGAACCGTTATGACAACATACGTAATTCCCTTTGTCCATCGGTATGTTACTTGCCCGAGATTTGATCGTCGGTATCTTCATACCTATTTCAATCTCGTTACCGGCAAGTCTCTTTACTTGTTCCGTAATACATCATCCTACAACAAACTCATTAATCACTTTGCTTGCCAGGCTTCTTATGATGTGTATTACCGAGAGGGCCCAGAGATACCTCTCCGATTCTCGGAGTGACAAATCCTAATCTCAATCTATGCCAACCCAACAAACACCTTTGGAGATACTTGTAGAGCATCTTTATAATCACCCAGTTATGTTGTGACGTTTGATAGCACACAAGGCATTCCTCCGGTATCCGGGAGTTGCATAATCTCATAGTAGAAGGAATATGTATTTTAGATGAAGAAAGCAATAGAAATAAAACTGAACGATCAATATGCTATGCTAACGGATGGGTCTTGTCCATCACATCATTCTCCTAATGATGTGATCCTGTTCATCAAATGACAACACATGTCTATGGTTAGGAAACATAACCATCTTTGATTAACGAGTTAGTCTAGTAGAGGCTTACTAGGGACACGGTGTTTTGTTTATGTATCCACACATGTATCAATTTTCCGGTTAATACAATTCTAGCATGAATAATAAACATTTATCATGATACAAGGAAACATAAAATAACAAATTTATTATTGCCTCTAGGGCATATTTCCTTCAATCTCCCACTTGCACTAGAGTCAATAATCTATTTAACATCGCCATGTGATTTAACACCAATAGTTCACATCTTTATGTGATTAACACCCATAGTTCACATCGCCATGTGACCAACACCCAAAGGGTTTACTAGAGTCAATAATCTAGTTCACATTTGAAAGCACAAGTGCTCCCTGGGTGATTTTGGTAATTAATGTCAACATATCTCTTGTTGGACTAATATCTTTATCTAGTATATTTTAGGTAGTTCAGCAAAAGCGTGGCATGGACAAGAGGATATGGAACCCCTTAAAGATGCTAAGGACAAAGATTAGCAAAAGCTCAAGACTCTCTATTTCTATTTTAGTGATCCAAGATCACATTGAGTCCATAGGAAAAGCCAATACTATTAAAAGGGGATGAGGTGTTGCTTAATGGTCTACTTGCTCAAAATGCTTAGTGATATACTCCAAAGCCCTCAACCATCTTCTTTATTCCAAATATGTCCAAAACCTAAAGTCAAACTTGGCCCCACCGATTTGATCCATCCGGCGCCACCGAGTTCACTTGACATAGCCATAGCTAGAAACCCTAATTAGTCAGTCTCACCAATGGGATCTCGGTCTCACTGAGATGGGCTTGCAAACTCTTTGTTGCATGTTGCAATTATTTCGGTCTCACTGAGATATGTAGTCGGTCCCACCGAGTTTGCTTGACCAACTCTCTGTTTTCTTATTACCAAAATCGGTCTCACCGAGTTTGTGTAATTGGTCAAACTGAGATGAGGTTTTACCCTAACCCTAGCACATCGGTCCCACCGAGTTGATCATGTCGGTCCCACCGAAAAGTCTAACGTTCACATTTTGAACTAAATCGGTCTCACCAAAAAGTCTAACATTCACATTTTGAACTAAATCGGTCTCACCGAGTTCATATATTTGGACTGACCGAGTTGGGTCAAATGTGTGCAACAACTAGATTTTGTGTGGAGGCTATGTATACCCCTCCACCCCTTCTTCATTTGAGAGAGCCATCAGAACGTGCCTACACTTCCACTACTCATATTCTGAGAGAGAACCACCTACTCATGTGTTGAGACCACGACATTCCAATCCAATCACAAGAATCTTGATCTCTAGCCTTCCCCAAGTTGCTTTCCACTCAAATCATCTTTCCACCATAGCCAAATCTGCGAGAGAGAGTTGAGTGTAGGGGAGACTATCATTTGAAGCACAAGATCAAGGATTTTATCATCAACACACCATCTATTACCTTTTGGAGAGTGGTGTCTCCTAGATTGGTTAGGTGTCACTTGGGAGCCTCAGTCAAGACTGTGGAGTTAAACCAAGGAGTTTGTAAGGGCAAGGAGATTGCCTACTTCGTGAAGACCTACCCAAGTGAGGCGAGTCCTTTGTGGGAGATGGCCATGGTGGGATAGACAAGGTTGCTTCTTCGTGGAACCTTCGTGGGTGGAACCCTCCATGGACTCGCGCAACCATTACCCTTCGTGGGTGGAAGTCTCCATCAACATGGATGTACGATAGCACCACCTATCGGGACCACGCCAAAAATCTCCGTGTCTCCAATTGTGTTTGCACACTCCAATCCCATCCCTTTACTTTCTTGCAATTTGCATGCTTTACTTTCCGCTGCTCATATACTCTTGCCATGCTTGCTTGAAATGTATTGTGAATGCTTAAACTTGTGCTAAAACTTCACCTCAACTTGAAGAACTTAAAAACTGCTACTTTTGCTTGTTGAGGGTCTAATCACCCCCCCTCTAGACATCTCTTCTCGATCCTTTCAACATTGCTATGTGATTAACACCCAAAGAGTACTAAGGTGTGATCATGTTTTACTGGTGAGAGAAGTTTAGTCCACGGGTCTGACACATTCAGATCCGTATGTATTTTGCAAATTTCTATGTCTACCATGCTCTGCATAGAGCTACTCTAGCTAATTTCTCCCACGTTCAATACGTATCTAGATTGAGACTTAGAGTCATATAGATCAGTGTAAAGCTTGCATCGACGTAACTCTTTACGACAAACTCTTTATCACCTCCATAATCAAGAGACATTTCCTTAGTCCTCTTTAAGGTAACTAAGGATAATTTTGACCGATGTCCAGTGATCTATTCCTGGATCACTATTGTACCCCCTTGCCAAACTCATGGCAAGGTACACAACAGGTTTGGTACACAACATGGCACTCTTTATAGAACCTATGGCTGAGGCATAGGGAATGACTTTCATTCTCTCTTTGTCTTCTGCCGTGGTCGGGTTTTGAGTCTTTACTCAACTTCACACCTTACAATACAGGCAAGAACTCCTTCCTTGACTGATCCATTTTGATCTCCTTCAAAATCTTGTCAAGGTATGTACTCATTGAAAGTCTTATCAAGCGTCTTGATCTATCTCTATAGGTCTTGATGACCAATATGTAAGCAGCTTCACTTAGGTCTTTCATTGAAAAATTCTTATTCAAATATCCTTTTATGCTATCTAGAAATTCTACATCATTTCTGTTCAACAATATGTCATCCACATATAATATCAGAATTGCTATAGATCTCTCACTCACTTTCTTGTAAATACAGGCTTCACCATAAGTCTGTATAAAATCATATGCTTTGGTCACCTTATCAAAGCGTATATTCCAACTCCGAGATGCTTGCACCAGTCCATAGATGGATCGCTAGAGTTTGCACACTTTGTTAGCACCTTTAGGATCGACAAAACCTTTTGGTTGCACATATACAGCTCTTCTTTAAGAAATCCATTAAGGAATGCAGTTTTGACATCCATTTGCCAGATTTCATAAAATGCGGAAATTGCTAACATGATTCAGACAGACTTAAGCATCACTACGAGTGAGAAAATCTCATCGTGGTGAACACCTTGAACTTGTCAAAAACCTTTTGCGACAAGTCGAGCTTTGGAGATGGTAATACTACCATCAGCGTCCATCTTCCTCCTGAAGATCCATTTATTCTCAATGGCTTGCTGATCATTGGGCAAGTCCACCAAAGTCCACACTTTGTTCTCATACATGGATCCTATCTCAGATTTCATGGCCTCAAGCCATCTGTCAGAATCTGGGCTCATCATAGCTTCTTCGTAGTTTGCAGGTTCGCCATGATCTAATAACATGACTTCCAAGATAGGATTACCATACCACACTGGTGCGAAACATGCTCTGTTCGACCTACGAGGTCCAGTAGTAACTTGATCCGAAGTTTCATGATCATCATCATTAGCTTCCTCTCTAGTTGGTGTAGGCATCATGGAAACTGTCGGATTTAGGGATCTGCAAACCCTTGAGAGGTTCAAACTCTAGGGGTGTGTGCGGAGATCTCAACCTGCCCAGCCTGCCTACTCGCGATCCTCCTAAGCCTAGCGCGTCGAGCTCAAAGGGACAAAGAGACACAACAGTTTATACTGGTTCGGGCTACCATTGTGGTGTAATACCCTAATCTAGTGTAGTGTGGTGGATTGCCTCGGAGGGCTGAAGATGAACTAGTATAATGGATGAACAAGCCTCAGGAGGCGAGGTGTTCTTGGGCTGGTGTGGTGTATGCTAGCTCTACCTGTTCTTCCCCGTCGCCCCTTTCTATGGTGGTGGCCAGTCCTATTTATAGTGGCCTTGGTCCTCTTCCCTAATATGAGCGGGAAGGGATCCCACAACAGCCGGATTTGAAAGGGGACAAGTAGTACAGTCTATCATGACAAAAGTGGTCTTCGCCTACGAAAAGCCTCTGGTCGTGATGCTGCGGTGGGCTCGTTGATGACCTCCGTCCTGCCGTCCTGGCGGTCTTGGTCTTGTTGCACTGAAATGGAAACCTTTGGATGATTCCTTGGGACTCCGCACTTGTCACTTGCCTCCCTTACACCAAAGAGGAAACCTGCGCTCTGCACCCGCCTGGTGCCCGCCTGGACTTGGTCGTCATGGCTCACGTCAGCTGAGCCTCATGAGGTAACATGCATAGAACTCTCCGCCCCTCAAGAGCCATCCTGAGGAGGCCGGTCCCTTTGGGGGTCTTGGCGTCGCCTGCCTCGCGAGGCTTGGTCCCTCGGGAGGGTCTTGTGTTGTTGATGTTAAAGCTGGGCCGTACCAGGCCGTCGATGAAGCCACGTGGTGGGCCGCAGGCAGACAGGGCTAGATACCCCCGAATCTAGGACGCCGACAGTAGCCCCCCGGCCCAAGGCGTGCTTGGACTTGGCTTCAAGGTGAAGTCAAAGGGCAAGTGCGGAGCGCCGCGGGCCCTAACCGCCTGCGGCCTTAATGACGTGTGGCGATTGATTGGACGTGAGCGGCTCTGTTTCCCCACGCTGCCTCGGCAACTGTTTCCATCTGACAAAAGGGGTGCCGCCTGCCGCCAGGCTTTCATTGCTCCTTCTTCGTCTTACTTCAGATCCTTTTCTCCCCGCAGCGGAAGAACTCGCCAAGATCTGCCGATTTCCCCCAAATCCTCTGCTCGATGGCTGCCGAGAAGACCACGGCTCCTGCCGCTGCTGCCAGCCCCACCTGGTACAAGCCAGGGCTGTTGGCGCCCTGCATGACTGGGGAGAAGCTCCAGACGACTCTCCTGCTGACGGCGAGCGACGACAATGAGTGGAAGGAGACAACGCTCCGGGTCGCCACCGCTGCACCGGAGCCCGCGGGCAGCACCTTCTTCCCCTTCTTCATGCACAACATCAACTCAGGGCTGGTACCTCCATTCTCCCGCTTCTTCTCCACCGTCCTTCACCATTATGGTCTTCACGCGCTCCACATCCATGCCAATTCTACCCTCCTCCTGTCCATTTTCGCTTTCTATTGTGAGGCATTCGTGGGGGTGATGCCCTCCGTCGCCCTGCTTCGCCATTTCTTCTTCCTTCGCATGACCGGCGACATTCCGGTTGGGTGCATCGGCTTTGTCGCGGCGCGGGGTGGTAACACAATCTCCCGCGCTGGGAAGAAGGTGGAGGATGCCGTGAAGAGGTGGGTTCTGATGGATGCCAAGTGCTCCCAGAGCTCACTGAAGCTGCCGACCGCATTCCCCGTCTCCGAGAAGTGGTGGCGTTCTGAGAAGATGATCGACCCTTCCCTGATGCCGTGGGTGAAGAATATGGAGAAGGAGCTGAAGAGCGAGAAGCTGACGGGGGCCATGCTCATCAAGGAGTTCCTGAGGCAGCACATCACGCTGCTCCAAGACCACTCCCGCCCCCTGTGGAAGTTCGGTGGTGAAGACGACAAAATCCGCCTGCACCAAGACATCCTTCCCGAGGAGGAGCTGAGCAAGGTGTTGCTCTACTTGACGGGGAAGGACCCGAGCGATCCTCCGGAAGATTGGCGTCCACTATATTGTCGTGATGACGCCTAGGAGGTTGTCGCGTCCATGCCTGTCTTCGATGAGCTTGGGCTCGTGCGGCCGGGGCCTTCCCTGCAGCCTACTGCTTTGGTGCACCTATCCTCCGATGACCAATCCTCCGAGGCCACCGAGGACGGGGTTGTGGAAGATTCCTCTGCCCTGGAGCAAAGGGAGCTCTTGCGCGACCTTCCTGGCGATGATGATGACGATGAACCCCTTGTGGTGGAGGTGCCGCGCCCTTCTGGAGTCACCACGAGGTCCGGGGTGGCCTCTTCGAAGCAACCCAAGTGGGCGGCCACAAAGAAGAGCAAGAACACATTGATTCCTCCGGGCAGCAGCCTGCCTTCGCTGACGTCGTCCCGGTCGGCTCCAACCGCAAGTTCTCCTGCTCCCAAGAGCTCGGCTCCAGCCGCTCCATCTCCGCGCCCGCTGCTTAGCATGAAGAGGAGCTATGACTTCGCCGGCCAGTAAGTCTCTCCCTTAACCTTGTTTGTTGGTTCTTGAAGCGATATTTAGCGTCCTCGCTTGTCGTTAGGCAGCAGCCGTCGAAGAAGCAGAAGGAGGGCACGGAGGTTGCCGTGGCCGCAGGTGCTGAAGTGGCCGCCGCGACCCTGGTGAAGAAGAGTATCGCTGCCCCATGGTCCCAGAGGTGATGCCGTCTCCCGAGGGCGTGGATGCCCATCCTCAGGAGGTGCTGGTGCCCTCAGCAGTCCTGACCCCTCCGGTGCTAAGCCTTGCCGCTACTGCTGAGGTGGACCAGCCTCAAGAGCCCCCGGTCCTTCCTGAGGCTGAGGTTTCTTCTGCCTTGGTGCCGAGGGCGTCTCCTCCCTTACCCAGCGCGTGGCTGAGTCATGGCGCTCCTGCCCCCTCCGAGACCCTGGAAGAGGCAAGGGCGGCGCTGGACCTCCTCTAGGGTGAGCTTCAGGGCTCGGATCATCGTACGGTGCAGGGATGCCTGGGGCTGCTCTCTAGTTGGCTCAAGGCTGACGCGTCTGTTCGCGCGGCATGGGGCTTTGCGGAGGAAGCCCAGAAGGTGCTCGGGGTGACCGCCACTGAGCGCGACCTGGCGCAGATGGAGGCCGCAGAAGCTGAGGACCGGTGCCGCGTGGCGGAGGCTGATCTGAAGGCTCTCTAGGACCGGCAGGCCGCCCAGGCCAACTAGCTCCGGGAGCATGAGGAGAAGCTGAAGGCCCAGGAAGCTGCCGTTGCCAACCGAGACGCCGAGGTGAAGAAGGCGGCCTTAGAGCAGGCTGGAGAGTGCGACCACCAGACGAAGCTGAAGGAGGAGGCGGAGGAAGGCCAAGCGGCCCTCGCCGAGGCCAAGAAGGTGGCTGCCATGGAGTGCAGCACTCTTACCTCCCTCGAGGCACATTTCCACAAGGCCCAGAAGGCGCTCTTTGAAGATGATCCCACAAAGAAGGCGGTGGTGATGATCCCAAGGGAGAGCCCTGCTGCTCTGCTTCCTGAAGTCGTGGTGGTGCTTGAAGATGCTATTGACGGGTTTGCCTCCTTGGTGGAAAGCGAGGCCCGCTCACTTTCTTGCTCAGCTCTGACTTGCCTCTTCAGCCATCTTTATCTGCAGGATGCCAGCTTCGACCTCTCCTCCTTCCTTACTCCGGTGGACTCCAACTCCCAGGATGTTGCTGCTGCCGCCGTGAAGAGCTTTGTGGACGCCATGCTGAGCAAGTACCTGGTCATTGGTCCTCCGACTGAAGCCGGTGGAACGGGCGACGCACCCGACGATGAGGCTCTACTGGCGGACAGTGGTGACGCCCAAGTCTGAAGAGATGGCCCGGCGATTCTGCTTTTTCCCTGTCCGTCCTGT
Source organism: Triticum timopheevii (assembly GCA_963921465.1). Taxonomy (NCBI): domain Eukaryota; kingdom Viridiplantae; phylum Streptophyta; class Magnoliopsida; order Poales; family Poaceae; genus Triticum; species Triticum timopheevii. The sequence continues at coordinate 422,911,401 of OY997274.1, forward strand.
ATCATGCAACATGCCTTGGGGAGGCGTTTTAAAACTATTTGCTTGGAACAATATGTCTTGTAATAACTAGATTATGCTCCTTCAGCTTTTCCGTTTGCTTTGTTGTTCTGCATCAGCAGAGCCCGGCCTCGCGTGTACCCCAGCCGCCGTTGGGTCACCCGGATCACCAGGACGAGCCCAATAGGTGAGGGGCTATGTGACCAGTTAGGCTCCTGAGACGCGATGCTCAGGAGTCCTCCTTGACATGCGAACATCTTAGGAAAAGGTGCAGGGGCAAGCCTTGGTGTTCTACGTCGGCAGGGCCCGGCCCCGCGCATGCCTCAGCCATGTTGAGTCGTCCGGATCACCAGGACGAGCCCAAGAGGTGAGGGGCTATGTGACCAGTTAGGCTCCTGAGACGCAATGCTTAGGAGTCCCCCTTGACATTCGAACGACTTGAAAAGGAAGGGTGAGAGTTAGGTCTTGGCGTTCTGCGTTGGCAGGGCCCAACCCCATGCATGCCTCAGCCATCGTTGAGTCATCCGGATCACCAAGACGGGCCCAAGAGGTGAGGGGCTACGTGTCCAGTTAGGCTCCTGAGATGCGATGCTCAGGAGTCCCCCTTGACATACGAACATACAATCATACCTTTTCCTCGCCGAGCTCTCGCTTGGGAGGGATGTGCGAAGACCAGGCCCGTGAGGCCTGGCAAGGTGGAGTATGCTAGGCGTGACCTGAGCGTAGCCCCCGTGCCCAGCCCCCTCGCGCTACCTTCCCGAGGGAGAGCAGCGCGGTGAGGCTAGTCAGTGAGCCCGGAGGCTCCCTGAGGTTAATGCGGTCGTGAGGCCACCCCCAGTTGTTTGTCACCAGTGCGGAGCATAGCGCTTCCACTCTTGCACGGGCATAGCCGCTCCTCGGCAGTGTCGACGGCCAGCACGGAGCATGGTGCTTCCACTGGTGCGTGGGAGAGGGCTCCCTCTGAGGAGAGCCCCGGGGCGTGTACAGCCCCGCCCTGACACGTGGCTTGCACGACAGGGCTAGAGGAGGTGTATATGGGTACCCATGAGCCAGCGCGGGACTCATGAGGCCCTACCTCAAGGCGGGTTGCACTTGGTCTTGATTTGAGATGCTTGAGTTAGTCCTACGAGATGGTTAGGCAGCCTGCGCCGAATGAGCCTCCTAAGGTTATTGCATGAGAAGGCCGGACACCAACGACCCCAGGAGGTGACGTGAACGGGACTGGCCCGCCAGACAGAGCTCAACCGTTGGGTTTATCGACGCTGCAAGGACAGACCCGAGCACAGACACCGTGCCCAGTCTTCTCATGCAAAGATCCTGAAGAAAAACAACCCGCGAGCGGTTCCCGTGGCCACGGGGGCACCAGGTCACGCACCCTCACTCATCCACCCGCGATTAGCTCATGCGAGAACAAGGCACCAAGAGCCATGGGAGGTGATTTACACGAGAGATAGCCCGTGAGCCAGAGCTCAGCTACTTGGGTTTAGCGATGCTGCAGGGACGGACCCGAGCACAGACGCTGTGCCAGTCCTTAATCATGAGGCGGTCGTGGGAGGGCTTGCAAGGGCGCGAGACATTCTTAGAGACGAAGCGTCGGTCAGGCAGTCAATAATTCTAAAGTAGTTTGCAAAGGATTGTAACCGGCTCCGATAGATGCGGAAGGGATACATGCCGTAGGGACAGACCCACACAGCCTGGGGATGATGCAGCCCGAGGGGCGCCCCCAAACTGAACGAACTAGAGAGCTGTCACCTGGTACCGTTGTTGAAGAGGTGTTGAAGTAGCCAAAAAACGCGTGCCACTGAAGCCGTTCCTCATGAGCCGCTCCAGCGCTCATGTCTACTACACAACCTTCTTCTTGTAGACGTTGTTGGACCTGCAAGTGCACAGGTTTGTAGGACAGTAGCAAATTTCCCTCAAGTGGATGACCTAAGGTTTATCAATCCGTGGGAGGCGTAGGATGAAGATGGTCTCTCTCAAGCAACCCTACAACCAAATAACAAAGAGTCTCTTGTGTCCCAACACACCCAATACAATGGTAAATTGTATAGGTGCACTAGTTTGACGAAGAGATGGTGATACAAGTGCAATATAGATGATAGATATAGGTTTTTGTAGTCTGAAAATATAAAAACAGCAAGGTAACTAATGATAAAAGTGAGCGTAAACGGTATTGCAATGATAGGAAACAAGGCATAGGGTTCATAGTTTCACTAGTGCAAGTTCTCTCAACAATAATAACATAACTGGATCATATAACTATCCCTCAACATGCAACAAAGAGTCACTCCAAAGCCACTAATAGTAGAGAACAAACGAAGAGATTATGGTAGGGTACGAAACCACCTCAAAGTTATTCTTTCGGATCGATCTAATCAATAGTTCATACCAGAATAACACCTTAAGACACAAATCAACCAAAACCCTAATGTCACCTAGATACTCCATTGTCACCTCATGTATCCGTGGACATGATTATACGATATGCATCACACAATCTCAGATTCATCTATTCAACCAACACAAAGTACTTCAAAGAGCGCCCCAAAATTTCTACCGGAGAGTCAAGACGAAAACGTGAGCCAACCCCTATGCATAAGTTCATGGGCGGAACCCGTAAGTTGATCACCAAAACATACATCAAGTGGATCACGTGAATATCCCATTGACACCACAGATAAGCTCGGCAAGACATACATCAAGTGTTCTCAAATCATTAAAGACTCAATCCGACAAGATAACTTCAAAGGGAAAACTCAATCCATTACAAGAGAGTAGAGGGGGGAGAAACATCATAAGATCCAACTATAATAGGAAAGCTTGCGATACATCAAGATCGTGCCATAGAGAGAACAAGAGAGAGAGAGAGAGAGAGAGAGAGAGAGAGAGATCAAACACATAGCTACTGGTACATAACCTCAGCCCCGAGGGTGAACTACTCCATCCTCGTCATGAAGAGCGCCGGGATGATGAAGATGGCCACCGGTGAGGGATTCCCCCCTCCGGCAGGGTGCCGGAACGGGCTCCCGAGAGGTTTTTGGTGGCTACAGAGGCTTGTGGCGGCGGAACTCCCGATCTATCTTGTTCTTCGATGTTTTTAGGGTATATGGGAATATATAGGTGATAGAAGTCAGTCGAGGGAGCCTCGAGGGGCCCACGAGGGTGGAGGGCGCGCCTAGGGGGGTGGGTGCGCCCCCTATCTCGTGGCTTCCTCGATGCTTCCCTGGCTTGCACTCCAAGTCTCCTGGATCATGTTCATTCCAAAAATCACGCTCCCGAAGGTTTCATTCCGTTTGGACTCCGTTTGATATTCCTTTTCTTCGAAACACTAAAATAGGCAAGAAAATAGCAATATGGGCTGGGCCTTCGGTTAGTAGGTTAGCCCCAAAAATAATATAAAAGTGTATAATAAAGCCCATAATCATCCAAAACACATAATAATATAGCATGAATGCTTCATAAATTATAGATACGTTGGAGACGTATCAGCATCCCCAAGCTTATTTCCCGCTCGTCCTCGAGTAGGTAAATGATAAAAGAAAGAATTTATGAAGTGTGAATGCTAGAAGGTGCACAAGTTTGATCAATGATAATTTCAATCACCTTTTCTAGCATGATTATATGTCATAACAGTAGTTCATCTCATAAAACTTCTCAAGATCAAGTAACAAGCTATTCACATGTTAAAGCATAGACCATAAACTTTCTTGAAAACTAGCAAACTTCATTCTTAGTCATCAAACAATTACAGTTCATCTTATTTTCAGGAAGGGTCTATGTCAGAGCTTTGATTTAGCAAACTCCACATACTCAACAATCATATAGTCTTCCATGATTGCTAACACTCACGCAATACCAATGGTTATGGAGTTTTAATCGGACACTAACAAAGATAGGGGCTTATAGTGTTGCCTCCCAACGTATTCACCTTTGGGTGATGTCAACAATAATAGTTCATGCTAACTTACATCCAATTGGATATATATATTAGGATCTTTCCAACACGAGGTGCTTGCCAAAGGATAAAATGAAAAAGGGAGAGGTGAAGATCACCTTGACTCTTGCATAAAGTAAAAGACATAAAATAAAAGATAGGCCCTTCGCAGAGGGAAGCAGAGGTTGTCATGCGCTTTTATGGTTGGATGCACAAAATCTTAATGCAAAAGAACATCACTTTATATTGCCACTTGTATATGGACCTTTATTATGCAGTCCGTCGCTTTTATTGATTCCATAACAAGATCGTATAAAGCTTATTTTCTTCACACTAATAGATCATACATATTTAGAGAGAAATTTTTATTGCTTGCACTGATGACAACTTACTTGAAGGATCTTACTCAATCCATAGGTAGGTATGGTGGACTCTCATGGCAAAACTGGGTTTAAGGATATTTGGAAGCACAAGTAGTATCTCTACTTGGTGCAAGGAATTTGGCTAGCATGAGGGGGAAAGGCAAGCTCAACATGTTTGAATGATCCATGACAATATACTTTAACTGAAATGGGAGAAAACATAATCCATTACGTTGTCTTCCTTGTCCAACATCAACTCTTTAGCATGTCATACTTAATGAGTGCTCACAGTTATAAAAGATGTCTAGGTTAGTATATTTATATGTGAAATCTCTCTTCCTTCAATATTCTTTCATGAATTGTTCAAATGACCAATACAATGCTTGCTAACCTTCAATAAATTTACAACCTCTACTTCTTGATGTGAAGTCATTACTCCCCATGGGATAAGCAAATGAGACATATATAATTTCAGATTTATGACAATCAACTCATTCAACAATTTACTCATAGGATATAAGTGAAGCACAGAGTAAATGAAAAACTACTCCAAAAAGATATAAGTGAAGATCAATGAGTAGCTAAATAATTATGTAACTATGTGAAGACTCTCTCTCATTTAAGAATTTTTGATCTTGGTATTGTATTCAAACAGCAAGCAAAGCAAAATAAAATGACATTGCAAGGATAGCACAACTCAAGTGAAGAAGCAAAAACTTAGGCTCAACCAATACTAACCGATAGTTGTTGAAGAAGAAAGGTGGGATGCCTACCGGGGCATCCCCAAGCTTAGATGCTTGAGAATTCTTGAAATATTATCTTGGGGTGCCTTGGGCATCCCCAAGCTTGAACTTTTATGTCTCCTTAATTCCTCTCATATCATGGTTTCTCTTTTTATCAAAAAGCTTCATCCACACCAAACTCAATAAGAACTCGTGAGATAGGTTAGTATAAACCAATGCAAAAACTTATCATTTTCTACTGTAACAAATCACTAAAATTATTATTCAACATTGCATACTAAATGCCTCTGCGTATTTAATACTCCTATCCTCAAATAGAATCATTAAACAAGCAAACATATGCAGACAATGCAACCATAACAGCAATCTGCCAAAACAGTATAGTATGTAAAGAATGCAAGATTCATCATACTTTCATAACTCCAAAAATTATGAGAAAAATAATACGCTGTAGAAGATTTATCAGATCTCAGTATGCAAAAAGTTTCAACATTATACCATTCTCTGACTTTTCTAGGGAATTTTTGGAACAGCGGTAAATTTTCTGTTTTCAAACAGCAACATGTATACTTGCAAAATAAGCATGATAAAGGCTATCCTTGACACTTTTATTGAAAATAAAGATGCAAAACATTATTATAAATAACAGCAAACAAATACTAACAAAAGAAAATGACGCTCTAAGCAAAACACATATCATGTGGCGAATACAAATATAGCTCCAAGTAAAGTTACCGATGAACGGAGACGAAAGAGGGGATGCCATCCGGAGCATCCCCAAGCTTAGGCTCTTGGTCGTCCTTGAATATTACCTTGGGGTGCCTTGGGAATCCCCAAGCTTAGGCTCTTGCCACTCTTTATTCCATAGTCCATTGGATCTTTACCCAAAACTTGAAAACTTCACAACACAAAACTCAATAGAAAACTCGTAAGCTCCGTTAGTATAAGAAAATAAAACCACCACTTAGGTACTGTAATGAACTCATTATAAATTCATATTGGTGTAATATCTACTGTATTCCAACTTCTCTATGGTTCATACCCTCCGATACTACTCATAGATTCATCAAAATAAGCAAACAACACATAGAAAACAGAATCTGTCAAAAACAGAACAGTCTGTAGTAATCTGTATCAAACGTATATTTCTGGCACTCGAACAATCCTACCAAATTAGGAAGTCCTAACAAATTTTTGTACTAATCCAGATAAAAAATAATCATATCATAAGCACGTTTCTGTGAATTATCAAAACTAATTTACTGGGTGCAAAAGTTTCTGATTTTCAGCAGGATCAACACAACTATCACCATAAGATATCCTAAAGGTCTTACTTGGCACTTTATTCAAACAAAAAGCTATAAAACATGATTACTATAGTATCATAATCATGTGGACACACAAAAACAGTAATGGTAAATATTGGGTTGTCTCCCAACAAGCGCTTTTCTTTAATGCCTTTCTAGCTAGGCATGATGATGACAATGATGCTCACATAAAAGATAAGAACTGAATCATAACGGGAGCATCATGAACCATCTGACTAGCACATTTAAGTCTAACCCACTTCCTATGCATAGGGATTTTGTAAGCAAACACCTTATGAGAACAATAATCAACAAGCATAGGAAGGTAAAACAAGCATAGCTTCAAAACTTTAAGCACATAGAGAGGAAACTTGATATTATTGCAATTCCTACAAGCATATGTTCCTCCCTCATAATAATTTTCAGTAGCATCATGAATGAATTCAACAATATAACCATCACATAAAGCATTATTTTCATGATCTACAAGCATAGAAATTTTATTACTCTCCACATAAGCAAATTTCTTCTCATGAATAGTAGTGGGAGCAAACTCAACAAAATAATTATCATGTGAGGCATAATCCAATTGAAAACTAAAATCACGATGACAAGTTTCATGGTTATCATTATTATCAATAGCATACAAGTCATCATAGTAATCATCATAGATGGGAACTTTGTTCTCATAATCAATTGGAACCTCTTCCGAAATAGTGGATTCATCACTAAATAAAGTCATGACCTCTCCAAATCCACTTTCATAATTATCACAATAATATTCAACATCCCCCAAAATAGTGGGATCATTACTTCCTAAAGTTGACACTCTTCCAAACCCACTTTTATCAATATAATCATCATAAATAGGAGGCATGCTTTCATCATAATAAATTTGCTCATCAAAACTTGGGGGACAAAAAATATCATCTTCATCAAACATAGCATCCCCAAGCTTGTGGCTTTGCATATCATTAGCATCATGGATATTCAAGGAATTCATACTAACAACATTGCAATCATGCTCATCATTCACATATTTCATGCCAAGCATTCTATGTAATTCTTCTTCTAGCACTTGAGCACAATTTTCCTTTTCATCATACTCACGAAAGATATTAAAAAGATGAAGGTATGAGACAAACTCAAATCCATTTTTTTGTAGTTTTATTTTATAGACTAAACTAGTGATAAAACAAGAAACAAAAAGATTCGATTGCAAGATCTAAAGATATACCTTCAAGCACTCACCTCCCCAGCAACAGCGGCAGAAAAGAGCTTGATGTCTACTACACAACCTTCTTCTTGTAGATGTTGTTGGGCCTGCAAGTGCACAGGTTTGTAGGACAGTAGCAAATTTCCCTCAAGTGGATGACCTAAGGTTTATCAATCCGTGGGAGGCGTAGGATGAAGATGGTCTCTCTCAAGCAACCCTGCAACCAAATAACAAAGAGTCTCTTGTGTCCCCAACACACCCAATACAATGGTAAATTATATAGGTGCACTCACTACAAAAAAAATACACTTCCGTGATGATACGTGTTTTTCACAGTAGGTCGCGTTTTTTGTCATGCATGTACATCCATGATGATTTTATGACAAAATCAAGATAGTCATACCTGTGCTGTCGTAGAAGTGTTCCATGACACTACCAAAATTATCATCACGGAAGTGTCCACTTCCATGACGATAAACCGCGCGTCACAGAAGTGCTTTCGTCAAGGGTGACTGACACGTGGCATCCACCGTAACGGAACGTCGTTAAGCTATCAGTTCGGGTTTTGGATCCGATAACCCGTTAACAACCCCGACCAATGGGGATTTTCCACGTGTAAAATCATCATTGGCTGGAGGAAACACGTGTCGGCTCATCGTTGGGACAGATGTCATCCACTCATTGGACAGAAGGCGCCTATGATACGTTGACACGTGGCACGGCCCATCAAGTTTAAATGGGCAGGCCCAACTAAATGCCCACAAGATTTTGTGGACCATAATTGGCCGGCCCAGCTAAAGGCCCACAAGATTTTTCGGGCCATAATGGGCTGGCCCAGCTAAAGGCCCACAAGATTTCATGGGCCATAATGGGCCGGCCCAGGTAAAGGCCCACAAGATTTTTGTGTGCCATAATGGGCCGGCCCAGGTAAAGGCCCAAAAAATTCTTGCGGATCATAATGGGCCAGCCCAGCTAAAGGCCCACGAGATTTCGCCGACATTAATGGGCCGGCCTAGCTGTAGGCCCACAAGATTTTGAGGACCCTAGTAGGCCGGCCCATTAACTGGCTGCCATGTTTTGGGCCAAATGCCGGCCCATATTTGATCTGGTCCATTAATGGCATGCCACGTTCCGGGCCTAATAATGGCCCATATGAGATCCGGCCCGTAAAAAGCCTCCCACGTTCTGGGCCAAATCACGGCCCAGATCAGGTCCGACCCTTTAAGAGGCTTTGGGCTCAATTATGGCCCATATCAGATTCGGCCCGTTAACTGGACGCTATGATTTTGGGCCCACTTGCTAAAGGCCCATTTAGTAATTCAGCTTGATATTAGTTTCGGCCTATTAAGGGCCCGTTTAACATTTCGGCCCTATATTAATTATGGCCTGTTAAAAGCCTGTCATATAATTGGGCCTAACTATGACCCGGTTTGCATCCGGCCTGCTCGCAGCCGATATCTGATTGGGCCAAACAAGGACTGAGACAACTTTGGCCTGTTAAAAGCCCGTGATTTGCTTCGCACAATCATGGGCCGGGGTCCATTTCGGGCTGCTGCCGTCCCGTGAGCTATTCGGCACGTTTCAGGCCAAACCTACTTCTCAGCCTCCTAAAAGCCCATTGAGTTTCTTGCGAAAAGAGGGCCAGGGGTTACTCGGCCTATTAAAGGCCCGAATCTACTAGTGCGCCAGTTTGACGGGGCACATGATGTGGATCATACATCGTGATTGCATGACGGCCCGATTATGTACCATAATTTTACGGTTTGGCTGGTTTACTGCAAAGACAGGACATATATACAGTAAAATAACTGCAGCATCGTGAATAAGAAAAAACCTAGACTATACAATAAAGAAATTACGGCATATTACATCCACTGGGCATCAAAGTTCGCCACTATGATAATAAAGCACAAGAAGACATCAGATTACATACACTGGGCATCAAAGATCGCCACCAATGGAAATAAACACGACGACAAAATAATATACAAAACCGACAGCACTTCAATAGAGTTCAAGAAAGGTTAGCCCTGCTGGCGAGCTGCAGCGCAAGCACCTGAGCAAGATGATGAGACTGCGCTTGTTCAACACTTATATCTTCCTCACTCTGAAAGATAAAGAAGCAGACAGATGACATGTTTTGCACATAAAAGTATTAGTGCTGATAATTCATCACATTTCTTACTGATGAATAAAGTGACACAGTTTAAAATTGCATTAACACAATATGGTATTGTTCAGGTCAAGACATGGCAGGAAATGACATTGTGAAGGAGTTGGCAGCTTCACGACACCACTGGATTACAGATCAAGAACTCATAAGTATCAATGGTTAGTGTGCTGTCAATTTATCCCATTTCAGATTGGCAAATAAAGAGACGGTTTAAATAATAGTAGAATGATATGACATTGTTCATAGTTAAGACATTGCAGAATATGACATTGTGCTGCAGTGGGTAGGTTCACCACACCACTGGATTGCGGATGAAGAACAGAAGCATACATGCAGTGCAAAAGAAGATCACTTGCTCTGTATAGTTTAATTTACATGGTATGAAGAAGGAACTTGGTTGTACAACTGAAAACTTAAATTGAGAAGGACAAACTTTTGTTTATGAACTACATAATAAACTTTAAACATGCAATTTGATGCAAACACCAAAAATAAACAGCTGTTGCAGTCATGCCTAACCAAATATACACAACAAAGTTTGAAGGCTTGAGAAGGACAAACTTACATTACTGGTGAAGACAGGCTCTATAAAGCCCTTGTCCATGCTGATTGGGGGGGGGGGCAATTCAAGAAGTTTACCATAGAATCTTCTTCATAAGCATTGCCTTTATTCTACATTTTGTTAAGAGTAAATATAGATGTGATAATATACGAAAAAATGGAGAATATTTAAGATAAGATGAAAAATGATGCTACATAACCAAGTAGCTATAAATGTAAGTGCAGTGATACAGGCAAAAGGCACAGCCAAGAGCAATGCACAGCTAAACTTCTTCAGTACCAACCTTATGGTAAGAGTAAATATAGATCTGATGTGTGGAAAATGGAGGGCAAAGGAAAATAAGCTGCAGAGTGATGGTACATGAATAACTATCTGTCAATATAAGTACACTGATAAAGGACAACATGTACTTATAAGAACAATGCAGAGCTAAAAAAATTCATTGGCATTGGATATATTCTACACTAATGTAACCATTCATACAGATCAGATAATTTGGAGCGAACAATTGATAAGCAAGCTATCATGCATACTGCTGTCACATAATGAACCAGGTATGTATGCAAGTACAGTGATACAGGACAACAGGTACTAACAAGAGCAAAGCAGCGGGCAGCATATTTGCGATAGCCCGTCATTCTTTTCAAACCGGAATTCTTCTTCGAGTAGATTTCCTGCAAAAAAGATCCATAAGGCACATGCGGAAAAGTAGAAGTTCAAATTGTCATGTGATTTCATAGACAGTACCTCATCCTGGGAACGAGACCAGTGCATAACAAGGTTTTTCCATTCAATGTCTTCTAAATTTAGCACAGGAGACTTCACCGGAAATTCGTTTATAGACTTGCCATCAAAGTGTGATTTTCTCAGGCAACACCGATACTGCTGCAATGCTTCCTTGAAAAGCACAAGCAAGCTTTGCTCCTCATGACTATCCAGATTGACCCTCGCCTAGTTACAAAAATGTAATGTAAATCATTATGTGTTCGATCAGCAGAAAAGAGGAAAATAATAACCATGAATAATAGCACTTACACGTAAGTTGGACAGGAAGATGTGAAAATGGTGTTTGTCTTCACTATAATCTTCCCATGATGGGAATATATGCACGTAGTCCCTAACAACATTGAAAGCATTGTCTTTTAAACTGGGAATGAATGGAATGGGGTTCCAATCTGCAGGAATTGGCCGTCTCTCCAGTTGGGATAGGTCTTCGGCCGGTGGACTTGCTGTACTTTTTGTTGGAGTGGGATTTTTCTGTGGTACGGCTGGTGCTATGGCAAATGAAATCGGTATACCTTTTGCTGGAGTGCAGGTCCTGTATGGTGGGGCTAGTGGTGTGGCCAGTGAAGTATGGGTATAGTCTGCTGGAGTCGGTCCTACGTTTTGTGTCACTGGTTGTACATCCAATATAAGTGGGGCGCTGTCTGATTTCTCCGGCACCACCACATTTTTCAAGGACTTTGCTGGTGCTCCTTCAGGTTCGGCAATCACCCTCTTCCTTTTTGATGTCTGATGCACAAGAACAACATTTGAGTGGAAAAACATGGTATGATGACAGATGGAATATTTATTGATAATGGATGGGCATGGCATCTCGAGTTATATGATGAGTAAACTAAGCAGATGGCGGTGTAACAAAGTAGAAGAAATGCAAGACAACATATGCAAGATACACGCAATCAATAAAACCTTGCAAAATTAGAACAGACACCTTGATTGGTGAACAGGATAGGCCATCTGCCTTTGACTCCTCGAGGTTAGAATAGTCATTAGGATGATATTCTGAACAAGAATCAACAGGTGGGGAGCGTACGAGTTTCATTGCTTCCAGAATGGCACTCAATGCCTTGGTGCCAATTTTGTAAGTCATTGCAGTGTTCCACAATATTCTTCTGATGCGTGGATTCTGATATTCACTGTTTGCGTATAATATCTGAGAACCATGAAAAAATAAATAGTTGTGAGATTATCTTTGTAATGCAGATAATATTATAATATAGGGGCGCCCCTGTAAACACTTGTGTGCTATCACTGGATTCTGATGAGAGAGATCATGTGTGCTGTAATATGGTGCGTGCATTTATATAATCTGGCACAAGTACACAAAAAAATAGGCTCCAGAAGTAAGGATAGCTGGCAGATGATAGGTTCATAATATACTGTATAGAGAGTTTATTGCCAAACCATGATAACAAGAGCACACAACAACTAGGCAGATCATAGTGTACATAACATGGGTACACCATAACCATGATATATAAATCGGGAAAGTGGAACTGGCTTGAAAATACGGTGTTGTATTGCCGCTAGTAATTGAAAGCCTATCGATCACGTACAGGCCAGCTCTATCAGCTGTTGACTGCCGATGTACCTGCGCCCCTTCCTGACAAGGAACATACTGTACATACTAAATACAGAATAAATAAAGAGGAACATCTTAAAGAACAGAAGAGGAAGCATATTCTTGAGGTTCCGCTTCATTGCATACAATGTTGGTTGCCCACTCATGATGAATCACAGCGCCCAAAGAAATGCAATTCCATGTTGTCTCTCTATATGTGGCAATTTTGAACAAGAGTCATTAGGATCATTCTAAACAAGAGTCAACAGGTGGGGAGCGTATAAGTTTCATTGCATCCAGAATGGCACTCGATGCCTTGGTGCCAATTTTGTAAGTCATTGCAGTGTTTAGCTTCAAGAGTGGACTGCTGCTAGTGCGACACAAAGCAGCTACATAGATGATAGTGTAGATATAAAGGGAAAACCTTAAGCATCAGAGTAAAATCAGCAAAGTGGAACTTGCTGGAATATATGTGCTAGTATTGCCGGTACGGCTAGAAAGGCTTCAGATACCAGCTCTCTTCAAGTGAAGGTGCGATACTGTTAATATCATTGTAACTCTCAAAGGCGACACAACTCCCCGCATTTCCTTGCTATTCTTATAGGATTCAAGTGGGCAGGCCACTACAAATCCTATTCCTATGTTTACAAGATCCTACGAATCAAAGAGGCTCTAAGTGTCCATCACAACCGACCGTATAGACCTCTACACTGCAAATGTCCCTGCTCATCTTCAGTACAAGGAACATACTGTACTACTATCATACTCCCTCCATTCCAAAATTAAGTCTTGGTAGAGATTTCCACTATGGATCACATACAGATGTATCCAGATACATTTTAGAGTGTAGATTCATTTATTTTGCTCCATATGTAGTCCATGGTGGAATCTATACAAAGACTTGTATTTAGGAACGGAGAGAGTACATGTTAAAGAAGAATGGAAGAGAAACATGGTAAAGAAGAGCAAGCAGATTTTGGATAATAAAATGTTGGTTGCGCAGTGCCCACACCTGATGAACCAGAGCACATTAAGAATGCAACTCCCAGCTGTCTCTCGACCATTTCAGGCGGTTGGATGAAGATCCTACGTCTCCTAACCCTTCTTCTTCCTCGTCTCTGATTCTTCCCATACAGAACACCGCACGGGCCGCCGGTCGGACCACCGGCCCCCACCGCCTGTGTTCCTCCGCCACCCCAACCCCACCCCCTCCCCAACCCCCACCCGCGTCGAGTTTTCTTTATTCGCCGAGGCCCCACAACCACCCGAGCCCCTTCAATCGCACCGGCGAACTCTGGCGAGCTTTGAAAAATCGACTGGCCCAATTTTGAAATTTAGTCTACTGTGATGTAACTAGTGTGGAATATAAAAGGGGAAAACCATAAGCATTGGGAGTATAGTGTTGAGCGTGCCATGGCGGATCTGAAGGTGCAAACTGGACAAAGGCAACTTCGCAACTAAGACAAGCAATCAGAGTAAAGCAGTGGTGATCTATTTTCTTGCTGCGATAAATAAGTTGAGCAAATACAAAAGAGTACCGCCTCTGGAGCGTGCCATGTACGCATCTGCTGAGAATTTGACGGTGTTGCGGTAGCGATGGCTGTCAGCGGCGTGGAAGAAGATCTAGGAGGGTAGACGGTGGCGGCGGGGCGCGGTGGACGAGACGGTCGTGGGAGCGGCGCCGGCAAGGTGGACAACGACGGGGATGAAGCGAGAGGACGGGATGCAAGGATCCCGGTCCGAAGCCATGGATGAGAAAGGTCGATCTCTTGTAATGGACGGCGGCATCGGGGTATCAACTCCGGCATGGTGGAGGAGGACGGCAGTGGATGGGGTGGTGGACGGCGGCGGACGGAGGAGGGTGGGGTGGATAGGGTGTTTTGGCGCCCACGGAGTACGAATGGGGAAAAGGGAGGTAGAGAGGAAGGGGGAAACCATGTATTCAGGGTGCACTTGTCTCAAATGCGAGGAAATTTACAAACTTAGCCCCCGTCTCAAATTTCTACTACATCACAGCAATATTAGCCGGTTGGGGATAGGACGGTAATCTCGCATACACCGAATATTTGCCGACGAGAGTTTGTTTTTGGCGCCCACCGTGTATGAATATGAATCGGGGAGGGAGTCGATTTCGGCCGAGGACACACTGTGTTTTGGCGCCCGCCGTGTATGAATCCGGGTGAGAGGCGGTTACGTCACGTTTGGGTGAAATTACAAACCTACCCCTATCGAAACCTATAGAAATCCAGCAGATAGGCTTTGCATGGCAGGGATAGGCAGTAGTAATTTCCATCTCGCAGATTTTGGTTTCGGGCGGTTACTGCGACTTTCCCCGCTTCGTTCAAATTTTGCAGAGTGCACGTTTATCGTGCTAACTCAATTCTAATCCCATTTGTATTCTATTTTTTCCGGGCGGGATCCATTTTAAATTGGAATTACATTCTATATACATCATTTTTATATATACTTTAAAAAGCACAACACCATTTATACATAAATATGGTTTACAAATGGCATGATCTCAGATTCATAAGGTTGTATCCATCAATTTGGATTTTCAAATATTTGAAACCACTTTATGTTGAAATCCAATGTATGCATTCCTCGCTAACTGTCTCCAATTAATGTGTGTTTCATGCGGTTTTTTTACTTCTCAAACATGTATAATGTGTTTCACACACGCAACATATAGTGTAATCCCGTTTAGGCATTAATTGCATATAAACCATGCATTGTTTGTAATTAAAGAATCTATGGATCACCAATATTGATAAACTATATAACATTACACGTGTGCCCAAATTCAAATGAATATGCATGTTTGATACACCAATTTGAGTTATGATATTATCGATGTCGTGATCTCCAGTTTAAATATTTGAATCCCCTTTAATCCAGATATTCGTCTCATATAGCTATCACTCATGCTTATATAGGACTATCTCTCTGGACCTATACGCGTTCATCGTCTCTCAGGTATCTCTCGTGCTACCTGTATGTCGACAATGATCTTTTATCTTCGTAAGACACTGACGGTACTCTCTCCCTCGACCTTCATCACTCTATCTCTCTCTAAGTATATCTTGCTCCCTGCTATGTGTCTCTAACTATGATTCTCCATGTGGAATCTCTTTCTCTCACACAAACACAAAACTTTGTCTCCCGGGGTCTCATTTCTCTCTACTATCCCCATGTGTGCCACTCGCACACCCTGATGAAGTCATGTACCTAGGGTAGGGTCATAGACCTGTCTTAAGTACCCTTCCCAAGGGCACCCTCAGAAGAAACTGCCTTCCAGTCGACCAAGAGAGACTTCACTCAACGGACTCGAAGGACTCGACCATGAAGACTCACTCGACCACCAGGAGATCAAGAGTCACTCTGCATCCAAACGGTCTATAATTAAGTAGTCTTTATGGCATTTAGGACACTTTATGTAAGGCGTTATCAGTAACGCCTAGCCTTAATGTACTTTAAACCCTGTGTAACTGAGGGCTGGAGGGGTCTGGCAGACACTATATAAGCCACCCCCTCCTCAGTGTAAAGGGTTCGCACCCCTGTAATCCATATACACATAATCCAGTCGACCGCCTCCGGGCTCCGAGACGTATGGCTATTACTTCCTCCGAGAAGGGCCTGAACTCGTACATCTCTTGTCTTCACAACTGCTCCATAGCTGGGATCTTGCCTCTCCATACCTACCCCCCATTCTACTGTCAGACTTAGAACCACGACACACCCCTCGTACAGAGATGTCTTTCGCTCCTTAGATATGAGAACCTACGACTCTTCCTCTTAAATATCTCTTTCTCACGCACAAACACAAACTCTGTCTCCCAGGGTCTCATATTTCTCCATTGTTCTCTTGTATTTCGCTCACACACACACTCTCTCCCTAGAGATATCTTGCGTTCCCTCATATGTCTCTCTAGCTATCACTCTCGTTATGAAATATCTTTCTCTCTCGCAGACACAAAACTCCGTCTCTCGGGATCTCATTTCTCTCTGATATCTATTTGTATGTGACTCACATGCACCCTCTCTCTATCTCTCTCACACCCACACACATAACTCAGCCTTCTGATCCACTCGACTCCTATCTCTAACGCACACTAGCTAGCATCTTTATCTTTCTATTTATCTGTTTCTCCATCAACCTTCTTTCTCGCCCTCTCTTGATTCCTATCACGCACACTACATATGTTTCTCTCTACATGCAGTCAAGTGCCCTCTCACACACATATATAACTTCACCCTCTGAACCACCCGACGGTCATCTCCAACACCCAAACTAGCGGATGTCCCTCTAGCTAGCATCTCCATCTCTGTATCTATCTATAGTTTCTCCGTCAACATTTCTCTCTCGCATGGAGTCTTGCTTCCTATCACCCACACTATATATGTCTCTCCATACATATGCATTTATAGGTTGATCTCTTTTGCACAATCGTTGCGCCTCACTCCCTCTCCTCGCCATAGATGCATGCTCCAGCCCACGCCACTATCTCTTAAAGACAAAAACACATGCTCAATTGTCGGGCCTTCTTCCCTGCATTCTCACATGCATGCATATTGTCATACTGATCCGTCTCTCCCATGTCGTTGATCTTATGACTTATGTCTTCTTTCTTTTATCTCGATCATGCGCGCGCGCACACACACATCCCACGTATACATGTATACCTCTCACACATGCACGTTCAAGGTCTCTATGTCTCCATACGTAGTTAATTACCCTCAATCCTAATGCCACATTGAATCGTTCTCCTCTTTTGTGCACATAACTTCCACTTGGATGGGTAAAACACACACTCACACTTAACAATCTCCTTCTAGCTACCCCCCCCGCCTCTCACTCTTCCCCTATATCCCCGAAACCAATAAGACCATTCCTTTGTTTAATTACCGCCTACATGCACCATCCATATATAGTAGTCTTCATCGGTGTCTCTCGAACAAACACGTTCTCTCGATGTCAACTCCTCTCACGCGCACACACCTTCTCTTCCCTCTCTACGAGCATTTTCTCTCTCGCACCCCATCCTTGGTGGCCTCTGCCATACACATCACCTCTCTATGATGAAGCCATGCACACTTAAATTACATCCGCCATAGAGGACCCCGCGACACACACACACACACACGCACACCCCCCACACTAAGTCTCCATCTCTCTCTCTCTCTATCTCACACACACACACAAACTAAGACTCCATCTCTCTCTCTCTCTCACACACACACACACATACACCCCACACACACTAAGACTCTATCTCACACACACATGCTCTAGGCGGAGCATTTGTTCCTACCACCCTTCATCCAACCTTACCCATGTGATAAACAATCACCTTTATTTACTTGCATAACATGGACAAATTCCACTTTACTTTAGTAGTCAGCAAACTTATCATCTGTACCCTTATAAAAAAATGACTTGGCGATGATGGTGTGCCTGCCATCTTGTAATACAGACCATATGATCTATATCTGACGGATAGAAAGCAAACTATGATAATTTTACAAAAGATACCCGCACCTCTCTCCACATCATTATCTCCCGCAACCTCATTGCTCAGCAATTAAAAAAGGAATAAGTATCTGGAACAATCTAGCATGCATGGTGTCTGCTGCCGCCTGCCGGCGTCGTCCACCCCCATGCCTCCGCCCATCCAGACCACCAATCATCACCACGCTCCACTTCTCCTCGCCTTATCTCTCATCTTTCATTTTTTTGATGACATTCTCGAGATACCAGTTTTCCGATAAAATTCTTGAGATATCATTAGTTTTTACACATGGGATTACTTCTGCATGGGTCAATCACAACAGGTGTTTTGTAAAATAATGCATATTGATGTTCCGTGCAATACACGAGAATCTTGTTTGTAATTATATAACACAAATCACGAGCAGGAAGTGACATTTTTTTGACACAACCACGTTAACATGGCCACGTAAATCACTAGCTAAAGTAAATACCATTATACTTATATCCCGATGCAAAAGGTTGAGTACATGTCCGAAGAGTAGAGTCGCACACACGCACTCTGTCTCTCAGAATCTCTCTCACACACACACCAGTTACGTGACGCCCACTTAAGCAGACACGTATGTTACAATTTGTGCACCCGCGGGTACATGTGATGCTGCGCATTTATTTAAGCCGGAAGGTGAACCCAAACAGTAGCTGCATTCATTCCCCTCCCGCCGCCTCTTCTCTGGTCACCGTCGCCCGGTAGCCATGGGTCGGCCGAAGGTAAGAACATACGCCATACTCCCGCTGGAGCGGCGCTTTAATATGGAAATTTTAGTGGTCGTGCATGCATCTTTTTGTGCTAGCACTCCTATATAAGGGTTGATCGGTCGCTTCCCGAGGACTTGCACGGGCGGTGGAAGAGGAAGGAGAAGGGAAGCGGTTGTGGAGTAATGTTTTTTACCACAATTTCTTAGGAAACTAAGTGCAATAATTGAGTAGTTTTGCAAACTACCAGTACTACATCTGAAACGGTTCAAAACCTATACCCCCTTGCCAGCGCGCGCTTCCCGCGTGAAACGGTCAGCGTCGCCCTGGAGCGTCAGTGCCGCATTAATGCCCGGCCAGAGCGGAGGCGACCTTACACTGGCGCCGGCTTTGAAGTGGCGCGACGGTCGAGAGAGCGCCGCTTCCCGGTGCACGCGACTGCTCTGCGTCGTGACTGGCCATAGGCCCTGTTTGCATCCATGGGTTAGAGTTAGTTTGAGCTAGTTGGGGCTCAAATAGCCCTAAAGTATCCAAGCATGAGGGTTTAAATTGGAGCAAGTTGCACCGAACCCACCAAAAAAAACTATCCCACCCAAGAGGTGCTAACTGGAGATAGTTCTCATTGGGACCACTGAAAAATCACTTTTCTCTCTCCATCAAGTGCATTTATTGTCAATCTAACCCTGTCACCCAAACACCTCTTTGGCTATAGTTAGTTCAGGGTTAGTCATGAGTTAGTCTAACCTCTAGCTAAGTTAGAGTATCAAACAGGAGCAGTATAGGACATGCAAGTTGCTCAAAGCATACAGGCAAATTCGTACGTGAAAGGATTTTTTTCTTTTTGAAAACGGAATGTGGAAGGAATTTTTTTTAGAATGCTCTTGGCATGTCGCTAACATGTGATGAGTTAACCGACCTCAATAGACGGCAAAAACGCCAACCCGCCGCACTTTGATAGAGAGGAGGAGGGAGAAGCGATACAGGCTGCTAGATTACTAGAGATAGGTGTCGCACGGAAGCCAAGAAATATGGTGATAGCGTGGGTTAGCCATGTACTAGTATGATGTAACTACACTTGGCTGCCATGTTTCGTACTCTTCCGGTCCACTCTGGAGATGATTGGTTAATTTTATATCGCTGAATAATATTAAATATTATGAGTGCAGACACTCCACCACGAGGTTCCTTGCTCCTTCTCGGTCGTCTAGAATCTATGTTTTTCCACTCTATATTTTTTTACGTGAGCTTTGTTCATCCTTTTGCTAACACGCGAGACATCTAGTATCAAAGTGCACGTGTTATGCAAGGATTGTTCCATCTATATGAAGAACACGTGGGACTGGAACTACGAGACGGACATGTACCCAGGAGTGGACGTACGAACCTGAGTAATGTAGCGCAGTAAGTGAAGTAGAAAGGCACAAATGGTATGAACATGCGTGGCATATAGGGTGTGTTTGGTTGCGTTCTCGTCTCAGCATAGTTGTTCCCTCTTTATGCATGCTCAACTCAACACCCCTCTTCATGCATGCTCTCTTCATGCATGCTTCTAGTGTATTTGTGCTAAACTAGTGTGGCTCATGCACCCTCCATACACTCTACTAAACACCCAAAAGTAGGCCGAGAAGGGAACTCTTGGGCGGCATTTGTCTCTTACTACATATTACCACTAAATGTTGTACGTGCAATGCACGGTGATGTTATGGAGTACGTGCCTAAGTACTCTACTACTACTATATTAGTTGGAGGCACATATTAACTTTTATATTTGTTTACGTGTATGCCCCGAGACCTTCCAACTAGATGTGTCTTTCTCTCCAGGTCGCACTTTGTATCGTTCATACCACTAAGTACTACTACGTGTGGTCTCCGACCCAGAAGTGGAAGAAGTGGAGACGCTCTACCACGCTGTTTTTTATGCTGGGCTCTACCACGCTGTTCATGTCCCACTCCTTCCGCTGACGTGTGGGACATCCAGCACGTGCCGTGTTTGGCACCCTTCGTCGTAAGAGTTGAAACGCTAGCATTCATCAGAAATAAAAAATAATTATAAATCAGCAGTGATACTATTTTTTTGCGAACCAATCAGCAGTGATACTATACCACGCGGTTTCCTTGCTCCTGGATATCGGAAAGAATACTTCCGTTCGCCAACATGTGGGACGTCGACCATCTGGTCCACTTGCCATGCACGCAGAACTCCAAGGGAGAGTCACCCAGGTCGTCGCGCCGTAGTGACAATGACTAATGAGCCGTCAAATCACAGGCCCACTTCCCACTTTGAAGTTGCTCGGACGAAGGAACCATCATGAATTCGTTGAATTCCGCTTCTTGAAGAAAACTACTGTACCAGCAGTACTACTAGCTACTGTAGTTACTCCAACAGAGGCCTCCTTTCGTTCATAGGATAGGAATTTTATAGGAATATGAAAATAATAGGAAGTGAGATGACATGTCTCAATTCCTATAGAGAAAGAGATGCCATTTGATGCATTGGATATGAATTTTTCCATTTAGTCTAGGCTAATGTACTGGTAATTTGCTCTAAAAACTACAGTAGTAACTAGTAGTACTGGTACATGCTCGTACTCAGACACAGACACACACACACTAACTACTAGTACTACTACTTCTCACATGCTGGCCAGACGCCGTCGTTCTCCTTCCCGGCTTTGTCGGCGACACCCCACCGTGCTTGGATCTCCGCTGACCTCTCCGCAGCAGCGCGTGCGTCCTTTTCTTTCTTGCGGCGGCGGGCCTCTCTTTTCTTGAGTGCTTTCTGACTTTTCCGCTCCCTCTATGCGGCTTTGGCCGCCTCTTGCTCTACCGCCCATTCGGCATTGGCATCTTCAAATTCCTCCCACATAGTTGTGAGGTCGCGAGCGGCGATGAACTCGGCACGGCGGGATGCCATCGCTTCCCTACCATTTTGTGTGCGGTCGTGGGCGGCGAGGAACTCGGCGCGGTGGGATGCCATCACTGCCTTACCAGTTAGTGTGCGGCGTGGTGGCATGAACGACGCTTGGTGAGTGCTCTGGGGTGGAGTGGCCGGACAACCGTATAGTGCATTGGTTTGTCAAGAGCTCAAGGATAGAAGACGAAGCAAATTTGGATTCCCTTTCAATCCTGGTCATTTATTACCAAGTAAAATGCATTGGCAGTCATCAAACTTGTCTTGATAGCTCACTTTGATCATTGTATACGAGATATGGTGATTATATGGTCACTGGCTCAGCGTATAGCTCCGTATTTGTCTGGTTGACCAGTCAAACAGTCCGCATGCGCCTCATCAGCTTGTGTTCTTTATCTATCTACGCGGGCCTACCTGTCAATGGAGAAAGAAATACTGTAAAAACCAAAATTATGCGTATGTGGGGAATCAAACCACGGACTCGTCGCTGCAACGCACCCTCGTCAGCCAAATGAAAATGAAATACTTCGTGTCAGACACTCACGCTCACGCTGTCAAAGCATGCTAATGCATGCACGTCGCCCTCTAAATCAAAGTCCTCCTCATGGCGCAATGCAAACGGCGAGCCCATCACCTGCGCGCCCCGGCGGTGCCTGACATTACTCGGACCGCCTTGCTCATGTATATCGTCCATCACAACGACAATCTATAAACGAGCCTAGCTAGAGAGGGTACTATGGTAGTATGGTACGGAGTATGTACTATTGTGAGCGACCGATCTTAGTGCCACTGCACACCGAAGCCCCTTCCATCGCTACCGCGTGCTTCCCGCCTGAAACGGTCACCGTCTCTCCAGAATGTCAATGCCGCATTCACCGGACTTAACTGCAGGTGCAATTGGTGTGTCACTGACATGCGGGCCAGATGCCCGTTGGGCCCACATGTCAGTAACCCAACGCATCTGCAGTTAAGTCACTGAATCAGCGTCCGCATTCACGCCCGACAAACCTACTCCGGCGCCAGTTGTCCATCTGTCTGCCGCGACTCATTGCCATTCGCCCGCTATATTAACTTGTGCCCCAGCTCCCAGTCATAGCCAAAGGCCCACACTTATTCTACTCCGGTCCCTTCCTTCTGTCGGCACCACTCCAACCATGGCCTCTTGGCGCTCCGAAGCTCTCTTGGACGTACTGTTGCAGGAGCAGACGAGGGACATCGGCGGCTCCGCTCCGGGCGCGCTCCAAAGCTCTCTTCGACGTACTGTCGCAGGAGCAAACGAAGAAGATCGCCGGCACCCCCCCGTCCGCCCTTTGCCGCCACGACCACGAAGCCGGCGTGCGTGCGCGGGCACAACCGGCAGCGAGGAAGAGTAGTACACGGCAGGTCGCCACCGCTCTGGTCCCGGGAAGGCCACCGCTACTCCACTCAGTCGACGCCAAGCTTGGTGGGGTAAACATCGGTGGCCGATTAGCCGCTTGACGGCGACGTGGAGGCAGAAACCTTCAGAACCTTGTGCTCCGGAGGAGGAGGTTATCGAGGCGGATGAGGAGGAGGCAAAGGCAATGGCCGGCTTTCTCGCGTTCATGGCCGGACATGGTGGTCAGGCACAGACGATCGTTTAGATTAGGTTTACAATAGGTTTTAGTACGGTTTGTGCAAATATGTAATGAATTTTGTCAAGTTTGTAGGAAAAGTTTTCAAAATGTAATGAATTTCATCCGGTTAATTTGAAATTTGCTTTGTTTGCACGAATTTCGTTCGATTAGTTCATATAGTTGTCGAAAGGTATGCGGGCAGCATCGGATGGCATCCATCAGTGTCCTCGGACAGATGCCGGTGTAAATTTGTGGGCCAACGCTGGAGATGCCCTAACTATCATGCTATAATCGCTAACAGTCCTCCATTATTTGGCAGGGAACAGTGTTACCCCTCGATCAAAATCAGATCCGCGGTGTTTCACACTCCTCCCGGGTAAGAGCGTAAGCTCTTTCTTACATAAAAGTGGAGCAAGTGGACGACACTGTAGCACGTCATATCACTCGAACTAGCCCGCCTAACGAGCGGGAAAGCACTGCCCTCATCATTTTGTTCTGGATTTCTACCGATCGATCGTGCGAAAATGTTACGCTTTGCAAGTTCTAAAGGAAAAGGCAGCACACTTACATCTCGTACGCGTTGCACCCCCGATAGTCCGGCTCGCACGCCGCTCACCAGAGGGGACACGCGTTGTCTTGCAATTTCACTGACATGTGGGACCGTAATTGAATAAACCGTCGATAGCCTAAATCTAATCGCTCGGCGGGCGTCGGCTGAGAAGAGAGAAACGGGGGAGGGAGAAGAGATCCCCGCCCGCTGCGCACGGACTCCAAGAAATATATGGTGATAATGTGAGGTGGGCCATGCTGGAGTAGGGACCGCTTCCGGAGCCCGCTCTCACCGCCCTGGCCCCTCAAGACGCCAGCTGCCCGCTGCATGCATGCATAGCAAGTAGTACTCCTTATGTGGAGGAGAGAGAGGCATTGACAAAGTCAAGGAGTGGGCTCTGCAAGAGCCCGTCTCTACACATGCTCCTAGGTATAAAAAAATAATTCTAAAAAAAGGCATAAGAAACAATTGTGTATTAAAAAAAGAAAGGTAAAAAAATATTTGAGAGGAAATAGATAGAGAGAAAGTGAGAAAAAGGTGTAACCTGGGCATTACATGAGGAAGGAGGGAGTGGTGCACATGCCAAGTTCACTGGGCTGCCGTGTTTCACACTCCTCCGTCGTAATAGTGGAGACAATAGCTTTCGTCAAAAATAAACAATGAATACTCGTTGCTCGTCCTCTATATCGGAAAGAATACTTTCAATCACCGACATGTGGGATGTCGACCATCCTGGTCCACCTGCCATGCACAAAATTATCCTGGTCTACTCCGGTCGTATCGCAGGCCCAACCTTTCCCACTGTAAGTTGTTCGGACGAAGGAACCATCATGACTTCGTTGAATTCCGCTTCTTCAAGAAAACTTATTGTACCTGCAATACTGCTACCACACGCGAAGACTGGACGGCACTGTACCACGTCATATCATTGAAACCCACTAGGCCAAACTAGCCCGCCTAGGTCATCTATTGTGGAACGGAAGGAGTACGTCTCTACACTGCTATGATTTTGTGTTGCACATTCTTTATGCTTTTGCTACGATTTTCCTACCCTATGAACCAAATGAGGCCTGAATGTATCCCGTGTCGACTATTGTCTGATCGATCGCTAAGCCTACAATTTTAGGAGCTAGGTGTCGGTGTCAAAACCGGCGGATCTCGGGTAGGGGGTCCCGAACTGTGCGTCTAGGCGGATGGTAACAGGAGACGAGGGACACGATGTTTTACCCAGGTTCGGGTCCTCTCGATGGAGGTAAAACCCTACGTCCTGCTTGATTAATATTGATGATATGGGTAGTACAAGAGTGGATCTACCACGAGATCAAGGAGGCTAAACCCTAAAGCTAGCCTATGGTATGATTGTTATAATGTATGTTGTGTCCTACGGACTAAAGCCCTCCGGTTTATATAGACACCGAAGGAGGCTAGGGTTACACAGAGTCGGTTACAATGGTAGGAGATCTACATATCCGTATCGCCAAGCTTGCCTTCCGCGCCAAGGAAAGTCCCATCCGGACACGGGACGGAGTCTTCAATCTTGTATCTTCGTAGTCTTGGAGTCCGGCGGACGATGATAGTCCGGCTGTCCAGACACCCCCTAGTCCAAGACTCCTTCAGTAGCCCCTGAACCGGGCTTCAATGACGATAAGTCCGGCGCGCATAATGTTCGGCATTGCAAGGCCGGTTCCTCCCTTGAATAATCCAGAAAAGATCATGAACACCAGGATAGTGTCCGGCTCTGCAAAATAAATTCCACATTCCACCGCAGAGAGAATAAAATGCACACTAGTCCAATCTGCTGACGTATTATGCGGCGTGACATCACACCGCTACCAAGCCTTTGTTTGAATTGTTTTTTACTATACCACCTCAGCACGTTTAGCGAAGCGGTTTCCTTGGCACGTCTTGTCGAAGCAGAGATCGTGTTCCCATTATTCCGGGATTCTCATCAATATGTGCGTGGGTAACCCAACCGTGCCCGTCGCCACGCCTCCTCTATCGAAGGTGAATCCCAAACGGTCATGGAGACGACTCTTGGTATTTTTCCCCTTTATAAGAGGACCAAGGCTCGTTCTTTTTCTTCAATCTCGCATCGAATCTCCTCCTCGCCCTTAGTTCCAACACTAAGAGCCTCAGATTCGAGCGCTTTGGATCCTCAACCATGTCCGGCTCCGACCTCCAGGGCCGGTGGACGCCCTCCTCCGTCACGGAGGTGGACGTGTTTAAGTTGCGCGAGGTCAAGTACCTGTCCTACGAGATTTCGCACAGGTTGCCCGCCTAAGGGCAGGCCGTGCCCGCCCCCGAGCCCGGTGAGCACGTTGTCTTCGTAACCCACCTCCGTCGGGGTTTAGGCTTCCCGACGGACCCCTTCGTGAGAGGGCTCATGTTCTACTACGGGCTGGATTTCCACGACTTGGCTCCGGAGTCCATCCTCCATATCTCCGCATTCATTATCGTCTGCGAAGCCTTCCTCCGCATCACTCCCCACTTCGGCCTATGGCTGAAGACCTTTAATGTGGAGCCGAAGATGATCGGGGGGCGTCAAGCGGAGTGCGGCGGGGCGGCCATAAGCAGAAAGGCCGATGCCCCGTGGCCCGAGGGTTCCTTCCAAGAGGAACTCGGACTGTGGCAGTAGGAGTGGTTCTATATCACCGCTCCGAAGGGCAGCAAGCAAAAGCCGCTGCCTTTATTCCGCCGGGACCTCCACGCCAACTGATGTCGTGGGTCAACCAAGGGCTCAATTGGGGGCCGTCCGAAGACGTGCCCCCATTGTAGGGCCGGATTAGAGACCTCCAGGCGAGGGAGATCAATCTGGTCGTGGTGATGCAGGTTATGCTTATCAGGCGTCTTCTGCCCTGCAAACGACGTCCTCTCCGTCTATGGGAGTTCAACCCGAAGGGACCTCGAATTCTCCAACACTTCATGGGTGCTACACCCGTGGAGATGTACAAGTTGTTCTTCGGACCGCAGGTAGCGTGTACGGAATTAACTGAGGACGCAGGCCTAAGCTGCAATCGCCCGGATACTCAGGTAAATAGCTCAGAGTCCGGACATTCTGTTTATCTGCTTTTCTAGAGTTCGCCTCCTGACCCGTTACTCTTTACAGGAGTGGGTAGCGCGATCGAAGCTGATAAGGTGTCCGGCTCCCCTCCCAGAGACCGCACTGGAGCCCGTGCTGGTCAGAATGTTGGAGGTCGCACCCGTAGGAGGGAGCGATGGGGAAAATAGAGGAGCTATTATTTCGCCCAAAGGGGCGTCTGAAGAGGGGGGAGTCAAAAACCCCTCCTTCCAGGGGGAGAAGAGGACCGCCTCCGAAGATCCGGAGGCCACAGCCCCTAAACGGGGGAAGAGATCTTCACCGAGGGGTCCAGCGTCCGGGGAGAATCCGGACGTACAATCATCGCCAAAGGATCAGCCCTCCAGCGAGCCGTGAGTATGAAAAGGGGGTTTCATTAGTAGGAAAATACCTCCATTTGTGCTTCTGTGGGTAACCGAAATTTTTATCTTGCAGTTCGGATCTGCAGCCTTCTCAGATGAGTTCGTCTTCGGGGGACCTTCTTCCGGAGATGATGGAGAGTGAAACGCCTCCGTCTGCTGCGCCGTCAGATAAGGCAAACGAGCCTGAAGTATCGTCACGGAGGGCATCCCCGAGTCCGGAGGGGCCGGAAAGTTCGGCGCCCGCTAGTATCCGGCCGGGAGAACTGAAGAATCTGCTTGAGAGGGCGTCCATCTTAGAAGATCACCGTGCGTTGATGCGTATGGTGATTCGAAGGATTTCGTCCGCCGAGAGCGGATTGCGTAACGCCGCTATGAGTTTGCTGGCGGGATTTGAGGTACGCGAGAATGGCGCACCCCTTTTTTTGACAGTTTTGAACATAGAAGTGCGCCCTGTATAGATAGTAGCCCCTGAGACTCGGTAGGTTGTCGAGAACGACAGCGTGCCGAGGATCAAAATCGCAAGTAATGAATATCGCCGTTCCTATTCAGGTGGCGGATAGTCCGAGGGCTAGCCGGACTGGTGGAGTTGCCGAGTTAATGCGGCAACTTGATGTGGCGGATGCGGACATCGCACTTGTCAACCGGCGACTTGACGAGTCGCAAGGTAAATTAGTTCTCCGCAGTCGCTTTATTAAGGGGGTCAAAGCCCTCCTCTGATAAATTATATGTGGTACAGACGGTGTTGCTGCTATGGAGAGCCTTCGGGCCGAACTTGCTCAAGCTAAGGAGCAAGCCTGAAGGAGTGACGCGGCTGCCTCGAGGGCGGCCGAGGAGTTAAAAGCCGAAAAGGCTGCACACTGCCTAAGCAGGGAAGAGATGGCCGAATTGGCCGTAAAATTAAAAGATGCTGCCGACCGCAATGAGGCTCTTGAAAAGGAGCGCTTATCGGAGCGGGAAGACCTGAGGAAGGCCACCGCCGAGGCCAAGGATGCCCATTCTGCAATGCGGGCCATGAAGGAGGAGTTGCGCCAGGCTGGAGATATCGTGGCTGGCAAGCCCTTTCTGCTGCGTCGCCGGTTTATGGATCAAAAGTATGCTCAATTTAGCCAGTTGTGGAGTCCGGAGGATCCGTATATGGACTTAGCGTCAAGTGCGGCTGATGCCGTTGAGCACTTCCGGAGCCAGAAGGATCACAAGACGGAAGAGCTATTTTGGTCTCAATTCCATAGTCCGGATCGTTCACTTCTGTTGACCGACCGGTTGGCCGAATGGGCCGAGCTAAATAGATTGTCCGGACTTGCCATGAATGACATCGTGGCTCATGTCTGGCCAGAGAGGCCCAAGGCGATGAGCTATTTCGGCTTACTGCAGCAATTTCTTGGAGCGGTGCCGCATATCAAGGAGATGAAGCGGTCGGCCTGCATCGAAGGCGCGCGGATGGCTCTTGCCCGTGTGAAGACACATTGGACAGAGATGGATGCCACCGCTATTGCCGCCCAGGGTTTGGATGGAAGCCGGCTCCCCGTCGAGCACTATTTCGGGGAAGTTATGCGTGGCGCTCGTGTAATAGAGTCGCAGTGCTCAAAGAATGTCACGTTCAAATGAATGTTTTAGCTTGTAAAACGATGATTATGCTATAACTGCTTTTTATACTTGTGCGTCCCAAGTAGTAAAACTTCTCCTATGCGGTCGTTTACGTATACATTTGTATAACCTGAAAGATTGCAGTCTTCGGCTTCAGCCCCCACGCACAGGGTGCGGGGGTGTTCGCAAAAATAGCGCGTTTTCACACTTAATCCGATGTCTCGATCCTGTTAAGGAGGTGGTAGCGTAGCAAACGAGGCAATCCGGACTATAATGCTTTATCACTTTCACTTAGCCAGTGGAGTTCGAGGGTGGGGCTACGATATAGCCCCTGGGGGCACCGCACTTCTCCGAGTTCGGGGCGCGTGTGTGCCTGACCGGGAAACGGTCCTTCGTCAAAGCGGGGAATTCTAAACATTCCGGTAGTCGATCGAGTGGTTGACCAGTCTCTCGCTATATCATGACAGTCAGTTTTCGGCTTTCTCTACTGAGGTGCTCGCCCAGCCGAACTGGGGCACAATCGCAGTAGTTCTCCTGGTGCCGCGTTAGCCGATGATATGGAACGTAAGGCAGCAAAACACAGGAGCCGGGCAAACCCAACATTTGACCAAAGACATGATTCAGAGCTGATGCATATAATGCCTAACTCGAGACGCCGAACACTCCCTAAGGTGTTCGGTCTTTATAATAATGGGCAGAACAATGCCCTAAGCCCCTAGTGTCCAGGTACGGGCATGGTCTTCTGACGCGGCCGATGCCAAAACGTCAAGCTCCGCCTTGGTTATAGGAAGAAACCAAGGGAGAATAACAACAAGAGACAGTAAAAAAGGTTTACGCAGGGTCTTAATCTGAAAAGAATCCTCGCAACGGGTCCCTACTGCACGTCTACGCCTGTGTCTCCGCTATGCCGTTATCCTGGACGGGTATGCACGTTGTTCATCTGTAAAAAAGAGAGGAACGCTTAGTTTGAAAACAATTCGTGCGAAGAAAGTTATGTGTGAAAGAAAAAAAATATAAATAAGTAAAGCGTGGTTTGAATGAACCCGCGGTTGTTTGTGCGCGCGGCCCCTTGTGAAGGGGTGTGCGGCTAGGGAGCCCCTATCCTACTGAAGCCGGACTCGTCTATCCGAGTTCGGGGTCTTTAAGTGACCCCCGCACTGAAATGATGCCACGTGGACCGGGCATATTGAGTGTAAGAGACGCGTAGTGCGGTATGGCGTTGAAACGGACAAAAGCCTTTCGTCCCAAGAGTGCTTGATATCCACTTTTAAATGGGACGATATGAAAAATTAGTTTTTCGCGCCGAAAGTTGTTCGGTGATCCGAACACGACTTCTAGTAATAGGGAGCCTGTGCACTTGGCATAAGGGCCTGGCGTCACTCCTTTGAAGGAAGTGCGGCTGTGTTGAATTTTAGTAGGGTCTATCCCCATCTTGCGGATTGTGTTTGAATACAGCAGGTTTAAGTCGCTGCCTCCATCCATTAGGACTTTAGTAAACTGTAGTCCGTCGATTATGGGATTCAATATCAGGGCAGTCCGTCCCGCGTTTCAAACGCTTCTAGAATAGTCCAGGTGGTCGAAAGTGATTGATTTTGATATCCAATCTCTATGGTCTGCAGGGTTGGACCGCGCGAGGCTCTTTTTAGAAAGTGCCGCACTATTTTTCCGTATTATCACATGAAGTGAATTTACTGCTTTGACCTCTTGTGGGAAAGTCTTTTGTTTTCCGGTGCTCTGCTGGTGGGGTTTATCGTCTTCGCTTGACGCGTCGAGCCCCTTGTGTTCGGTGTTTAGTCGGCCGGACTGTTTAAAAACCCAACAATCTCTATGGGTGTGGTTTGCAGGCCTTCCGAGGGTACTGTGGATTTGACATATCCGACCCAAAATCTTGTTTAAGTTGGACAGCTCATCGCCGTCATCCTTAAGAGGCGGTGTTTTGTTGTTTGGCCGCGAGCTTTTGAATCCGGCGTTGACTGTCGTGTTCTTTGGGCTTTTCTCTTTATTCCAACGCTGCTCTTTTCTGCGCCGTGATTTTCCGTTTCCATCTCTTATCTCGGATGTACTTGGGTCGCTGGTGCTGCATCTTGCTAGCCAGCTATCCTCTCCCACACAGAAGCGGGTCATGAGGCTTGTTAGCGCGGACATTGTCCTCGGTTTCTCTTGGCCGAGGTGTCTGGCCAGCCATTCGTCTCGGACATTGTGTTTAAAAGCTGCTAAGGCTTCGGTGTCCGGACAGTCGACTATTTGGTTCTTTTTGGTGAGAAACCTGTTCCAGAATTTATGCGCTGACTCTCCGGGCTGTTGAGTTATATGACTTAGATCATCTGCATCCGGAGGGCGGACATAAGTCCCTTGAAAATTTGCTCTAAACGCGTCCTCGAGCTCTTCCCAACTTCCCACAGTGTTTTCTGGGAGGCGTTTAAGCCAATGACGGGCTGGCAATTTGAGCTTGAGGGGTAGGTATTTTATGGCGTGGAGATCATCTCCTCTGGCCATGTGTATATGTAGTATATAATCTTCTATCCAGACTCCAGGGTCTGTTGTTCCATTGTAGGCCTCTATGTTTATGGGTTTAAATCCTGCTGGGAATTCATGGTCCAGCACCTCATCGGTGAAACATAGTGGGTGTGCGGCGCCCCTATACTTGGGTGTGCCACTGTCTTCGGACACTTGACGTGTTGCCTTGTTTCCTGGGGCCTTCTTCTTTGGCCCGTAAATGGACCTGGCTGGGCCATCTGTCTTTCCAGGTTCATTAGTTGGTTTATGTGCGATGCCGCTTTCAGAATTTGGCCTATCATCTGGCCGTCTATCCAACCAGGCAGCCTCTTTATTTTTTGGCGGTGGGGGCTCTATGGCCTCCTCGTCGAATTCTGGTAGCAGCTTGCGCTTTGGGTAGCTCTTTGATTGGTGGCCATTGCCGTATTTATCCGCGGTTTTGAGCACTTTGCTCCACCTCATTCTGAGTGTGTCTTCCGCTGTTCTGAGCTTCCGCTTTTCCTTCTTCAAGCTTCATGTAGTGTTGACGAGTCTTTTCCGAAGGTTTTTACTCTCCGGCGGCGTGTCCGGCATGAGATCGTCCGGACTGTCGTTTTCGCCAGGCCTGGACTGATTATCTGATTCGTCCTGTTCGGACGGTTGCTTATCTGCGTGTTCGTCGTCCACTTGGGTGCCCTGCTGTATTGCGGGGTCCTTAGGAGCGTTGTTGTTGTCGAGGCGGGACTTAGGGCGGCGTCTGCGCCGCCGTTTTGGTTGTATATCGGCGGGGTTATCTTCTGCCGCGGCCCGTTGGTCCTCGTTATCGCTCTCTTTTGGGGTATCCACCATGTATATGTCATATGACGAGGTGGTCCTCCCGTGCCCTATATGCGTTGTTTCTTGTTCGTCTCCGGCGTCGTCGTCTATACCGTCGATGTCTTCGGAGTCGTAGTCTAGCATGTTGGTTAGATCGTCGACAGTGGCTACAAAGTGGGTGGTGGGTGGGCTCTGAATTTCTTCGTCGTCCGTACCCCAACCATCCTGGCCATAGTCCGGCCAGGACTCTCCCGATAACGAGAGATGCTTTAGCAAATTTAGGATGTCGCCAAAGGGCGAGTGTTGGAAGATGTCCGCGGCGGTGAATTCCAAAACCGGTGCCCAATCCGAATCGATTGGTAGGGGCGCGGGAGGTTTGGAGTCTGGCAAGGAGTCCGATTCCTCAGAATCGCGAGTTCCGCGGGGGACAAGATTAGTGTTCGGCTCCATCGTCGTGGAAGTTGAAGCCCCCCAGGCGGTGTCCATCCACCGATCCTCGGTCTGGGCGATCGGCTCCGGACTAAAGGCCGAAGCGGATTCGTGTGCGGCCACCAAGGCACTGTTCGGCGGCAGAGCTCGGTCATGCCCATCGTCACAGTGCGGCGCGCTTGGCTGTGGCTCGAGTCCGTCGAAGATCAAGTCCCCGCGGACATCGGCCGTGAAGTTTAGACTTCCGAATCTGACCTGACGGCCAGGGGCGTAGCTTTCGATCTGCTCTAGATGGCCAAGCGAATTAGCCCGCAGTGCGAAGCCGCCGAATACGAAGATCTGTCCTGGGAGAAAAGTCTCACCCCGGACAGCGTTGTTGGTTGAAGACGCCATCGGGCCTATCAGTGACGGCACAGAGGAACTCTCAATGAAAGCACCAATGTCGGTGTCAAAACCGGCGGATCTCGGGTAGGGGGTCCCGAACTGTGCGTCTAGGCGGATGGTAACAGGAGACGAGGGACACGATGTTTTACCCAGGTTCGGGCCCTCTCGATGGAGGTAAAACCCTACGTCCTGCTTGATTAATATTGATGATATGGGTAGTACAAGAGTGGATCTACCACGAGATCAAGGAGGCTAAACCCTAAAGCTAGCCTATGGTATGATTGTTGTAATGTATGTTGTGTCCTACGGACTAAAGCCCTCCGGTTTATATAGACACCGGAGGAGGCTAGGGTTACACAGAGTCGGTTACAATGGTAGGAGATCTACATATCCGTATCGCCAAGCTTGCCTTCCGCGCCAAGGAAAGTCCCATCCGGACACGGGACGGAGTCTTCAATCTTGTATCTTCGTAGTCTTGGAGTCCGGCGGACGATGATAGTCCGGCTGTCCGGACACCCCCTAGTCCAGGACTCCCTCACTAGGGCTATCGGTCGATCGACGAGGGATAAGTATAAGCGTACCACGAGCTCATCAGCCCCAACGCTTCTCTTTGGTGAGTGTTTTGGAAGTACTATAGCTCACACAGTAGCTAGCCTACTAACACCAAGAATCATCAAACAAGCAATGCAGATATGATAAATAGTTCAAACTTACATCTAAGCATGCCATATATTACATCAAAAGCTGGTGAGCATACATCTGTTTCCATAACTCGGAGAGGGTTCACATGATTCATCGCATGATTCACTATCAAACAAAAGTAGCAAGATCCGCCCACACAAGACAATGCACTAGCCCTAAGATGGTTTGATAACACGCATCGTTCTGGTAATTAAACACAGGGCAATGCAAACTGCCCTGACGGATTAGCGCGACCAACTATTTCTTGTCATCAATCTCTCGAGAAATGACCACAGCACGGACAGCGGCATGGGAATCAATTTTTGGGGCGATGTCCACAGGACTGACCGCGACATCGGAATCGATCTCTGGGGCGATGTCCACAGGATGGACAGCGGCATCGGAATCGATCTCCGGGGCGATGCCAACAGGACGGGCCACGACATCGGAATCATCAAGGACGTCCACCGGCACCTGCATAACCCTAACATATTAGCAAGCACATTGCAAATAATCAAAAACCACAACTATGGTAATAAGCCATTATTTTTTACCTTGTGCAGCTCACCAGGGGATCTCATCCCTCCGGGGGCCATCTCCTCGTCCTTGATGGGGGCCATCACCTTGCCAAGGAATACTACTTCTCAACAGCGACTATCTCCTCAAACTCGGTCTTGAGCCTCACATAGGTGGCAATCAGAGTTCCTGGGGTAGGCACGGTGGGGCCCTTGTTGTTCTTCCAACTTCCTTTGAGGAGTTTGTCCGCCAGCGCCCTCAACTCTTTTGCCAGTGCTTGTTTCTTGGAGTTCTTTGTCTCCATTGGTTGGCCCGCCAACATGGTCAACTCGTTGGTCAGTGCTCGCTTCCTGGAGATCGCTGTCTCCAGTGGGTTGTCCACTGGCAACTCTTTGCCTAGTGCTCCAGGATCCATCAATGAACTGACAAACAAAAAACAATCGAAAGGAACCACAATCGCAATGAAAACAGGAAAAGAATAGGATGTGAGAATCCGTTGGTGCTTCACAAAAAGAAGATTCTTGGTATGAAAATATATCAGCATAACTGATTCGCCCACCTTTCCTTCGTCGGTACAGAAGAAAAATGGCAGAAGTGAGTAGCCTGGAGTGAGGTTTTCTTCAAGAAAGGGAATAAAGGGCTTGAACGAGCGCTCCAGTGAAATGATGGTTGCTTCGTCCAGTCCAACTTGGAGGCCACCTTGCCACTGCTGGTAAAGGTGTGGGTTTTGTGATATGACGGGTCATGACGGCCACACCGGGGTGACAGGTGAGTCTCAACTATAGAACCTCGCTGTGATTTGGTGGATGGCACGCGGGCCCGGATGCTTTGAAATGTCCCGCATGTAGATAGAGCGGCTAGTCATATAGGAGTGCTCAATATTGTGCACCGCGACCAAGGCGAAGAGGAAAACGAGAGAACTACGTAATTAATGCATGAGTTTAATTAGTAGTTTTATAAAGTACGAGATACATTCCTCCAATCGCAAAATGCCTTGGTTCATGAGATTTGAGATTTTGTCTCATGCAAGAGCCTGGCTAGTACTCCCTCCGTCTGGAAATAGTTGTCATCAAAATGGATAAAAGGAGATGTATCTAGATGTATTTTAGTTCTAGATACATCCCTTTTTATTCATTTTGATGACAAGTATTTTCGGACGGAGGGAGTATATGCGTGCTCCAAGGCACCGCACCACGCGAGCGTTCGCAACTGCCACGCTCGGGTTGCGCTTGGCTCTTCGCCTCTTCGAGAAGACGAACAATGATGTGACTCCTACTTCTACAATATCGAATCCACTGCTGCATGTTTGTCCACCTCGTGCGGGAGGGATAGTGTGTAGCGAAAGCTTCTACTTACTGCTCCTGCCTTTGCGTCTATGACAGGTGGGCCCAATAGGTGGTTGGCCCTCCTGTCATGCAGCCAAAGGCAAGTGCAGTTAAGGCACTGGAGCTCAGTCCGCGAGGGAGAGGGCGTTGTAGTAATCAAATTTCTCGGTCTTGTACGAGTTGACGCGAGACATCAAAGCACTGCACTCGATATAAGTCTTTTTACACATTTCAAATGGACTACTTCGTATGTACACATATTCTGCTTCGTATGTAGTCACATGTCGTAATCTCTAAAAAGACTTATATTTGGAAACAGAGGGAGTACAACGCATGCCTGCATGCCGTGACTTTCCTTTTGATACTTTCATGTGTTGATTTGATGCACCTTGCCAAATTTTGACTATAAATTTAACTAACCAAATTTTCATGCATGTCACAAAAAATTACGGGGCTGTTTGGATTGTGACTATGTTTGTCTTATGTTGCCACATTATTTTTCGCACACTTGCCCCACTTGCCTAACCTGAGTTGCTCAAATTATTAGACACACTTTGGCTTGCCTAAGGGAATCTTGCCATAATTTTTGTGTCTATGACATGTGGGGTTCATTGCTAGTAAAAAAAATTCTTGTCTTAGGTGTGGCTAATAAAAAAGACTTATATTTAGGAACGAAGGGAGTAGAAAATATAAATAATAATGCATGTTGGGGCAACCCACGTTTCCGCTAATTTTAGGCGTGGGCTTGTTCACAATTTTTACGAGGGGGTGGTTGTTCATTTAATGGAGGGACTTGTAGTACCAGACTTGAACGATACAAAGTGCGACCTGGCACACCATCACACTACTTGGAACAAGAGGGTAGCTATCTCAAAAAACAATCAACAACTAAAAAAACAGCGACCTGGCATGTAGTAATACACAATTTTAAACGATTGTTTTGATGGAGTGAAAAAGGAAAACTACCCCACTACGTATATATAGGCCGGAGCCTCCGCGCTTGCTTGCTAGGGTTGCTCTATTCACACACTCTCATCCTCTCCAGATCTAAACAAGATAGGGGTAGTAACACTGTCTTTCTCCCTTCAAAAAACACTGGCTTTCTATCCTCACATCTGGTTATAGATCCGGACATATCCCCCTCCACTGGTGAAGGGGAGGAGGGGCAGCGTTTAGGCCGCCGTCGACAGCAAGGGAGGAGACCCACTGCCAGCCGCACCATTATCTCTGGCGGAGCGCCGGCGCGGGAGGTCCTCTGATCCC
The DNA here is from genome assembly GCA_963921465.1 of Triticum timopheevii. Lineage (NCBI taxonomy): Eukaryota > Viridiplantae > Streptophyta > Magnoliopsida > Poales > Poaceae > Triticum > Triticum timopheevii. The sequence continues at coordinate 422,948,250 of OY997274.1, forward strand.
TTCGTCGTTGCCTGTGGGCGGATCCGGCCTCCCGCTGCCCACCTATTCACATCCCGACGACCTTCAGGTATATCTTCGTTCGAAACCGCCTTAGCTCTACTTCCCCAGCTCGCTATGTTGCTGCATGTGCATCATTTTCTACCTCTCAGCCCCTCTCGATCGAATGGTCCAATGCCACCTATTTTTCTTCTTCTATTGTTAGAGGTAAAGCTACTTCATGGAGTCGAATCTTGTACTCCCTCCGTCCGAAAATACTTGTCATTGAAATGGATGTATCTAGATGCACTTTAGTTCTAGACACATCCATTTTGATGACAAGTAATTCCGGACGGAGGGAGTACTTGGTTCAAACAAGAAATAAAGTGGGGGTGGGGGAATTTAGTATGTACATCGGACTTGGTACAAACGGGAAGGAAAGGGGGTGAAAGTAGTACAAACTGGTCATCCAACCGGTCTCTTGGTCGAAAAGGGAAATATAGGGGTAACACTGTACACAGTGGTATGACCAGGACTAGATTTGCTATCCACACATAGGAGTAGGTGGATAGAGTGAACAAAAATGGGACCAACCCAGATATGTTTCTTGGATGTTTGTTACTCGGGGCAACAAACTATGAATCACCACTTTATGCCCCTGTTTACGTACATGGTGCTGTACTGCTGGCGCACCCACTGTCCCATGCCCTTATACCAAATATTTAGGCTCCGTTCGGAATAAATGGGCAGAAAACATAGGTCTTGATGAAAATAGAGGAATAGGACAGGAATGTAGGTATAAAACTATGGAACAGCGAACCGGAGGAAACTCTCAAGAGAATGTGTTTGGATGGACTACGAAATGTACAGATTTGTTTTTTTAGAGTAGCATGCTTGGCAGTATGAGATGCTATTTGTTTATTCAGCTGCACAGTGACTACTCTTGTCCTCACCTCATGTACCACACATAGGTTGATTTTTTTATTCTGACAAACACAGCACAGCAACCTATCTAACGCATGGCAGCGAGTGCCTGCCTCGGGCTTCCGCCCAAAAAATGAGCAGCGCATCGATGTTTCTAATCCTATGGAATCAGTACTACCAAACCAGCTTTCCTATGAAACACTATTCACCTTTCCCCTGTTCCGAACGGTTGGAAGGGAAAGAATACCGTAGGAATTGTGTTCCTATGAAAATCCTGCACCAAACCTGTGAACTGAACGCAGCCTTAGCTGTTCTTAATCTAATGTCCCTGGTAAAAATGAAGCCATGCCACTGTTCTAATCCATGACAAGTTTAGCAAAATGTTCTTGCCTGTAATTGTTTGAGACTCTGACTGTTTCCTCTGTACCTTTTTGTGCAAACAGGGATATCCAATTCACCTGGTTGCTGTTGTGACCTTTTGGTGCACTGCACAAAACTCCTCTTAAAAGAAGTGACTTTTGTGTTGTTTAACTGGAATGTCAGAATGGAACAGCTGGTTCATTTCGGTGGAACTGCACAAAGGGAGATCTGTGTTCCAATCCTCATCATCCATATTGGCGCCATAACCTTCCTTTAGGTAAGAATGATATTTAATGCATGTGTTCATCTCTATTTTCCGACTGCCATGAGAAAATAATGCTATTTTTTACTAGTACACTTGTACTCCCTCACTGACAAAACCAATTCTGAATTAGAAGGCCAATCATGTACTTGGTTTCACCAACTAGTGAGGAGAAAGAGAAACAGAGCATGAAGAGGAAGAAGAAGAAGAAGAAACAGTGCCAAGGCGATCTTGCTGAAGCCAGAGGCCTCAGTCGAGGCCATTCAAGGGCTCCGGCAACGACTATCTTACATGTGAGACGATCCTCCAGGGAGCCCTTCCACTTCTGATGTCTCACTTAATTAATTAGGAGTACTTAAGTACCACTAATTTATTACTGCCTAATTTTCCTGTTGGAGTTAAACAAATCTTTAGTAGGACCCTATGCTGAATCATGTACGTGTGTATGTTTGTCTATGGAGGTGAATCATGTGGTGGAGCAGGGAGGGAATATTATTAGTGTGATGACATAATAGTGCTATTGTTTTGCATGTCAATTTATTGCATTGGTTCAATGAGGCAATGTTTTGCGTATTATCCATCATGAATTTGATGCTACTGTTTGAATAATATGCTAATGTCTTCCTATCCTTTCTCACTAAGCTAATGAAGGTTTCACCTTGTTCCTACTTGTGCAAAAAGGGATCATGTTGTGCCAATCATACATTTTAGTGGAACTACACAAGACAATACAATGAACTGTATCCCAACCAATGCTTTAACTCTGCTGGAAGTTCTTGATAATCTTTCGATATAATCTCGGCACTGGTAAACAAGAGTGATTTCAACCATACATTTGAAGTGCATGAAAATATATACTATTGTGTGATTCCAGTGAGTGCTTTATCATCTCTTATGGGACTACATGAATAAGCTTTTTTTCTCAGGTTGGTACGGGCCTAAGGCCTTCATCCATATTAGTTTGCTGTCATCTCTATTTGTATCGTGCTACTGTCATGAGAAACTCCTTTATCTTTGCACGTTAAAGTTTTGCAACCTATGATAAATGGCAATGCTTTGAGTGTTGAGCTAATTGGCACTTATTAAATAAACTAATACCTCTCTTTAAGCAAGACTACTATGTTGCTAACTTTACCCATTAAGATAATGAGGGTGCTTCTATTTGTTAGTGTATGTTTCATCAACTAGTCCCACTATTACAGTAATCTCACTCTCTCAATATATGTGCCAACAGGGATGCTCGATTTTGGTGGAACTGCACAAAAACTTTGGGTGCTTCATTGCCTCGACAGCTTCCGTCCTTTCCTGTCAGTCGCTAATCTCTGCTTGCTTTCTTCCTTTGCTGTCAGTCGCTTGGCTTATCTCGGCTTCCAGTCAAAGGAAATAGTAATTGATATGCTACCTCACACAAGTTGGTACTGGTCTTTATCCTGATTATTGTGCCTGTCATATGTATTGGTAATTTGGTATTGTGCTACTGTTTGCCGATTTCATAAAGGAGTAATTTGGAGCCTGAACTCGCAGGCAAATCATTACATTGGGTGATTTTAGTAGAACTGCACAAAATGATCAGATGGACAAGTACTTATGCTGCTGCTATGTACTCCAAAGTTCACTCAGACAAGCATCGATGTTGACAAGAAGAAGTGTCTATATTCATTCGAGTATCAACCGGTGTCAACCAATTGTCAAACTCCAAGTATTAGGAGAGTGAACGCCAAAAATATTGCTTGGTGCATAGCCCAGAAAAACGCAGTCCGGTCTTTGGTCCCAACTTGTGCCTTTTGATTATCGGCACATATGGTAGCGAACTATATGGCATGGAGTCTAAAGATTCCAGACAAGTTGGTTGATGCGTATATTCATCTGGCACTTAATCAGTCTGCACGCCAAGGATGCTCCATTTCGGTTGAACTGCACAAAAAATTTGGATGGTTCATTTTCTCAACCGCCTCCTTTCTCGTCTGCAATGTAGAATTTTGGCAAGATACAGGACCAAGATGAGCCAGTAAACTAGTTGGATGAAAGTAGTGGCCAAGTTGCTCAAACCTCCCTCGGCACGAGGCCACTATTTGAGGATAAACCTAGAAGCAAAGTTCAGATTGTCTGTGCTGCCTCTTATGTACTCGAAAGTTTACTCGTACAAGAACTAATTTTAGTAAGAAGTACCTCCGATTGACCACCATTTACCAGTCTGTACCCTAGGTAATTAAAGTTCGTCCATGGATCATATTGGCTATGATCTCAATCATTTGGATGCATAAACATACTAAACATGTGTATATCTGAATCTTTTTGTGAATTATGTATGAATATTGTCGTGTGATCTATCAATCATTTGGATGCATAGATATGCTGAGCTTGTGTATATATGAACATTTTGAGTTGTTGATAGTGAATGTTGGCTATAAATATGAACGTGTCCTGTGAACCTGAGTTTGATACGAATGTTTACCTTTTCTATTGTATTTGTGTGTGAACTTGTTAGTATGCCTACTGTGGGGTATAAAACGCAGGTCTCTTATAAAAGTAATGATGTGTCCAATTTATGTTTTCCCTTCTAACCACATTATATATATTTATATTGTTACTATTATCGTATATTTTATAGAGACTTATATCTATATATATATTATAAAAACATCCCACGTGTTATTAACTTATAAAAGTAAATGTTTAACGGAAGTTGGCAAGGAAAATCCTGGTTGTTTTTGACTCACAGGCAAGGAAAATCCTAGTGATTGCGTACAAAGCTTGCGAAGTTTTAAGGACCAATTTGATAATAACGCGCCCATTTTTATTTTGAGCAATAACTCGCTAATTTGTTAATTATATATATAAAAAATGTGCCTCTCCGGTTTATTCTTTGATATTAATTGCTCCTTCTAACATAACATTATATATATAACGAGCCCAACTAATACGTTTATTTCAAGGAAGTGCAAATGGGCTGGGATTTCTTAGAAAATATAAATGGGCCTGATTGACGCGAAATTATTTGTTCACCCAGCCCAGCATGTACATTCTAGAAAACATGGGTTAAATATATGCCACATTTTTGCAGGCTGACATGTGGGCCAATAGGTCGAAGCCTACGCAGGGCGTTGTCAACTTGGTCAACAAATGATTGTGTCATCCACAACCATCGGATTTATATCCAACGGCCGACATGCACCTTCAATCTCTCGTCTTCTTCCTCCAGCGTCGCCGGGACCGCCTGGTCCGGCCTCCAGCGGCTAGGGGCTCTGCTTAGCATGCATCGCTGCGAAGCGCTACCCCCACCGTCGACCAGGCTATCTCTCCACCCCTCGACACCTCCTATTATTCTCCACAGACTACAGCCCCACACCGCAACGGAACTAGGTATAACCCTTCTCCTCTCAATCTGCGACTCCACTGCCGCGGTTTCCCATCTCCGAGTCGTTCCCGTCCGGGGCCTCACCGTCATCCACGGCCTCGCTGCGCTCGGTGCGGCGTGGTCAACAAACGAGAGTCATCGGAAGAGGACTGTACGTGGAGAGCCTGACGGCTGGGACCCACGAGGTCCATGGTTGCACGGAAGGAAAGTTCCCCCTTATTAAGCTGAAAAAATGTTTCCTCCACCTGACAGCTGGGACCCACCGGCTGTATCTTCGCACGGAAGGAAGTGCCTCCTTGTTTTGCGAAAAACATTATTCATCCCATTGACAGCTGGGACCCGTCAGATTGGGTGATTGACTTGTGGGCCTACTAAGAGGACGTGTACGCACGGCTTTGTCAACTTAATCAACAAATGATTCTAGCAGCTGGACCGTTGGATGTTAATCCAACAGCCGTGCTCCTTCTTCAACCTCTGTTCTTGCTCCTGTCTCCCGTGGGCGGCACCGCGGTTGTGCTGCCGCGCACCCGAACCAGTGAAGTTTCCCACTCCTCTCCATCTGCGACTCCACTACCCCGTCTTCCCCATCTCCGGGTCGTTCTAGTCTGGGTGCGCTCGGCACGGTGTGGTCAATGTGGTCAACAACCGAGAGTCATTGGAAGATGACTGTACGTGAGAGGCTGACAGTGGGGACGCACCACGCCCATGGACGCATGCATGCAACGGAACGCGACGTGGTCAACGTGGTCAAGGAACGACTTCCATCACAAGTATACTATACGTGGAGAGTCTCAGTTGGGTCCATGGCCGCAGCAAGTAAGTGCCTCCTTATTATGCGGAAAATAATGATTCCTCCAACTGACAGCAGGGACCCACTGGACGGGCCACCATATTTTGTGAAAAAATGTTTGCCCCTTGACTGCTGGGACCCACCTGACGGGCCACCGTATTTCACGAAAAAAACGTTCCCCCCGCTGCCAGCTCAGACCCACCGGAAGTGCCTCCTTATTAAGCAGAAAAAAATGAATACCCCCTGCTAGCTAGGACCCACCTCGGTGGGAGTCTGACTTGTGGTCCCACTAAGTTGACGGGGATGGAGGGCTTTGTCAATTTAGTCAATATGAACGATTCTAGCTACAGTGACCGTACGATGTCCATCCAACAGCCATCGTGCTTCTTCAACCTCTGGTCTTCTTGCTCCAGCCGTCCAAAGCTGCGCCGATCGTGTCGCCTGCTCTTGCCTCTCGTGGCCGGCAGTGAAGCTGCGGAGGCCTCACCGCCCCCTACTACTCCTGCCGCTGGCCAGTCCATCCCTCCACTCACCCACACCCCCTGTTATTCTACAGCGACGGCAGCCTCACACCGCAACCGAACGAGTGAACCCTCATACTCCTCTACGCGTGGGCATCCACTGCCGCGTCTTCCCTGGCTCCGCGTCGTCCCCTTCCTAGGCCTCCTCGTCGTCCACCGCCATGGTTCTCTCGGCACGGCGTGGTCAATGTGGTCAATGACCGAATTCCATCGGAAGAGTACTGCACGTGGAGAGGCTGACAGCTGGGTCCACGGCAGCCGCAAGGAAGTGCCTCCTTATTACACGGAAAATAATTATTCCTCCACCTGACAGCGGGGACCCACCGGACGGGCCACCAGTATTTTGCAAAAAAAAAAAACGTTTCCCCCTGACTGTTGGGACCCACCGGACGGGCCACCATATTTCGCGAAACAAACGTTCCCCCCGCTATCAGCTCAGACCCACCGGAAGTGCCTCCTTATTATGCACAAAAAAATGAATACTTCCCCGGCTAGCTGGGACCCACCTTGGTGGGAGGCTAACTTGTGGGCCTACTAAGTTGGCGGGGACGAAGGGCTTTCTCAACTTAGTCAATATGAACGATTCTAGCTCTAGTGACCATACGATGTCCATCCAACAGTTGTAGTGCTTCTTCAACCTCTGGTCTTCTTGCTCCAGCCGCCCAAAGCAGCGCCGGTCGTGCCACATGCTCCTGCCTCCCGTGGCTGGCTGTGCTCCTGCGGAGGCCTCACCGCCCCCTACTATTCCCACCTCTGGCCAGGCCCTGCGGTGACGGCAGCCTGACGCCGCAGCCGAACCAGTGAACCCTCGTATTCCTCTCTGTGCGGGCTTCCACTGCCGTGTCTTCCCCGGCTCGGTGTTGTCCCCTTCCTAGGCCTCCCCGTCGTCCACCGCCGTGGTGCTCTCCGCGCGGCGTGGTCAACAAGGTCAAGGAACGACTTCCATCGGAAGAGTACTGTACGTGGAGAGGCTGACAGCTGGGTCCACGGCCACAACCCAATTTTTTTGTGATTTGCCAGGTAAGTCACTTTGTCAGGCCTGTTGGGCTGCAAATCTTTCAAGACGAGGAGAGCTTTCATTCGGCTAGCCGAGAAAATGGCCAATCAGTAATGAGAAATGGGCTGTACATTTTCAAAACACATCAAACCGGCAATTAGTTTCAAATATCTTTTTTTCATTTCGAGATTTTAAATTACAATAATTTTTATGCGTGGAGAATTTGTTGGATTTTATATTGATATACATTTATTTTTAAAATTAGCTTGAATGTGAGTCAAAATTTCGTGATTAAAAACAGTTCGGACCACACCGAAATATGCAAAAATTCATATAATTTTTTAACCGTGGCCACAATATGGGCTGTAATGCTAACAAAAAGAATATGGGCTAATAAAACCTTAAGAATTAGCAAATGGGCTGTAAATTATAAAAAGTAATGGCAGATGGGATGTATGCTGTTTTCCACAGATTTGAGGCTTTCCTGAAAAAAGGTTGACGCACAAGCAGTGACTGTTGGATGTCCATCCAACGGCCTCGTGCTTCTTCAATCTCTGCTCTTCCTGCTCCAGCCGCTCAAACAAGCGCCGGCAGGATTGCCTGCTCCCTCCTCTCCGCGGCCGGCTGTGCTGCCGCGCAGGCCTCACCGCCCCACCGTACTCCCATCGCTGGCCTAGCCATCCCTCTACTCACCCACACCTGCTGTTATTCTCCAGCGACGGCAGACGAACCAGTAAACCCTCGTACAGTCGTACTCCCCTCCGCGTGGGAAACAACTGCCGAGTCTTCCCTGCCTCCGTGTCGTTCCCTTCCTAGGCCTCGCCGTCGTCCACCGCCCTGGTGCTCTCGGCGCGGCCTGGTCAACATGGTCAAGGAACGGCTTCCATCGGACGTGGACTGTACATGGAGAGGCTGACAGCTGGGTCCACGGTCGCAGCAAGGAAGTGCCTCCTTATTACGCGCAAAATAACTATTCCTCCACCTGACAGCGGGGACCCAGCGGACGGGTCAGCATATTTCGCGAAAAAAACATTTCCCCCTGACTGTTGGGACCCACCAGCTACATCTTCGCACGCAAAGAAGTGCGCCCGAAAAAAAACGATTTGCCCCCTGACTGTTGGGACCCACCAGCTACATCTTCGCATGCAAGGAAGTGCCTCCGGGCAAAAAAAAGATTCGGCCCCCTGATTGCTGGGACCCACCAGCTACATCTTCGCATGCAAGGAAGTGCGTCCGGGCAAAAAAAATTTGATTCGCCCCCTGACTACTGGGACCCACCAGCTACATCTTCGCACGCAAGGAAGTGCGTGACAGTCGGGACCCACCTGGTCGATGCATACATAGCATTGTCATTCTGGTCGCGAATGTGTACGTACATACTGGTGGATGTAGAGGCGCGCACGTGTCGTACTAGAGGCGCGCACGTGTCGTAGTAGAGGCGCGCACATGTCGTAGTAGAGGCGCGCATGTAGCATGTACACGTACGTACAACGGCCAGGGTGCAAGAAATAAAATACGGCCACGTACGTACATACGGACGGGGTCTCGAACGCTTACATACGTACGGCTAGGGATCGTGTACATGGCTGGGTCAGAACGGAGAAACAACATCGTCCTCGTGTTCATGGGGAGCCAACCGGCTGGGTTGGAACGGAATGCGTTGTCGTGTTCATCGAGAGGGCTTGGACGGAACATGCGATGGAAACGAGGCCTGGCGTACCGCCGAACGGAGGAAACGGCCTTGTGTTCGACTGGCCACGTTCGAAACGGAATCATGTTCATCGGGAGGGGTCTATCGTACCGCAAAACAGAGAAAACAGACCTCCTACGGTCGAAACGGGGGTCCTGTTGATCGGGATGGGTCTGGTGTACCGCAAAACGGAGGAAACAGACCTCCTACGGTCGAAACGGGGGTCCTGTTGATCGGGAGAGGTGTGGCGTACCGCAAAACAGACGAAACGGACTTGTGTTGGAGCGTTACGGTCGTAACGGGGGTCCTGTTCATCGGGAGGGGTGTGGCGTCCCGCATAACGGGACTCCACGGGATACTGTTCATCTCCACCATCGACCTCCTCCAGCCTGCACGGGCTACCTTCGACCTCCTCCAGCCTCCACGGGATCCTGTTCATCCAGCCTCCATCGCGTGCTACTCCACCGGCTACTGTTCAACCACCCCTCCACGGGCACCCCTCCACCGTCTGCTGTTCATCCAGCCCTCCACACCACGGGGTCCTGTTCATCCAGAGGCAACGCCACTGCTCACTGTTCATCCAACCCCCCTCCCTCCGCAACACTCACTGTTCATCCCAGAGGCAGCATCGACCGGCTTCAGTTAGCAGCAGTAGCGAAGGAATAGCTCAATCGGGTTCAGTTAACAGCCATCGATCGATCGCTCGGGTTCAGTAACGCGTAGCCTGCAGTGCAATCGCTCGGGTTCAGTTAGAGCCCAACGCCTCGCTCGGGTTCAGTTAGAGCCAACGTCTCACACACACGCGCGTATGTGTACGAGAGAAACGCGCATCGCTCGGCCCCCGACCGCCCACCGTAACCGGGAACTCCTCGAAATTTTCCTTGCCCTCGCTTCTACCACGGTTTTTTCCGTCATGGACGGCCCAAAGAATGTCATGCAGCTGCGTCTCCGGCCCGCCTAGGAAGAAAAGCCCATTTTCTTTCATGATTTTTTTGTCATAGAAGTAGGAGCCCACCACATCTATGATGATACTAGGTTTTTTCACAATTATCGTCATAGAAGTGTCATATGTATGATAGAAAAAAAATTGTTCGGCCCAAAATGTCACGGATGTGTCTATTTTTTGTAGTGACTAGTTCGGCGAAGAGATGGTGATACAAGTGCAATATAAATGATAGATATAGGTTTTGTAGTCTAAAAATATAAAAACAGCAAGGTAACTAATGATAAAAGTGAGCGTAAACGGTATTGCAATGATAGGAAACAAGGCATAGGGTTCATACTTTCACTAGTGCAAGTTCTCTCAACAATAATAACATAATTGGATCATATAACTATCCCTCAACATGCAACAAAGAGTCACTCCAAAGCCACTAATAGCGGAGAACAAACGAAGAGATTATGGTAGGGTAGGAAACCACCTCAAAGTTATTCTTTCGGATCGATCTAATCAAGAGTTCGTACTAGAATAACACCTTAAGACACAAATCAACCAAAGCCCTAATGTCACCTAGATACACCATTGTCACCTCAAGTATCCAAGGGCATGATTATACGATATGCATCACACAATCTAAGATTCATCTATTCAACCAACACAAAGTACTTCAAAGAGTGCCCCAAAGTTTCTACCGAAGAGTCAAGACGAAAACGTGTGCCAACCCCTATGCATAAGTTCATGGGCAGAACCCGCAAGTTGATCACCAAAACATACATCAAGTGGATCACGTGAATATCCCATTGTCACCACAGATAAGCACGGCAAGACATACATCAAGTGTTCTCAAATCATTAAAGACTCAATCCGACAAGATAACTTCAAAGGGAAAACTCAATCCATTAGGAGAGAGTAGAGGGGGGAGAAACATCATAAGATCCAACTATAATAGCAAAGCTCGCGATACAACAAGATCGTGCCATAGAGAGAACATGAGAGAGAGAGAGATCAAACACATAGCTACTGGTACATACCCTCAGCCCCGAGGGTGAACTACTCCCTCCTCGTCATGAAGAGCGCCGGGACGATGAAGATGGCCACCGGTGAGGGATTCCCCCTCCGGCAGGGTGCCGGAACGGGCTCCTGAGAGGTTTTTGGTGGCTACAGAGGCTTGCGGCGGCGGAACTCCTGATCTATCTTGTTCTTCGATGTTTTTAGGGTATATGGGAATATATAGGCGAAAGAAGTCGGTCGGGGGAGCCTCGAGGGGCCCACGAGGGTGGAGGACGTGCCCCCCTATCTCGTGGCTTCCTCGATGCTTCCCTGGCTAGCACTCCAAGTCTCCTGGATCATTTTCTTTCCAATAATCACGCTCCCAAAGGTTTCATTACGTTTGGACTCCGTTTGATATTCCTTTTCTTCGAAACACTGAAATAGGCAAGAAAACAACAATATGGGCTGGGCCTCCGGTTAGTAGGTTAGTCCCAAAAATAATATAAAAGTGTATAATAAAGCCCATAATCATCCAAAACACATAATAATATAGCATGAATGCTTCATAAATTATAGATACGTTGGAGACGTATCAGGCGCTGAGCCTCGGGAGACTCGGAGGGACCGAGAGGCTCCTGAAGGTGCTCCTCCATCTCCGCCAGGACCGCCTGGTGCCTGGCCTCGCAGGCTATCTGAGCGTCCCTCATGCAGCGCTGGAACGCCTCAGCCGCGCCCGCCAGGCCGAAAGGCATGCAGACGTAGATGTGAGGTGGGCCCTCACACTAGCCGACACGAGACGGCCACATGAGCTGCTGAGACGCGGCCCTGTTGAGCCCGCGGATGTCGTGCAGACGCAGAACTCCTTACACTTGCTAGGGCAGTGAGCTCCGCCACGCGGCAGGCGACGATCGCCTTGCAGAACCCTTCCTTCATGAATCTCCTTGATTGCCTTGCTGATGAACTCCTGAACGCCTGATGCCTCACGCCTGTTGCCTTCTCCTGGGAAGCGTGCTCTGAAGAGCGCCTCCACATGGTGCCCAAGCGCCTCCCTCACGACATTGGGTAGATCTAAGGCCCTCCAACGGAAAGCCCCCGAGCCCAGCCCGAGAGGAGCGCCGGGCGCGCCTTCCTATGCGATGGGTGAAGGTGCCGCATCCGGAGACGCGAGGCTCAACGCTGCATCCTTGGGTGATGCTCCCTCACGAGACCCCTGTCCCAGCTGCAGCTTCTTCGTCTTGGGGGCGACCTCAGGAGGGAGAGCGCCATCTTCATCTTCGGGGTTCTTAACTGCTGCAGCCTGGAAGGCGTGCTCAAGGGTGCACACTGCATCCTTCTCTTGACAGGCGACAGTGATGACGCCGCCGCTTCCTGGCAGACATTGCAGCCATGGTGCGTGGCTCCATGAACTTGGCCAGCGTTGGGTACCCTAGGATGGCGTTGTAGGGAAGGCGTATGTCGGCGATGTCGAAGTCGATGAGCTCAGTGCGGTAGTTGTTGCGCTTGCCGAAGGTGACAGGGAGGCGGACCTGGCCGATCGGGTGTGTCGATCCGTCGGTCACTCCTGAGAATGGCTTGGTGGGGTGAAGCTGGTAGTATGGCACCTGGAGCCTGTCGAATGTCAAAATAGAGAGAACATTGAGTCCTGCTCCGCCATCGATGAGAGTCTTGGTGACGACCATGTTGCTGATGACGGGGAGCAGAGCATGAGGAGTGCGCCAGTGGTAGCCACACACTTGAGCCGGTCTGAGGATTCGAAGGTGATGGCGCACTTAGACCACTTGAGAGGGCAAGTTACTTCAGGCTTGGGGAGCGCTACATTCACCTTGCGTGCAAACTACTTGAAGACGCGGTGGGAAGCCGGGGCCTGTGCACCGTCCAAGATGCAGGCAATGGCCCCGAGGCTCCTGGAAGCCCCCAGCCCCCTCGTCCTGGTGGTGATCTTCATTCCTCCTTGATGGTGGAGGAAGAGGAGGCAAAGCTGCGTTGCCCTGAGGTCGATCCTCACGAGGCTGCTCCCTCCAGTTGTCCTCGCGAGGCTGGCCCTGCCAGCGGTCCTCACGAGGCTGGTCCCGCCACTCCTGACGACGGTCGCATCCATGCTAGCGTCCTCCACCTTGGCCACCCCTACGATCATAGCCTCGATCGTTGCGCTTGGGGCATCGACCGAGGCACCCGTCGCAGAGAGCCTTGAGCTCCTGGCAGTCGCTGTTGTTGTGGCTGTAAACATTGTGGAAGGCACAGAATGGCCACTTGCCCTTGGATGACTCAGGGTGGTCGCAGCCGCGCTTCGTCTCTGGTTCGGCCGCAAGCACGGCTGGCCCCTTGCGCTTCACGTCCTTGGTCTTGGTCTTCTTGTCTTCTAGATCGGCATCGGGGAGCTCGAGGAGGGATAGGCGTCCTTCCTTAGCCCTTGCACACTTGTTCGCCATGTTGAACATCTCCAGAGCGGTGCAGAGATCCTCGTGGATGGTGAGCTCCTCCTTCATCTTGACATCGCGGACGCCATCGGTGAATGCGGAGATGATGGCCTCGTCCGAGACCTTGGGAATCTTGAGGCGAACCTTGTTGAAGCACTGGATATACTTCTGCATGGTCTCTCCAGGTTGCTGCTTGATGCAGTGTAGGTCACCTGTGGCCGACGGACGGTCACGAGTTCCCTGGAAGTTGGCGATGAAGCGGCTGTGCATCTCCTCCCAGGAAGAAACCGACCCCTCGGTCAGGTTCAGGAGCCAAGAATGTGCGCCATCTTTGAGGGCCATCGGGAACCAGTTTGCCATGATCTTCTCGTCACCGTTGGCCGCATTGATGCTCACCTCGTAGAGCTGCAGGAACTAGGCGGGGTCGGCTGTGCCATCGTAGCGTGGAGGCAGGTCAGGCTTGAACTTGCTTGTCCAGACGATGTTGTGGAGCTTCGGAGTGAATGCGCGGCATCCTGCCGTGGCCACCGGAGGTCTTCGAGGGGGTGGAAACTGATCCTGGTGCACGCGCACCGCCACCTCCTGCTGCGGTACGCAGGCGTGGTGCTGGGGTGCCAGAAGCACGCGCGCTTCTCCTTGGGGACATTGCACCACCTGGCAGCTCACGTCATCCCGAGCTGGCACCGGGCGCTGCGGGTCGCGTCGTGGAGCCATACGCCTTGGCTCGATGATGGTGCCCGGGCCGGAGGTGGTGGAGGATCCCCATGTGCCACGTCGCCCGCTATAGGTGGTTGCTGAGGCAGTGAGCAAGCCGGCCCATTGGAGCCCCCGTGCGCGACGCTGATGAGCTCGGCGATCCGCTCAAGCCGCTCCTTGTAGAGATCACCCACCGGGCGGTAGCGAAGGAGCTTCCGCGCCGTGAGCAGAGCGGCCTGCACGTCCACCTGGTTGTGACGCGCGTGGGATGACGAAGCTGCTGGGTCAGTGACGGAGTAGCGGTGCGGCCGTCACAGCGCATCGACGGGTGTAGTGATGAAGCTTGCTGCTCATGGCCGGCAGGGCCTGTGACGGCGTTGGCCACCGGAGAAGGAGCGCGGCGGGCACAACTGTCACCCACCGAAGCCGTCTGAGCGACGCGGGCAGCGACTGCAGCCCGACGCTTGGTGCGAGCCCGACACGCGTCGGCCATGGAGGTGTTGGAGCAGTGGTGGACCGAATGATGGAAGAGAGGATCCGACGCACCCCTACCTGGCGCACCAAATGTTGGATTCAGGGATCCGCAAACCCTTGAGAGGTTCGAACTCTGGGTGCGTGCGAAGATCTCAACCTGCCCAGCCTGCCTACACGTGATCCTCCTAAGCCTAGCGCGTCGAGCTCAAAGGGACAAAGAAACACGACAGTTATACTGTTTCGGGCCACCGTTGTGGTGTAATACCCTAATCTAGTGTGGTGTGGTGGATTGCCTCGGAGGGCTGAAGATGAACTAGTACAGTGGATGAACAAGTCCCAGGAGGCAAGATGTTCTTGGGCTGGTGTGGTGTATGCTAGCTCTACCTGTTCTTCCCCGTCTCCCCCTTTCTATGTTGGTGGCTAGTCCTATTTATAGTGGCCTTGGTCCTCTTCCCAATAAGAGCGGGAAGGGATCCCACAACGGTCGGATTTGAAAGGGGACAAGTAGTACAATCTACGCTACAAAAAAAGATACATCCGTGACATTTTGGACCGAATGAAAAAAAATTCTGTCATACTTATGACACTTCTATGATGATAATTGTGACAAAAGCCGGTATCATCATAGATGTGGTGGGATCCTACTTCTATGACAAAAAAATCATGACAGAAAATGGGCTTTTCGTCCTCGGCGGGCCAGAGACGCAGCTGCATGACATTCTTTGGGCCGTCCATGACGGAAAAAACCATGGTAGAAGCGAGGGTGAGGAAAATATCGGGGTGTTCCCGGTAACGGTGGGTGGTCGGGGTCGAGCGATGTGCTTTTCTCTCGTACACGTACGCGCGTGTGTGCGAGGCATTGGGCTCTAACTGAACCCAAGCGAGGCGTTGAGCTCTAACTGAACCCGAGCGATTGCACTGCAGGCTACGCGTTACTGAACCCGAGTGAGTGATCGATGGCTGTTTACTGAACCCGATCGAGCGATTCCTTCGCTACTGCTGCTAATTGAAGCCGATCGATGCTGCCTCTGGATGAATAGTGAGTGTTGCGGGGGGGGGGGGGGAGGGGGGTTGGATGAACAGTGAGCGGTGGGGGATGAACAGGACCCCGTTGCATTGCCTCTGGATGAACAGGACCCCGATCGATCGAGCCGATTGGGGCTGGATGAACAGGACCCCGTGGAAGGCTGGATGAACAGGACGACCCCGTGGAGGGCTGGATGAACAGTAGATAATGGAGGAGTGGATGAACAGTAGCCCGTGGAGGGGTGGTTGAACAGGAGCCCGTGGAGAGGGGTGGTTGAATAGTAGCTAGTGGAGTAGCGCACGGTGGAGGCTGGATGAACAAGAGCCCATGGATGAACAGTCGCAGGTGGAGGCCGGAGGAGGTCGATGGTGGATGAATAGTAGCCCGTGGAGGCTGGAAGAGGTCGACGGTGGAGATGAACAGTATCCCGTGGAGTCCCGTTTTGCGGTACGCCACACCCCTCCCGATGAACAGGACCCCCATTTCGACCGTAGTGCTCCAACACAAGTCCGTTCCATCCGTTTTGCGGTACGCCACACCCCCTCCCGATCAACAGGACCACGTTTCGACCGTAGGAGGTCCACCACAAGTCTGTTTCCTCCGTTTTGCGGTATGTCAGATCCCTCCCGATGAACAGGATCCCGTTTCGAACGTGGCCGGTCGAACACAAGGTTGTTTCCTCCGTTCTACGGTACGCCAGGCCTCGTTTCTATCGCCCATTCCATCCAAGCCCTCCCGATGAACACAACGACGCATTCCGTTCAGACCCAGCCAGTTTGCTCCCCATGAACACGACGACGATGCTATTTCTCCGTTCTGACCCAGCCATGTACATGAGCCCTGGACGTGCGTATGCGCGAGTAGGCGTTCGAGACCCCGCCCGTATGTACACGTACATGGCCGTATTTTCTTTCTTGCACACTGGCCGTTGTACGTACGTGTACATGCTACGTGTGCACCTCTACTACGACACGTGCATGCCTCTACATCCACCAGTATGTACGTACCCGTTCGCGACCAGAATTACAAGCTACGTACGCTTCAACCAGGTGGGTCCCGACTGTCAGGCACTTCCTTGCGTGCGAAGATGTAGCTGGTGGGTCCCAGCAGTCAGGGGGCGAATCGTTTTTTGCCCGGACGCACTTCCTTGCGTGCGAAGATGTAGCTGGTGGGTCCCAGCAGTCAGGGGGGAAACATTTTTTTGTGAAATACAGTGGCCCGTCCAGTGGGTCCCTACTGTCAGTTGGAGGTATCATTATTTTCCGCATAATAAGGAGGCACTTCCTTGCTGCGGCCGTGGACCCAGCTGTCAGCCTCTCCACGTACATTCCATGTCCGATGGAAGTCGTTCCTTGACCATGTTGACCACACCGCGCCGAGAGCACAATGGCGGTGGATGACGGCGAGGCCTAGGAAGGGGACGACGCAGAGCTGGGGAAGACGCGGCATTGGATGCCCATGCGGAGAGGAGTACGAGGGTTCACTGGTTCGGCTGCGGTGTGAGGCTACCGTCGCCACAGAATAACAGGGGGTGTGGGTGAGTGGAGGGATGGCCTGGCCAGCGGTGGGAGTAGTATGGGGGCGGTGAGGCCTCTGCGGCAGCACAGCCGGGCACGGGAGGCAAGAGCAGGCAGCACGACCGGCGCTGCTTTGGGTGGCTGTAGCAAGAAGACCAAAGGTTGAAGAAGCACTATGGCCGTTGGATGGACATCATACGGTCACTGGAGTATTGACTAAGTTGACAAGTCCCTCCGTCCCCGTCAACTTAGTAGGCCCACAAGTCAGCCACCCACTATGGTGGGTCCCAGCTAGTAGGGGGTATTCATTTTTTTATGCCTAATAAGGAGACACTTCCTTGTGTGCGAAGATATAGCTGGTGGGTCTGACCTGTCAGCGGGGGGAGGGGGGACGGTTTTTTCGCGAAATACAGAGGCCCTTCCGGTGGGTCCCAAATGTCAGCTGGAGGAATGATTATTTTGCGCGTAATAAGGAGGCATTTCCTTGTGTGCGGCCGTGGACCCAGCTGTCAGCCTCTCCACGTACAGTCCACGTCCGATGGAAGTTGTTCCATGACCACGTTGACCACGCCGCGCCGAGAGCACTAGGGCAATGGACGATGGCGAGGCCTAGGAAGGGGACGACGCGGAGCTGGGGAAGATGCGGCAATGGATGCCCACGCAGAGAGGAGTACGAGGGTTCACTGGTTCGGCTGCGGTGTGAGGCTGCCGTTGCTGCAGGGCCTGGCTAGCGGTGGGAGTAGTAAGGGGCGGTGAGGCCTCAATGGTAGCACAACCGGCCACTGGAGGCAGGAGCAGGCGGTCTCGCCGGCGCTGGTTTGGGTGGCTGGTGCAAGAAGAGCAGCACTTGAAGAAGCAGCAGGACCGTTCGATTCAAATCCAACGGTTACTGCTGCTACAATTGTTTGTTGACTAAGTTGACAAGCCCTGCGTACGCGTCAACTTAGTAGGCCCATAGGTAAGCCTTCCAAGCGGTGCGCCTGAGATGTCAGTGGGAGGAATCATTTTTTTCACATAATAAAGAGGCAGTTGATTGCGTGCGGCCAGGCCAACGGAGGGAGTAGGGTGGGCCGGGAAAGCCTGCGCGGCATCACAGCGGGCCACAAGAGGAGGGAGCAGGCAGTCCCACCGGCGCTAGTTTAGGCGGTTGGAGCAGGAAGATCAGAGATTAAAGAAGCACGTCGGCCGTTGGATGGACATCCAGCAGTCACTGCTGCTAGAATCGTGTGTTGACTGGCAAAGCCTTGCATAAACAAGCCAGCCTCAAAATTTGTGGCGTGTACAGCCCATTTGCTATTGTTTTTATAATTTTTACTCATTTTCTAATTCATATGGAAATTATTGCAGCCCGTTTTCCATTTTTAGAATTGCTGCCCATTTTCTGGTCAGTACGAGGGTTAAAAAATTTAACTAAATATGTGCGAAATTTTGAAAATTCGCAAATTTTGGCTGGGGAACAAAATATACTTAATCCAAAAATTAGTAGCCATACTAAAACAAATTTAAATATAAATTAGTACTATGTCATGTTAAATCCAATGAAATACTATAAAATATCAGTGAAGAACAAAAACAAAAAAAGAAATTAATATCCCATTTGATTTTTTTTTGAATTTTCAACCCCTTTGATATTATTTTTAACAAACACTGACCATACTCTTTGGCTAGGCCGGAATGCATCCCTCCTCGTCTTGAAAGATTTGCAGCCCAGTAAGTCGAAGAAAACAAATAGGCCTAGCTTGGGTATTCTTCAAAAAGAAATACTGGGCTACCTATTTTCCCAAAGAAAAACCTGCTGGGCTGGTCATGTTCTTAGACGGGCCACAGAGACCGCACAACCCAATTTATAGCCTTCTCCTCCGAATTACTACTCAAAAAAAGTTGTGCAATTCTGTCGTTAATTGACTGTACGTTAAAAATGATGTGGGTCCTGGATATCAGCAGGGTGGATTAGAATAAAAAAACGAGGGGTGCATCTGAGTAGTAAAAGAGGCGCTTGCTTGTGTTCGGGAGTGGACCTGGTGGGTCCGTACTGTCATACTCACAACTACAGTTCTCTCTCAATTCACTATGTTGTCAGGGACCGTTTCAGAAAAAACTATCTTGATAGGGCCGGCCGGCGGTGCCGCGGCGAGCGCACCAAGGCAAAGGATAAAGTGTGGTCGCCAACGTGCTGGGCTGGGTTGGACATTCTTATTGAAAAATAAAAATGGACCGGAACTATTTACGACGTTGACTACGATTTGCATGGGTCCGCTGGTTGCAGGAAGAAAATGCTGGGAGAAAGAAGACTGGTCGCTATCTTTGCCTAAGAATAATATTGACTGAATGTAACGACACTATCATAGGAAATAATATCCTCCTGTTAAATCATGAATTTAAAGAACTGGTGCATGAGCATTTAGCTTTATTTATTTACTTACTTATTTATGTTTAGGGGACCATGAGCATGTACCTGCGCCGGATTCATGTGAGAGCCTCCCTTCCAGTTAATTATGGGCTCCTCTATTGGGCCTTCATCAATGGGCTGCATGTTATCAACAAGTGGAAAATGTGTTCTGTACGAAAAATAGTATGCGTTACGTACGGTACGTGGCACTAACGATCGAACCGTGCAACGACTTCCAAAACATTGTGTTTGTTGTTCTAACAACACATTTATTCAACCAACAGACGAAATATACTACTGACTATACATTGGAAATAGCAGCAGCAACAACCAGGGCTGGGGTGCAACAGAAGCAGTAAGCAGGCCAGAAGAATGAAGATGCAACTCTCTCTTCCAAACCAAACATCAGCCATTATTACAAAAGGGCTACCAAAAAAGAACAAGTGTATGCATCAAACTAAATAAAAATCCTACTACACCAAGTCTACGCATCTAACTAACTAGCTCAGTTAGATGTTACTATTTATTAAGTTGTGGAGATTGGCTGACGGCCTGAACCAGATGTGTGCCTGACGGGGGAAACTCCAGCCAGCAGGTCGAAGTCTGATACTTGCGACCCTCTCTCCTACTTTGGGCTGCAGAGCGTGGCGGCACATATCAGGGTATGGTGCATGCAGTGTCACATGGTACGTTGTGTACACACAGTTTTTCCTGATGAACGAAACCGCACTGCCATCATGATCCTTGCCGTCGGTTATCCCCTGGTTAATCAGATAATTCAGTCTGACAAACAGAGAGTGTGTACCAAGGCTACATACCATCCTCTAGTCAAAAATTCCTGAAGGCCCAGAGAAGCTGGGATCCTTCTCAAAGACATTCCAGTGACTGTGATTGTATTCCGTGAAACAACACATTCGGTACATGCAAACAATCATCAATCGTTCGCCGTCGTCTAATCGAGCCAGGAACCACCTGCAACTGCCATGCCGCTTTTCTTTGAAAGTTTCTGGGATTAGGAAGGGTAGGGACACCAGGCGGCCTACAACATCATATCAAGTTGGAGTCAAATAAAAAAGGGCTCTTGATGTAGTCAATCTTAAGAACAACATGTTATGAGCATGAATATTTTTTCAGTAAATGTTGACAGTAATATAAGCAAGCCATCATGAAATGATAGGAAAGTAACATACTGCTGTAACAGCCGATTGTAGCGATGACTGGAGTAGGCCAGCAATACGTCCAGCCATAGAAGGAGTCGACAGCGTAAATGATGCCCTTGTGTTCAATGACATTAGAGAACCATGGAGGATGTATGATCCTGCGATGGACGTGCAGATTTATCCACTTACCGCAGTGACCTGTCAGATAGGCGAGACCGCGGTTCAAGAACGCAATTAGCCTAAAGTCTTTATAATTCGCAGATCTTGTGGGCACTTGGCAGATTACAACCTTGAGCAAATAAAACTTGGTATTATGTTGGCTACTATAAGATTCCGAGTATTCTGGGCCGCGGTGCCAAAGCAGTGCAGTGTTAATCGAAGGAAGGGGGATCAATCGTCGGGTGTAGACCTCCATGAGCATCCAGCTGCCATGACGGTCGACGAGCACCATCCAAGACGTGTTCATGCCGACCCAGTACATACCATTAATGTAGTTGAGGGTGACAGGGATCGGATCGCAGTCAAGGGGGTTGATGCTCGCCACCCTACGATCGTTATGCTGCATGACACGCCGTTTCTGAAGATCAGGCGGCATCAGCAAGCAAGGAGCTGGCTTAAAAAGCTCCGGCCTGAGAGCTTTGAGTAAATGGTACAGCCCCGACGAGCACGGGGCGAGCGGCATGGTACTGAGATTCTCCACACGCGAAACAATGAGCTTGATTACCTCTGTGAGGAGCGAATTCCATCCACTCTTTCGGCGAACGCTGCTCAGTTCTGCCATTGTTAGTGCTTGGGTTTCGGACGAGGGGGGAGGCGCCTTAGCGGAGATGGAAGATTGGACGAGATTATGTGCGGACAAAGATGGAGAAGCGAATATGTGCTGCGGGAAGTGGATAGGTGATGATGACTACAACATGCCGCTTGACTTACGAGACACATACCAGCAGCGTAGGGTCATATCGATGCCAGACAACTTGCTTGAGTGATCACAGTACTGGTACTTCCTACAGTACCTACTACTATGCCCTGACTTGCTTGAGTAGAGTAGTAGAGTAGGACTCTGCTCTACTACTAGCACCGGAGGAGTAGTATATTCTAATCTAAAATAGTTACAAACTTCAATGCACGAGCGTGGAACGACTACGAACCGTGCTCAAAGACCGTGTCTACGTGGTGTTTGGAATTATATGCAAAAGAATAGCAAGATGCCCGTGCATTGCACGGTACACCATCATCACCAACTCGGTTTTTTCTCTACTCCTACTCCTATAAAAGACTCAGTTGGTGATGATGGAGGCGAGGAGGCGTGTTCAGCCGGGCGTGTAGCAGACGGCGCAGTACTATTCGATTTGTTATAAAAAACAAAGAAGAGTAGTAGAGATAGAGATAAGAGTAGAGATAGAGACTTAGGGAGGAGCACGAGGTTGTGGGAGATAAGGATGAACGAGGCAAGGCCTTATCTGTAAATATGGAGAGAGGTGCGGGTATCTTTTGTAAAATTGTCATAGTTGGCTTTCTATCCGTCTGATATAGATCGGACGGTCTATATTACAAGATGGCAGGCACACCATCATCACCAACTCAGTTTTCTATAAGGGTAGATAGATAGAGACTAGGGAGTACTAGTAAGGACACCATCTACTTCTTCGTGTGCTACTTCTGCGATCCATTCGGCTGCTGCAACGTCCCCTACAGCCACTCCCTCCTGCGCTCCATTCGGCGGGCGCTATTGAAATTTGGGGAGCACACTCTCGTGACTGCTGGTAGCCATGACTTCACTGACGACGACTTCTTCCCCAACCTCGGCAACCTCTTCCTCAACGACATGGGTGACAACCTCAACGCCAACGGTGCTGCTCCCATTGCACCGTACGTGTTTCTGTCCTTCCTGTTCGAAATCATGGTAGAATTCATGTTTATACTCTGTATCCTACTACTATGCTAGTCCACACGATTAGTTTCATCTCTGTTATAGTCCTCATGATTTATTTTGTGCTTATTCGGATTAAATCACATAGTAACTTGCTCATATATTCAACTGGCGCATCGTCCCCTACAGCCACTCCCGTTTCATGGACGGCCTGGTCGATGCCTCCAAGGATCCCTTCGTCTACTGCTATGAGTGCCCGATGCTGTTTTGGGGCTCGCCGCGGACATGGTGCATCACCTCACGGCTGCGTGCAGCGGTCACTACTGGCCCCTGGCGGAGAACATCAAGTACGAGACCTGCTACCCATTCACCATGCCGGAGTCGCTGGAGGATCACCGCTGCCTGCTAGTCTTGGAGGAGGACGGCAGCGTCTTCCTCTTGATCGTGGGCACCGGTGAGGCCCGCGCAGGCCACCGCCCCGTCTCTGTAGTGTGCGTCAGGGGCGACGCCGCTGACGCTGACACTGACACGAGGCCGATGTACGGGTGCGTGCTCAGTGTTACTACCCCTCCGGGTCACGTGGGCGTCAACACCGGGTACATCGAACGGACTTGGACTCTGCGAAGCTGGGACCTTCCCGCCGATGTGGACCTGGAAAACCCATGGTCTTATATACCCGCCAACGCGGTGCACGGGGACTCCAAGGAGGTTCACCTAGACATACGCATTATCAAGTTAAATGTTGATCATTAGTCTTCGCTCAATGTAATCCGCTGTTTAAGCACGTGGGGACTTCCATGCATGATCTTGCTCTATTGGAGTATCGCGCATGAATAAAAGTGTATCCGTTTATGGTTTAGTCTAGAATCTTCCATGTATGAACTTTTACTACAGTACTGGTGAAAGACTTACTATGAACCATTTCTTACATCTCCTCTGCCCCTTCCAAGTCATCCTGATTTAATCCCTCCATTTAGGTGTATAAGAGCATGGTTAATACGTAATAGTATAGCCAACGGTTGACTACAAGAAAGTGCCATGTCATCTGTAGCCAACATGTATAACAATCGATACTCAAAAACTAATTCTTAAAGCCAACGGTGCTGCTCCCGTTTCACCGTATGTGTTTTTGTCCTTCCAAATCATGGTAGAATTCATGTTTCTACTCTGTATCCTACTAGATTATATCTGTCCGTCTACTACACTAGTCCACATGATTAGTTTAATCTCCGGTATAGCCATCATGATTTATTTTGTGCATATTCAGATTAAATCTCGTAGTAACTTGCTCATATATTCAACTGGTGCAATGTCCCCTACAGCCACTCCCGTTTCATGGACGGCCTGGTCGATGCCTCCAAGGAGCCCTTCGTCTACTGCTATGAGTGCCCGATGCCGTTTTGGGGCTCACCGACAGACATCGTGCATCACCTCCGGATGCGTGCAGCGGTCACTACTGGCCCTTGGCGGAGAACATCAAGTACGAGATGTGCTACCCGTTCACCATGCTAGAGTCGCTGGAGGATCACCACCGCCTGCTAGTCTCGGAGGAGGACAACAACGTCTTCCTCTTGATCATGGGGACCAACGATGCCTGTGCAGGCCGCTGCCCCGTTTCTGTAGTGTGCGTCAGGGGCGACGCCGCTGACGCTGACACTGACATGAGGCCGATGTACGGGTGCGTGCTCACTGTTACTATCCCTCAGAGGTACGTGGGCGGCGACACCGGCTCCATCATGGTGACTAGGACTATGCAGAGCTGGGACCTTCCCGTCGATGTGGACATGGAAGATGCATGGTATGATTTACCCAGCAACACGGTGCATGGGGACTCCAAGGAGGTTCACCTGGACATATGCATTACCAAGTTAAATGTTGATCATTAGTCTTTGCTCAATGAAATCCGCTGTCTAAGCATGTGGAGACTTCCATGCATGATCTTGCTCTATTGGAGTATTGCGCATGAAGAAAAGTGTATCCATTTATGGTTTAGTCTAGAATCTTCCATGTATGAATTTTTACTACAGTACTGGTGAAAGACTTACGATGAACCATTTCTTACATCACCTCTGCCCCCTTCCAAGTCATCCCGATTTAATCCCTCCGTCTAGGTGTATAAGGGCATGGTTAATACTTTATAGTACAGCCAACTGTTGACTATAAGAAAGTGCCATGTCATCTGTAGCCAACATGTACAACAATCGATACTCAAAAACTAATTCTTAAAGATCATTTCTTGCAAAGCACAATAAGTGTTATTTCTTCACAAGTTTTGGATGCAGGTTGAATAGTTGAACACTTTTGTTTGCAAAAGATACCTTTTATCTATTTCAACTGGATGTTTGTGAGCTCTAGAGATGAAATAATATCCGAAGAAACCAATCGATACCCGTTAAACATGAGATGACCCCCACATCCTCTGTTAAAATAAACAACTCCCCGATTAATTCATTTTACTCTTCGGTGCAACGCACGGGCACCTTACTACTATAGATTAGTAGGACCAAAAATTGAACTAACATTATATATAGTACGATAAATGCTGATGCATGTCACCTAAAATTATATCATTCAAAACTATGTTCAAATATGAATCCAACGATATAGTTTTTGTTGACATGCACTAACATTTTGTCAATTAAATCTTTGGTCAAATTCAACGGGGAACTAATAAACCACGACCGATGTAGTACAAGTGTAGAGGGCGGCACTGCACGGGAGTCTCACCCCACTTGTGGCGCGGCAGTAAAGCCGTCATATCACAAAACCCAACCATTGCCAGTAATAAGTGGCCTGGTAAAATAAACGGACAAGCAACCATCACATCCCTCCGTCTTTTTTGCATTTCATCTCTCCGCATTTACTTTCTCTGGTTCATCTCGCACACTCGATCCCTAGCTACTACTCCTAGTATCCCTAGCTACTACTCCTAGGGCCAGTTCTTTTGGCGGCTTAAAAAATAAGCCGTCTCTTCCCTAGCTTTTCCCATAAGACTAGTCACAGTGGAGAGTAACATTAAGGCGCCTCACTCATTTATTTGGGCTTCTAAACTACTACTAGTACTCCCTTCATTTTTATATACAAGGCCACAAACTCAAATTACAGGTGAGGGAGTCCTGGACTAGGGGGTGTCCGGACAGCCGGACTATCATCGTCCGCCGGACTCCAAGACTATGAAGATACAAGATTGAAAACTCCGTCCCGTGTCCGGATGGGACTTTCCTTGGCGTGGAAGGCAAGCTTGGCAATACGGATATGTAGATCTCCTACCATTGTAACCGACTCTGTGTAACCCTAGCCCTCTCCGGTATCTATATAAACCGGAGGGCTTTAGTACGTAGGACATAACCTCCATTACAACAATCATACCATAGGCTAGCTTCTAGGGTTTAGCCTCCTTGATCTCGTGGTAGATCCACTCTTGTACTACCCATATCATCAATATTAATCAAGCAGGACGTAGGGTTTTACCTCCATCAAGAGGGCCCGAACCTGGGTAAAACATCATGTCCCTTGTCTCCTGTTACCATCCGCCTAGACGCACAGTTCGGGACCCCCTACCCGAGATCCGCCGGTTTTGACACCGACATTGGTGCTTTCATTGAGAGTTCGTCTGTGTCGTCACCGATAGGCTCGATGGCTTCTTCAATCAACAACGCCGTCCAGGGCGAGATTTTTCTCCCCGGACAGATCTTCGTATTCGGCGGCTTCACACTGCGGGCCAACTCACTTGGCTACCTGGAGCAGGTCGAAAGCTACGCCCCTAGCCGTCAGGTCAGGTTCGGAAGCCTAAACTTCACGGCCGACATCCGCGGGGGCTTGATCTTCGACGGACTCGAGCCACAGCCGAGCGTGCCGCGCTGTCACGATGGGCATGAATTAGCTCTGCTGCCGGACAGTGCCTTGGTGGCCGCACACGAATCCGCTCCGGCCCTCAGTCCAGAGCCGATCGCCTAGATCGAGGACCGGTGGCTGGACACCGCCTCGGGGGCTGCACCTTCCACGGCGATGGAGCCGAACACTAACCTTGTCCCTTGTAAATCCTGTGACTCCGAGGTGCCAGACTCCTTGCCGGACTCCGAACCTCCTGCGCCCCTGCCAATCGAATCTGATTGGGCGCCGATCATGGAGTTCACTGCCGCGGACATCTTCCAACACTCACCCTTTGGTGACATCCTAAATTCGTTGAAGCATCTCTCGCTATCCGGAGAGCCCTGGCCGGATTACGGCCAGGATGGTTGGGATACGGACGACGAAGAAATTCAAAGCCCACCCACCACCCACTTTGTAGCCACTATCGATGATCTAACCGACATGCTAGATTATGACTCCGAAGACATCAACAGTATGGACAACGATGCCGGAGACGAACAGGAACCAGCGCCTACAGGGCACTGGAAGACCACCTCGTCATATCACATATACATGGTGGACACTGTTGGGGAACGTAGTAATTTCAAAAAATTTCCTACGCACACGCAAGATCATGGTGATGATATAGCAACGAGAGGGGAGAGTGTTCATCCATGTACCCTCGAAGACCGTAAGCGGAAGCGTTAGCACAACGCGGTTGGTGTAGTCGTACGTCTTCACGATCCGACCGATCCAAGCACCGAACGTACGGAGCCTCCGAGTTCAGCACACGTTCAGCTCGATGACGATCTCCGGCCCTCCGATCCAGCAAAGGCTCCGGAGATGAGTTCCGTCAGCACGACGGCGTGGTGACGATGATGATGCTCTACCGGCGCAGGGCTTCGCCTAAACTCCGCGACGATATGACCGAGGTGGAATATGGTGGAAGGGGGCACCGCACACGGCTAAGGAACGATCTGTAGATCAACTTGTGTGTCTATGGGGTGCCCCCTGCCCCCGTATATAAAGGAGCAACGGGGGAGAGGCCGGCCGGCCCCTTTGGGCGCGCCAAGGGAGGAGGAATCCTCCTCCTAGTAGGAGTAGGATTCCTCCTTTCCTACTCCTACTAGGAGGGGGAAGGAAGGGGGAGAGGGGGGAAGGAAAGGGGGCGCCGCCCCCCCTCCTAGTCCAATTCAGACCAGAGGGAGAGGGGGCGCACGGCCCACCCTGACCGCCCCTCTCTCTTCCCACCTAGGCCCATGTGGCCCATTAACTCTCCCGGGGGGTTCCGGTAACCCCCCCCCCCCCCCCCGGCACTCCGGTTTTCTCCGAAATCACCTGGAACAATTCCGTGTCCGAATATAGTCGTCCAATATATCAATCTTTATGTCTCGACCATTTCGAGACTCCTCGTCATGTCCGTGATCACATCCGGGACTCCGAACAAACTTCGGTACATCAAAACTTATAAACTCATAATAAAATTGTCATCGAAACGTTAAGCGTGCAGACCCTACGGGTTCGAGAACTATGTAGACATGACCTAAAACCATTCTCGGTCAATAACCAATAGCGGGACCTGGATGCCCATATTGGTTCCTACACATTCTACGAAGATCTTTATCGGTCAAACCGCATAAAAACATACGTTGTTCCCTTTGTCATTGGTATGTTACTTGCCCGAGATTTGATCGTCGGTATCCAATACCTAGTTCAATCTTGTTACCGGCAAGTCTCTTTACTCGTTCTGTAATACATCATCTCATAACTAACTCATTAGTTATAATGCTTGCAAGGCTTAAGTGATGAGTATTACCGAGAGGGCCGAGAGATACCTCTCCGACAATCGGAGTGACAAAACCTAATCTCGAAATACGCCAACTCAACATGTACCTTTGGAGACACCTGTAGTACTCCTTTATAATCACCCAGTTACGTTGTGACGTTTGGTAGTACCCAAAGTGTTCCTCCGGTAAACGGGAGTTGCATAATTCTCATAGTTACAGGAACATGTATAAGTCATGAAGAAAGCAATAGCAGAATACTAAACGATCAAGTGCTAAGCTAACGGGATGGGTCATGTCGGTGTCAAAACCGGTGGATCTCGGGTAGGGGGTCCCGAACTGTGCGTCTAGGCGGATGGTAACAGGAGACAAGGGACACGATGTTTTTTACCCAGGTTCGGGCCCTCTCGATGGAGGTAAAACCCTACTCCTGCTTGATTAATATTGATGATATGGGTAGTACAAGAGTAGATCTAGCACGAGATCAAGGAGGCTAAACCCTAGAAGCTAGCCTATGGTATGATTGTTGTAATGTATGTTGTCCTACGGACTAAAGCCCTCCGGTTTATATAGATACCGGAGAGGGCTAGGGTTACACAGAGTCGGTTACAATAGTAGGAGATCTACGTATCCGTATCGCCAAGCTTGCCTTCCACGCCAAGTAAAGTACCTTCCGGACACGAGCCGGAGTCTTCAATCTTGTATCTTCGAGTCTTGGAGTCCGGCGGACATTGATAGTCCGGCTGTCCGAACACCCCCTAGTCCAGGACTCCCTCAGTAGCCCCTGAACCAGTCTTTAATGACCATAAGTCCGGCGTGCATAATGCTCGGCATTGCAAGGCGGGTTCCTCCCTTGAATAATCCAGAGAAGATAATGAACACTAGGATAGTGTCCGGCTCTGCAAAATAAATTCCACATTCCACCGTAGAGAGAATAAAATGTACACTTAGTTCAATCTGCTGACGTATTATGCGGCGTGACATCACACCGCCACCAGGCCTTTGTTTGAATCATTATACCACCTCAGCATTAGCAGAGCGGTTTCCTCGGCACGTCCTATCGAAGCAGAGATCGTGTTCCCCTTATTCCAGGATTCTCATCAATATGTGCGTGGGTAACCCAACCGCTCCCGTCGCCACGCCTCCTCTATCGAAGGGGAATCCCAAACGGTCACGGAGACGGACCTTGGTAATTTTTTTCCCCTTTATAAGAGGACCAAGGCTCGCCATTGTTCTTCAATCTCGCATCGAATCTCTTTCCCGCTCCCGGTTCCAACACCCAGAGCCTCGGATTCGAGCGCTTCGGATCCTTAACCATGTCCGGCTCCGACCTCCAGGGCCGGTGGATGCCCTCCTCCATCACGGAGGAAGACATATTGAAGCTGCGTGAGGCCAAGTACCTGGCCTTCGAGATTTCGCATAGGTTGCCTGCTCAAGGGCAAGTTGTGCCGGCCCCCGAGCCCGGTGAATACGTCGTTTTCGTATCCCACCTCCGTCGGGGTTTAGGCTTCCCGGCGGATCCCTTCGTGAGAGGGCTCCTGTTCTACTATGGGCTGGACTTTCACGACTTGGCTCCGGAGTCTATCCTCCATATCTCCGCATTCATTATTATCTGCGAAGCCTTCCTCCGCGTCATTCCCCACTTCGGCTTATGGCTGAAGACCTTCAAGGTGGAGCCGAAGATGATCGGGGGGCGTCAAGCGGAGTGCGGCGGGGCGACCATAAGCAAAAAGGTCGATGCCCCGTGGCTCGAGGGTTCCTTCCAAGAGGAACTCGGATTGTGGCAGCAGGAGTGGTTCTATATCACCGCTCCAAGGGGCAGCAAGCAAAAACCGCCGCCCTTATTCCGCCCGGGACCTCCATGCCAACTGATGTCGTGGGTCAACCAAGGGCTCAATTGGGGGCCGTCCGAAGACGTGCCTTCACTGCAGGGCCGGATTCGAGATCTCCAAGTGAGGGAGATCGACCTGATCAAGGTGATGCAGGTCATGCTAATCAGGCATCTTCTGCCCTGCAAGCGCCGTCCTCTCCGTCTATGGGAATTCAACCCGGAGGGACCTCGGATTCTCCAACACTTCATGGGTGCGACACCCGTGGAGATGTACAAGTTGTTCTTCGGACCGCGGGTGGCGTGTCCGGATTTAGCCGAGGATGCAGGTCTAAGCCGCGATCGCCCGGATACTCAGGTAAGTAGCTCAGAGTCCGGACATTCTGTTTATGTGCCTTTCCAGAGTTCGCCTTCTGACCCTTTGTTCTTTACAGGAATGGGTGGCGCGATCAAGGCTGATAAGGTGTCCGGCCCCCCTCCCAGAGACTGCACAGGAGCCCGTGCTGGTCAGAATGTTGGAGGTTGCGCCCACAGAAGGGGGCGACGGGGAAAATAGAGGAGCTAATATTTCGCCCAAAGGGGCGACTGAAGGAGGAGGAAGCAAGATCCCCTCCCTTCAGGGGGAGAAGAGGACCGCCTCCGAAGATCCGGAGGCCAACGCCCCTAAGCGTGGGAAGAGATCTTCCCCGGGGGGGTCCGGCGCCCGGAAAGAATCCCGACGCACAACCATCATCAAAGGATCGGCCCTCCAGCGTGCCGTGAGTATGAAAGAGAGAGTTGATTAGTAAGGAAATACCTTCATTTGTGCTTCTGTAGATAACCAAAATATTTATATTACAGTTCGGACCTGTAGCCTTCTCAGATGAGTTCATCTTCGGGGGACCTTCTTCCGGAGATGATGGAGAGCGATACGCCTCCATCCGCAGCGCCGCCAGATGAGGCAGGTGAACCCGAAGTGTCATCACGGAGGGTATCCCCGAGTCCGGAGGGGCCAGAGAGTTCGGCGCCTACTAGTGTCCGGCCGGGAGAACTGAATAATTTGCTCGAGAGGGCGGCTATTTCAGAAGATCACCGTGCATTAATGCGTATGGTGGTTGGAAGGATTTCGTCCGCCGAGAGCGGATTGTGTAGTACCGCCATGAGTTTGCTGGCGGGATTTGAGGTATGCGAGAATAACGCACCCCTTTCTCTTTTAACAGTTCCGCATATAAAAAATGCGCCATGTATAGATAGTAGCCCCTGAGACTCGGTAGGTTGTCGGAAATGACAGCGTACCGAGGATCGAAATCTAAAGAAATGAATTCCGTCGTTCCTATGTAGGTGGCGGATAGTCCGGGGGCTAGCCGGACTAGTGAGTTTGCGAGTTAAATCGGAAACTGGACTTGGCAGATGCGAACATCGCACTTGTCAACAGGCAACTTGACGAGTCGCAAGGTAAAAGAGTTCTCCGCAGTCGCTTTATTAGGGGGGTCAAAGCCCTCCTCTGATAAATTATATGCTGTTTATACAGACGGTGCTGCTGCTGTGGAGGACCTTCGGGCCGAACTTGCTCGAGCTAAGGAGCAAGCCCGAAGGGGCGAAGCGGCTGCCTCGAGGGCGGCCGAGGAGTTGAAGGCCGAAAAGGCTGCGCACTGCCTAAGCAGGGCCGAGGTGGCCGAATTGGCCATGAAATTAAAGGATGCTACCGACCGCAATGAGGCTCTTGAAAAGGAGCGCTTATCGGAGCGGGAAGACCTGAAGAAGGCCACCGCCGAAGCCAAGGATGCCCGCTCTGCAATGCGGGCTATGAAGGAGGAGCTGCGCCAGGCCGGAGAGATCGTGGCTGGCAAGCCTTTTCTACTGCGTCGCCGATTTATGGATGGAAAGTATGCTCAATTTGAGCGGCTGTGGAGTCCGGTGGATCCGTATATGGACTTAGCTGCAAGTGCGGCTGACGCCGTTAAGCACTTCCGGAGCCAGAAGGATCATAAGACGGAAGAGCTATATTGGTCTCAATTCCACAGTCTGGATCACCCACTTCCATTGACAGATCGGTTGGCCGAATGGGCCGAGCGAAATAGATTGTCCGGACTTGCCATGACTGACATCGTGGCCCATATCTGGCCAGAGAGGTCCAAGGCGACGAGCTATTTTGGTTTATTACAGCAGTTCCTTGGAGCGGTGCCGCGTATAAAGGAGATGAAGCGGTCGGCCTGTATAGAGGGCGCGCGGATGGCTCTTGCCCGTGTAAAGGCGTATTGTCCAGAGATGGACGCCACCGCTGTTGCTGCCCAGGGTTCGGATGAAAACCGGCTCCCTGCCAAGCACTATTTCGGGGAAGTTATGCGTGGCGCTCATGTAATAGAGTCGCAGTGCTCGAAGAATGTAATGTTCAAATGAACGCATTAGCTTATAAATTGATGATTATGTTATAACTGCTTTTTATACTTGTGCGTCCAAGTAGTAAAACTTCTCCTTTTCGGCTGTTTACGTATACGTGTGTATAACCTGAAAGATGCAGTCTTCGGCTTCAGCCCCCACGCACAAGGTGCTGGGGTGTTCGCAAAAATAGCGCGTTTTCACACTTAATCCGACGTCTCGGTCCTATTATAAGGAGGTGGTAGCGTAGCAAACGAGGCAATCCGGACTATAATGCTTTATCACTTTCACTTAGCCAGTGGAGCTCGAGGGTGGGGCTACGATATAGCCCCTGGTGGCATCGCCCTTCTCCGAAGTCGGAGTGCGTGTGCCTGACCGGGAAATGACCCTTCGTCAAAGCGGGGAATTCTAAACATTCCGATAGTCGATCGAGGGCTGACCAGTCTCTCGTTGCATCATGACAGTCAGTTTTCGGGTTTCTCTACTGAGGTGCTCGCCCAGCCGAACTGGGGCACAATCGCAGTAGTTCTCCTGGTGCCGCGTTAGCCGGTGATACGGAACGTAAGGCAGCAAAACACAGGAGCCGGGCAAACCCAACATTTGACCAAAGACATGATTCGGAGCTGATGCATATAATGCCTAACTCGAGACGCCGAACACTCCCTAAGGTGTTCGGTCTTTATAATAATGGGCAGAACAATGCCCTAAGCCCCTAGTGTCCAGGTACGGGCATGGTCTTCTGACGCGGCCGATGCCAAAGCGTCAGGCTCCGCTTTGGCTATAGGAAGAAACCAAGGGAGAATAACAATGAAAGACAGTGAAAAAGGTCTACGCAGGGTCTTAATCTGAAAAGAATCCTCACAACGGGTCCCTACTGCACGTCTGCGCCTGTGTCCCCGTTGCGCCGTTATCCTGGACGGGTATGCACGTTGTTCATCTGTAAAAAGAGAGGAACGTTAGTTTTAAAAACAAATTGTGCGAAAAATATTAGAAATATAAATAATTAAAGCGGGGTTCGTATAAACCCGCGGCGATTTGTGCGCGCAGCCCCCTATAAAGGGGTATGCGGCTAGGGAGCCCCTAGCCCACTGACGCCGGATTCGTCTATCCAAGTCCGGGGTCTTTAAGTGACCCTCGCACTAAAATTACGCCACGCGGTCCGGGCCTCTTGAGTGTAAGAGATGCGTAATGCGGTATGGCGTTGAAGCGGACAAAAGCCTGTCGTCCCAAGAGTGCTTGATATTCACTTTCGAACGGGACGATATGAAAAATTAATTTTTCGCGTCGAGAATTGTTCGGCGATCCGAACACGACTTCTAGTAATATGGAGCCTGTGCACTTGGCGTAATGGCCTGGCGTCACTCCTTTGAAGGAAGTGCGGCTGTGTCGAATTTTGGTAGGGTCTATCCCCATCCTCCGGATTGTGTTTGAATATAGCAGGTCTAAGTCACTGCCTCCGTCCATTAGGACGTTAGTAAATTGCAATCCGTCTATTATGGGATTCAATACCAGGGGAGTCCGTCCCGCATTTCCAATGCTTCTGGAATAGTCCAGGTGGTCGAAAGTGATTGGTTTTGATATCCAATCTCTACGGTCTGCTGGGTTGGACCGTGCGAAGCTCTTTTTAGAAAGTGCCGCACTATTTTTCCGTATTATCACGTGAAGTGAGTTTACTGTTTTGACCCCTTGTGGGAAAGTCTTTTGTTTTCCGGTGCTTTGCTGGTGGGGTTTATCTTCTTCGCTTGACGCGTCGAGCCCCTTGTGTTCGGCATTTAGTCGGCCGGACTGTTTAAAAACCCAACAATCCCTGTGGGTGTGATTTGCAGGCCTTCCGGGGGTACTGTGGATTTGACATATCCGACCCAAAATTTTGTTTAAGTTGGACAATTCATCCATGTCATCCTTAAGAGGCTGTGTTTTATTATTGGGCCGTGAGCTTTTGAATCCGGCGTTGACTGCCGTGCTCTTTGGGCTTTTCTCTTTATTCCGGTGCTGTTCTTTTCTGCGCCGCGATTTTCCGTTTCCATCTCTTATCTCTGATGTACTTGGGTCACTGGTGCTGCATCGTGCTAACCAGCTATCCTCGCCCGCACAGAAGCGGGTCATGAGGCTTGTCAGTGCGGACATTGTCCTCGGTTTCTCCTGACCGAGGTGCCTGGCGAGCCATTCGTCTCGGACATTGTGCTTGAAAGCTGCTAAGGCTTCGGCGTCCGGACAGTCGACTATTTGGTTCTTTTTGGTGAGGAACCTGTTCCAGAATTTCCGCGCTGACTCTCCGGGCTGTTGAGTTATATGAATTAGGTCATCTGCATCCGGAGGGCGGACATAAGTCCCTTGAAAATTTGCTCTAAACGCATCCTCAAGCTCTTCCCAACTTCCAACAGTATTTTCTGGGAGGCTTTTAAGCCAGTGACGAGCTGGCCCTTTGAGCTTGAGGGGTAGGTATTTTATGGCGTGGAGATCATCTCCTCTGGCCATATGTATATGTAGTATATAATCTTCTATCCAGACTCCAGGGTCTGTTGTCCCATCGTATGCTTCTATGTTTATGGGTTTAAATTCTGCTGGGAATTCATGGTCCAGCACCTCATCAGTGAAACATAGTGGGTGTGCGGCGCCCCTGTATTTGTGTGTGCCGCTATCATCGGACACTTGACGTGTTGTCTTGCTTCCTGGGGCCTTCTCCTTAGGCCCGTAGATGGATCTGGCTGGGCCATCTACCCTTCCAAGTTTGTTGGTTGGTTTATGTGGGCGCCGCTGTTAGAATTTGGCCTATCATCTGGCCATCTATCCTGCCAGGCAGCCTCTTTATTTTTGGACGGTGGGGGCTCTACGGCCTCTTCGTCGAATTCTGGTAGCAGCTTGCGCTTCGGGTAGCTCTTTGGTTGGTGGCCATTGCCGTACTTATCTGCGGTTTTGAGCATTGTGCTCCATCTCATTCTGAGTGTATTTTCCGCTATTTTGAGCCTCCGTTTTTCCTTCTTCAGGCTTTTTGCTGTGGCGATAAGCCTGTGCTTGAAGTGCTCTTGTTTGACGGGATCCTCGGGTACGACGAATTCGTCATCGTTGAGGCTTGCTTCGTCATCGGAGGGAGGTATGTAATTATGATCCTCAACCTCTTCGTCTGCCGCCCCCTCATGAGGGCTTGCTTCTGGATCCTCCTGCGCTGAATCTTGCTGGAGGGGATTGTCTTCGGCATTCTCTGGAGTATTATTGTCTCCTGTGCCGGAATTTCCGTTTTTGCTGTGGCGAGATTTAGAGCGGCGCCGCTGACGCCGGCACTTGGGCTGTTTCTTTAAGGAATCTGCCTCCGCTGTTCCTTCGCCGTCCCCATCTTTTGGGGTATCCACCATGTATACGTCATATGACGAGGTGGCCTTCCAGTGCCCTATGGGCGCTGGTTCCTGTTCGTCTCCGGCATCGTCTTCCACAGCGTCGATGTCTTCGGAGTCGTAGTCTAGCATGTCGGTTAAATCGTCGACAGTGGCTACAAAGTGGGTGGTGGGTGGGCTCTGAATTTCTTCGTCGTCCGCATCCCAACCATCCTGGCCATAATCCGGCCAGGACTCTCCCGATAACGAGAGATGCTTTAGTGAGTTTAAGATATCGCCGAAAGGCGAGCATTGAAAGATGTCCGCGGCGGTGAATTCCATAACCGGCGCCCAATCTGGATTGATTGGTAGGGGCGCGGGAGGT
Organism: Triticum timopheevii; assembly: GCA_963921465.1. Lineage (NCBI taxonomy): Eukaryota > Viridiplantae > Streptophyta > Magnoliopsida > Poales > Poaceae > Triticum > Triticum timopheevii. Next base: position 422,984,126 of record OY997274.1, read on the forward strand.
TCGGAGTCCGGCGAGGAGTCCGGCGCCTCGGAATCACGAGTTTCGCAGGGGACAAGATTGGTGTTCGGCTCCATCGCTGTGGATGTTGAAGCCCCCGGGGCGGCGTCTATCCACCAGCCCTCGATCTGGGCGATCGGCTCCGGGCTAATGGCCGGAGCAGACTCGTGTGCGGCCACCAAAGCACTGTTCGGCGGCAGAGCTAGATCATTCCCATCGTCATAGTGCGGCGCGCTTGGCTATGGCTCGAGTCCATCGAGGATCAAATCTCCTCGGACATCGGCCGTGAAGTTTAAGCTTCGAAATCTGACCTGACGGCCAGGGGCGTAGCTTTCGATCTGCTCCAGATGGCCAAGTGAATTGGCCCGCAGTGCAAAGCCGCCGAATACAAAGATCTGTCCGGGGAGGAAAGTCTCACCCAGGACAGCGTTGCAGGTTGAAGATGCCATCAAGCCTATCGGTGACGACACAGAGGAACTCTCAATGAAAGCACCAATGTCGGTGTCAAAACCGGCGGATCTCGGGTAGGGGGTCCCGAACTGTGCGTCTAGGCGGATGGTAACAGGAGACAAGGGACACGATGTTTTTTACCCAGGTTCGGGCCCTCTCGATGGAGGTAAAACCCTGCTCCTGCTTGATTAATATTGATGATATGGGTAGTACAAGAGTAGATCTACCACGAGATCAAGGAGGCTAAACCCTAGAAGCTAGCCTATGGTATGATTGTTGTAATGTATGTTGTCCTACGGACTAAAGCCCTCCGGTTTATATAGATACCGGAGAGGGCTAGGGTTACACAGAGTCGGTTACAATAGTAGGAGATCCACGTATCCGTATCGCCAAGCTTGCCTTCCACGCCAAGTAAAGTACCTTCCGGACACGAGCCGGAGTCTTCAATCTTGTATCTTCGAGTCTTGGAGTCTGGCGGACATTGATAGTCCGGCTGTCCGAACACCCCCTAGTCCAGGACTCCCTCAGGTCATGTCAATCACATCATTCTCATAATGATGTGATCCCATTAATCAAATGACAACACATGTCTATGGTTAGGAAACATAACCATCTTTGATTAATGAGCTAGTCAAGTAGAGGCATACTAGTGACTATATGTTTGTCTATGTATTCACACATGTATCATGTTTCTGGTTAATACAATTCTAGCATGAATAATAAACATTTAGCATGATATGAGGAAGTAAATAATAACTTTATTATTGCCTCTAGGGCATATTTCCTTCAGTCTCCCACTTGCACTAGAGTCAATAATCTAGATTACATAGTAATGATTCTAACACCCATGGAGTCTTGGTGCTGATCATGTTTTGCTCGTGAGAGAGGCTTAGTCAACGGGTCTGCAACATTCAGATCCGTATGTATCTTGCAAATCTCTATGTCTCCCACTTGGACTTGGTCCCGAATGGAATTGAAGCGTCTCTTGATGTGCTTGGTCCTCTTGTGAAATCTGGATTCCTTTGCCAAGGCAATTGCACCAGTATTGTCACAGAAGATCTTCATTGGTCCCGATGCACTAGGTATGACACCTAGATCGGAAATGAACTCCTTCATCCAGACTCCTTCATTTGCTGCTTCAGAAGCAGCTATGTACTCCGCTTCACATGTAGATCCCGCCACGACGCTTTGTTTAGAACTGCACCAACTTACAGCTCCACCGTTTAATATAAATACGTATCCGGTTTGCGATTTAGAATCGTCCAGATCAGTGTCAAAGCTTGCATCGACGTAACCATTTACGACTAGCTCTTTGTCACCTCCATATACGAGAAACATATCCTTAGTCCTTTTCAGGTATTTCAGGATGTTCTTGACCGCTGTCCAGTGATCCACTCCTGGATTACTTTGGTACCTTCCTGCTAAGCTTATTGCTAAGCATACGTCAGGCCTGGTACACAGCATTGCATACATGATAGAGCCTATGGCTGAAGCATAGGGAACATCTTTCATTTTCTCTCTATCTTCTGCTGTGGTCGGGCATTGAGTTTAACTCAACTTCACACCTTGTAGCACAGGCAAGAAACCTTTCTTTGCCTGATCCATTTTGAACTTTTTCAAAATTTTGTCAAGGTATGTGCTTTGTGAAAGTCCTATTAAGCGTCTTGATCTATCTCTATAGATCTTGATGCCCAATATGTAAGCAGCTTCACCGAGGTCTTTCATTGAAAAACTTTTATTCAAGTATCCCTTTATGCTATCCAGAAATTCTATATCATTTCCAATTAATAATATGTCATCTACATATAAAACTAGAAATGCTACAGAGCTCCCACTCACTTTCTTGTAAATACAGGCTTCTCCAAAAGTCTGTATAAAACCATATGCTTTGATCACACTATCAAAACGTTTATTCCAACTCCGAGATGCTTGCACCAGTCCATAAATGGAACGCTGGAGCTTGCACACTTTGTTAGCACCTTTTGGATCAACAAAACCTTCCGGTTGCATCATATACAATTCTTCTTCTAGAAATCCATTCAAGAATGCAGTCTTGACATCCATTTGCCAAATTTCATAATCATGAAATGCAGCAATAGCTAACATGATTCGGACAGACTTAAGCATCGCTACGGGTGAGAAAGTCTCATCGTAGTCAACCCCTTGAACTTGTCGAAAACCTTTCGCAACAAGTCGAGCTTTGTAGACAGTTACATTACCATCAGCGTCAGTCTTCTTCTTAAAGATCCATTTATTCTCAATGGCTTGCCAATCATCGGGCAAGTCAACCAAAGTCCATACTTTGTTTTCATACATGGATCCCATCTCAGATTTCATGGCTTCTAGCCATTTTGCGAAATCTGGGCTCATCATCGCTTCCTCATAGTTCGTAGGTTCATCATGGTCAAGTAACATGACTTCCAGTATAGTATTACCATACCACTCTGGTGCGGATCTTACTCTGGTAGACCTACGAGTTTCCGTAGAAACTTGATCTGAAGTTTCATGATCAATATCATTAGCTTCCTCACTGATTGGTGTAGTTGTCATAGGAACCGGTTCTTGTGATGAACTACTTTCCAATAAGGGAGTAGATACAGTTATCTCATCAAGTTCTACTTTCCTCCCACTCACTTCTTTCGAGAGAAACTCGTTCTCTAGAAAGGATCCGAATTTAGCAACGAAAATCTTGCCCTCAGATCTGTGATAGAAGGTGTACCCAATAGTCTCCTTTGGGTATCCTATGAAGACACATTTCTCCGATTTGGGTTCGAGCTTATCTGGTTGAAGTTTCTTCACATAAGCATCGCAGCCCCAAACTTTAAGAAACGACAACTTTGGTTTCTTGCCAAACCACAGTTCATAAGGCGTCGTCTCAACGGATTTTGATGGTGCCCTATTTAACGTGAATGCGGCCATCTCTAAAGCATAACCCCAAAACGATAGCGGTAAATCAGTAAGAGACATCATAGATCGCACCATATCAAGTAAAGTACGATTACGACGTTCGGACACACCATTTCGTTGTGGTGTTCCAGGTGGCGTGAGTTGCGAGACTATCCCGCATTGTTTCAAGTGTAGACCAAACTCGTAACTCAAATATTCTCCTCCACGATCAGATCGTAGAAACTTTATTTTCTTGTTACGATGATTTTCCACTTCACTCTGAAATTCTTTGGACTTTTCAAATGTTTCAGACTTTTGTTTCATTAAGTAGATATACCCATATCTGCTTAAATCATCTGTGAAGGTGAGAAAATAACGATATCCGCCACGAGCCTCAACATTCATTGGACCACATACATCTGTATGTATGATTTCCAACAAATCTGTTGCTCTCTCCATAGTACCGGAGAACGACGTTTTAGTCATCTTGCCCATAAGGCACGGTTCGCAAGTACCAAGTGATTCATAATCAAGTGATTCCAAAAGCCCATCAGTATGGAGTTTCTTCATGCGCTTTACACCGATATGACCTAAACGGCAGTGCCACAAATAAGTTGCACTATCATTATCAACTCTGCATCTTTTGGTTTCAACACTATGAATATGTGTATCACTACTATCGAGATTCAATAAAAATAGACCACCCTTCAAGGGTGCATGACCATAAAAGATATTACTCATATAAATAGAACAACCATTATTCTCTGATTTAAATGAATAACCGTCTCGCATCAAACAAGATCCAGATATAATGTTCATGCTCAACGCTGGCACCAAATAACAATTATTTAGGTCTAAAACTAATCCCGGTGGTAGATGTAGAGGTAGCGTGCCGACCGCGATCACATCGACTTTGGAACCATTTCCCACGCACATCGTCACCTCGTCCTTAGCCAATCTTCGCTTAATCCGTAGTCCCTGTTTCGAGTTGCAAATATTAGCAACAGAGCCAGTATCAAATACCTAGGTACTACTGCGAGCATTAGTAAGGTACACATCAATAACATGTATATCACATATACCTTTGTTCACTTTGCCATCCTTCTTATCCGCCAAATACTTGGGGCAGTTCCGCTTCCAGTGTCCAGTCTGCTTGCAGTAGAAGCACTCAGTTTCAGGCTTAGGTCTAGACTTGGGTTTCTTCTCTTGAGCAGCAACTTGCTTGCCGTTCTTTTTGAAGTTCCCCTTCTTCTTCCCTTTGCCCATCTTCTTGAAACTAGTGGTCTTGTTAACCATCAACACTTGATGCTCCTTCTTGATTTCTACCTCCGCGGCTTTCAACATCGCGAAGAGCTCGGGAATAGTCTTGTTCATCCCTTGCATATTATAGTTCATCACGAAGCTCTTGTAGCTTGGTGGCAGTGATTGCAGAATTCTGTCAATGACACTATCATCAGGAAGATTAACTCCCAGTTGAATCAAGTGATTATTATACCCAGACATTTTGAGTATGTGTTCACTGACAGAACTATTCTCCTCCATCTTACAGCTATAGAACTTATTGGAGACTTCATATCTCTCAATCCGGGCATTTGCTTGAAATATTAACTTCAACTCCTGGAACATCTCATATGCTCCATGATGTTCAAAACGTCGTTGAAGGCCCGGTTCTAAGCCGTAAAGCATGGCACACTGAACTATAGAGTAGTCATCAGCTTTGCTCTACCAGACGTTCTTAACGTCGTCAGTTGCATCAGCAGCAGGCCTGGTACCCAGCGGTGCTTCCAGGATGTAACTTTTCTGTGCAGCAATGAGGATAATCCTCAGGTTACGGACCCAGTCCGTGTAATTGCTACCATCATCTTTCAACTTTGCTTTCTCAAGGAACGCATTAAAATTCAACGGAACAACAGCACGAGCCATCTATCTACAAACAAACATAGACAAGCAAGATACTATCAGGTACTAAGTTCATGATAAATTTAAGTTCAATTAATCATATTACTTAAGAACTCCCACTTAGACAGACATCTCTCTAGTCATCAAAGTATCACGTGATCCAAATCAACCAAACCATGTCCGATCATCACGTGAGATGGAGTAGTTTCAATGGTGAACATCGCTATGTTGATCATATCTACTATATGATTCACGCTCGACCTTTCGGTCTCCGTGTTCCGAGGCCATATCCGTATATGCTAGGCTCGTCAAGTATAACCTGAGTATTCCGCGTGTGCAACTGTTTTGCACCCGTTGTATTTGAACGTAGAGCCTATCACACCCGATCATCACGTGGTGTCTCAGCACAAAGAACTTTCGCAACGGTGCATACTCAGGGAGAACACTTCTTGATAATTAGTGAGAGATCATCTTAAAATGCTACCGTCAATCAAAGCAAGATAAGATGCATAAAGGATAAACATCACATGCAATCAATATAAGTGATATGATATGGCCATCATCATCTTGTGCTTGTGATCTCCATCTTCGAAGCACCGTCATGATCACCATCGTCACAGGCGCGACACCTTGATCTCCATCGTAGCATCATTGTCGTTACGCCATCTATTGCTTCTACGACTATCGCTACCGCTTAGTGATAAAGTAAAGCAATTACAGCGCGTTTGCATTTCATACAATAAAGTGACAACCATATGGCTCCTGCCAGTTGCCGATAACTTCAGTTACAAAACATGATCATCTCATTCAATAAAATATAGCATCACGTTTTGACCATATCACATCACAACATGCCCTGCAAAAACAAGTTAGACGTCCTCTACTTTGTTGTTGCAAATTTTACGTGGCTGCTACGGGCTTAGCAAGAACCGTTCTTACCTACGCACCAAAAACCACAACGATAGTTCGTCAAGTTGGTGCTGTTTTAACCCTCGCAAGGACCGGGCGTAGCCACACTCGATTCAACTAAAGTGAGAGAGGCAGACACCCGCCAGTCACCTTTAAGCACGAGTGGTCGTAACGGTGAAACCAGTCTCGCGTAAGCGTACGCGTAATGTCGGTCCGGGCCGCTTCATCTCACAATACCGCCGAACCAAAGTATGACATGCTGGTAAGCAGTATGACTTGTATCGCCCACAACTCACTTGTGTTCTACTCGTGCATATAACATCAACGCATAAAACCTAGGCTCGGATGCCACTGTTGGGGAACGTAGTAATTTCAAAAAAATTCCTACGCACACACAAGATCATGGTGATGATATAGCAACGAGAGGGGAGAGTGTTCGTCCACGTACCCTCGTAGACCGTAAGCGGAAGTGTTAGCACAACGTGGTTGATGTAGTCGTACGTCTTCACGATCCGACCGATCCAAGCACCGAACGTACGGAGCCTCCGAGTTCAGCACACGTTCAGCTCGATGACGATCTCCGGCCCTCTGATCCAGCAAAGGCTCCGGAGATGAGTTCCGTCAGCACGACGGCATGGTGACGATGATGATGCTCTACCGGCGCAGGGCTTCGCCTAAACTCCGCGACGATATGACCGAAGTGGAATATGGTGGAAGGGGGCACCGCACACGGCTAAGGAACGATCCGTAGATCAACTTGTGTGCATATGGGGTGCCCCCTGCCCCCGTATATAAAGGAGCAAGGGGGGAGGCCGGCCGGCCCCTTTGGGCGCGCCAAGGGAGGAGGAATCCTCCTCCTAGTAGGAGTAGGATTCCTCCTTTCCTACTCCTACTAGGAGGGGGAAGGAAGGGGGAGAGGGGGGAAGGAAAGGGGGGCGCCACCCCCCCCCCCCTCCTAGTCCAATTCGGACCAGAGGGAGAGGAGGCGCACAGCCCACCCTGGCCGCCCCTCTCTCTTCCCACCTAGGCCCATGTGGCCCATTAACTCTCCCGGGGGGTTCCGGTAACACCCCCCCCCCCCCGGCACTCCGGTTTTCTCCGAAATCACCCGGAACAATTCCGGTGTCCGAATATAGTCGTCCAATATATCAATCTTTATGTCTCGACCATTTCGAGACTCCTCGTCATGTCCGTGATCACATCCGGGACTCCGAACAAACTTCGGTACATCGAAACTTATAAACTCATAATAAAACTGTCATCGAAACATTAAGCGTGCGGACCCTACGGGTTCGAGAACTATGTAGACATGACCTAAAACCATTCTCGGTCAATAACCAATAGCGGGACCTGGATGCCCATATTGGTTCCTACACATTCTATGAAGATCTTTATCGGTCAAACCGCATAACAACATACGTTGTTCCCTTTGTCATCGGTATGTTACTTGCCCGAGATTTGATCATCGGTATCCAATACCTAGTTCAATCTTGTTACCGGCAAGTCTCTTTACTCGTTCTATAATACGTCATCTCATAACTAACTCATTAGTTATAATGCTTGCAAGGCTTAAGTGATGAGTATTACCGAGAGGGCCCAGAGATACCTCTCCGACAATCGGAGTGACAAAACCTAATCTCGAAATACGCCAACTCAACATGTACCTTCGGAGACACCTGTAGTACTCCTTTATAATCACCCAGTTACGTTGTGACGTTTGGTAGTACCCAAAGTGTTCCTCCGGTAAACGGGAGTTGCATAATTCTCATAGTTACAGGAACATGTATAAGTCATGAAGAAAGCAATAGCAGAATACTAAACGATCAAGTGCTAAGCTAACGGGATGGGTCATGTCAATCACATCATTCTCATAATGATGTGATCCCATTAATCAAATGACAACACATGTCTATGGTTAGGAAACATAACCATCTTTGATTAATGAGCTAGTCAAGTAGAGGCATACTAGTGACTATATGTTTGTCTATGTATTCACACATGTATCATGTTTCCGGTTAATACAATTCTAGCATGAATAATAAACATTTATCATGATATGAGGAAATAAATAATAACTTTATTATTGCCTCTAGCGCATATTTCCTTCAGACACCCCAAAAGATGGGGACGGCGAAGAAGCAGCGGAGGCAGATTCCTTAAAGAAACAGCCCAAGCGCCGGCGTCAGCGGCGCCGCTCTAAATCCCGCCACAGCAAGAATGGAGATTCCGGCACAGGAGATAATAACACCCCAGACAGTGCCGAAGACAATCCCCTCCAGCAAGATTCAGTGCAGGAGGATGCAGAAGCAAGCCCTCGCGAGAGGGCGGCAGACGAAGAGGTTGAGAATGATAATTACATGCCTCCCTCCGGAGACGAAGCCAGCCTCGGCGACGACGAATTTGTCGTGCCCGAGGATCTCGTCGAACAAGAGCGTTTTAAACACAGGCTTATCGCCACAGCAAATAGCTTAAAGAAAAAGCAACAGCAGCTTCAAGCTGATCAAGACCTGCTGGCCGATCGATGGACCGAGGTCCTCGCGGCCGAAGAGTACGAACTCGAACGTCCCTCCAAGAGCTACCCAAAACGCAAGTTGCTCCCCCGATTAGAGGAAGAAGCATACATACCTTCATCACCAGCGCACAATACGGCCGACCGACCACCCCGTGGCCGGGACAGAGAGGCATCCAGGCCCTCGAAGAAGACCGTACCCCGGCACCGCTCCAAAAGCGCGAAGCCAAGAGGGAACGCGCCGGACTTGCGAGATATATTGGAGGACAAAGCAAGGCAATCCAAATCCATCTACGGATCACGTGGGCGCCCCACGACCCACGACGAATACCGACGCGCCGGATACAACCCCGGACGGGCCGAACACAGCAGACAACGCTCCCTCGAGTGACATCGTGATATTGCTCAATATAGAGGCGCCGCACACCCGCTATGCTTAACTGATGAAGTAATGGATCATCAAATCCCTAAAGGGTTTAAACCCGTAAACATTGAATCCTACAATAGCACAACAGACCCCGCGGTTTGGATTGAAGATTATCTCCTTCACATCCATATGGCCCGCGGCGACGATCTCCACGCCATCAAATATCTCCCACTCAAGCTTAAAGGACCAGCTCGGCATTGGCTTAACAGCCTGCCCGCAGAGTCAATTGGGTGTTGGGAAGACCTGGAAGCCGCATTCCTCGACAACTTCCAGGGCACATATGTGCGACCACCAGACGCCGATGACCGAAGACACATAATTCAGCAGCCAGACGAATCAGCTAGACAGTTCTGGACACGGTTCTTAACAAAGAAAAATCAAATCATCGACTGTCCGGAAGCAGAGGCCCTTGCAGCATTCAAACATAACATCTGCGACGAGTGGCTAGCCCGACACTTAGGATAGGAAAAGCCGAAATCCATGGCAGCCCTCACATCGTTAATGACCCGCTTTTGTGCGGGAGAGGATAGCTGGCTAGCTCGCAGCAATAACCTCAGTAAAAATTCTGGCAGTTCGGACACTAAGGACCACAATGGCAGGTCGCGTCGAAGCAAAAATAAACGCCGCATTAACGGCGACGACAAGGAGGATACGGCAGTAAACGCCGGATTCCGAGGCTCTAAACCCGGTCAGCGGAAGAAGCAATTCAAAAGAACCACTCTGGGTCCGTCCAATTTAGACCGATTACTCGACCGCTTATGCCAGATACATGGCACCCCCGAAAAGCCAGCTAATCACACCAACAGAGACTGTTGGGTGTTCAAGCAGGCAGGCAAGTTAATTGTCGAAAATAATGACAAGGGGTTGCATAGCGACGACGAGGAAGAGACCCGGCCGCCGAACAGTAGAGGACAGAAGGGTTTCCCCCCACAAGTGCGGACGGTCAACATGATATACGCAACCCATATACCCAAGAGGGAGCGGAAGCGTGCACTAAGGGACGTATACGCGATGGAGCCAGTCGCCCCGAAGTTCAATCCATGGTCCTCTTGTCCGATCACTTTCGATCGAAGAGACCATCCGACCAGCATCCGCCATGGCGGATTCGCTGCATTGGTTTTAGACCCAATCATCGATGGATTTCACCTCACGAGAGTCCTGATGGACGGCGGTAGTAGCCTGAACCTGCTTTATCAGGATACAGTGCGCAAGATGGGCATAGACCCCTCAAGGATTAAACCTACAAAGACGACCTTTAAAGGCGTCATACCAGGTGTTGAAGCCAATTGTATAGGCTCCGTCACACTGGAACTGGTCTTCGGATCCCCGGACAATTTCCGGAGCGAGGAGTTAATCTTCGACATAGTCCCATTCCGCAGCGGCTATCACGCGCTGCTCGGATGAACCGCATTTGCAAAGTTCGACGCGGTGCCGCATTATGCATACCTCAAGATCAAGATGCCAGGCCCTTGTGGAGTCATCACGGTCAACGGAAATATGGAACGCTCCCTCCGAACGGAGGAACATACAGCGGCTCTCGTGGCAGAAGTACAGAGCAGCCTTTTAAGGCAATTTTCGAGTCCGGCCGCTAAACGGCCGGATATGGCCAAACGCGCCCGGAGCAACATCAACCAAGACCACCTGGCACGATCCGAGCACGCGTAGCAATGCGGCCCCGACCCCAGCCCTCGCATGATCGCAAGACCAACCCTCCGCGTACATCATTACGCTTTGGAGATACCATGGGCGTAGGGGGAGGGGCACGACCACAATAGACCCAGAGTGCGGCTCGACCACACCAGGGGCTCGCAAGTGTGTCATTCTTTTTTATTATTATTTTCCTTCTTTGTATAAACAAGACTCCGTTAACCAGAGGCCCTGTCCGGCGGTGAACCTGCCGAACTCACGATGCAACAGCCGGGGAAGAAAGAAGGCTGCGATGAACACTCAGGTGGTCTCCATTACGAGCATTAAATTTGATTACATACACCAGTCCGCAGCCCGCCCCTGGAGGGGGACATGTTTATTAGTCCAATCCCTTGCTTACCGCACTATTTGTATCCTTCCGCGCTCATAGCAGAATTCCTTGAATAAATAATGCAGCATTTTTTGCCTATTATCGCATTAATTTACACATATGTTCATTAATGACATCTTGCACCCGTATATTTTGGTATGGCCGAATACACCAGGGGCTTATGTTCCTGGCATTACGGTGTGATAAGTCCGAACACTTTCACAAGTGCGGCACCCCGAACTTACAGCATTATATGAATCGGCTCCGAATCATGTCTTGGGTCAATAGTTGGGTTTGCCCGGCTCCCACGTTTTGGTGCCTTACGTTCCGTTCTGTCGACTAAGGTGGCACTGGGAGAACCACTGCGATTGCGCCCCGGTTGAGCTGGGCGAGCGCCTCAGTGGAGAAAGCTAAAACTGACTGGCATGATAAGACGAGAGACCGGTCGTTGTTCGAGAGGTCTTTTCGGGTCCCTAAAGACTTATGCCGCTTCGAGCGAAGTACCGGATAATGTCCGACGAAGGCGTGGATAGCGCCCCGAATTCGGTCTTCCGAATACCAGGGGCTTCGCCGAAATTTAAAATTATAGAATTCTATGGCTAAGTGAGAGTGTTCAAGCATTATAAGTCCGGTTGCCTTGTTCGTTGTGTTGAGTGCCTCCCTCGATGGACCCAAAAATGGGAACAAGAGTGCTCAAGTTTATCCCGAACACCCCAGCACTCGCGGCTTGGGGGCTGAAGCCAACGAATTGCCATCTCTCAGATCTTATAAACGTCCGCACAGAAGGTAATATTTTAAATTAAACAAGTGTTGCTTAGCGCATATGAACAAAGTTTTCAGCGCACAGGATTATACATGGCGAGTCTACTCAAAAATTACATCTCGAGGGCACTCATCCGCAATATTGCGGGCACCCTTCAGGACAGTCTTATAGTACATTTCGGGCGTATGATACTCCTTGCCAGCGGGCGGCGGGTCAGTAAGAAGCTTCTCCGCATCCAGCCTGCCCCAGTGCACCTTCGTGCGGGCAAGGGCCCGACGAGCACCTTCAATACAGGCGGAGTGCTTGATGACCTCCACCCAGGGGCATGCATCCACCAGCCGCCGCACGAGGCCGAAGTAGCTCCCAGGCATGGCCTGTCCAGGCCACAGCCGGACTATAAGGCCCTTCATGGCCTCCTCAGCCACCTTGTGGAGCTCGACCAGCTGCTTCAGCTGGTCGCTAGGGGGCACCGGATGGCTGGCCTCAGCATACTGAGACCAGAAGACCTTCTCCATTGAGCTCCCCTCCTGGCCATGGTAAAATGCGGCAGCGTCGGATACACTGCGCGGCAGATCTGCAAACGCCCCTGGAGAGCTCCGAATTCGGGTAAGTATCAGGTAGTTCACATTAACATGCTTGCTTTGCATGAAAAATGCCTTACCCGCTGCTATCTTCTTCACATCTTCAACCTCCTGAAGGGCCTTACGGGCTTCGGCCTTGGTGGACTTGGCACTTTCGAGAGCCGAGGCGAGCTCGGACTCTCGAGTCTTTCTAGTCGCGCTCCAAACTCTCATGCTTCTCCATGAGAGCCTGGAGCTCTTGCCGCACTTCCGCCACCCGTTCCTCCTGCTTTTCTCGCTCTGCCCGTTCCGCGGCCGCATTACGTTCGGCCGCAAACACAGCCTCCTTCAGGGTCGCCGCCTCGTTAGTGGCCCCTGCAGTGCACACGTTATCCTTGTCATTTTTATTGCAACCTAAATCCTTTTCTGTAAGGTAAATCTTTAAAGTGGTGTTACTCACCTTCTTTGTCCTCGAGCTGCTTCTTGGCACGGCCGAGCTCTTGCTCGGACCGCTCGAGATCCTGCTTCAATGCACCGACCTCCGCAGTCAGTGCGGTAGAGGTCAGCAGCGCAGCCTGCAAACCCATATTGACATATTATTTAGCAACCCTGCGTACATCTTTTTAGATCCTCAGTCCGGCTTTTCTTTCCGAACGCCGAACTGAGCATCAGGGGCTACTGTCTATGCGGTATTACATTACATAATTTTAACTTCTTACCTCAAAGCCTGTTAGAAGGCTGCTGCAGGCTTCGGTCAGCCCGCTCTTGGCGAGCTGAACCTTCTGAATCACCGCACTCATGATAGTGCGGTGTTCTTCCTCGATGGAAGCGCCTTTGAGCGCCTCCAACAATTTGTCTGGCGCCTCCGGTTGGACGGGGGCCGCCGGTGTCACAGTCTTGCCCTTCTTGCGAAGGGGCCACCTACCGGACTCTGGAACCACTTCAGGTTCCAACGTAGAGTCCGGCGCAAAGTCGGGGAGGCTGCCTTGCGGCGCCTCCGGAGCCTCCTCCCGATGGGTCCCTTCCCGGTATCCCACCTCGGCGTCCTCAGCGGCGCGAGGGGTGGAGGCAGTCGGAACGGATTCCACATCCGATGCAGCCAACGACCCGCTCGACGAAGCAGGGAGATCATCGTCGGTCGGACTGCAGGCAGTATGCGGCATTAGAAGTACACTATGTGACAAAAAGAAATTGCAGACCATTCAGGGATCCGGATACTTACGATCTCGCCGGAGGCCTGGCCCTTGAGGGCCATTCTTCGTCGCCAACGTTGGTGTTGGCGGAGCTGTCCAGGGGAATAGTTCTTCCCCTCTTGGACCCTTCGGCCTCCCCTGTTGGGGAGGCCTTCCTCTTTCTCTCTCCCCCCTCTGGGAGAGAGTCTTCTTCCTCCTCGTCTTCGGGGGAGGAATCCGCCTCGGAGTCGTCGGACACCTGAAAATGGGAACTCTTTCGAGTACCCGTGGCCACCTTCTTGGCCTTCTTCTCCGGCACCACGTGCGGTGCCGGAACCAGCAGCCCCGCTAGACGGGCGTCCACTGGGTCTTCTGGCATGGGAGCCGGGCAGATGAGCTTCTCGGCCTTCTTCATCCATTCCTGTCAAAGGAAAAGGGAGATTAAAACCCGCTTAGGGTCGAACTATTAACAACAAGTGTCCCATAAAGGGGTAGAATCACTTACCTCATCAGCTGGACGCTGCGAGTGGAATCGGCGATCTTCCGTCGCGGATACGGGGGCTTCGGCGCCCTTAAACAGCATCCTCCAGGCGCCTTCGTACGTCATGTCGAAGAGCCCGCTCAGCACCTGATGCTGTTCCGGGTTGAACTCCCACAGGTTGAATGCCCGTTCTTGGCATGGGAGAATCCGGCGAACGAGCATGACTTGGACCACATTAACCAGCCTGAGCTTCTTGTTCACCAGCTTCTGGATACAGGCTTGGAGTCCCGTCAGCTCCTTCGAATTACCCCACAGCAAGCCCTTCTCTTTCCAGGAGGTGAGCTGCGTAGGGATGCCAGATCTGAACTTGGGGGACGCTGCCCACGTAGGTTCGCGCGGCTCGGTGATATAGAACCACCCCGATTGCCACCCCTTGACGGATTCCACGAAGGCCCCTTCGAACCAAAGGATGTTGGGCATCTTGCCCAACATGGCGCCTCCGCACTCCGCTTGCGTGCCCTTCGCAACCTTCGGCTTGACGTTGAAGGTCTTAAGCCACAAGCCGAAGTGGGGCTGGATGCAGAGGAAGGCCACGCACACGACGATAAACGCCGAGATGTTGAGGATGAAGTTCGGCGCCAGATCATGGAAATCCAGGCCGTAGTAGAACATGAGCCCCCGGACAAAGGGGTGAAGTGGAAAGCCCAGTCCGTGGAGGAAGTGGGGAAGGAAAATGACCCTCTCATGGGGCCCCGGGGTGGGGATGAGCTGCCCCTCGTCGGGCAGCCGATGCGCGATGTCGCCGGAAAGGTATCCGGCGCTGCGCAGCTTGGTGATGTGCTCCTCCTTAACGGTGGAGGCCAACCATTTACCTCCCGCTCCGGACATGGTCGGAGAAGGTCGAGGCGAGATGCGCGAACTTGGGCGCTGGAGCTCGAGTGCGCAAAGATGGATAAGCAAAGGAGGAAGAAGGCGTAGGTGAAAAGGTGAATCCCTATCCCTTATATATAGGCGGACGAAGACTATGCGTCCCCACTAGCCTGGTAAAACTCGCTTATCTCCCAAGCGCCACCATCAATGGCGCGGTTGGGTTACCCACGTCCGTATTGATGAGAATCCCGGAATAAGGGGAACACGATCTCTGCTTCGACAAGACGTGCCAAGGAAACCGCTTCGCTAAACGCGCTGAGGTGGTATAATAAAAAATGATTCAAGTAAAGGCTTGGTAGTGGTGTGACGTCACGCTGCAAAATACGTCAGCAGATTGAGCTTGTGTACATTTTATTCTCTCTACGGTGGAATGTGGAATTTATTTTGCAGAGCCGGACATTATCCTGGTGTTCACCATCTTCTCTGGATTATTCAAAGGAGGAACCCGCCTTACAATGCCGAACATTATGCGCGCCGGACTCATCGTCATTGAAGCCAGGTTCAGGGGCTACTGAGGGAGTCCTGGACTAGGGGGTGTCCGGACAGCCGGACTATCATCGTCCGCCGGACTCCAAGACTATGAAGATACAAGATTGAGGCCTCCGTCCCGTGTCCGGATGGGACTTTCCTTGGCGTGGAAGGCAAGCTTGGCAATACGGATATGTAGATCTCCTACCATTGTAACCGACTATGTGTAACCCTAGCCCTCTCCGGTATCTATATAAACCGGAGGGCTTTAGTCCGTAGGACATAACCTCCATTACAACAATCATACCATAGGCTAGCTTCTAGGGTTTAGCCTCCTTGATCTCGTGGTAGATCCACTCTTATACTACCCATATCATCAATATTAATCAAGCAGGACATAGGGTTTTACCTCCATCAAGAGGGCCCGAACCTGGGTAAAACATCGTGTCCCTTGTCTCCTGTTACCATCCGCCTAGACGCACAGTTCGGGACCCCCTACCCGAGATCCGCCGGTTTTGACACCGACAACAGGTACTAAGATAAAAATCAATGTGTGCTTTACAAGTCAATATATTTTATCGTTTACCGGGTTAATTAATAGGGTGCATGCACTTTAGAAGAAATTGAGTGGCCCTGAGAGAGGAAGTAGATGAGTTTGTCATTATCATCCACTACATGCAAGCTAGTAATTAAGCCATGGTTTACTAGTACGAGGAAACATCATTAATATTTGTCTCGATTACTGTTGGTGGCCTTGTATAGATGCAAAATGTATTTTTTATAGTGTCCTTGTATACAAAAATGGAGGGAGTACCTCCGTCCTGGTTTATTCGTCACCATTGTAATTTGTGGTAAATTTTGACCAAAGATTTAACTGATAAAATGTTAGTGCATGCGACATCACAAACATTTCATTAGTTAAATTTATGATCAAAATTTGACACAGATTACAATGGGGACCAATAAACCAGGACGGAGCTAGTAGTAAAGGGATTACTACTAACCTAGAAGCCTAAACGAACCGCCCCTGGTAATCCTACTAGTAGTACTAGTACTCAAGTTGGAATTCCAATTGCACGGCACAACTTGTTAGGCAAAAAATTCGATACAGGGTGTAGGAAGCGGTTTGGGAATTTGCATGCCTTTCCGACCAGTGAGATACTCCGTACAAAGTACGACAGAGAAATAACCACAGAGAAGGAAGCTAAAAGTAAACAATCAAACGAGCATTTTTGCATTTGTTTTGCATTGAATTGTTTCACAAGCTTGACTACTGTTGTTTTTCTACTTTCACAAAAACCGCATCGTAATATTAAAACGTGCATTTGCCCGTACATAAGTAATAGTAGTACTCCCTCCGTCTAGGTGTATAAAGTCTTCCCTCCTACTTGGTCACGGTGCACAACCAAAGATGACTTATTCACCTGGACGGAGGGAGTAGCACAGTCTGCAAGCATATATAGAGAGATACGTGTAGTGCGATAGTATATAGTACTAAAGTTTGTGCTGTATGCACCTACTTACAAAATGCATACGGATACACAAGGTTTCCAAACTTTCCCTCTTACATACTTAATTAAGGATGCTAATAATTCCCGAACATTTGGGATTTATCATTTGCGTCCCAAAACTAATGAGATCACATTACGAAACTAAATTATACTCCCTACTAAAAGCCACAGCGCTCGCAGGAGCGCTTGCGGCGCGCCACGAGTGCCCTGGTGCGCGGCCGTTTCCCAGCGCGCCGACACAACGCCTCTTCCTCAACCTCGCAACACGCGAGGTGCTGATTGGCGGCTTGCCGGAGGGCGAGCGCGATCTCACCGGTGTGGTGATCCGGCACCGCCAGGTACTCCTCCTTGCTGGAAGCGTGCACCCGGTCCACGTACCGCCAAGCGTAGATGAGGCGCTTGGGCCCGACTGCACTCAGGGCTTTGGCACGGGCGTCCTCCGCCACCCTCATGGCCCTTGCACGAGCCTTCTGTGAAAGAGCCAATTGCCTGACTCTCTCGGATGCGACATAGACCTGCCAGGTAGCTTGCCCCGTGGCGCGCTTCTCTTCCTCGGCCTTCCTCTCCATCTCTATTTTGGCGTGCTCTACCGGCGGCAAAGCCTCCTACATGGCGACATCCATTTCTTTCCAAAGCTCCTCAAGGCTGGGGGGGCTCGACGGGCGGCGCGGCGTTCTCCTCGTAGCGGGGAGCCGACGCATCCTCTGACACGTGTGCTGGCGAGATTGGGAACGCCGACGCGTCCACCTCGACGCATCGCGGCGAGGAGTGGAACACCGACGCGTCCTCCTCAACTAGTGGCGGCAAGGAACGGAACGGCGACGCGTGACTGTCCGGGCGGTGTAGCGAGGGGCGCTTAGGGCTTGGGAGGGGTGATGCCATGGTGGTCGACGTGAGAGGGAGGGGGAGGAGATACTGATGAACATGAGCATTCTTCCGAATGCCGTGGGAGGCGCAGTATTTATAACGAGCAATGGCACACCTACGTAAGATATGGACTGAGCTGCACTGACTTAACTGCAGGTCCAGTTGCATCACTGACATGTGGGCCAGACCCTTGTTGGGCCCATATGTCAGTGACCCAATGCACATGCACTTAAGTAACTGAAGCAGCGTCCCGGAAGATATGTTGCGTGATTAACGCAATAGCTACGTGGGCATATTTGTTGGAGTAAATTACGGGGGAGGGAAGGGGTGGAACTATTGCTGGTCACAACGGATTGGACGAGCGTGGGGGGAGGAGAGTCATGCATGCAGATTTTTTCCACACAGGGTGGAGTTGTGGGACCACTGGAGGGAGAAGGAGAGTCTGGCAGGCATATTGTTTCCACACATGGAGAGGAAAAGATTTGGAGAGGAACGGGCTTCCTGCAGGTATGGGGGACGGTGCATAATAAGTCATCTTGCATGCCGGGCTAGGTATAGTCTCAAGTCATTAAAAACATACACGCACCACACATGTTCATATTTCAAGGTGCACTAAATTATTGCATGCGATGATTAAGGCTGGCCATAATGGTGGTATCTTAGCTGGTATCATGCACACGGGAATAGTAAACATGCTGATGTGGCAAAGAATTAAAGAAGAGAGGGGGGTTAGAGTAACTATTGTTCATGCATGCATTGGTAAACACATTTTTTTGTGAAGAACAACAACATTAGTTGAGTACTTTTGCAGACTTCAAAAACTATTCCACCGCCTCTACTATCTTGCTAAAAGTAGGTGAAAATTTTAAATCGAGCCATTTAAACTAGAAGGGAGGTAGTAGTACTCTAATAGCTAACCTTGTTGTGACGACAAGATAGGACATGGCACACACCTGTACGGAGGAACTAGTCTGCATTGTGCATTTAAGTTTTGTCTGAAGTCAATGTACCTCTACTTTGACCAAACTAATAGAAACATGTATCAACATTCAAAATGTCAAATCAATATTTTTACACTCATTATAAAACGTAGTTCTTATACTCATTATAATCAGTATTGTAGATATTGATATTTTTAGTATAAATTTGGTCAAACACTTTGCAAACGGTTGACGGGAGTAAAAAGGACTAGAGGGAGTACCATGCATGCGGAGTAGGCAAAAAAATTGCTCATTTATAGCTGGTCGAAGTCTCAAAAGGCACGACCACGCGAGGGGGGCGAAGGTCGTGGGAGGCGCAATGGTTGACGGAATTAAGTGAAGTTACATCCATGCACCAGCATGGCGTGCGAACAGGCAGAAGCTATACCGTCAGTCCTACGATATGGGTCTAGTAGACATGACATCTAGTGGGTCCCGCATAGTTCTCGAGAACTCTTTGGGGGCTTGCAGCCATTTATCCATCGGGCAAGCCAACAACCCCACGCCGTTAGCACGCCCTACTCGTCCCCGTCTTCTACCTTACAACAGTTCGCTCCCAGTCGTCCCGTCCTTTCACATTAGTTTGCTCCCAGTTTTTTTTTTGCGGGGTACAACAGTTCAATTTCTCCTAACCCTCCTCCAAAATCCATGGCTTCCCAAATCTCCATGGTCGCCGCTGACTACCAAGTTAGAGCTATCACCGGCGATGAGTTCATCGTCATCTACACACGTGGATCTGCAACGGTGAAAGCATGGCTTGCTCTCTTCCTACGCATGTTCAACAGTTCAACGGATGAGTGGGTCGCTGGGCTAGATGTTGAGTACACCACAGTCTTGGAAAGAGAGAAGATTCTAAAGGAGGCAGAGAGGAAGAAGCCCGCAGTGATCCAGGTTTCTGTACATAACGTTGGCTTGGTCTACCACATATGCCATGCCGACGTTGAGTGCCAGGATTTTAAGAACTTCCTCAAGGACAAAAGAGTGAAATTCGTTACTGTAGACTTTAGGAATGACAGGGATGTCCTGCATCGGATAGGTCTCATTGTAGGCCAGCCCTTCGATATCCAGAAGGCAAGCCTGGTGTCCTCCTCTCAACCTTCAATGCTGACCCTGGCAGCAGCCATGATTGATCCTTCGTATGCTAAACTGAAGAAACCTCATCACGAGTTTCATCATGCATGGGAGTCGAAGACATTAGATGAAGATCACATCCTGTACGCAACAATGGATGCCTACCTTTGTTTAAATATCTACAAGGGTTGGATGAAGAAGCAGAGCCCAGTGTCCGGTTCAAGCAAAGAAGAGTCAGCGAAGAGGAAGAGGAAGAGGGACGAGGACGAAGTCGAGGACGTGGACTCGGACTCCGAGTAGGTGGCAGTGCCGTCGCTCATGCTGGTTCTACTGCAGTGTCAAGCGGACTAGTTCCTTAGTTTATTTTCAAGGGTGTGTTGTGCTGAGGCCCCAGCAGAACTATGTTTATGTTATTTCTCGTTATTTAAACTCTTTAGTACATACAGTAGTACTAGTACTATGTCTTACTACTGTTCTTCTTGCAGTTGGTACTACTGCTCGTATCTTCGTGTTCATATTGTACTTAATATGTTCGTACTAGTAGTATAATTTGGGTCAGTCGATTTGTGAAAGAAGTTCGACAGAGCGAAGGAAGAAGACGGCAGAGGAGGTGGAAGAAGCCCTTCTAGCCATCCATGTTGCATCAAACGGCTCACAAGAGTCGACTGACCCAAATTGCTCCTTCAGATTGCAGGATCCACGTGGCATTCAAGGTCTCGAAGGTAGATTCCGCGAACGCACCCGGTTTGCGGGCTCGACGCGCACGCGATCGACTTCTGCCACGACAGCCACCATGCGCGCCTCCTCCGCGCGGGCGGAGACGACAATGACACGCTAGTTCCTCCTCGCCGACGTGCTGGAGCACACTCTCGTCCTCCTCTTCGTACGCTGCGTGCATAGACGCGGCTCCACCAGCTGCTCGCGTGCTTGGCAGTGCGGAGGCATCACGAGGAGGGACTGCAGACGACGTGAGTGGGCGAGCCTTCGGCTTCATGGCACAGAGATGGTAGCGACACGGCGGTGATGGGCGAGAAATTGTTGGCCGGAGCAGGCGGGCGCCGGCATGCGCAATGGCGGCGGTGACATATTGATGAGTGCGTGTATGGGAGCTTACTTTTGTTTTATATAAGGTTGGTCAAACTTAAAAGAAAACCGTACTAGTACACATTGAGTTAGGCAGCGCTTTTACTAGTTAGTACCACAGCCACGATACGGAATCCTGTGCAAGCGCGTGAACCGCGGCCGCACGGTCGATCGAACGGTATGTCACCGTGTCGCGCTCGAAGGACATCCACAAAACCTTTTTGTGTGTGTGAAAACAATCCCCAAATATTACTCAACTTTTTTTTCCTGGAAAAGTTCTTGACGCTGCAATATTTCCATATATTTGAATTTAGCTCCAGTTCATGTTTATTTGGATTTGGATGTTTTAGGTGCGCCCTAGTTTTTTTAATACTGATTTTGTGTGTGTGACTGAGAGAGAACGTGTGTATGTGTCGATGTGTGTGTTGTGGCGGAAGGGCAATGTGGAGACGGTGTGCGTGTGATATAGACATAGAGATGTGTGAATGTGCAAATGATCATGCATGAGTGAGACATAGACAGATGCCGATACGTTGTGTATACATGAGAGAACGGTCTTCTAGTTTACTTGTGTGTGTGTGTGTGTGTGTGTGAGAGAGAGAGAGAGAGGAGCATCCGTAACACAACAACCATCTCTCTCGATTCGTCCGTCCCTCGCACGATCGCATGTAACACATGCATCAATGCGCACATTTTGACACCCTCACCCGGCCCCTGCCCACCTCAAGGCCCGCACAATCTCTTCGTGAATACCCATTTCTATCCTTAGGTTTGTTTTCTCTCAATATCACACACACACACACACACACAGCACAACACACACACACCCTCCCCCCGAGCACACAATTCATCCCCATCCAAGGTTATACGGCGACCACTCTCGCTTGTGCTTCTTTGCACACCAACATGCACAACACCTCAATCATCTAAGAGGGCATCGAGGAGATCGAAGACGGCAACCACACCGCGCTAGAGAATGTGGGGCCATTTGGAAGTAGGATGATGTGACAACAGCTGACTGACTCCTCCCCCCACCCTCTCTCTCTCGCGCGCGCACAAAATTACCAATCCCTCTCTCCCCCGCACAAAATTATCAATCCCTCCTTCCCTCTCATCCATGTTTTTCCAGCTCTCTCATCAAACATGTTCTCTCTTCTCCTTCCACGTATACAGAATCCGAATGCACATGCATCTCACATATATTACATATCTCCATCTTTCTCACAGACCTAACTTCTTCCTCTCTCTTTCTCTCTCTCTCTCTGTCTCGTTAGGTATGTCTCCTACTCTCTCGTCCACATACATACAATCTTTCCCGCCCTATCTGCTCCATCTTCGCAAGCTCTCTCTGCACGTTTCATTCACACATTGGGATATGTTCAAAATGTTGCTTCTGTAATGGCTGATGTAGAGTTATGGTTGGTTTTGTTGCATCCTACAAAGTAATAACTATGAAATGCATTTAGATTCTCATTTGACTAGGATTATGTGAGTTTGAGCATGTTGTGAAGTACTATAGACCTTGTATACATCTTGGGATTTGACAATGATTGTAACTATTGAATTGTATAGACCATTACATTCGAAGTTAATAGCCTAATATATTTATTTCACAATTTCAACAAATGATTAGTTCACTACAAACTAAGAAAACAAATGTGTACTCCCTCTGTTTTTATTTAAGTGCGCGTATTAGCATTGGTCAAAGTCAAGTTTTGTAAACTCTCAGAAAGCTTATAACAAAAAATATTAACATATACAATAACAAATAAATACCATTAGATTCATTATTGAATGTACTCTCACATCATACATATTTGTTATGGTAAATGTTTATATTTTTCTATAAACTTGGTCAAACTTTAGGAAGTTCGACTTCGGTCAAACCTAATATGCAGAGTTTACTAGTACTACTCGCTAGTTGCTTAGCCGAATCACTCAACACGCCACACGGGGAGTTCAGTGTCACAAAATTTTGAGGTCGGCAGGAAAATCTCCCGTGACCCTGATTCGAGCAGTGGGAAGTTACCATCATAGCCTTCGGAACAGGCCTACGGATGACGCTTAGTAGGGGGCTGTTTTCGTAACTTCAGGTTCACCCTACCTAGCCAACCCCACTCCGGCACCCAGAGTAGTACACCTGAATACTCCCCATTTTCTATCCCCACCGCAAAATAGACTTCTCCACGGCACTGCAGCGTTCGTGCTCCTCCCCTTTACATCGGCGCACTCGTCCACCGCAGCGCATCTGCCTCATCGACGACCTCGTACGCCGCACTAGAGCCGGTCCACCGTCGTCGTCGTACACGGAGCCTCTTCCCCGGCATCGTCTTCCACGGTCTCGGATTTGCTTCCCGGAAGCCGATGCCAAGTGCAGAAGCACCACCGTCGTGGACAATGAACTAACTCGCGTTACCGACCATGACTCACATAGGCCGCCGCGACCATCGTTCTCCTCCTCGATTAGTAATGTGTGTATTGAATCACTTAGGAGTACATGTGCAGATCCAATTTTGTTCATACCTACCCTTCAAATTTCCTGGGTGCTATTTGTTCCCGTAAAAATAATTGGTTATAGCCTCCATTGTCCAATAGAATATCAGCTTGTAATTGTGCGTCACTCTTGTATCGTGCTGCGCTTGGGTAGGTTTTTCATCTGCAACCAGTAGTGTGGCAAATGATGGAAAGTTTTTTTAGAAGTAGCAAGATGCCCATGCGTTGCACGCATCAAGATGCATTTGTATGAGTAGTTTATCTTGTGGGAGAAAAGGATGAACAAGGGAAGGCCTTATTTGCAAATCTGGAGAGGGGGATGGGTATCTTTTTGCAAAATTTCCATTATTTCCTTCCTATCTTTCAAATATAAATCGGACGGCCTAGATTGCAGGATAGCAGGCATACCATCATCACCAACTCTTTTTTTTACAAGAAAAAAGTAGAAAGTAGAGAAGTAGAGATAAATATTAAATATAAAATAAATATAACAGTAGAGAAGAGAGTATAGATAGCAGAGACGTCGGGAAAGGACCGCGCGCACGGGAAAAGTGGCCGGGCATGCGCTAGTTTTGGCGTGCGGCGTGCGGCGCGCTTTATAAAATCCAATGCCCTTCCACCGCTCTGTGCCTTGCCACCGCTCTCTACCCGCTCTGTGCCTCGCCACCGCTCTCTCCCTGCTCTTTCTCGCCTCGCCGCTGCGGCGCCACCACACCGCTGCGTCGCCAGGAAACTTGGGGATACCGCGGCGTTCGTGCGCGCCCCTTCGGCGGCTTCTCCGCCGAGATCCGGTTCCGCAGGATGTGCCTCGGCCTCGGCAATTTAAACACTGCCAACGAGGCTGCCTGCGCGTACGACGCAGCAGCGTGGTGCCTCTGTTGGCCTCATAGAACATTGAACTTCCCCAACGTGCCAACGCGGGAGCGGGCGCAGGAGCTCGCGCCTCTGCCGCGGCTTAGCACCGACGAGGATTGTCGCGACAACCAGAGGCTGGAGCACTGTCTCGGCATCACCGAGATGGACGATGAAGCCATGGTGATGTGGCACCAACACTTCCCACAGGACATCATCAATGAGCGCGAGTTCTATGCGCAAAGGAGGGCGGAGAGGTATAAGAGGAGGGCGGAGCGATCCGCCTATCGCGAGGACAAGCGTAGGCGAAAAGCGGACGCTCAATTCAACATGAGGCTAGGAGCAGCGTCGCCCTAGGAATCCGATGACGATCGGTATCTTCACGCCTACAGTCACGCCTACAAGATAAACTACAGTCACGCCCACACCCCTCTCCACATTTGCAAATAAGGCCTTCCCTCATTCATCCTTTCCCCCACAAGATAAACTACTCATACAAATGCATCTTGATGTTCAGTGCAACGCATGGGCATCTTGCTAGTTGTTGCAAAAAGCCCATGTGTGTGTGAGAGAGAGAGGGAGAGTGGAGGAGGACAGAGTGCATGTGTAACAAAGACACAAGGAGTGTGTGTGCGATACGTATCAGCTTAAAATGAGGCGATAGTGTGTGTGTGCACGATCGAGAGGGCGTGTCTCAAGAAGGGAAGAAAAATCTACATAGATACAAGGAGCGGGAGAGAGACATGTATGCGATAGTGGAAGTACGAGTGTGCGGGTGTATAAACCTATCTAGAGGCTATTCGATAACTGTTTGTGAGAGAAATGCGAGTCAGGGTGGGAAAGCGAGAGTTTTGTGTGTGTGAGAGAGAGAGAGACGATAGTCGGGAAGGGGAGTGGAAGCAGGAGTTGTGTGTGTGTGTGAGAGAGAGAGGGGGGTTGTTTGATTGGTAAACAAATGAATAATGTCAGTCTCGGATGGAGACGAAAAGGAGACCGCAACAAATGTTGTGTCTATAGGAGAGAGAGAGAGAGAGAGAGTAATTTTAGTGGTATGAGTCATATCTAGAGACATATAGGGTGTGTGAGAGAATCCCATAGAGAGAAAGACAAAGTGAAAGACGAGTGGAGATTGTGTGTGTGGCGGTGAAAAAGAAAGCTTAGGTACCGAGTGATACCAGAGAACAGTAGAGACGTGAGAGATAATGAAAACTGTGTAATGTATAATGATAGGGAGAGTGTGACACTTCTCAAGGGATACGTCGAGAGGCCATGTTTGTGAGGATAGGAGAAACATGAAGTGAGCGTGCGGGTGAGATGGAGAAAAGAGAGTGATATCTACATGAAGGAGCATGCATGCGAGAGAGATGGGCGTGAAAGGAGTGAACATAAAAGGGATTCAAATATTTGAATTCGAGAAGATGATACATGTAATCCATACTCGAACCAAAATTGATCTATCAAACATGCATACTCATATGAATTCAGGCACATCTATGTTATTTAATATGTAGATATTACTGATCCATACATTTTAGTAGAACATAATTTGGTTAAATTTTTTTGAATTCAACCTTAAGATTTTGAGATCATTGTATTTGTAAATCATATTATACATATAAAGGAGCAGAATTCTGTGTTGTGCTTTTGAAAGTATATATAAAAATGATGTATATAGAATTTAATTCCAATTGAAAATGGATCCCGCCCAAAAAAAATATAATACAAACGGGATTCAAATTGAGTTGGCACGGTGAACATGCACTCTGCAAAATTTGAACGAAGCGGGGAAAGTCGCAGTAACCGCCCGAAACCAAAATCTGCGAGATGGAAATTACTACTGCCTATCCCTGCCACGCAAAGCCTATCTGCTATATTTCTATAGGTTTCGATAGGGGTAGGTTTGTAATTTCACCCAAACATGACGTAACCGCCTCTCACCCAGATTCATACACGGTGGGCGCCAAAACACAGTGTGTCCTCGGCCGAAATCGACTCCCTCCCCGATTCATATTCATACACGGTGGGCGCCCAAAAAACTCTTGTCGGCAAATATTCGGTGTATGCGAGATTACTGTCCTATCCCCAACTGACTAATATTGATGTGATGTAGGAAATTTGAAACGGGGCTAAGTTTGTAAATTTCCTCGCATTTGAGACAAGCGCGCCCTGAATACATGGTTCCCCCCTTCCTCTCTACCTCCCTTTTCCCCATTCGTGCTCCGTGGGTGCCAAAACACCCTCTCCACCCCATCCTCCTCCGTCTGCCGCCGTCTGCCACCCCATCCACCGTCGTCCTCCTCCACCATGCCGGAGCTGATACCCTGACACCGCCGTCCATTACAAGAGATCGACCTCCCTCATCCACGGCTTCGGACCGGGATCCTTGCATCCCGTCCTCTGGCTTCATCCCCGTCATCGTCCATCTTGCCGGCGCTGCTCCTATGACCGTCTCATCCACCACGCCCCGCCGCCACCATCTACCCTCCTAGATCTGCTTCCACGCCGCCGACAGCCATCGCTACCGCAGCACCGTCAAATTCCCAGCAGATGCATACACGGCGCCGCACCAGAGGCGGTACTCTTTCGTATCTGCTCAACTTATTTATCACAACAAGAAAATAGATCGCCACTGCTTTAGTATGATTTCTTGTCTTGGTTGCGAAGTTGCCTTTGTCCGGTTTGCACCTTCAGAACCGCCATGGCACACTCAACACTATACTCCCAATGCTTATGGTTTTCCCCTTTTATATTCCACACTAGTTAAATCACAGTAGACAAAATTCGAAATTGGGTCAGTCGATTTTTCAGAGCTCGCGGAGTTCGCTAGTGCGAACGAAGGGCTCAGGTGGTTGTGGGGCCTCGCCGAACGAAGAAAACTCGATGCGGGTGGGGGCGGGGGTGGGGGTGGGGGTGGCGGAGGAACACATGCGGTGGGGGCCGGCGGCCCGTGCGGTGTTCTGTATGGGAAGAATCAGAGACGAGGAAGAAGAAGGGTTAGGAGACGTAGGATCTTCATCCAACCGCCTGAAATGGTCGAGAGATAGCTGGGAGTTGCATTCTTAATGCGCTCTGGTTCACCATGTGTGGGCACTGCGCAACCAACATTTTATTATCCAAAATCTGCTTGCCCTTCTTTACCATGTTCCTCTTTCATTCTTCTTTAATATGTACTCTCTCTGTTCCTAAATACAAGTCTTTGTATAGATTCCACCATGGAGTACATATGGAGCAAAATGAGTGAATCTACACTCTAAAATGTATCTGGATACATCTGTATGTTATCCATAGTGGAAATCTCTACCAAGACTTATATTTTGGAATGGAGGGAGTATGATAGTAGTACAGTATGTTCCTTGTACTGAAGATGAGCAGGGACATTTGTAGTGTAGAGGTCTATACGGTCGGTTGTGATGGACACTTTGAGCCTCTTTGATTCGTAGGATTTTGTAAACATAGGAATAGGATTTGTAGTGATCTGCCCACTTGAATCCTATAAGAATAGCAAGGAAATGCAGGGAGTTGTGTCACCTTTGAGAGTTACACTAATATTAACAGTACCGCACCTTCAGTTGAAGAGAACTGGTATCCGAAGCCATTCTAGCCGTACCGGCAGTACTAGCACATATATTCCAGCAAGTTCCACTTTGCTGATTTTACTCTGATGCTTACGGTTTTCCCCGTTATATCTACACTATGATCTATGTAGCTGCTTTGTGTCGCACTAGCAGCAGTCCACTCTTGAAGCTAAACACTGCAATGACTTACACAATTGGCACCAAGGCATTGAGTGCCATTCTGGATGCAATGAAACTCATACGCTCCCCACCTATTGATTCTTGTTCAGAATATGATCCTAATGACTATTCTAACCTCGAGGAGTCAAAGGCAGATGTCCTGTCCTGTTCACCCATCAAGGTGCATGCTCTAATTTGGCAAGGTTTTATTGATTCCACGTGTCTTGCATATGTTGTCTTGCATTTCTTCTACTTTGTTGTACCACCATCTGCTTAGTTTACTCATCATATATGTCGAGATGCCATGCCCATCCATTATCAATACGTATTCCATCTGTTATCATACCATGTTTTTCCACTCCAATGTTGTTCTTGTGCATCAGACATCAAAAAGGAAGAGGGTGATTGCCGAACCTGAAGGAGCACTAGCAAAGTCCTTGAAAAACATGGTGGTGCCGGAGAAATCAGACAACACCCCACTTATATTGGTTGTACAACCAGTGACACAAAACGTAGGACCGACTCCAGCAGACTGTACCCATACTTCACTGGCCACACCACTAGCCCCACCACACAGGACCTACACTCCAGCAAAAGGTATACTGATTTCATTTGCCATAGCACCAGCCGTACCACAGAAAAATCCCACTCCAGCAAAAAGTACAACAAGTCCACCGGCCGAAGACCTATCCCAACTGCAGAGACGGCCAATTCCTGCAGATTGGAACCCCATTCCATTTATTCCCAGTTTAAAAGACAATGCTTTCAATGTTGTTAGGGACTACGTGCATATATTCCCATCATGGGAAGATTATAGTGAAGACAAACACCATTTTCACATCTTCATGTCCAACTTACGTGTAAGTGTTATTATTCATGGTTATTATTTTCCTGTTTTCTGCTGATTGAACACATCAATGATTTACATTACATTGTTGTAACTAGGCGAGGGTCAATCTGGATAGTCATGACGAGCAAAGCTTGCTTGTGTTTTGCAAGGAAGCATTGCAGCAGTATCGGTGTTACCTGAGGAAATCACACTTTGATGGCAAGTCTATAAACGAATTTCCGGTGAAGTCTCCTGTGCTAAATTTAGAAGACATTGAATGGAAAAACCTTGTTATGCACTGGTCTCATTCCCAGGATGAGGTACTGTCTATGAAATCACATGACAATTTGAACTTCTACTTTTCTGCATGTGCCTTACGGATCTTTTTTGCAGGAAATCTGCTCGAAGAAGAATTCTGGTTTGAAAAGAACGACAGGATATCACAAATATGTTGCCCGCTAATTTGCTCTTGTTAGTACCTGTTGTCCTGTATCACTGTACTTGCATACATACCTAGTTCATTATGTGACAGCAGTATGCGTGATAGCTTGCTTATCAATTGTTCGCTCCAAATTATCTGATCTGTATGAATGGTTACATTAGTGTAGAATATATCCAATGCCAATGAATTTTTTTAGCTCTGCATTGTTCTTGTAAGTACATGTTGTCCTTTATCAGTGTACTTATATTGACAGGTAGTTGTTCATGTACCATCACTCTGCAGCTTATTTTCCTTTGCCCTCCATTTTCTACACATCAGATCTATATTTATTCTTACCATAAGGTTGGTACTGAAGAAGTTTAGCTATGCATTGCTCTTGGTTGTACCTTTTGCATGTATCGCTGCACTTACAATTATAGCTACTTGGTTATGTAGCATCACTCTTCATCTTATCTTAAATATTCTCCATTTTTTCGTATATTATCACATCTATATTTACTCTTAACAAAATGTAGAATAAAGGCAATGCTTATGAAGAAGATTCTGTGGTAAACTTTTTGAATTGCCCCCCCCCCCCATCAGCATGGACAAGGGCTTTATAGAGCATGTCTTCATCAATAATGTAAGTTTGTCCTTCTCAAGCCTTCAAACTTTGTTGTGTATATTTGGTTAGGCATGACTGCAACAGCTGTTTATTTTTGGTGTTTGCATCAAATTGCATGTTTAAAGTTTATTATGTAGTTCATAAACAAAAGTTTGTCCTTCTCAATTTAAGTTTTTAGTTGTACAACCAAGTTCCCTCTTCATACCATGTAAATTAAACTATACATAGCAAGTGATCTTATTTTGCACTGCATGTATGATTCTGTTCTTCATCTGTAATTTAGTGGTGTGGTGAACCTACCCACTACAGCACAATGTCATATTCTGCAATGTCTTAACTATGAACAATGTCATATCATTCTACTATTATTTAAACCGTCTCTTTATTTGCCAATCTGAAATGGGATAAATTGACAGCACACTAACCATTGATACTTATGAGTTCTTGATCTGTAATCTAGTGGTGTCGTGAAGTTGCCAACTCCTTCACAATGTCATTTCCTGCCATGTCTTGACCTGAACAATACCATATTGTGTTAATGCAATTTTAAACTGTGTCACTTTATTCGTCGGTAAGAAATGTGATGAATTGTCAGCACTGATACTTTTATGTGCAAAACCTGTCATCTGTTTGCTTGTTCATCTTTTAGAATGAGGAAGATATAAGTGTTGAACAAGCGCAGTCTCATCAGCTTGCTCAGCTGCTTGCGCTGCAGCTCCCCAGCAGGGCTAACCTTTCTTGAACTCTATTGAAGTGTTGTCGGTTTTGTATATTATTTTGTCGGTGTTTATTTGCACTGGTGGCGATCTTTGATGCCCAGTGTATGTAATCTGTTGTCTGCTTGTGCTTTATTATCATAGTGGTGAACTTTGATGCCCAGTTGATGTAATATGATGTAACTTCTTTATTGTATAGTCTAGGTTTTTTCTTATTCACGATGCTACAGTTATTTTATTGCATATATATCCTGTCTTTGCAGTAAACCGGCCGAACTGTAAAATTACGGTACATAACCGGGCCGTCATGCAATCACGATGTATGATCCGCATCATGGGCCCCGTCATCTTGGTCCGTTAAAAGGCCAAAAGTAAACTGGCCCACTAGTAGATTCGGGCCTTTAATAGGCCGAGTAACCCCCGGCCCTCTTTTCGCAAGAAAACTCAATGAGCTTTTAGGAGGCTGAGAAGTAGGTTGGGCCTGAAACATGCCAAACAGCTCACGGGCCGGCAGCAGCCCGAAATGGACCCCGGCCCATGATTATGCGAATCAAATCACGGGCTTTTAACAGGCCAAAATTGTCTTGGTCCTTGTTTGGCCCAATTAGATATCGGCTGCGAGCAAGCCAGATGCAAATTGGGCTGTAGTTAGGCCCAACTATATGGCGGGCTTTTAATAGGCCGAAATTAATATAGGGCCGAAATGTTAAACGGGCCCTTAACAGGCCGAAACTAATATCAGGCCAAATTCCTAAATGGGCCTTTAGCAAGTGGGCCCAAAAGCATAGCTTACAGTTGACGGGCCAAATCTGATATGGGCCATAATTTAGCCCAAGGCCTCTTAAAGGACCGGACCTGATCTGGGCCGTAATTTGGTCCAGAACATGGTAGGCTTTTAACGGGTCGGGTCTCATATGGGCCATTATTAGGCCCGGAATGTGGCAGGCCATTAATGGACCAGATCAAATATGGGCCGGCATTTGGCCCAAAACATGGCAGCCAGTTAATGGGCTGGCCTACTAGGGTCCTCAAAATCTTGTGGGCCTACAGCTGGGCTGGCCCATTAATGTCGGCGAAATATCGTGGGCCTTTAGCTGGGCCGGCCCATTATGATCCGCAAGAATCTTGTGGGCCTTTACCTGGGTTGGCCCATTATGGCACACAAAAATCTTGTGGGCCTTTACCTGGGCCGGCCCATTATGGCACGCAAAATCATGTGGGCCTTTAGCTGGGCCAGCCCATTATGTTCCGCAAAATCTCATTGGCCTTTACCTGGGCCGGCCCATTATAGTCCGCAAAGTCTTGTGGGCCTTTAGTTGGGCCGGCCCATTTAAACTTTATGGGCCGGTCCACGTGTCAACATATCATAGGCACGCCTCGCCCATTGGATGAGTGACACCTGTGCCAACGCGGAGCTGACACATGTCTCCTCCAGCCAATGATGATTTTACACGTGGAAAATCCCCATTGGTCCGGGCTGTTAACGGGTTATCGGATCCAAAACCAGACCCGATAGCTTAACAGCGTTCCGTTACGGTGGATGCCACGTGTCGGTCACCCTTGACGAAAGCACTTCTCTGATGCGCGATTTAACGTTAGGGAAGTGGACACTTCCGTGATGATAATTTTGGTAATGTCATGGAACACTTCCACGACATCACAGGTATGACTATCTTGATTCTGTCATAAAATCGTCATGGATGTACATGCATGACAAAAAATGCGACCTACTATGACAAACACATATCATCACGGAAGTGTATTTTTTTGTAGTGTTGTCCTGACAAAAGTGGTCTTCGCCTGCGAAAAGCCTCTGGTCGTGATGCTGCGGTGGGCTTGTTGATGACCTCCGTCCTGCCGTCCTGGCGGTCTTGGTCTTGTTGCACTGAAATGGAAACCTTTGGCTGATTCCTCGGGACTCCACGCCTGTGGCTTGCCTACCTTGCACCAAAGAGGAAACTTGCGCTCTGCACCCACCTGGCGCCCGCCTGGCCTTGGTCGTCATGGCTCATGTCAGCTGAGCCTCGTGAGGTAACCTGCATAGAACTCTCCGCCCCTCAGGAGCCAGCCTGAGGAGGCCGGTCCCCTCGGGGGTCTTGGCGTCGCCCGCCTCGTGAGGCTTGGTCCCTCGCGAGGGTCTTGTGTTGTTGATGTTGAAGCTTGACTTACCAAGCCGTCGATGAAGCCACGTGGTGGGCCGCAGGCAGGCAGGGCTAGATACCCCTGAATCTAGGACGCCGACAGGAACAGATTTCACTTGTGTGCTACTTTCCAATTCGAGAGAAGGTATGATTACCTCATCAAGTTCTACTTTCCTCCCACTCACTTCTTTTGAGAGAAACTCCTTCTCTAGAAAGGTTCCATTCTCGGCAACAAAGATCTTGCCTTCAGATCTGTGGTAGAAGGTGTACTGTCGGTGTCAAAACCGGCAGATCTCGGGTAGGGGGTCCCGAACTGTGCGTCTAGGCGGATGGTAACAGGAGACAAGGGACACGATGTTTTTTACCCAGGTTCGGGCCCTCTCGACGGAGGTAAAACCCTACTCCTGCTTGATTGATATTGATGATATGGGTAGTACAAGAGTAGATCTACCACGAGATCAAAGAGGCTAAACCCTAGAAGCTAGCCTATGGTATGATTGTATGTTGTCCTACGGACTAAAGCACTCCGGTTTATATAGATACCGGAGAGGGCTAGGGTTACACAGAGTCGGTTACAATGGTAGGAGATCTACATATCCGTATTGCCAAGCTTGCCTTCCACGCCAAGGAAAGTCCCGTCCGGACACGGGGCAGAGTCTTCAATCTTGTATCTTCGTAGTCTTGATAGTCCGGCGGACATTGATAGTCCGGCTGTCCGGACACCCCCTAGTCTAGGACTCCCTCAGTAGCCCCCGAACCAGGCTTCAATGACGATAAGTCCAGCGCGTTTATAATCTTTGGAATTGCAAGGCGGGTTCTCCCTTCAAATTCCATGTACCTGCTGAACAGTGTCCGGCTTCATCTTGAATACTGTGCTACTCGGCTTCTACACCAAATAAAGGCCCTCTTCCACGCGTCGCACGAATGCGAAAAGCCAGGGTGTTTTTTGCATTTCACCCCCCAATTGTGCGAGTCGACCGCCTATAAAAGAGGCAAGAATTCAGATCCAAACCACACCATCTTCCTCCCGCGAATACTCCATCGAAGCGCCTTTGACCTAGAAATCTATTCCACCATGGATCGTCACCACGGCTCTTCTTCGCGCGCTCCCAGCCCACTGCCGGGGAGTTGGAGGAGGTGCTCTATTTCGCACAACGAGCTCGAGAAGCTCCAAACGGGGGGATTCCTCCCTCCGGCCATTATGATCCCAGTCCGGGCCGGACTGGTTACTTATCAAGGTGGGAGACAGGCGGAGGACACTCCAAGCCCCAATAAGGGGGAGCGAGTATGTTTTGTCCCTTATCTGACGAGGGGACTCAGATTTCCAATACATCCGTTCCTCCGCGGGCTCCTGAAGTTCTACGGACTCCAGCTCCACCACCTAACGCCCGCCTCTGTGCTGCATATCGCGGGCTACGTAGCTCTTTGCGAGCTATTCCTGGGCATTGAGCCCCATTTCGCATTGTGGAAGAGGCTGTTTTGCCTCGTACCCCGTTCTTACCAGGGGTCCATATATCAAGTGGGCAGCGCCGAAATATGGCGCATCGCCGGGACCGGATACCTATCCGGCACTCCCAAGAGGGCGTCCGAAGACTAGCCCTCGGAATGGTTTTATATAGAAGACGCTCCGCTGCCAGACCCAGTCCGGATCGGCCTCCCGGAGTTTATGCTGCTCCCTTGAAGAAACGCCTCAGCTGGCGCCCGCGGAGCCCCCGATTGGAGGAAGACAAGAGCATCCATTACTTGATGGGCCGGATAAGATTAATGGCTCATTCCGGCTTGACCATGATCGGAGTCATGGCGACATGCGTCAAGCGAGGGGTACAACCACTGCAATACAGAGGCCACCCCATGTGGGATTTTAACGGGGAAGACGACGCTACCCGGCATGGCCGCAAAGGGCCGGATTCGACCGAGGATCTGGTGAAGATCCTGTCCAGTCTGTACAAGGGGGAGAAGGAGGATTTCCTTCGAACGAACCCTTTGAATGGGTTTTCCGTGATCAACCCCAGAGGATGGGTAAGTGAACACCTTGAAGGGCCCAGCCCATGCTTTCGAAGTTTAAGCTTCTTACATTATGTCTTCGGTGCAGGGTCTACGCCGGATTGTGGAGGACATGGTAAGTCCTACTCCGCAACCCGAGGATCCAGAAGGATACCTGGGTCTGGCCTCCGAAGAGGACCCGGATATCGAGGTGGAGCTGATCGACGGGGTGTATCACCAGCTCAGCATAGACAATGCTTTGGTCGCCATTACGGTGGACTACCCCGGACTGAATCCGGCTTCCCAGGTGACTGCGACCGAAGTCCGGACACCATTATCTCATCCCTGCCCATTTCTGACCTTCGCGAACGATGGTATTTTGCAGGAAGCGCCTTTACGGCAGGAAGCCGAGCCCGCGGCGGCCGACCAACAGAGGTTAGTCCGAACCAGCAGGCGGAAAAGGAGCGCAGTGCGGACGGAAACGTCGCCGCAAAGGTATAGCTCGTATTTGAATTTTTAGAGCAACGTTCCGAGAAAACGTCTAAGTGCCCATGATTTCTGTAGGAGAAAAAGCGCTCGCCGGACTGCGAGCGCAGGAATTGCCAATCCGGCCAACACCGGCCAGGCCCCAGCACCCGGCCTGGAGGGGGAGGCAAGCGCAAGACGCGAGCCAGATCCTTCTCCAACGGAGGATACCGACAGACTGTCCGCCACCAAGTCTGAGGTGGAGAGCGCCATGAACCATAGGCGCCGCCGGACAGTATTTCAAGAAGCGTGCTTTTCCCCTGAGGCATTGGACGCCTTTAACGCAGGGGACGCGCATCTCCGTGCTGCTCAAAATGGTTTTACCAGAGCCACGGAGCAGTATGTGAAATACATACGGGTAAGGAAATTTTAATGGTTGTATATACCAGTAGCCCCCGAGACTTAAATTACTTATGCTAACTGATTTAAGGATCATTGTAAATTTTAGGCACTTAACGAGAAGAACGCCCAGCTGTCTCGGGAGCTGCAAGATTGCAAGGCCCAACTTGAGGCCGCACTTGCTGCCGCAGGAGGAGACGGAAAGACCCCTCCTGGTAACACATTTTTATTAATAAATATAAGCGCTGTGCGGCGTGCGCGCGAGTCTAATAATGACATTTGCAGGTACCGCCGGACAAGATCTAGACAGGCAAGCATTGCTACGCCAGCTAAAGGCCGGCGAGAGTGTGCTGAATAGAGTTCAGCAGGAAAGGAACAAGCTCCAAGATGCCAACGCCAAGCTCAGAGAAGAGCTAAAAGGCGTACAGGCCGAGCTGTCCGGCTCCGTTAAGGAGAACCAGCGGCTTCATTGCGGCATTTATAGTAAGTGCTTGAGCGAACTCTTTTGAAAAGAAGAATCCGGCGGGGAAGCGTTTTGACATGATATGTCTTGTAGGTATACTCACGGGTCGTCCTGCAGAGGAGATGCCCATATCAATGGGTGATCAACTTCCCGAACTGTTGCAGCTACTCGAACGAGTTCGGCAGGCAATGAGCGGCGTCATTCAGGCTTTATGGCCAACCCTCACCCTACCCGAGGGCCTCGGGGAGCTTGCGGAGAAGCTGCAGGGAGTACGGCAGTGCTTCCGTTTGTGGAAGATTTCGACTTGCCATCAAGGTGCGAGGGAGGCTTGGGCCATGGTGAAGACGCGGTACAAGAAGGCAGATCCCAACCACATGGCCGAAGTTGGACCGGTGGGGCCTGACGGGAAGGAGATCCCTGTGAGTTTAGTGTATAGCCAAGTAGAGTTGGCTGCTAAATTTTCCCAACAGGACTGTAAATTAGACAGCCTGTTAGACAAGATTGAGGAGGAATACAATCAATAAATTTGGCAATGTATGTTATCCTTTGAAGCGACATGTGAAATGCCTTCTAGCCGGATTGTAGATCGTTTGTCTTTGCTGACCTTTTCGCTTCGACCTCGGGACCCTAGAGTCCGGAGTGTGTCCGAATACCTTTTTGGTTAAGAAAAAACCGTGGTATGCATGGAGACCAGACGTAGGGGTCATTAGTGCTTTATCAGACAAGTGCCCAACTAGTTATGTTATATTACATGGTTAGTAAGAAACATCTTCCAGGGAGAATAGTTCCGTTAAGGGTTCCTTTCGCTGGGAGGCATGCCCTAAAGTGCATGTCCGGACTGCAAAGAAAGCAGTAAAACATCTGGGGGCAGATAGATAAATAGGTAAAAAGTCATCTTTTAAGTCACCGACCAAATATTCCCTTAAGAACGCTAGCTTTCGGCTTCACCCAGTCTGAGGTACACATCCGGCTGACCCGGCAGTAACAATCGCAGAGGTGCTCCCTTTACCTCCTAGCCGAACAATCGGAAACGTAGGGGTAAGCACAGGAGCCAGGCAACCCAGCTTGGCCAAAACTTAAGTCATATCGATGCATATAATGGCGAATAAAAGGTACATGTGGAAGCTTGACACATGTGATGGGTATAAAACCCGTATAATTAGGCTTCTGTAAAAGAAGCCCCCAGGAATAATGAGTGCGGATAGCACATCATGCGTATACCTGAGCTTCTGTAAAAGAAGCCCCCAGGAATAATGAGTGCGGATAGCACATCATGCGTATACCTGAGCTTCTGTAAAAGAAGCCCCCAGGAATAATGAGTGCGGATAGCACATCATGCGTATGCAAAGAATGCAAAAAATAGGCGGATGGTGCGGCAAGTCGTTGGCTTCAGCCCCCAAGCCACAAGTGCTGGGGTGTTCGGTGATACACTTGAGCACTCTTGTTCCCATATTTGGGTCCATCTAGGGAGGCGCTCAACACGACGAACAAGGCAACCGGACTTATAATGCTTGAACACTCTCACTTAGCCATAGAATTCGATAATTTTAAATTTCGGCGAAGCCCCTGGTATTCGGAAGACCGAATCCGGTGAGCTATCCACGCCTTCATCGGACATAATCCGGAACTTCGCTCGAAGCGGCGTGAGTCTTTAAGGACCCGAAAAAACCTCTCGAACAGCGACCAGTCTCTCGCTTTATCATGCCGGTCAGTTTTAGCTTTCTCCACTGAGGCGTTAACCCGGCTCAACCGGGGCGCAATCGCAGTGGTTCTCCTAGTGCTACCTTAGCCGACGGAACGGAAACGTAAGGAGCCAAACATGGGAGCCGGGCAAACCCAACTATTGACCCAAGACATGATTCGGAGCCGATTCATATAATGTTATAAGTTCGGGGTGCCGCACTTGTGAAAGTGTTCGGACTTTATCACACCATAAAGTGGGGAACATAAGCCCCTGGTGTATTATGCCGTACCAAAAATATACGGGTGCCAGAATGTCATATAATGAACATATATATAAAATGTAATGCAATTGCGATCGTAAAGGTGCTGCATTATTAATGAAAGAAAAAGTATGCTAGTGGAGCGGACTGATACAAATAGTGCGGTAAGCAAGGGATTTGGACTAAATAAACATGTCCCCCTCCAGGGATGAGCTGCGGATTTGGTGTATATAATCGAATTTAATGCTCATAATTGAGACCACCTGAGTGTTCGACGCGGCCTTCTTTAGTCCCTGACTATTGCATCATGAGTTCGGCAGGTTCACCGCCGGGCAGGGCTTCTGGTTAACAGAGTCCTGTGTACAAAAAATAAGAAAAATAATAATAATAATAATAATAATAAAGAGGCACATTTGCGAGCCCCTGGTGTGGTCGAACCGCACTCTGGGTCCGTTGTGATCGTGCCCCCTCCCATGTGCCCATGGTATCTCCAAAGCGTAATGATGTACGCGGAGTGTTATTCTTGCGATCATACGGGGGCGAGGGTTGGGGCCACATTGCTACGCGTGCTCTGATCGCGCCAGGTGGTCTTGGTTGATATTTCTCCGGGCTCGCTTTGCTGTATCCGGCCGTTTAACGGCCGGGCTCGAGAATTGCCTTAAAAGGCTGCTCTGTACTTCTGCCGCGAGAGCCGCTGTGTGTTCCTCCGTTCGGAGGGAGCGTTTCGTATTTCCATTGACCGTGATGACTCCACGAGGGCCTGGCATCTTGAGCTTTAGGTATGCATAGTGCGGCACCGCGTTGAATTTGGAAAACGCGGTTCGTCCGAGCAGAGCGTGATAGCCGCTGCGAAATGGGACTATGTCGAAGACTAACTCTTCGCTCCGGAAATTATCCGGGGATCCGAAGACCACTTCCAGTGTGACTGAGCCTGTACAGTTGGCTTCCACTCCTGGTATGACACCTTTAAAGGTTGTCTTTGTAGGTTTAATCCTTGATGGGTCTATGCCCATTTTGCGCACTATATCCTGATAAAGCAGGTTCAGGCTACTGCCGCCATCCATCAGGACTCTCGTGAGGTGAAACCCATCGACGATTGGGTCTAAGACCAATGCGGCGAATCCGCCATGGCGTATGCTGGTCGGATGGTCTCTTCGATCAAAAGTGATCGGACAAGAGGACCATGGGTTGAACTTTGGGGCGACTGACTCCATCGCATAGACATCCCTTAGTGCGCGTTTCCTCTCCCTCTTGGGTATATGGGTCGCGTATATCATATTCACCGTCTGTACTTGTGGGGGAAAACCCTTCTGTCCTCTGTTGTTCGGCGGCTGGGTCTCTTCCTCGTCGTCGCTATTTAGCCCCTTGTCATTGTTTTCGGCAATTAACTTGCCGGCCTGCTTGAATACCCAGCAATCTCTATTGGTGTGGTTAGCTGGCTTTTCAGGGGTGCCATGTATCTGGCATGAGCGGTCGAGTATTCGGTCCAAATTGGACGGACCCGGAATGGTTTTTTTAAATGGCTTCTTCCGTTGACCGGGTTTAGAGCCTCGGAATCCGGCATTAACTGCCGTATCCTCCTTATCATCGCCGTTAATTCGGCACTTGTTTTTATTTCGACGTGACCTGCCGTTGTTGTCCTTAGTATCCGGACTGCCAGAATTTTTACGGAGATTGTTGCTGCGGGCTAGCCAGCTGTCCTCTCCCGCACAAAAGCGAGTCATTAACGATGTGAGGGCTGCCATGGATTTCGGCTTTTCCTGCCCGAGGTGCCGGGCTAGCCATTCGTCCCGGATATTATGTTTGAAGGCTGCAAGGGCCTCTGCGTCCGGACAATCGACGATTTGATTTTTCTTTGTCAAGAACCGTGTCCAGAATTGTCTGGCCAGTTCGTCTGGCTGCTGAATGATGTGGCTTAGGTCATCGGCGTCTGGTGGTCACACATATGTGCCTTGGAAGTTATCAAGGAATGCGGCCTCCAGGTCCTTCCAACACCCAATTGACTCTGCGGGCAAGCTGTTAAGCCAATGCCGAGCTGGTCCTCTAAGCTTGAGTGGAAGGTATTTTATGGCGTGGAGATCGGCGCCGCGGGCCATATGGATGTGGAGAAGATAGTCTTCGATCCACACCGCGGGGTCTGTTGTGCCATCGTAAGATTCGATGTTTACGGGTTTAAACCTTTGGGGATCTGATGATCCATTACTTCGTCAGTGAAGCATAACGGTTGTGCGGCGCCCCTGTATTGAGCAATATCGCGACGCAGCTCGAGAGAGCGCTGTCTGCTGTGTTCGACCCGGCCGGGGTTATTGTATCCGGCACGATGGTGTCATGGGTCGTAGGGCGCCCACGTGATCCATAGATGGATCTGGATTGCCTTGCTTTGTCCTCCAATATGTCTCGCAAGTCCAGCGCGTTCCCTCTTGGCTTCGTACTTTTGGAGCGATGCCGGGGTATGGTCTTGGCTGGGGGCCTGGATGCCTCTCTGTCACGACCACGCGGTGGTCGGTCAGCCATATCATGCGCTGGTGATGGATGTATGTATGCTTCCTCCTCTAATCGGGGGAGCAGCTTGCGTTTTGGGTAACTTTTGGAGGGACGTTCGAGTTTATACTCTTCGGCCGCGAGGACATCGGTCCATCGATCGGCCAGCAGGTCCTGATTAGCTTGAAGCTGCTGCTGCTTTTTCTTTAGGCTGTTTGCTGTGGCGATAAGCCTGCGCTTGAAGCGCTCTTGTTCAACGGGATCCTCGGGTACGACGAATTCTTCATTGTTGAGGCTTGCTTCATCTTCGGAGGGAGGCATATAATCATGATCCTCAACCTCTTCATCTGCCGCCCCCTCATGAGGGCTTGCTTCTGCATCCTCCTGTGCTGAGTCTTGCGGGAGGGGATTATCTTCGGCACTCTCTGGAGTGTTATTATCTCCTGTGCCGGAATCTCCGTTTTTGCTGTGGCGAGATTTAGAGCGGCGCCGCTGACGCCGGCGCTTGGGCTGTTTCTTTAAGGAATCTGCCTCCGCTGTTCCTTTGCCGTCCCCATCTTTTGGGGTATCCACCATGTATACGTCATATGACGAGGTGGCCTTCCAGTGCCCTGTGGGCGCTGGTTCCTGTTTGTCTCCGGCATCGTCTTCCATAGCGTCGATGTCTTCGGGGTCGTAGTCTAGCATGTCGGTTAAATCGTCGACACTGGCTACAAAGTGGGTGGTGGGTGGGCTCTGAATTTCTTCGTCGTCCGCATCCCAACCATCCTGGCCATAATCCGGCCAGGACTCTCCTGATAACGAGAGATGCTTTAGTGAATTTAAGATATCGCCAAAAGGCGAGCATTGAAAGATGTCCGCGGCGGTGAATTCCATAACCGGCGCCCAATCTGGATCGATTGGTAGGGGCGCGGGAGGTTCGGAGTCCGGCGAGGAGTCCGCGCCTCGGAATCACGAGTTTCGCAGGGGACAAGATTGGTGTTCGGCTCCATCGCCGTGGATGTTGAAGCCCCCGGGGCGGCGTCTATCCACCAGCCCTCGATCTGGGCGATCGGCTCCGGGCTAATGGCCGGAGTGGATTCGTGTGCGGCCACCAAGGCACTGTTCGGCGGCAGAGCTAGATCATGCCCATCGTCACAGTGCGGCACGCTTGGCTGTGGCTCGAGTCCGTCGAGGATCAAGTCTCCTCAGACGTCGGCCGTGAAGTTTAAGCTTCCAAATCTGACCTGACGGCCAGGGGCGTAGCTTTCAATCTGCTCCAG
This sequence comes from Triticum timopheevii, assembly GCA_963921465.1. Classification (NCBI taxonomy): domain Eukaryota; kingdom Viridiplantae; phylum Streptophyta; class Magnoliopsida; order Poales; family Poaceae; genus Triticum; species Triticum timopheevii. The sequence continues at coordinate 423,025,913 of OY997274.1, forward strand.
ATGGCCAAGCGAATTGGCCCGCAGTGCGAAGCCGCCGAATACGAAGATCTGTCCGGGGAGAAAAGTCTCACCCTGGACAGCGTTGCAGGTTGAAGATGCCATCAAGCCTATTGGTGACGACACAGAGGAACTCTCAATGAAAGCACCAATGTCGGTGTCAAAACCGGCGGATCTCGGGTAGGGGGTCTCGAACTGTGCGTCTAGGCGGATGGTAACAGGAGACAAGGGACACGATGTTTTTTACCCAGGTTCGGGCCCTCTCGACGAAGGTAAAACCCTACTCCTGCTTGATTGATATTGATGATATGGGTAGTACAAGAGTAGATCTACCACGAGATCAAAGAGGCTAAACCCTAGAAGCTAGCCTATGGTATGATTGTATGTTGTCCTACGGACTAAAGCCCTCCGGTTTATATAGATACCGGAGAGGGCTAGGGTTACACAGAGTTGGTTACAATGGTAGGAGATCTACATATCCGTATTGCCAAGCTTGCCTTCCACGCCAAGGAAAGTCCCGTCCGGACATGGGGCAGAGTCTTCAATCTTGTATCTTCGTAGTCTTGATAGTCCGGCGGACATTGATAGTCCGGCTGTCCGGACACCCCCTAGTCCAGGACTCCCTCATATACCCAATTTTTTCCTTAGGGTATCCTATGAAGATGCACTTCTTCGATTTGGGTTCGAGCTTATTAGTTTGAAGCCTTTTGACATAAGTGTCGCAATCCCAAACTTTAAGAAGCGGTAGCTTAGGTTTCTTGCCAAACCACAGTTCATACGGTGTTGTCTCAACGGATTTAGACGGTGGCCTATTGAATGTGAATGGAGTTGTCTCTAATGCATAATCCCAAAACGATAGTGGTAAATAGGTAAGAGACATCATAGATCGCAACATGTCTAATAAAGTACGGTTACGACGTGCGGACACACCATTACGCTGTGGTGTTCCAGGTGGCGTGAGTTGTGAAACTATTCCACATTGTTTTAAATGAAGGCCAAACTCGTAACTCAAATATTCACCTCCGCGATCAGATCATAGAAACTATATTTTCTTATTATGATGATTCTCCACTTCACTCTGAAATTCCTTGAACTTTTCAAATGTTTCAGACTTGTGTTTCATTAAGTAGATATACCCATATCTGCTCAAATCATCTATGAAGGTCAGAAAATAATGATACCTGCCGCGTGCCGGAACACTCATCAGACCACGTACATCGGTATGTATTATTTCTGATAAGTCATTGGCTCGCTCCATTGTTCCGCAGAATGGATTTTAGTCATCTTGCCCATGAGGCATGGTTCGCAAGTATCAAATGATTCATAATCAAGTGATTCCAAAATTCCATCTGTATGGAGTTTCTTCATGCGCTTTACACCAATATGACCTAAACGTAGTGCCACAAATATGTTACATTATCATTATCAACTTTGCATCTTTTGGCATCAATATTATGAATATGTGTATCACTATGATCGAGATTCAGTAAACCATTTACATTGGGTGTATGACCATAGAAGGTTTTATTCATGTAAACAAAACAACAATTATTTTCTAACTTAAATGAATAACGGTATCACAACAAACATGATCCAATCATATTCATTCTCAACGCAAACATCAAATAACATTTATTTTGGTCCAACACTAATCCCAAAGGTAGAGGGAGTGTGCGATGATGATCTTATCAACCTTGGAATCACTGCCAACACACATCATCACCTCGCCCTTAACTAGTCTCTGTTCATTTTGAAACTCCTGTTTCGAGTTACTATTCTTAGCAACTAAACCGGTATCAAATACCCTGGGGTTACTACGAACACTAGTAAACTACACATCAATAACATGTATATCAAATATACCTTTGTTCACTTTGCCATCCTTCTTATTCGCCAAGTATTTGGGGTAGTTCCGCTTCTAGTGACCATTCCCTTTTAGTAGAAGCACTCAGTTTTAGGCTGAGGTCTAGCTTTGGGCTTCTTCACGGGATTGGAAACTTGCTTGTCATTCTTCTTGAAGTTCCCTTTCTTTTCCTTTGCGCTTTTTCTTGAAATTAGTGGTCTTGTTAACCATCAACACTTGATGCTCTTTCTTGATTTCTACCTTCGCGGATTTCAGCATCGGGAAGAGCTCGGGAATCTTTTCCGTTATCCCTTGCACATTATAGTTCATCGCGAAGTTCTAGTAGCTTGGTGATAGTGACTAGAGAACTCTGTCAATCACTATCTTATCTGGAAGATTAACTCCCACTTGATTCAAGTGATTGTAGTACACAGACATTCTGAGCACATGCTCACTGGCTGAGCTATTCTTCTCCATCTTGTAGGCAAAGTACTTTTCAGAGGTCTCATACCTCTCGACATGGACATGAGTCTGAAATACCAATTTCATCTCTTGGAACATCTAGTATGCTCCGTGGCATTCAAAATGTTTTTGAAGTCCCGGTTCTAAGCCGTAAAGCATGGTGCACTAAACTATCAAGTAGTCATCATACTGATTTGCCAAACATTCATAACATCTTCATCTGCTCCTGCAATTGGTCTGTCACCTAGCGGTGCATCAAATACATAATTCTTCTATGCAGCAATGAGGATAATCTTTAGATCACAGACCCAGTCCGCATGATTACTACTAACATCTCTCAACTTATTTTTCTCTAGGAACATATTAAAAATAGTACAATGCGAGCTATTGATCTACAACATAATTTGCAAATACTATCAAGACTAAGTACATGATAATTTTAAGTTCAATTAATCAAATTACTTAAGAACTCCCACTTAAATAGACATCCCTCAAGTCATCTAAGTGATACGTGATCCAAATCAACTAACCCATGTCCGATCATCACATGAGATGGGGTAGTTATCAATGGTGAACATCTCTATGTTCATCATATCTACCATATGATTCACGTTCGATCTTTGGATCTCCAGTGTTCCGAGGCCATGTCTGTACATTCTAGGCTCGTCAAGTTTAACCCCAAGTATTCTGCATGTGTAAAATTGTCTTACACCCATTGTATGTGAACGTAGAGTCTATCACACCCAATCATCACGTGGTGTCTCGAAATGACGAACTTTCGCACCGGTGCATACTCGGGGAGAACATTTATATCTTGAAATTTAGTGAAGGGATCATCTTATAATGCTACCGTCGTTCTAAGCAAAATAAGATGCATAAAAGATAAACATCACATGCAATCAAAATATGTGACATGATATGGCCATCATCATCTCGTGCTTTTGATCTCCATCTCCAAATCATCCTTATGATCTCCATCGTCACTGGCTCGACACCTTGATCTCCATCGTTGCGTCGTGGTTGTCTCGCCAACTATTGCTTCTACAACTTTCGCTAACGCATAGTGATAAAGTAAAGCAATTACATGACGTTTGCATTTCATGAAATAAAGAAACAACCATAAGGCTCCTGCCGGTTGCCGATAACTTTTACAAAACATGAGCATCTCATACAATATCGTATATCGCATCATGTCTTGATCATATCACATCACAACATGCCCTGCAAAAACAAGTTAGATGTCTTCTACTTTGTTGTTGCAAGTTTTACGTGGCTGCTACGGGCTTCTAGCAAGAACCATTCTTACCTACGCATAAAACCACAACTGTATTTCGTCAAGTTTGTTGTTTTAACCTTCTTCAAGGACCGGCCATAGTCAAATTTGATTCAACTAAAGTAGGAGAAACAGACACCCGCCAGCCACCTTTATGCAAAACTAGTTGCATGTTTGTCGGTGGAACCGGCCTCATGTACGTGGACATGTAAGGTTGGTCCGGGCCGCTTCATACCACAATACCGCCGAATCAAAATAAGATGTTGGTGGCAAGTAGTATGACTATCATCGCCCACAACTCTTTGTGTTCTACTCGTGCATATCATCTACGCATAGACTTGGCTCGGATGCCACTGTTGGAAAACGTAGCATGCAATTTAAAAAGAAATCCTACGCTCACGCAAGATCTATGTAGGAGATGCATAGCAATGAGGGGGAGAGTGTGTCTACGCACCCTCGTAGACCATAAGCGGAAGCGTTTCACAACGCGGTTGATGTAGTCGAACTTTCTTCGTGATCCACCGATCGAGTACCAAACGTACACTGGTACAACGAGGTGCTATACAAATGGTTTTTACCCCTTTCCGCGACGACGTTTGGAACCGTCGCCAAGTGAGTGTGGGTGATAGGGGGGTCCTTCCCACATGACCCAGAAACCATCGGGGATATGCCTTCCTGACACACACGCTCGGCAAAATGAGGTCGTGTGCGACCGGCGAGCGAGCAAATACGGTTATACGTACAATAGTGCTAAAAAATACAATTATACAGGCAAAATCGTTTCCGGTCGTAAGTACATCCCACACAGTCAGTCCCCGCTAAACATTTTAGTTCGTATATACATCCCACATAGTCACTCCAAGGAAAACGTTTCCGTTCGTAGTTACATCACACACAATTTTCCCCGTTAAATCATTTGTGATAGCGTTGCCATCGCACACAATATTAACAATTTTATCATTTGCGTTATTGAATGCATCACACACGGTACGTAGAAGAAATTGTGTGGCAAAGGTTGTCCATCACACACAGTTTTTATGTGGTAAACGTTTGCGCAAGGTGGCCTAACGCAAATAGTTTTGAAGAAAATGTCGTGTTTGATTGTTCATTCCTGGAAACTGTGTGCGTTGCCTTAGGTCATCGCCCATGGTATTTTCTCAATAACCATTTGCAATAGCAAAAACCAATTAGCTGGCTAATTTCCCTATTATTAATAATCCATTTATTAATCTAATTGACATTCATATTAAAAACATAATTTATTTCAAAGGAAGCAGGATTTCGTAATTGAAATACATCAGACTACAACATGATATAGCTTCAACACTCAGCTACCCCATTACACAACTGCACCAGGACCAAGTTTCACATGAAACATCTAGAACCTTTCGAAATTAGCATCATAGACGGTACATAGATAGATGCATCTCATCGAGAAAACTGCTGAAATGGAAGGAGAATATAGAGCCTTCATTGATGTTGAAGGTCTTTGCAACTTTAGGCCAGTGCCTGTGGACGATTGACCGTCCATCCTTCGTCCTCTTCAGGAACACTTCAATATTGAACCGTGGGTGTTGTATGAAAACCTTCCTCCCCTCCTAACCATAAAGGTGGTTTGAGAGGTAATCACTAGTGAACTGCTTTGGAAAGGCATCTAACAAGGATGTGCATAAATATCTTCTCTATATTGCAAATGGGGCAAAGGAATAAAAAAAGGCAAGGTATAATAGTTAGTACCATCTTGTAGTGAACTGATGTCTTCTTCATTGTGCAGACAAAGATCTTATTGTTTTTTGTCGCTAATTTATTTATCCTAACAATCTTTTTGAGTTTCTTGACTTGATTGATATTCATGGACAACTCATTTCCCCATATACAAAAAGTGGGTCAAAACCTCTGACAGCAGGACCTACATGTGCAAGACCAAATTGTTAAAAACCTAAATATTAGAATGGTTCCTGCAATTGCACAATAATGTGCTATTAGACAACAGACCATGCACGTGCTAACCTCGATTGTAAATCTCAGTGCTTCCCATTGTTTCCTGCAACACATATAAGGTAGTTAGTCATCAGGTTAAGTAAGGGTTCACATGCTATCAGTAAAATGTGTTGATGAAAAATAAGCACATTGCAGATTCATCAGATTAATTCAAGCCACATGGAAAACCCATTTATCCAAACCAAGCATGATTAAGAACTACGAAATATAGCACTTGTATATGTTTCTCATGTATTAAGTGCAGCCAAATTCAATTTATTCCTCATATGCACAACAATACAAAATTCTACCCACGACAATTGGACATCACATTGCAGAATTGAACCAAGCAGTTAACTAAACACCACAACAAATAAACCAAACATTAACTAAGCACCACATTGCACAATATAACATACTCCTAATAGAAGATCAGACAGTTAACCAAACCAAGCATGCTTAACAACTTGGAAATATAGCAATCGTATTTGTTTCTCATGTATTTAGTACAACCAAATTCGATTTATGTCTCACATGGTATACAATAACAGAATGCACCCACAACTATTGAACATCGCATTGCAGAATTGAACCAAACAGTTAACTAAACACCACAACACAAATGAACCAAACGTTAACTGAGCACCACATTGCACAATGTATAACCAAACCAAGCATGCTTGACAACTTGGAAATGTAGCAATTGTATTCGTTTCTCATGTATTTTGTAAAGATAAATTCGATTTATTTCTCACATGGAAGACAATACAAAATTTCAGCCTGAAGAATTGAACATCACATTTGCATAATTGAAGCAAATAGTTAACTGAAGACAACAAGTAATTAACCAAACAGTTAATAAGTGAGCACCACACTGCCCTACATATAGAACATATACACAGGAGCAACATATTGCATGGTAAAATTAGATAGCACAATTCACTAGAATTTGTTAAGGGAAGTCAGGAGCAGCACACGCAACGAGTAAGCCGAACATGCTTAACCGGTGTAGCCATCGCGACCTCATCCGCGCGTGCGGCCGTGATTTGGTTCTCCGCTGCCAAATGCTCCTTGAGCTCCTGGCATGCTTCATGCACCATGGCTTAGGGCGGCGCTTATTTGGTGGAGGGGTCAGTGATTTGGGTGGAAGGTGTCGCGCCGGCGGTCGAGGCATGTGGGATGTAGGAGGAAGAGGAGGATGGGGGTCTGGTGTGGATTACCTGCCTGGGTAGACGAGGCCGAGCAGCATGAAGGAGGGTCACTGGCGAGGAGGGCGGCGCTGCAAGCAGGGAGTGAAGGTTTCAACTTGGAAAGGAAGGCGGAAACAAGGGAAATGTCGCTTTTGGTAAGGGGGAGGGGGCGGGGAGGTAGATAGGAAGCCGAAAATTTTGAATCGGTTCAGCGAAAAAACTGGCGCAGTGTCATCAGACACGATCCCTTATTTAGAACTGTGTACGATATGTGAACATCACAAACAATTCAGATATCTTAACCCATGTGTGATGAATTTGAACGTCAAAAGTTTTGGTTCCATTTTCCCTGGTTACAGTGGTCATCCAGTCATTGCATAATTTGGGTACACAAAGGAGACTATAGTAGTAGACTACAACACACCCACACTTCTTAATCGAGCAAGTTTAGCAATTAAACAAAGCTAGCTGGCCTAAACATTACTCTAACAAATTAAAGACCCGCGCTCTTAATTAAACAAAACAAAGAGTACTACTACGGCTGGTGCTCGTTGATCTCCACCGCCTCCTCCATGTCCAGCTCTCGCAAGGCAGTCTCCTGGGGAAGGGGCTCCATGGCATCCATCACACCATACTCGGCAAGCATCTCGCCATTCGCGTCCGCCATCTCTTTGGAAAAGGACGCCACGAGCTAGGTGTGGGCGGCCGCGATCTAGGCTTGGACGGGCTCTGTCGTCGCAAGGTATGCGGCGGAGGAACGGACGGTTGCTCGAATGCTTGCGGCGATTGCCAACTCTTCAGCTATGGGTTGCCGACCGTTGTCCAAGAAGCTTTGTTTGATTTGTGCGGTGACCGCCACGAGCTAGGCTTGGGCGGCCTCAACATCGTCGTGGGCGGCCTCCATCAGGGCTAAGGCCACCGCTGTGGAACGGACAGCTGATGTGCCGCTCTCGCTAGTTGCTATCCCCGAGACAGATGTTGTTGCCGCCACCTGAGAAGCAACAACGGCCATTTGGGCTGCCTTGACAGCCCGGTCGCAGATTGCGGCCGCGCTCATGCACCTTGTTAGCACGCGCATGGCAGCTGCAGCCGCCCTCTCACTGGAGTGGGCCGCTGAAGTTTCCCTCACGACGCGGGTCCATGTCCCCATCTTTCAGTGGAAACGATTGAACAGTGAAATGATATTTGGGGAGCGAGCTAGTGTGCTTGACACACCGGCTGTGGACTGTAGCCGACGCACCTTCTCGCGTAAGCCATAGGCATACTATACACCGACAGTGCTCCAGGATATTTTGTACTTCATCTCACACGGTTGGTGATAATAAACTGTGTGGGATCTACTTGATTTTTCATCTTGAATTGAATTACATAATGGGGTCACAGTGGCAATGGACGGTGTTTGAATTGCTAGACCTTTTATTTGCAGTGAACATGCAACTGTATGTGTGTCATAAAAAAATTGGAATTATTCAGGTTTGTTTGGAAATTTTATACATTAAGTTGGTTTTCTAGCCATTTCAGGTGCACAATTCAAAATTAAAGCACATGCTCCAGTCCATAAAAATGGGTTGCAAAATCAAATGTTTGTCCTCGTTTGCAAGCTTAGGTCACATGCAAGAGATGAGAATGAATGTCAAACACCTTGACATTGTCGCTCGGCCGCTAACATTGAGATACATGCTTTTAGAATTCTAGTAATCGGAAACTCGTCTGAAACTCATGAAACTTGGCATGATATCATGGAACGGCAGCGACATGCCGTGGTAAAAATATTGTCCCATTTGGGGCAGGTGTGTGTATAAGCTTCTCGCAAACCAGAGCTTCTCTCACAACAAGCCTGATGGTTTCGGTAGGGTACGTGCCACCTTGGGGGACGAGACGATATATGTTTCCTCTTCTTACTTTCAAAATGTTTCTTGTGTCAACATAGAACAACATGAGTGTTGTGTCAATTTTTGGGATTTTTCGGGGTTCGCTTGGACATTTTTATACATTAACTGAGTTTTCTATGCATTCATGTGCATAATTCAAATTTGAACTACAGGCACATGCTCTAATGCATATAAATTAGTTGAAAATTCATCTGTGTCCTTGGTTGCATGCTTAGGTCCCATGCAAGAAATAGGAATGAAAGTCAAACACCCTGCCACCGTCACTCGGCTGCAAACATTGAGATTCCTGGTTTTTAAATTCTAGTAAATCTAAATCTCGTCTAAAATTCATGAAACTTGGCATGCTATAATGGAGCGCCATAACATGCCATGGTAAATTTTTTGTCCCATTTGGGGCAGGTTTGGGGATATGCTTCTCACAAACTAGAGCTTCTCACAACAAGCCTGATGGTTTCGGTAGGGAACGTTCCACCTTTGGGGACGAAACGATATCCGCTACCTCTTATTGCTTTCAAAATTTTTCTAGTGTTAACATAGTACAATAGGAGTGTTGTGTCAATTTTTGGGATTTTTCAGGGTTCGTTTGGACATTTTTATGCATTAATTGAGTTTTCGATGCATTCATGTGCATAATTCAAATTTGAACTACATGCACATGCTCTAATGCATATAAATTGGTTGAAAAATCAAATATGTGTCCTTGGTTGCATGCTTAGGTCCCATGCAGGAAATGGGAATGAATGTCAAACACCCTGCCACCATCACTCGGCCGTAGACATTGAGATTCCTGGTTTTCAAATTCTAGTAAATCCAAAACTCGTCTAAAATTCATGAAACTTGACATGCTATCATGGAGCGGCATCAACATGTCGTGGTAAATTTTTTGTCCCATTGGGGGAAGGCTTGGGTATAAGCTTCTCACAAACGAGAGCTTCTCACAACAAGCCTGATGGTTTCGATAGGGAATGCCCCACCTTTTGGGACGAAATGTTATCCGCTGCCTCTTATTGCTTTCAACTTCTTTTCTAGTGTGTCAACAGAGAACAACAAGAGCGTTGTGTCAATTTTGGGGATTTTTTGGGGTTCGTTTGGACATTTTTATGCATTAATTGAGTTTTCGATGCATTTATGTGCACAATTCAAATTTAAACTACATGCACATGCTCTAATGCATATAAATTGGTTGAAAATACAAATCTGTGTCCTTGGTTGCATGCTTAGGTCCGATGCAGGAAATGGGAATGAATGTCAAACACCCTCCACTGTCACTCGGCCGCAGACATTGAGATTCCTGGTTTTCAAATTCTAGTAAATCCAAAACTCGTCTGAAATTCATGAAACTTGGCATGCTATCTTGGAGTGGCATCAACATGTCGTGGTAATTTTTTTGTCCCATTAGGGGCAGGTTTGGGTGTAAGCTTCTCACAAACCAGAGCTTCTCACAACAAGCCTGATGGTTTCAGTAGGGAACGTCCCACCTTTGGGGACGAAATGATATCCACTACCTCTTATTGCTTTCAAAAAATTTCTACTGTGTCAACAGCGAACAATAGGAGTGTTGTGTCAATTTTTGGGATTTTTCGGGGTTCGTTTCGACATTTTTATGCAGTAATTGAGTTTTCGATGCATTTATGTGCATAATTCAAATTTGAACTACATGCACATGCTCTAATGCATATAAATTGGTGAAAAATTCAAATATGTGTCCTTGGTTGCATGCTTAGGTCCCATGCAAGAAATGGGAATGAATGTCAAACACCCTGCCACTGTCACTCGACCGCAAACATTGAGATTTCTGGTTTTTAAATTTTAGTAAATCCCAAACTCGTCTGAAATTCATGAAACTTGGCATGCTATCATGGAGTGGCATCAACATGCCGTGGTAAATTTTTTGTCCCATTTGGGGCAGGTTTGGGTATAAGCTTCTCACAAACAAGTGTTGGGGCACGCGGTAATTTCAAAATTTTTGCTACGATCACGCAAGATCTATCTATGTGATGCATAGCAACGAGAGGGGAGAGTGTGTCCACGTACCCTTGTAGACCGAAAGCGAAAGCGTTATGACAACGCGGTTGATGTAATCGTACGTCTTCACGATCCGAGCGATCTTGGCACCAAACGTACGACACCTCCGCGATCAGCACACGTTCAGCTCGGGGACGTCCTTCGTACTATTGATCCAGTTGAGGCCGAGGAAGAGTTTCGTCAGCACAACGATGTGGTGACAGTGATGATGAAGTTACCAGCGCAGGGCTTCGCCTAAGCACTGCGACAATATGACCGAGGTGTGTAACTGTGATGGGGGGCACCGCACACGGCTAAACAATGTCAACTTGTGTCTATGGGGTGCCCCTGGCCACGTATATAAAGGATGGAGGGAGGAGGAGGTCGGCCCTCATAGGGCGCACCCAAAGTGTGGAGTCCTACTAGGACTCCCTAGTCCTAGTAGGATTCCACCTCCCACATGGAATAAGAAAAGGGGAAGGGAGAAGGAGAAGGAAGGAAGGGGCCGGCCCCTTCCCTAGTCCAATTCGGACCAGTCCATGGGGAAGGGGCGTGACCACCTTTGAGGCCTTTCTCTCCTTTCCCGTATGGCCCATTAAGGCCCAATACGAATTCTTGTAACTCTCCGGTACTCCGAAAAATACCCGAATAACTCAGAACCTTTTGAATGTCCGAATATAGCCTTCCAATATATCAATCTTTACGTCTTGACCATTTTGAGACTCCTCATCATGTCCATGATCTCATCCGGGACTCCGAACTGCCTTCGGTACATCAAATAACATAACTCATAATACAAATCATCATCGAACATTAAGCGTGCGGACCCTACGTGTTCGAGAACTATGTAGACATGAACGAGACTCATCTATAGTCAATAACCAATAGTGGAACCTGGATGCTCATATTGGTTCCTAATATTCTATGAAGATCTTTAGCGGTCAAACCGCATAACAACATACGTTGTTCCCTTTATCATTGGTATGTTACTTGCCCAAGATTTGATCGTCGGTATCTCAATACCTAGTTCAATCTCGTTACCGGCAAGTCTCTTTACTCGTTCCATAATATTTCATCCCGCAACTAACTCATTAGTCATAATGCTTGCAAGGCTTATAGTGATGAGTATTACCGAGAGGGCCCAGAGATACCTTTCCGAAACATGGAGTGACAAATCCTAATCTTGATCTATGCCAACCCAACAAACACCTTCGGAGACACCTGTAGAGCACCTATATAATCACCCATTTACGTTGTGACGTTTGGTAGCACACAAAGTGTTCCTTCGGTATTCGGGAGTTACACAATCTCACAGTCGTAGGAACATGTATAAGTCATGAAGAAAGCAATAGCAACAAACTAAATGATCATAGTGCTAAGCTAATGGATGGGTCATGTCCATCACATCATTCTCCTAATGATGTGATCCCGTTCATCAAATGACAACACATGTCTATGGTTAGGAAACATAACCATCTTTGATTAACGAGCTAGTCAAGTAGAGGCATACTAGGGACTATATGTTTTGTCTATGTATTCACACATGTACTAAGTTTCCGGTTAATACAGTTCTAGCATGAATAATAAAAATTTATCATGAAGTAAGGAAATAAATAATAACTTTATTATTGCCTCTAGGGCATATTTCCTTCAGTCTCCCACTTGCACTAGAGTCAATAATCTAGTTCACATCACCATGTGATTTAACACCAATATTCTCATCTGTATGTGATTAACACCCATAGTTCACATCGTCATGTGACCAACACCCAAAGGGTTTACTAGAGTCAATAATCTAGTTCACACCGCTATGTGATTAACACCCAAAGAGTACTAAGGTGTGATCATGTTTTGTTCGGGAGAGAAGTTTAGTCAACGGGTCTGTCACATTCAGAGACGTAAATATTTTGCAAATATTCTATGTCTACAATGCTCTACATGGAGCTACTCTAGTTAATTGCTCCCACTTTCAATATGTATCCAGATTGAGACTTAGAGTCATCTAGATCGGTGTAAAAGCTTGCACCGATGTAACTCTTTACTACGAGCTCTTTTATCACCTCCATAATCGAGAAATATTTCCTTAGTCCTCACTAAGGATATTCTTGACCGCTGTCCGGTGATCTACTCCTACATCAAATTGTACTCCCTTGCCAAACTCAGGGCAGGGTACACAATAGGTCTGGTACACAGCACAACATACTTTATATAACCTATGACTGTGGCATAAGAAATGACTTTCATTCTTTTCTATTTTCCGTCGTGGTCGGGATTTGAGTCTTACTCAACTTTACACTTTGTAATACAGGCAAGAACCATTTCTTTGACTGATCCATTTTGAACTTCTTCAAAACTTTACCAAGGTATGTGCTTTGTGAAAGTCCAATTAAGCGTCTTGATCTATCTCTATAGATCTTGATGCCCAATATGTAAGCAGCTTCACCGAGGTCTTTTATTGAAGAACTCTTATTCAAGTATCCCTTTATGCTCTCCAGAAATTCTATATCATTTCCAATCAAAAATATGTCATCCACATATAATATTAGAAATGATACAGAGCTCCCCTCACTTTCTTGTAAATACAGGCTTCTCCAAAAGTCTGTATAAAACCATATGCTTTGATCAACTCATCAAAGCGTATATTCCAACTCCGAGATGCTTGCACCATTCCATAGATGGATCGCTGGAGCTTGCACACCCTTTTAGTACCTTTAGGATCAACAAAACCTTCTGGTTGCATCATATACAACTCTTCTTTAAGAAATATCCATTTAAGGAATGTAGTGTTGACATCCATTTGCCAGATTTCATAAAATATGGCAACTGCTAACATGATTCGGACGGATTTAAGCATCACTACAGTTGAGAAAATCTCATTGTAGTTAACACCTTGAACTTGTCGAAAACCCTTTTGCGACAAGTCGAGCTTTATAGATAGTAATACTACTATCAGTGTATGTCTTCCTCTTGAAGATCCATTTATTTAATATGGCTTGCCGATCATCGGGCAAGTCCACCAAAGTCCACACTTTGTTCTCATACATGGATCCCATCTCAGATTTCATGGCCTCAAGCCATTTCGTGGAATCTGGGCTCATCATTGTTTCCTCATAGTTCGTAGGTTCATCATGGTCTAGTAACATGACTTCCAGAATAGGATTACCGTACCACTCTGGTGCGGATCGTACTTTGGAAGACCTACGAGGTTCTGTAGTAACTTGATCTGAAGTTTCATGATTATCATCATTAGCTTCCTCACTAATTGGTGTAGGAATCACTGGAATTGATTTCTGTGATGAACTACTTTCCAATTTGGGAGAAGGTACAATTACCTCATCAAGCTCTACTTTCCACCCACTCACTTCTTTCGATAGAAACTCCTTCTCTAGAAAGGATCCATTCTTAGCAACAAAGATTTTGCCTTCGGATCTGTGATAGAAGGTGTACCCAACAGTTTCCTTTGGGTATCCTATGAAGACACACTTCTCCGATTTGGGTTCAAGCTTATCTGGTTGAAGCTTTTTCACATAAGCATCACAGCCCCAAACTTTAAGAAACGACAACTTTGGTTTCTTGCCAAACCACATTTCATAAGGCGTCGTCTCAACGAATTTTGATGGTGCCATGTTTAAAGTGAATGCAGCTGTCTCTAATGCATAACCCCAAAATGATAGTGATAAATCGGTAAGAGACATCATAGATCGCACCATATCCAATAAAATGCGGTTACGACGTTCGGACACACCATTACGCCGTGGTGTTCCAAGTGGTGTGAATAGTGAAACTATTCCACATTGTTTTAAATGAAGGCCAAACTCATAACTCAAATATTCTCCTCTACGATCATATCATAGAAACTTTAGTTTCTTGTTACGATGATTCTCCACTTCACTCTGAAATTCTTTGAACTTTTCAAAATGTTTCAGACTTGTGTTTCATTAAGTAGATATAACCATATCTGCTCAAATCATCTGCGAAGGTAAGAAAAATAACGATACCCACCACGAGCATCAATACTCATTGGACCGCATACATCGGTATGTATTATTTCCAACAAGTCAGTAGCTCGTTCCATTGTTCCGGAGAACGGAGTTTTAGTCATCTTGCCCATAAGGCACGGTTCGCAAGCATCAAATGATTCATAATCAAGTGATTCCAAAAGTCCATCTTTTTGGAGTTTCTTCATGCGCTTTGCACCGATATGACCCAAACAGTAGTGCCACAAATATGTTGCACTATCATTATCAACTTTGCATCTTTTGGCATCAATATTATGAATATGTGTATCACTACGATCAAGATTCAATAAACCATCAACATTGGGTGTATGACCATAGAAGGTTTTATTCATGTAAACAGAATAACAATTTATTCTGTGTCTTAGATGAATAATCGTATCGCAATAAACATGATCTAAGCATATTTATGCTCAACACAAACACCAAATAACATTAATTTAGGTTCAACACTAATCTTGAAAGTATAGGGAGAGCGCAATGATGATCATATCAATCTTGGAACCACTTCCAACACACATTGTTACTTCACCCTCAACTAGTCTCTATTTATTCTGTAACTCCTGTTTTGAGTTACTAATCTTAGCAACCGAAAAGTATCAAATACCCAGGGGCTACTATAAACACTAGTAAGGTACACATCTATAACATGTATATCAAATATACCCTTGTTCACTTTGCCATCCTTCTTATCTACCAAATATTCAGGGCATTTCCCGCTTCCAGTGACCATTCCCTTTGCAGTAGAAGCACTCAGTTTCAGGCTTTGGTCTAGCTTTGGGCTTCTTCACGGGAGTGACAATTTGCTTGCCATTATACTTGAAGCTCCCTTTCTTTCCCTTTGCCCTTTTCTTGAAACTAGTGATCTTGTCAATCATCAACACTTGATGCTCTTTCTTGATTTCTACCTTCGTCGATTTCAGCATCACGAAGAGCTCGGGAGTTGTTTTCGTCATCCCTTGCATACTATAGTTTATCACGAAGTTCTAGTAACTTGGTGATGGTGACTAGAGAACTCTGTCAATCACTATCTTATCTGGAAGATTAACTCCCACTTGATTCAAGCGATTGTAGTACCCAGGCATTCTGAGTACTTGCTCACTAGTTGAGCAATTCTCCTCCATCTTTTAAGCAAAGTACTTGTCAGAGGTCTCATACCTCTTGACACGGGCATGAGTCTGAAATACCAATTTCAGCTCTTGGAACATCTCATATGCTCCTTGACGTTTCAAAATGTTTTTGAAGTCCCGGTTCTAAGCTGTAAAGCATGGTGCACAAAACTATCAAGTAGTCATCATATTGAGTTAGCCAAACGTTCATAACATCTGCATCTGCTCCTGCAATAGGTCTCTCACCTAGCGGTGCATCAAGGACATAATTCCTCTCTACAGCAATGAGGATACACCTCAGATCATGGACCTAGTCCGCATCATTGCTACTATCATCTTTCAACTTCTTTCTCTCTAGGAACACATATAAAACCATAGGGAAGCAACAACGCGAGCTATTGATCTACAACATAATTTGCAAAATACTACCAGGACTAAGTTCATGATAAATTAAAGTTCAGTTAATCATATTGCTTAAGAACTCCCACTTAGATAGACATCCCTCTAATTATCTAAGTGATCACGTGATCCAAATCAACTAAACCATGTCCGATCATCACGTGAGATGGAGTAGTTTTCAATGGTGAACATCACTATGTTGATCATATCTACTATATGATTCATGCTCGACCTTTCGGTCTCAGTGTTCCGAGGCCATATCTGCATATGCTAGGCTCGTCAAGTTTAACCCGAGTATTCTGCGTGTGCAAAACTGGCTTGCACCCGTTGTATGTGAATGTAGAGCCTATCACACCCGATCATCACGTGGTGTCTCGGCACGAAGAACTGTAGCAACAGTGCATACTCAGGGAGAACACTTATACCTTGAAATTTAGTAAGGGATCGTCTTATAATGTTATCGCCGTACTAAGAAAAATAAGATGCATAAAGGATAAACATCACATGCAATCAAAATATGTGAAATGATATGGCCATCATCATCTTGTGCTCATGATCTCCATCACCGAAGCATCATCATGATCTCCATCGTCACCGGCGCGACACCTTGATCTCCATCATAGCATCGTTGTCGTCTTGCCAACTATTGTTACTACGACTATCGCTACCGTTTAGTGATAAAGTAAAACAATTACATGGTGATTGCATTGCATACAATAAAGTGACAACCATATGGCTCCTGCCAGTTGCTGTTAACTTTGTTATAAAACATGATCATCTCATACAACAATTTATATATCATCACGTCTTGACCATATCACATCACAACTTACCCTGCAAAAACAAGTTAGACGTCCTCTACTTTGTTGTTGCAAGTTTTACATGGCTGCTACGGGCTTAGCAAGAACTGTTCTTACCTACGCATCAAAACCACAACGATTTTTCGTCAAGTGTGTTGTTTTAACCTTCAACAAGGACCGGGCGTAGCCACACTCGATTCAACTAAAGCTGGAGAAACAGACACCCACTAGCCACCTGTGTGCAAAGCACGTCGGTAGAACCAGTCTCGCGTAAGCGTACGCGTAATGTCGGTCTGGGCTGCTTCATCCAACAATACCGCCCAATCAAAGTATGACATGCTGGTAAGCAGTATGACTATTATCGCCCACAACTCTTTGTGTTCTACTCGTGCATATAACATCTACGTATAGACCTGGCTCAGATGCCACTGTTGGGGAACGCGGTAATTTCAAAAAAAAAAGTCCTACGATCACGCAAGATCTATCTATGTGATGCATAGCAACAAGAGGGGAGAGTGTGTCCACTATAACGCCCCGAATCCGACGCGCCAGGTGTCTTCCAGCTATTCGCCGTCGTTGCCATGTCATTTGCTTGTGTGTTGCATTTTTCCATGTCATCATCTGCACTTCATCTGCATGTTTTTCAAAATTGGCATCCGTTCGGGTCCTCCGAGTTCTCTCCGTTGTCCGTTCCGGCACCTCCGAAATATTATTTTATAAGTGGCATAAAAATGTTCTCGGAATGGGTTGAAGGTTGGCATGCGGTCTTATTATAGTGTAGACAGACCGCCTGCCAAATTTTGTCGCATTCGGAGCTCGTTTGGTAGCCCAACCGTTAAACTTATAGCGGCGTCGTTGCCGGTTTATTCGTCGGACGTTTCGGTCTCCGAAACTGCCGCCGGGCCGCACCTCTTCTCTCTCTTCTCAGCCCAAGGCTTTCTAAACACAGCCCACTAACCCCTCCTAGGCCCAGCCTACCTCCCCTCACGTCCGGAACTGTCCGATCGAGATCGGAGGCTCCAAAACCCCCCTAACCCTAGCCATTTTCCTATATAAACACCCTCTAGCCCATTTTTGGGCATCCTAACCCTACCCCTAATCTCCAGCCGCAGCCTCCCACCATGCTCCTCGAATTCCGCGCCAACCCTCTCCCCGCCACCACTTGTCGCTGCCACCTCGTCTGCGCCGCCGCTCTCCACCTCCTCCTGCCACTTGGCGCTCTCCCACTGGCCAACCGCTGCTCCAACAGCGCCCGTGGCCAACCGGAGGCTGCCACGCGCCCCCTGGCCTTCCCTGCGCTGCCCAGGGCCCGGCCGGCCCATCCGAGGCCCGCTCGGGCTGCCTCGGGCCCGAAGCCGCCCTGCTCCCGCAGCGCCGATCTAGATCGAGGGGAGGAGTCCCTCGACCCCGATCTCCCCTCTGCTCCAGCGCCGCCCCAACCCCGCCGCCGGCAGCCGTTCCCGTCGCCTCGTCGGGAGCTCCTCCACTCCTCCGCCGTCCTCCGGCGACCAGGTCGCCGCCCTCCCTCTCCTTCCTCTGGTGTACTCCCTCCCTCACCCGATCTCCCTCTCTCTCCCCTCTGCAGATTCGCCGTCGCCGGAGCTCTGCACCTCGCTGCCGGCCACGAACAACGCCCGTGTGGGCCAGCATCTCCTCGCGGCCCATCTCCCCCAAGCCCAGCCGGTCTTCTCCACGTACTGGGCCGAGCCCAATGGTGAGCACACGTTATACCTCGCCCATGCGTGTTTTAGTTATTTTGCGCATGTTCCGTTTTTTTCCTAAAATCTGCCAAGTCCCTTATTTTTTTGTATTCTGGTGCCCACTTTGCCATGCCATAACTTCATGCTCGTAACTCCGTTTTGTGCATATAATATATAAAAATGTTCGCTTTGAGATGCTCTTCATTTCATTCCATTGTGATATGCTTGTTTCAGTCCATCTTGATGCCATAATCATCGTTGCAAGAGTGCTATATGTTGTTAACTGTTGTTTGTTAACAGAACTTGGTGATTTGTCTTTTTCATTGCATTTTGTGTGTGCATCCTATGAGCTTAATGTATACAAGAGTTTTGAGCTACATCATGCCATCTTTACAATGGTGCAATCCATGTATTTTTGTGTGCCTTGTGGTGAGTGCATCAAGCTCGTGAAGTGGGCTACTTGCTGTTACTGTTGCTATGCTGAATCTGTTATATCATGATGTTATGTAAACCTGCTGCTACAAGTCATTTATGCATAATATGGAGATGTTCACTAAGGATGTTTAGTTATACATGTCATGCTCTATTTATCCATGCCCTTTGTTGCATTGGTAGCCTGTTGTAATCTTACTCTCAAGTTGCTAAATAATGTTGCTGTCAGCCTGTTAACATTAAGTTCAGTTTTGCCATGTGTTTTTCTTGTGATCCATACACCTTATGAACTTACTCTTGCCATGTTTAGCTCCATAAATGTGTCTTCTTATTGTTGGTCGCCTTGTCATGCCATGTATTGCTCTGTGGTGAGTTGTACAAGCTCACCAACATGCCTACTTATCGTTGTTCCTGCCATGTCTGAACCTGTCATATTATTTGCCATGTTTGCATGGATGCTACCATCTTTTCTGTTGATCTTTGGTATATAAGGGAGTTTTGTTCTTTGTCTTTAGTGTTAGCATGCCATGCTCTATTTTGCCATGATAGCTTGCTGTAACATGTTGTTTGAGAGCTCTAACCATTGCAACCTGGTGTTATTTCTGTCATGCTCAGTGATTTCTGCCAAGTCTATGAACTGTTATTATTTGCAATCTTGGCATGTCCTTTTGAGCATGTTATAGTGTTTTCTGGAGATAGCTCAGTGTTTATGTTTTGTTGTACTTCATATGTACATCACGTCCATGCCATTGTTCTTCATGTTGAGGTGCTGTAGCGTGTTATTTTGATGCTTGCAAGATGCATAGTTGTTGTTTTGGACAGATTGTTGTTATATCTTGTTTGGAGTGTATGTGTTGCACCGTTGCTCCGTTTGGAGTTTGCTCTATATGAAACTTGCTTAGTTTTACATGTAGCTTCATATTACCTTGTTGCATTCATGTTTTGAGTGTGTTTGCCTGATGTTTGTATGCCTTTTGCATCAATGTCATAGTTAACTTGTTTTGCTCATATCTTCTAGTCTGTAGCTCTGAATTAAACGAACTTTATATGTAACTTGACTAGAATTTCATGTAGATCATCTTGGTGCATCTTAACTTGCTGCTTAACAACTTCAACTTAATGTTTGTTCAGATCTGGAGCAACTTCTAAATTTACATATGGGGTCTTTCCGGTTTTGTCATATGTTGTTACCGGCCTCATTTAAACTTGCTTTGATGTGTTGCTCTTATTTGCATCATCTCTTGCCATGAGTAGCATCATATAGCCTTGTCATGCATCATACTTGGTTGAGCATCATGTCATGCTTATGTGTTGTGTGTTTATCGTGTGTTTTCTTCTTTCCGGTTGTGCTCCGTCTCGTTAGTTCCTGTTTCGTTGCGATCGTGAGGATTCGTTCGTCTACGCTTGGTTCGTCTTCGTGGCTTCATCTTCTTCATGGACTCATTCTTCTTCCTAGCGGGATTTCAGGCAAGATGACCGTCACCCTGGATCTCACTACTATCATTGCTATGCTAGTTGCTTCATTCTATCACTATGCTGCGCTACCTATCACTTGTTCTTCAAGCCTCCCAAATTGCCATACCAGCCTCTAACCTTTTCACCATTCCTAGCAAACCGTTGCTTGCCTATGTTACCACTTTGCTCAGCCCCTCTTATAGCGTTGTTAGTTGCAGGTGAAGTCGAAGATTGCTCCATGATGGACAGGATTATGTTGGGATATCACAATATCTCTTATTTAATTAATGCATCTATATACTTGGTAAAGGGTGGAAGGCTCGGCCCTATGCCTGGTGTTTTGTTCCACTCTTGCCGCCCTAGTTTCCGTCATACCGGTGTTATGTTCCTTGATTTTGCGTTCCTTACGCGGTTGGGTGATTTATGGGACCCCCTTGACAGTTCGCTTTGAATAAAACTCCTCCAGCAAGGCCCAACCTTGGTTTTACCATTTGCCTCACCTAAGCCTTTTTCCCTTGGGTTTCCGGAGCCTGAGGGTCATTTTTATTTACCCCCCCCCCCCCGGGCCAGTGCTCCTCTGAGTGCTGGTCCAAACCGAGCGATGTCCGGCGCCCCCTAGGCAACCAGGGTCTATGCCAACCCGACGTCTGGCTCATCCGGTGTGCCCTGAGAACGAGATA
This sequence comes from Triticum timopheevii, assembly GCA_963921465.1. Taxonomy (NCBI): domain Eukaryota; kingdom Viridiplantae; phylum Streptophyta; class Magnoliopsida; order Poales; family Poaceae; genus Triticum; species Triticum timopheevii. Next base: position 423,047,145 of record OY997274.1, read on the forward strand.
TGTGCAGCTCCTATCGGGATTTGTCGGCACATTCGGGTGGTCTTGCTGGTCTTGTTTTACCATTGTCGAAATGTCTTGTAACCAGGATTCCGAGACTGGTCAGGTCTTCCTGGGAGAAGGAATATCCTTCGTTGACCGTGAGAGCTTGTGATGGGCTAAGTTGGGACACCCCTGTAGGGTATAAACTTTTGAGAGCCGTGCCCGCGGCTATGTGGCAGATGGGAATTTGTTAATATCCCGTTGTAGAGAACTTGGCACTTGACTTAATTAAAACGCATCAACCGTGTGTGTAGCCGTGATGGTCTCTTTTCGGCGGAGTCCGGGAAGTGAACACGGTCTTTGTGTTATGATTGTGCATAAGCAGTTTCAGGATCACTTCTAGCTTCTCGACCGTTCCATTGCTTCTCTTCTCGCTCTTATTTGCGTATGTTAGCCACCATATATGCTTAGTCGCTGCTGCAACCTCACCACTTATCCTTTCCATTCCCATTAAGCTTTGCTAGTCTTGATACCCATGGTAATGGGATTGCTGAGTCCTCGTGGCTCACAGATTACCACAACAACAATTGCAGGTACAGGTTCTGCGATGATCTTGACGCGCGAGCGATTTATCTTGTTTTGGAGTTCTTCTTTTGCTTCTTCTTCGATCAGGGGATAGGTTCCAGGTCGGCGGCCTGGGCTAGCAGGGTGGATGTCGTTGAGTTTCTGTTTGTGTTCATCCGTAGTCGGATGTTGCTCTTATGTATGATGTTGTTGTATTTGTGTGGCATTGTGTGCCTCTTGTATGTATCCCCAACTATTATGTAATGGTACGATGTAATGATATCCACCTTGCAAAAGTGTCTCCAATATGCGCTTCTATCCTTGGTGGGACCTTCGTGTTCCGTTAGGATAAGGTCGCATGTTGGGCGTGACATCCATGTACCCTCGTAGACCGAAAGCGGAAGCGTTATGACAACACGGTTAATGTAGTCATACATCTTCATGATCCGGCCGATCTTAGCACCGAACGTACGGCACCTCCGCGACCAGCACACGTTCAGCTCGGGGACGTCCCTCGTACTCTTGATCCCATTGAGACTGAGGGAGAGTTTCATCAGCACGACGGCGTGGTGACGGTGATGATGAAGTTACCGGCGCAGGGCTTCGCCTAACCACTACGACAATATGACCGAGGTGTGTAACCGTGGAGGGGGGAACCGCACACGGCTAAACAATGTCAACTTGTGTCTATGGGGTGCCCCCTGGCCACGTATATAAAGGATGGAGGGAGGAGGAGGCCGGCACTCATAGGGCACGCCCAAAGTGTGGAGTCCTACTAGGACTCCCTAGTCCTAGTAGGATTCCACCTCCCACATGGAATAGGAAAAGGGGAAGGGAGAAGGAGAAGGAAGGAAGGGGCCAGCCCCCTTCCCTAGTCCAATTAGGACCAGCCCATGGGGAAGGGGCGCGACCACCCTTGAGGCTTTTCTCTCCTTTCCCGTATGGCCCATTAAGGCCCAATACGAATTCCCGAAACTCTCTGGTCCTCCGAAAAATACCCGAATCACTCGGAACCTTTCCGATGTCCGAATATAGCCTTCCAATACATTAATCTTTATGTCTCGACCATTTTGAGACACCTCATCATGTCCATGATCTCATCCGGGACTCCGAACAACCTTCGGTACATCAAATAACATAATTCATAATACAAATCATCATCGAACGTTAAGCGTGCGGACCCTACGGGTTCGAGAACTATGTAGACATGACCGAGACTTGTCTCCGGTCAATAACCAATAGCGGAACCTGGATGCTCATATTGGTTCCTACATATTCTACGAAGATCTTTATCAGTCAAATCGCATAACAACATACGTTGTTCCCTTTGTCATCGGTATGTTACTTGCCCGAGATTCGATCGTCGGTATCTCAATACCTAGTTCAATCTCGTTACCGGCAAGTCCCTTTACTCGTTCCGTAATACTTCATCCCGCAACTAACTCATTAGTCACAATGCTTGCAAGGCTTATAGTGATTAGTATTACCGACAGGGCCCAGAGATACCTCTCCAAAACACGGAGTGACAAATCCTAATCTTGATCTATGCCAACCCAACAAACACCTTCGGAGACACCTGTAGAACACCTTTATAATCACCCATTTACGTTGTGACATTTGGTAGCACACAAAGTTTTCCTCCGGTATTCGGGAGTTGCATAATCTCATGGTAATAGGAACATGTATAAGTCATGAAGAAAGCAATAGCAACAAACTAAATGATCATAGTGCTAAGCTAACGGATGGGTCATGTCCATCACACCATTCTCCTAATGATGTGATCCCATTCATCAAATGACAATACATGTCTATGGTTAGGAAACATAACCATCTTTGATTAACGAGCTTGTCAAGTAGAGGCATACTAGGGACTATATGTTTTGTCTATGTATTCACACATGTACTAAGTTTTCGGTTAATACAATTCTAGCATGAATAATAAACATTTATCATGAATTAAGGAAATAAATAATAACTTTATCATTGCATCTAGGGCATATTTCCTTCAACCCAAGATTCTCACAACAAGCCTAATGGTTTCGGTAGGGAACGTCCCACCTTTGGGGACGAAATGATATCCACTGCCTCTTTTTGCTTTCAAATATTTTCTAGTGTCAACATAGTACAGCAGGAGTGTTGTGTCTATTTTATTTATTGATTGTCTTCCTTATGAGTGGCGGTCGGGGACGAGCGATGGTCTTTTCCTACTGATCTATCCCACTAGGAGCATGCGCATAGTACTTTGGTTTTTGATGACTTCTAAATTTTTGCAACAAGTATATGAGTTCTTTTGATTAATGTTGAGTCCATGGATTATACGCACCCTTTCACCCTTCCACCATTGCTAGCCTCTCTTGTATCGTGCAACTTTCGCCGGTACCATATACCCACCATTTACCTTCCTCAAAACAGCCACCATACCTACCTATTATGGCATTTCCATAGCCATTCCGAGATATACTGCCATGCAACTTTCCACCGTTCCTTTTATATGACACGCATTACTTTTGACATATTGCTTTTTGCATGATCATGTAGTTGACATTGTATTTGTGGCAAGGCCACCTTCATAATTTTCATACATGTCGCTCTTGATTCATTGCATATCCCGGTACACCGCCAGAGGCATTCATATAGAGTCATATCTTGTTCTAGCTTTGAGTTGTAAATCCATAAAAGTGTGATGATCTTCATTATTAGAGCATTGTCCTAGTGAGGAAAGGATGATGAAGACTATGATTCCCCCACAAGTCGGGATGAGACTTCAGACTTTACAAAAAGAAAAAAAGAAGAAAAAAGAGAAAGGCCAAAAAGAAAAAAAAGAGAAGGCCAAAGAAAAAAAAAGAAGAAAGAAAAAAACGAAAAAATAATAAAATGAGAGAAAAAGAGAGAAGGGACAATGCTACTATCTCTTTTTCCACACTTGTGCTTCAAAATAGCACCATGATCTTCATGTTAGAGAGTCTCATATGTTGTCACCTTCATATACTAGTGGGAATTTTTCATTATAGAACTTAGCTTGTATATTCCAACGATGGGCCTCCTCAAAAGTGCCCTATGTCTTCGTGAGCAAGCAAGTTGGATGCACCCCACTTAGTTTCTTTTGTTGAGCTTTCATATATTTATAGCTCTAGTGCATCCGTTGCATGGCAATCCCTACTCACTCACATTGATATCTATTAATGGGCATCTCCATAGCCCGTTGATACACCTAGTTGATGTGAGACTATATTCTCCTTTTTTGTCTTCTCCACAACCACCATTCTATTCCACATATAGTGCTATGTCCATGGCTCACGCTCATGTATTGCGTGAAAGTTGAAAAAGTTTGAGATTATTAAAGTATGAAACAATTGCTTGGCTTGTCATCGGGGTTGTGCATGATTAAATACTTTGTGTGATGAAGATAGAGCAACAGCCAGACTATATGATTTTGTAGGGATAACTTTCTTTAGCCATGTTATTTTGAGAAGACATGATTACTTTGATTAGTATGCTTAAAGTATTACTATTTCTTATGACAATATGAACTTTTATTTTGTATCATTTGGATCTGAACATTCATGCCACAATAAAGAAAATTACATTATGAATTATGCTAGGTAGCATTCCACATCAAAAATTTCTTTTTTATCATTTACCTACTCGAGGACGAGCAGGAATTAAGCTTGGGGATGCTTGATACGTCTCCAATATATCTATAATTTTTGATTGTTCCATGCTATTATATTACCCCTTTTGGATGTCTATGGGCTTTATTTTACACATTTATATCACTTTTGGGACAAACTTACTAACCGGAGGCCCAGCCCATATTGCTGTTTTTTTGCCTATTTCAGTATTTCGAAGAAAAGGAATATCAAACGGAGTCCAAACGGAATGAAACCTTCGGGAGTGTGATTTTTGGAACGAACATGATCCGGAGAGCTTGGAGTGCAAGTCAAGAAGCTTCCGAGGAAGCCACGAGATAGGAGGCCGCGCCCCCCCCCCTGTAGGGCACGCCCCCCTATCTCGTGGGCCCCTCGGGCGGCCACCGACGTACCCCAAAAACATCCAGGAGCACCACGAAACACAATTTCCACCGCCGTAACCTTCTGTATCCGTGAGATCCCATCTTGGAACCTTCGCCGACACTCTGCCGGAGGGGGAATCAACCACGGAGGGCCTCTACATCAACATCCTTGCCCCTCCAATGAGTTGTGAGTAGTTTACTACAGACCTACGGGTCCATAGTTATTAGCTATATGGCTTCTTCTCTCTTTTTGGATCTCAATACAATGTTCTCCCCCTCTCTTGTGGAGATCTATTCAATGTAAACTCTTTCTGCGGTTTGTTTGTCGAGATCCGATGAATTGTGGGTTTATGATCAAGTTTATCTATGAATAATATTTGAATCTTCTCTGAATTCTTTTATGTATGATTGAGTTATCTTCGCAAGTCTCTTCGAATTATCAGTTTGGTTTGGCCTACTAGATTGGTCTTTCTTGCCATGGGAGAAGTGCTTAGCTTTGGGTTCAATCTTGCGGTGTCCTTACCCAGTGACAGAAAGGGTTGCAAGGCACGTATTGTATTGTTGCCATCGAGGATAACAAGATGGGGTTTATATCATATTGCATGAGTTTATCCCTCTACATCATGTCTTCTTGCTTAATGTGTTACTCTGTTCTTATGAACTTAATACTCTAGATGCATGGTGGATAGCGGTCGATGTGTGGAGTAATAGTAGTAGATGCAGGCAGGAGTCGGTCTACTTGTTATGGACGTGATGCCTATATACATGATCATGCCTAGATAATCTCATAACTATGTGTTTTTCTATCAATTGCTCGACAGTAATTTGTTCACCCACCGTAATACGTATGCTATCTTGAGAGAAGCCTCTAGTGAAACCTATGGCCCCCGGGTCTATCTCTTATCATATTTGCTTTCAATCTACTTTTATTTGCATCTTTACTTTTTGCATCTATATTATAAAATACCAAAAATATATTTATCTTATCATACTATCTTTATTAGATCTCACTTTCGCAAGTGTCCGTGAAGGGATTGACAACCCCTTTATTGCGTTGGTTGCGAGTTCTCAGTTTCTTTGTGTAGGTGCGTGGGACTTTTGAGGAGCCTCCTACTGGATTGATACCTTGGTTCTCAACAATGAGGGAAATACTTACGCTACGCTTGCTGTATCACCCTCTCCTCTTCGAGGAAAACCAACGCAAGCTCAAGACGTAGCACTTCCTTGTCTTCAACCACCATTGTGTAGAAACTTGGTGATGTAGAGATTGATCAAGATGTGAGTGAGTTGCGATCTCATAGATTTTGATTTATCCAAGTTCCTACAAGGGTTAGATAACATGCAAGGTGCAAATATATCCATGACATAAGATTGTCATCATAAGAGAAATATCAAGGATTAGTCATAAGCTCATGTCTTGCATGTATCCAAAATGGAGTGCCTACTCCAAGTTTGAAGCATCAATGATGTTCAATTCACCTCTCAACCTGCAAAACACTTTCTCATCAAGTGGTTTAGTGAATATATCCGCCAATTGCTTGTCGGTACGAACATGCTTAAGATTAATGTCACCCTTAGCAACATGATCTCGAATGAAATGATGACGAACTTCAATATGCTTAATTCAAGAGTGTTGCACGAGATTGTGAGCAACTTTGATAGCACTTTCATTGTCACAAAGCAATGGAACATGTTTCACATGTATCCCATAATCTTTAAGAGTTTGAGTCATCCAAAGTAATTGAGCACAACATGAACCAGCGGCAATGTATTCCGCTTCGGCGGTGGATAAGGATACCGATTTTTGTTTCTTGGAGGACCAAGACACAAGAGGTCTACCAAGAAATTGACAAGTACCCGAAGTGGACTTTCTATCAACCTTGTCACCGGCATAGTCCGAGTCGGAGTAGCCAACAAGATTAAAAGAGGCCCTCTTTGGATACCAAATACCAAAATTTGGTGTATGGATTAAGTATCTCACTATACTTTTCACAGCCTTAAGATGACATTCTCCAGGGGCGGCTTGATATCATGTACACATGCCCACACTTAGCATGATGTCGGGACATGAAGCACATAGATATAATAATGAACCAATCATGGAGAGGTAAACTTTTTGATCAACCGGTTCACCATCTTTGGTCAAATCAAGATGTCCACTAGTAGGCATGGGTGTAGTCATACCTTTGCATTCTTGCATATTGAACTCCTTGAATAAGTCCTTGGAGTACTTCACTTTAGAGACAAAGGTACCTTCCTTAGTTTGCTTGATTTGCAAACTAAGGAAGAATTTGAGCTCACTCATCATCGACATCTCAAACTTCTCACTAAAGTGAGGGTTAGTCGAACCAAATATAATATCATCAACATAGATTTGGCACAAAATAGTTCTCCATTAACCCTTTTAGTAAAAAGAGTAGAATCAATTTTTCCAATTTCAAAGCTTTTTTCAATAAGGAACTTGGTCAAGCATTTATACCGTGCTCTTGGAGCTTGTTTAAGACCATAAAGAGCTTTGTGAAGTTTGTAAACATGATTAGGTTTCTTAGGATTGACAAAGCCGGGAGGTTGCTGAACATAAACTTCCTCCGCTATTTCACCATTTAGAAAAGCACTTTTAATGTCCATTTGGTACAAGGTGATATCATGGTGATTAGCATAGGCAAGTAAGATGCGAATGGACTGAACTCTAGCAACGGGGGCATATGTCTCGCCATAGTCCATACCTTCGACTTGAGTGTAGCCTTGGGTGACGAGACGTGCTTTGTTGCGAACTACTTGTCCATCTTCATCTTGCTTGTTGCGAAACACCCATTTGGTACCGATGATGTTGTGGTTGTTGTCGGGCTTCTCAACCAATGTCCAAACTTGATTTCTCTCAAAGTTGTGTAGCTCTTCATGCATGGCATTTATCCAATCCAGATCTTCCAAAGCTTCTTCAACCTTCATAGGTTCAATGCTAGAAATGAATGAATAATGTTCACGAAAGTTAGCTAAACGAGTTTTAGAGCGAGTGATTCTCCCGGTTTGGATATCATTGTAGATTTTCTCGACGGGATGGTCTTTGTCAAGTCTTGCTCGAACTCGTGAAAGCTTTTACTTGGATCTTGGTGGAACATCTTCTTCATCTTGTTCTTCTTCTTGGCCTTCTTCATTGTTGACATTGTCGTCCTCTTGTCGTGGTGGAGAAGGAGGTTGTTGAAGTTCATCTTGGTGTACTTCCTCGTTTTCCTCATCTTGGTGTGTCCCACTCGTGGATGCTTCCATATCAACTCTTGGTTCACCTTGTCGTGAGGTGGAAGCCTCCACTTGGACGGACGAGGTACTCTCCTTCACCTCCGTTGGACGAATCTTGCCAATAGACAAATCTTGGATTGCTTCCGAAGGGTCTTTGTCTCCTACATCAATTGGAAATTTCTCTACTTGCGAGCCGTTAGATTCATCAAACTTCACATATACCGTCTCTTCAACCTTTCGGGTGAAATTATTGTAGACACGGTAAGTGTGAGAGTTTGAGCCATAACCAAGTAGGAAACCTTCATGAGATTTAGGAGCAAATTTAGAACGATGATGCTTATCAAGAATGTAGCACTTTGAGCCGAATACTCGAAAGTATCCAACTTGGGGTTTGTTACCGGCGAGGAGCTCATATGCCGTCTTGCCGAGTAGCTTGTGAAGTTACAAGCGATTTGTTGCATGACAAGTTGTCTCAACCGCTTCCGCCCAAAAGTGCTTCGGCATCTTGTACTCATCAAGCATCATTCTCGCCATTTTGATGAGCGTCCGGTTCTTCCTCTCAACAACTCCATTTTGTTGAGGTGTGTACAATCCCTTCCTCGTCCTGAAAGTTGTCCACATTTGTGTTCTTGAACTCCATTCCGTTGTCCCTGCGAACCTTCTTGATCTTCACTTCAAAATGATTTTGGGCCTTCCTAGCGAAGTTTTTGAAGATCTTTTGGACCTGTGATTTATCATCGAGAAAGAACACCCACGTAAATCTTGAAAAATCATCAACTATAACTAGACCAAAAGAATTTCCACCGAGACCCTTGTAAGCATTGGGACCGAAAAGATCCATGTGAAGTAACTCGAGTGGCCTCCTTGTGGTCATGATGTTCTTCACGGGATGCCTTCCTCCAACCTGTTTACCTGCTTGACAAGCGCTGCAAAGTCTATCCTTATCAAATATGACATCGTTAACGCCAAGGATATGATTTCCTTTAATAAGCTTGTCAAGGTTTCGCATGCCCACATGACCTAACCGTCTATGCCATACCCATCCTTTAGAGGATTTAGCAATTAAGCAAGTTCTAGGTTGAGCCTTTTTAGTGAAATCAACAATGTAAAGATCACCTCTACGTATACCGGTAAAGACCATTTTATGATTATCTCTACAAAACACTTGGCAACCTACTTCAGTAAATAGGACATTGAAACCGAAATCAGCAAGTCTAGATACTGAAAGTAAATTGTACCCAAGAGATTCAACGAGCATGACATTTTGTATGTAGATATCATGTGAGATGGCCACCTTACCGAGGCCAACCACCTTACCCTTTGAGTTATCACCAAAAGTGACATACTTTCGAGGGCCGTTGTTTTTAGCAAGCTCACGAACCATATCTTTATCTCTGGTCATGTGATCGGTACATCCACTATCAAGAACCCATTCCTTTCCTCCTGCCATGTATCCCCGAAGATTTGCCATAAGACCAAAGTGTCTCATTGCATCATCGAGATCAAAGTCACTATCATCATCCTCATCATAGTATCCATGTTCAACACCATGTGATGGATTAGTTCCTAGAGAGGGTGATTCGTTAGAATGAGTTAGACAAAGATCTTCTTTATGAATTTTAATAGCTTCGGAAATAATATCGCTAATAATTCCAACATCTCCTTTGGCATGCATAAGATTTGTAAGCTCAAACAGACAATCACCAAACTTAGGATCATTGGAATTCATTTTACTCAAGGCAATAGACTTATGGAGAATTTCATCTAGATTTTTCAAGGAATAGTTTGGAAAACGTTCCTCAAGAAATTTCCATATGGTGTAGGCACACTTAAGAGTAGGCAAGCAAGCTATCAAGTTCCTAGGCAAACCTCTAGTGATAAGATCAATAGTTCTAAGATTGCGAATCATGTCAATTGACTCATCAAGAGTAGGATGCATAGGATCAACATGAGGTGCACAAGGGCCAATAATGTACTTGTTCAAATGATATTTGTTGAAAATCACAAGCATCTCATTTTTTCACTCATGAAAGTACTCTCCATCAAGTATAGGCACTCTATGTCTAAGACTCCCCAAAGTAGACTCATCCATCTTCCTCCAATTGTGTTTAAACCAAAGCAATGGAGACAAAAAGCTCTAATACCAATTGAAAGGATCGAGAAGAGGTGTCTAGAGGGGGGTGAATAGACACTAAGCAAGAAAAGTTGCAGTTTTTAATTTCTTTAAGTTGAAGTGGAGTTTTGGCACAAGTTTAACATTCACAATACATATCAAGCAAGCATGCAAAGAGTATATGAGCAGCGGAAAGTAAAGCATGCAAATTGCAAGAATGTAAAGGGATGGGATTGGAGTGTGCAAACGCAATTTGGAGACACGGAGATTTTTGAGTCGTGGTTCCGATAGGTAGTGCTATCGTACATCCATGTTGATGGATACTTCAACCCACGAAGGGTAACTGTTGCGCGAGTCCATGGAGGGCTCCACCCATGAAGGGTCCACGAAGAAGCAACCTTGTCTATCCCACCATGGTCATCGCCCATGAAGGACTTGCCTCACTAGGGTAGATCTTCACGAAGTAGGCGATCTCCTTGCCCTTACAAACTCCTTGGTTCAACTCCACAATCTTGACGGAGGCTCCCAAGTGACACCTAGCCAATCTAGGAGACACCATTCTCCAAGAAGTAACAAATGGTGTCTTGATGATGAACTCCTTGCTCTTGTGCTTCAAATGATAGTCTCCCCAACACTCAACTCTCTCTCACAGGATTTGGATTTGGTGGAAAGAAGATTTGAGTGGAAAGCAACTTGGGGAAGGCTAGAGATCAAGATTTATGTGGTAGGAATGGAATATCTTAACCTCAACACAAGTGTAGGTGGTTCTCTCTCAGAAAATGTATGTTGGAAGTGTAGGCATGTTATGATGGCTCTCTCCACGAATGCAGAGTGGGTGGAGGGATATATATAGCCTCCACACAAAATCTAACTGTTACGCACAACTTACCAAACTCGGTGGGACCGAATCGTGAAACTCGGTCGGACCGATTTAGGAAATAATGTGACCGTTAGGATTTTCGATGGGACCGACATGTCAACTCGGTGGGACCGATATGGTTAGGGTTAGGGCATAACGTAATCTCGGTGGGGCCGATTACACAAACTCGGTGAGACCGATTTTGGTAATAGGCACATAGCGGGTTGGTCAGGTAAACTCGGTGGGACCGATTCGCTCATCTCGGTTAGACTGAAATGTTCCGAAGGGGATCAGAGAGTTTGCATTGTAATCTCGGTAGGACCGATTACACAAACTCGGTGAGACCGATTTTGGTAATGGACATACAAAGAGAGATTACAATCCCATCTCGGTGAGACCGAGATCCCTATCAGTGAGACCGAAAAGACTAGGGTTTCTAGCAGTGGCTATGTCATGAGAACTCGGTGGCGCCGGATAGAAAGATTCGGTAGGGCCGAGTTTGACTTTTGGTTTGGGAATGTGGATGTGAGAAAGTGGTTGAGGGCTTTGGAGCATATCATTAAGCACTTTCAGCAAGCAAGCCATTAAGCAACACCTCATCCCCTCTTATTAGTATTGGCTTTCCTATGGACTCAATGTGATCTTGGATCACTAAAAGTAAAATGTAGAGTCTTGTGCTTTTTGCTTCAGCCAATCCTTTGTCCTTAGCATCTTGAAGGGGTTCCACATCCTCTAGTCCATGCCACTCCATTGTTGAACTTATCTGAAACATACTAGGTAAAAGTATTTGTCCAACAAGAGATATGTTGACATTAATTACCAAAATCACCCAGGGAGAACTTGTGCTTTCAGCGACCCTCCCTCGGCGTCCCCGGCAAGCTTGTCGGGGGTGTCTTGAGACTTATCTTCTGGGTGGCCTCGACCTTGCCAGGATCGCCTGCCCGGTAAGGGAGATTTTTCCTTAGTGACGCCTTGCTCTCTTGGTCAGTCTTGGTCTTCTTGATCCGCCCTCTTATTTCTCAAAGAGCTATTCCTTCTGCTTGGCCTTGTCTTGGATGTTGCAACTTTGCTCTCGAGCCTGTGTACAATCCGGGCAACGTACTCCAAGGTTTGTTGCACCGACAAATAGTAACATCAATGTCCTCCATCTCAATAGGTGCAATATCATTCATAATTTCTTGATATAAGGTAAAAGGAATATCACTCACACTAGCACCCACATTAGATAAACCATGATAACAATGATCTCCTATTTTAACATAAACCACAAGCATGCCAATAACAGGTTTATTTTTATCTTTAGGATCAGGTTTAGCAATCTTAGTTGCTTCATTACACAAATATATGGCGTGCCCATCAATATTATCAACCAGAAGATATTTAACCATAGCAACATTAGGTTCAACACATATTTGTTCAAAGGTTCTAGATGTTTTAGTATTACTCTTATTGACCACAGTCGAAGCTTTAACATGTTCCTTAATCTTAACAGGAAAAGGTGGAGGCCCTCCGAGATCACAACAAACGCACCACAAAAGAAGATTACATCGAATAGATCTCGTAGAACATCAAGGAGAACATTGTATTGAAGATCAAAGAGAGAGAAGAAGCCATATAGCTACTAGCTACATACTCGTAGGTATGTGGTAAACTACTCACATCACAGGTGGGCATCAAGATTTGTGTAGAGGCCCTCCGAGATCAAATCCCCCTCCAGTGAAGTGCCGGAAAAGGCCCCAAGATGGGATCTCATGAGAACAGAAGCTTGCGGTGGCGGAAAAGTATTTTTGGTGTCCTCTGGTATACGAGGAATATTTGGGTATTTATAGAGTTGACATTAGAGTTAGAGGAGCCACGGGGGAGGGGGGTACAAGCTCATAGGGCGCGCCTGGTGAGCTTGTCGCTCACCCGTGGACCTTCTTGCCTCCTCCCGAAGCTTCCTAGGTGTCTTCTAGTCCAAGAAAAAATTTCAAAAAGTTTCGTTTCATTTGGTATCGATTTCTGTAAAAGACAAAAACAAGGAAAAAACAACAACTAGCATTGGGCACTAGGTTAATAGGTTAGTCCCAAAAAATGATAAAAAATAGCATAATAATGGATATAAACCATCCAAGATGGATAATATAATAGCATGGAACAATAAAAAATTATAGATACATTGGAGACATATCAAGCTTCCCCAAGCTTAATTCCTACTCATCCTCGAGTAGGTAAATGATAAAAACAGAATTTTTAATGTGGAATGCTACCTAACATGTTTATCACGTAATATTTCTTATTGTGGCATGAATATTCAGATCCATAAGATTCAAAACAAAAGTTTAATATTGACATAAAAATAATAGTACTTCAAGCATACTAATAAAGCAATCATGTCTTCTCAAAATATCATGGCTAAAGAAAGTTATCCCTACAAAATCATATAATCTTGTCATGCTCTATCTTCATAACACAAAGTATTTATCATGCACAACCCTGATGGCAAGTCAAGCAATTGGTTCATAATTTTAACGTTCTTAAGATTTTTCAACTCTCACGCAACACATGAGCGTGAGCCATGGATATAGCACTATAGGTGGAATAGAATATGATGGTGGAGGTTGTGTGGAGAAAACAAAAAAAGGAGAAATTCTCACATCGACGAGGCTAATCAATGGGCTATGGAGATGCCCATCAATTGATGTCAATACAAGGAGTAGGGATTGCCATGCAACGAATGCACTAGAGCTATAAGTGTATGAAAGCTCAAAAAGAAAACTAAGTGGGTGTGCATCCAACTCGCTTGCTCACGACCTAGGGCAATTTGAGGAAGCCCATCATTGGAATATACAAGCCAAGTTCTATAATGAAAAATTCCCACTAGTAATATATGAATGTGACAAAACATGAGACTCTCTATTATGAAGAACATGGTGCTATTTGAATTACAAGTGTGGAAAAAGGATAGTAGCATTGTCCCTTCTCTCTTTTTATCTCTTTTTCTTCTTATTTTTTTCTTCTGGGCTCTTTGGCCTCTTTTTTAATTTTTTTATTTCTCGTCCGGAGTCTCATCCCGACTTGTGGGGGAATCATAGTCTCCATAATCCATTCCTCACATGGGACAATGCTCTAATAATGATGATCATCACACTTTTATTTACTTACAACTCAAGAATTACGACTCGATACTAGAACAAAATATGACTCTATATGAATGCCTCCAGTGGTGTACTAGGATGTGCAATGATCTAGCATGACAATATGAATGGTGGCCAAGCCACAAATACTATCTCAATTATATGATCATGCAAAGCAATATGACAATGATGGTATGTGTCATAATAAAACGGAATGGTGGTAGTTGCATGAAAATATATCTAAGAATTGCTATGGAAATGCCATAATAGGTAGGTATGTGCCTGTTTTGATGAAGATATAAGGTGGCTTGTGTGTGAAAGAGCGCATCATATCATGGGGTTTGGACGCACCGGCGAAGTTTGCACCGACTCTCAAGGTGAGAAAGGGCAATGCACGGTACCGAAGAGGCTAGCAATGATGGAATGGTGAGAGTGCGTATAATCCATGGACTCGACATTAGTCATAAAGAACTCACATACTTCTTACAAAAGTTTATTAGCCCCCGAAAAAAGGTACTAATACGCATGCTCCTAGGGGGATAGATTGGTAGGAAAAGACCATCGCTCGTCCCCGACTGCCACTCATAAGGAAGACAAACAAAAATAAATCATGCTCCAACTTCATCGCATAATGAGAGACCATACGTGCATGCTTCGAGAATCACAAACCTTAGCACAAATATTCTTACTAATCCACAATTACTCACTAGCATGACTCTAATATCATCATCTTTATATCTCAAAACAAATGCAAGGAATAAAACTTCTCATATATTCAATGATCTTCATGAAAGTTTTTATTATATCCCTATTGAATACCCATCATATTAGGACTAAATTCATAACCTAAGCAAATTGCCATACTATTTTTAAGACTCTCAAAATTATATAAGTGAAGCATGAGAGTTCATCAATTTCTTAAAAATAAAACCAACGTCGTGTTCTAAAAAGATGTGAGTGAAGCACTAGAGCAACTAACTAGCTCAAAAGATATAAGTGAAGCACGTAGAGTATTCGAATAAATTCACCATTAATGTGTGTCCCTCTCAAAAGGTGTGTACAGCAAGGATGATTGCGGCAAACTAAAAAGCTAAGACTCATATAATACAAGACGCTCCAAGCAAAACACATATCATGTGGTGAATAAAAATATAGCCTCAAGTAATTTACCGATGGATTGAAGACAAAAGTGGGGATACCATCCGGGACATCCCCAAGCTTAGATGCTTGGTTGTCCTTGAATATTACCTTGGGGTGCCTTGGGCATCCCCAAGATTAGGCTCTTGCCGGTCCTTATTCCGTTATCTATCGAAACTTCACCCAAAACTTGAAAACTTCACAAAACAAAATTCAACAGAAAACTCGTGAGATCCGTTAGTGAAACAAAGCAAATAACCAATTTTAGGTACTGTTGTAAACTCGTCCTATTTTATTTGGTGCTATATCTACTGTATTCTAACTTCTCCATGGTTCATACCCCCCCGATACTACCCATAGATTCATCAGAATAAGCAAACAACACATTGAAAAGAGAATTTGTCAAAAATAGAACAGTCTAGAGTAATCTGGACTTTAGCCAAACTTTTGTAACTCCAAATTTTTTGACAAATTAGGACAGTGTAGGAAATTTCTATATCAATCTGGTGTAAAAATTCAGATGAAAATCACATTCCTGTGGATTTTTTAAATTCTAGAACTGAACGCAAATGTTTCTGTTTTTGCAAAATCAAATCAACTATCACCCAAGATCATCCCAAAGGTCTTACTTGGCACAAACACTAATTAAAACACTAAAACACAGTCATAACAGAAGTATAATTGCATATACTCCTAAAAACAGAAAGGAAAAATATTGGGTTGTCTCCCAACAAGCGTTTTTCTTTAAAGCCTTTAAGCTAGGCATTGAGATTTCAATGATGCTCACATGAAAGATAATAATTGAAACACAAAGAGAGCATCATAAAATATGTGACAAACATATTTAAGTCTAACATACTTCCTATGCATAGGCATTTTATAAGGAAACAAATTATCAAGGCAAACAAAAACTAGCATATGCAACGAAGAAGAAAGAAGCAATAGCAATCTCAACATACAAGAGGTAATTTAGTAACATGAAAATTTCCACCACAATATTTCCCTCTCTCATAATAATTATATGTGGGATCATATTCAAATTGAACAATATAGCTATCACATAACATATTCTCTACATGCTCCACATGCATGCAAAGTTGACACTCTTCCAATATAGTGGGATTATCATCAAATAAAGTCACGACCTCTCCAGGCCCGCTTTCATAAAAAAAATCATAAGATTGAACACTCTCCAAATATGTGGGATTATTTTTACCTAAATTTGACACTCTTCCAAACCCACTCTCAATATTATCGCAAACATATTCATCATAAGGCTTAAATAAATTTTTAAGATCATAAGAATCATTATCACCCCAATCAGGGTCATTGCAAAAAGTAGTGAACATAGAAAAATTAGCATCCCCAAGCTTGGGGTTTTGCATATTATTAACACAACTGAAAATAATAGAATTTATAATAACATCATTGCAATCAGACTTTTCATTCAAGGAGCTATCATGAACCACTTTATAAATTTCTTCTTTTAACACTTCATCACAATTTTCAGATTCACGAATTTCAATCAAAACTTCATAAAGATAATCTAGTGCACCCAACTCACCAGCAATTGGTTCATCATAGTTGGATTTTTTTAAAAGATTAGCAAGTGGATGAGGATCCATAACCTTTTTTTATTTCCAATAAACATGCAATTATACCAAGCAAAGAAGCAAACAAACCAAGTAAGACATAAAGGAAAACGGAAAGAAGGGAAATAAAAGGCAAATATTTTTATGTTTTTCTGAAAACGTTTTAGAAGTGGGGGAGAGGAAAACGAGAGGCAAATGGCGAGTAATGTAAATGCAAGAGATGAGAGTTTATGATAGGTACTTGGTAGGCTTGATGTAGATCCTCCCCGGCAACGGCGCCAGAAATTCTTCCTGCTACTTCTTGAGCTTGCGTTGGTTTTTCCCTTGAAGAGGAAAGGGTGATGCAGCAAAGTAGAGATAAGTATTTCCCTCAGTTTGAGAACCAAGGTATCAATCCAGTAGGAGGAACACACAAGTCTCCAATGGTTGCACCTACACAAACAAACTAATACTTGCACCCAACGCGATAAAAGGGGTTGTCAATCCCTTCACGGTTAATTGCAAGGATGCGATCTGATAGAGATAGGTATAAAAGATAAATAAAAGTGCAAATTAAGTAAAGATAAATAAATTGCAGCAAGGTATTTTTGGGTTTTGGTCTTATAGATATGAAAATAATATGATGAGAATAAACTCGGGGGCCATAGTTTTCGCTAGAGACTTCTCTCTTGAAAGAACGCATAAAGTGGGTAAGCAAATTACTATTGAGCAATTGATAGAAAAGCACAAAGTTATGACGATATCTAAGGCAATGATCATGAATATAGGCATTGATAAGTAGACCGACTCTTGCCTGCATCTACTACTATTAGTCCACACATCGACTGATATCCAACATGCATTGAATGTATTTAAGTTAACAAGAACAAAGTAACGCCTTAATCAAGACGACATGATGTAGAGGGATAGATCCACTCAATATGAAATAAACCCCGCCTTTTTATCCTTAACGGCAATAATACAAATACGTGTCATGTCCCCTTCTGTCACCTGGATTGAGCACTGAAAGATTGAACCCATTACAAAGCACATCTCCCATGGCAAGAAAAATCAATCTAGTTTGCCAAACCAAATCAATAGACTGGAGATAAATACAAAGATATCTTAATCATGCATAAAAGAGTTCAGAGAAGACTCAAATAATATTCATAGATAATTTGATCATAAATCCACAATTAATTGGATCTCAACAAACGCACCACAGAAGAATATTACATCAAATAGATCTCCAAGAACATCAAGGAGAACATTGCATTAAAGATCAAAGAGAGAGAAGAAGCCATCTAGCTACTAGCTATGGACCTAGGTCTGTGGTAAACTACACACATATCATCGGAAGGGCAGCAAGGTTGGTGTAGAGGCCCTCTGTGATCGAATCCCCCTTCGACGCCGGAGTACCAGAAAAGGCCCCAAGATGGGATCTCACAAGAACAGAAGCTTGCAGCAGCGGAAACATAATTTTGGTGTGCCCTCTGGTATATGGGGAATATTTGGGTATTTATAGAGCTAAGATTAGGGTTAGAAGAGCCACGGGGGCCTACAAGCTCATAGGGTGCTCCCCCCAGGGCGCACCTGGTGAGCTTGTTGCTCACCCGTGGACCTTTTGGCCTCCTCCTGAAGCTTCCTAGGTGTCTTCTGGTCCAAGAAAAATCGTCAAAAAGTTTTGTGCCGTTTGGTATTGATTTTCTGTTAGAGACAAAAACAAGGGAAAACAGCAAATGGCAATGGGCACTAGATTAATAGATTAGTCCCGAAAAGTGATATAAAATAGCATAATAATGCATATAAAACATTGAAGATGGATAATATAATAGCATAGAACAATAAAAAATTATAGATACGTTCGAGACGTATCACTTCGCCCCGAAAGTCTTCTCTTATTATTTTTCCGAGGTCAAAACCCCTCATATAGCAGAAGATTGGCACCGGAGACCAGTTGTGGGACCCATAAGGCATCAGGGTGCGCCTTGTTCCCTTGTGGACAACTGGTGCCCCCCTATGGTATTTTTTGCCTCAGTATTTTTTCTATATTCAATAAAAATTCGCAGTGAGGTTTCATGCCATTTGGAGCTCTGTAGAATAGGTATCTCTGTTGTAGCTTTTTGAGGTCCAAAATTCCAGCTATCGGTAATCTCCCTCTCCATGTAAATCTTGCAAATTAAGAGAGAAAAGACATTAGGATTGCATCACAAAGTGTAATAATGATAAAAAACATTATGCATATCAGTAGAAAAACATGATGCAAAATGATGTATCAGAAGTAAACTATAAAGGGAGCCGAACCCTTATCTATGTAGCCCGAGCCTCCTTTTATACTCATAAAGGGACACCAGAGTGGCTACAACACTTTGTTTACAGTGGCATACCTACCGCGTTAAATGTGGGATGTGTGGCGTCGTATCCCGTTGCTAGGCGTAGACGCACATCTTGTCGCAACAAGCTTTATCTACAATGCCCTTTTAGTGCGACTGAAAGGATCGAGAAGAGGTGTCTAGAGGGGGGTGAATAGACTTTCTACCAAGAAAAGTGGCAACTTTTAAGTTCTTCAAGTTTAGGTGGAGTTTAGCACAAGTTTAGGGACCACAATACATTTCTAGCAAGCATGCAAAGAGTATATGAGCAGCGGAAAGTAAAGCATGCAACTTGCAAGAAAGTAAAGGGATGGTATTGGAGTGTGCAAACGCAATTGGAGACACGGAGATTTTTGGTGTGGTTCTGATAGGTGGTGCTATCGTACATCCACGTTGATGGACACTTCAACCCACGAGGGGTAACGCCTGCGCGAGTCCACAGAGGGCTCCACCCACGAAGGGTCCACGAAGAAGCAAACTTGTCTATCCCATCATGGCCATCACCCACGAAGGACTTGCCTCACTAGGGTAGATCTTCATGAAGTAGGTGATCTCCTTGCCCTTACAAACTCCTTGGTTCAACTCCACGATCTTGACGGAGGCTCCCAAGTGACACCTAACCAATCTAGGAGACACCACTCTCCAAAATATAATAGATGGTGTGTTAATGATGAACTCCTTGCTCTTTGTGCTTCAAATTATAGTCTCCCCAACACTCAACTCTCTCTCATAGGATTGGATTTGCTGGAAACATGATTTGAGTGGAAAGCAACTTGGGGAAGGCTAGAGATCAAGATTTATGTGGTTGGAATGGAATATCTTGACCTCAACACATTAGTAGGTGGTTCTCTCTTAGAAAATGAATGCTGGAAGTGTAGGCATGTTTTGATGGCTTTTTCCACGAATGAAGAGAGGGTGGAGAGGTATATACAGCCTCCACACAAAATCTAACTGTTACACACAATTTACCAAACTCGGTGAGACCGAATCATAAAACTCGGTCAGACCAATTTAGTTCATAATGTGACCGTTAGGCATTTTGGTGGGACCGATATGATCAACTTGGTAGGATCGATGTGCTAGGGTTAGTGTAAACCCTTATCTCGGTTTGACCGATTACACAAACTCGGTGGGACTGATTTTGGTAATAAGCAAAACAGAGAGTTGGTCAAGCAAATTCGGTGGGACCGATTGCATATTCTCGGTGAGACCGAAATTATTGCAATAGGCAACAAAGAGTTTTCAAGCCCATCTTGGTGAGACCGAGATCCCATCGGTGATACCAAATTTATTAGGGTTTCTGGCAGTGGCTATGTCAAGTGAACTCAGTGGTGCCGGATAGATCAAATCGGTGGTGCTGAGTTTGACTTTTGGTTTGAGACATATGTGGATATGAGAAAGTGGTTGAGGGCTTTGGAGCATATCACTAAGCACTTTGAGCAAGTAAGCCATTAAGCAACACCTCATCCCCTTTTAATAGTATTGGCTTTCCTATGGACTCAATGTGATCTTGGATCACTGAAATAGAAAATGTAGAGTCCTGAGCTTTGAGCTTGAGCCAATCCTTTGTCCTTAGCATCTTGAAGGGGTTCCACATCCTCTTGTCCATGCCACTCCACTGTTGGACTTACCTGAAATGTACTAGATAAAAGTATTAGTCCAACAAGAGATATGTTGACATTAATTACCAAAATCACCCAGGGAGCACTTGTGCTTTCAATCTCCCCCTTTTTGGTAATTGATGACAACATACATCAAAGCTTTAGATAAAGATATAGAGAAAAGCGGGTAAAGCTTTGGAAGGACATGTAACATGCATAGGCTCCCCCTACATGTATGCAATCATGTAAATATGGAACATAAGAGCATGTGAGTGCGTAATCATGACAGAGCAAGCAATGAGTTACATGTATCTTGGCTATATGCATCAGAGCAAATGGTGTGAATATAGGAAATGTACCTTCATGCTCATGAGTCCTTCTTGCAAACAATATGTACCTCAGCAAGAGATCCTCATGCACATGAGTGTGATTCATATACTTAACTTGTGGTCTTGAGCTAGCTTTGGAACAGATGAACTTGAGTAAACAAGGTTAGACAACACAAAAACATCTACTAAACAGAGCAAGAGCAGCAAACCACAAGAGTACCAAGATTGGGGTGACATGTAGATAGTGAGTGCTAGGTACTCTATTTGAGTGTAGACATGTCCCCAAAGGTAAAGATATGCAATGAATTCGAAGATTTCCTTCCCTTATATGTCTTGCTCCCCCTAAATATTATATGGGATACTGGGAGAAGATAAGGAATAGAAGATCAGAGCAAAGCAATCACACAAACAACATGAACATGTCTTTCCCCTCTAAAGACATGCGACTTCTCTCCTCTTTGAATACCAAGCATCTAGGGTCTTTCTATGATGTGATTATTTATCTCTCTTTCCCCTTTTTGATATGATTAAGCTTTGATGTGAGCTCTCTCTCCCCCTTTAACATCAATTTCCAAGGGGTCTTCTGGAGTGTGAGTCAAAATAGGTTTGGTCCTTGAGTCACATAGCAAAGTAGCAGGGAAAGATAAGGTGCTGGTAGAGGATAAGAATCATCGAGTGGAGCTGGAACAAAATGTGCAGGATGCAAATGACAAAGTGTCTCCTCAGCAATTGAAATCGGTAACACCGAGTTGTTGTCTTCGGTGGCACCGAGGTGATTCGGTTTGACCGAAAGAGATAAAGCACTTGTCACCTCAGCTCACTAAGCAAATACGATCTCACAAGGATTTGCAGGGAATTAACTAAAGGATTTGCAATAAATAGGATGCAGGGAATGTAGAAAATAACAGAGAAAAGAAAAGAAGAGAAATCTAGATGAAGTTTTTTTTTGAAAGGGAAACTAGCATGCATGAGACAAATGCAAGGGCACAAAGAAACAACAGAGAACTTCATCTAGAATTGGTCGGCAACAAAGCCACCTATGTTAGATTATATTGACTTAGGAGTCAAGTGAAGACACTTGATCATAGGTCATACTCATCGTTTAAGCTCAAAAATGGGTTTGCCATTTTTCGATTAAGCATTTTGATGTATACACATCTTGTTGAGCTGCTTTGACCCATGACTTGGGGTAAAGCTTCTCTAAGATGGAATAACATACCTTGGGTGGTGGTGTTGATCTTGATCATGTAGTTGAACTTTGTGGGATGCTCAAGGTTGATGTAGTTCATTTGGAGCACCACTTGTAACTGGAGTTCATCTACCTACATGAATTAGTTTTGCAAGGAGGAGCACTTGTGTATCCAAAGTGTCAATCATGATATATGATACCAAAAGAAATTTGATATATATAAATTGTCAAAGGATATGTTTGAAGAGTTTCATGCTTCCTTGTCTTCAACCACCATATTGTAGAGACTTGGTGATGTAGAGATTGCTCAAGATATGAGTGAGTTGCAATCTCATAGATTTAGATTCATCCAAGTACCTACAAGGGTTAGATAACATGCAAGGGTGCAAATATATCCAAGACATATGATTCTCATCATAAGAGAAATATCAAGGATTAGTCAAAGTAAGGCTCATGCCTTGCATGTATCCAAATGGACTTCCTACTCTAAGTTTGAAGCATCAATGATGTTCAATTCACCTCTCAACCGGAAAAATACTTTCTCATCAAGCGATTTGGTGAATATATCCGCCAATTGCTTATCGGTACGAACATGCTTAAGTTCAATGTCTCCTTTAGCAACATGATCTCAAATGAAATGACGAAGAACCCCAATATGCTTAGTTCGAGAATGTTGCACGGAATTGTGAGCAATCTTAATAGCACTTTCATTGTCAGAAAGCAATGGAACATGTTTCACATATATCCCATAATCTTTAAGAGTTTGGGTCATCCAAAGTAATTGAGCACAACATGAACCGGCGGCAATGTGTTCCGCTTCGGCGGTGGATAAGGATACCGAGTTTTGTTTCTTGGGGGACCAAGACACAAGAGATCTTCCAAGAAATTGACAAGTACCTGAAGTGGACTTTCTATCGACCTTGTCTCCGGCATAGTCCGAATTGGAGTAGCCAACAAGATCAAAAGAAGACCTCTTTGGATACCAAATGCCAAAATTTGGTGTATGTATTAAGTATCTCACTATCCTTTTCACGGCCTTAAGATGACATTCTTTAGGGGTCGCTTGATATCGTGAGCACATGCACACACTTAGCATAATATTGGGACGGGAGGCACATAGTATGATAGCCTGGCTTATCAGGGATGATAGACTACTCATATCAATAAGGAATTCCTTCTTTTTTGGAAGCCCATTCAGATAGAACTCCAAAGTTAAGCGTGCTCAGCTTGGAGTAATTTCAAGATGGGTGACCGACCGGGAAGTTGCTCCCGCGTGCGCACGAGTGAGGACAAAGTGCGCAGAAAAGACTAGTATTGATCTCTGGGGCCAGTCTAGATCCCGACAGGAGTAACGACCACCGGCGGGTGTGTTCGGGGCGTTACAAGTTGGTATCAGAGCCGACCCTCGCGGTTACACAGATGGTTGCGGACAGGTGCGCGGTCATGTTGTTCATGACGTTTGTGACCCGTCGTGGCACACGGCATGGCACATGTACCGGACTGGATGCACAGACGTATGTGCCAAGAGGGAACGTTCCTGTGGCCCGACGAGGACGTCGGTTCCTCTGAGTGGGGGTGTATGTGATAACTTGGCTTATCAGGGATGATAGACTACTCATATCAATAAGGAATTCCTTCTTTTCCGGAAGCCCATTCAGACAGAACTCCAAAGTTAAGCGTGCTCAGCTTGGAGTAATTTCAGGATGGGTGACCGACCGGGAAGTTGCTCCCAGGTGCGCACGAGTGAGGACAAAGTGTGCAGAAAAGACTAGTATTGATCTCTGGGGCCAGTCTAGATCCTGCCAGGAGTAACGACCACCAGCGGGTGTGTCCGGGGTGTTACACATAGATATAACAATGAACCAATCATAGAGCGGTAAACCTTTTGATCAACGGGTTCACCATCTTTAGTCAAATCAAGATGTCCACTAGTAGGCATGGGTGTATTCATACCTTTGCATTCTTGCATATTGAACTTCTTGAATAAGTCCTTGGTGTACTTTCTTTGAGAGACAAAGGTACCTTCCTTAGTTTGCTTGATTTGCAAACCAAGAAAGAATTTGAGTTCACTCATCATGGACATCTCAAATTTCTCCGACATTAGCTTTCCAAACTTCTCACTAAAATGAGGGTTAGTTGAACCAAATATAATATCATCAACATAAATTTGGCACACAAATAATTCTCCATTAACCCTTTTAGTGAAGAGAGTAGAATCAATTTTTCCAATCTCAAAGCCTTTTTCAATAAGGAACTTGGTCAAGCATTTATACCACGCTCTAGGAGCTTGTTTGACACCATAAAGAGCTTTGGTGAAGTTTGTACACATGATCGGGTTTCTTAGGGTTAATAAAGCCAGGAGGTTGTTTAACATAAACTTCCTCCTCAATTTCACCATTTAGAAAAGCACTTTTAATGTCCATTTGGTACAAGGTGATATCATGGTGATTAGCATAGGCAAGTAATATGTGAATGGACTCAAGTCTAGCAATGGGGGCATATGTCTCACCATAGTCCATACCTTCGACTTGAGTGTAGCCTTGGGCGACAAGACGTGCTTTGTTGCGAACTACTTGTCCATCTTCATCTTGCTTGTTGTGAAACACCCATTTAGTACCGATGATGTTATGGTTGTTGTCGGGCTTCTCGACCAATGTCCACACTTGGTTCCTCTCAAAGTTGTGTAGCTCTTCATGCATGGCATTTATCCAATCCGGATCTTCCAACGCTTCTTCAACCTTCATGGGTTCAATGCTAGAGATGAATGAATAATGTTCACAAAAATTAGCCAAACGAGTTTTGGAGTGAGATTCTCCCGGTTTGGATATCATTGTAGATTTGCTCGACGGGATGGTCTCTGGCGACTCTTGCTCGAACTCGTGAGAGATTTTGTTTTGGTCGGGGTGGAACATCTTACTCATCATCGTGTTCTTCTTCTTGGCCTTCTTCATTGTTGACGTTGTCGTTCTCTTGTCGTGGTGGAAAAGGAGGTTCATGAGGTTCATCTTGGTGTACTTCCTCGTTTTCTTCATCTTGGTGTGTCCCACTTGTGGATGCTTCCATATCAACTCTTGGTTCACCTTGTCGTGAGGTAGAAGCTTCCACTTGAACGGACGAGGTACTCTCCTTCACCTACATTGGACGGATCTTGCCAATACACAAGCCTTGGATTGCTTCTGAAGGGTCTTTGTCTCCTACATCAATTGGCAATTGCTCTACTTGCGAGCCGTTAGATTCATCAAACTTCACATCTACCGTCTCTTCAACCTTTCAGGGTGAAATTGTTGTAGACACGGTAAGTGTGAGAGTTTGAGCCATAACCAAGTAGGAAACCTTCATGACATTTGGGAGCAAATTTAGAACGACGATGCTTATCAAGAATGTAGCACTTTGAGCCGAATACTCGAAAGTATCCAACTTGGGGTTTGTTACCGGTGAGGGGTTCGTATGCCGTCTTGCCGAGTAGCTTGTGAAGATACAAGCGATTTGTTGCATGACAAGCTGTCTCAACCACTTCTGCCCAAAAGTGTTTCGGCGTCTTGTATTCATCAAGCATCGTTATCGCCATTTCGATGAGCGTCCGGTTCTTCCTCTCAACAACTCCATTTTGTTGAGGTGTGTACGTAGCCTAGAACTCATGTCCACATTGGCGTTCTTGAACTCCGTTCTGTTGTCCCTACGGACCTTCTTGATCTTCACTTCAAATTGATTTTGGGCCTTCCTAGCGAAGTTTTTGAAGATCTTTTGAACCTGCGATTTATCATCAAGAAAGAACACCCACGTAAATCTTGAAAAATCATTGACTATAACTAGACCAAATGAGTTTCCACCGAGACTTTTGTATGCATTGGGACCAAAGAGATCCATATGAAGTAGCTCGAGCGGTCTTCTCGTGGTCATGATATTCTTCATGGGGTGGCTTCCTCCAACCTATTTTCCTGCTTGGCAAGCACTGCAAAGTCTATCCTTATCAAATATGACATCTTTAACACCAAGGATATGACCACCTTTAATAAGCTTGTCAAGGTTTCGCATGCCCACATGACCTAACCTTCTATGCCACAACCAACCTTTAGAGGATTTAGCAATTAAGCAAGTTCTAGGTTGAGCCTTTTTAGTGAAGTCAACAATGTATAGATCACCTCTACGTATACCGGTAAATACCATTTTATGATTATCTCTTCGAAACACTTGGCAATCTACTTTAGTAAATAGGACATTGAAACCGAAATCAGCAAGTCTAGATACTGAAAGTAAATTATAGCCAAGAGATTCAACGAGCATGACATTTTGTATGGAGCTATCATGTGAGATGACCACCTTACCGAGGCCAACCACCTTACCCTTTGAGTTATCACCAAAAGTGACATACTTTCGAGGGTCGTCGTTTTCAACAAGCTCACAAAACATATCTTTATCTCCGGTCATGTGATCGGTACATCCACTACCAAGGACCCATTCCTTTCATCGTGCCATGTAGCCACGAAGATTAGCCATAAGACCAAAGTGTCTCATTGCATCATCAAGATCATAGTCACTATCATCATCCTCATCATAGTATCCATGTTCAACATCGTCACGTGATGGGTCAATTCCTAGAGAGAGTGATTCATTAGATAAATGATCATGACAATAATCATCTTTATGAAATCTAATGGCTTCGGAGACAATATTGCTAATGATTCCAACATCTCCTTTGGCTCACATAAGGTCAAGAAGCTCAAACAGACTATCATCAAACTTAGGATCACTAGTACTCATTTTATTCAAGGCAATTGACTTATGAAGAATGTCATCTAGATTTTGTGAGGAATAGTTTGGAAATCTTTCCTCAAGAAATCTCCATATAGTATAAGCACAATCAAGAGTAGGCAAGTGACCAATCAAATTTCTAGGCAATCCTCTAATGATAAGATTAATAGTTCTAAGATTGTGAATCATGTGAAGATCCTCATCGGGAGTGGGATGCAAAGGATCAACAAGGCGAGCACAAGGGTTGGTAATATACTTGCTCAATTGATATTCATTGAAAATCTCAATCATCTCATTTTTCCACTCATGAAAATACTGTCCATCAAGTATAGACACTCTATTTATAAGACTCCCCAACGTAGACTCATCCATCTTCCTCCAATGGTGATTAAACCAAAGCAATGGAGACCAAAGCGCTGATACCAATTGAAAGGATCGAGGCGAGGTGTCTAGAGGAGGGTGAATAGACTTTCTACCAAGAAAAGTGGCAATTTTTAAGTTCTTCAAGTTGAGGTAGAGTTTAGCACAAGTTTAAGGATCACAATACATTTCTAGCAGGCATGCAAAGAGTATATGAGCAGCGGAAAGTAGGCGATCTTCACAATCTTGACGGAGGCTCCCAAGTGACACCTAACCAATCTAGGAGACACCACTCTCCAAAAGGTAATAGATGGTGTGTTGATGATGAACTCCTTGCTCTTTGTGCTTCAAATTATAGTCTCCCCGGCACTCAACTCCCTCTCATAGGATTGGATTTGGTGGAAAGATGATTTGAGTGGAAAGCAACTTGGGGAAGGCTAGAGATCAAGATTTATGTGGTTGGAATGGAATATCTTAACCTCAACACATGAGTAGGTGGTTCTCTCTCAGAAAATTAATGCTGGAAGTGTAGGCATGTTCTGATGGCTTTTTCCATGAATGAAGAGAGGGTGGAGGGGTATATATAGCCTCCACACAAAATCTAACCATTACACACAATTTACCAAACTCGGTGAGACCGAATCATAAAACTCGGTCAGACCGATTTAGTTCATAATGTGGCCGTTAGGCATTTCGGTGGGACCGATATCATCAACTCGGTAGGACCGATGTGCTAGGGTTAGAGTAAAACCTTATCTCGGTTTGACCGATTACACAAACTCGGTGGGACCGATTCTGGTAATAAGCAAAACAGAGAGTTGGTCAAGCAAACTCGGTGGGACCGATTGCATATTATTGGTGAGACCGAAATTTTTGCAATAGGCAACAGAGTGTTTGCAAGCCCATCTCGGTGAGACCGAGATCCCATTGGTGATACGGAATTGATTAGGGTTTCTGGCAGTGGCTATGTCAAGTGAACTCAGTGGCGCCGGATAGATCAAATCGGTGGGGCCGAGTTTGACTTTTAGTTTGAGACATATGTGGATATGAGAAAGTGGTTGAGGGCTTTGGAGCATATCACTAAGCACTTTGAGCAAGCAAGCCATTAAGCAACACCTCATCCCCTTTTAATATTATTGGCTTTCCTATGGACTCAATGTGATCTTGGATCACTGAAATAGAAAATGTAGAGTCCTCAGCTTTGAGCTTGAGCCAATCCTTTGTCCTTAGCATCTTGAAGGGGTTCCACATCCTCTTGTCCATGCCACTCCACTGTTGGACTTATTTGAAATGTACTAGATAAAAGTATTAGTCCAACAAGAGATATGTTGACATTAATTACCAAAATCACCCAGGGAGCACTTGTGCTTTCAGCGACACATCACAAATGAGGTGTCACGCGAATGGTATAAGGGGTGGTGAGTATGCGTGCATGACACCTAATCTAGTAGGAGGCGTCCTCTCCACTTGACAGCTCGATCCATGTCATTGTATACCTCTAGAGGTCTGCTTGTAGCCTTGCCATTGCAGCTCTATGCCTATCAGCCTTGCTTCCGATGTTAATCGGCCACTGATGGAGTGCCGACGCTGAATGATTCGTTGCCGGGAGGCAACTTCCTTCTAAAGTAATCTTGCCTTTGACAGTGTCAATGGTGTCAGAAGACTCTTCCTCAAGGGTGATGATCTTGTCGGTGAGTGTCTTCACAAAGATCTACATCTTGAGGGTCTCACAAAGATCTGCATCTTTAGGTTAAGTCCTAACAAAAATCTGCGTGCCACCTCAGAAGAGGCATATATGTGCCTTGCCGCGGAATAATTGTTACTGCCCCACCAATCAAGACTGCCATGGCCCACGCTTGACGGGTATGTGAGACCCTGGTCTTCACGGGACCGGCACAACCCCATAAGAATAGATATAAAATTTTGATACATGGCATTACTCACACATACCAAATCTTATCCATGATGAAAACACTATATACACACACAGATTTGAATCTTGATGCAGAGTCACGACTCACAATCTACTTGCCCCTGCCACTGCGGGCCACAAATCCTCTCCTATGAAGAAGCAGTCTCTAGAGCTTCCTGGTTCCTCGAGTACCCGTTGGATGCTTCAGTGACACAAGCCATTGCGTATTAGGAGTGTTTCCCATAAAACAAAGATCAAGAAGATGATGGCCACTGGTGGATTTATTATTTTTGAGGCAAGGGGCAACTAGTGGATGAAAAAGTTAGGCAACGTATGTCTCGCTTATAGCGAGACCTAGCATGCTCTCGCGTCACATGCCTCACTTAACGGGCCGGCCCAGGCGCGCAGGAGGCCACAACCTCATTTTTCCCCATGTTTTTTGTTTTTGCTTTTCTCTCTTTTTTTTCTTTTGCTTATGCTTACAATATTCTAAATAAATATATTACAAAAAAATCTTTACATGAAATATAAAAAAACAATTTACATAAAACACGTCTAGCAACCCAGGCTCTCTTGATTAAATGGCAACTTTCTGTCCAAAGGAAGTCTCAAGTCTCAGTTTTCCTCTTTAGAGACACGCGAAAGAGACATAACTACAAATGAAATAGGGTCCTCCCATTTGGGCAAATGTGGTTGTACGGTTGGGATCGGTTCCTTGCCATCATAAATTGGCCAGTCAAAGGGATTGAATTATAATTACTTAGCTTAGAAGTAAAACTAACTTTATTCATGCCCGTGGATCTAGAACAATTCACTAGTGCTATTTCCTCGAAGTGGTGTCATCTATTTTATTCGGGTTCATGTTACCAAAATAAATTATTGGTTTCAAAGTAATTGCTAAAACAAGTGTAACTAAAACATTTAAGTTAAACTCTAGCATTGCTTCACTGGTGCAACACTACTAAGCTCCACTCAAACAAAATATTTATGCAAAACAAGCCAAGTAAATAAAAGGCAAAAATAACCAAGAATATGCAAGTCGGAACCCATGGCCTTGCATTTGCCATCAAGCAATTGGATGTAGTGGCTTGCCTTGTTCAAGAGGAGGGTCAAAAAAAACCTCGTCTTCACCTCCTAAATTATGCCTCTTTGAAAATAATTTTCAAAGCCTTTTAAATAAAGAGAGGAGCAATAAAACTCTCTCCAGGAATTCTAGACAAGTCAAGCAAACCTCAACCTTTGCCACAAAAGCGGAATTAAATAACAAAAATAATGCAAAAAGAATCAATTGAATTGAACTTATAGTTTAGGAGTTATTCCTAGTAAAAGTTGGGCCAACCGAACTATTTAAACTGATTTTAAAATAACTTAGGAAAAATCTCAGAGCGGTCCACCTCAAAGGCGTATTTTCATAATACGCCTTGGCCAATGATACGTCCATTCTACATCGTGTTTTCCTACTGTTGTTTATAATGTTTTTGATTAATATAATACTTTGTGCAGCAATTTTAATGCCTTTTCTCTCTTAATTTGCAAGATTTACATGAAGAGGGAGATTGCCGGCAGCTGAAATTATGTACCTGAAAAAGCTACGTCAGAGATACCTATTCTGCACATCTCCAAATGAACAGAAATTTCATGAAGAATTGTTTTGGAATAAAAAATACTGGAAGAAAGAAATACCAGAGGAGGCCACCCAGGTGCCCACAAGGAACTCGCCCCCCCCCCCCCCCGGGTGCGCCCTGATGGCTTGTGGGGCCCCTGGCCAGCCTTCGATGCCCATCTTATGGTATATATTCCCATTTGCCCTAGAAAAAAAATAAGGAGAGGACTTTTGGGATGGAGCGCCGTTGTCTCGAGGCGGAACTTGGGCAGGAGCGATTTGTCTCTTCGGTGGAGCGATTTCGCCGGGGACACTTCCCTCCCAGAGGGAGAAATCGAAGCCATTGTCATCACCAACAACCCTCTCATCTTGGAAGGACCAATCTTCATCAACATCTTCACCAGTATCATCTCATCTCAAACCCTAGTTCATCTCTTGTATTCAATCTTTGTCTCCAAACCTCAGATTGGTAATTGTGGGTTGCTAGTAGTGTTGATTACATCTTGTAGTTGATGCTGGTTGGTCTATTTGGTGGAAGATTATATATTCAGATCCTTGATGCTATTGAATACCCCTCTGATCTTGGACATGATTATGATTTGTGGGTAGTTAATTTTGTTCATGAGGACATGGGAGAAGTCATGTCATAAGTAAACATGTGAATTCGGTATTCGTTTGATATTTTGATGATATGTATGTTGTTGTTTCCCTTAGTGGTGTTATGTGAACGTCGACTACATGACACTTCACCATATTTGAGCCTAAGGGAATGCATTATGGAGCAGTAATTAGATGATGGGTTGCTAGAGCGACATATGTTCAAACCTTAGTTTATGTGCTATTCCGCAAGGGGCTGATTTGGATCCATATGTTTCATGCTATGGTTAGATTTATCTTAATTCCTCTTTCGTAGTTGCGGATGCTTGCGAGAGGGTTAATCATAAGTGGGAGGCTTGTTCAAGTAAGAACAACACCCAAGCACCGGTCCACCCACATATCAAATTATCAAAGTAACGAACACGAATCAAACAAACATGATGATAGTGACTAGATGAAATTCCCATGTGTCCTAAAGAGCGTTTTACTTGCTATGAGAGAAAGTTCTGGCATGTCCTTTGCTACAAAAAAGGATTGGGCTACCTTGCTGCACTTTAGTTACTGTTGTTACTTATTGCTCGTTACAAATTACCTTGCCACCAAACTATCTGTTACCGATAATTTCAGTGCTTGCAGAAAATACCTTGCTGAAAATCACTTGTCATTTTCTTCTGCTCCTCGTTGAGTTTGACACTCTTACTTATTGAAAGGACTACGATTGATCCCCTATACTTGTGGGTCATCAGCCAGCGTACCGCTTCGGGCCTTAAGTGAGTCACTCACGGGTGGGGGGCACCCGTCAGGTTTTCTTTTAAGATGCCGGCCCGGTGGTTCTCTGGCGACAGGAGGGCTTAGGGCCTCGAGTGGGTTGGCCCACGAGGATGGCAGCTCTCCAATGATCATTCTCGTACTCGTGGCTTCTACGGAGGCGGTTGGGCGGTGTCACTTTCTTCTGCGCGGGCGACGATGGTCTTCGGGCGAGGATGAACTCCAGTGAGGATGCTCTAATTGGGTTGGCTAAGGGTGTGGGCGAGGTCAGTAGGTTGTGGTGAATCTACTAGCAGTGAAGGTTGGGCTCGAGGAGCCGTGGGTGGGGCTGCCGATGGAGAGGTTCGAGTGGTCGAGCTCAGCCTGATTGGCTGGCTAGAGGCTGCAGTGGGAAGTCTTAGAGAGCGTGTGGTATCTAAGGAGAGGAGTGGAGGTGGTGTGAGATGTTTGGAGGGCTCAAGTGACCTTTTATAGGCCGGGAGGGGTTGTCGGGGCCATGGCACCGCCGCGTTCGGTGGTGACGGCCAGCCAGGTCTGCGCCGGCCTACGACTAGCTTGGCCGGGGCTCGGGTTGGTCCAAGTGGTCAAATGGAAGGAGCCAAACCTCCTTTGCATTGGCTTACGCTCCGCGACATTGCTAGGGTCATGGTCGAACAGTGGTCGGAGCCACGGCCACGCTCAGGGGAGGGCCTGACCGGAGTGACGTTGGCTGGACGCAGGGTGCGGTAGGAGTGTCCGAGGGTAGGCTGCGTGTGGCGCTGGTGGCCGGGGACGCGATGTAGGACTGAGCATTTGAAAAATCTTAATCAAGCAGTTGACTTTTTTTGTTAAATAACCATTTAAAAGATCTTAATCAAGCAGTTGAAAAAATGTTAAACAAGTATTTTAAAAATGTTATGCAAGCATTTGGAAATTGTTAAATGGGAGTAGAAAATGTTGATTATGTATTAAAAAATTATCAGGCTTGTATTTGAAAAAAAATATTAATCAAGCATTTGAAAATGTTAAAATGTGTATAGAAAATTATTTGACCACCTATTCAGAAAATGCTAATCTTGTATCTGAAAATTATTAATCAAGCATTTGAAAAAACCTTTAAATTGTGTATACAAAAAATGTTGACCATGTACTAAAAAAAGTTAACATGGCATTTAAAAAATACTAAATGTGTATAAAGAAAATGTTCCTCATGTATACTAAAAATATACAATGTGTGTGAAAAAAGTTGATCATGTATTGATTAAATGTTAATAAAGCATTTAAAATTTTAAAAATGTATTTGAAAAATGTTAGACAAGCATTTGAATTTTCCTAATGTGTATAGAGAAAATGTTGACCTTGTATCAAATAAATGTAAATCTTGTGTTATGCATAATGTTAATCAAGCATTGAAAATGTCCAAATGAGTATAGAAAAATGTTGACCATGTAATCTAAAAATGGTAATTTTGTATTTAAAAAAATGTTAATCAAGCATTTGAAAATCTTAAAATGTCTACATAAAAATGTTGACCATGTATGAAAAAATATGAAACAAATATTTGAAAAATATTAAACATGTGTTAAAAAATATTATTGACATATAAGGAAAATGTATGATGAAAACTAAAAGAAACAAAGGAAAAAACATGAAAAACCCAAAAGAAACAAAATAACAACCAAGGAAACAAGTGCAAAAAGAATGGAAGACACTCAAAACCGATACAAAAGCATAGAAAAACAAAAAAAACATTGAAAACCGTTGGAAACTAGGAAAGAAACAAAAATCCAAAGAAAAAATGGAGGAAATGAGAAAGAAAATAAAAATATTAAGGAACAGGAGAAAAAAGGTGCAAGAAAGAAAGGAAAACGAAGAAAACATAAACCCAGAAAAAACTAGAAAAGAAACAAAAAACTTAGAAAAAATAGAAAAACCATGAAAACCAAGAAAGAAATGAAGAAGACGGCTGAAATCAAAGAAAAACAAAAACGGAGAAAATCCATTGACGAAATAAAAGAAAACAAAAGTAAGAAAAGAAAAAGGAAAAAAGAAAAAATATCAGAGAAACTAGTGTGAACGTGATTGTCTCGGTCGAAACCAGATCGACGAAAACATTCCAGGCGAAACTGGGTTGGTCCAATGGTTGGGGGAAAGCTTTCAGGCGAGGGCAATATCACGCGGCAAAAGTCTACGAGAGAGTTCCCGGATTTGGGCAAGCAAGCCTAAGAAGCTCAATTGATTTTGGGCCGAATTGGGACTGGTAGGCCTTGTGAATTCGGGCATGTGACTCTCATCATATTGCTTTCCTTATGCTAGCACTGGTTTTGTTGTTGAGATAAAAGAGTTCATGCATGCTTATATATAGTTTAATCATATTTATAAAAAAAAATCAACATCTACAATACTAAAGTCATACATTATGAAAATTAAATTCATGACACATTTAATGATATTAATTTTGTATTATGAATGTTAATTTTTTTTCTATAAAGTTGATCAAAGTTTACAAAGGTTGACTTCAGGCGAATCTTATATGTGGAGTAAAAAGTACCGGAGGGAGTACTTTCTATTTTTGATAGCTTAATGAGGATGTGTAGTGTATGAACGAGTTAATTTATTCATTCTATTTTACATTCAAAATTCACTTCCCGTACACAAATATTAGATGTATTGAATATTTTAGTATAAACTACATGTAAACTGAAATGAGTGAACAAGCACATTAAAAATGCCAGAGGATCTTATATTTATGAACAAGGTATGTTGTTAACTACTACCTTTGTCCTGGTTTATTGGTCCCCATTGTAATTTGTGCCAAATTTTAACAATAAATTTAACTAATAAAATGTTTTTGCATTTCATAAAAAAATATATCATTGAAAACTATTTTTAAATATGAATCCAACGATATAATTTTTGTTGACTGTACTAATATTTTGTCAGTTAAAAATTTGATCAAAATTTAGCACAAAATTTAAAGGGGACTAATAAACCAGAAAGGAGATAATACAATAGTATAAAGGTAGTTTCAGTTTCCTAGACCATTCTCAAATTCTGACATTGAAGACCGGTATGACAACAGCGTCAAAACTGAAATAGAAGACCTGAAAAACGAGAGGAGGAAAAAGCTACACAAATCCCATAAAGCTTGGCGCTACGATGAAGTCATTTTCCCTAGCCAACTTCCCTTTGTCATCTTGCAAACGGCCCAGAGCTTGTCCACATCTCCACCCTCCCATCCACAAGAAGGCCCAACCCAAGCTTTCAGGAGCCCCACCTGTCAGTAACCCACCTCAACCCTAGAACCGCCATTCCTTTACCTCCAACTTGACCCCACACGTCATCCACCCATCTACGCCCGAATATATATACACCCAGCTGGGCCTAAGCCCACCACGCGCCCCTTCCCCTCTCCAACCTCCCAAAAATAAAGGAGAAAACAGAGAGAGAGAGAAACGCGAAACCCCAAATCGATGGCCGCCGCCGCCCTCCTCCGCCGCTCGCCGGCGGCGCGCGCCCTCCTTTCGCCGGCCCTCTCCTCCCGCCTTGTCGCCTCCAAGCCCCACTCCTCATCCCCCGCGCCGCCGCCGCCCTCGTCCAAGCCCGCCAGCACCAAGACCTTCTCGATCTACCGCTGGGACCCGGACTCCCCGTCGACCAAGCCCCACCTCAAGGACTACAAGGTGGACCTCTCCGACTGCGGCCCCATGGTGCTCGACGCGCTGCTCAAGATCAAGAACGAGCAGGACCCGTCCCTCACCTTCCGCCGGAGCTGCCGCGAGGGCATCTGCGGCAGCTGCGCCATGAACATCGACGGCGACAACGGGCTGGCCTGCCTCACCAAGATCTCCTCGGAGGCGGCCGGGGCCTCCACGATCTCGCCGCTCCCCCACATGTTCGTCGTCAAGGACCTCGTCGTCGACATGACCAACTTCTACAACCAGTACAAGAGCGTGGAGCCGTGGCTCAAGCGCAAGGACCCGCCAGCGGCCGGAGGGAAAGAGATCTACCAGTCCAAGGCCGACCGCGCCAAGCTCGATGGCATGTACGAGTGCATCCTCTGCGCCTGCTGCTCCACATCCTGCCCGTCCTACTGGTGGAACCCAGAGGAGTATCTCGGCCCCGCCGCGCTGCTCCATGCCAACAGGTATACCCGCACCTTCCTCATAGGCTTTTAATATCGTGAATTGTGATGATATGCTTGAGTATGTTGCGTCTGTGTGCTGGATCTACTCGATAACTGAATGACATGTGATTGAACGGTTGGTGTGTCATGCTGTGAAATGGTTGTGTGATGATACGTAGGGTGGTTTTATCTCGCTTAGGTAATTAGGTGTGCAACTAAGTGCGTTTTATCTAGGATAAGGGTTCGCTGGTCTGTTGTGGAGCTGAATTATTTGGTCCATTTATGCAATGGCCATCTGTTACCGCTGGGGAAGCAGTGTAGATGATCGTTTGGTGGATAGTGTGAAATGCCCGTTTGGTTGAAGATTGCCTTTACATTTTAGGGCATCAGTGATTGTCTGTTATGCTTTTGCTAGCCCCCCAGCGAAGCGGTGTAGATGATTGTTTGGAGGATAGTGTGAAATGCCCGCTTGGTTGAAGATTGCCTATACATATTAGGCATCAGTGATTGTTTGTATATTTTTTGGGTCGATTTATGCAATGATCATCTGTTACTTTTTGGCTAGCCCCCCGGTGAAGCGGTGTAGATGATCATTTAGTGGATAGTGTGAAATTTCTGTTTGGTTGAAGACTGATAAATATAAGGCCTTTTAGAGACTTCAGTATGGACTACATACGCATGTATATAGACATATTTTAGAGTGTAGATTCACTCATTTTGCTCCGTATGTAGTCCATATTGGAATCTCTAAAAGGTCTTATATTTATGAACGGAGGGAGCACATTTTAGGGCATGAGTGACTGCTTGTATTCTCTTTTATCTGTTCTTTTGCTGATTGATTTGGAAGTTGATGCCACCTCTGGAAATAATCATTAGTCTGTAGTTTTTGTAGTCTGCTTCACTGAGTCTTTTTCCTTAGTCTGATTCTTGATGACATCGGAAGTCCTAGTTTAGCTCCCCCCCCCCCCCCCCAGTAGCCTGATTATTGACGAGACCTTGATTTGTAAGTTACTTTTTATTTGTGTGGTGGCCTCTCTTTCAGTAGAGAGCATGCTAGTTTCCCCTTTACCAGCAAATTATGGTTATGTTCTACCAAAATTAAAATGATAATTGTCTAATATATTTAATGCCTTTTTGCTGTAAGCTTTAGGATGTTGTTAAGTCCATGACACGTTCGCCCGTTCACCCTTTTTAGGCTTCCGGATTGGGGGACGGTAATGAAACTGAAACCCAGCATGCTTCCGCTGTGGGGGACGCTAATGAAACCAAAACCCAGCATGTTCATGCACGTCCAAGCTCGAGGATACCATGGGGTCTCAGTCTCAGAGAAGAGAAACTTGCGGGATCACAAACGTAGAATTCTTGCAGCAAAATATGAGCTGAGAGGAAAGCTTTATAAGGCTGTCTGTAGGGACCCTGAACTTCCATCAGATATGCGGGATAAGTTTCGCTATAAGTTGTCCAAGCTGCCAAGGAATAGTAACATGACACGTCTTAGAAACCGCTGTATTTTCACGGGCCGCTCTCGTGGTGTCTACCAGAAATTCCGCATGTCCCGTATCGTGTTCCGCACCTTGGCAAATAAGGGTGAACTGATGGGTGTTAAGAAAGCGTCTTGGTAGATGTTAAGAGCTGGGTAGAACAAAGAACTAGCTCTTCAGTAGTCTAGCAAAATAAGGTTGCCCTCTTTCAGTGTTTGATTCCTGAAACTATCTGTCAAGCTTTGTTTTGCCAGCAAACGGCATGGTTTTCTCTTTGTTTAGTTGAAGCAGTGTAATGTACTGTTTTTCATGCTATTCAGCATTTATGAAGCTAAAGATTCTATTGTTCAAGGTTTCTAAAAGCTGGCTGTTTGATTCAGTATTTATCTGATCTGACTTTATTTGTTGTGTGCACTGAGATTTTATATCTGATCCTCTGTTATATCATATTGTAATTAAGCTTGCCTGTTGACTGTTATAACCAGTAAAGGCTATAGTGGAAGTGCCACCATGTGCCTGTCTAACTTATATCATCTAAAACATGATATGATATAAGGCACATGAAAATTTGAATATCTTTTTTTTGGCTAATAATTGCAAGAAACCTGAAACATAAATCAGATATGTTGGGTTTCTTGGTCGTTTGTCACTTGTGCAAGCAAGTGTTTGAAATGCCTTCAGCCCTTTGCCTCCGC
This sequence comes from Triticum timopheevii, assembly GCA_963921465.1. Taxonomy (NCBI): domain Eukaryota; kingdom Viridiplantae; phylum Streptophyta; class Magnoliopsida; order Poales; family Poaceae; genus Triticum; species Triticum timopheevii. The sequence continues at coordinate 423,085,497 of OY997274.1, forward strand.
ATTGGGCTGACGGCTGTAGTGTCCGAGAGATATAAACACATTCGTCCTTCCAGGTGGATCCAAGACAGCCGTGATGAGTTCACAAAGGAGCGCCTTGACTCCATCAACGACGAGTTCAAGCTGTACCGCTGTCACACCATCAAGAACTGCACGCATGCCTGCCCCAAGGGACTCAACCCGGCCAAGCAGATCGATACAATAAAGAAGTTGCAGCTCGGAGCCTGAGTGAGGTCTACTACCCCGTGGAGATGTCGAAAGTTGTAATCAGCCTGGCATTTGGTTTGTTTTGGCTCCGTGGTGACGAATAATGGCTGGAAACGCAGGATATTCCCCGCTTGACGATTCCGTGTAGGGCGTGAATAATTGCTACCAGATTTTATTCTTTTCGTGCTGTATCTAGTTTGGTGGTTCACCGTTGATCATCTTTTGATGTCCATGCATCAAGTAATTCATAAACTTTTGAATTGTTACCAACTTTTGGATGTTGCATATGTGTTGTCTGCTTCCTTTGTCTCAGGAACATAAGCAATTACAGTGTTACAGAGTTTACCTCGTCGGCACAGCTTAGCGCACCCTCCCATCGCTCACCACTCGCGTTGCCTGCCAATACAGAGGCAAGGGGGAAAGCGGTGGACTGGGCTTGTTGTCGGCGTTAGACGAAGAGGAAAGCAGTAAATACCTAGCGACGTTTCAATCCAGGTGATCTCCGATCTTGTCTTTTCTTAGACGAATAGGATCTTGTCGTCGTTTGGTACCATAGGGCATTCTAGAGTACACTTATATTCCTAGCGCGAGATATCTCAATTTCCCATTCATTTCACCACCCTACAGTCCTACTCCACTTCCTCTCATCATCAAAGTCTCCATGTAAATCGTGTGGTCCCCACGTCGTTGCTCCCACAGCCAATGGCATTGCAAGTTGCAGGCCGCGAGATAAGCTTTCAAACCTCGATCGCACACTCGCCGCACAAGATAAGCTAGCCACATCGTTCCTTCTAGAAACGCAGCGGGAGGGCATTGCATTACACACTCGCGCACCTCACAGCACCCCTCCATCCACTTTTTGCCAGCGCGAGAGCTTCTTGCGAGGGAGAAGGTAGCGAGCAACCAGGGAGCTAGGCGTCAATGGCGACCATAGCCACGATGACCATGCTCAAGCCCGCCAAGATCACGGCCAGGTCGGCGCCGTCGTCCCCGTCGTCCAGCGCCAAGGTGGTGTCGCCGAGCATCTCGCTGCGCAGCCTGCAGAAGAACGCGTCCAAGAAGGGAGCCCTGAACGTGTCGCCGGCGGCCGCGGCCATGGCGAGCGCCTTCTTCACCTCGCTGGCCTCGTCGGACGCGGCGATGGCGTCGCAGCGGATCGCGGACGTGGCGGCGGTGGCGCCCGCGGACGACAACCGGGGCCTGCTGCTGCTCTTCGTAGTGGCGCCCGCCCTCGGGTGGGTGCTCTACAACATCCTCCAGCCGGCGCTGAACCAGCTCAACAAGATGCGGTCCGAGAAGGCGCTCGTCGCCGGGCTCGGCATCGGCGCCGCTGCGGCCGCCGGCCTGGCCGCCGTGCCGGAGCCGGCCTCCGCCGCCGTGCAGGAGCTCGCCGCGCTGGCGGCGGTAGCGCCCGCCGACGACAACCGGGGCCTGCTGCTGCTCTTCGTGGTGGCGCCCGCCCTCGGATGGGTGCTCTACAACATCCTGCAGCCGGCGCTGAACCAGCTCAACAAAATGCGGTCCAACTGAGCGTCGTCGTCGTCGTGGCGTCGCATGCGGTTCGGCCGAGTGGGTTCGTATGTGTGTGTTCGTCTATTAAGAGTCGTGGTAGTAGCGTGGAACGTGGTGTGAGTGCCCGCTTGCATACCCTCTAATCTTGTTCCTTCCATTGATCAAATGCAGTACAGCTCTTCTTGTTTTCTCTTCTGCTACGTTCAGTCCAATGTTCTCTTGTGCTACGTTGCATGCTGGATTGGGTTTCTAGGGCAACTCTAATCAATCTGTAAAAATAAAGGAGGATCCTTAGCCAAGCGTTTTTTACTTCAGATTTGGCCAGTCCTAGCCGATCCGCAATATATAACGGAGTAAAGTTACTTTTTTGGTTTATGCATTTCGTTGTACATCGTCATGCGTGTCTGCGGCGATGCTGACCATGCCGGAAACGCCGGCGTCCGCCATCGTGCTCATGCTCGGCGAGGATGGAGGGCGGCGTTGGGGTCGCTGTAGGGCCACCCATAGAAGTCCTCGGCCATCGCCCATGCACGTCTTCCTGGCCGCGTTCCTGCCGGCCGCCGCGGTGGTTCTGTACCTCATGATGCAGCCGCGCTCCGTGTACCTTACGCTTGCTTTCACACCAAGCCCAGCCACCGCGTCCCCTTCGGCACATTCCTCGAGCACGCCAAGCTTGTCACCTTCATTGAGGGGGGCTCCATTGACGAGCGCAGCGTCCGTTTCATGACGTGGCTGCTGGAGCGGTCCGGGCTCAGGAAGGAGATGTGCCTGTCTCGGGTGCACCACTTCATCCCGTCGTACCGGAACTTGGAGGCCTCGCGCGAGGAGGTGGAGCTCGTCATCTTCTCCGCCATTAACGATCTGCTTGCCAAGACGGGCATCAGCCCCGACGGCATTGACTTCCTCATCGTCAATTGCAGCCTCTTCGCGCCCATCCCATTCTTCACCAACATGATCATCGACAAGTACAAGATGAGCAGTGACATCTGCAAGGTGCACCTCTCCGGGATGGTGTGCAATGCGGGGCTGGTCGTTAGGTTGAATTCTTCGTCTACGAGGTCATCGGCGAGGTCGATGACGAGGCCGGAGGTTGCCACCATCGATAAGGGAGCTTCACGTGAGTCGCCGGCCGGCCACAAGAAGACCTTTACGTGAAGAGAATTTATCATCGGCTGCCGTCAGCCGAAGTATATTTAAGGATTTGATAGGCGTAAGAAAGGAAAACCGACTAGATGCGGCGTAAGAATGGAAAACCGAATTTATCCTCCCTTACGACCGGATAGAGGATCGATTGAATTACCCTTAGAAGGTGCTTTGACTATAGGCACGACGTGCCAAGAAACTTCCGAAAGCCCGGGCAAACCGCAAGTCACAAAGATGTCATCTTTTTCTTGCAAACCGCCAAGGGCATGTACAACGGGGGCATCACCCTGGTACTGCCTCGGCTCTTAGATTAATCAAAAAGTAATGAAACCACCGTTTTGAGAAAATTCTGGCCAATGGAGGCCACAGTCTGTACCGGACCCTACGGTCCTTCACATGCATGGTATTTTTTGTTCTCTGTCTCGGTCTCTCTCCTCGCATGCATCAGCAGAGCTTCACTTTTCTTCTTTTCTATCGCTTTTCACACACGAAGAGACCGGCTCCTCTGCAGGCTACACTATCTACTGCAGGGCTATACCTTTTAATCCGAACCTAGTTCCGATCCTACGTGGACCCGCGGGGCAGCAGGTTGAAGCTACCCATTAGCCATGCCCTAATACTCCGTATATCACTAGAGGTTTCATTATCGCTCCTGTAGAGTTTAGCCGTTTGTGCCACCAGATCTGTGGTTTGGCTTCGAGCAATCTTCTCCCCTCACTGTACTACACGGTCCATGCTATACTAGTACCGTCCCTGCATCACAGGGCAGAGACACTGGACGGCACTTTCGAGGAAAATCGATCGCCGTGACACAGAGTACACGCTAGTGGACTAGTCAAGGTCAAAGGGATTCGCGTTGCACTGTGTGCGTCTCTCGGCTTTTGCATCGCTAGCTCGCCCGCCCGCGCGTGTGAGCCGTCCAGTGAGGCCCATTTTCCCGTCCTCCTCCATCTCCTCAAAACTGTCAGGTCCGGTTTGACACATGCCAAGCCGCAGCTCTCGTGAACAAGACGGTGGCCAAGCCTTCAGCTTTCCTTCTCTTCTTTTTATCAGCTATCCTTCTTTCTTCTACCGGGGGTGAAATGGTAAACTGACCTTACGGCACCTTTAACACTGACCAATAAATTTGCTTCCACATCCATCCACCACAGGGAGGCCTGTTGTTCGCACACGAGCACGTCACCACGTACCTTCAATATCAAGGATGTTGCACCGCAGCTCACGTCGAAGGAGAAGAAGAACCGTCTGAAAGCGCGGTACACAAGCAATCTGGCGGGTGCTTTTCAAGTCCCGAAACCCCACATGCCCGAGAAGGACCCCGTGTGGACCCGCGGCGGCTATGAGCTGCCCTAGGTCGGTTTGCCCACCCCTAGAGCCTCTATGAAGAACGAACGAAGAATAAGAGAGAATGAACAAGAGAGATGTGTAAAAAATTAGGGTAAAAAGTAGATGGGTTCTGTCGATTGACCTCTGTCTATATAAAGGCGGATGGACTCCCCGTACAAGAAAAGGACTTGTCTTGCCATGCAAATCATCAAAACCTAACAAAACGCGGCGAAGCCCATATTTTTTACAGCAGCACATTGATCGGGCTGTAACTTTTGCATATGACCTTGGATTAAGATGATGTTTATATCAAAATCAACCGATTCAACGAGAGGCACAATTTTGCCGTTGAACACTTTTCGATCCGAGGCCATCTTGAGTGGGTTATCGGGCTGTTTTCTAAAGTCTGCACCAGGAAAAGTTGTCCAAACGTTCGGACTCTTGCTCGGATCGTCCGGGCTCTACCCGGATCATCCTGGATTCCTCTTAGATCATCCGGCTTCGTGGCAAACCTTCTGGCGTCTGGGTCACTCGTTCGGCCTCCTGCCGGATGATCCGACCATTCACCGCTCGAGCATTCAGTTTTGCCTGTAACTTTTGCATATGACCTCGGATTAAAAAGATTTTTTATAACAAAACCATCTAGTTCAACGAGACAAAGAGCTTTGTTGTTGAAACTTTTCTCATCCGAGGACATCTTAATTGAGTTTTTGGCCATGAAAAAAATCTGGCTGCAACACATGCCCCCTGTTTTTTGGCAAATCTAGCGTGCCAAAAAATATTTTGCACCGTGTTTGCTCTAAGGATGATGTCGACACTCAATCGACCATTTATATGGTTAGGGCAATAATTATATGTCGGCCATGTTTATGCTTAGGGCGATAATTCTATAACGGCCATTGATTTTAACTTCTTGTTTACATCATACCTAGGAACTTATTACTACCAATCGGCTTTAAAGATATGGGAACGAACACGTTCCTTGTAGCACTAAGGAAATCAAACTCCGAGAGGTCACACCCTCTTAAGCAAGTAGCATCGGGATGTTTCCAATCCACCGATGCATCAACAAAAGCAACATAAGCCGAATTATCCGCGTGAATGACTTCTACTTCATCATCGACCCATTGCATTAAGAATTGATGCATGGTAGATGGCACACATTGGTTAGCATGAACCCAATCGCGGCCTAATATAACATTATAATTACCTTGCACCTTGGCAATGAAGAATGTGGTGGCCAAAGTTTTGCTTCCCACAGTGAATTCCATGCACATCACACCTTTGGCTTCTGTCTTTTCTTTACCCTCAAATCCATTAAGTATCATATTGATCTTAATGCATCATCATGTAAACCCAACTTCTTGAAGACCAAATAGGGCATAAGATTTACCACAACACCACCATCAATGAGCATTCTAGCAATCGGCGATCCATTAATATGACCTTTGAGGTACAATGGCTTTAAGTATTTCACCGGTTCTTTTGGCTTCTCGAAGATAGCGTTCTTAGGGCCATAATCCAGATAGGCTCATCCCCTTCTTCACCTATAGCACGAAACTCAGCGGGTAAGTAATACACCATATTAATATCCATACCTTCCCGAACCAGCATGGATTCATAATCCACCATCTCATCTTCATCTCCCAATGTGTATATTGGACTTGAAGTTTCCTGAATTGAAGGGGATGTTTCAGGTGGTGTGGATGATGTAATATGGGTAGCATCATCCTCTTTTGGTGGTGTAGGTGTTGATGTAGCTAATGTAGAAGCATATGTGTTTCCTTATTGTTTAGGCCTCCACACTTGTTTTGTGAGTGCCATGGGCCGAATTTTATTGAACAATTCGACACTTTGCTTCTCTTCTTTGCGCTCTACCTTCTCGTTCCACATGCGATCTCCTTTTCTTGATCTTAGTTAAACCGGTAGGACACCACTTAGGTTAAGTATATTCGGGATCCCTAGGTTTGGTCTTGCTTGTGCTAGCCTCATGATCATTAGCCATGGAACCCAGCTGAACAATAAGAATATCACCATTAGAATTAGTCGGATTACCAACAATCGGCTCTTTGATCTCCTTTTGCTTGTCACATTATGAAATTTCCGCATGAGATGACTTAACACGCCATACTTTTGTATTGACCTTGCATGGAGAAATTTTTGTTGGCCGATTAGCACCATGGCTCGAACGACCTTGTGTGGGATAATAAAGCCTCTCATGAGTAGGCCTTCTAGGTGATGCCCATCCCATATGAAAAGCATAAGGAGCCATTGGGGGCTGCCCCCAACCTCCATTGAAGTCTCCCATGTAATATGGCGCATAGGGGATGGCAATATCCATAGTGTCAGTGCCCATGACCCATATGGCCTTGCATAGCATTGAAATTCTTGCTTCAGAGGTGATCTTGAACACTTCGAAGGTGATGGCCGACTAGAGCTAGAACCGGCCGCTTGATTGGCACATTTGGAAAGCAGCATACCAAAAGTTGGCTTGATTTGCTTGAGCTTAGCTTCACTCTTTCTCCACTTGCCAACTTCTGCATTCTCAGCCTTGGTAAATTTAACGAGTATCCTCTTGTACTGCCAGGATTTTTTATGGTGATCTTCAATACCTCCTGCTCTCGGGTTGCTTATCAAGCACAACCACTCTTCCCAAGACTTTGTCGCCCTCCTTGCCTTTTCTAGGTTCACCAATAACAACATTGTCTTTATTAGCAGATTCAACTATGTTAGGCCGAATTAACATTTTCTTCCCTTCCATGTCCATGGTGTTTATCGCGAAGGGCTGTTTATCAACTTGCATCTCATCAAAATTCAATCGCCCGTCATTAATGGCCGATTGTATCCGTCGTCGAAAAACATTGCAATTGTTAATAGCACGAGAAAATGAATTATGGTACTTGTAATAAGCACACCGTTTTAGCTCCTCAAACGATGGTATGGTGTGTGATATTCTAATCATCTTATCTTGCAAGAGAGCATCAAACATTTTATCATACTTGATATATCAAAAGTAAACTTCATCTCCTCATCAAGATTCTTGTGAATCGGCTTAAGAACATGGCATGTATAGGGTTTGACCTTTGAGGACCAAACAAATTTAGTAGTATAGACATCAACCTCATCGCCCGAATTATCATCATTGTATTCAACCATATGCATTCTAGGACGATCGGTTGTAGACCTATGAACCTCTTTACTTCGACTCTCTTGAGCCAAAGCTTTTTGCAAGACTTGATTAATATTCAGAAACTCATAACTTTCTAGCCTCACTTTAATATGATTTTTCAAGCCATTAAGAACAAGATCCACCAAGTCTCTCTCGCATATCACTAAGTTATAACATCAATTTTTTATATCTCTAAATCTCTTGACATAATCGTTGACCCATTCATCATGTTTTTGACTAACCGATGTAAGATGTGACAACTTAAGCTCATTATCACCGCTACAAAAGTGATCATGAAACTTTTACTCTAATTGTGACCATAAGAGAATTGAACCATGTGGTAAAGTAACAGACCATGAAAATGCGGTGCCACTTAAAGATAATGGAAATAAACGCACCAGTTCTTCTATGTAACCTGCTTCACCCAACTGTGCTAGATACTAACTAACATGCTCCCATGTTGTTTTTGTGCCCTCTCCACTAAGTTTAACAAAATCAAGAACCTTGTAACCTTGAGGGTACAAAACTACATCAAAGTGTTCAGTATAAGGCTTTTGGTATACATGACTTTTTTTTTTACTTTTGGCTCATTTTCAGAAGTTTCTAGAAACATCTTATGCAAATCCTCCCTTAATTTAGCTAAAACTGGATCGAAGGTCAACGAAGATGCTTGTGGCACTGACATACGAGCAATCTGAGTACTAGCTAGCTAGTGGTGCAACTTGTGGGATGGGCGCCAAACCATAATTCGGTGAAAGACCAAACATGCTTGTGCCTATGGGTGGTGAGACAAAGTGATTTGGCGCTGACACCAAATTGGGCACACTCATAATAGGATTAGGATATGCAGGTGCAGCCCCAAGCTGGTTGGTTTGACTATGGCACAAATTCAACGACATATTATATTATTGTTGCATAGGAGGGGCCGGTGAAATAGGTAAACTTGGACTAGGGTTTTCAGATATACCAATAGTACCACTAGATGACGAAGGCATACTTTTCTGAGCATTAGCACTTGCTATGAAAGAATTGTATGTCATCACATTACCCTTACTAACAAGACTTTCAATAACAGCCATTTGCTCTGGAGAAAAAGCTTTATTCATAGTGATTTCATCTTCTTCATCAATGAGAGGAGGTAAATTGACATTTCCAACCGGAGTGATTGAAAGGATCAATATGGTTGACTAGAGGGGGGGGGGTGAATAGGCAACTACCAATTTTTAGCTTTTCTTAACAAATTAGGATTAGCAACAAATAGGTTGTCTAGATATGCAGCTAGGTGAACAACCTATATGACGCTAGCAACAACAACAACACAAGCAAGCAAGGGATATATCACAAATAAAGCTTGCACAAAGTAAAGGTAACAAGTAACCACAAGTGGAGTCGATGGAGACGAGGATGTGTTATCGAAGTTCCTTCCCTTTGAGGGGAAGTACGTCTCTGTTTGAGCGGTGTGGAGGGACAATGCTCCCCAAGAAGCCACTAGGGCCACCGTATTCTCCTCGCGCCCTCGCCAATGCAAGATGTCGTGATTCCACTAGTGGTGCCCTTGAAGGCGGCAACCGAACCTTTACAAACAATCTTCACAACCAACCGAATTGGAGGCTCCCAACACCACTACGAAGATTCACCACATTGGAATGTGGTTTTGAGGTGACCTAAACCATCTAGGGTGCTCAAACACCCAAGAGTAACAAGATCCACAAGGTAGCGAGAGAGTTCAAGCAAGAGTGAGCTTTTGAGCAACAATGGAGCTTGGGGGAGGAAGAGGTGAGTCAACTAGAGGAAGAAGACTCACTTATATAGTGGGGAAATGAATCAAACCGTTATGCCCCTTCAGGCCATGCACAAGCGGTAGTACCGCTCGGGTGAGCGGTACTTCTGCTGGTATGAAAATTTCAGCAGTTGCGTTCAATTGGACGTCAGGGAGGTGGTAGTGCCGCCGGAGCGGGACTACTGCTCCCACCAACGGTACTTGCACTTAGTTTTGAGCAACAAGAAGAAACAACGGTAGTAGAGGAGGGAAGCGTGGTAGTGCTACACAGAGCTGGACTACCGCTGGCTACTGCCGCTCTACTTCTGCTCAAAGGATAGAGCAGTCCAGAAGACAAAAACAAGAGGTACTCCCAGCGGTACAAGAACAGAAGTAGTTTCGCCGGGGCGGTACTACCACTTCCGCGGAAGCGGTACTTCCGCACTACTATTAGCAGCCCAGTAAACCTGCGGTAGTGGGGTGCTAGGCACAGCCGCAGTATCGCCGGAGCGACTGTGCTGAACTACCGCGCTACTACCACTCATTTACAAAGCACCAAGAATAGGAGGAAGTCCCAGTAGCACTGAACTGCGGCAGTACCGCTGAAGTGGTACTACCATGGTGCAGAGCGGTACTACCGCTTATGTGCCTCAAGAAGGCCCAATCACAAGGGGGGACAAGCTCCAAAGCCGGAAAGGGAAAGAGGGTGCAAAAAGACCGTGTACGTGTTGATTCCACCCAAGCCTTTCCGAAGCATAGCCCCTCTTAATAGTATGATGATCCTACGACTCAAATCCACCGAAAATGAAACGTAAGAAAATAACTGTCTCCACAATATCTCCAAGGGGCACGAATCGTCTTGTGCCATAAGATAGATTCTCTGAAATGCTCAATGCACACGATTAGTCTGTAAAAGTATTGTCATCAATCACCAAAACCACTAAGGGAGAAATATGCCCTAACAATCTCCCCCTTCTGGTGGATTGATGACAACACGGGATTTGCACAAAGATAGTACAAGATAATATGCAATCCAAACATCTACAAAATATAAGCGGGCTCCCCCTAGATGTGTGCACTAATTAAGTATGCCTTTGGAATGCAAAGCACACACACTAGGATCAACACTTCCCCTATATTTTATAGACCAACAACACTTGTAACAACAATATAACATAGATAAGTATGGATGCAAGTAGGTAGCATGAGAGCATAAAGATAGGGCACAAGATAAATAACATCTCACAAGCTAATAAGGTACTGGACATAACGATATGGATAGGGTAGCATATATCTCACACCATATGACAGGTACTAAAGGTTCCACACATAAACTAAAGCAAATCAAACGAGAAAGAGTGCACAAGAGAACAAAAGCAACTACAAAGAAGACACACTCGTGACTCGGAAAATCCCTAAGCTCTCCCCCCCTTTGGCATCGAGACACCAAAAGGCCAAAGAGCATTAAACTAGTCCAAGGTGGTAGAGATGCTCCAGAACATCATCAGTACTCCTCGTGCTCATCATCTTATTGAAGTATGAGCAAGTCACAGCTTGGGTAGCCCGGCTTTCTTTCAAATTGGAGGCAAATTATCATCAACCGCCGTCTGCATTGGATGGTTCAATGGGCAGGCGCACAAGTCGCCGCCACTACAGTTTGATTAACTTCGAATTGCCAGCTGGAAGGAGCCATTGGCCGAGTTGCTGACACGGCTCATACGGGATCATTTATAACCCGCCGCAGTCACCTCAAATTTCTGTGGATTAACATCGTGCTATCAACACCAATGATATACAAGTTATGCCGGTTTATATGACGGTCAAATATGGAGAATCTCAAGCCAACTCTTCGAGTCACCTTGAGACTCGGGGGCTACGATGATATGATGCAACAAGTCTTGCCTGTTTCAGCAAATTTAAAAACCCCAGGACAATGGAGGGAAAGATAACCCGGTCCCGGAGGCTACTATTATTTGAAGGCCGTCAGAAAATTTCCGGCTTGGAAAGTATATGACAATTACAAAATCCTGGCTCAATGAAGAAGTTCCGGGTCATCAGAAAAGATTCCGGTTTAAAATCCGGCTCAAGGGAAGCCAGTCTCACTGAAGCTCTCAAATCCGGTTTAAGAATGTCCGGTTCAAAAAGGAATTAACTTCTCGCAAGTTCGAGTTAAAAGGCCATCAGAAAATTTCCGGCTGAAAATGAAGATTCCGGTTTGCAATCCGGTTTAAGGGAAATTTGTTCTCCCACAAAGCTTTGAAACTCTCAATATCCGGTTCAAGATCCCGGTTCGAGAGGAATTTATCTCTTGCAAAAGTTAAAAATTGCCGAAGAGGACCTGCTGCCATGATGCGCGGTTCAAACATGGGTATCCTGCTTTTATTGGCCTGACATATTATTGATCACATGGGGGCTTCTGCTTCATAAAGCGGGGTCTCTGTTCTTTTTTACATCATGCGTGGTTACACGGAGGTTCTGTCTTAAAGCGGACTCCGGTTTACCCCTTGACATTTGCTTTTTATATATCACTTGGGGCCTTGGTCGTGTCCGAACCAACGCGACACCTCTTGATAGGCGACAACCACCAGATCACTTGGGGACATGGTCAAGTCTGAACCAGTCACGCCTCTTGATCGGCCTAAGGCCACGAAATCACTTGGGGGCTTGGTCGAACCCGAACCATTGCCACGCCTCTTGATTTGGCATATATGCCACGAATCATTTGGGGACCTGGCTGACTTGAATCATTGTCACTCCTATTGGGGGCTTGGTCCTGTCCGACCATGGTAATACCATCTGATTAGCTCAGTATAGCATATTTTTGCAAATGGTTTTTATCATTGCCTTTGCTTGAAATTTTCTTTAATAAATATTTCTTCTTTGTTGCGTTCTTAAACCGACAAAATTCACAGACCGATTCGACTGTCAATTGACGGAACACAGTCAATTCTTAATTCGAAGACTATTTGCCCGGTTTGATTTTTTTGATTTTATGTTACCATCTTATCATGGAGTAAACCAGTGTCCATTAACCCGGCTTGGCTTTCAATTACAAGCTGTCAGTACATGCTCAAATCATAATCCGGAGACTATCAGCCCGGTCAGGTTTCGACTATAAGTCGCCAGCGTTATATATGGTTAAACCGGTGTTTATCACAACCCGGTACAGTTTTATCATAAACCGTCACAGTATGAAAGGAGTTATCATTACTCAAGATTGGGGTTATCACCCTTACTACAAAAAGTTGGTAAACTAATGATGTGATTCAATGTCACAGGTATGATATATTTCATATTTGATTATTCTTAAGTGCAGCCTTGGTTAAAACCTGGGTTATATGTTGGGCATTATGACCCGTCCGGCGGTAAACCGCCAGGACACTTTAAACTTGTTGTATGCAGAAACAGGTTGAATAAAGCATGATTATAAATTATCCGGTGTTTATTAAACCGGCCTGGCTTTAAGACGATAAGTCGCCAGTATATGATGAGAAATTATCCGGTGTTTGTTAACCCGACCCGGCTTTGGATTATAAGTCGCCAGTACATATTTGGATTGCGCCATTGGGATCACGCGCTTATAAATCATTGGGTTATATTATTCAAATAGCCAAACTTGGCTGAATTTTCATTATGATATTGAATGAATAAGGTTTTTCATACCAGATTATATTATCTTGAATAGCCAACATGGCTGGATTTTTATTATGGTTATTAATATTATGACTGAGGTTTTCAAAGTCGCTTTAGCGCAATGGATATTATTTTGTCGATGAATATGATTTATTCTACAATGGAAGGAATAGTCCCGAGTCGCTGCAGGCTTACGACCCGGTACTTGGGGGCTACATTATTCAAAATTGAGATTATATGAAATATGCAAGTCTCATGTCACTGCGAGCATGCACCATGATACTTGGGGGCTAATGCAAAGCCATTTTTTGCTCATCTATTAAAGACCCGACTCATCATATCATAATGAGCCGGCCCTTGGGGGCTACCAATTGCTCATGTCAACAATTCAAGGTACATAAATTTTCATTATATTGAAGGGTCCACTGCTCAGTTGGTAAAGCACAAGGCTCTTAACCTTATGGACGTGGGTTCAAGCCCCATGATGGGGGTTACATCATATGATGTTATTTTGAAGTATATATCAAGTCCCAGCTCAATATTATCTTACTGAGCCGGCCCTTGGGGGCTATACACCGTTGCTATTCAAAGATTACATGATTATATTTACAAAGTCCCTGCTCATTATTGCATAATGACCCGGCCCTTGGGGGCTACACTGGTTGAAGTTTTTTGAGAATCAAGCAATTACAAGTCCCAGGTTGCTGCAAGCATGACAACCCGGCACTTGGGGGCTACATAATATGGAGTGTTCAGTTTTTATTCGTGACTGGGATGAACAACATGGATTTTTTTCATCCGAGGCAGTATTCATATTGAAGCAAGTCTTAAACCATCACTTTGTTCTGCTCAAGACTTGGGGGCTACAGGTAATATGCATATACGGAGAAATATTTTCAAATTCTCAGTTTTGAGCAAACCAGATTGACCCGGTGTGACCAATTAATCATTACGACCCTGTGGCTGCAACCCGGCATCATCAACAATCATAACCCGGCGTCTATAAACGGTCATAATCCAGGATCATCAGTTTTTAAAACCCGGCCATTTCGGTAATGTTAAACCGACAAGTTTTTACATCTTCAAACCGGTTGAATATCATATGAGTATTTCAAGACCAATATTTCTTAAACCGGCGCGTTGGAAGCCGACTCAAGTGGATTATTCTTCACAATATTTTTTCTATGAGAAACCAACGTCAGCAATTTGATTATGAAACTGGTCTATTGACTCAGATTTTCTAGAAGGAGGAAATGACAAGGACTTAAGGATGATCAGGTGCCGGTCTACAAGAATTCTTAACCCGGAGCACAACCTGTCAAATTTGTTCTGGTGTTTATTTGCAGCATAAGTTTACCATGGATAAATCCAAGCTAAACTTGGGGGCTAATGTCGGGGATATGCCCCGCGACGTAAACCGGCCGGAAGGATAAACCGGCCAGACTTGGCGATTCATCGGTGACCTGCACAGACCAGACGATTTACAGTTCATTGGTAATCCGGCAGGCGGGCTAGAGGAGCAACAAGACCCGGTGGCCCGTCTGGCGGTTCATGAAGGCCGGTTCAACCATTATGGGCCGGTTTAAGAGGAAAGGAATATTTTCCTTACAAGGAGTTAAGACTAGGACTTGTATCCGGTTTGTATTAGAGATAGACTAGTCCTAATCCTAATAGGACTCCACATGTAACCCGCCTCTTCAACATATATAAGGAGGGGCAGGGCTCCCCAAAGAGGGGAAGTTACAAGTTACAAGCTACAAGCAAGAAACAATCTTAGGGCTAGACACAAAGAGGAGAGCCGGTTTACGGCGACTCCCTGATGATGATAATGAGACCTAGCCTCAAACAACATGTAGGGTTTTTACCGGACGATGTTTCCCGGGGCCCGAAGCTATCTAAACCCTTGTTTGTGTTGCGTCTCTCGATTCCGCTCAACCCCTCTCAAGCTACCACATAGATGCGTTGGCCTCGCGACGAAGTCCTGACACTAAGGACATCTGCCGTGACAATTCCACGACACTCCTCTTGCTCATTAGACTCCTATGTTGCCTTCGGCTGCCGCGAGACCTCCGAGTCTGACCACTGGCAATGTTGCGAGATCCATGACTCTGAAGGAAATATGCCCTAGAGGCAATAATAAAGTTATTATTTATTTCCTCATATCATGATAAATGTTTATTATTCATGCTAGAATTGTATTAATCGGAAACATGATACATGTGTGAATACATAGACAAACATATAGTCACTAGTATGCTTCTACTTGACTAGCTCATTAATCAAAGATGGTTATGTTTCCTAACCATAGACATGTGTTGTCATTTGATTAATGGGATCACATCATTAGGAGAATGATGTGATTGACATGACCCATTCCGTTAGCCTAGCACTTGATCGTTTAGTATGTTGCTATTGCTTTCTTCATGACTTATACATGTTCATGTAACTATGAGATTATGCAACTCCCGTTTACCGGAGGAACACTTTGGGTGCTACCAAACGCCACAACGTAACTGGGTGATTATAAAGGAGCACTACAGGTGTCTCCAAAGGTACATGTTGGGTTGGCGTATTTCGAGATTAGGTTTTGTCACTCCGGTTGTCGAAGAGGTATCTCTGGGCCCTCTCGGTAATGCACATCACTATAAGCCTTGCAAGCAATGTAGCTAAATGAGTTAGTTACGGAATGATGCATTACGTAACGAGTAAAGAGACATACCGGTAACGAGATTGAACTAGGTATTGGATACCGACGATCGAATCTCGGGCAAGTAACATACCGATGACAAAGGGAACAACGTATGTTGTTATGCGGTTTGACCGATAAAGATCTACGTAGAATATGTAGGAGCCAATATGAGCATCCAGGTTCCGCTATTGGTTATTGACCGAGAATAGTTCTAGGTCATGTCTACATAGTTCTCGAACCCATAGGGTCCACACGCTTAACGTTACGATGACAGTTTATGAGTTTATAAGTTTTGATGTACCGAAGTTTGTTCGGAGTCCCGGATGTGATCACGGACATGACGAGGAGTCTCAAAATGGTCGAGACATAAAGATTGATATATTGGAAGCCTATGTTTGGACATCAGAAGTGTTCCGGGTGAAATCGGCATTTTACCGGAGTACCGGGAGGTTACCGGAACCCCCCGGTAACCTAATGGGCCTTGTTGGGCCTAGTGGAGGAAGAGGAGAGGAGGCCTAGGGGCAGCCGCGCGCCCCTCCCCCCCAATTCCGAATTGGACAAGGAGGGGGGGCGGCGCCCCCCCTTTCCTTTCCCCCCTTTCTTCCTTCCCCCCCAAGTCCTAATCCAACTAGGGAAAGGGGGGGAGTCCTACTCCCGGTGGGAGTAGGACTCCTCTGGCGCACCTCCTCCTAGGGCCGGCCACACCCCCCTTGCTCCTTTATATACGGGGGCAGGGGGCACCCGAGAACACACAAGTTGATCTTCAAGATCGTTCCTTAGCCGTGTGCGGTGCCCCCCTCCACCATATTCCACCTCGGTCATATCGTCGCGGAGTTTAGGCGAAGCCCTGCGCCGGTAGAACATCATCATCGTCACCACGCCGTCGTGTTGACGGAACTCATCCCCGACACTTTGTTGGATCGGAGTCCGGGGATCGTCATCGAGCTGAACGTGTGCTGAACTCAGAGGTGCCGTACGTTCGGTACTTGGATCGGTCGGATCGTGAAGACGTACGACTACATCAACCGCGTTGTCATAACGCTTCCGCTTATGGTCTACGAGGGTACGTGGACAATACTCTCCCCTCTCGTTGCTATGCATCACCATGATCTTGCGTGTGCGTAGGAATTTTTTTGAAATTACTACGTTCCCCAATAGTGGTATCCGAGCCTGGTTTTATGCGTAGATGTCATATGCACGAGTAGAACACAAGTGAGTTGTGGGTGATACAAGTCATACTGCTTACCAGCATGTCATACTTTGGCTCAACGATATTGTGAGATGAAGCGGCCCGGACCAACATTACGCGTACGCTTACGCGAGACTGGTTTCACCGTTACGAGCACTCGTGCTTAAAGTTGACTGGCGGGTGTCTGTCTCTCTCACTTTAGCTGAATCGAGTGTGGCTACGCCCGGTCCTTGCGAAGGTTAAAATAGCACTAACTTGACGAACTATCGTTGTGGTTTTGATGCATAGGTAAGAACGATTCTTGCTCAGCCCGTAGCAGCCACGTAAAATTTGCAACAACAAAGTAGAGGACGTCTAACTTGTTTTTGCAGGGCATGTTGTGATGTGATATGGTCAGGACGTGATGCTATATTTTATTGTATGAGATGATCATGTTTTGTAACTGAAGTTATCGGCAACTGGCAGGAGCCATATGGTTGTCGCTTTATTGTATGAAATGCAAACCCCCTGTAATTGCTTTACTTTATCACTAAGCGGTAGCGATAGTCGTAGAAGCAATAGATGGCATAACGACAATGATGCTACGATGGAGATCAAGGTGTCACACCGGTGACGATGGTGATCACGATGGTGCTTTGAAGATGGAGATCACAAGCACAAGATGATGATGGCCATATCATATCACTTATATTGATTGCATGTGATGTTTATCCTTTATGCATCTTATCTTGCTTTGATTGACGGTAGCATTTTAAGATGATCTCTCACTAAAATTATCAAGAAGTGTTCTCCCTGAGTATGCACCGTTGCGAAAGTTCTTCGTGCTGAGACACCACGTGATGATCGGGTGTGATAGGCTCTACGTTCAAATACAGCGGGTGCAAAACAGTTGCACACGCGGAATACTCAGGTTAAACTTGACGAACCTAGCATATAATAGATATGGCCTCGGAACACGGAGACCGAAAGGTCGAGCGTGAATCATATAGTAGATATGATCAACATATTGATGTTCACCGTTGAAACTACTCCATCTCACGTGACGATCGGACATGGTGTAGTTGATATGGATCACGTAATCACTTAGAGGATTAGAGGGATGTCTATCTAAGTGGGAGTTCTTAAGTAATATGATTAATTGAACTTAAATTTATCATGAACTTAGTACCTAATAGTATTTTGCTTGTCTATGTTTGTTGTAGATAGATGGCTTGTGCTGTTGTTACGTTGAATTTTAATGCGTTCCTTGAGAAAGCAAAGTTGAAAGATGATGGTAGCAATTACACGGACTGGATCCGTAACCTGAGGATTATCCTCATTGCTGCACAGAAGAATTACGTCCTGGAAGCACCGCTGGGTGCCAGGCCTGCTGCTGATGCAACTGATGACGTCAAGAACGTCTGGCAGAGCAAAGCTGATGACTACTCGATAGTTCAGTGTGCCATGCTTTACAGCTTAGAACCGGGTCTTCAACGACATTTTGAACGTCATGGAGCATATGAGATGTTCCAGGAGTTGAAGTTAATATTTCAAGCAAATGCCCGGATTGAGAGATATGAAGTCTCCAATAAGTTACATAGCTGCAAGATGGAGGAGAATAGTTCTGTCAGTGAGCACATACTCAAAATGTCTGGGTATAATAATCACTTGATTCAACTGGGAGTTAATCTTCGTGATGATAGTGTCATTGGCAGAATTCTTCAATCACCGCCACCAAGCTACAAGAGCTTCGTGATGAACTATAATATGCAAGGGATGGACAAAACTATTCCCGAGCTCTTCGCAATGCTAAAAGCCGCGGAGGTAGAAATCAAGAAGGAGCATCAAGTGTTGATGGTCAACAAGACCACCAGTTTCAAGAAAAAGGGCAAAGGGAAGAAGAAGGGGAACTTGAAGAAGAACAGCAAACAAGTTGCTGCTCAAGAGAATAAACCCAAGTCTGGACCTAAGCCTGAGACTAAGTGCTTGTACTGCAAGCAGACTGGACACTAGAAGCAGAACTGCCCCAAGTATTTGGCGGATAAGAAGGATGGCAAAGTGAACAAAGGTATATGTGATATACATGTTATTGATGTGTACCTTACTAATGCTCGCAGTAGTACCTGGGTATTTGATACTGGTTCTGTTGCTAATATTTGCAACTCGAAACAGGGACTACGGATTAAGCGAAGATTGGCTAAGGACGAGGTGACAATGCGCGTGGGAAATGGTTCCAAAGTCGATGTGATCGCGGTCGGCACGCTAACTCTACATCTACCATCGGGATTAGTTTTAGACCTAAATAATTGTTATTTGGTGCCAGCGTTGAGCATGAACATTATATTTGGATCTTGTTTGATGCGAGACGGTTATTCATTTAAGTCAGAGAATAATGGTTGTTCTATTTATATGAGTAATATCTTTTATGGTCATGCACCCTTGAAGAGTGGTCTATTTTTATTGAATCTCGATAGTAGTGATACACATATTCATAGCGTTGAAACCAAAAGATGCAGAGTTGATAATGATAGTGCAACTTATTTGTGGCACTGCCGTTTAGGTCATATTGGTGTAAAGCGCATGAAGAAACTCCATACTGATGGGCTTTTGGAATCACTTGATTATGAATCACTTGGTACTTGCGAACCGTGCCTCATGGGCAAGATGACTAAAACACCATTCTCCGGAACTATGGAGCGAGCAACAGATTTGTTGGAAATCATACATACTGATGTTTGTGGTCCAATGAATATTGAGGCTCGCGGCGGGTATCGTTATTTTCTCACCTTCACAGATGATTTGAGAAGATATGGGTATATCTACTTAATGAAACACAAGTCTGAAACATTTGAAAAGTTCAAAGAATTTCAGAGTGAAGTAGAAAATCATCATAACAAGAAAATAAAATTTCTGCGATCTGATCGTGGAGGAGAATATTTGAGTTACGAGTTTGGTTTACATTTGAAACAATGCAGAATAGTTTCGCAACTCACGCCACCCGGAACACCACACGAAATTGTGTGTCCGGACGTCGTAATCGTACTTTACTAGATATGGTGCGATCTATGATGTCTCTTACTGATTTACCGCTATCGTTTTGGGGATATGCTTTAGAGACGGCCGCATTCACGTTAAATAGGGCACCATCAAAATCCGTTGAGACGACACCTCATGAACTATGGTTTGGCAAGAAACCAAAATTGTCGTTTCTTAAAGTTTGGGGCTGCGATGCTTATGTGAAGAAACTTCAACCAGATAAGCTCAAACCCAAATTGGAGAAATGTGTCTTCATAGGATACCCAAAAGAGACTGTTGTGTACACCTTCTATCACAGATCTGAGGGCAAGATTTTTGTTGCTAAATTCGGATCCTTTCTAGAGAAGGAGTTTCTCTCAAAAGAAGTGAGTGGGAGGAAAGTAGAACTTGATGAGGTAATTGTACCTGCTCCCTTATTGGAAAGTAGTTCATCACAAGAACCGGTTCCTGTGACAACTACACCAATTAGCGAGGAAGCTAATGATATTGATCATGAAACTTCAGATCAAGTTTCTACTGAACCTTGTAGGTCTACCAGAGTAAGATCCGCACCAGAATGGTACGGTAATCCTATTCTGGAAGTCATGTTACTTGACCATGACGAACCTACAAACTATGAGGAAGCGATGATGAGCCCATATTCCGCAAAATGGCTAGAGGCCATGAAATCTGAGATGGGATCCATGTATGAGAACAAAGTATGGACTTTGGTTGACTTGCCCGATGATCGGCAAGCCATTGAGAATAAATGGATCTTTAAGAAGAAGACTGACGCTGATGGTAATGTAACTATCTATAAAGCTCGACTTGTTGCGAAAGGTTTTCGACAAGTTCAAGGGGTTGACTACGACGAGACTTTCTCACCTGTAGCGATGCTTAAGTCTGTCCGAATCATGTTAGCTATTGCTGCATTTTATGATTATGAAATTTGGCAAATGGATGTCAAAACTGCATTCTTGAATGGATTTCTGGAAGAAGAGTTGTATATGATGCAACCAGAAGGTTTTGTTGATCCAAAAGGTGCTAACAAAGTGTGCAAGCTCCAGCGATCCATTTATGGACTGGTGCAAGCATCTCGGAGTTGGAATAAACGCTTTGATAGTGTGATCAAAGCATATGGTTTTATACAGACTTTTGGAGAAGCCTGTATTTACAAGAAAGTGAGTGGGAGCTCTGTAGCATTTCTGATATTATATGTAGATGACATATTATTAATTGGAAATGATATAGAATTTCTGGATAGCATAAAGGGATACTTGAATAAATTTTTTTCTATGAAATACCTCGGTGAAGCTACTTACATATTGGGCATCAAGATTTATAGAGATAGATCAAGACGCTTAATAGGACTTTCACAAAGCACATACCTTGATAAAGTTTTGAAAAAGTTCAAAATGGATCAGGCAAAGAAAGGGTTCTTGCCCGTACTACAAGGTGTGAAGTTGAGTCAGACTCAATGCCCGACCACAGCAGAAGATAGAGAGAAAATGAAAGATGTTCCCTATGCTTTAGCCATAGGCACTATCATGTATGCAATGCTGTGTACCAGACCTGACGTGTGCTTAGCAATAAGCTTGACAGGAAGGTACCAAAGTAATCCAGGAGTGGATCACCGGACAGCGGTCAAGAACATCCTAAAATACCTGAAAAGGACTAAGGATATGTTTCTCGTATATGGAGGTGACAAAGAGCTAGTCGTAAATGGTTACGTCGATGCAAGCTTTGACACTGATCCGGACGATTCTAAATCGCAAACCGGATACGTGTTTTTATTAAACGGTGGAGCTGTAAGTTGGTGCAGTTCTAAACAAAGCGTCGTGGCAGGATCTACATGTGAAGAGGAGTACATAGCTGCTTCGGAAGCAGCTAATGAAGGAGTCTGGATGAAGGAGTTCATTTCCGATCTAGGTGTCATACCTAGTGCATCGGGACCAATGAAGATCTTCTGTGACAATACTGGTGCAATTGCCTTGGCAAAGGAATCCAGATTTCACAAGAGGACCAAGCACATCAAGAGATGCTTAAATTCCATCCGGGACCAAGTCCAGGTGGGAGACATAGAGATTTGCAAGATACATACGGATCTGAATGTTGCAGACCCGTTGACTAAGCCTTTTTCACGAGAAGAACATGATCAGTGTTGAGTATAGTGTTTATTAAGAAAGACGAGATAGACTAGGATTTGTTCTGGCTTGTCTTGTACTCCAAGTAGATGATTGTACTCCTATATATATGCCCACGAGGCTCAAGCAATACAACGAACTATTCCACCAAATTCCTCTCTCCCTTCTAACATGGTATCTATCGCAAGTCGATCCTAAACCCTAGCCGCCGCCGCTTTCGCACTTACGCGCCATCCCCGGGGTGGTTGGCCTCCATGACCGCCGCCGGGGGCCGCGCCGCCCGTACCTAGGGTTCGTCCGCCGGCCGTGTTGGCCTGCTACCCTAGAGAGTCTTTTTTTCCCTGATCCTTTGATCCAGGTTTTCTCTCTCTCGCTGGTCGCTTTAATCGGCGTCTACTTTTTGGTTTTTCGGTCTATGAGATCCGGTTTGCGTCGCCCACTGCCACCGTCGACCCCGCGTGCCTCTACTCCAACACCGGCGCGATTGGCCGGCTTCTTCACCGACCCGGCGGCCTCGCGCGTCGTCCGCGCGTCTGCACGTCGGTCGCCCCGACGCGGCGGACTCGTGAGTCGGCCCTCCGGTCGCCCTGACCCGGCAGCCTCATGTCATGCGGCGGCCCTTCACCGCCGCCGTTCGCTGACGGCCCGCTCGTCACCGCCCTGCTCCGACCGAGACTCCTGCATCACCCCGACCCGGCGGCCTCGCGCCATGCGGCGGCCAATCATAGCCGCCCTGCCGCCCGCCGCCGCCGGCTTCATCTCGGACTCCGTCGCCACCACGCCTCCACCGAGCGGCATCCCCGACCTCGCACGCGATCGGCTTGATCACCCGCTCGCCGCCACGATCCGCCTCATCTACGCCGCACGACCGACCTGGCCCGTCGGTTACACGCGCCTCCGCAGGTCCCGTGAAGATCGTCCCCGAGTTCAGCGCACCTCTCCACCGATTGAGCATCAGGCTGCCGCTGCGCCGCCCCGTCGGGCCGCAACACCGCCGCCCCATGGTTCTTCTCCCGGCTGCACCGACCCGCGTCACCACTGCGTCACCCCTTCGGGACATAGTGCCGCGGCCCGCGGTCCCCCGCTTCCCCGAGGGCGTCCGCTCTAGGCCGTCCCATGGCTGCATCGACCCTCACGCCGCCGCTGCGTCGCCCCGTCGGGCCGTAGCGAGCGTGGCACACGGTCCATGCCGCCGTCCCGAGGACGTCCCCGCGGTTGCACCGACTCGCGAACCGCCGTTACGTCGCCCCTTCGGGCCGCAGCGTCGCGGCCCGCGGTCCCCCCCCCCGCCGCCCCGAGGTCTTCCCGTCGTCGCCCCGACCCGCCTGCCGCCGCTGCATCGCCCCTTTGGGCCGTAGCGTCGCGGCCCGCGGTCCACTCCGCCGTCACTGCGCGCCGACCTCCCGTGGTATGTGCCGCGCCGTCTCCCTTGGCGCAGGAACACCACCCTCCATGCCGGTCTTCGTCACGCTGTCAGGGTTCTTCGCCTACTTCGAGCACCGCCGCCGCACTCCTAACCTAGCCGCCGCCACCGCCGTCAGGCCGCGGCCGCTGCTCTTCTTTGGCCGCTGCTGCCGCTACCTTCGTAGCCGCCGCCGCCGCCCGTCCACCCCCTTCGTCTTCATCCAAGCGCCAGCCCGTCGCCAGCGTCGCCGTCATCTACCCCGACCACTTCGTCTACTCCGACCAACGTTGGTGACATTGTCCCCGCGCCGATGGACGCCGCAATCGTCGTCGAGTTCTTCTCTGCTGCCCCCTCCGACTTCTCCGACATGGTGTACAGCTCGTGCAGGTCCCTCGTCTACGCATGCCCGGTGCTGGCAACACCGATGCGTGCCTTCGTCCATGATGTGTCCCCGGGCCTGGCAAGCCTGGTGCGGCACTTCGTCAACTTCGTCTTCGTCCCTCTACGCATGCCCGGTGCTGGCAACACTAATGCGTGCCTTCGTCCACGATGTGTCCCCGGGCTTGGCAAACCCGCCGCGACGCGTCGTCAACAACATATTCTTCCCGGCGCACCACTACTTCGACACCACTGCGCCCATGACTAACTCGGCGCCACCTTGCGCCTGCGGCTCCACGGTGACTTCCTCGACACCGGCCACCCCGACTCGACATCGACCACGACAATCTTCGCACGGCTACCTCGACCACGGCTCCACCACCCACGCTCTCGGCTACCTCGACAACGGCACAAAGGGCTACCGCCTGCTTGAGCAACCTCGTCGGTTTTCACTCCAGCCACGACTCCGTGATGCATCGACCGTTCCGACTGTGGGGGGGGGGGGGGTGTCCGTCAGTTTGCCTTCGGATTCTTCTCCAGTCTCACCTTCTGCGTCACTACCATTGGGACTATGGGGGGATGTTGAGTATAATGTTTATTAGGAAAGACGAGATAGACTAGGATTTGTTCTGGCTTGTCTTGTACTCCAAGTAGATGATTGTACTCCTATATATATTCCCACGAGGCTCAAGCAATACAACGAACTATTCCACCAAATTCCTCTCTCCCTTCTAACAATCAGCACCAAGACTCCATGGGTGTTAGAATCATTACTGTGTAATCTAGATTATTGACTCTAGTGCAAGTGGGAGACTGAAGATAATATGCCCTAGAGGCAATAATAAAGTTATTATTTATTTCCTCATATCATGATCAATGTTTATTATTCATGCTAGAATTGTATTAACCGGAAACATGATACATGTGTGAATACATAGACAAACATATAGTCACTAGTATGCCTCTACTTGACTAGCTCATTAATCAAAGATGGTTATGTTTCCTAACCATAGACATGTGTTGTCAATTGATTAATGGGATCACATCATTAGGAGAATGATGTGATTGACATGACCCATTCCGTTAGCCTAGCACTTGATCGTTTAGTATGTTGCTGTTGCTTTCTTCATGACTTATACATGTTCATGTAACTATGAGATTATGCAACTCCCGTTTACCGAAGGAACACTTTGGGTGCTACCAAATGTCACAACGTAACTGGGTGATTATAAAGGAGCACTACAGGTGTCTCCAAAGGTACATGTTGGGTTGGCGTATTTTGAGATTAGGTTTTGTCACTCCGATTGTCGGAGAGGTATCTCTGGGCCCTCTCGGTAATGCACATCACTATAAGCCTTGCAAGCAATGTAGCTAAATGAGTTAGTTACGAAATGATGCATTACGTAACGAGTAAAGAGACTTACCGGTAACGAGATTGAACTAGGTATTGGATACCGACGATCGAATCTCGGGCAAGTAACATACCGATGACAAAGGGAACAATGTATGTTGTTATGCGGTTTGACCGATAAAGATCTTCGTAGAATATGTAGGAGCCAATATGAGCATCCAGGTTCCGCTATTGGTTATTAACCGAGAATAGTTCTAGGTCATGTCTACATAGTTCTCAAACCCGTAGGGTCCGCACGCTTAACGTTACAATGACAGTTTATGAGTTTATAAGTTTTGATGTACCGAAGTTTGTTCGGAGTCCCGAATGTGATCACGGACATGACGAGGAGTCTCGAAATGGTCGAGACATAAAGATTGATATATTGGAAGCCTATGTTTGGACATCGGAAGTGTTCCGGGTGAAATCGGCATTTTACCGGAGTACCGGGAGGTTACCGGAACCCCCCGGTAACCTAATGGGCCTTGTTGGGCCTAGTGGAGGAAGAGGAGAGGAGGCCTAGGGGCAGCCGCGCGCCCCTCCCCCCCCATGTCCGAATTGGACAAGGAGGGGGGGCGGTGCCCCCCCTTTCCTTTCCCCCCTTTCTTCCTTCCCCCTCCAAGTCCTAATCCAACTAGGGAAAGCGGGGTAGTCCTACTCCCGGTGGGAGTAGGACTCCTCCGGCGCGCCTCCTCCTAGGGCCGGCCGCACCCCCCCTTGCTCCTTTATATACGGGGGCACGGGGGCACCCTCTAACACACAAGTTGATCTTCAAGATCGTTCCTTAGCCGTGTGGTGCCCCCCTCCACCATATTCCACCTCGGTCATATCATCACGGAGTTTAGGCGAAGCCCTGCGCCGGTAGAACATCATCATCGTCACCACACCGTCGTGCTGACGGAACTCATCCCCGACACTTTGCTGGATCGGAGTCCGGGGATCGTCGTCGAGATGAATGTGTGCTGAACTCGGAGGATCCGTACGTTCGGTACTTGGATCGGTCGGATCGTGAAGACGTACGACTACATCAACCGCGTTGTCATAACGCTTTCGCTTACGGTCTACGAGGGTACGTGGACAATACTCTCCCCTCTCGTTGCTATGCATCACCATGATCTTGCGTGTGCGTAGGAATTTTTTTGAAATTACTACGTTCCCCAACAGACTGCTCATCTATGATCCTCTCCTCAGAACCACTAGCAACCTCCAGACCCAAGCGCCTCATCATGATCTTGTCACACGTGCGAGCCTTCTTCTCAGCCACATGAGCCCTGTACTGTCCCTTGGCCGGTATGTAGAAGAGATTCTTCATCTTTGACTTGAGCTTGGATGCCCAAGATGGTTCCTTGTCAGGAGAAGGAACAAACTCATAGTCAGGCTCAGGCTCATCATTAGAGTCGGCGGGGGCAATCTCCTCGTTGTGGGAAGCAGGTGCAGTGCCCCAGTTCTCCTTCTGGCACAAGTTCAGTATGCCATGGGACACCTTATGCTCAGTGGGAAGGGACTCCCCTGGAAATTTAGCAGCCCAAGTCTCCTCAATCAACTTAATCAGGTAGGGTCCATAGATAGGCACCTTCCGGTCAAGCATAGCAGACCGAAGGTCACGCCACATGAGGTGGGAGATGTCCAAGGTGAGGTCCTTCTAGAGCTTAGGGATTTGCCGAGTCATGAGTGTGTCTTCTTTGTCGTTGCTTTCGTTCTCTCGTGCACTCTTTCTCGTTTGATTTGCTTTAGTTTATGTGTGGAACCTTTACTACCTATCATATGGTGTGAGCCATATGCTACCCTATCCTTATCAGTATGTCAAGTACCTTATTAGCTAGTAAGATGTTATCTATCTTGTGCCCTATCTTTATGCTCTCATGCTATCTACTTGCATCCATACTTATCTATCTTATATTGTTGTTGCAAGTGTTGTCGGTCTATAAAATATAGGGGGAGTGTTGATCCTAGTGTGTGTGCTTTGCATTCCAAAGGCATACTTAATTAGTGCACACATCTAGGGGGAGCCCGTCTATATTTTGTAGATGTTGGGTTGCATATTAAAATGAAAGGAGGGCAAGTGGCTATCTCCTTGGTTAGTTTCACTTGGAGTTGATCATGATACTCCTTGAGAGAGGCATGAACACCCTTCAAGACCTTGTGAGCCTTGTCAAGTATGTCAAACTCCTCCTTGAGTCTATCATGGCCCACCCCAAGTGCAACCTTCTCGGATTTAAGCACACGAGTAAGAACAAGATCATGCTCATGATCTTTCCTTAATTTAGCAATAATATCGTTGTGTGACTCCTCAAGAGCCAAACTAAGACCTCGCTCTTCCTCAAGAGCAATGGAAAGATCCGCAATTTAATCGGCATAGTCATGGCTATGCCCTTCTAACTTAGAGATGGTATCCTTATCATACTCAATGATATTATTGGCCTCACCAAGTTGTTCCAAGAGAGCAACAAAGTGCTTCTTGGTCTCACCTTTGAGCTTACCCAAGAACTTGTCAAACTCATTTTCATCCACCCTTACCTCCTCATTTTATCCACACAATCCAACAAAGAAGGATTAGTAGTGATGGAAGTTTTGATGTTGGAGGTTACCTTGTTAATGCCTTTAGCCGTAAGGCACTTGGGGATGATGTTCCCGTTGGGGCATCGAAGAGTGACACCTTGTTGGGGAAGAGGTGGCAATTGCCATAGTGCCTATTGCCATTCCTTCACCGCTTGTAGAGAGGTACTCTTCTTGTGCCACCAACCCCTTTTGAGCCACCTTCTTGGTGAAGTTGTTCTTGGTGGGGAAGGTCTTGGCCTTGTTGTTGTAGATAAGCTTGCCACCATTGTCTTCCCTCTTCTCATAGGGGCAATCCACCATAAAGTGACTCACATTGCCACATCTGTAGCAAGTTCTCACACGTTGCTTGCCCTTCGAGGCACTTGAGTTGTTCTTGGAGAAATTGGGCTTGGTGTTTCTTTTGTTGCCTGAAAATTGCCTTTACGAAGAGCCATGTGCTCGTGGTAAGCATATTTGGTGTCTTCAGGGAAACTCTCCTCTTCTTCCTCTTCTTTTCCTTCCGAAATGGGCTTGACCTTCAAACCAAGGTTGGGCTTCTTTGAGCGTTGAACACGAGCTAGAGCGTTTTCGGCGGTCTTGTTCATGATTTTCATGGCAATAACTCATCCAACACATCGCTTGAAGACAAGGTGTGGAAGTCCGTCTTTGACAGATCACGGAGGACATGGCCTTGTTGAATGGCGTGATGGCCTTAAGAAACTTGCGCTTTATAAAATTATCATCCGTATCCTTGCTCCCATGATCTTGAAGAGTGATCGCGAGAGTTTTCAATCTCTGGTAGAGGTCACGAGGATCCTCATCTTCATTCATCACAAACTCATCGGCCTCATCAAGAACCACCTCAAAGTTGGACCGATGAATGCTTGAGCTTCCCTTGTACAAGGAGTCAATATGTTCCCAACAATCATTTGCATGAGAGAAGGGGCGCAAGTGAGCTAGGTCTTCGGGAGGCACTACAGATTAAAGGATGAACAAGGCAGAGTGATTTTATTAATTGTCCGCCTCTTCTCTTGGGGTGATGTTGTTTGGATCATGTGGGTAGTATCCTTGCTTAATGATTCTCCAGAGATTTGTTGAGCTCCGATTCAAATGAGACTTGATGCAAAAAACCCAATTAGGAAAATTATTCTTCACAAGCTTAGGGGTCGACCAAGGTTGTTAATATGAGGTATGGGGACCGGTCCTCCATAGACCAGGGGAGGAGGAACCGAGGCATGAGTTCCCGTCCCATTCTTACCATGAGGGGAAGAGGTATGAGTACCTTTCGCCGCTTCCTTAGTGGAATTGGCCTTGGACACCGCACGATGGGATTAACCACTTGCAACGGACCAGGATAAGATTTCAACCCCTCAAGTAGATCTTAAGCATGGACTTGACCTCGGCCATTATAGACATCTTAAGTGAAGCCATAGCTTCATTTAAGTCGTCATGGGTGACCGAGTTCAACTCCACGGCCTCGGGTACTTCCTCATCCCTATCTCGGTCATCAACCATACTCGTGGTGAAACCCTTAATAAAGGGACGAGGCTCTGATACCATTTGAAAGGATAGGCATGGTTGACTAGAGGGGGGATGAATAGGCAACTACATTTTTTAGCTTTTCTTAAAAAATTAGGTTTAGCAACAAATAGGTTGCTTAGATATGCAACTAGGTGAACAACCTATATGATGCTAGCAATAATAACAACAACACAAGCAAGGGATACAACACAAATAAAGCTTGCACAAAGTAAAGGTAAGAAGTAACCACAAGTGGAGTCGGTGGAGACGAGGATGTGTTACCGAAGTTCCTTCCCTTTGAGGGGAAGTACGTCTCCGTTTGAGCGGTGTAGAGGCACAATGCTCCCCAAGAAGCCACTAGGGCCACCGTATTATCCTCACGCCCTTGGCCCCTCACACAATGCAAGATGTCGTGATTCCACTAGTGGTGCCCTTGAAGGCGGCAACCGGACCTTTACAAACAAGGTTGGGGCAATTTCCACAACCGAATTGGAGGCTCCCAACACCACCACAAAGCTTCACCACAATGGAATGTGGCTCCGAGGTGATCTCAACTGTCTAGGGTACTCAAACACCCAAGAGTAATAAGATCCGCAAGGGATTAGTGGGAGGAATCAAATTTCTCTCGGTGGAAGTGTAGATCTAGGACTTCTCAACCAATCCCTAGGAAATCAACAAGTTTAATTGGCTAGGGAGAGAGATCAGGCAAGAATGAGATTTTTTGCAACAATGGAGCTTGGGGGAGGAATAGGTGAGTCAACTAGAGGAATACGACTCACTTATATAGCGGGGAAAGGAATCCAACCGTTATGCCCTTTCAGCCCGTGCACAAGCAGTACTTCCGCTGGCATGGAAGTTTCAGTAGTTGCGTTCAATTGAATAGGTCAGGGAGGCAGTTGTCAGAGTCTTGGATCTGCGTCCAAGAAACTTGTCCAAGAACTAGGGTTCGAACTCTGGGGGGCTTTGCTTGGCGGCCTACGACACGACGACAACTATGATGATATTATGACGAGTACGCTGGGCTCTCACCGGACACGAAAGGGACGCGCGAGCTACCCAGGTTCGGGCCACCGTGCTGGTGTAATACCCTACTCGTGCCTATGTTGGATTGCTCTATAATGGAGAGCTTGTGGCTCGAGGTAAATGAGAAGTGGGGAGAATGGCTCGATCCCCTCACATGGAAACGACCCTGCCCCTTTTGTAGTGCCTTGGTCCTCTTCCTCGAAAATATGAGCGGGAAAGGGTGGCCACAGGGCGGCAATTCAAAGGTGGACATGCATCCAGGCTTATCCTAACTAAAGGCAGCCTCCGCCTGGTAAAGTAGTCTTCATGACGCGGTGGGCTCGGCGATGAACTCTGCCCTGACATGCCGACCCGTCCTGATCTTCTTTCACCAAAGAGGAAATGCTTTGGGGTAGACAGACGCCGCTGCTCCCTTATCACCAGAATGGAAACTGGGCTTGGTCATGCCTAGCCGTCCTTATCCCGACTCGGGGTGTCATCCACGTGATGAGCGTGGAGCCCCACGGCTGGCGCCATACGACCTGCCTCATGAGGCAACTCCCTGGTAGTGCTCTGCCTGGCGGCAAGGGGCCTCACGAGGCGACTCCCTGCGGAGCGGCCGAAGCAGGGACACCTATCATGGGCCAGCCCAAGTGTCGTCCTTTAGGCCTAAGGCAGATGGGTTGTGGTACCCTGGTTCCCACTGGGCTGACAGTAGCCCCCGGGCCCGCGTCCTGCGTGTTCCGCCTGTTGGGGCGAGGCGACATGGGGC
The DNA here is from genome assembly GCA_963921465.1 of Triticum timopheevii. Lineage (NCBI taxonomy): Eukaryota > Viridiplantae > Streptophyta > Magnoliopsida > Poales > Poaceae > Triticum > Triticum timopheevii. The sequence continues at coordinate 423,116,265 of OY997274.1, forward strand.
CCATCAAGATGCCGGGCCTAGAGGCAACGCGTGGCGGCTTTTACGGGATGGGACACCCCCACTACCCACGACGCCTCGGTAACCGCCGTCCTGGGAATAAAGGCTGCCCGTGCAAGGCGCAGACACATCATTGCCCTCTCGTCTCCGTCTCGCCCTTTGTCTTGCACGCAAGAAGCTCCCTTGTTCCTCTTCCTCCAGCTCCCAATCTTTCCCCGTCGCCATGGACTCCTATAAGAAGCTTGCGACTGCTGAGATTTCCTCCAGCAAGAGTGCCCGGCGACGGAGCTCGGTCCGGCCTTGCTGCCGTCTACCATCACCGATGAGGGCGGGATGGCCAGGGCGCGCCACTTGGTGGCCACCGATCACCATGAGGGAGGGACCACCGAGATCTGTCAGGCTCGCACCCGCGATGCGACTGGGCCCCATGGTGCTTCCCATCTTCTTCCACTCACTCTTCGCCAGATTAGTACCGCCCTCCTCTGATTTCCTCCTAGCCATCCTAGAGCATTATGAGATTTGTCTGCTCCACCTTCATCCCAACTCCATTCTTGTCCTTGCCGTCTTCGCATACTCAGCGAGGCCTTCCTGGGTCTGATGCCGTCCGTGCCGCTCTTCCGGACTTTTTACAGCCTGCAGATTCACTCCTCGGGGAACCACCACTTGGGTAGCGCCTCCTTCCGCATCGACAATGATACGAACAAGTTCCTCATTGACATGAGGATTTTGGAGAAGGTGGAGAACTTCAGGTCGAGCTGGGTGTATGTCGACGCGAAGCGAGCCAGCCCTCTATTAACGACCCTGTAACACCCCGGATTTGATGCGCTAGGTGTCCTTCAGTTATTCGTCGTCATTGCCATGTCATTTGCTTGCGTGTTGCATTTTATCATGTCATCATGTGCATCTTATGTTGCATACATGTTCGTCTCATGCATCCGAGCATTTTCCCCGTTGTCCATTTTGCAATCCGGCGCTCCTATGTCCCCCGGCGTCCCCCTTTTGCCTCTTGTTGTGAGTGGGTGTTAAACATTCTCGGAATGGCCTGAGGTTTGCCAAGCAGCCTTGGTTTATCACCGGTAGACCGCCTGTCAAGTTTCGTGCCATTTGGAGGTCGTTTGATACTCCAACGGTTAACCGGGTAACCGTAGAAGCCCCTTTCTCTTTGCAGCCCAACACCCCTCCAAAATGGCCCAAAACCCAGCAAACTCCCCTCCATACTCTCGGTCGTTCGATCACGATCGCGTGGCCGAAAACCGCACCTCATTTGGAGCCTCCTAGCTCCCTCTACCTATAAATATGTGATCCCCTCCGGATTTTCGCGCAGTCCAAACCCTAGCACCGCTCCCCTCGCGCCGCCGGACGTTTCTTCCTCCGTTGCCAGACATGTCCGCCCTCCATGTCGCTTGGCCAACCGTGCGCTGCCACCTCAGCCGCGTCGCCACCGCCAGCCACTCCCATGCCGCCACTCCCATGCCGCCACGTGTCTCCGCCGCCGTCCCCGCGCCCGCAGCCCGCCGAGCCCACGCGCGGCCCGCGGGGCCCGTCCGCCACCGGCCGCTGGCCCGCTTGCCGCCCGACGCCGCCCGGCCGAGCCCGAGCTCGCCGCCGCCGCGACCGCGCCCCGTGCCGGGCCGGATCTCCTCCCGCCGGCGCCGCCCGTGCGCCCCGCCGCCTCCGCCGCCCTCTGCACCACCGCCCAAGCCGCAGGCCTCCGCCGACGCCTCCGTCCCGACTCGCCGGCGCCGCCCCGCGGCCTCCCGCTCGTCGCTCCGCCCGGAGCCCTTCGCCGGCCGCCGCCTCCTCGCGTCCCGCGCCCGGGGCCCCGTGGATTCTCCTCGCCGCCGCACGGGACGCCGATCCCGCCGCCCTCGCCGCCTTCCTCCGCCGGCCGATGCGCCACCTCGCCGGAGAAGCTTGCCGGCGCCGCCGTCGTCGCCGGATCTGGTCAGGTGGACCAGATCCACCACCTCAGCCATCCAAATGCCCTCGTCCCCGTCCTGTACCGCGCCGTCCCGGATCCCTCCGCCCCGTTGACTTTTCCAGAGGGTATAATTTCTGCTAAGTCCCGAATATTTGCACATTATCATGCCATGTTCATCGAATCATAACTCTGTGCACACTGCTCAGTTTCATGCGTGTAATATGTGAAATTGTTTGCCTCGACGAGTACTTCATTTCATCTCATTGCAGCATTTTCATTTGAGTCCATCTTGATGCCCGAAATTCTATTGGAAGAGTGCATGTTGATGTTAATCTGCTGGAACTGTTATAACATGCTCATTTGTCATTTTTTCCATGTTTGATGTGTGCATCCTATGAGGTTGATGTCTACATGTGTTTTGATCTATGCTATGCCATCTTTCCAGTGGTGCTATCCATGTATTTTTGTGACTTGTGTACTGAGTGCATCGAGCTTGTTAAGTGGAGTACTTGCTGTTGCTGTTTTCCTGACTGATTCTGTTATATTTTGTTGCTATGTAAACATGCTTCTACTAGCCATTTCATGCATAATCTGGAGATGTTCACTAAGGATGAATTGTTATACATGTCATACTCTATCCATTCATGCCCTTGGTTGCAATTATAGCCTGTTGTAGCTTGTTGTTATCTTGCTCCGAAGTTGCTAAATAATGTTGCTGTCAACCTGTTAACATGAAGTTCAGTTTTGGCCATGTGCTTTTCTAGTGATCCATGCACCCTATGAACTTGCTCTTGCCATACTTAGCTTCATAAACATGTATTCTTACTGTTGGTTTCCTTGCCATGCCATGTGTTGCTCTGTGGTGAGTGGTTCAAGCTCACCAACATGCTTACTTATGGTTGTTCCTGCCATGTATGAATCTGTCTTATAACTTGCCATGTTTACATGGGTGCCATCATATTTTCTGATCCTTTTTGGCTCATGGTCATTAAGTGACTGTTGTTCTATGCAATTAGTAGATCCATTCCATGCCTTTGTTTGCCATGATAAGTTCCTGTAACATGTTGTTTGATAGCTCTAAACATTGCAACCTGATGTTATTTCTGCTAAAATCTGAAACTGTTAAAATATGCAATCTTACCATGTGTTTTGGAGCATGTTCTAGTGATTTCTGGAGATAGCTCAGTGTTCATGTTTTGTCATGCTTTACCCATGCCTTTTGTTATTATGTTGGGGTGCTGTAGTAGATTGTTTTGATGCTTGCAATATGCCTAGTCGCTGTTTTGGACAGATTGTTGTTATGTCTTGTATAGAGTGTATGTGTTGAACCGTTGGTCCGTTTTGAGTGTGCTCTATATGAAACTTGCGCGATTTTGCATGTTGTTTCATATTATCATGTTGCATCCTTGTTTTGAGGTGTTTGCTTGATGTTTGAATGCATTTTGCATCAATGCCATGTTTAACTTGTTTTGCTCATATCTTCTAGCCCGTAGCTCCGAATCTAACGAACTTTATATGTAACTTGACTAGAATCTCGTGTAGATCATCATGGTGCATTTTAACTTGATGTTTAACAACTTGAACATAAGGTTTATTCAGATCTGGACCTATTTCGAAATTTGCATATGAGGACTTACCAGATTTGTTATATGTTGTTCCCGGTCTCATTTAAACTTGCTTTGATGTGTTGCTCTTGTTTGCATCATATCTTGCCATGAGTAGCTTCATGTAGCTTTGTCATGCATCATGCTTGTTGTGCATCATGTATTGTACATGTGTGGCGTGTTTACCATGTTGTGTGCTTCTTCTCGATAGTTCCCGTTTCGTTGGGATCGTGAGGATTCGTTCGTCTATGTGTGGTTCGTCTTCGTGGCTTCATCTTATTCATGGACTCATTCTTCTTCCTAGCGGGATTTCAGGCAAGATGACCGCTACCCTGGATCTCACTACTATCATTGCTATGCTAGTTGCTTCATTCTATCGCTATGCTGCGTTACCTATCATTTGCTCTTCAAGCCTCCCAAATTGCCATGAACCTCTAACCTTTGACACCATTCCTAGCAAACCATTGCTTGGCTATGTTACCGCTTTGCTCAGCCCCTCTTATAGCGTTGCTAGCTGCAGGTGAAGATGAAGATTGCTCCATGGTGGACAGGGTTATGTTGGGATATCACAATATCTCTTATATTATTAATGCATCTATATACTTGGTAAAGGGTGGAAGGCTCGGCCCTATGCCTGGTGTTTTGTTCCACTCTTGCCACCCTAGTTTCCGTCATACCAGTGTTATGTTCCCGGATTTTTGCGTTCCTAACGCGGTCGGGTGATTTATGGGACCCCCCTGACAGTTCGCTTTGAATAAAACTTGTCCAGCAAGGCCCAACCTTGGTTTTACCATTTGCCTCACCACCACCTATACCCTTCCCTTGGGTCGGCCAACCCAAGGGTCATCTTTATTTTAGCCCCCCCAGGCCAGTGCTTGTCTAAGTGTTGGTCCGAAACGAGCAACCTGCGGGGCCACCTCGGGGCAACTCGAGGTCTGGTTTTACTCGTAGCTTGACTTATCCGGTGTTGCCCTGAGAACGAGATATGTGCAGCTCCTATCGGGATTGTCGGCGCATCGGGCGGCTTTGTTGGTCTTGTTTTACCATTGTCGAAATGTCTTGTAAACCGGGATTCCGAGACTGATCGAGTCTTCCTAGGAGAAGGTATATCCTTCATTGATAGCGAGAGCTTATCATGGGCTAAGTTGGGACACCCCTGCAGGGTTTAAACTTTCGAGAGCCGTGCCCGCGGTTATGTGACAGATGGGAATTTGTTAATGTCCGGTTGTAGATAACTTGACACCTGATCCGAATTAAAACGCATCAACCGCGTGTGTAGCCGTGATGGTCTCTTTTCGGCGGAGTCCGGGAAGTGAACACGGTCTTTGGGTTATGTTTGACGTAAGTAGGAGTTCAGGATCACTTCTTGATCATTGCTAGTTGACGTCCGTTCCTTTGCTTCTCTTCTCGCTCTCATTTGCGTATGTTAGCCACCATATGATGCTTAGTCGCTGCTGCAACCTCACCACTTTACCCCTTCCTTACCCCTTTAAGCTTTGCTAGTTTTGATACCCATGGTAATGGGATTGTTGAGTCCTCGTGGCTCATAGATTACTACAACAACAGTTGCATGTACAGGTTATGCGATGATCATGACGCGAGAGCGATGTTTGCTTGTCTTGGAGTTCTTCTTCTGCTTCTTCTTCGATCAGGGGATAGGTTCCAGGTCGGCAACCTGGGCTAGTAGGGTGGATGTCGTTTGAGTTTCTGTTTGTGTTTCATCCGTAGTCGGATGTTGATCTTGTGTATGATGTATTGATGTATTCATGTGGCATTGTATGCCTCTTGTATGTATCCCCATCTATTATGTAATGTTGATGTAATGATATCCACCTTGCAAAAACGTCTTCAAGATGCGCTTCTATCCTTGGTGGGACCTTCGAGTTCCTTTAGGATAGGGTCGCATCTTGGGCGTGACAGACCCCTACCAAACCGGCCGAGAAGGCCCCTCACTGGGAGCACAAGGAGCTCAGTCGCACCATTCTGGGACCGATCTTGGAGGGGCTGGAGGAGCTGCAGATGGCCGGGCCCATGACGGTCATGTGTAACACCCCGAGAATCATGCTACAGTAATCTCCCACTAATGGTGCCATGTCATCAAGCTCGACTAAGCCAAATTGCCCCTTCAAAAATCAAAGCCAAATTCAAATTTTAAAATAAAGTCAAACAAATTATTTCTTCAAACACTAAAACTAAAATGTTCGATTTATTTTATAAATTCTCGTGATCTTTGTCATGTTGAAACCAACTTAATTTAACTCATAAATAAATTTCTAGGAATTCAATATGTGGTCCAAAGGCATTTAATTTGGCCTTATCAAAATAAACAAAAATTTCAACCTTTGCCCGGTGAGGCCCCAGCCGGTTAGGTTTAGTGGGGGCTAAAACCCCATTAGCAATTAACCACGATTAAATATCCTAAACCCCCCGTTAAAAAACCGTTGTTTTAAACATGTGTCTATGAGCTGTGGACCCACCCTCTCTTTTTAACCGAATTACAAATTAATTATAACCTGTTAACATGTTGAGTCAATGATAGTGGGTCCCACTAGACCTAGTTGACTAGTCAATGCTGACCAGTCAACTACTAACTTGGCAGTTGACTGGGCCCACCTGTCATCCCCTCTTGCTATGTATCCAGTGGGTACACATAGCCTTTTACTGTTTAGATTTGAAATATTATATAAATCCAAAAATTCCATAAAATCATTAAAACTTAGAAAATCATATAAAATAATCTGTAACTCGAATGAAAATACTTTATGTATGAAAGTCGTTCAGAAAAATAAGACGAATCTGAATATGCTATCCACATGCCTCCAACACAGCAAACATGGAACCTTCCCCTCCGGTTCATCTATCCAGAAAATGCCAAACGTCGGGAAAACATTCCCAGGTGTTTTCCCGCTTCGTCTGTATCGTGTAGCACTGTGTTAGGTCACCCGTAGCACTGCATATTGTCATGTCATGCATCGTGATGCATCTGTTTGCTTTACATTTATTGTTTCTTCCCCCTCTTCTCTCCGGTAGACACCGGGAATGATGCTGCTGCCATGTACGGCTACACCCCTGACGTTCAATCCCTTGAAGAATAGCTTCTAGGCAAGCAAAATCACCTTGATTATTCCTATATCGCCCATTTCCTTCTCCCTCATGCTTGCGCTAGAATTTGTATTGTATTTGATTGATCCTATTCTGATGCATATCCTGATTTTGTAACATGATATTGTTACTACCTGCTTATCCTATATGCTTAGTATAGGTTGGTTAGTGATTCACCAGTGACCCCTCACCTTGTCCATGTTGCCCCCGCTTTCTCATCGATGACTCGATCAATGTGATCGACGTCCAGAGCCCGACACATCACCTCACACCCCCTTAGTTATATGACTCTACAGAGCTACGATCGGGTGCCGAGGGTGATACCTCATATAGCACTTTTGATGAGATCTCTGTAGTGTAGCTAATCGATCGTGGATAACGGAGGGTGATTTCTCCTTCACCACTCCCGATAACGACTCTGTCGTGCAACACCTCAAGTGTGAACCCTCGAGGGTGAGTCCTCCAAGTTCACTTGATGGCTACATCAAGTGGAATCCATCGAGGGCGATTCCTCGGATCCCCCTTGGTGTTATGGACATACGGTTACTTTGACTTTACCCCAGGACCATGATGAAGTCGGGTCGGCCCCGAGGGGTACCCGAGAGAGAAATGTGAAGTCGTATTGACCATCAGGGTACCCGCGAGTGATGTGGAGTCGGGTTGACCTGGAGGGTACCCGCGAGATAAATACACGGCACGGCCGAGCATTCCTAGCCCTTACCGTTAGTCTGTGAGACGAGACCACAGATCATGGATCATTGATCATCTCTGCGCGCTCCCAAGACACTAACTATTTGGATATGTAACCCGAGTAGGCATCTGGCCTTTTTGCACTAACCACCATGCAGGAATAAGTATGGGCACTCTGCGTTGTACGATTCCTTCGAGGGCGCACTAATGTCGGCAGTTTAGCAGCACGCGCCCGGGTGGTCCGTGTAAGCACCTGCTTTGTATAAAGGGGTAGTCAGGACTGATCCTGACCGTCCTTGCAACGCGCAGGATTGCAAAGGACAATTGGCCCATGACCCCTTCACAATTAGGATGTAGACCAGCGTGATGGCCTCTCTGTTTAGCCTAGGTAGGACTATGGCATGTCGATCAGCCGAGGCCGGCCATGACCCAGGAAAGTGTGTTCGGCCCCTAGAAAAGTGTGTTGGGTCGGAGTTAATCGAGCATGTTGGGTAAATTTGTGCACCCCTGTAGGGAATTTAATCTATTTGAATAGCCGTGTCCACGGTAACGGACGCTTGGAATTGTATCCCGATCTTACAACTAGAACTGGATACTAGAGACACGAAATGGATATGATGGCTCCGGGACTGCTTTCTCGCAGGGAGTCGAGAAAGGATCTCTGGGCGTTACTACAACATAGTTGCTATTTATAATATGCTAATCCACACTCTCCTAATGCTACAATATGCTTCAAGATGCTAGTCTTCGATAGGCTATGCCTTTCCTTCTATTTTGGCATTTCTGCAGCTCATTCCAAAGATAGAGCCCCATTCCTTTGACACTAATGCATATTTAGTATAAATCTGATGTAAGTCTTGTGAGTAGTTTGGATGAGTACTCACGATTACATTGCTACCCATTTTCCCTTCTGCCCGATTGCTGCGATCAGATGACGGATCCCAGGAGCTAGCCGACACCGCTGACGACCACTAACTATCCCGCGGAGCCTACAACTACGTGGAGACCGCCGATGACCAGGAGTAGTTAAGAGGCTCCCGGGCAGGAGGCCTTGCCTTTTCGATCGTTGTTGTTGTTTATGCTAGCTTTCTTAAGGCAGACTTATTTAATTATGTCTGTACTCAGATATTGTTGCTTCTACCGACTGGTTTGTATTTGAGCTTATGTATTCGAGCCCTCGAGGCCCCTGGCTTGTAATATAAAGCTTGTAGGACTTTAATTTGTGTTTTGAGTTGTGTTGTGATATCTTCTCGTTAGTCTCTGATCTTGATCATGCACATTTGCGTGTATGATTAGTGCATGATTAAGTCGGGGAGTCACAAGTTTGTATCAGAGCCGACTGCCTGTAGGAAGCCCCTTTCCAACTCCTTGGCCGAAGTTGAGTCTAGTCTTTGAAAAACTATTTTTACTAACATTTTTGTATGGCTTACGGGCCCACATCACAAATGGGTGGTATTAGGATCTTTTATTCCTTGTCTTTACTCTGGGATTCTGATCTCTCTTCTATTCGGATTAAAGATTTGGTAACTCTAACTTTAGGTTCTCGTAACTACTTTCTCCTGGAGCGCCCCTCATTCGAGATGATGGCTTGATTCACCAGAAGATTCTGAAGATACTCTTTGATGCCCTTGTGCCCACATCCTTTGCAATTCCCTACCACCGATATATCCTTATGGATAACTACTTACACCTGTCATTCATACATCATTTCTAGTTGCTCTTGATATTACAAGATACCCCGAAATACTTTGTGCCTACTGCCTCCCAGTTCCTTGTTGCTTAAATATACTTATGAATAATTACTCACCCGTTCATCCCCACTTGTTCATGTGTTTGACAAAATACTTTGTAGTTCAAACGAGTTTTGGATTTGCTAGAATTGAAAAACAAAGTATCTCAACATTTTGTCGGCAATCAACAGTGCCCTTTTGTTTGAAATTCATTCCCATTTCTTGCATGGACCTAAGCATGCACCCAAGGACAAAGATTTGATTTTTCAACCAATTTATATGCACTGGAGCATGTGCATGTAGTTCAAATTTGAATGATGCACATAAAATGCTTAGAAAAACCAGTTAATGTACAAAAATGTCCAAATGAACCTTGAAAAATTGCAAAATTTAACACAACACTCATGTTCTTCTATGTTGACACTAGAAAATTTTTGAAAGCAATAAGAGGCAGCGGATATCATTTCGTCCCCGAAGGTGGGACATTCCCTACCGAAACCATCAGGCTTGTTGTGAGAAGCTCCGGTTTGTGAGAAGCTTATACCCAAACCTGCCCCAAATGGGATAAAGAAGTTACCACGGCATGTTGATGCCGCTCCATGATAGCATGCCTAGTTTCATGAATTTCAGACGAGTAAGATTTACTAGAATTAAAAACCAAGAATCTCAATGTTTGCGTCTGAGTGACGATGGCGGGGTGTTTGACATTCATTCCCATTTCTTGCATGGGACCTAAGCATGCAACCAAGGACACATATTTGAATTTTCAACCAATTTATATGCATTAGAGCATGTGCATGTAGTTCAAATTTGAATTATGCACACAAATGCATCAAAAACTCAATTAATGCATAAAATGTCCAAATTAACCCCGAAAAATCCCAAAATTTGACACAACACTCCTGTTGTTCTATGTTGACACTAGAATTTTTTTGAAAGCAATAAGAGGCAGCTGATATCATTTCGTCCCCAAAGGTGGGAAGTTTCCTACCAAAACCATCAGGCTTGTTGTGAGAAGCTCTGGTTGTGAGAAGCTTATACCCAAACCTGCCCCAAATGGGACAAAAAAATTACTACGGCATGTTAAGCCACTCCATGATAGCATGCCAAGTTTCATCAATTTCAAACGAGTTTTGGATTTACTAGAATTTAAAAACCAGGAATCTCAATGTTTGCGGTCGAGTGAAGGTGGCAGGGTGTTTGACATTCATTCCCATTTCTTGCATGGGACCTAAGCATGAAACCAAGGACACATATTTAAATTTTCAACAAATTTATATGCATTAGAGCATGTGAATGTAGTTCAAATTTGAATTATGCACATAAATGCATTGAAAACTCAATTAATGCATAACAATGTCCAAACGAACCCCAAAAATCCCAAAAATTGACACAACACTCCTGTTGTTCTATGTTGATACTAGAAATTTTTTGAAAGCAATAAGAGGCAGCGGATGTCGTTTTGTACCCAAAGGTGGGACATTCCCTACCGAAACAATTAGGTTTGTTGTGAGAATCTTTGGTTTGTGAGAAGCATATCCCCAAACCTGCCCCAAATGGGACAAAAAGTTTACCACGGCATGTTGATGCCGCTCCATGATAGCATGCCAAGTTTCATGAATTTCATACGAGTTTTGGATTTACTAGAATTTAAAAACCAGGAATCTCAATGTTTGCGGCCGAGTGACGGTGGCAGGGTGTTTGACATTCATTCCCATTTCTTGCATGGGACCTAAGCATGCAACCAAGGACACAAATTTGAATTTTCAACCAATTTATATGCATTAGAGCATGTGCATGTAGTTCAAATTTGAATTATGGTCATAAATGCATTGAAAACTCAATTAATGCATAAAAATATCAATACAAACCCCCAAAAATTCCAAAAATTGACAAAACACTCCTGTTGTTCTATGTTGACACGAGAAATTTTTTGAAAGCAATAAGAGGCAATGGATATCGTTTTGTCCCCAAAGGTGGGACATTCCCTACCGAAACCATCAGGCTTGTTGTGAGAACCTCTGGTTTGTGAGAAGCATATCCCCAAACCTGCCCCAAACGGGACAAAAACTTACCACGGCATGTTGATGTTGCTCCATGATAGCATGCCAAGTTTCATGAATTTCAGATGAGTTTTGGATTTACCAGAATTTAAAAACCAGGTATCTCAATGTTTGCGGCCGAGTGACGGTGGCAGGGTGTTTGACATCCATTCACATTTCTTGCGTGAGACCTAAGCATGCAACCAAGGACACATATTTGAATTTTGAACTAATTTATATGCATTAGAGCATGTGCCTGTACTTCAAATTTGAATTATGCACATGAATGCAGAGAAAACTCAATTAATCAAGCGAACCCTGAAAAATCCCAAAAATTAACACACCACTCCTGTTGTTCTATGTTGACACGAGAAACATTTTGAAAGTAAGAATATGCAACATATATCATTTCATCCCCCAAGGTGGAAGGTGGCACGTACCCTACTGAAACCATTAGGCTTGTTGTGAGAGAAGCTCTGGTTTGCGAGAAGCTTATACCCATACCTGCCCCAAATGGGACAATATTTTAACCACGACATGTCGTTGCCGTTCCATGATATCATGTCAAGTTTCATGAATTTCATATAAGTTTCCGATTTACTAGAATGTTAAAAGCATGTATCTCAATGTTAGCGGCTGAGCGACAGTGTCAAGGTGTTTGACATTCATTCTCATTTCTTGCATGTGACCTAAGTTTGCAACCAAGGACAAACATTTGATTTTGCAACCCGTTTTTATGGACTGGAGCATGTGCTTCAATTTTGAATTGTGCACCTGAAATGGCTAGAAAACCAATTTAATGTATAAAATTTCCAAACGAATCCTGAATAATTCCAATTTTTTACAACACACATATAGTTGCATGTTCACTGCAGATAAAAGGTCTAGCAATTCAAACACCGTCCATTGCCGCTATGACCCCATTATGTAATTCAAATCAAAATGAAAAATCAAGTAGATCCCACAAAGTTTATTATCACCAACCGTGTGAGATGCAGTACAAAATATCCTGGAGCATCGTTGGTGTATAGTACACCAATGGCTTACGCGAGAAGGTGCGTCGCCTACAGTCCACAACCGGCATGTCAAGCTCACTAGCTCGCTCCCCAAATATCATTTCACTATTCAATCATCGCCGGTGAAAGATGGGGACATGGATCCGCGTCATGAGGGAAACTTCAGCGACCCACTCTAGCGAGAGCGCGGCCGCAACCGCCATGCGTGTGCTAACAAGGTGCATGAGCGCGGCCGCAATCTGTGACCGGGCGGCCAAGGCATCCCAAACGGCCGCTGTTGCTTCTTAGGTGGCGGCAGCAACATCCGCCTCGGGGATAGCAACTGGCGAGAGCGGCACAACAGCTGTCCGTTCCATAGCGACAGCCTTAGCCCTGATGGAGGCTGTCGGTGTCAAAACCGGTGGATCTCGGGTAGGGGGTCCCGAACTGTGCATCTAAGTCTAATGGTAACAGGAGGCGGGGGACACAATGTTTTACCCAGGTTTGGGCCCTCTCGATGGAGGTAATACCCTACTTCCTGCTTGGTTGATCTTGATGATATGAGTATTACAAGAGTTGATCTACCACGAGATCGTAGAGGCTAAACCCTAGAAGCTAGCCTATGATTCTGATTGTTGTTGTCCTACGGACTAAACCCTCCGGTTTATATAGACACTGGAGGAGGCTAGGGTTACACAGAGTCGGTTACAGAGAAGGAGATCTACATATCCGAATTGCCAAGCTTGCCTTCCACGCAAAGGAGAGTCCCATCCGGACACGGGAAGAAGTCTTCAATCTTATATCTTCATAATCCAACAGTCCGGCCAAAGTATATAGTCCGGCTGTCCGAGGACCCCTTAATCCCGGACTCCCTCAGTAGCCCCTAAACCAGGCTTCAATGACGATGAGTCTGGCGCGTAGATTGTCTTCGGCATCGCAAGGGGGGTTCCTTCTCTGAATATTCCATAGAAGATTTTGAACACAAGAATCGTGTCCGACTCTGCAAAACAAATTCCACATACCACCGTAGAGAGTACAATGTTCCACAAATCTAATCAGCTAACAACTTTTCATAACGTGACATCACGCCACGGCCCGGTCATTATTCGAACCGTTTTTCACAACCAGCTACTACATGTATTGCGAGGCGGTTTCCTTGACACGTCTTGTCGAAGCAGAGATCATGTCCCCTTATTGCGGGATTCTCATCAATACGGGCATGGGTAACCCAACCGCACCATCAATCGTGGCGCTTGGGAAATAGGCGATTTTAACGGGCAAGTGGGGAGGTGCATAGTTTCTACCGCCTTTATAAAGAGATAGGGATTCCCTTTTTCACCCACGCCTTCTTCCTCCTTCGCTCATTCATTCTCGCACCCTCTAGCTCCAGCGCCCAAGTTCTCACCTTCTCCGTAAGGCCATTCCAGACATGTCCGGAGCGGGAGGCAAGTGGATGGCCTACTCCGTTACGGAGGAGGACATCATGAAGCTCTGGGAGGCTGGGTACTTGGCCGCAAACATCGCGCACCAGCTCCTGGATGAAGGGAAGATCATCCCTACTCCGGAACCCCGCGAGAGGATTGTGTTTCTCGCCCACTTCGTCTGCGGACTGGGATTTCCCCTCCACCCATTTGTCCGTGGGATCATGTTCTATTATGGGCTAGATTTCCAAGATCTAGCCCCTAACTTCATCCTCAATATCTCGGCGTTTACTGTTGTGTGCGAGGCTTTCCTCTGCATCAAGCCCCACTTTTTCCTGTGGCTGAAGATCTTCAACATGAAGCCGAAGATAGTGGTCGGCCAGCAAGCGGAGTGCGGAGGCGCCATGGTGGGCAAGATGCCCAACGTCACCTGGCTCGAAGGCTCCTATGTGGAGACCGTGAAGGGGTGGCAGTCGGGGTGGTTCTACATCACCGAGCCGCGAGACTCCAACTGGGCAGCGGCCCCCGAATTTTGATCCAGCATCCCCATGCGGCTTACCTCTTGGAAAAGGAAGGGTTTAGCCTGGGGTGAGCCAGCGGAGCTGACCGGACTCCAGAACTGCATCAAGAATATGATAAGCAAGAAGATCAAGCTTGTCAACGTGGTCCAGGTCATGCTCTTCCGCCGGATCCTCCCGTGTCAAAGACGGGTATTTAATATGTGGGAGTTCGACTCGGCCGAACACCAGATGCTGCGAGAGCTCTTTGACACGATGCACAAGGATGTCTGGAAGGTGCTGTTCAAGGCCGTCGAGGTACCTCCCATTACCGAAGATCGCGGGCTCAGCGCAAAGTGCCCCGCCAATCCGGTAAGGTTTCTATGTTTTACAAGATGCTCCTTCCCCAAATATATTCTTGAAAGGAATTTAAGCCTTCCCACCAATCTTAACAGGACTGGGTGGCAATAGCAAAGCGGATCGACTGCCCAGCTCCACTACTCGAAGACACAACGACGGCTCTCCTAACAGAGATGCTGTTTTCGGCGCCCTATGAGGTGCCGGAGAAGAAGGCCAAGAAGAAGGCCACGGGGACCAGGAAAGGTCTCCGGCACAAGGTGGTGTCGGACTCGTCGTCCGAAGACACCGAGGCGCACTCCTCCAATGAAAACAAGGAGGAGGAAGAGGAAAACCCCCTCCCCCAAACCGAGGGGAGAAGAAAAGGAAGGCCACCCCATCCGGGGAGGCCGAAGGGTCCAAGAAGGGAAGGACCCTCCCTCCGGACCACTCCACAACAACCGTCTATAGTGAGGAGGAGTGGCTCCCCAGGGACAAGCCCCTGGAGAAGTCGTAAGTATCCGGATATCATAATGCTTCTGGCATGTTTAGCTTTATGGCTTATTATCATGTTAAAATATGTTCGTGCAGTCCATCCAAAGCCCGCATCGACCTATCCTCCTCGGATGGGTCTTTGAGCTCGTCGGCAATGAACAGCGTTCCGCTCCCGACGGCCTCCACTCTCCGGCCCGCGGATGACACCGAAGTGTTGTCTCAGAGGATACTGGGCCAGGGGGAGATAGTTTTGGAGGCGCCTCAAGGCGAAACCCCCGATGCCGGGATCATGGGGGGGGGGGGGAGATCCCCATGGATTTTGATGAGGGGGGCCGCAGCAAGCTTGGCCCCCAGCCGGATACTACACCGGAACCTCCAGTGGTTCCGGATTCAGGCAGGCAGCCCCTCGCTAAGGGGGGCAAGCCGCCTGTGCCGATGACCTCTGTCCATCCAGAGGCATCGGACAGCTTGGTGGAAGCGCTTCAGGGCGCTTCCCTTGATGGAGAATACCGTACTCTTATGAGTACGGTGATTGCAAATGTTCAGTCTGCAAAAAGTGATTGACCGAGGCCTGCACTAGCCTCCTGACAGGCTTTGAGGTAAGTAATTCAATTATGAGGAAATATCACAGTATAGACGGTAGCCCCTGATGCTCTGTTTGGTGTTCGGAAAGAAAGGCCGAACAGAGGATCACATATTATCCCCAGGAGTCTAATCATATTATGTCTATGTGAATAAGCAGGCGTCGTTGCTGGCCGCTGCCGCCCTCACTGTGAAGGTCTCTGGACTGAAGCAGAACCTGGGGCGGGCCGGAGAAGAGCTCGGCCTCGTGAAGAGGCAGCTCGAGGAGAACAAAGGTAAGTGTTACCCCGTGTGAATGTTATATAAAGGAAAAATTGTTGACGCTAATAGAAGCATCATGTATATAATAGGGGCCAGGACCGAAGTGGCAACCCTTAAGAAGGCGCTATCCGAGGCCGAAGACAAAGTGGCCAAGGAGCGCACCAAGCGCGAAAAACAAGAGGCTCAGGTTGATAAAGTCCAGCAAGAGCTCCAGAATTTCATCAAAAAATTCGAGTCCTTGGAGCGTGACTCCAAGACACAAGAGTCGGAGCTTGCGAAGGCCCGTCAGAGCGTGCAAGACACCAAGGTCGAAGCCCAGAAGGCCCTCCAGGAGATTGAAGCAGCCAAGAAGATAGCGGCGAGTAAGGCTTTCATTATGCAAAGCAAGCATGTGAAGGAGACTTTCCTTTTACTTACCCGAATTCGGAGCTCTCTAGGAGCATTCGCAGATCTGCCGCACAGCATCTCTGATGCTGCAGAGTTCTACCGAGTTGAGGAAGGGAGCTCGACGGATAAGCTGTTCTGGTCCCATTATATTGGGGCCGAACATCCGATGCCCTTGAGTGACCAGCTGAAGCAACTGGTCAAACTTCACAAGGCGGCCGAACTGGCCATGAAGGACCTCATAGTCCGGTTGTGGCCTGGCGAGCCCCTGCCCGGCAGCTACTTCGGCCTTGTCAAGCGGATGGTAAATGCCTATCCGCGGCTTGAAGTCATTAAGCGGTCTGTTTGCATTGAGGGTGCACGCAGGGCCTTAGCCCGTGCGAAAGTGCACTGGGCGAAGATGGATGCCGAGAAGCTGGTGACAAAGGGGCCGCCGAAGGGCAAGGAGCATCGCCACCCACGAACAGTACTATGACAATGTCATTAAGGGTGCCCGCCTTGTGGCGGATGAATGTGCTAAGGATGTAATATTTGAATGAATGTACTCATATCATCCTGTAATGTGAAAACGAGTTCATGTGTGCTATATGGCGCTTGTTAATTTAAAATATTACCTTTTGTGCGGCCGTTTATAAAATCTTGAGAGTTGGCCAGTCGTCGGCTTCTGCCCCCATAGTACCGGGGTGTTCGGGATAAATATAAACACTCTTTATCCAAATTTTTGGTCCTTTTAAGGAGGTGTTTAGCGCAGCGAACAAGGCAATTGGATTATACGGCTTTATCACCCTCACTTGGCCATAGAAGTCTACAATTTTAAATTTTGGCGAAGCCCCTAGTATTCGGAAGGCTGAACTTGGGGCGCTATATACGCCTAAATCGGACAAGGCCAATTCCTCGCCCGAAGCGGAAAAAATCTTTATGGATTTGAGACCTCTTGAACAGCGACCAGCTCTCGCCTCATCATGATAGTCAGTTTTCGGCTTTCTCTACTAAGGTGCTCGTCTGGAAGAACCGGAACACAATCGCAGTAGTTATCCCTGTGCTACCTTAGCCAATATAGCGGAACGTAAGGTACCAAAACATAGGAGCCGGGCAAACCCAACTATTGACCCAAGACATGATTCGGAGCTGATGCATATAATGCTATAAGTTCGGGGTGCCGCACTTTCGAAAGTGTTTGGACTTTTCTTGCCATGTTGTGGGGTACACTGAAGCCCCTGGCAAACTGGACATACCAAGATGTACGGGTGTAATAAATAAGCAGTAAAGGAAAGGGGTAAATAAATGTAATAGTAAGCTGACGCTATACACTATTTTCCCTTGTTATTCGAATAATACGTCAAAGCGTACATATACAAGTTGTGCGATAAGCAAAATAGGACTGTTTGACACATCCTGACCAGGAGCGAGCTGTGTGCGGGTATGTAGGTATAACGATCGTTAACAGAGACCACCTGAGGATTCCCTTGTACGCCCGAGCTTCTTGTCTTCTTGGTGTGTCCGTCCCGCTATGTGTTCGATAGTCGGTCTATCGGAAGAGCCTCCCGAAGATAGGGACCTGAAATAAAAAAGGTATAAAGATGCGTGGGTCTTGGGGCGGTCGAACCGCATTGTGGACCGTGTCATAGTCGTGCCTCCGCCTATGCCCATGGTATTTTAAGTGTGTAATTATGTACGCGCGGCACAAATTTTGCCGCTTGACTGGGAGGAGGACGGAGGACGAATTGCTAGTCGAGCTCTGGACGTGCCGGATGATCCTGTTGCGGGGTACTCCAGACTCGCTTGATGGTGTCCGGGTTCTTTATCGCCGAATTGGCTGTTTGCCTAAGAAGGTTGTTTTGTACTTCTCCCGCGAGGGCCGCCGTGTGCTCCTCCGTACGGAGCGAGCGCTCTGTGTTTCCATTGACTGTTATAACCCCGCGAGGTCCGGGCATTTTGAGCTTGAGGTATGCATAATGCGGTACCGCATTGAATCTAGAAAATGTGGTTCGTTCGAGCAGTGCTTGATAGCCACTGCGGAAGGGGACGATGTCGAAGATGAACTCCTCGCTTCAGAAATTGTCCGGATATCCAAAGACCACTTCCAGTGTGATTGAGCCCGTGCAACAGGCCTCCACACCTGGTATGACACCTTTGAAGGTGATTTTTGTGGGCTTGATCCTTGAGGGGTCGATGCCCATTTTGCGCACTGTGTCCTGATAGAGCAGGTTCAAGCTGCTGCCACCGTCCATGAGGACTCGTGTGAGATGGAATCCGTCGATGATGGGGTCAAGGACCAATGCGTCCGAACTGCCATGACGGATACTGGTAGGATGGTCCCTGCGATCGAAAGTGATCGGACAAGAGGACCATGGGTTGAACTTTGGGGCGACTGGCTCCATCGCATAGACGTCCCTTAGTGCACGCTTCCGTTCCCGCTTGGGAATATGGGTTGCGTATATCATATTCACCGTTTTCACCTGGGGAGGGAATTTCTTCTGTCCTCCTGTGTTTGGCGACCGGGGCTCCTCGTCGTCATTGCTATGCAGCCCATTTTCCTTGTTTTTGGCATTCAACTTGCCGGCCTGTTTGAACACCTAGCATTCTTTGTTGGTGTGGTTGGCTGGTTTATCGGGGGTGCCGTGAATTTGACATGAGCGATCGAGTATGCGGTCCAAACTGGACGAGCCCGGATTGTTTCTTTTGAATGGATTTTTCTGCTGTCCGGATTTAAAGCCTCTGAATCCGGCATTGACTGCCGTGTCTTCGGCGTTGTCGCCATTGTTGTGAGCTTGTGTCTATTATGTCGTGGCTTGCCGTTGCTATCTCTGGCATCTGAATCGCCGGAGTTTTTTGGTGTGATGTTGCTACGAGCCAGCCAGCTGTCCTCACCCGCGCAAAAGCGGGTCATGAGTGTCGTGAGGGCGAGCCATTCATCACGGATGTTATGCTTGAAGGCTGCTAAGGCTTCGACATCTGGACAGTCAACAATTTGGTTCTTTTTGGTTAGGAACCGAGTCTAGAATTTCCTGGCTGACTCTCCGGGCTGGTGGGTTATGTGACTTAAGTCATTAGCATCCGGTGGTCGCACGTAAGTGCCCTTGAAGTTATCAAGGAATGCGTCTTCCAGGTCCTCCCAACTGCCAATGGAGCTTGCTGGTAGGCTATTCAGCCAATGTCGAGCTGGCCCTTTGAGCTTAAGTGGTAGGTACTTTATGGCATGTAAGTCATCGCCGCGGGCCATGTGAATGTGTAGGAGAAAATCTTCAATCCATACCGCGGGGTCTGTTGTGCCATCATATGATTCAATGTTCACGGGTTTAAACCCTTCTGGGAATTCATGATCCATTACTTCATTAGTGAAGCATAGGGGGTGTGCGGCGCCTCTATGCCGGGCTACATCCCGACGTAGTTCAGATGAGTCTGGTTTGTTGTAGTCGGCCCGGTCGGACTTTTGTTTATTGTATCCGGTGTGACGGTCATCGTCACGCGTTGTGGCGCGCCCCCGTGATCCGTAGATCAATCTTGACTGTCCTGCTTTGTTTTCCAATACGTCTTGCATGTCCTTCGTGTAGCCCCGGGCCTTAGTATTAGTGTTTGATTGGCGACGGGGTGCGGTTTGGACTTCGGGCTGGTACGCCGCTTTGTCTCGGCCACGGGGTGGCCGGTCAGCCGCATCATGCGCTGGTACTGTGGGCTTTAATGCCTCCTCCTCGAGTTGAGGTAGCAACCTGCGCTTTGGGTAACTTTTTGTAGGGCGCTCGAGCCCGTATTCCTCGGCAGCTAGGACCTCGGTCCATCTATCAGTTAGCAGATCTTGATCAGCTTGAAGCTGTTGCTTCTTTTTCTTCAGGATTTTTGTAGTGGCTATAAGCCGACGCTTGAAGCGCTCCTACTCAACGGGATCCTCAGGCATGATGAATTCTTCGTCGCCAAGGCTCACTTCGTCTTCGGAGAGAGGCATGTAGTTATCATCCTCTGATTCTCCATCTGTTGCCTATTCTTTAGGGCTAGCTTCCCCATCTTCTTGCTCGGCCTGCTTGAAGCCTGGCTGGGCAGGATTGTTTTCGTCTTTGGCACCATCCGGATTGTTATCATCTCTTGTGCCGGTATCACTATTTTTGCTATGGCGGGGCTCGGAGTTGCGCCTATGACGCCGGTGCCTAGGTTGCTTCTCCAAGGGATTATCTTCCGTTGCCTCATCGCCATTGCTTTCTTTGGGGGTGTCCACCATATATATATATATATATATATATATATATATATATATATATATATATATCATATGATGAGGTGGCTGTCCAGCGCCCTATAGGCGGTTGGTTCCTGTTCTTCTCCTGCATCGTCGTCCATACCGTCGATGTCTTAGGAGTTGAAGTCAAGCACGTCGGTTAAGTTATCGACAATGGCTATTAAGTGGGTGGTGGGTGGGGAACAAATTTCTTCGTCGTCCGCTTCCCACTCGAGCCGAACATAGTTCGGCCAGGAGTCTCCTGACAAGGAGAGAGACCTTAATGAATTTAGCACATCACCCAACGGCGAGTGCTGAAAGATATCCGCGGAGGTAAACTCCATGACCGGTGCCCAATCAGATTCGATAGGCACGGACGTACGGGGTTGATACGTCCATTTTGCATCATGCTTTTATATCAATATTTATTGCATTATGGGTTGTTATTACACAATATATCTCAATACTTATGGCTATTCTCTCTTATTTTACAAGGTTTACCATGAAGAGGGGGAATGCCGGCAGCTAAAATTCTGGCTGGAAAAGGAGCAAACATTGGAAACCTATTCTGCACTGCTCCAAAAATCCTGAAACTCCATGAAAGTTATTTTTGGAATTAATAAGAATTATTGAGCGAAGAAACTACCAGAGGGGGCCCACACCCAGGCCCGCCCACCACTACTGGGCGCCCCCTGTCTCCTGGGCCCCCTGGTGGCCCTCCGGTGCCCATCTTCTACTATATGAAGGCTTTTACCTTGGAAAAAAATCAGAGGCAAGCTTACGGGACAAAACTCCGCCGCCACGAGGCGGAACCTTGGCGGAACCAATCTAGGGCTCCAGCGGAGCTGTTCTGCCGGGGAAACTTCCCTCCGGGAGGGGGAAATCATCACCATCATCATCACCAACGATCCTCTCATCGGGAGGGGGTCAATCTCCATCAACATCTTCACCAGCACCATCTCCTCTCAAAACCCTAGTTCATCTCTTGTATCCAATCTTGTATCAAAACCACAAATTGGTATCTGTGGGTTGCTAGTAGTGTTGATTACTCCTTGTAGTTGATGCTAATTGGTTTACTTTGTGGAAGATCATATGTTCAGATCCTTAATGCATATTATTACTCCTCTGATTATGAACATGAATATGCTTTGTGAGTAGTTACGTTTGTTCCTGAGGACATGGGTGAAGTCTTGCTATTAGTAGTCATGTGAATTTGGTATTCGTTCGATATTTTGATGAGATGCATGTTGTCTTTCCTCTAGTGGTGTTATGTGAACGTCAACTACATGACACTTCACCATTATTTGGGCCTAGTGGAAGGCATTGGGAAGTAATAAGTAGATGATGGGTTGCTAGAGTGACATAATCTTAAACCCTAGTTTATGCGTTGCTTCGTAAGGGGCTGATTTGGATCCATATGTCTAATGTTGTGGTTAGGTTTACCTTAATACTTCTTTTGTAGTTGCAGATGCTTGCAATAGGGGTTAATCATAAGTGGGATGCTTGTCCATGTTAGGGCAGTACCCAAGTGCCCGTCCACCGACATATCAAATTATCAAAGTACCGAACGCAAATCTTATGAACGTGATGAAAACTAGCTTGACGATAATTCCCAATGTGTCATCGGGAGCTCCTTCTTCATTATTAGAATTTGTCCAGGCTTATCCTTTGCTACATAAAGGATTGGCCCACCTTGCTGCACTTTATTTACTTTATTTACTTTTTGCTCGTTACTATTTATCCTATCACAAAACTATCTATCACCTACTATTTCAGTGCTTGCAGAGAAAACCTTACTGAAAACCGCTTATCATTTCCTTCTGCTCCTCGTTGGGTTCGACAGTCTTACTTATCGAAAGGACTACGATAGATCCCCTATACTTGTGGGTCATCAAGACTCTTTTCTGGCGCCGTTTCCGGGGAGTGAAGCGCCTTTGGTGAGTGGAACTTGGTAAGGAAACATTTATATAGTGTGCTGAAATTTTCTGTCACTTGTTACTATGGAAACTAATCCTTTGAGGGGCTTGTTCGGGGTATCTTCACCCCAACCAGAAGAGCAAAGAGTTGCTCCTCAACCTAATGAACCTACTGAAAATATTTACTTTGATATTCCTTCGGGTATGATAGAGAAACTGCTAGCTAATCCCTTTGCAAGAGATGGAACATTGCATCCCGATTTACACCTTATCTTTGTGGATGAAGTTTGTGGATTATTTAAGCTTGCAGGTATTCCCGATGATGTTGTCAAAAGGAAGGTCTTCCCTTTTTCTTTGAAGGGAGATGCATTGACATGGTATAGGCTATGCGATGGTATGAGATCTTGGAATTATAAACGATTGAAGTTGGAATTTCACCAGAAGTTCTATCCTATGCATCTTGTTCATCATGATCATAATTACATATATAATTTCTGGCCTCGCGAAGGAGAAAGCATCGCTCAAGCTTGGGGGAGGCTTAAGTCAATGTTATATTCATGCCCCAATCATGGGCTCTCTAGAGAAATGATTATTCTAAAATTTATGCTCGACTTTCTCCCAATGATAACAACATGCTCGATACTTCCTGTGTTGGTTCTTATATGCTGAAGACTATTGAATTCAAATAGGATTTATTGGAAAGAATTAAATGCAACTCCGAAGATTGGGGTTCCGACGATGGTGAGGAGTCAGGTATGACACCTAAGTTTGATTGTGTTAAATCTTTTATGGATACCGATGATTTTTGTGGATTTAGCGCTAAATATGGATTTGACTCTAAGATAGTAGCTTCTTTTTGTGAATCTTTTGCTACTCACGTTGATCTCCCTAAGGAGAAGTGGTTTAAATATAATCCTCCCATTGAAGTAAAAGTAGTTGCACCTATTACAGTTGAAGAAAAGACTGTCACTTATAGTGATCCTATTGTTCCTACTACTTATGTTGAGAAACCTCCTTTTCCTGTTAGGATAAAGGATCATGCTAAGACTTCGACTGTTGTTCGTAAGAGTAATAATAGGACTTATACACCTCCTGAGCAAATCAAAGTTGAACCTAGTATTGCTTTGATTAAAGATCTTTTGGATGATGATTTAGATGGGCATGTTATTTATTTCTGTGGTGATACTGCCAATATTGCTAGACCAGATGCTAAGATACATAGACCTGTTGTAGGCATGCCTGTTATTTCTGTTAAAATAGGAGATCATTGTTATCATGGCTTATGTGATATGGGTGCTAGTGCTAGTGCAATACCCTATGACTTATATAAAGAAATTATGCATGATATTGCACCCGCTGAGTTGGAAGATATAGATGTTACTATTAAGCTTGCCAATAGGGATACCATTAAGCCATTTGGGATTGTTAGAGACGTTGAAGTCTTGTGTGGGAAGGTTAAATATCCTGCTGATTTTCTTGTTCTTGGTTCCCCACAAGATGACTTTTGGTAGACCCTTCTTGAATACTGTTAATGCTAGGATTGATTGTGAAAAGGATACTGTTACAATTGGCTTAGAGGATGTGTCTCATGAGTTTAATTTTGCTAAGTTTCATAGACAACCTTGTGATAGAGAATCACCTAGTAAGGATGAGATTATTGGTCTTGCTTCTATTGCCGTGCCTCCTACTGATCCGTTAGAACAATATTTGCTAGACCATGAAAATGATATGTTTATGAAGGAAAGAAGGGCAATAGATGAAGTGTTTCTTCAACAGGAACCTATTCTGAAACACAACCTACCCATTGAAATTCTAGGGGATCCCCCTCCACCCAAGGGTGATCCCGTGTTTGAACTCAAACCATTACCTGATAATCTTAAGTATGCTTATCTTGATGAAAAGAAAAATATATCCTGTTATCTTTAGTGCTAACCTTTCAGAGCAAGAAGAAGAAAGATTATTGAAGACTCTGAAGAAGGACCGTGCTGCTATTGGATATACTCTGGATGATCTCAAGGGCATTAGTCCCACGTTATGCCAACACAAAATTAATTTGGAGGATGATGCCAAACCAGTTAGAGATCCTCAACGACGATTGAATCCTAAGATAAAAGAAGTGGTAAGAAAGGAGATACTAAAGCACCTTGAGGCAGGTATAATTTATCCTGTTGCTGATAGTTATTGGGTAAGCCCTATCCATTGTGTTCCTAAAAAGGGAGGTATTACTATCGTTCCTAATGGTAAAGATGAATTGATCCCGCAAAGAATTATTGAAGGTTATAGGATGGTAATTGATTTCCGTAAATTAAATAAAGCTACTAAGAAAGATCATTACCCTTTACCTTTTATCGATCAAATGCTAGAAAGACTATCCATACACACACATTCCTGCTTTCTAGATGGTTATTCTGGTTTCTCTCAGATACCTGTGTCAGCGAAGGATCAATCAAAAACTACTTTTACTTACCCTTTCGGTACTTCTGCTTATAGACGTATGCCTTTTGGTTTATGTAATGCACCTGCTACCTTTCAAAGATGCATGATGGTATATTCTCTGACTTTTGTGAAAATATTTGTGAGGTGTTCATGGATGATTTCTCCGTTTATGGATCCTCTTTTGATGATTGCTTGAGCAACCTTGATCGAGTTTTGCAGAGATGCAAAGACACTAGTCTCGTCTTGAATTGGGAAAAGTGCCACTTTATGGTTAATGAAGGCATTGTCTTGGGGCATAAGATTTCTGAGAAAGGTATTGAATTTGATAAAGCTAAAGTTGATACTATTGAAAAGATGCCATGTCCCAAGGACATAAAAGGTATAAGAAGTTTCCTTGGTCATGCCGGTTTTTATAGGAGGTTCATTAAGGACTTTTCTAAAATCTCTAGGCCTCTGACTAATTTATTGCAAAAAGATATTCCTTTTGTCTTTGATGATGATTGTGTAGAAGCATTTGAAATACTTAAGAAAGCATTGATCACTGCACCTATTGTCCAGCCACCCGATTGGAATTTACCCTTTGAAATTATGTGTGATGCTAGTGATTATGTTGTAGGTGCTGTTCTAGGGCAAAGAGTTGATAAGAAATTGAATGTTATCCAGTATGCTAGTAAGAATCTTGATACTGCCCAGAGAAATTATGCTACTACTGAAAAAGAATTCTTAGCAGTTGTGTTTGCATGTGATAAGTTTAGACCTTATATTATTGATTCAAAAGTTACTATTCACGCTGATCATGCTGCTATTATATATCTTATGGAAAAGAAAGATGCTAAGCCTAGACTCATTAGATGGGTTCTCTTGCTCCAAGAATTTGATTTGCATATTATTGATAGAAAGGGAGCTGAGAACCCCGTTGCAGACAACTTGTCTAGGCTAGAGAATGTTCTTAATGACCCACTGCCTATTGATGATAGCTTTCATGATGAACAATTAGTGGTTGTTAATGCTTCTCATACTGCTCCTTGGTATGCTGATTATGCTAATTACATTGTTGCTAAATTTATACCACCTAGTTTCACATACTAGCAAAAGAAAAAGTTCTTTTATGATTTAAGACATTACTTCTGGGATGACCCACACCTTTATAAAGAAGGAGTAGATGGTGTTATTAGACGTTGTGTACCTGAGCATGAACAGGAACAGATCCTACGCAAGTGTCACTCTGAATCATATGGAGGACACCACGCTGGAGATAGAACTGCACACAAGGTATTGCAATCTGGTTTTTATTTGCCTACTCTCTTCAAAGATGCTCGTAAGTTTGTCTTATCTTGTGATGAATGTCAAAGAATTGGTAATATTAGTAGACGTCAAGAAATGCCTATGAATTATTCTCTTGTTATTGAACCGTTTGATGTTTGGGGCTTTGATTATATGGGACCTTTTCCTGCCTCTAATGGTTATACACATATTTTAGTTGATGTTGATTACGTTACTAAGTGGGTAGAAGCTATTCCAACTAGTAGTGTTGATCATAACACTTCTATTAAAATGCTCAAACAAGTTATTTTTCCGAGGTTTGGAGTCCCTAGATATCTTATGACTGATGGTGGTTCACATTTTTTTCATGGTAATTTCTATAAGATGCTTGCTAAGTATGATGTTAATCATAGAATCGCATCTCCTTATCACCCATAGTCTAGTGGTCAAGTAGAGTTGAGCAATAGAGAGCTCAAATTAATTTTGCAAAAGACCGTGAATAGATCTAGAAAGAATTGGTCCAAGAAACTTGATGATGCATTATGGGCCTATAGAGCTGCTTACAAAAATCCTATGGGTATGTCTCCGTATAAGATGGTTTATGGAAAAGCATGTCACTTACCTCTTGAACTTGAACATAAAGCATATTGGGCTATTAAAGAGCTCAACTATGAATTCAAACTTGCCGGTGAGAAGAGGTTATTTGATATTAGCTCACTTGATGAATGGAGAACCCAAGCCTATGAGAATGCCAAGCTATTCAAAGAAAAAGTCAAACGCTGGCATGACAAAAGGATACAAAAGCGTGAGTTTAATGTAGGTGATTATGTGTTATTATTCAACTTTCGTTTAAGATTTTTTGCAGGAAAACTTCTCTCTAAATGGGAAGGTCCTTATGTTATCGAGGAGGTCTATCGTTTCGGTGCCATAAAAATCAACAACTTTGAAGGCACAAGTCCGAGGGTGGTGAACGGTCAAAGAATTAAACATTATATCTCAGGTAATCCTATCAATGTTGAAACTAATATTGTCGAAACCGTAACTCCTGAGGAATACATAAGGGACACTTTCTAGAATGTTCCAGACTCTGAAAAGGAATAGGTATGTGGTACGGTAAGTAAACCGACTCTAAAACAAGTCTAATGGAAATTTTTATCAGTTTTGGAATATTTAAGAATTTTGGAAAGAAAGAAGTAGTCCGGGAAGGACACGAGGCCTCCACGAGGGTGGAGGGCGCGCCCACCCTTCCTGGACGCGCCCCCCTGTCTCGTGGCCACCTCGTGTGCCTCCCAGACTCCGTTTTCTTGCACATTATGTATTTTGGTCGGTAAAAATTCATTATATAATCTCCCGAAGGCTTTGACCACCGTATCACGCAAATATCCTTTGTTTTCGTTTCGACCTGTTTTTCTGACAGATCTAGAGCATCATGACGTCTCCAAGCGCTCCCAAGGACAAGTTTTTGAGAGGGTTATCAACCCCTATCTTGAGGAGGTGCCTCAACACCCTCAAACCATTGATATGCATGAGGGGGTGCTGCACATCCGCGATGTGGAGGGACAAAGCCGTACCAGAAACATGGAGACAAAGCTCGAAGCCGCGGAGCAGCAAGTTTTCAAGTGTCAAGGGATGGTGGAGCGTGGACTCAACGCCAACCAGATGATGATCACGGAGTTCACTAACATCCACAATCTAGATGCCAAGGTCATTGGGGAGACCATCTTCAAGCTTCAAGAGAAAATCGAGCACCTCCAAGCCCAGATCTACGACCTGCAAAACTAGAACTGTGAGTATGTATATAGATTCAAGAGGATGAGTTTGGCTGCAGATTTAAGGATCCTGGAGACTCGATCATCCTTCTATGATGGTGAGCCTATGCCTTGGAATATGGACGACAAGCCTACATCATCAACAACTCCTACTTCACCACCTCCGAGGACATAATCACATGGGTATGGGCACTCCCCTTGGCAACTGCCAAGCTTGGGGGAGGTGCCCCGGTATCGTATCACCACCACACTCCTATCTTTACCGTTTTATTTAGTTCGATCCTTTTAGTAGTATCTTGATCTAGTAGATTGAAGTTTTAGTATCAATTAGTTTTGAGTTTTTCTTTGTGATCTCTTTATGTAATCGAGTCTGTGAGCTATCTATAATAAAGATTAGTGTTGAGTCAAGGGCTTTGCTATCTTGCTATGATCCTGAGGAAGTAGAAAGAATAAAAGAGTTCATATTGATCTTATGGATAGTAATGACTTCACACATAGAAAGTATGAGGCATAAAAGTTGTTGAGAGTTGATAAACGTAGTTTTGGTCACCGTTGCAATTAATAGGAAGTAATAAGGAAAGAGAGGTTTTCACATACAAATATATTATCTTGGACATATTTTATGATTGTGAGCACTCATTAAGTATAACATGCTAAAAGAGTTGATGTTGGACAAGGAAGACAACGTAATGGTTTATGTTTTCTCACATCTCAGTTAAAGTATATTGTCATTGATCTTCCCAACATGTTGAGCTTGCCTTTCCCCCTCATGCTAGCCAAATTCCTTGCACCAAGTAGAGATACTACTTGTGCTTCCAAATATCCTTAAACCCAGTTTTGCCATGAGAGTCCACCATACCTACCTATGGATTGAGTAAGATCCTTCAAGTAAGTTGTCATGTTGCAGGCAATAAAAATTGCTATCTAAATATGTATGACTTATTAGTGCAGAGAAAATAAGCTTTATACGATCTTGTTGTGGAAGCAATAAAACTGACGGACTGCATAATAAAGGTCCACATACAAGTGGCAATATAAAGTGACGTTCTTTTGCGTTAAGATTTTATGCATCCAAGCCTAAAAGCACATGACAACCTCTGCTTCCCTCTGCAAAGGGCCTATCTTTTACTTTATGTTTTTTACTTTATGCTTGAGTCAAGGTGATCTTCACCTTTCCCTTTTTCATTTTATCCTTTGGCAAGCTCCTCGTGTTTGAAAGATCTTGATATATATATATATATATATATATATATATATATATATATATATATATATATATATATATATATCCAATTCGATGTAAGTTAGCATGCATTATTATTGTTGACATCACCCAAAGGTGAATACGTTGGGAGGCAACACAATAAGCCCCTATCTTTCTCAGTGTCCGGTTGAAACTCCATAACCACAAGTACTACGTGAGTGTTAGCAATTGTAGAAGACTACATGATAGTTGAGTATGTGGACTTGCTGAAAAGCTCTATTCTTGACTCTTTATGATGTTATGATAAATTGCAATTGCTTCAATGACTGAGATTATAGTTTGTTAGTTTCCAATGAAGTTTTTGAACCATACTTGACATTGTGAATTGATTGTTACTTGAGCATAAGAAATCATATGATAAAATCTATTTATGTTGCTATTATAAGAATGATCATGATGCCCTCATGTCCAAATTTTATTTTCATCGACACCTCTATCTCTAAACATGTGGACATATTTTTCAATATTGGCTTCCGCTTGAGGACAAGAAAGGTCTAAGCTTGGGGGAGTTGATACGTCCATTTTGCATCATGCTTTTATATCAATATTTATTGCATTATGGGCTGTTATTACACAATATATCTCAATACTTATGGCTATTCTATCTTATTTTACAAGGTTTACCATGAAGAGGGGGAATGCCGGCAGCTGAAATTCTGGCTGGAAAAGGAGCAAACATTGGAAACCTATTCTGCACTGCTCCAAAAATCCTGAAACTCCACGGAAGTTATTTTTGGAATTAATAAGAATTATTGAGCGAAGAAACTACCAGAGGGGGCCCACACCCAGGCCAGGAGGGTGGGGGCGCGCCCACCCCTACTGGGCGCGCCCCGCTGTCTCTTGGGCCCCCTGGTGGCCCTCCGGTGCCCATCTTCTGCTATATGAAGGCTTTTACCTTGGAAAAAATCAGAGGCAAGCTTACGGGATGAAACTCCGCCGCCACGAGGCGGAACCTTGGCGGAACCAATCTAGGGCTCCAGCGGAGCTGTTCTGCCGGGGAAACTTCCCTCCGGGAGGGGGAAATCATCACCATCGTCATCACCAACGATCCTCTCATCGGGAGGGGGTCAATCTCCATTAACATCTTCACCAGCACCATCTCCTCTCAAAACCCTAGTTCATCTCTTGTATCCAATCTTGTATCAAAACCACAAATTGGTATCTATGGGTTGCTAGTAGTGTTGATTACTCCTTGTAGTTGATGCTAATTGGTTTACTTGGTGGAAGATCATATGTTCAGATCCTTAATGCATATTATTACTCCTTTGATTATGAACATGAATATGCTTTGTGAGTAGTTACGTTTGTTCCTGAGGACATGGGTGAAGTCTTGCTATTAGTAGTCATGTGAATTTGGTATTCGTTCGATATTTTGATGAGATGTATGTTGTCATTCCTCTAGTGGTGTTATGTGAACGTCGACTACATGACACTTCACCATTATTTGGGCCTAGAGGAAGGCATCGGGAAGTAATAAGTAGATGATGGGTTGCTAGAGTGACAGAAGCTTAAACCCTAGTTTATGCGTTGCTTCGTAAGGGGCTGATTTGGATCCATATGTCTAATGTTGTGGTTAGGTTTACCTTAATACTTCTTTTTTAGTTGTGGATGCTTTCAATAGGGGTTAATCATAAGTGGGATGCTTATCCAAGTAAGGGCAGTACCCAAGCACCGGTCCACCCACATATCAAATTACCAAAGTACCGAACGCAAATCATACGAGCGTGATGAAAACTAGCTTGACGATAATTCGCATGTGTCCTCGGGAGCTCTTTTCTCATTATAAGAAATTGTCTAGGCTTGTCCTTCTCTACAAAAAGGATTGGGCCACCTTGCTGCAATTTATTTACTTTCACTGCTTGTAACTTGTTACAATTTATCTTATCACAAAACCATCTATTACCTACAATTTCTGTGCTTGTAGAGAAAACCTTACTGAAAACCGCTTGTCATTTCCTTCTACTCCTCGTTGGGTTCGACACTCTTACTTATCGAAAGGACTACGATAGATCCCCTATACTTATGGGTCATCAGCGGTTCGGATCCTATAGCCGAAGACGAGTCCGGGGGTCCGACGATACCGACCTCATAGGAGGTGAGGTCAGTGTTCGGCTCGAAGGCCGATGAGTGTGCGGCCTCCGTGGCGGGGTCCATCCAACCGTCCTCGGATGGCACAATCTGCTCCGTATTGATTCCCGGGGCCGCCACAGGCGCGATCTCCCGAACACTGTCCGATGGCAGATCTAAGTCATGCTCGTCGTGACTGTTCGGCGCACCTGACTCGGGCACGAATCCATCGAAGATCAAGTCTCCGCGGATGTCGGCAGTATAGTTCAAGCTTCCAAACCCGACCTGATGGCCAGGGGCATAGCTACCGATCTGCTCCAGATAGCCAAGCGAGTTGGCCCGCAGTACGAAGCCGCAGAATACGAAGATCTGTCCGGGGAGAAAAACCTCCCCCTGGACCGCGTCGTTGAAGATGATTGAAGGAGCCATCAAGCCCTACCGTGACGGCACAGTGGAACTCTCAATGAAAGCACCAATGTCGGTGTCAAAACTGACGGATCTCGGGTAGGGGGTCCCGAACTGTGTGTCCAAGGCTAATGTTAACAGGAGGCGGGGGACACGATGTTTTACCCAGGTTCGGGCCCTCTCGATGGAGGTAATACCCTACTTCCTGCTTGTTGATCTTGATGATATGAGTATTAAAAGAGTTGATCTACCACGAGATCGTAGACGCTAAACCCTAGAAGCTAGCCTATGATTCTGATTGTTGTTGTCCTACGGACTAAACCCTCCGGTTTATATAGACACCGGAGGGGGCTAGGGTTTCCTTGAAGAGGAAAGGGTGATGCAGCAATAGTAGCATAAGTATTTCCCTCAGTTTTTGAGAACCAAGGTATCAATCCAGTAGGAGGCTCGTCAAAAGTCCCACGCACTTACACAAACAAACAAAAACTCGCAACCAACACAATAAAGGGGTTGTCAATCCTTTCACGACCACTTGCGAAAGTGAGATCTGATAGAGATAGTATGATAAGATAAATATAATTTTGGTATTTTATAATATAGATAGGAAAAGTAAAGATGCAAATAAAAGTAGATTGAAAGATTATATGATAAAGGATAGACCCGGGGGCCATATGTTTCACTAGTGGCTTCTCTCAAGATAGCATAAGTATTACGGTGGGTGAACAAATTATTGTCGAGCAATTGATAGAAAAGCGAATAATTATGAGATTATCTAGGCATGATCATGTATATAGGCATCACGTCTGTGACAAGTAGACCGACTCCTGCCTGCATCTACTACTATTACTCCACGCATCGACCGTTATCCAGCATGCATCTAGAGTATTAAGTTCATAAAGAACAGAGTAACGCATTAAGAAAGATGACATGATGTAGAGGGATAAACTCATGCAATATGATATAAACCCCATCTTTTTATACTCGATGGCAACAATACAATACGTGCCTTGCTGCCCCTGCTGTCACTGGGAAAGGACACCACAAGATTGAACCCAAAGCTAAGCACTTCTCCCATTGCAAGAAAGACCAGTCTAGCAGGCCAAACCAAACTGATAATTCGAAGAGACTTACAAAGATAACTTAATCACACAAAAAGGAATTCAGAGGAGATTCAAATATTTCTCATAGATAAACTTGATCATAAACCCATAATTCATCGGATCTCGACAAACACACCGCAAAAAGAGTTACATCGAATAGATCTCCAAGAAGATCGAGGAGGACATGGTATTGAGATTCAAAGAGAGAGAAGAAGCCATCTAGCTAATAACTATGGACCCGAAGGCCTGTGGTAAACTACTCACAACTCATCGGAGAGGCCTTGGAGATGATGTAGAGGCCCTCTATGATCGATTCCCCCTCCGACGGAGCGCCGACGAAGGCTCCAAGATGGGATCTCGTGGATACAGAAGGTTACGGCGGTGGAAATAGTTTTTCGTGGTCGCTTCTGATGTTTTCGGGGTACATGGGTATATATACGAGGAAGAAGTAGGTCGGTGGACTCCCGAGGGGCCCACGAGATAGGGGGGCGCGCCCAGTAGGGGGGCGCCCTCCACCCTCGTGGCTGCCTCGGCTGTTGCTTGACTTCCACTCCAAGTCCTCTGGATCACGTTCGTTCCAAAAATCACGCTCCCAAAGGTTTTATTCCGTTTGGACTCCGTTTGATATTCCTTTTCTTCGAAATACTGAAATAGGCAAAAAAACAGCAATACGGCTGGGCCTCCGGTTAGTATGTTAGCCCAAAAATGATATAAATGTGTAAAGTAAAGCCCATAAACATCCAAAACGGGTAATATAATAGCATGGAACAATAAAAAATATAGATACGTTGGAGACGTATCAAGCATCCCCAAGATTAATTCTTGCTCGTCCTCGAGTAGGTAAATGATAAAAACAGAATTTTTGATGTGGAATGCTACCTAGCATAATTCTCGATGTAGTTTTCTTTATTGTGGCATGAATGTTCAGATCCAAAGGATTCAAAATAAAAGTTTATATTGACATAAGAAATAGTAATACTTCAAACATTCTAATCAAAGCAATCATGTCTTCTCAAAATAACATGGGTAAAGAATTTCATCCCTGCAAAATCATATAGTTAGGCTATGCTTCATTTTTTCACACAAAAATGCTCCCATCTTATACACCCCCGATGACAAGCCAAACAATTGTTTCATACTTAAATAATCTCAATTTTTTTCAACTTTCACGCAATACATGAGCGTGAGCCATGGATATAGCACTATGGGTGGAATAGAATATGATGATGGGGATTGTGTGGAGAAGACAAAAAAATGAGAAAGTCTCACATTGACGAGGATAATCAACGGGCTATGGAGATGCCCATCAATTGATGTCAACATGAGGAGTAGGGATTGCCATTCAACGGGTGCACTAGAGCTGTAAATGTATGAAAGCTCAACAAAAGAAACTAGTGGGTGTGCATCCAACTTGCTTGCTCACAAAGACCTAGGGCATTTTGGGGAAGCCCGTCGTAGGAATATACAAGCCAAGTTCTATAATGAAAAATTCCCACTAGTCTATGAAAGTGATAACATATGAGACTCGCTACATGAAGAACATGGTGCTACTTTGAAGCACAAGTGTGGAAAAGGATAGTAACATTGCCCCCTTTTTATTTTTATTTTCTTCTTTTTTCCTTTTTTCTTTGGGCCTTTTTTTGCCTTTTTTTTCTTTTTTTTCTTTGGCCTTTATTTTTTTTCTTTTTGCCCTTTCTTTTTTTCTTTGGGGACAATGCTCTAATAATGATGATCATCACACTTTTATTTATTTACAACTCATGAATTACAACCCAAAACTAGAACAAGATATGACTCTATATGAATGCCTCCGGCGGTGTACTGGGATGGGCAAGGAATCAAGAGTGACATGTACGAAAAATTATGCATGGTGGCTTTGCCACAAATACGATGTCAACTACATGATCATGCAAGGCAATATGACAATGATGATGCGTGTCATGATGATAAACGGAACGGTGGAAAGTTGCATGGCAATATATCTCGGTATGGCTATGGAAATGCCATAATAGGTAGGTATGGTGGCTGTTTTGAGGAAGATATAAGGAGGTTTATGTGTGATAGAGCGTAACATATCACGGGGTTTGGATGCACCGGTGAAGTTTGCACCAACTCTCAAGGTGAGAAAGGGCAATGCACGGTACCGAAGAGGCTAGCAATGATGGAAGGGTGAGAGTGCGTATAATCCATGGACTCAACATTAGTCAAAAAAGAACTCATATACTTATTGTAAAAATCTACAAGTCATCAAAAACCAAGCACTACGCGCATGCTCCTAGGGGGATAGATTGGTAGGAAAAGACCATCGCTCGTCCCCGACCGCCACTCATAAGGATGCACAATCTAAGAACACCTCATGTTTCAAATTTGTTACACAACGGTTACCATACGTGCATGCTACGGGACTTGCCAACTTCAACACAAGCATTCTATAAATTCATAATCACCCAACTAGCATGACTCTAATATCACCACCTCCATATCTCAAAACAATTATCAAGTATCAAATTGATCATAGCATCCAATTCACTTCCTATGATAGTTTTTATTATACCCAACTTGGATGCCCATCATTCTAGGACCAATTTTATAACCATAGCAAATACCATGCTGTTCTAGGAGACTCTCAAAATAATATAAGTGAAGCATGAGAGATCAACAATTTCTACAAAATTAAGCCACCGCCGTGCTCTAAAAAGAAAAAAGTGAAGTACTAGAGCAAAACTATTTAGCTCAAAAGATATAAGTGAAGCACATAGAGTATTCTAATAAATTCTAATCAAGTGGGTTTCTCCCAAAAGGTCTGTACAGCAAGGATGATTGTGGTAAACTAAAAAGCAAAGACTAATATCATACAAGACGCTCCAAGCAAAACACATATCATGTGTCGAATAAAAATATAGCTCCAAGTAAAGTTACCGATAGACGAAGACGAAAGAGGGGATGCCTTCCGGGGTATCCCCAAGCTTAGTGTCGGTGTCAAAACCGGCGGATCTCGGGTAGGGGGTCCCGAACTGTGCTTCTAGGCGGATGGTAACAAGAGACAAGGGACACGATGTTTTTACCCAGGTTCGGGCCCTCTCGATGGAGGTAAAACCCTACTCCTGCTTGATTGATATTGATGATATGGGTAGTACAAGAGTGGATCTACCACGAGATCAAGGAGGCTAAACCCTAGAAGCTAGCCTGTGGTATGATTGTTGTAATGGTTGTTCGTCCTACGGACTAAAACCCTTCGGTTTATATAGACACCGGAGAGGGCTAGGGTTACACAGAGTCGGTTACAATGGTAGGAGATCTACATATCCGTATCGCCAAGCTTGCCTTCCACGCCAAGGAAAGTCCCATCCGGACACGGGACGAAGTCTTCAATCTTGTATCTTCATAGTCTTGGAGTCCGGCTGACGATGATAGTCCGGCTGTCCGGACACCCCCTAGTCCAGGACTCCCTCAGTAGCCCCCGAACCAGGCTTCAATGACGATAAGTCTAGCGCATATGTAGTCTTCGGCGTTGCAAGGCGGGTTCTCCCTTAAGTTCCATGTACCTGCTGAACAGTGTCCGTCTTCCTTATCAATGTCGCGCTTCTTGGCTTCCACGCCCAATAATGGCCCTCTTCCACGCGTAGCACGAATGCGAAAAGCCAGGGTATCTTTTATGTTTTACCCCCTAACTGTGCAAATAATCTTCCTATAAGAGAGGCAAGAATCCAGATCCAAATCACACCATCTTCCTTCCGTGAGTACTCATTGGAGCGCTTCTGACCAAGAATCCATTCCATCATGAACCATCGACGCGGCTCCTCTTCTCGCGCTCCCAGCCCTCTGCCAGGAGATTGGAGGAGATGTTCTATCCCGCACAACGAGCTGGTCACGCTCCAAGCGGAGGGATATCTCCCTCCGGCCTTCATGGTTCCGGTTCGAGCCGGGTTGGCCACCTACAAAGGTGGGAAGCAAGCGGAGGCTACCCCAAGTCCCAACAAAGGGGAGCGGGTATGCTTCGTCCCCTATCTGATAAGGGGGCTCGGATTTCCTATACATCCGTTCCTCCGCGGGCTCCTGGAGTTCTACGGACTCCAGCTCCATCACCTCACGCCCGCCTCTATCCTGCATATCGCGGGTTACGTAGCTCTTTGCAAGCTATTCATGGGCGTCGAGCCCCATTTTGCGCTGTGGAAGAGGTTGTTCTGCCTTGTGTCCCGCTCTCACGAGGGGTCCATATATCAAGTGGGCGGTGCCGAAATATGGCGCATCGCCGGGACCGGATATCCATCCGGAACCCCTAAGAAGGCGTCCGAAGACTGGCCCTTAGAATGGTTTTACATAGAAGACGCTCCGCTGCCGGACCCTGTTCGGATCGGCCTCCCGGAGTTCAGTAATGCTCCTTTGAAGAAATGCCTCAACTGGCGCCCACGGAGCCCCCAGCTGGAGGAAGACAAGAGCGTCCATTATTTGATGGGCCGGATAAGGTTACTGGCCCATTCCGGGTTGACCATGATTGGAGTCATGGCAATGTGCATTATGCGGGGGGTGCAGCTGCTGCAGTACAGGGGCCACCCTATGTGGGATTTCAACATGGAGGACGATGCCACCCGTCATGGCCGCAAAGGGCCGGGATCGGCCGAAGACCTGGCAAAGATCCTGTCCGGCCTGTACAAGGGGGAGAAGGAGGATTTTCTCCAGACGAGCCTGTTGAATGGGTTCTCCATGAATAACCCTCGGCGTTGGGTAAGCGAACTCTTCGTGTGCCCGACCCATGCTTTCAAAGTTTAAGTTTCTTATATTATGCTTTCGACGCAGGAGCTGCGTCGGGTTGTGGAGGGCATGCTTAGTCCAGCTCCGCAACCCGAGGATCCAGAGAGATCCCAGGATCCGGCCTCCGAAGAGGACCCGGACATAAAGGTGGAGCTAATCGACGGGGTGTTCCACCAGCTCAGCATGGATAACGCTTTAGTTGCCATTACGGCTGACTACCTCAGACTATATCTGACTTCTCAGGTGATTGTGACCGAAGTCCTGACACCATTATTCCTTCCTTGCTCATTTCTGACCACCGTACACGATGGTGCTTTGCAGGAAGCGCCTTTAAGGTGGGAAGCCGAGCCTGCGGCGGCTGACCAACAAGGGTCAGTCCGGCCCAGTAGGCGGAAGAGGAGCGCGGCGCGGATTGAAACGTCGCCGCAAAGGTATAGCTCATGGCTCGTTATTTGGAGCAACGTTCCTAGGAAGCGTTTGAACGCTCATGACTTTTGTAGGAGAAAAAGCGCCCGCCGGACTGCGGGCGTAGAGGTTGCCAATCCAACCTCTACCAGCCAGGCTCCAGCACCTGGTCTGGAGGGGGAGGCGAGCGTGAGGCGCGAGCCGGATACTCCTCCAACGGAGGATGCCGACAGACTGTCCGCCACCAAGTCTGAGGTGGAGAGTGCCATGAACCACAGGCGCCGCCGGACAATTTTTCGTGACGCGTGCTTCTCCCCTGAGGCGTTGAATGCCTTTAACGCGGGGGATGCGCACCTCCGTGCTGCTCAAGATGGTTTGACCAGAGCCACGGAACAGTATGTAAAAGAAATACAGGTAAAAGAATTTAATAGTTGTATATGCCAGTAGCCCCCGAGACTTAAAGTAGTTATATTAACTGATTTAAGGATCATTTGAAACGCAAGATCTTACAGAGAAGAATACCCAACTGTCTCAGGAGCTGCAAGAGTGCAAGGCCCAACTCGAGGCCGCACTTGCTGCCACAGGAGGAAACACAGATACCCCTCCTGGTAACACATTATTTTAAAAAGATAAGTGGTGTGCGGCGTGCGCGCAAGTCTAACAATGACATTGCAGGTGCTGCCGGACAAGATCCGGACAGGCAAGAACTACTGCGCCAGCTGAAGGCAGGCGAGAGGGTGCTGAATAAGGTGCAGCAGGAAAGGAACAAGCTCCAGGATTCCCACGCCCAGCTCGGAGAAGAGCTGAAAGGTGTTCGGGCCGAGCTGTCTGGCTCCGTTAAGGAGAATCAGCGGCTTCGTCGCGGCATCTATAGTAAGTGCTTGAGCAAACTCCTTTGAAAAGAAGAGTTCGGCGAGGAAGTCAATTGACAAAATATGTCTGTAGGTATACTCACAGGTCGTCCTACGGAGGAGATGCCCGTATCAATGGGTGATCAACTTCCCGAGCTGTTGCAGCTGCTCGAACGAGTTCGGCAGGCAATGAGCGGCGTCGTCCAGGCTTTATGGCCAGCCCTCTCCCTACCCGAGGGCCTTGGGGAGCTTGCGGAGAAGCTTCAGGGAGTGCGGCAACGCTTCCGTTTATGGAAGATTTCGGCCTGCCGCCAAGGTGCCAGGGAGGCCTGGGCCATGGTGAAGACGCGGTACAAGAAGGCGGATCCCAACCACATGGCCGAGGTCGGACCTGTGGGGCCCGATGGGAAGGAGATCCCTGTGAGTTTAGTATACGGCCAAGTAGAGTTGGCCGCTAAATTTTCCCAACGGGACTGTAAATTAGATAGCCTGTTAGACGGGATTGAGGAGGGATACAGTCAGTCGATTTGACAATGTATGTTAAAATGACATGTAAAATGCCTTCTAGCCGGATTGTATATCGTTTGTCTTTGCCAACCTTTTAGCTTCAACCTCGGGACCCTAGAGTCCGGAGTGTGTCCGAATACCTTCTCGGTTAAGAAACAACCGGGGCATGCATGGAGACCAGGCGTAGGGGTCATTAGTGCTTTATCAGACAAGTGCCCGACTAGTTATGTTATATTACATGGTTAGTAAGAAACATCTTCCAGGGAGAATAGTTCCGTTAAGGGTTCCTTTCCCTGGGAGGCATGCCCTAAAGTGCATGTCCGGGCTACGAAAAGAGCAGAAAAACATCTGGGGGCAGATAAATAAGTAGGTAAAAAATCATCTTTCAAGTCACCGACCGAATATTCCCTTAAGAACGCTAGCTTTCAGCTTCACCCAGTCTGAGGTACACATCCGGCTGACCCGGAAGTAACAATCACAGAGGTGCTCCCTTTACCTCCTAGCCAAACAATCGGGAACGTAGGGGTAAGCACAGGAGCCAGGCAACCTAGCTTGGCCAAAACTTAAGTCATATCGATGCATATAATGGTGAATAAAAGGTACATGTGGAAGTTTGACACATGTGTTGAGATGAAGCCCTTATAATTAAGCTTCTGGTAAAGAAGCCCCCCAGGTATAATGAGTGCGGATGGC
This sequence comes from Triticum timopheevii, assembly GCA_963921465.1. NCBI lineage: Eukaryota > Viridiplantae > Streptophyta > Magnoliopsida > Poales > Poaceae > Triticum > Triticum timopheevii. The sequence continues at coordinate 423,155,960 of OY997274.1, forward strand.
ACGTCAAGTGTGTGCGAACAATGTGCAAGTAGGCCTTTAAGGGCTTTTTAGGAAAAGGGGTGAGAGAAGAAAGAGAAACGAAAGACAACTGAAGTGTAAAAATTTGGACGGGGGAAGGGGACGAACTCTTAGTCCGGCGCTAGGCATAGAATCTTCGGAGGCGGGCTGCGTTCCACGGGTTCGGCTCGAGTCGGTTGTCCAATGCATTTCGTAGACGGTATGCTCCGCCGGTCAAGACTTGATCGATAATGAAGGGGCCTTCCCATCTGGGCTTGAGCTTGTCCTTTTTCTTGTCCGGCAGGCGTAGAACTAGTTCGCCAATGTTGTAAGTCTTGGCCCGTACTTCTCTGCTTTGATATCTTCAAGCCTGCTGCTGATAGAATGCGGAACGAGCCTTGGTGACGTTGCATTCTTCCTCCAATGCGTCCAAGTTGTCCTGCTGATCCAGCTCGGCCTCTCTTTCTTCGTACATGCGCACTCGAGGTGAGTCATGAATGATGTCGTAGGGCAGAACTGCTTCTGCGCCGTATACCATAAAAAATGGTGTGAATCTGGTAGTACGGTTGGGCGTTGTCTGCAGCCCCCAGAGTACGGAGTCGAGCTCCTCTACCTAGTGCGTGTCAGATTTCGTAAGTGACCGCACTAGTCTGGGTTTGATGCCGCTCATTATTAGACCATTTGCTCGTTCCACTTGACCGTTGGTTTGAGGATGATAGACTGAAGCGTAATCGAGCTTAATGCCCATATTTTTGCACCATGATTTAACCTCGTCGGCCGTGAAGTTCGTGCCGTTATCGGTGATGATGCTGTGGTGGACACCATAACGGTGTACTACCCCGGATATGAAGTCTATCACTGGTCCGGACTCTGCCGTTTTAACTGGCTTGGCCTCTATCCATTTGGTGAATTTGTCCACCATGACCAAGAGGTACTTTTGCTTGTGGGTTCCCCCTTTAAGGGGTCCAACCATGTCAAGTCCCCAGACCTCGAACGGCCAGGTAATGGGTATAGTTTTGAGGGCGGTGGGTGGCATATGGCTCTGATTAGCAAAGAGCTGACAACTGACGCATCTTTGGACTAAGTCCTGAGCATCTGCCCGGGCCGTCGGCCAATAAAATCCTGTACGGAATGCCTTTCCTACAAGGGCCCGAGCTGCGGCATGGTGTCTGCCTAGTCCGGCATGAATTTCAGCCAGAAGGTTTCGCCCTTCCTCTTCGGAGATACACCTTTGAAGGACTCCGGTTGTGCTTTTCTTAGAGAGTTCTCCCTCATGGACCTTGTAGGCTTTGGATCGCCTAACTATGCAGCGGGCCTCATTTTGGTCTTCGGGAAGTTCCTGCCTAAGCAAGTAGGCTAGGAATGGCTCTGTCCACGGGGCGATTACTGCCATTATGTCGTGGGCTGAAGGTGTTATGTCATCGACTGAGTCACCGATTGTGTCAGATTGCTTTGTGTCAGTTGGTGCGGCTGCTTCCGGTTTGTTATTTCCGGACTCCTCTTCCCATAGTACGGATGGCTTAAACAGCCGTTCCAGGAAGATGTTTGGAGGGACAGCGTCACGTTTTGCACCGATGCGTGCCAATACATCGGCCGCTTGGTTATTATCCCTGGCTACATGGTGGAATTCAAGTCCTTCGAACCGAGCTGGCATTTTAAGGACAACGTTACAATAGGCTGCCATTTTCAGATCCTTGGCGTCAAAGTCTCCATTTACTTGGGATATTGCGAGGTTTGAGTCCCTGCGCACCTCTTGGCGTTCAATGCCCATGGAGATTGCCATCCGGAGGCCATGTAAGAGGGCCTCGTACTCGGCTGCGTTGTTGGAGTTCGTGTACATTATCTGAAGTACATATTGGACTGTGTCCCCGGTTGGGGACGTCAATACGACGCCAGCCCCCAATCCGGCCAACATTTTGGAGCCGTCGAAGTGCATAATCCAATTGGAGTATGTGCCGTATTCTTTAGGGAGTTCGGCTTTAGTCCACTCAGCGACAAAGTCAGCCAAAACTTGCGACTTTATAGCTCGCCAAGGTTTGTAAGTTATGTCGAATGGTATGAGCTCAATGGCCCATTTTGCAATCCTGCCCGTCGCGTCACGGTTGTTTATAATGTCATTTAGGGGTACTTCGAAGGCTACTGTTATCGAACACTCTTGAAAGTAGTGTCAGAGCTTCCGGGATGCCATGAACACCGCATACGCTATCTTTTGATAGTGCGGGTAACGAGACTTGCAGGGAGTTAACACAGTGGATACATAGTACACTGGTTTTTGAAGAGGGAATTTATGTCCTTCTGTTTCTCGTTCTACGACGAGTACCGCGCTTACAACTTGATGTGTTGCCGCGATGTATAATAACATTGGTTCGCCCAGGTTAGGCGCGGCCAGGACCGGATTTGTTGCCAATATGGCTTTTATTTCTTCAAGTCCGGCGGTGGCGGCATCCGTCCACTCGAAGTGGTCGGTGCGCCTGAGGAGGTGATAGAGGGGCAATGCCTTTTCTCCCAAACGGGAGATAAAGCGGCTTAGAGCCGCCACGCATCCAGTCAATTTTTGTATTTGTTTGAGGTCCTTTGGAATGTCTAGCTGTGACAGAGCTCGGATCTTGGCTGGGTTTGCTTCAATTCCTCTACCGGATACAATGAAGCCCAGGAGCTTTCCGGCTGGTACGCCGAAAACGCATTTTTCCGGATTCAGCTTGATGTCATATGCTCGGAGGTTGTCGAATGTGAGCCTCAAATCGTCTACTAGGGTTTCGACGTGTTTTGTTTTGATGACTACGTCGTCTACGTATGCCTCTACTGTTTTGCCGATCTGGGTAGCCAGACATGTCTGAATCATGCGCTGATATGTCGCGCTAGCGTTTTTAAGTCTGAAGGGCATCGTGTTGAAGCAGAATGGTCCATATGGAGTAATGAATGCCGTTGCGGCCTGGTCCGCTTCCGCCATCTTGATTTGATGGTAGCCGGAGTATGCGTCCAGGAAGCACAATGAATCGTGCCCTGCGGTAGCATCGATTATTTGGTCGATGCGAGGGAGGGGGAAGGGATCCTTTGGGCAGGCCTTGTTGAGGTCTTTAAAATCGACACATAGGCGCCAGGATTTGTCCTTCTTTGGTACCATTACCGGGTTTGCTAGCCAATCCGGATGTTTGATGTCTCTGATGAATCCGGCTTCCAATAGTTTGGCTAGTTCTTCTCCCATTGCCTATCTTTTGGGTTCGGAAAATCGTCGCAGAGCCTGTTTGACTGGCTTGAACCCTTTTAGGATATTTAGGCTATGCTCTGCCAATCTGCGTGGGATTCCCGGCATATCTGAAGGGTGCCAGGCGAAACTGTCCCAGTTTTCCCGAAGGAATTCTCGCAGTGCGACGTCTACATCAGGGTTCAACTGTGCCCCGATGGAGGCCGTCTTTGTCGGGTCCATTGATTGGACCTGGAATTTTACTATTTCGTCCGCTGGTTTAAAGGAGGTGGACTTGGATCTCTTATCGAGTATCACATCGTCTCTATTCACCGTAGAGCGCAGCGCGGTGAGTTCTTCTGCCGCTAGGGCTTCGGAGAGTGCCTCCAGGGCTAATGCGGCTGTCTTGTTTTCGGCGCGGAGTGCTATGTCCGGATCACTAGCGAGAGTGATTATTCCGCCGGGCCCAGGCATTTTGAGCTTCATGTACCCGTAATGGGGTACGACTTGAAAAATTGTGAATGTCTCTCGTCCTAATATAGCATGATATCCGCTGCTGAACGGGGCCACTTGGAACGTGACTTCTTCGGACTTGTAATTGTCCGGCGAGCCGAACACCACATCAAGTGTGATTTTTCCGGTGCAGTGCGCTTCCCGGCTAGGGATTATTCCTCTGAAGGTTGTGCTGCTTCTCTCAATGTGGCTCCAGTCCATTTCCATTTTTTGAAGAGTTTCCTCGTAGATGAGGTTTAATCCGCTGCCGCCATCCACGAGTACCTTGGTGAGTCGAAAGCCATCCACTATTGGACTAAGTACCAGTGCGGCTGGCGCTCGGGCTGTTCGGAATTTAGGTTCGCCGCTGGCGTTGAAGGTGATGGCTGTGTCGCTCCATGGATTTGTTGTTGCTACTTGGTAGACTTCGGCGAGGCTGCGGATTGTTCGTTTCCGCATGTTATTTGATGCGAAAGTCTCGAAGACTGTTGATACCGTACCGGTATTGTTGGAGTGGTTTTCCGGGGCTAGAAGCTCCTCGCCACTTTTGGCCACCTGCCGTAATATCCAACATGCTCGAAGGCTATGTGTTGGGGTGGTGTCCTCTGTACTGTGAATTTTACAGGGTCCGCTAAGCCACCCCTCCAGTACGGTTCCGTGCCCTTTATGGGGTTTTTGCTTTTTGGTTTTTGTACCTGGTGCCTGAGTGTAATGCACCCTTTTGTTGCGGACTGGGGTTGTATTCGGGGCCGGATTGTCCCAAAACTTATTTTCGGTTTTCCGGAAACTCTCCATCGCACAGTACTTTCGTACTATGGACGCCAGGTCGGCGAAGCATGTAACTTCACGACGGCTGATGGCGTTCAAGATTCCCTCGTCCGTGCAATTATTGCAAAAGATTGAGATTGCGTTTTCCTCTTGGCAGTCCTTTATCCTGTCCATAACCAGGAGGAATCTGGCCTAGTAATGATGTACTGTTTCAGCAGGCTCTTGCCAGATTAGAGATAGGTCGCATATGTCTGGGCGGGTGGGTGGAATTGAGTCCAGAACCCTAACCATCTCGAGGCTCAAGGGCCGAGAAGCTTCCGAGTTTGGAAGCTTGGAGAGTGGAACGTTGTCCGACGAGTCCGGTCCGATGCCTGACTTTAGGTTCAGCGCTTGATCGAAGTCCGTCCCTCCGCGAGAATCCGGCATGGAGGGTTCGGAGCCCGGACATGACTAGTTTTCAATATAGGAGAAGAGTCGCCGTGATGTTCCTCTACCACCGAGACGTGGTGGGTAACCTGGGGAGAGTTAATCTCTCTCAGATCGGTTTTAAGCCTAATCTGATTGTAGTCTGTAGCGACTCCCAGGGCGGCGATGCGATCCAAGAGTTCATTTACGGACGAGAGCTCTGTTGGATCCAGATGCTCGGCGAATTCCGAGTTGACGTGAAGATTGCTTTTGATGACCCGAGAGGTCATCGTCGAAGCGGTGGCCGGACAGGCGGTCATGAGAAAACCACCTAGCCGGATAGTTTGGCCGGCGGCCAAGGCTCCATTGGTGAAGATACCGTCCTTGAAGACGGGAAGAGGCATCCTTCCTATCGGTGACGGCACAGAGGAACTCTCAATGAAAGCACCAATGTCGGTGTCAAAACCGGCGGATCTCGGGTAGGGGGTCCCGAACTGTGCATCTAGGCGGATGGTAACAGGAGACAAGGGACACGATGTTTTTACCCAGGTTCGGGCCCTCTCGATGGAGGTAAAACCCTACTCCTTCTTGATTGATATTGATGATATGGGTAGTACAAGAGTGGATCTACCACGAGATCAAGGAGGCTAAACCCTAGAAGCTAGCCTGTGGTATGATTGTTGTAATGGTTGTTCGTCCTATGGACTAAAACCCTCCAGTTTATATAGACACCGGAGAGGGCTAGGGTTACACAGAGTCGGTTACAATGGTAGGAGATCTACATATCTGTATCGCCAAGCTTGCCTTCCACGCCAAGGAAAGTCCCATCCGGACACGGGACGAAGTCTTCAATCTTGTATCTTCATAGTCTTGGAGTCCGGCTGACGATGATAGTCCGGCTGTCCGGACACCCCCTAGTCCAAGACTCCCTCACTTAGGCTTTTGGTTATCCTTGAATATCTTGGGGTGACATGGGCATCCCCAAGCTTAGCCTCTTTCCACTCCTTATTCCATAGTCCATCAAATCTTTACCCAAAACTTGAAAACTTCACAACACAAAACTCAACAGGAAATCTCATAAGTTCCGTTAGTGCAAGAAAGAAAAACCACCACATAAGGTACTGTAATGAACTCATTATTTATTTATATTGGTGTTAAACCTACTGTATTCCAACTTCTCTATGGTTCATACCCTACATACTAGCCATAGATGCATCAAAATAAGCAAACAAGACACGGAAAACAGAATCTGTCAAAAACAGAACAGTCTGTAGCAATCTGTAACTCTCGAATACTTCTGGAACTCTAAAAATCCTACCAAAACAGGAAGTCCTGGGAAATTTGTCTATTGATCTACAGCAAAAAGAATCAACACAAAAGCACGTTTCTGTGAATTACTAAAATTATTTTCATGCGCGCAAAGTTTCTGTTTTTCAGTAGAATCAAATTAACTATCACCGTAGGTTATCCTATAGGTTCTACTTGGCACAAACACTAATTAAAACATGGAAACACATCTAAACAGAAGGTAGATGAAATATTTATTACTAAACAGAAGCAAAAACAAAAAACAAAAATAAAATTGGGTTGCCTCCCAACAAGCGCTATCGTTTAACGCCCCTGGCTAGGCATTGAGATTTCAATGATGCTCACATGAAAGACAAGAATTAAAGCAGAAAGAGAGCATCATGAAACACGTGGCAAACACATCTACGTCTAACATACTTCCTATGCATAGGCATATTATAAGCAAAAAAATTTGCAAGGCAAGCAAAAACTAGCATATGCAAGGAAGAAGAAAGAGACGATAGAATTCTCAACATAACGAGAGGTAATTCAATAACATGGAAATTTTACAACCATATTTTCCTCTCTCATAGTAGTTACATGTGGGATCATAAGAGAATTCAACAAAATAGCTATCACATAAAATATTTTCAACACGATCCACATGCATACGAAGTTGACACTCTTCCAAAATAGTGGGATTAACAATAACTAAAGTCATGACCTCTCCAAACCCACTTTTATCAAAAAATTCATAAGATTGAACATTCTCCAAATATGTGGGATCTAAAGTTGGCACTCTTCCAAACCCACTTTCAATATTAATGCAAACATAATTATCAATCTCATATTCATCATGGGGCTTAAATAAATTTTCAAGATTATAAGAAGAATCACCCCAATCATGGTTATTGCAACAAGTAGTGGACATAGTAAAACTAACATCCCCAAGCTTAGGGTTTTGCATATTATGAGCAAAATTGATATTAACAAAATTTGTAATAACATCATTGCAATCATGCTTGTTATTCAAAGATCTATCGTGAATCACTTCATAAAGCACTTCATCACAATTTTCAGATTCATGAATTTCAAGCAAAACCTCATAAAGATAATCTAGTGCACTCGACTCACTAGCAATTGGTTCATCATAATTGGATCTCTTAAAGAGATTAGCATGTGGATGGGGATCCATAAACTTTTAGCAAGCAAAGATGCAAGCAAAAAGAAGGCACATGGTAACACAAGATCGAACGGAAGGAGGGCGAAGAAAACGGCAAGGGTGAAGTGGGGGAGAGGAAAATGAGAGGCAAATGGCAAATAATGTAATGGGATGGAGATGAGTTTGTGATGGGTACTTGGTATGTCTTGGCTTGAGCGAAGACCTCCCCGGCAACGGCGCCAGAAATCCTTCTTGCTACGTCTTGAGCTTGCGTTGGTTTTCCTTGAAGAGGAAAGGGTGATGCAGCAATAGTAGCGTAAGTATTTTCCTCAGTTTTTGAGAACCAAGGTATCAATCCAAAAGGAGGCTCCTCAAAAGTCCCACCCACCTACACAAACAAACAAGAACTCACAACCAACGCAATAAAGGGGTTGTCAATCCCTTCACGGCCACTTGCGAAAGTGAGATCTGATAGAGATAGTATGATAAGATAAATATATTTTTTGTATTTTTATGATATAGATTGGAAAAGTAAAGATGCAAATAAAAGTAGATTGAAAGCTTATATGATAAAAGATAGACCCGGGGGCCATAGGTTTCACTAGTGGCTTCTCTCAAGATAGCATAAGTATTACGGTGGGTGAACAAATTCCTGACGAGCAATTGATAGAAAAGCGGATAAATATGAGATTATCTAGGCATGATCATGTACATAGGCATCACGTCCGTGACAAGTAGACCGACTCCTGCCTGCATCTACTACTATTACTCCACACATCGACCGCTATCCAGCATGCATCTAGAGTATTAAATTCATAAAGAACAGAGTAACGCATTAAGAAAGATGACATGATGTAGAGGGATAAACTCATGCAATATGATATAAACCCCATCTTTTTTATCCTCGATGGCAAAAATACAATACGTGCCTTGCTGCCCTTGCTGTCACTGGGAAAGGACACCGCAAGATTGAACCCAAAGCTAAGCACTTCTCCCATTGCAAGAAAGATCAATCGAGTAGGCCAAACCAAACTGATAATTCGAAGAGACTTGCAAAGATAACTTAATCACACACAAAAGAATTCAGAGGAGATTCAAATACTTCTCATAGATAAACTTGATCATAAACCCACAATTCATCGGATCTCGACAAACACACTGCAAAAAGAGTTACATCGAATAGATCTCCAAGAAGATCAAGGATAACATGGTATTGAGATCCAAAGAGAGAGAAGAAGCCATCTAGCTAATAACTATGGACCCGAAGGTCTGTGGTAAACTACTAACAACTCATCGGAGAGGCTATGGTGTTGATGTAGAAGCCCTCAGTGGTTGATTCCCCCTCCGGCGGAGTGCCGGCGAAGGCTCCAAGATGGTATCTCGCGGATACAGAAGGTTACAGTGGTGGAAATAGTTTTTCGTGGTCGCCTCTGATGTTCTCAGGGTACGTGGGTATATATAGAAGGAAGAAGTAGGTCGGTGGACGCCCGAGGGGCCCACGAGATAGGGGGCGCGCCCGGTAGGAGGGGGGGCGCCCTCCACCCTCGTGGCATCCTCGATTGTTTCTTGACTTGCACTCCAAGTCCTTTGGATCACGTTTGTTCCAAAAAGATCACTCCTGAAGGTTTCATTCCGTTTGGACTCCGTTTGATATTCCTTTTCTTCGAAACACAAAAATAGGCAAAAAACAGCAATACGGGCTAGGCCTCCGGTTACTAGGTTAGTCCCAAAAAATGATATAAAAGTGTAAAGTAAAGCCCATAAACATCCAAAAGAGGTAATATAATAGCATGGAACAATCAAAAATTATAGATACGTTTTAAGACGTATCAAGCATCCCCAAGCTTAATTCCTGCTCGTCCTCGAGTAGGTAAATGATAAAAATAGAATTTTTAATGTGGAATGCTACGTAGCATAATTTTCAATGTAATTTTCTTTATTGTGGCATGATTGTTCAGATCCAAATGATTCACGATAAAAGCTTATAAAACATAAAAATAGTAATACTCGAAGCATACTAACAAATAATCATGTCCTATCAAAATAGCATAGCCAAAGAAATCTTATCCCTACAAAGTCATATAGTTAGGCCATGCTTCATTTTCATTACACAAAATACTCCCATCATGCACAACCCCGATGACGAGCCGAGCAATTGGTTCATACTTTTTAATGCGCTTCAGCTTTTTCTACTCTTACGCAATACATGAGCGCAAGCCATGGACATAGCACTATGGTGGTACAAGGTGGTGGTTGCGAGGACAAAAAAAGGGAGAAGATTGTCTCATATCAACTAGGCGTATCAACAGGCTATGGAGATGCCCATCGATAGATATCAATGTGAGTGAGTAGGGATTGCCATGCAATGGATGCACTAGAGCTATATATGTATGAAAGCTCAACAAAAGAAACTAAGTGGCTGTGCATCCAACTCGCTTGCTCACGAAGACTTAGGTTATTTTGAGGAAGCCCATCATTGGAATATACAAGCCAAGTTCTATAATGAAAAATTCCCATTAGTATATGAAAGTGACAACACAAGAGACTCTCTATCATGAAGATCATGGTGCTATTTTGAAGCACAAGTGTGGAAAAGAGATAGTAGCATTGTCCCTTCTCTCTTTTTCTCTTATTTTTTACTATTTTTTATTTGGCCTTTCTCTTTTTTTTATTTGGCCTTCCCCCTTTTTTTATTTGGTGGGCTCTTTGGCCTCTTTTTTTTTTAAAGTCCGAAGTCTCATCCCGACTTGTGGGGGAATCATAATCTTCATCATCCTTTCCTCACTTGGGACAATGCTCTAATAATGAAGATCATCACACTTTTATTAATTTACAACTCAAGAATTACAACTCAACACTTAGAACAAAATATGACTCCATATGAATGCCTCCGGCGGTATACCGAGGTATGCAATGAATTAAGAGTGACATGTATGAAAATTATGAGGGTGGCCTTGCCACAAATACGATGTCAACTACATGATCATGCAAAGAGCAATATGACAATGATGGAGCGTGTCATAATAACGGAAAGGTGGAAAGTTGCATGGCAATATATCTCGGAATGGCTATGGAAATGCCATAATAGGTAGGTATGGTGGCTGTTTTGAGGAAGGTAAATAATGGGTGCATGATACCGGCGAAAGTTGCGCGGCACAATAGAGGTTAGCAAAGTGGAAGGGTGAGTGTGCGTATATCCATGGACTCACATTAGTCATAAAGAACTCATATATTTATTGCAAAAGTCTACTTGCCCTCGAAGCAAAGTACTACTACGCATGCCCCTAGAGGGATAGATTGGTAGGAAAAGACCATCGCTCGTCCCCGACTGCCACTCATAAGGAAGACAATCAAAAGAGCACCTCATGAAACAAACTTGCCACACAACTTTTATCATACGTGCATGCTTTGGGACTTGCCAACTTCAGCACAAGTATTTCTCAATTTCATAATTACCCACTAGCATGACTCTAACATTACTACCTTTATATCTCAAAACAATTATCAAGCATCAAATTGATCCTAGTGTTTAATGTACTTTCTATGATAGTTTTTATTATACCCAACTTGGATGCTCATCATTCTAGGACCAAATTTATAACTATAGAAAATACCATGCTGTTCTAAAAGACTCTCAAAATAATATAAGTGAAGCATGAGAGATCAACAATTTCTTCAAAATTAAGCCACTACCGTGCTCTAAAAGATATAAGTGAAGCACTAGAGCAAAAACTATCAAGCTCAAAAGATATAAGTGAAGCACATAGAGTATTATAATAAATCCTAATCAAGTGGGCTTCTCCCAAAAGGTGTGTACAGCAAGGATTATTGTGGAAAACTAAAAAGCAAAGACTAATATCATACAAGACACTCCAAGCAAAACACATATCATGTGGAGAATAAAAATATAGCTCCAAGGAAAGTTACCGATAAACGAAGACGAAAGAGGGGATGCCTTCTGGGGGCATCCCCAAGCTTAGGATTTTGGATATTCTTGAATATCTTGGGGTGCCATGGGCATCCCCAAGCTTAGGCTCTTGCCACTCCTTATTTCATAGTACATCAAATCTTTACCCAAAACTTGAAAACTTCACAACACAAAACTCAACAGGAAATCTCATAAGCTCCGTTAGTGAAAGAAAGAAAAACCACCACATAAAGTACTGTAATGAACTCATTCTTACTTTATATTGGTGTTAAACCTACTGTATTCCAACTTCTCTATGGTTCATGCCACTTAATACTAGCTGAAAGTGCTAGTTATCGACTAGAGGGGGGTGAATAGGCGATTTTGATGAAAGTCTTCAAAACATGGAAGTTTCAAAGACAAACATGAAAACTGGACCTATAAACATGCAGCGGAAGACAAAATATACTAGACAAGCCATAGTCAGATAAGTATGAAACTAAAGCATGATGACTGATAGCAGCTAGGTAGTAGGATCAGGATGGAAGATAGTATGAAGCCAATCAGAACAAATAGTAACACAGTAAAGTCAAACAGGCATAGCAATCAGGCAATGACTTCACAAAGACGAACTGTAAGTAAGGAGAGTAAGAGATAGAACCAGTGCGTTGTGAAGAGAAGGATTTGTTTGACCAGTTCCAGTTGCTGTGACAACTGTACGTCTGGTTAGGGAGGCTGAGATTGAACTCAGAAGACCGTGTCTTCACCTTATTCCCCTTGAGCTAAGGACACACAGTCCTCGCCCAATCACTCTGGTAAGTCTTCAAGGTAGACTTCCAAACCATCACAGACTTCGTTCACCGGAATCCAAAATTACTCTTGGATGCTCAGAACGCGACGCCTAACCGGCTGGAGGATTCATAGTACTCAAGTGTAACAAGTCTTCAGGTCACGCGGACAGAAAGACTTCAGTGATGCCAAACACTCTTTGGGCTCTGGGTGTTTTGGGCTTTATCCTCACAAGGATTTCTCTCTCAAACTCTTCGGAGGTGGGTTGCTCTCAATGACAAAAGCAGTGCACTAACTCTGAGCAGCCAGCAATTTATGATGTAGGGGGTGGGATATTTATAGCCACTGGGCAACCCGACCTGATTTGTCCGAAATGACCCTGGGTCACTAAGGAACTGACACGTGTCACAACGGTCAGATTTCAAACACATGCGACAACTTGACTTGGGCTACAAGTAAAGCTGACTTATCCGACTCTGGATAAGATTTGCTCTCATTGTCTTTGCTCGAAGACATAGGATTTTGGTTGAGCATCACATCAGTCACTCTGACTTTGTTCACTTGGACCCCACTTAACAGTGCGGTGGTTCCTATGACTCAACACAGAAGAACAGAAACAACGAAACTACTAAGTCTTCGCGCTCCATAGTCTTCACTCAATGTCTTCTTCTATCATAGTTTTCAATGTGAATATCTTCACGTACCACCATTGTCTTCAATGTCTTCATTCATTTTTAGGGGTCATCTCCGGTAGGTAAACCGAATCAAGGAGGGACTACCACCTGTGTTATCCTGCAATTCTCACAAACACATTAGTCCCTCAACCACGTTTGTCGTCAATACTCCAAAACCAAACTAGGGGTGGCACTAGATGCACTTACAATCTCCCCCTTTTTGGTGATTGATGACAAACTGGTTGAAGTTTTCAACGGGGATATAAATATGTGAAATTGTTAAGGATGAGGTATTGTCTTCGTAAGCAGCAAAAGGCTCCCCTGAAGATGTGCATATAAATAATTTGCTTTTGGAATGCAAATGCACATCGCAGGTTCTACTTGTGGAGATCCTCTTCAACTTATGAAGACAATTCATCATGCATGATTCGATGTAAGGAAGATAATGACATGCATAATGAAAAATGGACATCTGCAAAATGATTTAAGTGCGGAAGTTATCGTCGCACATGTAGAATTTACCATCGCATCACAAAATAGCAAATAAGTAGCAGACGACCATCGAGTTTAAGTGTTATAACTCAGAGAACCAAATGTATCAAAAGCAAGAGTTGTAAACACTAGGCAAAATATAGTGCAACTGCCCATATGAACCCGCTTGAAGACTATCAACTCATAGCTTCTCCCCCTTTTGTCAGTAAGGACCAAAAAGGGTTGAAGACATTGAGCCTCTACTCGTTCCCAGAAGGAGTAGGAGAAGATGCAGGGTTGGTGTCGAGGTTTGGCGGTGCAGACGAACTTGGAGCAGTTTCAATACGTGTTGGAGGTGGCGAAGTAGCATCATCTTGATCATCGATCACACATGCATTCACAGTTGCAGCAGAAGAGGAGAACTTTGAGTCTTCAAGAGATGGAGTGCGCCGCAGAACAACATTTCTGGGCGGAGTGGAATCAAACTTGAATCGTTCTGAGAAGCCATCGTCCTGAATATCTTCCTCAGCACACATAAGTGTCAGCCCTTTCCATGTGCGTTGACAGGTTTCATGCGCGACAACGGCATTCTTGGTCGCAAGGTTGCGAATGCGATTGACGTCAGTCATGATGCTTTGCATCTGGCGCTTGAGCCAATCCTGATGCCTATCCTGTTTCTGATGTAGGCCAACGAGAAGCTCTCGGTCATTAAGAACACGAGATCGCTTTCGAGGCCGTTGAGCAATTGTGCTGTTGGTGGCTTCGGTTGGGGCACGGTGAGGTGCACGTGTAGTACCAGCCAACGGATAGACACGAGTGGCAGCCAGCACACCTTCAATGGGCTGAGTGAAGCTCTGACGATCAACGTTATGAAGATAGAGTGGCTCTTTGTCAGGCTCTGGATAGATGGCTTCAACAGACATATCAACATCTAGCAAGAAGACAATGTGGTTGTGTGCAGATAGCTGATAGTTGAAAGCAGTGTGAAGCTTGATCAGACGCATGATCCATGGAGCATAGAACTTCAAGCCAAAAATGTCAGATCCTGATGCAGCAAGTTGGCAGATGAAGAAATCTTGTGCATTGAAGCTTTTGCCATGAAGAATATGGAAGACCAATGTCTTCATTGCACCTTCTAGCTTAGCCTTTGGAGAATGTCCTTTGATAGGCCAGAGAGTTCGCCTTATGATGTGATAGATTGTGCGTGGCAGATACTCAAGATCTTCAACAAAGAACTCCGTAGGATATTCTGCATCTGGAGGCAATGGCTTCATCATGCTCAGCATCTGGCTCATGTTGGGTTCTGGCTTGTGAAAGATGCTTTCCACAGCTGCAGTGTGAAGCTGACAACCAGGCTCATAGAGATCACCTGGAGTGGGCAGGCCAGTAAGCTCAATGGCATCAAATGCTTTGGCTTCATGATGGACATTTCCCGTCATCCACTCAAGGACCCAAGTCTTCGGATCCCTGTTGTAGCCTCTGATATGCAGAGTGGCGTAGAATTGGAGCAGCAACTCTTCATTCCAGTGCTCCTTGTCAGTGAAAAAATGCAGTAGGCCAGCCTCTCTAAAGCAATCGAGGGCTTCTTCTAAGCAGGGCAGGCCAGTTATGGCTTCAGTATCAAGGCGCATATGCGGAAATATGCGGCCTTGGTTGTACAGAATACATGAATAATAGCCGCGCTGCTGATAGCTCCAGAACCGGTCAGATGAAATCTTGGGCTTGGTGTAGGGGTTCTTTTTGCTATCGAAGAAGGTGTTGTGTGCAATGAAGCCGTTGACATTGAAGGATCCTGGTGAAGTGGCAGTACCTGGAAATCTAGGCAGTCTTGGCTTTGGCTTCTGAACCTGAGGCCTGTGCTCTACATGGTAGTCAAATTGAGGACCAGCAGAAGGTGGAGGAATCAGAATAGGCCATCTGACAGTGACAAGCTGGCCATAGTTGTATGCTTGCTCGATAGTATGTGGCCTTGGAGGCGGAACAGGAGCAATGACATTGACTTCAGGCTGCAGATTTGTGTCAGGTGCAGCATTGACTTCATCTGCTTCATGGGCTTCATTGGCTTCATTGGCCACTGGGGCATTGGCCACAGTAGGCTCCACATTAGCGTCAGCCATGACAACGTCATTGGCTTCAGGAATGTCATGTGTGGCAGCCTCAAGATTCTCACCCTCCACTTGAGTAGCTGGAGGTTCTGGCATAGACTGGTTCTCTTCATACACTTCTTCTTGAGTTATGGGGGGAGTAGCGACACGCTCTTCTTCTTGTGTTGCTTCGGCTGATGCAGTCGGAGGGTCTTTAGCAGCATTGGCTTCAGACACAGGGATCGTCACAGAAGGATTGTCTTCAGGGAACACTTGACGTGCCACTGAGCTTGACAAGTTGGAGCCCTCTTCTGTGATGGTGGTCATGGAGGCAGATGGCTTCAGGCCTTTGCGAAGCCGTTGGAATACGGGCGACGCCTTTGGTGATGGTGATGTCTCCATGTAGTTGTCATCATTGGACATGGGGCTGATGATGGGCACACTTGACGGCTAGTGTGTACTTGGTGAGTCTTGATATGGGGTAGCTTGCTGGGGGCGATCAGCCCACGATGCATCTTGTGAGATTGGCGTCAAAGGACGACCAATACTGATAAGCTCACTGTTCATTCGAATAGGCGATGATACCGTTGGGCGCTCGATCTGAGGAAGAACTACATCATCATGAGCAATATCTTCAGTCGTGACGGGGTCGACGACTGGGGCTTCTTGAGCTTCAGGAGCCTCTGTGGAAGCAGGCTCATGAAGAATCATGCGACACTCTTGATTTGCAGACGGAGTGGGAACAAAAGCAAGGGGTTCAACAACAAGAGGCTCTGTAGGATCAGCCCGATCTCTTCTCTTGGTTTTTCTTTTCTTAGGGGGTGGTTCTTCATCAGTGGTGCGCTTGGTTTTTCGCTTCCTGGCTTCGGCTTCAGCTGCCTTGCTTTTCTTCGGTTCAGAAGCCACTGAAGGAGCCTTGGGCTTCGAGCCGCGCATGCTGGCAGGGAAGACAATGTGTGGTTCTTCCTGCCATGGTGCTTTAGTGTGGGCTTCAGATGACTTCTTTTTCTTGGCAGCCATTGAAGGGTCAATGCTAGGGCAGCCAAGTGCCTTGCACTTTTCAGCTTCATTGTAGGCTTGAACGGATTTGTCAGCGAGTGCTTTCATGCGCTCTCTTGAGCCTTTGGCTTCCTCGCGTTTCTTCCAAAACGACTCCTTGAGGTCATTAAGCATCACCTTGAACTTTTGCACATCAGCAACATTCAGCCCGGCTACATGCTTCTTGAACTGTTCCTTCTCGAAGTCGATCTTTCGCTTCAGTTCAATTATGCGCTGAGCCAGAGCAAGTTCAGGAGCAATGGCACCTTGGAAAGCAAATCTGACGCCAATGGGAAGCTGAAGATCATCAAAGCTGAGATCTTGATTATCAAACCACTCATCAATGAAGTTCTTCAGAATGTTTACATCAAAGAGGGGCAGATCGTTGAAGATCTCCGCCTCTTGCTTGCTCTTGATCAGCTGTTCCAGAGCATCTTCACCAAATTCTTCATCAGAAGACAGGTCAATGGGTTCAGATTCATTCCTTAGAATGGCAGCAGGCGTCAGTGCATGACTCAGTTTCTGAACTTGTGTCTTCTGTGGCTTCTCACGCTTCTTGGAGATGCGAGAGAATATTCAGAGTTATTGCTTGGAGCAGAAGGGGCAGTTGCCAATGGCTTCACTCTTGAAGCTTTTGGAGCAGCAGATGACTTTGAAGCTTTAGACTTCTTTTGCTTCTTAGGCTTTGGAGGAGGAGCTTGAGCTTCGTCGGTGTCAACATCCTCATTAGAATGATCCACTTTGGCACCTCAAACGGTAATGTGAGCGATGGGGCCAGCAAGGTTGTAGAAGGGGCCAATCCTGTTTTCATTGGCTTCACGGGTGCCATTGTCCCGAGGTGAGGAGGGACCAGGGTTGAAGTCAAGCCCCAGATCCTTCTTGTTCGTTGCAGCTGAGTTTTTGGCGAACTACTAGTTGCGCTTGAACAGACTGTCTTCACGACACCAGAGTAGTGAAGACGGGTCAGCATTCTCAGGCTGTGGTCCGCGCACCATGCAAGGATAGAAGCCTTGCTCAATAGCTTCAGCCTGATTCCTGGGTGGAAGATTTCTATACAGAATATCGCTCCAGGGTGCCTTGATGGCATTCTTCTCTGCATATTCCTTGGTGATGAAGCGGTATCTGAACCACTCTTCTGCCCAATATCATCGAATCCATTGGATTCGATTCTTGCGTTCAGTATAGGTTTCTTCTGGATCAGTTTTGTACATCTCATGCAAATCAGTAGGTAAATCCTTGGAGGTGTCACCACAACACTGTCTGCCTCCCTTTCTTGCTGACTTCCCAGTTGCCATGAAGTGTAAACTGAAAGGCTTCAGTACTTGCAATGGCTTCAAACGGCTGGACTGACAGGAACTCGCTTCAGGTGAGTTGATGTGACTCTGCAAGAATTCTGCAAACGAATGTAGACTATGAGAACCAAGGGATTCTCCCACGGACATGTACCTGTGACAGCATTAAAGGTGCGAGGGAAGAGGAAGAGGTCATATGCATTCTCAGAAGATTTTGAAGATAAATCAGTTTGAAGACATTGACCTCATAACGCGAAGACATTCACTTATGTGATGAGAGTTGCTTCCATAGTTGTACAAATCCAAGAATAAGTACAAGTGAGGAATCTAACTTGTGAAGAAGCATAAGTGAATATACTAGGCAGAATATGAGATGCAGAAGGAGATAGATCCATGTTCAAAGATCTAGAAACCACTTTTGGTGGGAAGGGATGAATCTATCAGATCAAAAAGACAGTAAAAAGTAAACTTTTATTACCACACGAAGAACTGCTAGACGGAGCGAAGATGGATGCCGAGCAGTTCGATCTCCCGTGCCCTAACTTGGCGACGGAAGACACCTATAGCGACAGCGGAGAAAACGAGGTCCAGGGTCGGCATGAGGACGGTGTCGAGGAGGTCGCGGCAGCTAAGCGCTTCGTCGGCGGCGTCGTCGAGAGCTAGCGTAGGTGCTAGGGTTTGCGAGAGATGGAGAAGGAGGAAGAAAGATTTTGACCGAGACGAGACAGGCATTTATAAGGATAGAGACAGCACAACACAATTACGCAGGTGCCCCTGGCGGTTCACATTTGATGGACACGTGGCAAACATGCAACTCGTTGAAAGTTGTTCCATGTCCCCACACACGCCTGGATTGTCGGGGTGGTCATTTCGGATTCTCCGGGTTTCAGGCAAAAAGGATATGTCATTAAAGCTAGATATAAATGTTTGTCTCTGTATCTTCTGCTGACAAGGACGCAGAGAAGACATTCGACAGTTTCAACAGAATGCATATGATTTGGACAGATAGAGCTTGAGGTAGAAAGCATAGAGAGGTTAGGGTCCGATAACATTCACTTAGTTCAAAAGATTCAAACAAGAAGACATAGCCATAAGTGAATGCTGTAGAGGACAAAATACAGTATATATATATATAACAGAGTAAAGCCAAATCAGTAATCATGAAGTCAAATTAATGTTGAAGTTAAATCAATTGCGAAGACTTTGCAAATATGACACCATGAGGAAACACTTCATAAGAGTTTGGTGGTGGCGTTACCCACCGTATAGGAAGTATTAGACCCAGACACGGCGCACAATTATCGTGGCGCTCTGAAGTCAATTTCCACATTAATGTATTCACACTTAGAGTGTATGTCTTCATTGATTGAAGATATACATTACTTCGTGTGTTGCACATCTAAGTCATCAAACTGCATAAGTGTTAGGATGTGTGCCTAATCACAGGACATTCGAGGATTCCAAGATATTTAGCTCACACCGCAACTTGCAAAACCTTTTCTCATCCAAGGGCTTAGTGAAGATATCAGCTAACTACTCTTCTGTCTTGACGTGAATGATATCAATATCTTCTTTCATAACATGATCTCTGAGAAAGTGATGACGAATTTCAATGTGCTTTATCTTCGAGTGCTGAACTGGGTTATTGGCAATCTTGATAGCGCTTTCATTATCGCAGTAGAGTGGCACATGCTTCAGATGGATGCCATAGTCCTTAAGAGTTTGCTTCATCCACAGAAGCTGAGCGCAACAAGATCCAGCAGCAATGTATTCAGATTCAGCTGTTGAGAGTGATACACACTTCTGCTTCTTTGAAGACCAACAGACAAGAGATCGACCCAGAAAGTGACATGTGCCTGATGTATACTTGCGATGCACCTTGTCACCAGCATAATCAGCATCCGAAAATCAATTCAGATCAAATTCTGAGCCCTTTGGATACCATAATTCTAGTGTTGGGGTGTAAGCCAAATATCGAAGAATTCGCTTCACAGCTAAGTGATGCGACTCCTTTGGTGCTGCTTGGAATCGGGCACACATGCAAACACTAAGCATGATATCTAGCCTAGATGCACATAAGTAAAGTAAAGAACCAATCGTGGAGCGGTATACTTGTTGATCGAAATCTTTACCATTGGCGTCGGGGCTTAGATGACTTTTGGATGGCATTGGCGTCGTGTATCCTTTGCAGTATTGCATTCCAAACTTCTTCAGGCAATCTTTGAGATATTTTTCTTGTGATATGAAGATGCCGTTGCGTTGCTGATGGATTTGAAGACCGAGAAAGAACTTCAGCTCTCCCATCATGGACATTTGATACTCTTCTTGCATCATGTAACCAAATTCATCACTGTATTTCTTGTTGGTGCAACCGAAGATAATGTCATCCACATAGGTTTGGCACACAAACAGCTCACCGTCATATGTCTTCGTGAAGAGAGTGGGATCTAGAGAACCAGGTTTGAAGCCTTTGCTCTTCAGGAAGTCTTTGAGTGTGTCATACCAAGCACGAGGGGCTTGTTTGAGGTCATACAGTGCCTTGTTGAGCTTGTATACCATATCAGGATGTTTTGGGTCTTCAAAGCCAGGCGGTTGTGCAACATACACTTCTTCTTCAATCTTTCCATTAAGAAAAACACTCTTCACATCCATTTGATATAGAAGGATGTTATGATGATTTGCGTGAGCTAGCAGTATGCGAATGGCTTCACGCCTAGCCACTGGAGCAAATGTTTCATCGAAGTCAATTCCTTCAACTTGTGTGTATCCTTGAGCAACGAGCCGTGCTTTGTTTCTAACTACTTGACCATGCTTGTCTTGTTTGTTGCGATATATCCATTTTGTGCCTATTATGTTGTGCTTGCAAGGATCAGGATGCTTGACAAGTTCCCATACATTGTTCAACTCAAACTGTTGTAGCTCTTCTTACATAGCTTGAATCCATTCAGGTTCCATGAAGGCTTCAACAACTTTCTTGGGTTCATAGATTGAGACAAATGCAAAGTGCCCACAGAAATTTGCTAGCTGTGTTGCTCTTGAACGAGTGAGTGGACCAGGTGCATTGATGCTATCGATTATCTTCTCAATTTGTACTTCATTTGCAACACGAGGATGAACTGGACGAAGATTTTGCTCCTGCAGAACATTGTCATTATTTGGAGGATTGTCTTCAGTCTGAGCAATGTCTTCAGGTTGATGTGGTGCAGAAATGATGAGTTCCTCTTCAGGCTGGGCATCTGATGGTATGATCTCTCCTGTTCCCATTAGCTTGATTGATTCACTGGCAGGTACTTCATCTAGCACATTTGGCAGGTGCTCTCTTTGTGAGCCGTTAGTTTCATCAAACCGCACATCCACAGTTTCAACCACTTTATAGTGAAAGAGCTTGAAGACTCTGTAGGAGTGCGAGTCCTTTCCATAACCAAGCATAAAACCCTCATGTGCTTTCGGTGCAAATTTTGAAGTGTGATGTGGATCCTTGATCTAGCACCTAGCACCAAATACTCTGAAGTAGCTTACGTTTGGCTTCTTACCAGTTAGAAGCTCATAGGATGTTTTATTCAGAAGCTTGTGAAGATAAACATAGTTGATGACATGGCATGCAGTATCAATGGCTTCAGGCCAGAATTTTCTTGGAGTCTTGTATTCGTCAAGCATCGTCCGAGCCATCTCAATAAGGGTTCTATTCTTGCGCTCCACGATGCCATTCTGCTGAGGTGTGTAAGGAGAAGAAAACTCATGAGTGATGCCTAGGGTGTCAAGATAGAGGTCGAGGCCTGTGTTCTTGAATTCTGTGCCGTTGTCACTCCTAATGTGCTTGATCTTGACGCCATAGTTATTCATGGCGCGGTTGGCCAAGCGTCTAAAGACGTCCTGCACTTCAGTCTTGAAGAGAATTATGTGCACCTAGGTGTATCTTGAATAATCATCAATAATAACGAAACCATAGAGACAAGCAGTAGCAGTGAGAGTAGAGTAGTGAGTGGGACCAAACAAGTCAATGTGGAGCAACTCAAAAGGTCGAGATGTAGTCATGATTGTCTTCAAGGGATGCTTGGCCCTTGTCATCTTCCCAGCTTCACAAGCACCACATAGATGATCTTTCTTGAACTTGACGTCTTCGATGCCTATGACGTGCTTCTTCTTGGCGAGAGTGTGTAGGTTCCTCATGCCAGCATGCCCTAGCCTCCGATGCCAGAGCCAGCACTCAGAAGACTTGGCTAGAAGACATACGACCATCTGTGGTCCTGCTGAGAAATCTACCATGTACAGATCATCTTTCCTGTACCCTTCGAAGACTAGAGACTTGTCAGATTCCATTAGTACAAGGTAACGATATTTTCCAAACAGCACAATCATGTTTAAGTCACAAAGCATTGAGACAGACATTAAGTTGAAACCAAGGGATTCAACAAGCATCACTTTGTCCATGTGCTGATCCCTTGAGATTGCAACTCTACCTAGACCCAATACCTTGCTTTTACCAGTGTCAGCGAATGTGATGTGACTTTTATCACATGGACGTAAGGTTGAGTCCATGAGAAGACTTCGATCACCAGTCATGTGGTTAGTGCATCCACTGTCCATAATCCATTCTGAAGCACGAGGTGTCGTACCCTACAGTGCAGTTAGGAGGATAGGATTGACAAGAGTGTTATGAAGCATAAACATTTGACGCACAAGAGGATTATCAAAGCTCAGATCAAGGTTAGGACTGATAGTATGACTGGCAAGCGATTCGGATGTGAAATACATAGTAAGACCATTTGGGAATTTTATCTTGCGTCCCACAATGTGTTTTAGGTCCCCAGCAATAGCATCGGACGCCTTTGATTTTAGACTGGAGACCTTTCTCTGCAAAAGAAAGTTAATTCTTCTTAAGCACCCACATGTTCAAGGGTGGCTTAGAAGCAATGAGTCTAAGTGCAGCATCTGAGAATTTCGGCTTTGGATACCTAGCAAATAGCCTTGCAGGAGAAGCATGATACTCATATGAATAAGCAGAAAAGTTCTTAGTTCTATGAACATAGCGGTTTGAAGACACACGCTCATATTCATAAGTCTGAGTATGGTTTCCCTGCAAAACATTGGCGTTAGGGTGACTCATGTGAGTCCTGTATGTGTATGAAGCCTTTGGGCCATATGAAGCCATAGGTCTGGGGTTGGTCTTCTTCCTTGGTGGTGTCATGATGACATTCACAGGAAGATCCTCAATACGTTGTTTGGGTACCCAGATCTTCTTCATAGGTGGTCCATTCCTGTAGTTAGTACCAATATACCTGGCAAACACTTCACCATTCTGATCCTTAAACAGTTTATAGTTTGCATCAAAGGATTCATCAATGATAATAGGGTTAGTGCAAGTGAAACCGGATAAGGTGGATGGATCTACTGGAGATTCCTTTGCAGCAACCCATGTGGTTTTGGGGTACTGCTCAGGCTTCCAGTATGACCCATCAACATTCATTTTCCTCTCCAACCCAATACCCTCTTTTCTAGGGTTTTGGTTCAGAATCTGCTTTTTGAGGACATCACATAATGTCTGATGCCCTTTGAGGCTTTTGTACATCCCTGTCTCAATCAGTGTCTTCAACCTAGCATTCTCATCAGCAATAGTAGTGGTATCCTCAACAGAGGGGTTAGTTACCACATCAGCAGTTGAAGATATTGCAACAGGAGCAGTAGAACATCCAGCAACAGAAGTGGCGTTATCACACTCAATGCATTTTAAACATGGTGGTTCAAATCCTTCCTGAGCTGGACTGATCTGTTGAGCGCGAAGTGACTCATTCTCCTTTTGAAGATCTTCATGATCCGATCTCAATTTCTCAAGATCCTGCTTCCTTTGAAGATAATCATAGGAAAGCTTTTCATGAGATGTTGAGAGGGTTTCATGACGACCTTCAAGTTCCTGGTACTTAACATGAAGATTTTTTATGTCTTCAATTAAGGACTGAGTCTTAGTCATTTCCGCGTCCAACAGGTCATCGCTTTTGTCTAACAGTTTTTGAATATGTTCCATAGCTTTCTGTTGTTCAGTTGCAATTTTAGCAAGTTTTTTGTAGCTAGGTGGATTCACAATCAGAGTCATCTTCACTTGATGTTTGAAAGTAAGCAACGCGTGAGTTTACCTTGGCACCACGTGCCATGAAGCAGTAAGTGGGAGCGGAGTCGTCCTTGTCACTGGCATCAACATTGGTGATGGATGCATTGTCTTCAGTGTTGAAGATGGACTTGGCCACGTAGGCTGAAGCTAAAGCCAGACTTGCAATGCCAGAGTTAGACTCCTCCTCAGACTCCACCACTTCTGCCTCCTCAGAAGCAGACTCCTCCTCTGAATCCATTTCCTTGCCAACAAAAGCACGAGCCTTGCCATACGAACTTTTCTTGTGTGATGAAGAATTGGAAGAGGACTTGGAAGAAGATTTTGAGTATTTCTTCTTATTCTTGTCATCAGAATCATATTCCTTGCTCTTCTTATTTTTCTTCTCATTGTCCCACTGTGGACACTCAGAGATGTAGTGGCTAGGTTTCTTGCACTTGTGACAGGTTCTCTTCTTGTGGTCTTGGGAAGAAGCTTCATCATTTCTTGAGCTGGATCGTGAAGACTTTTGGAAGCCTTTCTTCTTAGTGAACTTCTGGAACTTCTTCACAAGCATAGCAAGCTCCTTTCCAAGGTCTTTAGCTTCACCAGAACTGCAGTCGGATTCTTCTTCAGATGAGGAAACAACCTTTGCCTTCAAAGCGCGAGTTCGGCCATAGTTGGGACCATAGATATCTCTTTTCTTAGATAGCTGGAACTCATGGGTGTTGAGCCTCTCAAGTATGTCAGATGGATCGAGTGTCTTGAAGTAAGGGCGTTCTTGAATCATAAGAGCCAGAGTGTCAAATGAGCTGTCAAGAGATCTCAGAAGCGTCTTGACGATTTCATGCTTGGTGATCTCAGTGGCGCCGAGAGCCTGAAGCTCGTTTGTGTTGTCAGTGAGACGATCAAACATGAGCTGGACATTTTCATTGTCATTTCTCTTGAAGCGGTTGAAGAGGTTGCGTAGGACATTGATTCTTTGATCTCTCTGAGTTGAAACACCTTCATTGACCTTGGAGAGCCAGTCCCAGACTAGCTTCGAAGTTTCCAAAGCACTCACACGGCCATACTGCCCTTTGGTCAGATGACCACAGATGATGTTCTTCGCAGTAGAATCGAGTTGAATGAACTTCTTGACATCAGTAGGGGAGACACCTTCACCAGTCTTGGGAACGCCGTTCTTGATGACATACCACAGATCGACATCAACGGCTTCAAGATGCATACGCATCTTATTCTTCCAGTAGGGATATTCAGTGCCATCAAAGACAGGGCACGCAGCGGAGACTTTGATTATCCCTGCAGTCGACATAGCTGAAACTCCAGGTGGTTAAACCAAATCACATAGAACAAGGGAGTACCTTGCTCTGATACCAATTGAAAGTGCTAGTTATCGACTAGGGGGGGGGGTGAATAGGCGATTTTTATGAAAGTCTACAAAACATGGAAATTTCGAAGACAAACACGAAAACTGGACCTATAAACATGCAGCGGAAGATAAACTACACTAGACAAGCCATAGTCAGATAAGTATGAAACTAAAGCATGATGACTGATAGCAGCTAGGTAGTAGGATCAGGATGGAAGATAGTATGAAGTCAATCAGAACAAGTAGTAACACAGTGAAGTCAAACAGGCATAGCAATCAGGCAATGACTTCACAAAGACGAACTGTAAGTAAGGAGAGTAAGAGATAGAACCAGTGCATTGTGAAGACAAGGATTTGTTCAAATAGTTCCAGTTGCTGTGACAACTATACGTCTGGTTAGGGAGGCTGAGATTGAACTCAGAAGACCGTGTCTTCACCTTATTCCCCTTGAGCTAAGGACACACAGTCCTCGCCCAATCACTCTGGTAAGTCTTCAAGGTAGACTTCCAAACCTTCACAGACTTCGTTAATCGGCAATCCACAATTACTCTTGGATGCTCAGAACATGACGCCTAATCGGTTGGAGGATTCACAGTCCTCAAGTGTAACAAGTCTTCAGGTCATGCGGACAGAAAGACTTCAGTGATGCCAAACACTCTTTGGGCTCTGGGTGTTTTGGGCTTTATCCTCACAAGGATTTCTCTCTCAAACTCTTCGGAGGTGGGTTGCTCTCAACGACAAAAGCCGTGCACTAACTCTGAGCAGCCACCAATTTATGGTGTAGGGGGTGGGCTATTTATAGCCACTGGGCAACCCGACCTGATTTGTCCGAAATGACCCTGGGTCACTAAGGAACTGACACGTGTCACAACGGTCAGATTTCAAACACACGCGACAGCTTGACTTGGGCTACAAGTAAAGCTGACTTATCCGACTCTGGATAAGATTTGCTCTCATTGTCTTCGCTCGAAGACATAGGATTTTGGTTGAGCATCACATCAGTCACTCTGACTTTGTTCACTTGAACCCCACTTAATGGTGCGGTGGTTCCTATGACTCAACACAGAAGAACAGAAACAACAAAACTACTAAGTCTTCGCGCTCCATAGTCTTCACTCAATGTCTTCTTCTGTCATAGTCTTCGATGTGAATATCTTCACGTACCACCATTGTCTTCAATGTCTTCATACATTTTTAGGGGTCATCTCCGGTAGGTAAATCGAATCAAGGAGGGACTACTACCTGTGTTATCCTGCAATTCTCACAAACACATTAGTCCCTCAACCACGATTGTCGTCAATACTCCAAAACCAAACTAGGGGTGGCACTAGATGCACTTACACTAGCCATAGATGCATCAAAATAAGCAAACAACACACGAAAAACAGAATCTGTCAAAAATAGAACAGTCTGTAGAAATCTGTGACTCTCGAATACTTCTGGAACTCTAAAAATCCTACCAAAATAGGAAGTCCTGGGAAATTTGTCTATTGATCTACAGCAAAAAGAATCAACGCAAAATCATGTTTCTATGAATTACTAAACTTATTTTCGTGCGCGCACAGTTTTTGTTTTTCAGCAGAATCAAATTAACTATCACCATAGGTTATCCTATAGGTTCTACTTCGAACAAACACTAAATAAAACATAAAAACACATGTAAACGGAAGGTAGATGCAAAATTTATTACTAAAGAGAAACAAAAACAAAAAACACAAATAAAATTGGGTTTCCTCCCAACTAGCGCTATCGTTTAACGCCTCTAGCTAGGCATAAAAGCGAGGATAGATCTATGTAGTGTCATCTTTGGCATTTATCTTTTTAATGGAGTTATGCTTAGGTCCAGGAGGCTCCTTGCGTTTCCCTTCATGCTCGGAGATATTTTGATCTAAGGCATCCAACCACTTATTGCAAAGTGTAGTCAAATTATTCATGCGGTTGATATTCCCACCAAAATTCTTAAGCGGTTCAACAAATTTTTGCAATTCACATAATTTCTCTAGAATTTGGGATACTTCATCAGAGAAGGGTGATCCTTTTTGTAGGGGAAGCACTCCTACTATCCCCTCTATAATTTCACAAGCAGAACTAGGATCAACTTCAATAAAACCCCCTTTTGCGGCAAAATCAAGGAGTTGTCTATGGGGTAAGGTTAACCCAACATAAAAATTGCGAATTAAAATCTTGAAATCTCCTTCTATAGTGCACCTACGATAAGATTCTAACATCCTAAACCAAGCATCTTTTAAATTTTCTCCTTGTCTTTGCTTGAAGTTAAGAACTTCAAAGTCGGGAGATGAAGGGATAAAGACCGAGCTAGCCATAACGACAAGCACACAAAAAGACAAGCGAAAGAGAGAGGAGATTGGGAAAGAGAGGGCGAATAAAACGGCAAGGGTGAAGTGGGAGAGAGGAAAATGAGAGGCAAATGGAAAATAATTTAAATGCGAGGGAGATGAGTTTTTGATGGGTACTTAGTATGTCTTGACTTGAGCGAAGACCTCCCCGGCAACGGCGCCAGAAATCCTTCTTGTTATGTCTTGAGCTTGCGTTGGTTTTCCTTGAAGAGGAAAGGGTGATGCAGCAATAGTAGCATAAGTATTTCCCTCAGTTTTTGAGAACCAAGGTATCACTCCAGTAGGAGGCTCCTCAAAATGCCCACGCACCTACACAAACAAACAAGAACTCGCAACCAACACAATAAAGGGGTTGTCAATCCCTTCAATACCACTTGCGAAAGTGAGATCTGGTAGAGATAGTATGATAAGATAAATATATTTTTGGTATTCTTATGATATAGAAGGGAAAAGTAAAGGTGCAAATAAAAGTAGATTGAAAGCTTATATGATAAAAGATAGACCCGGGGGCCATAGGTTTCACTAGTGGCTTCCCTCAAGATAGCATAAGTAATACAGTGGGTGAACAACTTACTGTCAAGAAATTGATAGAAAAGCGAATAATTATGAGATTATCTAGGCATCATCATGTATATAGGCATCACGTCCGTGACAAGTAGACCGACTCCTGCCTGCATCTACTATTATTACTCCACACGACGACCGCTATCCAGCATGCATCTAGAGTATTAAATTCATAAAGAACAGAGTAACACATTAAGAAAGATGACATGATGTAGAGGGATAAACTCATGCAATATGATATAAACCCCATCTTTTTATCCTCGATGGCAACAATGCAATACGTGCCTTGCTACCCTTGCTGTCACTGGGAAAGGACACCGCAAGATTGAACCCAAAGCTAAGCACTTCTCCCATTGCAAGAAAGATCAATCTAGTTGGCCAAACCAAACTGATAATTCGAAGACACTTGCAAAGATAACTTAATCACACATAAAAGAATTCAGAGGAGATTCAAATATTTCTCATAGATAAACTTGATCATAAACCCACAATTCATCGGATCTCGACAAACACACCGCAAAAAGCTTTACATCGAATAGATCTCCAAGAAGATCAAGGATAACATGGTATTGAGTTCCAAAGAGAGAGAAGAAGCCATCTAGCTAATAACTATGGACCCGAAGGTCTAAGGTAAACTACTCACAACTCATCGGAGAGGTTATAGTGTTGATGTAGAAGCCCTCCGTGGTTGATGAGGTAGTCCTGGATTAGGGGGTCCTCGGACAGCCGGACTATATACTTTGGCCAGACTGTTGGACTATGAAGATACAAGATTGAAGACTTCGTCCCGTGTCCGGGTGGGACTCTCCTTTGCGTGGAAGGCAAGCTTGGCAATTCAGATATGTAGATCTCCTTCTCTGTAACCGACTCTGTGTAACCATAGCCCCCTCCGATGTCTATATAAACCGGAGGGTTTAGTCCGTAGGACAACAACAATCATAATCATAGGCTAGCTTCTAGGGTTTAGCCTCTATGATCTGGTTGTAGATCAACTCTTGTAATTCTCATATCATCAAGATCAATCAAGCAGGAAGTAGGGTATTACCTCCATCAAGAGGGCCCGAACTTGGGTAAACATTGTGTCCCCCGTCTCCTGTTACCATTAGCCTTGGACGCACAGTTTGGGACCCCCTACCCGAGATCCGCCGGTTTTGACACTGACATTGGTGCTTTCATTGAGAGTTCCACTGTGCCGTCACGGTAAGGCTTGATGGCTCGCCTTTTTAAAAAGGACAACATCACCTTTGGGGGAGCCCTGGATGTAGGCCAAACTCTCCGACTAGGCTGCTTCGTCATGACCGCCCATTCGGCCGCCGCGCCGATGATGACTTCTCGGGTCATCAAAAATTGCCTCCACGCCAGCTCGGAATTCACCGAGCAGATGGATCCAATAGAGCTCTACTCTCTGAATGAGCTCTTGGATCGAATCGCCGCCCTGGGAGTCACTACAGACTATGATTGGATCGGGCTTAAACCCAACCAAAGGGAGATTAACTCTCTGCCGGTCACCCACCAGATAGCGGTGGTGGAGGAGCAATGCAGCAATTCTTCCTCTGTTCTGAGGACGAACTATGTCCGGATTACTGAGCTCTCTGAGCCGGATACCCGTCTACGGGAGGAATCGGCCCAAACTCCGAACTTATAATTGGACAGCGGGCCAAAAAAATTGGGCAACATCCCGAAGCCTGAACTGCCAAGCTCGGAAGCTCCTCTGCCCCTGGGTCTTAGATTGGGTCAGGATTTGGACTTAAATCTACCCACCCACCCACCCAGATACAAGCGATCTTTCCCGTATTAGACAAGAGCCCCAAGAGACAGTACATAAATTCTAGGCCAGATTCCTCCTTGTAATGAGCAAGGTCAAGGACAGTCGCAAGGAAGACGCAATTTCATTCTTTTGCAAAAATTGCATGGACAGGGGAATCCTCAACGCCATAAGTCGCCGTGACATAGCACACTTCTGTACTTGGCGGCCATAGTACAGAAGTACTGTGCGATGGAAAGTGCCTGGAAAACCCAAACAAAATTATGGGATCCTCCGGCTCTTACTAAACCCCTCATCCGAACTAAAAGGGTGCCCTCTCGCGAGTCACCCAATCCAATTACAAAGAAACCAAAACCCACTATAGGGCGTGGAACCATATCAGATGTCCATGATGGGCATCTTCATATCACAAGAAAAATACCTCAAAGATTGCCTTAAGAAGTTTGGAATGCAAGACTGCAAAGGATACACAACGCCAATGCCAACCAAAGGTCATCTGGGCCCTGACGACAATGGTAAAAGAGTTTGATCAAAAGGTATACCGCTCCATGATTGGTTCTTTACTTTTTATGAGCATCTAGGCCAGATATAATGCTTAGCGTTTGCATGTGTGCCCTATTCCAAGCGGCACCAAAGGAGTCGCATCACCTAGCGGTGAAGCGAATACTTCGATATTTGGCTTACACCCCAACAATAGGATTATGGTATCCAAAGGGCTCGACACCGATCTGATTGGATATTCTGATGCTGATTATGCTAGTGACAAGGTTGATCGCAAGTACACTTCAGGAACATATCACTTTCTCGGTCGATCACTTGTCTGTTGGTCTTCAAAGAAGCAGAACTGTGTATCACTCTCCACTACTGAATCTGAATACATTGTTGCTGGATCGTAATGTGCTCAGCTTCTCTGGATGAAGCAAACACTCAAGGACTATGGCATCAACATGAAGAATGTACCACTCTTCTGTGACAATGAAAGCGCCATCAAGCTTTCCAAGAATCCAGTTCAGCACTCGAAGACAAAGCACATTCAGATCCGTCATCACTTTCTCAGAGATCATGTCAACAAGGAAGATATTGATATGATTCATGTCAACACTGAAGAGCAATTGGCAGATATCTTGACTAAGCCCTTGGATGAGAAAAGGTTTTGCAAGTTGCGGTGTGAGCTAAATATCTTAGAATCCTCGAATGTCCTGTAATTGGACACACATCCTAACGCTTATGCATGTTGACGACTTAGATGTGCAACACACAAAGTAATGAATATCTTCCATCAATGAAGACTTACCCTCTGAGTGTGAATACAGTGATGTGGAATTTGACTTCGGAGTGCCACAATAGTTGTGCGCCGGGTCTGGGTCTAATACTTCCTATATGGTGGGTGTCGGTGTCAAAACCGGCGGATCTCGGGTAGGGGGTCCCGATCTGTGCGTCTAGGCTGATGGTAACAGGAAGCAAGGGACACAATGTTTACCTAGGTTCGGGCCCTCTCGATTGAGGTAAAACCCTACTTCCTGCTCGATTAATATTGACGATATGAGTAGTACAAGAGTAGCTCTACCACGAGATCATAGAGGCTAAACCCTAAGGGCTAGCCTATGATGGTATGATTGTAATTGTGATCGGCCTTCTAAGGACCAACCTCTCCGGTTTATATAGACACCAGAGAGGGCTAGGGTTTACATGGAGTCGGTTACAAGGAAGGAAACTCAATATCCGGATCGCCAAGCTTGTCTTACATGCAAAGGAGAGTCCCATCCGGACACGGGCCGAAGTCTTGAGTCTTGTATCTTCACGCTTCAATAGTCCAGACGATGTATGCAGTCCGGCTGTCCGGATACCCCCTAATCCAGGACTCCCTCAGTAGCCCCTGAACCAGGCTTCAATGACGATGAGTGCCGCGTGCAGTCTTGTCTTCAGCATTGCAAGGCGGGTTCCATCTCCGAATACTCCAAAGTAATTATCGAACACTTAGACCGTGTCCGGATCTGCGAGATGATCTTCACATACCATTGGAGGGAACATAGCATAAATCTGATCTGCTGGCAATCTTCATACGTCGTTCCCTTGCATCGTGGCCTGGTCCAACGCGAACTGGCGTTTCTTGCCCCACCTCGACTCGTGTTGCGAGGCGGCTTTACTGGCACGTCCTGCCAAAGCAGAGATCGTGTTCCTCTTATTAAGGGATCTTTTATAAATAAGGACGTGTGTGACCCCATGACGACCGTTGGTATAACTCCGTGTGTTTTTAGATATGCCTCAAGTGGTCACGCTGAGGACTCTTGATATTCACCCCCTTTATAAAGGGGTCGAGGCCTATGCCTCTTTTCCACCTCCCTCACGCCTTCTCGCACCTCGAGTTCTAACACCTGAGACCTAAGCCCAAACACCCCAGATCCTCCAATATGTCTGGATCCAACCTTCAAGGCTGGTGGGTGGCCTCCTCGATCCAACAGGAGGACATTGCGAGGCTTAGGGAGGTCGGATACCTGACCGCCGACATCCAGCACAGGCTTCCTGCTCCAGGGCAGGTCATCCCTACACCAGAGCCCAATGAGAGTGTCATGTTTGTTCCTCACTTCCTCCGCGGCCTGGGCCTCACCCTCGATCCCTTTGTGAGGGGGCTCATGTTCTATTACGGGTTGGATTTTCATGATCTAGCTCCGGACGCTATCCTCCATATCTCGTCATTCATCATTGTATGTGAGGCCTTTCTCCATGTCACTCCACACTTAGGCTTATGGCTCAACACCTTTAATGTGAGGTCGAAGATGATCGAGGGGCGACATGTGGAGTGCGTAGGTGCCATAATAAGCAGGAACGACGATGCCCCATGGCTAGAGGGTTCTTTCCCAGAAGTATCCGATGTATGGCAGCGGAGGTGGTTTTATGCCACAGCTCCCAGAGGCACAAAGTGGGTAGCTGCCCCCAAGTTCCGCTTGGGCCCTCCATCACAACTAGCATCTTGGACTGATGTAGGACGGAATTGGGGCCCGCTGGCGATGTACAAGTACTGCAGAATCGCATCCGGGAGCTTCTTGAGAGGGACATTAATCTTGTCAGCATAATTCAAGTGATGTTAATCCGACGGATGTTGTTGTGGCAACGCCGGCCTCTCCGGATACAGGAGTTCAATCCAGAGGGTCCGCGGACTGTTAAGCACTTCTTCGGTCCGAAGCTCGAAGGGATGTGCAAATTATTCTTCGGACCACAAGTAGAGTGTCCGGACACCACCGAGGATGCGGTCCTAAGCTGCAATTGCCTAGATACCCAAGTAAGTAACCTTGTTACCGGATACTATGTTTTATATTTGCCATAGTTGTTATTCTGAAAATCATCCGTGGCCAGGAATGGCTCAGCAAGGCGGAGAGAATCAGGTGTCCGTTGCCACTTCCCGAAGGCTCTCCTAGTCCAACCATTGCCAAGATGCTTGACCCGGTGCTCAGCAGAATGCCCTCAGGGAAGGACAAGGGGAAGAACAGGGAAGCCGAACTTCACACTTTGCGCATCCAAACCGGGGGAATTGTTACCTCCCCTGAGGAGGATAGTCGGGAAGGGGAGGCCAAAGCCTCTTCCCCGCGCGGGAAAGAAGAGGGCCGCCTCCGAAGACTTGGAGACGGAGATGCCCAAGCAAGGGAAAAAGGTATCACCAGGGGGCTCTGCCCCGACGGGCACCCTCACCGCATCGTGCCCACCAACAGCTCCACCGAGCTGTAAGTTAATTTTTAATTCGAAGGTACTGTGTTTCTCCGAGATCCATAACCAGGATTCGTCTTTTGCAGTCCGGCTAGCAGCTCTTCTCAACAGAGCTCGTCCTCGGGGGATCTTCCTCTGAAGATGATGGAGAGCGAGACTCCACCCACCTCTCCGCCTAATGAAGCGGGTGACACCGAGGTGTCGTCACGGAGGAGTCCGGACCTGCCGAAGCCGGAGGCCAATACGTCAGCCGCCCTGAGCCCAGAGCGTTTGGCTCCCATGAGGGACAATGAGAAGGGTTCAACATAGTTCAATGTCCGACCGGATATACTGACAGGCCTTCTAGAGCGAGCTGCGCTGTCGGAGGAGCACCGCTCATTAATGAGTGCGGTGCTCAAGAAGATTTCATCCTCTACAAGCGGTTTGAATGAGGCATTTACGAGCCTGCTCAGAGGTTTTGAGGTATGTAGTGAAGAATACACAATTTTTGGCAGTGAGGTATGCGCTAGGTGTACTCCATATGGATAGTAGCCCCTAAGACTCTAGTTGTCCACCCTAGGCGGCAAACGGAGGATCGTATTTTGTAAGTACTGATTGTGCTGTACATATGCGCAGGTATCTAAGGATCCGGCTGCCGAACAGTCCGTTGAAGTTGCCGAACTAAGGAGGCAAATTGGATCTATTGATGCCGATATCACGCTGGTGAACGAGCGGCTGAACGAGTCACAAGGTATGTGCTCTTCTTTCCATATTTATATAGGAAAATATGAGAGTGGCACAATGTGAATGCAATATGCTTGGACTGCAGACGGTGCTGCTGCCGTGGAAGCCCTGAGGGCGGAACTTGCCCAAGCCAAGGAACAAGCTCGGGTTAGCAATGCGGCTGCCCTAATGGCGGCCGAGGAATTGAGAGCCGAACAGGCTGCTCATCGCCGAAGCGAGGAAAAGATAGCCGAAATGGCTGTGGAGTTAAAAAAATGCCGCTGACTGGTATGAGCTCCTTAAAATGGAGCATAAGGATAGTTCGACCGACCTGAACAAGGCACTTAATGCCACCAAGGAAATACGGACTGAGCTCAGGGATGCACGGGAGGAGCTTCAACAGGCCGGTAAAATCGCGGCTGGGGGCTCCTACTTGCCGCGGACGAAGTTTTTCGATCCGAAGTACGCTCCCCTGGATGGACATTGGAGTCCTGCGGACGCGTATGCGGATTTGGCGAAGAGTACAGCTGACGCTGCCAAGTTCTTCGAGGATCAGGGTGATAAGGAAGTGGAGAAGCTTTTGTGGTCGCAATTCAATGCTCCCACTCGACCGCTGCCGTTAAGTGACAAGATGGCTGCTGTAGCGGAGCTTCACAGGCTGTCCGAGCTTACAATGCGGTCTGTAATAGACCATCTTTGGCCGAAGGGGCCTAAGTCGGACAGTTACTTTGGTTTGGTGCAACAATTCCTTGGGGCCGTGCCTCGGATCGACGCCATGAGGAGGTTGGCGTGCATAGAGGGTGCACGAATGGCTCTTGCCCGCGTTAAAGCCTATTGGACGGATATGGAGGCCACCATTATAGCGACCCAAGATCCGGTGGGGGGCCAATATCCGGCCGAGCACTACTTGGCGCAGGTCACAGAAGGTGCCCGCCTAATAGAGGCGCAGTGCTCGAAGAATGTCTTGTTCGAGTGATGAGTCGAATCATTGTAAAAACAATGTTTATTTTGATTACGAGACAATATTTGTACTGTCTGCCTAAAAATATGATTGTGTCCCCTGTGTGGCCATTTATATATATATATGTAATCCAAAAGTTAGCAATCGTTGGCTTCAGCCCCTACGCATACAATGCGGGGGTGTTCGCGAAAAATAGATTTAATCACACTTGATCCAACGCCTTGGTCCATTAAGGAGGTAATCGCACGTCGAACTAGGCAACCGGACTATATAGCTGTAATACTTTCGCTTAGCCATGGGAGTCTAACGTTGGGGCTACTATGTAGCCCCTGGTACCTTTGCGTGCATCCAAATACGGGTATGTATGTACATGACCGGGAAATGGCCCTTCGTTAATGCGGATGAATCCTAAAGATTTCGGTGAGTCTTCGAGTGGTTGATCAGTCTCTCGCTGTATCATGACAGTGAGTTTTCGGCTTTCTCTACTGAGGTGCTCATCCGGAATAACCAGGGCACAATCGTAGTAGTTCTCCTTTGGCCGCCTTAGCCGATAATGACGGAACATAAGGCGGCAAACCCAGGAGCCGGGCAAACCCAACATTTGACCAAAGACATGATTCAGAGCTAATGCATATAAGGCCAAACTCGTGACGCCGAACACTCCCGAAGGTATTCGGACTTTATAACAGAAGATGGGCTCAAGAATGCCCATTTATTATAAACCCTGTGTTTCCAGGTACATGCTTTAATCTGTCGTGGCGAAATGCCAATAACGGCAGTATCCTCTGTGGGTATGGAACCCATGGGATGGTTAAACAACAAGAGGCAATAGAAAAGGTTTACACAGGGGCCTAATCTAAAAAGAAACCTGTTGAACGGGGCCCTGCTGCACGTCTGTGCCTTTGTCTCCGTTGTGCAGTATCCTGGAAGGGTATCACGTGAACGTTGTCTGTGGAAAAAAGAAAAACTCGTAGGAGAGTACAACGTAAGCATGCGATGGATACTAAAAGAGTAAGATGTTGGCCTGCCGATAAGGTTGAGCCAAATGTGGGGCTGTAGTAAATATTTATAGCCCCTGGTGTCCGCTATGGGATTGCATATACGGTGCCCTGGTTCAATTTTGTCCGGGCTACCGGACTCGTCTAACCATGTCTGTGGTCTTAATGACTAGTCATGCTTTCTGATATTGGAGGCCGCTTATAGTCCGGCCGCTAGGGCCGTCGCGTGTTCCTCTGCGCGTGAAGAGCGCTCTGTGATTCCGTTAACGGTGATGACGCCACGTGGACTGGGCATCTTGAGTATAAGGTAGCCATAGTGCGGTAATGCGTTGAAGCGGGCGAAGGCCGTTCTTCCAAGCAATGCATGATAGCCGCTTTAGAAGGGTGCGATGGTGAAGAGTAGTTCTTCGCTTCTGGAATTGCCTGGGGAGCCAAATGTTACCTCCAGTACGACGGAGCCCCTGCCGTAGGCTTCAACGCTTGGTATCACCCATTCAAAGGCAATGTTGCTTTGGCTAATTCTGGATGGGTTTATCCCCATCGTGCGGACAGTGTCCTCGTATATTAAATTGAGACTACTGCCGCCGTCCATGAGGACACGGGTGAGACAGTATCCGTCGATTATTGGGTCAAGCACCAAGGCCTTTGATCCTCCGCGCCGAATACTAGTTCGGCCGTCCAAGTGATCGAAGGTGATCGGATAAGACATCTAGTTGTTACGTGTGGGTACGATGGGCTCTATATCATGCACGTCTCTATGCGCGCGTTCGTGCCTTCTCATGGATGTGCGAGTCGTGTGGATCATGTTCACTGTTTTAACCTCTGGCGGGAATTTTTTCTGTCCCCCAGTGTTCGGCTGGCGAGGTTCATCCTCGTCTTCACTTGGTGTTTCCCTTCCCTTGTGTTTGGCATTTAATTTGCCGGCCTTCTTGAAGACCCAGCACTCTCTGTGCGTGTGGTTCGCAGGTTTGTCAGGGGTGCCATGAATTTGGCACAGTCTGTCTAGGACTCTATTCAGACCGGACGGTCCCTCTTTACTGCCTTTAAATGGCTTCTTTTGCTGATCAGGTAGAGAGCCCCTGAATCCGGCATTAACCGTTGTGTTATCCGGGCTCTCTTCCTTGTTTTGGCGTTTGTTTTTATTACGCCGTGGCTTCCCGTTGCCATCCCTTATTTCGGATGTGCTGGGGTCGCTGCTGCCTTTACGGGCTAGCCAGCTGTCTTCACCCGCTCAAAAGCGGGTCATAAGGCTTGTTAGGGCTGCCATTGTCCTTGGCTTTTCTTGGCCGAGGTGTCTGGCGAGCCACTCGTCGCGGATGATGTGTTTGAATGCCTCTAAGGCTTTGGCGTCCGGACAATCAACAATTTGATTCTTCTTAGAGACGAATTTGTTCCAAAGCTTGCGGGCGGACTCTCCGGGCTGTTGGATTATGTGGCTTAAGTCGTCGGCATCCGGAGGCCGGACATAAATCCCTTGAAAATTGGCCCTGAAAGCATCCTCGAGTTCCTCCCAACTCCCAATTGAATTTTCGGGGAGGCTCTTCAACCAGTGTCGAGCTGGTCCCTTCAACTTTAGGGGAAGGTATTTGATGGCGTGGAGGTCATCCCCATGAGCCATGTGAATATGCAGGATAAAATCCTCGATCCAGACCCCTGGGTCTGTCGTTCCGTCGTATGCCTCTATGTTCACATGTTTGAAACCTTGTGGGAATTCATGGTCCGGTACTTCTTCGGTGAAGCACAGTGGGTGAGCAGCCCCTCTATATCTGGACGTGTTGTGGCATGCGGTCGGCTGCTGTTGTGTCTGGTGTTTATTCCGAACTGGTATTTGGCTTGTATGATCGTTCTAGTGACCATAATACCTCGCCGGGGTGTGTCGTTTAGATCCGTAGATGGACCTAGCCGCACCGGCTTGATTATCCAGATGCTCACGTAGATCGTGCACGGCGTCAGTAGCTATTCTGTTGCAGTTGCGAAGTGGTGCGTCTGGTCTCCTGGTCGTATTATTCTTTGGTGGAACGGCCTCGTCGTCGAATTCTGGCTGTAGCTTGCGTTTTGGATTGCTCTTTGTATGGCGATCGTCGCCATATCTTTCTTCAGTGTCTAGCACTTTATTCCATCTGCCATTGAGCATTTCCTGTGCGGCTTTGAGCCATTGCTTCTGCTTCTTTAGACTTCTCGCTGTGGCCATAAGTTTTCTGTGGAGGTTATCTTGTTCCACGCATTCTTCCGGAATGATGAATGCATCATTGTCCGGACTGTCTTCTTGTCCTAGGCCGGTTTGATGAACTTGTCCCTCTGGATCATTGTGATCTGGCATCTGCTCCAAACTTGGTTCGGCGTGACCTGGCTCGTCCTGCTCCATTGCTGGGTCCTCATGGTCGTTATTGCCTTCGGAGTTTACTGGTATGTCGATCCTTCTTGCGCTCTTGTCGCTATTTTTATTGTTGCTGGACTTTGAGCGGCATCTACGTCGCCGTTTTGGCTTTTGCCCGGGGGTTTTATCTTCCGGATTGCCGCCGTCGTCCTCCTTGGGCGTGTCCACCATGTATATATTGTGTGACGAGGTAGTAGTCTAGCGCCCTAGAGATTCTGAATCTTCTCCTGCATCATCGTCCATACCGTCGATGCCTTCGGAGTCGAAGTCAAGCACGTCGGTTAAATCATCAACCATGGCGATGAAGTGGGTGGTGGGTGGGCAACGAATTCCTTCGTCGTCTCCTCCCCACTCGAGCCGGACATAGTTCGGCCGAGAGCCTCCTGACAAAGAGAGAGACTTTAACGAGTTCAGCATGTCGCCAAAGGGCAAGTGCTGGAAGATATCCGCAGCGGTAAACTCCATTATTGGAGCCCAACCTGGCTCGGTTGGCTCGAGAGTGTGCGGACTGGAACCAACAACCGGATATGAGTCCGGGGGTCCGGAGTCACAGGTTTCCACAGAGTTGGGACCTGTGTTTGGCTCCTTCGCCGATGAGTGTGCAGCCTGTGGGGCGGGGCCCATCCCTCCGTCCTTAGGCGACGTAGCCTGATCCGAATTTAGGTCCGGGGCCGTTGCGGGGGTGATAACCCGAACATTGTCCGACAGTAGGTCTAGGAGCGTGCTCATCGCGACTGTCCGGTGCTCCTGGCATGGGCTCTAATCCGTCGAAGATCAAGTCTCTGCGAATATCAGAGCCATGTAGTTCAAGTTTCCGAACCTGACCTGGTGGCCAGGGGCGTAGCTGTCGATCTGCTCCACATGGCCAAGCGAATTGGCCCGCAGTGCGAAGCCGCCGAACACGAAGATCTGTCCGGGGAGAAAAGTCTCCCCCTGGACCGTGTTGTTGACGATTGAAGGCGCCATCAAGCCCTACAGCAACGA
Organism: Triticum timopheevii; assembly: GCA_963921465.1. NCBI lineage: Eukaryota > Viridiplantae > Streptophyta > Magnoliopsida > Poales > Poaceae > Triticum > Triticum timopheevii. Next base: position 423,195,374 of record OY997274.1, read on the forward strand.
CACAGAGGAACTCTCAATGAAAGCAGCAACGTCGGTGTCAAAACCGGCGGATCTCGGGTAGGGGGTCCCGATCTGTGCGTGTAGGCTAATGGTAACAGGATGCAAGGGACACAATGTTTACCCAGGTTCGGGCCCTCTCGATGGAGGTAAAACCCTACTTCCTGCTTGATTAATATTGACGATATGAGTAGTAGAAGAGTAGATCTACCACGAGATCATAGAGGCTAAACCCTAAGAGCTAGCCTATGATGGTATGATTGTAATTGTGATCGGCCTTCTAAGGAGCAACCTCTCCGGTTTATATAGACACCGGAGAGGGATAGGGTTTACATGGAGTCGGTTACAAGGAAGGAAACTCAATATCCGGATCGCCAAGCTTGTCTTCCAATCAAAGGAGAGTCCCATCCGGACACGGGCCGAAGTCTTGAGTCTTGTATCTTCACGCTTCAATAGTCCGGACGATGTATACAGTCCGGCTGTCCGGATACCCCCTAATCCAGGACTCCCTCAGTGGGTAACGCCACCACCAAATTCTTATTGAAGTGTTTCTCTTGGCGTTATGGTTGCATAGTATTCACATTTGGTTTGTCTTCAACATTGATCTGTCTTCAAGGTTTATCTTCTCAATGTTGAGTTGATCTATATAGTTGCTTGTGTTCTGTCCTCTACAGCATTCACTTATAGCTATGTCTTCATTCTTGAATCTTTATTGATCTAAGTGAATGTGATCAGACCGTAACCTATTATGTGCTTCTACCTAAAACTCTATCTGTCCAAATCATATGCATTCTATTGCAAACTGTCGATTGTCTGTCCTTGTCAGCAGAAGACAATTTGACAAACATTTAAATTTGTTTTAATGTTGTATCCTCATTGCCTGAATACCGGAGAAGCCGAAACAACCACTCGACAATCCATGCGTGCATGGGAATATGGAACAACTTTCAATGAGTTGCATACGTGCCATGTGTCTCTCAGATGTGAACCGCCAGGGGCACCTGCATAATTGTGCTGAGCCTCCCTCCTCCTTCTTACAAATACTCACCCGTGCGGTCAATATCTGTTCTTCCATCTCGCCACCTCGCACAAACCCTAGCGCCTCCGCTAGCTCGCGTTGACGCCGGAGATGAAGTGCTTAACTGCCGGGACTTCTTCGACGCCATCCTCACACCGGCTGCGGACCTCGTCCTCTCTGCTGTCGCCGTAGGTGTCTTCTGCCGCCAAGTTAGGGCGCGGGAGATTGAACTGCTCAGCCTCTCTTCCAACCTCGTCTAGCAGTTCGTCAGCGGTAATTAAATCTTACTTTTTACTGCCTTTTTGCTCAGTCAAATTCGTCCACTTCAACCAAAAGTGGTTTCTTCACTTCCAAATATGGATATATCTTCTTATGCATCTCATATCATGCCAAGTATATTCACTTATGCTTCATAACTAGTTAGATTCCTCACTTGTACTTATTCATGGATTCGTATAAATCTGGAACCAACTCTCTCCAAATAAGTGAATGTCTTTGCACTATGAGGTCAATGTCTTCTAAACTGATTTATCTTCAAAATCTTCTAAGAATGTATATGACCTCTTCCCCTTCCCTTGCATCTCTAATGCTGTCACAGGTACATGACCGTGGGAGAATCCCTTGGTTCTCATAGTCTGCATTCATTCACAGAATACTTACAGCGTCACATTGAATCACCTGAAGCCAGTTCTTGTCTGACCAGCAGACGGAATCCATTCACTGTGTTGAAGCCAATCAGTCTGGATATTAAGGCTTCAGAGAAGTCTGCACGCAAGGGTGGCAGGCAACGCCGTGGCAACACTGCCCTCGATCTGCCCCCTGATCTATATGAACTATACAAGTCAAATCCAGAAGAAAACTACAACCAACGCAAGAACCAGATTCAGTGGATCCTAAGATATTGGGCTGAGGAATGGTTCAAGTACAAGTTCGTCACGCCTGAATATGCTGAAAAGAACGCCATCAAGCACCCATGGGGTGATTGTCTATGCCACGGCTTGGTGCCAAAGAGCAAGGTTGAAGCCATTGAGCGGAAATTCTATCCCTGCATGGTCAAAGGACTACAACCTGAAGCCGCCGACCCATCTTCTCTATTATGGTGTCGTGACGACAATCTGTTCAAGCGCAACTATCAGTTTGCTAAAGATTCAGCTGCCAAGAATCACAAGGAGTTTGGCATCAACTTCTACCCTAGCCCCTCCGCTCCAAGATCAATGGGACACGTGAAGCTAATGAGAACAGAATTGGCCCCTTCACCAATTTTGATGGGCTTTTGTCACACATTGCTCTCAAAGAGCAGCAGTGGATCAATCTGCTGGAGAAGCTGATTCTGAAGATGCTCCCTCACCTCCAAAGGAGAAGAAGAAGAACAAGGCAAAAGCTTCAAAGCCATCTTCTTCACCAAAAGCTTCAACAAGGAAGATTTTGAAGACTACACTGCCTGAATCCAGTGTGCAGTCTGAAGGCTTATCTCGCATGTCCAAGAGGACCAAGAAGCCATTGCCCAATAAGGCCACTGGGCAACCCCTCACTCTGTTTGATGTTCTGCGCAATGAAGATGAAGCCATTGATCTGTCCATTGATGAAGATCTTGGTGATGATGCTCTGGAAATGCTTATCAAGAGCAATCAAGAGATAGAAATCTTCAACGATCGGCCCCTCTTTGATGTTGATATTCGGAATAACTTCATCGACGAGTGGTTCGATAACCAGGACATCAGTATTGATGATCTTCAACTCCCTATGGACATCAGTGTCACCTTCCATGGAGCCATTGCTGGTGAATTGGCCTTGGCTCAGAAGATTGTTGAGCTGAAAAACAAGATTGATTATGAGAAGGCTCACTTCAAGAAGAACATGGCCAAGCTCAGCGTGGCAGATGTTCAAATCTTCAAGAGGATGTTGCATGACCTCAAGGAGGAGTTCCACAAGAAGCACACTGAAGCTAAAGGCTCACGCGAGCGCATGAAGTATTTCACTCAGATATGCATTCAAGCTCACAATGAAGCTGAGAAGCGCAAAGCTCTTGGGTGCCCTGGTATCAATCCCAGGATGGATGCCAAATAGAAGAAGCGTGCTAAGACCCAAACTGCACCCAGGCAGGAAGAACCTCACATTGTCTTCCCTGCCAGTATGACAGGCTCGAAGCCTGAGGTCCCCTCAGCAGCTTCAGAGCTGAAGAAAACAAGGACAGCTGAAGATGAAGCCAAGAAGTGCAAGCACAAGGACGTATCTGATGACGCCCCTTCCAAGAAGAAGTTGAAGACTAAGGAAACTAAGTCTTCAAGGAAAGAGCGTGATGTGGCCTCTCAGCCACTCATTGTTGAACCCATCTCAGTTGCTCCTCCTGCTACCACAAATCAAGAACGACGTGTTGTGCTCCACTAGCCTACTTCCACAAAGGCTCAAGTAGAAGAACAAATTCCAGCTGTTGACCCAACGCAGTTGAAGACATTGGTCATGACGACAATGTTGCTGATGATGAGGTCCTTCCTCAACTCGAGAGCCACTTGGTATCATCGCCTGCTCCAACGAGCCGCAAATACATTAGCATTGGTCGTCCATTAACACCAATCGCTCAAGATGATTCATGGGCTGAGTGCCCGCAAGAAGAAACACCTGGTCATGATGAGACACCCCGCACTCCACCAGCACAAGTCACCAATCCAGTGCTGAATGACGACAACTACATGGAGACCACACCATCACCAAAGGCGTCGCCCGTGTTTCAATGGCTTCGCAGAGGTCTCAGGCCGTCTGTATCCATGTCAACCATCCCAGAAGAAGATTCACAACAATCCAGCTCAGTGGCTCATCAAGTGTTCCCTGAAGAGAATCCTTCTGTGATGGTTCCAGTGTCTGAAGCCAAAGCTTCTGAAGACATTCCGTCTGCATTAGCCGATGAAGAAGAAGAAGAAAGAAGAGAAAAGAGAGTTGTCACACCCCCTGCCCCAGATCAAGTCATTCTCGAGGAGAATGTGATTATGCAAGATCCTCCTGTCATTGACCAAATGGAGGTTGATAACAATGAGGCTGCCACAAACACTTCTGAAACCAATGACCTTGTCTTGGCTGAAGATCATGTGGAGCCTGAAGCTAATGTTGTGCCTGAAGCTAATGTGAATCCTGACGCTTCTGTGATGCCGGTCCCCACTAACGGTGTTGTTCCTCCCATAAGGCCTCACACTATGGAAAGGGCCTTCAACCGTGATGGGGAGTTGGTCATAGTTCGCTGGCCAATCTTGGTTCCTCCCATTGCTCCCGGACCCCAATATGATTATCATGTGGAGCAGCGACCAAAGGTTCAGAAGCCAAAGCCCAGGCTGCCAAGGCTTCCAGGTGCTGCTACATCACCAGGATCTTTCAGTGTCAACAGCTTCAGAGCACACAATACTTTCTTTGACAAAGACAAGAACCCATACTCGAAGCCAAAGATCTCTTTAGATTGCTTCTGGAGCCATCAATAGCGCAGCTATTACTCTTGTGTCCTCTACAATCAAGAGAGAATCTTTCCTCACATACGTCTTGATTGTGAAGCTATTGCTGGGCTCCCCTGTCTTGAAGAAGCTCTGGACTGCTTTAGAGATGCTGGTCTTCTACAATTTATCACTACCAAAGAGCACTGGAATGAAGAGCTTATGCTGCAGTTCTATGCTACTCTTCACATTCGTGGCTACAACAGGGATCTGAAGACATGGATCCTCGAGTGGATGACAGGAGATGTGCACAATGAAGCCAAAGCTCAAGACATCATCGAGCTTACCTCCCTGCCCACTCCAGGTGAATTTTATGAGCCTGGTTGTCAGCGTCACAGAGAAGAACTGCAGAGCATTTTTTAGAGGCCTGAACCCAATACGAGTCAGATGCTCAGCATGATGAAGCCATTGCCTCAAGATGTAGACTATCCCAAGGAATTCTTTGTCCAGGACCTCGAGTACTTGCCCCACACAATCTATCATATACTGAGGCGTACTCTGTGGCCAATCAAAGGACATTCTTCTAAAGCCAAACTTGAAGGCACTATGAAGACTTTGGTATTCTATATATTCAATGGCATCAGATTCAACTCCCAGGATTTCTTCATCAGACAACTTGCTGCATCTGGGATTGATCTGTTTGGCCTGAAGTTTTATGCTCCATGGGTGATGCACCTGATCAAACTTCATTCTACTATCAACTATCAGCCTTCAGCATGCAACCATCTTGTTTTTATGCCTGAGGTTGATTTGTGAGTTGAAGCAATCTACCCTGAGCCTGCCAAGGAGGCGCTATATCTTCATAATGTTGATCATGAAAGCTTCACTCAGCCAACAGAAGGAGTTCATGTACCAAATACTGCTATTCCTGCTTATCCTCTGGCTAGCAATGTGTGTATGCCTCATCGAGCAAATACCAAAGCCACTGCCAGTACAATTGCTTAAAGGCCTCGGAAGCATTATCGTGTACTCAATGACCGAGAGCTACTTGTGGCCTTACATCAGAAGCAGGACAAGCACCACGACTGGCTAGAGCGTCAGATGCATAGTCTCTTGGAGGATGTCCATCGCATTTGCAACCTCGCCACCAAGAACTCATTTGTTGCCCATGAGAATGCATGGCGGTCCTGGAAGAGCCTCACTCTGTTGTGTTCTAAAGGGGATCTTCACGCAGATGGCTTCACCTATAGCTTCAAGTTTGATTCCAGGCCTCCACCAAATGCAAGCTGGCGCCGCACTCCCTCTCTTGAAGATTCTGAATATTCATCTTCGGCTGCAACTGTTGTTGCAAATGTCATCGATGAAGAAGACGACGCCACTTTACCGACCATGGCTACACTGCATCTCGACACTGCATCAGGCCCTTCTGCACCACCAAACTCCAACATCGACCCTGCTCCATCATCTGCTCCTTCTGGGAACGAGTAGATGCTCTAGGTCTCACTACAAAAAAAAAGACACATCCGTGACATTTTGGGCCGAACGAAATTTTTTTCTGTCATACATATGACACTTCTATGACGATAATTGTGACAAAACCTGGTATCATCATAGATGTGGTGGGCTCCTACTTCTATGACAAAAAATCATGACAGAAAATGGGCTTTTTGTCCTGGGCAGGCCGGAGACACAGCTGCATGACATTCTTTTGGCTGTCCATGACAGAAAAAACCATGGTAGAAGCGAGGGGGAGGAAAATTTCGGGGAGTTCCCGGTTATGGTGGGAGGTCGAGGGCCAAGCGATGCGTGTTTCTCTCGTACGCGCGTGTGTGCGAGGCGTTGGGTCTAACTGAACCCGAGCGAGGCGTTGGGCTCTAACTGAACCCGAGTGATTGCACTGCAGGCTACGCGTTACTGAACCCGAGCGATCGATCGATGGCTATTAACTGAACCCGATCGAGCGATTCATTCGCTACTGCTGCTAACTGAAGCCGATCGATTGGATGAACAGTGAGCGTTGTGGGGGGGTTTGGATGAACAGTGAGCGGTGGCGTTGCCTTTGGATGAACAGGACCCCGTGGTGTGGAGGGCTGGATGAACAGTAGATGGTGGAGGGGTTCCCGTGGAGGGGTGGTTGAACAGGACCCCGTGGTGTGGAGGGCTGGATGAACAGTAGACGGTGGAAGGGTGCCCATGGAGGGGTGGTTGAATAGTAGCCGGTGGAGTAGCGTGCGGTGGAGGCTGGATGAACAGGAGCCCGTGGAGGCTGGAGGAGGTCGAAGGTAGCCCGTGGAGGCTGGAGGAGGTCGAAGGTAGCCCGTGGAGGCTGGAGGAGGTCGACCGTGGAGATGAACAGTATCCCGTGGAGTCCCGTTTTGCGGTACGCCACACCCCTCCCGATGAACAGGACCCCCGTTTCGACCGTAGCGCTCCGACACAAGTCCGTTTCGTCCGTTTTGCGGTACGTCACACCCCTCCCGATCAACAGGACCCCCGTTTCGACTATAGAAGGTCCATTTCGTCCGTTTTGCGGTACACCACACCCCTCCCGATCAACAGGACCCCCGTTTTGACCGTAGGACGTTTCCTCCGTTTTGCGGTACGCCACACCCCTCCCGATGAACAGGATCCCATTTCGAATGTGGCTGGTCGAACACAAGGCCGTTTCCTCCGTTGTGCGATATGCCAGGCCTCGTTTCCATCGCCTGTTCCGTCCAAGCCCTCCCGATGAACACGACCACGCATTCGTTCCGACCCAGCCGTTTGGCTCCCATGCGTTCCGTTGCCTCCTGATGAACACGACGCATTCCGTTGCCTCCCCATGAACATGACACATTCCGTTGCCTCCCCATGAACATGACGGCGATGCTATTTCTCCGTTCCGACCCAGCCATGTACATGAGCCCTCGCCGTACGTATGCGCGAGTAGGCGCTCGAGACCCCGCCCGTATGTACACATATGTGGCCGTATTTTCTTTCTTGCACCCTGGCCGTTGTATGCACGTGTACGTGTACATGCTACATGCGCGCCTCTACTACGACACGTACGCGCCTCTACTACGACACGTGCGCGCCTCTACATCGACCAATATATATGTACGTACACGTTCGCGACCAGAATGACAATGCTACGTACGCTTCGACTAGGTGGGTCCTGACTGTCAGGCACTTCCTTGCGTGCGAAGATGTATCTGGTGGGTCCCAGCAGTCAGGGGGGCGAATCATTTTTTTTTTGCCCAGACGCACTTCCTTGCATGCAAAGATGTAGCCAGTGGGTCCCAATAGTCAGGGGGGCGAATCTATTTTTTGCCCGGACGCACTTCCTTGCGTGCGAAGATGAAGCTGGTGGGTCCCAGCAGTCAGGGGGAAACATTTTTTCTGTGAAATATAGTGGCCCGTCCGGTGGGTCCCAGCTGTCAGGTGGAGGAATCATTATTTTCCGCATAATAAGGAGGCACTTCCTTGCTGCGGCCGTGGACCCAGCTGTCAGCCTCTCCATGTATAGTACTCTTCCGATGGAAGTCGTTCCTTGACCATGTTGACGAGGCTGCGCCGAGGGCACCACAGCAGTGGACGACGGCAAGGCCTAGGAAGGGGACGACGCGGAGCCGGGAAGACGCGGCAGTGGAAGCCCGCGCGGAGAGGAGTACGAGGGTTCACTGGTTCGGCAGCGGTGTGAGGCTGCCATCACCGCAGGGCCTGGCCAGTGGTGGGAATAGTAGGGGGCGGTGAGGTCTCCGCGGCAACACAGCCGGCCACGGGAGGCAGAAGCATGCGACACAACCGGCGCTGCTTTCGGCGGCCGGAGCAAGAAGACCAGAGGTTGAAGAAGCACTACGGCCGTTGGATGGACATCGTACGGTCATTGGAGCTAGAATCATTCATATTGCCTAAGTTGACAAAGCCCTCCATCCCCGTCAACTTAGTTGGCCCACAAGTCATCGTCCCACTATGGTGGGTCCCTGCTAGAAGGGGGGGGGGTATTCATTTTTTGTGCCTAATAAGGAGGCACTTCCTTGCGTGCGAAGATATAGCTGGTGGGTCCAACATGTCAGCGGGGGGAACATTTTTTCCGTGAAATACAGAGGCCCTTCCGGTGGGTCCCAGCTGTCAGGTGGAGGAATCATTATTTTGCGCGTATAGTCCACGGCCGATGGATGTCGTTCGTTGACCACGTTGACCAGGCCGCACCGAGAGCACCATGGCGGTGGACGACGGTGAGGCCTAGGAAGGGAACGACACAGAGCCGGGGAAGACTCGGCAATGGTTGCCCACGCGGTGGGGAGTACGAGGGTTTACTTGTCCGGCTGCCGTTGCCAGAAAATAACAGGAGGTGTGGGTGAGTAGAGGAATGGCCTGGCCAGCAATGAAGTAGGGTGGGGCGGTGCGGCCTGTGCGGCAGCACAGCCGGCCACGGGAGGCGGGAGCAGGCAGTCCCACCGGAGCTGGTTTGGGTGACTGGAGCAAGAAGATTAGAAATTGAAGAAGTAGCATGGCCGTTGGATTAACATCCAACGGTCATTGCTGCTAGAATCGTTTGTGGACTAAGTTGAAAAAGCCAAAGTACACGTCAACGTAGTAGACCCACAAGTCAGCCTCCAAATCTATCCCAAACAGCATACAGCCCGAAATTTCTAGCCAGATTCAAATTAATTTTAAATATAAATATACCTTAATTTAAATTCAATGAAATTTTGCCCGCACAAAAACAATGCAATTTAAAATATCAAAATCCAAAAGAAAACAATATTTTTGAACTAATTGCCTATTTGCTGTATTTTTTCATTTTACAGCCCATTTATTATTACTTATAGCCCATTTCTTATTACTTATAGCCCATTTTCTGGGCAAAATGCATCCCTCCTCGTCTTGAAAGATTTCCGGCCCAGCAGGGCGTAGAAAAACAAGTAGGCCTACGCTGGTTATTCTGCAAAAAACAAAATAGCTGGCTAGCCATTTTCAGAAAGGAAAAAAAACAAACTGGGCTGGTCATGTGCTAAACATATGAAATAAAAGCATGGGCTAGACGGGCCACGGGTCCTGCACAACCCAGTTGATATCCTTCTTTGTCCCGAAAAAACAAAATTACTGCGCGCGCTGCTGGGTCCCTACTGTCATCCTCACCATGTACAGTCATCTCCTTATTCCTCTCGGTTGTTGACCATGTTGACAACATCGGAGGGCGGCGCCGCGGCGAGCGAACCAAGGCGGAGGACTAGGGCTGGAAAAAAAGCTCGAAGCTCGCAAGCTAAACGAGTAGCTCGTGACTCGGCTCGAATTGACTCGAACTCGAAGAATATTGAGTCGAGGTGAGCTTTAGATTAAGATCGTTTATAGCTCGAGTTAAACGAGCCAATCTCACGAGTACTCGTGTAACTCGTTAGGCTCGGTACAAAAAATCAGCCACTCCCAATCCAAAAAAACAGTCACTCAACACCCTACGTCCTAGGCGCACAATGTAAGTCCCAGCTATTGAAGCCCAGTGGGCCAAGAGACTCATGCGTTACAAAGAAATTACAATTGTTTGGTGATGTATATGTTTAGAATATATACATAATCATTTTTATCATATTTGAGGTTTAATGTTCATATCTTTAACGAGCTTAACAAGCTAAACGAGCCAGCTCGCGAGTTATACGAGTCGAGCCAATCTTGGGTTTGAGGTCGTTATAGTAACGAGTTGAGTCGAGCTAGCTTGTTAACAAAACAAGCTCTAGAGAGTCGAGCCGAGCTGGCTTGACTCGGCTCGAATTCCATCCCTACGGAGAACGATGGTGAGGCCTCGAACGGGAACGAACAGGAGCTGGGGAAGATCACAGCCAGCCGTGGGAGGCGGGAGTAGGTGGTCCCCCAGGCGCTGGTTTGGCTTTGGCGGCTCGAGGAAGAAGAGACTGAAGAAACGTGACAGATGTTGAATGTCAATCCAACGGTCAAGGTTGGCACAATCGTTTGTTGACTAAGCGGACACCAAGTAGCATACTTTTTTATATATAGGAAGAAAACTGCGAGGAAAATGCTTTCGTCTGCCGTCCTCTTCACAGGGAATGTTCGCCACATAAGTGACTAGCACCCTTGGTTTTTCAACTGAGAGGTCTTGGGTTCGAGTCCCAGGAACTCTCAATTTTGTCCTCCTTCCTTCCTCGCAAAAAAGGGAAATAAAATCAAAGACTTGGGAAGGCGTATAGAACAAGCTAGTGTACAAGTAAAGAGACGTTGCCGAGTTTAGAAAAAATAAAGACGTGCTCCTGTAGCTGGTTTGAATCCAAACCTAGACTATGACTATATATGGTGCTATGCTACTCTGCAAGTAATGAAACTGACATATCCAACATTCGCTTCTCCTCTTCTCTACTTACTCTGCCTAGCATCAGAAGCACTGGCCGCAACAACCATGTCCGTTGGCTACTCGTCCGCCTGCTCTTCAGCAGGCAACAACCAGATATGCGTGAAGTCGCCACCCGTACCATCGCCTGTGGGTCTCATCACACCCCTGCCGGCACGCGCATCGCAGCCGATTGCCCATTGCAACCCGCTGTCGTTGGTGTGGTGCCATTGCTGCAAATCTCCCAGAGTCATCCGTCGCGTCTCAACCACAATCCGCAACCCTGGCCGAGTCTTCTACAAATGCCCGAATCATGGGGTAATAATATGTTTAAGTGTTGTTCTGCTGCTTTCAGTTGCGGATTTTTTTAATAGTTTGGTTGATGATCTTCCAATTTGATTCGTGCAGAAAAGGGAAGATTCGTGTGATTTGTATTTCTGGGACGTTGCTGATGTGGGGGAATGCAATTTCGCTGATTATTTGGTTAGCCGAGGAATCCCAATACTCGCAGGTTGGGGTGTTGGACAAGTAACTGAAGGAACGGCAGAAGAGGAAGATGCAGAGCAGAAGGTTAAAGATGCAGTTCCTCTGATCATGGCCAAGCAACAGCTGCTGAACGACCTTGACAGCAATGAGGAGATGAAAGAGCTTGTGAAGATAATGGGCAAAACCGATGTGCTCTGTAGGATGATTGTCTCTTTATTTGTAGTGTATGTAGCACTCCTGATGTATTCAGTGGCTACGACATGAGCACTTTGCTAAAACTAGTAATGAATGAAACCTGTGTAGCAGGCTGGGCGTAGTGTTGTGAACATCTAATGATTTCTATTAACAGAAATCAGGGGGTATCCCCTTTTGCTCATATAAATAAATAAATAGCAGAGGCCCTGTCGGGTCAGCTTTGTTCTCATTTGAAGACGTCGAGCAAATTGCAGTCCGACAACAAACTATGTCATCAATTCAAGTTTCACAGCCAAACATGAGTACAACTAAACAACAATGTCATCATGTTTTAGTTGTCATACAATCACCAAACACAAATCAGCATACATAACAAGTGATGTTCTCACAGCAAAATACAAAACAACATGTTCATCAGGTTTCAGTTGTCATAGCAAACACTATTTCACACAGTAGATAAAAAAATGTCTTCTGACACGCAAATACGACAAAAGCAATGTAATCATCATACACAGCAGCAGCGTCAACATCTTCGCCATGTGTATCAGTCTGAATCGTAATTCCCACGACGTCATCTTCTTCTTCGTCCTCGACGTCCTCGAACGTTGGCTTCTTCTTAATCAACTCTTGTATGTCCACAGCACGACAGGCAATCTTTTCGCCGGTGTCATTGATGTGATGGTTCTCAAAGATATTAGGAGCATCTGTGTTATCTTGTACATCAGGAGCAGTGTAAGCATCATCTTGTTGTGCAACTTCATTAAACGAGTTCCTCTGCTCAAACCTTTGCAATACTCTCCAGTCATCGCTACGTGCAAATGTGTCTTCCATGAAAAATATCTGTGTTGCTTGATTTACCAAAATAAAAGGCTCATTGGTCTGGTACGCCGCCTTGGCATTGATGGATTTGAAATAATCATCAGCTCTGGGTTTTGCGATCCTGGAAAACAGGTTATACCAACGACAGCACAACAGAACCACACACCGATGATCCTCGAAACTGGAGATATACTGCAACTGAACAATGTCTGTTATGTTAGCATACATTTCAGTTGTCTCTTTGTCATACGTATCCATGCTCATGATGGCACTGTTTTGTGTCTTCCTGCCTTTGTCTCGTGCAATGGTGTTGTAGCACACATCTCCAACAACGCAAGATTCATAATGTCTTACCCGAGTATCAGGACCCATTGCTAGTGAGTAAAGGGCATCATCAACTGCCTGCCCATCCTCCTGCATCTTCTTAACCTATGGTTAGAAAATAGACAAGTTGATCATCTTATGTACTCAATATATTAAAAAACTGACAGTGCACTTCAAAAGCTTATATGGTTCTTGAACCATTTCGCAAATCCTACCATAACCAGTTTGTCAATGTTTCTTGGATTTTGCGGCAGTAACTCCTCTTTGTAGATGCTGCATAACATAGTGATCGCGTCAAACATCTAAATATATAAGAATGTGCTGCAAGTTCAGTAGATTACGATGTATAAGATGCAGTACTGCACTTACTTGATATAATGTAGTATCTCAGGACAGTTATTCAACACATACCAAACCATTTTGTCCAAATCTTTAGGTTTGTCCTCTGGTCGACTCTTCCCTATAACTCGAACAGAATAATCGAAAACATTGAGCCCAGGATTGTCTTCACCCACCTCTTTGCTAAGCTAATCAGCTGTTTCAATGTATTTTGAGTAGAATGTCAACACTTCTGTAGCAATGTAGGCCTCTGCAATGGAACCCTCGGGTCTAGCTCTGTTCCTAACATAGCCCTTGAAAGTGCCTAGCCGCCTTTCAATAGGGTACATCCAGCCATACTGTACTGGACCTCTAAGTAGTGCCTCATCAGGTAGATGAACAGCCAAATGCACCATCACATCAAAGAAGGCTGGAGGATATATCTTCTCAAGGTCGCATATGATAGTTGGTATCTTGTCTCTAAGACGCTCCAAAGCATTGTCCCAACTCTGCAACTGCTCTGTATAAGTCAAGGCGGCCCAATCCTCTAAGGATAACATGTAAAACCCTTTGAAGTAGGACGTGGCAGTCATGAGTTTTCAACCCTTGTACCTTGTTTCCATCTTCACAGACTCTCCTTTCAGGGTTGGAAGCAAATCCATGTGGGAATCTCACACGTGACAGGACCTCGTAGAATTCTTTTCTTTTTACCTTGTCCAAGACGTACACAGCTGGTGCCATATCCCGTGGTTTACCTTCATCTTGCACCTGCAAATCCTTTCTGGTACCCAGGTGTGTCAAATCAATCCTAGATTTTAAGGTATCTTTCGTCTTGCCTTCAATGTTAAGATGTGTGCCGATAATGATGTCACATATATATTCTTCTCGATGTGTATCAAGATTATGCCGCAGATCCAAATCTTTCCAATACTCCAACTCCCACAAAGTGGACCTGTGGGTAAACAATAATCTCTCTTCTACCCTTCCATGCTTCCTTTCCCCACTACCATTACCAGGATAGTTTCCTGGTGTAATATGCCTGACCTTCTCCAATTCCACTTGAAACTCATCGGCGGTGAGCCTCTTTGGCGCATCACGGTTTTCATGCTTTGCATTGAACACATGTCTTCAGTATTTTCTAGGATGCGGCTTGTCCTTGGCAAGGAAACAACGGATTGTGTATGACAGCGGATTCCTATCACAGCGAACACATGCATTGTAACCATGTGTCATTCACCCTGACATAGTGCCCAAAGCCGGATAATCATGGATGCACCAAATTACAACAGCACGCATAAAGAAATCAGCTGGTGGGCTGCTATATAGGTCTCGAGTGAGAACACCCTTCCATAGCTGTTGAAGTTCCTCCACAAGAGGCTCCATGAATAAATCAAAATCCTTTCCAGGACTTTTTGGACCTGGGATGAGCAAGGCCATCATGTAGTTTGATTCTTTGGTGTAGACATTTGGAGGAATGTTGTAAGGGATAACAAGCACTGGCCACATGCTATATGTGGCGCTCTGGTGGCCAAATGGGTTAAATCCATCTTAAGCTAAGCCAAGTCTAATGTTTCTCGGGTCAGCAGCAAACTCTTTGTGTTTATCACTGAAGCTTTTCCACTCACTACCATGAGATGGATGGCTCATTACATTGGGATCTCTGTACTCCTGGTTCCTAGAATGCCATAGTACATCCTCTCTTGTTTCAGCATCATGAAACAACCTCTGCAATCTTGGTGTAATTGGAAAATGTCTCAAAACATTATGAGGAATCCTCTTCACAACATCGCCATCTTTCAATCTTGATGATTTGCATTTCGGGCATTCACTTAAGTTGGCATAATCCTTCCGGAATAGAACACAATTATTCTTACAAACATGGATCATATCATATCCAATTCCAACTGCACGAAGGAAATTCTTTATTTTACTGTAGGTGTGTGGTAGCTCAGACGCATCTGGGAAAGATTTGCGGAAAGCAGCCAACATCGCATCGAGTGATTAGTTGGTCATCCGCTCAGATGTCTTCACCTGAAGAAAGGTGACCATAGCTCAGAATACTGACAGCTTATTTCCCAGGGTGACAGCAACGTTGCATTGTTCCAACATGCGGGCCCACCATTTTTCTTCTGTAGGTGAAAGTTCACGGAATGCACGAGAATTTCGTAGCATTGTTTCAATGTTGGTCAAACTCACTGGCTCCGCCACCACCACCTCCACCTCCTCTTCCACCTGAGCATCAGGCAGATCAAGATGGTGATCTGCTGCTTCCACGTAGTCAATGACATTGACGTTCACAGCTTCACCATGATGAACCCACCTAGTATATGTGACCGACATCCCATACAAGTGTAGATGATTTTGCACAGTTGACTGGGGTCTTGTAACTGAATTCATACAACTGCTACACGGGCAGAGCACATCTGATTTCGGACCACCGTACTCAGCTCTGATAAAGTTCATGAAGTTTTCAGCCCCCTCGACATATGCAGCGGAGAATCTTCGAGCAGAAGTTATCCAAGTCCTGTCCATCTGTTAGACATACAAATTAGTTCTTCTACTAGATATTACAGGAAAAACATATATGCTTTTTTATGAAGTCCAAAAAAAAAATAACTAGGTCGATGTCTAAAGCTATGGCAAGATATTTGGACGAACAGATCTAAGTAATGAAATATATGTAAAGCTAATTCAGCAAACAGATTTGACTGCTAAATTATGGCAGGCTGTTTCAGCAGTCAATGAGGCTGAGCACACAGCCATCAAACTATCGAAGGCCATCGCAGCAACAAAGATCGAGTATAAAACGGTGTAGAACTATTTCACCTAACAGACTGGCTACTAGACCATGGCAATCTACGTCACAATAAATATATGGCAGGATATTTTAGCAACTAATCGGCCTTGGCATGCCATCTCAGCTAAGCAGATTGAGTGCAGAACAGGGCAAGGAAGCTTCTTAAGCAGAGAATATTGACAGTAAACTACTTCGGCAAACAGTGAGATTAACAACGTCTATCAGCTAACATTCAACGCTACACCGACATGAATGGGGCCTCAGTCTAGAATGCGCGTACCGTGGGAGAAGCTGACCGCCATGCGTCTCCACACAAACATCGCCAGCAATGGCGGCGCTGACCGCTGTGCGCCTCCACAAGAACGTAGCCAGAGGTGGCGGCGCGGCTAGAGGACGACAGTCTACGAGAGCGTACTGTGGGAGCGAGAGGATCGCCGAACCGCGGCGCCGACGTATCGGCACGGCGGGGAGGGCGGCTTTGGTGGAGCGAATGGAGTGGGCGAGGGGGGGTTTGGGGAATATTATTGGCTAGTTGGCCGAAGGGCGGTTGAATCGGATTTGGGGGGAATTTTTGGGTGTGTGTGTGGGGGGGGGGAGGATTTTCGTGCGGTGGGAGGGGGGAGTTTGGCGCATGGTCGGTTTATCCAAGTGCAGTCCCACGTGTCAGTGAAGAGTCAAGCCGAAGCGCGTTCCGTTTGCGTGAGCCGTGTGCAGGAGCGAACGTGTGTGGGGTGCAATGCGACCGCGACAGGAGTGCTGTGAGTGTACCGCCTTTTTTCCTTTTAAACTAGGTGCTTCGCCCCCTCAAAACAAATTTTTTGCTTCGCGTGATCCATCGATACTACAACTAGTAATCCGGTAATCCCTACTAAAACGGCGCGGCCGGGTCTTTTCCCGCGCAATATGCTGGGAGGTTGGCTTAGTTGGGTTTTTTAGGATGAGTAATGCTACACCTACATAATCCAAGTTACGTAATTAACGTAATGTGAAACATGTGAGCTATTGATTGTAGATTGGGGGGAGGGAGGGGCCCACCACCATGAAAATTAGGAGAGGAGAGAGAGAGGCAATTTATGTTAACCCTTTCGTAGGTTCCCGTAGATGTAGAAATATGTGAAATGCGTGAATGTGTAGTGGACGTACTATTGGAGTGCCTAAGATAATTTGTGTATGTATAGACCCTATGTGTTTATTTTACTTCGCATCTTAGATTTGTCTCGGTTCAATAAAAAGAAGAGTTGGTGATGATGGTGTGCCTGTCATCCTGCAATATAGGCCATCCGATCTATATCTAACTGATAGGAAGGAAACTAAGACAATTTACCCGCACTCCTCTCCACATTTGTAGATAAGGCTTTCCCTCGTTCATCCTTTTCTCCCAAAAGATCTTGATCTTCCGTGCAACGCACGAGCATCTTGCTAGTACTCCTACAATATGTATATTATTGTGAAAGTTCATATACACCGGCCGAGATTAATGCAAACACGGCAGATTTTCATTACATTTCGAACTTTTATAGGACAGAAAAATAAAAGAAACCCGACCCTAAACCTATTCTACGGCGGTGACCGACGTCCTCCATCTGCGATCTCTATGTACGGGGGCGGGGTTCAAGACCCGTGAAGTGAAGGTGCGGTCTCCGGCGAGGAAGAGTAGAACACATACGGGATACGGACCGGCCAGTTGGCACACCATGCTCTGCCGCCTCCCATGCCCTACTCATCCTCGGAGGAGTCCCCGACCTCGGCGGTGCTGGACGTTGGACAATGGCAAGTAGGATGCGTGGCTGACGGTGCTCCGCTTGTGCGGCCGCCGCTTGTGCGTCCGCGTCCACGTCCGGCTACGCTGCTATTGCGTTGCGAGAGGCGACTTGAGCGAGGGCGGCGACCTCGAGCTTCATCCCCGAAGACAAGCTCTCCCACAGAGCGTTCGCACTTGCGGTCATGGCGGATGTGGTGCTAGGTAGGAGGACGATGCGCTATGGTGTGGAGGTTAGCTGGGCGTTGCCGCTTTAAGTAGCGCATTCCGATGAGGCCAAGCGTCCAGGTGCGTCATTAAGTCGCCAGAGTTGGTTCCTCGGGCACCGAGCCTCTTAACGACGACATACGGACGGACAGCATGAATGCGGGCAGCTGGCGCCGGCTGGGAACGCACCGCGCGACGGCGCGAGGGACGAGGGTTTTGGTGTGACAGGGTAGTCAGCGGCGGTCGTGGCAACGTTGGAGATGCCCTTTGCTCACATGCGATCCCCGCATGTCATTGAAAAAGCAACATGACCCGGCATGGTCTCAGGTCCAGAGGATGCAGTTGGCCGTGCTACACCACTCCACGGATGCGTCGCGGCGCCCCGTGCATCATCGACGAGCCGGGTGTTGGGGTGTGTTTCGATTGTGGCCAAAATGCACCTTACCAAAATTTTGGTCATGACCCAAAGATTGGTCTTTGTTTGGATGGTTGCCATTTTTTTGGCATGCCAATGAACTCTAGCCAACTCTAGTTCATTTTTCTTGCCAATGTCGGCCAAATCATGGGCAACCAATACCTCAACCAAAATTTTGGTCATGACCCAAAGATTGGTCTTTGTTTGGATGGTTGCCATTTCTTTGGCCCGCCAATGAACTCTAGCCAACTCTAGTTCATTTTTCTTGCCAATGTTGGCCAAATCATGGGCAACCAATACGTCAACCAAAATTTTGGCTACCCAATGCTTTGATGGGGAAACCTTGGGCACAAACCAAACATACCGTTGGTCGTGCCACAGCACTAACACCACCCTCAGCACACTGAAACCGAACGTGTCTAGCGATGATATGAGCGTGTCGCTCACCGCGGTCGCCGTGTCCAGAGGCGGTGCTGGAGCTGCGCCCCGTTGTTGGCCCCAACGACCCACATGAACGGTTGTCGGTGGCAAGGAGGTTGTGGGCCAGCTCCTCCATTGGACTAGTCTGCGCTACATCGTCCCAATGGGTGTGCCCCACATGTCAGTTTCCCTGTTTTCCCGTCCATATTTGAGCGGCAGTGCTTCGCGTTGTGCATTAGGCCATTCACTATGTAGGCCAAGCGAGATAACTTATTGTTTATTTGAGCCGTTCAAGTATAATCATGTGGCGTTTGCTTATTTCTCATTCCTCTCCAACCCTCTTCTCCATCGATCATGTCGCCCTCCAGTCGAGTCCATCCTCCCGCATGCCTCATTTGAACATTCCGCCGAGTATCATTCACATGTACCCACCCTAGTCCTCTTTCAATAGATCTCCGGACCCCGAGATGAAATCGAGAGGGAACGAGTGGGTGCACGTGATACCTAAGGCGGATGCAAAATTTTGAACCGGTGATCATAGCATCCGCAAATCATATATAAAGGGTATTCAATGTTCGTTTCGTTTTTGAACGTACAATATACTCCATCCTATCCTTTCTAGTTTACATATAAGTTTTATGTGTAGTCAAAGTATCTCTACTTTGATCAAAAAGGTATCAACATTCAACAACACCCAATCAATATTGTTAGATTCGTACGTACTCCTAGATTTGTACTTGAGATGGTTTCCAATTTGACTATTGACAAGATTAATAGTACATGAGATGTATAATGTGAAAATTATATCATTGGAAACTCCTTTCACATACGAATTTGACCTTATGCTTTGTGTAAGTTGCATGTCATTTATTATTACTCTTAACATTTGGTCAAAGTTAGCATCAAAAAACGCATTAGACCATGTATGCTTTTTGTAAGTTGCATGGCATATATTATTACTCTAACATTTGTGTAAGTTGCATGTCATATATTATTACTCTAACATTTGGTCAAAGTAGTATAGTGGAAGTGGATCCTCTGACGTAGGTATCCCTGCCTTACCCTCCCTTTCGGTCACTTACTGGCGGACCCCATGCTTGCTAGGCCCCGCATGTCAGTTACTCAATGGGTTCGGCCACGTCAGGGGATCCTCATCCGTAGTATACTCCCTCTGTTTTTATTTACTCCGCATAAAACGGAGGGAGTGGCGGTATAATAAATGATGCAGGCAGGGGAGGGGGAGGGACGTCGGTTTGCTCTCAACTGCGGTCCCACAAGCAAGCAAAAACGCAAGATGAAGCGTGTTCCATTCGGTGAGTGACGTGGAGGGTCCAGCGTGCCGGGCTGCAACGCGAACGCGACAAGAGCGATGTACAGTCAAAACTAATTGATCGGTCGTCACCAGAACCACTATTCACACCAGAACCTTCGTTGCTCGGCCTACGCTAGCAACTGCCCTAAAACCACACCAAATGTCCATCCCATTCCCCCACCTTTCAATCCCCTAACCCGCATCAAGCGTCCCCTAGTTCGCCGGAAAGCCATGGTGCGCCGCAAGATCACTTACTACAAGATGCTGACGCCGGAGTGCCGCGCAAAAATCGCGGCGGTGGTCGGCGCCACAGACCTCCGTTCCCAAGCTTGCTTTGCGGCGGGCCAAAAGCCAAGCTACGAGGAGGAGGAAGCCGATCCAATGTTCTTGGCGGAGGTCGCGGCGCAGAAGGCCCCCGATGGGTATGAGACGATGGACGTCCACTTCGTGCCAGCGTCCGAGTCCCCCATGGTGCAGGCGGACCAGCGGTTCAACATGGCGATACTAAAGGAGGACCGGGAGGTAGAGGCTCAACTCAATGCGGAGCGCGCGCATGCCGCTACCATCGAGGCTCTCCTACAGGCGGAACCGGATGTCGTGGATGTGAACTGGGCGGCGGAGGCTCAACTTGAGGCGGAGCGCGCAGATGCCGCTGCCATCGAGGCCCTCCTGCAGGCGGAACCGGACGTCCTGGACATGAACCGGGCGGCAGAGGCTCGACTCGACACAGAGCGCGCAGATGCCGCTCTCATCGACGCCTTCCTGCAGGCGGAACCGGACGTCCTGGACTTGAACCGGGCGGCGGAGGCTCGACTCGACGCGGAGCGCGCGGATGCCTCTACCATCGAGGCCCTCCTGCAGGCGGAACCAGACGTCCTCGACTTGAACCGGGTTGTGCTCTCGTCCGTGCAGAGCGCCCGCACGCTCCGCTTGAACGAGTAGCTGGAGGCCGAGGACAACCACGGTGTGGAGACACACGTCGGCAGCGACGGCTGGTTCGCGCCGGCAGCCAAAGATGACGAGGCCGTCTCTTTCCGCGAGCAGTGATAGTTTTGATTTATGTTGTTGTTTTTATGGATCTTTTGCTGTGTAAAAACATATATTTGTTATGCAAGTCGCCTGACTTGGGTTATTCTACCATTTCAGACGGTTGGATAAATATCCTACGTCTCCTAACCCTTCTTTCCTTCTTCCTCACCTCTTCCCCAACATGCGGTTGGATAAACATACTCTATGAACGAAAATTATGTGTTAGCGATAGGATGGCTGAGTTTGGTTTGTTCACATGCGACAGCACGTGTCAGTGAGGGTGCGTTCCTGTGGTTGGGTTTGCGGCGTGCAGGAACAACTGTGTGAGGGCGCGGTGCGAAAGCGGCGTGCAGGAGCAACCGTGTGAGGGTGCGGTGCGACCGCGATAGCCGTACGCAAGTGTACCTCCTTCTCATTTTGAAAACTTTAGGCAAGCTTGGCAAAAATGTGTGGCAAAGTTTGGCAATGCAAGGCCTAGACCCAAACAGGATAAGTACGTACGTACCAGGAGTACTAGTGTTAAAAAAGAAAGGCGGGGTTTTCCTTCGCGGGATTTAATCGATACAAATCCTCGTTTCACATGTCAATTAATGCGTATTTTTTTCTCCAAAGACCAAAGAGCTAACCATCTCACTCCTCATCGCTTGATTAATGCACCGCCATGCAAACCAACCTTCTCACCTCCGCATGCATGCAGGGGATATTAATGTCCTTGGTTGCTAACCCCATCAATTTTGCCTCGATTAGTGTTAGTGGCCCTTTGCAAATTGTAATTTTGATATACTGGCCTTGTGTTTAGAGAGAGAGAGATGAATATGACATCACGACAAGAGATTCCATTCCCTTGAGTGTGTATATGCAAGGGGGGAGGGAATAGAGGCACCAGGAGAAATTTTCTGTGTGTGTGGTGTTTGTGTTGGTATGTGTGGGTGTGAGAAGATAATGAGACGTGGGGGCAGAGGGTGTGTCACCGTGTGAGGTCTGGTGGGTCGAGGTGAGGCCCTTCGTTCGGTTCCGTCCTGCGCCACATTGGTCAGCCCGTGACACATTTAGGAAGACCCATGTATGACTAGTCGTACAAGACAAAGATAGCAGAATTGTGAAGGACTCTGTGTCCACTGACAAAGCCGGCTAGGATTTGTAACCCTAGGTTCTCGGACTAAGGTAACCCCTTTATCTTTGATATTAGTATTCATCCAACCTAACTTTAAGGGGCATCCTACATAATGCTCTGCTAGAATCATACTCGTCGATTAGGAAGAGAGGTGTGAGACAATGTGTGAGAGACAGGCGTAAAGATAATATGCGTACATGAGACACGTAGGAAGGTCCATGTATATAGAAAGGGTCGATGAGGATTGTGCGTGTGTATGTTTGCGAGAGGAAGAGTGCTTGTGATAAAGGTTAGTGAAAACTGTTGTAAATGGTTACGAGAGGGAGGGAGGGAGGGTTATATCTAGAGCATGTGTGCGAGAAAGATACCTCGGGAGAGAGTGTGTGAGCATGTGTGAGAGACCACCAATGGAGAGTGAAACTACACGTAAAAGACGGCTCTACACATTGATTAAAGATATAAATTGTATCCAAATATTAGGATGGGATCATGATATTTGCAATTCGCGTAAGGAGCGGTCATTGATCCATCAGACATCTAGATTCTATCAAATTTGAGCATGTCTATGTTATTATTCGACACAATTGATCCACATAGTTAGTATTTTGAACTCCAGACAATGCATCGCTTTAGCAATCGAATATAAACGTGAGTATAGTTCATGTTGTGTGTGTAAAGCACATTATACATATGAAAGTTACACAATGGACATTATAAATAGCTACCTATGAACTAGCATACATTTGAATTCAACTTAAGGTGGTTTAAAAAAATCGAATTCAACATGAAGTCCATTCAATTATTTGAATTTGATATCATGGCATTTGTAAACCATACCTAAATTATGGGGGCACCAATCTTTGCTCTGATTTTGTACATAATAGCATATGTAGTCGTGTACAAAATAGATTCAAATTTATCTCCTCCATTCCAAAATAATCGTAGTTATAGGATTTTCAAGTGTCAAAATTTCAAAAAGAAGCGGATAATTTAATGAGGTTTTCAAACATACAAGGTCAAATATAACGTTGTCTATTTTTTAGGTCAATCCTCTTAATTCAAGAGTGCTCTAAACGTGAATGCTTGTGTTTCAAAATTTTGAACAAAGCGCCAAAAGGGCCTCTACTCGCCCGAAACCGCGTGAGACCAATGTTTGGTAGTACAAGGAAATTACTTTTCTAATAACTCCGACCCGTGAAACCTACCGGCCCGACGTCCAAAGGTCTAAACCAGGGTAGGTTTGTAGCTTCATCTAGACGCCACGCAACCGCCTCCAAAAAACATTCATACACAATGGCCACCTAAGCAAACATGCGCGTGGCTGTAATCGCTCCCGCCCACTATTTGGGACACCTGGGATTACCATCCTACCCCCGACCCGCAGTAGGTCCGAAATTTAAGAGGGGGGCAAAGTTTGTACTTTCCCCAAATTTCAAACAAGCGCGTCCCATCTTTTATTCAAAAAAGCCAAAAACAAGCGCGTCCCAGACCGAAACATGGTTCCCCCTACCCGTTCGATTCCCCATTCGTACTCCATGGGCGCCAAAACTACCTCTCCACCAGCCACGAAACCCCAGCGTCCTCCATCCGCCACCCCTTCCCACCCATCAACCGCCACCCTCCTCAGTCACGCCGGAGCTGATACCTCGACGTCGTTGTTCACCACAACCTCAACCGCAACGCACTCCACGGCTAGTAGTTGAAGCCGAGGCCGAGCCGTCCGTACCTGAGCCAGTTCAATCACGCTGTCCTGCGCCTCACCGCTGCCGCTCCAACTTCGCCACCCTCCACCGCACCGGAGCTGTTCCTGCTACGCCGTCCTTCGCCGCCTCGGATCTTCTGCCGCTCCACCAACATACGGCCACGGAAACACAGTCAACAATTTGGCCATGGGTTCGTCCCAGCCTGCACCCTCCAGAACATTGGTTTCCTCGGTAAAAAGAAGAAGATCGGCGCGATATGTGGAGGTGACCACACCAGCAACCGAAAAAGGTACTCCTCTTCCCTTATTCGTGCAAATCTTATGTCTCTGCTTGCACGGTATTCATCCCACAGAAGACACTAGTTGACCGCTTCTTCTTGATACTAGATGTTCCTAGTAACTCGCGATGCACAAGGTTTCTCCTCATATACTATTTCACCTTAGCTAGAGGTCCGTTGCCCCGCTGAATTTCAATTTCTGGCCAGTTGATTCCCAATTAACTGAAGTATTCCCCGGCGTAACAGGCGCTAGTATGCCTATTACGCCGGGGAAGCAGCGCCTTGGTGTTTATCTTAGGGGCGTGTGCGGCCTAGAGCTACTGGCGCCCGATCTGGAGGTCGGCCGGGATTAAAGGGATGGCCTGGGGGCACTGGCAAGCACGGCGGTGGTGTGAGGTCGATGGGATGACAGGGCGGTGGAGGCATGGGTCTGGGCCGGTGGTCGCTGGCGGTTCGAGAAAGATTCTCAACAGTGACTGGCGGGAGGTAGACGAAGGCCATCTGCCCGTTCCTTATAGATCGGACGGTTCATTAAAAAAATCGACTGACCTATTTATTTTCAGTCGACTGTTATCTTAGATATGACCACATACGGTGGTGTGCTGGAGGAGTACCTGCATTTCCTGTGCTCATATATTACAAAATCATACAGAGTAGAATCTAATTTTTTTTGCCATGCAATGTTGTAGAGCTATCATATGTCTCCTGTCATTTATTTTTCAGCCACCTGCTATCTGCTACTTTTACAGTGCACTAGTTCTGCACCCACTTCACCCATACTCTCACTATTGTGTTTTTATGCAAGGGTATTTCAGAGTCTGCCGAAAGAGAAGCAGCAAAGAAAAGAGAGAAGTCGCACCAACTTTCTTTGCGGGTATGCACGACATGTTACAGTGCTATAAAGGGTGCAGTGTTAGAAGATGGAGATGGTAAACGTAGCTCTAGAGTTGATGACCTCGCTCACAATGAACCACCATCTTAGGTGCTTGCTTTAACTTTACGGTGTCATATGTGGTTGCATGTTCCATATGCTGTCTAGCTTGTATACGAAAGGCTGAAGTTGGTAAGATAAGGAAAGATATTTTTTTACATGAACCACCATCCCGTGAGCACCAGAAGACAAATAGCTAGTTAGGGCACTGGCCGAGCCAGTGACAAGCCCAGCAAAGATAGGAATCACCTGGAAGCCAAGTAAAAAGATGCAATGGTGGCGAAGCAGCCCACCTCCCACCAGGCTCTCAGGTCCTAGATGATCGTGCTCACCACTCCAGCCGGATGTCTAGCTTGTATTGCTTCCAATTTGGTTAAATTGCATCAGCTTAGCTTACACATTATACCTTTGAATATGACATGCCTTTCTGTTTTTGGTACATACTAGTACATCTGTGTATTAACCATGTTCTTACATCAAAATAATGTTCTTGTGTATCCCTCATCAATCACTTATGACGAGGCAGGCAGGCAAGGGAACTGTCAGTGTCAAAACCGGCGGATCTTGGGTAGGGGGTCCCGACCTATGCGTCTAGGCTGATGGTAACAGGAAGCAAGGGACAGAGATGTTTACCCAGGTTCGGGCCCTCTCGATGGAGGTAAAACCCTACTACCTGCTTGATTAATATTGAAGATATGGGTAGTACAAGAGTAGATCTACCACGAGATTGTAGAGGCTAAACCCTAGAAGCTAGCCTATGATGGTATGATTGTAATTGTGATCGGCCTTTGAAAGCACAAGTGCTCCCTAGGTGGTTTCGGTAATTAATGCCAACATATCTCTTGTTGGACTAACACTTTTATCTAGTATGTTTCAGACAAATTCAACAATGGAGTCGCATGGACTAAAGGATGTGGGAACTCCTTCATGATGCTAAGGACAAAGGATTGGCTCAAGCTTCAAGCTCAAGATTCTTCATTTTACATTTTAGTGATCCAAGATCACATTGAGTCTATAGGAAAAGCCAATACTACCAAGGAGGGATGAGATGTTGCTTAATGAGCCTCTTGCTTCAAGTGCTTAGTGATATGCTCCAAAAATCCTCAACTACTTTCCCACTTCCACACATATGACCTAAACCTAAAGTCAAACTCGGCCCCATCGATTCTTTCTATCCGGCGCCACCGAGTTCAAATGTCTTAGCCACTGCCACAAACCCTAGGCAAATCGGTCTCACCGATAGGGATCTCGTTCTCACCGAGATGGGATTGTAATCTCTCTGTGTATGTCCATTACCAAAATCGGTCTCACCGAGTTTGAGCAATCGGTACTACCGAGATTACAATGCAAACTCTCTGGTTAACTTATTACCAAAATCGGTCCCACCGAGTTTGAGTAATCGGTTCCACCGAGTTTGCCTGACCAACTCTCTGGTTAGCTAATTACCAAAATTGGTCTCACCGAGTTTGTGTAATCGGTCTCACCGAGATTACGTTATGCCCTAACCCTAACCATATCGGT
Source organism: Triticum timopheevii (assembly GCA_963921465.1). Taxonomy (NCBI): domain Eukaryota; kingdom Viridiplantae; phylum Streptophyta; class Magnoliopsida; order Poales; family Poaceae; genus Triticum; species Triticum timopheevii. Next base: position 423,221,754 of record OY997274.1, read on the forward strand.
CCTACCGAGTTGCATACCGGTCCCACAAAAAATCCTAACGGTCACTAGATTTACTAAATCGGTCCGACCGAGTTTGTTGATTCAGTCCCACCGAGTTTGGTAGATTGTGTGTAACGGTAAGATTTTGTGTGGAGGCTATATATACCCCTCCACCTCCTCTTCATTCGTGAAGAGAGCCATCAGACCGTGCCTACACTTCTAGCATACATTTTCTGAGAGAGAACTACCTACTCATGTGTTGAGGCCAAGATATTCCATTCCTACCATATGAATCTTGATCTCTGGCCTTCCCCAAGTTGCTTTCCACTCAAATCTTCTTTCCACCAGATCCAAATCCTATGAGAGAGAGTTGAGTGTTGGGGAGACTATCATTTGAAGCACAAGAGCAAGGAGTTCATCATCAATGCACCATTTGTTACTTCTTGGAGAGTGGTGTCTCCTAGATTGGCTAGGTGTCACTTGGGAGCCTCCGACAAGATTGTGGAGTTGAACCAAGGAGTTTGTAAGGGCAAGGAGATCGCCTACTTCGTGAAGATCTACCGCTAGTGAGGCAAGTCCTTCGTGGGCGACGGCCATGGTGGGATAGACAAGGTTGCTTCTTCATGGACCCTTCGTGGGTGGAGCCCTCCGTGGACTCGCGCAACCGTTACCCTTCGTGGGTTGAAGTCTCCTTCAACGTGGATGTACGATAGCACCACCTATTGGAACCACGCCAAAAACATCTGTGTCTCCAATTGCGTTTGAATCCTCCAAAACCCTTCCCTTTACATTCTTGCAAGTTGCATGCTTTACTTTCTGCTGCTCATATACTCTTTGCATGCTTGCTTGTTATGTATTGTGAATGTTAAACTTGTGCCTAAACTCCACTTAAACTTAAAGAAGTTAAAAATTGCAACTTTGATACTTAGTGTCTAATCACCCCCCCCTCTAGACACCTCTTCTCAAGGTCCTACAAGTGGTATCAGAGCTTTGGTCTCCATTGCATTGGTTTAATCACCATTGAAGGAAGATGGATGAGTCTACTTTGGGGAGTCTTAGACATAGAGTTCCTATACTTGATGGAGAGTATTTTCATGAGTGGAAAAATGAGATGCTTGTAATTTTCAATCAATATCATTTGAAAAAGTACATTGCTAGCCCTTGTGCACCTCTTGTTGATCCTATGCATCCTACTCTTGGCGAGTCAATTGACATGATTAGGAATCTCAGAACTGCCAAACTCATCATTAGAGGATTGCCTAGAAACTTGATTAGATGTTTGCCTACTCTTAAGTGTGCCTACACTATATGGAAATTTCTTGAGGAATGCTTTCCAAATTATTCCTTGAAAAATCTTGATGAAATTCTCCATAAGTCTATTGCTTTGAGTAAGATGAATACTAGTGATCCTATGTTTGGTGATCGTCTATTTGAGCTTACAAACCTTATGCATGCCAAAGGAGATGTTGGAATCATTAGTGATATTATTTCCGAACCCATAAAAATTCATAAGCAAGATCATTGTCAAACTCACTCTAACGAATCACCCTCTCTAGGACTTGATCCACCACATGACGATGTTGAACATGGATACTATGATGAGGATGATGATAGTGACTTTGATCTTGACGATGCAATGAGACATTTTGGTCTTATGGCAAATCTTCGGGGATATATGTCAAGAGGAAAGGAATGGGTTCTTGATAGTGGATGTACCGATCACATAACCGGAGATAAAGACAAGTTTCGTGAGCTTGCTGAAAACGATGGTCCTCGAAAGTATGTCACCTTCGGTGACAACTCAAAGGGTAAGGTGGTTGGCCTCGGTAAGGTGGCCATATCACATGATAGCTCCATACAAAATGTCATGCTCGTTAAATCTCTTGGATACAACTTACTTTCAGTATCTAGACTTGCTGATTTCGGTTTCAATGTCCTATTTACTAAAGTAGACTGCCAAGTGTTTCATCGAGATAATCATAAAATGGTCTTTACCGGTGTGCGTAGATGTGATCTATACATTGTTGATTTCACTAAAAAGGCTCAACCTAAAACTTGCTTCATTGCTAAATCCTCAAAAGGTTAGTTATGGCATAGACGACTAGGTCACGTTGGCATGAGAAACCTTGACAAGCTTCTTAAAGGGAATCATATCCTTGGTGTTAATGATGTCATATTTGATAAGGATAGACTTTGCAGTGCTTGTCAAGCAGGTAAACAGGTTGGAGGAAGGCTTCCCGTGAAGAACATCATGACCACAAGGAGGCCACTCGAGCTGCTTCACATGGATCTTTTTGGTCCCAACTCTTAAAAGAGTCTCGGTGGAAATTCTTTTGGTCTAGTTATAGTTGATGATTTTTCAAGATTTACGTGGGTGTTCTTTCTCGATGATAAATCGCAGGTCCAAAAGATCTTCAAAAACTTCGCTAGGAAGGCCCAAAATCAATTTGAAGTGAAGATCAAGAAGGTTCGCAGCGACAACAGAACAGAGTTCAAGAACGCAAATGTGGACACCTTTCTTGACAAAGAAGGGATTTCACACGAGTTCTCGACTACGTACACACCTCAACAAAATGGAGTTGTTGAGAGGAAGAACCGGACGCTCATCGAAATGGCGAGAACTATGCTTGATGAGTACAAGACGCCGAAGCACTTTTGGGCAGAAGCGGCTGAGACAGCTTGTCATGCAACAAATCGCTTGTATCTTCACAAGCTACTCGGCAAGACGGCATATGAGCTCCTCACCGGTAACAAACCCCAAGTTGGATACTTTCGAGTATTCGACTCAAAGTGCTAGATTCTTTATAAGCATCATCGTTCTAAATTTGCTCCTAAGTCTCATGAAGGTTTCCTACTAGGTTATGGCTCAAACTCTCACACTTACCGTGTCTAAAACAATTTCACCCGAAAGGTTGAAGAGACGGTAGATGTGAATTTTGATGAATCTAACGGCTCACAAGTAGAGCAATTGCCAATTGATGTAGGAGACAAATGTCCTTCGGAAGCAATCCAAGACTTGTCTATTGGCAAGGTCCGTCCAACGGAGGTGAAGGAGAGTACCTCATCCGTCGAAGTGGAAGCTTCTACTTCACGACAAGGTGAACTAAGAGTTGATACGGAAGCATCCACAAGTGGGACACACCAAGATGAAGAAAATGAGGAAGTGCATCAAGATGAACGTCAACAACCTCCTTCTCCACCACGACAAGAGAACGTCAATGCCAACAATGAAGAAGGCCAAGAAGAAGAACAAGATGAAGAAGAAGTTCAACCAAGAACCAAGCAAAAGCTTTCACGAGTTCGAGCAAGAATTGCTAAAGATCATCCCGTCGAGCAAATCTACAATGATATTCAAACCAGGAGAATCACTCACTCTAAAACTCGTTTAGCTAACTTTTGTGCAAACTATTCTTTCATCTCTAGCATTGAACCTATGAAGGTCGAAGAAGCATTGGAAGATCCGGATTGGATAAATGCTATGCATGAAGAGCTACACAACTTTGAGAGGAACCAAGTTTGGACATTGGTTGAGAAGCCCGACAACAACCACAACATCATCGGTACCAAATGGGTGTTTCGCAACAAGCAAGATGAAGATGGACAATTAGTTCGCAACAAAGCACGTCTCGTCGCCCAAGGCTACACACAAGTCGAAGGTATGGACTATGGTGAGACTTACGCTCCCGTTGCTAGACTTGAGTCCATTCGCATCTTACTTGCCAATGCTAATCATCATGATATCACCTTGTACCAAATGGACATTAAAAGTGCTTTTCTAAATGGTGAAATAGAGGAGGAAGTTTATGTTAAACAACCTCCCGGCTTTGTCAATCCTAAGAAACCAAATCATGTTTACAAACTTCACAAAGCTCTTTTTGGTCTTAAACAAGCTCCTAGAGCGTGGTATAAATGCTTGACCAAGTTCCTTATTGAAAAAGGCTTTGAAATTGGGAAAATTGATTCTACTCTTTTTACTAAAAGGGTTAATGGAGAATTATTTGTGTGCCAAATCTATGTTGATGATATTATATTTGGTTCAACTAACCCTCATTTTAGTGAAAAGTTTGGGAAGCTAATGTCGGAGAAGTTTGAGATGTCTATGATGAGTGAACTCAAATTCTTTCTTGGGTGGAAAATCAAACAAACTAAGGAAGGTACCTTTGTTTCTCAAACGAAGTACACCAAGGACTTATTCAAGAAGTTCAATATGCAAGAGTGCAAAGGTATGACTACACCCATGCCTACTAGTGGACATCTTGACTTGACCAAAGATGGTGAACCGGTTGATCAAAAGGTTTATCGCTCTATGATTGGTTCATTATTATATCTATGTGCTTCACGTCCCGATATCATGCTAAGTGTGTGCATGTGTGCACGATATCAAGCTGCTCCTAAAGAATGTCATCTTAAGGCCGTGAAAAGGATAGTGAGATACTTAATCCATACACCAAATTTTGGCATTTGGTATCCTAAGAGGGCCTCTTTCGATCTTGTTGGCTACTCCGACTCGGACTATGCCGGAGACAAGATTGATAGAAAGTCCACTTCGGGTACTTGTCAATTTCTTGGTAGATCTCCTGTGTCTTGGTCCTCCAAGAAACAAAACTCGGTATCCTTATCCATCGTCGAAGTGGAATACATTGCCGCTGGTTCATGTTGTGCTCAATTACTTTGGATGACCCAAACTCTTAAAGGTTATGGGATATATGTGAAAAATGTTCCATTGCTTTGTGACAATGAAAGTGCTATTAAAATTGGTCATAATCCCGTACGACATTCTCGAACTAAGCATATTGAAGTTTGTCATCATTTCATTCGAGATCATGTTGCTAAGGGTGACATTAATCTTAAGCATGTTCGCACCGAAAAGCAATTAGTGGATATATTCACTAAACCTCTAGATGAGAAAGTGTTTTGCAGGTTGAGAGGAGAATTGAACATCATTGATGCTTCAAACTTGGAGAAGAAACTCCATTGGATACATGCAAGACATGAGCTTATGACTAATCCTTGATATTTCTCTTATGATGAAAATCTTATGCCTTGGATATATTTGCATCTTGCATGTTATCTAACACATGTAGGTACTTGGTTGAATCAAATTCCATGAGATTGTAATCTACTCACATCTTGAGCAATCTCTACATCACCAAGTTTCTACACTATGGTGGTAGAATACAGGGAAGAACGGAACCATTCAAACATATCCTTTGACAAATTCTATGTTGAGCTTCATGATTGTCATTTTTGGATACACGAGTGCTCTTCCTTGCAAGAACTCACCCATGTAGGTAGATGGACTCAAATTCCAAGTGGTGCTCCCAACTCTTGATGAACTACATCAACCTTGAGCAACCCACACAAGTTCAACTACATGGACAACACCACCAACCAAGGTATGTCATTCCATCTTAGAGAAGCTTTACTCCAAGTCATGAGCTAAAGCAACTCGACAAGATGTGAATACATCAAGATGTGAATACCTCAAGATGCTTAAACGAAAAATGGCAACCCCATTTTGAGCTTAAACGATGAGTATGACCTATGATCAAGTGATCTTACTTGACTCCTAAGTCAATATACTCTAACAAAGGTGACTTTCTCGCCGACCATCTCTGGATGAAGGTCTCTTGTGTTCTTTTCTATGTTTTTGCATTTGTCTCATGCATATTTGTTTCCCCTTTCAAAAAAAACTTCCTCTAGATTTCCTTATGTTTGCTCTGCATTTTTTGCATCCAATTCATTGCATATCATTCAGTAAATTCCTTGCAAATCTTTGTGAGATCTTACTAGTCTAGTGAGCTGAGGTGACAAGTGTTTTCTCTGCGATGAACTCGGTTTCACCGATTTGTTGTTTTCGGTCCAACCGAATCCTTTCGGTACAACCGAAACATACCACTCGGTGCCACCAATTTCACAACAGGAAAAACAGTTTGCCACTTATTCTATGTTTCTTCTGATCCAGCTCCACTCAATGAATCTTGTCCTCTACAAGCATCACTTTTTTTTCAATGCTTTGTACTGTGTCTCAAGGATCAAACCCTTCTTGGAAATTGATGTCAAAGGGGGAGAGAGAGAGCACATCAAATCTCATCACTTAGAGAGATCACATCAGAGAAAGGGAGAAAGAGATCTCCAGGGGGAGAGAATACTCAAGTAGAAAGTATTTCTCAAGGATCCCAGATGCTTGGTGTTCAAGAGGAGAGATGCCACATGTCTTCTTGAGGGGAAAGACATGTTCATATGTGCTTATTTGCATTAGCTCTGTTCATTTATATCTTTCAGCTCTGATTTTCTGCTCCCTATCTTCTCCCAGTATCCCATGCTAGATTCAGGGGGAGCAAGACATCTAAGGGAAAGAAATCATTCAAATTCATTGCATATCTTTACTCTTGGGGACATGTCTAATCCAATGTGGTACTTAGTACTCACTCTCTACATGTCATCCCAGTCTTGGTATTCTTGTGGTTTCTTCTATTTGCTCTGGCTAGTAGATGTACCTATGTTGTCTAACCTTGTTTACGCAGGTTCATTCCACCCTAAGCCAAATCAAGGCTACAAGGTAAGTATATACATCACAATCATGTGTATGAGAAATTCTTGCTGATGTACATACTGTTTGCAAGAAGGACTCATGAGCATGAAGGTATTTCCTTTAATATTCTTTGCTCTGATGCATAGATACATGTAACACATTGCCTGCTCTATCATGGTTATGCTCTCACATGCTTCTACATTCCATATTCACATGATTGCATACATATAGGGGGAGCCTATGCTTGTTATATGTCTTTCCAAAGCTTTACTTGCTATTCTTTATATCTTTATCTAAAGCTTTGATGTATGTTGTCATCAATTACCAAAAAGGGGGAGATTGAAAGCACAAGTGCTCCCTAGGTGGTTTTGGTAATTAATGCCAACATATCTCTTGTTGGACTAACACTTTTATCTAGTATGTTTCAGACAAGTTCAACAATGGAGTGGCATGGACAAAAGGATGTGGGAACTCCTTCAAGATACTAAGGACAAAGGATTGGCTCAAGCTTCAAGCTCAAGACTCTTCATTTTACATTTTAGTGATCCAAGATCACATTGAGTCTATAGGAAAAGCCAATACTATCAAGGAGGGATGAGGTGTTGCTTAATGAGCCTCTTCCTTCAAGTGCTTAGTGATATGCTCCAAAAATCCTCAACTACTTTCCCACTTCCACACATATGACCTAAACCTAAAGTCAAACTCGGCCCCACCGATTCTTTCTATCCGGCGCCACCGAGTTCAAATGTCTTAGCCACTGCCACAAACCCTAGGCAAATCGGTCTCACCGATAGGGATCTCGTTCTCACCGAGATGGGATTGTAATCTCTCTGTGTATGTCCATTACCAAAATTGGTCTCACCGAGTTTGAGCAATCGGTACTACCGAGATTACAATGCAAACTCTCTGGTTAACTTATTACCAAAGCGGTCCCACTGAGTTTGAATAATCGGTTCCATCGAGTTTTCCTGACCAACTCTCTAGTTAGCTAATTACCAAAATCGGTCTCACCGAGTTTGTGTAATCAGTCTCACCGAGATTACGTTATGCCCTAACCCTAACCATATCGGTCCTACCAAGTTGCATATCGGTCCCACCGAAAATCCTAACGGTCACTAGATTTACTAAATCGGTCCGACCGAGTTTGTTGATTCGGTCCCACTGAGTTTGGTAGATTGTGTGTAATGGTTAGATTTTGTGTGGAGGCTATATATACGCCTCCACCTCCTCTTCATTCGTGGAGAGAGCCATCAGACCATGCCTACACTTCCAGCATACATTTTCTGAGAGAGAACTACCTACTCATGTGTTGAGGCCAAGATATTCCATTCCTACCATATGAATCTTGATCTCTAGCCTTCCCCAAGTTGCTTTCCACTCAAATCTTCTTTCCACCAGATCCAAATCCTATGAGAGAGAGTTGAGTGTTGGGGAGACTATCATTTGAAGCACAAGAGCAAGGAGTTCATCATCAACCCACCATTTGTTACATCTTGGAGAGTGGTGTCTCCTAGATTGGCTAGGTGTCACTTGGGAGCCTCCGACAAGATTGTGGAGTTGAACCAAGGAGTTTGTAAGGGCAAGGAGATCGCCTACTTCGTGAAGATCTACCGCTAGTGAGGCAAGTCCTTCATGGGCGACGGTCATGGTGGGATAGACAAGGTTGCTTCTTCATGGACCCTTCGTGGATGGAGCCCTCCGTGGACTCGCGCAACCGTTACCCTTTGTGGGTTGAAGTCTCCATCAACGTGGATGTACGATAGCACCACCTATCGGAACCACGCCAAAAACATCCGTGTCTCCAATTGCGTTTGAATCCTCCAAAAGCCTTCCCTTTACATTCTTGCAAGTTGCATGCTTTACTTTCCGTTGCTCATATACTCTTTGCATGCTTGCTTGTTATGTATTGTGAATGTTAAACTTGTGCCTAAACTCCACTTAAACTTAAAGAAGTTAAAAATTGCAACTTTGGTACTTAGTGTCTAATCACCCCCCTCTAGACACCTCTTCTCAAGGTCCTACAGCCTTCTAAGGACCAACCTCTCCGGTTTATATAGACACCGGAGAGGGCTAGGGTTTACATGGAGTCGGTTACAAGATTGCCTTCCATGCCAAGGAGAATCCCATCCGGACACGGGACGAAGTCTTGAGTCTTGTATCTTCACGCTTCAATAGTCCGGACGTTGTACACAGTCCGGCTGTCTAGATACCCCCTAATCCAGGACTCCCTCAGTAGCCCCTGAACCAGGCTCAATGGCGATGAGTCCGGCGCATAGTATTTTCTTCGGCATTGCAGGGCGGGTTCCTTCTCCGAATACTCCAAAGTAATTATCGAACACTTGCATCGTGTCCGGATCCATAAAATGATCTTCACATATCACTGTAGAGAGAATGATATTTCACAAATGCAATCTGCTGACAACTTCTTTAGACAGCGCGACGTGCCATTATGTGGTTGGGTCACTATTCGAACCGTCTTCCCACATCCAGCCTCAGCGTATATTGCGAGGCAGTTTCCTGGGCACGTCTTTGTCGAAGCAGAGATCGTGTCCCCTTATCACGGGATTCTCATCAATACGGGTATGGGCAATCCAACCGCACCGCTAATCACGGCGAGCAGGAGGCAGACGGGCTCCACCAGGCAAGTGAGGAGGCGCAAAAAACATTTACCGCCCCTATAAAGAGGTAAGGTCCCTTTCTTTTTACCCACGCCTTCTCCTTCCGTTAGCTCACTCCCCTCTGTTCGAGCCCTAACACCCAAGTACTCTTTTTCTCCATCGAAGAGAGGTTTTCCAAAGATGTCCGGATCTGGAGCGGGAGGCAGATGGATGGCCTCGACCGTCCAGGAGAAGGACATCAAGAAGCTCCGGGGAGCCGGGTATCTGGCCCAGAAGATCGGCCACTGTCTCCCACCGGCGGGACAGGTCGTTCCCACTCCGGAACCTCACGAGAGAGTCGTGTTCCTTCCCCATTTTGTCCGCGAGCTTGGATTTCCCCTTCACCCATATGTTCGTGGAGTCGTGTATTACTACGGGATTGATTTTCATGTTCTTTCCCCCAACTCCTTCCTCAATATCTCGACGTTCATCGTCGTGTGCGAGGCTTTTTCTCCGGATCCCACCTCACTTCGGCCTGTGGCTGAAGATTTTCAATGTGAAACCCAAGGTGGTGAGTGGCGAACATGCCGAGTGTGGCGGCGCCATGGTAAGCAAGATGCCCAAGGCCGTTTCGCCGAAGGGTGCCTTCAACGATTCCGTCAAGGAGTGGCAGCAGCAGTGGTTCTATATCACCGAACCACACGGCAAAAAGTGGGTGGCAGCACCAGAGTTCAGATCCGGAGCTCCACTGCGGCTCACGTCCTGGCCCAAGAAGGGCCCGAACTGGTCCTCATCCGATGAGCTATCGCTGCTCCAGACGCGCGTTTAGAGTATGGTTGACAGGGACGTCAAACTCGTCGACATAGTCCAGGTGATGCTAGTTCGCCTGGTTCTCCCCTGTCAGCGCTGAGCCTGCACTCTGTGGGAGTTCGACCCAACCGAGCACCAAACCCTTCAGGAGCTCTATGATTCCTCCCACAAGGATATCTGGAAGGTGCTCTTCATGTCCGGCAAATTGTGGTCGGGCTCCGCCGAGGACCGTGGGTATCAATTATCTCATTCTGCAAGCCCAATAAGTGACAGCCACGCCCCGTCCGTCCATGCTTCAGTCGGCATGTCATGAGGGAGACATCTTAATCGTGTTTCATCATGACCTTAGGGATGGATAAAGAAGGTGGAGCGGATACATTGTCCGGCCCCACTGCCGGAGGAACCGGACGGACCTCTCCTGACGAAGATGCTGGTCCCCGCACCTTACGAGGCGCCAAAGAAAGAGGCTTCCAAGAAGGTCAAAAAGACCCGGAGTGGCCTCCATCGTCGCGAGGCTTCGGACGCCAAATCCGAAAAATCCAGCGGCGATCCTTCTTCTGAAGATGAAGAAGAGGAAGCAGAGGAGGACGAGCCTCACTCTGATGGTGGGAAGAAAAGGACGGCCTCCACATTTCTGGAGGCCGGATCACCCAAGAGGGGGAAAGGTTCCCTCCCAGAGGCATCCACCACGGTTGCCGATGGTAGCCCGGAGTGGGATCCCAGGTCCCAGCCCCTGGAGAAGTCGTAAGTATATGAAATCCGAACACGCATATGTGTCCTGGATTGTTTTTGGGTATAGTAGTTTTAACTGTTGCCATATCTTGCATAGTCCGGCAAGGTCTCGCGTCGGACAGTCCTCATCGGAGGATTTGCTGAGCTCGGACACCTTGGCGAGTGAGACGCCTCCAGAGGCTCCTTCCCTGAAGTCCAGGGCAACATCAAGGTGTCATCTCACCGGGACCCGGACCAGGGGGGCATATCACCGGAGCCCGACACACGGGAGCAATGGCCCCCGAGTGTGCTGACAGCGGGGGCGGTCTTGGGTTCGGCCCACATCCGGACAAGGTCCAGGAGACCTCTATGGCTCCCAGATCGAGCGAGCAGCCACCTTCGACGGTGGGAGGCTTGCTTACTCCGCTGGCAACCTCTGTCCAAGCAGAGTTGCCAGGCAGTCTGTCGACAACGTTAAAGAACGCGTCTATCATTGATGAACATCGGACCCTCATGGGTGCGGTGGTTGAAAAGATTCAGTCCGCCGAGAGCGGGCTGAACGAGTCCTTCCTTGTCCTTATAAAGGCCTTTGAGGTATGTTTCCTACGAAACCTTTGAGGAATCGTCATAATATGAGTAGTAGCCCCTGATACATTGTCTGGCGAAAGGGAGGGAGCCAGGCAGGGGATCAAACTCTTTGATAATGACGTGTACCTCTTTGTTTGGAAACATGCGTGTGCAGAGAAGACGTCCGCTCATAATGCGGAAGTGTCCGAACTGAAGCAGAGCCTGGAATGGGCCGAGGAAGAACTTGGCCGTGTGAAGAGGCAATTAGAGGATAAGCAAGGTATGTTGAAACTTTGTCTTGCATTAGGCACGAATGAGTAATTGTGCCAATTGAGAGTATTTTTGTTGTATGCCCTAGGAGCGAGTGCCGAATATGAGGCACTGAAGAAGGCTATGGCTGACGCCAACGAGAAGGCTGCCACCGAACAGGCACTTCGTGAAAAACACAAGGCCAGGGTCATCACAGCTGAGCGGGAGCTCCAGGAAGCTGTGAAGAAAACTAAGGGCTTGGAGTAGAGTCTAATAGGGAAAGAATCCAAACTCGCCCAAGCTCTCCAAGCCATGGAAGATGCTCGGGAAGAAGCCCGAGGTGCTGTACGGGACATTCAGGATGCCCGGAAGGTTGCGGCTGGTAAGGCCTGTTCTATTCATGGTTGTTTTTACATGATAGTGGGGAGAACTATAAGCGACAAGTTGAATTCTTGTTTTTGCAGGGGCGTTTGCGGATCTGCCTCGCAGCATATCAGATGCCGCCCAATTTTACCGGACCGAGGAGAAGAATTCTGCGGAGAGGGATTTCTGGTCGCAGTATTTGGCGCTGAACTATCCGGTGCCTTTTATCGATCAGCTGAAGCAGCTGGTCGAACTGCACCAAGCGGCCGAACTAGCCATGAAGGACTTGGTTGTCCGGCTATGGCCTGCAGAGCCAATTCCAAGCAGTTACTTCAGACTCGTGAAGCGGATTGTGGGCGCCTGTCCTCAGCTTGATGCTATCAAGCGATCAGTCTGTATAGAAGGTGCGCGCATGGCATTTGCCCATGCAAAAGTGCATTGGGGGAAGCTTGACCCGGAGAAGTTGATGACTGAGGGGCCGCCGGAGGGTAAGGAGCACCGCAAGCCCGAACTGTACTATGCAGGTGTACTGAAAGGGGCCCGCCTTGCGGCGGATAAGTGTGCCAAAGACATTATATTTCCCTGAGGGCATTCGTGCCGCCTTTTGTAATATGGGATAATGGCATTTTTATTATATATTGCCTATTTTGTTTGAACATATGTTCTTCCTATGCGGCTGTTTATTGTATGTAAATCCTGAGAGTTGGCCAATCATCGGCTTATGCCCCCTCATAAAAAGAATACCAGGGTGTTTGGGATATATCTGAACGCTCTTTATCCCATAGTTGGGTCCTTTTAAGGAGGCGTTTCTCACCACGAACCAGGCAATCAGACTATAAGGCTTTATTACTCTCACTTAGCCATAGGAATCTGAGTATGGTCGGGGCAGCCCCTAGTGTTTGGAAGGCCGAACTAGGGGCTCTATTGGCGCCTGATCAGAAGACCGATCCGTCGCACTCTGCATTTATAATGGCATTGTGCAGAATAAATCTTTAAGGATTTTACAGCCTCTCGAACAGCTGACCAGCTCTCGCTTCATCATGACAGTCGGTTTTTGGCTTTCTCTACTGAGGTGCTCGTCCGGCAGAACTGGGACACAATCGCAGTAGTTCTCCCAGCGCTACCTCAGCCGATAGAGCGGAACGTAAGGTACCAAAATATGGGAGCCAGGCAAACCCAACCAATGACCCAAGACATGATTCAGAGCTGATGCATATAGTGCTATAAGTTCGGGGTGCCGAGTGACCGGAAAGGTGGTCGGACTTTATTGCCGTACTGTGAAGCCCCTAGCATAACCGGGCGTAACACGAAGCATGGCTGCCATTTTTTGGCAAAGAGGCGTCAGTGATAGACGAAGGCCGGTAAGTGTTATTTAAGTCTACGCATTGTAGTAGGATGATATGTCTACGTGTATGAGTACTATGTATGAAAAGAGGTGTTTTTGGCGGAACCTGTTACGGCCGGACTGGAGGAGGTTGTGAGTGGATCAAGAGTGAATCCGGATTGCCTTCTACCTGCACGTTCCTGCCATTGTGTGTCTGGGCTGATTCCACGCCGCCAATCCTGTTCCGCGTCAAAGTTAGTTTGTAAAGGCAAATGCTTGGAGGCCGCTGAATGTCCTCTTGTGGTTGGTCCGAGGGTTCTTGATCGGACCCCGGTGGATCGAGCCGTTATACCGTGAAGTAGCGCGGACTCCTCAGTTGGTGTCCGGATAGTTGGCTGACGTATCAAAATTTTGATAGGCATGCACGACTCGCTGTTCCGGCAGTTGTATGATTTCTGCTCTAAGGGCGGGGCTCAGCCTTGCCTATAAGTGTGATTATATCACACGATGTTGTCCTAATGTTTTATCACGTGGAATCTAGTCAACGTGGTTCATCCCGTTAGCATACGGTGAATTGCCGCATGAGGGGAAGGTGCCAAAGAATTATTCTTTGGCGTGGCATTTTTTGGTGATCCGAACACAACCATTAAAGTGGTGGGCCAATAAACTTGGCCTTTGCACTTGGCATCTTTCAAGAAGATGTTTATTTGTGGTTTCATACCCGCGGGGGCTTTATGTTTTATGAAGCCCCCGGTCTACTAGGTCTAGGGGTACGACAATTGAATTGCTGTGGTTGGTGTGATCTGGGGCGATCGGCCGTACTTTTATGCTCTAGGGGGTCTCTTTACTAGACGCTGATACGTCTCCAATGTATCTATAATTTTTGATTGCTCCATGCTACTTTATCTACTGTTTTGGACTATATTGGGCTTTATTTTCCACTTTAATATTATTTTTGGGACTAACCTATTAACCGGAGGCCCAACCCAGTATTGCTATTTTTTTGCCTATTTCAGTGTTTCGAAGAAACGGAATATCAAACGGAGTCCAAACGGAATGAAACCTTTGGGAACGTGATTTTCTCACCGAACGTGATCCAGGAGACTTGGACCCTGCTCCAAGGAACAAAAGACACGGTCACGAGGGTGCCCCCCCTAGGGCGCGCCCCCTGCCTCGTGGCCCCCCTGTTGCTCCACCGACATACTCCTTCCTCCTATATATACCTACGTATCCCCAAACGATCAGAATAGGAGCCAAAAACCTAATTCCGCCGCCGCAACCTTCTGTATCCACGAGATCCCATGTTGGGGCCTGTTCCGGAGCTCCGCCGGAGGGGGCATCCACCATGGAGGGCATCTACATCAACACCATAGCCCCTCCGATGAAGTGTGAGTAGTTTACTTCAGACCTTCGGGTCCATAGCTAGTAGCTAGATGGCTTCTTCTCTCTTTTTGGATCTCAATACAATGTTCTCCCCCTCTCTCGTGGAGATCTATTCGATGTAATCTTCTTTTTGCGGTGTGTTTATTGAGACCGATGAATTGTGGTTTTATGATCCAGCTTATCTATGAACAATATTTGAATCTTCTCTGAATTCTTTTATGTATGATTGAGTTATCTTTACAAGTCTCTTCGAATTATCCGTTTGGTTTGGCCAACTAGATTGGTAGTTCTTGCAATGGGAGAAGTGTTTAGCTTTGGGTTCAATCTTGCGGTGTCCTTTCCCAGTGACAGAAGGGGCAGCAAGGCACGTATTGTATTGTTGCCATCGAGGATAACAAGATGGGGTTTTTATCATATTGCATGAATTTATCCCTCTACATCATGTCATCTTGCTTAAGGTGTTACTCTGTTTTAACTTAATACTCTAGATGCATGTTGGATAGTGGTCGATGAGTGGAGTAATAGTAGTAGATGCAGAATCGTTTCGATTTACTTGTCTTGGACGTGATTCCTATATACATGATCATTACCTAGATATACTCATAACTATGCTCAGTTCTGTCAATTGCTCAACAGTAATTTGTTCACCCACCGTAGAATATCTATGCTCTTGAGAGAAGCCACTACTGAAACCTATGCCCCCCTGTTCTATTATCATCATATCAATCTCCATTACTTTATTACTTGCTTTGTTTTTACTTTGCATTTTACTTTTCACTTTGCATCTATATACCAAAAATACCAAAAATATTATTTATCATCTCTATCAGATCTCACTCTCGTAAGTGACCGTGAAGGGATTGACAACCCATAATCGCGTTGGTTGCGAGGAGCTATCGTTTTGTGTAGGTACGAGGGACTTGTGCGTGGTCTCCTACTGGATTGATACCTTGGTTCTCAAAAACTGAGGAAAATACTTACGCTACTTTGCTGCATCATCCTCTCCTCTTCGGGGAAATCCAACGCAGTGCTCAAGAGGTAGCAAACGCCTCCCCTCATTGTTCTCGGCACACGACCAGCCGCCTTGTTTTGAGGATCCGGCATTCTCTATTGGTATGCTTTGCCATCCTTCTAGGAGTGCCATGAATTTCACATTGTTGATCGAGTGTGTGGCTCAGGCCGAATAGGCTTGAGCTGCTCTTTGTCCGTGGACTGGACTGGGATTTGCTGGACCTGGCACCAGTTTCCTTGACTTGATGTTTATGACCATTGCGCCGAGGCTTGAGGGTGCCTCTTCGCGTATCCTTCTTACTGTCTTGGACCGTAATGATGTGTGGACGTCGCGGTGTGTGCCTTGGGTTCTCCTGCTTAGGTTGAGGTAGCCAGTTGTGCGTGTATGCCCTTTGTTGGGGCTGTCGAGTCCGTACTTTTCGGTGGCTAGTACCTTGGTCCACCTATCCACTAGCAAGTCTTGGTCAGCTTTAAGCTGCTCTTGCTTCCTTTGCAGGCTCCTTGCTGTGGCCATGAGCCGTTGCTTGAAGCAAACTTGTTCCACTGGATCTTCAGGCACGCGGAATTCGTCATTGCCGAGGCTTACCTCGTCGTCGGAGGGGGGTGTATAGTTGTCCCTCTCCAAGTATCCCATCGTGACCGGTCCGGCCTGCTTGAAGGTAGGCTGATCAGGGCTGTATTCTTCTTCGGCACCATCCGGATTGCTTTCATCTCCGGGGCCGGTGTTGATGTGGCGGGGCTTGGAGCGGCGCCGAAGGCGCCCATGCTTTGCTTTTCCTCCTGAGGGGTTATCCTCCGTTGCCTCGTCGCCATTGGTTTTCTTCGGGGTGTCCACCATGTATATATCGTATGAGGAGGTGGTCGTCCACTGCCTTATGAGCGGTGGCTCCTCTAATTCTCCTGCATCGTCGTCCATACCGTCGATGTCTTTGGAGTCGAAGTCAAGCACGTCGGTTAAATCATCGACCGTGGCAATGAAGTGGGTGGTGGGTGGGCAGCGAATTCCTTCGTCGCCTGCTTCCCACTCAAGCCGGACATACTTTGGCCCAGAGCCTCCTGACAAAGAGAGAGACTTTAACGAGTTCAGCATGTCGCCAAAGGGCGAGTGCTGGAAGATGTCTGCAGCGGTAAACTCCATTACCGGAGCTCAACCTGGCTCGACTGGCTTGAGGGTGTGCGGACCGGAACCAACAACCGGATAAGAGTCCGGGGGGCCGGGGTTACAGGGTTCCACAGAGGTGAGACCTGTGTTCGGCTCCACCGCCGATGAGTGTGCGGCCTGTGGGGTGGGGTCCAGCCCTCCGTCCTTAGGCAACGCAACCTGCTCAGGATTTAGATCCGAGGCTTCTGCCGGGGTGATATCGTGAGCATCGTCCGTCAGCATGTCTAAGCCGTGCTCATCGTGACTGTTCGGTGCTCCTGGCGCAGGCCCTAATCCATCAAAGATCAAGTCTCCGCGAATATCCGCTGTGTAGTTCAAGTTTCCGAACCTGACCTAGTGGCCGGGGGCGTACCTATTGATCTGCTCCAGATGGCCAAGCGAATTGGCCCGCAGTGCGAAGCTGCCGAACACGCAGATCTGTCTGGGGAGAAAAGTCTCCCCCTGGACCGTGTTGTTGACGATTGAAGGCGCCATCAAGCCCTGCAGCGACGACACAGAGGAACTCTCAATGAAAGCACCAATGTCGGTGTCAAAACTGGCGGATCTCGGGTAGGGGGTCCCAATTTGTGCGTCTAGGCTGATGGTAACAGGAAGCAAGGGACACAGATGTTTACCCAGGTTCAGGCCCTCTCGATGGAGGTAAAACCCTACTTCCTGCTTGATTAATATTGAAGATATGGGTAGTACAAGAGTAGATCTACCACGAGATCGTAGAGGCTAAACCCTAGAAGCTAGCCTATGATGGTATGATTGTAATTGTGATCGGCCTTCTAAGGACCAACCTCTCCGGTTTATATAGACACCGGAGAGGGCTAGGGTTTACATGGAGTCGGTTACAAGAAAGGAAATATAACATCTGGATCGCCAAGCTTGCCTTCCACGCCAAGGAGAATCCCATCCAGACACGGGACGAAATCTTGAGTCTTGTATCTTCACGCTTCAATAGTCTGGACGTTGTACACAGTCCGGCTGTCCGAATACCCCCTAATCCAGGACTCCCTCGGGAACTACTCCTCATTTAAAGAATGCAGTGTCAGCCTCCCGACATGATTCTCAAGAAACAGAAATGCTAGATAAAGATAGTGAACGTAGCTCTGTAGTTGATTACAGCATTTCCCCTACACTAGCATCGCGGGTGCTTGCTCTAACTTGGCAGCGTGATATGTGGTTGCATGTTGCATATGGTGTCTAGATTGTAATTCTTCCAATCTAGTTAAACTGCATGTGCTAGTCTGCTTAGCTTATACAATATACCTGTTAATGTGACATGCCTTCCTGTATTTAGTACATAGTACATCTGTCTATTAAGCATGTCCTTACATAAAACTATTGTTTTTTTGTATCCCTCATCAATCAATATGACGAGACACCTTTAGTATATGCAGTGCGATATTAGTTGCATCTTTCATATGATTTATAGCATGCGCTGCTTCTAATTTGTTGAAATTCCATTTATGATGGGACGCTTTTAACTTGGCAGAGTCATATTGGTTGCATCTTTCATGTGGTGTCTAGCTTGCATTGCTTCTTATTTGCTGGAATGGTTTCTTCTTAGTTTACACAAACAGTTGTGAACATGCCATGCCATCCTGTTTTTCGTACATATTCCATCCCGGTATCATGTGTTTGCCTTACATCAAAGTAGTGATTGTCAGTATCATGCATGAATGAGTTCTGAAGAGAGAATTTTTTTGCTTTTTCTTGTCGGTTTTACTTGACAATTCAAATCAATAAAGCGGAAGGAAGTTAGCAAGGCAGCGGATAAAGGTGCTCCTTCCGAACGGAGGGCCTCTACAGTTTCTACTCCTCCACACCCCCAAGATGATTTCCAAGACAACACATGCATAGACACTCAACAAAGCTGTGTTTATGATGAGCAGGTCTCCCCTAGTGCAGCATCATCGATGCTCCCTCTAACTTGGCACTGGTATATGTGGTTGCATGTTATGTGTGATGTCTAGCTTGTATTGCTTTGAATTTTGTTGAATTCCATCTGCTTACTTTACACATTATACTTGAATAATACACGTGTTCCTGTTTCTAGAACATACAATATCTGTCTATCACACCATCTTCTTACATCAAATTACTACTGTTGTGTAACCTGCAACAATCACTTATCATAAGACACGTTTGACTTCGGAGTGTGATATAGGTTACATCTCCCATTCTTTTCTAGCTTGTACTACCAATTTGTTGAAATGGCACTTATGATGAGATAGTTTTAACTTGGCAGAGTGATATTCGTTGCATCTTTCATATGGTGTCTAGCCTTCATTGCTTCTAATTTGTTGAAATGCCTTCTCCTTAGTTTACACATCATAAGCTGTGAATATGCAATGGCACTAATGATGAGAGACCTCTAACATGGTAGTGTGATGTTGTTTGCATCTGGCATATGATTTATTTCTTGTACTGCTTCACATTTGTTTAAACGCCATTTATGATGAGACACTATTAACTTGGCATAGCGATATTTGTAGCATCTTTCACATGGTGTCTACCTTCCATTGCATTGCTTCTAATTTGGTGAAATGTCTTCTTGTTAGTTTACACATCATAGTTCTGGTTATCACTTTCATCCTGTTTTTCATACATATTACATCCTCCTATCATGTGGTTGTCTAACATCAAAGTTCAGTTCGTCTGCATCACGCATCAATTTGTTCTGAACAACTAAATTGTTATTCGTTTTTCTTGTCGACTTGACTTAACATGGCACAGAGAAAGAGGAAGAAACACAGAATGGCAGGGAATGAGAAGCGGATGAATCCTGCAGATTCTGCTGGTACTGATGGTGCAATAGAAGGTCAAAGTCCAGCGGAAAATTCTACAAACACGGCATCCCATGCTACACGAGGTGCAAAAAAATCCAAACAGAAACAATTAGCTGCCAGCAAACAAGCAGAGACAGCCCTAGTTCTTGCAACACCTACCATAGTACTACCAGCTGCACGACTTACTCGTCGTCAACTGAGCTAGCAGCACGTTCCCAAGCTCCCTTGCCAGATGACACTACTTCCCAAGCACTCTTGACACAAGACGAGTTGGCAATATCAGATGAACCTTGTGAGCTTCAACAGGAAGAAGGTAGTTGCTGGAGTCAAGTTACAGTTGCATGCTTCTTTATATGTAGTCTCACAGTTTGATGTACACTAACACTTCCTATGTTCGTTGTTGGACTAGCACCTAGGCGCAAGAGGAAACAAACATCAGGGATAATGCTTGATAGGTTAACTAAATCTAGAGGAGGAAGAATGGAGATCCGTTTTGAGGCAGGTTTAAAAAGGCCACGTGATGCTAAAGAGTCAGCCAAGTTAGTATCAGAGGCAGTGGTTGCCATTAGGTGTCATGTACATATCCTCCCAACATGGATTTAGTATAGGAATGACAAAGACGAAACCCAGTTCAACACCTTCCTTGACCATTTATCTGTAAGTATGGTTATGTATGGAAACTAGTAATATCGTCTTGCTCTGTCCCATACTTTCTAGGTTGCTGATAATGAGATTCCCATAATTTTCAACAGATGAGGTTCAAGTTGGATAGCCAAGATGACGCAACCAGACAAGCTTGCACCCATGTTTTCAAGTTTGCTCTGCGACAGTATCGGTATAACTTGAGAAAAACTCACTTTGAAGGCAAGGCTAACAGTGAACTTTCCCAAACATCTCCAGTGGAAAATATATCGGATGAAGACTGGAGGGGCCTTGTTAAACACTGGTCTGATCCGAAGTATCGGGTACATTATATATATATGTGATCAGATCACATGTTGAAGTCCTATTTACGCATGTGCCACACAAATCTATCTTCTTGTAGGTGAACTGTTCAAAGAACAAGGCCAACCATACGAAAGTGAAATTCCAACAGACGACAGGATCTCGTAGCTATATTGCACACTGCGAGGCTCTTGTAATTAGCTGTTGTTTCACTCTTTTCGCTGTACCATATTATCAGATCTATATTGACTTGTTCGAAATGCAGAGGAAAGCCTGCAAGGACCAAAAAGTACCTGAACCAAATGCTGTGGAAATCTTCAAGGACTGTCACACCAGCAAGAAGAAGGGCATGACTACACCAGTCAAAGCCGCTGTTGTAAGTCCTTAATCCTCATGCCTTTTAACTACTACTTACTCTGACTTGTGCCTTGAACTGCATGGTTTGTAGCCAATGTCTATTACTCTTTTCAATTTTATACACAATTGTCTTAGCGTATCATTGCACCTTACAAGGTTTAAAACAGAGGAGTGATGTTCCTTTGATCTTGACCCGTAATCTAGTTCCGTGCTGGACTTGCCCACACAACGTTACAATTGCCTGTTTGTCTGTTCTTAGTTGTTTTGTGATATGAATGATGTCATACTATGCTTACCGTATTATAAACTTCGTCTCCTTATCCTTAGCCCTCAATACAATGTGAAGAAATAGACAATACATTAGCGATGGTACATGGTCATATGTTTGGAACCTGGTTTTATTATGTACTTTGCAATAAAATACAACTAATATTTTACATGGGTTCACCAGAATAAGTTCTGTATATAGACCAAAGCTATTTTGTTTGGTTTTGCTGCCTCCTTAATATCTTCTGTTCTCGTACTACTAATGTAAAACCTCAAATTTTCAGCGAGCTATGGAAAAAATGGTGGAACCGCCACCTTCTAAAGGTGGCGGGGCAACTATAATCGCAATGTCAGCTCTTGCTGCAGTGGGTCAGTACCTGTCCACTAACAGTGCCAAAAGCACGTTCCTACGTAATACTGGGTTGGTTGTTAAGGCAATATCGTCGAAACTGCCTCATGATCAAGATATGCAACCTCAAAGCAATGTTGTATCTGCGCTCCAGACACAAGTCCATTCCCTAATAGAGGCCCTTTGTGAAACAAGGAGAAACATTGCTCAATGTCGTCAAGATATGCATGGTTTTGAAACCAGACTATCAGACATTTGCTATGTTGTCCAGGAGCCTAGGGGAAATGAAGGTGAGGGTTATGGTGCTCCATCAGACAATACAACATGAAAACGTAACAGTCAGGTCAAATGAACTGAGCTTCTGAACTTCTGGTGGTGCATTTATCTGCTAGACCGTTAAGTTTTATGCCAACCTTCCTTTTGTTATATAGTTGTAATTTGTTTTGGTGCGATACAAAATTTATTCTTAACGTGCAGCCACCGGCTGAAGAAAGCAGCAAGCCATTTTTATATAGTGTAGGGTGTTCCCTATATTTGCACTGGTGGCGATCTTTGATGCCGAGCGGATGTAATCTGTGCAATCGCCTTAATAGCCTAGCGTTAGTTTCGGCCTTATTTATTTCCTAGTCTTATTTTTCCTTGGTTTGCTAGTGGTCGCAACTACCATGGGCCATATACGGGCCGTAGGATCCATGGGTCTCCTACGGGCCGTCGATAAATGGGCCCGTAATAGGTGGGCCTCGGGCCGTCGATAAATGGGCATGTAATCGGTGGGCCTCGGGCCGTCGGATAAATGGGTCTACATGGGCCGTAATCGGGCGTAATTGGTATCGGCCCAGCACAGTAACGGGCCGTTAACAGGCCATAGGACCGCAAAGGCTTAATTCTGTCACAGGCATAACAAGTCGTTAATGGGCCAGAATATAGGACGGGCTGGAAACGGCGCAACGGGTTAACAGGCCAGAAACGGGTCGACTCTTGCCATGGGCCGAATTTGGCCCATTAGGGTAACAGGCCAGTAACGGGCCGACTCTTGCCATGGGCCGAATTTGGCCCATTAGGGGAACATGCCAGTAAAGGGCCGACTGTTGCCATGGGCCGAATTTGGCCCATTAGGGGAACAGGCCAGTAACGGGTCGGAAGTAACCGAGGGCCGAAAAGGAGCCCAAGAACGTATGGGCCGTCAATAGGCCGAAAGCTAACACGGGCTGGAAACGGCCCATGTAAATCACGGGCCGTTAACGGGTACAAATAAAATTACTATTCATTATGGGCTAGAGTCACCGTGGGCCTGTAAAGGGCCGAAAGCTACGAAGGCCTCATATGGGCCGAAAGACGTCATGGGCCATACATGCGCCGAAAGTGAAATGGGCTGGTGTTATATTCGATGGCCCACATGACGTTGTTGGGCCGATTTCCTTTAGGGCCTAACGGGCCATGAGTTAACAGGCCGTAAAATGGGCTATTTCCGAAGAGACCATTAACAGGCTTTTCATGGGCCAGCCCATTAACTTTTGACCAAGTCAAACGGGCCGGCTTTGTAAGCTAAATGGGCCAGTGGTGGGCCGTGGCACGTGTCGACATATCATAGGCGCCTATCTGACCCACTGACGAGCTCACACGTGTTTCTTCCAACCAATAAGAATTTTACACGTGGAAATTTCCCATTGGTAGGGGCTGTTAACGGGTTATCGGATCCAAAACCCGACCCGATAGCTTAACGGTGTTCCATTATGGTCGATGTCACGTGTCGGTCACCCTTGACGAAAGCACTTCCGTGACGCGCGATTTATCGTCATGGAAGTGGAAACTTCCATCATGATAATTTTGGTAATGTCATGGTCTTCTACGACAACACAGGTATGACTATCTTGATTCTGTCATAAAATCGTCATGGATGTACATGCATGGCAAAAAACGCGACCTACTGTGAAAAACACGTATCATCACGGAAGTGTATTTTTTTTGTAGTGTCTTCAAACATTTTTGGTCATTACTGACAAAAGGGGGAGAAGCATATGAGTTGATAGTCTTCAAGCGGGTCCTTATGGGTGGTTGCATTATTTTGCCAAGTTTTTACAACTCTCGTATTTTGATACATTTGGTTCTTTGAGTTATAACACTTAAATTCAATGGTCGTCTGCTACTTTCTGCTACTCTGTGTTGCAATGATAAATTCCGCATGAAGTCATTCCGCAGACGTCCATTTTCCATTATGCATATCATTATCCTCATTATCTTTCTATATGCATAATGTATTGTCTTCACACTTTGAATACGGCCTCCACAAAGCAAAACCTGCCATGTGCATTTGCATTCAAAAGCAAATCATTTATATGCACATATTCAGGGGGGGTCCTCGTCATATGTATGAAGACAATACTCACAACAGTTTATCATACTTTTATCCCCGTTGAAAACTTCACACAGTTTGTCATCAATCACCAGAAAGGGGGAGATTGTAAGTGCATCTAGTGCCACCCCTAGTTGGTTTTGGAGTATTGACGACAAACTTGGTTGAGGGACTAATGTATTTATGAGAATTGCAGGATAACACAGGTAGTAGTCCCATATTGATTTGGTTTAGCTACTAGAGATGACCCCTAAAAATGTGTGAAGACACTGATGACAATGGTGGTTTGTGAAGATAATCACATTGAAGACTATGACAAGAGAAGACATTGCATGAAGACTATGGAGTGCGAAGACATAGTTGTTTCATAGTTTCCTTTTCTTCTTTGTTGAGTCATAGGAACCACTGTACTGTTAAGTGGGGTCCAAGTGAACAAGTCAGAGTGACTGAAGTGATGCTCAACCAAATCCTATGTATTCAAGCGAAGACAATGAGAGCAAATTTTATCCAGACCTGGATGAGTCAGCTTTACTTGTAGCCCAAGTAAAGCTGTTGCGTGTGTTTGAAATCTGACCGTTGGACACGTGTCAGTTCCTTAGTGACCCAGGGTCATTTTGGACAAATCAGGTCGGGTTGCCTCCTGGCTATAAATAGCCCGCCCCCTACACGATAAACTGGTGGCTGCTCAGAGTTAGTGCACGGCTTTTGTCGTTTGAGAGGAACCCACCTTCGAAGCCTTTGAGAGAGTAATCCTTGCGAGGACAAAGCCCAAAACACCAAGAGCCAAAGAGTGTTAGGCATCACTGAAGTCTTTCTGTCCGCGTGATCTGAAGACTTATTACACTTGAGGACATTGAATCCTCCAGCCGGTTAGGCGTCGCGTTCTGAGCATCCAAGAGTCATTGTGGATTGCCGGTGAACAAAGTCTATGAAGGTTTGGAAGTATCCCTTGAATACTTATGAGAGTGATTGGGCGAGGACTAAGTGTTCTTAGCTCAAGGGGAATAAGGTGAAGACGTGGTCTTCTGAATTAAATCTCAGCCTCCCTAACCATACGTACAGTTGTCACAGCAACTGGAACTGGTCCAACAAATCCCATGTCCTCTCCGAGCAACTGGTTCTACCCTTCCTCTCTCTCTTTACTTACAGTTTGTCTTCGTGAAGCCTTTGCCCATTTGCCTGATCTGATTGACTTCACTGTGTGAAGACTGTTTACTGTTTGGCTTCATACTATCTTCCATCCTGATCCATACTACCTAGCTGCTAATAGTCTTCATGCTTTCACTACATTGCTTACTTGACTATGGCTTGTCTTGTGTAGTCTACCAACGCTGCATATCGATAGGTTCATTTCTATTGTTTGTCTTCAAAGCACCCATGTTTTGAAGACTTTCAGAAAAATCGCCTATTCACCCCCCTCTAGTCGAATACTAGCACTTTCAAATACAGAGGAGCCGCACACCCCCTATGCTTCACCGATGAGGTTATGGAGCACCAATTCCCAGAAGGGTTTAAGCCCGTGAACATTGAATCATACGACAGCACAACATATCCCGCAGTATGGATTGAAGACTTTCTTCTCCACATCCACATTGCCCGCGGTGATGACTTACATGCCATCAAGTACCTCCTCCTAAAACTTAAGGGACTAGCACGGCATTGGCTGAACAGCCTCCCAGAAAACTCTATTGGTAGCTGGGAAGACAAGGAGGACGCCTTTAGAGACAAATTCCAAGGTACCTATGTTCAGCCCCCGAACGCCGATGACCTTAGTCACATAATCTAGCAACCCGGCGAATCAGCCCGGAAGCCCTAGACCAGGTTCTTAATTAAAAAGAACCAAATTGTGGATTGTCCGGATGCTGAAGCCCTCGCGGCCTTCAAACACAGCGTCCAAGATGAGTGGCTCTCCCGACACCTTGGCCAAGAGAAGCCAAAGTCCATGGCAGCCCTCACAACACTTATGACCCGCTTTTGCGCAGGAGAAGATAGCTGGCTAGCTCGTCGAAGCAATAGCACCAGCAACCCAGGCACCTCCGAAGCCAGGGACGACAACGGCAAGCCATGACTCGATAAGCACAAGCATCGAAACAATAACGAAGACACGACGGTCAACGCCGGATTCAGTGGCTTCAAAGCCAGTCAGCGGAAGAAGCCATTCAAAGGAAACAAAGATGGTCCATCCAGTTTGGACAAAATCATTGATCGGCCCTGCCAGATTCATGGGACCCCCAATAAACCCGCCAATCACACCAACAGAAATTGTTGGGTCTTTAAACAGGCCGGCAAGCTCAACGCCGAACACAAGGGGAAAAGGCCACCCAGCAAGGACGACGACGAAGAGCCTCACCCACCGAGCACAGGGGGCAGAAGCAATTTCCCCCCGAGGTCAAAACAGTGAACATGATCTATGTCACCCACATCCCCAAACGGGAGCGCAAGCGTGTATTAAGGTATGTCTACACCGTAGAGTCGGTCGCCCCAAAATTCAACCCATGGTTGGCTTGTCCGACCACCTTCGATCGAAAGGACCACCCGACGAGTATCCATCATGGAGGTTCGGCAGCTTTGGTCCTCGACCCAATCATCGACGGATTCCACCTCACGCGAGTCCTCATGGACGGTGGCAGTAGCCTTAACCCGCTTTACCAGGACACCGTCCGCAAAATGGGTATTGATCCATCAAGAATCAAGCCCACTAAAACTACCTTTAAAGCAGTAATACCTGGCGTAGAGGCTCATTGCTCGGGCTCCATAACATTGGAAGTTGTCTTCGGCTCGCTTGACAACTTCCACAGTGAAGACTTGATCTTCGATATCGTACCCTTCTGAAGTGGCTATCACGCACTGCTCGGACGGACCACTTTCGCTCGATTCAACACGGTCCCACACTATGCTTATTTAAAGCTCAAGATGCCCGGTCCAAGCGGCATCATAACAGTCAATGGAAACACGGAATGCTCCCTCCGCACGGAGGACCACACCACGGCTCTCGCAGCCGAAGTACAGAGCGCCCCCCTCAAGCCGCACAACTCATCGGCCATCAAGCCACCGGACTTCGTTAAAAGAGTCCGGTCAGTATCGCAAGCTGACGGCTTGGTACTTCGGGAGCTAGACTAGCAGTTTCACCTCCGTCGATCGCCACACACACCCGCGGAATTTGTACCACGCATGCATCACTATGCACTCAAAATACCCTGGGCATCAACGGAGGTACAATACGGAGAGGTCTATAGTACGGTTCGACCCTGTATGACCTTCCACCTTTCTTTGATTACTTTTCTCTCCTACCACAGGTGCATTCGAACTCACATATCCTACGGCCTTACAAGGATTCTCTTCGAGCCTAGTTTTGTGTGGGTAAGCGAAGATCGTTCCCTTTAAGGAACCCCTCTCTACAAGGCGAAAGCGGCGCAGACGTGCAACAGGATATCCAAAGGACTCTTCGGATCAACCCTTATTTAAAGGACCTGCACTGAGCTTTTCTCCTTATTATTAGACCCCCGGCATGTAAAATGACTTTGGTGCTTATTGTACCCTCTATAAGATCACGTTTTGACATATCAATCAGATCCTAGTAAGGGACAATTTTTTGGTATCAACTTTATTTATAAAAATGTACTCTGTCTCTCTAGTTGTCACACTCACATACCTCAACACCCATTGCCAGGGGCTCTATACGGCCACATATGTGCCGCTGAACAAAAGCCCGAACAGCTTTGTAGCACATTTCGCAATCCCGAACTTGGAATTATAAGCATCGGCTCCGAATCATGTCTTTGGTCAATAGTTGGGTTGCTCGGCTCTTGTGTTTGCTACCTTACGTTCCTTTCTTTTGGCTAGGGTAGTAAAATGAGAACTACTGCGATTGTGTTTCCGGTTCGTCCGGTCAAGCACCTCAGTAGAGAAAGCCGAAAACTGACTGTCATGATGCGGCGAGAGCTGGTCAGCCGCTTGGTGACTTACTAAATCTTTAACGATTTTTCCGTATTAAACGAAGGACTGTTTTTTCAGTCATATACGTAAAGCATCCGCATTCGGATAGCCACGTACGTACCAGGGGCTATTTCATAGCCCCATTGTCAAACTCCTATGGCTAAGTGAGATTGGTAAAGCCGCATAGTCCGATTGCCTGGTTCGCCGCACTGACACCTCCGTTACGGACCAAGACGTTGTGGCAAGAACTCTCATGTGCTATTCTGAACACCCCCGTAGCATCTACGTGGGGGCCGAAGCCGACGACTGGAAAACTCTCAGGAATACAAAAACAACCACATAGGAGGAAAGAACTTTCAGATAATGGCACAAATATGTTACAAGGCCTTAATGTATATAATAAACACGTCCAGGTCGTTCGGATACATTCATTCGAATATAATGTCCGTTGAGCATTGACCCTCTATCAAGCGAGCACCCTCTAGGACGTCGTCTAAATAACGCTCCAGCGTGCAGTGGTCCTTGCCTTTGGGAGGACCCTCCACCGCAATAACGGTGGCCTTCATCTTCGCCCAGTGCACCTTGACGCGGGCGAAGGCCCTCTGTGCACCTTCTATGTAGACTGGCCGTTTGATTGCATCAATTCGGGGCACGATATCGATGAGTCGCTGCACTAGGCCAAAATAGGTGCTCGGAACGGGTTCGGCTGGTCATAGCTGGATTATGACCTCCTTCATGTCCGCTCCGGACATCTTATGCAACTCGGCCCACTGTGACATTTGGTCGTTCAGCAGCGTTGAGCGCTCCTGCGCTGTGAACTGCGACCAGAACAGCTTCTCCATCGCATGCCCCTCCTGGGCTCAGTACAACTGCACAGCATCAGCGGCACTCTTCGGAAGATCCGCAAATGCGTTTGGAGAACTCCATAGTCGATTAAGTAAGGCATACCTCTGATCGCCAAACTTAGACTGTAAAAGAAAGGGCTTACTAGCCGCTATCTATCCGGCCTGTCGGATATCCTCGCGAGTCGCTCGGGATTCAGACCTTGCCTCTTGGGCTTCTTGAAGGGCCTTAGCGAGTTTGGCCGCCTTAGCTTTATTCTCCTCCTCGAGGAGCTCGCACTTGCGAGTGGCGTCCTTGAGCTCTTGCTCAACTTTGGACACCCGCTCCTCGAACTGGCGCCGGGAGAACTGTTCGGCCTTCAAATCAGCATCCGCTTTCTCAGCGGCCGCATCGCTCACCCTTGCCTGCTCCTTCACGCGGGCAAGGTCACTCCTGAGGGTCTCGACCTCAGCAGCACCATCTGCAATTATGCTTATAGCAGCGCGTAAGCTTCAACTTCGCGTTTGCAAACTAATTCAATTATATATGGAGTACTTGAAACATACCCTGCGCCTTGTCGGGCCGCTTTTAATCCGAATATTATCCTCATCGACTAGCTGCAGTCTCCACTTCAGTTCGGAAACTTCAGCGGCCTGAGCGGTCGCCGCCAACAGTGAAGCCTATTTTTTATCAAAAAGATAAGTATGTTATTTCCTGCGGATATCTATAGACCCTCTGTTCGCCCTCCTTCATTGGCCAAACAGAGTCTCAGGGGCTACTATCTATATACAAGCAGATTTTTTATATGGAAAGTGGCTAAAGACAATACATCGCATACCTCGAAGCCTATTAGTAAGCTCGCAAAAGCTTCATTCAGTCTGCTCTTACCGGACTGAACCTTCTGAACCACCGACCATCAAGGTATGGTGCTCCTCCAAGATGGACGCACTTTGCAGAGCATCCATTAGCATGTTCGGCGCCTCCGCGTTAATAGAGGTTGCCGCTGGAATAGCCGTCTCCCCCTTCTACAGAAGGGGCTGCTGATTCGGTTCCGGAGCCGTTGGTGTTGGAACAGTATTCGGCCGGAGGTCGGATAATTCAGGACCCCCGTCGGCGGTCTCCATGAGGGTTGCGCCCCCATGTTCTCGGCAGCCAAGACGTTATCCCCTGGCGCCGTCTTGGTCCCCTCCCGCACTTCTTCGGGGCCCGAAGAAATCCTTTGGGACGACACCTCGGTGTCATCCACCCTAGGAGGCGGGGAAGCTTGTGGGGGCGTCTCGCTCTCCATCTTCTCCGGAGAGAGATCCCCCGATGACGATGAGGGAGTCCTCGATTAAGGGGTCCTCGGATAGCCGGACTATATACTTTGGCCAGACTGTTGGACTATGAAGATACAAGATTGAAGACTTCGTCCCGTGTCCGGATGGGACTCTCCTTTGCATGGAAGGCAAGCTTGGCAATTCGGATATGTAGATCTCCTTCTCTGTAACTGACTCTGTGTAACCCTAGCCCCCTCCGGTGTCTATATAAATCGGAGGTCTTAGTCCGTAGGACAACAACAATCACAATCATAGCCTAGCTTCTAGGGTTTAGCCTCTACGATCTCGTGGTAGATCAACTCTTGTAATACTCATATCATCAAGATCAATCAAGGAGGAAGTAGGGTATTACCTCCATCGAAAGGCCCGAACCTTGGTAAACATCGTGTCCACCGCCTCCTGTTACCATCAGCCTTAGACGCACAGTTCGGGACCCCCTACCCGAGATCCGTCGGTTTTGACACCGACATTGGTGCTTTCATTGAGAGTTCCACTGTGCCGTCACGATAAGGCTTGATGGCTCGCCTTGTTGTCAAGGACAACATCACCTCTGGGGGAGCCCTTGCTGTAGGCCAGACTCTCCGGTTGGGTGGCTTCGTCATGACCGCCCGTTCGGCCGTTGCGCTGACGATGACTTCTCAGGTCATCAAGAACAGCCTCCACGTCAGGTCGGAATTCACCGAGCTGATGGATCCAATGGAGCTCTCCTCCCTTAGCGAGCTCTTGGATCGCATCGCCGCCCTGGGAGTCGCTACGGACTATGATCAGATCGGGCTTAAACCCGACCAAAGGGAGATTAACTCTCCACCAGTCACCCATCAGATAGCGGTGGTGGAGGAACAATGCAGCGATTCTTCCGCTATTTTGAGGATGAACTATGTCTGGATTCCAAAGCTCTCCGAGCCGGATACCCGTCTACGGGAGGACATGGCCCAGGCTCCGAACATAGAATCGGGCAGCGGGACAGAAACTATGGGCAACATCTCGGAGTCCAAGCTGCCAAGCTCGGGAGCTCCTCCGCCTCTGGGTCTCAGATCGGGTCCGGATTTGGATTTAAATCTACCCACACACCCAGACACAAGTGATCTTTCCCACATTAGACAAGAGCCCCAAGAGACAGTACATCACTTTTGGGCCAGTTTCCTCCTTGTAATGAGAAAGGTTAAGGACTGTCGCGAGGAAGACGCAATCTCATTCTTTTGCAAAAACTGCATGGACAAGGGAATCCTCAACGCCATAAGTCGCCGTGACATAGCACACTTCGCCGAGTTGGCGGCCATAATATAGAAGTACTGTGCGATGGAAAGCGCTTGGAAAACCCAAACAAAATTCTGGGATACTCCAGCTCTCACTAAAACCCTCATCCGAACTAAAAGGGTGCGCTCTCGCAAGTCACCCAATCCAATTACAAAGAAGCCAAAACCCTCTACAGGGCGTGGAACCGTATTGGAGGGATGGCTCAACAGGCCATGCAAAATTCATAGCACAACGGATATCATACCAACACACAGCCTTAGAGCATGTTGGATATTCCGGCAGGTGGCCAAGAGCGGCGAGGATCTCCTCATCGATAATACCGCAGAGCACCATCCCGCGGAGAATAATAATATAGTACTAACAGTCTTTGAGACTTTTGCCTCAAACAATAGGCGTAAGTGAGCACTCTGTAGCCTCGTCGAAGTCTGCCACGTCGCAGCAATAAACCCATGGAATGACACAGACATAACCTTCAATGCCAGTGATGAACCTCAATTCCGAACAGTCCGAGCACCAGCCGCTCTGGTCCTTAGTCCAATTGTGGACGGCTTCCGGCTTACTAAAGTGCTCATGGATGGCGGAAGCGGATTAAACCTCATCTACGAGGAGACTCTTAACAAAATGGAAATAGGCAAGAGCCGCATTGAGCAAAGCAGCACGACCTTCAGGGGAATAATCCCTAGTCGGGAAGCACGATGTGCGGGAAAAATCACACTAGATGTGGTATTCGGCACGCCGAAGAATTATAGGTCCGAAGAAATCACATTCCAAGTGGCCCCGTTCAGTAGCGGATACCACGCCCTTTTGGGGCGGGATGCATTCACGAGCTTCCAAGCTATACCCCATTACGGGTACATGAAGCTCAAGATGCCCGGGCACAATGGAATAATCTCTCTAGCTAGCGATCCGGATGTAGCACTCCGTGCCGAAAATAAAACCGCCGCTCTAGCCCTTGAGGCATTATCTGAAGCCCTCACGGCTGCGCTGCGCTCCATGGTGGACAGGGACAATGTGATACACGACAAACGGCCCAAGTCCACCTCTTTCAGACCAGCGGACGAAATAGTCAAATTCCAGGTCCACCCAACGGACCCTACAAAAACAGCATCCATCGGGGCACAGCTGAACCGCACAATAGACGCCGTACTACAAGAGATTCTTGTGCAAGAATTAAGACATCTTCGCTTGGCATACTTCAGACATGCCAGGTATCCCACGCAGGCTCGCCGAGCATAGCCTAAACGTACTGAAGGGATACAAGCCGGTCAAGCAGACTCTTCGGCGCTTTTCAGAACCTAAGTGACAAGCCATGGGAGAAGAGCTAGCCAAGTTACTCGAGGCCGGATTCATCAGAGAAATAAAACATCCGGACTGGCTAGCAAACCTAGTGATGGTACCAAAGAAGGACAAATCCTGGCGCCTACATGTCGATTTCAAGGACCTCAATAAGGCTTGCCCTAAGGATCCCTTCCCACTCCCCCGCATCGATCAAATCATCAATGCTACTGCAAGACACGACTCATTGTGCTTCCTCGACGCGTACTTCGGATACCATCAAATCAAGATGGCGGAGTCCGTTCAAGCCGCAATAGCATTCATCACTCCATACGGCCCCTTCTGTTTTAACACCATGCCTCTCGGGCTCAAAAACGCTGGTGCAACCTATCAACGCTTGATTCAGAGATGCCTGGAAACACAAATCGGCAAAACAGTGGAGGAATACATAGACGATGTGGTCATCAAAACAAGACACGTCGAATCTTTAATAGACGACTTGAGGCTTACGTTCGACAATCTACGAACATATGACATCAAGCTCAATCCGGAAAAATGCGTTTTCGGCATACCTGTCGGAAAGCTCTTGGGATTCATCGTCTCTCATAGAGGAATTGAAGCAAATCCGGCTAAAATCCGAGCTCTGTCACAGTTGGCTACCCGAATAGACCTCTAGCAAATCCAGAAATTAACTGCACGCGTGGCTGCCCTAAGCCACTTTATCTCCCGATTAGGAGAAAAGGCATTACCTCTCTATCGCCTTCTTCGATGCACCAAACACTTCGAGTGGACGGATGCGGCTATAGACGGACTGGAAGAAATAAAGGCCCTCTTTGCCAGCAATCCAATCCTGGCCGCGCTGAATATCGGCGAACCCATGCTGCTATATATAGCTGCAACACACCAGGTTGTAAGCGCAGTGCTCGTCGTTGAATGAGAGACGAACGGGCATAAGTTCCCACTTCAGAAGCCGGTATACTACATATCCACCATCCTCACTCCAGGCAAATCACGGTACCCACATTATCAAAAGATAGCATACGCGGTCTTCATGGCATCCCGAAAACTACGACACTACTTTCAAGAGTGTTCAATCACGGTGGCCACTGAAGTACCACTCAATGATATAATAAATAACCGCGATGCCACAGGCCGGATGGCTAAATGGGCTATCGAGCTCCTCCCGTTCGACATAACATACAAACCACGGCGAGCCATTAAGTCGCAAGTACTGGCTGACTTCATCGCCGAATGGATAGAAGCCGAACTCCCTAAAGAGTATGGTGCGTACTCCAATTAGATCATGCACTTTGACGGCTCTAAGATGCTGGCTAGTCTGGGGGCAGGTGTTGTCCTGACATCCCCCACCAGAGATACATTCCAATACATACTCCAAATACTATACAGTGATTCCAACAATGAAGCCGAGTATGAGGCTCTGTTGCATGGTCTTCGGATGGCAGTCTCTATGGGCATTCAACGCCTAGAAGTGTGCGGGGAATCGAACCTCGCAATATCTCAAATAAATGGAGACTTTGATACCAAGGACCCAAAAATGGCGGCCTACCGCAATGCCGTCCTCAAAATGTCAGCTTGGTTCGAGGGGCTCGAATTTCACCATGTGGTCCGAGAAAACAATCAAGCAGCGGATGTCCTCACCCGCATCGGTGCGAAGCGCGTCCCCGTCCCACCTAATATCTTCTTGGAAAGGTTGTTCAAGCCATCCGTGGTGTGGGAAGGGGTGACCGGCAATACCAGTCCGGATCCGAACACAACCCTAGATCCCGAACACTCCGACGTAATCGGAGGCTCTGCCACCGTAATAACACCTTCTGCCCACGCGATTATGGCTATCATCGCCCCGTGGACGGAACCCTTCTTAGCCTACCTAAATAGGCAAGAACTCCCTGAGGACCAAAATGAGGTACGTTGCATTGTGCGGTGTTCTAAAGCCTACAAGGTCCACGAGGGAGAGCTTTATAAGAAAAGCGCGACTGGAGTGCTCCAAAGGTGCATCTCCGAAGAGGAAGGACGGCAGCTTTTGGCAGAAATTCATGCTGGACTCGGCGGCCACCACGCCACAGCCCGGGCCCTTATATGCAAGGCCTTCCGCATAGGTTTCTACAGGTCGACAGCCCGAGCAGACGCACAGGACCTCGTCCAACATTGCGTCGGTTGCTAGCTTTTTGCAAATCAAAGCCATATGCCACCTACCGCTCTTCTAACAATCCCCGTAACTTGGCCCTTCGCGGTCTGGGGGCTCGATATGGTTGGACCCCTTAAAGGAGGAAGCCATAAGAAAAAAATACTTGTTGGTCATGGTAGATAAATTCACCAAATGGATAGAGGCCAAACCAGTTAAAATGGTCGAATCCGGATTAGTGATAGACTTTATATCCGGGGTCATCCACCGTTACGGTGTCCCCACAACATCATCACTGCTAACGCCTCCAACTTCACAACCGACGAGGTGAAAACTTGGTGCGGCAAAATGGGCATCAAGCTCGATTATGCCTCTGTCTATCACCCCCAAACAAATGGTCAAGTCGAACGAGAAAATGGTCTTATTATGAGCGGCATCAAACCCAGACTAGTGCGGTCCTTGAAGGAATCAGATACGCACTGGGCGAGGAGCTCGACTCCGTACTATGGGGGCTGCAGACCATGCCAAATCGCACCACCGGATACACACCATTTTTTATGGTATACAGCGCAGAGACAGTACTACCCTACGATATCATTCATGACTCACCTCGAGTGCGCATGTACGAAGAGAGAGAAGCCAAGCTGGATTGGCAGGACAATTCAGATGCCCTGGAGGAGGAGCGTGACGTCGCAAAGGCCCGTCCGCATTCTATCAGCAGCAAGCTTGAAGGTACCAAAGCAGAGAAGTACGGGCCAAAACTTATAACATTGGCGAACTCGTTCTACGCCTACCAGAGAAGAAAAGGGACAAACTCAAGTCCAAGTGGGAGGGTCCCTTCATCATTGATAAAGTTCTCACCGGAGGAGCGTACCGCCTGCGTGATGCATCAGATAATCCACTCGAGCCGAACCCATGGAACGCGGCCAGACTCCGAAGATTCTACACCTAGTGCCGAACTCTGTGTTCGTCTCCTTACCTCCGTCTTTTTAAAAAGTTATATTCTCTCTCTCTTTCTTTTTATACATAGCCTTAAAAGCTTTCAGTGCGCTTCGATCGCACACTCCCGCCGCGCTATGCACACTCAATATACCTGGGGGCTTCTTATACAGAAGCTTAAATAATTATCTTCTGGGCTTTATGCCCACCACATATGCATCATTTTTTTCATATGTAACTTTTTTCACCATTATATGCATCGATATGACTTCAGTTTTGGCCAAGCTGGGTTGCCTGGCTCTTGTGTTTATGCCCTACGTTCCCGTTAATTCGGCTAGGGCATAAGGGGAGCACCTCTGCGATTGTTACTGCCGGGTCAGCCGGATGTGTACCTCAGACTGGGTGAAGCCAAAAGCTAGCGTTCTTAAGGGAATATTCGATCGGTGAACAAAAGATGTTTCTTACTTATTGCAATACATGCCCCCACATGTTTATATCCTGCGTTGTTTTTCGCACTTTGGACATGCACATTAATGCATGCATGCCTAGGGAAAGGAACCCTTAACGGAACTATTCTCCCTGGAAGATGTTTCTTACTACCCATGTAATATAACATAGCTAGTTGGGTACTTGTCTGTTCAAGCACTTATGACCCCTACGCCTGGTTTCCACGCGTGCCCCGATTTTTACATAACTGAGCGGGTATTCGGATACACTCCGAACTGTCGGGTCCAGAGGTTGAAGAGAAAAGGTCCGCCAAGACAAATGATTTACAATCCGGCTAGGGACAAAATATGTCCTTTGAAGTACAAAGTCACTTAGACTGACTAAATTCTTCCTCTATACCATCCAATAGGCTGTCTAGCCTACAATCCTGTTGGGAATACTTCGCGGCTAATGCTACCTGGTCATATACCAGACTAACGGGGATCTCTTTCCCATCTGACCCTACAAGTCCGACCTCAGCCATGTGGTTCGGGTCAGCTTTGGTGTATCGTGTCTTCACCATCGCCTAGACCTCCCTTGGACCTTGGCGTTAGGCCGATATCTTCCATAATCGGAAGCGCCACCGTGCTCCCTTGAGCATCTCCACAAGCTCTCCCATGCCTCCGGGCAGGGATGCGGATAGCCACAAGGCCCGGGCAATACCCTGCATCACTTGCCGAATTTGTCTGTGTAGTTGCGAGGGCTCTTGCAGAAGATCGCCTGCAGATCCGGGCATCTCCTCTTCGGGACGACCCGTCAGCATACCTACAGGCATAATTCTGTTAAGCCCGCTTCTTCGCCGAACTCTATAAAGGTTCGTTCGATCACTTACTAAAAATGCCGCGACGAAGCCTCCTATTCTCCTTCACGGAGTCAGCAAGCTGGGCCCGCACATCTTTTAATTCAACGTCCAGCCGGGTCTTCGCGTCCTGGAGATCATTTTTCTCCCGTATAACCTTTGTAAGAACGCGCTCGCCAGCCCTTAGCTGTTGTTGAGCATGTTGCTCATCCTCCGATACGATCTCCGGATTAACTCCGGGATTGTCTGCCGAATCTACTGTTAGATTTGCATGCATGCCGAATACTAACTGGTATATGTCAATACACTCTTTTCGATCAAGACCAAGTATTACTAGATGAGGCCTTCTTGGACTCCTCCATTTCGGCAACTGCGGCCCGCAGCTGGGCTTTGCACTCCTCCAGCTCTTTAGACAGTTGGGTATTCTTCTCTATAAGAACCTATGCATACAATGATCCTTAAATCAGTTGTGCCAACTATTTCCAGTCTCAGGGGCTACTGATATACATACTTATCAAATTTTCTTACCCGGATATCCTTTACATACTGGTCCGTGGCTCTGGCGAGGCCATCTTGAGCAGCTCGGATGTACGCATCCCCTGAGTTGAAGGCATTGCATGCCTCTTCAGAGAAATTAGGGTCGCGTAGTGTGGCCCGTCGGCGCCTATGATTCAGGGTGCTCTCCGCTTCGGAGTTCGTAGCAGAGAACCTATCTACATCCTCTATAGGAGGATCGTCCGGTATTGTCCCTGCGTTGACCTCCGCCCTTGAGTCCGGCCTTGGAGTTCGGCTGGGGGAGGTGTGGCCGGCCGCTCTCTGGATATAGTCCAGTGAGCGCTTTTTCTACCAGGAAACCATGGACATTGTTATATTTTAAAGACGATAATTACTTAGCAGGTTCTTAATCATACCTCTGCAATGGTGACTCGGTCCTGACCGCCTTCCTCTTAAGCCTACCCGGCTTCGGTGCCCCTTGTTGACGAGTCACCGCGGGTTCGGCGCGGCATCCCGATGGCCTTCCCTGTAAAACACAATACATGTGAGGTGGGTAAGGCGCAAAGAGGGGATCCTTCTTGGAAGTTGGGACTCCAGTTTTACTTACATGTGATATAGGCAGTAGGCCAGGATAATCAGCTATGATGGCCACCAAAACACCATCACAGCTTAACTGATAAAATGTCCTGTCGACGAGCTCCAAGAATGTGTCCGGATCTTCTTTAAGTCCGGGATCGAGGGCCTGATCGGGGTCCTCTGGCTGTGGAGACGGGCTGTGAATCTCCCTCATAGCTTTTCGCAGTTCCTGCTATGAATTGGCAAGGTAAATATTTGTGCTAAAGAATGCGGGAAAGACTGGAATAAAAGATAGCAGCTCACCCAGCTTGGGGGGGTGTACATGGAGAATCCATCCCGTGGCTTGATACGGATGAACTCCTCTTCTACTCCTTTGTACAAATCGGACAGTATTTTCGCCAGAGCAGCGGCGGAGTCTGGACCTTTACGGCTGCGGCGGGTGGCATCGTCTTCTCCATTGATGTGCTACATGGGTTTCCCCTGATATTGAAGTGGATGCACTCCCCGTATTATATATATTGACATGACCTCAATTATTGTCAGCCCTGATTTGGCCAGCGTCTTTATCCTATCCATCAGGGAAAAGACCTCTCTATTATCTTCCTCCTGGGGTCTCCGAGGGCGTCAGCTTTGGCGTTTCTCCAACGGGGCATTTACAAACTCAGGAAGGCCCATCTGAATAGGGTCCGGAAGGAGGACGTCCTTCATATAGAACCACTCCGAGGGCCAGTCCTCGGACGTCTTTTTCGGAGTACCGGACATGTATCCGGTCTCGGCAATGCGCCATATTTCGGCTCCGCCCACTTGATATATCGACCCCTCCTGAGTGCGGGGTACGAGGCAGAATAGCCTCTTCCATAGCTCGAAATGAGCTTCGCAGCCTAGAAATAGCTCGCAGAAGGCAACGTAGCATGCGATGTGTAAAATGGAGGCGGGAGTGAAGTTATGCACCTGGAGGCCATAGAACTCCAGGAGCCCGCGGAGGAACGGATGGATTGGAAATCCAAGTCCCCTCAACAAGTAAGGGACAAGGCATACCCGCTCCCCCTTGGATGGGTTGGGCAAACTCTCCGCTTGCGCCCCGCCGTGATAAGTGGCTAGTCCGGCTCGGACGGGGACCATGTACGCAGGCGGGAGAAACCCCTTGGTCTGCAACTCTACCAATCGGCTAAGGGGGACAGAACACTTCTCCCAATCGCCTGGCTTAGTGCTACGGGAGCGAGGGGAGGAGCTGCGACGGCCAGCCATGATGGGATGGTTTCTTTCGGGCACGCTCTGATGGATACTCGCTGGGGGAGGATGGTGTGATTTGGATCTAAGGATCCCCGTCTCTTTAAATAGATGATTTACTTACATGGTCAGGGTGGCAAATGTAAAAATGCCCCGACTTCTCGCATTCGCTCGACATGTGGAGATAGCCATTATTAAAGCACTGAAGCCGGGGAGTGCAACATTAATGGGAAGCCGGACACTGCTCGTTACAAAAAGTACTCTGGAGAATTTGGAGAAGAACCCGCCTTGCAATGTCGAAGACAATCTGCGCACCGGACTCATCGTCATTGAAGCCTGGTTCAGGGGCTACTAAGGGAGTCCTGGATGAAGGGGTCCTCGGACAGCCGGACTATATACTTTGGTTGGACTATTGGACTATGAAGATACAAGATTGAAGACTTTGTCCCGTGTCCGGATGGGACTCTCCTTTGCGTGGAAGGCAAGCTTGGCAATTCAGATATGTAGATCTCCTTCTCTGTAACCGACTCTGTGTAACCCTAGCCCCCTCCGGTGTCTATATAAACCGGAGGGCTTAGTCCGTAGGACAACAACAATCATAATCATAGGCTAGCTTCTAGGGTTTAGCCTCTACGATCTCGTGGTAGATCAACTCTTGTAATACTCATATCATCAAGATCAATCAAGCAGGAAGTAGGGTATTACCTCCATCGAGAGGGCCCGAACCTGGGTAAATATCATGCCCCCCGCCTCCTGTTACCATCAGCCTTAGACGCATAGTTCGGGACCCCCTACCCGAGATCCGCCGGTTTTGACACCTATAGACGATGATTCTTGAGGGATGTCACGGGACGGACTGAAACACGAAATTTGATATTATTCTTATAATCTATAAAAAGATTAGATGTATGTAAGGCATCTTGAGGTACTTACGATTCGGCAAGGGGCTTGGCTCGGGGGTGGTGCTTGCGGACAGCTTCGGTGCCCGAATCCGAATCATCCGAGAGGGATATCTTTCCCCTGTTGGACGCACCCTCCTCCGGATCTACGGAGGCCGCCCTCTTTTCCCCTTTGGGAGTAGGGTTCTCTTCCTCCTCCTCCTTCTCCTCCTTGTCCTTGTCTTCGTCTCCCTCGTGAGAGGAAGGAGCTTCGGTTCCTCCGGACACGGCGCCCGAAGTTTCTTCGTGAGGGAGGCCACCTTCGGCCTCCTTGCTCTTTGTCTTCTTGTCCTTCTTTGCTGGCACCTGGTAGAGCGCTGGGACCAGCATCTTCATCAACAAAGCCTCATCTGGTTTTTTGGGGAGCGGGGCCGGACACTTAATCCGCTCTGCCTTCTTTATCTAGTCCTATTTAGGAGATGGAATTTTTAGGACTCCTTCCTAAGATTGACAAGCTAAGTAATGTTCATAAATATGATACTTACTGGGGAGGCCGGATTGTTGCAGTCGAGTCCTGTGTCGTCAGACGTCCTTGGCCACGTCTTCTGCTTCTTGAAGAGCAGCTTCCAGATCCCTTTGTGTGTCATGCCAAAGAGTCGTTGCAGAGTCCGAGGCCCCCTCCGAATTAAACTCCCACATTTTGAGAGGCCATCATTTGCAAGGGAGAGCTCGGCGGATGAGCATCACCTGAATCACATCAGAAGGGTGATGTCATTTTTTATCATACTCTTGATACGCTTCTGTAGCATCGACACCTCGTTAGGGGATCCCCAATCTAGACCCTTGTTGGTCCAGGATGCAAGCTGCAGCGGAGGTCCAGATCTGAAAGCGGGAGCAGCTGCCCACTTGGTGCCGCGGGGTGCGGTGATGTAGAACCACTCCTGCTGCCACACCTCGACAGTATCCACAAATCTCCCTTTGGGCCAGGTAACATGGTTGATCTTACTCACCATGGCGCCGCCGCACTCGGCGTGTTGGCCTTCAACCACCTTCGGCTTCACATTAAAATCCTTGAGCCATAGGCCGAAGTGTGGATGGACGCGGAGGAATGCCTCACACACGACGATAAATGCCAAGATGTGGAGGAAGGAATTCGGGGCCAGATCATGGAAATCTAGCCCCTCGTAGTACATGAGACCTCGGACGAAGGGGTGAAGGGCGAACCCAAGTCCTCGGAGGAAGTGGGAGATAAAAAAACCACCCTCTCACTAGGCTCCGGGGTGGGGATGACCTGCCCTGGGGTTGGAACCTGTGCTTAATCTCCACTGTCAAGTACCTCGCCTCACGTAGATCCTGGATGTTCTTCTCTGTTACGGAGGAGGCCATCCACTTGCCCTGAAAGCCGGATCCGGCCATTGCTGGAGAAGTTGGGGGGGAAGGGAAAGTTTAGAACTTGGGCTCTGGAGCTTGGAGGACTGAAAGGCAGAGGAAGAAGAAGGCGTGAGGTGAACAGATGGGTCTTTGTCCTCTTATAGAGGTAGCAAATATCAAGCACCCCCTCGTAAGCCTTAAACCTCGGCTATTCCCAAGAAGACGTGTGAACGGCATGGTTGGACTACCCAAACCCGCATTGATGAGAATCCTGTGATAAGGGGACATGATCTCTATTTTGACAAGACGTGTCAATGGCCATGCCTCGAAACACGAAATAGGGTTGTAAAATGGTTCTGAATAATAACGAGGCTAGAACATAACGTCTTGCCGAAAAAGTTTCCCGTAGGACGTGGCTTATTTTAAGTATTGTTGCCTTTTACAGATTAGGGTTGTATGTGTTAAGCAGGGCCGGATACAACACTTATATGCGGAAGACTACTTTGGAGTATTCGGAGTAGGAACCCGCCTTGCAATGCCGAAGACAGTTTGCACGCTGGATACATCGTCATTGAAGCCCGGTTCACGGGCTACTGAGGGAATCCTGGACTAAGGGGTCCTCGGGCGTCCGGGCTATGTGATATGGGCCGGACTAATGGGTCGTGAAGATACGAAATCAAAGACCTTTCCTCATGTTCGGACGGGATTCTCCTTTGCGTGGATGGCAAGCTTGGCATTCGTATCATGCATCTTCCTTTCTCTGTAAACCGACTTTGTACAACCCTAGATCCCTCTGGTGACTATATAAATGAGAGGGTTTAGTTCGTAGAGGCAATCACAATCATACAGGCTAGACATCTAGGGTTTAGCCATTATGATCTCGAGGTAGATCAACTCTTGTAATCCCTATACTCATCAAAGTCAATAAAGCAGGAAGTAGGGTTTACCTCCATTAAGAGGGCCCGAACTAGGGTAAACATCGTGTCCCCTGCCTCCTGTTACCTTCGATCCTTAGACACACAGTTCGGGACCCCCTACCCGAGATCTGCCGGTTTTGACACCGATACCCACTTATGAAAAGCTTGATAGCATGTTGTTCTACCCAGCTTGGGAGGAAAAATACCCTTTAACAATTCTCCAAGCCTTTGCAAGAGAAGTGTCAGATCACACCCTCCGTTTTTAGACACCAGGGAAAGAAATAAAAATGAACAATTTTCAGATATGGGAATTGTTGGGCTTTGATAGATGGATTCAAGGAATTTGTGTACAAAGTGTGGAATGAACCATACAGAGGTAACACTTTGGAAAGGTGGCAGCTGAGGCAGAGAAACCTAAGGAAGAAAACCAAAGGATGGAGCATAAATGGGGATGTTTGGTATAGAAAATTAAAATGGATCTTATTTGTAAACTAGATGAAATTGATAAGAACGTCGATAATGTTGCACTTACTGCTACTAGTAGAAAAGAGCAAAAAGATCTTAGTGAAAACCTTAATAGATTGTTAAAACATGAGGAGGTTAAATGGATTCAAGTGTATAATGACAAAGAAATAAAAGATGGGGATGGGAATACAAGATACTACCATGCTGAGGAAATGGAACGAGAAGAAAAAACAAATTATTTCTTTAGAACAAGAGGAAGTGGTGATTGGAGGGGATGAACAGTTAATGAAATATACAACCGATTTCTATAAGAATTCATTTGGACAATTAGAGGGGTCTTGTATCTCTTTAAAAGAATAGGAGCTTGTGAAAATATGTGAAGAGGATAAAGGAAAATTGTTAGGACCTTTGTCGCTGCAAGATATTAGGGTGTTGGTATTTGGAATGGAGAAAAATAAAAATACCATGCCGAGATGGATTCCCTACTGATTTTTATCAGGAACTTTGGGAACTAGTGAAATGGGACTGAAAGGCCTTATTAATGAGTCTGGAAATGGAACTTTCGATATAGCTAGGCTGAACTATGGGATCATTACCCTTGTTCATAAGACTGCATATGATAAACAAATTCAAAAGTTTAGGCCAATTTATCTTCTCAATGTTAGTTTGAAGATCATTACCAAGGTGTTGATGAATAGGTTGACTAGATGTGTATCCCCAGCAATATATCCTACTCAGGTTGTTTTGTTTAGAGGGAGATACATAATGGAGGGGGTAGTGATTCTTCATGAAGCTCTAAAATCAATTCATCTAGAAAAACTAGAGTGCCCTGATCTTGAAAGTTGTCTTTGAGAAGGCTTATGATAAAATCAAGTGGCCTTTTTGTCATACCGATGCTTAAGCTTAAAGATTTCCTTGATAAATAGTGTGACTAGATCACGAAAACTATGAGAGGGGGACATGTAGGAGTGAGAGTGAATGATAGAACTGGGCTATATTTTAAAACTTTTAAAGGGCTGGGACAAGGGGATGTTCTATCTTCACTACTATTTGATCTTGCTGCTGATGCCCTTGCTGTCATCATGAAAAATGCCTTGGAGAATGATGTTGCGAAAGGGTTCTTGGGACATAACTTACACAAAGGTGTGAATATGTTATAATATGCTGATGATACTATTTTCCTTTTTCAAGATGATGTTTAAAGTGCAAAGAATTTGAAATTCATCATTTGTGTCTTTGAGCAGATGTTAGGCCTCAAAATTAGTTTTCATAAGAGTGAGCTCCTGCTACTTGGGAGGCTATTAATAAACAAGACACCTTCTAGGAAATTTTTACATGTCAAATGGGGGAACTACCTGTGAAATACTTAGGAATGCGTGTCTCTGGTATTAGAATAAAAAACAAACATTGGAAATGTGTGACAGATAAAATAGAAAAAAGGTGCAGCTGCTGGCAGGGAGAACTGTTAGGGCCCATTGCTGGCAGAATTACTCTAGTGCAAGCATGTTTAACTAACATCCCTTTGTTTATGGTGTCTTTTACTCTATCCATGTGAGTGTGGTGAAAAAAGTTGATTTTTATAGGGCTAGATTGGTCTGGCAAGAGGATGAAAATGAGAAAAGGTACCATTTAGTTAACTGGAAAACCTGTTGTATGCCCAAAGACTTTGGAGGCTTAGGAATTTTGAATTTGGAATTTATGAATATAGGTCTCTTGGCTAAATGATTTTGGAACATGGAAATGGAGAATGGTATGTGGCAATCTGTGTTGCTCATGAAATATGTGCTTGATGAGTGTATCTCTAGAACTAAGAACAAACCCAGTGACTCATAGTTTTGGTCTAGCCTATTGAAGGTTAAAGAGATTTTTTACAAATATGCTAAGAAAAAGTTAGGGGGTGGGAAGGGGACTAGATTCTGGGAAGATATTTGGGTAGATGATAAATCTCTTAAG
Source organism: Triticum timopheevii (assembly GCA_963921465.1). NCBI lineage: Eukaryota > Viridiplantae > Streptophyta > Magnoliopsida > Poales > Poaceae > Triticum > Triticum timopheevii. Next base: position 423,266,354 of record OY997274.1, read on the forward strand.
GATGATTATCCTAGGCTTTATAATCTTTGCTTCACAATATTACAGTGGGTGAAGCCATTCACCTAGGTTGGAGGGGTTTCACTTTTACAAGAACTCTCCATGGCGAATCTTTGGAGTTGTGGAACAATTTAAAAAACTTATGTCAGATGATAGAGACGGGGGCTAGTAAAGATTAGGTGGTTTGGACCTTGAACACTCATGGTAAAAAATTTGTGAAGTCTTTATACAATAAATTAATTACTGAGGGTTGTAACTATCCACAAAAATACATGTGTAGAGTAGAAGTCCCTACAAAATTAAAAGTCTCCTTGTGGTTGGTTAACAAAAAAAAGTATCTTAACCAAGGACTCTCTGCTTAAGAGGGGCTAGAAGGGTAGTAAGCATTGTGTTTTTCTGGGAAAGATGGAACTTTTCACCATTTATTGTTCACATGTTCTACTGCTTCTGTGATTTGGAATTTACTTAGATGTGCTTTTGACTTATAAACAATTCCCAACTGAGGATGCTTTGGGAGATGGATTAAAACCTTGTTGGGATCTCTGCCTTCTTCTGGTCGATTTGGAAATGCAGAATGGAATCATTTTTTATAACAAAAACTTCACCAATCTTATGACCCTTATTAAACTAATGTGCCACTGAATTAATGGTTGGTCTACATTGTAGACAGAGGAACAAAACAGAGAGGTGCTGGAGTTGGGAACAAAGCTACTTGAACGGGTAGCAAATGTTGTTTACAAGGATGCACAACGGTGGGGGTACAATGTAATGCGTCTGGAGGGTTGAGAAGCCCGGTGGAGCTCTGTGTTCATCATTGGCTGGGTGCACGTCATGTTTCCTGTGTCTTCAGTGGGGTCCTCTCCTTATTTTGGTGTGCTCCAGAGTCTGTAATAAGTAGACTTGGTCTGCCTTTGATAACCTGTTTGCAGCGTTTGCTACTCTTGTGCCTAGTAGGCTACTGTGTGTTAGATGTTGGTTCATGCTGGTGACATTTCTTTTGGTATGGCAGAATAAATGCGCTGGGTATGCTGCTTTTTAATTTGTCTTTGTAGTTTCATAGTTACTTTGTGAATCCTTGGTTTCTCTTAATAGAAATCGGAAGGGGAAACCCTTCTTTTATAAAAAAACATTGATCACCGTGTTTTGCTTGCTTTATTTGTTGCCATATGTTGACACGCGGTTCATTTAGTTCAACTTGGTCGCGCCATTGTGCCAACAAATGAGAAGAAGTCATTTACATTAGCATATGTTGGATGGGGTTGAACCACAATCTCACTTCCTCGTAGTTCTCAAATATCTCAACAAGAAAAAAAACAATGTTGAGTCAAACTTCCAACAATCTGTTAGGGTGAATGAACACGATGAGATAATGGACGTGGAAGCGCACCGGCGTGCAACATGGAAAGAAGTAGAATAAGGGTAATGAAGTGGGAGAAAGATAGGGCAAAGCAAAATGGTCTGTCCCAACATGAATTGTGATGGAAAAAATGGAGAGAATTAGGGGGAGATGAATGAGGAGAATCATGAGGCCTACTTGATGGAGCTTGAGAAGACGAAGAACACACACACACACACACACACACACACACACTCACACACACACGCACGCACGCAGGGGGAGAAAGTGATAATTGAAGCAAATAGAGAGACAACTGAGATAGAGTAAGTCGGGGTCACAAGGAATACCAATGAGTCGAGAATCATGTTGGCCAATGTTGGTGTCAAAACCAGCGGATCTCGGGTAGGGGTCCCGAGCTGTGGATCTTGGATCGATGGGGAACAAGGGACGAAGAACACGGTGTGTACCCAGGTTCTGGCCCTCTCTAAGAGGTAAAACCCTACGTCCTGCTTGATTGTATTTGATGTGTATAATATGCTTACAGAGTCGATCCACCTCGAGATCAGGCAAGCTAAACCTTAGGTTGAGGAGGGATTGGATGTTGCTCTAGCCCTAAAGACTAAAACCCTCTGGCTTATATAGACACCAGCAGGGTTAGGGCTACATGCGACCGGTTACAACAAAGGACAGATCATGCTAAATCTTGACTTGGAGGGCACAACCACGGCTCCGAACATCTCCTGTCTGGTCATGGGTCCACGCCCTAGTTCGACTCCATAGGAGCCCATCAGTCTGACCCATAAGCAATGGGTCGGTGGCCTGAGGACCCCTTAATCCAGGACTCCCTCAGTAGCCCCCAAACTAGCCTCCAATGCCGGGGATTACCATCTTGCGTCCTTCAAATCTTCGGCTTGCGAGGTGAGTTCTTCACCCTTACTTGTATTGTTCAGAGCAGTGTTCCTTTGTTGAATACTATCCGGAATCTGGATTAACATGATCCGTATCAATACCGCATTCGTGCTAGGCCGGTTTTGACAATCCGGAATTTGAGGACATCACCCAAACATGGTGGGGCCATCGGAGTTAATGCTTTCCTCGGGGCGAGGGAAAACTTTGACTGGCGTGCGCCTTTTTAGAAGGCGAACGGCCTAATGCCCCTATTTGTACAGCCGTCCTTCAACTTTAGGATGAAACACCTTGTTGTAGATCCAAAAGTGTGGGGGACGACTGACCCGTCCCCCCTAGAAGCCAACGACTGGGAAATTTTAGGCACCATGGCCGACGCCCCAGGATCTTCTTCATGACCTCATGGTCCCCTTCCAGGCGACTAGGCAAGTTGCTCCATGTCAAGCCTTCAGCTGTGTAATCTATAGGCGCAATATATCTCCCTGCAGCGGATCTTGTCTCCATCCGCGCCGGATTGATCTCCGTGGATGGCCAAGTGTTCGCTGAGAACTTCCCTACCCCAAGCAAGGAAGAGAGGGTATGCTTCGTGCCTTTCCTGCTACAAGGCCTAGGCTTTCCTATTCACTCCTTCTTGCAGTGTTTATTAGAATTCTATGGGATCCAGCTTCACAACCTCACCCCGGGGTCCATACTTCATATTTCTGGGTTTGTGGCCCTATGCGAGATATTCCTAAGCAGCGAAGCCCACTTTGATTTGTGGAGAAAATACTTCTGCCTCGTCCCTTGTATCCTAAAGGCTCAATATTTGAAGTAGGCGGAGCAGAGGTATGGAGCATAGTCGGGACAGGGTATCCCATCGGGAAGCCACAGAAAGATTCCAAGGAATGGACCTCAGAGTGGTTTTATATTGAATATGTTCCCCTCTCCAACCCAGTCTGAAGGGGGTTGCCCGAATATTCAAGGGCCCCGTTAAAGAAGCGGTTCAACTGGTGATCCAAGAGCTCCTCCCAAATAGATAGCGTGGATGTGCACCTTTTGGCCAACAAAATTTGGCTACTGGCCCATAGTAAACTAACCATGATAGAAGTGATGGTCGTCACCATAGCCTGGTGCGTACAACCCCGCCAGCAGAGGGGGCATCCTCTGTAGTGCTACAACAAGACCAGCGACGCAACCCTCTACAAGTGACAAGAGCCGGACAACCAGGCAGCTATGGCCAAAATACTAGCTGACCTCTTTAAAGGATAGGAGGAAGACTTTGCTCAATTAAGTATCCGGGAGGGTTGCTCCAGCTACAATTCGGTAGACTAGGTAAGCCTCAATCCTTTGTTTTTAGTTCGGGGATTACGCCCAGACACTTATTGGACGTACCTTTTTCTCAAATAGGATTGGAGGCGTCAGAACAAGTCCATCCACTACCTCACCCCTCAACCGGATAATTATTCCCGTGATGACGACCCGGGGTATCATGACGATCCGGAGATGTTGATTAATTTTGAAGATAGGGTCTTTTACCAGGAAAGCCTTGACGGCACCAAAGTTCCCTTAATGGCCGACCACCCTGGGGCTCTTCCTTCCTCCACTTTAAGTGAAAGGGAGACCTTTTCCCAAACAGGGCGCTCATCTCGCCCCATCCCGAATGTGCTGACTTCTACTCCCAAGGGTCGCCGCACTGCGCGCCGAACAACCACAGGAGGAGCGCGGACTATGCCGACCTCGGCCTATAATGGGGGATCCAAGCGGAAGGCCTCCACTGGAGCCGAAGCAACCGCTCCCTTGGCTCATAGGTAATATGTTCAAAACCATGAAAAGAGTCCCCTTTAATGTTTTTCTTCTGACATTCTTGGCTTTACAGAAGAAGAGTAGCACGAAGCCAATCCGAAGACTCCCCGGGCGCCAAGGTGTAGTTCCAATCTTGAGGCTTCGGCGCAGGCTAGGGACCCTGCAAAACACACAGCTGCTGACACACCTCCGGAGGATCCTAACGATATTTCGGTTACCAACTCCAAAGTCAAGAGTGTGATAAATCATCGCCACTGGAGAGAATCCTTGCGCCATGTTGCCTTTACTGACCAGGAGTTCAATGCATTTAATTTAGTGGATGCATACATTGCGGCGGCCCGAGCAAGGCTCGAAGGGATCACCAATCTTCTATCTTCCAATATGCAGGTGCGAGATAAATTCTTTAGGAACAAATCGCAGATACTGACCTCGTAGCCCCCGAGCCTTAATTCGGGCGGGACGACCGAGTTAAGGATTTGTAACCATGTGTTAGTTTGGAAGCCATGAGGGAATAGAATAACAAGTTGTCCGAAGACCTTAGGCTGAGCCAAACACAGTTGGCCAGTACTAGGGCCAAACTGTAAGCAGCTAAGAAAGCCACCAATGGGACTCATAGTAAGCAGGAAAGTTTTAGAATGCTTTAAAACTGTATAGTGTTTCTTGATTATAACACCATACTCTCCCTGTAGCTGCCGAATCCTTGGGCCGATTGCAGAAAGAACTGGAGGCGGCCAGAGAATTCCAGTGGTGCATGGAGTCGCTACATGAGGCTGGTAAACAAGTGCTGACATGAAGTCATGAGGAGAAGAGGAAGCTCAAGGCAGAAAATTGGCAGAAATCCAAAGAAATTAAGGGATTAAAGTCTTAGCTTGTGAAATCCCAAGAGAAGAACCAGAAGCTCAAAGGCGGCATATTCAGTGAGTGACGAGTTCAATCCTACGTGTCTGTGGATGATCAGAATGTTTTGACAAAAGCATACATGTTTGCTAGGTCTCCTGACAGGACAGTCGTAAGAGGATGTCGGTGCCTTTAGTGGGAACCTTTTGAAGGAGCTGACCAAGATGTATGGGAGAGCCCGGAAGGCCATGAAAAGCATGGTTAAGGCATTATGGTCGACAAAAGTGCCGCTAGAAAGCATGGCCGAGCTATCAAGCCGTTTTAAAGGAGCGACACATTGCTTTGAATTGTGGAAGAAAACGGCCTGTCGTGAAGGAGCGCACGAAGCCCGGCCAATGGTGAAGACTCGGTTTACCAAGCTCGAACCTGAACATATGGCTCGAGTTGGACCTGTGGGGCCGGATGGGCAGGAAATACCCCTAGTTTAGTATACGACCAGGTAATGCCTGCTGCTCGGTACTCTCAGCAAGATTGTGCTTTGGACAGTTTGATAGATGACATTGACAAAGAGTAGGGTGTGTGATTCTATGTATCCATGTACTTTACATCGCGTCGTCTCGATCTGTGATAAAAACATTGCCTTAGCCGGCCATTGGCTTCCGCCTCCCCGATCAGTTATCAGGGAGTGTTCCGTATTATGTACCCTTTATAATAGGGAAACACTTCGGGTAACCAGGCAATCCGGCCATTTGGTGCGAACAGGCAAAGCATGCGCAGAGAGCTATGTTATATTACTTTTTAACATGAGAGACATCTTCCGAAGAAAATTGTTCCTCCAAGGGTTCCTTTCTTTAGGTGTAGTATGTTGACCATAATTATTAAGTCCGGATGCAAATCATATGCGAACATGGCTGCTTTTTAGGAACCAGGATCAATGAACTAGCGGCGAACGCGTGGTAATTTTCACTTCCCTTGAGGACGACCCATTATTTTCTATAAGAACGCTAGGTTTCGGCTTCACACGTCTGAGGTACGTATCCAAATGACACGGTCATAACAATCGCCGAGGTGCTCCCTTTACTCCCTAGACAAACAATTAGAAATGAGGGGTAAACACAGGAGCCAGGCAACCCAGCTTGGCAAAGGACTTAAGTCAAAGAGGTGCATATATTGGCTTAAAAGGTATGGCAAGGATATAAGTTCAAACAAGATAGACGAGCCTTGCGATGAACATATTAATTGGCTTATTTAAAAGGAGCCCCGAGGTAAAGCTGGGTGGTACATCCGAAGATGTGTACAATAGTAATTTGGTTTATCCGGACTCTAAATCGGGAGGCTAAGGCTCCAGGAGTAATAAAGAGAGGAAATAACCAAGGAAAAACATAGAGCAGTGCTGACGACGGCGAACTAGGTGTAGAAACACCGAAGCCGAGCTGCATTCCACGGGTTGGGTTCAAGGTGGTTATCCGACGGGCTACGAAGACGGTAGGCTCCTCTCGCAAGCACTTCCTCTATAATGAAGTGGCCCCTCCCATTTAGGTGAAAGCTTGTGCTTCTGCTTCTCGAGGAGGCGGAGGATGAGCTCCCCCATGTTGTATGTCTTCGCCCGGACATCCTGATTCTGGTAGCGCCGTGCTTGTTGCTGATAGAACGCGGAGCATGCCCGAGGAATATCGCGCTCTCCTTCCAGGGCATCCAGGTCGTCCTGTCGATCTAGCTCGGCATCCTTCTCTATGTACATGCATACTCTGGGTGCGTCATGGATAAGATCGCATGGGAGGACTGCCTCAACATCGTACACCATAAAAACGGGGTGTATCCAGTTGACCGATTAGGAGTCGTGTGCAGACCCATAGCACTAAGTTGAGCTCCTCTACCCAGTGGCAATCTGATTCTTCAAGTGAGCGGATTAGGCAAGGCTTTATGCCGCTCATAATGAGTCCATTTGCTTGCCCTACCTGCTCGTTCGTTTGTGGGTGATACACCGACGTGTAATCGAGATTTATGCCCATCTTAGCACACCAATCTTTAATTTCTTGGGCGGTAAAATTAGACCCATTATTAGTGATTATACTGTGGGGAACACCATAACAGTGTACGTCACTGGATATGAAGTCAATAACTGGTCCAGACTCTGCAAAGGTTACCGGCTTTGCTTTGATCCATTTAGTGAATTTGTCGACCATGACCAGTAAATACTTCTTTTTGTTGGTCCCTCCCTTTTCAGTGATCCGACCATGTCAAGCCCCCATACTGCAAAGGGCCATGTTATCGGTATAGTCTGAAGAGCCGTGGGGGGCATATGACTTTGATTTGCAAATAGCTCACACCCAATGCAATGATGGACTAAAGCGGGCGTGTCTGCGCGGGCTGTGGGCCAAAAAACCTGCTCGAAAGGCTTTACTGAACAATGCCCGAGCTGCTGCGTGGTGGCCGCCCATGCCGGCATGCATCTCAGCGAGGAGCTGCTACCCCTCCTCTTCGGAGATGCACCTCTGCAGGACCCCCATAGTGCTCTTTTTATACAGCTCACCCTCATGGACCTTGTACTCTTTAGAGTGTCGGATTATGTGTCACGCCTCTGTCTGATCATCGGGAAGTTCTTGTCGCAGGAGGTAGGCAAGCAAGGGCTCGGTCCATGGGGCGATTACAGCCATGATCTCGTGGGCCGATGGTGTTTCTTTGAGTTTGGAGCTCCTGATGATGTAGTCGTCGGGCTCGATTTTTGGGGGCACGACCTGGGCGGACTCATTGGCTGTCGTGTCGTTGTTCCCGTCCTGCCACACCACTGATGGCTTGAAGAGCCTTTTAAGGAAGGTGTTTCTAGGGACTCGGTCGTGCTTGGCGCCCATGCAGGCGAGGACATTTGCAGCTTGGTTACTGTCTCTAGAGACATGGTGGAATTCTAGACCCTCGAATCGGGCCGACATCCTGAGGACGACATTTCTATATGCCGCCATTTTCGGGTCTTTGGCTTCAAATTCGCCATTGACCTGGGAGATGGCGAGGTTTGAGTCTCCCCGCACCTCTAGACGTCGAACACCCATGGATGTTGTGATTCGAAGATCGTGCAATGGGGCCTCATATTCAGTTGCATTATTCGAATCTGTGTACATGATCTATAGAACATACAGGATATTGTCGCCTGTAGGGGATATGAGGATGACCCCGGCCCCCAATCCGGCTAGCATTTTAGAGTCGTCGAAGTACATTGTCCAATGTGCATATGTACTATATTCCCTAGGGAGTTCGGCCTCTGTCCATTCGGATAGAAAATCGGCCAGCACCTGAGATTTAGTAGCTCGGTGTGGTTTGTATATGATCTCGAAGGGGAGGAGCTCTATGGCCCATTTGGCGATGGAGCCTGTGGCATCCCTATTATTTATTATACCATTAAGGGGTACCTCGGATACCACTATCACCGAACACTCTTGAAAGTAGTGTTGCAGTTTTTGGGATGCCATGAAGACCGTATAGGCTATCTTTTGGTAGTGTGGGTATCGGGACTTGCACGGTGTAAGAACCTCTGACACATAGTAGACTAGTTTTTGGACCTGGAATTTGTGGCCCTCTGATTCCTATTCTACGTCGAGCACCGCACTCACCACTTGATTGGTGGCCGAGATATACAACAGCATAGGCTCGCCGGTAACTGGTGCAGCCAGGATAGGGTTGCTTGCTAGGAGTGTTTTGATTTCCTGTAGTGCCGCAGTTGCTTCGTCGGCCCAATCAAAGTGTTTTGCTTTTTTAGGAAGCCTATGCAGTGGTAGTGCCTTCTGCCGAGGCGGGAGATGAAACGGCTTAAAGCTGCTATGCAGCCTATCAGCTTCTGGACGTGTTTGAGCTCGGTCAGTATTGGGATAGGGCCCTGATTTTAGCTGGATTGGCCTCAATCCCTCTATGGGAGATGGTAAATCCGAGCAGTTTCCCGGCGGGAACCCCAAAGACGCATTTGTCCGGGTTGAGTCGTATATCGTAAGTTCATAAGTTTTCAAAGGTCAGACGGAGGTCATCTACGAGTTGATTGACATTTTTGGTTTTAATGACCACATCGTCTACGTATGCCTCGACTGTTTTGCCGATTTGGTTTTCCAGGCATGTTTGAATCATGCATTGGTACGTGGCTCCCGTGTTCTTTAACCCGAAAGGCACTATGTTAAAATAGAAGGGTCCATAGGGGGTGATGAACGCGGTTGCAGCTGAAGGAAATATGCCCTAGAGGCAACAATAAAGTTGTTATTTATATTTCCTTATATCATGATAAATGTTTATAATTCATGCTAGAATTGTATTAACCGGAATTTTAGTACATGTGTGAATACATAGACAAAACAAAGTGTCCCTAGTATGCCTCTACTTTACAAGCTCGTTAATCATAGATGGTTATGTTTCCTGACCATAGACATGTGTTGTCATTTGATGAACAGGATCACATCATTAGTGAATGATGTGATGGACAAGACCCATCCATTAGATTAGCATAATGATTGTTAAGTTTTATTATTACTTCTCTCTTCATGACTTATACATGTTCCTCTAACTATGAGATTATGCAACTCCCGAATACCGGAGGAACACCTTGTGTGCTCTCAAACGTCACAACATAACTGGGTGATTATAAAGATGCTCTACAGGTGTCTCCAAAGGTGTTTATTGAGTTGGCATAGATTGAGATTAGGATTTGTCACTCCATGTATCGAAGAGGTATCTCTGGGCCCTCTCGGTAATGCTCATCACTATAAGCCTTGCAAGCAATGTGACTAATGAGTTAGTTGCAGAATGACGCATTACGGAACGAGTAAAGAGACTTGCCGGTAACGAGATTGAACTAGGTATGATCATACCGACGATCGAATCTCGGGCAAGTAACATACCGATGACAAAGGGAACAATGTATGTTGTTGTGCGGTTTGACCGATAAAGATCTTCATAGAATATGCAGGAGCCAATATGAGCATCCAGGTTCCGATATTGGTTATTGATCGGAGATGTGTCTCCATCATGTCTACATAGTTCTCGAACCCATAGGGTCCGCACGCTTAACATTCGATGACGATTTGTATTATGAGTTATGTGTTTTTGATGACCAAAGTTTGTTCGGAGTCCCGGATGAGATCACGGACATGACGAGGAGTCTTGAAATGGTCGAGAGGTAAAGATTGATATATTGGAAGGTTATGTTGAGACACTGGAAAGGTTCAGACATTTTCGAAGTACCGAGGTGTTACCGGAACCCCCCCCTAGGGGGGATGTGTTGGGCCAACATGGGCTTAAGGGAGAGAGAGGGAAGCCCGCAGGGGGTGGCCGCGTGCCCCCCTCCTAGGGAGTCCAAATAGGACAAGGAGGAGGGGGCAATGCCCCCTTTCCCTTTCCCTCTCCCTCTCCTTCCTATTCCCTCCGGTGGAAAAAGGTAAAGGGGGTGCCCCTGCTGGCCGCCGGCCATCGGATGTTGGGTTCCAGCAGACCCTTAAGGTTCGAACTCTGAGGTGCGCATGGAGATCTCTCCCCATCCGACCTACGTCCGATCGTCTCGTGAGATCTAGGCTAAAAACGATGAACATCACGAGGGACACGAGATTTATACTGGTTCGGGCCACCGTTGTGGTGTAATACCCTACTCCAGTGTGTGGTATGGTGGATTTCCTCAGGGGCTGATGATGAACAGTACAAGGAAAAAACAGCCTCGCGAGAGGTGTTCTTGAGCTGGTGCGATGAACTACTTGGGTGAGTTCGATCGCGTCTCTCTCTCTAATGAGCTCTCTCTCTCTCTCTCTCTAATGAGCTCTCCCTCCCTCTCTCTCTAATGAGCTCTCCTTCTGTCCGTCCCTCTGTGGTGGCTATCCCTACTTATAGAGGCCCTGGTCCTCTTCCCAAATGTTGAGCGGGAAGGGCGCCAACAACAGCCATTTTGAAGGGAACATCTAGTACAAGTTATCCTGACTAAAGTTGGTCTTCGGCTGCCAAAGGCACTGGTGATGACACCGTCTTGGGCTCCACGGTAACCTCCATCCTGCCGCTCTGCTAGTCTTGGTCTCGTTGCACTGAAATGGCAACCTTTGCCCGATGCCTCGGTACTCCACGCCTGTGCTTGCCCCCTTTGCACCAAAGAGGAAACAAGGACACTGCGCAAGCCGGCGCCCGCCTGGTCTCGATCATCATGGCTTGCGACATAAGGACCTCACGAGGTACTCCGCCTCCTCGCGAGCCTTCTTGGCGAGGCCGTTCCTGATGTAGCCTTGCGTCGTCTGCCCCGCGAGGCTTGGCCCCTCGTGAGGGTCTTGAGTCTTGTGCTGCTGAACATGGGCCATACTCGGCCACCACTTGAGCCACAATGCAGGCCGCAGGTAGGAAAGTCTGCGGACCCCCATTCCCAGAACGCCGACAGTAGCCCCCGCGCCCAAGGCACGCTCGGACTTGGCTTAGCGGAGAAGCGAAGGGGCAAGTGCGGAGCGCCGCAGGCCCCATCAGCCTGCGGCCTTCGGCGCCGCATGGTGGTTGATTGGACATGGGCGTCTCCACTTCCCTACGCTGCCCCGGCAACCGCTCGACTAACAAAAGGCTGGCTCTGGGTTAGCCTTACCTCATTACTCTCGTTCTCCTTGCTCCAGATCCCCATTCTTGCTCTTCGCCTTCCTGCCTCCAAGATCTCCAGATTTGCTGCATTCTTTCTCCTCCGGCAAATGATGGCTCCCCGCAAGACTCCGGCCGGGGCTGCGTGATGAGCTCGCCAAGGAGGTTCACGACCGCCAGGTGAAGGAGGAGGAGATGAGGGCTCGGGAAGCTTCTGTCAAGGAGCGCGACGCCGAACTCTCAACCGACCGAGATCGGCTGAAGATGCTGGAGCAAGCGCTGAAGGTGGAGAAGGTCGAACTGGATGCCAAGGCTAAGGTCCTGGCCGAGGACCGCACGGCCTTCGTGCACTACGAGGAGAGGGCCCGTATAGTGCTGAAAACGCTCTATGACGGGGGCCTAGAGAAACCGCTGTCTGGGGCCAAGGAAGGCCCCGCTAAGCTAGTTCCCTTCCTCGTTGAGGCGCTTGAAGAAGTCGTGATCGGCATCGGCCCCATGGCTGAAGTCGAGGCTCGCGTCCTCTCCTCCGCAGTGCTGACGCGGATCCTCAGCCACGTCTACCTCCGCAACCCTGACGCCAACCTCGACGACCTGCTGGAGCCCGTGGACGCCAAGCGCTCCGCCGCTGCTGCTGAAGCCGTCAAGGGTCGAGCGGAGGCCTTGTTGTCGAAGTTCCGCGCCTTCAACACCGCGCCCAAGCGAGGCGCTGCTGGCCCCACAGCTCCAGGAGGCGGGGCTGCCAAGCGCGACTCTACCACGAGTGGTGGCGCGGCCCAGGGTGATCTTCTCGAGGCCTTTTTCCTGCTTTGATTTCCTGCAACATGCACCATGCCTCGTGGAGGCGTTTAAATTTGTGTCTGGTATCGTGAGAACAATTTATGGACTGTAAAATTTGCTTCTGGATTTGCTAGATTTTGCGATTTCCATCCTATTTGCTTGTGTTCTACGTCGGCAGAGCCCGGCCCCGCGCATACCTCAGCCGCCGTTAGCCCCGACCGGATCACCAGGACGGGACTAAGGAGTGAGGGGCTACGTGACCAGTTAGGCTCCTGAGTCGCGATGCTCAGGAGTCCCCCTTGACGCGCGAACAGCAAATACGGAGGGGGTGAAGGAGAGGATTTGTCGTTCTACGTCGGCAGGGCCCGGCCCCGCGCATACCTCAACCGCCGTTAGCCTTTCGGGACTAAGGAGTGAGGAGCTACATGAACAGTTAGGCTCCTGAGTCGCGATGCTCAGGAGTCCCCCTTGATGCTCAAACGGGTCTTCATACCATGGCTCCGCCCGGGGAGGGACGTGCGACGACCAGGTTCGAGGGACCTGGCTGGGTGGCGTGTGCTCGGGCGTGGCCCGGGCACAGCCCCCGTGTCCAGCCCCCTCGTGCGGCGCTCCCGAGGGGAGGCATTGCGATGAAGCCAAACACCGAGCTATGGGCTCCCTGAGGTTGACACAGCCATGGGCTGCCCTCAGTTGTTTATCACCACCGCGGAGCATAGCGCTTTCATATGTGTACGGGCATAGTCGCTCCTCGGCAGTGTCGTCAGCCAGCACGGAGCATGGTGCTTCCACTGGTGCATGGGAGGGGGCTCCCCTCCGGGAGTAGCCCCCGGGGCGTGTACAGCCCCGCCCTGATAGGTGGCCGGCACGGTAGGGCTAGGAGAGGTGTATCTGGGCACCCGTGAGCCAGCGCGGGGCCCATGGGGCCCTACCTCGAGGCGGGTTGCGCCTGGCTCTGGGCCTTTATTGGTGGTACGTTCCTGCAAGGTGGTTAGAATGCAAATGCTCTACATCCTCAGGTCCCGGCCCTCGAGCAAGCTCAGCCGCCGCTGGTATGACAGGTCGCAATGCCGTGGGTCAAGGCTAGGGGGTGAGGGCTGGAGAGCCAGTAAGAGCCCGTGAGTCGTGATGCTCAGGTGCCCCCCTTTTAACACGCGAGCGGATCGTGCGGGAGAGAGGGGGAGGGAGCTCACAACGCCCCTCCCCGCATCATTCCTTGAGCGGATCCTGCACACCAACATGGGGAAAGCAAGGCCTGCCATTATGGTTGCCAACCAGCCATTGGTTGCTCCGAGGGAGTGATTGAGGCACTGAGGGCCCGGTGAGGTAGCGCATTTGCGGGGCTGCCGCGGCTAGAGCTCGACCACTCAGATTTGTCAACGTTGCAGGGACGGACCCATGCACAAGCGCTGTGCCAGAGCGAGGAGCTCCAAAGGTAGGTGTCAATCGAGCAGGCGATTATCTCAAGCAGGTTATGTATGAAGAAGCGGCTTGGATAGATGCGGAGGAAAGCAACCGCCACTGAGTCTGGCCCGAGCGGCTTGGGGATGATGCAGCCGAGGGGCGCCCCCAACAAGGTAAAGTGAAGACAAAAGCAAAATGGATACATGCCGCGGGGACGGACCCACGTGACCTGGGAATGATGCAGCCCTGAGAGTGCTCCCAGCTGAAACGAAACTTGAAAGAAGTCACCTGATACCATTGTGGTGCAAGGGTCAAAGTAGCTGGCAGTGCGAGGTGAGGAAGCCAATCCTCACGAGCCCTCGGGGCTCTGAGCCTAGGGAGGCTCACGAGGTCCGGGCGGCTCGACGAGGTCCATCTCCCCTTCCTCCATGAGCGTGCGATGATTGGCCACCTGAGCTTCCAGAATACTTCTCATCAGGCGTTGGTGGGCTATAGCCGCGTTCGGCAGGCCGAAAGGCATGTGAACGTAGCTGTGCGGTGGACCTGCACAACGCCCTACGCGCGAAGGCCAGAAGCACTGCTGAGTTGCGACTCGATTGAGCCTTGGGTAGTTGATGCAGATGCGTAGCCCGCCATCCTCGTCTGGATGGGGAGCTATGTCGGGTAGACGGCGGTTGCCGCGCATGACTCTCGATTCCTGTAATTCCCGAGCGACCTTGGCGATGAACTCCTGAGGGTCGGACCCTCCTTGCCTTACGCCTTCCTGAGGGAAACGTGCCGTGAAGCACGCCTCCAAGTGGTGCCCAAGCGCCTCCCTCGTGATCTTGGCAAAGTCAGGGGCTCCCCAAGAGAGAGCCCCCGAGCCTTGCCCTAGGAGGGCGTCGGGCGCGCCTTCCTATGCAATGGAGGGTGGCGCCCCTTGGATGGGTGCATGTCCAGATGTGAAGCCTCTAGAGGAGCCTTCCTCCTGAGGCCTTGAACCAGGTGATGTCTTCTTCTTCTTGGGAGCTGGTTCAGGAAGATTTCCACTCTTGCTATCTGGGTCCTCGATTGACGCGGCTTGGAAGGCGCGCTTGAGGGAGCACACCGCATCCTTCTCTTCACAGGGGAATGTGATGACCCCGCCACTTCCTGGCATCTTGAGGACGTTGTAGCCATGGTGAGTCACTGCCATGAACTTATCTAGGGCTGGATACCCGAGGATGGCATTGTATGGCAGACGAATGTGGGCGACGTCGAAGTCAATGAGCTCGGTGCAGTAGTTGTTGTGCTGTCCAAAAGTGACAGGGAGGCGGACCTGCCCTATCGGTATAGTGGAACAATCAGTGATTCCTGAGAAGGGCTTGGTTGGTTGAAGCTGATCGTATGGCACTTGAAGATTGTTGAACGTCTCGACGGACAGGACATTGAGCCCTGCCCCGCCGTTGATGAGGGTCCTAGTAACTTGCACATTGCTGATGACTGGGGAGCAAAGCATCGGGAGGACACCGGCCATTGCCGCGCACTTGAGCTGACGTGATGGCGCATGCTGACCACCTGAGAGGGCGTGTGGCCTCAAGCTTGGGGAGGACTGCATTCACCTCGTGAGCAAACTGCTTGAAGATGAGCTGAGAGGCTAGGGCCTGGGCGCCGCCCAAGATGCAAGCGATTGCACGAGGCTCCTGGAAGCCCCCAGCCCCCTCGTCCTGATGATGGTCTTCATTCCTTCTTGGTGGTGGCGGCAGAGGAGGGAGTCTTGCGTTGCCTTGCGGTCGATCCTCACGAGGCTGATCTCTCCAAGCTCCCTCGCGAGGCTGGTCCTGCTAGCATTCCTCGCGAGGCCGGTCATGCCACCCCTAGCGAGGGCCACGGTCATTCATCGTCCTCCACCTCTTGCTCCGCCTCGGCCATAGCCCCGATCGTTGCGGTCGGGGCATCGACCGATACGGCCTTCTCACATGGTCCTGAGTTCTTGGCATTCGTTGGTGTTGTGGGGTGTGTAGATCGTGGTAGACGCAGTATCGGCTGCCCTTGGACGACTCTGGCCGGTCCCTGCCGCGCTTTGTGTCCAGCTCTGCTACGAGCATGGCTACCCCCTTGCTCTTCACATCCTTGGCCTTGGCTTTCTTCTCTTCTGGGTCTCTACTGGGAGCTCAAGAAGGGAGAGGCGCCCTTCCTCAGACCTTGGGCACTTGGTCGCCAGGTTGAACAGCTCCAGAGACGTACACAGGTCTTCGTGGATTGCCAGCTCCTCCTTCATCTTGACGTCGCGGACGCCATCGGAGAACGCAGAGATGATGGCCTCCTTAGTCACCCTGGGGATCTTGAGGCGAGCGTTGTTGAAGCACTGGATGTACTTTTGCAAGGTCTCTCCAGGCTGCTGCTTGATGCGGTGCAGGTCACCCACGGCCGGTTGACAGTCGCGAGTGCCCTGGAAGTTGGCAATGAAGCGAGTGCACATCTCGTCCCAGGAGGAGATCGTGCCAGGAGGCAGGTTCAGGAGCCAGGTGCGGGCGCCGTCTTTGAGCGCCATGGGAACCAGTTCGCCATGACCTTCTCGTCCCCGTTTGCGCTTTGATCCCCAACTCGTAGAGCTGCAGGAACTCTGCGCGGTCTGCAGTGTCGTCGTAGCAGGGAGGCAGGTCAGGTTTGAACTTGCCCGGCCAGGCGACACTGCGTAGATCGGTGGTGAAGGCGCGGCAGCCCGTGATGACCACCGGAGCTCTCTAATGATGTAAGGCTTGCTCATGGAGATTCCCATGTGCCGCTGCCTGGAGCAGCGTGGGGTCTTGACGTGCTGGCGCAGGGACGCGGTCGTGGTGCACTGGTGCCGGGAGCACGCGTGCACCTTCTTGGGGACGAGGGATTTCTTGGCAGCTCCTTTCTTGACGTTCTGGCGCCGGACGCGGTGGGTCTCGTCCTGGGGCCGCGCGCCTCAGGGCCAGGGCGCCTTCTTGGAGAGGAGGTGGCGGGGGCACCTCCTGATCTGCGCCTCATGCGCAGGACGGAGGGCGAGGCAGCGAGAGGGACGGTGCAGGGGAGCTCCCTACGGCGCTGACGAGCTCGGTGATGCGAGCGAGCCACTCCTCGTAGAGGTCGTCGACCGGACGGTAGTGCAGGAGATCATGCGCCAGGAGCAACGCGGCGTGCGCGTCCGTGGGGGTGCGATGGGCGTGGGACGACGAACCAGCTGGAGTCAGCGACGGGGTGGTGGTACGGCCTTCCTGCCGCACCGAAGGATGCAGCAAAGAGGCCTGCTGCTCGTTCCCTGTTGGGCCGATGGCGGTGTTGGCGGCAGGCGACAGGGAATGACGGGGACACCCACCGATGGGAGCCGTCTGGGCGACTCGGGCGGCGAGAGCAGCCCGACACTCGGCGCGAGCCCGGCGAGCGTCTCCCATGGACTCGACGGAAGATCGACACAAAACGGCGGAAGTAAGATTCCGGCGCACCCCCACCTGGCGCGCCAAATGTCGGATGTTGGGTTCCAGCATACCTTTAAGGTTCAAACTCTGGGGTGCGCACGGAGATCTCTCCCCTACCGACCTACGTCTGATTGTCTCATGAGATCTAGGCTAAAAACGATGAACATGAGGGACACAAGATTTATACTGGTTCGGGCCACCGTTGTGGTGTAATACCCTACTCCAGTGTATGGTGTGGTGGATTGCCTCAGTGGCTGATGATGAACAGTACAAGGGAAGAACAGCCTCGCGAGAGGTGTTCTTGAGCTGGTGCGATGAACTGCTTGGGTGAGTTCGATCGCCTCTCTCTCTCTAATGAGCTCTCTCTCTCTCTCTCTAATGAGATCTCCCTCCCTCTCCCTCTAATGACCTCTCCTTCTGTTCGTCCCTCTGTGGTGGCTAGCCCTACTTATAGAGGCCCTGGTCCTCTTCCCAAATATTGAGCGGGAAGGGCGCCAACAACGGCCATTTCGTAGGGGAACATCTAGTACAAGTTATCCTGACTAAAGTTGGTCTTCGGCTGCTAAAGGCACTGGTGATGACGCTGTCTTGGGCTCGACGGTGACGTCCATCCTGCCCTGCTGGTCTTGGTCTCGTTGCACTGAAATGGCAACAATTACCCGATGCCTCGGTACTCCATGCCTGTGCTTGCCCCCTTTGCAGAAAAGAGGAAACAAGGACAGTACGCAGGCCGGCGCCCGCCTGGCGCCCGCGTGGTCTTGATCGTCATTGTTGGGGATATAACTATTTGTGTAAGCTGCCCTGGAGGGGCCGGGTTACGCAAAGAAGACTCATTAGAAAGAAGCCCAAGGCCAAGCATGAAGATGGCGGTTCATATCAGGGTCTAAGGCCCACAGGCGGCTTAAGGCCCGTAGTAGTGAACCGCCATGATGGTATGACTTGTAACATAAGGTAGATTTGACTAGTCACCGAGCCGGACACTATCTATGAGCCGGACGGGACTCCGTAGGCCGCAGGGCGTCCACCCGTGTATATAAGGGGACGACTCGCTAGCGGCTTAGGGCAGAAAACAACTGATCGAGAGCCGGGCATAGCGTATCTCGCTCTCTGGTCATCAAAACATCAATCAATACCAACCCAACTAGACGTAGGCCTTACCTTCACCGTAAGGGGCCGAACTAGTATAAACCTCTCGTGTCCTTTGTCCCGATTAACCCCTTCAAGCTTCCTAGTTGCGATGGCTCCACAACTAAGTCCTTTCACTAGGACATCTGATGTGACAATTCCACGACAGCTGGCGCCCACCGTGGGGCCAGCGCACGGTGGACTTGAGTTCTTGAAGGGCAACTTCAAAGGGCTCAAGGGATATGTAGTGGGCCGGATGACCAAGAGTCGTCGCGGCAAGATCTACATCGACGACGAAGGCTGGGGCCCCGACGCCGGCTCAATTGAGTACGGGTACCGGGTCCCCTTTGGCGGAATCCACGTCTTCATCGACCGGATTGGTGAGCCGGGCCCTGAGCCGGACAACTGCACCGACCTCGTCGAGACGGCTCAGCGTGCGAGAAAGGCCCGAGTTCAACCCGTCATGAAGCGTGCCTTCGTGGGCTTCATCCACGGAGAGGAACTTTCTGAAGGATCTGAAGATGGTGGTGAGACGGCCATCCTCTTTGACGGTGATTCGTCTGCCGGTTCAACGGATTCACTGTACCAAGTGCAAGACGGCGTGCTCGGGGGCTGTTCCGATGGCACCAGTATTCCGGACCTCTATGAGCCACCAAGATGGGCAGGATTCTTCATGGCTGGGACTCAGCCCGGCCAAAATTCAATGGCTGCAACAGCAATAACATCTGGGACAGGAGCGGCCGGGGTAGGAGGCCCTGTGCGCCCGTCGGCTCAGGGGCTGATAGATCTCATGGATAAGCTTACGGCCCTGTTAACTGCCACGGTTATTCCTGCGAATAAAGATGAGCATGATGCGGAGGTGGCACGGGTGTGCGAGGAGATAGTTCGGGCTAAGGAGGCCTTGGCAGCTGAGGACACCAGGTTAGCCACAAAACGGGCGGCTTTGGATGCGCGGGCACAGCGGCTACAGTCAGAAGCCTACCAGCTCACGATGAGCCTAAACGCGTCTAACGAGGTGATGAGGAGGAGACATCAGAAAACCCAGTCCCGTTTGCCTCCGGTTTATGATCCTCGGAATCTTTCTGCTACACCCGGAGCCGGCCCAAGTAACCCGCCAGATGCAAATCAGTTTATGATAGCGGGAACAGGAGGACCGGCTCAGCCTCGGGAGATGGCACCTCCTCATGGGAGTATGGCACCGCCCCGTTACGTGCCGATACCGCCGGGTCACTTTTCCAACCCCATGGAGAACTTAATCGCAGCGTCGGCGCGCTTGGCGGCTCTCCCAGTGGACGGTGATGACCCGACATTGGTGGAGACCCGGAGGGTCAGAGAACTCCTCCAGACGGCCCTGGCTCAGCAAGAGACTTATTCTTATAGTCAGGACAGGATTCATTCAACTCCTCCACCTTGGTTAGCACCGCCTCGTCAAATCCGGAGTCCAAGTTACAGCAGGCACATGGAGTCAGAAGCTTTGTCAAGCAACGCCCAGCGCCGTAACCAGCCCGGTGGCTATAATCCGGTGCAAGACCGAATACGTCAGGAGAACGAGCGGGCAGCTCAGCTAGCCGCTCAACAGACGGCTCATCAAGATTTCCCAGAGTATCCGACGACTTCCGTTGAGACGGGAGTAGCTACTAGAACCGGCGGTGTGCCTTGCTTGGTACTGGCTCTGCATAATGTATGTTTGCCCAAAGACTTCAAGGGACCGCGAAAGGTACCGAATTACACGGCAAACTTACAGCCCGGAGCGTGGATTGAAAGTTATGAGATGTCCATGGAGCTGTTGGAGGTCAGCGACGTAGCAATGGCTAAGTAATTCACCATGATGTTAGATGGAACGGCCCGGTCTTGGTTAAAGGGTTTGCCACCTAATTCCATTGGTTCATGGGCAGAGTTAAAAGCCCGTTTCATCCAGAACTTCAAAGACACTTGTAAGCAATCTATGTCGATTGTGGACTTGACAAATTGTAAGCAGGAGGAAGGTGAATCCATGACTCATTGGGTACGCCGCGTCAAGGAGATAATACATTCATCTGATAAGATGGATGCCGGCTCTACAGTCCTCATGTTGGAGAAGAATTGCCGCTTTGAGCCACTGAGGCAGAAACTGGGGCGCCTTAAGCGTGATTGCAACGATATGGGTACACTGATGGCGGCTTTAGTCAAATACGTCGACTCTGATAGTACCAAGGATCCTGCGTCTGATGTGGAAAAGACAGGGAAGGGAAAGAAGAACGGCAATGGAAAGGGTCAGCAACATAACCCGATGAATCAGGGAGGCAATAAGCGTAAGGCGGAGGGTAACCCGGAGTTTGTAGCCAACGCCAATGCAGAGGGTAACAATCAGGGACGTAAGGGCAGACCGCCCCCTTGATCTGGCGGGTCAGGCCCATCTCTTGAGCAGCTACTCAATGAGCCTTTCCCGAGACACGACACCCGGGAACGACCCGCCACCCACTTATGGAAAGATTGCGCGATCATGAAGGCTTTCAAGAATTCCAACACGTTCGGTGACAATCCTGGGTCCGGCGGTGGTTCAGGAGCTGGCGGTTTTCATGGCCTGGGCGGCGGTTCAAATTTTGGTTTTTAGGGACATCAAGGCAACTATAATCAACAGCAGTCTGGTCAAGGAGAACAGCAGCAGCAGCAGTCGGGTTATCAAAGCCATCCGAAGCAGTTGAATAGTGGTCAGTATCACGTGTTCACCACTAGCTTATGCAAGCGTGATCAGAAGGTTCTTAAGAGGGCCGTGAATTCTGTTGAGCCGGCGGTTCCTCGTTATTTGAGGTGGTCAGAACAGCCCATTGTATGGAGCAGAGAAGATCGCCCTCCACGGGTTGATAATCCGGGTCAGTTAGCCCTGGTGGTAGCGCCTCAGGTTGGTGGATATAAATTCACTAAGGTACTCATGGACGGAGGTAGCAGCATCAATATCCTCTATTCTGAGACCTTTCGATGCATGGGGTTAACTGATAAGAATTTGAGGACATCCAACATTGTTTTTCATGGAGTGGTTCCTAGTAAGTCGGCTTACCCAGTTGGCAAGATTGAACTGGAAGTGGCCTTTGGAGATGAGTATGACTCCAGGGCTGAGAAATCGACGTTTGAAGTGGTCGAAATCAGGAGTCCATATCATGCTCTGTTTGGGTGGCCGGCTTATGCTAAGTTCATGGCACGGCCGTGTTATGTTTATTTGCAGCTCAAGATGCCGGGTCACAAGGGCACCATCACTATGCATGGGAGTCGAAAGGTAGCCTTGGAGTGTGAAGAAGGCGACACGGCTTATGCTGAGTCTACTTGTGCAGCGGAAGAGCTAAAAATTTATCAAGATAATGTTGACCTGGCGGATATGACCTCCCTGAAGAAGCCAACTACAGAGCATGACCCAGCGTTGAAGTTTAAATCGGTTGCTGAGACGAAGCTTGTTGACTTTACTCCAGGCGACTCTTCTAAGAAATTCAGCATCAGTACCAATTTGGATCCTAAATAGGAAAGCGCGCTCATCGAGTTCACCCGTGAGAACCGGGACATCTTTGCATGGAAACCTTCTGACATGCCGGGTGTACTGAGGGAACTCGCTGAGCACACTCTCAATATTGATCCGAAGTATAAGCCGGTCAGGCAGTTTCTTCGACGGTTCAACGAAGAGAGACGGAAAGCTATTGGAGAGGAAGTCGCCCGACTCTTAGCGGCCGTGTTTATTGTTGAAGTTTTTCACCCGGATTGGTTGGCTAACCCAGTGCTTGTGCTTAAGAAGAACGGCACCTGGCGGATGTGTGTGGATTACACGGACTTAAACAAGGCTTGTCCGGCTGATCCCTTTGCTCTCCCCCGTATTGATCAAATCATTGATGCTACGGCGGGTTGTGAACGTTTGAGTTTTCTGGATGCTTACTCTGGTTATCATTAGATCAAAATGGAAGTTAAGGACCAGGAGAAGACGGCTTTTATCACTCCATTTGGAGCCTTCTGTTATGTATCTATGCCGTTTGGGCTCAAGTGTGCTCAGGCGACTTATCAGCGATGTGTGCAGAACTGTCAACACGATCAAATCGGGCGCAATGTTCATGCTTACGTGGATTACATCGTGGTGAAGTCCAGAGAGAAGGAAACCTTGATATCTGACTTGAAATAGACCTTTGATAATCTCCGTGTTTATAAGATGATGCTTAACCCGGCCAAGTGTGTATTTGGTGTACCTACAGGCAAGCTCTTGGGTTTTCTGGTCTCAAACAGAGGCATTGAAGCTAACCCGGAGAAGATCAAGGCAATTACCTCTCTGGCTAAACCGGTGTGCATCAATGATGTTCAGTGACTGGCGGGTCGTGTTGCTGCTTTAAGCTGGTTCATAAGCCAGTTAGGTGAGAAGGCCCTACCACTAATCAAATGATGAAGAAAACGGACACTTTTGTCTGGAGTGCTGCGGCTGATACTGCTTTTGAAGATTTAAAGAGACAGCTGTCTGAGCCGCCGGTCCTTACGACTCCCATTGATAAGGAGTCGTTGCTGTTATATGTGGCTGCTAATTCACGAGCTGTCAGTGTTGCCATCGTGGTAGAGTGTAAGGAAGCTAGCAAGGAGCATCCGGTTCAATGGCCAATTTACTACATCAGTGAGGTGTTCATTGAGTCTAAACAAAGGTATCCACATTGGCAGAAACTTGTTTACGAAGTGTTTTGGCAAACCGGAAGTTGAAGCAGTACTTTCAAAGTCATCCTATAACTGTGGTAAGTTATGCCCCCTTGGGAGACATCATCCAGAATAGGGAGGCCACAGGACGAGTCGCCAAGTGGGCTATTGATCTTGGGTCTCATGGTTTGAAATATATGCCACGTACTGCTATTAAGTCTCAAGCCTTGGTGGATTTTATCAATGATTGGACAGAGTTGCAGGCACCTGAGGAGAAGCCGAATAACACATATTGGACTATTCACTTTGATGGGTCCAGGCAGTTAGAAGGCTCAGGGGCTGGAGTAGTTTTAACTTCCCCTCGAGGTGACAAATTTTGTTATGTGCTCCGGCTTATATTTCCTTGTACTAACAATGCAGCTGTGTACGAGGCCTTACTCCATGGTCTCCGGATGGCCAAAGAGATGAACTTGAGCCGGGTAAGGTGCTTGGGCTATTCAGATCTCGTGGCCCAACAGGTGTCAGGCAAGTGGAACTCCAAGGATCCCCTTATGGCGGCTTATCATCGTTAAGTAGATGCTGTGGCTTGGTACTTCAAAGGTTATCAAGTGGAGCACATTGATCGAAGGAAGAATGAGGCGGCTGATGCTTTAAGCCGGTTGGGATCTCAACGTAAGCCGGTACCGCCTAACACCTTCCTCGATGTTTTGCATAATCCTTCTGTCAAGGTACCTACAGAGGAAGAACTAGCAGTGCCAGACCTGGAGGCACAGCTGGTGGCAGCTCTTCACGTCATCCCGGATTGGACAGTGCCATATTTGACCTATATGACCCGGGGAGAGTTGCCCGAGGATGAGACCTTGGCAAGACAAATCGTCAGGCGGTCCACATCTATGATGATTGTTCATGGCGAGTTACATCACCGAAGTGTCACCGGGGCGTTTCAACGCTGTGTGTCGCCTGCGGAAGGCCAGGAGATACTTCGTGAGATCCATGAAGGAGATTGTGGCCATCATGCCGGGTCAAAATCTCTTGTGGCCAAGGCTTTCCGTCATATTTTCTATTGGCTGACGGCTCATGCTGATGCGGAGGATCTAGTCAGCAAATGTGATGGATGTCAAAAATTCTCACGACGAGCTCATGTGCCGGCTCAAGAGTTGAGGATGATTCCAATCACTTGGCCATTCGCAGTCTGGGGGCTTGACATGGTTGGACCTTTCAAGAGGTCTAAGGATGTAACGCCCCGGATTCGATGCCAGGTGTCCACCAGTTATTCGCCATCCTTGCCATGTCATTTTCTTGCGTGCTGCATTATATCATGTCATCATATGCATCTCATTTTGCATACGTGTTCGTCTCATGCATCCGAGCATTTTCCCCATTGTCCGTTTTGCAATCCGGCACTCCTACGTCATCCGGCGTTCCCCTTTTGTCTTCTGTTGTGAGCGGGTATTAAACTTTCTCGGCATGCCCCGAGGTTTGCCAAGCGGCCTTGGTATACCACCGGTAGACCGCCTGTCAAGTTTCGTGCCATTTGGAGGTCGTTTGATACTCCAACGGTTAACCGGGAAACCGTAAAAGCCTCTTTAGTTTGCAGCCCAACACCCCTCCAAAGTGGCCCAAAAACCCAGCAAACTCCCCTCCATGCTCTCGGTCGTTCGATCACGATTGTGTGGGCGAAAACCGCTCCTCATTTGGACTCTCCTAGCTCCCTATGCCTATATAAACGTCCTCCCCGTCCATTTACGCGGATCAAACCCTAGCAAACTCCTCCCCGCGCCGCCGGACACGTCGCCCGGCCCAATCAGGGTGTGCCACGTCAGCAGCGCCGCTGCCTCGCCCTATCGCATGTCGCCACCTCATCCGCTGCCAGGGCCCGTGCGGCCTAGATCCGGCCCGCGGGGCCCGAAGCCGCCGCCGCCGCAGCCCGCCTGAGGCCGCCGGGCAACCTCGCCGCCGCCCGCCAGCAGCCTCGGCGCGCCTCGCTCCCCGCCGCCTCCGCCGCCTTCGCCGCCCTCCACCCGCCGCCCGGCGACCACCGTCCCCGGCCGGCCCCTCGCCGGCGACTTCCGACGTCCCCGGTCGGCGACGCCCTCCGGCGTCGCCCGCGCCGCCCAGCCGCTTCCCGTGTCGTGCCGCCGCTCGGCGCCCGCCGGCGTCCCGCGAACTGCCGCCCCGCGACCTCGTCGAAGCTGCCCGCTGGCCGCCGCCCGCGCCCAGCCCCGCATCACATGCGCCGGAGCTCGGCCGGATCCAGCGAGATCCGGCCGGATCCGCCTCGGCCCACCCGTCTTCGGCCCTCCTCACCCCTCGCCAGAGCTCCTCCCCTCGCCGGAGCTCCTCCGCCCCAGATCGGGACCAGAACCACCAGGCCAACCAACCAAATGGCCGCCCCATCCCCGGATCTCTCCGTCCAGGGTCTCCTCCATCCCGTTTTCCCGCGAGGTTGAATTTTCTGTTGTCCCCGAATCTGTGATATTTTATGCCATGTTCAACGCATCATAACTTGTTGCATACTGCTCCGTTTCGTGCGTGTAACATGTCAAATTGTTCGTCTCGATGAGTACTACATTTATTTCAGTTGCATCATGTTTATTTGAGTCCATATTGATGCCTGAATCATCGTTGTAAGAGTTCTATATAATGTTATCTGCTGTCTGTTAACAGAACATGCTCATTTGTCATTTTTGCCATGTTTGATGTGTGCATCCTATGAGCATGAGCTCTACATGAGTTTTGAATTATGACATGCAATCTTTACAGGGGTGCCACCCATGTATTTTTTTGAGTTGTGTAGTGAGTGCATCAAGCTTGTTAAGTAGGGTACTTGCTGTTGCTGTTTTCCTGACAGATTCTGTTATATTTTGTTGCTATGTAAACCTGCTGCTACTAGTCATTCTATGCATAATCTGGAGATGTTCACTAAGGATGTTTTGTTATACATGTAATGCTCTATCCATTCATGCCCCTGGTAGCATTTATAGTCTTCTGTAGATTGTTGTAATCTTGCTCTCAAATTGCTAAATGATGTTGCTGTCAGCCTGTTAACATTAAGTTCAATGTTGCCATGATTGTTGCTAGTGATCCATGCACGCCATGAACTTGTTCTTGCCATGCTTAGATTTTCAAACATGTCTTCTTACTGTTGGTTGCCTTTCCATGCCATGTATTGCTCTGTCCTGAGTGGTTCAAGCTCACCAACATGATTACTTATTGTTGTTCCTGCCATGTAGAATCTCATATAATTTGCCATGTTTACATGGGTGCCATCATATTTTCTGATCCTTTTTGGCTCATGGTCAGTAAAGAACTTTTGTTATATGCAATTAGTAGATTCATGCCATGCCTTTGTTTTCCATGATAAGTTCCTGTAACATGTTGTTTGATAGCTCTAAACATTGCAACCTGATATTATTTCTGCAAAGTCTGAAACTGTTATTATTTGCAATCTTCCGATGTGTGTTTGAGCATGTTCTAGTGATTTCTGGAGATAGATCAGTGTTCATGTTTTGTTATGCTTTACCTGTACTTCATGCCCATGCCTTTTGTTATTACGTTGAGATGTTGTAGCTTGTTGTTTTGATGCTTACAATATGCCTAGTTGCTGTTTTGGACAGATTATTGCTATAACTTGTATAGTGCGTATGTGTTGCACCGTTGCTCCGTTTTGAGTGTGCTCTATATGAAACTTGCTTGATTTTGCATGTAGTTTCATATTACCTTGTTGCATCCTTGTTTTAAGGTGTTTGCTTGATGTTTGTATGCATTTTGCATCAATGCCATGTTTAACTTGATTTGCTCATATCTTCTAGGCTGTAGCTCCGAATTAAATGAACTTTATATGTAACTTGACTAGAATCTCGTGTAGATCATATTGGTGCATCTTAACTTGCTGTTTAACAACTTCAACTTAATGTTTATTCAGTTCTGGACCAATTTCGAAATTTGCATATGAGGACTTACCGGAATTGTTATATGTTGTTCCCGGCCTCATTTAAACTTGCTTTGATGTGTTCCTCTTGTTTGCATCGTCTCTGGCCATGAGTAGCTTCATGTAGCTTTGGCATGCATCATGTCTTGTCTATATGTGGTGTGTTTACCATGTTGTGTGCTTCTTCTCGATAGTTCTCGTTTCGTTGCGATCGTGAGGATGCGGTCGTCTACGTGTGGTTCGTCTTCGTGGCTTCATCTTCTTCATGGACTCGTTCTTCTTCCTTGCGGGATTTCAGGCAAGATGACCGCTACCCTGGATCTCACTACTATCATTGCTATGCTAGTTGCTTTGTTCTATCACTTTGCTGCGCTACCTATCATTTGCTCTTCAAGCCTCCCAAATTGCCATGAACCTCTAACCTTGACACCCTTCCTAGCAAACCATTGCTTGGCTATGTTACCGCTTTGCTCAGCCCCTCTTATAGCGTTGTTAGTTGCAGGTGAAGTTGAAGATTGCTCCATGGTGGACAGGATTCTGTTGGGATATCACAATATCTCTTATTTAATTAATGCATTTATATATTTGGTAAAGGGTGGAAGGCTCGGCCTTATGCCTGGTGTTTTGTTCCACTCTTGCCGCCCTAGTTTCCGTCATACCGGTGTTATGTTCCTGGATTTTGCGTTCCTAACGCGGTCGGGTGATTTATGGGACCCCCTTGACAATTCGCTTTGAATAAAACTCCTCCAGCAAGGCCCAACCTTGCTTTTACCATTTGCCTCACCACCACCTACCTTTCCCTTGGGAGTAATTAACCCAAGGGTCATCTTTATTTTAGCCCCCCCCCCCGGGCCAATGCTTGTCTAAGTGTTGGTCCGAACCGAGTAGACTGCGGGGCCCCTCAGGGAGTCCTGGACTAGGGGGTGTTCGGACAGTCGGACTATCAATGTCCGCCGGACTCCAAGACTATGAAGATACAAGATTGAAGACTCCGGCTCGTGTCCGGAAGGTACTTTACTTGGCGTGGAAGGCAAGCTTGGCGATACGGATACATAGATCTCCTACTATTGTAACCGACTCTGTGTAACCCTAGCCCTCTCCGGTATCTATACAAACTGGAGGGCTGTAGTCCGTAGGACAACATACACAACATACAATCATACCATAGGCTAGCTTCTAGGGTTTAGCCTCCTTGATCTCGTGGTAGATCTACTCTTGTACTACCCATATCATCAATATTAATCAAGTAGGACGTAGGGTTTTACCTCCATCGAGAGGGCCCGAACCTGGGTAAAAACATCGTGTCCCTCGTCTCCTGTTACCATCCGCCTAGACACACAGTTCGGGACCCCCTACCCGAGATCCGCCGGTTTTGACACCGACATTGGTGCTTTCATTGAGAGTTCCTCTGTGTCGTCACCGATAGGCTTGATGGCATCTTCAACCTGCAACACTGCCCAGGGTGAGATTTTCTCCCCGGACAGGTCTTCGTATTCGGCGGCTTCGCACTGCGGGCCAATTCACTTGGCCATCTGGAGCAGATCGAAAGCTACGCCCCTGGCCGTCAGGTTAGATTTGGAAGCTTAAACTTCACGGCCGATGTCCGAGGAGACTTGATCCTCGACGGACTCGAGCCACAGCCAAGCGCGCCGCACTGTAACGATGGGCATGATCTAGCTCTGCCGCCGAACAGTGCTTTGGTGGCCGCACACGAATCCGCTCCGGCCATTAGCCCGGAGCCGATCGCCCAGATCGATAGACGCCGCCCCGGGGGCTTCAACATCCACGGCGATGGAGCCGAACGCTAATCTTGTCCGCTGCGAAACTCGTGATTCCGAGGCGCCGGACTCCTCGCCGGGCTCCGAACCTCCCGCACCCCTACCAATCGATCCAGATTGGGCGCCGGTTATGGAATTCACCGCCGCGGACATCTTTCAATGCTCGCCTTTCGGCGATATCTTAAATTCACTAAAGCATCTCTCGTTATCAGGAGAGTCCTGGCCGGATTATGTCCAGGATGGTTGGGATGCGGACGACGAAGAAATTCAGAGCCCACCCACCACCCACTTTGTAGCCACTGTCGATGATCTAACCGACATGCTAGACTACGACTCCGAAGACATCGACGCTATGGACGACGATGCCGGAGACGAACAGGAACCAGCACCCACAGGGCACTGGAAGGCCACCTCGTCATATGATGTATACATGGTGGATACCCCAAAAGATGGGGACGGCGAAGCAACAGCGGAGGCAGATTCCTTAAAGAAACAGCCCAAGCGCCGGCGTCAGCGGCGCCGCTCTAAATCTTGCCACAGCAAAAACGGAGATTCCGGCATAGGAGATAATAATACTCCAGAGAGTGCCGAAGACAATCCCCTCCCACAAGACTCAGCGCAGGAGGATGCAGAAGCAAGCCCTCATGAGGGGGCGGCAGACGAAGAGGTCGAGGATCATAATTATATGCCTCCCTCCGAAGACGAAGCAAGCCTCAACGATGACGAATTCGTCGTACCCGAGGATCCCGTTGAACAAGAGCGCTTCAAGCGCAGGCTTATCACCACAGCAAACAGCCTAAAGAAAAAGCAGCAACAGCTTCAAGCCGATCAGGACCTGCTAGCCGATCGATGGACCGAGGTCCTCGCGGCCGAAGAGTATAAACTCGAACGTCCCTCCAAAAGTTACCCAAAACGCAAGATGCTCCCCCGATTAGAGGAGGAAGCATACATACATCCATCACCAGCGCACGATATGGCTGACCGACCACCCCATGGTCGTGACAGAGAGGCATCCAGGCCCCCAGCCAAGACCATACCCCGGCATCGCTCCAAAAGTACGAAGCCAAGAGGGAACGCGCCGGACTTGCGAGACATATTGAAGGACAAAGCAAGGCAATCCCGATCCATCTATGGATCACGTGGGCGCCCTACGACCTATGACGAATACCGTCGTGCCGGATACAATGACCCCGGCCGGGCCGAACACAGCAGACAGCGCTCTCTCGAGCTGCGTCGCGATATTGCTCAATACAGGGGCGCCGCACACCCGTTATGCTTCACTGACGAAGTAATGGATCATCAGATCCCCGAAGGGTTTAAACCCGTAAACATTGAATCTTACGATGGCACAACAGACCCCGCGGTGTGGATCGAAGACTATCTTCTCCACATCCATATGGCCCGCAGCGATGATCTCCATGCCATAAAGTACCTCCCACTCAAGCTTAGAGGACCAGCTCGGCATTGGCTTAACAGCTTGCCCGCAGAGTCAATTGGGTGTTGGAAGGACCTGGAGGTCGCATTCCTGGATAACTTCCAAGGCACGTATGTGCGACCACCAGACGCCGATGACCTAAGCCACATCATTCAGCAGCCAGACGAATCGGCCAGACAATTCTGGACATGGTTCTTGACGAAGAAAAATCAAATCGTCGATTGTCCGGACGCAGAGGCCCTTGCAGCCTTCAAACATAACATCCGGGACGAATGGCTAGCCCGGCACCTGGGGCAGGAAAAGCCAAAATCCATGGCAGCCCTCACATCTTTAATGACCCGCTTTTGTGCGGGAGAGGACAGCTGGCTAGCCCGCAGCAACAATCTCCGTAAAAATTCTGGCAGTCCGGATACTAAGGACAACAACGGCAGGTCACGTCGAAACAAAAACAAGCGCTGAATTAACGGCGACGATAAGGAGGATACGGCAGTCAATGCCGGATTCCGAGGCTCAAAACCCGGTCAACGGAAGAAGCCATTTAAAAGAACCATTCCGGGTCCGTCCAATTTGGACCGAATACTCGACCGCTCATGCCAGATACATGGCACGCCTGAAAAGCCAGCTAACCACACCAATAGAGATTGCTGGGTATTCAAGCAGGCCGGCAAGTTAATTGCCGAAAACAATGACAAGGGGCTAAATAGCGACGACGAGGAAGAGACCCGGCCGCCAAACAACAAAGGACAGAAGGGTTTTCCCCCACAAGTACGGACGGTGAATATGATATACGCGACCCATATACCCAAGAGGGAGAGGAAACGCGCACTAAGGGACGTCTATGCGATGGAGCCAGTCGCCCCAAAGTTCAACCCATGGTCCTCTTGTCCGATCACTTTCGATCGAAGAGACCATCCGACCAGCATACGCCATGGCAGATTCGCCGCATTGGTCTTAGACCCAATCGTCGATGGGTTTCACCTCACGAGAGTCCTGATGGATGGCGGCAGTAGCCTGAACCTGCTTTATCAGGATACAGTGCGCAAAATGGGCATAGACCCATCAAGGATTAAACCTACAAAGACAACCTTTAAAGGTGTCATACCAGGAGTGGAAGCCAACTGTACAGGCTCAGTCACACTGGAAGTGGTCTTCAGATCCCCGGATAATTTCCGAAGCGAGGAGTTAGTCTTCGACATAGTCCCGTTTCGCAGCGGCTATCACGCCCTGCTCGGACGAACCGCGTTTGCCAAATTCAACGCGGTGCCGCACTATGCATACCTAAAGCTCAAGATGCCAGGCCCTTGTGGAGTCATCACGGTCAATGGGAATACGGAACACTCCCTCCGAACGGAGGAACATACAGCAGCTCTCGCGGCAGAAGTACAGAGCAGCCTTCTAAGGCAATTCTCGAGTCCGGCCATTAAAAGGCCGGATACAGCAAAGCGCGCCCAGAGCAATATCAACCAAGACCACCTGGCGCGATCAGAGCACGCGTAGCAATGCGGCCCCAACCCTCGCCCGCGTATGATCGCAAGAACAACACTCCGCGTACATCATTACGCTTTGGAGATACCATGGGCACAGGGGAGGGGGCACGATCACAACGGTCCCAGAGTGCGGTTCGACCACACCAGGGGCTCGCACATGTGCTCCTCTCTTTTTTATTATTATTTTTCTTTTTTGTACACAGGACTCTGTTAACCAGAAGCCTGTCCGGCGATGAACCTGCCGAACTCATGATGCAACAGTCAGGGACTAAAGAAGGCCGCGTCGAACACTCAGGTGGTCTCAATTACGAGCATTAAATTCAATTATATACACCAAATTCGCAGCTCATCCCTGGAGGGGGACATGTTCATTTAGTCCAAATCCCTTGCTTACCGCACTATTTGTATCAGTCCGCTCTACTTACAGACTTTTCTTTCATTAATAATGCTCCGAGCCTATTTTTGCATTCTTTGCATACGCATGATGTGCCATCCGCACTCATTATTCCTGGGGGCTTCTTCTACAGAAGCTCAGTTATACGGGTTTTATACCCAGCACATGTGTCAAGCTTCCACATGTACCTTTTATTCGCCATTATATGCATCGATATGACTTAAGTTCTGGCCAAGCTGGGTTGCCTGGCTCCTGTGCTTACCCCTACGTTCCCGATTGTTTGGCTAGGAGGTAAAGGGAGCACCTCTGCGATTGTTACTGCCGGGTCAGCCGGATGTGTACCTCAGACTGGGTGAAGCCGAAAGCTAGCGTTCTTAAGGGAATATTCGGTCGGTGACTTAAAAGATGACTTTTCTACCTATTTATCTATTTGCCCCCAGATGTTTTACTGCTTTCTTTGCAGACCGGACATGCACATTAGGGCATGCCTCCCGGGGAAAGGAACCCTTAACGGAACTATTCTCCCTGGAAGATGTTTCTTACTAACCATGTAATATAACATAATCAGCTGGGCACTTGTCTGATAAAGCACTAATGACCCCTACGCCTGGTCTCCATGCATACCACGGTTGTTTCTTAACCAAAAAGGTATTCGGACACACTCCAGACTCTAGGGTCTCGAGGTCGAAGCGAAAAGGTCGGCAAAGACAAACGATCTACAATCCGGCTAGAAGGCATTTCTCGCAATTGCATCACATTTTATATATATATGCTCATTATATGACATCTGGCACCCGTATATTTTGGTACGGCATAATACACCAGGGGCTTATGTTCCCCACTCTATGGTGTGATAAAGTCCGAACACTTTCACAAGTGCGGCACCCCAAACTTATAGCATTATATGAATCGGCTCCGAATCATGTCTTGGGTCAATAGTTGGGTTTGCCCGGCTCCCATGTTTGGCACCTTACGTTTCCGTTCTATCGGCTAAGGTAGCACTGGGAGAACCACTGCGATTGCGCCCCGGTTGAGCCGGGTTAACGCCTCAGTGGAGAAAGCTAAAACTGACCGGCATGATAAGGGGAGAGACTGGTCGCTGTTCGAGAGGTTTTTTCGGGTCCTTAAAGACTCACGCCGCTTCGAGCGAAGTTCCGGATTATGTCCGATGAAGGCGTGGATAGCGCCCCGGATTCGGTCTTCCGAATACCAGGGGCTTCGCCGAAATTTAAAATTATAGAATTCTATGGCTAAGTGAGAGTGTTCAAGCATTATAAGTCCGGTCGCCTTGTTCATCGTGTTGAGCGCCTCCCTAGATGGACCCAAATATGGGAACAAGAGTGCTCAAGTTTATCACCGAACACCCCAGCACTTGTGGCTTGGGGGATGAAGCCAACGACTTGCCATCTCTCAGATTTTATAAACGGCCACACAGAAGGTAATATTTTAAATTAAACAAGCGTTGCTCATGGCGCATATGAATGAACTTTTCAGCGCACAGGATAAATACACAGCGAGTTCACTCAAAGATTACATTTTGGGAGCACTCATCTGCAATATTGCAGGCTCCCTTCAGGACAATATTATAATACTTCTCCGGCGTACGATACTCCTTGCCCGGTGGCGATGGGTCCGTGAGAAGCTTCTCCGCATCCAATTTGCCCCATTGCACCTTTATGCGGGCAAGGGCCCGATGAGCACCTTCGATACAGGCGGAGCGCTTGACTACATCCAGCCTAGGGCATGCATCCACCAGCCGCCGCACGAGGCCAAAGTAGCTACCAGGCATGGCCTGTCCAGGCCACAGCCGGACTATGAGGCCCTTCATGGCCTCCTCAGCTACTTTGTGGAGTTCGACCAGCTGCTTCAGCTGGTCGCTTGGGGGCACCGGATGGCCGGCCTCAGTATACTGAGACCAGAAGACCTTCTCCGTCGAGCTCCCCTCCTCGCCACGATAGAATGCGGCGGCATCAGCCGCACTACGCGGCAGATCTGCAAATGCCCCTGGAGAGCTCCGAATTCGGGTAAGTGTCAGGTAGTTCACATTAACATGCCTGCTTTGCATGAAAAACGCCTTACCCGCTGCTATCTTCTTTATGTCCTCAACCTCCTGAAGGGCCTTATGGGCCTCGGCCTTGGCGGACTTGGCACTTTCGAGAGCCGAGGCAAGCTCGGACTCTCGAGTCTTGGAGTCACGCTCCAAACTCTCATGTTTTTCCATGAGAACATGGAGCTCTTGCCGAACTTCCGCCACCCGCGCCTCTTGCTTTTCTCGCTCAGCCCATTCCGTGGCCGCATTGCGTTCGGCCGCAGACACAGCATCCTTCAGGGTTGCCACCTCGTTAGTGGCCCCTGCAATGCACATATTATCCTTGTTAATTTTATTTGCAACCAAAATCCTTTTCTGTAAGGTACTTATTCAAAGAGGTGTTACTCACTTTCTTTTTCCTCGAGCTGCTTCTTTGCATGGCCGAGCTCTTGCTCGGACCGCTCGAGATCCTTTTTAAGCACGTCAACCTCCGCCATTAGTGCGGCAGAGGTCAGCAGTGCAGCCTGCAAACCCATATTGACATATTTTAGGCAACCCTGCGTATATCTTATTATAGATCCTTAGTCCGGCTTTTCTTTCCGAACACCGAACCAAGCATCAGAGGCTACTGTCTATGCGGTATTACATTACATAATTTTAACTTCTTACCTCAAAGCCTGTTAAAAGGCTGCTGCAGGCTTCGGTCAGCCCGCTTTTCGCGAGCTGAACCTTCTCAATCACCGCACTCATGATAGTGCGGTGTTCTTCCTCGATGGAAGCGCCTCCAGCAGGTTATCCGGCGCCTCCGGTTGGACGGAGGCCGCCGGCGTCACGGTCCTGCCCTTCTTCCGAAGGGGCCGCTTGCCGGACTCTGGAACCACTGCGGGTTCCGATGTAGAGTCCGGCACGAAGTCCGGGGGGCTGCCTGACGGCGCCTCCGGAGCCTCCTCCTGATGGGTCCCTCTCTGGGATCCCACCTCGACGTCCTCATTGGCACGTGGGGTGGAGGCAGTCGGGATGGAATTCACATCCGACGAGGCCAATGACCCGCTCGATGAGTCGGGGAGATCATTGTTGGCCGGACTACGGACAGAATGCGGCGTTAGAAGGATACTACGCGACATAAAAGAAATTACACATCAAGGATCAGGATACTTACGATCTTGCCGGACACCTTGGCCCTTGGAGGCCGCTCATCCTCACCAACGCTGATACTGGCGGAACTGTCCGGGGGGATAGTTCTCCCCCTCTTGGACCCTTCGCCCCCCCCCCCCCGATGGGGGAAGCCTTCCTTTTCTTCTCTCCCTCCTCCGGGAGAGAGTACTCCTCCTCCTCGTCTTCGGGAGAGGAGTCCTCATCGTCGTCAGACGCCTGATTGCGGGAACTCTTTCAAGTCCCCACGGCCACCTTCTTGGCCTTCTTCTCCGGCACCACGTGCGGTGCCGGAACCAGCAGCCTTGTTAAACAGGCGTTCGCTGGGTCTTCTGGCATGGGAGCCGGGCTGATGAGCAGCTTGGCCTTCTCCATCCATTCCTGTCAAAGGAAGAGGCAGAATGAAACCTCACTAGAGTCAATCTAATTATCACAAGTGTCCCGTAATGGGGTTGAATCACTTACCTCGTCAGTTGGATTCTGCGAGCTGAATCCGCGGTCTTTGGTCGCGGACGTAGGGGCTTCGGCGCCCTTGAACAGCACCCTCCAGGCGCCTTCGTATGTTGTATCGAAGAGCCCGTTTAGCGCCTGGTGCTGTTACGGATTGAACTCCCACAAATTAAATGCCCGTTCTTGGCATGGGAGGATCCGCCGGATGAGCATGACTTGGACCACATCGACGAGCCTGAGCTTATTGCTCACCATCTTCTTGATACACGCTCGGAGTCCCGTCACCTCCATCGGATTCCCCCACTGCAAGCCCTTCTCTTTCCAGGAGGTAAGCTGCGTGGGGATGCCTGATCTAAACTCAGGGGCCGCCGCCCATGTGGATTTGCGCGGCTCGGTGATGTAGAACCACCCCGATTGCCACCCCTTGACGGAGTCCACGAAGGTCCCTTCTAGCCAAGGGACGTTGGGCAATTTTCCCAACATAGCGCCTCCGCATTCCGCTTGTGTACCCTTCACAACCTTCGGCTTGACGTTAAAGGTCTTGAGCCACAGGCCGAAGTGGGGCCGGATGCAGAGAAAGGCCTCGCACACGACGATAAACGCCGAGATGTTGAGGATAAAGTTCGGCGCCAGATCGTGGAAATCCAGGCCGTAGTAAAACATGAGCCCCCAGACAAATGGATGGAGCGGAAAGCCCAGTCCGCAGAGGAAGTGGGGAAGGAAGACGACCCTCTCATGAGGCCCGAGGGTAGGGATGAGCTGCCCCTCGTCGGGCAGCCGATGCGCGATATCGCCGGAAAGGTATCCGGCGCTGCGCAGCTTGGTGATGTCCTCCTCCTTGACGGTGGAGGCTAACCATTTACCTCCCGCTCCAGACATATTCGGAGAAGGTCGAGGTGAGATGCGCGAGTTCGGGCGTTGGAGCTTGAATTCGCGGGGATGGATAAGCAAAGGAGGAAGAAGGCGTAGGTGAGAAGGTGAGTCCTTATCCCTTATATATAGGCGGACAAAACTATGTGTCC
Source organism: Triticum timopheevii (assembly GCA_963921465.1). Taxonomy (NCBI): domain Eukaryota; kingdom Viridiplantae; phylum Streptophyta; class Magnoliopsida; order Poales; family Poaceae; genus Triticum; species Triticum timopheevii. The sequence continues at coordinate 423,302,802 of OY997274.1, forward strand.
CCCACTAGCCTGGTAAAACTCGCTTATCTCCCAAGCGCCACCGTTGATGGCATGGTTGGGTTACCCACGCACGTATTGATGAGAATCCCGGAATAAGGGGAACACGATCTCTGCTTTGACAAGACGTGCCAAGGAAACCGCTTCGCTAAACATGCTGAGGTGGTATAATGATTCAAACAAAGGCTTGGTGGCGGTGTGATGTCACGCTGCATAATACGTCAGCAGATCAAACTATGTGTACATTTTATTCTCTCTACGGTGGAATGTGGAATTTATTTTGCAGAGCCGGACACTATCCTGGTGTTCATTATCTTCTCTGGATTATTCAAGGGAGGAACCCGCCTTGCAATGCCGAACATTATGCACGCCGGACTTATCATCATTGAAGACTGGTTCAGGGGCTACTGAGGGAGTCCTGGACTGGGGGGTGTTTGGACAGCCGGACTATCAATGTCCGCCGGACTCCAAGACTATGAAGATACAAGATTGAAGACTCCGGCTCGTGTCCGGAAGGTACTTTACTTGGCGTGGAAGGCAAGCTTGGCGATACGGATATGTAGATCTCCTACTATTGTAACCGACTCTGTGTAACCCTAGCCCTCTCCGGTATCTATATAAACCGGAGGGCTGTAGTCCGTAGGACAACATACACAACATACAATCATACCATAGGCTAGCTTCTAGGGTTTAGCCTCCTTGATCTCGTGGTAGATCTACTCTTGTACTACCCATATCATCAATATTAATCAAGTAGGACGTAGGGTTTTACCTCCATCGAGAGGGCCCGAACCTGGGTAAAAACATCGTGTCCCTCGTCTCCTGTTACCATCCGCCTAGACGCACAGTTCGGGACCCCCTACCCGAGATCCGCCGGTTTTGACACCGACAGCCCCCTCGGGGAAACTCGAGGTCTGGTTTTACTCGTAAGATGTCTCATCCGGTGTTGCCCTGAGAACGAGATATGTGCAGCTCCTATCGGGATTGTCAGCGCATCGGGCGGCTTTGCTGGTCTTGTTTTACCATTGTCGAAATGTCTTGTAAGACGGGATTCCGAGACTGATCGGGTCTTCCTAGAAGAAGGTATATCCTTCGTTGATCGCGAGAGCTTATCATGGGCTAAGTTGGGACACCCCTGCAGGGTATAAACTTTTAAGAGCCGTGCCCGCGGTTATGTGGCAGATGGGAATTTGTTAATGTCCGGTTGTAGATAACTTGACACCAGATCCAAATTAAAACGCATCAACCGCGTGTGTAGCCGTGATGGTCTCTTCTCGGCGGAGTCTGGGAAGTGAACACGGTTTCTGGGTTATGTTTGACGCAAGTAGGTGTTCAGGATCACCTCTTGATCATTGCTAGCTTCACGACTGTTCCTTTGCTTCTCTTCTCGCTCTTATTTGCGTATGTTAGCCACCATATATGCTTAGTCGCTGCTGCAATCTCACCACTTTACCCCTTCCTTTCCCATTAAGTTTTGCTAGTCTTGATACCCATGGTAATGGGATTGCTGAGTCCTCGTGGCTCACAGATTACTACAACAACAGTTGCAAGTACAGGTTATGCGATGATCTTGACGCGAGAGCGATGTTTACTTGTTTTGGAGTTCGTCTTCTGCTTCTTCTTCGATCAGGGGATAGGTTCCAGGTCGGCAGCCTGGGCTAGCAGGGTGGATGTCGTTTGATTTTCTGTTTATGTATCATCCGTAGTTGGATGTTGATCTCTTGTATGATGATGTTGTATTCGTGTGGCATTGTATGCCTTTTGTATGTATCCCCATCAATTATGTATTGTTGATGTAATGATATCCACCTTGCAAAAGCGTTTCAATATGCGGGTCTATCCTTGGTGGGACCTTCGAGTTCCTTTTGGATAGGGTCGCATATTGGGCGTGACAAGTCGGTATCAGAGCCTCGACCAACCCTAGAAGACCCCTTGATTGGTCGTGTAGTTTGGCCGTTGTTGAGTCTAGAAGAAAACTGTTTTCTGAGTCTAGTTATATCAGAGAGTAGGAATTCTTTTTACTCCTCAGCCCCTTCGTCGCTCTAGTGAGGAATCTTAACATAGCTATTTTGAATTACCCCTCTTCCCCTTCAAATTTTTCCTTTAGGTTCACGTAGTTGGTTTTGCCGATCGTCGGTTCTCAGCTCCTTTCATCCGATGCATTTCTCGTCAAGTTGACTCGAGCCTCTTCATCGTTGAGGTCAATCCTCAGTTGTTGTTTTTCCCACCCCCCCCCCCCTTTTTTTCATCTCGGAGCTAGAGTCTATAATCGAGTATCCTTCCTACTTGTGCGAAGTCTTTGCTTTCTTTTCCTCAATGATTTCAACCGGTGTTTCCTCTTCAAGATATTCGTCGATTCCCCCTTCCAGTTGCCTGTGTTTTTTTCCCGCCCTCCCACCGTTTTTCTTCCCTGAGTCTGAGTCTGTTTCGAGCATTAATTTCATTCATGCGGAACCCCTTCAGTCTTTCCTCAATTGTTTCAGCCGGTGATTTCTTGTCGAGTTCGTCATTCTTCATCTCTTTTTCTTTCCGGTGGATTCAATTCAAGTTTTTCGGGTTGATCACATTCTTTTCCTTGGTTAAAGTGTTTTTCCCTACTCGTTCGCCTCTCGCCATTCAATCATTCCGGAGTTCAAGACATCTCAGGAGATTCATCGGTGTTCTAATTAATTCGAGGTTGTCACCTCATTCAAATATTTCAATTGTTCCGGTGCATAATCTATTTTTTTCAACAATCCTTTTCAACGGGGTTATCTCTCAAGTGGGCCCTAACCCACAGGTCTTTTCCCAGGATCTTACCTGACTCTTCTAATTCCCCCAGAGTTATTCTCAATGCCTTTCAAGTGTGACGTAAGAATGGATTCCATCAGTCACATGCCTTTTCCAAGATCGATTTCAAATCATTTCATTGTTGGCTCAACCTCTTCGTTTTTCATTCTCCCGGAGTATCTCGGTAATTTTGGTGGTGTTTCTCGTCATCATTTGAAGACCAAAGAAGAAGAGTTTTTCCTCTAAATCTTGCCCGTTCTCCCGAAGATTCGCGGTTCTAGCTTCATGTTATCCTCTCGAATTATTCCATTCGTCAGATATTCTTTTCTTACCCATCCGGAGTATTTCATGAGTTGTTTTCCCGTTTCGTTGATCCGGAGGCGCCCATTTCAGAATATTTCTTCGTTCCAAGTTTTCAGCTTTGTTCGTTGCATAGTTGTCCCGGCGCTTCGTTCAACTGTTCTTTAATCAGCTCATGATCTCTTTATTCTTTTGCATCTAAATCCCCTCTAGCATATTGGTTCTTCTAATTCTTCCCAGTGATTCATTCTCTTTCATCAGTCATTTTCGAATTCTTACGGTGGTTCGTTCAAGATTCTTTTCCTTGATTATCATTTTAATTCATTCATTCTTTTCAATCATACCGGTGGGTCATGAAGACTTTCTCAAGTTTTGTGCTATACCCCCCCTTAATCCTTTTCAAGAAGAATAAGTAGTATGCAAAAATCCATTGCTTGTCATCAATTTAATTTGATGAAGGATAAGCATACAATAAATCTTATTCTTATTTCCTCAAAGTGATTAATCCCTTCCTTCGGAGTTTGTTCTTGATGAATAAATTCTAGTTTCAAGTGTTTCATTTTTTCTTTTCCGGAGTTCAAATTTCCTCAGCCATCTCGTCGGAACCTCCATCTAAATCATCACAAGCCTCATCTTATTCTTTTCATCCTTCAATTCTATCGCATTGTCCTTTTGTTTACCGGAGTTCTTCACGGTGGTTCTTCATGATTTAATTCATTCTTCAAAGAGTTCATCAAGATTCTAATCGAAGGAGCTCAAGTATCCTTTTTCTTGCGTCTCAAAGTGCATTTAATTCTCCGTAGTCGTTTGAAATAGAGTTTTGCATTTCTTCGTTCTTCTCATCTTTTCCATCTTTTCCGCTCGTGGCCGGTTATCACCTCAAAAAAATTGAGATGTTATCTATAAGTTCACAACAAGCTTATTCTTTCGTTGTTGATTTTCTCAACAACTTCATTCAATCCTTCCTTCTAAGTTCTTTTCATTCAATTATTTCAATTCCTCCGGAGGCATTGCTTTGTTCATCTCATCAAGTGCCATCTCATTGGGTGAAGCTCATGTTCTATTACTCCATGTTTCAGTCGGAGTGCTGCTCAAATTCTTTCAGCCTTAATCATTTCTTATCTCGTTCTAACCGGAGTGGTTTCATAGTCTATCTGATTCCGTGAGCTTTCGATTCTCGTCCTTCTCGTCGTTCCTCTCTTCTTATCGAGTGCTCTCGATTCTTTGCTTCTTCTCTTGAGTTCTTGTTTCACCTCATCCCTTTTCCCTTCCGTCTCGGTCCTAAGATCTCGGGACGAGATCTCTTGTTAGTGGAGGAGTGTTGTAACACCCCGGATTCGATGCGCCAGGTGTCCGCCAGTTATTCGCCATCCTTGCCATGTCATTTGCTTGCGTGCTGCATTATATCATGTCATCATATGCATCTCATTTTGCATACGTGTTCGTCTCATGCATCCGAGCATTTTCCCCGTTGTCCGTTTTGCAATCCGGCACTCCTATGTCATCCGGCGTTCCCCTTTTGTCTTCTGTTGTGAGCAGGTATTAAACTTTCTCGGAATGGCCCAAGGTTTGTCAAGGGGCCTTGGTATACCACCGGTACACCGCCTGTCAAGTTTTGTGCCATTTGGAGGTCGTTTGATACTCCAACGGTTAACCGGGTAATCGTAAAAGCCTCTTTGGTTTGCAGCCCAACACCCCTCCAAAGTGGCCCACAAACCCAGCAAACTCCCCTCCATGCTCTCGGTCGTTCGATCACGATCGTGTGGGAGAAAACCTCTCCTCATCTGGACTCTCCTAGCGCCCTATGCCTATATAAACGTCCTCCCCGTCCATTTTCGCGGATCAAACCCTAGCAAACTCCTCCCCGCGCCGTCGGACATGTCCATCCGCGCCGGACATGTCCGCCGGACACGTCGCCCGGCCCAATCAGGGCGTGCCACGTCAGCAACGCCGCCGCCTCGCCCTATCGCATGCCGCCACCTCATCCGCCGCCGGCCCCTCTCTCTCCTCCTCCGCCAGGGCCCGCGCGGCCCAGATCCGGCCCGCGGGGCCCGAAGCCGTCGCCGCCGCAGCCGTCGGGCAACCTCACCGCCGGTCGCCGCCAGCCTCGGCGCGCCTCGCTCCCCGCCGCCTCCGCCGCCTTCGCAGCCCTCCGCCCGCCGCCCGGCGACCGCCGTCCCCGGCCGGCCCCTCGCCGTCGACTTCCGACGTCCCCGGTCGGCGACGCCCTCCGGCGCCTTCCTTCGGCGTCGCCCGCGCCGCCCGGCCGCTTCCCGTGTCGTGCCGCCGCTCGGTGCCCCACCAGCGTCCCGCGCCCTGCCGCCCCACGACCTCGTCGACGCTGCCCGCCGGCCGCCGCCCGCGCCCAGCCCCACGTCGCCTTCGCCGGAGCTCGGCCGGATCTGGCGAGATCCGGCCGGATCCGCCTTGGCCCACCCGTCTCCGGCCCTCCTCGCCCCTCGCCAGAGCTCCTTCCCTCGCCGGAGCTCCTCCGCCCCAGATCGGGACCAGATCCACCAGGCCAACCAACCAAACAGCCGCCCCGTCCCCGGATCTCTCCGTCCCGGGTCTCCTCCATCCCGTTTTCCCGCGAGGTTGAATTTTCTGCCGAGTCCCCGAATTTGTGATATTTTATGCCATGTTCAACGCATCATAACTTGCTGCATACTGCTCCATTTCGTGCGTGTAATATGTCAAATTGTTCGTCTCGATGAGTACTTCATTTATTTCCATTGCATCATGTTCATTTGAGTCCATCTTGATGCCTGAATCATTGTTGTAAGAGTGCTATATAATGTTATCTGCTGTCTGTTAACAGAACATGCTCATTTGTCATTTTTGCCATATTGATGTGTGCATCCTATGAGCATGAGCTCTACATGTGTTTTGAAGTATGCCATGCCATCTTTACAGGGGTGCCACCCATGTATTTTTTTGAGTTGTGTAGTGAGGGAATCAAGCTTGTTAAGTAGGGTACTTGCTGTTGCTGTTTTCCTGACAGATTTTGTTATATTTTGTTGCTATGTAAACCTGCTGCCACTAGTCATTCTATGCATAATATGGAGATGTTCACTAAGGATGTTTTGTTATACATGTCATTCTCTATCCATTCATGCCCCTGGTAGAATTTATAGACTTCTGTAGATTGTTGTAATCTTGCTCTCAAATTACTAAATAATGTTGCTGCCAGCCTGTTAACATTAAGTTCAATGTTGACATGGTTGTTGCTAGTGATCCATGCACCCTATGAACTTGTTCTTGCCATGCTTAGCTTCTCAAACATGTCTTCTTACTATTGGTTGCCTTTCCATGCCATGTGTTGCTCTGTGGTGAGTGGTTCAAGCTCACCAACATGATTACTTATTGTTGTTCCTGCCATGTATGAATCTGTCATATAATTTGCCAAGTTTACATGGGTGCCATCATATTTTCTGTGCCTTTTTGGCTCATGGTCAGTAAGGGACTTTTGTTATATGCAATTAGTAAATTCATGCCATGCCTTTGTTTGCCATGATAAGTTCCTGTAACATGTTGTTTGATAGCTCTAAACATTGCAACCTGATGTTATTTCTGCAACGTCTGAAACTGTTATTATTTGCAATCTTCCCATGTGTGTTTGAGCATGTTCAAGTGATTTCTGGAGATAGATCAGTGTTCATGTTTTGTTATGATTTACCTGTACTTCTTGCCCATGCCTTTTGTTATTACGTTGAGATGCTGTAGCTTGTTGTTTTGATGCTTGCAATATGCCTAGTTGCTGTTTTGGACAGATTGTTGCTATAACTTGTATAGTGCGTATGTGTTGCACCGTTGCTCCGTTTTGAGTGTGCTCTATATGAAACTTGCTTGATTTTGCATGTAGTTTCATATTACCTTGTTGCATCCTTGTTTTGAGGTGTTTGCTTGATGTTTGTATGCAGTTTGCATCAATGCCATGTTTAACTTGATTTGCTCATATCTTCTAGGCCGTAGCTCCGAATTAAATGAACTTTATTTGTAACTTGACTAGAATATCGTGTAGATCATATTGGTGCATCTTAACTTGCTGTTTAACAACTTCAACTTAATGTTTACTCAGTTCTGGACCAATTTCGAAATTTGCATATGAGGACTTACCGGAATTGTTATATGTTGTTCCCGGCCTCATTTAAACTTGCTTTGATGTGTTCCTCTTGTTTGCATCGTCTCTGGCCATGAGTAGCTTCATGTAGCTTTGGCATGCATCATGCTTGTTGTGCATCATGTCTTGTCTATATGTGGTGTGTTTACCATGTTCTGTGCTTCTTTTCGATAGTTCTCGTTTCATTGCGATCGTGAGGATGCGTTCGTCTACGTGTGGTTCGTCTTCGTGGCTTCATCTTCTTCATGGACTCGTTCTTCTTCCTTGCGGGATTTCAGGCAAGATGACCACTACCCTGGATCTCACTACTATCATTGCTATGCTTGTTTCTTCGTTCTATCACTTTGCTGCGCTACCTATCATTTGCTCTTCAAGCCTCCCAAATTGCCATGAACCTCTAACCTTGACACCCTTCCTAGCAAACCATTGCTTGGCTATGTTACCGCTTTGCTCAGCCCCTCTTATAGCGTTGTTAGTTGCAAGTGAAGTTGAAGATTGCTCCATGGTGGACAGGATTCTGTTGGGATATCACAATATCTCTTATTTAATTAATGCATCCATATATTTGGTAAAGGGTGGAAGGCTCGGCCTTATGCCTGGTGTTTTGTTCCACTCTTGCCGCCCTAGTTTCCGTCATACTGGTGTTATGTTCCCGGATTTTGCATTCCTAATTTATGGGACCCCCTTGACAGTTCGCTTTGAATAAAACTCCTCCAGCAAGGCCCAACCTTGGTTTTACCATTTGCCTCACCACCACCTACCTTTCCCTTGGGAGTAATTAACCCAAGGGTCATCTTTATTTTAGCCCCCCCGGGCCAATGCTTGTCTAAGTGTTGGTCCGAACCGAGTAGACTGCGGGGGCCCCTCGGGGAAACTCGAGGTCTGGTTTTACTCGTAGGATGTCTCATCCGGTGTTGCCCTGAGAACGAGATATGTGCAGCTCCTATCGGGATTGTTGGCGCATCGGGCGGCTTTGCTGGTCATGTTTTACCATTGTCGAAATGTCTTGTAAACCGGGATTCCGAGACTGATCGGGTCTTCCTGGGAGAAGGTATATCCTTCGTTGATCGCGAGAGCTTATCATGGGCTAAGTTGGGACACCCCTGCAGGGTATAAACTTTCGAGAGCCGTGCCCGCGGTTATGTGGCAGATGGGAATTTGTTAATGTCCAGTTGTAGATAACTTGACACCAGATCCGAATTAAAACGCATCAACCGCGTGTGTAGCCGTGATGATCTCTTCTCGGCGGAGTCTGGGAAGTGAACACGGTTTATGGGTTATGTTTGACGTAAGTAGGTGTTCAGGATCACCTCTTGATCATTGCTAGCTTCACGACCGTTCCTTTGCTTCTCTTCTCGCTCTTATTTGCGTATGTTAGCCACCATATATGCTTAGGCGCTGCTGCAACCTCACCACTTTACCCCTTCCTTTCCCATTAAGTTTTGCTACTCTTCATACCCATGGTAATGGGATTGCTGAGTCCTCGTGGCTCACAGATTACTACAACAACAGTTGCAGGTATAGGTTATGCGATGATCTTGACGCGAGAGCGATGTTTACTTGTTTTGGAGTTCGTCTTCTGCTTCTTCTTCGATCAGGGGATAGGTTCCAGGTCGGCAGCCTGGGCTAGCAGGGTGGATGTCGTTTGAGTTTCCGTTTATGTATCATCCGTAGTCGGATGTTGATCTCTTGTATGATGATGTTGTATTCGTGTGGCGTTGTATGCCTTTTGTATGTATCCCCATCTATTATGTATTGTTGATGTAATGATATCCACCTTGCAAAAGCGTTTCAGTATGCGGGTCTATCCTTGGTGGGACCTTCGAGTTCCTTTTGGATAGGGTCGCATATTAGGCGTGACAAAGGATAAAAAGACACACCTCCTGGTGGCAGTGGATAAGTTTACAAAGTGGGTTGAGGCAGAGCTAGTAAGTAAGTGTGATGCAGCCACGGCGGTTCAGGTCATGAAAAAGGTGATCTTTCGTTTTTGTTTTCCACACAGCATTATAACTGATACTGGCACTAATCTTTCCAAAGGTGCCATGGAAGAGTTCTGTCAACGAGAACATATCCGGCTTGATGTTTCGGCTGTTGCTCATCCTCAGTCCAATGGTCAAGCAGAAAGAGCTAATCAAGAGATCCTGAAGGGTATCAAGCCCCGGCTCTTTGTCCCCTTGGAGCGGACTCCGGGTTGTTGGGTGGAGGAGTTACCCTCTGTATTGTGGAGCATCAACACTATGCCTAACAGATCTACAGGTTACACACCTTTCTTTATGGTGTATGGAGCAGAGGCAGTCCTGCCAAGTGACATCCGGCACGATTCACCCTGTCGGCGCTCTGGGAACGGGGGTCCCCAGACTTGCCTGCCTGCGGCCCGCGGCGTGGCTCCAAGGGGGGCCCAGCACGGCCCATCTTCATCAACACAAGCTCAAGACCCTCGCGAGGGGCCAAGCCTCATGGGGCGGACGACAAGGAGCTTCCTCAGGCACGGCCTCAGCAGGCTAGCTCACGAGGAGGCGGAGAGTTCAAGGCGGGGTACCTCGTGAGGTGCCCATGATGCAAGCCATGACGACCAAGGGCGCCAGTCGGGCGCCAGCCCGCGCAGTGTCCTCCTTTCCTCTTTGGTGCAAAGGGAGCAAGCACAGGTGGGAGGATCAAGCAAAGGCATCCGTTTCGGTGCAACAAGCCCAAGACCAGCCCAACAGCAGGAAGGAAGTCATTGTGGAGCCCAAGCAGGCGTCACCACCAAAGCCTTTGACAGGCGAGGACCAACTTTAGTCAGGATAAGTGTACCAGATGTTCCCCTTCAAAATGGCCAATTGTTGGCGCCCTTCCCGCTCAATATTTGGGAAGAGGCCCAGGGCCTTTGCCTATAAATAGGACTGGCCACCCGCAGGGTAGAGGGGCGGGATCTGGACCTGATCTAGAATCTGGACCCTCACAAAGAAAGAGAGAGAGAGAGAAGGGCGGCTGAACTCCTCCTAGCAGTTCATCGCCCCAGCCAAGAACAGACCCTCGCGAGGTTGTTCTTCCTTGTATTGTTATCATCAGCCCAAGAGGCAATCCACCACACCACACACTGGAGTAGGGTATTACACCATAATGGTGGCCTGAACCAGTATAAACCCTGTGTCTCTTGTGTTGTTCCTTTCGTAGTTTAGATCTCAGCGAGCCAGCGAGGAACAGGTAGGTAGAGGGCGAAATCTCCGCGCGCACCCCAGTGTTCGAACCTCAAGGGTCTGCCGGAATCCTAAATCCGACATTTGGCGCGCCAGGTAGGGGTGCGCCGGAATTCGTCTTCCGTCGCCCTGTTCTTCTCCGACCATCGCATCCAGGACTGACGCTCGTCGGGCCCGCACCGAGCGCCGAGCCACCCTCGCTTCCCGTGTCGCTCAGACGGCTCCCATCGGAGGGTGCCCTCGTCGCTCCCCGTCGCCTGCCGTCAACGCCGCCACCGGCCCGGCGGGAAACGAGCAGCAAGCATCGTCCCAGCATCCATCCATGAGGCGAGACGGCCGCACTGCTACACCCTTGCTCACCCCAGCTGGTTCTTCGTCCCGCGCGCCCCGCACGGCCATGGAGGCTCGAGCTGCGCTCATCGCGGCAAACGAGCTCCTGCGCTACCATCCCGTCGAAGACATCTACAAAGAATTGCTCGACCAAATCGCCTAGCTCGTCCGCGCCGCAGGGGGCTCCCCCGCGCCGTCCTTCTCGCTGTACCGCGCCCGCCCTGCGCGGGCGACGAAGCTCCGGGGGCGCCTCAGCCGCCTCCCCCTCAAGAAGGCGCCCTGGCCCCAAGGCGCATGGCCCCTGGGCGGAACCCGCTCCGTCAGGTGCCAGCGCGGCAAGAGCAGAGCTGCCAAGAAGTCCCTCGCGCACGAGAAGCTGCCCGAGTGCTCCCCGCTCAAGCTTGTCGCGACGACGCTCCTGCCCCAGCATGTCAAGACCCCGCGCTGCTCCCAGCTGCCGCGCCTTCACCACCGAGCTGCGCAGCGTTGCGTGGCCCGGCAAGTTCAAGCCAGACCTGCCTCCTCGCTACGACGGTACGGCTGACTCCGCAGAGTTCCTCCAGCTCTACGAGCTGGGCATCAAAGCTTCCAACGGAGATGAGAAGGTCATGGCGAACTGGTTTCCCATGGCACTCAAGGACGGGGCCCGCACCTGGCTCCTGAACCTGGCTCCAGGCACGATCTCCTCCTGGGACGAGATGCGCACCCGCTTCATCGCCAACTTCCAGGGTACTCGCGACCGGCCACCCGCTGTGAGCGACATGCGCCGCATCAAGCAGCAACCAGGGGAAACCTTGCAGAAGTACATCCAGCGCTCCAACAACGCGCGCCTCAAGATTCCCTAGGTGACCGAGGAGGCCATCATCTTAGCCTTCTCCGACGGCGTGCGCGGCGTCAAGATGAAGGAGGAGCTGGCGATGCATGAAGACCTGTGCACTTCCTTGGAGCTGTTCAACTTGGCGACCAAGTGCACCAGGGCTGAGGAAGGGCGTCTCTCCCTCCTCGAGCTGCCTGCCGTAGACCCAGAAGAGAAGAAACCCAAGGCCAAGGATGTGAAGCGCAAGGGAGCTGCCGTGCTCGCGGCAGAACCAGACACCAAGCGGGGCAGAGATCAGCCCGAATCTTCCAAGGGCAGCCGGTACTGCGTGTACCACGACCTCCACACCCACAACACCAATGAATGCCAAGAGCTCCAGGCCGTGCGAGAAGGAAGGACCGGCCGACGTCCCGACCGCAGCGACCGGGGCTACGGCCGAGGAGGAGGAAGGAACGCAGGACGCTGGGAAGACCGCGGCCCACACCAAGGGTGGCGCGACCAACCTCACGAGGATTGCTGGCAGGACCCGCCTCGCGAGGGAGGCTGGAGGGGTCAGCCTCACGAGGATCGCCCGCAAGGCAACGCAGGCCTCCCTCCACTACCGCCGCAGCCAAGGAGAAATGAGGACCATCATCAGGGCGAGGGGGCTGGGGGCTTCCAGGAGCCACGTGCGATCGCCTGCATCCTGGGTGGAGCTCAAGCCCCAGCCTCTCAACGCATCTTCAAGCAGTTCGCCCGCGAAGTAAATGCAGTCCTCCCCAAGCTCAAGGCCACGCGCCCTCTCAGGTGGTCGGCGTGCACCATCACGTTCAGCTCAGCAGATCAGCTCAAGTGCGCGGCCACCGCTGGAGTCCTCCCAATGCTCTGTTCCCCAATCATCAGCAACGTGCTAGTCACCAGGGCCCTCATCGATGGTGGGGCAGGGCTCAACGTCCTGTCCGTGGAAACATTCAACAATCTCCAAGTGCCCTACAATCAGCTTCAGCCAACTAGTCCTTTCTCCGGAGTCACCGACGGCTCCACGGTCCCGATTGGGCAGATCCGCCTCCCTGTCACCTTTGGGGCACGCGACAACTACCGCACCGAGCTCATCGACTTCGACGTCGCCCACATTCGCCTGCCATACAACGCCATCCTCGGGTACCCAGCGCTGGCCAAGTTCATGGCCGTAACCCACCATGGCTACAACGTCCTCAAGATGCCAGGGAGTGGCGGAGTCATCACGGTGCCCTGCGAAGAGAAAGACGCGGTGTGCTCCCTGGAACGAGCCTTTCAGGCCGCATCACTAAAAGACCCGGATCGCGGAAGCAGGAGGCTTCCCGAGACCGCCCCCAAGAAGAAGAAGACATCGTCTGGCCCGGCCCCTCAGGAGGCAGGCCCCTCAGGGCCCGCGCCTGCCCAAGGGGGACCTCCTTCCATCGCATAGGAAAGTGCGCCTGGCGCCCTCCTCAGGCAGGGCTCTCTCTTGGAGGGCCGTCGACCTCGCCAAGGTCACGAGGGAGGCACTTGGGCACCACTTGGAGGCGTGTTTCGAAGCACGTTTCCCTCAAGAAGGAGCAAGGAAAGGAGGGCCAAACCCTCAGGAGTTCGTCAGCAAGGCCACTCAGGAGCTACAGGAGTCAAGAGTCATGAGAGGCAGCCGCCGATTACGCGTTGTGGCCCCCCATCCAGGCGAGGATGGTGGGCTGCACATCTGCATCGACATACCAGGGCTCAACCAAGTCGCCTCTCAGGAGCGCCTCTGGCCCTCGCAAGTGGGGCGCTGCGAAGGTCCACCCCACAGCTACGTTCGCATGCCTTATGGCTTGCCGAACGCGGCTGCCACGTATCAGCGCCTCATGAGGGCATCCTGGAGGCTCAAGAGGTCAGGCGTTCCACAGCCCTGGCGGAGATGGAGATGGTCCGCGAGGAGACACCAGCGCCTCCGGAGCCTCCCGAGGCCCCAGGGACTGGGGGCTCGTGAGGATCGGCTCCCGCACCCCACCGAGTCTGCTACACCAACACCCCTTCGTCTTCAACATCATCAGGTGACGTCTTTCAAGTTTCATTTCCAGCTGGGAGCGCCCTCAGGGCTGCATCATTCCCAGGCCGCGTGGGTTCGTCCCTGCGGCGTGTATCCCTTTTGCTCATGTTCTTAGCTTACCTTGTTGGGGGTGCCCCTCGGGCTGCATTATCCCCAAGTCGCTCGGGTCAGACCCAGCGGCGTGTACCTCTCTTGCGTTTATCTTAGGGCCATGCTTTGGACCCATCATGTTTATTATTTGGTGCCTGTCCGTGGCTCCTTTTCTTCCTGGATGTCGGAAGCTTGCGCGTTAAAGGGGGTGTCGGTGTCAAAACTGGCGGATCTCGGGTAGGAGGTCCCGAACTGTGCGTCTAGGCGGATGGTAACAGGAGACAAGGGACACGATGTTTTTACCCAGGTTCGGGCCCTCTCGATAGAGGTAAAACCCTACTCCTGCTTGATTGATATTGATGATATGGGTAGTACAAGAGTAGATCTACCACGAGATCAAGGAGGCTAAACCCTAGAAGCTAGCCTATGGTATGATTGTTATCTGTCCTATGGACTAAAACCCTCCAGTTTATATAGACACCGGAGAGGGCTAGGGTTACACAGAGTCGGTTACAATGGTAGGAGATCTACATATCCGCATCGCCAAGCCTGCCTTCCACGCCAAGGAAAGTCCCATCCGGACACGGGACGAAGTCTTCAATCTTGTATCTTCATAGTCTTGGAGTCTGGCCAATTGTGATAGTTCGGCTATCCGGACACCCCCTAGTCCAGGACTCCCTCAGTAGCCCCTGAACCAGACTTCAATGACGACGAGTCCGGCGCGCATATTGTCTTCGGCATTGCAAGGCGGGTTCCTCCGAATAATTAGTAGAAGATTTTGAACACCAGGATAGTGTCCGGCTCTGCAAAATAAATTCCACATACCACCGTAGAGAGAATAATTTTACACAGGTTCAATCTGCTGACGTACTTCGTGGTATGACGTCATGCCACGGCCAAGCCTTTATTCGAATCGTTTTTATTGTTCCACCTCAGCGCGTTTAGCGAAGTGGTTTCCTTGGCACGTCTTGTCAAAGCAGAGATCGTGTCCCCTTATTCCGGGATTCTCATCAATACGGACGTGGGTAACCCAACCGCGCCATTAATTTGCGGCGCTTGGGATATAAGCGAGTTTTACTGGGCCGGTGGGAACGCATAGTTTCGTCCGCTCATATATAGGGTATAAGGATCCACCTTTTCACCTACGCCTTCTTCCTCCTTTGCTTATCCATCTTCGCGCACTCGAGCTCCAGCGCCCAAGTCCGCACATCTCACCTCAACCTTCTCCAACCATGTCCGGAGAGGGAGGCAAGTGGATGGCCTCCTCCATCACGGAGGGGCACATCAAGAAGCTGCGCAAGGCCGAATATTTGTCCAGCGATATCGCGCACCGACTCCCCGACGAGGGGCAGCTCGTCCCCACCCCCGGGCCCCATGAGAGGGTGGTATTCCTTCCCCATTTCCTCTGCGGACTGGGCTTCCCACTTCACCCCTTTGTCCGGGGGCTCATGTTCTACTACGGCCTGGATTTCCATGATCTGGCCCCGAATTTTATCCTCAACATCTCGGCGTTCATTGTTGTGTGCGAGGCCTTCCTCTGCATCCTGCCCCACTTCGGCTTATGTCTAAAGACCTTCAATGTCAAGCCGAAGGTAGTGGGCGGCAGCCAAGCGGAGTGCGGAGGCGCCATGGTGGGCAAGATGCTCAATGTTACCTGGCTCGAGGGCACCTTCATGGAAACCATCAAAGGGTGGCAATCGGGGTGGTTCTACATCACCGAGCCGCGTGACCCTGAATGGGCAGCGGCCCCCGAATTCAGATCTGGCATCCCCACGCGGCTCACCTCCTGGAAAGAGAAGGGCCTGTTGTGGGGAGATTCGGAGGAGCTGACCGGACTCCAATCCTGTCTCCAAACCCTGGTGAACAAGAAGCTCAAGCTTGTCAACGTGGTCCAGGTCATGCTCATCCGCCGGACTCTCCCGTGCCAACAGCGGGATTTCAACGTGTGGGAGTTCGATCCGGCACAGCACCAGACCTTGAGTAGGCTCTTCGACACTATGTACGAAGAGGCCTGGAGGGTGTTGTTCAAGGGCGTCGAGGCGCCCGCATCCGCTACCTAAGATCGCGGGTTCAGCTCGCAGCGTCCGGCTGGCGAGGTAAGCTATATTATCCTTTACGGGACACTTGCTTTCCATAGTTTGACTCTATGTGGGATCTAAACTCCCAATACCTTTGACAGGCCTGGCAGAAGACGTCCGGACAGGTTAACTGTCCGGCGCCCCTTCTAGAAGACCCAACAGATGCCCGTTTGACAGGGCTGCTGGTCCCGGCGCCTTACGTGGTGCCGGAGAAGAAGGCCAAGAAGAAGGCCACGGGAACTCGGAGGAGATCCCGGCGCCAGGTGTTATCGGACTCATCGTCTGATGACTCCGAGGCGGACTCCTCCCATGAGGACGAGGAGGAGAAGAAAGAGGCCTCTCCCCCAGCGGGGGGAGAGAAGAAAAGGAAGGCTTCCCCAGCGGGGGAGGCCGAAGGGTCCAAGAAGGGAAGGACCCTTCCTCCGGACTGTTCTACCAACACCGGCGACGGCGGGGAGGAGTGGCCTTCGAGGGCTAAGCCCCTGGCAAGATCGTAAGTGTCTGGATCCCAGAATAACTTATGTTTTTCCTTTTGCCGCATAGTGTCCACTAATGCCGAACACGACCATATAGCGCGCCCAAGGACGATCTCCCCGCTTCATCGAGCGGGTCCCTGGGTTCGTCAGATGTGAATAGCGCTTCACTTCCGACTGCCTCCTCCCCTCGTGATGCTGACGACGCCGAGGTGGGGTCCCAGAAGGGGACCGACCAGGAGGAGGAGACCCCGAAGGTGCCGCAGGGCAACCTCCCGGACCTTGGGCCGGACTCCGTGCCGGAACCTTTGGTGGTTCCGGAGTCCGGCAGGCGGCCCCTTTGTAAGAAGGGCGAGACGGCGATGCCGGTGACCTCCGTCCAACCGGAGGTGCCGGATAACTTGCTGGAAGCGCTCAACGGCGCTTCCATCGACGAGGAACACTGCACCGTCATGAGTGCGGTGATTCAGAAAGTCCAGTCCGCCAAGAGCGGGCTGACCGCAGCCTGCAACAGCCTTCTAACAGGCTTTGAGGTAAGGATTTTTTTTAAGATATGTAAAGTAGTACCGCATAGACAGTAGCCCCTGATGCTTAGTTCGGTGTTTGGAAAGAAAAGCCGAGCTGAGGATCTAAAAAGATATACGCAGGAGTCTAACACAAATATGTCAATATGGGAATGCAGGCTGCGCTGCTGACCTCTGCCGCACTTACTGCGGACGTTAATGCCTTAAAGAAGAGCCTCGAGCGGTCCGAGAGCGAGCTCGGCCGTGCCAAGAAGCAGCTCGAGGACAAGGAAGGTAAGTAACACCTTATTAAAGTTGTACCTTATAAAAAAGGATTTGGTTGCAAAAAATGACAGGAATAACGTGGGTACTGCAGGGGCCACAAACGAGGTGCCGACCCTGAAGGAGGCAGTGTCCGCGGCCGAGCGCAATGCGGCCGCGGAACGCACAGAGCGAGAGAAGCAGGAGGCGCGGGTGGCGGAGGTTCAGCAAGAGCTCCAGGCTCTCGTAGAAAAACACGAGTATTTGGAGCGTGACTCAAAGACTCGAGAGTCTGAGCTTGCGTCCGCTCTTGAGAGTGCCAAAGCCACTAAGGCCGAAGCCCAAAAGGCCCTCCAGGACATCGAGGCAGTGAAGAAGATAGCGGTGGGTAAGGCATTCTTCATGCAAAGCAAGCATGTAAAAGTGAATTACCTGTTACTTACCCAAATTCGGAGTTCTCCGGGAGCGTTCGCAGATCTGCCTTGCAGCGTGTCCGATGCTGCCGCATTCTACAGAGCCGAGGAGGGGAGCTCGATGGATAAGGTGTTCTAGTCTCAGTATGCTGAGGCCGGTCATCCGGTGCCCCTAAGCGAGCAGCTGAAGCAGCTGGTCGAGCTCCACAAGGTGGCCGAAGAGGCCATGAAGGGCCTCATAGTTCGGCTATGGCCCAAGGAAGCCATGCCTGGGAGCTACTTCGGTCTGGTGCGGCGGCTGGTGGACGCATGTCCATGGGTTGATGTCATCAAGCACTCCGCCTCTATTGAAGGTGCCCGTCGGGCCCTTGCCCATGCTAAGGTGCACTGAGACAGGATGGACGCCGAGAAGCTTGTGACGGACGCGCCACCGCCGAGCAAGGAGTATCGCACGCCCGAGATGTATTACAAGGGTGTCCTGAAGGGTGCCCGCATTATTGCGGGTGAGTGCTCCAAAGATGTAATCTTTGATTAGACTCATGTTTTGTTATCCTGTGCGCTGAAAACTTTGTTCATATGCGCTAAGCAACTTTTGTTAATTTAAAATATTACCTTCTGTGCGGCCGTTTATCAAATCTGAGAGATGGCAAGTCGTTGGCTTCGGCCCCCATGCCACGAGTGCTGGGGTGTTCGGGATAAACTTGAGCACTCTTGTTCCCGTTTTTGGGTCCTTCTAGGGAGGTGCTCAACACAACGAACGAGGCAACTGGACTTATAATGCTTGAACACTCTCGCTTAGCCATAGAATTCTATAATTTTAAATTTCGGCGAAGCCCCTAGTGATCGGAAGGCCGAATTTGGGGCGCTATCCACGCCTGGGCCGGACAAAGTCGGTTCCTCGCTCTAGGCGTCATAAGTCTTTAGGGACTCGAAAAAACCTCTCGAACAGCAACCGACTCTTGCCCCATCATGGCGGTCAGTTTTAGCTTTCTCCACTGAGGTGCTCACCCAGCTCAACTAGGGCACAATCGCAGTGGTTCTCCCAGCGCTACCTTAGCCGATATAACGGAACGTAAGGTACCAAAACATGGGAGCCGGGCAAACCCAACTATTGACCCAAGACATGATTCGGAGCCGATGCATATAATGCTATAAGTTCGGGGTGCCGCACTTGTGAAAGTGTTCGGACTTATCACACCATAATTTGGGGAACTTAAGCCCCTGGTGTATTTAGCCATACCAAAGCGTACGGATGCGACATGTCATAAGTGAACATATGTATAAAAAAGGAATGCCATGATAAAAAGATGCATTGTTTATTCAAAAAATACTGCAATGAGTGCAGGACGATACAAATAGTGCAATAAGCAAGGGGTGGGACTGTTTAACATGTCCCCCTCCAGGGGTAGGCTGCGGAATGGTATGTAAAACAGGCATAATGCTCGTAATGGAGACCACCTGGATACTCGTCGTAGCTTTTCTGCTTCCCTGGCTGTTGCATCGTTAGTTCGGCAGATCCATTGCCGGACAGGGCTTCTGAAAACAGAGTCCTGAGAATAAGAGAGGAAAGAAAGAAAAAAAGAATGACCAGTTCGGGAGCCCCTGGTGTAGTTGATCTGCACTCTGGGCCTGCCATGGTCGTGCCCCTCCCCCTATGCCATGGTATCTCCAGGGCGTAATGATGTACGCGTGGCACTGATCTCGCGATGTCGCCAGGGCTGGGGTTGGGGCCGCATTGCTACGCGTGCTCTGAATGTGCCAGGTGGTCTTGTTGTAGGTTACTTTGGGCGCGCTTGACGGTGTCCGGTCGCTTAATGGCCGGACTCGAGAATTGCCTTAAGAGGCTGCTCTGTACTTCCGCTGCGAGAGCCGCTGTATGCTCCTCCGTACGGAGAGATTGTTCAGTGTTTTCGTTGACCGTGATAACTCCTCGAGGGCCTGGCATCTTGAGTTTGATGTATGCGTAGTGCGGCACCGCATTGAACTTTGCAAATGCGGTTCGTCCGAGCAGTGCATGATAGCCGCTGCAGAACGGGACTATGTCGAAGATTAACTCCTCGCTTCGGAAGTTATCCGGGGATCCGAAGACCACTTCAAGTGTGACTGAGCCGGTACAATTGGCCTCTACACCTGGTATGACGCCTTTGAAGGTCGTTTTTGTGGGTTTAATCCTTGAGGGTTCTATGCCCATCTTGCACACTGTATCCTGATAAAGCAGGTTCAGGCTGTTGCCTCCATCCATCAGGACTCTAGTGAGGTGAAATCCGTCAACGATTGGGTCTAAAACCAATGTGGCGATTCCGCCGTGGAGGATACTGGTGGGGTGGTCCCTTCGATCAAAAGTGATTGGGCAAGAGGACCACGGATTGTCGTCACGTATTGTGGGGCGCCCACGCGATCCGTAGATCGATCTTGATTGTCTTGCCTTATCTTCCAATATTTCTCGCAAGTCCGGCACATTCTCCCGTGGCTTTGTACTTTTCGAGCGATGCTGGGGTGCGGCTTGAGTTGAGGGCCTAGAGGCCTCTCTGTCGCGGCCACGAGGTGGCCGGTCGGCCGTATTGTGCGCTGGTGATGTAGGTTTATATGCTTCCTCCTCTAATCGGGGCAGAAGCTTGCGTTTGGGGAAGCTTTTGGAGGGGCGTTCGAGTTCGTACTCTTCGGCTGCGAGGACTTCAGTCCATCTGTCGGCTAGCAAATCTTGATCAGCTCTAAGCTGTTGCTGCTTTTTCTTGAGGCTGCTTGCCGTGGCCATAAGCCTGCGTTTGAAACGCTCTTGCTCGACGGGATCCTCAGGCACGACAAATTCGTCGTCGTCAAGGCTTGCCTCGTCTCCGGAGGGAGGCATGTAATTATCGTCCTCTACCTCTTCGTCTGCCGCTCTCTCGTGAGGGTTGGCTTCTCCGTCCTCCTGTGCTGAATCTTGCTGGAGGGGGTTGTCTTCGGCACTATCCGGGGTGTTATTATCTCCGGTGCCGGAATCTCCATTCTTGTTGTGCCGGGATTTGGATCGGCGCCGCTGACGCCGGCGCTTAGGCTGCTTTTTGGAGGGGTCATCCTCCGCTGTTCCATCGCCATTCCCATCCTTTGGGATGTCCACCATGTATATGTCGTATGACAAGGTGGCTTTCCAGTGCCCAGTAGGCGCTGGTTCTTGGTCGTCTCCGGCATCGTCGTCCATACCGTCGATGTCTTCGGAGTCGAGGTCTAGCATGTTGGTTAAGTCATCGACAGTGGCTACGAAGTGGGTGGTGGGTGGGCTTTGAATTTCTTCGTCGTCCGCATCCCAACTGTCCTGGCCATAATCCGGCCAAGGCTCTCCTGACAAAGAGAGACACTTTAGCGAATTCAGGATGTCGCCAAAAGGCGAGTGCTGAAAGATGTCCGTAGCGGTGAACTCCATGATCGGCGCCCAATCGGATTCGATTGGCAGGGGCGCGGTGGGTTCGGGGTCCGGATAGGAGTCCGGCACCTTGGAGTCACGAGCTTCATGAGGGACAGGGTCGGTATTCGGCTCCATCGCCGTAGAGGTAGCAGCCCCCGAGGTGGTGTCCAACCACCCATCCTCGATTGGCGCCGTTTGCTCCGAACCAAGGGTCGGAGCGGACTCTTGTGCGGCCTCCAGGGCACTGTCCGGCAGCAGAGCTAAATCGTGCCCATCGAGACAGTGCAGCACGCCTGGCTGTGGCTCAAATCCGTCGAAAATCAAGTCTCCGCGGATGTCGCCCGTATAGTTCAAGCTTCCAAATATGACCTGATGGCCAGGGGCGTAGCTTTCGATCTGCTCCAGATGGCCAAGTGAATTGGCCCGCAGTGTGAAGCCGCCAAATACGAAGATCTGTCCGGGGAGAAAAATCTCACCCTGGACCGCGTTGTTGTTGATGATCGAAGGAGCCATCAGGCCTATAGGTGACGACACAGAGGAACTCTCAATGAAAGCACCAATGTCGGTGTCAAAACCGGCGGATCTCGGGTAGGGGGTCCCGAACTGTGCGTCTAGGCGGATGGTAACAGGAGACAAGGGACACGATGTTTTTACCCAGGTTCGGGCCCTCTCGATGGAGGTAAAACCCTACTCCTGCTTGATTGATATTAATGATATGGGTAGTACAAGAGTAGATCTACCACGAGATCAAGGAGGCTAAACCCTAGAAGCTAGCCTATGGTATGATTGTTATCTGTCCTATGGACTAAAACCCTCTGGTTTATATAGACACGGGAGAGGGCTAGGGTTACATAGAGTCGGTTACAATGGTAGGAGATCTACATATCCGCATCGCCAAGCCTTCCTTCCACGCCAAGGAAAGTCCCATCCGGACACGGGACGAAGTCTTCAATCTTGTATCTTCATAGTCTTGGAGTCCGGCCAATGATGATAGTTCGGTTATCCGGACACCCCCTAGTCCAGGACTCCCTCAGGGGGGTAGCTGAGCATCGCGACTCAGGGCTCCTACCGGCTCTCCAGCCCTCACCCTCTGGCCTTGTCCTCGGCATCGTGACCTGGCATACCAGCGACGGCTGAGACCAGCTCGAGGGCCGGGACCCGAGGGCGTAGAGCTCCGACATCTAACCAAGCTTGTGCATTAAAGGGGGGTACCTGAGCATCGCGACTCAGGGCTCCTACCGGCTCTCCAGCAGTCACCCTCTGGCCTTGTCCACGGCATCGCGACCTAGCATACCAGCGATGGTTGAGACCAGCTCGAGGGCCGGGACCTGAGGACGTAGAGCTCCGACATCTAACCAAGCTTGCGCGTTAAAGGAGGGGTACCTGAGCATCGCGACTCAGGGCTCCTGCCGGCTCTCCAGCCCTCACCCTCTGGCCTTGTCCACGGCATCGCGACCTGGCATACCAGCGACGGCTGAGACCAGCTCGAGGGCCGGGACCGAGGACGTAGAGCTTCGGCATCTAGCCAAATTTGCAGGAACACACCCCAAGATAAGGCCCAGTGCCAGGTGCAACCCGCCTTGAGGTAGGGCCCTGTGAGTCCCGTGCTGGCTCACGGGTGCCCAGATACACCTCGTCAGGCCCTACCGTGCCAGCCACGTGTCAGGGCGGGGCTGTACACGCCCCTGGGGTTCCTCTCGGAGGGGAGCTCCCTCCCACGCACCAGTGGAAGCACCATGCTCCGCGCTGGCTGACGACACTACCGAGGAGCGGCTATGCCCATACACATACGGAAGCGCTATGCTCCCGCTGGTGATAAACAATTGAGGGTGGCCCCCGGGCCGCATCAACCTCAGGGAGCCCAGAGCTCAGTGTCTAGCCTCATCGCAACGCCTCCCCCCGGGAGTGCCGTGCGAGGGGGCTGGGCACGGGGGCTGCGCCAGGGTCACGCCCAGACGCACGCCACCCAGCCAGGCCCCCCGGGCCTGGTTCGTCGCACGTCCCTCCCCGAGTGGAGCCAAGGTACAAAGGCCGTTTGAGCGTCAAGGGGGACTCCTGAGCATCGCGACTCAGGAGCCTAACTGGTCACGTAGCCCCTCACTCCTTAGTTCCGAAAGGCTAACGGCGGTTGAGGTATGCGTGGGGCCGGGCTCTACAGACGTAGAACGGTAGATCCACCCGCATCTCACCTCCCTAAGGAGTCACCCCCATATTTCACCTCCCTACTTGCTGTTCGAGCACCAAGGGGGAATCTTGAGCATCGTGACTCAGGAGCCTAACTTGTCACGTAGCCCCTCACTCCTTGGTCCCGTCCTGGTTTCCGGTTAGGGCTAACGGCGGCTGAGGTATGCGCGGGGCCGGGCTCTGCCGGCGTAGAACATATGCAAGTAGGAAGGAATAGCGCAAATTTCAAGGAATTCAAAAGCAAATATTACAGTCCATACTGTTATCACAACACCAAATGCAAGTTTTAACGCCTCCCCGAGGCATGGTACATGCGCAGGAATTAAAAGCAGGACGGGAGCCACGACGGAGTCACTTGCCGGCGGTGGAGCTGTGCGGAGCGGGTTCGCCTTGTGGAACTGCAGGGCCGGCAGCGCCCCGCTTCGGCTTGGTGCTGAAGGCCCGGAACTTCCCCAGCAGAGCCTCCGCGCGACCCTTCATGGCCTCAGCAGCGGCAACGGCAAGCTCGCCGCTCGCTGGCTCCAGCAGGCTGTCGAGGTCGACGTTGGGGTCGCAAAGATAGATGTGGGTAAGGACCCGCATCAGCGCTGCAGAAGACAAGACGCGCACCTCGGCCTCAGCCGTGGGGCCAAGGCCAAGAGTGACATCTTCAAGAGCACGAACCAGGAAGGGAAGCAGCTTGGCGGGGCCGTCCTCGTCGCCAGCCAGCGGGCTCTCCAGGCCGCTGTCGTAAAGTGTCTTCAGAGAGGTGCGAGCCTTCTCCTCCATCTCCGCGAAGGCCACGCGATCCTCGGCAAGAACCCGTGCCTTGGCGTCCAGCTCGACCTTCCTCGCCTCCAACTCTTGCTCCAGCGCGCCCAGGCGGTCACGGCGCTTCTTGAGCTTGGCGTCCCGATCTTTGACGGCCGCCTCGCGAGCCTTCATGCTTTCCTCCTGCTCTTGGCGAAGGCGGGTCTCCTCGGCGAGCTGGTCCTGTAGGCCCTGCAGCTTGCTCTCCGGCGCCTTGCAGAGACCTCGGACATTAGCCACCTCCCCCAAGGCGGCGTCGCGAGCAGCCTTCGCCCCAAGGACGGCCTGCTTCTCCTCGTCGCAAGCCATCGAGGCCTGGACCAGCGCCGCCCGAATCGAAGCGTTGGAGCGAATCCAGCCGGAAGCCAGCTCCAGACGCCCGGCCACTAAACAAGGGTCGACGCTTGGAAGATCCTGCTGCAGACGGTCCAGTTTGGCAGCAGCATGATCCAGAATAGTAGGAGTCGGGGAAGCAGCAGCCGGTGGAGTAGGAGGAGAAGACGGCAACGTGACCATAGTATCCTAAGGCAGAGCCTGTTGCGCCCCAACGGCTGTGGTGGCGGCGTCAGGCAAGGGCACCTCAGGAGTCGCTTGGGCCATGGGGGCTGAGCTCGCCCCGGCCGGCTCAGCCAGGCCTCGCGAGGACGCCCGGGCAGGAGAGGCTCGTGCCTCACGGTCATCTTCTTTCGCGGGCAGAGGCGCTGCCCCGGAGGAAACCTCAGGAGCTCCCTTCGACTTCTTCGCCGCAGGCGCCAGCCTAGCCAGGAGATACGAACGTCAAGCCTCAGCAACAGAACAAAAAATGAGACAAGAATCAAGCACTTACAGGTCGTCGCTCGCGAACTCGAGCAGCCTCCGGCCGTACTTGAAGCCCGAGAGTCGGCTGCAAGGATCAGCCTCAAGGAGCTCGGGAGCAGGAGGCGCGTCTACGGATCGCCTTGAGGCCGGGGCAGACCCGCGGGGGATCAGCCCGGTCCTATCCTTCTTCGGGATCGGGGGCAGGCTCCTGCCGCCCTGCTCGTCGTCATCCTCGTCGTCATCACTCAGAGAGAGGCGGAGAGCACGGGACCTGCGCTGAAGGGGGGAGCCCTTGACTCTCCGTCAGTCACCTCAGAGTCAGGCCCTTTTTCCCGCTCCCCTTCTTCCTTCCCTTTGCTGGAGTCGCCGGAGGACACGTCCACCGGGTCCTCGGGAGCCTCCACGGGCACAGGCCCGTCCCCGTTGAAGACAGGCATGGACTCCACCACCCGCTCCCAGTCCTCGCGGAGGAACAGGGGCGTAGGAGCGCCCTCCAACCTCGCCACGTCGCCCCCGACCAAAGACTGGAGGACTGCGGCCAGATCCTCGTCGGCCAAGACCGCGGGGCTCGGATGGGGCCTCCACATCGGAAGTGGGTACTGACGAAGCGGAGCCAGCTGGTGCTCCGGGAACTACCTCAGCAGCGATGCACCAGTCAGCTTCGCCGCCGCCATGCTGGCCGGCCTCAGATCCGCATCCATCTTCTCCAACACCAGCCTCATGCGGGGATCCACAAGCTCCACTCGAGACCAGTCGTCGGAGCTTGAGGGGTGCCCTGTGGGCAAGACCAGCCGAGGGTGGATGCGCCCGGCATCTACCAAGACCCACTTGCTCCTGAAGCCCTCAATCTTCAGGAGGCCCAGCACGGCCCAACTTGCCTGCCTGTGGCCTGCGGCGTGGCTCAAAGGAGGCCCAGCACGGCCCAACTTCATCAACACAAGCTCAAGACCCTCGCGAGGGGCCAAGCCTCGCGGGGCGGACTACAAGGGGCTTCCTCAGGCGCGGCCTCGTCAGGCTGGCTCACGAGGAGGCGGAGAGTTCAAGGCAGGGTACCTCGCGAGGTGCCCATGACGCAAGCCATGACGACCAAGGGCGCCAGTCGGGCGCCAGCCCGCGCAGTGTCCTCCTTTCCTCTTCGGTGCCAAGGGAGCAAGTGCAGGCGAGAGCATCAAGCAAAGGCATCCATTTCGGTGCAAAAAGACCAAGACCAGCCCAACGGCAGGGAGGAAGTCATTGTGGAGCCCAAGCAGGCATCACCGCCAGAGCCTTTGACAAGCGAGGACCAACTTTAGTCAGGATAAGTGTACCCGCTGTTCCCCTTCAAAATGGCCAATTGTTGGTGCCCTTCCCGCTCAATATTTGGGAAGAGGCCCAGGGGCTTTGCCTATAAATAGGACTAGCCACCCCCAGGGTAGAGGCATCGAGCATCTAGCACCAAGAATCCAAGAGCCAGAACCAAGTAGCACCAGCCGAGGACAGACCCTCGCGAGGTTGTTCTTCCTTGTATTGTTCATCATCAGCCCAAGAGGCAATCCACCACACCACACACTCGAGTAGGGTATTACACCACCATGGTGGCCAGCACCAGTATAAATCTTGTGTCTCTTGTGTTGTTTTGTTTGGTAGTTTAGATCCTTGCGATTCGGCGAGGAGCAAGCCGGTAGAGGGTTAAATCTCCGCGCACACCCTAGTGTTCGAACCTCAAGGGTCTGCCGGAACCCAAAATCCGACATTTGGCGCGCCAGGTAGGGGTGTGCCGGAATTTTCCTTCCGTCGCCTCGTTCTTCTCCGACCATCGCATCCATGTCTGACGCTCGTCGGGCTCGCGCCGAGCGCCGAGCCGCCCTCGCTTCCCACGTCACCCAGACGACTCCCGTCGGCGGGCGCCCTCGTCGTTCCCCGTCACCTGCCGTCAACACCGCCATTGGCCCAGCAGGGAACGGGCAGCAAGCATCATCCCAGCATTTCCCCGTGGCCTCTTGGGAAGAGCCACACGGCCCCTTCCTCACCCACCCCGTCGCGCCGGCTCCCCCGGTTGTCGCGGCCCTCCTGGGCGGCTCGCAGGCGCCGCCCTCCAGCCACCACGTCAAGCCGTTCGTCCGCCAGGTCGGCACCGCCTCTACGCGGCAGGGGGATCCCCGGGGCCGGTCGGAGCCATCGGCTAGGCTGACCTCCAGCTCCGAGGACCACCCCACCAACTCGGCCTGCTCGGGCGCGCTCCCCATGCTCTGCACGCCCAACATCTGCCAGGTGGCCATCACCAGGACCCTCGTCGACGGTGGCGCGGGCCTCAACGTGCTCTCAGTTGAGGCCTTCAACCTCCTATGCATACCCCGGGAGCGGCTGCAACCCAGCCGGCCTTTCTCGGGCGTCGGAGGCGGGTCGTCCAGCTCCTTGGGGCAGATCCGACTTCTAGTAAGTTTCGGCACCTACGACAATTTCCGCACGGAGCTGGTCGATTTCGACATCGTCCCCATCGGCCTCCCCTACAATGCCATCCTCGGCTATCCAGCATTGGCCAAATTCATGGCCGCGACTCACCCGGCGTACAACCTCATGAAGATGCCCGGGAGCAACGACGTCCACACCGTGCCCGGAGACACCGAAGGTGCGCTACGAGTACTCAAGCTCACCCTCAAGACGGCGGCGGCGGCGCGGCCCGCCGACAAAGAAACCCCCAAGCCCAAGGGTGCTGCGCCGACCAAGAAGAAGCAGTTGTTCACCCAAGACATGGCAGAGACCAAGCAGGTACCTGTCGACGAGGACGGGTCCACTAACGCCACTTTCACCATAGGCGCCAACCTCGAGCCCGAGCAGGAGGAAGCCCTGGTCAAGTTTCTGCGTGCAAACAAGAAGGTGTTCGCTTGGGAGCCCGATCAGTTGGCAAGGATCCCACGGGGCGTAATCGAGCACCACCTCAACGTGTGTCCCAACGTGCGCCCCGTGAAGCAGAAGGCGAGGAGGCAGTCCACTGAAAAGCAGGCCTTCATCGTCCAGGAGACCCGCAAGCTAGAAGCCGTGGGGGTTATTCGCGTGGTCCGATACCCAGATTGGTTGGCCAACCCCGTGGTTGTGCCAAAGAAGGGAGGGAAGGAACGCATGTGTGTCGACTTCACCAACCTCAACAAAGCATGCCCGCAAGATCCGTTCCCGCTCCCTCGCATCGATCAGATCGTCGATTCCACCGCTGAGTGTGACCTGTTATGCTTCTTGGATGCCTTCTCCGGGTATCACCAGATCAAGATGGCGGTGGAAGACGTGGAGAAGACGGCCTTCCTGACCCCGTGTGGGGTGTACTGCTATACATGCATGCCATTTGGACTGCGCAACGCGGGGGCAACCTTTCAGCGGCTCATGCACATCACCTTGGGCCTGCAGCTCGGGAAGAATGTGGAGGCTTACGTTGACGACATCGTGTAAAGTCTCGCGAGGCCAAGATCCTGATACAAGACCTGGAGGAAACCTTCACGAGCCTCAACGCAGTGAGCCTGCGGCTCAACCCGGAGAAGTGTGTGTTTGGAGTCCCCTCGGGCAAGCTCTTGGGCTTCCTCGTGTCCCACCGAGGCATCGAGGCCAACCCAGAAAAGGTCAAGGCAGTCGAGGACATGAGCCCACCAAAGACCCTCAAAGAAATGCAGAAGCTCACGGGGCGCGTGACTGCGCTGGGCGCTTCATCTCCAGGTTAGGAGAGCGAGCGCTGCCTTTCTTTTAGCTGATGAAGAAGAAAGGGCCCTTTGAGTGGACTGAAGAAGCCGCCAAAGCGTTCCAGGATCTCAAGAGATACTTGACCAGCCCTCCGGTGATGGTGGCCCCTCCCTCTCAAGAGCCCTTAGTACTCTATCTCGCCGCCACTCCTTACTCCGCCAGCGCGGCTCTGGTGGCGGTTAGGGAGGAGCATCGGACCAAAGCCACGGCTGCTGCACGTGTCAAGGCAAAGCAGGACCAAAAAGGAGTCGCAAAGGTCGCGGCCACGGCTGAGGAGGATCAACCGCCACAGGGAAGCGCGCCGGAAGCGGAGGAAGCTCTTCCCCCAGGCAACCAACCTCCGGAGGCCCCGTTGCCTCAGCAGGCGCCACAGCCTCCGGAGAGCACCACCAGCGCCGACGCCCCAAGCCTCGTCGAGCACCCGGTGTACTTCGTCAGCACGGTGTTGCGGGATGCGAGGGCACGGTACCCCATGCCACAGAAGCTCCTCCTCGCGCTGCTGGTGGCCTCGCGCAAGCTGCGGCACTACTTCCAGGGTCACCCGATCAAGGTTGTCTCGGCATACCCTTTGGAAAGGGTGCTTAGGAGCCCTAACTCGGCCGGCAGGATCGCTGAGTGGAACATTGAGCTACAAGCATTTCAGCTCGAATTCAGTACAACCAGGGTCATCAAGGGTGCCACGCTGGCAGATTTCGTGGCTGAATGGATGGAGGCATCGGACCTCAAGGCCGACGAGGACCGATCACTCTCCCCAGGAAGCGAGGCGCCAGAAGGCTGGGTCATGTACTTCGATGGGGCGTTCTCCAGGCATGGCGCTGGGGCTGGGGCGGTGCTCATATCTCCCACTCAGGACAAGATGTACTACGCCGTGCAGCTCTGCTTCCAGCAGGGCGAAAAGGTCTCCAACAATATAGCGGAGTACGAGGGACTGATAGCGGGCCTAAAGGCCGCCGCTGCCCTGGGAGTGAAGCGTCTTACTATCAAGGGCGATTCGCAGCTCCTTGTCAATTTCTCCAACAAGGTATATGAGCCAAGAGATGAGCACATGGAGGCCTACCTTGCGGAGGTCCGCAGAATGGAGAAGCAGTTCTAGGGGTTGGAGCTACAGCATGTGCCCAGCGGCACAAATCAAGAGGCCGATGACATCGCCAAACGAGCCTCCAGGCGGTTGCCCCAGGAGCCGGGCGTCTTTGAGGAACGGCTCTTCAAGCCCTCGGCCCTGCCACCTTTGTCGAGCACAGCACAACCTCGGGTGGAGCTTCCTCAGCCACCTGCCTCGGGAGCCCCAGCCTGTGGCCCTGCCTCAGGAGCACGCCTGCTCCTGACGATGGAGCCTCAGGAGGGGTGCTGGATCACAGAGCTCCGGAGCTACTTAACACAAGGGACCTTGCCGGAGAAGGAGGAGGAAGCAGAGCGTGTGGCGCGGCAAGCCACAACATACTGCATCAGGGACGGAGAGCTCTACCGGAAACGACCGAATGATGTGTCCCTGCGTTGCATCACCAGGGAGCAAGGGAAAGAACTGCTGGCAGATATACACGGTGGAGACTGTGGGCATCATTCATCGTGACGGACCCTCGTCGGCAAGGCGTTCCGCAGTGGTTTCTATTGGCCTACTGCGCTCAATGACGCTGTCGAACTTGTGAAGGCTTGCGAGGCCTGCCAATTTCATGCCAAGCAGATCCATCAGCCGGCAGGAATTCTGCAAACCATACCCCTCACATGGTCATTCGCGGTCTGGGGGCTGGATATCCTGGGCCCTTTTCCTCGGGCGCCAGGGGGCTATCGCTACCTCTACGTCGTCGTGGACAAGTTCACCAAGTGGGCTGAAGTCGAGGCCGTCTGCACCATCCCTGCTGGTTCTACGGTCAAGTTCATCAAGGGCGTCGTGAGCCGGTTCGGGGTGTCGAACCGCATCATCACTGACAACGATTCGCAGTTCACCAGTAACCTTTTCAAAACATACTGTGCTAACCTTGGAATGCAGATATGCTACGCTTCGGTGGCGCACCCCCGAAGCAACGGCCAGGCCGAGCGGGCCAACACAAAAGTCCTGAGGGGCCTCAAGACCAGGACATTCAAGAAGAAACTGGAGGCATGCGGCAGAGGTTGGTATGACGAGCTTCAGTCCGTGCTGTGGTCCATCCGCACAACCGCGACCAAGCCGACTGGGGAGACCCCCTTCTTCTTGGTCTACGGAGCCGAAGCGATCCTCCCTCACGAGGTCAGGCGTCGATCCGCGCGGGTCCTGGTGTTCGATGAGACGCTGCAGGACGCCATGCAGGGGACGGACCTCGTGCTGGGGGAGGAGCATCGTCGAGAAGCTGTGCTGCGAGCGGTAAGATACCAGCAGGCACTCCGGCAATACCACTGCCGCAACATCCGCCCCGGAACTCTCGAGGTAGGGGACCTCGTGCTCCGGCGGGTCCTCTCCAGGGAGGGACTGCATAAGCTCTCTCCTATGTGGGAGGGCCCGTTCAAGGTTGTTCATGTTTCCAGGCCTGGCTCCGTGCACTTAGAGACTCAGGAGGGAGTACCTGTATAGAACGCGTGGAACATCCAGCACCTCCGGAGGTTTTACCCCTGAAAAGGCCCATAGCCTGTGAAGAAGGCAAGTGCCTGTGAAGCTCATCTTTTTGGAAAAGGCCCAGAGCCTGTGAAGAAGGCAAGTGCCTGTGGAGCTCATCTTTTTGGAAAAGGCCCAGACCCTGTGAAGAAGGCAAGTGCCTGTGAAGCTCATCTTTTTGGAAAAGGCCCAGACCATGTGAAGAAGGCAAGTACCTGTGAAGCTCATCTTTTTGGAAAAGGCCCAGAGCCTGTGAAGAAGGCAAACGCCTGTGAAGCTATCGCGTTTTGGATAAGGCCCGGAGCCTGTGAAGAGGGCCAATGCCCGTGAAGCTTGCTTCCCCAAAGAAACGCCTGGAGCCTGTGAAGAAGGCCAACGCCTGTGAAGCTCGCTGCCCGTGACACTCTCACGTAATAATGAGTTGGGGCTGTACATGCCCCGGAGTCTCAGGGGTGCCGGCCTCAGGCCCTGGGGCTCCCTCCCACGCCCAGTGGCAGCACTTAGCTCCGCGCTGGTGAGAAGACGTCGAAGACTAGACTAGGTGTTGGACGCGGCTTTTTCATTTGCTTTCCGCAGTTGGCTAGTTCATTCTCATTTGGAGTTTTATCGAAACTATCACCACCTTTTGACTTATGGTTCTTCGACTTTTTCACTCTCCTGCCTCGATTTGTCTTGCGCTAGGGCTCGCGAGGTGGAAGCCCCGAGGGCCCTCGCGAGTGTTCCTGCCCCTATCGCTCAAGTTTTCACGGCCCAGGTCCACTACCGGAGTGCCCCTCCAGACCATGCCTCATGGGCACCACGACACGAACACAGGGCCTGGGTCGGTTGCCCCCACGGCTGAGACTAGAGATTACTTGCGAATGGGCATGCAACAGAAAGGAACAATACCGGAATAATAGAAACAGTACGATGATTGACGACGTTAACCCAAACACGCCCCCACGGGGCCACACATTGCTGTCTTTTTGCGCAG
Organism: Triticum timopheevii; assembly: GCA_963921465.1. NCBI lineage: Eukaryota > Viridiplantae > Streptophyta > Magnoliopsida > Poales > Poaceae > Triticum > Triticum timopheevii. The sequence goes on from OY997274.1 coordinate 423,334,555, forward strand.
GAGAAAAGAAAGGAAAGAACAAAAGCAGGCGAAGCTCGTCCCGCGCCAGCCCTCATGGAAGACTCGAGCCGCCTCCGGAGCTCAGGCGGACTCCCTCTCGCGCTTCACCGGGGCACGACGGCGAGCTGACCCGCTGCCGCCCTCCAAGCAGGCGCGACGGCGTGAAGGCTGACCGCGGCCGCTGCAAGAAGGGTCGCCACCCGAAGAAGAGCTGGTGAAGCTTGAGGAGTCACTAGCGCCGCCAACCGCCCGCGCGCTGTCCTCTCCGTCCTCGTCGGGGCTGAGCCCCTACCGCGGTCGTCGTCTTCAGGGCAGTACCCTGCACGGCGACCATCTTCCCCAAACACCCTCACGTAGAGGGTGGCGTCACCGTCGAACTTGAAGTGCAGAGAGCACCGGCGGCGGAGACCACGCGTGCAAGCAAACTTCTGCCAGCCGCGGGACAGGGCCAGGTTCCCGGCAGCGGAGACCTCCAGCGAAGCCCACGAGGCCCGGCTGCAGCAGCCATCTGCCTGGAGCCAGAGGCCACCCAAGACGCCAGCTGGGAGCTCACCTAGGAGGAAGCGAGGGAGCTGAAGCCGAGCGCCAGTTGGCTCCACCGCCCACACAATGAACTCCGGCAGCACCTCCGCAGTATGGAGGCGCGGCCTCGGGGGTCGCACGGCCGGAGCACGCCCGCCGACCATGGCCAGTCGCTCATCGCCGCGCAGAGAGCCACCTCCGCGACCACGGGGGCCGCCGTGGAGGCCACAGGATGCTTGCGAGGGCGACCTCGACCGCGTTTCAGCGGGGGAGAGGAAGAGTCGACCTAGCGAGCCTTTCCTTTCTCTGCGGCCGAGAACTTCCTTGGTGGAGCCATGAAGAAGAAGGAGAAGCAAGAGGGGATAGGCTGGAAGGGCGCATGCCGTTCCATACTTATAGCCGGCGAAGGCCAACCGTCGACTTCCACGATCGCAGGTAATCATGACCCGCTTTGCATGCAGGGACTTGTCAAATCCGTGCGGTTACCAAGGCGTCGTGGGGAAGCGGAGGCGCCCCCGACCAATCGACTGCCACGCGGCGCCCAAGGCCGCAGGCTGTTAGGGCCCACGACGCTTCGCACTTGCCCTTTCGCCTCTCTGCTCGGCCAAGTCCGGGCGCGCCGTGGGCCCGGGGGCTACTGTCGGCATTCTGGGAACGGGGGTCCCCAGACTTGCCTGCCTGCGGCCTGCGGCGTGGCTCAAAGGAGGCCCAGCACGGCCCAACTTCATCAACACAAGCTCAAGACCCTCGCGAGGGGCCAAGCCTTGCGGGGCGGACGACAAGGGGCTTCCTCAGGCGCGGCCTCGTCAGGCTGGCTCACGAGGAGGCAGAGAGTTCAAGGCAGGGTACCTCGCGAGGTGCCCATGACGCAAGCCATGACGACCAAGGGCGCCAGTCGGGCGCCAGCCCGCGCAGTGTCCTCCTTTCCTCTTCGGTGCCAAGGGAGCAAGCGCAGGCGAGAGCATCAAGCAAAGTCATCCATTTCGGTGCAACAACACCAAGACCAGCCCAACGGCAGGGAGGAAGTCATTGTGGAGCCCAAGCAGGCATCACCGCCAAAGCCTTTGACAGGCGAGGACCAACTTTAGTCAGGATAAGTGTACCCGATGTTCCCCTTCAAAATGGCCAATTGTTGGCGCCCTTCCCGCTCAATATTTGGGAAGAGGCCCAGGGCCTTTGCCTATAAATAGGACTAGCCACCCCCAGGGTAGAGGCATCGAGCATCTAGCACCAAGAATCCAAGAGCCAGAACCAAGTAGCACTAGCCGAGGACAGACCCTCGCGAGGCTGTTCTTCCTTGTATTGTTCATCATCAGCCCAAGAGGCAATCCACCACACCACACACTGGAGTAGGGTATTACACCACCATGGTGGCCTGAACCAGTATAAATCTTGTGTCTCTTGTGTTGTTATGTTTGGTAGTTTAGATCCTTGCGATTCGGCGAGGAGCAAGCCGGTAGAGGGTTAAATCTCCGTGCGCACCCCAGTGTTCGAACCTCAAGGGTCTGCCGAAACCCGAAATCCGACATGCGCACGCAGAGACGGGACCTCGAGAGGTCCGGAGGGAGATGTAGTGGCGCAGCAAGGCCACTGAGGGCTTCACCCCTACGTGAGCCTCGCAATAATAGGCGAAGATTGCCAGAAGAAGGACAGAATTGGGATGGAGGTGCAGAGCGAGAAGCTTATAATGGCAGAGGACAGAAAACAAGAACTCAGAAAAGGGCGGCACCAAACCAGCAACAATGGCGCTCACAAAGAGCAGATAGAAGGTGCTCCATTGGCCCTCAGGGAGCGCAGAGCCGGCCTTGAACACCTTCGCCTCGTCGATGCCCTGCACCGCCGCCGTCTGACGCACCCGGGCAAGGCTCGCCTCCGACACGTTCGGCGAGTCCAGGGCGGACGAATACCAAGATCCGGTCGGGGCCTGGCGGGGCGCCATGTCTAGCAAGGGCGTGCGGACGGAGTAGATCTGAAGATTTCGGAGGCAGGAAGAAGAGGCGCAAGAAAGGGGATTTGAGCAGCAACCGAAGAAAGCAAAGGAGGCAAAGCCTAGACAGATGCTGCTCCTTTATCAACTCGCGCGTTTGCTGAGGCGCCCACGTCCAATCAACCGCCACGCGGCGCCCAAGGCCGCAGGCTGTTAGGGCCCGCGGCGCTTCGCACTTGCCCTTTTGCCTCTCTGCTCGGCCAAGTCCGGGCGCGCCTTGGGCCCGGGGGCTACTGTCGGCATTCTGGGAACGGGGGTCCCGAGACTTGCCTGCCTGCGGCCCGTGGCGTGGCTCCAAGGGGGGCCCAGCACGGCCCATCTTCATCAACACATGCTCAAGACCCTCGCGAGGGGCCAAGCCTCGCGGGGCGGACGACAAGGAGCTTCCTCAGGCACGGCCTCGGCAGGCTGGCTCATGAGGAGGTGGAGAGTTCAAGGCAGGGCACCTCGCGAGGTGCCCATGACGCAAGACATGACGACCAAGGGCGCCAGTCGAGCGCCAGCCCACGCAGTGTCCTCCTTTCCTCTTTGGTGCAAAGGGAGCAAGTGCAGGCGCGAGCATCAAGCAAAGGCATCCGTTTCGGTGCAATAAGACCAAGACCAGCCCAACGGCAGGAAGGAAGTCATTGTGGAGCCCAAGTAGGCGTCACCACCAGAGCCTTTGACAGGCGAGGACCAACTTTAGTCAGGATAAGTGTACCAGATGTTCCCCTTCAAAATGGCCAATTGTTGGCGCCCTTCCCGCTCAATATTTGGGAAGAGGCCCAGGGCCTTTGCCTATAAATAGGACTAGCCACCCCCAGGGTAGAGGGTGTGGGATCTGGACCTGATCTAGAATCTGGACCCTCACAAAGAAAGAGAGAGAGAGAAGGGCGACTGAACTCCTCCTAGCAGTTCATCGCCCCAGCCAAGAACAGACCCTCGCGAGGCTGTTCTTCCTTGTATTGTTATCATCAGCCCAAGAGGCAATCCACCACACCACACACTAGAGTAGGGTATTACACCACAATGGTGGCCTGAACCAGTATAAACCCTGTGTCTCTTGTTTTGTTCCTTTCGTAGTTTAGATCTCAGCGAGCCGGCGAGGAACAGGTAGGTAGAGGGCGAAATCTTTGCGCGCACCCAGTGTTCGAACCTCAAGGGTCTGCCGGAACCCTAAATCCGACACACCCCGCGTGGCGGCTTACGTTGAGGCTGACAACAAAAAAGCTCGTCAGGATGCACTTGACTTGTTGGATGAGGAGCGAGACTTAGCAATAGCCTGCTCAGCGATTTACCAGCAAGACCTGCGCCGCTATCACAGCCGCCGGGTTAGAAGCAGAACCTTTCAGGAAGGCGACTTAGTGCTCCGACTCATCCAGGATCAGTCTGATATGCACAAGCTATCCCCTCCTTGGGAAGGACCCTTTGTGGTCACCAAGAATCTGAACAACGGATCATACTACCTCATCGATGTTCGAGAGCACAAAGACTCACATAAGTCGGAGGAGGAGACCCGCCGGCCGTGGAATATCGCCCATCTTCGTCCTTACTATACTTGAGCCACCGGCTTTCCAGATGTATATATTTTGACAATGTATATACTATATAAAGCAATAAAGCAGGACCTCTGTCCTTTTCACCTTCAAAAGGTTATGTGTCCTCTTTATCAGGTGGCTGAAACAACCAATAAGGAGCAGATCATATCTGAATCCGGCATTCCCTTTGGTCCGGCTTATGATCATATCTGAATCTAGCCATGATCACTTGGGGGCTTCCTGTTCAAACATAGGTCGTATTCGAACCAAAGAGAACATAGTTGTCGATACCCACTTTGATCGGCACACTGCCAAACCCACTTGGGGGCTTCTTGATCATATTTGAATCATAGCTTAACCCCTTTGGGTCTGACGTGGATCGTATTCGAATCAGCATCATTAAACAACTCTTATGGTCACTTTGGGGCTTCCTGTTCAAACATAGGTCGTATTCGAACCAAAGAGAACACAGCTGTCGATACCCACTTGATCGGCATCGCCAAAGCCACTGGGGGCTATATGATCATATCCGAATCTTAGCTTAACCCCTTTGGAACGGTTTACTGATTGTATTCGAATCAGAAGCCCTTGAATATTGTTTATTATCCATTATATTTCATAAGCGTAATTATTTGACTATCTTGAGACCTTTTTGAAAAAGCACTATGAGATGGTTTTTTGTTCTTCTGGCTTAATATTGATCACCCCAGGTGGTTAAGTGCCAGGTGAACATTATATGTTCCAACTTTCAGGAGTTGAATTTACCCGCATGATGAAGGTCATATAAGCAGGCGAGATTACCAAAGGGATCATAGGTATACTATTGCCATTATGTTTAACAAATATAAATCATAAACCGGCCTGTATATGATGTTTTGGGTTCGCCCTCTGGGTTATCAATACCTTATGTGACCCCTGATGCGATAAACCGCCAAGGGAATTTTGATTGTTTTATATGCAGGATAAGGCAAGCAAATTTAACATCAAGGAAATAAAACGATCAACATAAGTTGGAAATATATAGCGATGGCGGCTTACGAAAGTATTAAGCGCCATAAACATGCGCGAGGGCATGACAAACATTGAGGGGTTTTTCTACCCTATTACAAGACTCCCCGAGTCTGAATAAACGAAGCATTGTTTTTTGCAAAGTCATAAACATCTGGCGGTTCACTCCTTTGGTGGGCTGGAAGATTCCGGGTTATCCTTCTCCGCCTCTCCGTCGGTTGCCTTGTCCTGAAAGGTTGGCGAGGCCCAGTCAATGCCACTCAAGACTTCAAACTCAGCTTCATCATCTATTAAACCGGCTGGGTCCACTTCAGGGGCAAAGGTATGCTTACGAGTTGGAGGGATCAGGCTGACTTGATCATAGGGAGGTGTTGGAATTCTCCGGTTCTCACTGTCATAGCCCGGCTGATACTTGGTAAGGTCAGTGTCGTTCCCAATGAGGGTAGCCACGGGGCGTATGTCTTTAACGCAGGCGGTGAAATCCTGATCATCAAATACGGTCCCATCCTCTTTCAGACTAGGGTATCCAAGAGCGAGGTCGGCCGGGTCTAGTTCTGGAATCCATGCTTTTTCCCGGCTCAACTCGGCTATGGCCCGGACTCTTGAGGATGCCCGCCTTAGATCTTGGACCCGTTGAGGTAGTACAGCAAGACACTTCAGCACGTCTTGCAGGAGGCGGGGAGTGTTATTTGATAAAGCTACAACGGCCAAAGCACATTGTGACCCGGTGTACAGTTGCTCCACTAGCGTGTAAACCGCCTTCAGTTTGATCAGCATGTTCTGCATGAGGTTTGTGCTCCTGGGGCCTGCGTTCATGAACATAAGATGAGCTAGAGATAACAATTAAAATAGTCATCAAAGGAAGGATTACAATGTTTGAGGTTATATACAGTAACTTACCAAAGATGGCTGAGACCATTTGAGATATATGGCGCTTTAAGTCGGACAGCTCGGTTGTTGCTTCTGCAAGTGATGCCTCTGCCGTCTTGGCCCGGGTAACCAGTGAAGCCTTTTCATCAGCCCAGATTTTCTTCTCCAACTCAAAATTCTTCTTCAACTTCTCTTGTTCAGAGACGCTGAATTCAAATTTGGAGTTGGCCTTTTGAATTTCAAGTTCTTGAGCTGTCAGACGGCTCTTCAGGTCAGTGATCTTCGACTCAAATTGGCTTATGGTGGCCTGCAATGATGTCGGGTTATAATCAGAATCATGGTAAGATAATATAAAAGTCCCAAGCACTTTGCAAGCAAAGATACTTGACACTTGGGGGCTAATGTATGCTGAAGAATTTTAACCTACAATGTCGGTTCATGCAAATTAAGTCCCAATCACTTTGCGAGCAAAGATACATGACACTTGGGGGCTAATGTGTATCACAAGTTTAAGGTATCATGTTACAATCGGGTTAAATATCTTCTTTCTAAACAGGACAAAATAGTGGTAAGCAGTTTTCTAAGTCTACAACATATTTATTAATAAGCAATAGACTTGGGGGCTGATACAGTAAGTATGCTTCAGAAAAGGGGCATAAGGTATACCTCAGATTTTTCCTGTATTTGCTTCACCATGTCAATTTCCAGGTCACGGCTGCTATGCACTTGATTAAGATAGCCAGAGACTATATCTCCAATGCTTAAGTGAGTATAATCAGTGATGTCCAGTTTGGCCTTTCGGCGTTCTATAAGTTCCTCCTTAGCAGAGCATTTGGCAAGGACAGTGGGCCGCCCTGGCTCAACAAACTGAGACCTCAGAATCTCAACTTCCAGGTCATTTCTCTTGACCGGGCTAGGAGCTTCCGGGTTATCAGAGCTGTTGAGAGTATCATCGGCAGGCAGGTCAGAGGTTGGTGCTAGAATATCAGAGGTTGGTTCAGGCGGCGGCTGATGGGTGGAACTGTCAGGAGCAGCCGTGCCAAGCTCCGGTTCAGCCACAACCGGGTCTTGGGACGGCTTATTCTTCTTTGCCCTCTTACTGGGCTTCACTTGCATGCTGTGGACAAAGGCAGAAGGATGAATACAAAAGCATGAGTAAGGTAAAGCATAAGGTAAACAAAGTTACATTACCTAGGGGCAGTTTTGAAAGCCGGCATGTTAGATTGCATAGACTCGCCGGAGGAAGGAGAGGTATCCTGATAATTGGAGTCAGATGAATTGAGAGGTTGGCGAATTAAACCCGCCAAAGGTAAAACAGAACGTAAATCGGAGATAACCTCAGTCCGACACATCATAGTTACGTCAGGTAAGCCGGAGGAGAGCTCTACATCCTTGCTGGTCCGGGTCTGCCTCCGGCTTTCAAGTTGTTGTTGCTTCAAAAGAAATTGAGGATCTTGATAAGCTAGAGGATGTGAAAATCTTACTTTTCGGGTCACCCTTTGGATTTTTTTGCTTTGGCAAAGGCTCTGAGTCGGAGGAGATTATAGTTACCTCTTCGTCAACCGCTTGGCTGTTTCCCGTATCTTCCTGAAAAGATAGAATTTCAATAAAATAATGACAAAAGAGTCAGGAGAATTAAGGATTACCTCTTCATCATCCTCAGAAGTGTCATCCAATTTGAGTAAATCTGAAGCGCTTGGCTTCTTCTTCCTTGAAGTTCCTGTTTTGGCGGTTTTTCTTTCAGGTCTCTTGGCCGCTCTGGCTTGTTTGACAGCCTCATGGTCATACTTGACCTTCTAGAAGTTGTCATCGGCCTGTGAAAAAGATAAAGGGGTTATGAGTAAAAGTAAGGTGTAATACACTGAAAGAGTATTCATTGAGGATTGAAGACTCACTGCGGGGGCCGGGTTCTTCTTGCAGACAGGAAGTAAGCCAAAGGCGTTAATAGTCACTATGCCCTCTTTCAGCAACGTTTGGGTCGTAGCCTCCACCACATCATCTGGCAAGTCGTCGGGACTATGACGCAGTGGGTCATCCTTCTCGCCTGAGTAAGTGCACATTAAGCTGGGTCGGCGGCTTAACGAAAGCACTCGCCAAGTAACCCAGACTCGGACCAGGTCGATGCCATCTAAGCCATTTCCCAAAAGAGCTTTGATTTTTCTAATGGTGGGAGCAAGTGGCAGACATTCAACAGCAGAAAGTTTATCCGCCAGTGGGTGGTTGGACTCAAGGTGCAGAGCGCGGAAGCCGGGCAGAGGATTCTCGTCAGCCGGAGAAGTGTCCTGGCAATAGAACCACGCCTAATTCCAATCCTTTGGATGACTCGGCAGTTCAGCATAAGGAAAAAGGCAGTCTCTTCGCCGCTGAATCGAGATGCCACCAAGTTCTAGGCTGGGCCCGTTGGCACGTTCATTCTATCGGTTTAAGTAGAATAGCTCTCTGAACAAAAGCAGATTAGGCTCTTCCCCCAGGTACACCTCGCAGAAGACTTGGAAGTTGCAAATATTTGACACGGAATTGGGCCCGATGTCTTGAGGTCTGAGGTCAAAGAAATGCAAAACATCCCTGAAGAATTTTGAACCGGGTGGAGCAAATCCCCGGCTCATATGATCCGTAAAAACTATCACCTCCCCTTCTTTGGGTTGAGGTTTCTCCTCGGACGGGTTAGGGGCACGATAAGACATGACCTCCTTCTTGGGCAGATGGCCAGACTTCACAAATTTAGACAATTTACTTTTTGTGACTGTGGATGGGACCCAATTATAGGTCACACGAGCCTTGGTTGCCTTAGGTGCCATGACGTAAATTGAAGCCTATGACAAAATAAGAGGTTCTGGTTCAAATCTATTCAAGATGGCGGCTTAAGAAGGGGCCTAATGATATATGGGTAACTATGCAATGATATTTAAGCCGCTACGGGTATCAGGAGCAGGGTAACTATGCAATGATATTTAAGCCGCTACGGGTATCAGGAGCAGTAAAATTTTCTTAAGTCCAGAGAGGCAAGCAAGGTTGACAGATCAGTATCATTTACTTAAACCGGCCACATGGACAGTCGTGGTTAAACACATTCGACAGAGGTAGCTTTTTATTTAAGGGTGGAACAAACAGGTTTCACAAGTTGCCGCTATTATTTTGGATCAAACGGCTATTCTGAAAAAAAAAATTCTAGACCTAGGACTGGCACAGATGAAGCTCAAGGGCTTGAACAGGGCCTCTGTGCGACAGAAAGGGATCTACTTGCAGTCGAAATGGGTGCGAAATAGCTACCGCATCAGTTTTATATCATCTTCAAGATCAAGAAACGGTGGTGGTGATGAAATCTATGAGGGGTTCCTGATGAACATCGAAGAACACCAAGGAACTCACAGATGCAGAGTTGCTGCAAAGGTTCGTCGCGTTTCTCTGGTCAAATCAGGTTGATGCAGCGGCCTGAGTTGACGAGGACGAGGAGATCTGCGGCGACGGCGGCGGCGGAGCTCGAGCGGCAGAGAAACAGTGAGAGGAAGAAGACGACCGAAGGGGGAGATTGGAAAATACCTAGGTCGTGCCTATTGATAAGGAAGGGATGACTGAGACGGCATGAGAAACGAGGAGATAAGCCTTATTATCCAGCAGCCCCGACGCCTCGGTTTTTGGAATGGTTGGTAAAAGCAAAGATCCGTTGGAGGATACTGTGGAATAAAGAATGAATTTAAGTAAAGATGACGTCACAGCGGGTTAAGGCGGATCCAAAAAATGACTTCATGGTGGGTTAAAGAAAACCTTTTGCACAGGCAGAAGGCTGAAGATTTATTTCATAAGGTATTTTAAGATTGACACGAACCGGTTCAAATCAATCTGGGGCCTAATGTTGGGGATATAACTATTTGTGTAAGCTGCCCAGGAGGGGCCGGGTTACGCAAAGAAGACTCATTAGAAAGAAGCCCAAGGCCAAGCATGAAGATGGCGGTTCATATCAGGGTCTAAGGCCCACAGGCGGCTTAAGGCCCGTAGTAGTGAACCGCCATGATGGTATGACTTGTAACATAAGGTAGATTTGACTAGTCACCGAGCCGGACACTGTCTATGAGCCGGCCGGGACTCCGTAGGCCGCAGGGCGTCCACCCGTGTATATAAGGGGATGACCCGCTAGCGGCTTAGGGCAGAAAACAACTGATCGAGAGCCGGGTATAGCGTATCTCGCTCCCTGGTCATCGAAACATCAATCAATATCAACCCAACTAGACGTAGGCCTTACCTTCACCATAAGGTGCCGAACTAGTATAGACCTCCCGTGTCCTTTGTCCCGATTAACCCCTTCAAGCTTCCTAGTTGCGATGGCTCCACAACTAAGTCCTTTCACTAGGAAATTTGACGTGACAATTCCACGACAGTCATGGCTTGCGTCATAAGAACCTCGCAAGGTACTCCGCCTTGATCTCTCCGCCTCCTCGCGAGCCTTCCTGGCGAGGCCGTTCCTGATGTAGCCTTGCGCCGTCCGCCCCACGAGGCTTGGACCCTCGCGAGGGTCTTGAGTCTTGTGCTGATGAACATGGGACGTACTGGGCCACCACTTGAGCCACGCCGCAGGCCGTAGGCAGGCAAGTCTGGGGACCCCCGTTCCCAGAACGCCGACACCGGCCGCTCTCTCCCCCTCCTTTATGTACGTGGGCTAGAGGCACCCCAAAGACGCATCAATTGTTCTTTGCCATGGGAGGTGCCCCCCTCCATAGTTTGCTCCTCCGGTCATAGCATCGTAGTGCTTAGGCGAAGCCCTGCGTGGATCACATCATCAACACCGTCACCACGCCATCGTGCTGACAGAACTCTCCCTTGACCCTCTACTGGATCAAGGGTTTGAGGGACGTCATCGAGCTGAATGTGTGCTGAACACGGAGGTGCCGTACGTTTGGTACTTGGATCGGTTGAATCATGAATACGTTCGACTAAATCAACCGCGTTAACTAATGCTTCCGCTTTCGGTTAGGGTACGTGGACACACTCTCCCCCTCTCATTGATATGCATATACTAGATAGATCTTGCGTGATCATAGGAATTTTTTTGAAATTGCGTGCTACATGCCCCAACAGTGGCATCCGAGCCAGGTCTATGCGTAGATGATATGCACGAGTAGAACACAAAGAGTTGTGGACGATAATAGTCATACTACTTATCACCAACATCTTACTTTGATTCGGCGGTATTGTTGGATGAAGCGGCCCGGACCGACATTACATGACCGCGTTCATGAGACTGGTTCTACCGACGTGCTTTGCACACAGGTGGTTGGTGGGTGTCTGTTTCTCCAACTTTAGTTGAATCGAGTTTGACTACGGTCGGTCCTTGATGAAGGTTAAAACAACACACTTGACGAAAAATCATTGTGGTTTTGATGCGTAGGTAAGAACGGTTCTTGCTAGAAGCCCGTAGCAGCCACGTAAAACTTGCAACAACAAAGTAGAGGACGTCTAACTTGTTTTTGCAGGGCTTGTTGTGATGTGATATGGTTAAGACATGATGTGATATAAATTGTTGTATGAGATGATCATGTTTTGTAACAGAGTTATTGGCAACTGGCAGGAGCCATATGGTTGTTGCTTTATTGTATGGAATGCAATCGCCATGTAATTGCTTTACTTTATCACTATGCGGTAGCGATAGTCGTAGAAGCAATAGTTGGCGAGACGACAACGATACTATGATGGAGATCAAGGTGTCAAGCCGGTGACAATGGAGATCATTGCAGTGCTTTGGAGATGATGATCAAAGGCACAAGATGATGATGGCCATATCATGTCACATATTTTGATTGCATGTGATGTTTATCTTTTATGCGTCTTATTTTTCTTAGTACGAAGGTAGCATTATAAGATGATCCCTCACTAAATTTTGTTGGGGATCGTTGCAGAAAGTAAGAAATTTTCTACGCATCAACAAGATCAATTTATGGAGTAACTAGTAACGAGAGAGAGGGGAGTGCATCTTCATACCCTTGAAGATCGCGAGTCGGAAGCGTTGCAAGAACGTGGATGAAGGAGTCGTACTCGAAGCGATTCAGATCACGGTGAACTCCGATCTAAGCGCCGAACAATAGCACCTCCGTGTTCAACACACGTGCAGCCCGGTGATATCTCCCGCGCCTTGATCCAGCAAGGAGGAGGGAGAGGTTGAGGAAGAGGGCTCCAGCAGTAGCACGACGGTCTGGTGGTGATGGAGTGGCAGTTCTCTGGCAGGGCTTCGCCAAGCTCTTGCAGAGGAGGAGAGGTGTTGGGGAGGGGAGGGGTTGCACCTTGGATGTGGTGGTGCAGCCCTCCCCTCGACCCTCTATTTATAGGGAGAAGGGGAGAGGGGTCGGCCCCCTCTAGATGAGATCTAGAGGGGGGGCGGCCAACAGGAGGGGGCTTGCCCCCCAAGCAAGGGGGGCGCCCCCTTTAGGGTTTCCCCCCCAACCCTAGGCGCATGGGCCCAAGGGGGGGTGGCTCCCAGCCCTCCAAGGGGCTGGTTCCCTTCCCCCTACAGCCCATGAGGCCCTCTAGGACAGGTGGCCCCTCCCAGTGGACCCCCGGAACCCCTCCGGTGGCCCTGGTACAATGCCGGTATGCCCCCGAATATTTCCGATGACCGTATGACAACTTCCATATATAAATCTTCACCTCCAGACCATTCCGAAACTCCTCGTGATGTCCGGGATCTCATCCGGAACTCCGGACAACATTTGGTAACCACATACAAATCTTCCTAATAACCCTAGCGTCATTGAACCTTAAGTGTGTAGACCCTATGGGTTCGGGAATCATGCAGACATGACCGAGACAACTCTCCGGCCAATAACCAACAATGGGATCTGCATACCCATGTTGGATCCCACATGTTCCACGATGATCTTATCGGATGAACCACGATGTCGAGGATTCAAGCAATGCCGTATACAATTCCCTTTGTCAATTGGTACGTTACTTGCCCGAGATTCGATCGTCGGTATCCCAATACCTCGTTCAATCTCGGAACCGGCAAGTCACTTTACCCGATCCGTAATGCATGATCCCATGACCAACCACTTGGTCACTTTGAGCTCATTATGATGATGCATTACCGAGTGGGCCCAGAGATACCTCTCCATCATATGGAGTGACAAATCCCAGTCTCGATTCGTGTTAACCCAACAGACACTTTCGGAGATACCTGTAGAGCACCTTTATAGTCACCTAGTTATGTTCTGACGTTTGGTACACCCAAAGCACTCCTACGGTATCCGGGAGTTACACAATCTCATGGTCTAAGGAAATGATACTTGACATTAGAAAAGCTCTGGCAAACTAACTACATGATCTTGTGCTATGCTTAGGATTGGGTCTTGTCCATCACATCATTCTCCTAATGATGTGATCTCGTTATCAATGACATCCAATGTCCATAGTCAGGAAACCATGACCATCTGTTGATCAACGAGCTAGTCAACTAGAGGCTCACTAGGGACATGGTGTGGTCTATGTATTCACACATGTATTACAGTTTCCGATCAATACAATTATAGAATGAACAATAGACAATTATCATGAACAAGGAAATATAATAATAACCATTTTATTATTCCCTCTAGGGCATATTTCCAACAGTCTCCCACTTGCACTAGAGTCAATAATCTAGTTACATTGTGATGAATCGAACACCCATAGAGTTCTGGTGTTGATCATGTTTTGCTCGCGGAAGAGGTTTAGTCAACGGATCTGCGACATTCAAATCCATATGCACTTTACAAATATCTATGTCTCCATCTTGAACTTTTTCACGAATGGAGTTGAAGCAACGCTTGATGTGTCTGGTCTTCTTGTGAAACCTGGGCTCCTTGGCAAGGTCAATAGCTCCAGTGTTGTCACAGAAGAGAGTCATCGGGCCCGATGCATTGGGAATAACTCCTAGGTCGGTAATGAACTCCTTTATCCAGATTGCTTCATGTGCTGCCTCCGAGGCTGCCATGTACTCCGCTTCACATGTAGATCCCGCCACGACGCCTTGCTTGCAACTGCACCAGCTTACTGCCCCACCATTCAAAATATACATGTATCCGGTTTGTGACTTGGAGTCATCCAGATCTGTGTCGAAGCTAGCATCGACGTAACCCTTTACGACGAGCTCTTCATCACCTCCATAAACGAGAAACATGTCCTTAGTCCTTTTCAGGTACTTCAGGATATTCTTGACCGCTGTCCAGCGTTCCATGTCGGGATTACTTTGGTACCTTCCTACCAAACTAATGGCAAGGTTTACATTAGGTCTGGTACACAGCATGGCATACATAATAGACCCTATGGCTGAGGCATAGGGGATGACACTCATCTTTTCTCTATCTTCTGCTGTGGTCGGGCTTTGAGCTGAGCTCAATTACACACCTTGCAATACAGGCAAGAACCCTTTCTTGGACTGATCCATATTGAACTTCTTCAATATCTTATCAAGGTATGTGCTTTGTGAAAGACCTATGAGGCATCTCGATCTATCTCTATAGATCTTGATGCCTAATATGTAAGCAGCTTCTCCAAGGTCCTTCATTGAAAAACACTTATTCAAGTAGGCCTTTATGCTCTCCAAGAGTTCTACATCATTTCCCATCAACAGTATGTCATCTACATATAATATGAGAAATGCTACAGAGCTCCCACTCACTTTCTTGTAAACGTAGGCTTCTCCATAAGTCTGCATAAACCCAAACGCTTTGATCATTTCATCAAAGCGAATGTTCAAACTCCGAGATGCTTGCACCAGTCCATAGATGGAGCGCTGGAGCTTGCATACCTTGTTAGCATTCTTAGGATCGACAAAACCTTCCGGCTGCATCATATGCAATTCTTCCTTAAGAAAGCCGTTAAGGAATGCCGTTTTGACGTCCATTTGCCATATCTCATAATCATAGAATGCGGCAATTGCTAACATGATTCGGACGGACTTAAGCTTCGCTACGGGTGAGAAGGTCTCATCATAGTCAACCCCTTGAACTTGTCGATAGCCCTTAGCGACAAGTCGAGCTTTATAAATGGTAACATTACCATCTGCGTCCATCTTCTTCTTAAAGATCCATTTATCTTCTATCGCTTGCCGATCATCGGGCAAGTCTGTCAAAGTCCATACTTTGTTTTCATACATGGATCCTATCTCGAATTGCATGGCTTCAAGCCATTTGTTGGAATCTGGGCCCGTCGTCGCTTCTTCATAGTTCGGAGGTTCATCGTTGTCTAATAACATGATTTCCAGGACGGGGTTGCCATACCATTCTGGTGTGGAACGTGTCCTCGTCGACCTATGAAGTTCAGTAGTAACTTGATCCGAAGTACCTTGATTATCATCATTAACCTCTTCTCTTGCCGGTGCAGGCACCACAGAAACATCTTCCTGAGATGCGCTACTTTCCGCTTCAAGAGGCAGTACTTCATCAAGTTCTACTTTCCTCCCACTTACTTCTATCGAGAGAAACTCTTTCTCCAGAAAGGACCCGTTCTTGGCAACAAAGATCTTGCCTTTGGATCTGAGGTAGAAGGTATACCCAATGGTTTCCTTAGGGTATCCTATGAAGACGCATTTTTTTGACTTGGGTTCGAGCTTTTCAGGTTGAAGTTTCTTGACATAAGCATCACATCCCCAAACTTTTAGAAATGATAGCTTAGGTTTCTTCCCAAACCATAATTCATACGGTGTTGTCTCAATGGATTTCGACGGAGCCCTATTTAAAGTGAATGCGGCAGTCTCTAAAGCATAGCCCCAAAATGAGAGCGATAGATCGGTAAGAGACATCATAGATCGCACCATATCCAATAGAGTGCGATTACGACGTTCAGACACACCATTACGCTGAGGTGTTCCAGGCGGCATGAGTTGTGAAACGATTCCACATTTCCTTAAGTGTGTGCCAAATTCCTGACTTAAATATTCCCCTCCACGATCTGATCGTAAGAACTTTATTTTTCTGTCACGTTGATTTTCAACCTCACTCTGAAATTCCTTGAACTTTTCAAAGGTCTCATACTTGTGTTTCATTAAGTAGACATACCGATATCTACTTAAGTCATCAGTGAGGATGAAAACATAACGATAGCCACCGCGTGCCTCAACGCTCATTGGACCACACACATCAGTATGTATGATTTCCAATAAGTTGGTTGCTCGCTCCATTGTTCTAGAGAACGGAGTCTTGGTCATTTTACCCATGAGGCATGGTTCGCACGTGTCAAATGATTCGAAATCAAGAGACTCCAAAAGTCCATCTGCATGGAGCTTCTTCATGCGTTTGACACCAATGTGACCAAGGCGACAGTGCCACAAGTATGTGGGACTATCATTATCAACCTTACATCTTTTGGTATTCACACTATGAATATGTGTAACATCACATTCGAGATTCATTAAGAAAAACCATTGACCAGCGGGGCATGACCATAAAACATATCTCTCATATAAATAGAACAACCATTATTCTCGGATTTAAATGAGTAGCCATCTCGTATTAAACGAGATCCAGATACAATGTTCATGCTCAAAGCTGGCACTAAATAACAATTATTGAGGTTTAAAACTAATCTCGTAGGTAATGTAGAGGTAGCGTGCCGACGGTGATCACATCGACCTTGGAACCATTCCCGACGCGTCTCATCACCTCGTCCTTCGTCAGTCTCCGCTTATTCCGTAGCTCCTGTTTTGAGTTACAAATATGAGCAACCGCACCAGTATCAAATACCCAGGAGCTACTACGAGTACTGGTAAGGTACACATCAATAACATGTATATCACATATACCTTTGGTGTTGCCGGCCTTCTTGTCCGCTAAGTACTTGGGGCAGTTCCGCTTCCAGTGACCACTTCCCTTGCAATAAAAACACTCAGTCTCAGGCTTGGGTCCATTCTTTGGATTCTTCCCGGCAGCTTGCTTGCCGGGCGCGGCACCTCCCTTGCCGTCTTTCTTGAAACCCTTTTTACCCTTGCCCTTCTTGAACATAGTGGTTTTATTCACCATCAACACTTGATGTTCCTTTTTGATTTCCACCTCCGCTGATTTCAGCATTGAATATACTTCAGGAATGGTTTTCTCCATCCCCTGCATATTGAAGTTCATCACAAAGCTCTTGTAGCTCGGTACAAGCGACTGCAGGATTCTGTCAACGACCGCATCATCTGGGAGATTAACTCCCAGCTGAGACAAGTGGTTGTGCAAGCCAGACATTTTGAGTATGTGCTCGCTGACGGAACTATTTTCCTCCATCTTACAACTGTAGAACTTGTCGGAGACTTCATATCTCTCGACCCAGGCATGAGCTTGGAAAACCATTCTCAGCTCTTGGAACATCTCATATGCTCCGTGCTGCTCGATACGCTTTTGGAGCCCCGGTTCTAAGCTGTAAAGCATGCCGCACTGAACTGGGAAGTAATCATCAACACGTGACTGCCAAGCGTTCATAACGTCTTGGTTCACTGGGGCAGGTGCTTCACCTAGCGGTGCTTCAAGGACATATGCTTTCTTGGCAGCTATGAGGATGATCCTCAAGTTCCGGACCCAGTCCGTATAGTTGCTACCATCATCTTTCAGCTTGGTTTTCTCTAGGAACGTGTTGAAGTTGAGGACAACATTTGCATGGGCCATTTGATCTACAAGACATATTGTAAAGATTTTTAGACTAAGTTCATGACAATTAAGTTCATCCAATCAAATTATTTAATGAACTCCCACTCAGATAGACATCCCTCTAGTCATCTAAGTGATACACGATCCGAGTCAACTAGGCCATGTCCGATCATCACGTGAGACGGACTAGTCATCATCGGTGAACATCTTCATGTTGATCGTATGTTCTATACGACTCGTGTTCGACCTTTCGGTCTCTTGTGTTCCGAGGCCATGTTTGTACATGCTAGGCTCGTCAAGTCAACCTAAGTGTTTTTGCATGTGTAAATCTGGCTTACACCCGTTGTATGTGAATGTTAGAATCTATCACACCCGATCATCACGTGGTGCTTCGAAACAACGAACTTTCGCAACGGCGCACAGTTAGGGGGGACACTTTTTTGAAATTATTATGAGGGATCATCTTATTAATGCTACTGTCGTTCTAAGCAAATAAGATGCAAAAACATGATAAACATCACATGTAATTAAGTGGTGACATGATATGGCCAATATCATTTTGCTCCTTTTAATCTCCATCTTCGGGGCGCCATGATCATCATCGTCACCGGCATGACACCATGATCTCCATCATCGTGTCTTCATGAAGTTGTCTCGCCAACTATTACTTCTACTACTATGGCTAATGGTTTAGCAATAAAGTAAAGTAATTACATGGCGTTATTCATTGACACGCAGGTCATACAATAAACTAAGACAACTCCTATGGCTCCTGCCGGTTGTCATACTCATCGACATGCAAATCATGATTCCTATTACAAGAACATGATCAGTCTCATACATCACATATATATCATCCATCACATCCTTTTGGCCATATCACATCACACGGCATATGCTGCAAAAAGAAGTTAGACGTCCTCTAATTGTTGTTGCAAGTTTTTACGTGGCTGCTATAGGTTTCTAGCAAGAACGTTTCTTACCTACACCAAACCACAATGTGATATGCCAATTTCTATTTACCCTTCATAAGGACCCTTTTCATCAAATCCGATCCGACTAAAGTGGGAGAGACAGGCACCCTCTAGCCACCTTATGCAACTAGTGCATGTCAGTCGGTGGAACCTGTCTCACGTAAGCGACGTGTAAGGTCGGTCCGGGCCGCTTCATCCCACGATGCCGCCGAAACAAGATAAGACTAGTAGTGGCAAGTAAATTGACAATATCGACGCCCACAACAAACTTGTGTTCTACTCGTGCATAGAAACTACGCATAGACCTAGCTCATGATGCCACTGTTGGGGATCATTGTAGAAATTAAGAAATTTTCTACGCATCACCAAGATCAATCTATGGAGTAACTAGCAACGAGAGAGAGGGGAGTGCATCTTCATACCCTTGAAGATCGCGAGTCGGTAGCGTTGCAAGAACGTGGATGAAGGAGTCGTACTCGAAGCGATTCAGATCGCGGTGAACTCCAATCTAAGCGCCAAACAACGGCACCTCCGCGTTCAACACACGTGCAGCCCGGTGATGTCTCCCGCGCCTTGATCCAGCAAGGAGGAGGGAGAGGTTGAGGAAGAGGGCTCCAGCAGCAGCACGACGGCGTGGTGGTGATGGAGTGGCAGTTCTCTGGCAGGGCTTCGCCAAGCTCTTGCGGAGGAGTAGAGGTGTTGGGGACGGGAGGGGCTGCGCCTTGAATGTGGTGGTGCAGCCCTCCCCTTGCCCCTCTATTTATAGGGAGAAGGGGAGAGGGGCCGGCCCCCTCTAGATGAGCTCTAGAGGGGGGGCGGCCAAGGGGAGGGGGCTTGCCCCCCAAGCAAGGGAGGCGCCCCCTTTAGGGTTTCCCCCCAACCCTAGGCGCATGGGCCCAGGGGGTGGCGCCCAGCCCTCCAAGGGGCTGGTTCCCTTCCCTCTACAGCCCATCAGGCCCTCCGGGACAGGTGGCCCCTCCCGGTGGACCCCCGAAACCCCTTCGGTGGCCCCGGTACAATGCCGGTATGCCCCCGAATATTTCCGGTGACCGTATGACAACTTCCCATATATATATCTTCACCTCCGGACCATTCCGGAACTCCTCGTGACATACGGGATCTCATCCAGGACTCCGAACAACATTCGGTAACCACATACAAATCTACCTAATAACCCTAGCGTCATCGAACCTTAACTGTGTAGACCCTACGGGTTCGGGAATCATGCAGACATGACCGAGACAGCTCTCCGGCCAATAACCAACAGCGGGATCTGGATACCCATGTTGGCTCCCACATGTTCCACGATGATCTTATCGGATGAACCACGATGTCGAGGATTCAAGCAATCTCGTATACAATTCCCTTTGTCAATCGGTACGTTACTTGCCTGAGATTCGATCGTCGGTATCCCAATACCTCGTTCAATCTCGTAACCGGCAAGTCACTTTACTCGATCCGTAATGCATGATCCCATTACCAACCACTTGGTCACTTTGAGCTCATTATGGTGATGCACTACCGAGTGGGACCAGAGATACCTCTCCGTCATACGGAGTGACAAATCCCAGTCTCGATCCATGCCAACCCAACAGACACTTTCGGAGATACCTGTAGAGCACCTTTATAGTCACCCAGTTACGTTGTGACATTTGGTACACCCAAAGCACTACTACGTATCCGGGAGTTACACAATCTCATGGTCTAAGGAAATGATACTTGACATTAGAAAAGCTCTAGCAAACGAACTACATGATCTTGTGCTATGCTTAGGATTGGGTCTTGTCCATCACATCATTCTCCTAATGATGTGATCTCGTTATCAATGACATCCAATGTCCATAGTCAGGAAACCATGACCATCTGTTGATCAACGAGCTAGTCAACTAGAGGCTCACTAGGGACATGGTGTGGTCTATGTATTCACACATGTATTACGGTTTCCGATCAATACAATTATAGCAAGAACAATAGACAATTATCATGAACAAGGAAATATAATAATAACCATTTTATTATTGCCTCTAGGGCATATTTCCAACAAATTTCAAGGTATAAGTGTTCTCCCTGAGTATGCCCCATTGCTACAGTTCGTTGTGGCGAGACACCACATGATGATCGGGTGTGATAAGCTCTACGTTCACATACAATGGGTGCAAGCTAGTTTTGCACGTGCAGACTACTCGGGTTAAACTTGACGAGCCTAGCATATGCAGATATGGCCTTGGAACACTGAGACCAAAAGGTCAAACGTGAATCTGAAAGTGCAACTATCCATAGGTGGTTTTGGTAATTCATAACAACATATGGCTCATTGAGCTAATGCTATTCCAAGACTATTATTTCAGGAAAGCTCAATGAATGGCATGGCATGGATGATGAAAGTGGATACCTCAAAATACTAATGACAAAGGATTGGCTCAAGCTCAAAAGCTCAAGACTCTTCATTTTACATTTTAGTGATCCAAGATCACATTGAGTCTATAGGAAAAGCCAATACTATCAAGGAGGGATGAGGTGTTGCTTAATGAGCCTCTTGCTTCATGTGCTTAGTGATATGCTCCAAAACCCTTAGCTAATTTCTCACATCCACAAATGACCTAAACCTAAAGCCAAAATCAATCACACCGATTCTTTCTATCCGGCGCCACCGAGTTCAAATGTCATAGCCACTGCCACAAACCCTAGGCAAATCGGTCCTACCGATAGGGATCCCGGTCTCATCGAGATGGGATTGTAATCTCTCTGTTTCCCTTCGTAACGTTACGGTCTAACCGAAGTGAGCGATCGGTCCCACCGAGATTGCAATGTAAATTCTTTGTTTCCCTTTTGTAACATTTCAGTCTCACCGAAAAGAGCAAATCGGTCCCACCGAGTTTACCTGACCAACTCTCTGGAAAGCTTATTACCAAAATCGGTCTCACCAAGTTTGTGTAATCGGTCTTACCGAGATTATGTTATGCCCTAACCCTAACCGAGTCGGTCCTACCGAGTTGCATGTCAGTCCCACCGAAAATCCTAACGGTCACTAGGCTTACTAAATCGGTCCGACCGAGTCTGTTGAATCGGTCCCACCGAGTTTGGTAAATTGTGTGTAACGGTTAGATTTTGTGCGGAGGCTATATATACCCCTCCACCTCCTCTTCATTCGTGGAGAGACCCGTCAGAACAAACATACACTTCCAACTTACCATTTCTGAGAGAGAACCACCTACTCATGTGTTGAGGCCAAGATATTCCATTCCTACCATATGAATCTTGATCTCTAGCCTTCCCCAAGTTGCTTTCCACTCAAATCTTCTTTCCACCAGATCCAAATCCTATGAGAGAGAGTTGAGTGTTGGGGAGACTTTCATTTGAAGCACAAGAGCAAGGAGTTCATCATCAACGCACCATTTGTTACTTCTTGGGGAGTGGTGTCTCCTAGAATGGCTAGGTGTCACTTGGGAGCCTCCGACAAGATTGTGGAGTTGAACCAAGGAGTTTGTAAGGGCAAGGAGATCGCCTACTTCGTGAAGATCTACTGCTAGTGAGGCAAGTCCTTCGTGGGTGATGGCCATGGTGGGATAGACAAGGTTGCTTCTTCGTGGACCCTTCGTGGGTGGAGCCCTCCGTGGACTCGCGCAACTGTTACCCTTCGTGGGTTGAAGTCTCCATCAATGTGGATGTACAATAGCACCACCTATCGGAACCACGCCAAAAACATCCATGTATCCAATTGCGTTTGAATCCTCCAAACCTTTCCCTTTACTTTATTGCAAGTTGCATGCTTTAATTTCCGCTGCCTATATACTCTTTGCATGCTTCCTTGAATTGTGTGATGATTGCTTGACTTGTCCTAAATAGCTAAAATCTGCCAAACTCTAAAATTGGGAAAAGGTTAAGTTTTTAATTGGTCAAGTAGTCTAATCACCCCCTCTAGACATACTTCAAGGTCCTATAAGTGGTATCAGAGCTTTGGTCTCCATTTGCTTTGATTTCCATAGCTTTTGGTGGTCATAGCCTTGGTTTCACAACCTAGGAGAGTATGGCGTCTAGTGAGGGAAATTATCACCCTAGAGGTCCTTACTTTGATGGTACTAATTTTGCTAGTTGGAAGCATAAGATGAAAATGCATATTCTCGGACATAACCCCGCCGTTTGGGCAATTATTTGTATTGGCTTGCAAGGTGAATTCTTTGATGAGAGAGAACCGAACCGTGAAGCTAATGCGGAAGAATTGAAGATGCTGCAATACAACGCTCAAGCTTGTGATATCATCTTCAACGGATTGTGCCCCGAAGAATTCAACAAAATCAGTCGTCTTCAGAATGCAAAGGAAATTTGGGATACTTTGATCGATATGCATGAAGGTACCGACTCCGTCAAGGAATCCAAGTTGGATGTGCTCCAAAGTCAGCTTGACAAGTTCAAAATGAAGGATGGTGAAGGTGTCGCTGAAATGTACTCTAGGCTTGCACTTATCACAAATGAGATTGCCGGCATAGGGAGTGAAGAGATGACCGACAGATTCATCATCAAGAAGATCCTAAGAGCATTGGATGGAAAGTATGATACCGTGTGCACATTGATCCAAATGATGCCAAACTACAAAGATCTCAAGCCAACAGAAGTCATTGGAAGAATTGTTGCTCATGAGATGTCACTCAAGGATAAGGAGGAACTTCACAACAAGTCAAGTGGTGCTTACAAAGCCTCAAGTGAAGCCCCCACATCGTCAAGTGAGAAACAAACCTTCAATGAAGAATTGATCTTAATGGTGAAGAACTTCAACAAATTCTACAAGAGTAGAA
The DNA here is from genome assembly GCA_963921465.1 of Triticum timopheevii. NCBI lineage: Eukaryota > Viridiplantae > Streptophyta > Magnoliopsida > Poales > Poaceae > Triticum > Triticum timopheevii. The sequence goes on from OY997274.1 coordinate 423,357,817, forward strand.
GCAAAGAAAGAAGCTCCAAGTCAAGGTCTTACAATGACAAAAGATCTTCTAGCCGAGAGCGAAATTGCAACAATTGTGGGAGACTCGGACACTATTCCAATGAGTGTACGGCACCCTACAAAAGAAGAGAATATTCTCCAAAAAGAAGAAGCAAAAGAGAAGAATCACCACCAAGAGAGAGGAGGAGTAGAGATGATCGTTATGAACGAAGACCCTCACGGAGAAGCAAGGATTCGGAAAGGAAGGACAAGTCGTCAAGGAGCTACACAAAACGAAGACATCAAGCTCATGTTGGTGAATGGGTATCCGGCTCCGACTCCGACAATCACTCCGAGAGAAGCTATCACTCCGACTACGAATATACTCAAGATGAAGGTGTTGCCGGTCTAGCACTTGTGTCAACCAGCTCCTATGACATATTTGATTCACCAAATGAAGGAATTGGAAGATGCTTCATGGCCAAAGGTCCATAGGTAACACATCCTGAGTATGTTGATTTCAATAGTGATGAAGATGACTTGCTTGTGGATGATGATTTACTTGTTGACAACTCTAGTGATGAATACTATGATGAAACTTCAATTAATCATGCTAATCAAGATGAAACGAATGACGATGATAAGGAGAAGATTGAGCTTCTAACTAAAGAACTAAACACTTTTAAGTTAGCTCATGAAACTATCTTCGAAGATCATCGAGAACTTTTAAGGGCTCATGAGAAGTTACGCTTTGAAAAGCTCAATCTTGAGCAAGAGCATGAGTTCTTAAAGGCAATCAATGATGATCTCCATAAGAAAAGCTCTTCTTACATTGCCAAGCGTTTACTCTTATCCACTTACATGCCTCAAGTCAAGTCTAGTAACAAGTACAAGACAGATCCTTCCTCTAGTAGTAACAATAAGAATGTCAAATCCAATATTGTTGCTTCTAGTAGTTCTCTTGATTCCACTAATGATTCTCTTAGCCAAGTTACACTTGAGCAAGAAAATAGCTTATTGAAGGGAATTATAGAGAAAGGTGTTTACAAGAGCCTTGCCGAGAGTAAGCAATTCGAGGAAATTGTATGCAAGCAAGGAAGGCACCGGAAGAATCAAGGTGTTGGTTTTGAACGAAAGTTCAATGCCAATGGAGTTGAGTGGGAAGAAGATCAATACCCCAAGACGAAGTTTGTTCCTCAACAAGAGAAGTATGATCCTACTTCCTTCAAAGGAACACAAGCACAAGATGATCTTCCACCACAAGACCACAAGAACAAAGGCAAGGACAAGCTTCAAGAAGAGATTGATGCATTTGAAGAAGCACCTAAGGCCTCGGTCAAGTGGGTTCCCAAGACTACGTCAAGTTCTACTTCATCAAGTACAACTACAACTCCAAGGATTCCCATCAAGATGATGTGGATCCCGAAGAAGAAGAACTAGAGAGTTGTTGAGGGTGACTCCGCCAACATTATTCACTCATATCATTATGGCAAGAACAAGTGCAATCAACTTCCACATCTTGCACTAGTTCAAGGAGTCACAAACCCTCATGTTGGTAAGGCAAGGGACAAGGTAACCTAATGATTTCATGGACATCACCTTGTGTATGCTTCACTCTATGTCTATGGATATTCTTGTTTGTTCCTTGAGGGACTAACCCATGTAGGCAAGTTGAAAGTGCAACTCACTCCAAAGGATTGCTCCAAATGATCTACATCAACATTGAGCATCCACATCTTCAACACCTACATGAAGTCATCATAGACAAAACCCAAGGTTAGTTCATCCCTCTAAAAGGGGATCTCACATCTAGGGGGAGCTTAACTCTAAGAATTGAGTCAAAGCAACTCTAATGGTGGGAACACATCAATGCATTATGTAAAAGTGGTAACCCCACTTGAGCTTAAACAATGAGTATGACCTATGATCAAATGTTTTCATTTGACTTCTAAGTCAATATACTCATATATAGATGACCTAGTCATTGCCATTTGTTTGATAGATGCTAGAATTGGTTGTGCATGTTTTGCCACATATTTTATTTGCCATCTTATTGTGTGAGCATGTTGGTGCATATTTTACTCATTCAAGGACATCCACTTGTTGCTTTGATTGATTGGCTCCTTTTCTTTTTGCCAAGTGGATGGACAAGAATGCCTAAGAACCTTCTCTAGCTATCTATGCTTTTCTCGTCTCAAACTCTATTCATGCTACATCACAAAATTTGATCAAGTCATATTCGAACCACTCTGTGTGAGGAGCACTCGGAGTCCCCGATTCGTCATAGACTTAAACTTCCAAAACTTCTTTGTGATTCTCGGTCTGACCGATTCCCCCATTTCTGTCCTACCGAGATCACTAAGTCGATCTAGGTTTTCAATCTCAGTGCAACCGATTTGGACTTTTCGGTCACACCGAGTTGATGTAACTGTACACAGTTATGCATCTCGGTGCCACCGAGTTGTTCCACTCGGTCACACCGACAGGGTCGGGCTATATATAGTCACGGGCAAAAATTTGGAAATTTCTCCGAACCTCTTCGCCCGCGCGATAGCTCGCTCTGCCATCAGGGTCTCCGGATCGTCTCCTCATCGCCAGCGGCCTCCTGTCGCTGGTCTCCGCCGCCGTCAACGGATTTCACCCCCGCTGTTGCCGCCGTAGCAAGTTCATCGCCAAGCTAGGGTATGGACTCAATCACTGTGCTATCCTCGTCCGATTCCTAGCACATTGTGTTCTTAATGATTCTTGCCACGATTGAAACACTCCTATCCAATCAATGCAATCCGTAGATTAGATGAGATTCGAAATTTTAGGGTTAGGTTTCCGCCGAAACCATCTCGGACCCACTGAGTTGAAAAACTTGGTCCCACTGATCTGGCTAACGCCATTGCACTAGTAACTCTCGGTCTGACCAAGAATTGCTAATCGGTGAGACCAATTTTAGGACTTTGTGAAACCTTAGCAGTCTCGGTGCCACCGAACTGTGACTCGGTCCAACTGAGTTTATCAGTTTAGGTTCCAAAACTGCTTCGGTATCACCGAGTTTGAAAATCGGTTGATCTGAAATGCTTTGTATGGAAAACTAAAACTGAATTTTTGAATCATTCTTTTGCAAAAATCTCTGCATTTTGTGATGCTCATCCACTCTATCTCATCTATAACTCTTCACAGGGTCAGCAGTCAGTGTTTGCAGCATGTCAGACCAAAGTGACAGCCAGAACAGGGAAGAAGAGCAGATTCACATGAGTGAGGGCACTAGTCCCTCAAGTTCTTTAGATGATGGCAGCAGAAGCACTCCAAGCAATCTGCCTAAAGCTGCCACCAGGCAAAGGAAGAAAAGAACCTCAGATTCTGAGGATGAGGATTATAGAGCAGAAGAGGATGAGGCTACCTCCAAGAAGGTAGTGCTCAAGAAGGAGTATGCCTCAGCACAGAACACTAAACCTGGACTCAATAGGAAAGTTCCTGCCAAGATGACACCTATGCTGAAGGTCAGAGGATCTACTCAAGTGCCTGAGAAGTCTGAACCCAAAGAAGCACCTGCAAAGAGAGTCACAACTTCCAAACCCAAGAAAGTTCCCACTGGAGAAACTATGAAGTTTACAATTGAATCAGAAGATGAAGCTGCTCGCGATAAGAAGAAGAAGAGAGCCAGAACCACTACTGCCCAGGTTCTTGGAAAACCCTCAATGAGGAGAGACTCTGAAGAGGAAGAAGAGGTTGCTGCACCAGCACCCAAGGCACAAAAGCTTATGGGTGATGCTATTAGATCAGGGACTGCAACATCAAAGCCCAAGGAAGCACCCAAAGCTGCCCCCAAGGCCAAGCTTGCACCAAAGAGGAATACCAGGAGTATTCCAGCTGCTGAGAAGAACAAGGCCCCAGTGCCTGATGTTGTTGATGAGGAAGATGAAGAAGGACAAGTTCTGAGGAAGCTCAAACCCAAGATACCAGACCACAATGATGCCCATCCTGTGGCTGAGGACATGAACATCAGAAGAGACTCAGGGTTGAGGCTCTGGAGGATGACAGATCCATATGCCACAAGGAGAAGAACTGTTGTTGATTACAGGTTCCATACAAAGGAACAGCAGGACTTCTATGAGACAATCTTATTGGACAAGAAGCCCATAGTGTGTGATATGAGGTGGGTCGACTGGACCTACATGAAAGACAATGAAGAACACTATCCTGGAGTGCAAGACAGTTTTGTTGCTTGTGGAGTTGCAGATTTTCTTGGGCAAAAGCTCACCAACTGGAATGATGAACTCATTATGCAATTCTACTCCACAGCACACTTCTATCCAGATGGGAGGATAGTTTGGATGTCTGAAGGTACAAGGTACCAGTCAACTGTTGAGGAGTGGGCAAAACTGATCAATGCCCCAAAGGAAAGTGAAGATGACTTGGATGTCTATGCCAAGAAGAAGATGGACCACAATTCCATGGCACACATGTACAAGGAGATCCCAGACAAAGCCATTGAGACACATAAGTTTGGATCAATCCACTTTCTTCTGTCAGGGCTGCCAACTATCAACTGGATCCTAAGGCACACTCTGTTGCCTAAGTCTGGTGACCACAACATGATCAGAGGGCATGCAATCAACATGTTGCATTTGTTTGATGTGCCACAGAAATTCAAGGTCATGAGCCTTATGGTAGAGACCATTAAAAGGACTGCAGCAGACCAGAAGAGGAGTTGTGGATATGCCCCTCAGATTCAGGAGTTGATTAACTCAAAGATGGGCATAGGCAAATATCTATTGGATAAGGAACATTTTCCTCTCTATCCAGACTTTGAGGACAATCAGGTTGTCATGACTGAGAATGAACCATCATCAGTACAAACTCAAGAGAAGAAGGAGAAGGCAAGGAAAGAGAAGGCTGCCAAGATGCCAACTCAAGAGGAGGCATCTGAGTACTTTTTTGAAGAACAAGCAGGAGCAGCTTGGTTACTTGATAGCATCAACACTGAGGATTGAGAAGGGATTGGCCACCCTCACTCAAAATCAGGAGAGCTTGGAAAGAATCATGGAACTAAAATTCCATGATCTAGATGTCAAAGTAACTGAGATTCAGTCAGTTATGGAGCAGCTACAGGATGACATGCAGGAGAGGCGGGGCAAGACTACCACTAATGTATTTGCCAGAGTGCCTAGAGCTCAGAGGTCAGCTACAGAGCCTGTGACAGACACCAAAGCCACATCATCTGCACCAGCTACAGCTCCTCCAGCTCCAATGCAACCAGCTCCAGCACCAACTCCTCCAGCTCCATCCACTTCTACTGAAGCCTTCATTCTTGGAGTTATCCAGACACCACCACCTGAAGATCAAGCCTGAGAGTCGATCTAGCACTATGCATTTTCTATGAACTTTTTGGTAACTTGTTGCCAAAGGGGGAGAAAAATGTATAGATCATAGGCTTCGAGAGAGAGAGTGTGTTGCTTTTGTTCTCTCTTGCTTTGGTGGTTAAACTTGTTTGCTTTTGATTGCTTGAGATACTATGCTGCTTTTGTGAGACATTGATGATCATGTGTTTGATCATAAGCTACACTTATGCATGTTTGATGATATTATCTTACCTATCCATATGTGATCACTCACTTTGCTTGGTGATGAGTGCATGTATTCAATCTTTATCATTTTGAGCGCTCCACCAAGATGTATGTGACATGGAAGAGTAACCCATGAGCCTAATTCCTTGTGCATTTGCAATCCAAAGCAAAATTTAAACTATGCACAAATTTAGGGGGAGCTCTTGCTTATCACATACTTCTCAAAGCGACGATGTTTTTAATCTTATTATCATTTGTAGAAGCTTTGATCTATATGTTGTCATCAATTACCAAAAAGGGGGAGATTGAAAGTGCAACTATCCCTAGGTGGTTTTGGTAATTCATAACAACATATAGCTCATTCAGCTAATGCTATTCCAAGACTATTATTTCAGCAAAGCTCAATGAATGGCATGGCATGGATGATGAAAGTGGATCCCTCAAAATACTAATGACAAAGGATTGGCTCAAGCTCAAAAGCTCAAGACTCTTCATTTTACATTTTAGTGATCCAAGATCACATTGAGTCTATAGGAAAAGCCAATACTATCAAGGAGGGATGAGGTGTTGCTTAATGAGCCTCTTGCTTCATGTGCTTAGTGATATGCTCCAAAACCCTTAGCTACTTTCTCACATCCACAAATGACCTAAACCTAAAGCCAAAATCGGTCACACCGATTCTTTCTATCCGGCGCCACCGAGTTCAAATGTCATAGCCACTGCCACAAACCCTAGGCAAATCGGTCCTACCGATAGGGATCTCGGTCTCATCGAGATGGGATTGTAATCTCTCGGTTTCCCTTCATAATGTTACGGTCTAACCGAAGTGAGCGATCGGTCCCACCGAGATTGCAATGTAAATTCTCTGTTTCCCTTTTGTAACATTTCGGTCTCACCGAAAAGAGCAAATCGGTCCCACCGAGTTTACCTGACCAACTCTCTGGAAAGCTTATTACCAAAATCGGTCTCACCGAGTTTGTGTAATCGGTCTTACCAAGATTACGTTATGCCCTAACCCTAACCAAATCGGTCCTACCGAGTTGCATGTCAGTCCCATCGAAAATCCTAACGGTCACAAGGTTTACTAAATCGGTCCGACCGAGTCTGTTGAATCGGTCCCACCGAGTTTGGTAAATTGTGTGTAACGGTTAGATTTTGTGCGGAGGCTATATATACCCCTCCACCTCCTCTTCATTCGTGGAGAGAGCCATCAGAACAAACCTACACTTCCAACTTACCATTTCTGAGAGAGAACCACCTACTCATGTGTTGAGGCCAAGATATTCCATTCCTACCATATGAATCTTGATCTCTAGCCTTCCCCAAGTTGCTTTCCACTCAAATATTCTTTCCACCAGATCCAAATCCTATGAGAGAGAGTTGAGTGTTGGGGAGACTATCATTTGAAGCACAAGAGCAAGGAGTTCATCATCAACGCACCATTTGTTACTTCTTGGAGAGTGGTGTCTCCTAGATTGGCTAGGTGTCACTTGGGAGCCTCCGACAAGATTGTGGAGTTGAACCAAGGAGTTTGTAAGGGCAAGGAGATCGCCTACTTCGTGAAGATCTACCGCTAGTGAGGAAAGTCCTTCGTGGGCGATGGCCATGGTGGGATAGACAAGGTTGCTTCTTCGTGGACCCTTCGTGGGTGGAGCCCTCCGTGGACTCGCGCAACCGTTACCCTTCGTGGGTTGATGTCTCCATCAACGTGGATGTACGATAGCACCACCTATCGGAACCACGCCAAAAACATCTATGTCTCCATTTGCGTTTGAATCCTCCAAACCCTTCCCTTTACTTTCTTGCAAGTTGCATGCTTTAATTTCCGCTGCCTATATACTCTTTGCATACTTGCTTGAATTGTGTGATGATTGCTTGACTTGTCCTAAGATAGCTAAAATCTGCCAAACTCTAAAATTGGGAAAAGGTTTAGTTTTTAATTGGTCAAGTAGTCTAATCACCACCCCTCTAGACATACTTCAAGGTCCTACAAGTGGTATCTGAGCTTTGGTCTCCATTTGCTTTGATTTCCATAGCTTTTGGTGGTCATAGCCTTGGTTTCACAACCTAGGAGAGTATGGCGTCTAGTGAGGGAAATTATCACCCTAGAGGTCCTTACTTTGATGGTACTAATTTTGCTAGTTGGAAGCATAAGATGAAAATGCATATTCTCGGACATAACCCCGCCGTTTGGGAAATTATTTGTATTGGCTTGCAAGGTGAATTCTTTGATGGGAGAGAACCCAACCATGAAGCTAATGCGGAAGCATTGAAGATGCTGCAATATAACGCTCAAGCTTGTGATATCATCTTCAACGGATTGTGCCCCGAAGAATTCAATAAAATCAGTCATCTTGAGAATGCAAAGGAAATTTGGGATACTTTGATCGATATGCATGAAGGTACCGACTCCGTCAAGGAATCCAAGTTGGATGTGCTCCAAAGTCAGCTTGACAAGTTCAAAATGAAGGATGGTGAAGGTGTCGCTGAAATGTACTCTAGGCTTGCACTTGTCACAAATGAGATTGCCGGCATAGGGAGTGAAGAGATGACCGACAGATTCATCATCAAGAAGATCCTAATAGCATTGGATGGAAAGTATGATACCGTGTGCACATTGATCCAAATGATGCCAAACTACAAAGATCTCAAGCCAACGGAAGTCATTGGAAGAATTGTTGCTCATGAGATGTCACTCAAGGATAAGGAGGAACTTCACAACAAGTCAAATGGTGCTTACAAAGCCTCAAGTAAGCCCCCACATAATCAATTGAGAAACAAACCTTCAATGAAGAATTGAGCTTAATGGTGAAGAACTTTTACAAATTCTACAAGAGTAGAAGCAAAGAAAGAAGCTCCAAGTCAAGGTCTTACAATGACAAAAGATCTTCTAGCCGAGAGCGAAATTGCTACAATTGTGGGAGACTCGGACACTATTCCAATGAGTGTACGGCACCCTACAAAAGAAGAGAAGATTCTCCAAAAAGAAGAAGCAAAAGAGAAGAATCACCATCGAGAGAGAGGAGGAGTAGAGATGATCATTATGAATGAAGACCCTCACGGAGAAGCAAGGATTCGGAAAGGAAGGACAAGTCATCAAGGAGCTACAAAAAACGAGGACATCAAGCTCATGTTGGTGAATGGGTATCCGGCTCCGACTCCGACAATCACTCCGAGAGAAGCTATCACTCCGACTCCGAATATACTCAAGATGAAGGTGTTGCCGGTCTAGCACTTGTGTCAACCAACTCCTACGACATATTTGATTCACCAAATTAAGGAATTGGAAGATGCTTCATGGCCAAAGGTCCAAAGGTAACACATCCTGAGTATGTTGATTTCGATAGTGATGAAGATGACTTGCTTGTGGATGATGATTTACTTGTTGACAACTCTAGTGATGAATACTATGATGAAACGTTAATTAATCATGCTAATCAAGATAAAACGAATGACGATGATAAGGAGAAGATTGAGCTTCTAACTAAAGAACTAAACACTCTTAAGTTAGCTCATGAAACTATCTTCGAAGATCATCGAGAACTTTTAAGGGCTCATGAGAAGTTACACTTTGAAAAGCTCAATCTTGAGCAAGAGCATGAGTTCTTAAAGGCAATCAATGATGATCTCCGTAAGAAAAGCTCTCCTGATGATAGTGTCATTGACAGAGTTCTTCAATCACTGCCACCAAGCTATAAAGGCTTTGTGATGAACTATAATATGCAAGGGATGCAAAATACAATTCTCGAGCTCTTCACAATGCTAAAGGTTGCGAAGGTAGAAATCAAGAAGGAGCATCAAGTGTTGATGGTTAACAAGACCACTAGTTTCAAGAAAAAGGGCAAAGGGAAGAAGGGGAACTTCAAGAAGAATAGCAAGCAAGTTGCTACTCCCGGGAAGAAGACCAAGTCTGGACCTAAGCCTGAAACTGAGTGCTTCTACTGCAAAGGGACTGGTCACTGGAAGCGGAACTGCCCCAAGTATTTGGCGGATAAGAAGGATGGCAAAGTGAAAGGTATATTTGATATACATGTTATTGATGTGTACCTTACTAATGCTCATAGTAGCGCCTGGGTATTTGATACTAGTTCTGTTGCACATATTTGCAACTCGAAACAGGGGCTACACATTAAACGGAGATTGGCTAAGGGCGAGGTGATGATGCGCGTCAGAAATGGTTCCAAGGTCCATGTGATCGCCGTCGGCACGCTACCTCTACATCTACCTTCAGGATTAGTTTTAGACCTGAATAATTGTTATTTGGTGCCAGCGTTGAGCATGAACATTATATCTGGATCCTGTTTGATGCGAGACGGTTATTCATTTAAATCGGAGAATAATGGTTGTTCTATTTATATGAGTAATATCTTTTATGGTCATGCGCCCTTGTTAAGTGGTCTATTCTTATTGGATCTCGATCGTAATGATACACATATTCATAATATTGAAGCCGAAAGATGCAAAGTTAATAATGATAGTGCACCTTATTTGTGGCACTGTAGTTTAGGTCATATTGGTGTAAAGCGCATGAAGAAACTCCATGCTGATGGGCTTTTGGAATCACTTGGTGCTTGCAAACCATGCCTCATGGGCAAGATGACTAAGACTCCGTTCTCCGGAACAATGGAGCGAGCCACTGACTTACTGAAAATAATACATACTGATGTATGCGGTCCAACGAGTGTTGAGGCTCACGGCGGTATCGTTATTTTCTGACCTTCACCGATGATTTGAGTAGATATGGGTATATCTACTCGATGAAATATAAGTCTGAAACATTTGAGAAGTTCAAAGAATTTCATAATGAAGTGGAAAATCATCGTAACAAGAAAATAAAGTTTCTATGATCTGATCATGGAGGCAAATATTTGAGTTACGAGATTGGTCTTCATTTGAAACAATGTGGAATAGTTTCGCAACTCGCGCCACCTGAAACACCAGAGTGTAATGGTGTGTCCGAACGTCGTAACCGTACTTTAGTAGCTATGGTGTGATCTATGATGTCTCTTACTGATTTACCGCTATCGTTTTGGGGTTATGCTTTCGAGACGGCTGCATTCATGTTAAATAGGGCACCATCTAAATCCATTGAGACGACACCATATGAACTATGGTTTGGCAAGAAGCCCAAGTCGTCGTTTCTTAAAGTTTGGGGCTGCAATGCTTATGTGAAAAAGCTTCAACCTGATAAGCTCGAACCCAAATTGGAGAAATGCATCTTGATAGGATACCCAAAGGAAACTGTTGGGTACACCTTCTATCACAAATCCGAAGGCAAGATATTCGTTGCTAAAAATGGATCCTTTCTAGAGAAGGAGTTTCTCTCGAAAGAAGTGAGTGGGAGGAAAGTAGAACTTGATGAGGTAATTGTACCTTCTCCTGAATTGGAGTAGTTTATCACAGAAATCAGTTCCAGTGATTCCTACACCAATTAACGAGGAAGCTAATGATGATGATCACGAAACTTCAGATCAAGTTACTACCGAACCTCGTAGGTCAACCAGAGTACGATCCGCACCAGAGTGGTACGGAAATCCTATTCTGGAAGTCATGTTACTAGACCATGATGAACCTACGAACTATGAGGAAGCGATGATGAGCCCAGATTCCGCGAAACGGCTTGAGGCCATGAAATCTGAGATGGGATCCATGTATGAGAACAAAGTGTGGACTTTGGTGGACTTGCCTGATGATCAGCAAGCCATAGAAAATAAATGGATCTTCAAGAAGAAGACTGGTGCTGGCGGTATTACTGTCTACAAAGCTTGACCTGTTGCGAAAGGTTTTCGACAAGTTCAAGGAGTTGACTACGATGAGACCTTCTCACCCGTAGCGATGCTTAAGTCTGTCCGAATCATGTTATCAATTGTCGCATTTTATGATTATGAAATTTGGCAAATGGATGTCAAAAAACTGCATTCCATAATGGATTTCTTAAAGAAGAGTTGTATATGATGCAACCAGAAGGTTTTGTCGATCCAAAAGGTGCTAACAAAGTGTGCAAGCTCCAGCGATCCATTTATGGACTAGTGCAAGCCCCTCGGAGTTGGAATATACGCTTTGATAATGTGATCAAAGCATATGGTTTTATAAAGACTTTTGGAGAAGCCTGTATTTTCAAGAAAGTGAGTGGGAGCTCTATAGCATTTCTAATATTGTATGTAGATGACATATTGTTGATTGGAAATAATACAGAATTTCTGGATAGCATAAAAGGATACTTGAATAAGAATTTTTCAATGAAAGACCTCGGTGCAGCTGCTTATATATTGGGCATCAAGATCTATAGAGATAGATCAAGATGCTTAACTGGACTTTCACAAAGCACATACCTTGATAAAGTTTTGAAGAAGTTCAAAATGGATCAGTCAAATAAAGGGTTCTTGCCTGTGTTACAAGGTGTAAAATTGAGTCAGACTCAATGCCCAGCCACTGAAGAAGATAGAGACAAAAAGAAAGTCATTACCTATGCCTCAACCATAGGTTCTATCATGTATGCAATGTTGTGTACCAGACCTGATGTGTGCCTTGCTATAAGTTTAGCAGGGAGGTACCAAAGTATTCCAGGAGTGGATCACTTGACAACAGTCAAGAACATCCTGAGATACCTGAAATGGACTAAGGATAAATTTCTCGTTTATGGAGGTCACAAAGACCTTGCCGTAAATGATTATGTCGATGCAAGCTTTGACACTGATCTGGATGACTCTAAGTCGCAAACCGGATACATATTTATATTGAATGGTGGAGTTGTCAGTTGGTGCAGTTCCAAGCAGAGAGTCGTGGCGGGATCTAGAAGCGGAGTACATAGTTGCTTCAGAAGTAGCAAATGAAGGAGTCTGGATGAAGGAGTTCATATCCGATCTAGGTGTAATACCTAGTGCATCAGGTCCATTAAAACCTTTTGTGACAATACTGGAGCAATTGCCTTGGCAAAGGAATCCAGATTTCACAAAAGAACCAAACACATCAAGAGACGCTTCAATTCCATCCGCGATCAAGTCAAGGAGGGAGACATAGATATTTGCAAGATACATATGGATCTGAATGTTGCAGACCCGTTGACTAAGCCTCTTCCACGAGCAAAACATGATCAGCACCAAGACTCCATGGGTGTTAGAATCATTACTATGTAATCTAGATTATTGACTCTAGTGCAAGTGGGAGACTGAAGGAAATATGCCCTAGAGGCAATAATAAAGTTGTTATTTATATTTCCTTATATCATGATAAATGTTTATTATTAATGCTAGAATTGTATTAACCGAAAACTTAGTACATGTGTGAATACATAGACAAAACAAAGTGTCCCTAGTATGCCTCTACTTGACTAGCTCGTTAACCAAAGATGGTTATGTTTCTTGACCATAGACATGTGTTGTAATTTGATGAATGGGATCACATCATTAGAGAATGATGTGATGGACAAGACCCATCCGTTAGCTTAGCATAATGATCGTTAACTTTTATTGCTACTGCTCTCTTCATGACTTATACATGTTCCTCTGACTATGAGATTATGCAACTCCCGAATACCAGAGGAACACCTTGTGTGCTATCAAACATCACAACGTAACTGGGTGATTATAAAGATGCTCTACAGGTGTCTCCGAATGTGTTTGTTGGGTTGGCATAGATCGAGATTAGGATTTGTCACTCCGTGTATCGGAGAGGTATCTCTGGGCCCTCTCGGTAATGCTCATCATTATAAGCACTGCAAACAATGTGATTAATGAGTTAGTTGCGGGATGAAGCATTACGGAACGAGTAAAGAGACTTGCTGATAACCCACAAGTATAGGGGATTGCAACAGCTTTCGAGGGTAGAGTATTCAACCCAAATTTATTGATTCGACACAAGGGGAGCCAAAGAATATTCTTGAGTATTAGCAGTTGAGTTGTCAATTCAACCACACCTGGATAACTTAGTATCTGCAGCAAAGTGTTTAGTAGCAATAGTGGTATGATAATAAAGGTAACGGTAGCAACAGTAAAGATAAATGTTTTTGGGCTTTTGTAGTAGTTGTAACAGTAGCAATGGAAAAGTAAATAAGCGAAGAACAATATGTGAAAAGCTTGTAGGCAATGGATCAATGATGGATAATTATGCCGGATGCGATTCCTCATGCAATAGTTATAACATAGGGTGATATAGAACTAGCTCCAGTTCATCAATGTAATGTAGGCATGTATTCCGTAAATAGTCATACGTGCTTATGGAAAAGAACTTGTATGACGTATTTTGTCCTACCCTCCCGTTGCAGCGGGGTCCTTACGGAAACTAAGGGATATTAAGGCCTCCTTTTAATAGAGAACCGGAACAAAGCATTAGCACATAGTGAATACATGAACTCCTCAAACTACGGTCATCACCGAGAAGTGTCCCGATTATTGTCACTTCGGGGTTGTCGGATCATAACACATAATAGGTGACTATAGACTTGCAAGATAGGATCAAGAACACACATATATTCATGAAAACATAATAGGTTCAGATCTGAAATCATGGCACTCGGGCCCTAGTGATAAGCATTAAGCATAGCAATGTCAGAGCAACATCAATCTCAGAACATAGTGGATACTAGGGATCAAACCCTAACAAAACTAACTTGATTACATGGTAAATCTCATCCAACCCATCACCGTCCAGCAAGCCTACGATGGAATTACTCATGCACGGCGGTGAGCATCATGAAATTGGTGATGGAGGATGGTTGATGATGACGACGGCGACGAATCCCCCTCTCCGAAGCCCCGAAGGGACTCCAGAACAGCCCTCCCAAGAGAGATTAGGGCTTGGCGGCGGCTCCGTGTCGTGAAACGCGATGAAACTTTCTCCTTGATTTTTTTCTCCCCGAGACGGTATATATAGAGTTGGAGTTGAGGTCGGGAGGTGTCCAGGGGGCCCACGAGATAGGGGGCGTGCCCTAGGGGGTGTGCGCCCCCCTGTCTCGTGGACAGGCCGTGGGCCCCCTGGCACTAATTCTTTCGCCAAAAATTCTTATTAAATCTAAAAAGTGCCTCCGTGGATTTCCAGGACATTCCGAGAACTTTTCTTTTCTACACATAAAACAACATCATGGCAGTTCTGCTGAAAATAGCGTCAGTCCAGGTTACTTTCATTCAAATCATGCAAGTTAGAGTCCAAAACAAGGGCAAAAGTGTTTGGAAAAGTAGATACGTTGGAGACGTATCAACTCCCCCAAGCTTAAACCTTTGCTTGTCCTCAAGCAATTCAATTGATAAACTGAAAGTGATAAAGAAAAACTTTTACAAACTCTGTTGCTCTTGTTGTAACATGAAAAGCCAGCATTCAAGTTTTAGCAAATATTATGAACTAACCATACTAACAATAACACATAGGTCTCACAATTACTCATATCAATAACATAATCAGCTAGTGAGCCATAATAATAAAACTTGGATGACAACACTTTCTCAAAATAATCTTAACATGATATAACAAAATGGTATCTCTCTAGCCCTTTCTAAGACCGCAAAACATAAATGCAGAGCACCTTTAAAGATCAAGGACTGACTAAACATTGTAATTCATGGTAAAAGAGATCCAGTCAAGTCATACCCAATATAAACCAATAATAATGAATGCAAATGACTGTGTGCTCTCCAGCGGGTGCTTTTTAATAAGAAGGATGATGACTCAACATAAAAGTAAATAGATAAGCCTTTACAGAGGGAAGCAGGGATTTGTAGAGGTGCCAGAGCTCAATTTTAAAATAGAGATTGAATAACATTTTGAACGGCATACTTTTGCTGTCAATGCAACAACTATGAGATGGTTGTATCTTCCATACTACATGCATTATAGGCAGTTGCCAAACAGAATGGTAAAGGTTTATACTCCCCCAACCACCAACAAGCATCAATCCATGGCTTGCTCAAAACAACGAGTGCCTCCAACATACAACAGCCCTGGGGGAGTTTTGTTTAATTATTTTGATTTGCTTTGATCTTTTTGGATCATGGGACTGGGCATCCCGGTTACCGGCCCTTTCTCTTGAGAATAACCCACCTAGCATGGAAGATATAGGCAGCCCTAGTTGAAACATGAGCTGCTCTAGCATACAAATAGAATTTCATTTGAAGGTTTGGAGTTTGGCGCATACAAATTTACTTGGAATGGCAGGTAAATACCGTATATAGGTAGGTATAGTGGACTCATATGGAACAACTTTGGGGTTTAAGGAGTTTGGATGCACAAGCAGTATTCCCGATTAGTACAGGTGAAGGCTAGCAAAAAGACTGGGAAGCGACCAACTGAGAGAGCGACAACAGTCGTAAACATGCATTAAAATTAATTACACCGAGTACAAGCATGAGTAGGATATAATCTACCATGAACATAAATATCATGAAGGCTATGTTGATTTGATTCAACTACATGCGTGAACATGTGCCAAGTCGAGTCACTTAATACATTCAAAGGAGGATACCATCCCATCATACCACATCATAATCATTCTAATAGCATGTTGGCACGCAAGGTAAACCATTATAACTCATAGCTAATCAAGCATGGCACAAGCAACTATAATCTCTAAATGTCATTGCAAATATGTTCACTTCATAATAGCTGACTCAGGAACGCTGAATCATCATATTTACAAAAACAAAAGAGGTCGAGTTCATACCAGCTTTTCTCATCCCAATAAGTCCATCATAAATCATCATTATTGCCTTTCACTTGCATGACCGAACGGTGTGTATAATAATAAGAGTGCACGTGCATTGGATTAAGCTGGAATCTGCAAGCATTCAACTCAAGAGAGAAGACAAGTAATATGGGCTCTAAATTAAATAAACAATCATGCATATAAGAGCCACTAAGCATTTTCAATATGGTCTTCTCGACTCCCAAAGAAAAGAAAAGAAAACTATTTACACGGGAAAGCTCCCAACAAGTAAAAGAAGAACGAGAAATCTTTTTGGGTTTTCATTTTAATTTCTACTACAACAAGGAAATTAAACTAACTAATTTTTTTGGTTTTTCTTAAGGTTTATCAAACACACAAGAAGAAAACTGGAAAAAGAAGTTTAAACTAGCATGGATAATACAATGAAAGAGTGTGAGCACCGACGACTAGTGTGTGAACATGAATGTAAAGTCGGTGAGAAATACGTACTCCCCCAAGCTTAGGCTTTTGGCCTAAGTTGGTCTAATACCAATGACCGCCTGGCTGATATCCATAAGTGAAACTGGGGTAGTACTGAGATGCAGAGGCGACCGCCTCCTGAGCAGCAGTGTGTTGGCGAGCTGCCTCCATTCCCCTCTCATATTCAGCTGCTTCTTCCCTGGTGACAACATATCTTCCTTTTGTCTGATAATCAAAAAGGTAGGGGGCAGGAAGAGTAACAGGGACGACGTTGCGTCTGTTATAGGTTAGTCAATAATGGAGGAATTGTTCATTCCTCTCAAGAAAATGATGGTCAAACATAGCTTCTTTATCCAAATAAACAGGAGGTACAATCATATCCCCCTCTCGTGGAGCTATATTAAGAAAATTAGCCATACGGGTTGCATAAATTCCTCCAAAGAAATCTCCCCTTCTATTATTATTATGCAACCTACGTGCAACTATTGCCCCCAAGTTATAACCTCTGTAACCTGACATGGCACTCTTGAGGACACAAAGATCAGGGGCACACATGTGACATACTTCGTCCTTACCGTTAATGCATCTACCAATAAAGAGAGCAAAGTAATGTATAGCAGGAAAATGAATGCTCCCTATGGTAGCTTGTGTTACATCCCTAGATTCTCCCACAGTAATACTAGCAAGAAAATCTCAAACTTCAGATTTGGGAGGATCATTAATATTACCCCACTGCGGGAGTTTGCAAGCAGTTGTGAAATCCTCTAAATCCATGGTATAAGATGTATCATAAATATCAAACATAACACTCGGAGAATTACGCGAAGAAATACATTCGAACCTCCGCACAAAGGAAGCAGTCAATTGATAATATTGAGGACACTTATCTTGCAAGAAGTCCTCCAGCTCAGCATTATGCACATACGCGTCAAATTCCTCCTTGAAGCCTGCTTCGACCATAAAATCATCGGATGGCCAGTCGCAAGCCCGTACATTTGCGTCCCTTGGCAAATTAACATCTTGTTCATGTATAGCAATCCTTGGCCCCTTCTTTGCCGAGGAACCACCTTGGTACATTCTTCTAAGCATATTTCTTTTTCTGAAAATTTCTGAAATTTTAGTAACTTCAAAATAAAAGTGAATAAAACTAAACAAGATTGATAGCAACTACTCCTAGAAGTGCCTAGAGCCTATATCATGCATTGGAATTACTTGGGACCTCAAAAATTTAACATGCAAGCTCAAGAACATGGTCACCTATGCAGCAAAAATTTGCAATGAATAAAGCACTAGAACAAAAACTAATTGGACCAATGGAGGAGTCACATACCAAGCAACAATCTCCCAAGTAGTTTTGCGAATGGAGCTTTGAGCTAAGAGATCGAAAATCGCAGCAAAACGAGCTAGAACTCGGGCTCGAGCTGGATGGGGATTTTTTTGCGTAGAAGATGATGTGTGTGGGTGTTGGCATAAGTGGAGGGGAGCCACTAGGGGCCCACGAGACAGGGGGCGCGCCCTCCTCTCTCGTGGCCTGGTGCTTGCCCCTCCTGCAGTGTTTTTAGTGCCTAAAATCCTCAAATATTCCAGAAAAAAATCATACTAAATTTGCAGGGCATTTGGAGCACTTTTATTTTCGGACTATTTTTTAATGCATGGATAATTCAGAAAACAGACGGATAATACTATTTTGCTTTATTTATTCTAAATAACAGAAAGTAAAAAGAGGGTAGAGAACGTTGTGCCTTCTAGTTTCATCCATCTCGTGATCATCAAAATGAACCCACTAACAAGGTTGATCAAGTCTTGTTAACAAACTCATTCCGAATAACACGGAACCGGCGAAATTTCGAATAACACTAAGTTACTTCAACGGGGATATGAAAATCCCCAACAATAAGAATATCATACTTTTTCTTGACAGTAGGGAGAGGAAATTCAAAACCTCCATAAATAATAGTTGGAACTTTTTCAATAGAATTGATGCTATGAACTTGAGATTGTTTCCTCGGAAAGTGTACCGTATGCTCATTACCATTAACAAGAAAAGTGACATTGCCTTTGTTGCAATCAATAACAGCCCCTGCAGTATTAAGAAAAGGTCTACCAAGGATAATAGACATACTATCGTCCTCAGGAATATCAAGAATAACAAAGTCCGTTAAGATTGTGACATTTGCAACCACAACAGGCACATCCTCACAAATACCGACAGGTATAGCAGTTGATTTATCAGCCATTTGCAAAGATATTTCAGTAGGTGTCAACTTATTCAATTCAAGTCTACGATATAAAGAGAGAGGCATAACACTAACACCGGCTCCAAGATCACATAAAGCAGTTCTAACATAATTTCTTTTAATAGAGCATGGTATAGTTGGTACACCCGGATCTCCAAGTTTCTTTGGTATTCCACCCTTAAAAGTGTAATTAGCAAGCATGGTGGAAGTTTCAGCTTCCGGTATCTTTCTTTTATTTGTGATGATATCCTTCATATACTTAGCATAAGGATTTACTTTAAGCATATCAGTTAAACGCATACGTAAGAAAATAGGTCTAATCATTTCAGCAAAGGGCTCAAAATCCTCATCATCCTTTGACTTGGATGGTTTAGGAGGGAAGGGCATGGGTTTCTGAACCCATGGTTCTCTTTCTTTACCGTGCTTCCTAGCAACAAAATCTCTCTTATCATAACGTTGATTCTTCGATTGTGGGTTATCAAGATCAACAGCAGGTTCAATCTCTACATCATTGTCTTTGCTAGGTTGAGCATCAACATGAACATTATCATTAACATTATCACTAGGTTCATGTTCATCACCTGATTGTGTTTTAGCATCAGAAATAGAAATATCATTGGGATTCTCAGGTGTGTCTACAGTAGGTTCATTAGAAGCATGCAAAGTCCTATCATTTTTCTTCTTCTTCTTCTTTTTAGAAGAACTAGGTGCCTCTAAATTATTTCTCTAAGAATCTTCCTCGATTCTCTTAGGGTGGCCTTCAGGATACAAAGGTTCCTGAGTCATTCTACCAGTTCTAGTAGCCACTCTAACAGCAAAGTCATTTTTATTATTCAATTCATCAAGCAAATCATTTTGAGCTTTGAGTACTTGCTCAGCTTGAGTAGCAACCATTGAAGCATATTTGCTAACGCGGTGAAATTCATCTTTAACTCTAGCCAGATTATCACCTACGCGTCCTATCTCGAAAGCATTATTCTTTAACTCTCTACCAACATAAGCATTAAAACCTTCTTGTCTAGCCATAAAGTCATCAAATTCATCTAAGCATGGGCTATGAAATTTAGTAGAGGGTATTTCAACTTTATCATATCTATAGAGAGAATTTACCTTTACTACCTGTGTCGGGTTATCAAGACAATATGGTTCTTCAGGCGGTAAATTAAGACCATGTATTTCTTCAATAGGAGGTAAATTCTTAACATCTTCAGCTTTAATACCTTTTTCTTTCATTGATTCCTTTGCCTCTTGCATATCCTCAGGACTGAGAAATAAAACACCTCTCTTCTTCGGAGTGGGTTTAGGAATAGGCTCAGGAATTGGCTCAATTGGTTCAGGAGTTACTTCAGGAATTGGCTCAGGAAGAGTCCAATTATTTTCATTAGTCAACATATTATTCAATAGTATTTCAGCTTCGTCGATTATTCTTTCCCTGAAAACACAACCAGCACAACTATCCAAGTAGTCCTTGGAAGCATCGGTTAGTCCATTATAAAAGATATCAAGTATTTTATTTTTATTAAGAGGATGATCAGGCAAAGCATTAAGTAACCGGAGAAGCCTCCCCCGAGCTTGTGGGAGACTCGCTTCTTTGATTTGCAGAAAATTATATATTTCCCGCAAGGCAGCTTGTTTCTTATGAGCAGGGAAATATTTAGCAGAGAAGTAATAAATCAAATCCTGGGGACTACGCACACAACCAGGAGCAAGAGAATTATACCAAGTCTTAGCATCACCCTTTAATGAGAACGGAAATATCTTAAGGATATATAAATAGCGAGACTTCTCATCATTAGTAAACAGGGTGGCTATATCATTCAACTTGGTAAGATGTGCCACAACAGTTTCAGATTCAAGGCCATAAAAAGGATCGGATTCAACTAAAGTAATAATATCAGGATCAACAGAGAATTCATAATCCTTATCAGTAACACAGATAGGTGAAGTAGCAAAAGCAGGATCGGGTTTCATTCTAGCATTAAGAGACTGCTGCTTCCATTTTGCTAATAATTTCTTAAGATCATTTCTATCATTGCAAGCAAGAATTTCCATAGCAGCTGTTTCATTCATAACATAACCCTTGGGAACAACAGGTAAAACATAATCATTGGGGGGACCTTCATCATCACTATCATCAGTAATAGGATCTTCAGTAATTTCATTCCCCCTAAATCTAGCAAGTTGTTCATCTAGAAATTCACCTAATGGCAAAGTAGTATCACACACAGAAGTAGTTTCATCATGCATAGCAGAAGTGGCATCATCAATAACATGCGACATATCAGAATTCATAGCAGTAGCAGGTTTAGGTGTCGCAAGCCTACTAATAATGGAAGGAGAATCTAGTGCAAAGCTAGATGGCAGTTCCTTATCTCCCCTCGTAGTTGAGGGCAAAATGGTAGTTCGATCGTCTTTCAAGTTCTTCATAGTGATCAACAGATATAAATCCCAAGTGACTCAGAGAATAGAGCTATGCTCCCCGGCAACGGTGCCAGAAATTAGTCTTGATAACCCATAAGTATAGGGGATCGCAACAGCTTTCGAGGGTAGAGTATTCAACCCAAATTTATTGATTCGACACAAGGGGAGCCAAAGAATATTCTTGCGTATTAGCAGTTGAGTTGTCAATTCAACCACACCTGGATAACTTAGTATCTGCAGCAAAGTGTTTAGTAGCAAAAGTGGTATGATACTAAAGGTAACGGTAGCAACAGTAAAGATAAATGTTTTTGGGCTTTTGTAGTAGTTGTAACAGTAGCAACGGAAAAGTAAATAAGCAAAGAACAATATGTGAAAAGCTCATAGGCAATGGATCAATGATGGATAATTATGCCGGATGCGATTCCTCATGCAATAGTTATAACATATGGTGATATAGAACTAGCTCCAGTTCATCAATGTAATGTAGGCATGTATTCCGTAAATGGTCATACGTGCTTATGGAAAAGAACTTGTATGACGTCTTTTGTCCTACCCTCCCGTTGCAGCGGGGTCCTTACGGAAACTAAGGGATATTAAGGCCTCCTTTTAATAGAGAACCGGAACAAAGCATTAGCACATAGTGAATACATGAACTCCTCAAACTACGGTCATCACCGAGAAGTGTCCCGATTATTGTCACTTCGGGGTTGTCGGATCATAACACATAATAGGTGACTATAGACTTGCAAGATAGGATCAAGAACACACATATATTCATGAAAACATAATAGGTTCAGATCAGAAATCATGGCACTCGGGCCCTAGTGACAAGCATTAAGCATAGCAAAGTCATAGCAACATCAATCTCATAACATAGTGGATACTAGGGATCAAACCCTAACAAAACTAACTTGATTACATGGTAAATCTCATCCAACCCATCACCGTCCAGCAAGCCTACGATGGAATTACTCACGCACGGCGGTGAGCATCATGAAATTGGCGATGGAGGATTGTTGATGATGACGACGGCGACGAATCCCCCTCTCCGGAGCCCCGAACGGACTCCAGAACAGCCCTCCCGAGAGAGATAAGGGCTTGGCGGTGGCTCCGTGTCGTGAAACGCGATGAAACTTTCTCCTTGATTTTTTTCTCCCCGAGATGGTATATATGGAGTTGGAGTTGAGGTCGGGAGGTGTCCAGGGGGCCCATGAGATAGGGGGCCGCGCCCCCCTGTCTCGTGGACAGGCCTGCTACCTCTTGAGCACTGCGTTGGATTTCCCCGAAGAGAAGAGGATGATGCAGAAAGTAGCATAAGTATTTCCCTCAGTTTTTGAGAACCAAGGTATCAATCCAGTAGGAGACCACGCACAAGCCCCTCGTACCTACACAAAACGATAGCAACTCGAAACCAACGCGATTAGGGGTTGTCAATCCCTTCACGGTCACTTACGATAGTGAGATCTGATAGAGATAATAAATAATGTTTTGCTATTTTTGATAGATAGATGCAAAGTAAAAGGTAAAAGGCAAAGTAAAAACAAGGCAAGTAAATAAAGTGATAGAGATTGATATGATGAGAATAGACCCCGGGGCCATAGGTTTCACTAGTGGCTTCTCTCAAGAGCATAGATTTCCTACGGTGGGTGAACAAATTACTGTTGAGCAATTGACAAAATTGAGCATAGTTATGAGTATATCTAGGCAATGATCATGTATATAGGCATCACGTCCAAAACAAGTAGATCGAAACGATTCTGCATCTACTACTATTACTCCACTCATCGACCGCTATCCAGCATGCATCTAGAGTATTAAGTTAAAAACAGAGTAACGCCTTAAGCAAGATGACATGATGTAGAGGGATAAATTCATGCAATATGATAAAAAACCCATCATGTTATCCTCGATGGCAACAATACAATACGTGCCTTGCAACCCTTTCTGTCACTGGGTAAGGACACCGCAAGATTGAATCCAAAGCTAAGCACTTCTCCCATTGCAAGAACTACCAATCTAGTTGGCCAAACCAAAAAAGATAATTCGAAGAGACTTGCAAAGATAACTCAATCATACATAAAAGAATTCAGAGAAGAATCAAATATTTTCCATAGATAATACTGGATCATAAACCCACAATTCATCGATCTCAACAAACACACCGCAAAAAGAATATTACATCGAATAGATCTCCACGAGAGAGGGGGAGAACATTGTATGAGATCCAAAAAGAGATAAGAAGCCATCTAGCTACTAGCTATGGACCCGAAGGTCTGAAGTAAACTACTCACACTTCATCAGAGGGGCTATGGTGATGATGTAGAAGCCCTCCGTGGTGGATGCCCCCTCCGGCGGAGCTCCGGAACAGGCCCCAAGATGGGATCTTGTGGATACAGAAGGTTGCGGCAGTGGAATTAGGTTTTTGGCTCATGTTCTGATCGTTCGGGGATACGTAGGTATATGTAGGAGGAAGGAGTACGTCGGTGGAGCGTCAGGGGGCCCACGAGGTAGGGGGGTCCAGGGGGGCGCGCCCTCCACCCTCGTGACCGCCTCTGGCACTGCTTGGAGTAGGGTCCAAGTCTCCTGGATCACGTTCGGTTGGAAAATCACGTTCCCGAAGGTTTCATTCCGTTTGGACTCCGTTTGATATTCCGTTTCTTTGAAACACTAAAATAGGCAAAAAAAACAGCAATTTTGGGCTGGGCCTCCGGTTAATAGGTTAGTCCCAAAAGTAATATAAAAGTGGAAAATAAATCCCAATATAGTCCAAAACAGTAGATAAAGTAGCATGGAGCAATCAAAAATTATAGATACGTTGGAGACGTATCAGGCATCCCCAAGCTTAATTCCTGCTCGTCCTCGAGTAGGTAAATGATAAAATAGAATTTTTGATGCGGAGTGATACTTTGGCATAATTTCAATATAAATCTTCTTACTTGTGATATGAATATTCAGATCCAAAAGATTCAAGACAAAAGTTCATATTGACACAAAAATAATAATACTTCAAGCATACTAATCAAAGCAATCATGTCTTCTCAAAATAACATGGCAAAAGGAAGTTCATCCCTACAAAATCATATAGTTAGGTTATGCTTCATTTTCATCACACAAAGGTGTTCCCAACTTCTATACCCCCGATGACAAGCCAAGCAATTGTTTCATACTCAAATAATCTCAAACTTTTTCAACCTTCACGCAATACATGAGCGCGAGCCATGGATATAGCACTATGGGTGGAATAGAATATGATGATGGAGATTGTGTGGAGAAGACAAAAAAGGAGAAAGTCTCACATTGACGAGGCTAATTAATGGGCTATGGAGATGCCCATCAATTGATGTCAACATGAGGAGTAGGTATTGCCATGCAACGGATGCACTTAGAGCTATGAATGCTCAACAAAAGAAAACTAGTGGGGTGTGCATCCAACTCGCTTGCTCACGAAGACCTAGGGCATTTTGAGGAAGCCCATCATTGGAATATACAAGCCAAGTTCTATAATGAAAAATTCCCACTAGTATAAAAATACAACTTATGAGACTCACTATCATGAAGATCTTGGTGCTACTTTGAAGCACAATATATGAGACTTACTACATGAAGGACAAGGTGCTACTTTCAAGCACAAGTGTGGTAAAAGGATAGTAGCATTGTCCCTTCTCTCTTTTTCTCTCATATTTTTTTGGGCCTTCCTTTTTTTGGCCTTGCTTTTTTTCCTTCTTTTTTTTATTATTCTTTTTTATTATTTTTCGTACGGAGTCTCATCCCGACTTATGGGGGAATCATAGTCTCCATCATCCTTTCCTCACTTGGGACAATGCTCTAATAATGATGATCATCAAACTTTTATTTTTCTTACAACTCAACAATTACAACTCGAAACTTAGAACAAAATATGACTCTATATGAATGCCTCCGGCGATGTACCGGGATGGCGCAATGAATCAAGAGTGACATGTATGGAAAATAATGCATGGTGGCTTTGCCACAAATACGATGTCAACTACATGATCATGCAATGGCAATATGACAAAAGTAATGTATGTCATAATAATGATGATGGAAGTTGCATGGCAATATATCTCGGAATGGCTATGGAAATGCCATGATAGGTAGGTATGGTGGCTGTTTTGAGGAAGATATAAGGAGGTTTATGTGTGATAGAGCGTATCATATCACGGGGTTTGGATGCACCGGCGAAGTTTGCACCAACTCTCAAGGTGAGAAAGGGCAATGCACGGTACCGAAGAGGCTAGCAAAGGCGGAAAGGTGAGAGTGCGTATAATCCATGGACTCAACATTAGTCAAAAGAACTCATATACTTATTGCAAAAATTTAGAAGCCATCAAAAATCAAGTACTATGCGCATGCTCCTAGGGGGATAGATTGGTAGGAAAAGACCATCGCTCGTCCCCGACCGCCACTCATAAGGATGCACAAGCCAGGTACACTTCATGTTTCAAATTTGTTACACAACTTTAACCATACGTGCATGCTACGGGACTTGCAAACTTCAACACAAGTATTTCTCAAATTCACAATTATCAACTAGCACGACTTTGATATTATCACCTCCATATCTCAAAACAATTATCAAGCATCAAACTTATCTTAGTATTCAATTCATTCAAAAGAAAGTTTCACATATCTTGAACACTAAGTATATTAACATTAAGCAAATTACCATGCTATTAACGATTCTCAAAATAATCTAAGTGAAGCATGAGAGATCAATAGTTTCTTTAAAGCAAATCCACCACCGTGCTCTAAAAGATATAAGTGAAGCACTAGAGCAAAAATTATCATGCTCAAAAGATATAAGTGAAGCACTATGAGCAAAATTATCGAGCTCAAAAGATATAAGTGAAGCACATAGAGTATTCTAACAAATTCCAAATCATGTATGGCTCTCTCAAAAAATGTGTACAGAAAGGATGATTGTGGTAAACTAACAAGCAAATACACAAATAACACAAGACGCTCCAAGCAAAACACATATCATGTTGGTGAATAAAAATATAGCTCCAAGTAAATTACCGATGGAAGTGGACGAAAGAGGGGATGCCTTCTGGGGCATCCCCAAGCTTTGAATTTTTGGTGTCCTTGGATTATCTTGGGGGTGTAATGGGAATCCCCAAGCTTAGGCTCTTGCCACTCCTTGTTCCATAATCCATCAAAAGAATTCACCCAAAACTTGAAAACTTCACAACACAAAACTCAACAGAAATCTCGTGAGCTCCGTTAGAGAAAGAAAACAAAAGACTACTTCAAGGTACTGTAATGAACTCATTCTTTATTTATATTTGTGTTAAGCCTACTGTATTCCAACTTCTCTATGGATTATAAACTATTTTATTAGCCATAGATTCATCAAAATAAGCAAACAACACACGCAAAACAGAATCTGTCAAAAACAGAACAGTCTGTAGCAATCTGTAACTAACGCAAACTTCTGGAACTCTAAATATTCTACTAAAATAGGAAGTCCTGGAAATTTTGTTTATTGAACAGCATCAAAAAGAATCAACGCAAAAGCACGTTCATGTGAGTTAACAAAAGTATATTCGTGCGCGCAAAGTTTCTGTTTTTCAGCAGAATCAAATCAACTATCATCGTAGGTTATCCTATAGGTTCTACTTGGCACAAACACTAATTAAAACATAAAACCACATCCAAACAGAAGCTAGATGGATTATTTATTAAATAAAAGAAAGGAAAAATATTGGGTTGTCTCCCAACAAGCGCTTTTCTTTAAAGCCTTTTTAGCTAGGCATTGATAATTTTAATGATGCTCACAAGAAAGACAAGAATTGAAGCGCAAAGAGAGCATCATGAAACACGTGACAAACACATCTAAGTCTAACATACTTCCTATACATAGGCATCTTGTAAGCAAACAAATTATCAAGGCGAGCAAAAACTAGCATATGCAAGGAAGAACAAAGAGATGATAGCAATCTCAACATGACGAGAGGTAATTTAGTAAGATAAAAATTTCTACGACCATATTTTCCTCCCTCATAATAATTACATGTAGGATCATAGGAAAATTCAACAAAATAGCTATCACGTAACATATTCTCAACACGATCCACATGCATGCAAAGTTGACACTCTTCCAAGATAGTGGGATTAACATTAACTAAAGTCATGACCTCTCCAAACCCACTTTTATCGAAAATATCATAAGATTCAACATACTCCAAATATGTGGGATCTAAAGTTGACACTCTTCCAAACCCACTTTCAATATTATTGCAAACACTATTATCAATCTCATATTCATCATGGGGCTTAAATAAATTTTCAAGATCATAAGAAGAATCACCCCAATTGCAACAAGTAGTAGATATAGCAAAACTAGCATCCCCAAGCTTAGGGTTTTGCATATTATTAGCACAATTGACATCAAGAGAATTTATAGTAAAATCATTGAAATCATGCTTTTTATTCAAGGAGCCATCGTGAATATCTTCATAAATTTCTTCATCACAATTTTCAGATTCACGGATTTCAAGCAAAACCTCATAAAGATAATCTAGTGCACAAAACTCACTAGCAATTGGTTCAACATAATTGGATCTCTTAAAGAGATTAGCAAGTGGATGAGGATCCATAAACTTTTAGCGAGCGAAGATGCAAGCAAAAAGAAGGTACAAGCAAACATAAGATTGAACGGAAGAAGGGCGGATAAAATGGCAAGGGTGAAGTGAGGGAGAGGAAAACGAGAGGCAAATGGCAAATAATGTAATGCGAGAGAAAGGGATTGTGATGGGTACTTGGTTTTGTTGACTTGCTTGCGTGAGCCTCCCCGGCAATGGCGCCAGAAATTCTTCTTGCTACCTCTTGAGCACTACGTTGGATTTCCCCGAAGAGGAGAGGATGATGCAGCAAAGTAGCGTAAGTATTTCCCTCAATTTTTGAGAACCAAGGTATCAATCCAGTAGGAGACCACGCACAAGTCCCTCGTACCTACACAAAACGATAGCAACTCGCAACCAACGCGATTAGGGTTGTCAATCCCTTCACGGTCACTTACGATAGTGAGATCTGATAGAGATGATAAATAATATTTTTGGTATTTTTGATAGATAGATGCAAAGTAAAAGGTAAAAGGCAAAGTAAAAACAAGGCAAGTAAATAAAGTGATAGAGATTGATATGATGAGAATAGACCCGGGGGCCATAGGTTTCACTAGTGGCTTCTCTCAAGAGCATAGATTTCCTACGGTGGGTGAACAAATTACTGTTGAGTAATTGACAGAATTGAGCATAGTTATGAGTATATCTAGGCAATGATCATGTATATAGGCATCACATCCAAAACAAGTAGATTGAAACGATTCTGCATCTACTAATATTACTCCACTCATCAACCGCTATCCAGCATGCATCTAGAGTATTAAGTTAAAAACAGAGTAACGCCTTAAGCAAGATGACATGATGTAGAGGGATAAATTCATGCAATATGATAAAAACCCCATCTTGTTATCCTCGATGGAAACAATACAATACGCACCTTGCAACCCTTTCTGTCACTGGGTAAGGACACCGCAAGATTGAACCCAAAGCTAAGCACTTCTCCCATTGCAAGAACTACCAATCTAGTTGGCCAAACCAAAAAAGATAATTCGAAGAGACTTGCAAAGATAACTCAATCATACATAAAAGAATTCAGAGAAGAATCAAATATTTTCCATAGATAATACTGGATCATAAACCCACAATTCATCGATCTCAACAAACACACCGCAAAAAGAAGATTACATCGAATAGATCTCCACGAGAGAGGGGGAGAACATTGTATTGAGATCCAAAAAGAGAGAATAAGCCATCTAGCTACTAGCTATGGACCCGAAGGTCTGAAGTAAACTACTCACACTTCATTGGAGGGGCTATGGTGATGATGTAGAAGCCCTCCATGGTGTATGCCCCCTCCGGCGGAGCTCTGGAACAGGCTCCAAGATGGGATCTCGTGGATACAGAAGGTTGCGGCGGTGGAATTAGGTTTTTGGCTCCTGTTCTGATTGTTCAGGGATACGTAGGTATATATAGGAGGAAGGAGTACATCGGTGGAGCTTCAGGGGGCCCACGAGGTAGGGGGACGCACCCAGGGGGGCGCGCCCTCCACCCTCGTGACCGCCTCTGGCACTGCTTGGAGTAGGGTCCAAGTCTCCTGGATCACGTTCGGTTGGAAAATCACGTTCCCGAAGGTTTCATTCCGTTTGGACTCCGTTTGATATTCCGTTTCTTTGAAACACTGAAATAGGCAAAAAAACAGCAATTTTGGGCTGGGCCTCTGGTTAATAGGTTAGTCCCAAAAGTAATATAAAAGTGGAAAATAAAGCCCAATATAGTCCAAAACAGTAGATAAAGTAGCATGGAGCAATCAAAAATTATAGATACATTGGAGACGTATCAAGGCCGTGGGCCCCCTGGCACTAATTCTTTCGCTAAAAATTCTTATTAAATCTGAAAAGTGCCTCCGTGGATTTCCAGGACATTCTGAGAACTTTTCTTTTCTACACATAAAACAACATCATGGCAGTTCTGCTGAAAACAGCGTCAGTCCGGGTTAGTTTCATTCAAATCATGCAAGTTAGAGTCCAAAACAAGGGCAAAAGTGTTTGTAAAAGTAGATACGTTGGAGACGTATCACTTGTCGGAAACGATATTGAACTAGGTATCATGATACCGACGATCAAATCTCGGGCAAGTAACATACCGATGACAAAGGGAACAACGTATGTTGTTGTGCGGTTTGATCGATAAAGATCTTCGTAGAATATGTAGGAGACAATATGAGCATCTAGGTTCCTCTGTTGGTTATTGATCGAGGATGTGTCTCGATCATGTCTACATAGTTCTCGAGCCCGTAGATCCGCACGCTTAACGTTCGATGATGATTTGTATTATGAGTTATGTGTTTTTGATGACCAAAGTTTGTTCGGAGTCCCGAATGTGTTCACAGACATGACGAGGAGTCTCGAAATGGTCGATAGGTAAAGATTGATATATTGGAAGGTGGTATTCGGACACCGGAAGGGTTTCGGAGTGTATCAGGTACAAACCGGAGTACCGCAGGGGTTACCGGAACCCTCCGGTGGAAGATATGGGCCATATGGGCCTTGGAAGGGAGGCTAACCAGCCCACAATGGGCTAGTGCGACCCCCACAAGGGAGGAGGCCGAATTGGCCTAGGGAAAGGGGGCGCCACCCCCGTTTCCTTCTCCTACTCCCTCTCCTTCACCCTGTCCACCTCTGTAAGAAGGAAAAAGGGGGGTGAATCCTATTAGGAGTGGAATCCTAGTAGGACTCCCCCCTCCCTTGGCGCGCCCCTGGTGGCCGGCCTCCTCCTCCTTCCTTTATATACGGAGGCAGGGGGCACCCCAAACACACAACATTGTCTTAGCCGTGTGCGGTGCCCCCCCTCCACCGT
The DNA here is from genome assembly GCA_963921465.1 of Triticum timopheevii. Lineage (NCBI taxonomy): Eukaryota > Viridiplantae > Streptophyta > Magnoliopsida > Poales > Poaceae > Triticum > Triticum timopheevii. The sequence continues at coordinate 423,388,564 of OY997274.1, forward strand.
TTACTCCTCCGATAGTATCATCGTAGTGCTTAGGCGAAGCCCTGCGCGGATCACATCATCAACACCGTCATCACGCTGTCATGCTGACAGAACTCTCCCTCGACCCTCTACTGGATCAAGAGTTTGAGGGACGTCATCGAGTTGAACGTGTGCTGAACACGGAGGTGCCGTACATTCGGTACTTGGATCGGTTGGATCGTGAAGATGTTCGACTACATCAACCATGTTAACTAACACTTCCGCTTTTGGTCTACGAAGGTACGTGGACACACTCTCCCCCTTTCGTTGATATGCATCTCCTAGATAGATCTTGCGTGATCTTAGGAAATTTTTGAAATTGCATGCTACATTCCCCAATAGTGGCATCCGAGCCAGGTCTATGCGTAGATGATATGCACGAGTAGAACGCAAAGAGTTGTGGGCAATAATAGTCATACTGCTTACCACCAACGTCTTACTTTGATTCGGCGGTATTGTTGGATGAAGCGGCCCGGACTGACATTACATGACCGCGTTCATGAGACTGGTTCTACCGATGTGCTTTCCACACAGGTGGCTGGCGGGTGTCTGTTTCTCCAAATTTAGTTGAATTGAGTTGTCTATGGCCGGTCCTTGTTTAAGGTTAAAACAACACACTTGACAAAAAATCGTTGTGGTTTTGATGCGTAGGTAAGGACAGTTCTTGCTAGAAGCCCATAGCAGCTATGTAAAACTTGCAACAACAAAGTAGATGACGTCTAACTTGTTTTCGCAGGGCTTGTTGTGATGTGATATGGTGAAGACATGATGTGATATAAATTGTTGTATGAGATGATCATGTTTTGTAACAGAGTTATCGGCAACTGGCAGGAGCCATATGGTTGTCGCTTTATTGTATGAAATGCAATCGCCATGTAATTTCTTTACTTTATCACTATGCGGTAGCGATAGTAGTAGAAGCAATAGTTGGCGAGACAACAACGATGCTACGATGGTCAAGGTGTCAAGCCAGTGAAGATGGAGATCATGACGGTGCTTTGGAGATGGAGATCAAAGGCACAAGATGATGATGGCCATAGCATGTCACATATTTTGATTGCATGTGATGTTTATCTTTTATGCATCTTATTTTGCTTAGTACGGCGGTAGCATTATAATATGATCCCTCACTAAATTTCAAGGTATAAGTGTTCTCCCTGAGTATACACCATTGCTACAGTTTGTCGTGCTGAGACACCACGTGATGATCGGGTGGGATAAGCTCTACGTTCACATACAACAGGTGCAAGCCAGTTTTGCACGTGCAGAATACTCGGGTTAAACTTGACGAGCCTAGCATATGCATATATGGCCTCAGAACACTGAGACCGAAAGGTCGAACGTGAATCATATAGTAGATATGATCAACATAGAGATGTTCACCATTGAAAACTACTCCCTCTCACGTGAGTTTTTTAGTAATATGATTAATTAAATTTTAATTTATCATGAACTTAGTCCTGATAGTATTTGCAAATTATGTTGTAGATCAATAGCTCGCGTTGTCCCTATGTTTTTTTGATATGTTCCTAGAGAAAACTAAGTTGAAATATTATAGTAGCAATGATGCGGAGTGGGTCCGTGATCTGAGGTTTATCCTCATTGCTACACAAAAGAATTATGTCCTTGATGCACCGCTAGGTGACAGACCTATTGCAGGAGCAGATGCAGACGTTATGAATGTTTGGCTAGCTTGAATCAAGTGGGAGTTAATCTTCCAGATAAGATAGTGATTGAAAGAGTTCTCTAGTCACCATCACCAAGTTACTAGAACTTCGTGATGAACTATAAGTGCAAGGGATGACAAAAGCAATTCCCGAGCTCTTCGTAATGCTGAAATCAATGAAGGTAGAAATCAATAAAAAGCATCAAGTGTTGATGCTTAAACAAGATCACTAGTTTCAAGAAAAGGGCAAAGGGAAAGAAAGGGAACTTCAAGAAGAATGGCAAGCAAGTTATCACTCCCGTGAAGAAGCCCAAAGCTGGACCTAAGCCTGAAACTAAGTGCTTCTACTGCAAAGGAAATGGTCAATGGAAGCGGAGTTACCCCAAATATTTGGTGGGTAAGAAGGATGGCAAAGTGAACAAAGGTATATACATGTTATTGATGTGTACCTTACTAGTGCTCGTAATAACCCCTGGGTATTTGATACTTATTCAGTTGCTAAGATTAGTAACTCAAAACAGGAGTTGCAAAATAAATAGAGACTAGTTGAGGGTAAAGTGACGATGTGTGTTGGAAGTGGTTCCCAGATTGATATGATCATCATTGCACAACTCCTATAATTTTGGGATTAGAGTTGAACCTAAATAAATGTTATTTTGTGTTTGCGTTAAAGCCTGAATATGATTAGATCATGTTTATTGCAATACGGTTATTCATTTAAGACAGAGAATAATTGTTATTCTATTTACATGAATAAAACCTTCTATGTTCATACACCCAATGTTGATGGTTTATTGAATCTCGATCGTAGTGATACACATATTCATAATATTGATGCCAAAAGATGCAAAGTATATAATGATAGTGCAACATACTTCTGGCACTGTCGTTTAGGTCATATTGGTGTAAAGCGCATGAAGAAACTCCATGCTGATGGGCTTTTGGAATCACTTGATTATGAATTATTTGATACTTGCGAACCATGCCTTATGGGAAAGATGACTACAACTCCGTTCTCCGGAACAATGGAACGAGCTAATGACTTATTGGAAATAATACATACCGATGTATGCGGTCCGATGAGTGTTGAGGCTCATGACAGATATCATTATTTTCTGACCTTCACAAATGATTTGAGCAGATATGGGTATATCTACTTAATGAAACACAAATCTGAAACATTTGAAAAGTTCAAATAATTTTAGAGTTAAGTGAAGAATCATTGTAACAAGAAAATAAAGTTTCTATGATCTGATCATGGAGGTGAATATTTGAGTTATGAGTTTGGCCTTCATTTAAAACAATGTGGAATAGTTTCACAACTCACGCCACCTGGAACACCATAGCGTAATGGTGTGTCCGAACGTTGTACTTTATTAGATATGGTGTGATCTATGATGTCTCTTACCGATTTACCACTATCGTTTTGGGATTATGCATTAGAGACAGCTGCATTCACGTTAAACTGGGCACCGTCAAAATCCGTTGAGATGACACCATATGAACTGTGGTTTGGCAACAAACCTAAGCTGTCGTTTCTTAAAGTTTGGGGATGCGATGCTTATGTGAAAAAGCTTCAACCTGGTAAGCTCGAGCCCAATTCGGAGAAATGTGTCTTCATAGGATACCCAAAAAGGAAGTTGTTGGGTACACCTTCTATCACAGATCCGAAGGCAAGATATTCGTTGCTAAGAATGGATCCTTCCTAGAGAAGGAGTTTCTCTCGAAAGAAGTGAGTGGGAGGAAAGTAGAAACTTGATGAGGTAATTGTACCTTCTCCCGAATTGGAAAGTAGTTCATCATAGAAATTAGTTCCAATGATTCGTACACCAATTAGTGAGGAAGCTAATGATGATAATCATGAAACTTCTGATCAAGTTGCTATCGAACCTCCACTACTAGGGAAAAGCTTATACACAGACGCTTACTAGTAGCGAGGGTTTTTACCCCTCGCTACTGCTACTTACTAGTAGCACGAGGTTTAACCCCTCGCTACTACTAAGTTGATAGTAGTAGCGCGGGTTTTTAACCCTTGCTGCTACTAAGCGGTCTCTACCGTGCCCCCACCGGGACATGCCATAGTAGTAGAGAGGGTTATAAACCCGCACTAGTACTAAGTTGATAGTAGTAGTGCAGGTTTTTACCCCTCGCTACTACTAAGCGGTCTCTACCGTGCCCCCCCCCCCCAGAATATGCCATAGTAGTAGCGAGGGGTAAAAACTCGTGCTACTACTAAGTACTGAGTTTTTTAACAGCCCTGAAATCCCCATCTCCTCGTCCAAATCACTCCTCTCCCCTGTCCCCCTCCTCTCTCTCTCTCTCCATAGGCTCTCCCATGGCTCTCCTGCCCATGCGCGTCTCCTCCTTCATGGCGCCCAACGAGGCCGTCGCCTCGCGCCGCTGGCATCTAGGAGCTCGCCGATCTTCCGCCTCGCCTCCCGCCACCACATAGGAGTACCTCACCACCAACGACTAGCCCCGGTGCTCCCCCTGTCTCCTTCCTCTCTCCCTTCTTTCTCTTTTTCCCTCTGCCCTCTGGTTTCACTCAGCCTCCCATGTCCTTGCCCGTGCAGGTCATGCCATGGACGACCAGGAGCTCGCTACCTTGGCTGCGAAGAGGAGCCCCACACTGCCGCCTTGCTCAGCCATGGATCCGGGCCCTCTGCAGCAGCTGACGCTGGATCTTGTCTGCCTCTACCCTTCCACAGCTCCGGTGACCCCTAGCCTCGTTGGATCGAAGCATTGCTGCCATTGAGAGCACGCACGGGATCGAGATTTTTTTTTGTTTTTGAAATTAATAGTAGTAGCGCGGGTCGCACCCACGCTACTACTAACACACGTAGTAGTAGCATAGGCGCACCCGCACCCGCGCTACTACTACAAGTTAGTTGTAGCGCCGTAGTAGTAGCGCGGGTGCCCGCGCTACTACTAGCTATTTAACCTGCGCTACTACTAGGCTTTTCCCTAGTAGTGCTCGTAGGTCAACGAAAGTATGATCCGCACCAGAGTGGTACGGTAATCCTATTCTGGTAGTCATGTTACTAGACCATGATGAACCTACGAACTATGAGGAAGCAACGATGAGCCCAGATTCCGCGAAATGGCTTGAGGCCATGAAATCTGAGATGGGATCCATGTATGAGAACAAAGTGTGGACTTTGGAGGACTTGCCCGATGATCGGCAAGCCATAGAAAATAAATGGATCTTCAAGAGGAAGACGGATGCTGATAGTAGTGTTACTATCTACAAAGCTCGACTTGTCACAAAAGGTTTTCGACAAGTTCAAGGTGTTGACTACAATGAGATTTTATCAACTGTAGCGATGCTTAAATCTGTCCGAATCATGTTAGCAATTGCCATATTTTATGAAATCTGGCAAATGGATGTCAAAACTGCATTCCTTAAATGGATATTTCTTAAAGAAGAGTTGTATATGATGCAACCATAAGGTTTTGTCGATCCTAAAGGTACTAACAAGGTGTGAAAGCTCCAGCGATCCATCTATGGACTGGCGCAAGCATCTCGGAGTTGGAATATACGCTTTGATGAGTCGATCAAAGCATATAACTTTATACAGACTTGCGGTAAAGCCTGTATTTACAAGAAAGTGAGTGGGAGCACTACAGCCCTTCTGATAAGAATATGTGAATGAAATATTGTTGATGGGAAATGATGTAGAATTTTCTGGAAAGCATAAAGGAGAGTTTGAAAGGAGATTTAAAAGAAAGACCTCGGTGAAGCCGCTTACATATCGGGCATCAAGATCTATAGAGATAGATCAAGACGCTTGATAAGATTTTTTAATGAGTAAATACCTTGACAAGATTTTGAAAGAGTTCAAAATGGATCAGTCAAAGAAGGGGTTCTTGCCTGTATTACAAGGTGTAAAATTGAGTAAGACTCAAAGCCCGACCACGGCAGAAGATAGATAGAGAATGAAAGTCATTCCCTATGCCTCAGTCATAGGTTCTATAAAGTACGCCATGATGTGTACCAGACCTGTTGTGTGCCTTGCCAACGAGTTTGGCAAGGGGTACAATAGTGATCCAGGAGTAGATCACTAAACATCGGTCAAAAATTATCCTTAGAGGACTAAGGAAATATTTCTCGGTTATGGAGATAATAAAGAGTTCGTCGTAAAGAGTTACGTCGATGCAAGCTTTTACACCGATCCATATGACTCTGAGTCTCAATCTGGATACATATTAAAAGTGGGAGCAATTAGCTAGAGTAGCCCCATACAGAGCATTGTAGACATAATTTTTTTGCAAAATACATATGGCTCTGAATGTATCAGACCCTTTGACTAAACTTCTCTCACGAGAAAAACATGATCACACCTTAGTACTCTTTGGGTGCTAATCACATAGCGATGTGAACTAGATAATTGACTCCAGTGAACCCTTTGGGTGTTCGTCACATGGTGATGTGAACGATGGGTGTTAATCACATACAGATGTGAACTATTAGTGTTAAATCCCATGGCGATGTGAACTAGATTATTGACTCTAGTGCAAGTGGGAGACTGAAGGAAATATGCCCTAGAGGCAGTAATAAAGTTGTTATTTTATATTTCCTTATATCAATGATAAATTTTTATTATTCATGCTAGAATTGTATTAACCGGAAACTTAATACATGTGTGAATACATAGACAAAACAAAGTGTCCCTAGTATGCCTCTACGTGACTAGCTCGCTAATCAAAGATGGTTATATTTCCTAACCATAGACATGTGTTATCATTTGATGAACGAGATCACATCATTAAAAAAAGATGTGATGGAGAAGACCCATCCGTTAGCTTAGCATAATGATCGTTAAGTTTTATTGCTATTGCTATCTTCATGACTTATACATGTTCCTCTAACTATGAGATTATGCAACTCCCGAATACCGGAGGAACACCTTGTGTGCTATCAAACGTCACAATGTAACTGGGTGATTATAAAGATGCTCTACAGGTGTCTCCGAAGGTGTTTGTTGGGTTGGCATAGATCGAGAATAGGATTTGTCACTTCATGTATCGGAGAGGTATCTCTGGGCCCTCTCGGTAATGCTCATCACTATAAGCCTTGCAAGCAATGTGACTAATGAGTTAGTTGCGGGATGAAGCATTACAGAACAAGTAAAGAGACTTGTCGGTAATGAGATTGAACTAGGTATGATGATACCGACGATCGAATCTTGGGCAAGTAACATACCGATGACAAAGGGAACAACGTATGTGGTTGTGCGGTTTGACCGATAAAGATCTTCATAGGATATGTAGGAGCCAATATGAGCATCCAGGTTCCGCTATTGGTTATTGATCGGATATGTGTCTCGATCATGTCTACATAGTTCTCGAACCCGTAGGGTCCGCACGCTTAACGTTCGATGATTATTTGTATTATGAGTTATGTGTTTTGATGACCGAAGTTGGTTCGGAGTCTCAGATGAGATCATGGACATGACGAGGAGTCTCGAAATGGTCGAGAGGTAAAGATTGATATATTAGAAGGTGGTATTCAGACACCGGAAGGGTTCCGAAGTGTATCAGGTACAACCCGGAGTACTGGAGGGGTTACCGGAACCCCCTGGTGGAAGATATGGGCCATATGGGCCATAGGAGGGAGGCTAACCAGCCCACAAGGGGCTGGTGCGCCCCCCACAAGGGAGGAGGCCGAATTGGACTAGGGAAAGAGGGACCACCACCCCTTTCCTTCTCCTACTCCCTCTCCTTCACCCTTTCCACCTCCGGAAGAAGGAAAAAACAGAGGGGGCAAATCCTACTAGGAGTGGAGTTCTAGTAGGACTTCCCCCCTCCCTTGGCATGCCCCTGGTGGCCGGCCTCTTCCTCCCTCCTTTATATACGGGGGCAGGGGGCACCCCAAACACACAACATTGTCTTAGCCGTGTGCGGTGCCCCCCTCCACCGTTTACTCCTCCGATAGTATCATCGTAGTGCTTAGGCGAAGGATCACATCATCAACACCGTCATCACGCAGTCGTGCTGAAGGAACTCTCCCTCGACCCTCTACCGGATCAAGAGTTCGAGGGACGTCATCGAGTTGAACGTGTGCTGAACACGGAGGTGCCGTACGTTCGGTACTTGGATCGTGTAGACGTTCGACTACATCAACCGCGTTAACTAATGCTTCCGCTTTCGGTCTACGAGGGTACATGGACACACTCTCCCCCTCTCGTTGCTATGCATCTCCTAGATAGATCTTGCGTGATCGTAGGATTTTTTTTGAAATTGCATGCTACGTTCCCCAACATTAAACAGGGCCGAGTGTATAGGGCATGGTTTATCCAGCAATTCGTCCACGACTGTCCTTGGTCTGTTTTTCTTTTCGGCAGGCTCATGCTCGAGCGACCGGCGCTCATATGCTCGTTTTGCTTGGGCCTTTCTTGGCCGTGCGGCAGGGATTGACTCCATGTGAATTTGCTGCGACTTCCAAGCGCTTTCCATGGCACAATATTTGCGTACCATGTCGGACAGTTCAATGAAGCTTTGCACGCAGCGGCAGGCGAGGGAGTTCAGGATTCCTTTGTCCCAGTAGTTGAACCGGAATGCTTCAATTATTTCTTTGTCGCGACTGTCCGTCATCTTGGTTTTGACCAAGAGAAATCTGGCCTAGTAATGATGGACCGATTCTTCGGGCTGCTGCTTGATGTACATCAGGTCCCCCCGGACTTCCCGCATCCGGTGAATATTCGGTGTGGGAGGTGGGCGGGAAAATTTTAAACATTCCCGTCTGCTGGGAGTCTGGAGCGTCGACAGCAGCGAAACGTGCTTGCGCTGTATCTGGATACGGTCGCAAGCCCAAATGTGGTTGGGCCGACTTGAGGTCGAATCCCGTGTCGTGGACTGAGTCCGAGCTCTTCTCTTGACGGGTATCCATGTCCGGGCTATAGATCCGGGTTTATACCATTTCAGCTTCGGAGAGTGTGATCCCTCTGCCGTCTCTTCGTTGGTAGCGACGAGGTGTGTGACCGGCGGAGTATGGATCTCTCCATTGTCGGGTTCAAGCCCGATCTGGTTGTAGGCTGTAGGCCTTTTGACGGAGATTCCCATGGCAAGGAATCGATCTACTAGGTTGTCTACCAAAGAGGTTCCCGTCGGGGGGATGCCCCCGGTATCTTCGGCGTGACGTTCTTCCGGTATTTCGAGGGGGTCCGGCTTCAAGGGCAGATCCCGGATAGTATCAGCCCCCTTCGTGCCCACCGAATCCGAGGTCAAAGTGTCGGGCTCGGCAGGTTCTTCCGCAGGGATAGCGGATTCTTCGGGAGGAGGGCTTCCCCGAGGGCCGGCGCCGGACTGTAAATTCCGGTGGCCGGCTCCATAATCGTGGTGAGGTTCCCAACCTGGCCCAAGTGGCCAGTGAGGTCGGCGCGAAAAGTGTGGCCGTCGAACGTGAAGATCTGGCCAGGGACGAAGATGTACCTAGTGCAAACGGGGTTTCCAACAAATAGTTGGGCCATCGATCTTTTGGCGATCCGCAGTGGAACTCTCAATGAAAGCACCAATGTCGGTGTCAAAACCGGCGGATCTTGGGTAGGGGGTCCTGAGTTGTGAATCATGGACCAATAAGGAACAAGGAACAAAGAACACGGTGTTTACCCAGGTTCGGGCCCTCTCTAAGAGGTAAAATCCTACGTCCTGTTTGATTGTATTTGATGTGTATAATATGGTTACAGAGTCGATCTACCCCAAGATTAGGCGAGCTAAACCCTAGGTTGAGGAGGAATTGGATGTTGCTCTAGCCCTAAAGACTAAAACCCTCTGGCTTATATAAACACCAATAGTGGTAGGGTTACATGCGACCGGGTACAACAAAGGAAAGATCGTGCTAAATCTTGACTTGGAGGGCACACCACGGCTTCGAAGATCTCCTGTCTGTTCACGGGTCCACGCCCTAGTTCGGCTCCATAGGAGCCCATCAGTGCGGCCCATAAGCAATGGGCCGGTGGCCCGAGGACCCCTTAATCCAGGACTCCCTCAGCCGACACTAACATCATGGATCCCGATGCCGAGTAGTGGTTCTAGATGATGTGTTCCAACATCAATGTGTGACATAAAGAACTTTGACCCAGTCTATTTATCGACTATGTTTGAATTTTTGAGTTGTTGAACTATTTCTACTCAATATTCATGGGTAAATGAAACCGTTTGGCTCCACATTTGTAACTGAATGTGTACAATATGACAAAAATAGTGAAAAATAGTATGCTAGACAACTGGGAAACGACAATTGAAGGACGCCGTATTTAACGGATACACTGGCGCTGCCCGCGAACAAATGAAAATGTTTGGTTCCCAGGATTTTTTTAAGTTGCTCCATCTTTAAAAAAAAATCTGTCCTCCGCCACTGAAACGAAGGACGGGTTTGAGTGCATCCCCTGAAGATGATCCTAGTTTTTTGCAGTCTATGTTGTTCATAAGTTTGATCAATCGTGCCTCAGCAACATATTCTTGCGTCTACCATCGTAAACAGGAGCAAAATTTCCTGTCGGCATCATCTTTTGTACCGACCCAATGCAGCTTGGGATTATAGAAGAAGCTTAGCTTAAGAATCAAGACCAAGAGGTAGTACTGGTGTTAAAGTCGCAACGACGTCGATGTGAACGCCCACCTCATCACAAAACCCCCGTGAAGCCGTTAAAACCCCACCCTTCCAGATCCCGTAGGACCCCGAGCAAAAGGCAACACCGCAATCTGGCCATCCATTGGGGCGTCGCCATGTCAGCAGAACCTCGCCACGTCCGCGCAGGATCATGGGGAAAAAGTGCCTCGCCTTTGCTGGCCCCGCGCCACCCTGCTCGCGGCCGCGGGAGATCCCCTCGCTTTCCCTCCAAATAGCTTCTCCCGTGCTCATGTCCCCATGCCTCTCGCCCATTTTGCAGGGAGCACCTTGAGGTAGCAGTAAAGTATTTCCGAGGCCATGGCTAGCGGCGGCGGCGGCGGCCGGCGGCGGGGGTCGCGCCGGGCCAAGGTGAAGAAGAAGAAGAAGACCAAGTACCTCAGCCTCAGCCGCCACCTCGCCAAGGCGGTGGAGGTCCACAGGCCTGCTGAATCTCCGTCGGTGGAGGGTTCCTTGCCGCCACCCTCGGCGTTGCCGTCGCCGTCCACGGAGGAGGCGGTGGAGGATGAATGCGGGCACGAGCAGCAGCAGCTCGAGCCGTTCGCGCTGCATCCTGAGGCGCCGTCGACTCTCTTCGCGGCGGCGCCGTCGCTCACTGACATCCTCGGCGTGTCCTCCCCCTCCTTTTCCGGCGGCGGCGAAGGGGGTTCGCCGTCGTGCACCCCCTCCCCGGACGCCTCCGCGGGGACTGCTGGCGGGGAGGAGGAGGACCTTGCGCGGCGCGCGCTCCGGGGGAGAGAGCGGTGGGTGTACTGCAGGAGCAGCTCCTCTTCGCCGAGCGCGGCCACTGCGACGACCACCACCTCATCCTCGTGCTCGACGGCCGCGAGCACGGGCGCCGCCTCGGCGCGGTCGCCGCTGCTCAAGCTGGACTACGACGAGATCCTGGCCGCCTGGGCGGGCCGCGGGTCCCTCTTCATCGGCGGCACCGCGAGCCACGTCACGCCCAAGCTGGAGCTCGATTCTGTAAGCCTACGACCCCCTTTGTCCTCTCGGAGTCGGAGGGACGATGCGCGCTCGTGAATCCTGACACGGGGGTTTGTTGCGTTGCAGGAGGTGTTCGTGGATGTGGCGCCGCCGCCGCAGGCGGCGACGTGGAGCTCGCCGGAGGTGTCCGGGAGGGCGGAGAGGGTGAGGCGGTATAAGGAGAAGCGACATGCCCGGCTGTTCTCGAAGCGGATCCGGTACGAGGTTCGCCGGCTCAATCCGTCAGGCGGCCGCGCTTGAAGGTAATTTTTCGCATCGCGTTCGTGCCGTACCTGAACTTGTTGCAATTTCCTTAGTGAGGTTGTGATCTACATACTCCCTCTGTTTTTATTTAGTTCGCATATTAGTTTTAGTCAAAGTCAAGCTTTACAAACTTTGACCAAGTTTATAAACAAAAATATTAAAATATACAATAACAAATCAACAACATTAGATTTATTATTTAATGTACTTTCACATCGTATAGATTTATTATGATAAATGTCTATATTATTTTCTACAAACTTGGACAGTCAACTCTAATAATCAGAGTAAATAAAAGCGGAGGGAGTACTGCATTAGTAATGATCTCAACTGCAAAACTGCGTTGATGGGAATCTGGCATAGAGAGCATGTTTAGATTCTATACCTCAGCGAATCTGTGTGTAAATCGTTGATTAGAGAATAGAGATTCAGCTTCTGGTCCCAGCGACAATTGAATGAACTCATCATACAGAACTGAAGTTCTCCACATGGCTATGGAAAAGATAGCCTCAAAATTATGGTCCCGTGCTGGCCTTTTTCATTTGACGATTACAAAGAATACACACATCCTCACACATCACTTGAAGGAAATGAATACTGCGCCTCAAGTATCTTTCTGCTCTTGTACTTAATTTCTGGCAAACAAGGGGACAATACATATACACCCCATGGATCTTCCTTGCGCATTCAATATCTTTGGCGTGCAGACTAGTAATGCAGCACATGAACTAGAACTAGTCAGTTGCTCCATTTTGTTTCATCAATCTTATTCCGACAAGCTGTGTGCATCTTGTTTCACTGAACTGCAGGGTCGTTTCATCAAGGAAAATGAAGGTGTTGCAATGGCCGATTGAGACGAGCTGCAGCCTTCATCATAGACCTTGCTTCATCCGGTTACAAGAATGGGTCATGAACCCATTCCATTCCATCTGTAAAATGTAAATGATCAGGTTAGTCTCCAGGCTGCCATATACCCAAACCAGACCCTTTGTTGAATCGCTCTGCCGTTTCCTGGCCAAGCTGCAAGCTTAGTGTGCTCGGCGCGGATCGTGTTGTTTGGCAGTTTTGTTGTAGGATGAAAATAATATAACTTGATTTGGTCATAAATTCGCTCTGGCGTTGCACTTTTGATTCAGTTTGAGGTGAAGGTTCTGCAGTGCCTTGAACGTTCAGATCTTCAGATGATCAGCTGCAATTTGTCATATTAGTTGATGTTTATGTTTATGTTTACACGAAGTTACAAATTGTGTTTGTCAACATACGGGAAGATCATACACTGATTTGCTGGCTCAGGCCGAGAGTTTTCTGCTACTGTTGGGTGAAAAAGAGATTTGGTTCGTTGTGCCGTCCTGTATTTTTGTTCTGTCAGTCGGTGTTAAGAGTCATGTCACGTATGGTAAGCAATCCAACCTTTGAAAAAAACTAATAGTCACGTCACGTGATCGCTCGTCTGCTTTTGCTCTGGTCCACCTGTCAGTGACTTGTTTTACCTGCATAGCTGTTCCCTTGTTCCTTGTTCGTGGCAGATATACTTGAGCTTATTTGTCAGTGGCGGCCGAGACCACCGGCTGCAGCGGTTTGGCCGCGTCCGAGGAGCAACACCCGATGTCAAACTTGTTCGGTCCCCAGGAATTGTCATTGCTGTCCAAAATAGTTGTAACCGCAAATTTTTACTTGAGCTGACCGCCCGTGTGAAGTTCGACAAAGTTAATGGACTAGCCCAAAAAACTGGTCTCCAGTCCCAATATTTCGGCCGAACTAATTCCCTTTCCCCATCTGAATTACCAGGCCTCCCCAAGTAAGTGATTTGAGGAAGTTTAATACGCGAATTCCCCTACCTGTTCTCTCCTTAACTTCCATTACCCCAAAACAATCAAGGGATTAAAAGTCTCTACCCCCAAAACTCCCATTCCCTACCCCCAAACTCCCTCCAACCAAACACGCCGTGAGCCCATCAACACCCCCCCTCCCCCCCCCCCCCCCCCCCCCAGCTCCTTGACATGTGTCGTGCGCCACCATCTTTGTCATCCATTTAGGTCGACTGCTATCACGCGCCTCCTCCGTGCTCACAATCGATGATACCACATTACCACTAACATGACAGGGGCAAAACGTAAGCATTTTGCGAGTCAAAATGGCTTTTTGAGATTTAGCTCAATCATAGTGCCAAGCTGAAAAAAACTCAGTAAAAGGCGACATTTATCAATATCGCAGCGTACATGGCAACTACGACAATGTTAAAATTTCGTGGCTTTGGTCAAGTAGTATACTTGTTGATTATCGACAATGTTAAATCTTTTTCTTTTGTGGGTGATCAAAAGTGTAAAATTGTACTTGAAGAATCCAAGGGCATGTAATCATGTATATATAGCCCAGGGGAGAATATCGGTGCACCGAACTCACGTTGCACATTTAAAAATGTTTAAATAATTGTAAAAATAATTTAGCAAATTTACAAAACAATAATGTAGATTGTTACAAAATTTTGATTTAGTGACATCAGTGCCAAGGCCTATTTTGATTTTTTGTACTGTAAAAACACATGAATGTGAACTCAAATTGAAGTTACAATAAAGTTTATGTGTTTTATTCTTTTTCAATGGATTTGGTAGAAGCATTTAACGAATGGATGACTTTTACTACTCGGTGGTTCAAACAAAAATGCATAATACACGAGATGTCCCGTGCTGGGTGCTCCCTCTGAATTTCGTTTATTTACTTTTCTGTAGGAATTTTTGGGATTTAGATGTTTATTTAGTTTTTCTTCGGATTTGCAGTTTCATGTGGTTTTCCTAGGTTTTGAAGAGTCTTTTTTTAAGCACAATTCTGCTTTCCAAAAAATGAAAAAAAATATGTGCCTCCAGGATAAGCATAGGTTTGCTTTCGTGGGAAACACATCTGTGCTTCACGAAAAATGAAGAAAGTGTGTTTCGACGTGAAGCATAGATTTGCTTCTTGTGGAAACGCAGATTTGCTTCCGCGAGAGCTTCTCACAAAAAATGTGTGTATTTTTCCCACTAGAAGCACTTCTCGGATAAAAATTTGCGCTTTCACGAAAAGCACATATTTACTTCTGTGAGCGCTTCTCAAAAAACAAAAAAAAGTGAGAAACCACAACTGTGCTTCCGGGCTCCGGTTTTTCCTCGTAGTGCTTTTCTTTTGATTGCCGATTTTTTTTTGGTTTTCATTTTTTCTAGATTTTGTAATCTTGTATTCTTTTTTCCCTTTTTCGTAAAAACTGCATCGAAACTAGTTTAAAAAATATTGACCCAAAAAATCCAACGGTAAAAGCCGTGCGGGATTTGAATGCATGGTTAAAGAGATAAAGGTTTTGGATAAACAAATCTACGAAGAAAGGAAAACTCCTAGATTGCGACAAGTGGCGCATATGCAGTGCGCACATCCAGTTGAGGGGCCCTCCCTAGCGGCTAGCTAGCAAGGTGGCGGTCACGTGGATGCAAGCTGGCCATGGCCCAACTGCGCGCCAGTTACTAGCTTGCTTCGCCCATTTTTTTCCTCTGTTGGTCTCATAGAAAAAAATGTCCCTATTTAATACTGTAGAAAAAAACTGTGAAATAAAAATACTTTACGGATTTTAAAAAAGGTTCATCAATTTGAGAAAATTACATGAATTGGGAAAAAGTTTGCGAATTTGAAAAAAAGTTCATGCATTCAAAGTAGAAATTCAAAACTTTTGCAAAACAAAATAAATCTCATGAACTCAAAAAATGTTCATAAATTTGGAAAAGGTTCATAACATTTTAAAAAGTTTGCATATTTAAAAAAACTCATGAAGTTGAAAAAATGTACACAATTCTTTTATATTAAAGTTTATTAATAACAGTTCACAAAATTTAATAAAGTCTGCAAAATTGCAAAATTCATGAGAATAAAAAAGTTATCGATTTTGGCAAAGCTCACAAAATTGAAGGAGAATTTATGAAATTGAAAAACATTTCACGAATTTGATTTATTTTCAAAATTTTCAGAAAAATGTTCATAATTTTTTGAATATAATAATAATAATAATAATAATAATAATAATAATAATAATAATAATAATAATAATAATAATGCAACATATTAAAGTATCATCAAGAATGTTTGCTCAGAGCAGGACATAAGTCCCGTAAGTGGCTACACAGAAGGGCAGTTGGAAGAAAATCTGGAAACTGAAATTTCCTTTGAAACTACGATTGTTCGCATGGAGACTAGTAAGATCTTGCCGACAAGCCAGGAAATAGCGGCACGGCATTTTTTTTAGGGGTGCGCAACGGCCGATGACCACCTCGGCTTTCAACAATAGTTGTAATCGCCGAGGACATAAAGGCCCGCAAAGAGGATAGGAAACACGCAAGACCTCCATGGAGGTCGACAATTTAAAAAAAGCATTTCAAAGTTTAAAAAATACCGGGAAAAATACACAATGTCATATATATATATATATATATATATATATATATATATATATATATATATATATATATATGGTATGTGTGTAGAATTTCTTGAGAAGATACATTGACACACGAGCTACCAAAAAAGAAAAACAAATCATTGGTTTTCATGCAGTGAACAGTACATGCACTGTTTACTGTTTTTAAAATCACAATTTGTCATTTTTTTCTGGTAGCTCGCGTGTCAATGAATTTTCTCACGATGTTTTCGCATAAGCAGTATACATTCATATGTCAACATGCGTTTTTTGTTCCAGAATTTTGGAACTTTAAAAATATGATTTTAGATTATTTTCTTAAAAAAAAACTCCATGGAGCTCAAGCACGAAAATGTTGCACTCGCCAAGAGGATCTTTTGATACTCCTTCCAATCCATATTAATTGTCGTTGATTTCATGATTCGTATTAATTGTCGCTGATTATCCATCTTTGATAATAACAATAATAATAGGACGCCAATAACTAGCAACCAATCTCTGAGAAGGGAGAGGGTCGAACGTATTCGATCACTAGGGGAGGCTTTTCCCAGCGAACAAATCACCCCTTCACCGATCGTTCGCCAGGGGAGGGCCAGGGCGACCCTTATTTGGTCGAAAGCCCAGTTTACTACTTTGTAAAAAATGTGATGCTACTTTCTGAAACTGCCATACATCTAAAAAAACATAAAAAAAATCCATGTTAATTTAATAGAATGCCATGATTTTTTTTGTGTTATTTTTTCCAATGTGCAAAAATACATAAAATGCCATGTCATTAAAACCAAAGAAAAGGTGTTGTGTAATTTCCATTAAAAATACGAAAAATACCATGTTGCTTTTATGAAAAAGGCCATGTTAATTTTTAAAAAGACTTTTCTACTTTACAAAACTGCCATGTTAATTGCCATGAATAGAAAAATGTCATGTAAGTGAACTTTTTGCCACAGCAAAAAAATGACATCCTGTTACTAATAAAAATGTCATCCTAGATAATAAAAATGCTAAACTTTAAAACTGTCATTCTTGGGATAAAATGCCATGAACAAAAGATATGCATAAATTTATAAATTGAGAAAATGCCATGCTCTTAAAAAATATATTGTCGTGCTACTTTATAAAACAGCCATCCTTTAGATTTTTTTTATCTAGATAAGCCCCAAAAATAAAATTTTCATGCCATTAAAAAAGCCATCCTCTCAAACATTAAAAAATGCCATACTATTATAATAAAAATACCATCCTCTTAATAATTAAAATGACATCCTATTATTCACAATAATGCCATCCTATTGTTCAGAAAAATGACATGCTCTTAGTAGTAAAACCGTCGTGCCACTAATTGTTTTTCATCCCTTGATAATAAAAAATGTCACCTCTCAATAATAAAAAAATGCCATCTACTGTTAATAGAAATGCATTGCGCTTAGTGATAAAAGACATCAATTTTCTGGAAAACACAATCCCCTGGGTACAAACGACACGGCCGCCACGACCAAGTCAGTGTTTCCCACTGTGACCGGACCATGTAAATTTAAATGTTGACGCGACAGTTTCTAGGGATGGTACCTTTGGGGCAGTGAGCGTGATATGTAGAGATGAAGCAGGAGTTTTTCAAGGTGCATCTGCTGTTGTATTCAGAAGCTTGAGTGATTCCACACTCTGGAATCACTTGCGATCAGAGAGGCGCAAGCTCTAGCTGATGATCTAACTTGACCAGAATTTTCGATTGCTTCGGATTGTAGATGACTGTAGGCGCGATGAAGAACGACACTGAAGCAAGCTACGGTGCTAATACTCATGAAATCATAGCCAGGGCTAGCAGTTTTATTTCTTGCGTAGTTAGCCATGAGTTCAGAACTTTGAATGTGGAGGCTCATAATTTGATCTTGTTTTATCCTTGTAAACATCGTGCCACCATAACAAAGCTTTGTGAGATTCTAAAAAAAAAAATCTCTCATTAATGAAAATGTCATCCACTTAAAAAAATGCCAAATGAAAGAAATGAAAAAGAAAACACGATTTTCAGGATTGAAAAATATATGTCGCACTTTAAACACAAAAGATTCACAAAGTCCCTCTCAGCCTAGTGGCGATGGGCTCTCAAGCTTGCACACAGGTCGCGGATCCATTGCCTCGCGTTTTTTTTTATTCGCTAGAAGCAGCTGTGTAGTGAACTATTCCAGCAATCCTACGTGGCGTCGGCTCTGCACGGAGATTCATGCGACGGTAGGGAGACCGTTCGTTGGGGTTGGCCTCCTGACAAACGGTCGCCAGATAATAGTTATTATATATTTTTTAAAGTTTGCACGACCTGCAGCTTGGGTGCAAGGTGGAGTTTTTTTTTTTTTTTTTGAGGGGAGGTGCAAGGTGGAGTTGAAGGACACGCTTGGTAGCCTGCATTAAGCCCAGCCAGGTCCCCGCGGAATATTTTTGGTCTGCTTAGTTACCTCGGTTGCATTAAAAAGTTGGTTCGCACGAAACTCAAAGCACCTCTCAGCCTACATCTGGAGGAACGCTTAAATTGGCCGTTACTACCGGTCCAGGCTGAGGTGAGCCACCCTCGACCGCACATGATGGGCCCTCTTGCACGGGAGGATGCGAGCGGTATACACCCTGTCGTTTCTTCTTTCCACCTCGAGTAAGCTCCTTCTCTAATCTTCTTTCTTAGGTCCCTTCTAATCCACACAACGATGCATCGATTTGAGATAAACTCTACATGAAAAAGATGAGCATCGATGTTATGGTTTCTTGTTTTGTGATCAGATCGTAGTTTCGTCGACCGTAAATGTTTAATTTTGTGTTTATGTTTGGAGCTATTTTGGATGAATTTTGTCGAATTCGTCATGCACGGTCGACCGTTTGAACTTTCCTTTGATCAATAGCTTCATCTTACAGTTTCACACGATTTTCGTGTTACACATTTTCTGTTTCGACGATTATAGATGATTAAATCCGACCTTTTCCTCGTGAAAGTTACTACGCATATGTGTGATATGTGTTAATGACACTCCTTAATCTCGGTCTCCTCTCCTGTGTCCTCCTACACTGGCGTCACCGTCAGTAACGGCGTGTCGCTCCTCCTCTCCCTCGTGTTGTTGCACTAGAGCCACCGCCGGCGTCGTTCCTCTCGATCTCCTCCCCGATGTCCTGCTACACGGAAGCCATCGTCGGCGTCGTTCCTCTCGGCCTCCTTCCCCATGTCTTGCTACACTGAAGCCATCGCCGGCATCATTCCTCTCAGCCTCCTCGCCCGTGTCCTACAACATTAGCGCTGTCGCCCGTCGCCATCGTCGTTCTCTCCCGCGTGTTGTTGCATTAGCGCCACCGCCGACGTCGTTCCTCTCAACCTCCACTCCCATGTCCTAATACACTTGCGCGGTCGTCGTTCCTCTCTGTCTCCTCTCTCATGTCCTGCTACAGTGAAGTCATCGCCGACGTTGTTCCTCTCGGCCTCCTCGCTCGCATCCTACTACAATGACGACGTCGTCATCATCATTCGTTTCGACCTCCTCCTCTGCATCCTACTACACTGATGCCGTCATCATCGTCGTTCTTTTTGGCCTACTCCTCCACGTCCTACTACAGCGACGACGCCATGGCGGGCACACTGCATTTTTTCACCATCATCCTCTGCCTCAATGCCTTCCTATTCGTTACTCCACACGGACTTTCTCTACGGCGACGGCGCTAGCAAATAGCTCACCATGCAGCCGATGAGATCGCTCGCCCACGACTCCGTGCTCGTCGTGTCGGACGCGGCGCCGCGACCACCGCCCACCGCTGTCGCCAAGGCACTCCAGTGTAACTTTGTGTGTGTATGGGTAGCTGCTAAGTCTTAATCATTTTCCGTGCAAGCAACCAAACAAGATACACTCATCTGACCATAATGTGAGCAATCAAACACGGTGCATAGAGGCATCGTTATGATACAGGAAGAGAACATGCAGGCAACCAATCAACATGCAGATGTTGGTTTTTTGGCTGCATATGCTCAATCAGACCCAACTGAGACAAGTATGCAAATGGGCATAGAACAATGCAGGTAACCAAACGCGTCCGAAATGTCTTCCGTGCGGCTCCAACGAATTTCCGGCAAAACTTGATGCCGGGCTCCGTGGAACCGCATGCGAGGCATCTCGTGACACATACCGTTCCTTTCCGTGCATGGCGTCGTGCTGGACGGGCACAGCGAGAGTGACCACTGAGGCACTGACCACCTAATTTTGCTGCATGCATGCGCTCACTCACGTGGCCGGGGCCAATTGTCTCATCCGCTGGGTTGTCCAGATTGCAATCGCTCCCCAGTTTCAAAAAAAGAAAAAGAAAAAAAGATTGCAATCGCTGGAACCCCACTACCCCAGCCTACCAGTATTCCATCCATATTACAAATAATGTTTACGACAACACAGGAGTTATCAGATGCTTGTTGCTGCTGGCATGGCAACAACCCAATCGCGAACATTCTATTGATATGAGCCAAGTTTTGATACGTAGTGCGCCTTCTGCTTTGTGTACGCTTTAATTTGCCATGGAACAATGTCCGCGAAGAGGTGCCACGGGACAGTGGCATAATAATGCACAGCAAGAGACATATTCCTCCCTCCTTGGGAGAATGCCAGAATGGGGTGGCGTCAATCTTTGATTCTCTTCTGCAGTCTCTTCCCAAAGCGGACAGGAAAGGTAAAGCCGATGCTTTCCCCTGAATTAGCAACCCCACATAAAAGGAAAAGGAAAAGATTCCTCTTATTGCCGCAATCCCAGTACAACTGATTCAATCGCATTCCCTGATGATGAAAATTTGTGGATAATGTGCCACATATATGACATATGTTTCCAAGTCCTGTTCTGCTCGTAGATCTTCTCTCTTCCCCTGACCTAACAGTGGTAATTAAGCACTGTACATCATAAAAAACAGTGGTAATTAAGCAAATTATATGGTTATGTAAGCATGTTAAGTTATACAGCAAGGTTCCAAACGTATGTGTACTATCCTACATTACAACACCGACGTACTACAAGAACTCAATACAGCTTCTAGTACTGTCTTGTGCAAATGTGACCATCATTTTCTAACGCTGCACGGGCACAATTATGCTGCTCCATCAGTGCCTCTAGTCACGCGCACCACACCCAAATCAATCAAACGTTCTTCTCAGAAAGTTAGGAAGAGAAGAACTAAAAGAAGACAAGAAGAACAAAAGTGATGCAGAAGAGATGGGAAGCTGAAAACCTACTCACTGCTTTTTCCCTTTAATTTTTCCTTTCAACTTCTTTTCCTCCGAAGAATTCTCATATCTTGTCTAGTAAATAATAATTCCTACTAGGTAAGTAGCACGAGAACAATGGATGTATGCAATGCGTGCCCACCAAAGAATCAACTACCTAGCTACAGTAACAAATCGACCCAGAAAACCCGGAGTACACAGAAAGATTTCAGTTTCTTTGCAAGTTGCATTGTGTGGTGGTTTGAGAATTGGGTTTGGATGCATGGTGGTGTGTGTTGCTAGGGTGACCTCTTCTTGCGGAGGACGACCTCGGTGTCCAGGCCGAAGGCGTCGACCTTGGAGACCCTGACCACCTCCGACCGCCGGAAGAGCGCGAGCAGGCCGTGGACGTCGAGCAGGTCGTTGGCCGAGTACTTGTCCCCGCGGCGGTGCACCGCGACGTGCAGCACGGCGACGCCGCCCGGGCGCAGCGTGCGCTCGATCTCGGCGACGAAGCGGTCCGGATAGAGCGCGTGGTCGAACACGTTGGAGAACTCGAAGTCGAAGGCGCCGTCGCCGAAGGGCTGCGCGTGGAAGTCGCCCCTGACGACGAGCGGCGGCGCCGGTGCGAGGTCGATGCCGACGGCGTCGGAGACGCCGACGAGGCGGAGCGCGGCGACCTCCTGGCCGAGGCGCGCGCCGACGCAGAGCGCGCGGGAGGCGTTGGAGAGGAGGCCCTCGGCCTGGAGGGCCCGGAAGGCGCGCGCGAAGGCGTCGACCTTGCGGCGCCAGTCGCGGGTGGCCCAGACGCGGCGGAGGCGCGGGTCGAGGGTCTTGTTGAGCTGGTGGCGGAGGTAGTCGTCGTAGGAGCGGAAGGCGGCGCCGCGGCGCATGCGGATGTGCGGGTTGGGCGGGGAGGCGCGGGCGTTGGGAAGGGGAGGGGTCGAGGAGGAGTAGCCGTAGAGGAGGAGGAGGGAGAGGAAGGGGATCGAGAGGAGGAGGAGCGGGCGGACGGGGAGGAGGGCGCGGGGCTTGGCATCGGCGGGCATGGCGGCGACGGGGAGGGAGGGGCGCGTGTTAATGTGGCGAGGCGGTGGGCGCGGGTTGGAGGCGGTGGTTTTGTTCTGTTGGTGTTGGATAGAAGAATTACGTGGGAGTTGGGGCGCGTGGGTCGGCCGGCCGCGGGCCTCTCCGTCGGATCGAATGACGACCTCGACCCTGCCACGTCGGAGACCGCGAGTTGATGCTCCTCTGTGGCACGCCGGCGCTGCGTGTTCTTCTTCGACTCCCATCACAGCGCCGTCCTTTTTTCAAGAGTACGCAAAATGCGTATCTTAGCTTCATAGACGCGAGAGGGTTATGTACAAGAATTGCAGACGACGGGATGCACTACCACACACGGCAGGCATGTTCACCCCACCACTCCACACACTAGACTACTGCTCTAAGCCATGTTAAACTCCTCTCCCTCTCGCCGAGGCCCAAAGCCTAATTTCCTGATGGATGATATCGGCTGCTCCCTATTCATTGGCGATGTTGCTGTTGCGAAAGACTCTGCCGTTTCTCTGTTTTCATATATTCCAACAGACTGAGATGCAGATTGTGTCGAATCCTCTCCGGTACCTCTTATCAATGTGCTTTCTAGCGGACACCCACCAGTCGCCTAGAGTGTCTTGTCTTCCGTGGTTGGAATCAAAGCTGCGTCAACTCCCAACTGTCTGAAGCACAGGAACCATACTTGTCTCGCATAGACGCATCGCAGGAGTATGTGATCCACATTGTCCTTCTCTTGGTCACATAAGAAGCATGCCGAGCTATGATCTTGCAAATCATGCCTCTGTCTGCGATCGGAAGTCCAGACTCTGTACTGAAGTGCAAGCCATATGAAGAGCTTGCAAGTCATCGTAGCCCAACTGCGCCATACAGCCGAGGCACATTGGAATCTTACACCCCCCCCCCCCCTCGCACATCATATTGTACGCCGATTTTGCCGAGTATTTGCCAGTTGCATCCCATTGCCAAATCGGGGTGTCCTCCGATCCAGGGATGAGCTCCATGTCTACAAGCACCTCCCACAACCTGATGAACTGCAACAGCTCCTCCGTATTCATCTCTCCCACTATATTTTGCATCCATGCATGGAGATACAAGGCGTCCTTTACTTTCCTCCTGTTAACCACCTGCTGCCGCACTTTGCTAACAAGTAGCGGAGCAATCTCCTTCACACAGCGTCGTCCTGAAGGATACGAAGCATTGGCAACGAAAGTACTACTACTATGTACTCCCTCCGTTCCTAAATATAAGTCCTTTTAGACATTTCAAATGTACTATAACATACAAATGTATGTAGACATATTTTAGAGTGTAGATTCAGTCATTTTGCTTCGTATGTAGTCACTTGTTGAAATCTCCAAAAGACTTATATTTAGGAACAGAGGAAGTATCTGGTTGATTTTACGTGATTATGTGTTTAGAACATTATTTGATCAGAAAGGAATCCCTGCCAGCTGTGTGGGGTTCTACTTACTTGCCCTGATGTCTAAACATTATTTGCGAAGATGGTCAGATCTATTGTAAAATTTCACCAACCGTACAAAAGCTTTTAGGTTTTAACCGATTGTCCCAAACTGTCTATTGCTGGTTGGAAGCAACGATGTACTCCCTCTGTAAAAGAAGATATACTACCTCCGTTTTAGTTTACAAGTCCTACACGTATATCTAGGTTGTCAATTTTATCATCCTAATATAAACTATATAACATAAAAATTATACCTTTTGAAAGTAGAAACTCCGAAGTTTATGTTGATATATTTATTGTAATATATGACTTGTATTAGGTTGGTCAAATTGACGACCTAGGAATACGTGCACACCCTGTAAACTGAGAGAGAGATAGTATGATCGTTCAGATCATACTTTAATGATCCAAACGTAGCTAATCGCCTAGGGTCCGCAAGTCTGTGATAGTGTCGAGCGGCAATGAGGCACAACGGCGGCGGGGCAGCGATGCGGCAAGAGCCCGCGCATGGTGGTTGTGCCCCGAAAGCAGGACAAGCCACGTGTCGTGAAGTTTCAGGCGGTTTTCTGCCGCCGAATTATATGGAAACATTATCTTCCCTGTAAACGTGAGGGGAGTTGGGATAATTATACAAGAACCCATAAATATTTCTGTGTTTACTGAAGATCTATTTTTGCCCAAGCTTTTTGTAAATTGTAGTTTCTTTTACAGGTACAGGAGCTATAGGAGTTGCTGTTAAAAAGAAACTTTGATATTGCAAGACCGTGAAAAAGCCTAATTAAACTTTCTCCATAGGCTGGGTGAAAATTATCATTTTTCTTTGACTTAGGTGCACTTTTCCCTCTTCTCATTATTTTTTCAGAAAAATTATTGATCTATTCATCTTCAATCATATCAGTACAACGAACATCACAAATAATAATAATTGCATATCGATTCGTAAACCACGTAGCGACGACTACCAGCACTGAAACGAGTCAAAGACGTGCCGTCGTCGTCGCCCTTCACTTGCCCAAGCTAGGCAAAACTTGTTGTAGTTGGAAGTCAAAAAGTTGTTGTGTTAAGGCCCCATAGGATCAGCGCACCAGAACAGCAACTGCCGTCGATGAAGAGAAACATAGATCAGAAGGATCCAACCCGAAGACGCATGAACATGTACCGACGAAGACTAGATCGAAGCAGATCCACCATAAACAGATCTGTCGGAGACACACCTCCACACGTCCTCCAATGATGCTAGATGCACCACTGGAACGGAGGCTAGACGGAAAGAACCTTATTCCATCTTCAGGGACCCGCCATCACCTCGGCTTCCTGAGTAGGACACAAACCCTAACAAAAACTAAAAAACATCTAAAACGGAGCCCTTCGTCGGCAAGGGCGGGAATCCACCGTGCCCCAATGGCCCTAAGGCCACATGAGACGAGGCAGATCAGCGGCACCGCCGACCCGACGGGAGGCAGAAACCCTAGTCGCTTCTTTGCTGCAGAGGAGTTATGGGCGTCTTCGTGAGATTATTCCAAACCAGATTTAATAATATGCACTATCTTCTCTTCCATCTTCCATTGATTCAAATTAGTTTTACGCGGGGGGGGGGGGGGGGGGGGGGGGTCGTGCCTAACTTAACTGGAGAACCGATGATGCAGCTTTGTCCCGAATATTTATTCTTTTACCTCCGAGTCACAACATAATTGGTCCCATTTATATATAAACTAGTGGCTTTGTCTATGTCTAGGGAAACTACATAGCAAAGTGTAATGCATTTTTTCCTTTTTTTTTCTCTTTTAACCTTTTCACTTTATCTCTTAATAATTGTTGTAGTTGCTAATTTAACTTTGATACAAGTATTATGTTTGCCATTTTATCAGGCACAAAGAAGCTTGACCTTTTTTTTTCCTTTTGGGTTCTCATCCATTTTTATGTTGCATATATTCATCATCATTATTTTCTCTTGATGTGCAATTTTTGTACAATGTGACAGTAACCATGACTATTCTTTGCATGCAGACATGTGGTGAACAAAAATGTGTTCCTTGGCCATTTAGATGGATAATTATGGTGGTTTCAGTTGTTCTACTCAAACATGTAGAAGGAATTCAAGAATGTTTTTTTCGTGAATATATATATTTTGGCCAAGCATTAGTTTTTTTACCACGCACGAGCAATGTATAAGAGTAGATATGAAGGATTTTTCTTGTAACAGTAAACTATATAACATCTGAATATATTGGTATTAGGCAATATATTAATTGCACATAGATAATAAGTAGGAGATTACTTGTGCATTAATTATGTGATTAGCATTGATGTTTATATTTTCTATGAATTAATTGCATCTTAAACATGTTGAGTACTCATCCTTGGAGCAATCTGATTTTTGGTTTGACCTAATTTGATGGCTGAAATTAGTTGGATATGCCCTCTTTTTATATTGGTATATAGATATAGACTAGTAAATGTGTACGTGCATGATATTTAGACAATAGATTAATTAAACATATTTATTAAGTAGGATATTATTTGTGCATTCATGGTGTGATTAGCACGAATGTTTATATTTTCTATGGTATTAATTGAACATAAAGATATTTGATAACTAAGATTAATAGGATCTGCCACTTTGGGTATGTGTGTGCGTCAGGCTGCTATTCGTCGCGAATGCGGCAGATAGGAGCTCTTGAACATAGCATCTAAGGCCACGGGACCAGGAGCGGAGAGGCCAATTTGGCCTAGATCATTATCTTTTTTGAGAATTTATTACGCTTGAGACCGTGAGGGGAGAGGACACAAATGTAGAAAAAATGTTCGGGTAGGTTAAAATTTATTATTTCCATTAATAATATGTATCATGACATTTAAAAAAAATCACGTGCTTCCAAATGAAAGCCATGAAATTTAAAAAATGTTTACACAATGTAAAACATGTTTATTGTCATTTTAAAATACGCAACTGTATTTGGAAATATGTTACCATTTAGTAGGAAGGAGTGAAAACACATAAGAATGTACATCATGTATTGAAAATGGTCCAAAATGTGTAAAAAAATGTTTCACGCGGGTGCTGAAAATGTACATTGCGTACTCATAAAAAGTAGGCATGTGTTACGAACCTAAACCGATTGAAACCGACAAAGAAACAAAAAAAAGCAAAGAAAACCATTAAAGAAAAAAACACCTAAAGTATAATGAAGAAAAAAAGCCAGTGAGAAAAAGAAAAACAAACCTATAACGCAAGAAAAAAGAAAAATAGCGAGCGAGCAATCCTATAGCGAAGCACAAGCGGTAGCTAGCGAGTGCACTGATGGGCTAGCCTGATTCGCTCGCCCGCTGGTGATTCCTTATAAGAATTAATATGGGCAAGACCCTTGCGGGGCAGAATACCTACGTTTACATATATTCACTCGTAATTATGGAGTACTTCCCCTATAAAGAAATATGCTTTTAGATCACTATACAGAGAAAGTATAGTACCCGTTGGAAAGTTAAAAAATCATAGTACCTGTTCGATGTATACTCGATCGGTAGGGGCTAGCCCCTGCTGGCAATGGGTAGGGTATGGTCAGGTATAGCCTTCTTCTGCCCAATCCCATACCCATAGAAACCTTCTATACCCACCCACTTAATTACCCGTGGGCATAAATTGACACTCATGCCCATACCCATCGAGCATCCTCTACCCAATGTGTATCAAGTGGGCACAATGTATTGCATTTAAATTATTAAAAGGTAGTGAAATTAGTTTAAAATTCAAGTGATGATGGACGAGCAACATAGCACCGACGCGGCCTCCTCCGATGGATGGCCTTTGGAGGCAGAAGCATCAAGGGATTATGTGCAACGGTTGGTGGAAACCCAACGTAGCGGGAGGTAACGGTTGGAATTGGAGATTGCTAGATCGAGAGTTGGTCATGAGTTCGGTGGGGATGAGTCAAGATTTCATCGTTCCAGAAGTCACATAGGACGTAGGAGGAGAGGCGAGCAGGTGATTGCGGGCCTATGAGCTATTGTCAATTTAGAGAATATGCGATTTATGGTTGGGCCATATGAGTAGGATGATGACCGGGTTATTTTCATTTATTTGCTTTTTCTGGATATCCATTGGATTACCATGGGTGCAATTTACCTATGTGCTACACATATATATTTTTGCGGGTATGGATACCCATTACCACTGTACAAAATGTCGTTATGTCTTACCTAAGCTTATTGTTTTCAATAGGATACCTGCGGGTGCCCATGTTCATAAGCAAAACTGGCATCCCTTGGCCCCCTTTGTCTGGCACTTAAAGGTGAAAATTGGTAATTATCAGCTGATATAAGTTCTTTAAGAAAAAGCTATCATGGCTAGCTTTATTTCATCTCAAATAACGACAAATCATTCAAAATAAGGCTACAGATAAAAGTAGGAGAATTGTCCATCCACACAACGGGAGGATCAACCCTAGCTCCTCTAGACAGCTCATGAGCTTTGCGATTCGATTCACACGCACAATGCTCAAAAATAATGATCAGTTCTTTTTTTAGTTGGAGTAGAGATCGGTTTTGACTCCGAGTCGGGG
The DNA here is from genome assembly GCA_963921465.1 of Triticum timopheevii. Lineage (NCBI taxonomy): Eukaryota > Viridiplantae > Streptophyta > Magnoliopsida > Poales > Poaceae > Triticum > Triticum timopheevii. The sequence continues at coordinate 423,416,823 of OY997274.1, forward strand.
TTCGGGTCGAGGTACCTCCTGCAGTCGTACCGTATCCAACGCCATCGTGTTCCGGACGTGTGCATACATAAATAGTACTAGTAGCAACCAGCTACCTTGCATCTCCAACTCCCTCAACTCGTTGCCTCACTGGCGGTCGAACCTGCGTGCACCGGCGCGCACGCCATGGCACCTTCCGCGAGAAGACTTCGCCGGAAAGAGGCTGCCTGGCCCGCCTCCATGGCGCGGTACGAGCAGCTGGAGAAGCTGGGCGCCGGCATCAACGGGGAAGTGTTCAAGGCGTGGGACACCCAGGACAAGCTGATCGTCGCCATCAAGAGGCTCAGCGGGAGCGGCAACGACGGCTTAATTATTTCCGGCATACGGGAGGTTGCGCGCGAGAGCATGTGCCTGGGCGCGTGCCGCGGCATCCCCTCGATCGTGCAGCACCGCCGGACCTACGCTGACGCATGCCAATCCGAGACCGGCGACTCCTTCATCGTGATGGACTACGTGGGGCGCCTCAACCTACGCGGCTACATGCAGCGCCGGGTCCATCGGCGTCGGCCGTTCTCCGAGGACGAGGTGCGCCGGATCATGAAGCAGCTCCTGGAGGGGGCGAAGGCCATGCACGGCCTGGGCATCCTGCACCTGGACATCAAACCGGAGAACGTGCTCCTCGACGACGGCACGGAGGACAGGAAGGAGAGGCCCAAGAAGGGGGCCGTCGAAGCCGATGTTCGCGGCGAGGTCAAGGGCGACCGCGTAATCTACAAGATCGGCGGTTTCGGGATGTCCCAGAAGAAGGGGCCCGGCAAGAGCTCGCCGGAGCTCCTGCTGCACTCTTGCGTGTACGACGATCGTGTGGACACGTGGGGGCTGGGATGCATAATGGCCGACCTCCTCTCGGGCACCGGCGCCTCCACGTTCGACGGCGAGTCAGACATAGAGATCATCGCCAAAGTGTTTGGCATCTGTTTGAAGTAGAAAGTAAAGAACGAGAGAGTTTGAATGAAAGATGATCCATCAGTCTTTATTGATGATAGAAATGGGGTACTTATACCCAGGCGGAAGTACACATGGTGCTTGGCGGTCAAGTAAACACATAGTTAATTGAGAGCCAAGGAATTACATAGTTGACTTGAGAGCCAAGGAAGTACATGGTTGCTTGAGAACCAAGCAACCTATCTAACAATTAACTTAACCCTAATTAGCTTAATTAATAAGCAACTATTCTATTCTTAACACTCCCCCTTGTACAACGCCTCTTCTTGGGTATATCCATCATCTTGACAAATCCTTTGAATAATCTTGAATGTCTCCTCCCAAAATCCTGTGGGAAAAAATATGAGGAGAATAGTGCATATATGTTGCTAAAACTCCTTTAAACCCAGTGGGAAAAATAATAAGGAAAAAATGATGCAACATATAATGATTATTGTCTCTTGATAACTCATATGAGAAAAACCTTTGAAGAAGGAGAAAACTCATTGGTGAGTTTAGAGAACTATTAATGTCTTGAGTACTTTCTTTAAAAACCTCGATAGGGAAAATAGAAAGTATGACATATGATCTTTGACAAGATATTGCCTCATTAAAAACCATTATGAGAAACTTTGAGAGAAAACTTATAAGGGAAAAGAGTGCGATCTGATATGTGATCGAAAACTCCCTTAAAACCCAGTGGGAAAAATATAAGGAGAAAATGATATGACATATACAGGCACTTGTGTTCATATTGTCTCACTAAAAACCTTGTGTGAGAAACCATTAGGGAAAAACTCATGAAGGGAAAAAGAGTACAATATATGCAATCTGATGATTGTAAACAGGTTATAGTTTGGGAGATTACTCCCCCTGAACTTTGGAAATTCGGAGGCTGTCTCATACCAATTTCATTGACATGATCATGACATTGTGAATAATTTGTAGGATTTTCAAAGTATGTTGTTTGTGTATTGTTTCCTCACTTTTTATAATTTGTGAGAATAAGTAATTTTCGAGCAATGTACTTTACGATATTGCTCTTCATATAACCTGTAGTTTTTGAGTAACATAAGTGGTAGCGTCTTGATAAATCAAGTTATGTGATTCTGCTGAATCTCAACCACATGACTTTGAGTGTGGCTAATCATTCTACTAAGCCATGCATATTTTGCAATGCTTTAAGATAAAGCAACTATGTCAAAATGATAACTGGAAATAGCCATTAAATTCTATTTAGATGATTTCCATAAGAAGGCTATTCCTGCAAATTCAGTCATTGATATGACATTGTTGGGATAAAAAAAAAGCCAATATCATTATATCATATCATGGTCATATCTTATATTTCCTGATGGAAATATCCAAGATTTATTGTGAACTTGGGATATAACTCAATATTCCTCACATCGACCATATACGTTTTGTTGGTGTGATATATCCACATTGAACTTCTCATATATGTTTTGGATATATGTTGACTGATATGTATTCTTGAGAGAATGCTCAAGTTGTATACTTAAGCTAAATTTGGTTGAATCCAAATTTCCCGTCTTCAGATGATTTTGTGCATGTTTATGTCTTGTATAGACATCGATGATTAGGTCATCAATATACACTGAGGTGATGTAAGGAAATCAAATTTTTTATTTCTTTATTAAAACACATACAATCATCATTATTCGAGTAATCCTTTTGAAGAAGGAACTCATTTAGTCAGTAGTACCATATGATTTTCGACTATTTCAAGTCATGGAGTGACTTTGAAGTTTTACACAAAAACATGTTGCGATTTGTCTTTGGATTCGGAATTGTAAGCCCTTCAGGGACTTTAATATAGATATCCGAAATGGAGTGATCCATATGAGTATGTAATCACTACATCCATTAACTGCATGAACATTTTTATTATTTTATTGCCAATGATACTTAGTATCGAAACATAATTCCACTCATACCAAGAGGGTATGTTACATCCTAATTGATGTCGGGTCTCTGCGTGAACCCTTTTGCTACAAGCCTCGCTTTCTCACCACCTCATTAACTTTGTATATGAATGAGAAGTTTTTAGTTTTCCATACGGAAGATACTTATGAGGAGTAGGTATTACTGTGATAAATACCACTCGTTTGTAGAGCAAGTGCTATTCTTCATTACTTGCTTCCTTTCATGTGAACCAATATGAGTGCAAGAGGCACTCTACCATGGATTTTGGTTCTGGGCCCAAAAGGTTTTAGCAATTTGAGAAGAAATATATGTAGACAAATGTAGTCTTTAGTTTATATGGTCCTGGTGGAATCATTGAAGTTTGTGGATAAAATAATTATTCCTTTTTAACTCCTTATGATTTCCTACAACAAATGGAGTCAAGGTGTTTCGATGTCCCGGCACCAAAACATTTGTGCACATTTATGCCGGGCTTTGGATGATGAGCATCCAGTGAGGTGTCTTTCAACTTGATGTTGAATTACATTTACTGGTTGAGGATTTGATTTCCTCTGTTTCCGCGGAAGCATATGAGAACTTATATCTCGTCTTGTCAGATTTTCTCCCCCTCTTGCTCTCATTTGGGGAGAAGAGTGGTTTATTAGGTACCTCCACTCTTTCTGATACTTTACTGCAGGAATATAAATTTAGTGACACCTTGTCATCAGTAAATGTATGTGGCAGATTTGCAATGTGTTGCAAATATATGATTCTCTAAACTTATAGTTCAGATTCTTTGAGTACGTGGATATAAGGATAGAATGTCAATAACAATTCTAATTTATATGTTGGCATTCTTTGTGGTACTTATCTCCCCCTAATACCGGAAAATATCCTTATTGCTGATGCAATCAGCATACCGGCTATGAATAATTTTGATTGACGGATAAATTGTTATTCCTCACATAGATCCCAAATTTTTGTGTGTGCCCATTGATATACGCTGGAGTGGTGATATCGGCATGTAACCGAATTATCGCAGATAAGAAATACTTTGTTGGTTTCCACGTAGTAACTACAAGGGAAAGTAGTATGATATGCAGTTAGTATGATTTAGATCATACTTACGGTGTGTAAGGCCGTATGTATCCAGCAAGAGGCTAGTAAATTTACAATTCTTTAAAAGTGGTCATGTAATTCATTTAACTCTCTTTGATAAGAAATTTAGCTAAACCATTCTGGGCATGTACATAAAGTACTTAATGCAAAAAAATGCTCATTGAATGAGTTCAACAACATTGTTCATTTGAATGGGTTTATAGATCCTGTTTTCAGGAGAATTTGCTCTTACTTTGATAAGTTGAGCAATTGTTTTTAGTAAGATCATGCATGGTTGTGTGTGATAAGAGACACACTCAAAAACATTTTATGAATGTGTATATGAGTACCATGAAGTATCTAAATTACCCCAGACAGTGGTTAAGCAATCCAGACATATCTTTTGAATGTGTTCAAGGAAGAATAAGTGTCCTGCTTAGAATTTTAAGGTGAGAGTGCCTTAAAACTTATTTCCCCTATGGAAAATGCGGTGCACATAAAATCTAATGACGTGGGGAATATTTTGCAACTTGTTAAGTTGTGACCAACAGAATTGTCAATAATTTTCTAATCATCCCCAAACCGGGATGGCTAAGGCTATCGAGCCTAATATTTAATTTATTAACACTTAGAAAATTATTGTGTACGCAACAATATTGAATATGAATTGAAACATACATTCAAATTTAACGAATATTGTATCCATGGGATATGATATTGGACATTTTACTACATGTAGTAGTATAAGTATAGGCTAATAATATGTTGGGATAATTAGGAGATTACATGAGGTCTCCGATATTATTGAGTACAAATAAGTTCTTCCTCCATTTTCTGCACTAGATGTTGGTCCTCCTTCTGATGAAGATTCTGAGAACAATCTTTTACTAGAAATTTGGTTGTCATTTGCAAAATTTTCAGGTTTATCCCATTGAACTTATTGGCCTTATTAATAAATTTGTGGTGTGGTTTGACCATATGTTTGAGAGTTTGGTGATCATAGGTATGATATTTATATAACCACACATTTGACAAACTTGAGAGTTGTCTTTGTGATCATTTGAAAATGACCGATTCCTATCAAGAGGTAATTCTGTCTTTGGTTGTCTGTTAGACTCCACTTTACTTCATATTCCTCATGGTTCTATTTTGTGACCATTAATTTGCATATTATTCTTGGTGCTAGCAAGAATTTCAAATAATGGTATAGCACCCATTGGGTGAATCTGATGATTTTAAGGAATTCCATGTTTCTTTACCATGGAAAATGGTAGTACCATATGAGGATGTAAAGTGTATTAAGGGGCTTTTCAACTGGATCTATATATAGGAAGATATTTGATCACGAGAACTCAACTTGAAGTTGATTAAGTGATAGATTTCTAAGCTGCGATAGACTTGAGGTCTTCAAAAATGAATGGGTAATCATTCGTGATGTCCTCAAGGCATCATGTTTATATTAACTGAAATATTCAGTGTGAATAAAAATTCATCCATTATGTACTTAGTTTGAGAACTAAGTGAAGTTGGAACACATAAAATGCATATGAGCGTTGCAACTTTAGAGTCACCGCCAAAAACATAGACGTTGCATGTTTGACATTGGTTAGCCACTGTGAAAGTATAACCACAATATGATGTGGACATTGCAAAAGTGTTGAGACACTCAATTGTTGCCATAATTATGGGATCCATCTTGATGGATGGACAACACTGTAATTATGGATAGTGACATAGGCTTCACTGCCATGTATTTTACCAATGTAATAGAAGTCAATCACAATTATATGCAAATATTTATGTAGTTTCCTATGACATATTCAAGCAAAATGAGGCTTAAATAGTTGATATTAGTACACAATACCATTTCCGCGTATAGCGAGTGTGCAACGACAATGTTTACTATGAGAGTAAAATATTTTAGTGAACAACAACAAATGCTTCAGAGGAGCAAATTTTTTTAGAAAACTGATACTTTTATAACCATATGTGTAGACCTCAATTCATATAGGATAACACTTTGAAGATAATCACCAATATGGTGTAGATCTCACAATACTAGAAAACATAGTCTGACTTTTGTCAGTAGATGTTCATATCTCTATTACCTTATGTTATGCTATATTTAAGAAAATCACTTTGAAGGTAATAATCTGCCAAAATGACATGATGTAGACCTTGCAGTAATAGTGGATAATCTGTAAAAATTTACAGTAGATGCCAATATTACCTTATGATATTTTGAAGTAGTCACATCTAATATTAATATTTGAAAGGTCACTTCAAAGGTAGTCATCTTGTTAAAATGACAAGATGTAGACCTCACAATAGTGATGGATAATCTGCAAGTGATGCAGTAGATACCACCAATACCTTGTGATTCACAAATAAAATTTGGGATAATCATATTAAGTATGACACTTTATAATTCTTAAGAGTTGCAAAAAAAAGAATATTGCTCTGCAAAAAGTTGTTGTCCTACGATGGCATGTCATAGGGAATGTTTGCGGTAAGACATAGATGATGTCTTAAATTCCGAAGGAATAGGATCTAAAATATAGGCAATACAATATATGAAGTCCGAGGGCTTCAAATTGACATTTTACATGGTGTAAACTTGTGCATAAATCTTATTGTCCAATTTAGGAAGACCTAAAGGTCTAGCAAATATAATATTTGCTCTAAAGCCGAAGGCTTAACATGCAAATAGTAATAACCGAAGGGTGAAAATTGTTGAAAAAATTACTCTGATGGTTAAACTGCAAAGTCCAAATGACCTGATGGCATTTTTTTTGTTTAAATACAGCAAGGAGGAGAGCTGAACAGCAAAGTTTAGATAAGCCAAAAATTGCTGGACTTTTACGTACATAACATATACAGGATGTACGTACTAAACTGCAAAACGATGAAGAGATAGGTTCCCCGTTGTCATCCTGTACGAATCAATCAATCCGTACGTCCTAGGGTGTTTTACACATGTCTCCGCCGTCGTCAAAGGTCAGGACAGAGAATCGCGTCATCAAGCCGGAGGGCGTCGTCGTCACGCTCTGGCCATTAGCCGCTGTGCCTTTTGCGGCCGCGCCGCGGTATACAGCACAGTTGCTGGCGCCGCCGTTCCACCAGGATGCCGGCCGTCGACCGCATCGACTGCCACAGTTGTTTGATAGAAAGCCGTGCCATGGAAATCTGGGCCGAGGGCCGCCGTGCGGCTGTATTGCCGAGGGCAAGGTAATGCTACCTCGAGACAATTTTTCCGTCCCGATCGGCAACGACGAAGACAAGTACATGGTGATTACTAATTAGTTCATGCATTGAAATAAGTACATGGTCGTAACCAATCCTATAAATGCAGAAATTTAATGAGTGCATGCAAAGCAAACCCGATGATAATCAATCCATGTTGATGGATTTTCCTTGAGCGTTTAACAATATTTGGTGGCGTTGACGTCTCGTTCTAGCTCTAGCGGGCTAAGGCCAGGCTTAGCAGGCGCCCGCTGCGTACTCCTTACCGCAGATGCCGCTTTCGTCGATTGCACATCGACGTGCTGATTCAGGGAAAATATAATCGGTGAATGAATGATTGATGCTAATAATCATAAATAGAAAAATCAGGTTGGCTTTCTCCCGGTTGATTTCCTGTATGGACGCATCATAGATGCATGTTCGTATTTTCCGTGGATTGTGTGGTGTGCTAGAACGGGCCGATGGCCAGAACCAGGTGTGATGCCGAGGACGCTGCCTTGCGAAGGAGACTGTCGCCACGGGCCGTTGTTGCGCCGCCGTCGGGTGCGCTAGTCCGGCGGTGCTTGCTCCATTGTCAGAGATGATTCTGCCTCTGTTCTTCTTTGTTGTAGCCTATCTCTCTAATGGAGAGCAAAGTGCATGATAACGTGTTTGAAGTAGAAAGTAAAGAACGAGAGAGTTTGAATGAAAGATGATCCATCAGTCTTTATTGATGATAGAAATGGGGTACTTATACCCAAGCGGAAGTACACATGGTGCTTGGCGGTCAAGTAAACACATAGTTACTTGAGAGCCAAGGAATTACATAGTTGCCTTGAGAGCCAAGGAAGTACATGGTTGCTTGAGAACCAAGCAACCTATCTAACAATTAACTTAACCCTAATTAGCTTAATTAATAAGCAACTATTCTATTCTTAACAGCATCGTCGGCACGGAGGGGATCAAGGAGTGGTCTGGATACTCGGGGCTAGCGGCAGACCGGAAGTCGAAGCTGCCAGGTGACGGAGGCATCAGCCGCCTCCGGCACAAGTTTCCCAGTCGCAAGCTATCGTCGGCCGGGTTCGAGGTGCTCAGCGGGCTGCTGGAGAGCAACCCGGAGAAGCGGTTTACCGCAGCGGAGGCGCTCCAGAAGCCTTGGTTCCACTTCCACAACCGACGACGTGGCATTGCTAGTTTCTTCAAGTCGTGCGTGGTTGGAGTCGTACCGGAGATATAGAATTAATTTTGGCCACTCCACATGCTTTGCTTTTTTTTTTTGCGTCTGCTGCAAAAATGTACTCCCTCCTTCCCAAAATACAAGGCATTGTTGACATTTTTTTGTCTTCGACACACAACTTTGACTATGATTTCACTTATTATATGTCTACAGAATTAGTGTAAAGATATGTAATATAAAACTTGTACATGAATGTTGTCTGAAACTCTGAATGTATGCAGGTGGTTGGCCATAAGAGTTGTTAGATGACAAACATAGCTTTAGAAAAGAAAGAAGATGCTAGGCCTCCATCATTCTAATAAAACTTGTACATGAACATCCAAACATTTATTGAATGCCTCATAAGTAAAAATAGTGACAATACTGTACAATGGTGGCCGAGCACCGTGCAGGCCGGAATTTCGCGCCGCGCAATGCAGCGTTGCGATGTGTGCGCGCCCGTTTCCGCGCCGCTATACGGGACTGCTAAAGTTGAAATACATCGAGGCCTCGTTGCTGTGCTAGCGTTGTACGTGGGCCGCGTGTGTAACCGGCATACGCAAGCACGTCACAATCAAAAGTTTTTATGCTTAAAATATGTCACTTCAAGTAATTGCGCCTTTGTGTGGATGTCAGACTGATAGTAACTTTTTTCACCTGTTTAGCGAATGTCAGAATCTGTAGTATCCTTTGTTGTGAGAAGAATTTAGTTGGACATGATGTGTTTCCAAATGTGAAATCTCTTGTTTGGCCCTGTATTTGTGTTGCTTTTGCTTGGTGTATCACCTAATATGCAGCCTTGAGTAAGGTTCGCTTAATGTGGAGTTTTCTGCTTCAGATTAAGAAAAGTTAAGTAATCATTCTAAAAAAGGAGGGAATGCAAACCTGAAAAATCATTATCATCTAAACAAAAGAAATTGATACAATGGAATACATATGTGAATGAGAAAGTTGATCATGTATTTTATAAGACGTTGAACAAGTATTTGAAGAAATGGTGAAATAAGTATTAAAAAATGTTGAACAACGATTTGAAAAAAATGTCGAACAACTATTTTTGATTTTTTTTTGCTGAAATAAGTATTAGAAAACGTTGACCCAGAGATATGAAAAAATGATGAACAAAAAACTTGAAAATGTTTAATAAGCATTTAAAAGTGTTGAACAGGTATTAAAAATCTTGACGAGTTGCAGCTTCGGAGTGACTCCAGACTGGCGCTCGCCGACTCGATCGGGCGCCAGAGCTCGTACTGGAAGCAGCGCGGGAAGTGCAGGGCAGTCTGCGAGGGGGACGAGAACACTGGGTTCTTCCACGCCAGCGCCTCCTGTCGCCGCCGCGCCAACATGATCCGCGCCCTTGACGTGGGCGGGGTGACGGTGCTCGACCACGCTGGGAAGGCGGAGGCGCTTCTCTCCTTCTACTCCGAGCTCCTTGGGAGGGCGCGGCCTTCCGTTTGGCGGTTCGACCTGGCCGGTCTGTACCGGGGCGCCGCGCGGGTCGACGCGGCCGCCTTGGTCGCCCCGTTCTCCTCCGACGAAATCAAGGACGCGGCCGGGCTTCTGGATCGGTCTAGCGCGCCGGGGCCGGACGGCTTGGGCCCCGTTTTCTACCAAGCCGCTTGGGCCACGGTCTCCGGGGACCTGCGTCGCCTCTTCGACGAGGTTCACGCCGGAACCGCGAACCTCGACGCCATCAACCGGGCGTACATTGCGCTCCTGCCCAAAGGCGTGGGCGTGCCCACGCCTGGCGCCTTCCGGCCCGTCTCGCTTCAAAACGGGGACGTCAAGATCCTGTGCCGTGGCCTCACCACGCGGCTGCAGCAACAGATCGGGGGCATCGTCGACGTCGACCAGTCGGGGTTCCTGGCTGGGAGAAGCATCTCCGAAAATTTTGTGTACGCCGCCGAGGTGACCCAATGCTGCCACAAGCGGAAAGCCCCCGCTCTCGTCTTCAAGCTCGACTTCGCCAAGGCTTTCGACTCGGCCGACTGGGGGGCGCTCCGGCGTATCCTCGAGGTGCGCGGCTTCCCCGACAGATGGTGTGCTTGGATGGACTTGATCTTTCGGTCCTCCCGGTCGGCGGTCCTCCTCAACGGTGTTCCGGGGAAGTGGTTCACGGTGCGCCGCGGGCTGCGTCAGGGGGACCCGAGCTCGCCCTACCTCTTCCTCATCGTCGCTGACGTCCTCCAACAGATGATCCGGCAAGACGGCGAGCTCCACCACCCGCTTCTGGAGGGGGAACCCCCCTGGTGCTCCAGTACGCCGACGAAACCTTGGTCATCCTCCGGGCGGAGCGTGGCGCGGCTGCCCGCCTTCGCCGCATCCTCGACGACTTCGCGGCCGCGACGGGGCTCAACATCAACTTCTCCAAGAGCACACTTGTCCCCATGCATGTGCCTGCGGAGCTGTTGGAGGAGGTCGTCGGCACTCTTGGTTGTGAGGTTCAGGGGTTCCCCCAGGCCTACCTAGGGCTGCCGCTGTCGTGGGACAAGCTCACCTTCGCCGATTTCCTCCCCATGCTCGCCAAGGTGGACAAGTACCTGTCCGGCTGGCGGGCTCGGCTCCTCTCTCCTGCCGGGCGGCTGGTGCTGCTTAACGCAGTGCTGGATGCCCTCCCGACGTACGCGATGGCGGCCATGCTCCTCCCTCCGGCGGTGATCAAAAGGTTGGACTCGCTGCGCCGCGCTTTCCTCTGGAACGCGGCTGACCGTGCCACCGGAGCACAATGTCTGGTGGCCTGGGAGCGGGTCTGCCGCACCAAGGAGGAGGAGGGGCTCGGCGTGCGGGACCTCGTGACGCAGAACCGGTGCCTTCTGATCAAGATGCTGCACCGTCTCCACGCGTCTCCCACGTCCTCTCGGTGGGCGGAGTGGGTGTGGGAGGGCCTGAGCGGGCTCTCTATGCTCTCAGCCTCCGGCTCCCGGTCGGCCGGCGAGCACGCCAGGGCGCTGTCCAAGATGCTGCCGCTATATCGGAGCCTGACGAGGGTAGTGGTTCGGGATGGGCGGCGGACGTCTTTCTGGTTCGACCACTGGCTGCCATGCGGGCCCGTCTCGGCGGCCTTCCCTGCCCTCCTCTCGCACGCAACAGACGCTGAGGTCACCGTGTGGCAAGTGCGCGCCCGCGGCATCGACGGGGTGCTCGTCCCCAGACTCACCTCCGCCGGGGCCGCCGAGCGAGGGGCGCTCCTGGCGTTGCTCGTGGAGGTCCGGGAATCCCACGGCGACGATGAACGCTGCCCTGTGTTGTGCAGGAGCGTGGGTGGGGGCGTGGCGGCGGCTGCTGTCTACGCCCTGGAACGCTTTGGCGGCACGCGGGCCCCCTACGCTGATTTCATTTGGGGGTGCGCGGTGCCGTCCCGAGTCCGGTTCTTCGGATGGCTCCTCGTGCAACGGAGGATCCACACGAGGGACGTCCTGCTGCGGAAGACTATCGTGACGGCCGCGGAGGCCGCGTGCCCCATCTGTGCGTGCGTGGTCGAAACGGCAGACCACCTGATCTTTGATTGCCCTTTTGCGCGCTCTTTCTGGCTGTCCGTGGGCGTTGAGGTGGTCGGGAAGAACTACCATGTTGGCGCGCTTCAGGCCCTGGATGTGCGGGGGGCGGCTGGCGAGGCTGCTCACGCCTCCTTCGCCCTCCTTTGCTGCTGGCAGCTGTGGAAGCACAGGAACGCGGTTGTGTTCCAGGGAGCCCGACCTTCCCTGGCCCGTCTGCTAGGTTGCTGCCGAGAAGACTCTGTCCTTTGGAAGGGTCGGTTGAGAATGGCCGACCGGGCGTGTGTAGATAGGTGGCTGCGTGCGTTCTCCCGTGAGGGTTGAAAATGGTTCGGCGCCTGTGCCATCCCCCTCCCCTTCTCTCTCCCTCTCCCATGCATGTGTGTAATAAAACCCTTCCTAAGGGGGTGATGAAATGAAAAAGAAAATGATTCAGGTGGAGGGCTTCGCCCTCCCCCGGTGACCTTCAAAAAAAAAATCTTGACGAGTGTATGGGAAATGTTAAACTAGAATTTGAAAATTACTGACTAAAGTATTTGAAAAGTTGAAGACATACTAAAAAAATGCTGAACGAATATATAAAAATATCAACCAAGTATTTTGAAAAAAAGTTGAATAAAGTATTGAAGTGTTGAACAAGTTTGTAAAAAATGTTGAATAAACGTTCGGACTACATTGCATGTGTATACCCAAAAATGTTGATCGCTTATTAAAAAATGTTTTTTGTGTATGGGAAGAAGTATAATGAAAAAGAAAGAAAAATATGTTTTTTGCATATGGAAAGAAGTATAATGAAAAACGAAAGGAAAAAAAATAAAAACCAAGTGAAAAAATGGAGAAAACCGAAATATAATGTTGAATAAGAGAAACTCGAAGAAAAACAAAAAAACCAAACATGTTGACCGAGTCAATTCCGTGGCGTGTACACGAGGTAGGGACTGTTGCGCGCGTAAACGAGACATGCAGGTGAATGAGACATGCAGGTGTGCTGAATCTCGTGTGCCTGCTATGCAGCTTTGTTGCACTCGTGTGCCTGCTAGTGTACGTGACCTAGCAGTGATTATTTAATACTAGCAAATACGGGCGATGTACACCAGACTATTCTATGAATACAGTCGCTTTATTGACGCTAGGCACCGATCACGCCGAGCACTGACGGGGCTGATTCCGGCCTGCAGGGTGCTCGGCCACCAAACGCCATTTTCGTACAATGGTGTGCTTTATACTTTTGCATATTTATAGTTGCTTATTGTTCAGTGATATGTTGCTTATTGTTCAGTGATATCATTACTTTTTTTCGAAAAGAGGCACTTTATTACTTAAAAGGTTTAAACATTACACCCAGCCTCTGCATAAGTAAGATGCACACAGCCAACAAAGTCCTCACGAAAAGCCAAAATAAAAGAAGAAGACGAAATACAAAGATGAATATCTGTATGACACATAAACGGTAGGATGCCCAATCCTAAGATCATGCTGCCACCCATGTTGGGTAATACACTAGTAGAAAAAGGGTCAAACGTGAAGCACATTAATGCCGGTTTGATTTTGGCCCGGTACTAATGGTACCATTAGTGCCGGTTCGAACGGATTTGCATTAATGCCGGTTCGTGTTGAACCTTTAGTACCGGTTCGTGGCACGAACCGGTACAAAAGGGGTGATAGCAGGCTGGCGTCAGGCCGGGGCCCCACGATCACCTTTAGTACCGGTTCGTGGCACGAACCGGTACTAAAGGGGTCTGACCTATAGTACCGCTTTGTGACACAAACCGGCACTATAGGGCAATTCGATGTCGGAAAAAAAGATATCGGAAAATGTAAAACGGCTATAACTTTTGCATACGATGTCAGAAAAAAACGTATAATATATCAAAAAATTCAGCACGAAAATCCGCATCCGATGGAGACCGCCTATGGCCTGTTTGGAATTTTTTAGAATCCTCAAATTCCAAAAGGAAAAAAAGATATGGTTAAATTTCAGTTTTTTTAAAAAAACTTGGTTAAATCTGGTCAAACTACTTATTCAAGAAGTATTAATGTTACTACATAATTATTCAAGAATATTAGTGTTACTAAATAATTATTTCAATTTTTTGAATTTTGGTCAAATCTGGTCAAACTATGGTCAAACTATAGTCGAACTTATTCAAGAAATATTAGCGTTACTAAATAATTACTGTTTTTTTGAATAATAGTTTCAAACTCAAACGATGAAATGTGTGACTTCATGCTCAAGCTAAACTCCTGAGGGTTAATAGGATTGACATCTTACTATTACTAGGAAAACAACAAGTGCAGACTCGGAAGCGAAGGAGAATAGAACCCGAAAGTTAAGCATGCTTGGGCTAGAGTAGTGAGAGGGATGGGTGATCGGTCGGGAAGTTAGATGATTTGGAATGAGTGATCCACACTTGAGCAGTTAAGAGAGGTGATTAGAGACTAAATCATCAAATAATTCAGAAAAATTAAAAATCGAAAAAAATTCCAAAATTTTCAAAATTTTTTTTCAAAAAAAAACCTTTAGTACTGGTTGGTAACACCAACCGGTACTAAAGGTCCCCCATACCAGGGCGCGAGCTCACGCCACATGGTGGCATTTTAGCGCTGGTTCATGCCGAACCGGTATTAAAGGGGGGGGGGCTTTTAGTGCCCACCCTTTAGTGCCGGTTATGGAACCGGCACTAAAGGCCCTTACGAACCGGCGCTAAAACTCCGTTTTCTACTAGTGATAGTATCCCTCGCCGCAGCCTCCAATCGTGTACACACCTTCGTAAAGAGGTCTCGATTCTCCATTTGCTGTAGAGAGGACCATAAACGAAGCGTCCCGGTACATCTGTAGATAACCTGCATAAGGGAAGTACTTTTATCATTAAAAACCTTATCATTTCTACATAGCCAAAGCGACAAAATCACGGCAAGCGCTCCCACCCTGAGAAGAATTCTAAACTTGTGATCAATCCCATGTAACCAGTTGCCAAATATATTAGCAACACTACACGGAGGATACAAGCCAGAAGCTATCTGGATGACTGACCATATAGAACGAGTCAATTTACAATGGAAGAACAAATGTTTTATTGTCTCATTATGCATACAAAATACACATTGCATACTTCCATGCCAATTCCTCTTAATAAGGTTATCTTTAGTAAGAATGACTCCACGACGAAGATACCACACAAAGATTTTATTCTTAAGAGGTATCTTCATCTTTCATATTTTCTTATTATTATCAACTGGCACATCTGACTGGATCAGATCTCTATACATAGACTCCACTGAGAACTACCCATTCCCATATAGCTTCCAACGAAAGATATCGGACCCTTGTGACAACTGTACCCTGGTTAACCGTTGGAGCAGTATGTTCCCATCTAACAACTCTATACCGTGATATCATTACTTGCTGAGTTGCTTAACATATTTTAGTGACCACCTGGCTATTGTTCAGTGCTCAACTAATTTTTGTGCCTGTGTAATATGTATTTCGTTGCTAAGATCAAGCATGACAAAGGGTCATTTTGTGCTACAAAAGATCTATTCCTCCGGCAGTCAGGCTGCAGCTTATGTTTCCTGTTTGCCGAGAAACTGTTCCTTTTGTGAGACCTAGTCGGCAAACACATCATTAATTCTACAATTTACTGTTCAGAATTACTCCCTCCGTTCCTAAATATAAGTCCTTTTAGACATTTTAAATGGACTATAACATACGGATGTATGTAGACATATTTTAGAGTGTAGATTCACTCATTTTACTTCGTATGTAGTTACTTGTTGGAATCTCTAAAAAGACTTATATTTGAGAATGGAGGGAGTATTTTGTATAGCTGTGGTTTCTATAGTCAAGTCAGACAGTTTAGCTTTGCTGTTATTTTAGAAAAAAATGTGCGTTTTTGCATGCAGTATCTTTATTAAATTTTTGTACTCAACTAGTTCTGGCAGGATAACAAGCTTGGTATAAGGTATCTATCATGTAGTCCAGCAGAGAATCTATATCTATATCTATATCTATATCTATATCTATACCTTACCTACTAATAAAGCAAGATGATATTCTTAGTTTCGTCCCGCGATTAGATGATTTTTTTGAGTTTTTTTTTATCCGGCGAGGTGGTACTATTCACATGAAAGTTTTGAACGTCGTTTCGTGCATCGAGGAAGCGTAGTCCAAAGGCCGATACGTCTCAACCGGGTGGGCCTCGACCTTCCTCTAATGGGCTGGCTCCCTCGACGAAAAAAAGTGTAAAATTTATGAATTGAACTCCCAACCTCTGATTTGGTTCACGTAGTTGGTAGCCAACCGATCTATATTCAGCCTATGCTAAAGACGTGATTTGATATTTATTAGTCCCACCTCGCTCTTTTAAATCAAATCCCATCATTTTAGATACGCACGTGAGTTGTATTAAAATCAACCAGCGAAGAGAGATCCATTAAATCCAAGTCAAAAAGAAAGAAAGAGACCACATAAAGGCGAGGAGGGGGGGGGGGGGGGGGGGGGGACGAACATGCAGATCAGTATGCTCGTGATCGAGTGATGGCCTGCAGGAGAGGCCGGAGTTCATGGGGTCGTCGCTGCAGTACTTGCAAAAATTCGTGAACACATATCTGCATGCAACGTACGTGAAGATAAACATGCATGCTAGGCAGCAGGGCCACTATTAGCCGGTGGCATTGACCACTTTTGGCTGCGCCATTCTAATTTAACATGAACACATGACATCAATGGTCTTAGATACAACTTCTAATCACCCTCAAGAGAAAAGGTAGATACAAGTTCTAATATAATCATCTGGGACCTACTGCTCCAATCAGTTTTCTCCTCCACCGGATTTTCTATTAAGTTTACCCATAAATTCTTAATTAGAAAACGATCGATCATGCTGAGATGCCCTTTTAGTTTGCATAAAATACCTCTATTTAATATATTTTTCATTTGAGATTTTCATGAGTTATAGGTAACAATGCTTCATGGTTTGGATAGGGATTTAGCTACATATGATCATGTCATGTGGCATCATGAGCATTCGTTTATCCAAAAATCCAAAGGTATCAATGTGCATTCTCTATAAAGAATTGTCAGATCTCTCTTCTCCGTGTGCGTATATATAAAAGAAGCGGCTATTTATTTTTTGGATATTGTGTTATTGCACGGAAAAAATGAGCTATTATGCATAATTTGTTTATCTAGATAATATGGTATTGTGGATTGGATTGTGGATTGTGCTTCTTTTACTTAAATGTTGTAGTTAAAACAAGTAAATGTCTAACCATTTTCCCATAACAAAGCAGCCCTAGCGGCGGAATCGAAAACTTGTGGCCGTGTGAGCATCGAAGGCGGTGGGCATGGAAGCTTCCGGTAGAAGATTTTAAGCACTATCAAGCAGCTAGCCCTTGAACCAACAAACTAAATGACATAGTTCCTCTCCCTGGCCAACCTTGATTGATAAAAATCATTGTGTTTCCCCGTTGCAACGCACGGGCATTTGTGCTAGTATGTTTATCATGCAAACATCCCCCATATATGATCTTGTGTAGATTCGTGCGTGACACTCTTTTATGCAGACTCATGAGTGCATGCTTAACTGTGCCGTTTGAAAGGAATTCAATAAGATATGCAGTGTAGTATTCATCAATTGTGCACTGTCAGGCTCCTACTAGACTAGGGAAGGGAGCCTGTGAGAAATGACCTGAACCATTGACACTGACAGACGAAACTGACGAACTGACGAAGTGCCAAATGTTAACTGAAAAATAATGTAGAGGACTTGACGTGCACGCTGAGTTATCATGTGGTTCTTAGTTCTCACCTGCTGACGTCATGCATCAGCGAAAAAGGTTTTGTTCAAACTCCTACTTGCAAGAGGAATAATTGCATGATGAGTATGAAATTCATGCTCCGACCAACTCATCAATAGTCTGAACTGATGAAGAGAGATGGGTAGTATATTTCAACAGTAAGAGCAGTTTAAGTCAACAGTGTTCTTCTTTTATCTCAGAACCTAAACTTCGCTAGAACTGATACACTGTTGTGCATTTAGTTAGCCCACGGTGTAAGCTATACGATCAAACAAAGGCCAATAGTTTTATGCTGGCCAAATTAAGAGCATCTCCAACCCAAAGACCTAGAAATGAAAGAGAGAAAAAGCCTCTTCAACGGAGGCCCCAAAATTTCCCACATTCGACAGGACGTCCCTAAACCTACAAATCTATCACATCCCTTCATCTCTCTTTGTTTCTCCCGCGAGAGAAAATCCCCTCCATGAGATTCAGCACCGGCCGCTGCTACTGGGAGTCGGCCATGGCCGCTCACCCGCTCACCCAACACCTTGTGCCCGCCCTCCATGTCGTTTTTTGCTACAAAAGAGAGCGAGGACGGAGACCAGGGGCTGTGACCATCAGCGGCATGAGGAGTTGCCGTGGTGGCAGCGCTGCGTCGACGGTGACTGCGTCGTGGTGCTGCAACCCACGGTTACAAATGTTGGAACCATGGCTTCCAGATGCTGGAGCCAAGATGGCAAATGCTGGAAGCCTGCAGCTGCCTGTGGTGACCACGCGGGACGCGGGGTGCTGCAATCGGTTTGCCAGATGATGGAACCACGCCGACCGTTTGGGGCAGCCTAGAGCTGGAACCAGCATCGGTAATTGCTGCCTGCCATGCGATGTGCTCGAACCGGACGCGCCCTCACCGCCGGCGGCAACCTTTTTTGTTCGAACTAGTATATGTTTTTGCTAGAACTACTTTTTTTTTGCTACAATCCCACATCAGGAGTTTTTCTTGCTGACTTTGTGATGTAGGGTAGAACCCTAGAGGCCGATCTTTTACGTTTGGAGCGGATCCCTACGAGGAACACGAAGAACACGAGGAGGGGAACAAGAGAAAACACTCAACCAACAAGAAGAAAAGTCACACATGCGCTAGATCATCGAGGCACAAGGTAATACAAGATCCAAATCCAACAAGGGACGATACATAGGGTAACCGGTTCTTCTCCGTGAGGAGGTCTTGAAGATGGTCTTCTCCAAAAGGAGGTCTTGAATCCAACAAGGATCTTCTCCGAAGAGGTGTCAGTCCCTCGCGAAGGAGTAGATCCGGATGGATGAGCGAGGCTCTATCTCAGAAATGAGCTAAATCAATGCTAACCCTAGCTAGGAGGTGGGAGAGGTCTATTTATAGTCATAGTGCAAATGGGGGGGTCGAAGTGAAGGGGTACAAGGGCATCAGCCCGAGGCTGCGGTCGCACAGGCAGCGGACGTCCGGTCTCTACCGGTCGCCCGGTCGCTCGCGGAGGCCGGACGTCCAGCAGGATCGGACATCCGCTGTTTTGTCTCGGGTGCAGTTACGCCGGACATCCGGTGGCGTCGGTCTTCCGCTAATATCTTCTCGGGAGGGAGTTGCCAGACGTCCGGGCTGGGCCGGTCGTCCGCTCGCTGGGAGTTGCCGGATGTCTGGGCTGGGCCGGTCGTCGGAGCCTGTAGCTCTGGCTGGCCTCTCTTCCTTTGGCTGTAGCGACCTCCAGGCGTCGGACGTCCGTGCTGGGCCGGTCGTCCGGAGCCTATAGCTTTCGAAGCAGCTCTTCTTCTTGATCTTCACGCTTGGTGTCCTCGCCGTCTTGGCCATTGAATGTAGCTGCTCCGTGGCTCTCCTCCGAGCACCTGATCACACATAGAGTCTCCACATGAGGTAGTAGCCATGTCTCGTAAGTAGAGAGTGGGAGTTCGGAGAGGAGCGAGTTCACCTTATCTTCGATAGCCTTTGCTCGAGCTCTTGTCATGGGTCCAAGTGGTGTCGAGGGAGATGTAGTTACGTCCATGGGGATGATCGAGGGATGCTCCACATCATCTCCCCCCCTTGGGAAAGATCCAACCTCGGATCAAAAGTGTCATCACCATGGTATGGCGAGAGGTCCTTGACATTGAAGATGTCGCTCAGGTTGTACTTGTCGCATGGGAGGTCGATCTTGTAAGCATTGTTGTTGTAGCGTGCTAGCACCTTGAAGGGTCCATCGGCTCGAGGTAGAAGTTTGGACTTGCGTTCGTTGGGGGAGCGGTCCTTGCGAAGGTGTAGCCACACGAGATCTCCAATGTTGAATATCATGGGTTGCTTGTTGATGTTGAGCTTGGTCGCTAGTCGTTGTACTTGGCGCTCGATGATTGTCCTTGTATATTCATGCATCTTCTTGAGGTAGCTTGCACGTGCACTCCCGTCGAGGTTGGTGCGCTCTTGTAGTGGAAGAGGTAGAATGTCCAACGGGGACAACGGGTTGAAGCCGTAGACGACCTCAAAGGGGGACTTGCCGGTAGTCGTATGTCTTGCGCGGTTGTAGGCGTACTCGGCAATGGGTAGACACTCCTCCCACTCCTTGATGTTCCTCTTGATCAAGACGCGAAGTAGAGTGGAGAGTGTACGGTTCGTCACCTCCGTTTGGCCGTCAGTTTGAGGATGGTATGCCGACGAGAACAAGAGCTTGATTCCGAGCTTGGCGCATATCGTCTTCCAAAAGTAACTCAAGAACTTGATGTCGCGGTCCGAGACGATTGTCTTTGGTACTCCATGGAGTCGCAAGATTTCCCTACAAAAGAGATTTGCAACATGTGAAGCATCGTCTATCTTGTTGCATGGAATGAAATGTGCCATCTTAGAAAATTGGTCCACAACAACAAACACGAAATCCTTTCCATTTTGAGTTCTAGGCAAACCAAGTACAAAATCCATGCTAATGTCTTCCCAAGGTTGATAAGGAATAGGAAGAGGCATGTAAAGACCATGGGATTGAGCTTTAGACTTAGCTTTGTGACATGTAGAGCATCAACTGGTGAAGCGTGAGACGTCACAGAACATCTTGGGCCAAAAGTAGTTCTTGGAGAGCGTGGCGAATGTCTTGTCGCGTCCAAAGTGTCCCATGAGTCCGCCTCCATGAGCCTCTTGCAAAAGGAGCAAACGAAGAGAAGACTCGGGAATGCAAAGTTTGTTAGCTCTCATAAGATAATCATCCTTGATGTAATATCGTTCCCATTAAGTATGCATTAAACACTTGGCATAAGGAGTAGCAAAGGTAGGATCAATTGCATACAAGTCTTTGATGTGCTCAAAGCCAACAACATTCAACTCAAGTTTAGTGACAAGCGTGCATATGCGGGAAAGGGCATACGCAACAACATTTTCCTTACCCTTAATGTACTTGATCACATAGGGAAAAGATTCAATAAATTCACTCCATTTGGCATGGCGCTTGTTCAACTTAGTTTGGCCTTTTAAGTACTTAAGCGTTTCATGATCGGTATGTATGACAAACTCATGAGGTCTAAGATAATGTTCCCAAACATGTAGCACATGCACTAAAGCATACAACTCTTTGTCATAGATGGGATAGTTAAGTTGAGCACCGGAGAGTTTTTCACTAAAATATGCAATGGCTCGTTTTTCTTGCATCAAAACTCCGGCAATTCCGGTACCACTTACATCGCAATCAACCTCAAAAAATTTGTCAAAGTTGGGCAAAGCGAGAATCGGAGCATCAGTAAGCAAAGATTTGAGCTCATCAAATGCAGTAGATTGCAAAGGTCCCCAAACAAAAGGAGCATATCTTACTCAAAGCATGCAAAGGTGCGGCTGAAAGAACATGCGGTGCCCCCATGTTTGGTTTTGGTAATTGATGACAATCTCTATGGACTAATGGTTGTCTTGAGTTATATTTGAAGGATTTGTCCATAGGCTTTTCTTGAAGTCCATGTGTTGGTTTCAAGGAGTTTATGAGTTGACCAAGGTGCTATTAAGGAATTATCCAAAGATTGGTCATGCGGGTGTTGAGCTTATTGCAAGCATGTCTTGAAGAAGAAGGTTGTGTGATCATTCATGTTTACCTTCAATACATCATCCAAATGAAGAGAGTTGCAAAGATTCAAGGTTGATCAAGACTAAGTCAATAGTGAATCAAGTTGATTAACTCACAAAGCGCAGAAGATGTACCGAGAGGGATCAAGTGATCCCATGGTATGGTAAGCATTGTCCATTGCACTTTGTGTACTAACCCATGGTCTATGTGAGAGTTCTATGTGGGGTTAGGTACGTATCCATGGGCTTGCATCAAGAGGAAGATATCATACAACCCATGGAAAGGATGACATCAAGTGGTCATCGTCATCAAGATTATCGTGTGCAAGTTCAAGTGGAGCATCACGAAGAGATCAAGTGCTTGAATCTTGCCATCCATTGTGGTGTCAATGGACTTGTGAAGATGAGCCGAAGAGTGGCTCACCCATAGTGGACTATGGGGGAGCAATCGTCTAGTCTTCATCGAGCCAACGCAATCAAGAAGGTGGTCCAACTTGAGGGAGTGAAGATCGTCATCATCTAGCTCAAGTGGACCATGTGCAAGGCAAAGGTTTGCCCTTGATAGGTTTTCTATTTTACCGGTCTCATGGTAGTTGTGGGAGACCGGGTTATAGGATCGATTGCCATACTATCAAGGGGGGCTCTCGATGAGTTGCTTGATCGTATTGTTCGTAGAGAGCTCAAACCATTGCATCCTTGCATCATGTTTCTTGGTTCTTGTTTGATTCTCTTTGTGAGTCTTAGAGCTTATGGTCATCTTGATGACAAGCTTGAGTTCATCGAAAACGGAGTTTGCATGCGTCTTCTATGATGTTTTCGGTGTTGAAGGTTTTACCGGTCTTCTCCGAGGAAGGGTTCTCACCATTTTCTTTTGGGCCTTTTCTCATTTGCTAATTATTGGTATTTCTTTCAAGATTGTGTTAGCCCTTGTCGCTAGCTTTCCAACAAACTTGGTTTCATCGAATTCGGAGTCCGTTTGCAAAAGTTGTGGCGGTTTTGGTGTTCTGAAAAGGCTGCAGCGGTACTACCGCGAATTGGAGCGGATGTAATTTTTTACTACTGCTCCAGAGCGGTACTACCGCGGCTCCTAGAGCGGTAGTACCGCTTCGGACCAAAAAACTCGTCCCAAGTCCTGCGGAGGTAGGTACGGAAGTATATTTTTTGTACCGCAAGCAGTAGTACCGCGATCCCTAGCGGTAGTACCGTGAGGACGAGCGGTAGTACCGCTCTGTGCGGGTTGTGAGCATAACGGTTGGATTTTCCCCCACCTATAAAAGGGTGTCTTCTTCCCCATTGAACCTTATCCTTTGAGCTCGTGTTCTTCCCCCATTGTTGACCTTCTTTGAGCTTGCTAACTCTCAATCCCTCCATGGATTCTTGCTAGTTTTTGAGGGAAAAGAGAGAGGAGATCTAGATCCACGTTTCCACCAATCACTTTCTCCTCTAAGTGAGGGGAACCCCTTGGATCTAGATCTTGGAGTTCTTCGTGTTCTTCTTTCGTTCTTCCTCTCATTTTCCTCCCTAGCATCAGTTGCTTCGGTGGGATTTGGGAGAGAAGGACTTGGGCACTCCGTGTGCCCTTGCCATTGCATTTGGTGCATTGGTTTGAGTTCTCCACGTGATACGTGGAAGTTACAAGTTGAGAAGCTTATTACTCTTGGGTGCTTGGTGCCCTTGAGCTTGTTCCTCTTGGGTGCTTGGGCGCCCTAGACGGTTGGTGGTGTTCGGAGCTCAATCATTGTGGTGTAAAGCTCCGGGCAAGCGTCGGGGTCTCCAATTAGGTTGTGGAGATCGACCCGAGCAATTTGACGGGTTCCGGTGACCGCCCCCAAGGGTTGCCAAAGTGTACGGGTTCGGTGACCGCCCCCAAGGGTCGCCATTTGTACGGGTTTGGTGACCGCCCTCAAGGGTCCCTTAGTGGAATCATGGCATCTTGCATTATGCGAGGGCGTGAGGAGATTACGGTGGCCCTAGTGGCTTCTTGGGGAGCATTGTGCCTCCACACCGCTCCAAACGGAGATTAGCATCCGCAAGGGTGTGAACTTCGGGATACATCATCGTCTCCGCGTGCCTCGGTTATCTCTTACCCGAGCTCTTTACTTATGCACTTTACTTTGTGATAGCCATATTGTTTCTTGTCATATATCTTGCTATCACCTAAGTAGTTTTTCTTTCTTAGCATAAGTCGTTGGTGCACATAGGTGAGCCTAGTTGTTGTAGGTTTTGTGCTTGACAAATTAACCACTAGGTTTATTCCGTATTTGTTCAAGCCTCAACCGTAATTATTTTAAAGCGCCTATTCACCCCCCCTCTAGGCGACATCCACGATCTTTTAATTGGTATCAGAGCCTCGTCTCTCTTTGTTGGGCTTAACCGCCTAGAGTGTAAAGATGTCGACTAGAGGATTAGGATTCTCTGACACTCTTAGTTTCGATGGCACAAATTTTAATGTTTGGGTAATTCGCACGCTTAATCTCTTTAGGATCATAGACCCAAATTTAGAGCGAATTGTAGATATGGGTTTTTCTCCTCCAAAGGATCCCCAAAGATTATCTTTAGAGGATGAGAAAAACTCTTATCTCAATGCTCAAGCTTCTAATGTGCTTTTCGATGCTTTGAGCAATGTAGTTATATTTCAACTCATGCCGTTCCGGGATGCTCATGAGTTGTGGACAAAGCTTCAAGATAAATATGGTGTGTCTAAGTTTTGTAAGGATGATTGTTCTCCCTCCACCTCCGGCCGCGTTGTCTTCTCAACTTCTTCTACTTCACCTACAAGTGGTTTTCCACATGGTAATGACATGGTGAGTAGTGGTGTCCATTGCAATGATGATAGTGGGCTTATTGTTGATAATCCTTCATCACTTTCTTATTGCAATGCTTCATCTTTGGACTTTAGCACTTCTAGCACTCCAAATGTTTCACATGCTTGTGTTGATAGTCCTTGCATATCATGTAGAAATTGCTTGACTAAATCTCATGATGATATGCTTGCTATGTCTTGTTGCCATGATAAAAATGCATCTATTTCCTCGAATTGTTGTGCTAACAATGTAGAGGAAACCGAACACTCCATGGAACAAGATGTGGTGTTTAATGGTGCCTCAAGGGATCCTACATCATCATCTATTGCTTTTTGCCTTATGGCTAAGGCGTCAAAGGTATCTCCTACTTTGTACCCCAATATGTCTCTTGATGATGATGTTGATGCTAATGATGATGAGGATAATGATGAAGAGAATGATAATGTTGCCTCCTTAAAAACTAAGGGGGAAATGATTTTTAAAGCTCTTCATAAAAATAAAATTGCTCGTTCCAACTTCATGGAAATAATGTCCATTGCCATTGATGGCAAGAAATACATTGAGGAGTTGGAATCTCATCTAGAGGAGCATGAGGCCACCATTGAGAAAATGGAAGCTCATGGCGTGATTACGCAAATGAGATCGCGGAGCTATCTCAAGCTCTTGAACATGAACAAACCACCTCCGAATCTCTTGAGGAGACTTTTGCTCTAGAATTATCTAGAGTGAGGGAATCTCATGATAGAGCTCTTGAGGTGGCCAATGATTTCAAAACTAAAAATGCTAAACTTGAGGTTTCTCATGCTAGACTCCTTGAGGATTTTGAGCACCTCGAAAATGGCTCAAGGGTCATCAAGGGTGAGCTCATCAAACTCACCGAGTCTCATGCCCAACTTGAAGCTTCTTATTTAAAAGAGCTTGCCAAGTTGTCCTCTCCTATTGTTGTAAATGATGATGCTTGTGCTACTAACTCTATTACTTGTGAAGCATCCATTTTGAAGGAGATTGTTGAGCTACGGGCTCAACTTGAGGTGCTATCTAGCAATTATGGGAAATTGGAAGAAAGTCATGAAAAGCTCTCAAGCTCTCATGATGATCTTCTAGTATCCCATAGTGTGCTAAAGATAGCTCATGAGGCCATGATTGCTAAGGTAACATCTAGTGAGCCTCATGTGGATAGTAGCACTACTTCTAATCAAAATAGTATATTGCCATGTGCTAGTCCTTGTAATTCATCTACTCACAATGTTGGTACATCTTGTGATGAATTGCTTTCCTTGTCTTGTTGCTCTAACGATGAAGCTTATACTTCCTCTAGTACTTGTGTTGAGACTAACCATGTAGAGGAAATCAAAGAGCTCAAGGCCCAAGTCACTTCTTTGAAGAAAGACTTGGAAAAGAGTCATCAAGGAAAATTCACACTCAACAATATCTTGAGTGTGCAAAAATCCCCCAATGACAAAGGTGGACTTGGATTCAACTCCAACAAGAAGAAGTCCAAGATCAACAAGAAGAAGGGCCAAAAACAAGTCAAGAATTCGGCAAAGATTATTTGCTTCAAGTGCAAAATTGAAGGGAATCATGTTAGATCTTGCCCATTGAAGAAGAAGGCCATTAGTGTCAAGCAACAAGGGAAGCGGCTACAAGTGCATTCTCATGCTCAACCTCAAGTTTAAGAAAGGCCTCTTCCCAAGAAGACTCAAGCTAATGCTTCTCAAGTTGAGAAATCAAGTGAGAAGAAAGTGAAGAGTAGACGTTGCTATCTATGTCGTGAGAAAGGTCACCTTGCTTCTTCATGCACTAGTGGTAACTTATCCAACCCAATTGTTATTGATGATGTCTATTCTCTTGGGAAGGATAAGGTTGGCAATGTGTTTGCCAAGTTTGTTGGTACTCAAAGTGGTTTGAAGCAAAGAACCATTTGGGTAGCCAAGCCTATTGTGACTAACCTCTTAGGACCCAACTTGGTTGGGGACCAACTAGCTCAAACTTGATCAATAGGTGTTGTTGGAGGGCATTGGAGACTTGGCTACATTATGAAGAATTAAGGGGACTTCATCACTCATATTGTCTCAAGCCAAGTCTATTGAATCATCAAGTTTATAACTTATATCCAATGTGCCTCCGTGCGGTAACTTGTACTTAAATTGTTTACATTGAAAGTTACTTGCCCCTTTGCATGTTTTGGTTTTGTTCCTTGCATGTGTTTGTATATGATGTGTCTCCAAATTGCCTTTGTGTATGTTGGTTTGCACATCATGTACTTATGTGTCGTTCGTTGAGCCTTAGTGCATCTTGTTTATTTCTCAGTTGGCTCTTGTGAGAGATTAATGGAATATCCATTATGGGAGAGTGGTGTGCTTTGTGCACCTCACAATCCTATAAATGTGTGCACATGAGTAATACCATCTAGTATTGATATTTCAAGATTATCTAATCGCTAGGTGGTATATCTCTCATGAGAAATTCAAATTCTAAAAATTCCATTGATTATCTCGTGTTGGATCCTCTTACTGCCTCTTGTTAAGTTTTCTTCATTGGTATCACATTATGGGGGTGTCACGCCCAAGATGCGACCCTATCCTAAAGGAACTCGAAGGTCCCACCAAGGATAGAAGCGCATCTTGAAGACGCTTTTGCAAGGTGGATATCATTACATCAACATTACATAATATATGGGAATACATACATAAGGCATACAATGCCACACGAATACATCAATACAACATACATAAGATCAACATCCGACTACGGATGAAACACAAACAGAAACTCAAACGACATCCACCCTGCTAGCCCAGGCTGCCGACCTGGAACCTATCCCCTGATCGAAGAAGAAGCAGAAGAAGAACTCCAAACAAGCAAACATCGCTCTCGCGTCATGATCATCGCATAACCTGTACCTGCAACTGTTGTTGTAGTAATCTATGAGCCACGAGGACTCAGCAATCCCATTACCATGGGTATCAAGACTAGCAAAGCTTAATGGGAAAGGAAGGGGTAAAGTGGTGAGGTTGCAGCAGCGGCTAAGCATGATATGGTGGCTAACATACGCAAATGAGAGCGAGAAGAGAAACAAAGGAACGGTCGTCAACTAGCAATGATCAAGAGGTGATCCTGAACTCCTACTTACGTCAGACATAACCCAGAAACCGTGTTCACTTCCCAGACTCCGCCGAAAAGAGACCATCACGGCTACACACGCGGTTGATGCGTTTTAGTTCGGATCAGGTGTCAAGTTATCTACAACCGGACATTAACAAATTCCCATCTACCACATAACCGCGTGCACGGCTCTCGAAAGTTTATACCCTGCAGGGGTGTCCCAACTTAGCCCATGATAAGATCTCGCGATCAACGAAGGATATTCCTTCTCCCAGGAAGACCCGATCAGTCTCGGAATCCCGATTTACAAGACATTTCGACAATGGTAAAACAAAACTAGCAAGACCGCCCGATGCGCCGACATCCCGATAGGAGCTGCACATATCTCGTTCTCAGGGCAACACCGGATAAGCGAAGCGTACAGGTACCGACGAATCCAAGTTGCCAAGGAATGGTCCCGCACGGTGCTCTAGTTTGGACCAACACTTAGACAAGCATTGGCCCAGGGGGGCTATAATAAAGATGACCCTCGAGAGAGCGACTCCCAAGGGAAAAGTAGGTGGTGGTGAGGCAAATGGTAAAACCAAGGTTGGGCCTTGCCGGAGGAGTTTTATTCAAAGCGAACTGTCAGGGGGGTCCCATAAATCACCCGACCGCGTAAGGAATGCAAAATCCGGGAACATAATACCGGTATGATGGAAACTAGGGCGGCAAGAGTGGAACAAAACACCAGGCATAAGGCCGAGCCTTCCACCCTTTACCAAGTATATAGATGCATTAATAATATAAGAGATATTGTGATATCCCAACATAACCCTGTCCACCATGGAGAAATCTTCAACTTCACCTGCAACTAACAACGCTATAAGAGGGGCTGAGCAAAGCGGTAACATAGCCAAGCAACGGTTTGCTAGGAAGGGTTTCAAAGGTTATAGGTTCATGGCAATTTGGGAGGCTTGAAGAGCAAATGATAGGTAACGCAGCAAAGCGATAGAACGAAGCAACTAGCATAGCAATGATAGTAGTGGGATCCAGGGTAGCGTTCATCTTGCCTGAAATCCCGCAAGGAAGAAGAACGAGTCCATGAAGAAGATGAAGCCATGAAGACGAACCAAGCGTAGACGAATGAATCCTTACGATCGCAACGAAACGGGAACTATCGAGAAGAAGCACACAACATGGTAAACAACCATCACATAAGCATGGCATGATGCAAAATCAAGTATGATGCATTTCCGGTTTAATGAGGCATGGCATGGCAAAGTGCAACAAATAATACTACAAGTTAAGTGGAGCTCAATATGCAACGAGTTGCATATTGACAAAACACCACATTCATTTATTTAGTTTGATCTCGTTATAAGCTACTCAACAATATTAAATGTTGTTAAACATGGCAAGAGGTGGAGCATAAGTAAACTAGCTATTTAGGCAAGTTTAAATGAGGCCGGAACAATCAAACAACAATTCCGGAAATCCCCATATCATTTAGCAATTTAATGCAAACACAATTTTAAACATTTTAATTGTTGTTATCATGATGCGGATGACATATGCAAGTCTTATGCAAATTTTATGAAAATGTTGACATGAGCATGATATGAAGCATTTGTCACCATGGCGGAACAAAAAGGGTGCCACGGCAACTACAACGGAAATGGTGCCACGGCAACATTCCGATGATCCGACAACTCATTGAGATACCGGTGCAAAAGAGCAAGTGTGCGGATGTGCGGAACATGCAAAGGATGGTGGGGTGATCCCGGTTACGGGGTTCCCACGGGTCGACGGCATGGCAAACGAGGAGGAACGTGCATGAAGCAAACGGGCACGGTGCAAACACGAGCATCTCATACAACATGCATTCGTTCATGGGCGGCGTCTCGAGGTTATACCTTCGAAGCGTGCGTTTTTGGAGCGGTTCGAGTTTGTAGTGGAAGTAGACGTTCTCGCGACGGTAGTGGAAGTAGTGGTACACGTTTCATAGATGAAGTAGTTGTTCATGATCCGTAGATGTTGGGCGTCGCCGGTAGTTGTACACAGTCGTTGTTGGACTTGATGGATCTGAGGGCTCCGGGCGTCGCGGTACTTGGCGAAAAACCACGAAGAGGATACTTGTACTCGCATCATCGTGGAAGTAGTCGTTCGGGCTCTCGTGCAAACTTGGTGAATCCCCGAATTCTTGACGGTCCGCGTACGGGTCTTAGCAGCGACAAAACGAGCAGGGGATGGCCACAACGGGGTGAGGCAGCAGAGGGCCACGGCTGCTGGTCAACGAAAGTTGCCAGAAGAGCAAGCAAACAAGGCCCCCTGCCCACAGGCATCATGGCAGAGGAGACTATGGTCGAGGTGGTCAAGGAAGCCGGCAGCAACGAGCGACGGAGTCGCAAGGATGAAAGGGGCGGTCGGGGTGTAGCTGCTCGAAGACGGCGAGCAAAGGAGACGTCGGCCCCTGGTTCGAAACAGAGGCAAGGCGCTGGCCCCGAACGACAATGGCGGCAGCAAGAACTCCGGCCGACGAGGGCGCTGCTTGGGGAGGCGGAGAGGAAGGAGGCGCGGCGTGGGAGGATAAACAGGTTGCGGTGGAGGACTGCAGGAGGCGATCTCGACCATGGCGTCCCTGCAGCAGGAGCGATGATGGCTTGGGGTCCAGGAGCTCAGGCGTGGTGCGGCAAGGAATGGGAGGAGGCGATGGGGATCGTGCACCAGCGAGGCGAGGGAGAGGCCGGGCGCGGAAGACGACGTCCATGGCGGCATCCATGGCGGGCCGGCGCTGAGAAGAGACACGGGGCGGAGATGATGAGCTAGGCGGCCGAAGCAGATCGGGCACGGGCGCGTCGGGGTCACCAACGTTCGGCAGGGCCGCGGCGGTGGACTTCGGCGTGGGAGCCGAATGGAGGCGGGGTGACGATGGCGCTGGAGGGACGGGGCGAGGGCGCGAGGGGGATCGAGGGCTGCGCGTGGGTGGCGGCGGAGGGGATCGAGGAGAGAATGGATCGGGAGAGGGGTTAGCGCTGCCCTTTTCCTGCGTGACGGCGCTCAGGAGGGAGATGGGGATCGAGCAGGAAGCTCCCCCTGGGGGCTAGGCCGAGCTGCGGACTAGTGGGCTGGCTGCATCTCTCTCTCTCTCTAAACTCTTAGCAGAAAAGAAAACAAAAGGAGAAGAAAAGAAAGGCTAGGATGAGAGTTTGGGCATGGGGATTATTTTCCCGATCTCGCAAAAATGAGCTCGATCCAGGAAAACAAAAGAGGCATGATTGAAAGATGTAAATTCAAACTCATTTGAATTTAATTCAAATGGGTTTGAACTAGGACTTGATAAAAGGAAGGTCCAAAGATGTCGGATTTTTGGTGGAGCTCCGAAACGTGATGAAAGAATATATGGCAAGGTTGGAGACCAAGAATTAAGATAACAAAGGCATGGAATATTTTGCAATTGTGTTATGGTGAATTCCAAATTAATGGAATATTTAATAATAGCTCCCTAATATGGGAGGATATGTTATAAAGAGAAATCACCATTGTGAATATCCCTCAATTTAAATGGACCGAAGATCCATACGATTTTATTTAGATGAGTTTTAAAAAGGTTTGGATGATGACATGATGCAATGCAAATGATGCAAAGAGATGAGATGCAAGACATGAACAAAAGAAAAACAACAGACAAAAACCCAACCACGAAGGAAATATCATATCGCATCTCCGGAAAAGGCAAGAGTTGGAGTTACGAATATGGAAAGTTGTATCCGGGGCGTCACAGGGGGAGTAATATGCTATGTATATTACTAGCCTAGAAAATGTGTACATTTGAGATGTTGTCACCTAGTGTTGATATTGTAGATTATCTTGTTCCTAGGTGGCATGTTAGCTCTACAAGTTGCAATTTGCTTGTGTGTGGTGTGAAGATGATGTTGGATATCCTTGCTATCTACCACCAGGAATTCTTTCCATCTACTTCTTGTCTTTTGACAATTGGTAGTCATTTATGTGTGGTAGAATTTAATTGATCATCTTTACATTGGCTTTTGTTTTTATTTGCCTTTTCTCTAGCCAAGGTTTGTGTCAACTCCCGTTGTCTTCCATACCACTTGTGGATCTTGTTAATTTCTTGTTCTTGTCTAGTGTTTTCTAGATATAGTGATAGTGGTGATCCCACCTTGTGCATTTGGTATTCAAAGCAAATTCTCTATAGTGCACAAATCATGGGGGAGCTATCCTATTTTCTTTAGCACACTCTTCTTGTGATCCTTATCAAGTGTGTGTTGGTGGAAGGAAAGCCGTTTTCTTTTGGTACCTTGTGCCATCATGAAACTTTGTTGAGAGCTTGTTTTGTTTGGAACCATCCTCTCATTGGGAGTTTGACATCTTTATTTTAGTGTGTATCGATGGATATCTCATTCCTTGATGTATCTTTAATGATATCTTCCAAGTGATGATTTCTCCATTTGGTATCCTTTTCACTTGGCATTTCTTTGTCTTTTTGTTTCGGTTCTTGAAAGTTTTGAGCATGCATGTTTACTTCATGTATTTTATTTGGCATGCTTTCTTTCTTTGACCCAATATATAGGGGAAACTCCACCAAGTCTCAAATTGGATGAGATGTGCATGATATTTATTTTCATATCTATATGCACATATTTATGTGTAGTTTGTCCTATGTATTGGTGTTTCTAATTATGTGGTCCCAATGAGTTTGGGTGCCGTTTAGTTTGTGTTGTTCTTCGAGGAACATTTGGAGATACATTGGATGCTCGGCTCACTCACAAGGAAGGTGTTGTCACCATGTGCATACTGGAGTCAAGCTAGGATGATCAATGAACTACTATCTACCTTCAATTGGTATCTACTACATCCTTCCAATGATATCTCGGTAACAAGTATCTATTCATGCTTTCCTCTCTTGCTTTCAACCTTGTGTAGGTTGCATCTTGGCACGATATTCATTTCATATCTTGTGATACCTGTTTCCTTTCTCAAAGCATCCCAATGATGATCTCTTGTTGCTAGTTGTGATGTATTTGATGGATGTGTGATTGGAATTCATTTATATACAATAAGACCATATCTAGCCAAGTGCTATGCTTTCAAGCAAATATCTTATTGGTATATTTATGACTTCCTTGTGGATATCTTGTTCCTTCGTGTTGTAACTATTTCGGGTGTACATCCTTCTTTGTATATATATATATATATCATCATGATTTCGTCTACATAGAACCTTATACACTTGAGAGAAATTACATCTCTAGTTGATATCCTTTCTTTCACGTCCACCTTGTCTTTCTTATGTTATTTCTTTGGTGGCTCCGTGAAAGCTTTTGCCTTGAGTGTGTGTCCTCTATCGTTGCATCTTGATGCACTCTTGTGTGGTAAAGATTATTTTCCTCATGCTTATCTTTACGGGGGTTTTGCCATCTTAATTGGCATCCCTCGTCTTGATGAGGCTTTCATCTTCTATCTTCACCACAGGTCGTCACAAGCATAAGTTCTTTATATGCTTATTAGTAAGCTTGTGAACCCATTTGCTAGTTGTGTGTGGGAATGATAGGCCTTGCACCGTGTGCCTCATTCTTTCAAGACTATGTTGATGCTTAATGCTCATCCTAATTTTAGTCTTCTCAAGTGCTTCGCCATGACTCACACACATCATTTTGGTTGAGCCTATTCTTAAGTTGCCTCTTTTACATGTTGCTCAACCATGTGCTTGTTGCAAGTGCTAGGCTTTGTTTCCCATATGCTCACTTGCACTGGATGTGAGTTTCTATTCATTCTGGGGGAGCTATGATCCTATTTTGTGCACTTTGTATTCAAATACAAAAATTCTTATGTGTGCACAAATCATGGGGAGCTTCTCTAGTTTCTTTAGAACACTCCTTTGCGCTTATCATAATTTCTTTATTCTTGTGGCATGTAGTATCATTGGTCTAGTTGGTTCAATTGATATCCGTTGATTGCTTGCTTCAATTGGTATCTTCTGATTGCTTGTGTCTCTCTTTGTTATGTCTTTGTGTCATATATTTTTGTTGCAATCTTTGGGCCTCAATATAGTTTGTCTTCCTCCACGTATATGTGTATTGCATTCCACTCTCTTGTAGAGAAATACACAATTTATGGAGGAACACCTTTTATTTTGGCCTTCTTAGCTTTTCACCCATTTTGGCAATCGATGCCAATGGGGAAGGAGTTTCAGAGAGTTTTGTGGAGAAGTCTTCTGAGTTTTCTCCTTGCTTTGGTTTTGGTTCCTAAGCATTTGCATCTCATTCTCATGCATCATTGGTTGTTGCATTGCATGGTGATGCATAATTCCTTGTATAAACTCTCTTGAAAGTGATTGTCATCAATTACCAAAATGGGGGAGATTGAAAGAACATGCGGTGCCCCCATGTTTGGTTTTGGTAATTGATGACAATCTCTATGGACTAATGGTTGTCTTGAGTTATATTTGAAGGATTTGTCCATAGGCTTTTCTTGAAGTCCATGTGTTGGTTTCAAGGAGTTTATGAGTTGACCAAGGTGCTATTAAGGAATTATCCAAAGATTGGTCATGCGGGTGTTGAGCTTATTGCAAGCATGTCTTGAAGAAGAAGGTTGTGTGATCATTCATGTTTACCTTCAATACATCATCCAAATGAAGAGAGTTGCAAAGATTCAAGGTTGATCAAGACTAAGTCAATAGTGAATCAAGTTGATTAACTCACAAAGCGCAGAAGATGTACCGAGAGAGATCAAATGATCCCATGGTATGGTAAGCATTGTCCATTGCACTTTGTGTACTAACCCATGGTCTATGTGAGAGTTCTATGTGGGGTTAGGTACGTATCCATGGGCTTGCATCAAGAGGAAGATATCATACAACCCATGGAAAGGATGACATCAAGTGGTGATCGTCATCAAGATTGTCGTGTGCAAGTTCAAGTGGAGCATCACGAAGAAATCAAGTGCTTGAATCTTGCCATCCATTGTGGTGTCAATGGACTTGTGAAGATGAGCCGAAGAGTGGCTCACCCATAGTGGACTATGGGGGAGCAATCATCTAGTCTTCATCGAGCCAACGCAATCAAGAAAGGTGGTCCAACTTGAGGGAGTGAAGATCGTCATCATCTAGCTCAAGTGGACCATGTGCAAGGCAAAGGTTTGCCCTTGATAGGTTTTCTATTTTACCGGTCTCATGGTAGTTGTGGGAGACCGGGTTATAGGATCGATTGCCGTACTATCAAGGGGGGCTCTCGATGAGTTGCTTGATCGTATTGTTCGTAGAGAGCTCAAACCATTGCATCCTTGCATCATGTTTCTTGGTTCTTGTTTGATTCTCTTTGTGAGTCTTAGAGCTTATGGTCATCTTGATGACAAGCTTGAGTTCATCGAAAACGGAGTTTGCATGCGTCTTCTATGATGTTTTCGGTGTTGAAGGTTTTACCAGTCTTCTCCGAGGAAGGGTTCTCACCATTTTATTTTGGGCCTTTTCTCATTTGCGTATTATTGGTATTTATTTCAAAATTGTGTTAGCCCTTGTCGCTAGCTTTCCAACAAACTTGGTTTCATCGAATTCGGAGTCCGTTTGCAAAAGTTGTGGCGGTTTTGGTGTTTTGAAAAGGCTGCAGCGGTACTACCGCGAATTGGAGCGGATGTAATTTTTTACTACCGCTCCAGAGCGGTACTACCGTGGCTCCTAGAGCGGTAGTACCGCTCCGGACCAAAAAACTCGTCCCAAGTCCTGCGGAGGTAGGTACGGAAGTATATTTTTTGTACCGCAAGCAGTAGTACCGCGATCCCTAGCGGTAGTACTGTGAGGACGAGTGGTAGTACCGCTCTGTGCGGGTTGTGAGCATAACGGTTGGATTTTCCCCCACCTATAAAAGGGTGTCTTCTTCCCCATTGAACCTTATCCTTTGAGCTCGTGTTCTTCCCCCATTGTTGACCTTCTTTGAGCTTGCTAACTCTCAATCCCTCCATGGATTCTTGCTAGTTTTTGAGGGAAAAGAGAGAGGAGATCTAGATCCACGTTTCCAGCAATCACTTTCTTCTCTAAGTGAGGGGAACCCTTTGGATCTAGATCTTGGAGTTCTTCGTGTTCTTCTTTCGTTCTTCCTCTCATTTTCCTCCCTAGCATTAGTTGCTTCGGTGGGATTTGGGAAAGAAGGACTTGGGCACTCCGTGTGCCCTTGCCATTGCATTTGGTGCATCGGTTTGAGTTCTCCACGTGATACGTGGAAGTTACAAGTTGAGAAGCTTATTACTCTTGGGTGCTTGGTGCCCTTGAGCTTGTTCCTCTTGGGTGCTTGGGCGCCCTAGACGGTTGGTGGTGTTCGGAGCTCAATCATTGTGTTGTAAAGCTCCGGGCAAGCGTCGGGGTCTCTAATTAGGTTGTGGAGATCGCCCCGAGCAAGTTGACGGGTTCCGGTGACCGCCCCCAAGGGTTGCCAAAGTGTATGGGTTCGGTGACCGCCCCCAAGGGTCGCCATTTGTACGGGTTTGGTAACCGCCCTCAAGGGTCCCTTAGTGGAATCACGACATCTTGCATTGTGCGAGGGCGTGAGGAGATTACGGTGGCCCTAGTGGCTTCTTGGGGAGCATTGTGCCTCCACACCGCTCCAAACGGAGATTAGCATCCGCAAGGGTGTGAACTTCGGGATACATCGTCGTCTCCACGTGCCTCGGTTATCTCTTACCCGAGCTCTTTACTTATGCACTTTACTTTGTGATAGCCATATTGTTTCTTGTCATATATCTTGCTATCACCTAAGTAGTTTTTCTTGCTTAGCATAAGTCATTGGTGCACATAGGTGAGCCTAGTTGTTGTAGGTTTTGTGCTTGACAAATTAACCGCTAGGTTTATTCCGCATTTGTTCAAGCCTCAACCGTAATTATTTTAAGCG
The DNA here is from genome assembly GCA_963921465.1 of Triticum timopheevii. Taxonomy (NCBI): domain Eukaryota; kingdom Viridiplantae; phylum Streptophyta; class Magnoliopsida; order Poales; family Poaceae; genus Triticum; species Triticum timopheevii. Next base: position 423,453,365 of record OY997274.1, read on the forward strand.
CCTATTCACCCCCCTCTAGGCGACATCCACGATCTTTCAGCGGCGATGGTGCTAAAGTCTTTCACAAAGCGACGATAGAAACCCGCAAGGCCAAGAAAGCTGCGCACTTGTTGCAAATTGGTGGGTTGGGGCCAAGTTTTAATTGCTTAAATTTTAGATTCATCAACATGGACACCCTTGGAAGAAACAACAAAACCCAAGAAAACAAGCTTGTCAACACCAAATGTGCACTTTTTCATGTTGGCATAAAGACGCTCCTTGCGAAGGTTTTGCAAAACAGCCCTAACATGATTTAGATGCTCTTTCATGGATTTGATAAAAACAAGAATGTCATCGAAGTAAACCACAACAAACACTCCAATGTAAGGGTGAAGCACAAAATGCATAAGACGCATGAAAGTACCGGGAGCTTCCGATAAACCCATAGGCATAACCAACCACTCGTACAAGCCAAATTTGGTTTTGAAAGCGGTTTTCCATTCATCACCTTCTTGTATGCGGATTTTATAATAGCCACTTTTAAGATCAATTTCTGAGAAAATGGTGGCACCGCTAAGTTCATCAAGCATATCATCTAGGCGAGGAATGGGATGCCTATAACGAATGGTAATAGCATTGATAGGTCTACAATCCGAGCACATGCAAAAACTACCATCTTGCTTGGGCACAAGTATAACCGGAACGACACAAGGGCTTAAGCTTCACGTACATGTCCGTTGTCGATGAGTTGTTGTACTTGCCGTTGGATCTCCTTAGTTTTTTCGGGGTTGACACGGTATGGAGCTTTGTTAGGTAGAGGTGCTCCGGGGATGAGGTCGATTCGGTGCTCAATGCCTCATAGTGGAGGTAGACCCGGAGGTAGCTCATCGGGGAAAACATCTTGGAATTACTGCAAAAGAGAAGAGAACACTAAAGGTAGATCATGAGAGATGTTAGTTTTTGGTTCCCCGTCCTTGCACACAAGGACAAAGTGCATAACACTCAATGGGTTCTCACACACTTCTCTCTGAAGGAAATATGCCCTAGAGGCAATAATAAAGTTATTATTTATTTCCTCATATCATGATAAATGTTTATTATTCATGCTAGAATTGTATTAACCGGAAACATAATACATGTGTGAATACATAGACCAACATAACGTCACTAGTATGCCTCTACTTGACTAGCTCATTATTCAAAGATGGTTATGTTTCCTAACCATAGACATGTGTTATCATTTGATTAATGGGATCACATCATTAGGAGAATGATGTGATTGACATGACCCATTCCGTTAGCCTAGCACTTGATCGTTTAGTATATTGCTATTGCTTTCTTCATGACTTATACATGTTCCTATAACTATGAGATTATGCAACTCCCGTTTACCGGAGGAACACTTTGGGTGCTACCAAACGTCACAACGTAACTGGGTGATTATAAAGGATTACTACAGGTGTCTCCAAAGGTACATGTTGGGTTGGCGTATTTCGAGATTAGGTTTTGTCACTCCGATTGTCGGAGAGGTATCTCTGGGCCCTCTCGGTAATGCACATCACTATAAGCCTTGCAAGCAATGTAGCTAATGAGTTAGTTACGGAATGATGCATTACGTAACGAGTAAAGAGACTTGCCGGTAACGAGATTGAACTAGGTATTGGATACCGACGATCGAATCTCGGGCAAGTAACATACCGATGACAAAGGGAATAACGTATGTTGTTATGCGGTTTGACCGACAAAGATCTTCGTATAATATGTAGGAGCCAATATGGGTATCCAGGTTCCGCTATTGGTTATTGACCGAGAATAGTTCTAGGTCATGTCTACATAGTTCTCGAACCCGTAGGGTCCGCACATTTAACATTATGATGACAGTTTTATTATGAGTTTATAAGTTTTGATGTACCGAAGTTTGTTCGGAGTCCCGGATGTGATCACGGACATGACGAGGAGTCTCGAAATGGTCGAGACATAAAGATTGATATATTGGAAGCCTATGTTTGGACATCGGAAGTGTTCCGGGTGAAATCGGCGTTTTACCGGAGTACCGGGAGGTTACCGGAACCCCCCGGTGACCTAATGGGCCTTAGTGGGTCTAGTGGAGGAAGAGGAGAAGGGGCGAAGGGGCAGCCGCGCGCCCCTCCCCCCCAAGACCGAATAGGACAAGGAGGGGGGGCGGCGCCCCCCCTTTCCTTTCCCCCTCTCCTCCTTCCCCCCAAGTCCTAGTCCAACTAGGGAAGGGGGGAGTCCTACTCCCGGTGGGAGTAGGACTCCTTCAGCACGCCTCCTCCTAGGGCCGGCCGCACCCCCCCTTGCTCCTTTATATACGGGGGCAGGGGGGCACCCTAGAGACACACAAGTTGATCTATGGATCGGTCCTTAGCCGTGTGCGGTGCCCCCCTCCACCATATTCCACCTCGGTCATATCGTCGCGGAGCTTAGGCGAAGCCCTGCGCCGGTAGAGCATCATCATCGTCACCACGCCGTCGTGCTGATGGAACTCATCCCCGACACTTTGCTGGATCGGAGTCCGGGGATCGTCATTGAGCAGAACGTGTGCTGAACTCGGAGGTGCCGTACGTTCGGTACTTGGATCGGTCGGATCGTGAAGACGTACGACTACATCAACCACGTTGTCATAACGCTTCCGCTTACGGTCTACGAGGGTACGTGGACAACACTCTCCCCTCTCGTTGCTATGCCATCACCATGATCTTGCGTGTACGTAGGAATTTTTTTGAAATTACTACGTTCCCCAACACTCTCATCACACTTTTGGTGGCAAATAGGACGAAGTTTTTCTTGTCGCTCATTGTGGAGGCACTCGGTTTGGCTTGTGGATCTCACTCTCTTTTGGGTGGATCACTTTATCACTCTTTTCTCCATGATGGGTGACTTGCTTGTCGGCGATCACTTGACTAGGAGACATAGGTCGTAGCACATATTCCTTCCCTTTCATCTTGAAGCTATAGTCATTGGTATGCCTGTTGTGGATGACGCCACAGTCAAATTGCCATGGTCGACCAAGGAGGTGGCAAACGGACATCGGGACGACATCACACTCCAAAGTGTCTTCATATGCTCCAATTTTGAAGGAAACCTTGACCGTATGCCCTACTTTTATAGTGCCGGAATCGCTTAGACATTGGACTTCGTATGGATGTGGGTGTTTCATCTTGACCAATTTTAGCTTGGAGCATAGTTCTTCACCTTGCCAAGTTGTGACAACTACCTCCATTGATGATGACCTAGATGGACCTTCCATTGATGCCGACCTTTGTGTGGAAGATTTGGAATCGTTGGTATTCGTCTTGTTGATGTTGAAGAGTCAAGACTTTGGAGACAACGAGAGCGGGGCTAGAATCCTCATCACAAAAGACTTGATCATCTTCATCTTTGTTCACGGGCCGGTGCATGGCCACTTGCTCAAGGGCTTCCATTTCCTCTTCACTCATGGAGTCATAGGTTCCATCATCGTTGAGGATCATGGTGCGCTTGTTGGTGCATTGGAAAGACTTGTGGCCTCGGCCGCCGCAAGTGAAACACTTGAAGGAGCTTCTCTTGACGGTCTCATCGGTTGGAGTAGAAGATGAAGCGCGCGGCTTGAAGTTGCTTGTAGTAGGAAGAGGACGACTTGGGGTTGTCGAAGCTTTATTGTAACTTGACTTGTCGTCGTTGCTTGGAGATGGCTTGGTTGAGGTAGAAGTTCGAGGAGTCGTTGAAGCTTGGGTGTTGGAGAAGCCGTAGGTCTTGGATGAGTACTTGGAGTACTTGAAGTCATCTTGCACTTGACGTTCCGCTTTGGTAGCTTGATGCACGAGCTCAATGAGGTTGGAGTAGGGTTGGAAGTCGGCAATATTCTTGATGGGATGGTTGAGGCCATTCAAGAAACGTGCCATAGTTTGCTCATCATCTTCCGTGACATTGACTCGTATCATGGCTATCTCCATTTCCTTGTAGTATTCGTCAACACTCTTTGTTCCTTGCTTGAGGAGTTGGAGCTTGTTGAAGAGATCGCGGTTGTAGTAGGTGGGCACAAAACGTGCTTGCATGACATCTTTCATTTGAGCCCAAGTGGTGATTGGTGGTTCACCTCTTGCTTCTCGGCGCTCAACGACTTGCTCCCACCATATGAGCACATAGTCTTGGAACTCAAGTGACGCCATAGTGATCTTATTCTCTTCCTCATAGTTGTGCAAACGAAAGATTTTGTCGACCTTCAATTCCCATGAGAGGTACTCTTCGGGATCATTGCTTCCATTGAACTTGGGCATGGTGAACTTTAGCTTGCCGTAGCGTTGCTCTTCATTGTGTTGTGGTCGAGGATGATGATGACACCCTTGACGTGGAGGATAATCATCCTCATGTTGCTCTTGGCATGGAGGAAGTCCATGATCATCTTGCTCTTGTTGAACTTGAGGTTGTGGAGGAGCTTGTCGAGCTTGAGGACGAGAGTGAGGAACTTGACGTTGCACCCTTGGTTGGTAGTTCCGCTCTTGGAGTTCTTCTCAAAGTGCTTCCTCGTGATTGCGCCTATCGCAGTTGCGCTTGGCAATGGCTCGACTTGATTCTTGAAGGGCACGTTGCGCCTCAAGAGCTTGTGCTTCACGTTGTTGTTGTTGTTGAAGACGTTGAGCCTCGACGTCTTGTTCCTCTTGATGTTGACGTTCTCGTTCTTCCTCTTGGAGATGTTGACGTTGTCGTTCTTGAGCTTGTGCAAAAGGATCTTGGTGAGGTTGATGACGAAGGAATTGCTCGTCGACTTGCTCTTGCGAATGATTGCCGTGTAGAGTATTGCGGGATGCATGACGGTCTTGGCGTGCAGCTCGACGAAGAGTGTTCGACGTTGGTGTACTTGAGCCGGAGAAGGTGTTGTCGGAGTGTCGACTTGAGCGGCCCCGTCTTGAGTATGAAGAAGTGGAAGGACGGCGGTTCACCAACAAGGCACGGATCTTGTCCATTCTTGCATCGTTCTCTTGCTTGTGAGCGTCGAGCTTGTTGTCGAAGTAGTCTCTTGTACGTTGCTCGGATAGTCGCAAGTCGGTGGCAAGATTGTCGATGCGGTCGGTCATTGCTTGTTGCTCTTGATGCAACGCTCATTGTGCACCAAAGAGGTGGCTCTTGGTGGCGAATGATGACATGTCGTCGTCTTGCTCAATGAAGAGTGGGTTGGTAGAAGTACTTGTTGGGAAACGTAGTAATTTCAAAAAAATTCCTGCGCACATGCAAGATCATGGTGATGGCATAGCAACGAGAGGGGAGAGTGTTGTCTACGTACCCTCGTAGACCGTAAGCGGAAGCGTTATGATAACGCGGTTGATGTAGTCATACGTCTTCACGATCCGACCGATCCAAGTACCGAACGTACGGCACCTCCGAGTTCAGCACACATTCAGCTCGATGACGATCCCCGGACTCTGATCCAGCAAAGTGTCAGGGATGAGTTCCGTCAGCACGACGGCGTCGTGACGATGATGATGCTCTACCGGCGCAGGGCTTCGCCTAAACTCCGCGACGATATGACCGAGGTGGAATATGGTGGAGGGGGGCACCGCACACGGCTAAGGAACGATCCGTAGATCAACTTGTGTGTCTCTAGGTTGCCCCCTGCACCCGTATATAAAGGAGCAAGGGGGGGGAGGCCGGCCGGCCCTAGGGGGCGCGCCTAGGAGGGGGGAGTCCTCCTCCTAGTGGGAGTAGGACTCCCCTTTCCTAGTCCCACTAGGAAGGAGGAAGGGTGAAGGAAAGAGAGGGAGAGGGAGAGGGAAAGGGGGGGGGGGGGCGCCCCCTCCCCTAGTCCAATTCGGACTCCTCAAGGGGGGGGGGGGCGCCACCTCCTGGGCTGCTGCCCTCTCTCTCCCCTCAGGCCCACTAAGGCCCAATACTTCCCCGGGGGGTTCCGGTAACCCCTCCGGCACTCCGGTTTTCTCCGAAATCACCCGGAACACTTTCGGTGTCCGAATATAGTCGTCCAATATATCAATCTTTATGTCTCAACCATTTCGAGACTCCTCGTCATGTCCGTGATCTCATACGGGACTCCGAACAAACTTCGGTACATCAAAACTTATAAACTCATAATAAAACTGTCATCGTAACGTTAAGCGTGCGGACCCTACGGGTTCGAGAACTATGTAGACATGACCTAGAACTATTCTCGGTCAATAACCAATAGCGGGACCTGGATGCCCATATTGGCTCCTACATATTCTACGAAGATCTTTATCGGTCAAACCGCATAACAACATACGTTGTTCCCTTTGTCATCGGTATGTTACTTGCCGGAGATTCGATCGTCGGTATCCAATACCTAGTTCAATCTCGTTACCGGCAAGTCTCTTTACTCGTTACGTAATGTATCATCCCGCAACTAACTCATTAGTCATATTGCTTGCAAGGCTTATAGTGATGTGCATTACCGAGAGGGCCCAGAGATACCTCTCCGACAATCGGAGTGACAAAACCTAATCTCAAAATATGCCAACCCAACATGTACCATTGGAGACACCTGTAGTACTCCTTTATAATCATCCAGTTATGTTTTGACGTTTGGTAGCACCCAAAGTGTTCCTCCGGTAAACGGGAGTTGCATAATCTCATAGTTACAGGAACATGTATAAGTCATGAAGAAAGCAATAGCAACATACTAAACGATCAAGTGCTAGGTTAACGGAATGGGTCATGTCAATCACATCATTCTCCTAATGATGTGATCCTGTTAATCAAATGACAACACATGTCTATGGTTAGGAAACATAACCATTTTTGATTAATGAGCTAATCAAGTAGAGGCATACTAGTGACGTTATGTTTGTCTATGTATTCACACATGTATCATGTTTCCGGTTAATATAATTCTAGCATGAATAATAAACATTTATCATGAAATAAGGAAATAAATAATAACTTTATTATTGCCTCTAGGGCATATTTCCTTCAGTCTCCCACTTGCACTAGAGTCAATAATCTAGATTACATAGTAATGATTCTAACACCCATGGAGTCTTGGTGCTGATCATGTTTTGCTCGTGAGAGAGGCTTAGTCAACGGGTCTGCAACATTCAGATCCGTATGTATCTTGCAAATTTCTATGTCTCCCACTTGGACTTGGTCCCAGATGGAATTGAAGCGTCTCTTGATGTGCTTGGTCCTCTTGTGAAATCTGGATTCCTTTGCCAAGGCAATTGCACCAGTATTGCCACAAAAGATCTTCATTGGTCCCGATGCACTAGGTATGACACCTAGATCGGAAATGAACTCCTTCATCCAGACTCCTTCATTTGCTGCTTCCGAAGCAGCTATGTACTCCGCTTCACATGTAGATCCCGCCACGACGCTTTGTTTAGAACTGCACCAACTTACAGCTCCACCGTTTAATAAAAATACGTATCCGGTTTGCGATTTAGAATCGTTCGGATCAGTGTCAAAGCTTGCAACGACGTAACCATTTACGACTAGCTCTTTGTCACCTCCATATACGAGAAACATATCCTTAGTCCTTTTCAGGTATTTTAGGATGTTCTTGACCGTTGTCCAGTGATCCACTCCTGGATTACTTTGGTACCTTCCTGCCAAGCTTATTGCTAAGCATACGTCAGGTCTGGTACACAGCATTGCATACATGATAGAGCCTATGGCTAAAGCATAGGGAACATCTTTCATTTTCTCTCTATCTTCTGCTGTGGTCGGGCATTGAGTCCGACTCAACTTCACACCTTGTAGCACGGGCAAGAACCCTTTCTTTGCCTGATCCATTTTGAACTTTTTCAAAATTTTATCAAGGTATGTGCTTTGTGAAAGTCCTATTAAGCGTCTTGATCTATCTCTATAAATCTTGATGCCCAATATGTAAGCAGCTTCACCGAGGTCTTTCATTGAAAAACTTTTATTCAAGTATCCCTTTATGCTATCCAGAAATTCTATATCATTTCCAATTAATAATATGTCATCTACATATAATATCAGAAATGCTACAGAGCTCCCACTCACTTTCTTGTAAATACAGGCTTCTCCAAAAGTCTGTATAAAACCATATGCTTTGATCACACTATCAAAGCATTTATTCCAACTCCGAGATGCTTGCACCAGTCCATAAATGGATTGTTGGAGCTTGCGTACTTTGTTAGCACCTTTTGGATCAACAAAACCTTCTGGTTGCATCATATACAACTCTTGTTCCAGAAATCCATTCAAGAATGCAGTTTTGACACCCATTTGCCAAATTTCATAATCATAAAATGCAGCAATAGCTAACATGATTCGGACAGACTTAAGCATCGCTACGGGTGAGAAATTCTCATCGTAGTCAACCCCTTGAACTTGTCGAAAACCTTTTGCAAGAGCTTTATAGACAGTTACATTACCATCAGCGTCATTCTTCTTCTTAAAGATCCATTTATTCTCAATGGCTTGCCGATCATCGGGCAAGTCAACCAAAGTCCATACTTTGTTCTCATACATGGATCCCATCTCAGATTTCATGGCCTCTAGCCATTTTGCGGAATCTGGGCTCATCATTGCTTCCTCATAGTTTGTAGGTTCATCATGGTCAAGTAACATGACTTCCAGAATAGGATTACCGTACCACTCTAGTGCGGATCTTACTCTGGTAGACCTACGAGGTTCAGTAGAAACTTGATCTGAAGTTTCATGATCAATATCATTAGCTTCCTCACTAATTGGTGCAGTTGTCACAGGAACCGGTTCTTGTGATGAACTACTTTCCAATAAGGGAGCAGGTATAGTTACCTCATCAAGTTCTACTTTCCTCCCACTCACTTCTTTCGAGAGAAACTCCTTCTCTAGAAAGGATCCGATTTTAGCAACGAAAATCTTGCCCTCAGATCTGTGATAGAAGGTGTACCCAATAGTCTCTTTTGGGTATCCTATGAAGACACATTTCTCTGATTTAGGTTCGAGCTTATCTGGTTGAAGTTTCTTCACATAAGCATCGCAACCCCAAACTTTAAGAAACGACAACTTTGGTTTCTTGCCAAACCACAGTTCATAAGGCGTCGTCTCAACGGATTTTGATGGTGCCCTATTCAATGTGAATGCAGCCGTCTCTAAAGCATAACCCCAGAACGATAGCGGTAAATCAGTAAGAGACATCATAGATCGCACCATATCTAGTAAAGTACGATTACGACGTTCGGACACACCGTTTCGTTGTGGTGTTCCGGGTGGCGTGAGTTGCGAAACTATTCTGCATTGTTTCAAATGTAAACCAAACTCGTAACTCAAATATTCTCCTCCACGATCAGATCGTAGAAACTTTATTTTCTTGTTACGATGATTTTCCACTTCACTCTGAAATTCTTTGAACTTTTCAAATGTTTCAGACTTGTGTTTCATTAAGTAGATATACCCATATCTGCTCAAATCATCTGTGAAGGTGAGAAAATAACGATACCCGCCGTGAGCCTCAACATTCATTGGACCACAAACATCAGTATGTATGATTTCCAACAAATCAGTTGCTCGCTCCATAGTTTCGAAGAACGGCGTTTTAGTCATCTTGCCCATGAGGCACGGTTCGCAAGTACCAAGTGATTCATAATCAAGTGATACCAAAAGCCCATCAGTATGGAGTTTCTTCATGCGCTTTACACTGATATGACCTAAACGGCAGTGCCACAAATAAGTTGCACTATCATTATCAACTCTGCATCTTTTGGTTTCAACACTATGAATATGTGTATCACTACTATCGAGATTCAATAAAAATAGACCACTCTTCAAGGGTGCATGACCATAAAAGATATTACTCATATAAATAGAACAACCATTATTCTCTGATTTAAATGAATAACCGTCTCGCATCAAACAAGATCCAGATATAATGTTCATGCTCAACGCTGGCACCAAATAACAATTATTTAGGTCTAAAACTAATCCCGATGGTAGATGTAGAGGTAGCGTGCCGACCGCGATCACATCGACTTTGGAACCATTTCCCACGCACATCGTCACCTCGTCCTTAGCCAATCTTCGCTTAATCCGTAGTCCCTGTTTCGAGTTGCAAATATTAGCAACAGAACCAGTATCAAATACCCAGGTACTACTGCGAGCATTAGTAAGGTACACATCAATAACATGTATATCACATATACCTTTGTTCACTTTGCCATCCTTCTTATCCGCCAAATACTTGGGGCAGTTCCGCTTCCAGTGTCCAGTCTGCTTGCAGTAGAAGCACTCAGTATCAGGCTTAGGTCCAGACTTGGGTTTCTTCTCTTGAGTAGCAACTTGTTTGCTGTTCTTCTTGAAGTTCCCCTTCTTCTTCCCTTTGCCCTTTTTCTTGAAACTGGTGGTCTTGGTAACCATCAACACTTGATGCTCCTTCTTGATTTCTACCTCCGCGGCTTTTAGCATTGCGAAGAGCTCGAGAATAGTTTTGTCCATCCCTTGCATATTATAGTTCATCACGAAGCTCTTGTAGCTTGGTGGAAGTGATTGAAGAATTCTGTCAATGACACTATCATCAGGAAGATTAACTCCCAGTTGAATCAAGTGATTATTATACCCAGACATTTTGAGTATGTGTTCACTGACAGAACTATTCTCCTCCATCTTGCAGCTATAGAACTTATTGGAGACTTCATATCTCTCAATCCGGGCATTTGCTTGAAATATTAACTTCAACTCCTGGAACATCTCATATGCTCCATGACGTTCAAAACGTCGTTGAAGACCCGGTTCTAAGCCGTAAAGCATGGCACACTGAACTATCGAGTAGTCATCAGCTTTGCTCTGCCAGATGTTCTTAACATCGTCAGTTGCATCAGCAGCAGGCCTGGCACCCAGCGGTGCTTCCAGGACGTAATTCTTCTGTGCAGCAATGAGGATAATCCTCAGGTTACGGACCCAGTCCGTGTAATTGCTACCATCATCTTTCCACTTTGCTTTCTCAAGGAACGCATCAAAATTCAACGGAACAACAACACGAGCCATCTATCTACAACAAACATAGACAAGCAAAATACTATCAGGTACTAAGTTCATGATAAATTTAAGTTCAATTAATCATATTACTTAAGAACTCCCACTTAGACAGACATCTCTCTAGTCATCTAAGTGATTACGTGATCCAAATCAACTAAACCATGTCCGATCATCACGTGAGATGGAGTAGTTTTAATGGTGAACATCACTATGTTGATCATATCTACTATATGATTCACGTTCGACCTTTCGGTCTCCGTGTTCCGAGGCCATATCTGTATATGCTAGGCTCGTCAAGTTTAACCTGAGTATTCCGCGTGTGCAGCTGTTTAGCAACCGTTGTATTTGAACATAGAGCCTATCACACCCGATCATCACGTGGTGTCTCAGCACGAAGAACTTTCGCAACGGTGCATACTCAGGGAGAACACTTCTTGATAATTAGTGAGAGATCATCTTAAAATGCTACCGTCAATCAAAGCAAGATAAGATGCATAAAGGATAAACATCACATGCAATCAATATAAGTAATATGATATGGCCATCATCATCTTGTGCTTGTGATCTCCATCTCCGAAGCATCATCGTGATCACCATCGTCACCGGCGCGACACCTTGATCTCCATCATAGCATCGTTGTCAGTACGCCATCTATTGCTTCTACGACTATCGCTACTGCTTAGTGATAAAGTAAAGCAATTACAGGGCGTTTGCATTTCATACAATAAAGCGACAACCATATGGCTCCTGCCAATTGCCGATAACTTCGGTTACAAAACATGATCATCTCATACAATAAAATATAGCATCACGTCTTGACCATATCACATCACAACATGCCCTGCAAAAACAAGTTAGACGTCCTCTACTTTGTTGTTGCAAATTTTACGTGGCTGCTACGGGCTTAGCAAGAACTGTTCTTACCTACGCATCAAAACCACAACGATAGTTCGTCAAGTTAGTGCTGTTTTAACCTTCGCAAGGACCAGGCGTAGCCACACTCGGTTCAACTAAAGTTGGAGAAACAGACACCCGCTAGTCACCTGTGTGCAAAGCACGGCGGTAAAACCAGTCTCTCGTAAGCGTACGCGTAATGTCGGTCCGGGCCGCTTCATCCAACAATACGGCTGAACCAAAGTATGACATGCTGGTAAGCAGTATGACTTGTATCGCCCACAACTCGCTTGTGTTCTACTCGTGCATATGACATCTACGCATAAAACCTGGCTCTGATACCACTGTTGGGAAACGTAGTAATTTCAAAAAATTTCCTACGCACACGCAAGATCATGGTGATGGCATAGCAACGAGAGGGGAGAGTGTTGTCTACGTACCCTCGTAGACCGTAAGCGGAAGCGTTATGATAACGCGGTTGATGTAGTCGTACGTCTTCACGATCCGACCGATCCAAGTACCGAACGTACGGCACCTCCGAGTTCAGCACACGTTCAGCTCGATGACGATCCCCGGACTCCGATCCAGCGAAGTCTCGGGGATGAGTTCCGTCAGCACGACGGCGTGGTGACGATGATGATGCTCTACCGGCGCAGGGCTTCGCCTAAACTCCGCGACGATATGACCGAGGTGGAATATGGTGGAGGGGGGCACCGCACACGGCTAAGGAACGATCCGTAGATCAACTTGTGTGTCTCTAGGGTGCCCCCTGCCCCCGTATATAAAGGAGCAAGGGAGGGAGGCCGGCCGGCCCTAGGGGGCGCGCCAAGGAGGGGGGAGTCCTCCTCCTAGTGGGAGTAGGACTCCCCTTTCCTAGTCCCACTAGGAAGGAGGAAGGGGGAAGGAAAGAGAGGGAGAGGGAGAGGGAAAGGGGGGGCCGCGCCCCCTCCCCTAGTCCAATTCGGACTCCTCAAGGGGGGGGGGGCGCCAACTCCTGGGCTGCTGCCCTCTCTCTCCCCTCAGGCCCACTAAGGCCCAATACTTCCCCGGGGGTTTCGGTAACCCCTCCGGCACTCCGGTTTTCTCCGAAATCACCCGGAACACTTCCGGTGTCCGAATATAGTCGTCCAATATATCAATCTTTATGTCTCGACCATTTCGAGACTCCTCGTCATGTCCGTGATCTCATCCAGGACTCCGAACAAACTTCGGTACATCAACACTTATAAACTCATAATAAAACTGTCATCGTAATGTTAAGCATGCGGACCCTACGGGTTCGAGAACTATGCAGACATGACCTAGAACTATTCTCGGTCAATAACCAATAGCGGGACCTGGATGCCCATATTGTATCCTACATATTCTACGAAGAGCTTTATCGGTCAAACCGCATAACAACATACGTTGTTCCCTTTGTCATCGGTATGTTACTTCTCCGAGATTCGATCGTCGGTATCCAATACCTAGTTCAATCTCGTTACCGGCAAGTCTCTTTACTCGTTACGTAATGTATCATCCCACAACTAACTCATTAGTCACATTGCTTGCAAGGCTTATAGTGATGTGCATTACCGAGAGGGCCCAAAGATACCTCTCCGACAATCGGAGTGACAAAACCTAATATCGAAATATGCCAACCCAACATGTACCATTGGAGACACCTGTAGTACTCCTTTATAATCACCCAGTTACGTTGTGACGTTTGGTAGCACCCAAAGTGTTCCTCCGGTAAACGGGAGTTGCATAATCTCATAGTTACAGGAACATGTATAAGTCATGAAGAAAGCAATAGCAACATACTAAACGACCAAGTGCTAGGCTAACGGAATGGGTCATGTCAATCACATCATTCTCCTAATGATGTGATCCCGTTAATCAAATGACAACACATGTCTATGGTTAGGAAACATAACCATCTTTGATTAATGAGCTAGTCAAGTAGAGGCATACTAGTGACGTTATGTTTGTCTATGTATTCACACATGTATCATGTTTCCGGTTAATACAATTCTAGCATGAATAATAAACATTTATCATGAAATAAGGAAATAAATAATAACTTTATTATTGCCTCTAGGGCATATTTCCTTCAGTACTTTGCCTATCCATCATTCCGAACCAAATGTGAGTGGGAGAAAGAGAAGAACTTATACCAAATGTAACTTGACCGATGTTGAAGATGGATCAAGATCACTCAAATGCGGACAATGAAATAGCACAATTGGTACCAATTCTTGTCGCTTCTCACACCTACACAAGTAAAAGCTTATGGTGTAGCTTGGTTAGGATGGTGGCACAAAATTTGATGCAATTGTAAGTGAGCTTCAATAATGTTGGAAAAGATTCACAAATTTGCAAATGCAACAAGTAGACCAAGCAAGTAGTGGCACACGGAAACACACACACAAATAGATAAGTGGGATTGTGCAAACCAAAAATGATCCAAAATGTGGAGTCCACGAAAATGCTCTTGTTGCACAATACTAGAGAGACGCTAGCACGATTGCACAATAGGCGGATACGGACTTGTGCAAAACCTACTAGGCAAAAATGCAACGACCTCTATCCCAAGTATGATGTATGTATGGTATTTCGGTGATATGATCCAAGATGATCGGTGCTATGTCTTGAGCTTGTGTTGGTTTTCCTTGAAGAGGAAAGGGTGATTGAGCAATAGTAGCATAAGTATTTCCCTTATTTTTTGAGAATCAAGGTATCAATCCAGTAGGAGGCTCCTCAAAAGTCCCACGCAACCTACACAAACAAATAAGGACTCGCAACCAACGCAATAAAGGGGTTGTCAATCCCTTCACGGCCACTTGCGAAAGTGAGATCTGATAGAGATAATATGATAAGATAAATATATTTTTGGTATTTTATGATATAGATTGGAAAAGTAAAGATGCAAATAAAAGTAGATTGAAAGCTTATATGATAAAAGATAGACCCGGGGGCCATAGGTTTCACTAGTGGCTTCTCTCAAGATAGCATAAGTATTACGGTGGGTGAACAAATTACTGTCGAGCAATTGATAGAAAAGCGAATAATTATGAGATTATCTAGGCATGATCATGTATATAGGCATCACACCCATGACAAGTAGACCGAAACGATTCTGCATCTACTACTATTACTCCACACATCGACCGCTATCCAGCATGCATCTAGAGTATTAAGTTCATAAAGAACAGAGTAATGCATTAAGAAAAATGACATGATGTAGAGGGATAAACTCATGCAATATGATATAAACCCCATCTTTTTATCCTCGATGGCAACAATACAATACGTGCCTTGTTGCCCCTGCTGTCACTGGGAAAGGAAACTACCAGATTGAACCCAAAGCTAAGCACTTCTCCCATTGCAAGAAAGATCAATCTAGTAGGCCAAACCAAACTGATAATTCGAAGAGACTTGCAAAGATAACTTAATCAGACATAAAAGAATTCATAGGAGATTCAAATATTTCTCATAGATAAACTTAATCATAAACCCATAATTCATCGAATCTCGACAAACACACCGCAAAAAGAGTTACATCGAATAGATCTCCAAGAGGATCGAGGAGAACTTTGTATTGAGATTCAAAGAGAGAGAAGAAGCCATCTAGCTAATAACTATGGACCCGAAGGTTTGTGGTAAACTACTCACAACTCATCGGAGAGGCCTTGGAGATGATGTAGAGGCCCTCCATGATCGATTCCCCCTCCGGCGGAGCGCCGGCGAAGGCTCCAAGATGGAATCTCGCGGATACAGAAGGTTACAGCGGTGGAAATAGTTTTTCGTGGTCGCTTCTGATGTTTTCGGGGTACATGGGTATATACAGGAGGAAGAAGTAGGTCGGTGGACGCTCGAGGGGCCCATGAGGGTGGGGGGCGCGCCTAGCTGTAGGGGGCGCGCTGGGCACCCTCGTGGCCGCCTCCTTTGTTTCTTGACTTCCACTCCAAGTCCTCTGGATCACGTTTGTTCCAAAAAGATCGCTCCCGAAGGTTTCATTCCATTTGGACTCCGTTTGATATTCTTTTTCTTCGAAACACTGAAATAGGCAAAAAAACAGTAATTCGGGCTGGGCCTCCGGTTAGTAGGTTAGTCCCAAAAATGATATAAAAGTGTAAAGTAAAGCCCATAAACATCCAAAATGGGTAATGTAATAGCATGGAACAATCAAAAGTTATAGATACCTTGGAGACGTGTCAAGCATCCCCAAGCTTAATTCCTGCTCGTCCTCGAGTAGGTAAATGATAAAAACAAATTTTTTGATGTGGAATGCTACCTAGCATAATTCTCAATGTAATTTTCTTTATTGTGGCATGAATGTTCAGATCCAAATGATTCAAAATAAAAGTTCATATTGACATAAGAAATAGTAATACTTCAATCATACTAATCAAGCAATCATGTCTTCTCAAAATAACATGGCTAAAGAAAGTTATCCCTACAAAATCATATAGTCTGGCTGTTGCTCTATCTTCAACACACAAAGTATTTAATCATGCACAACCCCAATGACAAGCCAAGCAATTGTTTCATACTTTAGTGATCTCAAACTTTTTCAATTTTCACGCAATACATGAGCATGAGCCATGGACATAGCACTATATGTGGAATAGAATGGTGGTTGTGGATAAGACAAAAAAGGAGAAGATAGTCTCACATCAACTAGGCGTATCAACGGGCTATGGAGATGCCCATTAATAGATATCAATGTGAGCGAGTAGGGATTGCCATGCAACGGATGCACTAGAGCTATAAATGTATGAAAGCTCAACAAAAGAAACTAAGTGGGTGTGCATCCAACTCGCTTGCTCACGAAGACCTAGGGCATTTTGAGGAAGCCCATCATCGGAATATACAAGCCAAGTTCTATAATGAAAAATTCCCACTAGTATATGAAAGTGACAACATAGGAGACTCTCTATCATGAAGATCATGGTGCTACTTTGAAGCACAAGTGTGGTAAAAAGGATAGTAGCATTGTCCCTTCTCTCTTTTTCTCTCATATTTCTTTTTTTATTTTTATTTTTTATTTTTTATTTGGCCTTTTTTTGGCCTTTCTCTTTTTTTTGGTGGGCTCTTTGGCCTCTTTTTTTATAAAGTCCGATGTCTCATCCCGACTTGTGGGGGAATCATAGTCTCCATCATTCTTTCCTCACTTGGGACAATGCTCTGATAATGAAGATCATTACACTTTTATTTACTTACAACTCAAGATTACAACTCAATACTTAGAAAAAGATATGACTCTATATGAATGCCTCTGGCAGTGTACCGGGATATGCAATGAATCAAGAGTGACATATATGAAAAAATTATGAAGGTGGCCTTGCCACAAATATGATGCCAACTACATGATCATGCAAAGAGCAATATGACAATGATGATGCGTGTCATATAAACGGAACGGTGGAAAGTTGCATGGCAATATATCTCAGAATGGCTATGGAAATGCCATAATAGGTAGGTATGGTGGCTGCTTTGAGGAAGGTATATGGTGGGTGTATGGTACCGGCGAAAGTTGTGTGGCACAAGAAAGGCTAGCAATGGTGGAAGGGTGAGAGTGTGTATAATCCATGGACTCAACATTAGTCATAAGAACTCATATACTTATTGCAAAAATCTACAAGTCATTAAAACAAAGTACTACGCGCATGCTCCTAGGAGGATAGATTTTTTTTAGGAAAATAACATCGCTCGTACCTGACTGCCACTCATAAGGAAGACAATCAATAAATAAAATTGTGCTCCAACTTCATCACAAAGCAGTTCACCATACGTATGTGCATGCTACAGGAATCACAAACTTCAACACAAGTATTCTTTAAATTCATAATCACCCAACTAGCATGACTTTAATATCACCACCTCCATATCTCAAAACAATTATCAAGTATCAAATTTATCATAGCATCCAATTCACTTCCTATGATAGTTTTTATTATACCCAACTTGGATGCCCATCATTCTAGGACCAATTTTATAAGCATAGCAAATACCATGCTGTTCTAAGAGACTCTCAAAATAATATAAGTGAAGCATGAGAGATCAACAATTTCTACAAAATTAAGCCACAGCCGTGCTCTAAAAGATATAAGTGAAGCACTAGAGCAAAACTATCTAGCTCAAAAGATATAAGTGAAGCGCATAGAGTATTCTAATAAACTCCAATCAAGTGGGTTTCTCCCAAAAGGTGTGTACAACAAGGATGATTGTGGTAAGCTAAAAAAGCAAAGACTAATATCATACAAGATGCTCCAAGCAAAACACATATCATGTGGGGAATAAAAATATAGCTCCAAGTAAAGTTACCGATAGACGAAGACGAAAGAGGGGATGCCTTCCAGGGCATCCCCAAGCTTAGGCTTTTGGTTATCCTTGAATATCTTGGGGTGCCATGGGCATCCCCAAGCTTTACGCTCTTGCCACTCCTTATTCCATAATCCATCAAATCTTTACCCAAAACTTGAAAATTTCAGAACACAAAACTCAACAGGAAATCTCATAAGCTCCGTTAGTGCAAGAAAGAAAAAACCACCACATAAGGTACTGTAATGAACTCATTCTTTATTTATATTGGTGTTAAACCTACTGTATTCCAACTTCTCTATGGTTCATACCCCACAAACTAGCCATAGATGCATCAAAATAAGCAAACAACACACGAAAAGCAGAATTTGTCAAAAACAGAACAGTCTGTAGCAATCTGTAACTCTCGAATACTTCTTGAACTCTAAAAATCCTACCAAAATAGGAAGTCCTGGGTAATTTGTCTATTTATCTACATAAAAAATAATCAACGCAAAATCATGTTTCTGTGAATTACTAATATTATTTTCATGCGCGCAAAGTATCTGTTTTTCAGCAGAATCAAATTAACTATCACCGTAGGTTATCCTATAGGTTCTACTTGGCACAAACACTAATTAAAATATGAAAACACATCTAAACAGAAGCTAGATGCAAAATTTATTACTAAACAGAAGCAAAAACAAAAAACAAAAGTAAAATTGGGTTGCCTCCCAACTAGCGCTATCGTTTAACACCCCTAGCTAGGCATAAAAGCGAGGATAGATCTAAGTAGTGCCATCTTTGGCACTCAATTCATAAGTAGCTCGCATGATAGATTCATAAGGTAATTTAACTTTCTTTCTTGGAAAGTGCTCCATGCCTTTCCTTAATGGAAATTGGAATCTAATATTCCCTTCCTTCATATCAATAATCGCACCAATCATTCTAAGGAAAGGTCTACCAAGAATAATAGGGCAAGAAAGATTGCAATCTATATCAAGAATGATAAAATATACAGGCACATAGTTCCTATTTGCAACAATAAGAACATCATTGATCCTTCCCATAGGCTTTTTAATGGTGGAATCCGCAAGGTGCAAATTTAAAGAGCAATCATCAAGATCATGGAAACCTAGAATATCACATAAAGTTTTTGGAATTGTGGAAACACTAGCACTCAAATCACATAAATCATAACACTCATGATCTTTAATTTTAATCTTTATAGTAGGTTCCCACTCATCATTAAGTTTTCTAGTTATAGAAACTTCCAAATTAAGTTTTTCATCATATGATTGCATCAAGGCATCAACAATATGTTTGGTAAAAGCTTTATTTTGACTATAAGCATGAGGAGAATTCAACACGGATTGCAACAAGGAAATACAATCTACTAAAGAACAATTACCATAATTAAATTCCTTGAAATTCAAGATAGTGGGTTCAATGCTATTTAAAGTCTTGACCTCTCCAATCCCACTTTTACCAAATTTAGCATCAAGATCTAAGAACTTCGAATCATTGGGACGCCTTTTAACTAAAGTTGACTCATCTCTAGTCCCATCATTATTAAGATTCATATTGCAAAACAAAGATTTAATAGGGGACACATCAATAACTTTTATATCTTCATCATTATTTTAATGGGAACTAGAAGAACATGCTTTTACAAAGCAATCTTACTTAGCATGCAATCTAGCGGTTCTTTCTTTGCACTCATCAATGGAAATTCTCATAGCTTTGAGAGACTCATTGATATCATGCTTAGGAGGGGTATATCTAAGTTTCAAAGAATCAACATCAAGCGAAAGTCTATCAACATTCCTAGCCAAATCATCAACTTTAAGCAATTTTTCTTCAAGCAAAGCATTAAAATTCTTTTGAGAGATCATAAATTCTTTAACACTATTCTCAAAATTAGAGGGCATCTCATTAAAATTACCTTAAGAGATATTGTAGGAATTTCCATAATTATTAGAGGAATTACTAGGGAACGGTCTAGGATTAAAGTTTCCTCTATAAGCATTGTTACCAAAATTATTCCTACCAACAAAATTCACATCAATAGATTCATTATTATTCTCAATAAAAGTAGATAAATGCATATCATTGGGATCAATAGGAGCACTGTTAGTAGCAAATAATTTCATAAGTTCATCCATCTTTTCACTCAAAACATTAATTTCCTCTATAGCATGCACCTTTTTACTAGTAGATCTTTCGGTGTGCCATTGAGAATAACTAGCCATAATATTATCAAGGTGTTTAGTAGCTTATCCTAAGGTGATTTCCATAAACGTGCCTCCCGTGGCCGAATCTAAAAGATTTCTAGAAGCAAAATTCAATCCGGCATAAATTTTTTGTATGATCATCCATAAATTCAAACCATGAGTAGGGAAATTGCAAATCATCAATTCCATTCTTTCCCAAGATTGGGCAACATGCTCATGATCAAGTTGTTTAAAATTCATAATATCGTTCTTAAGAGAGATGGTCTTAGCGGGAGGAAAATATTTAGAGATAAAAGCAACTTTGCACTTATTCCATGAATCAATACTATTCTTAGGCAAAGACGAAAACCAAACTTTAGCACAGTCTCTAAGTGAAAATGGAAATAACTTCAATTTAACAATATCATTATCCGTGTCTTTCTTCTTTTGCATCTCACACAGACCAACAAATTGTTTAGATGGGTAGCGGCATCTTTACTAGGAAGGACGAAGAATTGATCTTTCATAACAAGATTCAAAAAAGCAGCATCGATTTCACAAGACCCAACATCATTAAGAGGAGCAATCGAAGTACTAAGGAAATCATTATTATTGGTATTGGAAAAGTCACACAATTTGGTATTGTCTTGCGCCATCGCGACAAGTAATCCAACACACAAGCAAACAAAAAGGCTAGCGAAAGAGAGAGGATTGGGAAAGAGAGGGCGAATAAAACGACAAGGGTGAAATGGGGGAGAGGAAAACGAGAGGCAAATGGCAAATAATGTAAGTGCGAGAGAGATGAGTTTGTGATGGGTACTTGGTATGTATTGACTTGAGCGAAGACCTCCCAGGCAACGGTGCAAGAAATCCTTCTTGCTACATCTTGAGCTTGCGTTGGTTTTCCTTGAAGAGGAAAGGGTGATAGAACAATAGTAGCGTAAGTATTTCCATCAGTTTTTGAGAACCAAGGTATCAATCCAGTAGGAGGCTCCTCAAAAGTCCCACACACCTACACAAACAAACAAGAACTCGCAACAAACGCAATAAAGGGATTGTCAATCCCTTCACGGCCACTTGCGAAAGTGAAATCTGATAGAGATAATATGATAAGATAAATATATATTTGGTATTTTATGATATAGATTGGAAAAGTAAAGATGCAAATAAAAGTAGATGGAAAGCTTATATGATAAAAGATAGACCCGGGGGCCATAGGTTTCACAAGTGGCTTCTCTCAAGATAGCATAAGTATTACAGTGGGTGAACAAATTACTGTCGAGCAATTGATAGAAAATCTAACAATTATGAGATTATCTAGGCATGATCATGTATATAGGCATCACGTCCGTGACAAGCAGACCGAAACGATTCTACATCTACTACTATTACTCCACACATCGATCACTATCCAACATGCATCTAGAGTATTAAGTTCATAAAGAACAGAGTAACACATTAAGAAAGATGACATGATGTAGAGGGATAAACTCATGCAACATGATATAAACCCCATCTTTTTATCCTCGATGGCAACAATACAATATGTGCCTTGCTGCCCCTGCTGTCACTGGGAAAGGACACCACAAGATTGAACCCAAAGCTAAGCACTTCTCCCATTGCAAGAAAGATCAATCTAGCAGGCCAAACCAAACTCATAATTCGAAGAGACTTGCAAAGATAACTTAATCACACATAAAAGAATTCAGAGGAGATTCAAATATTTCTCATAGATAAACTTAATCATAAACCCACAATTCATCGGATCTCGACAAAACACACCGCAAAAAGAGTTACATCAAATAGATCTCCAAGAGGATCGAGGAGAACTTTGTATTGAGATTCAAAGATAGAGAAGAATCCATCTAGCTAATAACTATGGACCCGAAGGTCTGTGGTAAACTACTTATAACTCATCGGAGAGGCTTTGGAGATGATGTAGAGGCCCTCCATGATCGATTCCCCCTCCGGCGGAGCGCCGGCGAAGGCTCCAAGATGGGATCTCGCGGATACAGAAGGTTACGATGGTGGAAATAGTTTTTCGTGGTCGCTTCTGATGTTTTCGAGGTACATCGTATATATAGGAGGAAGAAGTAGGTCGGTGGACGCTCGAGGGGCCCACGAGGGTGGGGGCGCGCCCACCTGTAGGGGGCGCGCCGGGCACCCTCGTGGCCGCCTCCTTTGTTTCTTGACTTCCACTCCAAGTCCTCTGGATCACGTTTCTTCCAAAAAGATCGCTACCGAAGGTTTCATTCCATTTGGACTCCGTTTGATATTGCTTTTCTTCGAAACACTGAAATAGGCAAAAAACAGCAATTCGGGCTGGGCCTCCGGTTAGTAGGTTAGTCCCAAAAATGATATAGAAGTGTAAAGTAAAGCCCATAAACATCCAAAACAGGTAATATAATAGCATGGAACAATCAAAAATTATAGATACGTTGGAGACGTATCAATCGGATATGACAATCTAATGTAGTATGATCCTATGGTTCTTGCTTATAAGCTCTTTGCTTATCTTTCCCTCTTTGCTTAAAAGCTTGTTTGGCTCTTTCACTTTTGAGCTCTTTTCTCATGCAAAACTTCACGAACCAAGGTAGCAATTGTGTATGCGATGACAACTTCGTGACACAAAAGATGATACCAAGATATGCACCACTATGACATGTATGTATGCTATGGAGTATGATCACTAATGTGCACAAGTCATGTTGCCGGCAATACTCAATGGCTAGTCTCGATGGGCAAGCAACGCAAAAGTAAGGCTATGTGGTTATCAATGCAATGACATGGGATGACAAAGATGTCGTCGAGGTTACCGTTCTTGGCGATGATGAGTCCTTTGCGAAGATGAGCGGTGGTGATGATGATCTCAAACCGAACCTATATAGCCTAGACACAACTGGACACGGGAACCACAACCCAAAATCTCAAAGACCAAAATGTGTCAAAATCGTCATAGGTGATATTGGTGAACGAAAGTGGTGAATGTGGACAGCTGTGGAGGAATATGTGTTTGGAAGAGGTGGTGGAAAGTGGGGAAGTGGTGGTGGCCGAGCTGAAAAAATTCAGTTTCGTCATGTTTTTACAGACGTCCGGTGAGTCACGGTCGGCCGGTCGCCGGATGTCCGGTGGAGCCCGGTAGTCCGGTGCCTGGGCGAATTCGGGCACGGGAAGAACTGCTCAATTTCGGGGTGGAGGAAATTGGAGATGTCAAATTCGAACGAATTTGTGGATGGAAAAGGGTGGGGAAAGCTAGATCCACACGTGGCAACACAAATCCATGGATCAAATCCAACAAAACTTCATCACACCAACAAATCAAAAAAAATTGGGGCTATTTTTGGTGGGGATTTTCGGATTTAGGACGAAAACAACAAAATCAAGCTAGAAAACACGGGGTAGGGGCTCCAAAAACGTGATCAACGTGGCTCATGATACCAAGATGATGTAGGGTAGAACCCTAGAGGCCGATCTTTCACGTTTGGAGCGGATCCCTACGAGGAGCACGAAGAACATGAGGAGGGGAACGAGAGAAAAACACTCAACCAACAAGAAGAAAAGTCACACATGCACTAGATCATCGAGGCAGAAGGTAATACAAGATCCAGATCCAACAAGGGACGATACATAGGGTAACTGGTTCTCCTCTGTGAGGAGGTCTTGAATATGGTCTTCTCCAAAAGGAGGTCTTGAATCCAACAAGGATCTTCAGAAGTGTCGGTCCCTCGCGAAGGAGTAGATCCGGATGGATGAGCGAGGCTCTATCTCACAAATGAGCTAAATCAACGATAACCCTAGCTAGGAGGTGGGAGAGGTCTATTTATAGTCATAGTGCAAATGGGGGTCGAAGTGAAAGGGGTACAAGGGCATCAGCCCGAGGCTGTGATCGCATAGGCAGCGGACGTCCAGTCTCTACCGGTTGTTCGGTCGCTCGTGGAGGGTCGGACGTCCGGCAGGATCGGACATATGTTGTTTTGGCTCGGGTGCAGTTACGCCGGACGTCCGGTGGCGTCGGTCTTCCGCTAATATCTTCTCGGGAGGGAGTTGCCGGACGTCCAGGCTGGGCCGGTCGTCCGCTCGCTGGGAGTTGCCGGACGTCCGGGCTGGGCCAGTCGTCCGGAGCCTGTAGCTCTGGCTGGCCTCTCTTCCTTTGGCTGTAGCGACCTCCAGGCGTCGGACGTCCGTGCTGGGCCGGTCGTCCGGAGCCTGTAGCTTCCGAAGCAGAACTTCTTCTTGATCTTCACGCTTGGTGTCCTCGCCGTCTTGGCCATTGAATGTAGCTGGTCCGTGGCTCTCCTCCAAGCACCTGATCACACATAGAGTCTCCGCATGAGTTAGTAGCCATGTCTCGTAAGTAGAGAGTGGGAGTTCGGAGAGGAGCGAGTTCACCTTACCTTCGATAGCCTTTGCTCGAGCTCTTGTCATCGGTCCAAGTGGTGTCGAGGGAGATGTAGGTACGTCCATGGGGATGATCGAGGGATGCTCCGCATCACTTTGTTTTGCTGGAACCAACTCTAGTTTTTGCTGGGACTTAGTAATTTTTTGCTTCAAGCAGCAAATGAAGGATTTTTGTTACTTCCAAATATATATTTTTTGCTTGCCACGACGGTGCAAGTCGACGACTCACGGCGAGCCGGAGGCGGTGATGCCGCTGATGCTGCAACCGTGGTCACCATGCGCTGGAACCGGCCGGTGTCGGAGTTGCAACAATGGTGACCATGGCGAGTGCTACTCTGTTTTCTGCTGCAACTGGCGATGCTGCGAGCCAACTGACGACAGGAGGAGGCGGGTAGCCGGCGATCACTGACGGCATAGCTTCTGAGGGCAGGAGGTAATAACACTAGAGGTGCCTAAACCTGCCATTTATGTTCACTTTGATGCCTAAACTTGAAAAATACACGAAATTGGTTCTATAATTTGACAGTATAGTTCAAATACGGTTTGAATCACGTCTAGATATGTATGTATTGCTGACTAGACATGCGAGCGTGGCGCATGGCACACTTGCAGCGCAGGGACATACAGCCATGAAGAGTGTGCGTCTCAATGACCATCAGGTCCCACCTGTCAGTGCACAGTTGAAATAAACTAAAAAAAAAAAATCTAAAGATGAGATTCGACCCGGCGACCTGTGAGCCAGAGCCGCAAAGGACATGCGCCAACCAATTCACCTATGTAATTTTGTTGTCTTTGAGCACTGCAACGGTTTATATATCCGATAGAGCCGTGGAGTTAAATGTGCTGTAGTTAGTGCACCCATTTTCCACATGTTAGTTTTTTTGTTTTAGAAATTGCAAAATATTCAGGTAGTATATGAAGTGTCCATGCTTTTAGAAAACTAGATGATACCCCACGCGTTGCTGCAGGAATTCTTAGCCCTTTGCACGTTGTAAAAAATAAATAAATGCCTTTTTGCATAGTAGAGATATATGACCTCAGCTGACACAAAACTACAACATACTGGTTGGAGCTCCAATATCAACAATAAAAGCAAAACTAATCATGATCACTGGATTAGAAGAGTACTAATTCCTTTTATAATTTATTTATTTTGCCGAAGTGAATATGAATTTCTCTGTGTCAAAGAGTTGGGCTGAAAGAGCATGTGTACTTACACACAAAAGCACCAATATACATATTATCGTTTTGTATTCAAAAAAAATTTACAACAAAAAGAAACTACAAATGAATATTATAAGCTACATTGAGCAAATGGAAAATGAAAAAAAAAATCATTTTTTGTGGTTTAGGATCTCAACCGTGCTGAATTATTTTGTTCATACTTCGGACAATAGGTATATTAGAAAAATAAGCGAATGAAAACTAAAAGAAAATAGCATGGAGTCAGGCAATCAGATACTACACATAAAATACAGGATTTGAGTTGATTTGAGATGTGCCGTTCAACATCACATCTATACTGATCATTGTCCTTATGATCCTTCGTTGGTATACCAGAAAAAGTTTATCCCTGCAATATAGTAGGCTAACAGAATACTACTTGATAATAAGATGATAAATCCTTAATGACTAAGTGTGAATGGCTTATCACTTAGTTGGTTCAGCATATGCAAATTGCAAAACACTTGACTAAAAAAACACTGTTCGCATAGAATAATTTGTATGTATTCATAACCAAGATTCTTAAGAAGAGGGGGATGTGTAGATGTACGATCCATCAAGGCTTTCCAGAAATACATGTGTTCCTGATGATACTTAGTCAACAAAGATGAGTGGCAACTGCATAAAATAAATATGAGAAGGGTTGAAACTTAAACTGAGTACATACCATAGATAACATGTGTTCCTGACGATATGCTCAAATATACCTACATTCCTCAAGAAAACAACAAAAGGATTTATGTACCCTCGTTTTCTTGCACTTTTTTTAAAACACCCGAAGAACCACTTTCAATATCTTCTGCATACCGCACGCGGCAACAAAACCAAGACCAAATGATACACACTATAAAGTATGTGAAGTCCATTGTCGGAATTTATATAAAATATTCACTGGTCCTCTAGAGACAATTTTGTCATTATTGTAGTCTTGGATGTATCAAATCTTTCCATACAACTGGAACCATACTTCTCTTTTAATCTCATCAGTTCCTAGGATGCGCAAATATGACAATACATGGTCAGTGATATATTTAACATCCATTGGTCCTGTAGGAACAATCCTCTCATGACCATAGTCCTGGATGTATCGAATATTTTCATACAACTGATCATCATACTTCTCTTTTAATATCATCAATTCCTGGGTTGGGCGATATGACAATACATGGTTAGGACCGATGCAATTTCATGCTTCACAAAGGAAAGAGATATCATGGGATATAAACTAAAATAACAGATCCATACCTCTGAAAAAAATCAAGGAAGTGGTCATCTCATATAATTAACATACCTTGTCAAAAATAAAAGCCCATATTAGATAGAGTAGTTACATAGTTCTTCAGTTTCATTTTCACGTGTCTGTACATAAAGTGTTCCTCCAATCACAGATGACCTTGGGTGTGCAAATTTTATGTTGGACTAATGATGCATGCCTTGGATAGATATCCTTTCTTAGGTAGCTAAAACAAAGAAGTTGGGAAACTATTTCGTAATCACCAGCAGTCATGATCTTGGACGCGAGCATCCAGCTACCTGATTAAAAAAACAATGGATGAGCAACAACCTAATGAGAGTCCAATGGTGTAACGGGGGTGTGGCAACCAATTTGCTTCGTGGGTATTACAAAACGGATCAACATTTTTTAAAAAAAAAGAGGGATGACCCCCGGCCTCTGCATCCGGGAGATGCATACGGCCATATTATTGATTATTCTCGAGGACCTTACAAAGTATTACAACAATAAGTCTGAATCCACCATCTTGGCAACCCATGCCACTACTCCTACCCAAAATGATGAAGGGGTGCTAGCTGGGCCACTACCCAAACCACTCACCTAAGCCTAACATCAAAAGCCGGAAACCGAAACATATTCGAAATCCCCAGCCGAGCCACATATCGGGTCTGGGGCACAATCCGGTCAGACGCACTCGTGTGTCGTCGCCACCATCTTCCGCAGGTCCATCTTCAGATCATATTGATGTTTCTACCTTGTCTGGCCACTCAGCCATCGGCGTCACCATGACGCCAGACAGCAACCTCCTCCTGCGCGAGTCCATCTCCGCGCATCGGGCGGCGAACCTCCACAGCGCCATGCCGCCAATCCTCGCCGCCATCAATGAGTGAGATGAAGTACCGCTCCACCACTGCAAGTACATTAGTGCTAAGCGAAACGGCTCACAACCGCAAGTCATCGGACGAAGGCGAAGATCCATGGAGAAGGCCAAAAGGGGCATAGCCAAAACAGTGGTCAGGGACCACGGCAGCCGCCACTGAGAAGAACAGGCTACCTCACACCGTCACCACGCCACCAGCAGCTCCACCCCACACGAGCAATCCCCGGAAGACGCCTTCAAGAAGGAGCACGGCACCGGATGCCGCCATCGACCATGCAAGGGGAGGGCAGGTCTTCACCTGTGCTCGAGGGAGAAGTGGGAGGGGAGAACCACACCAAAGCCTCCAGGAAGGACTACGGCGCCGAAGATGTCGCCTTTGGTGAGGCCGCCGCGCCGGCCAGGGGTTTCCCCCGGAATCACGCCCAACCACCAGATCCGTCCGTCCAGATCCCCCAAGACGGCGACGAAGCCACCAGGGGCTGGAGCAGGGCGTAGATCGGAGCCGATCACGGACGGGAACAGAGCTTCTCCAGGAGTGCAGGACGACCCACGCGGGGGCGCCGCCTCGCCATCGCTCGCCACCCCCCCCGCCGACCGCACGGCCAGGTAGGCAGCCCGCCAGCACCTACCGGCGCAGCCCGCCGCACCGGCCACGCCGGACACCGCCCATCGGAGCCGCCGCCCCGGACGCCGTGGCCCTCCGCGAAGGCGAAGCCACCAGATCCCCGCCGCCACCTTCATTGGTGTCGTGCGGCCGGGCCGGCGAGCACCTCAGGCGGCGGCGGAGGGAGGGGATAGGGAGGGGGAGGCGCGGAGGGGATTAGGGTTTCGCCCCCGGGTCACCTCAGGCGAGGTCACAAAACGGATCAACATATACACCACTTACCAGAGTAGCTTGAATGGAATAAAAAACTCTAGACGGGGAGAGGGGCGCGATCGCGCTCAGGATCCAGGTTGCGCAAGGCAGCCGACCACAGGTCAACTCCTTCGTCCTCTACAACAGTAGGTTGGCCGTTGGTGGCGTGGCGCCACAGTAGAACGTCAGCAACCAGTGATCCCATGGCCAGGCGCATGGGCCATGGGGCAGCAGAAGGAGGTGAGGGCGGAGGCGCGGTGCATCGCGAGGCCACCGGCGGCGTGACCAGAGAACAACAGATGGGATCAAGATGGATGGATCTTAAGAGGTGAAGTAGAGAGAAGATAAGAGCATCTCCACCCACGCCCCCAGGAACGCCCCCCAGGCCATTTTTCTAGCGTCGGCGGTAAAAAAATCCCCCCACTCACGCCCCAAAGCCTCACTTTTCGCCGGATCTGGAGAAAAACGACGTCGGCAAACCCACCCCGAACCCAGCCCCCCGGGGGCAGCTGGGCGTGCCGGCGGTTACTTTTTCTTGCTGTTGGCCCACTCTCAGTTTCCCACCTCCCTCTCTCCTCTCTTTTCATCTGGGCCCCACCCACGTGCCCTCATCCTCTCTACTCTTTTTTCCTCTCTCTTCTCCCATGCCCCTCTCTCTCGAGCGTGCCGACGAGGCAGCGGGACAGCGAGACTGGCGTCCGGCGTCCGGCGTGCGGGGCAGCGAGGGCGTGTGGCCGGCGTCCAGCGTGCTTGACGAGGTCGCCTCGGGCGACCTTGCCGAGAGCCTGCTCCCCGGCGGGGGCGCCTCCTCCTCCCACGACGAGCACGAGGAGCGCACGTATGACTCGAATGACAAGGTCTCCATCCCCATCTCCGACTCGGAGCCGGATACCGACGGCAACACCGGTGCCGCGCGCGCGCCCGGCCTTCTCCTGGCGGAAGCTCTGGCGCTTCATGGGGCCCGGCTTGATGTGCATCGGCTTCCTCGACCCGGACAACCTCGAGGGGGACCTGCAGGCGGGCGCCGCCGCCGGGTACTAGCTCCTATGGCTGCTGCTCTGGGCCACAGTCATGGGCGCGCTCGTGCAGCTGCTCTCCGCGTGCCTCGGGGTCGTCACCGGGAAGCACCTCGCCGAGCTCTGCCGGGAGGAGTACCCGCCCTGGGCCACGCGCGGGCACTGGGTCATGATGGAGCTCGCGCTCGTCGGCGCCGATATACAGGAGGTCATCGGCAGCGCGATTGCCATCAAGATCCTCTCCGGGGGCATCGTGCCGCTCCGGGGCGGCGGCGTCATCACCACCTTTGATCTCGTCCAGGCCGACGCCGTGGCCGCCTTCCGCTCGCTTTGACAGCACGGCATCCTTCCGGCTCTGTTGCTGCGACGCCATTGTCAGTGGCTCAGCGAGGCAGGCGACTAGGCACGGGCGTGCGCGGGCGCGGCCACGAGCGCGAGAAGGCGCGGCCACGGACGCGAGCGAGCGGCGCAGGATGCCACGGCGGTGAACGACACCTCATACAGAGGGTTCTTCCTGTCGGTGGCGTTCGCGGAGAGGGCCCGTCGCAGGTGGCCGCGGCTGCTGCTCGATCGTGGGGCGGGAAGGGGAGGCCATGGGTGCAGTGGAGCGGAGTGGAAGGTGGTGGTGGCGCGGGAACGTGGTGGTGGCGCGGCTTCGGCCATGGCGTCCAGGGAGCAAGGGAAAGAGCAGGGGGGAGAAGGTGTCGGGCGGCATCGACGAGGGGGTTTGCTGTCCAGACGCGTGGCAGGAGGCGTGGCACGGTAGGGGCTGACTGAGGCAGGGGGCTGGGAAAATTCTCGATCGCACGAAAAATAATTCGCCGGGCCAACCCCAGGAGGCAAAAAAAATGCCTCCTGGGGGGCGCAACGGATGGAGATGCTCTAAGGACGCGGCGGCTGTGGATTTTTGTGATCTGAGAGACGAAGATGGAAGAGCGCCGCTTATAGTCTATCTAAAGTGGGGGGTATTCTTCGGTTAGGGAGGGCGAAAGAGGAGGCGGTCACTAATTTACTTTCTGGCTAACGAAGGGGCGGTATATATTCTTCAGTTGGACGGTTGGTTTCACAGGTTCTTTGCGGGAGAGAAGGTTGGGCGTCTCTTAATCTTTTATTAAGGGAAAAAAGCTGATTTGTCTAAAAAAGGGAAAAGGTTGATTTGTCTAAAAGAAAAGGAAAAAGCTGATGTGGCATAATGATGATGTGGATAGGCTGCATGTCAAGAGAAATAGGTTAGTGGGGATGAACTATTTAGGTATTATAGATGTATTTCTAGTTGTAGAAAGTTTTCACTTGTTTTTAAAAAGTATATGTATTTGTCAAAAGATATATTTTAAATAAAAATAAATATTAAAATATGTGTAAAATAAACAATGGCCTAGTGTTCCTACAGGATCTTATACATTCTTATATTTAAATTAGCAATTTTTAAACTATACATACATTTGTCTAGTTAAAAACAATTTAAATAACTAACTTTATAATAGGACGTAAATATTTTTTAATTACATTAACGTGTTTGAAAATATTTTTTTACACATATTAGTTCTGGGAAAGAAGATTCTAGATTTATTTTTATTACCATTACAATAATTTGCATAAGTTTTAGAACTAATAAAAGCGAAAAAGAAACCCACACGTCGAAGGGTCACGTAAAAAAATGAAAATAACTAATATTTTTAAAAAGGACCACATGATATGTTTTTAAAACATGAATATTTAAAATTGATTAACATTTAAAAAATGTATAACTTTTAAAAATTGCAAAATTATTTTACTAACTGTGTGAACCATTTTATTAATTATTTTGTATTATTTTAATTTTCCACATGCTAGTTATTTAATATTGTGACTATAGTTTGAATATTTTTCTAAAAAATGAAAAATAACTAGTATGTGGAAAATTGGTCGCACTGATTGCAGTCTAGTTCGCTAGATAAAGGTTAGTGATGCGTTACAGTCAACTTACTTTCCCTGGTCATGTGGTTTGCGCAGGTCATTCGCAGCACACAGGTCACCTGTTCAAATCTCAGTTGTGCTTCAATTTTATTTATTTCGGCTGTGCACTGACATGTGGGACCCGATGGTCATTTACACGCACTCTTTCAATGTCGGTCTGTCTCGGCACTGCAAGTGGACCGCGTGCCAGCTGGCATGTCTAGTCAACAATGCATACGTACTTGAATCATACCGTCAAGTTATAGAACCAGTTCGGTGTATTTTTCAAGTTTAGGCATCAAAGTGAACGTCGATGACAAGTTTAGTCACCGCTGGTGTTATTACCTTTTTTTTATTGACTTGTTGAGTCTAGACGAAGAAGAGGCAATCGAAGTACGCCGGTTGCTTTGATCCAACGCACGCGCGGAGACTGGCGCTTAGTGCTGGCCAATGAGAATTGCGTACGTAATAGAGTTGATCAAATTAATCAGGAAGCAATATAGATCGGTCTTCTCTGAGTCGGAGTGTGGATTCGAGTCCACTACCGCACGCAGTCGGTATCCTAGACAAATCAACGTTTTCCCTACGTGTATGTACATATAAATACTTCAACTCGTTGTATCTCCACCTCCCTTCCTAAACTCGTTACTTGCCTCCCTGGCGATCGAACCTGCGTGCACCGGCACAGACGCCATGGCAGCTTCCGCCGGAAAGAAAGAGGCCGCCTGGCCTGCCACCATGGCGCGGTACGAGCGGCTGGAGAAGCTGGGAGCGGGCATCAACGGGGAAGTGTTCAAGGCGTGGGACACCCAGGACAACCTGATCGTCGCCGTCAAGCGGCTCAGCGGAAGCGGCGACGACGGCTTCATTATTTCCGGCCTACCGGAGGTCATGCGGGAGGCCATGTGCCTGGGCTTGTGCCGCGGCATCCCCTCGATCGTGCAGCACCGCCGGACCTACGCTGACACATGCCAATCCGAGACCGGCGACTTCTTCATCGTGATGGACTACGTCGGGCGCCTCAACCTACGCGGCTACATGCAGCGCCGGGTCCATCGTCGTCGGCCGTTCTCCGAGGACGAGGTGCGCAGGATCATGAAGCAGCTCGTGGAGGGGGTGAAGGCCGTGCACGGCGTGGGCATCCTGCACCTCGACATCAAGCCGGAGAACGTGCTCCTCGACGACGGCACAGAGGACAGGACGCAGAGGCCCAAGAAGGGGGCCGTGGAAGCCGATGTTCGCGGCGACCGCATAGTCTACAAGATCGGCGGTTTCGGGATGTCCACGAAAGGGCGGGGAAAGAAGCAGCCGGAGGTGATTATTCTGACGCCGTACAGCGCGCCGGAGCTCCTGCTGCACTCGCGCGAGTACGACGATCGCGTGGACACGTGGGGGCTGGGATGCATAATGGCCGACCTCCTCTCGGGCACCGGCGCCTCCTTGTTCGACGGCGAGTCGGACATAGAGATCATGGCTAAAGTGTTTGGCATCGTCGGCACGGAGGGGATCAAGGAGTGGTCTGGATACTCGGGGCTGGCGGCAGATCAGAAGTCGAAGCTGCCGGGGAAGGGGGGCGTCAGCCGCCTTCGGCAAAAGTTTCCCAGTCGCAAGTTGTCATCGGCCGGGTTCGAGGTGCTCAGCGGGCTGCTGGAGAGCAACCCGGAGAAGCGGCTTACCGCAGCGGAGGCGCTTCAGAAGCCTTGGTTCGGCAAACAACGACGTGGCTTTGCTGGTTTCTTCAAGTCGTGTATGGTTGGAGTCCTACCGGAGACATAGAATTTACGTGCTTTGTCTTTTAGCGTGTTCTCCTAAATGATTGTATATTTCAGAGATACCCTAGTGTATCATTGTTACATGCTTTGTCTTTTAGCGTGTTCTCCTAAATGATTGTATATTTCAAGATACCCTAGTGTATCATTGTTACATGCTTTGTCTTTTAGCGTGTTCTCCTAAATGATTGTATATTTCAGAGATACCCTAGTGTATCATTGTTACATGCTTTGTCTTTTAGCGTGTTCTCCTAAATGATTGTATATTTCAGAGATACCCTAGTGTATCATTGTTACATGCTTTGTCTTTTAGCGTGTTCTCCTAAATGATTGTATATTTCAGAGATACCCTAGTGCATCATGCTTAAGTGTTTCATTTAATTGGCTTAGGAAAAACTCCCCTTAGTGATCTAAACGCTCTTATATTTCTTTACGGAGGAAGTACCCATAACAACATTGCAGCCTTGTGGCATGTGTCCATGTTTTCTCACACATACACATATGATTAATATTTGAATTTAAATTTTAGTGATTATCATGAAGATGTATCAAACCATACCAAGGCATTATCATAAATAATATGTCAAAATATATTTTGGGTTACATGAATCAATCATGAACATACACTACTTTTCAGCCCAAACTTTACACAAACGTATTAGAACGGCTTGGCAGGAGCGAATACTAGTGGTAGAACAGTTGATGTGCTTGTGATCTCACTTAAACTGAGAATATAATGACCCTCGACCTCAACATCCATTATGTATGTGTCCCCGTCTAGTAAAGAATTCGAAAGGAGGGTAAAACCTTGACTTCAACATCGATTGATGCACGGAGCCTTCTGTCCAATTATTTTTATGCACTGCCACTTTAGACTGATCACCGTGATCAAACGGAGCCTTCTGTCCAATTATTTTTATGCACTGCCACTTTAGACCGATCATTGTGATCAATGTACTCCAACCCATCTTTGCTAAGGTGTGCGTGACATGATTTGCCCCGTGGTGGATCACTTCACGCACCCTACCAATTTGCCTTCATTAAAGGAAAGTTCAGTCATGATGGGATCGTGGTGCTTCTTGAGATTTTTCATGAGGTTAAGGTCAAACGTCAACGGGGCATTTTCATTAAGTTAGATTTCTAGAAGGCTTATGACCACCTGGATTTGTCCTTTCTCCGCATGGTGCTCGAGCGAAGGGGATTCAATGAGTGTTGGTGCTCCTGGATCATGTTGATCATCGGGAGGGGTAGCACCATTGTCAATATTAATGGGGATGTGGGTCTCTATTTAGATCTTCATGCAGGGTGAGGAAGGGGGATTCCATCTCCCACCTCCTCTTTAACATTTCATTTGACGCTCTGGTAGCTATCTTGGAGAAGGCAAAGACAGCTGGCCACATCTCTGGCCACCTCCAGTATGCAGACGACACCATGATCATCGAAGAGGGGTCAGAACTGGACATCATCAATCTTAAGTTCCTTATCCTCTGCTTTTGGAGATGTCAGTCCTCAAGATCAACTTTGATATGACTGAGGTTGTTGTGGTCTTGTGGCATATGTGTGAGGAGCAGCAGTCGATTGCAAACAACTTTAACAACAAGTTGTCCACTTTCCATATCACCTACCTGGGGATGCTGCTTCTGACTCTCGGAACTTGACTCGGGACTTTGACCCGCTTATGGGGGTGGGGGTCAGTGCGAAGGTTGAGCCATGGTGTGGTAGGTTCATCTCATAGGGGAGCAAGATTGTGCTTATCGACTCCTGCCTGACTAATCTCCCCATGTTTAAGATGTTGTTATATATCTACCAGGGGTGGCGTGCATAGCTCCATTGACCAAGATCTATCACGCTTCTTCTGGCGGACAACCAATCGGGACATAAATACCATAGGTGAAGTGGGCGGATATATGTTTCCGGAAGGACCAGGGCAAACTATGCATTCTGGCATCCAGGCACATGAACATCACCCATATGTTGAGGTGGGTGTGGCATGGGGTGAGGGCCCCCTCTAGTTGCAGCATATGAAAGCAAAAGATTTGCAGGGCCTCCCGCTTCTAGCCTATGATTGTAAGGGAAGATCACAATTCTGGAAGTCGCTCTAATCTTTATGCATGAGATTCACCTTGGTACTAGATTCTCCATAGGGAATGGAGAAAATACCCTTATATGGATTGACCTATGGCTTGGTCGGTTATTATGCATGTCGAGTTCCTAGCACTATTTGCGATGTGCTAGGATCCAATGCTCTTAGTTGCCTCGGAGGCTAAGGATGGAAATTGGAAAATCTTGTCCCGACGTACATTTGGCCCCAAGGAAACCATAACATGGATCAAGCTTTGGGACTCCCATCTCCCAACCCTGTCGGGGTCCACGGATGCGGTGCCTGGCACCTGACCCCCTCGGGGATTTTCTCGGTCGGTTCGGCATATTGTGCACTAAGTCGTGCCCCGACCATAGCATGGACCACCTGCTTGTTGAAAGCACCACTTTCGCCGAAGATCGGGATCTTCGTATGACAACTCCACTGTGACTGCCTTGGGGACTGATGTCGCGAAGAGGCATGGACCTGGGGATGGTGTATGCCCCCTTTGTGTTGTTCAATAGTGCAAGACACACATTCTATTTTCCTGTCCCTAGCGGCTTCCTGTGGAGCTTTGCCTGTGAGGCCATGGGCCTAAGTGGCAGGCTCTAGACGTGGGCGAGTTCCTGGAAGCGCAAGCTAACCTTACCGGTACGAAGGGTGCCTCTTCTTGTTTGTGTTTGCGGTGGTGGCCTGAACCGTGTGGACTATGAGGATCAAGATGGTGATTAGGCGGATCTTCCTACGGCGTACTATTGACTTGTGTTTAAATTCATGGTCTTCTTGCAACACTCACACCTGCTCTCTAGACAGCGGGACTCGGTTCGGCTTGGCGGCATGATTGTCGACCTTCTATCGGCGGCCTGCCATATAGCTTTGCCACCTAGCCATTGGTTGTTGGCTCTACGCAGTTTGTACCCCTCCCCCCCCTCTTACTTACTGCATTTAGGCATGTTTGTGTTATTGCTCAAGCGACCTTATAGTTTTTTTTTCTTACACTTGAACCTCTGCATGAATGCGGTGTTTGCTTTATTTCAAGATTTAAGAGTTGTTCCGGCGGTGCTAATAATACTCTACAGGTACGTGTGTTAATGGTCGGCTGCGATCGACCGCTGTATTTCTGTCAGTGCAAGCAGTTATAGCTTAACAAAGTTATGCGTAATAAAAATACACAGAAGAGTCTTGTTGTTCCCCTCAAATAAAAATAACAAAGTTAGAGCATCTTCAACATACGCACGGGCGCGCGGCGGGCTAAATTTTTTTGCAGCGCCGAAATAGCGTTTTAGACCGCTGGACTGGTGTTTTGCTTTACCAGAAGCGCAAAAACACGGCGCCCAACCCGGCTGCCCCACGTACAGTAACCCAGATTTTGCAGCGGGCGCACCAAATAAGCAGCGTGTGATACCGTTTTCCCCGGCGTGCCGAACTTACTTTGCCGCGCACGGGATTTTAGCGTGTCTGCTGGAGCGCCAGTTTCGGACGAGCGCACAATATAGTCTTTTTTCCAATGCGTCTGTTGGAGATGCTCTCATGCACCATCTATCAAATATATTGAATTCATACTCCAACCAGTTGCTCCAAAAGTCCGAACTATGGAAGAGGGCTGGACATTATACTCCAACAGTCCCCCTCACGTCCATACTTCTTTGGAGCTATACGACGTGGGCAGCGGAAGCGGGAGCATGCCATAATTAATTATTGCGTTTACTGGGTCCTTAGACGTGGGATCGATGTAGACCGCAGAATCGTTTTTATTTAATACCGCGTTGGCAGGGTCATGAACTTAAAACCTCCTGACTCTGATACCATATTAAACTAATGCGCTAGCCAAGTTTCTCAAAAGTC
Source organism: Triticum timopheevii (assembly GCA_963921465.1). Classification (NCBI taxonomy): domain Eukaryota; kingdom Viridiplantae; phylum Streptophyta; class Magnoliopsida; order Poales; family Poaceae; genus Triticum; species Triticum timopheevii. The sequence continues at coordinate 423,490,923 of OY997274.1, forward strand.
CGAACTGATGGAAAGGACTATTCTAACAAAGTTAATTAGCCTCACCCGTGACGATCAATGAAGCCGATCGATTAAATCGAGCCCTTAGTTTGTCTAGTGCCGAGTACCGTGCCACGTGTGTTGTGTGTCCCTAGTCCCTACACAACCAGCGTTGCATCTTTTCGTCCGAATCAAGCACATTGAGAGGGACGTGCAACTGACCGACCTCCCGAATGTGTCCTCGCTGTAACCTAATCTCGGATACGATCGACATTCGACAGAGAAACCCAGTAAGGAATGACGTGCAGATCGATGTGGCAAGCATCGTCTTCTTTCCGGGAACTGCATGCATGCGCCGGCCGCTAGCTAATCTCAATGTTTTCCAAGCTGTCATCGTTCTTATATAGCTTCTGCAAGCTTATCGTCGGCCAAAAATGCAGTGCATACTGCATACACGCATGCGTGGTGAGAATGTGAGAGATGCGTCTGAATCACTGCACATGCATTAGTAAAGCTAGCTTGCCGAAATAAGGTGGTGCATACGCCGTGTTCGCCAAAGTAACTAATCTTGATCGATCCATCTGCAGTGCACTTGGTACTGGTAGTTGCGTGCGTCGCCCATCGAGCGTGTGTGTGCTGAAATCTGAGATGGGCTCTAGGCCCATATTGCAATTTCTGAAAAAATCTCTAAGGGCCCATGTGGGATATATGGCACTAGGTGTGGTGGGAAGTTTAGTCCCACCTTGGAAGTGGAAGGAGAGTTGGAGTGGTTTATAAGGGTTTCTCTCCTACATGCTATTGGAGCTTGAGAAGAGAAGAGGCCCTCGCGCGCTCCTCCTCCGCCGCCCGCCTCGCCACGCCTCGCCTCGCCTCGCCACGACGCGCCGCGCCGCGGGTTGCGGGAATGAGCCGAGCTCACACCTACGCGCTTATTTTTGCCAGTCACTAACGGAGAGGTTCTGACAGCAGGGCCACGATCGGAGACGTCGGATCGTGGGCTGTCACGGACTCGGACGTGGGTCAAGCCCACGTCTCTCCACGCGGCTGCGCCTATATAAGCGTGCGCCGTCTCCTAACCCTAGTCGCAACGAACAGATCACATCTGCTCACGCGCACACACACCGTCGTTCCTTTGCTGCTGCTGCCGCCGGCGACTCCATCCCGTCCGCCGCGTACACGGTCGACGGGAGAGCAGGTCTCCGAAACCACGCCCTTCTGGTTCCTGTACGGGGTGAGGGGCGAATAGGTTTTTGGGCAGCGATTACGCGACTGCTCGCTTCCGATCATCTACTTCCTCTACGTCCGCGTCGCCTTCATTATCACCATGTCCACCGACGCCGACCGTGCCGTCACCGAGAAAGCTGAGGCCGACAAGAAGGCTGCTGAGGACGCTTCTGCTGCTGCTGTCACCGCGGCAGCGGCTTCTGCATGGCCTATTGGAGGGTATACCGCGTTTATCCCTCTCCTGATAATTTCTGTATTAGCAGTGCTAGCATCATGTGTAGATCTGTCTACTATTTGCGAAGTACGTGCTTGCTTAGATCAGTACCAATATGCTCCTAGTTCTATTAATGCCATGCTAGTCATCTACTTATGGATTAAATTAGTCGAAAAATTGCCTATTTACTCAGCAATCCAAAAACCTATTATGTGTAGGAACTTTTCGGCAAGTGGCTTAGCCGCTGCACTGAAACCGGATAAGTTTACCGGTACGCATTTTAAGCGTTGGCAGACAAAGACCACTTTATGGCTCACGGCTATGAACGTGTTCTGGGTAGCCGGTGTGTCCACTGGAACGATTGCTCCTGAACAGGAGAAGGCGTTCAGGGAGGCAACCACTGTGTTTATCGGAGCTGTTCTTACCGTGATCGGAGATAAACTGGTCGACGCATATTTACATATGCATGTCGCCAAGGACTTGTGGGAGGCGCTCGAATCTAAGTTCGGGGCTGCCGATGCAGGTAGCGAGATGTATATTATAGAGCAGTTCCACGATTACAAGATGGTTGAAAACCGTCCTGTATTGGAGCAGGCTCATGAGATAATATGCATTGTTAAGGAGCTTGAGCTTCTTAAGTGCGAGTTACCGGGCAAATTTGTCGCGGGCTGCATAATCGCTAAGCTCCCCAATTCCTGGAGGAACTTTGCCACCACTCTGAAACATCAGAGGCGTGAATTCTCTGTGGAGGATGTCATTGGCCATCTGAGTGTTGAGCAGAACTCAAGGGCAAAGGACTCGCACGGAAAAGGGGTCGAAGGAACTTCTGTGGCCAATATGGTGCATCAGAAGAACTCCAATTCCCACAAGCCCAGGGGAAAGAACGGTGTCCAACAGACTGCCGACTTTAAGAAGAAGGGTAAGAAGACCTTCAAGAAGAACAAGAAGGATGAGGGCTGCTTTACTTGTGGTTCGACTGAACATTGGGCCAACAAGTGCCCAAACAAGTTTAAGAAGTCAGGACAGGACTCCAAGTCTGTCAACATGATTGTGGGCAACAATGAGAATGGTGCATCTGGGTACGGTAATTTATTTACTGTTTTCTCAGTGTTTCAGCCTACCGATTGGTGGGTGGATACAGGTGCAGGTGTTCATGTGTGTGCTGACATTTCATTGTTCTCTTCTTACCAGGTCACAGGCCACGGGTCCGTATTGATGGGGAATGGCGCGAGTGCTTCTGTTCATGGTGTTGGCACGGTCGATCTGAAGTTTACTTCGGGAAGGATCGTGCAGCTGAAGAACGTGCAGCATGTCCCCGCCATCAAGAAGAACCTCGTTAGTGGCTCCCTTCTATGTAGAGAAGGGTTTAAGTTGGTATTCGAGTCTAATAAATTAGTTGTTACTAAGTATGGACTATTTGTTGGAAAAGGTTATGAGAGCGGAGGGATGTTCCGCCTTTCCCTCGCAGATTTCTGTAATAAAGTCGTGAACCATATTCATTCGAGTATTAATGAATCTGAGGTTTGGCATTCACGTCTTTGTCACATAAGTTTCGGTGTTATGACGCGGCTAGCTAAGTTGGATTTAATCCCGAGTTTCACTTTAGCCAAAGGTTCTAAGTGCCTGTCATGTGTGCAAGCTAAGCAACCTCGCCAGCCTCACAAGGCTGCGGAGGAGAGACACTTGGCACCATTAGAACTCATACATTCTGATCTTTGTGAGATGAACGGTGTATTGACTAAAGGTGGAAAGAAATACTTCATGACATTGATAGATGATTCCACTAGATATTGCTATGTGTATCTGTTAAACACTAAAGACGAGGCTCTACACTACTTTAAAATCTATAAGGCAGAAGTTGAGAATCAACTTGAAAAGAAAATTAAACGATTCCGTTCAGATCGTGGTGGAGAGTACTTCTCGAGTGAGTTTGATTCTTTCTGTGCGGAACACGGCATTATTCATGAGAGGACGCCTCCCTATTCACCCCAGTCAAACGGGGTTGCCGAGCGGAAAAACCGTACTCTAACTGATCTGGTTAACGCCATGTTAGATACGTCGGGTTTATCCAAGGCATGGTGGGGGGAGGCTATATTGACGGCATGTCATGTCCTGAATAAAGTTCCGATGAAGGATAATGAGATCACTCCATATGAGAGATGGACAAAGAGAAGGACAACACTCTCGTACTTGCGTACTTGGGGCTGTTTGGCGAAAGTCAACGTGCCGATCCCCAAAAAGCGTAAGCTTGGACCCAAGACTGTGGATTGCGTTAATTTGGGCTACGCTAAGAACAGCGTTGGCTATAGATTTCTAGTAGTGAAATCTGAGCTACCTGACCAGAAGGTCGGTACAATCATAGAGTCTAAGGATGCTACATTCTTTGAGGATATTTTTCCTATGAGAGATATGCAAAGCACTTCTAGACAGGAATCTGAGGAGACTCCTGAGCCTGCCATTCCTATGGAATATTATGAACGAACACATGATGAAAATCCCGAGGAGGATGACGAGGAAACCCTTGGTAGGGGCAAGAGACAAAGGACTGCAAAGACCTTTGGTGATGATTTCTTCGTGTACCTCGTGGATGATACTCCCACTTCTATTTTAGAAGCGTATGCCTCTCCAGAAGCTGACTACTGGAAAGATGCGGTCCGTAGCGAGATGGATTCCATCATGGCTAATGGGACATGGGAGATCACTGAGCGTCCCTATGGTTGCAAACCATTGGGATGTAAGTGGGTGTTCAAGAAAAAGCTTAGGCCCGATGGTACGATTGAAAAGTACAAGGCTAGGCTTGTGGCCAAGGGCTATGACCAGAAAGAAGAGGAAGATTTCTTCGATACTTATTCACCTGTGGCTAGACTGACCACCATTCGAGTATTACTCTCGTTGGCGGCCTCACATGGTCTTCTCGTCCATCAAATGGATGTTAAGACGGCTTTTCTGAATGGAGAGCTAAATGAGGAAATCTACATGCAACAGCCAGATGGCTTTGTGATAGATGGTCAGGAAAGGAAGGTGTGTAGGTTGCTGAAATCTTTATATGGTCTGAAGCAAGCACCTAAGCAATGGCATGATAAGTTTAATACAACACTGACATCTGTTGGCTTCGTTGTTAATGAAGCTGACAAATGTGTATACTATCGCCATGGTGGGGGCGAAGGAGTTATATTGTGCCTGTATGTTGATGACATACTGATATTCGGAACAAACCTCAAAGTCATTGAGGAGGTCAAATCGTTTCTGTCTCAGAACTTTGAGATGAAGGACCTTGGTGTGGCTGATGTTATATTGAACATCAAGCTACTGAGAGATAATGAGGGTGGGATCACACTTCTGCAATCCCATTATGTTGAGAAGGTGTTGAGTCGCTTTGGATATTCGGACTGCACACCATCTCAAACACCATATGATCCTAGCGTGTTGATTCGAAAGTCCAAAGGCATGGCTAAAGATCAATTGAGATATTCTCAAATCATTGGTTCACTGATGTACCTAGCGAGCGCAACGAGGCCTGACATCGCGTTTGCTGTGAGCAAACTGAGCCGGTTTGTTTCCAAACCGGGTGATGTACATTGGCATGCTGTTGAAAGAGTTATGCGCTATCTGAAAGGTACTATGAATCATGGACTTCACTATACCGGAAACCCGTCAGTACTTGAAGGGTATAGTGATGCGAATTGGATCTCTGATGCTGATGAGATGAAGGCCACAACTGGGTATATGTTTACTCTTGGAGGTGGCGCTGTTTCCTGGAAGTCTTGCAAGCAAACGATCTTAACGAGATCGACAATGGAAGCAGAATTAACAGCATTAGACACTTCTGGTGTTGAAGCAGGATGGCTTCGAGATCTATTGATGGACTTGCCACTGGTTGATAAACCGGTTCCGGCTATCCTTATGAACTGTGATAATCAGACTGTCATCACCAAGGTGAAGAGTTCAAAGGACAATATGAAGTCCAACAAACACATAAGAATGAGATTAAAAGCTGTCAGGAAATTAAGAAACTCCGGAGTGATAGCGTTGGACTATGTCCATACGGCTAAGAATCTGGCAGATCCCTTTACGAAAGGGCTATCACGTGTAGTGATAGATAGTGCATCGAGGGAGATGGGTATGAGACCCACATGAGTTGCCACGGTGGTAACCCAACCTATGTGATCGGAGATCCCGTGAAGTAGGACCTGGGAAACAAGCCAGTGGTGAACTGAGGAGAGTAACTTTACTAACCCACTCCGTTGGAGATGCAATACTCTCAGAAACTGTATGGAAGGATGACTACTGTCTTAATGTGTTCCAAGGCTTATATGCATAAGCAAGATGCTATCCTACAGAGTGATCTTTGGAGGAACACACCTATGTGAGCCCGACTGCTAGTCACAGTCTATGAGATTGGGGTGATCTCTAGTAAACTCATGAATAGGCCAGGAGTGTGACTTATATGCTCCACCCGAGGGGTCAGCCTTCGGCAGCCCAGTACTAGTAAGACATGTGGTGAAACTTCTTTACGCCAAACTGACAATTCAAGGCATAGTCCATTGTTCAGTTGTGAAGGAATGTAGCTACTTGCTCTAGGTGAAGCTCAACCTTAACAGGTCTTCACTGAAATACTAGTATATCAAAACAGTGTTTGGAACAGAGGACACTATGGGCCCTCGAGATCTGGTGGGGGATTGCTGAAATCTGAGATGGGCTCTAGGCCCATATTGCAATTTCTGAAAAAAATCTCTAAGGGCCCATGTGGGATATATGGCACTAGGTGTGGTGGGAAGTTTAGTCCCACCTTGGAAGTGGAAGGAGAGTTGGAGTGGTTTATAAGGGTTTCTCTCCTACATGCTATTGGAGCTTGAGAAGAGAAGAGGCCCTCGCGCGCTCCTCCTCCGCCGCCCGCCTCGCCACGCCTCGCCTCGTCACGACGCGCCGCGGGTTGCGGGAATGAGCCGAGCCGAGCTCACACCTACGCGCTTATTTTTGCCAGTCACTAACGGAGAGGTTCTGACAGCAGGGCCACGATCGGAGACGTCGGATCGTGGGCTGTCACGGACTCGGACGTGGGTCAAGCCCACGTCTCTCCACGCGGCTGCGCCTATATAAGCGTGCGCCGTCTCCTAACCCTAGTCGCAACGAACAGATCACATCTGCTCACGCGCACACACACCGTCGTTCCTTTGCTGCTGCTGCCGCCGGCGACTCCATCCCGTCCGCCGCGTACACGGTCGACGGGAGAGCAGGTCTCCGAAACCACGCCCTTCTGGTTCCTGTACGGGGTGAGGGGCGAATAGGTTTTTGGGCAGCGATTACGCGACTGCTCGCTTCCGATCATCTACTTCCTCTACGTCCGCGTCGCCTTCATTATCACCATGTCCACCGACGCCGACCGTGCCGTCACCGAGAAAGCTGAGGCCGACAAGAAGGCTGCTGAGGACGCTTCTGCTGCTGCTGTCACCGCGGCAGCGGCTTCTGCATGGCCTATTGGAGGGTATACCGCGTTTATCCCTCTCCTGATAATTTCTGTATTAGCAGTGCTAGCATCATGTGTAGATCTGTCTACTATTTGCGAAGTACGTGCTTGCTTAGATCAGTACCAATATGCTCCTAGTTCTATTAATGCCATGCTAGTCATCTACTTATGGATTAAATTAGTCGAAAAATTGCCTATTTACTCAGCAGTGTGTACTTATACCATGCCTTGACATCTAGCTTCAGAGCAGAGGCAGTGCTGCAGTCTCCTTGTGTCGAGAATGTTTCCTCCTGCTGTTGGTGGTGGTGGTGGTGGCGCTGGAGCAGGCGCGTGTCAGCTGCAGCAAGGGATGGGCGTGCGCGCGGTGGCGGCGGCGGACGTCGTCCTCGGCCTGGCCACGGCCGCCTTCGCGCTCTACGCCGTCTCCCTCAACCCGGCAGATTCCCTGCCGCAGGTACGATCGATCAAAACCATCTTATTTTTGTTTCTTCTCAGCCGGGCGCGATGATCTCGGGCACTGATGGGATGGCTGGTCCGTGTATGTGTAGACTGACGCCGCGCTGAGGTCGGCGAACTGCGGCGCCACGCCGCAGCAGGAGCTGGGCATGCGCTTCGAAGCGCTGGTCATGCTCCTCACCGCGGCGGCGCAGGCGGCCACGGCCGGGGCGGCCTTGGTGCTCGTGACGGCGTTCGGCCGCGGGATGGCCCGGGTCCTCGCTGTCTTCGCGCACGCTCTCGGTGGCTTCAACGCCTACGCCCTCTACTACGTCGTCCGCGGGGTGGCCGCCGTCACCTTGGGCCTCTGCATGGGCAACGCCGTCCACGTCACGCTCATCCTCTACCACGCCATCTTCCTCGTGACCCAGGCCGTGCTGCTCGTCGTCGGCTTCGTCGCCGTCCTCTGCGGAGTGTGAGCTTCATCAGCGAGCTGGCTGCTGCGTGCTATCTTCTCGACTGCACCTCTCGGTAGTCGGTAGTCGTTACCTCGCTCACGCATGCATGCATCCTCTTCAGTGCTCGATATCCCCGTCGTGGATTAATAATAAACAACAATTGGTGTGCTGTCAGTGATGAACTCAACATCGTACGTACTGTAGTTAACTACTTCCTCCGTTCCTAAATAATTGTCTTTCTAGAAATTTCAACAAGTAACTACATACGGAGCAAAATGAGTGAATCTACACTCTAAAACATGTCTACATACATCCGTATGTTGAAGTCCATTTGAGATGGCTAGAAAGACAATTATTTTGAAACGGAGGGAGTTTAAGATCGCGCTGGACAAAATGTGGAGTATAACTGTTCTATCTAGCATTGCGTTGTTATATATGGTGGGTGTTTCTGTGTGCAGTCTTATGATCTACTTGTACTACTGATTTTTCATCTTCAGTTCATTGCACTACATACGAAGCAAAATGAGTGAATCTACACTCTAAAACATGTCTACATACATTCGTATGTTGTAGTCCATTTGAGATGGCTAGAAAGACAATTATTTTGAAACGGAGGGAGTAGTTAAGATCGCGGTGGACAAAATGTGGAGTATAACTGTTCTATCTAGCATTGCGTTGTTATATATGGTGGGTGTTTCTGTGTGCAGTCTTATGATCTACTTGTACTACTGATTTTTCACCTTCAGTTCATTGCACTGGTTCTGTCTGCTCAACGATTAAAAGGTATATACGGGCATGACTGGCAGGCACCACGGGATCTTCCCATCTCGCCATGCATCAGCGCCAACGCCTTGTTCATTTGTTTAGTTGCACCATTGTTCAGAGTCATCTTGCCATATTCGTTTTGTAGACCTGCCCGGGATAAGACAAAAGAGCACATAACACATACTACAACCGGGATATCTCGGCGCATGATTATCAAAAGAGTAACTTTGTTCCTAGTAGTCCACAAAATGAAACTGGGCACAAGCTTTGCCACGGGGAATTTGGACAACGGGAAGTTCCACGAAAATGTTGAAAATTGCTATCACTGTAAACTTTTATGACGTTTAGCAGACTAAAGATAGTGACCTAAAACGTCTTATATAGAAGTATACAGAGGGAGTAAGTGTTAAGCTGTTTCTATTTGATCACAAAAGGAAGGAACACAAAGAAGAACAATGCCAATTTCTTCTACTCGTGCTAAATCTAGTTAGAACACCATCTTAAAGTAGTCGCTAGAGAGAATTTTAGATTTTCAGAGAAAAAATAGCTTTCCAGATCCCTTGGTTGCGAGCCCCTTCAACATCCTCTTCCAAGCAGAAATTGCCATTCTTATATGAGGACCGAGACACAGTGTCCATATTAGTGTCCATATATTAGGAGACATTTCGAGAGATTAACAACACGAACATATTACCATGCACAACAAAGTCAAATTGAAGCCATTGTCAAAAGGATATTAAACTGCCTGCCAAGAACATATTTGATACTTCCTCTGTCCGGGTGTAGGGCGCATGTGTGGTTCCAGGTCATTGATTTGACTACCTACAAACATGTTATATTTCATCAAAAGCATATCATTGAATTCATAGGCGGATGTCGTTTTTAAACAAATATTTTTCGTCACATATAATACATATTTAGCTAGTGAAATTAGCAACCTCGAACTACGTATACGTGCATGCCCTATACACCCGGTCGGACATAGTAGTACAATTCTGCATCTGACAAATGTCAAAGAGTACATGCGTTTTGGGGAATAGTAAAATGCATGTTGGGAATAGTTAAATCCCTACCGGCCGAGCAGATGATAAAAAGTTAAGGAAGGACAAACCATAGCCATGGTCAACAATCAAATATGAAGAGAAGAATAAAAGACAAAGTTAAAGAAGGCGGCATGAGGGAAAAAAGCCATTTATGTTGAAGGATGGTGGACTAGTACACTATGAACAATGCACCAACTCATCATCTTTATCCTCCATAGACTAGTGGACCAATAATTACCCATGAACCCCTCCCGCCTGCCTACCGCCTACAAGAGAAGCATTTGTGTTTTGTCAAGTACCTTAGCCTATATAAACACCCAAGGGGTAGATGCTCATTCACCTCCAACTTGAATAAAAAGTTCTCAAGGGGAGAGGATAGGGCTCCCAGACCCGTTTGGGAAGCTCTACTTTCAGATTTGAGGAGCCAATTACGACTCGAACCAATTTCGAGGGAGCAAAGTTTACATTTGACCTTGTGAAGCCCCGTTCGGCCAAAGTCGATGACTAATCCAACTTCCCCCAACACTTTCCTACGCAACTTCCTTTGAGACGACTAAAACTATCAAATAACATTAAAGTGTCAATTTCGTCGGTGTACACAACCTTCATATAAGGCAGGTGCACACACCCCTGGTGCTGCTTTTTGGTTGTGACTACATTGTTGGCAATAACTCCTACCCTCGTGGTGTTTCCATGACAACAACATTGATGTTGACGATAGCCAAGCCAACCATTGTGTGAACTCATTCCAAGGAAGTCAAAGTGCCATACTACGAACAAAGTCAAAGGTTCACTCATCAAAAGCAAGACTCGTCAACTTAAGTTTTCGAAAGCATACATAAGTAACCCAAAAGCAAGTAGATGTGAGAATGCCGAGGTCGGGGCACTCCAGGAGCGTGCATGAAATCTGACACATGTAAATGTCGAGGACCTCATCTCCATGTCATTAATGTTGCATGGAGCCTCGATGATGCTCACCTTCACCACATGAAAGCAAAACGGACCACCGCTCGTCCCCATTGCATCGATGTTGCATGGAGCTTTGTATCCGCGCCACCGCTCACTGGTTTGGGGTCATGCTACCTCTTGAGCACTGCGTTGGTTTTCCCTTGAAGAGGAAAGGGTGATGCAGCAAAGTAGCGTGAGTATTTCCCTCAGTTTTTGAGAACCAAGGTATCAATCCAGTAGGAGGCTCCTTAAAAGTCCCTCGTACCTACACAAACAAACAAGAACCTCGCAACCAACGCAATAAAGGGGTTGTCAATCCCTTCATGGTAACTTGTGAAAGTGAGATCTGATAGAGATAATAAGATAAGATAAATATTTTTGGTATTTTTATGAAATAGATTGAAAAGTAAAGATTGCAAAATAAAGCGAAATCGAAACTTATATGATAAAAGATAGACCCGAGGGCCATATGTTTCACTACTGGCTTCTCTCAAGATAGCATAAGTATTACGGTGGGTGAACAAATTACTGTAGAGCAATTGATAGAAAAGTGCATAGTTATGAGATTATCTAGGCATGATCATGTATATAGGCATCACGTCCGCAACAAGTAGACCAACTCCTGCCTGCATTTACTACTATTACTCCACACATCGACCGCTATCCAGCATGCATCTAGAGTATTAAGTTCATAAAAACAGGGTAACGCATTAGGCAAGATGACATGATGTAGAGGGATAAACTCAAACAATATGATATAAACCCCATCTTTTTATCCTAAATGGCAACAATACAATACGTGCCTTGCTGCCCCTGCTTTCACTGGGAAAGGACACCGCAAGATTGAACCCAAAGCTAAGCACTTCTCCCATTGCAAGAAAGATCAATCTAGTAGGCCAAACCAAACTGATAATTCAAAGAGACTTGCAAAGATAACAAATCATGCATAAAAGAATTCAGAGGAGATTAAAATATTTCTCATAGATAAACTTGATCATAAACCCACAATTCATCGGATCTCGACAAACACACTGCAAAAAGAGTTACATCGAATAGATCTCCAAGAAGATCGAGGAGAACTTTGTAATGAGAATCAAAGAGAGAGAAGAATCCATCTAGCTAATAACTATGGATCCGAAGGTCTGTGGTAAACTACTCACAACTCATCGGAGAGGCCTTGGAGATGATGTAGAGGCCCTCCGTGGTGGATTCCCCCTCTGGCGGAGCACCGACGAAGGCTCCTAGATGGGATCTCGCGGGTACAGAAGGTTGCGGCGGTGGAATTAGGTTTTCGTGGTGCTCCTGGATGTTCTCGGGGTACGTGGATATATATAGGAGGAAGAAGTAGGTCGGTGGAGCCACGAGGGGCCCATGAGGGTGGGGGGCGCGCCGGGCACCCTTGTGGCTGCCTCGCTTACTTCTTGACGTCCACTCCAAGTCTCCTAGTTTGCATTTGTTCCAAAAAGATCGCCGATGTCTACTACACAACCTTCTTCTTGTAGACGTTGTTGGGCCTGCAAGTGCACAGGTTTGTAGGACAGTAGAAAATTTCCCTCAAGTGGATGACCTAAGGTTTATCAATCCGTAGGAGGCGTAGGATGAAGATGGTCTCTCTCAGGCAACCCTGCAACCAAATAACAAAGAGTCTCTTGTGTCCCCAACACACCCAATACAATGGTAAATTGTATAGGTGCACTAGTTCGGCGAAGAGATGGTGATACAAGTGCAATATGGATGGTAGATAAAGGTTTTTGTAATCTGAAATAATAAAAACAGCAAGGTAATTAATGATAAAAGTGAGCATAAATGGTATTGCAATGATAGGAAACAAGGCCTAGGGTTTATACTTTCACTAGTGCAAGTTCTCTCAACAATAATAACATAGATAGATCATATAACAAGCCCTCAACATGCAACAAAGAGTCACTCCAAAGCCACTAATAGCGGAGAACAAACATAGAGATTATGGTAGGGTACGAAACCACCTCAAAGTTATTCTTTCAGATCGATCTATAAAAGAGTTCGTACTTAGAATAACACCTTAAGATACAAATCAACCAAAACCCTAATGTCACCTAGATACTCCATTGTCACTTCAAGTATCCGTGGGCATGATTATACGATATGCATCACACAATCTCAGATTCATCCAACCAACATAAAAGTACTTCAAAGAGTGCCCCAAGTTTCTACCGGAGAGTCAAGAATGTGTGCCAACCCCTATGCATAGGTTCATGGGCGGAACCCGCAAGTTGGTCACCAATGTTGGGAAACGTAGCAGAAATTCAAAATTTTGTACGTATCACCAAGATCAATCTATGGAGATACTAGCAACGAGAGAGAGGGGAGTGCATCTTCATACCCTTGAAGATCGCGATGCGGAAGCGTTACAAGAACGCGGTCGGTGGAGTCGTTCACGAAGCGATTCAGATCGCGGCCGAATCCGATCTAAGCACCGACGAACGGTGCCTCCGTGTTCAACACACGTGCAGCCCGGTGACGTCTCCCGTGCCTTGATCCAGCAAGGAGAGAGGGAGAGGTTGGGGAAGACTCTGTCCAGCAGTAGCACAATGGCGTGGTGGTGATGGAGGAGTGTGGCACTCCAGCAGGGCTTAGCCAAGCACTGCGAGAGACGTGGAGGGAGAGGGGTAGGGCTGGGCCAGGAGAGAGGAAAACTGATGTGCTTGGCAGCCCCAAAACCCCCACTATATATAGGGGAAGGGGAGAGGGCGTCGGCCCCCTATAGATCCCATCTATAAGGGAGGGGCAGCGGCCAGGAGGGAAGGCTTGCTCCCCCAAGCAAGGTGGAGGTGCCCCCCTCCCCTAGGGTTTCCAACCCTAGGCGCCTTGGGCCCTTGGGGAGGGGCGCACCAGCCCACTAGGGGCTGGTTCCCTCCCATATTCAGCCCATCAAGCCCCCCGGGGCAGGTGGCCCCACCCGGTGGACCTCCGGGCACCTTTCGGTGGTCCCGGTACAATACCGATAACCCCCGAAACTATTCCGGTGACTGAAATGGACTTCCCATATATAAATCTTTACCTCCGGACCATTGCAGAACTCCTCGTGACGTCCGGGATCTCATTCGGGACTCCGAACAACATTCGGTAACCACATACCAACTTCCTTTATAACCCTAGCATCATCGAACCTTAAGTGTGTAGACCCTACGGGTTCGGGAATCATGCAAACATGACCGAGACAGCTCTCTGGCCAATAACCAACAGTGGGATCTAGATACCCATGTTGGCTCCCACATGTTCCACGATGATCTCATCGGATGAACCACAATGTCAAGGATTCAAGCAATCCTGTATACAATTCCCTTTGTCAATCGGTATGTTACTTGCCCGAGATTCGATCATCGGTATCCCAATACCTCATTCAACCTCGTTACAGGCAAGTCACTTTACTCGTTCCGTAATGCATGATCCCGTGACTAACTACTTAGTCACATTGAGCTCATTATGATGATGCATTACCGAGTGGGCCCAGAGATACCTCTCCGTCATATGGAGTGACAAATCCCAGTCTTGATTCGTGCCAACCCAACAGACACTTTCGGAGATACCTGTAGTGCACCTTTATAGCCACCCAGTTACGTTGTGACATTTGATACACCCAAAGCATTCCTACGGTATCCGGGAGTTGCACAATCTCATGGTCTAAGGGAATGATACTTGACATTAGAAAAGCTTCAGCAAACGAACTACACGATCTTGTGCTATGCTTAGGATTGGGTCTTGTCCATCACATCATTCTCCTAATGATGTGATCCCGTTATCAATGACATCCAATGTCCATGGTCAGGAAACCATAACCATCTATTGATCAACGAGCTAGTCAACTAGAGGCTCACTAGGGACATGTTGTGATCTATGCATTCACACATGTATTATGGTTTCCAGTTAATACAATTATAGCATGAATAATAGACAATTATCATGAACAAGGAAATATAATAATAACCAGTTTATTATTGCCTCTAGGGCATATTTCCAACAGTCTCCCACTTGCACTAGTCAATAATCTAGTTCACATCATTATGTGATTGTAATGAATCCGACACCCATTGGGTTTGATCATATATCGCTTGTGAGAGAGTTTTTAGTCAACGGGTCTGAATCTTTCAGATCCGTGTGTGCTTTACAAATCTCTATGCCATCTCCTAGATGCAGCTACCACGCGTTATTTGGAACTATTCCAAATAACTGCTCTACTATATGAATCCGGTCTACTACTCAGAGTCATCCAGATTAGTGTCAAAGTTTGCATCGGTGTAACCCTTTACGACGAACTCTTTTACCACCTCCATAATCAAGAAAATTCCTTAGTCCACTAATTACTAAGGATAACCTTGACCGTTGTCATGTGATTCTATTCCTAGATCACTCTTGTACCCCTTGATTGACTCATGGCAAGGCACACTTCAGGTGCGGTACACAACAAAGCATACTGTAGAGCCTACGTCTAAAGCATAGGGGACGACCTTCGTCCTTTCTCTCTCTTCTGCCGTGGTCAAGTCTTGAGTATTACTCAAAACTCACACCTTATAGCCAAGAACTCCTTCTTTGCTGATCTATTTTGAACTCCTTCAAAATCTTCTCACGGTATGTGTTCATTTGAAAGTACTATCAAGCGATTCTGATCTATCCTTATAGATCTTGATGCTCAATGTTCAAGTAGCTTAATCCAGGTTTTCCATTGAAAATCACTTTTCAAATAACCCTATATGCTTTCCAGAAATTCTACATCATTTCTGATCAACAATATGTCAACAACATATACTCATCAGAAATTCTATAGTGCTCCCACTCACTTCTTTGGAAATACAAGTTTCTCATAAACTTTGTATAAACCAAAATCTTTGATCATCTCATCAAAGCGTATATTCCAACTTTGAGACGCTTACTCCAGTCCTTAGAAGGATTGCTGGAGCTTTGCATACTTGTTAGCATCTTTCAGGATTGTCAAAACCTTCTGGTTGTATCACATACAACCTTTCCTCAAGAAAATCGTCGAGGAAAGAATGTTTTAACATCCTATCTGCAAGATTTCATAAATAATGCAGTAACTGCTAATATAATTCCAACAGACTCTTAACATCGCTACGAGTGAGAAAGTCTCACCGTAGTCAACTCCTTGAACTTGTCGGAAAACATCTTAACGACAAGTCAAGCTTTCTTAATGGTGACACTTACCATCATTGTCTGTCTTCCTTTTAAAATCCATCTGTACTAAACGGCCTTACGACCATCAAGTAGTTCTTCCAAAGTCTATAATTTGTTTTCATACATGGATCCTCTCGGATTTTATGGCCTCGAGCCATTCGTCGGAATCCGGGCCCACCATCGCTTCTCCATAGCTCGTAGGTTCATTGTTGTCTAGAAACATGACCTCCAAGACAGGAGTACGTACCACTCCAAAGTAGTACGCATCCTTGTTGACCTACGAGGTTTGGTAGTGACTTGATCCAAAGTTTCATGATCACTATCATAAGCTTCCACTTCAATTGGTGTAGGCGCCACAGGAACAACTTCCTGTGCCCTGCTACACACTAGTTGAAGTGACGGTTCAATAACCTCATCAAGTCTCCACCATCCTCCCGCTCAATTCTTCCGAGAGAAACTTTTCCTCGAGAAAGGACCCATTTCCAGCACTTTTGCTTCCAAATCTAAAATAGGAGGTATACCCAACTGTTTTGGGTGTCCTATGAAGATGCATTTATCCGCTTTGGGTTTGAGCTTATCAGGCTAAAACTTTTCCACATAATCTTCGCAGTCCCAAACTTTTAAGAAATGACAGCTTAGGTTTCTCTAAACCATAGTTCATACGCTGTCATCTCAACGGAATTACGTGGTGCCCTATTTGAAGTGAATGCGGTTGTCTCTAATGACTAACCCATAAATGATAGTGGTAATTCGGTAAGAGACATCATGGTATGCACCATATCCAATAGGGCGCAGTTATGATGTTCGGACACACCATCACACTATGGTGTTCAAGGAGTATTAGTTGTGAAACAATTTCCACAATGTCTTAATTGTGTGCCAAACTCGTAACTCAGATATTTATCTCTATGATCATATCATAGACATTACACCCTCTTGTCACGATGATCTTCAACTTCACTCTGAAATTACTTGAACCTTTCAATAATTCAGATTTGTGTTTCATCAAGTAAATATACTCAGCATCTACTCAAATCATCTGTGAAGTAAGAACATAACGATATCCACTGCGTGCCTCAGCACTCATTGGACTGCAAACATCAAAATGTATTACTTCCAACAAGTTGCTTTCTTGTTCCATCTCACTGAAACGAGGCCTTTCAGTCATCTTGCCCATGTGGTATGATTTGCATGTCTCAAGTGTTTCAAAATCAAGTGAGTCCAAACGATCCATCTGCATGGAGTTTCTTCATGCATATATACCAATAGACATGGTTCGCATGTCTCAATCTTTTCAAAAATGTGTGAGTCCAAAGATCCATCACATGGAGCTTCTTCATGCATTTTATATCAATATGACTCAAATGCCAGTGCCACAAGTATGTGGTACTATCATTACTATCTTATATCTTTTGGCATGAACATGTGTATC
The DNA here is from genome assembly GCA_963921465.1 of Triticum timopheevii. Lineage (NCBI taxonomy): Eukaryota > Viridiplantae > Streptophyta > Magnoliopsida > Poales > Poaceae > Triticum > Triticum timopheevii. The sequence goes on from OY997274.1 coordinate 423,508,057, forward strand.
ACTACGATCGAGATTCAATAAACCATTCATTTTAGGTGCAAGATCATTGAAGGTATTATTCAAATAAACAGAGTAACCATTATTCTCCTTAAATGAATAACCGTATTGCGATAGACATAATCCAATCATGTCTATGCTCAACGCAAACACCAAATAACAATTATTTAGGTTTGACACCAATCTCGATGGTAGAGGGAGTATGCGATGCTTGATCACATCAAGCTTGGAAATACTTCCAACACATATCGTCATCTCACCTTTAGCTAGTCTCCATTTATTCCGCAGCTTTTATTTCGAGTTATTAACACTTAGCAACCGAACCGGTATCTAATACCCTGGTGCTACTAGGAGTACTAGTAAAGTACACATTAATATAATGTATATCCAATATACTTCTGTCGACCTTGCCAGCCTTCTCATCTACCAAGTATCTAGGGTAGTTCTGCTTCAGCGACTGTTCCCCTCATTACAGAAGCACTTAGTCTCGGGTTTGGGTTCAACCTTGGGTTTCTTCACTAGAGCAGCAACTGATTTGCCGTTTCATGAAGTATCCCTTCTTTCCCTTGCCCTTCTTGAAACTAGTGATTTCACTAACCATCAACAATTGATGCTCCTTCTTGATTTCTACTTTCGTGGTGTCAAACATCGCGAATAGCTCAAGGATCATCATATCTATCCCTGATATGTTATAGTTCATCACGAAGCTCTAGTAGCTTGGTGGCAGTGACTTTGGAGAACCATCACTATCTTATCTGGAAGATTAACTCCCACTCAATTCAAGCGATTGTAGTACTCAGACAATCTGAGCACATGCTCAACAATTGAGCTCTTCTCCCTTAGTTTGCAAGCTAAGAAACTTGTCGGAGGTCTCACACCTCTTGACGTGGGCACGAGCCTGAAATCCCAATTTCAGCGCTTGGAACATCTCATATGTTCCGCGACGTTTCGAAATCATCTTCGGTGCCTCAATTCTAAACCGTTCAACATTACTGAACTATCACGTAGTTATCAAAACGTGTATGTCAGATGTTCGCAACATCCATAGACGACGTTCGAGGTTCAGCACACCGAGCGGTGCATTAAGGACATAAGCCTTCTACGCAGCAATGAGGACAATCCTCAGTTTACGGACCCAGTCCGCATAATTGCTACTATCAACTTTCAACTAAATTTTATCTAGGAACATATCTAAAACAGTAGAACTAAAGCGCAAGTTACGACATAATTTGCAAAGACCTTTTGACTATGTTCATGATAATTAAGTTCATCTAATGAACTCCCACTCAGATAGACATCCCTCTAGTCATCTAAGTGATACATGATCTGAGTCAACTAGGCCGTGTCCGATCATCACGTGAGACGAACTAGTCATCATCGGTGAACATCTTCATGTTGATCGTATCCACTATACGACTCATGTTCGACCTTTCGGTCTCTTGTGTTCCGAGGCCATGTCTGTACATGCTAGGCTCGTCAAGTCAACCTAAGTGTTTCGCGTGTGTAAATCTGGCTTACACCCGTTGTATGTGAATGTTAGAATCTATCACACCCGATCATCACGTGGTGCTTCGAAACAATGAACTTTCGCAATGGTGCATAGTTAGGGGGAACACTTTCTTGAAATTATTATGAGGGATCATCTTATTTACTACCGTCGTTCTAAGCAAATAAGATGCATAAACATGATAAACATCACATGCAATCAAATAGTGACATGATATGGCCAATATCATTTTGCTCCTTTTGATCTCCATCTTCGGGGCTCCATGATCATCATCGTCACCGGCATGACACCATGGTCTCCATCATCGTGTCTCTATGAAGTTGTCTCGCCAACTGATTACTTCTACTACTATAGCTAACGGTTTAGCAATTAAGTGAAGTAATTACATGGCGTTATTCAGTGACACGTAGGTCATACAATAATTAAAGACAACTCCTATGGCTCCTGCCGGTTGTCATACTCATCGACATGCAAGTCGTGATTCCTATTACAAGAATATGATCAATCTCATACATCACATATATTTCATTCATCACATCCTTCTTGGCCATATCACATCACACGGCATATGCTGCAAAAACAAGTTAGACGTCCTCTAATTGTTGTTGCAAGTTTTTACGTGGCTGCTATAGGTTTCTAGCAAGAACGTTTCTTACCTACGCCAAAACCACAACGTGATATGCCAATTTCTATTTGCCCTTCATAAGGACCCTTTTCATCGAATCCGATCCAACTAAAGTGGGAGAGACTGGCACCCGCTAGCCACCTTATGCAACAAGTGCATGTCAGTCGGTGGAACCTGTCTCACGTAAGTGTACATGTAAGGTCGGTACGGGCCGCTTCACCCCAAAATACCGTTGAAACAAGATAGGACTAGTAACGGTAAGCATATTGAACAAAACCAACGCCCACAACTACTTGTGTTCTACTCGTGCATAGAATCTACGCAATAGACCTAGCTCATGATGCCACTGTTGGGGAATGTAGCAGAAATTCAAAATTTTCTACGCATCACCAAGATCAATCTATGGAGATACTAGCAACGAGAGAGAGGGGAGTGCATCTTCATACCCTTGAAGATCGCAATGCGGAAGCGTTACAAGAACGCGGTCGGTGGAGTCATTCACGAAGCGATTCAGATCGTGGCCGAATCCGATCTAAGCACCGAAGAACGGTGTGACGCCCCCGATTCAATCGTACACTAATCGTGCACGCAAACGTGTACGATCAAGATCAGGGACTCACGGGAAGATATCAGAACACAACTCTAAAAACATAAATAAGTCATACAAGCATCATAATACAAGCCAGGGGCCTCGAGGGCTCGAATACAAGTGCTCGATCATAGACGAGTCAGCGGAAGCAACAATATCTGAGTACAGACATAAGTTAAGCAAGTTTGCCTTAAGAAGGCTAGCACAAACTGGGATACAGATCGAAAGAGGCGCAGGCCTCCTGCCTGGGATCCTCCTAAACTACTCCTGGTCGTCGTCAGCAGCCTGCACGTAGTAGTAGGCACCTCCAGTGTAGTAGTCGTCATCGACGGTGGCGTCTGGCTCCTGGGCTCCAACGTCTGGTTGCGACATCCGAGAAGAAGAGGAAAACGGGGGAAAAGAGGGAGCAAAGCAACCGTGAGTACTCATCCAAAGTACTCGCAAGCAAGGAGCTACACTACATATGCATGGGTATATGTGTAAGGAGGCCATATCAGTGGACTGAACTGCAGAATGCCAGAATAAGAGGGGGATAGCTAGTCCTATCGAAGACTACGCTTATGGCAGCCTTCGTCTTGCAGCATGTAGAAGAGAGTAGATTGAAGTCCTTCAAGTAGCATCGCATAGCATAATCCTACCCGGCGATCCTCCCCTCGTCACCCTGTGGAAAAGCGATCACCGGGTTGTCTATGGAACCTGTCTGGGTGTGTTTTATTAAGTATCCGGTTCTAGTTGTCATAAGGTCAAGGTACAACTCCGGGTCATCCTTTTACCGAGGGACACGGCTATTCGAATAGATAAACTTCCCTGCAGGGGTGCACCACATAACCCAACACGCTCGATCCCATTTGGCCAGACACACTTTCCTAGGTCATGCCCGGCCTCGGAAGATCAACACGTCGCAGCCCCACCTAGGCCTAACAGAGAGGTCAGCACGCCGGTCTAACTCCTATGGCGCAGGGGTCTGGGCCCATCGCCCATTGCACACCTGCATGTTGCGAGGGCGGCCGGAAGCAGAACTAGCCCCCTTAATACAAGAGCAGGCTTATGTTCCAATCCGGCGCGCCGCTCAGTCGCTGACGTCTAGAAGGTTTTGGCTGATACCACGACGTCGAGTGCCCATATCTTTCCCACGTAGTTGGTTAGTGCGTATAGACCAAATGGCCAAACTCAGATCAAATACCAAGATCTCGTTAAGCGTGTTATTATGAAGCAACCGCGGACGCCGACCAGGGCTAGGCCCACCTCTCACCTAGGTGGTCTCAACCTGCCCTGTCGCTCCGCCGCAAAGATCCACACAGAGGGCCGTCGGGACAAAGGTCCTTTCAGCCCCAATCCGTGAATCACTCGCGGGTACTCTTCGAGCGGACCCGACTTTAGTCACCATATGTAGTATGTATATATGTATAGTATATACCCGTGATCACCTCCCAAGTGATCACGGCCCGATAGTATAGCAAGGCAGACTGACAAGAATGTGGGGCCAATGATGATAAACTAGCATCCTATACTAAGCATTTAGGATTGCAGGTAAGGTATCAACAGATGGAGCAACAATGTCAGGCTATGCATCAGAATAGGATTAACGAAAAGCAGTAACATGCTACACTACTCTAATGCAAGCAATATAGAGGAGAATAGGCGATATCTGGTGATCAAGGGGGGGGCTTGCCTAGTTGTTCTGGCAAGAAGGAGGGGTCGTCAACTCCGTAGTCGTACTGGGTAGCAGCGGCGTCGGTCTCGATGTCTAGCGGAAGAAGAGGGGAAGAAACAATGAATACAATGCAAATAGATGCATGACGATGCATGACAAAGCAAAGCGCGATGCTAGGCGTGCCCTAACGCGGTATGAGGTGATGCCGGTGAAGGGGGAAACATCCAGGAAAGTATCCCCGGTGTTTCGTGTTTTCGGGCAGAGGAGCCGGAGGGGGAAAGTTGCGAGTTTGATAGGTTAGGGATGTGTGGCGAACGAACGAGCTGCATTTCTGGATTCGTCTCGTCGTTCTGAGCAACTTTCATGTTGAAAATAATTTAATCCGAGTTACGGTTTAAAAGATATGATTTTCTAAAGATTTTATTAATTTCTAGAATTTAATTAATTATTTAATTTAATTCGAAAATGGATTTATGACATCAGCATGATGTCATGCTGGCATCAGCAGTCAACAGAGTTGACTGGTCAACCTGACAGATGGGGCCATTGACTGGGTCAACAGCACGGTCAGCAGGCCCAGTCAGCAGTCAACAGTCCTGTTGACTTAGTCAAACTTACGCGTGGGTCCCACTTGTCATTGTCAAGTTTAACTAAACCTAATTAACTAGTTAATTAATCATTAGGTTATCTAATCAGAGTTAATCAGGTTAATTAATAGATCTAATTAAGTTAATTAATTATCTAATTAATTAATTAATATTTTTCTAATTCTTCTTTTTTTATTAAACGTTCTGGGGGCGGCCCCACATGTCAAAGGCACGGAGGCCTTAGCGGGCACAGGGCGGTGCGGGTGCGGGCGTGAGCCCGACTGGGCACTGGGCAAGGCCAGCAACGGGGTAGGGCTCGGCGTTTGGCGCCGGTGTTGGCCGCGGGCTTGGAGGCATCGCCGACGCAGGGGGGTGCAGGAGCGGGGCGAGGCCAGCGGCCAGGGAGGCAGCGGTGGCCGGCCGGCGTGGGGGGAGACGGAGTGAGGGGCCGGCGAAGAGCGAGCCCGGGCGGTAGAGGAGCAGCAGCAGGAGAGTCGGGGCACACCAGCAGCAGGGGGATGTGATGAGTGCGTGGGTGGCCGTGGGCGGCACAGCCGCGGTGAGCGCGAGGCGGAGCGATACGGTCGTGAGCGCGTGCGTACGGGGACAGGGGAAGAGAAGAAGGCGGAGGCCGTGGCCTCACCGGGATTTGTAGGGACGGGGCAGCGGGGCTCGTGGAGGGGGTCGGGGACGACGGCGACGCAGGGGAAGCAGGCATGTGGGGAGGAGGACGGGGACGATGATCCGGCGAGGCGGTGAGGGTCTCTGGCGGCGAGGTCCTCGGGAGATGGGCGACGCGGTCGGGAGCGACGCGTCGAGATCTGGGTAAGGGGCGGTGAGGGTTGGTGGAGCCGATGAGGAGCCGAGGGTGGAGCGGCGACGGCGTGGGTGATGGGATTCCCCGGGCGACAGCGTCGCGGTCGAACGCCACCCCGATCCAGATGGGATCGAGAGGTGGTGGGGAAGAGGGGGGCGATGTGGGGAGAGTGGGGGTGGACCGGCTAGGGTTTCGGGGTAGTGGGTGTATAGGCGCAGTTGGTGGGCTGGCCTGGTGGTCTGGTGGCCTGCTGGGCCATGGCCCAGTGGGCCAGGGGGGTTTGTTTGTTTTGTTTTGTTTTTTTATAACTTCGTTTTATTGCCTTTTCTTTGTAGTTTCTTTTAATTTTAGTTTTATAAAAATTACCACTAGTGCCTAAATTTGTATGTATCAACAAACTACTGTGAGATTAATTCTTAACCCATAATAAAATAGTCTGAGCACTTTATAAATTCAATAGACATTTGTTTAATTGTTTTCACTACTGTTTTAATTGCCTAATTGCATTTAAACCTTTTGTAACAATGTGGTTCCTCCACCATTACTAATTATGCATTATTTGGCCCACTCCGAACATTTTAGTTTCAACTTTTGAAAATGTTTGTTGTTTGACATATTTAGAATTTAAATTTGGAAACGGTTTCGAATCATTGCGAGGTTTAGCAACAGTAACCGAGGTGACATGGCATGATTAGCGTGGGATTACTGTAGCATGATTATTCGGGCGTCACAATTCTCCTCCACTACAAGAAATCTCGTCCCGAGATTTAAGAGGTGTTTAAGGAGGGGAAAGTCTGGTTACAAAATTCTAAGGATCTCCTCGGTCTTGGTTGCTTTTCTCGAAGAGGTCAATCCATTACATTGATGTCTGCATTCCACTACTTCAGGTCATCATTATGAAGTCTTCATCCTTTCTTCGGGGGTTCCATCGTTCTTACGAATAGGTAACGGGGCAGACTGGCAACGACAGAATGCTATAAGGGCAACAATATGGGATTAACCCATGAATGAACATACGAGTACCTCTTGAGTTGAACAAATAAAACACATCAAGAGTAAAGTTCAAAGGTACAATAAGAAGTTTTAAGCAGCTAGGCAATCGTTCAATGCCTAGGCAGAAGATGAAAGGGTTTCAGGGCAACGCGAATAAATATTGCGTTTGATACTAGAATAGGTCATTTCTAGGAAGGTGACCTGTGGATGCATACGGAGTCAAGCGCGAGGAATAACCTTGGAAACCGGGGTTACAGGAGAGTCAGGTTTCAATCCTGTGAAACTGTGGGTTATGGGCCCACCATGTGGGTTAAAAGTAGAAAGGGCGGTAATGGCTCGCACAATCATGTAAGCAAGACATGTCAGAGGATAGCCTGTCAGTTATGTCGGCAACAACATCGGTACCAAGGGCGAGGGACGAAGAGAACCATTTTCCTGCACGTTGAACGAGGTCGACCAATAGGCAAAGTTCTCGTCCATCGGCGGTTACCGAAAAATCATCAATAGTAGAAACAGGGTCTTGCTGACAGAACTGTACACCGAGGTGGTTACATAAGCAGGAGAATAATACTGATTAGATCATATAGATCACAAGAAAGGGTTACACCAAACAATGCAAGGAAAATGTGATCATCAGATTAATCAGAACAAGGGAAAGGAAAATGTGTTTAAACACATCTTTCAAGGTTATATCCTTCCCAAGGACAAGCAAAGCATGATATCCATGACATGATATAATGTAGAAAACTCTTTAGTTAAGGGGAGAGAAATTTCATGACATTACCCATACATCCGTGTTTGGATAATTGAGCAGGAAACATTTAGCATTGGGCTTCAAATGTTCTTGTTGAAAATCGGAGTACCATAGACATGCTTCGAGATAGCATTGACATGGTATTCAAGTAAAGGTCAGACTTTGGACACACAAAGGATACATCAGGAACAACTTATAGAATAAGTCTTACAATTTCCTCATGGAAGAATGGCTAATCTTGCTAAAAGGAAACTATAACAATAGGTCCCCGGTACAGGTGTGTTAAGCATGGCATCACCTTACCGGGTCTTATAAAGACCAATGTTTTAACTCTTGGAAATATGTTCCAACCATCATATCTGATCGAGATTCAGATCTAATTGGTGTCAAGATAACTCAGACTCAGAATGACTGAGAAGAAAGGTGCAACACAAATTGTCGAGATGTCATTGTAAGATTATGGGGAATTAAACTATGCAAGTGAGTTCCGAAACAAGAGTTCATCAATAAACCAAGGAGAGGATGAGGAGGTGGTTGATGGACTAAGCACAATTCATAGAGATTTCCAAAAATGAATTTCCACAATTATGTGAACAAGGAGATAACATTTGTCAGATCAAAATGATATACTGATGTATACTTGAGGAAAACATACACAATTTAACAATGGTTGAAAGGTGCACCCGAAATATGGGCTGGGTTGCACGGCCAACATTGGAATGGTGATTCAATAATCAATAGTCTAAGAATGAACGGCCAACCATTAACTTCAAAGCAATAGGGTTGCTAGAAGGGCGGAATCCAAACAGCACCGCTCACTTGTTGGTACCCTGGTTGGAATCAACACGAGGACCCAAGAAAGAATGGTGATGGTGAGAAGTATCACCATACCAAGAATTCTTAAGAGGTGGTGAAATTCCCACGACATTCTTGACATAAAAGGTGGTAATATTCCAAGGTAAAGAAGAACAAGGCTGGGTAGCAAGGAACTCAAGGTATAACACAAAACACGAACAAGTTTGTGTTGGAGGGAAGGCAGTAAAGTGGTTGATGATAACACAAATCATCGAGGCAAGGATGGTATTTCTCATCATGAATCCGATTGATATCATGGAAGAGCTCATCAGGTTGATGATGATCACGACACATTTGTCGAGAGGTTACACGAAGATGTAATTGATCGACGATGACATCAAGTCAAACGAATGATGAAGCGAAAGGTTATTGGAACCATGGTTAGGACACAAACTCCAAAGCAAGCTTGCTGTCCAAACCGAAATGATATGATGAGGAAAGATCGACGTAAGCTTAGCTCATCATCGAAAGTGGTGCTCCGGAAATAAGGACTAGGTAGCACAGTTAAAAAGTTGCACGATAAGGATATAGCCGATCAGGCTAGGAATGACTTGAAGGATTATTAAACTCATAAGAAACGAAAATTACTTAGAGTATTGAATCGGAGTGCGGAATCGATTCACTTATCGGTGTTCTCGAGTGACTAACAACTCAAAACCCGGGGGGAAATTGGAATCGACGAGAATAATAGCTGACAAAGAACTCATAAGAAGTTATGTAGTTCCGTGATATTCTCGAGATACCAGAGGGTATACTCAAAGGTAGAGCAGAATGGAGGTTGGATAGGTGTAATGATCTGCAGAAGACAAGTACTTCAACTTGTCCGAGAAAAGGAATCAAAGAATATCAATATGGCCAGAACCAAGATTGCAAAAGACTAGATCCCAGATATAAGATGAACTTATACCAAGGGAATACTTAATTTAAGAGTAGCTTCCATGATAGGATCTACATCGTGTCCATGGGCATGAACACAAAGTTCAAGGTCGACTCCCACTTCTTCAATGCATAACCTTTCATTCACTGCTCTAGAAAAAAAATGATTTCAGTGTCAAAACCTACCTGGTGAATTACCAGAGGAGTATGACCCGTGAAAACTTTCGAGTTCACACAGATTAAGGAAGGCATAGGTTCAACCCATCAGGGCTTCTTAGAACATATACCATGAACTTCAGGAGTAAATAACACAAGCTCAAAAGTAGAGCATGGTTGACAAAAGTAGAGGATATAATTTACCAAAGGTATTATGTATCGAGTAAGGAACTCATAAGAATTTTGGTTGTGAAGGACACTGTCGGATAATAACCCGGTAATGGGTATGGCGGTCCACAACGGGGCTGATGTGAGCATCGGTACTCAATCAGAGGAAGAAGGAATGCCAAGGCATCAGATTGTAGAAACAACTGACTAATTCAAAGCTCAAAAGCAAAAGAAATATGATTTCCAAATCAAGGCATTAGAGGCAAACACTCTGATTAAGGATGGATAAGTCGAGTAGGCTTAGGGATACAATCGATGGCAATTTGATTGGTCGAGATCCAGCTCATGTTTAAAATGACGTCTGAGCCGAAAGGATGAATTCTAGGATCTGATTAAGGATTGCAACATTCACAACATATTGAATCAAGGGACCCAAGATGATAAAGGCAAGGACATCCATGAATATTGCTAGTCATTTGGAATTAACCAAAATGCAGGCAGACAAGCATTTGCAGAGCAATAGTTTGAAGAGGATTCACGGAAGATCGGATAGTATTTCAAAGTATCTTATGAAGCATACGAACAACTGGGAATGAATAGATACTCGATAAGTGCGAGGAATTATCCGTAGGGGGTATTCATGCGGTAAAGAACTGCAACGCAATAAACTCAAAGGATTCTCGGGACAACGGAGAGTATTTCGGGGCATCTTGTAATAACAAGAGCAACGGGAAATGATTGTATGAATGGCAACTGTATGCAGCTTTCCATATGGGTTGACGGTGGAGGGAAATCGCAAATGCGAAGGCACAAGGTCTCGAGAGAACATCGTAGAGTAACTTCAAAATCTTCTGGTGCAGCAGGCGATCATCTGTAATAAGGGGCTCTCCAGGAGAAAGTTGTTACGAGAACCTAATGTTAGAGTTTTAGCAAATTCATTCAACCCGAAGAGAAGAGAGATTAGAGTCCCATAGTATAGATGAGGAATAAAAGATCCTAATATCACCCAATGGCGACGTGGGCCCGTAAGGCACACAGCCAAATTAGTAAAAGTTTTGTAATGACTAGACTCGACTTCGGCCAAGGAGTGTGGAAGAGGGATTCCTACAGGCAGTCGGTTCTGATACCAACTTGTGACGCCCCCGATTCAATCGTACACTAATCATGCACGCAAACGTGTACGATCAAGATCAGGGACTCACGGGAAGATATCACAACACAACTCTAAAAACATAAATAAGTCATACAAGCATCATAATACAAGCCAGGGGCCTCGAGGGCTCGAATACAAGTGCTATCCTACCCGGCATACGGGGACAGGGGAAGAGAAGAAGGCGGAGGCCGTGGCCTCACCTGGATTTGTAGGGACGGGGCAGCGGGGCTCGTGGAGGGGGTCAGGGACGACGGCGACGCGGGGGAAGCAGGCCGGTGGGGAGGAGGACGGGGACGACGATCCGGCGAGGCGGTGAGGGGCTCCGGCGGCGAGGTCCTCGGGCGATGGGCGACGCGGTCGGGAGCTACACGTCTAGATCTGGGTAAGGGGCGGTGAGGGTTGGTGGAGCCAATGAGGAGCCGAGGGTGGATCCGCGACGGCGTGGGTGATGGGGTTCCCCGGGCGATGGCGTCGCGGTCGAACACCACCCCGATCCAGATGGGATCGAGAGGTGGTGGGGAAGAGGGGGGGGCGATGTGGGGAGAGTGGGGGTGGACCGGCTAGGGTTTCGGGGTAGTGGGTGTATAGGCGCAGCTGGTGGACTGGCCTGGTGGTCTGGTGGCCTGCTGGGCCGTGGCCTAGTGGGCCAGGGGGGTTTGTTTGTTTCGTTTTGTTTTTTTATAACTTCGTTTTATTTCCTTTTCTTTCTAATTTCTTTTAGTTTTAGTTTTATAAAAATTACCACTAGTGCCTAAATTTGTATGTATCAACAAACTACTGTGAGATTAATTCTTAACCCATAATAAAATAGTCTTAGCACTTTATAAATTCAATAGACATTTGTTTAATTGTTTTCACTACTATTTTAATTGCCTAATTGCATTTAAACCTTTTGTAACAATGTGGTTTCTCCACCATTACTAATTATGCATTATTTGGCCCACTCCAAACATTTTAGTTTCAACTTTTGAAAACGTTTGTTGTTTGACATATTTAGAATTTAAATTTGGAAACAGTTTCGAATCATTGCGAGGTTTAGCAACAGTAACTGAGGTGACGTGGCATGATTAGCATGGGATTACTGTAGCATGATTATCCGGGCGTCACAAACGGTGCCTCTGCGTTCAACACACGTGCAGCCCGGTGACGTCTCACGTGCCTTGATCCAGCAAGGAGAGAGGGAGAGGTTGGGGAAGACTCCGTCCAGCAGCAGCACAACGGCGTAGTGGTGATGGAGGAGCGTGGCACTCTAGCAGGGCTTCGCCAAGCACTGCGAGAGATGAGGAGGGAGAGGGGTAGGGCTGCGCCAGGAGAGAGGAAAACTCATGTGCTTGGCAGCCCCAAAAACCCCACTATATATAGGGGAAGGGGAGAGGGCGCCGCCCCCTCCAGATCCCATCTAGAGGGGAGGGGTGGCGGCCAGGAGGGGAGGCTTGCCCCCCCAAGCAAGGTGGAGGCGCCCCCCTCCCCTAGGGTTTCCAACCCTAGGCGCCTTGGGCCCTTGGGGAGGGGCGCACCAACCCACTAGGGGCTGGTTCCCTCCCATATTCAGCCCATCAAGTCCCCCGGGGCAGGTGGCCCCACCCGATGGACCTCCGGACACCTTTCGGTGGTCCCGGTACAATACCGATAACCCCCGAAACTATTCCGGTGACTGAAACTGGACTTCCCATATATAAATCTTTACCTCCGGACCATTCCGGAACTCCTCGTGACGTCCGGGATCTCATCCGGGACTCCGAACAACATTCGGTAACCACATACAAACTTCCTTTATAAACCTAGCGTCATCGAACCTTAAGTGTGTAGACCCTACGGGTTCGGGAATCATGCAGACATGACCGAGACAGCTCTCTGGCCAATAACCAACAGCGGGATCTGGATACCCGTGTTGGCTCCCACATGTTCCACGATGATCTCATCGGATGAACCACAATGTCAAGGATTCAAGCAATCCTGTATACAATTCCGTTTGTCAATCGGTATGTTACTTGCGCGAGATTCGATCGTCGGTATCCCAATACCTCGTTCAATCTCGTTACAGGCAAGTCACTTTACTCGTTCCATAATGCATGATCCCATGACTAACTACTTAGTCACATTGATCTCATTATGATGATGTATTACCGAGTGGGCCCAGAGATACCTCTCGGTCATATGGAGTGAAAAGTCCCAGTCTAGATTCGTGCCAACCCAACAGACACTTTCGGAGATACCTGTAGTGTACCTTTATAGCCACCTAGTTACGTTGTGACATTTGATACACCCAAAGCATTCCTACGGTATCCGGGAGTTGCACAATCTCATGGTCTAAGGAAATGATACTTGACATGAGAAAAGCTTCAGCAAACGAACTACACGATCTTGTGCTATGCTTAGGATTGGGTCTTGTCCATCACATCATTCTCCTAATGATGTGATCCCGTTATCAATGAAATCCAATGTCCATGGTCAGCAAACCATAACCATCTATTGATCAACGAGCTAGTCAACTAGAGGCTCACTAGGGACATGTTGTGATCTATGCATTCACACATGTATTACGTTTTCCAGTTAATACAATTATAGCATGAATAATAGACAATTATCATGAACAAGGAAATATAATAATAACCAGTTAATTATTTCCTCTAGGGCATATTTCCAACAACCAAGCCATACATCAAGAGGCATGTGATATCCCATTGTCACCACAGATAAACACGGCAAGACATACATCAAGTGTTCTCAAATAAAAGACTCAATCCGATAAGATAAATTCAATGGAAAACTCAATTCATCACAAGAGAGTAGAGGGGGAGAAACATCATAAGATCCAACTATAATAGCAAAGCTCGGGATACATCAAGATCGTGCCATAGAGGGAACACGAGAGAGAGAGAGATCAAACACATAGCTACTGGTACATACCCTCAGCCCCGAGGGTGAACTACTCCCTCCTCGTCATGGAGAGCGCCAGGATGATGAAGATGGCCACCGGTGATGGGTTCCCCCTCCGGCAGGGTGCCGAAACGGGCTCCCGAGAGGTTTTTGGTGGCTACAGAGGCTTGCGGCGGCCGAACTCCCGATCTATCTTGATTTCTGATGGTTTTAGGGTACGTAGGTATATATAGGCGAAAGAAGTCGGTCGGGGGGTGCTCGAGGGGCCCACGAGACAGGGGGCGCGCCCAGTAGGGGGGTGCGCCCTCCTATCTCGTGGACTCCTCGTGGGTCTTCTGACGTGGACTCCAAGTCTCCAGGATCATATTCTTCCAAAAAATCATGATGCCAAAGGTTTCATTCCGTTTGGACTCCGTTTGATATTCCTTTTCTTCGAAATACTGAAACAGGCAATAAAACAACAATATGGGCTAGGCCTCCGGTTAATAGGCTAGTCCCAAAAATAATATAGAAGTGTAAAATAAAGCCCATAAACATCCAAAAGGGGTAATGTAATAGCATGGAACAATCAAAAATTATAGATACGTTGGAGACGTATCAAGCATCCCCAAGTTTAATTCCTGCTCGTCCTCGAGTGGGTAAATGATAAAAACAGAATTTTTGAAGTGGAATGCTACCTAGCATAATTCTCAATGAAATTTTCTTTATTGTGGCATGAATGTTCAGTTCCAAATTATTCAAAATAAAAGTTCATATTGATAAAAGAAATAGTAACACTTCAAGCATACTAATCAAAGTAATCATGTCTTCTCAAAATAACATGGCAAAAGAAAGTTCATCCCTACAAAATCATATATTTAGGCTATGCTTCATTTTCATCACACAAAGATGTTCCCAACTTCTATACCCCCGATGACAAGCCAAGCAATTGTTTCATACTTAAGTAATCTCAAACTTTTTCAACCTTCACGCAATACATGAGCGTGAGCCATGGATATAGCACTATGGGTGGAGTAGAATATGATGATGGGGATTGTGTAGAGAAGACAAAAAAGGTGAAAGTCTCACATTGACGAGGATAATCAACGGGCTATGGAGATGCCCATCAATTGATGTCAACATGAGGAGTAGGGATTGCCATGCAACGGATGCACTAGAGCTATAAATGAATGCTCAACAAAAGAAAACTAGTGGGTGTGCATCCAACTTGCTTTCTCACGAAGACCTAGCGCATTTGAGGAACCCCATTGTAGGAATATACAAGCCAAGTTCTATAATGAAAAAATTCCCACTAGTATGAAAAAGACAACTTATAAGACTCACTATATGAAAAACATGGTGCTACTTTGAAGCACAATATATGAGACTCACTACATGAAGAACAAGGTGCTATTTTGAAGCACAAGTGTGGAAAAGAGATAGTAGCATTGCCCTTATTTATTTATTTTTTCTTTTTTTCTTTTTTTCTTTTGGGCCTTTCTTTTTTTGGCCTTTCTTCTTTTTTTTCTTTTTTTTCTTTGGGCAATGCTCTAATAATGATGATCATCACACTTTCATTGATTACAACATATGAATTACAACTCGAAACTAGAACAAGATATGACTCTAAATGAATGCCTCCGGTGGTGTACCGGGATGGTGCAATGAATCAAGAGTGACATGTATGAAAAATAATGCATGGTGGCTTTGCCACAAATACGATGTCAACTACATGATCATGCAATGGCAATATGACAAAAGTAAAGTATGTCATGAGGATGATGAACGGAACAGTGGAAAGTCGCATGGCAATATATCTCGGAATGGCTATGGAAATGCCATAATAGGTAGGTATGGTGGCTGTTTTGAGGAAGAAATAAGGAGGTTTATGTGTGATAGAGTGTATCGTATCACGGGGTTTGGATGCACCGGCGAAGTTTGCACCAACTCTCAAGTTGAGAAAGAGCAATGCACGGTACCGAAGAGGCTAGCAAAGGCGGAAAGGTAAAAGTGCGTATAATCCATGGACTCAACATTAGTCAAAAGAACTCATATACTTATTGCAAAAATTTAGAATTCATCAAAAACTAAGCGCTACGCGCATGCTCCTAGGGGGATAGATTGGTAGGAAAAGACCATCGCTCGTCCCCGACCGCCACTCATAAGGATGCACAAGCCAGGTACACTTCATGTTTCAAATTTGTTACACAACTTTAACCATACGTGCATGCTACAGGACTTGCTAACTTCAACACAAGTATACTTTAAATTCATAATCACCCAACTAGCATGACTTTAATATCACTACCTCCATATCTCAAAACAATTATCAAGTATCAAATTGATCATAGTATCCAATTCACTTCCTATGATAGTTTTCATTCAAATTACCATGTTGTTCTAAAAGACTCTCAAAAAGATATAACTGAAGCATGAGAGTTCATTAATTTCTACAAAATAAAACCACCGCCATGATCTAAAAAGATATAAGTAAAGTACTAGAGCAAACGACAAACTACTCCGAAAAATATAAGTGAAGATCAATGAGTAGCTAAATAATTATGCAACTATGCGAAGACTCTCTCTCATTTAAGAATTCAGATCTTGGTATTGTATTCAAACAGCAAGCAAAACAAAATAAAATAATATTGCAAGGATAGCACAACTCATATGAAGAAGCAAAAACTTAGGCTCAACCGATACTAACCGATGATTGTTGAAGAAGAAAGGTGGGATGCCTTCCGGGGCATCCCCAAGCTTAGATGCTTGAGACTTCTTGAAATATTATCTTGGGGTGCCTTGGGCATCCCCAAGCTTGAACTTTTGTGTCTCCTTAATTCCTCTCATATCATGGTTTCTCTATTTCTCAAAAGCTTCATCCACAACAAACTCAACAAGGACTCGTGAGATAGGTTAGTATAAACCAATGCAAAACCTTATCATTTTCTACTGTACCAAATCACTAAAATTATTATTCAACATTGAACACTAAATGCCTCTGCATATTTAATACTCCTATCCTCAAATAGAATCACTAAACAAGCAAACATATGCAAACAACGCAAACATAACAGCAATCCGCCAAAACAGTACAGTCTGTAAAGAATGCAAGAGTATCAATACTTCACTAACTCCAAAAATTATAAAATAAAATTCCCACTTTAGTAAATTTATCATAGATCATTATGCAAAAAGTTTCAACATTATATCACTCTCTGACTTTTCTAGGGAATTTTTGCAACAACGGTAAACTTTCTGTTTTCAAACAGCAACATGTATACTAGCAAAATAAGCATGGCAAAGGCTATCCTTGACATTTTTATTGAAACTAAAGATGCAAAATATTAATGTAAATAATATCAAGCAAATACTAACAAAATAAAATGACGCTCCAAGCAAAACACATATCATGTGGTGAATAAAAATATAGCTCCAAGTAAAGTTACCGATGTACGAAGACGAAAGAGGGGATGCCATCCGGGGCATCCCCAAGCTTAGGCTCTTGGTTGTTCTTGAATATTACCTTGGGGTGACTTGGTCATCCCCAATCTTAGGCTCTTGACACTCCCTATTCCATAGTGCATCGAATCTTTACCCAAAACTTGAAAACTTCACAACACAAAACTCAACAGAAAACTCGTAAGCTCCGTTAGTATATGAAAATAAGACCACCACATAGGTACTGTAATGAACTCATTCTGAATTTATATTGGTGTAATATCTACTGTAATCCAACTTATCTATGGTTCATACCCTCTGGTACTACTCATAGATTCATCAAAATAAGCAAACAACACATAGAAAACAGAATCTGTCAAAAACAGAACAGTCTGTAGTAATCTGTATCAAACGTATACTTCTGGAACTCCAAAAATCCTACCAAATTAGGAAGTCCTAAGAAATTTGTGTACCAATCCAGATAAAAAAGAATAAGATCATAAGCACGTTTCTGTGAATTAACAAAACTAATTTACTGGGTCTAAAAGTTTCTGATTTTCAGCAGGATCAACACAACTATCACCGTAAGCTATCCGAAAGGTCTTACTTGGCACTTTATTGAAAAAAAAGTTATAAAACATGATTACTACAGTAGAATAATCATGTGAACACAAAGAAACAGTAAGGATAAAAATTGGGTTGTCTCCCAACAAGCGCTTTTCTTTAATGCCTTTCTAGCTAGGCATGATGATGACAATGATGCTCACATAAAAGATAAGAATTGAAACATAACGGGAGCATCATGAAGCATATGACTAGCACATTTAAGTCTAACCCTCTTCCTATGCATAGGGATTTTGTGAGCAAACAACTTATGGGAACAATGATCAACTAGCATAGGAAGGTAAAACAAGCATAGCTTCAAAATTTTAAGCACATAGAGAGGAAACTTGATATTATTGCAGTTCCTACAAGCATATATTCCTCCCTCATAATAGTTTTCAGTAGCATCATGAATGAATTCAACAATATAACCAGCACCTAAAGCATTCTTTTCATGATCTACAAGCATAGAAAATTTACTACTCTCCACATAAGCAAAATTCTTCTCATTTGAAATAGCGGGAGCAAACTCAACAAAACAATTATCATGTGAGGCATAATCCAATCGAAAACTAAAATCATGATGACAAGTTTCATGGTTATCATTATTCCTAATAGCATACAAGTCATCACAATAATCATCATAGATAGCAACTTTGTTCTCATAATCAATTGGAACCTCTTCCGAAATAGTGGAATCATCGCTAAATAAAGTCATGACCTCTCCAAATCCACTTTCATATTCATCACAATAAGATTCAACATCCTCCAAAATAGTGGGATCACTATTTTCTAAAGTTGACACTCTTCCAAACCAATTTCATCAATATAATCATCATAGCATGCTTTCATCATAATAAATTTGCTCATCAAGACTTGGGGGACAAAAAAATATCATATTCATCAAACATAGCTTCCCCAAGCTTGTGGCTTTGCATATCATTAGCATCATGAATATTCAAGGAATTCATACTAACAACATTGCAATCATGCTCATCATTCAAAGATTTAGTACCAAGCATTTTAATGCACTCTTCTTCTAGCACTTGAGCACAATTTTCCTTTCCATCAAACACACGAAAGATAGTAAAAAGACGAAGCTTATGAGACAAACTTAACTCCATTTTTTTGTAATTTTCTTTTATAAACTAAACTAGTAATAAAACAAGAAACAAAAAGATTCGATTGCAAGATCTAAAGATATACCTTCAAGCACTCACCTCCCCGGCAACGGCGCCAGAAAAGAGCTTAGTTGACGGGGTGTGAGTGAGTGCCCTTTACCTAGCCTCCCCGGCAATGGCGCCAGAAAAGAGCTTGATGTCTACTACACAACCTTTTTCTTATAGACGTTGTTGGGCCTGCAAGTGCACAGGTTTGTAGGACAGTAGCAAATTTCCCTCAAGTGGATGACCTAAGGTTTATCAATCCGTAGGAGGCGTAGGATGAAGATGGTCTCTCTCAAGCAACCCGGCAACCAAATAACAAAGAGTCTCTTGTGTCCCCAACACACCCAATACAATGGTAAATTGTATAGGTGCACTAGTTCGGTGAAGAGATGGTGATACAAGTGCAATATGGATGGTAGATAAAGGTTTTTGTAATCTGAAAAAATAAAAACAGCAAGGTAACTAATGATAAAAGTGAGCGTAAACGGTATTGCAATGATAGGAAACAAGGCCTAGGGTTCATACTTTCGCTAGTGCAAGTTCTCTCAACAATAATAACATAGATAGATCATATAAAAAGCCCTCAACATGCAAAAAAGAGTCACTCCAAAGCCACTAATAGCGGAGAACAAACGTACAGATTATGGTAGGGTGCGAAACCACCTCAAAGTTATTCTTTCGGATCGATCTATAAAAGAGTTCGTACTTAGAATAACACCTTAAGATACAAATCAACCAAAACCCTAATATCACCTAGATACTCCATTGTCACTTCAAGTATCCTTGGGCATGATTATACGATATGCATCACACAATCTCAGATTCATCCAACCAACATAAAAGTACTTCAAAGAGTGCCCCAAGTTTCTACCGGAGAGTCAAGAACGTGTGCCAACCCCTATGCATAGGTTCATGGGCGGAACCCGCAAGTTGGTCACCAAAACATACATCAAGAGGCACGTGATATCCCATTGTCACCACAGATAAACACGGCAAGACATACATCAAGTGTTCTCAAATAAAAGACTCAATCCGATAAGATAACTTCAAAGGGGAAACTCAATTCATCACAAGAGAGTAGAGCGGGAGAAACATCATAAGATCCAACTACAATAGCAAAGCTCAGGATGCATCAAGATCGTGCCATAGAGGGAACACGAAAGAGAAGACGAGAGAGAGATCAAACACATAGCTACTGGTACATACCCTCAGCCCCGAGGGTGAACTACTCCCTCCTCGTCATGGAGAGCACCGGGATGATGAAGATGGCCACCGGTGATGGATTCCCCCTCCGGCAGGGTGCCAGAACGAGCTCCTGAGAGGTTTTTGGTGGCTACAGAGGCTTGCGGCGGCGGAACTCCCGATCGATCTTGATTTCTGATGGTTTTAGGGTACGTAGGTATATATAGGCGAAAGAAGTCGGTCGGGGGGTGCTCGAGGGGCCCACGAGACAGGGGGCGCGCCCAGTAGGGGGGGCGCCCTCCTATCTTGTGGCCTCCTCGAGGATCTTCTGACGTGGACTCCAAGTCTCCAGGATCATATTCTTCCAAAAAATCACGATGCCGAAGGTTTCATTCCGTTTGGACTCCGTTTGATATTCCTTTTCTTCGAAATACTGAAACAGGCAATAAAACAGCAATATGGGCTGGGCCTCCGGTTAATAGGTTAGTCCCAAAAATAATACAAAAGTGTAAAATAAAGCCCATAAACATCCAAAAGGGGTAATATAATAGCATGGAACAATCAAAAATTATAGATACGTTGGAGACGTATCAATCGCTCCTGAAGGTTTCATCCCGTTTGGACTCGTTTGATATTCCTTTTCTTCGAAACACTGAAATAGGCAAAGAAACAACAATTTGGGCTGGGCCTTCGGTTAGTAGGTTAATCCAAAAAATGATATAGAAGTGTAAAGTAAAGCCCATAAACATCCAAAACAGGTAATATTATAGCATGGAGCAATCAAAAATTATAGATACATTAGAGACGTATCAAGCATCCCCAAGCTTAATTCCTGCTCGTTCTCAAGTAGGTAAATGATAAAAACGGAATTTTTGATGTGGAATGCTATCTAGCATATTTCTCAATGTAATTTTCTTTATTGTGGCAATGAATGTTCAAATCCAAAATGATTCAAAATAAAAGTTCATATTGACATGAAAACAATAATACTTCAAGCATACTAACAAAGCAATTATGTCTTCTCAAAATAACATGGCTAAAGAAAGCTATCCCTACAAAATCATATAGTCTGGCTATGCTCTATCTTCATCACACAAAGTATTTAATCATGCACAACCCCGATGACAAGCCAAGCAATTGTTTCATACTTTTATGTTCTCAAACCTTTTCAACTTTCACGCAATACATGAGCGTGAGCCATGGACATAGCACTATATGTGGAATAGAATGGTGGTTGTGGAGAGAAGACAAAAAAGGAGAAGTAATCTCACATCAACTAGGCGTATCAATGGGCTATGGAGATGCCCATTAATAGATATCAATGTGAGTGAGTAGGGATTGCCATGCAACGGATGCACTAGAGCTATAAGTGTATGAAAGCTCAACAAAGAAACTAAGTGGGTGTGCATCCAACTTGCTTGCTCACGAAGACCTAGGGAATTTTGAGGAAGCCCATCATTGGAATATACAAGCCAAGTTCTATAATGTAAAATTCCCACTAGTATATGAAAGTGACAACATAGGATGCTCTCTATCATGAAGATCATGGTGCTACTTTGAAGCACAAGTGTGGTAAAAGGATAGTAACATTGTCCCTTCTCTCTTTTTCTCTCATTTTTTTATTTGGCCTTTCTCTCTTTTTTTTCCGTCCGGAGTCTCATCCCGACTCGTGGGGGAATCATAGTCTCCATCATCCTTTCCTCACTTGGGACAATGCTCTAATAATAAAGATCATCACACTTTTATTTACTTACAACTCGAGAATTATAACTCAATACTTAGAACAAAATATGACTCTATGTGGATGCCTCTAGCGGTGTACTGGGATATGCAATGAATCAAGAGTGACATGTATGAAAGAATTATCAAGGTGGCTTTGCCACAAATACGATGTCAACTACATGATCATGCAAAAGCAATATGACAATGATGGAGCGTGTCATAATAAACGGAACGGTGGAAAGTTGCATGGCAATATATCTCGGAATGGCTATGGAAATGCCATAATAGGTAGGTATGGTTGCTGTTTTGAGGAAGGTATATGGTGGGTATATGGTACCGGCGAAAGTTGCGCGGCACAAGAGAGGCGAGCAATGGTGGAAGGGTGAGAGTGCGTAAGATCCATGGACTCAACATTAGTCATTAAGAACTCATATACTTATTGCAAAAATCTACAAGTTATTGAAACAAAGTACTACGCGCATGCTCCTAGGGGGATAGATTGATAGGAAAAGACCATCACTCGTCCCCGACCGCCACTCGTAAGGAAGACAATCAATAAATAAATCATGCTCCAACTTCATCACAAAGCGGTTCAGCATACATGCATGCTACGGGAATCACAAACTTCAACACAAGTATTCCTCAAATTCACAATTACTCCACTAGCATGACTCTAATATCACCATCCTCATATCTCAAAACAATTATCAAGTATCAAATTGATCATAGCATCCAATTCACTTTCTATGATAGTTTTTATTCTACCCAACTTGGATGCCCATCATTCTAGGACCAAATTTATAACCATAGAAAATACCATGCTGTTCTAAAAGACTCTCAAAATAATATAAGTGAAGCATGAGAGATCAACAATTTCTACAAAATTAAACCACCGCTGTGCTCTAAAAGATATAAGTGAAGCACTAGAGCAAAATTGTCTAGCTCAAAAGATATAAGTGAAGCACATAGAGTATTCTAATAAATTCCGAATCATGTGTGTCTCTCCCAAAAGGTGTGTACAGCAAGGATGATTGTGGTAAACTAAAAAGCAAAGACTCATATCATACAAGACGCTCCAAGCAAAACACATATCATGTGGTGAATAAAAATATAGCTCCAAGTAAAGTTACCGATAGACAAAGACGAAAGAGGGGATGCCTTCCGGGGAATACCCAAACTTAGGCTTTTGGTTGTCCTTGAATTATCTTGGGGTGCCATGAGCATCCCCAAGCTTAGGCTCTTGCCACCCCTTATTCCATAGTCCATCAAATCTTTACCCAAATCTTAAAAACTTCACAACACAAAACTCAAATGGAAATCTCATAAGCTTCGTTAGTGCAAGAAATAAAAACCAGCACATAAGGTACTGTAATAAACTCATTCTTTATTTATATTGGTGTTAAACCTACTGTATTCCAACTTCTCTATGGTTTATACCCCCCGATACTAGCAATAGATGCATCAAAATAAGCAAACAACACACGAAAAACATAATCTGTCAAAAATAGAACAGTCTGTAACAATCTGTAACTTTCGAATACTTATGGAACTCTAAAAATCCTAAAAAAATAGGAAGTCTAGGTAAATTTGTCTATTGATCTACTTCAAAAAGAATCAACTAAAAATTACGTTTCTGTGATTTATTAAAATTATTATCGTGCGCACAAAAGTTTCTATTTTTCAGCAAAATCAAATTAACTATCACTGTAGGTTATCCTATAGGTTCTACTTGGCACAAACACTAACTAAAACATAAAACCACATCTAAACAGAAGCTAGATGAATTATTTATTACTAAACAGATGCAAAAAGTAAGGAACAAAAATAAAATTGGGTTGCCTCCCAACAAGCGCTGTCGTTTAACGCCCCTAGCTAGGCATAAAAGCGAGAATAGATCTAAGTATTGCCATCTTTGGCATTCAATTCTTCAATAGAGCACTTTTAACCTTTAGGAGTTTCTTTATTTTTAATAATGATTAAACTCCTAGGCAAGAAATTCACTTGTAGCAAAAGGTTCCTTAATGATAGTGAAAAACTAGGGTGAATACTTATGGATTTGAGATCTGCATTTTCCTTACTAGAAGATTCACCCTTATTTTTAGGAACACACATTAATTTGGCAAATTTGGTAGGAGGAGTTGGAGTATTTTTCATGGATGAAAAGGCAGACCCTAAGTTGGTAATAATATCCTCAAGTTTACCGATTCTTGTAGAATCAAGATCTATTCTTTCATTAACTATAGGTTCTTTCTCTTTAAAAAAATTCAAAGTAACTCCAACCCTAGATCCATATTGGGTAATTTGGCTGTGGATAATTGTATGCAAATTTTCAATCAACTCAACAGTGGCAACTTTATTTTCAATAATTTCAAGCATTTGCATCACATGTTCCAAAGTTAAAACAGTTCCATTAACCAAGAGAGGGGGAGGACCAAACAAATCTAACATAGCATTATAAGCATCAAAAGTATGTCTACCCAAGAAATTCCCTCTGGTAATGGTATCAAGGATATATCTATTCCAAGGACTAATGCCTACATAAAAATTGCGAAGAACGGAAGTGGATTGCTTCCTAGTAGATCTATTTTGAGCAATGCAAATTCTATGCCAAACATCTTTTAGATTTTCTCCCTCCCTTTGTTTAAAAGTAAGAACTTCATGATCGGGAGTACTAACGATGATAGGAGGACTAGCCATAACGACGAAATAAACGATCTAACACACGAGCACACAAAAGGCAAGCGAAAGAGAGGAGGCGAATGGGAAAAAGAGGGCGAATAAAACGGCAAGGGTGAAGTGGGGGAGAGGAGAATGAGAGGCAAATGGCAAATAATGTAATGTGAGGGAGATGAGTTTGTGATGGGTACTTAGTATGTCTTGACTTGATCGAAGACCTCCCCGACAACGGCGCCAGAAATCCTTCTTGCTACCTCTTGAGCACTGCGTTGGTTTTCCCTTGAAGAGGAAAGGGTGATGCAGCAAAGTAGCGCAAGTATTTCCCTCAGTTTTTGAGAACCAAGGTATCAATCCAGTAGGAGGCTCCTCAAAAGTCCCTCGTACCTACACAAACAAACAAGAACCTCGCAACCAACGCGATAAAGGGGTTGTCAATCCCTTCACGATAACTTGCAAAAGTGAGATCTGATAGAGATAATAAGATAAGATAAATATTTTTGGTATTTTTATGAAGTAGATTGAAAAGTAAAGATTGCAAAATAAAGATAGATGGGAATATTATATGATAAAAGATAGACCCGGGGGTCATAGGTTTCACTAGTAGCTTCTCTCAAGATAGCATAAGTATTACGGTGGGTGAACAAATTACTATCGGGCAATTGATAGAAAAGTGCATAGTTATGAGATTATCTAGGCATGATCATGTATATAGGCATCACGTCCGCAACAAGTAGACCGACTCCTGCCTGCATCTACTACTATTACTCCACACATCGACCGCTATCTAGCATGCATCTAGAGTATTAAGTTCATAAGAACAGAGTAACACATTAGGCAAGATGACATGATGTAGAGGGATAAACTCAAACAATATGATATAAACCCCATCTTTTTATCCTCGATGGCAACAATACAATATGTGCCTTGCTGCCCCTGCTATCACTAGGAAAGGACACCGCAAGATTGAACCCAAAGCTAAGCACTTCTCCCATTGCAAGAAAGATCAATCTAGTAGGCCAAACCAAACTGATAATTCAAAGAGACTTGCAAAGATAACAAACCATACATAAAAGAATTCAGATGAGATTCAAATATTTCTTATAGATAAACTTGATCATAAACCCACAATTCATCAGATCTCGACAAACACACCGCAAAAAGAGTTACATCGAATAGATCTCTAAGAAGATCGAGGAGAACTTTGTATTGAGAATCAAAGAGAGAGAAGAAGCCATCTAGCTAATAACTATGGACCCGAAGTGTTGGGGAACGTAGTAATTTCAAAAAAATCCTACGCACATGCAAGATCATGGTGATGCATAGCAACGAGAGAGGAGAGTGTTGTCCACGTACCCTCGTAGAACGAAAGCGGAAGCGTTAGAACAACGCGGTTGATGTAGTCGTACGTCTTCACGATCCGACCGATCAAGTGACGAACGTACGGCACCTCCGAGTTCAGTACACTTCAACTCGATGACTTCCCACGAACTCCGATCCAGCAGAGCTTTGCGGGGGAGTTCTGTTAGCATGACAGCGTGATGACGGTGTCGATGATGCTACTGAAGCAGGGCTTCACCTAAGCACCGCTACGATATTACCGAGGTGGAATATGGTGGAGGGGGGCACCACACACGGCTAAGAGATCAAGAGATCAATTATTGTGTCTATGGGGTGCCCCTTGCCTCAGTATATAAAGGAGGAGAGGAGAGGAGGGGCCGACCCTCTCTATGGCGTGCCCTGGGGAGTCCTACTCCCACCGGGAGGAGGATTCCCCCCTTCCATGTAGTAGGAGTAGGAGTCAAGGAAAGGGAAAAGAGAAGAGAAGGAAGGAGGGGGCGCAGCCCCTCCCCCTAGTCCAATTTGGACTAGGCCTTGGGGGGCGCGCAACCTCCCCTCTCTCTTTCCCCTAAAGCCCAATAAGGCCCATATACTCCCCGGCGAATTCCCGTAACTCTCTGGTACTCCGATAAATACCCGCATCACTCGGAACCTTTCCGATGTCCGAATATAGTCGTTAAATATATCAATCTTTACGCCTCGACCATTTCGAGACTCTTCGTCATGTCCCCGATCTCATCCGGGATTTCGAACTACCTTTAGTACATCAAAACACATAACTCATAATATAAATCGTCACCGAACTTTAAGCGTGCGGACCCTACGGGTTCAAGAACTATGTAGACATGACCGAGACACGTCTCCGGTCAATAACCAATAGCGGAACCTGGATGCTCATATTGGCTCCTACATAATCTACAAAGATTTTTATCGGTCAAACCGCATAACAACATACGTTGTTCCCTTTGTCATCGGTATGTTACTTGCCTGAGATTCGATCGTCGGTATCTCTACCTAGTTCAATCTCGTTACCAGCAAGTCTCTTTACTCGTTATGTAATGCATCATCCGGCAACTAACTCATTAGTCACATTGCTTGCAAGGCTTATAGTGATGTGCATTACCGAGAGGGCCCAGAGATACCTCTCCGACAATCGGAGTGACAAATCCTAATCTCGAAATACACCAACTCAACAAGTACCTTCGGAGACACTTGTAGAGCACCTTTATAATCACCCAGTTACATTGTGACGTTTGGTAGCACACAAAGTGTTCCTCCGGTAAACGGGAGTTGCATAATCTCATAGTCATAGGAACATGTATAAGTCATGAAGAAAGCAATAGCAACATACTAAATGATCAAGTGCTAAGCTAACGGAATGAGTCAAGTCAATCACATCATTCTCTAATGATGTGATCCTGTTAATGAAATGACAACTCATGTCTATGGCTAGGAAACTTAACCATCTTTGATTCAACGAGCTAGTCAAGTAGAGGCATACTAGTGACATTATGTTTGTCTATGTATTCACACATGTACTAAGTTTCCGGTTAATACAATTCTAGTATGAATAATAAACACTTATCATGAAATAAGGAAATAAATAATAACTTTATTATTGCCTCTAGGGCATATTTCCTTTAGACTCCCACTTGCACTAGAGTCAATAATCTAGTTCACATCACCATGTGATTTAACACCAATATTCACATGTGTATGTGATTAATACCCATAGTTCACATCGTCATGTGATCAACACGCAAAGGGTTTACTAGAGTCAATAATCTAGTTCACATCGCTATGTGATTAACACCCAAAGAGTACTAAGGTATGATCATGTTTTGCTCGTGAGAGAAGTTTAGTCAACGGGTCTGTCACATTCAGAGCCGTATGTATTTTGCAAATATTCTATGTCTACAATGCTCTGCATGGAGCTACTCTAGCTAATTGCTCCCACTTTCAATATGTATCCAGATTGAGACTTAGAGTCATCTGGATCAGTGTAAAAGCTTGCATCGACGTAACTCTTTACGACGAACTCTTTATCACCTCTATAACCGAGAAATATTTCCTTAGTACTTACTAAGGATATTCTTGACCATTGTCCAGTGATCTACTTCTAGATCAAAAATTGTACTCCCTTGCCAAACTCAGAGCAAGGTATACAATAGGTCTAGTACACAGCATAGCATACTTTCTAGAACCTATGACTGAGGCATAGGAAATGACTTTCCATTCTCTTTCTATTTTCTGCCATGGTCGGGTTTTGAGTCTTACCTTCCAACACAGGCAGGAACTCCTTCTTTGACTGTTCCATTTTGAACTACTTCAAAATCTTATCAAGGTATGTGCTCATTGAAAAATCTTATCAAGCGTCTTGATCTATCTCTATAGATCTTGATGCTCAATGTGTAAGCAGCTTCACCGAGGTCTTTCTTTGAAAAACTCTTATTCAAGTATCCTTTTATGATATCCAGAATTTCTATATCATTTCCAATAAACAATATGTCATCTACATATAGTTTTAGAAATGCTATAGAGCTCCCACTCACTTTCTTGTAAATACAGGCTTCTCCAAAAGTCTGTATAAAACCATATGCTTTGATCAACTCATCAAAGCGTATATTCCAACTCCGAGATGCTTGCATCAGTCCATAGATGGATCGCTGGAGCTTGCACATTTTGTTAGCACCTTTAGGACTGACAAAACCTTCTGGTTGCATCATATACAACTCTTCTTTAATAAATCCATTAAGGAATGCAGTTTTGACATCCATTTGCCAGATTTCATAAAATGTGGCAATTGCTAACATGATTCGGACAGACTTAAGCATCGATACGAGTGAGAAAATCTCATCGTATTCAACACCTTGAACTTGTCGAAAAACTTTTTGCAACAAGTCAAGCTTTGTAGATAGTAACACTACTATCAGCGTCTGTCTTCCTCTTGAAGATCCATTTATTTTCTATGGCTTGCCGATCATCGGGCAAGTCCACCAAAGTCCACACTTTGTTCTCATACATGGATCCCATCTCAGATTTCATGGCCTTCAAGCCATTTCGCGGAATCTGGGCTCATCATCGCTTCCTCATAGTTCGTAGGTTCATCATGGTCTAGTAACATGACTTCCAGAATAGGATTACCATACCACTCTGGTGCGGACTGTACTTTGGAAGACCTACGAGGTTCTGTAGTAACTTAATCTGAAGTTTCATGATCATCATCATTAGCTTCCTCACTAATTGGTGTAGGAATCACTGGAACTGATTTCTGTGATGAACTACTTTCCAATTTGGGAGAAGGTACAATTACCTTATTAAGCTCTACTTTCCTCCCACTCACTTCTTTCAATAGAAACTCCTTCTCTAGAAAGGATCCATCTTAGCAACGAATATCTTGCTATCAGATCTGTGATAGAAGGTGTACCCAACAGTTTCCTTTGGGTATTCTATGAAGACGCACTTCTCCGATTTGGGTTCGAGTTTATCAGGTTGAAACTTTTTCACATAAGCATCGCAGCCCCAAACTTTAAGAAACGACTACTTTGGTTTCTTGCCAAACCACAGTTCATAAGGCGTCGTCTCAACGGATTTTGATGGTACCCTATTTAAAGTGAATGCGGCAGTCTCTAATGCATAACCCCAAAACGATAGTGGTAAATCGGTAAGATACATCATAGATCGCACCATATCCAATAAAGTGCGGTTACGACGTTCGTACACACCATTACGCTGTGGTGTTCCATGTGGTGTGAGCTGTGAAACTATTCCACATTGTTTTAAATGAAGGCCAAACTCGTAACTCAAACGTTCTCCTCCACGATAAGATCGTAGAGACTTTATTTTCTTGTTACGATGATTCTCCACTTCACTCTGAAATTCTTTGAACTTTTCAAATGTTTCAGACTTGTGCTTCATTAAGTAGATATACTCATATCTGCTCAAATCGTCTGTGAAGGTCAGAAAATAACGATACCCGCCATGAGCATCAACACACATTGGAGCGCATACATATGTATGTATTATTTCCAACAAGTCAGTAGCTCGTTCCATTGTTCCGAAGAACCGATTTTTAGTCATCTTGCCCAAAAGGCACGGTTCGCAAGCATCAAATGATTCATAACCAAGTGATTCCAAAAGTCCATCTTTATGGAGTTTCTACATGTGCTTTACACCGATATGACCCAAACGACAGTGCCACAAATAAGTTGCACTATCATTATCAACTTTGCATCTTTTGGCATCAATATTATGAATTTGTGTATCACTATGATCGAGATCCAACAAACTATTTTCATTGGGTGTATGACCATTGAAGGTTTTATTCATCTAAACAGAAGAACAATTATTCTCTGACTTTAAATGAATAACCGTATTGCAATAAACATGATCAAATCATATTCATGCTCAACGCAAATGCCAAATAACATTTATTTAGGTTCAACACTAATCCCGAAAGTATAGGGAGTGTGTGATGATGATCATATCAATTTGGAACCACTTCCAACACACATCGTCACTTCACCCTAAATTAGTCTCTGTTTATTACTAATATTTAGCAACCGAACAAGTATCAAATACCCAGGGGCTACTATAAACACTAGTAAGGTACACATCAATAACCTGTATATCAAATATACCCTTGTTCACTTTGCCATCCTTCTTATCCAGCAAATATTCAAGGCATTTCCGCTTCCAGTGACCATTTCCTTTGAAGTAAAAGCACTCAGTTTCAGGCTTTAGTCTAGCTTTGGGCTTCTTCATGGAAGTGACAACTTGCTTGCCATTCTACATGAAGTTCCCTTTCTTTCCCTTTGCCCTTTTCTTGAAACTAGTGGTCTTGTTAATCATCAATACTTGATGCTCTTTCTTGATTTCTACCTTCATTGATTTCATCATCATGAAAAGCTCAGGAATCGTTTTCGTTATCCCTTGCATACTATAGTTCATAACGAAGTTATACTAACTTGGTGATTGTGACTAGAGAACTCTGTCAATCACTATCTTATCTGGAAGATTAACTCCCACTTGATTCAAGCGATTGTAGTACCCACACAATCTGAGCGCATGCGCACTAGTTGAGCAATTCTCCTCCATCTTTTAGCTATAGAAATTGTTGGACTTCATATCTCTCAACTCGGGTATTTGCTTAAAGTGTTAACTTCAACTCCTGGAACATCTCATATGGTCCATGACGTTCAAAACGTCTTTGAAGTCCTGATTCTAAGCCGTTGAGCATGGTACACTAAACCATCAAGTAGTCATCATATTGAGCTAGCCAACCGTTCATAACGTCTGCATTTGCTCCTGCAATAGGTCTGTCACCTAGCGGTGCATCAAGGACATAATTCTTCTGTGCAGCAATGAGGATAAACCTCAGATCACGGACCCAGTCCGCATCATTGCTACTATCATTTTTCAACTTAGTTTTCTCTAGGAACACATATAAAAACATAAGGAAGTAACAACGCGAGCTATTGATCTACAACATAATTTGCAAAATACTATTAGGACTAAGTTCATGATAAATTAAAGTTCAATTAATCATATTACTTAAGAACTCCCACTTAGATAGACATCTCTCTAATCATCTAACTGATCATGTGACCCAAATCAACTAAACCATGTCCGATCATCACGTGAGATGGAGTAGTTTTCAATGGTGAAAATCACTATGTTGATCATATCTACGATATGATTCACGCTCGACCTTTCGGTCTCAGTGTTCCGAGGCCATATCTACATATGCTAGGCTCGTCAAGTTTAACCTGAGTATTCTGCGTGTGTAAAACTATCTTACACCCGTTGTACTTGAACGTAGAGCTTATCACACCCGATCATCACGTGGTGTCTCGGCACGAAGAACTTTCGCAATGGTGCATACTCAGGGAGAACACTTATACCTTGAAATTTAGTGAAAGATTTTCTTATAAAGCTACCACCGAACTAAGCAAAATAAGATGTATAAAATATAAACATCACATGCAATCAAAATATGTGACATGATATGGCCATCATCTTGTGCCTTTGATCTCCATCTCCAAAGCATCGTCATGATCTCCATCGTCAGCGGCATGACACCATGATCTCCATCATCTTGATCTATATCAATGTGTCATCACATGGTCGTCTCGCCAACTATTGCTCTTGCAACTATTGTTATCGCATAGCGATAAAGCAAAGCAATTATTTGGCGCTGCCTCTTATGCAATAAAGAGACAACCATAAGGCTTCTGCCAGTTGCCGCTAAATTCAACAAAACATGATCATCTTATACAACAACTTATATCTCATCACGTCTTGAACAAATCACATCACAACATGCCCTGCAAAAACAAGTTAGACGTCCTCTACTTTGTTGTTGCAAGTTTTATGTGGCTGCTACGGGCTGAGCAAGAACCGTTCTTACCTACGCCTCAAAACCACAACGATAGTTTGTCAAGTTAGTGTTGTTTAAACCTTCTCAAGGACCGGGCGTAGCCACACTCGGTTCAACTAAAGTTGGAGAAACCGACACCCGCCAGCCACCTATGTGCAAAGCACGTCGGTAGAACCAGTCTCGCGTAAGCGTACACGTAATGTCGGTCCGGGCCGCTTCATCCAACAATACCACCAAACCATGCTGGTAAGCAGTATGACTTGTATCACCCATAACTCACATGTGTTCTACTCATGCATATAACATCTACACATAAAACCTGGCTCTGATACCACTATTGGGGAACGTAGTAATTTCAAAAAAAATCCTACGCACATGCAAGATCATGGTGATGCATGATGACCCACAAGTATAGGGGATCTATCGTCATCCTTTCGATAAGTAAGAGTGTCGAACCCAACGAGGAGCAGAAGGAAATGATAAGCGGTTTTCAGTAAGGTTTTCTCTGCAAGCACTGAAATAGTAGGTGATAGATAGTTTTGTGATAAGATAAATAGTAACGAGCAAAAATTAAATAAAGTAAATAAAGTGCAGCAAGGTGGCCAAATCCTTTATGTAGCAAAGGATAAGCCTGGACAAATTCTAATAATGAAGAAGGAGCTCCCGATGACACATTGGGAATTATCGTCAAGCTAGTTTTCATCACGTTCATAAGATTCGCGTTCGGTACTTTGATAATTTGATATGTAGGTGGACGGGCACTTGGGTACTGCCCTAACATGGACAAGCATCCCACTTATGATTAACCCCTATTGCAAGCATCCGCAACTACAAAAAGGAGTATTAAGGTAAACCTAACCACAACATTAAACATATGGGTCCATATCAACCCCTAACGAAGCAACGCATAAACTAGGATTTAAGCTTCTGTCACTCTAGCAACCCATCATCTACTTATTACTTCCCTATGCCTTCCTCTAGGCTCAAATAATGGTGAAGTGTCATGTAGTCGACGTTCACATAACACCACTAGAGGAGAGACAATATACATCTCATCAAAATATCGAACGAATACCAAATTCACATGACTACTAATAGCAAGACTTCACCCATGTCCTCAGGAACAAACGTAACTACTCACAAAGCATATTCATGTTCATAATCAGAGGAGTAATAATATGCATAAAGGATCTTAACATATAATCTTCCACCAAGTAAACCAAATAGCATCAACTACAAGGAGTAATCAACACTACTAGCAACCAACAGGTACCAATTTGTGGTTTTGATACAAGATTGGATACAAGAGATGAACTAGGGTTTTGAGATGAGATGGTGCTGGTGAAGATGTTGATGGAGATTCACCCCCTCCCGATGAGAGGATAGTTGGTGATGACGTTGGTGATGATTTCCCCCTCCCGGAGGGAAGTGTCCCCGGTAGAAGAGCTCCGCCGAGCCCTAGATTGATTCCGCCAAGGTTCCGCCTCGTGGCGGCGGAGTTTCGTCCCGTAAGCTTGCCCACGATTTTTTCCCGAGGAAAACCCTTCATATAGCAAAAGATGGACGCCGGAAGCCCACCAGGGGGCCCAGGAGATAGGGGTCCGTGCCCTAGGGGGGGCGGGTGCGCCTCCCTATCTCCTGGACAGGGTGTGGTCCCCCTGGCCTATTTCTTTTGTCCAAAAATTCTTATTAAATCTAAAAAGTTGTTTCGTGGAGTCTCAGGTCTTTTGGAGTTGTGCAGAATAGGTTTCCAATGTTTGCTCCTTTTCCAGCCAGAATTCCAGCTGCCGGCATCCCCCCTCTTCATGGTAAACCATGTAAAATAAGAGAGAATAGCCATAAGTATTGAGATATAATGTGTAATAACAGCCCATAATGCAATAAATATTGATATAAAATCATGATGCAAAATGGACGTATCAACTCCCCCAAGCTTAGACCTCGTTTGTCCTAAAGCGGAAGCCGAAATCGAAAAATATGTCCACATTGTTAGAGATAGAGGTGTCGATAAAAATAAAATACGGACATGAGGGCATCATGATCATTCTGATAACAGCAACATATATGGATTTTGTCATATGATTTCCTATGTTCAAGTAATAAGCAATTCACAATGTCAAGTATTGTTCAAAAACTTCATTGGGAACTAACAAACTATAATCTCAGTCATTGAAGCAATTGCAATTTATCGTAACATCAGAAAGAGTCAATAATAGAGCTTTTCAGCAAGCTCACATACTCAACTATCTCGTAGTCCCCTATAATTGTTAACACTCACGCAATACTTGTGGTTATAGAGTTTCAGCTGGACACTGAGAAAGATAGGGGCTTATTGTGTTGCTTCCCAACGTATTCACCTTTAGGTGATGTCAACAATAATAGCCTATGCCAACTTACATCCAATTGGATATATGTATCATGATCTTTCAAACATGAGGAGCTTGCCAAAGGATAAAAAATAAAAAGGGAAAGGTGAGTATCACCTTGACTCAAGCATTAAAGTAAAACATAAAGTAAAAGATAGGCCCTTCGCAGAGGGAAGCAGAGGTTGTCATGTGCGTTTAGGGTTGATGCATGAAATCTTAATGCAAAAGAACGTCACTTTATATTGCCCCTTGTATGTGGACCTTTATTATGTAGTCCGTCGCTTTTATTACTTCCACAACAAGTTCGTACAAAGTTTATTTTCTCTGCACTAATAAGTCATACATATTTAGAGAGCAATTTTTATTGCTTGCACTGATGACAACTTACTTGAAGGATCTTACTCAATCCATAGGCAGGTATGGTGGACTCTCATGGCAAAACTGGGTTTAAGGATATTTGGAAGCACAAGTAGTATCTCTACTTGGTGCAAGGAATTTGGATAACATGAGGGGGAAAGGCAAGCTCAACATGTTTGGAAGGTCAATGACAATATACTTTAACTGAGATGTCGGAAAACATAAACCATTACGTTGTCTTCCTTGTTAGACGTCAACTCTTTTAGCACGTCATACTTAATGAGTGCTTCACAATCATAAAAGATGTCCAAGATAATATATTTATATGTGAACCCCTCTTTCCTTATTACTTCCTATTAATTGCAACGATGACCAAGGCTACGTTCATCAACTCTCAACAATTTTTATGCCTCATACTTTCTATGTGTGAAGTTATCACTATCCATAAGATCAATATGAACTCTTTTGTTCTTTCTATTTTCTCAAGATCATAGCAACATAGCAAAGCCCTTAACTCAACACTAATCTTTATTATAGATAGCACACGGACTCGATTACATAAAGAGATCACAACGAAAAACTCAAAACTACTTGATATCAAAACTTCGAACTAATAGATCAAGATACTACTAAAAGGATCGAACTAAATAAAGCGGTAAAGATAGGAGTGTGATGGTGATACGATACCGGGGCACCTCCCCCAAGCTTGGCAGTTGCCAAGGGGAGTGCCCATACCCATGTGATTATTTCTTCGAAGGTGATGGAGGTGGTGATGATGACGGTGGATAATCGCACATCGAGCGCAAAAGCTCCTCCAACTTGCGGATAATGCCCTTGAGCCTAGCAATATGATCCTTCAACAAAATATTATCCTCTGTGAGATACTTGTTCTGTATGTGGGCTAACTCAATCATCTTGAAATCTTCAATCTCTGTTGGAGTGAAAAGGTTAGGTAAAGGTTGAGGGGTATCTTCTTCTTTCACCACCGGAGCTTGAGCCTACATGGCCTTCTTGATCCTTTCATCCTTGTTGATCTCCTCTGGTTCCTCTCTTTTCAACTCTATCTTCAATAGCCAAGCATCCTTGTCTTCGTTGTTGGAGGAGGGCGAAGTCATGGTGCTCTAAGTCTGCAACGGAAACAACTCGAAATGAGAACAGAGGATGTTTGCATGATACGGTGGTCAAAACCTTCGGGAGTATATATAATGATTTTTTACCGACCAAGATACGTAACATATAGGAAAACGGAGTCCGGGAGGCACACGAGGTGCCCACGAGACAGGGGGGCGCGCCCTACAGGGGCACGCGCTCTCCTCTCTCGTGGAAGCCTCGTGTCCCTTTCGGACTACTTCTTTCTTCCTAAAATCTTTAAATAATCCAAAACTGATAAATTGCCATTAGAGTTGTTTTGGAGTCGGTTTACTTACCGTACCACGTACCTATGCCTTTTCGGAGTCTGGGACGTTCTGGAAAGTATCTCTTATGTATTCCTCAGGGGTTATGGTTTCAATAATATTAGTTTCAACATTGATAGGATTACCTGAAATATAATGTTTAATTCTTTGACCGTTTACCACCCTCGGATTTGTGCCTTCAAAGTTGTTGATTTTTGTAGCACCAGAATGATAGACCTCCTCGATAACGTAGGGACCTTCCCATTTTGAGAGAAGTTTTCCTGCAAAAAATCTTAAACGAGAGTTGAACAATAACACATAATCTCCTACGTTAAACTCACGCTTTTGTATCCTCTTATCATGCCAGTGTTTGACTTTTTCTTTGAAAAGCTTAGCATTCTCATATGCTTGGGTTCTCCATTCATCAAGTGAGCTAATATCAAATAACCTTTTCTCACTGGCAAGTTTGAAGTCATAATTAAGCTCTTTAATAGCCCAATATGCTTTATGTTCAAGTTCAAGAGGTAAATGACATGCTTTTCCATAGACCATCTTATATGGAGACATACCCATAGGGTTTTTGTATGCAGTTCTATAGGCCCATAAGTTTTTTGGACCAATTCTTTCTAGATCTATTCACAGTCTTTTGCAAAATTAATTTGAGCTCTCTATTGCTCAACTCTACTTGACCACTAGACTGTGGGTGATAAGGAGATGCAATCCTATGATTGACATCATACTTAGCAAGCATCTTACGGAAAGCACCATGAATAAAGTGTGAACCACCATCAGTCATAAGATATCTAGGGACTCCAAACCTCGGAAAAATAACTTCTTTAAGCATTTTAATAGAAGTGTTATGATCAGCACTACTAGTTGGAATAGCTTCTACCCACTTAGTAACGTAATCAGCAACAACTAAAATATGTGTATAACCATTGGAGGCTGGAAAAGGTCCCATATAATCAAAGCCCCAAACATCAAATGGTTCAATAACAAGAGAATAATTCATAGGCATTTCTTGACGTCTATTGATGTTACCTATTCTTTGACATTCATCACAAGATAAGACAAACTTACGAGCATCTTTGAAAAGAGTAGGCCAATAAAAACTAGATTGTATACCTTGTGTGCAGTTCTATCTCCAGCGTGGTGTCCTCCATAGGATTCAGAGTGACACTTGCGTAGGATTTGTTCCTGTTCATGCTCAGGCACACAATGTCTAATAATACCATCTACTCCTTTATAAAGGTGTGGATCATCCTAGAAGTAATGTCTTAAATCATAAAATAACTTTTTCTTTTGCTGGTATGTGAAACTAGGCGGTATATATTTAGCAACAATGTAATTAGCATAATCAGCATACCAAGGAGCAGTACGAGAAGCATTGACGACCGCTAATTGTTCATCAGGAAAGCTATCATTAATAGGCAGTGGGTCATCAAGAACATTCTCTAACCTAGACAAGTTGTCTGCAACGAGGTTCTCAGCTCCTTTTCTATCAATAATATGCAAGTCAAATTCTTGGAGCAAGAGAACCCATCTAATGACTCTAGGCTTAGCATCTTTCTTTTCCATAAGGTATTTAATAGCAGCATGATTAGTGAATAGTAACTTTGGCATCAACAATATAAGGTCTAAACTTATCACATGCAAACACAACTGCTAAGAATTCTTTTTCAGTGGTAGCATAATTTCTCTGGGTAGTATCAAGAGTCTTGCTAGCATAATGGATAACATTCAATTTCTTATCGACTCTTTTCCCTAAAACAACCCCTACAGCATAATCACTAGCATCGCACATAATTTCAAAATGTAAATTCCAATCAGGTGGCTGAACAATAGGTGCAGTGATCAAAGCTTTCTTAAGTGTTTCAAATGCTTCTACACAATCATCATCAAAGACAAAAGGAATATATTTTTGCAATAAATTAGTCAGAGGCTTGGAGATTTTGGAAAAGTCCTTAATGAACCTCCTATAAAAACCGGCATGACCAAGGAAACTTCTTATACCTTTTATGTCCTTGGGACATGGCATCTTTTCAATAGCATCAACTTTGGATTTATCAACTTCAATACCTCTCTCAGAGATCTTGTGCCCCAAGACAATGCCTTTATTAACCATAAAGTGACACTTTTCCTAGTTCAGGACGAGACTAGTGTCTTCGCATCTCTACAAAACTCGACGAAGGTTGCTCAAACAATCATCAAAAGAGGATCCATAGACGGAGAAGTCATCCATGAATACCTCACAAATCTTTTCACAAAAATCAGAAAATATAGCCATCATGCATCTTTGAAAGGTAGCAGGTGCATTACATAAACCAAAAGGCATACATCTATAAGCAAAAGTACCAAAAGGGCAAGTAAAAGTAGTTTTAGATTGATCCCCCGCTGATACAGGTATCTGAGAGAAGCCAGAATAACCATCTAGAAAGCAAAAATGTGTGTGTTTGGATAGCCTTTCTAGCATTTGATCAATAAAAGGTAAAGGGTAATGATCTTTCTTAGTAGCTTTATTTAATTTACGGAAATCAATTACCATCCTATAGCCTGTTATAATTCTTTGCGGGATCAATTCATCTTTATCATTAGGAACAACGGTAATACCTCCCTCTTTAGGGACACAATGGACAGGGCTTACCCATTCACTATCAGCAACGGGATAAATAATACCTGCCTCAAGGAGTTTTAGTATCTCCTTTCTTACCACTTCCTTCATTTTGGGATTTAATCATCTTTGAGGATCTCTAACTGGTTTGGCATCTTTCTCCACTGAAATTTTGTGTTGACATAATGTGGGACTAATGGCCTTAAGATCATCCAGGGTATATCCAATAGCAGCTCGGTGCTTCTTCAGAGTTTTCAATAATCTTTCTTCTTCTTTCTCTGAAAGGTTAGCACTAATAATAACATGATATATTTCTTTTTCATCAAGATAAGCATACTTAAGATTATCACGTAATGGTTTGAGTTCAAACACGGGATCACCCTTGGGTGGAGGGGGATCCCCAAAAATTTCAACGGGAAGATTATGTTTCAGCATAGGTTCTTGTTTAAGGAACACTTCATCTATTTCTTCCCTTTCCTTCATAAACATATCGTTTTCATGGTCTAGCAAATATTGTTCTAATGGATCTGTTGGAGGAACAGCAATGGAAGCAAGACCAATAATTTCATCCTTACTAGATGGTTCCTTTTCACGATGTTGTCTACTAAACTTGGCAAAATTAAACTCATGAGACGTACTGTCTATGCCAGTGACAACCTTCCTCTTACAATCAATCTTAGCACTAGCAGTATTCAAGAAGGGTCTACCAAAAATAATGGGACAAAAATCATCTTGTGCGGAACCAAGAACAAGAAGATCAGCACGGTATTTAATCTTCCCACACAAGACTTCAACATCTCTAACAATCCCAATAGGTTTAATGGTGTCCCTATTGGCAAGCTTAATAGTAACATCAATGTCTTCTAATTCAACAGGTGCAATATCGTGCATAATTTCTTATAAAGATCATAAGGTATCGCATTAGCACTAGCACCCATATCACATAAACCATGATAACAATGATCTCCTATTTTAACAGAAATAACAGGCGTGCCTACAACAGGTCTACGTGTCTTAGTATCGGGTCTAGCAATATTAGCAGTTTCACCCAAGAAAGAGATAACATGCTCATCTAAATCCTCATCCAAAAGATCTTTAATCATGGCAATACCAGGTTCAACATTAATTTGCTCAGGAGGTGTATAAGTCCTAGTATTACTCTTACGAACAACAGTCGAAGCTTTAACATGATCTTTTATCCTAACAGGAAAAGGAGGTTTTTCAACATAAGCAGTAGGAATAATAGGATCACTATATGCAATAGTCTTCTCTTCGACTGTAATAGGTGCAACTACTCTCACTTCAACAGGAGGATTATATTTAAACCACTTCTCTTTAGGGATATCAACGTGAGTAGCAAAAGTTTCACAAAAAGTAGCTACTATCTTAGAGTCAAGTCCATACTTAGAGCTAAATCCACAGAAAGCATCGGTATCC
Organism: Triticum timopheevii; assembly: GCA_963921465.1. Classification (NCBI taxonomy): domain Eukaryota; kingdom Viridiplantae; phylum Streptophyta; class Magnoliopsida; order Poales; family Poaceae; genus Triticum; species Triticum timopheevii. Next base: position 423,548,316 of record OY997274.1, read on the forward strand.
ATAAAAGATTTAACACAACCAAACTTAGGTGTCATACCTGACTCCTTACCATCGTCGGAACCCCAATCTTCAGAGTTGCGTTTAATTCTTTCCAATAAGTCCCATTTGAAATCAATAGTCTTCAGCATATAGGAACCAACACAGGAAGTATCGAGCAAGTTGCGATTATCAAGAGAAAGCCGAGCATAAAAATTCTGAATAATCATTTCCCGAGAGAGCTCATGATTGGGGCATGAATACAACATTGACTTAAGCCTCCCCCAAGCTTGAGCGATGCTTTCTCCTTCGCAAGGCCAGAAATTATATATGTAATTACGATCATGATGAAGATGCATAGGATAGAACTTTTGGTGAAATTGCAACTTCAATCGCTTATAATTCCAAGATCTCGTATCATCACATAGACTATACCATGTCATTGCATCTCCCTTCAAAGATAAAGGGAAGACCTTCCTTTTGACAACATCATCGGGAATACCTGCAAGCTTAAATAATCCACAAACTTCATCCATAAAGATAAGGTGTAAGTCGGGATGCAATGTTCCGTCTCCTGCAAAAGGATTAGCTAGCAGTTTTTCTATCATACCCGAAGGAATCTCAAAGTGAATATTTTCATAAGGTTCAGTAGGTTGAGGAGCATCTCTTTGCTCTTCTGGTTGGGGTGAAGATACCCCAAACAAGCCCCTCAAAGGATTAGTTTCCATAGTGACAAGTAACAGAAAATTTCAGCACACTATATAAATGTTTCCTTACCAAGTTCCACTCACCAAGAGCGCTACGCTTCCCGGCAATGGCGCCAGAAAAGAGTCTTGATGACCCACAAGTATAGGGGATCTATTGTAGTCCTTTCGATAAGTAAGAGTGTCGAACCCAACGAGGAGCAGAAGGAAATGATAAGCGGTTTTCAGTAAGGTTTTCTCTGCAAGCACTGAAATAGTAGGTGATAGATAGTTTTGTGATAGGATAAATAGTAACGAGCAAAAAGTAAATAAAGTAAATAAAGTGCAGCAAGGTGGGCCAATCCTTTATGTAGCAAAGGATAAGCCTGGACAAATTCTAATAATGAAGAAGGAGCTCCCGATGACACATTGGGAATTATCGTCAAGCTAGTTTTCATCACGTTCATAAGATTTGCGTTCGGTACTTTGATAATTTGATATGTCGGTGGACGGGCACTTGGGTACTGCCCTAACATGGACAAGCATCCCACTTATGATTAACCCCTATTGCAAGCATCCGCAACTACAAAAAGGAGTATTAAGGTAAACCTAACCACAACATTAAACATATGGGTCCATATCAACCCCTAACGAAGCAACGCATAAACTAGGATTTAAGCTTCTGTCACTCTAGCAACCCATCATCTACTTATTACTTCCCTATGCCTTCCTCTGGGCTCAAATAATGGTGAAGTGTCTGTAGTCGACGTTCACATAACACCACTAGAGGAGAGACAACATACATCTCATCAAAATATCGAACGAATACCAAATTCACATGACTACTAATAGCAAGACTTCACCCATGTCCTCAGGAACAAACGTAACTACTCACAAAGCATATTCATGTTCATAATCAGAGGAGTAATAATATGCATAAAGGATCTGAACATATAATCTTCCACCAAGTAAACCAAATAGCATCAACTACAAGGAGTAATCAACACTACTAGCAACCCACAGGTACCAATTGGTGGTTTTGATACAACATTGGATATAAGAGATGAACTAGGGTTTTGAGATGAGATGGTGCTGGTGAAGATGTTGATGGAGATTCACCCCCTCCCGATGAGAGGATCGTTGGTGATGACGTTGGTGATGATTTCCCCCTCCTGGAGGGAAGTGTCCCCGGCAGAACAGCTCCGCCAGAGCCCTAGATTGATTCCGCCAAGGTTCCGCCTCGTGGCGGCGGAGTTTCGTCCCGTAAGCTTGCCCACGATTTTTTTCCTGGGGAAAACCCTTCATATAGTAGAAGATGGACGCCGGAAGCCCACCAGGGGGCCCTGGACAGGGTGTGGCCCCCCTGGCCTATTTGTTTTGTCCAAAAATTCTTATTAAATCTAAAAAGTTGTTTCGTGGAGTCTCAGGTGTTTTGGAGTTGTGCAGAATAGGTTTCCAACGTTTGCTCCTTTTCCAGCCAGAATTCCAGTTGCCGGCATCCCCCCTCTTCATGGTAAACCTTGTAAAATAAGAGAGAATAGCCATAAGTATTGAGATATAATCTGCAATAACAGCCCATAATGCAATAAATATTGATATAAAAGCATGATTCAAAATGGACGTATCAATGCATAGCAACAAGAGGGGAAAGTGTTGTCCACGTACCCTCGTAGACCGAAAGCGGAAGCGTTAGCACAACACGGTTGATGTAGTCATACATCTTCACGATCCGACCGATCAAGTACCGAACGTACGACACCTCCGAGTTCAGCACACGTTTAGCTCGATGACGTCCCACGAACTCTGATCCAGCAGAGCTTTGCGGGAGAGTTCCGTCAGCACGACGGCGTGATGACGGTGTCGATGATGCTACCGACGTAGGGCTTCACCTAAGCACCACTACGATATTACCGAGGTGGAATATGGTGGAGGGGGCACCGCACACGGCTAAGAGATCAAGAGATCAATTGTTGTGTCTATGGGGTGCCCCTTGCCTCAGTATATAAAGGAGGAGAGGAGGGGAGGGGTCGGCCCTCTCTATGGCGCGCCCGGGGGAGTCCTACTCCGACCAAGAGGAGGATTCCCCCCTTCCATGTAGTAGGAGTAGGAGTCAAGGAAAGGGAAAAGAGAAGAGAAGGAAGGAGGGGGCGCAGCCCCTCCCCCTAGTCCAATTCAGACTAGGCCTTGGGGGGGGGGCGCAGCCTCCCCTCTCTCTTTCCCCTAAAGCCCAATAAGGCCCATATACTCCCCGGCGAATTCCCGTAACTCTCTGGTACTCCGATAAATACCTGAATCACTCGGAACCTTTTTGATGTCCGAATATAGTCATTCAATATATTTACCTTTACGTCTCGACCATTTCGAGACTCCTCGTCATGTCCCCGATCTCATCCGGGACTCCGAACTACCTTCCGTACATCAAAACACATAACTCATAATATAAATCGTCACCAAACTTTAAGCGTGCGGACCCTACGTGTTTGAGAACTATGTAGACATGACCGAGACATGTATCCGATCAATAACCAATAGCGGAACCTGGATGGTCATATTGGCTCCTACATATTCTACAAAGATCTTTATCGGTCAAACCGCATAACAACATACGTTGTTCCCTTTGTGATCGGTATGTTACTTGCCCGAGATTCGATCGTCGGTATCTCAATACCTAGTTCAATCTCGTTATCAGCAAGTCTCTTTACTCGTTATGTAATGCATCATCCCGCAACTAACTCATTAGTCACATTGCTTGCAAGGCTTATAGTGATATGCATTACCCAGAGGGCCCAGAGATACCTCTCCGACAATCGGAGTGACAAATCCTAATCTCAAAATACGCCAACTCAACAAGTACCTTCGGAGACACCTGTAGAGCACCTTTATAATCACACAGTTACGTTGTGACGTTTGGTGGCACACAAAGTGTTCCTCTGGAAATGGGAGTTGCATAATCTCATAGTCATAGGAACATGTATAAGTCATGAAGAAAGCAATAGCAACATACTAAATGATCAAGTGCTAAGCTAACGGAATGAGTCAAGTCAATCACATCATTCTCTAATGATGTGACCCCGTTAATCAAATGACAACTCATGTCTATGGCTAGGAAACTTAACCATCTTTGATTCAACGAGCTAGTCAAGTAGAGGCATACTAGTGACATTATGTTTGTCTATGTATTCACACATGTACTAAGTTTCCGGTTAATACAATTCTAGCATGAATAATAAACACTTATCATGAAATAAGGAAATAAATAATAACTTTATTATTGCCTCTAGGGCATATTTCCTTCACGAAGGTCTGTGGTAAACTACTCACAACTCATCGGAGAGGCCTTGGAGATGATGTAGAGCCCGTCCGTGGTGGATTCCTCCTCCGGCGGAGCGCCGGCAAAGGCTCCAAGATGGGATATCGCGGGTACAGAAGGTTGCGGTGGTGGAATTAGGTTTTCGTGGTGCTCCTGGATGTTCTCGGGGTACGTGGATATATATAGGAGGAAGAAGTAGGTCGGTGGAGCCACGAGGGGCCCACGAGGGTGGGGGGCGCCCACCCCCTAGGGCGCGCCGGGCACCCTCGTGGCCGCCTCGTTTACTTCTTGACATCCACTCCAAGTCTCCTGGTTTGCATTTGTTCCAAAAAGATCGCTCCCGAAGGTTTCATCCCGTTTGGACTCCGTTTGATATTCCTTTTCTTCGAAACACTGAAATAGGCAAAAAAACAGCAATTCGGGCAGGGCCTCCGGTTAGTAGGTTAATCCCAAAAATAATATAAAAGTGTAAAGTAAAGTCCATAAACATCCAAATCGGGTAATATAATAGTATGGAGCAATCAAAAATTATAGATACGTTGAAGATGTATCAGGTCACATGGAACATAGAAGCAGCAAAGACACTCACCTCCATCACCTTGATACCACATGGAGCCTGGAAGCAGCTCGCATTCACCACCAAGGAGCCATGTGGATCCCGTAGAGTCGTGCCATCACTCGGGTGCTCGTCTTCATTGCTAGATGTTGCATGGAGCCTCGCAGCCGTGACGCCGCTCTCCTTTCGCTCTTGGATCATTGGGGCCGCTCATTTCCATCAATGTGCTGCCGCATGGACTCGACCCTGCTTATCTCCATCACCTTGATGTCGCATGTAGCCTAGGAGGCGCGACGACACTCGCCTTTATCATCTTGGAGTGGATATGGCCACACGGCAAAGCAAAAGTAGGGTAAATCCTCATGTAGGATGTCATACCATTTACTCTTTCCCCCCTTTGCAGATTCAATCACTAGATCCATCAAGATCAGCTCGCTCACTTCTATCATCAGCCTCACCTCTAAGTAGTGACTATGAGCAACCTTTGGCTTCGCTTTCAACCTTGATCGCCTGACCAATTAGAACATAAAAGAATATGTCGTTGGGCCCATCCATCTCGATGAAAGAATAAAGAAAAATTTAAGAAAATAGGCATCATACTGCTAATATATGAGAAGAAATTTTAGCGCCTTATTATAGGTGGAGCATATTTAATCAAAATTGTCGGTTCTTTTGGTAACAAAAATCGGCACACACATTTTTGGGGGTGATAGGTAGATGTTAATATGTGATCTAGGATATCATACAAATATTAGAGACAGTGGCCACTCTCTTTTGTTCCCTGCATTTGTAAGGTTGTCCCTGACTAGTTCAATATTCACTCAAATTTCAAAAGGTGGTTTTTCTTTAAGTAAAAACAATCTACTTGCTGACAATTCATTGAGTCGAGCAAGACTTTGCTCGCCCTACGGTCTGGACCATCGATCATGTCATCATGACTGGCCTTGGCTCTCTAGGAGTGAGTTATATGTTGAGAACGAGGATCCCATGGGTGGGAAGAAGGCAGGCCGACGACTCGCATCTATTAAACATCTTGCTTCTTATTTGATTTGAATTACCACTCAATGTTGGAGTTGGAACTTGAAACAAGTTTATCAACATTTATTGTTAAACCACATACTCCACCCATATTCAGCGTACCCATCTGAGGAGGAAGCAATCATATATCAATAAGGGTATGGAAAGAAATTGGGAAGCTAACTTAAGAACTCACCAAAATAAGGCATGATAGCTATATCAAACATATCCTCGGAATCAAAGCCCCACATGGTACAACACTATACAGGAATCTAAAAGGAAGAGGCCAATACAAACCTGATCTCGATGCAGCCGTAGAAACATATCACCCAAATGCACAAGAGGGAAGCTGTGAAGGGAATAAAAATCGAATAGAATAGTTGTCAAGAGATCTAGTTGAGGATGCAATATCAACATCAGTTTAGCTAGGAGGATGCGTGGTTTGCCCTCCGGACAGATCCGATCTGCCCGGTGCGGCTTGCTCGATGTGCGGCGGCTCAGATCGGCGGCGACCCGTGCGCACAATACGTGATGGAGGTTCTTCGAGCGGATCCGGGTGAAAACCTTGTGCTTGGCTTGTTGCCAAGACCGGCGTTGGTGGCACCCTGTGGTGTCATTACCTTCTTGAAGGCATCGCCGTGGAGAAGCTCTAGACCTCTATCCGCTACCTCCGGGGGAAACCCTAGATCAGTTGATCGGATGACGGCGACGCGTGGTGTCGTTTCCTCCTTGGCGGCGTCATTCTTGGAGGCGTACACGGGATCGAGGGACCAGCGGGTGCCTTATTGGTGGAGCGGTACTTCATCCTTCACATTGATGACGGCGAATCTCGGCGGCGTGGTGCAGTGGAGACTCGGCGTCCGATGCGCGGGGATGGACTCGCGCAGGTGGAAGTAGTTGTTTGGTGTCAAGGTGGCGTCGATGACGGAGTGGCCTGACAAGGTAGAAGCCTCAATATCTGCTCTGAAGACGGACCTGGGAAAGATGGCGGCGACGACACATGTGAGTGCGTCAGACCAGTTTATGCCCCAGACCCGGTATGTGGCTCGGCTGGGGCTTCTGGCTTTTGATGATAGGCTTAGGTGAGTAGACCGGGATGTGGCCCAGGTAGCACCCCTTCATCATATGGATAGGAGTAGTGGCATATGTTGCCAAGATGACGGATTCAGGCATATTGTTGTAATACTTTGTAAGGTCCTCGGAAATAATCAATAAAGTGGCCGTATGCATCTCCCAGATGCAGAGGCCGGGGGTCATCCTCCTTTTCTAAAAAAAAAAAGGAGGATGAGTGCTCCATGGGCGGGTGTAGCGACCGACGAAAAAAATTAGTGAAGCAAGGGTTTAAAAAGGCACACCATGGAGGCACTCCGTCATCCACACCACCACAAGCACATCCTCTCAATGTGTGCGCTTTGTTAACTTGGATGTTGAATTGATAGTTATGGCATGTGGAACATGCGGCATGACGGTAGACCTTCCTGAGCACACCGACCGACATTCTGCACCGGGTGATTGATGACTTATAACCTCTTTGCCTTATTGGCATGCACCCCCACCCGTTGCCTCTTGTGGCCTCTATCCCATCTACTCTTCAAGTGGCATCGTGGTGGTGGATTGAAGATGTGACATGTTATGGTACCACTAGTTTTTTTTTTGATGTATAATAAGCTCTTAGAGGAACTTGGATTAGTTATCTCGGTTACAATCTCGGAAGTGAATGGGGGTAGGTGAGGAATGAGCCATCGTTGTCGTGTTGTCTTTGATCCTCTGAATGCTTCTCTTCTCATTGCTCTCTACCTTAAGTGATGGACGATGGTGTTGACCTACCTGGGCCCGCAGAAGCTTGAGATGACCTGGCGGGCACAGTTGGGGCATGTTGAGTCGTCAGGGGTGGGCCTGGCATGTCAGGTAGCTAACATCCCCTCCTTGCGAGGAAGCTTGCCCCCAAGCCATTGTTACTGGGAACCTTGCCTGCAACGCGAACTTGTCCTCCCACGAGTCTGGTATAACTTCAGGATTAGACCAGCGCACCAACACTTGTTCGCGCATCACACCCCTCTGATTTTGCCAGCGTCGTTGGAGTACCATAGTAGGAACAATAGGTATGTTAGCTTGTATAGGAAGACCGAGGTAGACCATCATACCTGGAAGGAGTGCACGTTGTAGCTGAGATACATGGAAAATTGTGTGCACCTTCAACAAGTTGTAGCTTGTAGGATACATCACTGATGTGTTCAAGGATGTTGAATGGCCCAAAGAAGAAAAACGCCAGCTTGTGATTTGTGAGTGGCCACTGAAGTATGTATGCAGGGTTACGGCTTGAGAAACACCTAGTCAGTGACCTTGAGCATGCGAAATGAGCACTTCATGTCCGCTTGTTGCTTCTTGCACCATAGTGCGCTCATCCAGCTAGGAACGGAGCACCGACATAGAGCAAGCATTGGTGGAGGTGATCCCTGATGGGGATGTTCATGCCCATACATGGCCCGAGACAGGTGCCTCCTAATGGCTGAGTGATGAGAGGTATTGTACTAGTACCGTGCTAATGGAATCCAGAATCTCCAAAGGTTAGGGCAGGCTTGAGTGAAATACCACAGAAAAGTCTCTAAAAGCACTAATTGACATGCTCTATTTGCCCTTCAGTATGCGGGTGATTAGCTTAACTCATGCGCAATCCCATGCATGCGTGAAAGCTTCTCCCAAAAATGACTGATAAACACTAGATCGTGATCAAAGGCAATTGCACCTGGGAATCCATGATTCTTGTAGACCTATGTCATGTACAACAATGCCACCTTTGGTGCAGTATATGCGTGTGCCAGCGATAGGAATTGAGCGAACTTGGTAAGATTATCCACAATAACCTAAATGCAGTTGGACTGTCCCGATTATGGCAGTCCGTCCATGAAATCCATTGTTAACAGCTCCCATGACTTGCGGAAAACCTGCAGTCGTTCCAACAATCCTGGATATGCCACTCTCTCCGGTTTATATTGTTGACACGTCTAGCAGCAGCAAACGTATTGTTGGATGTGAGTCTTCATTTTTGGCCAGGCAAAGAACACACACCTATATGTTACTTGGATTCCAGAGTGACCCCAACTGGATTGCAAAGAAGTGATGTCACCTAGCCAGATATTTTCATCGAAACATGGGATTCTTTGGACACACTACCAATTGCTCTGAGAATCGTTGGGCTTGAGGACTTGCCTGTTGGTAGTATCCTCCAACCATGCTGGCTGACACGAGAACATTGTTCATTGTGTTGCACTCAGGAGAGAATCAGTACCCCCATTGTCAATGCATTTTTTGCACTTGATACTATACTGGAGCCCCAATAACTTTTTGAATGATTTCTGCGGCCATGGAGTTGTCAATCCTATTGACGTACGAGAAAGAATCAAGCTTTCCGGTCTGTTCGTATGATGAATTCTTCATGCTGCAAATATCGACGCCACCGATGTACCACTATGATGACAACAAGGTATTCTTTCTTGTACATCAATAGTCTCCTGAACTTTGGGCTTAAGCTATTTCTCATAAACGCAATCGGGTGTTCCCTTGCTGCAAGATGGCGCTAATATCCATGTCACACGAATCTATTTCAATGATGAATGTTTTGGAGAAATCAGACAATTTTGGCACTAGTGCACAAATAAGACTACTTTAACTACTAAAAAGCTTTCTCGATGTATCTCCTTTGCATCTGTGGGTCCAGGCCAGTTTGTGACTACCTAAATATTGCTTGGTTTTGTAGCAAATCCAGCAACGCAAATGACAGCACCCAAGTATGATAATTTTTTTGGCCGAACAAGCATTTGGATCTTGTGACCTTCCACTTATCCTTGCGCAACTGTTGGAATAAGCCACGGCATGTGTGGTCGGGCTTGTCGGGCGCGTCGAATGCGCGCGGGACGGGTGGAACACACTGGTGCCGTCGGGCTCGTCGGGTTCGTCGGGCGTGTCGGTGACGCGCGGGACGGGCGGGACGCGCGGGACGCAGCGGCGACGTGGCGTAGGTGTGCGTGCGTGTGTAGTGTGTCCACCTGTAGCGGTTGCATGTGTATGTGGCGTAGTGGTCAGCCGCATGAGCTAGCTAGGTAGGTGGTTAGCGAGCTGTTGCGAGCAGCCGCGGTGAGCGCGTCGTGGGCTGCATGCGGAGTCCAGCCGCCCCAGTCGCGTAGGAGTGCGTTGTGGCGTTGCATGCAGTTCGTGGACGCGGCTGTGTAGGAGGGTTGGCAAGGCCCCGTGCGTGAGTGCGTCTGGGTTATAAACTCCATGTACTGCTGCTGGTTTGGGCGTGTAGAGCCGTGTGTAGCCATGTAGCCACTGTAAAGAGGAAAAGGATTGGGGCGTTCGTGCGTCCGTGGCGGCGTTCGTGCGCCGACCGGAAAATCTCGTGTCTTGTGTCTTCTTCTTCCTCTAGCCGAGAATGAGAGAGGGCTGCGGTTCCAACAATTGGTATCATGAGCTTGGTGTCTTGGGCGTGCTTGCAGTGCCGGAGGCATGGCAGCGATGGCGGCGCTCGCCGGCGGGTGCACGATGGAGCTCCTGGCCGTGTGTCGGCCTATGGAAGTGGGCGGCGCTGTGGCTGCCATGGCGCGTGGCGGAGGCGGCGGGCGGGACATCGTACGAGCGGCGACCGCGGAGGCCGCCGAGACGCTGCGTGGTGGCGCGGCGGCGCAACACGGTGTGGCGGCGTGAAGGCACTGCATGGCGGCATGGAGGCCGGGGCGGTGCACGGGACGACGACGACGGGCGCAGCGTGGCGTCGGGGAGCGGCGGCAACAGGCGCAGGCGCTGCTACAAGTGCGGGGAACACGGGCACTTCCGGCGCGAGTGCCCACAGCTGCGGAAAGGACCGGCGGCGGAGCAGGCTCTCTTGGCCGGTGCCAACGTCGATGACGACGGACTCCTCTAGACCGTGGCTTAGGGGGTGTGTGTTGGAATAAGCCACGGCATGTGTGGTCGGGCTTGTCGGGCACGTCGGATGCGCGCGGGACGGGCGGGACACACTGATGCCGTCGGGCTCGTCAGGTTCGTCGGGCGTGTCGGCGACGCGCGGGACGGGCGGGACATGCGGGACGCAGCGGCGACGTGGCGTAGGTGTGCGTGCGTGTGTAGTGTGTCCACCTGTAGCGGTTGCATGTGTATGTGGCGTAGTGGTCAGCCACATGAGCTAGCTAGGTAGGTGGTTAGCGAGCTGTTGCGAGCAGCCGCGGTGAGCGCGTCGTGGGCTGCATGCGGTGTCCAGCCGCCCCAGTCGCGTAGGAGTGCGTTGTGGCGTTGCATGCAGTTCGTGGACGCGGCTGTGTAGGAGGGTGGGCAAGGCCCCGTGCGTGAGTGCGTCTGGGTTATAAACTCCCTGTACTGCTGCTGGTTTGGGCGTGTAGAGCCGTGTGTAGCCATATAGCCACTGTAAAGAGGAAAAGGATTGGGGCGTTCGTGCGCCCGTGGCGGCGTTCGTGCGCCGACCGAAAAATCTCGTATCTTGTGTCTTCTTCCTCCTCTAGCCGAGAGTGAGAGAGGGCTGCGGTTCCAACAGCAACAACAGTAAAACTGACGCAGGTGCTGAGCACGCTCGTCCAACATCCTGATGCAGACGAGGATGTCGTAAAGAAAACAAGCACACATTTGCATGGTAGTGGCTGCAATGTCTCATTCATGGCTCTGAAAAGCGGCTGGAATTTCCGCTAACCAAACAACATCACCTTGAATTTGAAATGCCCCAAGTGTGTCTTAAAGGCTATCTTGAATTCTTTGCCTTCTGCAATTCATATCTTATGATATACTGCTCCCATATCTAACATGGAGACCATTCTGCCTCATGCAATTCATCCATCAATTGTTCGATGATTGGCATTGAAAATTTGGCAATCACTGTCCTGGCGTTGAGGTGCTGGTAATCTGTGCATAAGCGCCATGTGACATCTTTCTTCTTGACCAAAGTCACGGGAGATGTAAATGGATTGGAGCTATGTTGAATCACCTCTGTTTGTAGAAGATCCATGACTTGCTTTTCTATCTCTCTTGTGTTCTAACCTTTGCCTGTATGTGCGGATGTTCACTAGTCACGCCCCTGGTGTTAATGGTATCTTTGTGATTCTCTAAACACATCTTGGAATTCTTTTGACGAAGGCATCAATCACAGGCATTGGCCGTGCAACTAGGATAAAAGTCCTTGTCATGGCCATCTTCGACTAGACATGGCAACGACAACGCAAGGACGCTTGTTTTTAAAGACGTTGCTGTAGAAGAAGTCGACTTAGTTATATATATTTATTTCAACTTGTAATGGCTTAATTGTGGTCCTTTATTATGTACTCCGATTCTTTATTATGTACTCCGCTTAATAATTACTCCTTCTATAAAAAAATAAAGAAATATAAGAGCTTTTAGATCAGGAATCCAACTTAGTGGCCCAGACTCATCTACTCCAACTCAAAAAAAAATTCAGAACAAATACTATAAAAATTCAAAAAAATCGAACTTTTTTGTGCGGTAGATAATTTGATGCGTGAGAGCCGCTCCAAATTTCAACTCGTTTGGACATCTGAGCAACTCTCGGCAAAAAAGATGGGGTTTTTATCAGTTTTGCCATCGGTTGTACTACACTACTCAGTTAATGCCATTAAATTTTTTCACTGCTCAGAAATGCCACTGTTCCATTAGCCGCGTGCTCAAAAAACCCATTTTTCACCGTTACCGTCAGGTCATTGGACGTTGACCATGTTATATGACTATAATGCCCCTGGGCTCATTTGCAAGATCTCTCTCCATGGTGTGGGCCCAATTTGTCAAGGAGTAGGAAAAGAAATTAGGAGGAAAAAGAAAGATGAGGTGGATTGAACCAGAGACGTATGTGTGGTGGGCGGGCAAGCTAACCACCACACCCGATGGAAGCATTTGATTGAGAAGCAGATGTACTTAACCTTATCCAATACTTAACGTGCTCGTATCAGTTTTGTTGGAAATATGAGCAATTTACCAAATGATTTTATTAACATAAAAACTAGATAAAGCATGACTAATATAGCAATGATAAAACAAGCCATGCGATTTAACAAAGAGAAGGTAAATAACATCTTCATATATGATCTAGAACTGATCATCTCTAGAACAGACAGTAGATCAAGATGCATATATGAGGTAGAACCTAACATGTCTAGGGCAAACACTAGAACAAAGAACTGTGACAAGACCTCTAACAGGAAAAGCAAGAACACGTACGAGACAGCAGCCGGAGCAGAGGCACTGGACTTGGGGTCGGTGTCCTCCATGTCGTTGAGGATGTTGTCGACGTCGGGGAAGTAGTCGTCGTTGGGGAAGTAGTCGTCGGAGTCCGGGGCGTCCGTGACGAAGGAGTCAGTAGTCGCGCAGAGCGCTCCCCAAAAACCTTATCACCCTTCTCCCGTACAGGACTCAAAAGGTGCGGTTTCGGAGGCCTACTGTCCTGACCTGCGGTGCACGCCGCAAGCCGGGATGGGGAAGAACGTAGCAGCAGCGCAGTGCTCAGGAACTTGTGGCGAGAGGAGGAAGAGATTCTGGTGCGTCTCTCTGAGAGGAGCGGCCTCCCTTTTATAGGCGCAAGAGAAGGAGGCAAGAGGCTGCGCCAGGAGCTGAAGGGAACGCGGGAGACGAAACAAACAGGCAGCAGCCAAAGAGGCGCGCCGTTCGGATTCAGTGTCCACTACAGAAAAAAATGTTTCAGCTTCCGAGTGACCTTTCGTATACCCGTAGTGCGTGGCAAAAATTTAGACATCGGCTTGGCTCATTCCCGAAACCCATGGCGCGTCGTGACGAGGCGAGGCGGGCGGCGAAGGAGGAGCGCGCGTGGATGTCCCTCTTGTTCTCATGCTTATACAAGTGGGGAAGGAGCCTCCCTTATAAAGAGGTCCAACTCCCTCTAAACTAGCAATGTGGGACTAAACTTTATTTCCACCTCTTGCCTTGCACAAATGGGCTGCGTGGGCCTCTAGGATTTATTAGGAATTTTTGAAACTGCTATTGGGCTAGGCCCAAATAGACAAAAATTCCAGCAATCCCCCACCAGATCCCAGAGGCACACAAAATTTGCCTTTGGTTCCAAAACACTGTTTTATATACCGGTGCTGCAGCGGAGACTGTTAAGTTGAACTTCCACCTAGAACTCTATGCTACACTAGTAAGCAACTTGAACAGTGGACTGGGCCTTGAACTGCAAGTTTTCTGCTAATCTAGCTTCACATAAAGCCTTGACCGGTACGTGGCTACCGTGGGTCTTCCCCGCGGGTGGAGCTTATGCGTCATACTCCGAGACCTTTCATGAGTTTACTAGAGAGAACCCTACTCTCATAGATTGCAACGTTTAACAATAGGTGCATTCTTCAAAAGATGTTCTGCAGGACAACATCTCTGCTTCAAAGAGCCACTTAGAACACATTAAGATCAACCTGCCATGCAGATTAGGAGAGTATTGCATCTTCATGGAGTGGTATTTTAACAGTAAGGATACTCTCCTCCCAGTTGACCAACAGTTTGTCTTCCACATCTAATTCACGGGATCTCCGATCACAAAGAATAGGTTACCACTGTGAACAACTCATATTGTGGGTCTCATATCCATCTCCCTCGATGCATTATCTATCACATTACGTGATAGACCCTTAGTAAAAGGATCTGCCAGATTTTTAGACGTTTGGATATAATCCAATGCAATAACTCCGGAGTTTTTCATTTTTCTGACAGACTTTAACCTTCTCTGAACGTGTCTTGATGACTTCATGTTATCCTTTGAGCTGCTCACTTTAGTGATCACAGTTTGATTGTCACAGTTCATAAGGATACCTAGTACAGGTTTCTCAACTACCGGCAAGTCATTCAAGAGCCGACGAAGCCAATCTGCTTCGACTGTAGCTGTATCTAGTGTTGTGAGTTCTGCTTCCATTGTTGACCTCGTTAAGATGGTCTGCTTGCAAGACTTCCAAGAAACAACGCCACCTCCATGAGTGAATACATATCCACTCGTGGCCTTTATCTCATCAGCATCTGAGATCCAATTTGAGTCATTATACCCTTCAAGCACCTTTGGGTGTCCGGTGTAGTGAATTCCATGATTTGCAGTGCCTTTCAAATAATGCAAAACTCTCTCTAGAGCTTTCCAATGCACATCTCCTGGTTTTGAGACAAACCGTCTCAGCTTGCTAACAGCAAAAGAGATGTCAGGTCTTGTAGCACTGGCTAAGTACATAAGCGAGCCAATGATCTGAGAATATTTCAATTGGTCTCTAGCAATTCTCCGATTCTTTCGAAGCAACACACTAGCATCATATGGTGTTGGAGATGGCTTGCAGTCACTGTAGCCAAAGCGACTCAAGATCTTTTCCACATAGTGGGATTGAAGCAATGTAATCCCACCATCATCGTCTCTCAACAACTTGATGTTCAGAATGACATCAGCCACTCCTAAATCCTTCATCTCAAAACAGCGAGATAGGAAATCCTTGACCTCCTTAATAACATTCAGATTTGTTTCGAAAATCAGTATGTCATCAACATACAAGCAAAGCATAACTCCCTCGCCCCCACCATGGCGATAGTACACACATTTGTCAGCTTCGTTCACAACAAAGCCTACAGCTGTTAAAGTTCTTTCGAACTTCTCATGCCACTGTTTGGGTGCTTGCTTGAGTCCATACAAAGACTTCAGCAACTTGCACACTTTCCCTTCCTGGCCATCTATTACAAACCCATCTGGTTGTTCCATATAAATTTCCTCATCGAACTCTCCATTTAGGAAAGCGGTCTTAACATCCATTTGATGAACGAGAAGACCATGTGAGGCAGCTAGTGAAAGTAGAACTCGAATAGTGGTCAGTCGAGCCACAGGTGAGTAAGTATCAAAGAATTCTTCACCTTCTTTTTGGGTATAACCCTTAGCCACGAGCCGAGCCTTGTACTTTTCGATAGTACCATCAGGCCTAAGATTCTTCTTGAATACCCATTTGCATCCTATAGGTTTGCACCCATAAGGACGGTCAGTTATCTCCCAAGTTTCATTCGCCAAGATGGAATCCATCTCGCTACGAACTGCTTCCTTCCATTAGTCAGCATCTTCAGATGCATAGGCCTCTGAAATAGAACTGGGAGTGTCATCTATGAGATACACAGGAAAATCATCACCAAAGGACTTTGCAGTCCTCTGTCTCTTGCTCCTAATAGGAACTTCATTGTTCTCCTCCACAGGACTTTCAAAGTGTTCCATCGAAATGGCAGGTTTGGTAATTGTAACTGGTTCCTGATTCGATGAACTAGGCATCTCCTGATTAGATGAGGTAGCCATATCCTTCATGGGAAAGATATCTTCAAAGAAAGTCGCATCTTTCGACTCCATGATCGTACGACATGCATGTCAGGTACCTCAGATTTTACAACCAAGAATCTATAGCCAATGCTATGAAAAGCATATCCGAGGAAAACACAATCCATAGTCTTTGGTCCAAGTTTCCGCTTCTTTGGAATTGGAACATTGACTTTCACCAAACAACAGCATGTTCGCAGATAAGAGAGTTTTAACCTTTTCTTCTCCCATTCCTCGAATGGAGTTATCTCTTTGTTCTTTGTGGGAACTCGATTTAGGATATGACATGCTGTCAATATCGCCTCCCCCCACCATGCCTTGGAGAGACCCGATGTGTCTAACATGGCGTTAACCAAATCAGTTAGAGTACGGTTCTTTCTTTCGGCCACCCCATTTGACTGAGGTGAGTAGGGAGGCGTCCTCTCATGGATTATACCATGTTCCGCACAAAAAGCATCAAATTCATTGGAAAAATACTCTCCACCACGGTCGGACCTAAGCCTCTTGATTTTTCGATCAAGTTGGTTTTCCACTTCAGCTTTATAGATCTTGAAAAAGTTCAAAGCCTCATCCTTAGATTTCAGAAGATACACACGGCAATATCTAGTGGAGTCGTCAATTAACGTCATGAAATATTTCTTTCCACCTTTTGTCAAAACATGATTCATTTCACATAGATCTGAATGTATAAGTTCTAGTGGTGCAAGATTTCTCGTCTCCGCAGTCACGTGATACTTACAAGCTTGCTTAGCTTGCACACACACTTGACACTTGGATCCCTTGACGGTGGTGAAACTAGGGATTAAGTTCAACATCGCTAGTCGCGACATGCAACCAAAGTTAACATGACAAAGATGTGAATGCCACACATTTGATTCACTATTGTTGCAAATATGATTAAGAACTTTATTGCAAACATCTGATAAGGATAAACGAAACAGGCCTCCTGACTCATAGCCTTTACCAACAAAGGTTCCATACTTGGATATTACAAATTTATTTGACTCAAAGACAAGCTTGTAGCCATCTCTACACAGAAGAGATCTGCTAACAAGATTTTTATTGACGGAGGGGACATAATGCACGTTCTTCAGCCGCACGATCTTCCCCAAAGTAAACTTCAGACTGACCGTGCCAACACCACGAATAGAAGCACTTGAACCGTTGCCCATCAACATGGTTGAAGTCCCTATGGTCTGACAAGACGAAAACATGGAAATATCACCGCATACATGCACATTAGCACCCATGTCAATCAACCGATCAGGAGAATGACATACTGAAAGAATAGTGGGAAATATACCATACCCAGCATCCTTCATGTCAATGTCTCCTATGACAACATTAGCGGTCTTGCCGCCTTTCCCAGGATGACGCTTGTCATAGTGATTGGGGCAACTAGGAGCCCAATGATCAGGATCTCCACACACATGACAAGCACCTTTCTTCTTGTCACTCTTCGTCTTGAAGTTCGTGTGTTGTACAGCCTTGTTCTTCCCATCAAACTTTGCTTTATCATCAAGCTTGCCCTTGTTCTTGAACTTGTGGGACTGGAAGTTTTTCTTCTGTACTAGATTGGCACTAGATCCTCCCTCAATACCTTGAGCAGGTGTGTCCTTTGCTCTCGCCTTTTCTTCCACATCAAGAGTACCAATGAGATTCGGGATGAAAAACTCCTATCTCTTATGCTTCAGTAAGGTAGCAAAGTTCCTCCACGAAGGAGGAAGCTTAGTGATGATACCCCCGGCAATAAACTTGTCTGGTAGGATACAATTGAAGTGCTCAAGTTCTCTAGCAAATGACTGTATCTCATGAGCCTGCTCAACCACGGAGCGCTCTTCAGTCATCCTGTAATCATAGAATTGCTCCATGATGTACAGCTCAGTGCCGGCATCCTAGACCCCAAACTTGGCCTCGAGTGCGTCCCACATATCTTTTCCATTGTCAATTGACGCATAAGCATCAACTATGTTCTCACCAAGAACACTCAAGAGAGCGGCCTTAAACAAGGTATCCATTTTCTGAAAAGCTTGTGCCTGTTGGGCATCTTGCTCTCCTTCAGTTTTGCCAAGAGTGGCGTCATAGCAACTTATGGTTTGAAACCATAAGACTGCTCTCACACGCCACCTCTTATAGTGGATACCCTCAAACATAGGAGGTCTCATGGAAGCAGCAAAACCATTCGAGGTAAATTGCCTATAATAAGGTTTTTGGATTGTTGGAAATATGAACAATTTACCAAATGATTTTATTAACATAAAAACTAGATAAAGCATGACTAATATAGCAGTGATAAAACAAGCCATGTGATTTGACAAAGAGAAGGTAAATAACATCTTCATATATGATCTAGAGCCGATCATCTCTAGAACAGACAGTAGATCAAGATGCATATATGAGGTAGATCCTAACATGTCTAGGGCAAACACTAGAACAAAGAACTGTGACAGGACCTCTAACAGGAAAAGCAAGAACACGTACGAGACAGCAGCCGGAGCAGAGGCACTGGACTTGGGGTCGGTGTCCTCCATGTCGTTGAGGATGTTGTCGATGTCGGGGAAGTAGTCGTCGTTAGGGAAGTAGTCGTCGGAGTCCGGGGAGTCCGTGACGAAGGAGTCAGTAGTCGCGCAGAGCGCTCCCCAAAAACCTTATCACCCTTTGAGGGAGTCCTGGACTAGGGGGTGTCCGGATAGCCGAACTATCATCATCGGCCGGACTCCAAGACTATGAAGATACAAGATTGAAGACTTCGTCCCGTGTCCAGATGGGACTTTCCTTGGCGTGGAAGGCAAGCTTGGCAATACGGATATGTAGATCTCCTAGCATTGTAACCGACTCTGTGTAACCCTAGCCCTCTCTGGTGTCTATATAAACCGGAGGGTTTTAGTCCGTAGGACAAACAATCATTACAACAATCAAACCATAGGCTAGCTTCTAGGGTTTAGCCTCCTTGATCTCGTGGTAGATCCACTCTTGTACTACCCATATCATCAATATCAATCAAGCAGGAGTAGGGTTTTACCTCCATCGAGAGGGCCCGAACCTGGGTAAAAACATCGTGTCCCTTGTCTCCTGTTACCATCCTCCTAGACGCACAGTTCGGGACCCCTACCCGAGATCCGCCGGTTTTGACACCGACATTGGTGCTTTCATTGAGAGTTCCTCTTTGTCGTCACTGATAGGCTTGATGGCTCCTTCGATCATCAACAATAACGCAGTCCAGGGTGAGACTTTTCTCCTCGGACAGATCTTCGTATTCGGCGGCTTTGCACTGCGGGCCAATTCGCTTGGCCATCTGGAGCAGATTGAAAGTTACGCCCCTGGCCGTCAGGTCAGATTTGGAAGTTTAAACTTCACGGCTGACATCCGCGGAGACTTGATCTTCGATGGATTCAAGCCACAGCTGAGCGCGCCGCACTGTCTCGATGGGCATGATCTAGCTCTGCTGTCGGACAGTGCCCTGGAGGCCGCACATGGGTCCGCTCCGATCCTTAATTCGGAGCCGACCGCGCAGATCGAGGACGGGTGGCTAGACACCGCCTCGGGGGCTGCAACCTCTACGGCGATGGAGCCGAATACTGACCTTGTCCCTTGCGATGCTCGTGACTCCAAGGTGCCGGAGTCCTCGCCGGACTCCGAACCTCCTGCGCCCCCTCCAATCGAATCCGATTGGGCGCCGATCATGGAGTTCACCGCCGCCGACATCTTTCAGCACTCACCCTTTGGCGACATCCTGAATTCGCTAAAGTATCTCTCGTTATTAGGAGAGCCCTGGCCGGACTACGGTCAGGACGGTTGGGATGCGGACGACGAAGAAATTCAAAGCCCACCCACCACCCACTTTGTAGCCACTGTCGACGATCTAACCGACATGCTAGACTACGACTCCGAAGACATCGACGGTATGGACGACGATGCCGGAGACGACCAAGACCCAGCGCCTACGGGGCACTGAAAGACTACCTCATCATACAACATATACATGGTGGACATCCCAAAGGATGGGAATGGCGAAGAAGAAGCGGAGGCAGATTCCTCCAAGAAACAGCCCAAGCGCCGGCGTCAGTGGCGCCGCTCTAAATCCCGCCACAACAAGAATGGAGATTCCGGCACCAGAGATAATAACACCCCAGAGAGTGCCGAAGACAACCCCCTCCAGCAAGATTCAGCACAGGAGGACGGAGAATCCAGCCCTCATCCGAGAGTGGCAGACGAAGAGGTAGAGGATGATAATTACATACCTCCCTCCGGAGACGAGGCAAGCCTCGACGACGACGAATTCGTCGTGCCTGAGGATCCCGTCGAACAAGAGCGTTTCAAACGCAGGCTTATGGCCACGGCGAACAGCCTAAAGAAAAAGCAGCAACAGCTTAGAGCTGATCAAGACCTGCTAGCCGACAGATGGACTGAAGTCCTTGCGGCTGAAGAGTATGAACTCGAACGCCCCTCCAAAATCTACCCCAAACACAAGTTGCTCCCCCGATTAGAGGAGGAGGCATATAGACCTTCATCACCAACGCACAATACGGCAGATCGACCACCTCGTGGCCGCGACAGAGAGGCCTCTAGGCCCTCCACCAGAACCGTACCCCGGCACCGCTCGAAAAGTACGAAGCCACGGGGGAATGCGCCGGACTTACGAGACATATTGGAGGACAAGGCAAGACAATCAAGATCGATCTACGGATCACGTGGGCACCCCACGACGCACGACGACTACCGTCGCGCCGGATACAGCAACTCCGGCCAGGCCGAACACAGTAGACAAAGCTCGCTTGAGCTACGTCGTGATATAGCCCAATATAGAGGCGTCGCACACCCACTATGCTTCACAGATGAAGTAATGGATCATCAAATCCCTAAAGGGTTTAAACCCGTGAACATTGAATCCTACGATGGCACAACAGACCCCGCGGTTTTGGATCGAAGACTATCTCCTTCATATCCACATGGCCCGCGGTGACGATCTTCACGCCAACAAATATCTCCCACTCAAGCTTAAAGGACCAGCTCGGCATTGACTTAACAGCTTGCCAGCAGAGTCAATTGGGTGTTGGGAGGACCTAGAAGCCGCGTTCCTTGACAACTTCCAGGGCACATATGTGCGACCACCAGACGCCGATGACCTAACCCACATAATTCAGCAGCCCGACGAATCGGCCAGACAGTTCTGGACACGATTCTTAACAAAGAAAAATCAAATCGTCGACTGTCCGGATGCAGAGGCCCTCGCAGCCTTCAAACATAACATCCGCGACGAGTGGCTGGCCCGGCACCTAGGACAGGAAAAGCCGAAATCCATGGCAGCCCTCACATCACTCATGACCCGCTTCTGCGCGGGAGAGGACAGCTGGCTAGCCCACAGTAACAACCTCAGCAAAAATTCTGGCAGTCCGGATAACAAGGACCACAATGGCAGGTCGCGTCGCAACAAAAACAAACGCCGCGTTAACGGCGACAACACTGAGGATACGACAGTCAACGCCGGATTCAGAGGCTCCAAACCCGGTCAGCGGAAAAAGCCATTCAAAAGAACTACTCTGGGTCCGTCCAATTTGGACCGAATACTCGACCGCTCGTGCCAGATACACGGCACCCCCGAAAAGCCAGCCAATCACACCAACAGGGATTGCTGGGTATTCAAGCAGGCAGGCAAGTCAATTGCCTAAAACAATGACAAGGGGCTGCATAGCGATGACGAGGAAGAGACCCGGCCGCCGAACAATAGAGGACAGAAGGGTTTCCCCCCACAAGTGCGGATGGTGAACATGATATACGCAACTCATATACCCAAGAGGGAGCGGAAGCGTGCACTCAGGGACGTATACGCGATGGAGCCAGTCGCCCCAAAGTTCAACCCATGGTCCTCCTGCCCGATCACTTTTGATCGAAGGGACCACCCCATCAGTATCCGCCATGGCGGATTCGCCGCATTGGTTTTAGACCCAATCGTCGATGGATTTCACCTCACAAGAGTCCTGATGGATGGTGGCAGCAGCCTGAACCTGCTTTATTAGGATACAGTGCGCAAGATGGGCATAGACCCCTCAAGGATTAAACCTATAAAGACGACCTTCAAAGGCGTCATACCAGGTGTAGAGGCCAATTGTACAGGCTCGGTTACACTGGAAGTGGTCTTCGGATCCCCGGATAACTTCCGAAGCGAGGAGTTAATCTTTGATATAGTCCCGTTCCGTAGCGGCTATCATGCTCTGCTCGGACGAACCGCGTTTGCAAAGTTCAACGCGGTGCCGCACTACGCATACCTCAAGCTCAAGATGCCAGGCCCTCGAGGAGTCATCACAGTCAACGGAAACACTGAACGCTCCCTCTGAATGGAGGAACACACAACGGCTCTCGCAGCAGAAGTACAAAGCAGCCTCTTAAGGCAATTTTCGAGTCCGGCCGTTAAGCGACCGGACACAGCCAAACGCGCCCGGAGTAACCTACAACAAGACCACCTGGCACGTTCTGAGCACGCGTAGCAATGCGGCCCCAACCCCAGCCCTTGCATAATTGCAAAACTAGTCCTTCGCGTACATCATTACGCTCTGGAGATACCATGGGCATAGGGGGAGGGGCACGACCACGACAGGCCCAGAGTGCGGCTCAACCACACCAGGGGCTCCCAAGTGTGTCGCTCTTTTTCTTTTTTCTTTTTTCTTAACCACAGGACTCCGTTCACCAGAGGCCCTGTCCGGCGGTAGACCTGCCGAACACACGATGCAACAGCCAGGGGAGAAGAAAGGCTACGACGAGTATTCAGGTGGTCTCCACTACGAGCATTAAATCCGTTTTCATACACCATTCCGCAGCCTACCCCTGGAGGGGGACATGTTTAATAGTCTTCTCATTGCTTACCGCACTATTTGTATTGTTCTGCATTCATTGCAGAATTCCTTGAATAAATAATGCATCGCCTTTCGCTTATAATTGCATTTCTTTCTTACATATATGTTCATTTATGACATCTTGCATCCGTACACTTTGGTACGGCCGAATACACCAGGGGCTTAAGTTCCCCGCATTATGGTGTGACAAGTCCGAACACTTTCACAAGTGCGGCACCCCGAACTTATAGCATTATATGCATCGGCTCCGGATCATGTCTTGGGTCAATAGTTGGGTTTGCCCAGCTCCCATGTTTTGGTACCTTACGTTCCGTTTTATCAGCTAAGGTAGCACTGGGAGAACCACTGTGATTGCGCCCCGGTTGAGTTGGGCGAGCGCCTCCGTGGAGAAAGCTAAAACTGACCATCATGATAAGGCGGGAACTGGTCGCTGTTCGAGAGGTCTTTTTGAGTCCCTAAAGACTTATGTCGCTTAGAGCGAGGAACCGGCTTTGTCCGGCCCAGGCGTGGATAGCGCCCCGAACTCGGTCTTCCGAACACTAGGGGCTTCGCCGAAATTTAAAATTATAGAATTCTATGGCTAAGTGAGAGTGTTCAAGCATTATAAGTCTGGTTGCCTCGTTCGTTGTGTTGAGCGCCTCCCTAGATGGACCCAACAATGGGAACAAGAGCGCTCAAGTTTATCCCGAACACCCCAGCACTCGTGGCATGGGGGCTGAAGCCAATGACTTGCATCTCTCAGATTTGATAAACGGCCGCACAGAAGGTAATATTTTAAATTAATAAGCGTTGCTTAGCGCATATGAACACAGTTTTCAGCGCACAGGATAACATAATGCGATTCTACTCAAATATTACATCTTTGGAGCACTCATCCGCAATCATGCGGGCACCCTTTAGGACACTCTTATAATACATTTCGGGCGTGCGATACTCCTTGCCCGTCGGCGGTGCGTCCGTCAGAAGCTTCTCAGTGTCCATCCTGCCCCAGTGCAATTTCGCACGGGCAAGGGCCCGAAGGGCACCTTCAACGCAGGCGGACTGCTTGACGACTTCCACCCAGGGACACGCATCCACCAGCCGCCGCACTAGGCCGAAGTAGCTCCCAGGCATGGCCTCCTTGGGCCACAGCCGAACTATGAGGCCCTTCATGGCCTGTTCGGTGTAACGCCCCAAGACCGACGCTCCAGACGCCTTCCATGTTTTGCGTGACCGTCGTGTGTTTAGTTGTTGTTGTTGCATTTCATCATGGCATCATACGCATTGCATCCGCATGTTTTAAAAACTTGTATCTGCTCGTAGTTGCCGCGTCCCCTTTGCTTTCGTTGACCGTTTCGAGACCAACCGGATTTTTCGAGTCCCTCTTGTCTGGCCGCTTAATCTCTTTGTTCAATGCTCGAACCCCTCGCTTGCTCATCCGAAACTGTCCCGAACCCGACCCGGATAGTCATCACCCTTGTGTCCGGAGTATCCCCAAACATCTATAAAGCATCTTCGTTTTCTTATTTGAACTCTCTAATCTATTTATTATCAACTGTTCGATTTTAATCGGAGGTTTCAAATAGCCCCTACCCTAATCTCATTGCAATATAAATAATGGGCAACCCTAGAAACTAGGGTTCCTGTCCCATCCATCCTCCCAGCCGCGCCGCCACTCCACCAAATCCCCATCGGGATCCATCCCTTCCCAACCATCGCTCGTCACCCACCTCTCCTCTGGATCCCCTCGATCCATCCAACCACCCACAGCTCATCTCCCTCCTCGTTCGTCCTCGACCCAATCC
Organism: Triticum timopheevii; assembly: GCA_963921465.1. Classification (NCBI taxonomy): domain Eukaryota; kingdom Viridiplantae; phylum Streptophyta; class Magnoliopsida; order Poales; family Poaceae; genus Triticum; species Triticum timopheevii. The sequence goes on from OY997274.1 coordinate 423,572,832, forward strand.
CCTCACCAGCGCCTCCTCTGCTCGATCCCGAGAGGATCACGAGCAGCTCGCCGCCGGCTGCAAGCAGCAGCACCACCAGGACCCCGTCGCCCCTTCCCCTCTTCTTCTCCTCCGTTCCTCCGCCCTCTGGTTCTCTCCCTCGTCTCTCATGCCTCTCCCTCTCTGTACCAGGTACAGCCATGGATGGCCGCAGCTCCCTCGCCGCCGTTTTGCACCAGGCCCAGCCGGGAGACGGATGGATTCGTCCCCCCGCGTCCATCCCCATTGTCCCGCTCGTCCCAGAGCTTCCCTGCTTCGCCAAGTCCCCTGCCGTCATGGCACCGCCCCTGTGCTCCCGTCGAACCTGCAGCCGACACCTCGTTCTACAGCCATGGCGCCGCCGGCCTCTCTCGCGCCGATGTGCCTCCTCTTCATCGAACCAGGAGGTTCACGTCGTGCCCTGCTGCCTCCCATCTCTCCTTCCTCTCTGTCTTCCTCATCTCTCTCTCAACTCTCTGTCTGTCTCTGTACCAGGGAGCCAAGGCCTCGCCATGGATGCTTCATGCCGTCGCCACCGGGAACCGCTCCGCCCCTTGCCGGACCTTGCTCGCCGGCGTCCCGTCCTCGCCTCTACACACGCGCGCCAAGTCCCTCTGCTGCTCCCCTGCTTCGCGCCTGCTGCCTCCTGCATCGGGCGAGGGGACGAACTCCTCCTCGGCCAGCCGCGTCGCCCGCTTGCGTTGACCGTGGGGTGCCTCGTCAGCGCCCCGGTGCCCCATCTGCAGTGCGCCTCAAGCCGCCCGTTCCCGCCGGTTCCCGCCGACCCCGTCGCCAGAACCTCCCCGGCGCCGTCTTCTGCATCGCCATGGACGTGCTGCTGTTTTTGTTCTTCAGAAACGAGCAGCAGCACCTTGCCCGCTCGATCCCATGCCTCGCCTCGATCTGGAGCCGGCCCATCTCTTCCCCGCGGCCTGCTGCCTCCACCGACCTGGGCCAAGGCCCGATGTGAGCAGCCACCCAAACCCCCCCCCCCCCCCCCCCCGTGGATGTTGGGCCAGCCAGATCTGGCCCGTAGTTATTTTTTTCTGCTGCTGCGAATTTGTCCAATTATCCCGAAAGCTGCAGATTTACTGATTGCACTCTCATGTTCATGCATTTAATAACTCAACAACTGTGCATCGTATTAAAATGATTTATATATGTAAAATGCTTAGAATTTCATCTAGTTTCATAATATGCTACTTTCATCCATGTTTAACATGTTTAAAATGTTGTTTGATTAATTTTGCTTAAATGCCATGTTAAAACGATTTATTTCATAACTAATTAACCGTAACTCGGATTTTAATAAACTTTATATGTAAATGGGGTAGAAAAATGCATAGATTAACATGGTGCACTTTATTTTGCTGTTTAATAACTCTAAAATTGTGTTTAGGACAGAACAGTACCAAACCTAATATATATGCATATGGGGATATTTCCGGAATTATCGTTTGTTGTTTCCGGCCTCACTTAAACTTGCCTAAATAGGTAGTTTAATTATGCTTCACCCCTTGCCATGTTTAATAACATTTAATATTGTTGAGTAGCTTATAACTAGAGAGAACTAAATAATTGATGTGGTGTTTCGTCAATATGCAACTCGTTGCTTATTGAGCTCTACTTAATTTGTAGTATTGTTTGTGCACTTTGCCATGCCATGCTTCATTAAACCGGACATGCATCATACTTGGTTGTGCATCATGCCATGTTTATGTGATGGTTGTTTTACTATGTTGTTTGTTTCTTTCCGGGTTGCTTCTCTCGATAGCTTCGGTTCCGTTCCGGAGTTGTGAGGATTCGTTCGACTACATCCGTTTGTCTTCTTCATGGACTCGTTCTTCTTCCTTGCGGGATCTCAGGCAAGATGACCATACCCTCGAAATCACTTCTATCTTTGCTTGCTAGATGCTCGCTCTTTTGCTATGCCTATGCTACGATGCCTACCATTTGCTTATCTTGCCTCCCATATTGTTAAGCCAAGCCTCTAACTCACCTTGTCCTAGCAAACCGTTGTTTGGCTATGTTACCACTTTGCTCAGCCCCTCTTATAGCGTTGTTAGTTGCAGGTGAAGATGAAGTTTGTCCCTTGTTGGAACATGGAGATGTTGTTCCTTGTTGGAACATGTTTACTTGTTGGGATATCACAATACCTCTTATTTTAATTAATGCATCTATATACTTGGTAAAGGGTGGAAGACTCGGCCTTATGCCTGGTGTTTTGTTCCACTCTTGCCGCCCTAGTTTCCATCATACCGGTGTTATGTTCCCGGATTTTGCGTTCCTTACACGGTTGGGTGATTTATGGGACCCCCTTGACAGTTCACTTTGAATAAGACTCCTCCAGCAAGGCCCAACCTTGGTTTTACCATTTGCCACCTAAGCCTTTTTCCCTTGGGTTCTGCAGACTCAAGGGTCATCTTTATTTTAAACCCCTGGGCCAGTTCTCCTTCGATTGCTGGTCCAAACCGAGCGATGTCCGGCGCCCCCTGGGCAATCAGGGTCTATGCCAACCCGACGTCTTGCTCATCCGGTGTGCCCTGAGAACGAGATATGTGCAGCTCCTATCGGGATTTGTCGGCACATTCGGGCGGCTTTGCTGGTCTTGTTTTATTACTATCGAAATGTCTTGTAGTCCGGGATTCCGAGACTGATCGGGTCTTCCCGGTAGAAGGAATATCCTTCGTTGACCGTGAGAGCTTATAATGGGCTAAGTTGGGACACCCCTGCAGGGTATTATCTTTCGAAAGTCGTGCCTGCGGTTATGAGGCAGATGGGAATTTGTTAATGTACGGTTGTAGAAAACCCGAAGTTGACCTTAATTAAAATACATCAACCGCGTGTGTAACCGTGATGGTCTCTTCTCGGCAGAGTCCGGGAAGTGAACACAGTGTTGGAGTTATGCTTGACGTAGGTTGTTCTAGGATCACTTCTTGATCATAGTTGTTCGACCGTGCTTTTGCCTTCTCTTCTCGCTCTCATTTGCGTATGTTAGACACCAGATATGCTAGTCGCTTGCTGCAGCTCCACCTCACTACCTTCTCCTACCCATCATCTTAAATAGTCTTGATCTCGCGGGTGTGAGATTGCTGAGTCCCCGTGACTCACAGATACTTCCAAAACCAGTTTGCAGGTGCCGATGAAACCGTTCAGGTGACGCATCCGAGCTCAAGGAGGAGCTCGATGAAGATCTTGTTCTTTGTGTTGTTTTGTTTCAGTTGATCATTAGTGGAGCCCAGTTGGGACGATCGGGGATCTGTGTAGCATTTGGGGTAGTCTTCTTTTATTTTGGTTCCGTAGTCGGACCTTGATTGTATCTGGTTGATGTAATGCTTTATCCATGTATTGTGTGAAGTGGCGATTGTAAGCCAACTATGTATCTCTTTCCCTTATGTATTACATGAGTTGTGTGAAGATTACCTCACTTGCGACATTGCTTTCAATGCGGTTATGCCTCTAAGTCGTGCTTCGACACGTGAGAGATAAAGCCGCATCGTGGGTGTTACATTCGGCTACCTTGTGGAGCTCGACCAGCTGCTTCAGCTGGTCGCTAAGGGGCACCGGATGTCCGGCCTCAGCATACTGAGACCAGAAGACCTTCTCCGTCGAGCTCCCCTCCTCGGCCCGGTAGAAAGCGGCAGCATCGGACACGCTGCAAGGAAGATCTGCGAACGCTCCTGGAGAGCTCCGAATTCGGGTAAGTAACAGGTAATTCACGTTCACATGCTTGCTTTGCATGAAAAATGCCTTACCCACCGCTATTTTCTTCACCGCCTCGATTTCCTGGAGGGCCTTGTGGGCTTCGGCCTTAGCGGCTTTGGCACTCTCAAGAGCCGATGCAAGCTCGGACTCTCGAGTCTTCGAGTCGCGCTTCAAACTCTCATGCTTTTCCATGAGAGCCTGGAGCTCTTGCTGCACCTCCGCCACCCGTGCCTCCTGCTTCTCTCGCTCGGTTCGTTCCGCGGCCGCATTGCGTTCGGCCGCGGACACGGCCTCCTTCAGGGTCGCCACCTCGTTCGTGTCCCCTGGAGTACCCACGTTATCCTTGTCATTTCTCTTGCAACCAAAATCCTTTTCTGTAAGGTACAAATTTAAAACGGTGTTACTCACCTTCCTTGTCCTCGAGTTGCTTCTTGGCACAGCCGAGCTCGCTCTCGGACCGCTCGAGGTTTTGCTTCAAAGCATCGACCTCCGCAGTCAGTGCGGTAGAGGTCAGCAGCGCAACCTGCAATCCCATATTGACATATTTTTTAGACCTCCTGCGTATATCTTTTTAGATCCTCAGTCCGGCTTTTCTTTCCGAACACCGAACCGAGCATTAGGGGCTACTGTCTATGTGGTATTATATTACATATTTTAAATTTCTTACCTCAAAGCCTGTTAGAGGCTACTGCAGGATTCGGTCAGCCCGCTCTTGGCGAGCTGAACCTTCTGAATCACTGCACTCATGATAGTGCGGTGTTCTTCCTCGATGGAAGCGCCGTTGAGCGCCTCCAACAAGTTATCCGGTGCCTCCGGTTAGACAGAGGCCGACGGGGGCCGCCTGCCGGACTCCGGAACCACTGCAGGTTCCGGTGCGAAGTCCGGTGCGAAGTCCGGGAGGTTGCCCTGTGGCACCTCCGGAGCCTCCCCCTCCTGGTGGGTCCCCTCCTAGGATCCCACCTCAGCGTCATCAGCATCACGAGGGGTGGAGGCGGTCGGAAGGGAATCCATATCCGACGTAGCCAAGGACCCGCTCGACGAAGCGGGAAGATCGTCCTTGGCCGGACTACAGATTGTATGCGGCATTAGAAGGACACCACGTGGCAAAAAGAGAAATTATAAATCATCCAGGAATTCGGACACTTACGATCTTGCCAGGGGCTTGGCCCTTGAGGGCCACTCCTCGTCGTCGGCGGCGGCGTTGGCAGAGCAGTCCGGAGGAAGGGTCCGTCCTTTTTTGGACCCTTCGGCCGCCCTCGTCGGGGAGGCCTTCCTCTTCTTCTCTCCCACCGCTGGGGGAGAGGCCTCTTTCTCCTCCTCCTCGGGGGAGGAGTCCGCCTTGGAGTCATCGAACGATGAGTCCGAAACCACCTGGCGCCGGGAACTCCTTCGGGTTCCCGTGGCCTTCTTCTTGGCCTTCTTCTCCGGCACCACGTAAAGTGCCGGGACCAGCAGCCCCGTCAAACGGGTGTCCGCTGGGTCTTTTGGAAGGGGAGCCGGACAGTTAACCTGTCCGGGCGTCTTTTGCCAGTCCTGTTAAAGGCATTGGGAGTTTAGATCCCACATAGAGTCAAACTATGAAAGAAATGAGTGTCCCATAAAGGATAACATAGCTTACCTCGCCGGCCGGGCGCTGCGTGCTGAATCCGCGATCTTCAGTTGCGGATGCAGGGGCTTCTCCGCCCTTGAACAGCACCCTCCAGGCAACTTCGTACGTCGTGTCGAAGAGCCCGCTCAAGGTCCGGTGTTGTGCCGGATCAAACTCCCACAAATTGAAGGCCCGTTGCTGGCAGGGGAGAATCCGGCAGACGAGCATGACCTGGATCACGTTGACAAGCTTAAGCTTCTTGTTCACCAGGGTCTGGAGACAGGACTGGGGTCCGGTCAGCTCCTCCGAACTACCCCATAGCAAGCCCTTCTCTTTCCAGGAGGTGAGCTGCATGGGGATACCAGATCTGAACTCGGGGGCCGCTGCCCATTTAGGGTCACGCAGCTCGGTGATGTAGAACCACCCCGATTGCCACCTTTGATGGACTCCACGAAGGCGCCCTCAAGCCAGGTGACGTTGGGCATTTTGCCCACCATGGCGCCTCCGCACTCCGGTTGGACGCCCTTCACCACCTTCAACTTGACATTGAAGGTCTTTAGCCACAAGCCGAAGTGGGGCTGGATGCAGAGGAAGGCCTCGCACACGATGATAAACACCGAGATGTTGAGGATGAAGTTTGGTGCCAGATCGTGGAAGTCCAGGCCATAGTAGTACATGAGCCCCCGGACGAAGGGGTGAAGAGGGAAGCCCAGTCCGCGGAGGAAGTGGGGAAGAAATACGACCCTCTCATGGGGCCTGGGGGTGGGGATGAGCTGCCCCTCTTCAGGCAGCCGGTGCGCGATGTCGCTGGACAGGTATCCGGCGCCGCGCAGCTTCTCGATGTGCCCCTCCGTAACGGAGGAGGCCATCCACTTGCCTCCCGCTCCGGACATGGCTGGAGAAGGTTGAGGTGAGATGTGCGGACTTGGGCGCTGGAGCTTGAGTGCGCGGAGATGGATAAGCAAAGGAGGAAGAAGGCATAGGTAAAAAAAAGGTGGATCCTTATCCCCTTATATATGGGCGGACGAAGACTATGCGTCCCCACCGGCCTGGTAAAACTCGCTTATCTCCCAAGCACCGCAATCAATGGCGCGGTTGGGTTACCCACTTCCGTATTGATGGGAATCCCGGAATAAGGGGAACACGATCTCTGCTTCGACAAGACGTGCCAAGGAAGACGCTTCGCTAAACGCGCTGAGGTGGTATAATAAAAACGATTCAAGTAAAGGCTTGGTAGTGGTGTGACGTCGCGCCACAAAATACGTCAGCAGATTGAACTTGTGTAAATATTATTCTCTCTACGGTGGTATGTGGAATTTATTTTGCAGAGCCGGACACTATCCTGGTGTTCGCAATCTTCTATGGATTATTCAGAGGAGGAACCCGCCTTGCAATGCCGAAGACAATATGCGCGCCGGACTCGTCGTCATTGAAGCCTGGTTCAGGGGCTACTGAGGGAGTCCTGGACTAGGGGGTGTCCGGATAGCCGAACTATCATCATCGGCCGGACTCCAAGACTATGAAGATACAAGATTGAAGACTTCGTCCCGTGTCCGGATGGGACTTTCCTTGGCGTGGAAGGCAAGCTTGGCAATACGGATATGTAGATCTCCTACCATTGTAACCGACTCTGTGTAACCCTAGCCCTCTCCGGTGTCTATATAAACCGGAGGGTTTTAGTCCGTAGGACGAACAACCATTACAACAACCAAACCATAGGCTAGCTTCTAGGGTTTAGCCTCCTTGATCTCGTGGTAGATCCACTCTTGTACTACCCATATCATCAATATCAATCAAGCAGGAGTAGGGTTTTACCTCCATCGAGAGGGCCCGAACCTGGGTAAAAACATCGTGTCCCTTGTCTCCTGTTACCATCCGCCTAGACGCACAGTTCGGGACCCCCTACCCGAGATCCGCCGGTTTTGACACCGACACCCTTCTCCCATACAGGACTCAAAAGGTGCGGTTTCGGAGGCCTACTGTCCCGACCTGCGGTGCACGCCGCAAGCCGGGATGGGGAAGAACGTAGCAGCAACGCCGTGCTCAGGAACTTGTGGCGAGAGGAGGGAGAGATTCTAGTGCGTCTCTCTAAGAGGAGCGACCTCCCTTTTATATGCGCAAGAGAAGGAGGCAAGAGGCTGCGCCGGGAGCTGAAGGGAACGCAGGAGACGAAACGAACAGGCAGCAGCCGAAGAGGCACGCCGTTCGGATTCAGTGTCCACTACAGAAAGACATCGGCTCGGCTCATTCCCGCAACCCGCGGCGCGTCATGACGAGGCGAGGCGGGCGGCGGAGGAGGAGCGCGCATGGATGTCCCTCTTGTTCTCATGCTTATACAAGTGGGGAAGGAGCCTCCCTTATAAAGAGGTCCAACTCCCTCTAAACTAGCAATGTGGGACTAAACTTTAGTTCCACTTCTTGCCTTGCACAAATGGGCTGCGTGGGCCTCTAGGATTTATTAGGAATTTCTGAAACTGCTATTGGGCTAGGCCCAAATAGACAAAAATTCCAGCAAGTTTCCCAAGTTGAAACCACAATTCCTAGCCGCCGCCTGCCGATGCTCAACTGCAACCGCCGGTCGCCAGGCTGCCCGCCCAGCTCCGACACGTCTCCACTCGCCACAGCCGTCACGCTGCCCGCCCAGCGCCACCTCGTCACGGCTTCCGCGCTGTCTCCCGCCCAACACCGCCACTCGAGGCAGGCAGCTCCGGCACTTCTCCCGCCTGACTTCGCAGCTCCTCCCAAGTCCAGCTCCGCCACCTCCCGCGATGCCTTGAAGTGATTTGTTCCATGGCAATGGCTACGGAAAACCGTCCTGCATCGGAGAAGTGCGTCGGCCACCGGACGCCCCAACATGTTGTAGCCTCTGAAATTCCGGCAGGGTGAGTATGTTAATTCTTAGTGTGGTGCGTGTGTGGCTCATAGTAACTTGTAGAGATGGAATTTCTTGTGTAGAATTTGTAGTAGCTGATTGGTGCCTTGTTGATACTCGTGTGCAATTTGGTACACGTGTTCTGATGGTCAGGATGGCTATGAAATTATGGATACTAGAAGTGGAGAAATGGAGTAGTGAGCAACAAGAAAGGATATTATATACTGCTCGGTTTTAATATTATATTTACCTAAAGGATATAGGATGTACGTTTCCTTCTATATCAAAACTTTCCCTGAGCTCAACTGGTTAGCACGCGCACCTGCTTAGGATGTTATCTCGAGTTCGAAATCTCCTGGCTCCAATTTTTGTCTTCTATTTTTCATGCTCGCCTTACAGGTGGGCCCATAGCTCAAACAAAGAGAGGATAGTTGACAAACGGGATAGGGGTATTTTTGTCATCTACCTTCGATCAACGTCCATTGATCTGACGGTAATGGTGAAAAAATGGCTTTTTTGAGCACGTGCCTAACGGAATAGTGGCATTTCTGAGCAGTGAAAAAATTTAGTGGCAGAACTAAGTAGTGTAGTACGACCGATGGCAAAACTGATAAAAACCCAAAAAGGTAATGGTGAAAAAATGGCTTTTTTGAGCACGCGCCTAACGGAACAGTGGCATTTCTGAACAGTGAAAAAATTTAGTGGCAGAACTGAGTAGTGTAGTACGACCGATGGCAAAACTGATAAAAACCCAAAAAAGATAAATCGGGTCAAAACAGTGCATGAACAGTTAACATTTTTAAAGACCCTGAATTTGTCTTTTTTGCCAACAGCTACTTAGATGTTAAATTGAGTTAAAATTTGTAGCGGACCTCGCGCATCAAATTATCTACCACACAATAAAATTAGATTTTTTTTGAATTTTTTCTTTATTTTTTTTCTTAGCACAGGTGTAGATGAGCCCAGGAACAGAAACTCCGCGTTCCTTTTAGATCAGTAGTGATCTAAACATTCTTATATTTCATTAGAGAGGGAATACTACATTTGTCCCATAATATAAGATGTTATTACAATCCATAATACTCACAATGATGCAAAGATCAAGGGTTTAATCTCCTTTTTTTAAATGCAAATGACTAATATTCAACTCGATTGTGAGCTGTAATGACATGTAATATCAGGAAACTAAGCATAGTACACCATAAATTGGTGGGATTGCTTTGGAAGATTACTGAATCTCCACATCGAACCCATGCACCATAGTGCCAACATAGTACATCAGAAAATACAGGAATGCAGCCTTGCCTTACAAAGTTACACCACAGTTGTAGAAAGAAGTCATTGTAGAAAGAAGTTACGTTTTGCTAGAACTCATCTAGATGAGATATATTTTGGTCTCAATCACCTTTTATAGCCATTGGATGTGATGCTATAAGATGCGTGTGTGCTAACGTGGATTGTATCTGTTCTTGTTTTCAAAGTGAATGAGACCAAATTATATCTCATCTACTCCGTAGATGAGTTCTAGGTACTCCCTTTTATGATTGTGCATCCATGCTGAAGGGAACAGCAATATACATCAACAATAGCAACAGAACCTTTTAAGCTAAGCTGAGTAAAACGTAGACATAGTTTTCTGAATAGCTGCAGTGAGCTAGCAATTCATCCTCTTCCTTCTCTGCAAACCGGGAACACAGTTCTGCCTAAATTCCTGAGGAAATCATGTACGGGGACTGCCCTGGGATGAACCATTCAAAGGGCGCCTCTTCATCCTCGAGGAAATAGAGCCACGATATTGTTCGGGTGCTGGAAGCGCAAACACATCAGAGGAAATAGAGCCACGATATTCTTCGGGTGCTGGAAGCGCAAACATATCATTGGGTGTTGGAAGTACAGACATTCCATTATCTTCTTGGATGCCAGGGCTAAGAGTTCCTGCTTTATCTATAATAACAAGAATGTAAGATAACCACTCCAGGGATCAAACTAGCTAGAACACGAAAACAATAGCATGCAATTCAGGTTACTATCGTAGAAAGATAACTAATTTGAAGATAGAGATCTGAACTCAGGATTAACTTGTCTCATGTGGATAAACTATGTTTGTTAACTCTCAGGTCTTTATTAACAAGTCTAATAAAGCTGATGCTTTCGTTATCTTGGTCATATACATTCATGTAGTCCTGCCATAGTTTTCTATGCATGGGTAAGTTGTAACTTGTTGATGACCTGAACTACCGTGTTCCTCTGGTTACATGAGTGAGTTTTAACTTGTCAGTAACCTGAGACATGCAGGAAGATAACAACAGAGAAGAGGGGTGTACCACTGTTAAGCGTGTTTAATCTGGGATCCCAACCAGGCAGACAAGGCCCTGCATTCCTTTGCCATGATTCCTCAAACCCAGCAAGCTCATCTGCAAGAGAAGAAAAAAAAATAGCATCAGAAACAACATGAATAAGGGTTCCGGCAACAGAATGACACTAGAATAGTAAAACCTTCACTCAAGTTCTGCAAAGTTTGCATGGTGTTAACTTTTCCATCGCAGTTCAGTTTTCTAGTCAGTGCATGACCCTGCAGCAACAGAATCATGGCTCTAAATCATTTATCCTTGGTGTAGTCCAAAGAAATAAAGTCATATCTCTGGGTTGTGAAGAAAACGCACCTTATTGCCAATGCCACGTGCGATCCTGTGAGTTGCTTTACCACTTGTTGTGTCTGCTTCCTTACTTTCTTCCATTGTAACCTAGAAGACATTGAAGAAACAATCACCACCAGAACTTTGCACCTTAACAGATGACAGCACTGCTGAGAGGGACTTACTCCATCTCCACCACTCCTCCTAGTCATTGAAGACATATAACATGCCCCATTTGGACCACCGTATGTAACAGTTGAGCTCTGAAACATATAGGTCTGTGGCTGTTGATATGATGTGCCAGCCCTGACGTACTCTTTCCCAAATTTCTCATGCCTAGGTCTCTTATTATCTGTTAAAAATTATCAGCATTAGTATCCTGCCCTTGTTTTCAGCTGTTTTGTTAATCTTTCTGACATGTACAAAGCACATATTCTCAACAGTCCTTCGATAAAAGAAAGAGAACCACATCTGAATGAGGATCCAGGGAACCAATAACATGATAGCAGGCTAGCCTGGCAACAATACCAGCTAGCACTAAATCTTAAATGATAGCAGCAAAAAAAACAAATAATGAATTTGGTTAGTTCTAATGTATACTACCACAGCTACAGGTATACAGGTTTACTCCAAAACAATCTTGTGGATTCCTGAGTCTATAAAGACAGAATTTGGTCCAGGGTTCCAGGCCATATGGGGCATGCACTAAATTGCATAACAAGAAACAGCAACGAGTCATTACCAAAGTCATATATCTTCCTCTTCATTCAATTACTGACAGACAAGCTGAAACTAGATTGCGAGAAGTAACATGCAGGCAGCTGGAAAAACTCCTATTAACAGCATAACATAAACCAACCTTGAACTTCATCACCAGAGTCCTCCACATATGGCTCTTTGCAAATCCTTGGATGTTTCATAGAGTTAGTTTTCTTCTTCTCATCATGTTCATTCGCATCCGCACCATCCTCGTCGTCTGAAGACAACTCCTCAATAACCGGCCCTTTTGGCCTGCTTGGTTCAGGACCTTGCTGCTGGAAGCCTCCTCCATTTAGAGCTCTGTGTGGCCCGAACATGCTTGAACCAAAAATGCTTTGCTCAAATAGGCTAGGTCCAATCAAAGAACCAGAAGGATTGGTGAAGAAGGGATCATCAAAGGGACTTGACCCACGAAAGAAACTGGACATAAGGTTCCCAGGTGGTACAAAGCCGCCAAAAGCAGGAAAAGGGTCCCCAAAACCAAAGAGACCACCTCTCCCGCCCCTTCCCCTTTGCATCTTGTACTGAAGCTCTCTGCCCACTTAAAAGACGTGTGAAATGTAAACAACAATGATATTATTTCATGGAAAACTAAAATTGTGATACATGATATATGAAATCTGAGCCAAAAAGTTGTACTCAGTACTCAAATCCAGGAATCCAGATCGGTAAGTAGAAATTAGAACAAAGCATACACTAACACCAATCTAATCTATCAAACATAACAAGAAGTAGAATTAAGAATTTACACACCAAGGCCCTACTTGGCAAGCGTCTCTGACAGGATAAAAATGGCATGAAAGTGTGATCAGGATGCTAATTTCGCTACAGTATGTCGCTATTACATGAGGAGTAAAAATATTAAGCATCCAATCAAAGATATCAATCCAATATGTTCCATTCTAACACCAAGTACACCTGCAGAATTGCAATGATCATCCAACCAAATCCCACTGGAATGGGTGAAAGACTGAATACTTCTTCTTGCTCAATTCAGTAGCACCGCTGCGGTGCAATGTGCTGTACACTTCTATGTTCTTTCGTATTTAGGCCTACATGTTATGAATGCCACGACGGATAAATCACGCTGATATTACCTCAACTAGGTCACAGCAGCAGCATCTATTCACCACAAAATAACAGTAAAGGTGTTTATATCCCCAACACAAACCCTAGCTCGGATTTTTGTCAGCACGTACGCACCAAAAAGGCACGCAAGAGACCCAAAGATCGCTGGGAAATGCCCTGGTTCCCGCCGGCGACGGCCCCGAGCCAGACTAGGATCAAGGCACGGACGGAGAGCAACTACCGAAACAACAGAATAAGTAGTCCAAAACGAGATAAAATCGCCGCGAAAAATATGAATGAAACCCCAAAATTCAGTGGCGAGGATCGGAAATTACATACATGTAAGGATTTGGGGCGGAACCAACCGAACCTGAAGTTCCCGACGAGGAGCTAGGGGGGCGGGCGGCGATCCGATCCGAGTAGGGTGCAAGTGTTCCGAGCTCGCGATTTGAGAATTTGGGGGAAGAGAAGCGGGTGATTGAGTTGCGCTTGGGCGAGCGACCTGCGTCTGCCGCGTGGTGTCTCTGGAATTTTCCAGACGCGCAGAAAAATGGGACGCGTTGGCCCATCTATTATCTCGGCCCATCTCATTTAGGGCCAGTTCTTTTGGGCGGCTTAAAAAATAAGCTGCCTCTTCCCAGCTTAAAAAACAAGCTATCCTTAAAATTTGTTAAGACTTTTAAATTAATGATTCCATAACTAGTTTAGAAGTCCCAATGAATAAGAGAGGCGGCTTATGGAAAAAACTGAGGAGGAGGCGGCTTATTTTTTAAGCTGCCAAAAAAACTGGCCCTTACTCACGCACGCGGCACCCGTAACCGGGTCGAGGTTTCTAAAAAAAAACATAACTGAGTCGAGACAAAACCCATGTTTCTTTCTCTTTTTTTTTTGCGGGGACATGTTTCTTTCTCTATTGCCAAAAATACATGTTTCTTTCTCTGCCTAAAAAACATGTTTCTTTCTCAAAGATAACCCGTAAAAAAAAGAAGAAAAATGGCAATAGAGTCGTTGGGAAATCTTGTGACTTCCGCTGCTGCAGCTAACGGCCAGCGGATTCAAGAGAGAACCATATCTTAGAAGTTACAAGCCGATAGAGAAGCCCGACATCGGCGAGGCATTTATCCTTGTGACTTGTAGAGCCGAGGATCATCCCCATCCTCCTTCAACCCCGAAGCCATCGTCATCCATCGATCCTCGAGACCAAGCGCCAGATGTCCCGATGTCAAACCACAAACTCGGATTTGGAGCTGGCTTTTCCTCTAGTGCTGCCTGGGACAACCAGGACTTAAAACTGCCCACTAGAAGAGTCGTCCAAAGACTGAGCTCACCGGCTCCTTGACTCGACCATGGAAGAGAAGGGACTCGAGCTTGGGTATTATTCTTGCATGTGCCGCCGCTAGTACTGCCAAAAATAATGGCGCACCACACACATTACCTTGCGCCGCCGCCTCCAATGGCATGAGGTCACCACTTCGAGACTCTAGACTCACCAATCAAAAGGAGTAGCGATGACACATTTATACAAACCCCTCCGTGAAAGACACAGTCGAGATGGTGACCATGGAAGATTTATTCGATGTGACGTTGCTCGCAGTGGCGCCGCCCTTCATGCACTGTGATTACTACATGCAATGAAGGGATTGGGCCTCACGCCGTAGGCCACAAACCGGGCTGCCTGGGCACCGTCTCTACCGTTGGTTGCCCGTAGCATCAAAGCTTTTACCTTCGTATCAAAATATAAGATGTTTTTGTAGGCTGAGGTAGTTTGTTGCAAGACTCACCTCTCATATTTGGTGCCACACCGAGCAGTGTGTATAATTATTTGGGAAAAAATCAATAGAAAATAAAGTTATCTGCGTATATACTGTCTCTCATGACTAAACAGACACAATAATAAGTGACACTGAAATGAACTGAACTGCACACCTTTGATAAACTACTGGACAGACGGACACCACGATCCCGTCCAACTAGATATATAGATGCATGCTGCGCACATTCGTGCAGGCTGCATGGTGGCCTCATACGATAGTGCCAAACCAGTTAAAGGCTCCAAGGCGACAGGAAGCGTACGTGGTACTACTTATCTCTTTTGGCATCTCGAGCTTATTCTTTGCCGCCAGTTGGAAGTTGGCATCTCAAAACCCATGGTCGCAATCATGCACGCGCACCTAGCTAGCCACCTTTGCTTCTTTTTTCAGTTCAGGATGTGTGCTAGCCACCTGCTGCCAGTTGATAAGTCGGGGTTCCCGCATGCAGTTTATCTGACTGGCTGGGGATGTGCAGAATGACAATTTAGCAGCTTGTATGCTGCGTGTGTGCCTGCTGGGATTATATTAGCAGGCCGATCGACCAACAAACATAAGTGCCGTTGATTTAATATAATTGTGTATTAATTTTATACTAAATCAACGATACTTATTTTTGGATAGAGAAAGTATATCATATGGGTAGTGCAAGTTTTGCCTTTTGTGCCCAAGAGAGAAAGCTGGAAAGTTGGTGGAATATGCCATTGCCCACTGCAAGAGAAACCCTATAAATATAGCATACACGGCCAGATAGATGCACGGCAAACTAAATCAAGTTCAGTGGATAATATTTAGACAAGCTTACATGCAATATATAACTAATACTTGCCGTACTTAGCGAGTAGTGATCAGTAGCTTCATTGGGCAACAGATGTTGCAGAATGCGTAGCTGGCTAGTGCGTTGGAAGTACTGACTGGTGACTACTGAGGCATGCTAAAGAGAATATATCCATTGCATTTTTTTATTTCGTTGTTGGTCTTAGGGTAAAAGCGCTGCTGTAATCTCAACATCAGCATGTGCACCCCAGCCGACCCACTAACCATGCAAAGGGAACACTTGTTAAGCCAGCTGCTAGAATCTTCCCCAACAAATTCTGATGGGTGGATACGGTCTGTCTAGCTATGTTATATACTTGCATGTCCCCGGGATCAGGACGTGCTTACCAATGGTTTACCGATAACGGCCACTTTTACTAGTGGAGGGAGCGTGATGGTTCGTAGTTACTTTTATTTAGGGGGGAGTCTGGTCATCCGGTGGCACCCTTTATTCAAATGATCATAATTTCGTTTACAATGTCAGACAGAAAATGCTGTGGAATCATCATCCCAATTAACTGTAGATAAAAACTCATAAGTAAACCTAGCCAAATTATGTGCCGCTATGTTTGACTCTCGCCGACAGTGCAAGAAAAGACCGCACCGATGCTTTGCACTAGTTGGAAACAATTAGCATGGGTAGCAGTATAGGGACTCCAAATTTCGATGTGCTTTCAAACACCCTATAGAGAATAAGGCATTTTTCACCTCGTCTCCAGTGTAAAGGTTTCAACAAACTTTCATTCATGGTGTAGTAATGATTCTGACCCTGCTCGAGGTCCAACCCCCTATCCAACATGGCACGCCATCTGGACGGTCAACAAAAGACAAGGTCGGTCAACACAAGTCAAGGAGGTAGTCGAAGCAAGCTCTTGTCGGTCCAACCAAACCAACCTCGTCAACGAAAGTTTAAACAAACCTTCATGGTCGATAATTCAAAGGAAGAAGACCGTATAAAAGACCACAGTGACATGCTACAAAAACATCACTTTACTCATGGTGCCCACACACACACAACGAAAGGGATGCGAAGCTTAAAACCTCATCAACAATGTGGGGATAAAACAAAATACCTAGCTAGATTCACATCCTAGCTCCTCGTACAATTCAGGAATAATCCAAACACCCGTTTTGATCTTTCGTTCTTCTTATTAAAGTAACTCTTGGCCCGAGCTCCTAGAGAGCCAGTTATCTTTCCAAATATTCCTATTATTTTCTCATAAACCCTCCAAATAACTTCGTATTTAAGAACCTCTAGACCATACATTATACCTTGCCAAGATGCAGAAGAAATCTTTGGAGAAGTAGTATTTAAAAGATGTCTATGAGGGTAATATATAACATTCAGCAATCTGGCACACGACCTGCTTGGCCAAAAGGATTTGGTTAAAAAATCTGAGATCCCAAATACCCATTCCTCCGCTCCCTTTTGGTCTCACCAATTCGTCTGAGGCTAACCAATGAGTTTCTCTTTGATCTTGCTCATTAGCCCACTAAAAAAATTGATAAACCGAGACAAGTCTTCACAAACTCTGCTTATTTGCGAATTTTTTTATGAGACCTTTTCAGAAAAATTATAAATGTGAAATGGTGACAAAAAAATACTGAATGTAGACTATCTTTAGGTAAATTTATCTCTCCTGGTAGATTTGACACAATATTTACCTTAATCTACCTTCTATATTCCAAACAATAAAGTGACAGTGTGAGAAGGTTCAGTTGATAAGTAGGCAAACAATCTAGCAAAGAAATAAAGTCCAAACTAAATGCAAACACAAATAGAAGAAACCAAAAACACTAACAAAACAATTAATGTTTGTCGCTGCTTATGTACATGAAAAAAAAATTGCTCATTGATTCATATATTGTTTCATCTTCTATTCATTTGTTAAGATGCACATCATGGTATGAAGGTTCGGAGGTTCATACACGTGCATATGCCTCCAAAATAACCTATGAACTTATTTCTTATGTTGTATGTGCTTTTGCCACTTGTCAATTGTCCCCGTATTATGGGCCATCGGCTGGAATCAAATTTTACCTTTTCTAAGCACAAGTTGTGATTAAGCGGTTCCAAATGCTTAGTTAATCATCTTCTTTTAGGTTAGTAGAAAGACGCACTCACCCATCACATCCTTTTACTAAGTACAAAATGCCCTGCTTTTGGTTGCTTGCTTGTCCTCCCACAGGATTAGAAGTGGTGGAGTACCCATTGTCTGAACTCCTTTTCCCTCTCTTGTTAATCATTAGATTATTAGAAGTTAGATGGATAGATAGGTGGTAGATACATTGGGCTTGGTTGGAGTAAAGCTTGCCATTAGGCCTATCTTAATCAACTAATCCAATTTTTTTTGTGTTGTCTTGCTTTCATGGGCTGTTGAGTATTGACTCCCGGCTAGTGCTCCTAATTGCCCATATTATTTAGAAATGTTTCCATCCTAATCGAGCATAAGAAACATTTCTTCTTTCGGCTACTAAATTCATATCTTTTTTCATGCTTATCTTGCAAGAAAATGAAAGGTTTCGTATACTCTATAGTAATATATTTGTTTCATGAATAAAGCAGATATATGAAATCTTGATTTCTGTTGAGCTGTCCATGATTGACTTTTGTGTGTGATTACGTGCATAGTTAGCTACTATAATGCATCTTAAGTATACTAAATCAGTAGTAGTAAACTACTACCTCCTTCTGAATTATAAGATGTTTTGGATATTTCAATATGGACTACATACAGACTGAAATGGCTGAACGTACACATTAAAACACATCTATATGCATTCGATTCATAAAAAATAGAACATCTTATAATTCGGAATGGAGGTCCTACTGAACTGTTTCTCCATATCCCTACTAAACTTCCGACATTCCTCTTGGCCCCTCATGGCACACTCATAATCAACACGAATAATCCACAATTGAACTCAACAATAATAAATTTTCATAAATTTTGCTCATTGTTAAGTCCTATAGCCTCCTAGAATGCCACGCGAAGAGGGCTAAAAGAAAGAAACAATACTTTGGGTTCTCATGTATACCTATGGGCACCTTATCAATGATTGTTGTTTTGGGAAGGCTAAGTCAGACTAAAGATTTCTTGTATGGTAATCGACCAAACTCATCCTTCAATGAACTGGGTAATTCGTTTAGTGAGCAGGTTTTTGCTTTTATTCAAGCCGGGCATTTTTTCGCGAATACTCAAGGATTGTGTATCAACAAGAATGTGTGTGCGTAAATATTAAGTGTGGGTAAAAGCAGAACAAGAGATACAAGTATCACACAATACAACGCTAAACTCCCCTAACCTGAACACCAACTAGGAAGGCAAGGAAACAAAACAATGGGCACCAGGACCGCGTCACAACCAATGCGAGGCATCTTCGTCGCATGACCATGACTCTGAACCTGGCTGAATCAACGTACCCCCACCTTAACTGCCTAGAGGAACGGCAAGTGGGTTGTAGGAGTTGACTAGGTCAGAGGAAGAAGCCATGGAGGAAGGGTCGGCAATGTCGTACATAACACATCGGATGCCCACGTCCCCGCAAGTAGTTCAAACAAAGAACTACATCCAATATTTCCAAACCCAACACCAGGGACACTGTTACTTCTTGAGCTTGCGTTGTTTTTTCCTTAAAGAGGAAAGGGTGATGCAGCAAAGTAGAGATAAGTATTTCCTCTGGTTTGAGAACCAAGGTATCAGTCCAGTAGGAGGTACATGCAAGTCTCCAATTTATGCACCCGCACAAACAATCAAACACTTGCACCCAACGCGATAAAGGGGTTGTCGATCCCTTCGCGGTCACTTGCAAGGATGAGATCTGATAGAGATAGATATAAAAGGTTACTAAAATGTAAAATAAAATAAAAGTAAATAAATTGCAGCAAGGTATTTTTGTTTTTTTTGGTTTATAGATCTGAAAGTATATGATGGAAAATAGACCCCGGGGCCATAGGTTTCACTAGAGGCTTATCTCTTGAAAGAAAATAATACGGTGGGTGAACAAATTACTGTCGAGCAATTGGTAGAAAAGCGCAAAGTTATGACGATATCCAAGGCTATGATTATGCGTATAGGCATCACGTCTGTGTCAAGTAGACCGAAACGATTCTGCATCTACTACTATTACTCCACATATTGACCACTATCCAACATGCATCAGAGTATTAAGTTCATAAGAACGGAGTAACGCCTTAAGTAAGATGATATGATGTAGAGGGATAAACTCAAGCAATGTGATGAAAACCCTATCTTTTTATCCTTGATGGCAACAATATAAATACGTGCCTCGCTACCCCTACTTTGTCACTGGGTGAGGACACCGCAAGATTGAACCCAAAACTAAGCACCTCTCCCATTGCAAGAAGAACCAATCATGTTGGCCAAACCAAACCGATAATTCGAAGAGAAATACAAAGATATCCAGAGAAGATTAAAATAGTGTTCATAGATAAACTAATCATAAATCCACAATTCATCAGATCTCGACAAACAACCGCAAAAGAATATTACATCGGATAGAACTCCAAGAACATCGAGGAGAACATTGTATTGAATATCGTAGAGAGGGAAGAAGCCATCTAGCTACTAGCTATGGACCCTTAGGTCCGTGGTAAACTACTCACGCTTCATCGGAAGGGCAACAGAGTTGATGTAGATTCTCTCCGTGATCGAATCCCCCTCCGATAGTGTGCCGAAAAAGGCCCCAAGATGGGATCTCACGGGAACAGAAGGTTGCGTTGGCGGAAAAGTATTTTCATGGATGCTTCTCAGGTTGGGGGAATATTTGGGTATTTATGGAGCTGAGAGGGAGGTCGGTGGACTCCCGGGGGGCACAAGCCAGGGGGTGCCCCCCTAGGGCGCGCCCTGAGGGCTTGTGGAGCCCTCGGGACTCTTCTGACTTCATCTCCAAGTTCCGTGGATGTCTTCTGGTCCAAGAAAAATCATCGCAAAAGTTTTATTCCGTTTGGACTCCGTTTGATATTCATTTTCTGTAAAACTCAAAAATAATGAAAAAACAGAAACTGACACTCGGCTCTAGGTTAATAAGTTAGTCCCAAAAATAATATAAAATAGCATATTAATGCATATAAAACATCCAAAACAGATAATATAATAGCATGGAACAATAAAAAATTATAGATACGTGGGAGACGTATCAAGCATCCCCAAGCTTAATTCCTACTCGTCCTCGAGTAGGTAAATAATAAAAACAAAATTTTTGATGTGGAATGCTACCTAACATATTTATCCATGTAATATTTTTTATTGTGGCATGAATATTCAGATCCATAAGATTCAAAAAAAGTTTAATATTGACATAAAAACAATAATATTTCAAGCATACTAATAAAGCAATCATATCCTCTCAAAATAACATGGCAAAAAAAAGTTATCCCTGCAAAATCATATAGTCTGGCTATGCTCCTCTTCATCACACAAAGTATTAAATCACGCACAACCCCGATGACAAGCCAAGCAATTGTTTCATACTTTTGATGTTCTCAAACTTTTTCAACTTTCACGCAACACATGAGAGTGAGCCATGGATATAACACTATAGGTGAAATAGAATATGGTGGTTGTGGAGATGACAAACAAGGAGATAGTCTCACATCAACTAGGCGTATTAACGGGCTATGGAGATGCCCATCAATAGATATCAATGTGAGTGAGTAGGGATTGCCATGCAATGGATTCACTAGAGCTATAAGTTTATGAAAGCTCAAAAAGAAACTAAGTGAGTGTTCATCCAACTCGCTTGCTCACGAAGACCTAGGGAAATTTGAGGAAGCCCATCATTGGAATATACAAGCCAAGTTCTATAATGAAAAATTCCCACTAGTATATGAAAGTGACAACATAGGAGACTCTCTATCATGAAGATCATGGTGCCACTTTGAAGCACAAGTGTGGAAAAAGGATAGTAACATTGTCCCTTCTCTCTTTTCTCTCATTTTTATGGGCTTCTTTGGCCTTTTTTTATTTGGGCTTCTTTGGCCTTTTTTATTTTTTTATAAAGTCCGGAGACTCATCCCAACTTGTGGGGGAATCATAGCTTCCATCATCCTTTCCTCACATGGGACAATGCTCTAATAATGATGATAGTTACACTTTTATTTACTTACAACTCAAGAATTACAACTCGATACTAGAACAAAATATGACTATATGAATGCTTTCGGCGGTGTACCGGGATGTGTAATGATCAAGAGTGACATGTTTAAAAATTATGAACGATGGCCTTGCCACAAATACTATGCCAACTACATGATCATGCAAAGCAATATGACAATGAGGAAGCATTTCATAATAAATGGAACAGTGGAAGTTGCATGGAAATATATCTTAGAATGGCTATGGAAATGCCATTATAGGTAGGTATGGTGGCTGTTTTGAGGAAAATTATATGGTGGGTGTAAGCACCAGCGAAAGTTGCCCGGTACTAGAGAGGCTAGCAATGGTGGAAGGGTGAGAGTGTGTATAATCCATGGACTCAACATTAGTCATAAAGAACTCACAGACTTATTGCAAAAATTTATTAGTCATCGAAACAAATTACTACACGCATGCTCCTAGGGGGATAGATTGGTAGGAAAGACCACCAGTCGTCCCGGACTGCCACTCATAAGGAAGACAATCAATAAGTAAATCATGCTCCGACTTCATCACATAACGGTTCACGATACGTGCATGCTAAGGGAATCACAAACTTTAACACAAGTATTTCTATCAATCCAGAATTACTCACTAGCATGACTCTAATATCACCCTCTTTATATCTCAAAACAATCATAAGGAATCAAACTTCTCATAGTATTCAATGCTCTTTATATGAAAGTTTTTATTATATCCCTCTTGGATGCCCATCATATTAGGACTAAATTCATAACCTAAGAAAATTACCGTGCTATTTAGAGACTCTCAAAATAATATAAGTGAAGCATGAGAGTTCAACAATTTCCATAAAATAAAGGCACCATCATGCTCTAAAAAGATATAAGTGAAGCACTAGAGCAAATTGCCTAGCTCAAAAGATATAAGTGAAGCACATAGAGTATTCTAATAAATCACGATTAATGCGTGTCCCTCTCAAAAGGTGTGTACAACAAGGATGATTGTGGAAAACTAAAAAGCAAAGACTCATATTATACAAGATGCTCCAGGCAAAACACATATCATGTGGTGAATAAAAATATAGCCTCAAGTAAATTTACCGATGGAAAGAAGCCGAAAGAGGGGATGCAATCCGGGACATCCCCAAGCTTAGATGCTTGGTTGTTCTTGAATATTACCTTGGGGTGCCTTGGGCATCCCCAATTTGAGGCTCTTTCCACTCCTTATTCCATAGTCCATCAAATCTCTAACTAAAACTCGAAAATTTCACAACACAAAACTCAACAAAAAACTCATGAGATCCGTCAGTATAAGAAAATAAATCACCACTTTTTGGTACCGTTGTGAACTCATTCTTTATTTATATTGGTGTAATATCTACTGTATTCTAACTTCTCCATGGTTCATACCCCCCCCCCCCCCCCCGATGCTACCCATAGATTCATCAAAATAAGCAAACAACACATAGAAAACAGAATCTGTCAAAAACAGAGCAATTTGTTGTAATCTGTAAACTTCGTATACTTATATAACTCCAAAAATTCTGAAAAATTAGGACAACAGATGAAATTCATATATCAATCTTTTGTAAAAAATTAAGGATTTATCATGCTTCTGTGATTTTTAACAATTCTGGCTATAAGCTCAAAAGTTTCTGTTTTTTTAGCAAGATCAAATCAACGATATACCAAAGTTTCCCAAAGGCTTTACTTGGCTCAAACACTAATTAAAAACACCGAAACACAATTACTACAGAGGTAATAATGTGTATTTATTTAAGAACAGTAGCAAAAAACAAAATATAAAATTGGGTTGCCTCCCAACAAGTGATATTGTTTAACGCCCCTATCTAGGCGTAAAACATAGATCTAGGTATTGCCATCTTTGGTATGCAATCCATAAGTAGCTCTCATAATAGATTCATATGTCAACTTAATTTTCTTTCTTGGAAAGTGTTCCATGCCCTTCCTTAACGAAAATTGAAATCTAATGTTTCCTTCTTTCATATCAATGATTGCACCAATCGTTCTAAGGAAAGGTCTACCAAGAATAATAGGACATGTAGGATTGCAATCTATATCAAGCACTATGAAATCTATGGGCACATAATTCCTATTTGTAACAATAAGAACATCATTAATCCTTCCCATAGGTTTCTAAATAGTGGAATCCGCTAGATGCAAATTTAAAGAACAATAATCAAATTCACGAAAACCTAGCACATCACATAAAGTTTTTGGAATCGTGGAAACGCTAGCACCCAAATCACACAAAGCATAGCATTCCTAATCCTTAATTTTAATCTTAATTGTAGGCTCCTACTCATCATAAAGTTTTCTAGGGATAGAAACTTCCAACTCAAGTTTTTCTTCAAAAGATTTCATCATAGCATCAACGATATGTTTAGTAAAAGCTTTATCTGATTATCAGAATGAGGAAGATTTAACATGGATTGCAACAAGGAAATGCAATCTATCAAATAACAATTATCATAATTAAAGTCCTTGAAATCCAAAAGAGTGGGTTCATCACTACTTAAAGTTTTGACCTCTCCAATCCCACTTTTACCAATTTTTTCATTAAGATCTATAAACTCCGAATCATTGGGACGCCTTCTAGCTAAAGTTGACTCATCTCGAGTCCCATCTTTATCAATATTATATTATAAAACAAAGATTCAATAGGAGTCACACCAATCACTTTAAGATCTTCGTCATTATTCTCACAAAAACTAGAAGAACATGCTTTTACAAACAAATATCACTTAGCACGCATCCTAGCGGTTCTTTATTTACATTCATCAATAGAAATTCTAATAGCTTTTAGAGACTCATTTATATCATGCTTGGGTGGAATATATCTAATCTTCAAAGAATCAATCTCAAGAGAAATTCTATCTACGTTCCTAGCCAAATCATCAATCTTAAGCAATTTTTCTTCAACCATAGCATTGAAATTCTTTTTAGAACTAATGAAATCTTTAATATTGTTCTCAAGATCATAGATCATTTTATTATAATTTCCATAAGAATTGTTTTAGTAATTACCATAATTATTAGAGGATTTACTAGGAAACGGCCTAGGGTTGAAATTACATCTATATGCGTTGTTACCAAAACTGTTCCTACCAACAAAATTCACATCCATAGATTCATTTGTTCTCAGTCAAAGTAGACAAAGGCATATCATTAGGATCAATAGGAGCACTCTTACTAGAAAACAATTTCGTATGTTCATCCATCTTTCCACCCAAAACATTAATTTCTTCGATGCATGCACTTTTTTTACTAGTGGAAGATCTTTCGGTATGCCATTGAGAGTAATTAGCCATAATATTATCTAGGAGTTTAATAGCTTATCCTAATGTAATTTCCATAGAAGTACCTCTCGTGGCGGAATCTAAAAGATTTCTAGATGCAAAATTCAATCCGGCATAAAAAATTTGTATGATCATCCATAAACTTAACCCATGAGTAGGGCAATTTCTTATCATCAATTTCATCCTCTCCCAAGATTGTGCAACATGTTCATGATCAAGTTTCTTAAAATTCATTATATCGTTCGTAAGGGAGATGATCTTAGCGGGAGGAAAATACTTGGAAATAAAAGCATCTTTACACTTATTCCATGAATCAATACTATTTCTAGGCAAAGATGAAAACCACGTTTTAGCACGATCTCGTAAGGAGAACGGAAATAGCTTCAATTTAACAATATCATTATACACATATTTTTTATTTTGCATATCACACAACCCAATGAAAGTATTTAAATGAGATGTGGCATCTTGATAACCCACAATTATAGGGGATCGCAATAGTTTTTGAGGGTAGAGTATTCAACCCGAATTTATTGATTCGACACAAGGGGAGCCACAGAATATTCCCCCAAGTATTAGCAGCTGAGTTGTCAATTCAACCACACCTGAAAGACTTAATATCCGCAACAAAGTTTTCAGTAGCAAAGTAGTATGGAAGTAACGGTAACAGTGGCAAAAGTGACAATAGCAGTTTTGTAGTGATTGTAACAGTAGCAACGGGAAAGTAACTTCGCAAAGATCAATATGTGAAAAGCTCATGGACAACGGATCAATGATGGATGATTAAGTCGGATGGCATTCATCATGCAACAGTTATAACCTAGGGTGACACATAACTAGCTCCAATTCATCAATATAATGTAGGCATGTATTCCGTATATAGTCATACGAGCTTATGGAAAAGAACTTGCATGACATCTTTTGCCCTACCCTCCCGTGGCAGCGGGGTCCTAATGGAAACTAAGGGATATTAAGGCCTCCTTTTAATAGAGAACCGTAACAAAGCATTAGCACTTACTGAATACATGAACTCCTCAAACTACAGTAATCACCGGAAAGAATCCCAATTATTGTCACCTTGGGGTATGCGGATCATAACTCGTAATAGGTGTCTACAACTTGCAAGATCGGATCAAGAACACAAATATATTCATGAAAACATAATAGGTTCAGATCTGAAATCATGGCACTCGGGCCCTAGTGACAAGCATTAAGCATAGCAAAGTCATAGCAATATCAATCTCAGACCATAGTGGATACTAGGGATCAAACCCTAACAAAACTAACTCGATTACATGATAAATCTCATCCAACCCATCACCGTCCAACAAGCCTACGATGGAATTCACTACAAAAAAGACACATCTATGACATATTGGGCCGATCGAAAAAATTATTTCATGCTTATGACACTTCTATGACGATAATTGTGACAAAACCCAGTATCATCATAGATGTGGTGGGCTCCTACTTCTATGACAAAAAATCATGACAGAAATGGGCTTTTTGTCCTGTGCGGGCTGGATATGTAGCTGCATGGCATTCTCTGGGCCATCCATGACGGAAAAAACCATGGTAGAAGCGAGGGCAAGGAAAATATTGAGGAGTTCCCGGTTACGGTGGGTGGTCGGTGCCAAGCGATGCATGGAGGGATTGCACGTTTCTCTCGCATACACATACGTGCGTGGGTGCGAGGCGTTGGGCTCTAACTAAACCCGAGTGAGGCGTTAGCCTACTAAACCCGAGCGGTTGCACTGGCTACGCGTTACTAAACCCGAGCGATTGATTGATCCCGGGTTGTTAACTGAACCCGATCAAGCGATTCCTTTGCTACTACTGCTAACTGAAGCCGATCGAACCTTCTGCCTCTTGATGAACAATGAGCGTTGTTGTGGGTTGGATGAACAGTTCCCGATGGGGGTTGGATGAACAGGACCCCGTGGTAGTAGAAGTCGTTGCCGCTGGATGAACAGGACCCCGATCGAGCCGGTCGGGGGTGAATGAACAGGACCCCATGGAGGGCTGGTTGAACAGTAGCTAGTGGAGGGCTGGATGAATAGTAGCCCATGGAGGGATGGTTGAACGGTAGCCGATGGAGGCTGGATGAACATGAGCCCGTGGATGAACAATAGCTAGTGGAGGCAGGAGGAAGACACCGTGGATGAACAGTCACATGTGGAGGCTGGAGGAGGTCGACGGTGGATGAACAGTAGCCCGTGGAGTCCCATTTTGCTATATGCCACACCCCTCCCGATGAACAGGACCCCCGTTTTGACCGTAGGAGGTCGAAGAGAAGTCCGTTTCCTCCGTTTTGTGGAACGCCATACCCCTCCCGATCAATAGGACCCCTTTCGACCGTAGGACGTTTCCTCCGTTTTGCGGTACGCCAGACCCCTCCCTACGAACAGGATCCTGTTTTGACCATAGGCGGTCGAACAGAAGGCCGTTTCCTCCGTTCTGCAGTACGCCAGGCCTTGTTTCGCCTGTTTCGTCCAAGCAGGTTGGCTCCCGATGAACAGGACGCATTCCATTGCCTCCTGATGAACACGACACAGTTTCTCCGTTTCGACCCAACTGGTTGGCTGCCGATGAACATGACACCGTTGCTGCTCTCCGCTGCCTCTCCATGTACACGAGCCCTAGCCATGCGTATGCGCGAGTAGGCATTCGAGACCCCGCCCGTATGTATGTACGTGGCCGTATTTACTTTCTTGCACCCTTATTGTACATACGTGTACACGATATAGATGGGACAACGTGACATGCTACGTCTGCGCCTCTACTATGACACATGCCCTTCCTTACTCGTCTACGGTTCATCTCTGCAACCTGCAGATAGGCGGATCGACCAGTATGTACGTACACGTTCGTGACCAGACAGACAACCCTATGTACGGTTTGACCAGGTGGGTCCCAGCTGTCAGGGAGGTAAGGAGGCACTTCCTTGCGTGCGAAGATATAACTAGTGGGTCCCAGCTGTCAGGGGAAGAATCATTTTTTCCCATAATATGTACGCACTTCCTTGCGTGCGAAGATGTTGCTGGTGGGTCCCAGCAGTCAGGGGGAACATTTTTTCACGAAATACGATGGCCCATCCGGTGGGTCCCTGCAGTCAGGTGGAGGAAACATTATTTTGCGCGTAATAAGGAGGTACTTCCTTGCTGCAGCCGTGGACCCAGCTGTCAGCCTCTCCACGTATAGTACTCCTCCAATGGAAGTCGTTCCTTGACCACATTGACCACACTGTACCGAGAGCACCAAGGCGGTGGACGACGGCGAGATGGGGATGATGCTGAGCCGGGGAAGACGCGGCAGTGGATGCCCACACAGAGAGGAGTACGAGGGTGACTGGTTCGGCTGCAGTGTGAGGCTGCCATCGTCGCCGAATAACAGGGTTGTGGGTGAGTAGAGGGATGGCCTGGCTAGAGGTTGGAGTAGGGTGGGGTGGTCAGGCCTGCGTAGCAGCAGAGCCAACCATGGGAGGCAGGAGCAGGCGACACGATGGGCGCTGGTTTGGTCGGTTGGAGCAAGAAGACCAGAGGTTGAAGAAGCACTACGGCCGTTGGATGGACATCATACGGTCACTGGAGCTAGAATCATTCATATTGACTAAGTTGACAAAGCCCTCCATTCGTGTCAGTAGGCCCATAAGTCAACCTCCAACTATGGTGGGTCCCAGATAGCAGGGGGAGTATTCATGTTTTTGTGCGTAATAAGGAGGCACTTCCTTCCGTGCGAAGATATAGCTGGTGGGTCCGAGCTGTTAGCGGGAGGAACGTTTTTTCGTGAAATACAGAGGCCCTTCCGGTGGGTCCCTGCTGTCAGGTGGAGGAATCATTATTTTGCACGTAATAAGGAGGTACTTCCTTGCATGAGGCCGTGGACCCAGCTCTCAGCCTCTCCACGTACAGTCCTCTTCCGATGGATGTCATTCATTGACCATGTTGACCACGCCGCGCTGAGAGCACCAGGGTAGTGGACGACATCGAGGCCTAGGAAGGGAACGACCCAGAGCCGGGGAAGACTCGACAGTGATTGCCCACGCGGTGGGGAGTACGAGGGTTTACTGGTTCGGCTATCGTCGACGAAAAATAACAGGAGGTATGGGTGAGTAGAGGAATGGCCTGGCCAGCGATGGAGTAGGGTGGGGCGGTGCGGCAGCACACCCGGCCATGGGAGGCGGGAGCAGGCAGTCCCACCGGCGCTGGTTTGGGCGGCTGAAGCAAGAAGGTCAAATGTTGAAGAAGCAGCATGTCCGTTGAATTAACATCCCACGACCACTACTGCTAGAATCGTTTGTGGACTAAGTTGACAAAGCCTTTCATACACGTCAACCTAGTAGACCCACAAGTCAGCCTCCAAATCTGTCCCAAGCAGCATACAACCCGAAATTTCTAGCCAGATTCAAATTAATTTAAAAACTAAACATACCTTAATTTAAATCTAATGAAATTTTACCCGCACAAAAACAATGAAATTTAAAACATCAGAATTTGAAAGAAAAAAGTATTTTGAAACTAATTGCCTGTTTGCTGTATTTTTCCATTTTACAGCCCATTTATTATTACTCATAGCCCATTTCTTATTACTTATAGCCCATTTTCCGGGCAAGCCCGAATGCATCCCTCCTCATCTTGAAAGATTTCCGGCCCGGCAGGGCATAGAAAAGCAAGTAGGCCTACGTTGGTTTTTCTGTAAAAAAACAAAATAGTTGGGCTAGCCATTTTCATAAAGGAAAAAAACTGGGCTGGTCATGTGGTAAACATATGAAATAAAAGCCTGGGCTAGATGAGCCACAACTCCCGCACAACCCAGTTGATACCCTTCTCCGTCCCAAAAAAATACTGCACGCGCTGCTGGGTCCTGGGTGTCTATCACTCCTTATGCAGTTATCTCGCTTATTGACTACGTTGACAGTGGCGTGCGACCCAGATGTCAGGAAACCATCAGGAGGAACCCTATTTCTTATAATAAAGGAGGTACTTGCTTGCCTACTGCCATGATCTTGGTGAGTCCCTACTGTCATCCTCACCATGTATAGTCATCTCCTTATTCCTCTCGATTGTTGACCATGTTGACAACACCAGAGGGCGGCGCCGTAGTGAGCAAACCATGGCGGAGGACGATGGTGAGGCCTCGGACGGGAACGAATAGGAGCCAGGGAAGATGCGCAGAGTTTTAGGGTGCGATGTGGCCATGATGCGTGTGCGGCAGCACATCCAGCCATGGGAGGCGGGAGCAGGTGGTTCCGCTGGTGCTGGTTTGGCTTTGGCGGTTGGAGGAAGAAGTGACTGAAGAAACACGACAGACGTTGAATTTCAATCCAACGGTCAAGGTTGGCACAATCGTTTGTTGACTAAGCCGACACCAAGTAGCATACTTTTATATATATATGAAAAAAAGAAAAACTGGGCTCGTTCGCCTGATAACATTCCCGAAACTGCGACCGTTTGATCTTGCATCACAACTAAAACTGCGAGGAAAATGCGTTTGTCTACCGTCCTCCTCCCAGGGAATGCTTGCCACATAAGTGACTAGCAGCCTAGGTTTTCAACCGAGAGGTCTTAGGTTCGAGTCCCAACAACTCTCAATTTTGTCCTCCTTCCTTCCTCGCAAAAAAAGAAAGAAAATAAAAGACTTGAGAAGGCATACAGAACAAGCTAGTGTACCAGTAAAGAGATGTTGCTGAGTTTTAGAAAAAAAGAGACGCGCTCCTATAGCTGGTTCGAATCCAAACCTAGACTATGACTATATATGGTGCTATGCTACTCTGCAAGTATGACATATCCAACGTTCGCTTCTCCTCTTCTCTACTTACTCTGCCTAGCATCGGAAGCTCTGGCCGCAACAACTATGTCCACTGGCTGCTCGTCCACCTGCTCTTTAGCAGGCAACAACTAGATATGTGCCAAGTCACCACCCATACCATCGCCTCTGGGTCTCATCACACCCCTGCCGGCACATGCACCACAGCTGCAAATCACGCAGAGTCATCCATCGCGTCTCAACCACAATCCTCAACCCTGGCTGAGTCTTCTACAAATGCCCGAATCATGGGGTAATAATATCTTTAAGTGTTGTTCCGCTGCTTTCAGTTGCTATTTTTTTTCAATAGTTTGGTGGATGATCTTCCAATATGATTCGTGTAGAAAAGGGAATATTCGTGTGATTTGTATTTCTAGGAAGTTTTTGATTTGGGGGAATGCAACTACATTGATTATTTGGTTAGCCGAGGAATCCCAATACCAACAGGTTGGGGTGTTGGATGAAGGAAATATGACCTAGAGGCAATAATAAAGTTATTATTTATTTCCTTATTTCATGATAAATGTTTATTATTCATGCTAGAATTGTATTAACCGGAAACTTGATACATGTGTGAATACATAGACAAACAGAGTGTCACTAGTATGCCTCTACTTGAATAGCTCGTTGAATAAAAGATGGTTAAGTTTCCTAGCCATAGACATGAGTTGTCATTTGATTAACGGGATCACATCATTAGGAGAATGATGTGATTGACTTGACCTATTCCGTTAGCTTAGCACTTGATCTTTAGTATGTTGCTATTGCTTTCTTCATGACTTATACATGTTCCTATGATCTATGAGATTATACAACTCCCGTTTACCGGAGGAACACTTTGTGTGCTACCAAATGTCACAACGTAACTGGGTGATTATAAAGGATCTCTATAGGTGTCTCCGAAGGTACTTGTTGAGTTGGCGTATTTTGAGATTAGGATTTGTCACTCTGATTGTCGGAGAGGTATCTCTGGACCCTCTCGGTAATGCACATCACTATAAGCCTTACAACCAATGTGACTAATGAGTTAGTTGCGGGATGATGCATTACATAACGAGTAAAGAGACTTGCCGGTAACGAGATTGAACTAGGTATTGAGATATCGACGATCCAATCTCGGGTAAGTAACATACCAATGACAAAGGGAACAACGTATGTTGTTATGCGGTTTGACCGATAAAGATCTTCGTAGAATATATAGGAGCCAATATGAGCATCCAGGTTCCGCTATTTGTTATTGACCGGAGACGTGTCTCGGTCATGTCTACATAGTTCTCGAACCCGTACGGTCCGCACGCTTAACGTTCAGTGACGATTTATATTATGAGTTTATGTGTTTTGATGTACGGAAGGTAGTTCAGAGTCCCGGATGAGATCGGGGACATGACGAGGAGTCTCGAAATGGTCGAGACTTAAAGATTGATATATTGGACGACTATATTCGGACATTGAAAAGGTTCCGAGTGATTCGGGTATTTTTCGAAGTACCGGTGGAGTTACGGGAATACGGGAGTACATATGGGCCTTAGTGGGCTTTAACGGAAAAAGAGGAGAAGCCACGAGGGCTGGCCGGGCACCCCCCATGGGCCTAGTCCGAATTGGACTAGGGGAGGGGCTGTGCCCCTTCTTTCCTTCTCCCTCCTAGTGGGACTAGGAAAGGAGGAGTCCTACTCCCACTAGGAGGAGGACTCCTCCTCCTGGCGCACCCTACAGGGCCGGCCGGCCTCCCCCCTTGCTCCTTTATATACGGGGACAGGGGGCACCTCTAGACACACAAGTTGATATGTTGATCTCTCCCAGCCGTGTGCGGTGCCCCCTCCACTATATTCCACCTTGGTAATATCGTAGCGGTGCTTAGGCGAAGCCCTGCGTCGGTAGCATCATCAACACTGTCATCACGCCGTCGTGCTGATGGAACTCTCCCGCAAAGCTCTGCTGGATCGGAGTTCGTGGGACGTCATCGAGCTGAACGTGTGCTGAACTCGGAGGTGCCGTACGTTCGGTACTTGGATCGGTCGGATCGTGAAGACGTACGACTACATCAACCGCGTTGTGCTAACGCTTCCGCTTTTGGTCTACGAGGGTACGTGGACAACACTCTCCCCTCTCGTTGCTATGCATCACCATGATCTTACGTGTGCGTAGGAAATTTTTGAAATTACTACGTTCCCCTACAGTGGCATCCGAGCCTGGTTTTATGCGTAGATGTTATATGCACGAGTAGAACACAATTGAGTTGTGGGCGATACAAGTCATACTGCTTACCAGCATGTCATACTTTGGTTCAGTGATATTGTTGGATGAAGCGGCCCGGACCGACATTACGCGTACGCTTACGCGAGACTGGTTCTACCGACGTGCTTTGCACATAGGTGGCTGGCGGGTGTCAGTTTCTCCAACTTTATTTGAACCGAGTGTGGCTACGCCCGGTCCTTGAGAAAGTTAAAACAACACTAACTTGACGAACTGTCGTTGTGGTTTTGATGCATAGGTAAGAACAATTCTTGCTCAGCCCGTAGCAGCTACGTAAAACTTGCAACAACAAAGTAGAGGACGTCTAACTTGTTTTTGCAGG
Organism: Triticum timopheevii; assembly: GCA_963921465.1. Taxonomy (NCBI): domain Eukaryota; kingdom Viridiplantae; phylum Streptophyta; class Magnoliopsida; order Poales; family Poaceae; genus Triticum; species Triticum timopheevii. The sequence continues at coordinate 423,605,920 of OY997274.1, forward strand.
GCATGTTGTGATGTGATATGGTCAAGACATGATGCTAAATTTTATTGGATGATCATGTTTTGTAACAAAGTTATCGGCAACTGGCAGGAGCCATATGGTTGTCGCTTTATTGTATGCAATGCAATCGCCCTGTAATTGCTTTACTTTATCACTAAGCGGTAGCAATAGTCTTAGAAGCAATAGTTGGCGAGACGACAACGATGCTACGATGGAGATCAAGGTGTCACGCTGGTGACGATGGTGATCATAACGGTGCTTCAGAGATGGAGATCACAAGCAGAAGATGATGATGGCAATATTATATCACTTATATTGATTGCATGTGATGTTTATCCTTTATGCATCTTATTTTGCTTTGATTGACGGTAGCACTATAATATGATCTCTCACAAAATTTCAAGATAAAAGTGTTCTCCCTGAGTATGGACCGTTGCCAAAGTTCGTCGTGCCGAGACTGTTGGGAACGTAGTAATTTCAAAAAAATTCCTACGCACACGCAAGATCATGGTGATGCATAGCAATGAGAGGGGAGATTTTTGTCCACGTACCCTCGTAGACCAAAAGCGGAAGCGTTAGCACAACGCGGTTGATGTAGTCGTACGTCTTCACGGCCCGACCGATCAAGCACCGAAAGCACGACACCTCCGAGCTCTTGCACACGTTCAACTCGATGACATCCCTCGAACTCCGATCCAGCCAAGTGTCGAGGGAGAGTTCTGCCAGCACGACGGCGTGGTGACGATGATGATGTTCTACCGACGCAGGGATTCACCTAAGCACCGCTACGATATTATCAAGCTGGAATATAGTGGAGGGGGGCACCGCACACGGCTAATCAATCTCAAGGATCAATTGTTGTTGTGTCTAGAGGTCCTCCCTGCCCTCGTATATAAAGGAGCAAGGGGGAGGGGGCGTCCAGCCAGGAGGGTGCGCGCCAGGAGGAGTCCTACTCCCACCGGGAGTAGGACTCCCTCCTTTCCTTGTCCAAGTAGGAGAGGGGGGAGGAAGGGAGAGAGGGGAGGAAGGAAAGGGGGGCGCCGCCCCCCTGCTTGTCCTATTTAGACTAGAGGGGGAGGGGGCACGTGGCCTGCCCTGGCCGCCCCTTCCTCTTCTCCACTTTGGGCCCATGAGGCCCATTAACCCCCCGGGGGGTTCCGGTAACCCCCCGGTACTCCGGTATATATCCGATATCCCCCGGAACCATTCCAGTGTCCGAATATAGTCGTCCAATATATCAATCTTCATGTCTCGAACATTTCAAGACTCCTAGTCATGTCCGTGATCACGTTCGGGACTCCGAACGATCTTCGGTACATCATAACACATAAACTCATAATATAACTGTCATCTAACTTTAAGCATGCGGACCCTACGGGTTCGAGAACTATGTAGACATGACCGAGACACATCTTCGATCAATAACCAATAGCGGAACCTGGATACTCATATTGGATCCTACATATTCTACGAAGATCTTTATCGGTCAAACCGCATAACAACAAACGTTGTTCCCTTTGTCATCGGTATGTTACTTGCCCAAGATTTGATCGTCGGTATCTCAATACCTAGTTCAATCTCGTTTCCGGCAAGTCTCTTTACTCGTTAAGTAATGCATCATTCCGTAACTAACTCATTAGCTACATTGCTTGCAAGGCTTATAGTGATGTGCATTACCGAGAGGGCCCAGAGATACCTCTCCGACAATCGGAGTGACAAAACCTAATCTTAAAATATGCCAACTCAACATGTACCTTTGGAGACACCTGTAGAGCTCCTTTATAATCACCCAGTTACATTGTGACGTTTGGTAGCACACAAAGTGTTCCTCCGGTAAACAGGAGTTGCATAATCTCATAGTTGTAGGAACATGTATAAGTCATGAAGAAAGCAATAGCAACATACTAAATGATCAAGTGCTAAGCTAACGGAATGGGTCAAGTCAATCACATCATTCTCCTAATGATGTGATCCCGTTAATCAAATGACAACTCATGTCTATGGTCAGGAAACACAACCATCTTTGATCAACGAGCTAGTCAAGTAGAGGCATACTAGTGACACTATGTTTGTCTATGTATTCACACATGTATTATGTTTTCGGTTAATACAATTCTAGCATGAATAATAAACATTTATCATGATATAAGGAAATAAATAATAACTTTATTATTGCCTCTAGGGCATATTTCCTTCAGTCTCCCACTTGCACTAGAGTCAATAATCTAGATTACACAGTAATGATTCTAACACCCATGGAGCCTTGGTGATGATCATGTTTTGCTCGTGGAAGAGGCTTAGTCAACAGGTCTGCTACATTCAGATCCGTATGTATCTTGCAAATCTCTATGTCTCCCACCTGGACTTGGTCCCAGATGGAATTGAAGCGTCTCTTGATGTGCTTGGTCCTCTTGTGAAATCTGGATTCCTTTGCCAAGGCAATTGCACCAGTATTGTCACAGAAGATCTTCATTGGTCGGGATGCACTAGGTATGACACCTAGATCGGATATGAACTCCTTCATCTAGACTCCTTCATTTGCTGCTTCCGAAGCAGCTATGTACTCCTCTTCGCATGTAGATCCTACCATGACGCTTTGTTTAGAACTGCACCAACTTACAGCTCCACCATTCAATATAAACACGTATCCGGTTTGCGATTTAGAATCGTCCGTATCAGTGTCAAAGGTTGCATCGACGTAACCATTTACGACTAGCTCTTTGTCACCTCCATAAACGAGAAACATATCCTTAGTCCTTTTCAGTATTTCAGGATATTCTTGACCGCTGTCCAGTGATCCACTCCTGGATTACTTTGGTACCTCCCTGCTAAACTTATTGCTAAGCATACATCAGGTCTGGTACACAACATTGCATACATGATAGAGCCTATGGTTGAAGCATGGGGAACATCTTTCATTTTCTCTCTATCTTCTGCTGAGGTCGGGCATTGAGTCTGACTCAACTTCACGCCTTGTAATACAGGCAAGAACCCTTTCTTTACTTGATCCATTTTGAACTTTTTCAAAACTTTATCAAGGTATGTGCTTTGTGAAAGTCCAATTAAGCGTCTTGATCTATCTCTATAGATCTTGATGCCTAATATGTAAGCAGCTTCACCGAGGTCTTTCATCGAAAAACTTTTATTCAAGTATCCTTTTATGCTATCCAGAAATTCTATATCATTTCTAATCAACAATATGTCATCTACATATAATATCAGAAATGCTACAGAGCTCCCACTCACTTTCTTGTAAATACATGCTTCTCCAAAAGTCTGTATAAAACCATATGCTTTGATCACACTATCAAAACGTTTATTGCAACTCCGAGAGGCTTGCACCAGTCCATAAATGGATCGCTGGAGCTTGCACACTTTGTTATCACTTTTTGGATCGACAAAACCTTCTGGTTGCATCATATACAGCTCTTCTTCTAGAAATCCATTCAGGAATGCAGTTTTGACATCCATTTTCCATATTTCATAATCATAAAATGCGGCAATAGCTAACATGATTCAGACAGACTTATGCATCTCTATGGGTGAGAAAGTCTCATCGTAGTCAACTCCTTGAACTTGTTGAAAACCTTTTGCAACAAGTCGAGCTTTGTAGACAGTAACATTACCATCAGCGTCAGTCTTATTCTTGAAGATCCATTTATTCTTGATGGCTTGCCGATCATTGGGCAAGTCAACCAAAGTCCATACTTTGTTCTCATATATGGATCCCATCCCAGATTTCATGGCCTCAAGCCATTTTGCGGAATCTGGACTCATCATCGCTTCCTCATAGTCCGTAGGTTCACCATGGTCAAGTAACATGACTTCCAGAATAGGATTACTGTACCACTCTCATGCGGATCTTACTCTGTTTGGCCTACGAGGTTCGGTAGTAACTTGATCTGAAGTTTCATGATCAATATCATTAGCTTCCTCACTGATTGGTGTAGTCGTCACAGGAACCGGTTTTTGTGATGAACTATTTTCCAATAAGGGAGTAGGTACAGTTACCTCATCAAGTTCTACTTTCCTCCCACTCACTTCTTTCGAGAGAAACTCCTCTAGAAAGGATCCAAATTTAGAAACAAAAGTCTTGCCTTCAGATCTGTGATAGAAGATGTACCCAATAGTCTCTTTTGGGTATCCTATGAAGACACATTTCTCCGATTTGGGTTCGAGCTTATCTGGTTGAAGTTTCTTCACATAAGCATCGCAGCCCCAAACTTTAAGAAACGACAACTTTGGTTTCTTGCCAAACCATAGTTCATAAGGCGTCGTCTCAACAGATTTTGATGGTGCCCTATTTAACATGAATGCGGCCGTCTCTAAAGCATAACCCCAAAATGATAGCGGTAAATCAGTAAGAGACATCATAGATCACACCATATTTAGTAAAGTACGATTACGATGTTCGGACACACCATTATGTTGTGGTGTTCCGGGTGGAGTGAGTTGCGAAACTATTCCGCATTGTTTCAAATGTAAACCCAACTCGTAACTCAAATATTCTCCTCCATGATCAGATCGTAGAAACTTTATTTTCTTGTTACGATGATTTTCCACTTCACTCTGAAATTCTTTGAACTTTTCAAATGTTTTAGACTTATGTTTCATTAAGTAGATATACCCATATCTGCTCAAATCATCTGTGAAGGTGAGAGAATAACGATACCCGCTGTGAGCCTCAATGTTCATTGACCACATACATCAGTATGTATGATTTCCAACAAATCTGTTGCTCGCTCCATAGTTCCGGAGAATGGCGTTTTAGTCATCTTGCCCATGAGGCACGGTTCGCAAGTACCAAGTGATTCATAATCAAGTGATTCCAGAAGTCCATCAGTATGGAGTTTCTTCATGCGCTTTACACCAATATGACCCAAACGGCAGTGCCACAAATAAGTTGCACTATCATTATCAACTCTGCATCTTTTGGCTTCAACATTATGAATATGTGTATCACTACTATCGAGATTTAATAAAAATAGACCACTCTTCAAGGGTGCATGACCATAAAAGATATTACTCATATAAATAGAACAACCATTATTCTCTGATTTAAATGAATAACCGTCTCGCATCAAACAAGATCCAGATATAATGTTCATGCTTAACGCTGGCACCAAATAACAATTATTTAGGTCTAAAACTAATCCCGAAGGTAGATGTAGAGGTAGCGTGCCGACCGCGATCACATCGACTTTGGAACCATTTCCCACGTGCATCGTCACCTCGTCCTTAGCCAATCTTCGCTTAATCCGTAGTCCCTGTTTCGAGTTGCAAATATTAGAAACAGAACCAGTATCAAATACCCATGTGCTACTGCGAGCATTAGTAAGGTACACATCAATAACATGTATATCACATATACCTTTGTTCACCTTGCCATCCTTCTTATCCGCCAAATACTTGGGGCAGTTCCGCTTCCAGTGACCAGTCTGCTTGCAGTAGAAGCACTTCGTCTCAGGCTTAGGTCCAGATTTGGGTTTCTTCTCTTGAGCAGAAACTTGTTTGCCGTTCTTCTTGAAGTTCCCCTTCTTCTTCCCTTTACCCTTTTTCTTGAAAACGGTGGTCTTATTGACCATCAACACTTGATGCTCCTTTTTGATTTCTACCTCCGCAGCTTTTAGCATTGCGAAGAGCTCGGGAATAGTCTTGTCCATCCCTTGCATATTATAGTTCATCACGAAGCTCTTGTAGCTTGCTGGCAGTGATTGAGTCTGTCAATGACACTATCATCAGGAAGATTAACTCCCAGTTGAATCAAGTGATTATTATACCCAGACATTTTGAGTATATGTTCACTGACAGAACTATGCTCTTCCATCTTGCAGCTATAGAACTTATTGGAGACTTCATATCTCTCAATCTGAGCATTTGCTTGAAATATTAACTTCAACTCCTGGAACATCTCATATGCTCCATGACGTTCAAAACATCATTGAAGTCCCGGTTCTAAGCCGTAAAGCATGGCACACTCAACTATCGAGTAGTCATCAGCTTTGCTCTGCCAGACGTTCTTAACATCGTCAGTTGCATCTGCAGCAGGCCTGGAACCCAGCGGTGCTTCCATTACGTTATTCTTTTGTGCAGCAATGAGGATAATCCTCAAGTTACGGACCCAGTCCGTGTAATTCCTACCATCATCTTTCAACTTAGCTTTCTCAAGGAACGCATTAAAATTCAACGGAACAACAACACGAGCCATCTATCTACAACAAACATAGACAAGCAAAATACTATCAGGTACTAAGTTCATGATAAATTTAAGTTCAATTAATCATATTACTTAAGAACTCCCACTTAGATAGACATCCCTCTAATAATGTAAGTGATCACGTGATCCAAATCAACTAAACCATGTCCGATCATCATGTGAGATGGAGTAGTTTTCAATGGTGAACATCACTATGTTGATCATATCTACTATATGATTCATGCTCGACCTTTCGGTCTTAGTGTTCCGAGGCCATATCTGTATATGCTAGGCTAGTCAAGTTTAACCTGAGTATTCCGTGTGTGCAACTATTTTGCACCCGTTGTTTTTGAACGTAGAGCCTATCACACCCGATCATCACGTGGTGTCTCAGCACGAAGAACTTTCACAACGGTGCATACTTAGGGAGAACACTTATACCTTGAAATTTAGTGAGAGACCATCTTATAATGCTACCGTCAATCAAAGCAAAATAAGATGCATAAAGGATAAACATCACATGCAATCAATATAAGTGATATGATATGGCCATCATCATCTTGTGCTTGTGATCACCATCTCCGAAGCACCGTCATGATCATCATCGTCACCGGCACGACACCTTGATCTTCCTCGTAGCATCGTTCTCGTTTCGCCACCTATTGCTTCTATGACTATCGCTACCGCTTAGTGATAATGTAAAGCAATTACAGGGTGATTGCATTGCATTCAATAAAGCGACAACCATATGGCTCCTGCCAGTTGCCGATAACTCGATTACAAAACATGATCATCTCATACAATAAAATATAGCATCACATCTTGACCATATCACATCACAACATGCCCTGCAAAAACAAGTTAGACGTCCTCTACTTTGTTGTTGCAATTTTTACGTGGCTGCTACGGGCTGAGCAAGAACCGTTCTTACCTATGCATCAAAACCACAATGATAGTACGTCAAGTTAGTGCTGTTTTAATCTTCTCAAGGACCGGGCGTAGCCACACTCGGTTCAACTAAAGTTGGAGAAACTGACACCCGCCAGCCACCTGTGTGCAAAGCATGTCGATAGAACCAGTCTCGCGTAAGCGTACGCGTAATGTCGTTCCGGGCCACTTCATCCAACAATACCGCTAAACCAAAGTATGACATGCAGTATGACTTGTATCGCCCACAACTCACTTGTGTTCTACTCATGCATATAACATCTACGCATAAAGCCAGGCTCTGATACCACTGTTGGGAACGTAGTAATTTCAAAAAAATTCCTACGCACACGAAAGATCATGGTGATGCATACCAACAAGAGGGGAGAGTGTTGTCCACGTACCCTCATAGACCGAAAGCGGAAGCGTTAGCACAACGCGGTTGATGTATTCGTACGTCTTCACGACCTGACTGATCAAGCACCGAAAGCACGGCACCTCCGAGTTCTTGCACACGTTCAGCTCGATGACGTCACTCGAACTCCAATCCAGCCGAGTGTCGAGGGAGAGTTCCGTCAGCATGACAGCATGGTGACAATGATGATGTTCTACCGACACAGGGCTTCGCCTAAGCACCGCTACGATATTATCGAGGTGGAATATAGTGGAGGGGGGCACCGCACACGGCTAATCGATCTCAAGGATCAATTGTTGTTGTGTCTATAGGTGCTCCCCTGTCCCCGTATATAAAGGAGCAAGGGGGAGGGGGCGGCCGGCCAGGAGGGGGCGCGCCAGGAGGAGTCCTACTCCCACCGGGAGTAGGACTCCCTCCTTTCCTTGTCCAAGTAGGAGTGGGGGAAGGAAGGGAGAGAGGGGAGGAAGGAAAGGGGGGTGCTGCCCCCCTCCTTGTCTTATTCGGACTAGAGGGGGAGGGGCGCGCGGCCTGCCCTGGCCGCCCCTTCCTCTTCTCCACTTTGGGCCCATGAGGCCCATTAACCCCCCGGGGGGTTCCGGTAACCCCCCGGTACTCCGGTATACATCCGATAACCCCCAGAACCATTCCGGTGTCCGAATATAGTCGTCCAATATATCAATCTTCATGTCTCGACCATTTAGAGACTCCTCGTCATGTCCGTGATCACATCCGGGACTCCGAACTATCTTCGGTACATCATAACACATAAACTCATAATATAACTGTCATCTAACTTTAAGCGTGCGGACCCTACGGGTTTGAGAACTATGTAGACATGACCGAGACACGTCTCCGGTCAATAACTATAGCGGAACCTGGATGCTTATATTGGCTCCTACATAATCTACGAAGATCTTTATCGGTCAAACGGCATAACAACATATGTTATTCCCTTTGTCTTCGGTATGTTATTTGCCCGAGATTTGATCGTCGGTATCTCAATACCTAGTTCAATCTCGTTACCGACAAGTCTCTTTACTCGTAACGTAATGCATCATTCCGTAACTAACTCATTAGCTACATTGCTTGCAAGGCTCATAGTGATGTGCATTACTGAGAGGGCCCAGAGATACCTCTCCAACAATCGGCGTGACAAAACCTAATCTCGAAATACGCCAACTCAACATGTACCTTTGGAGACACCTATAGATCTCCTTTATAATCACCCAGTTACATTGTGACGTTTGGTAGCACACAAAGTGTTCCTCCAGTAAACAGGAGTTGCATAATCTCATAGTTGTAGGAACATGTATAAGTCATGAAGAAAGCAATAGCAACATACTAAACGATCAAGTGCTAAGCTAACGGAATGGGTCAAGTCAATCACATTATTCTCCTAATGATGTGATCCCGTTAATCAAATGACAACTCATGTCCATGGTCAGGAAACACAACCATCTTTGATCAACGAGCTAGTCAAGTAGAGGCATACTAGTGACACTATGTTTGTCTATGTATTCATACATGTATTATGTTTCCGGTTAATACAATTCTAGCATGAACAATAAACATTTATCATGATATAAGGAAATAAATAATAACTTTATTATTGCCTCTAGGGCATATTTCCTTCAGAGACACCACGTGATGATCGGGTGTGATAAGCTCTACGTCCATCTACAACGGGTGCAAGCCAGTTTTGCACACGCAGAATACTCGGGTTAAACTTGACGAGCCTAGCATATGTAGATATGGCCTCGGAACACTGAGGCCAAAAGGTCGAGCGTGAATCATATAGTAGATATGATCAACATTGTGATGTTCACCATTGAAAACTACTCCATCTCACGTGATGATCGGACATGGTTTAGTTGATTTGGGTCACATGATCAGTTAGATGATTAGAGAGATGTCTATCTAAGTGGGAGTTCTTAAGTAATATGATTAATTGAACTTTAATTTATCATGAACTTAGTCCTAATAGTATTTTGCAAATTATGTTGTAGATCAATAGCTCGCGTTGTTACTTCCTTATGTTTTTATATGTGTTCTTAGAGAAAACTAAGTTGAAAAATGATAGTAGCAATGATGCGGACTGGGTCCGTGATCTGAGGTTTATCCTCATTGCTGCACAGAAGAATTATGTCCTTGATGCACCGCTAGGTGACAGACCTATTGCAGGAGCAAATGCAGACGTTATGAACGGTTGGCTAGCTCAATATGATGACTACTTGATGGTTTAGTGTACCATGCTCAACGGCTTAGAATCAGGACTTCAAAGACGTTTTGAACGTCATGGACCATATGAGATGTTCCAGGAGTTGAAGTTAATATTTCAAGCAAATACCCTAGTTGAGAGATATGAAGTCTCCAACAAGTTCTATAGCTAAAAGATGGCAGAGAATTGCTCAACTAGTGAGCATGTGCTCAGATTGTCTGGGTACTACAATCGCTTGAATCAAGTGGGAGTTAATCTTCCAGATAAGATAGTGATTGACCGAGTTCTCTAGTCACCATCAACAAGTTGCTAGAACTTCGTGATGAACTATAGTATGCAAGGGAGTCCAAAACGATTCCTGAGCTCTTCGTGATGTTGAAATCGACGAAGGTAGGAATCAAGAAAGAGCATCGAGTGTTGATGATTGAAAAGACCACTAGTTTCAAGAAAAGGGCAAAGGAAAAGAAAGGGAACTTCAAGTAGAATGGCAAGCAAGTTGTCACTCCCGTGAAGAAGCCCAAAGCTGGACCAAAGCCTAAAACTGAGTGCTTCTACTACAAAGGAAATGGTCACTGGAAGTGGAAATACCCTAAATATTTGGTAGACAAGAAGGATGGCAAAGTGAACATGGGTATATTTGATATACATGTTATTGATGTGTACCTTACTAGTGTTTATAGTAACCCCTGTGTCGGTGTCAAAACCGGCGGATCTCAGGTAGGGGGTCCCGAACTGTGCGTCTAGGCGGATGGTAACAGGAGACAAGGGACACGATGTTTTACCCAGGTTCGGGCCCTCTCGATGGAGGTAAAACCCTACGTCCTGCTTGATTAATATTGATGATATGGGTAGTACAAGAGTGGATCTACCACGAGATCAAGGAGGCTAAACCCTAAAGCTAGCCTATGGTATGATTGTTGTAATGTATGTTGTGTCCTACGGACTAAAGCCCTCCGGTTTATATAGACATCGGAGGAGGCTAGGGTTACACAGAGTCGGTTACAATGGTAGGAGATCTACATATCCGTATTGCCAAGCTTGCCTTCCACGCCAAGGAAAGTCCCATCCGAACACGGGACGGAGTCTTCAATCTTGTATCTTCGTAGTCTTGGAGTCCGGCGGACGATGATAGTCTAGCTGTCCGAACACCCCCTAGTCCAGGACTCCCTCAGTAGCCCCTGAACCAGGCTTCAATGACGATAAGTCCGGCGCGTTTATAGTCTTCGGCGTTGCAAGGCGGGTTCCTCCCTTGAATAACCCAAAGAAGATCATGAACACCAGGATAGTGTCTAGCTCTGCAAAATAAATTCCACCTTCCACCGTAGAGAGAATAAAATGTACGCTAGTCCAATCTGCTGACGTATTATGCGGCGTGTCATCACACCGCTACCAAGCCTCTGTTTGAATCGTTTTTTACTATACCACCTCAGCACGTTTAGCGAAGTGGTTTCCTTGGCACGTCTTGTCGAAGCAGTGATCATGTTCCCCTTATTCCGGGATTCTCATCAATACGGACGTGGGTAACCCAACTGCGCCATTGATGGTGGCGCTTGGGAGATAAGCGGGTTTTACCAGGCCGATGGGGGACGCATAGTTTTCGTCCGCCTATATATAAGGGATAAGGATTTACCTCCTCACCTATGCCTTCTTCCTCCTTTGCTTATCCATCTCCTTGCGCACTCAAGCTCCAACGCCCAAGCTTCGCGCATCTGGCCTCGACCTTCTCCGAATATGTCCGGAGCGGGAGGCAAATGGTTGGCCTCCTTCGTTAAGGAGGAGCACATCACCAAGTTGCGCAGCGCCGGATACCTCTCCGGCGATATCGCGCATCGGCTGCCCAACGAGGGGCAGCTCATCCCTACCCCCGGGCCTCGTGAGAGGGTCGTCTTCCTTCCCCACTTCCTCCGCGGACTGGGCTTTCCGCTCCATCCATTCGTCCGGGGGCTCATGTTTTACTACGGCCTGGATTTCCACGATCTGGCACCGAACTTCATCCTCAACATCTCGGCGTTTATCGTCGTGTGCGAGGCCTTCCTCTGCATCCGGCCCCACTTCGGCCTGTGGCTCAAGACCTTCAACGTCAAGCCGAAGGTTGTGAAGGGCACGCAAGCGGAGTGCGGAGGCGCCATGTTGGGCAAGTTGCCCAACGTCCTTTGGCTCGAAGGGGCCTTCCTGGACTCCGTCAAGGGGTGGCAATCGGGGTGGTTCTACATCACCGAGCCGCGCAAGCCCACATGGGCGGCGGCCCCCGAGTTTAGATCTGGCGTCCCCATGCAGCTCACCTCCTGGAAAGAGAAGGGCTTGCTGTGGGGCAATCCGAAGGAGCTGACGGGACTCCGAGCCTGCATCGAGAAGCTGGTGAGCAGTAAGCTCAGGCTCGTCGATGTGGTCCAAGTCATGCTCATCCGCTGGATCCTCCCATGCCAAGAACGGGCATTCAATCTGTGGGAGTTCAATCCGGAACAGCACCAGGCGCTAAGCGGGCTCTTCGATACGACATACGAAGGCGCCTGGAGGGTGCTGTTTAAGGGCGCCGAAGCCCCCGCATCCGCGACAGAAGATCGCGGATTTTGCTCGCAGTATCCGGCTGACGAGGTAAGTGATTCAACCCCTTTACAGGACACTTGTGGTAATCAAATTGATTCTAGAAGGGTTTCATTCTTTCTTTTCCTTTGACAGGAATGGATGGAGAAGGCCAAGCAACTCATCAGCCCGGCTCCCATGCCAGAAGACCCAGTGAACGCCCGTTTAGCAGGGCTGCTGGTTCCGGCACCGCACGTGGTGCCGGAGAAGAAGGCCAAGAAGGTGGCCGCGGGGACTCGAAAGAGTTCCTGTAATCAGGCATCCGACGACGAGGCGGACTCCTCCCCTGAAGACGAGGAGGAGGAAGAGGACTCTCTCCCGGAGGAGGGAGAGAAGAAGAGGAAGGCTTCCCCGACAGGGGAGGCCGAAGGGTCCAAGAGGGGGAGAACTATTCCCCCGGACAGTTTTGCCAACACCATCGTTGGCGAGGAGGAATGTCCTTCAAGGGCCAGGCGTCTGGCAAGATCGTAAGTATCCGGATCCTTGATATGCAATTTCTTTTGTGTCGCGTAGTGTCCTTCTAATGCCGCATTCTGTCCGTAGTCCGGCCGATGATGATCTCCCCGCTTCATCAAGCGGGTCATTGGCTCCATCGGGTGTGTATTCACTTCCGACTGCCACTACCCCCCGCGCCGACGAGGACGCCGAGGTGGGATCCCAGAGAGGGACCCGTCAGGAGGAGGCTCCGGAGGCGCCGTCAGGCAGCCTCCCGGACTTTGCGCCGGACTCTACATCGGAACCCGCAGTGGTTCTAGAGTCCGGCAAGCGGCCCCTTCGAAAGAAGGGCAAGACCGTGAAACCGGCGGCCTCCGTCCAACCGGAGGCGCCGGATAACTTGGTGGAGGCGCTTAAAGGCGCTTCCATCGAGGAAGAACACCGCACTATCATGAGTGCGGTGATTCAGAAGGTTCAGCTCGCCAAGAGCGGGCTGACCGAAGCCTGCAGCAGCGTTCTAACAGGCTTTGAGGTAAGAAGTTAAAATTATGTACTGTAATACCGCATAGACAGTAGCCCCTGATGCTCGGTTCGGTGTTCGGAAAGAAAAGCCGGACTGAGGATCTAACAAGATATACGCGGGGTTGCTTAAAATATGTCACTATGGGTTTGCAGGCTGCGCTGCTGACCTCTGCTGCACTGACTGCGGAGGTCGATGTGCTGAAGCAGGATCTCGAGCGGTCCGAGCGAGAGCTCGGCCATGCGAAGAAGCAGCTCGAGGACAAAGAAGGTGAGAAACACCACTTTGAATAGTTACCTTACAGAAAAGGATTTTGGTTGCAATAAAATTAACAAGGATAATATGGGTATTGCAGTGGCCACGAACGAGGTGGCAGCCCTGAAGGAGGCTGTTTCCGCAGCCGAACGCAGTGCAGCCGCAGAGCGGGCAGAGCGAGAAAAGCAGGAGGCGCGGGTGGCGGAAGTACGGCAAGAGCTCCAGGCTCTCATGGAGAAGCATGAGAGTTTGGAGCGTGACTCCAAGACTCGAGAGTCCGAGCTTGCCTCGGCTCTCGAAAGTGCCAAGTCCGCCAAGGCCGAGGCCCATAAGGCCCTTCAGGAGGTTGAAGATGTAAAGAAGATAGCGGCAGGTAAGGCATTTTTCATGCAGAACAGGCATGTTAATGTAAATTACCTGACACTTACCCGCATTCGGAGCTCTCCAGGGGCGTTTGCAGATCTGCCGCGTAGTGCGTTCGATGCCGCCGCATTCTACCGTGGCGAGGAGGGGAGCTCGACGGAGAAGGTCTTCTGGTCTCAGTACGCTGAGGCCGGCCATCCGGTGCCCCCAAGCGACTAGCTGAAGCAGCTGGTCGAACTCCACAAGGTAGCTGAGGAGGCCATGAAGGGCCTTATAGTCCGGCCGTGGCCTGAACAGGCCATGCCTGGGAACTACTTTGGCCTCGTGCGGCGGCTGGTGGATGCGTGCCCCTGGGTGGAGGTCATCAAGCGCTCCGCCTGTATTGAAGGTGCTCGCCGGGCCCTTGCCCGCACAAAGGTGCATTGGGGCAGGTTGGATGCGGAGAAGCTTCTCACGGACCCACCGCCGCCGGGCAAGGAGTATCGCATGCCCGAAATGTATTATAAAACTGTCCTGAAGGGGGCCCGCGATATTGCGGATGAGTGCCCCAGAAATGTAATCTTTGAGTAAACTCGTTATGTATTATCCTGTGTGCTGAAACTTTGTTCATGTGCGCATTAAGCAACGCTTGTTTAATTTAAAATATTACCTTTTGTGCGGCCGTTTGTAAAATCTGAGAGATGGCAAGTCGTTGGCTTCATACCCCCAAGCCACGAGTGCTGGGGTGTTCGGGATAAACTTGAGCACTCTTGTTCCCATTTTTGGGTCCATCTAGGGAGGCGCTCAACACAACGAACAAGGCAACCGGACTTATAATGCTTGAACACTCTCACTTAGCCATAGAATTCTATAATTTTAAATTTCGGCGAAGCCCCTGGTATTCGGAAGGCCGAATCCGGGGCGCTATCGACGCCTTCGTTGGACATTGTCCGGAACTTCGCTCGAAGCGGCGTGAGTCTTTAAGGACCCGAAAAAACCTCTCGAACAGCGACTAGTCTCTCGCCTTATCATGCCAGTCAGTTTTAGCTTTCTCCACTGAGGCGCTCGCCCGGCTCAACCGGGGCGCAATCGCAGTGGTTCTCCCAGTGCCACCTTAGCCGACAGAACGGAACGTAAGGCACCAAAACATGGGAGCCGGGCAAACCCAACTATTGACCCAAGACATGATTCGGAGCCGATTCATATAATGCTATAAGTTCGGGGTGCCGCACTTATGAAAGTGTTCGGACTTATCACACCATAGTGTGGGGAACATAAGCCCCTGGTGTATTAGGCCGTACTAGAATATACGGGTGCAAGATGTCATGTAATGAGCATATATGTATAAAAGGTAATGTAATTGCAGTCAAAAAGGTGCTGCATTATTTATGAAAGAAAGTCTGCTATGAGTGCGGACTGATACAAATAGTGCGGTAAGCAAGGGATTTGGACTAATTAAACATGTCCCCCTCCAGGGGTGAGCTGCGGACTTGATGTATATAATCGAATTTAATGCTCGTAATTGAGACCACCTGAGTGTTCGTCGCAGCCTTCTTTCGTCCCTGACTGTTGCATCATGAGTTCGGCAGGTTCGCCGCCGGACAGGGCCTCTGGTTAACGGAGTCCTGTGTACTCAAAGAAGGAAAATAATAATAATAATAAAAAGAAAGGGGGGGCACACTTGCGAGCCCCTGGTGTGGTCGAACCGCACTCTAGGTCTATTGCGATCGTGCCCCTTCCCCTGCGCCCATGGTATCTCCAAAGCGTAATGATGTACACAGAGTGTTATTCTTGCGATCATGCACGGGCGGGGGTTAGGGCCGCATTGCTACGCATGCTCTGATCGCGCCAGGTGGTCTTGGTTGGTGTTGCTTCGGGCGCGTTTTGCTGTATCCGGCCGTTTAACGGCCGGACTCGAGAATTGCCTTAAAAGGCTACTCTGTACTTCTGCCGCGAGGGCCGCTGTATGTTCCTCCGTTCGGAGGGAGCGTTCCGTATTCCCGTTGACTGTGATGACTCCACGAGGGCCTGGCATCTTGAGATTGAGGTACGCATAATGCGGCACCGCGTTGAATTTTGCAAACGCGGTTCGTCCGAGCAGAGCGTGATAGCCGCTGCGAAATGGGACTATGTCGAAGATTAACTCCTCGCTCCAGAAATTGTCCGGGGATCCGAAGACCACTTCTAGTGTGACTAAGCCTGTGCAGTTGGCTTCCACACCTGGTATGACACCTTTAAAGGTTGTCTTTGTAGGCTTAATCCTTGAGGGATCTATGCCCATTTTGCGCACTGTATCCTGATAAAGCAGGTTCAGGCTACTACCGCCGTCCATCAGGACTCTCGTGAGGTGAAATCCATCGACGATTGGGTCTAAAACCAATGCGGCGAATCCGCCATGGCGTATGCTGGTCGGATAGTCTCTTCGATCGAAAGTGATCGGACAAGAGGACCATGGATTGAACTTCGGGGCGACTGGCTCCATCGCATAGATGTCCCTTAGTGCGCGCTTCCTCTCCCTCTTGGGTATATGGGTCGCGTAAATCATGTTCACCGTACGCACTTGTGGGGGAAAACCCTTCTGTCCTCTATTGTTCGGCGGTCGGGTCTCCTCCTCGTCGTCGCTGTTTAGCCCCTTGTCATTGTTTTCGGCAATTAACTTGCCTGCCTGCTTGAACACCCAGCAATCTCTATTAGTGTGATTAGCTGGTTTTTCAGGGGTGCCATGTATCTGGCATAAGCGGTCGAGTATTCGGTCCAAATTGGACGGACCCGGAGTGGTTCGTTTGAATGGCTTTTTCCGTTGACCGGGTTTAGAGCCTCGGAATCCGGCGTTGACTGCCGTATCCTCCTTATCGTCGCTGTTAATGCGGCGTTTGTTTTTGTTTCGACATGACCTGCCGTTGTTGTCCTTAGTATCCAGACTGCCAGAATTTTTACGGAGATTTTTGCTGCGAGCTAGCCAGCTATCCTCTCCCGCGCAGAAGCGGTTCATTAATGATGTGAGGGCTGCCATAGATTTCGGCTTTTCCTGTCCCAGGTGCCGGGCTAGCCATTCGTCGCAAATGTTATGCTTGAAGGCTGCAAGGGCCTCTGCATCCGGACAGTCGATGATTTGATTTTTCTTTGTCAAGAACCGAGTCCAGAATTGTCTGGCCGATTCGTCTGGCTGCTGAATAATGTGGCTTAGGTCATCGGCGTCTGGTGGTCGCACGTACGTGCCCTGGAAGTTATCGAGGAATGCGGCTTCCAGGTCTTCCCAACACCCAATTGACTCTGCGGGCAAGCTGTTGAGCCAATGCCGGGCTGGTCCTTTAAGCTTGAGTGGGAGATACTTGATGGCATGGAGATCGTCGCCGCGGGCCATAAGGATGTGGAGAAGATAATCTTCGATCCAAACCGCGGGGTCTATTGTGCCATCGTAGGATTCGATGTTTACGGGTTTAAACCCTTCAGGGATTTGATGATCCATTACTTCGTCAGTGAAGCATAGCGGGTGTGCGGCGCCTCTGTATTGAGCAATATCACGACGCAGCTCGAGAGAGCGTTGTCTGCTGTGTTCGGCCCGGCCGGAGTTATTGTATCCGGCACGACGGTATTCGTCGTGGGTCGTGGGGCGCCCACGTGATCCGTAGATGGATCTGGATTGTCTTGCTTTGTCCTCCAATATATCTCGCAAGTCCGGCGCGTTCCCTCTTGGCTTCGTACTTTTGGAGCAATGCCGGGGTACGGTCTTGGCTGGGGGCCTGGATGCCTCTCTGTCACGACCACGGGGTGGTCGGTCAGCCGTATCGTGCGCTGGTGATGGAGGTATGTATGCTTCCTCCTCTAATCGGGGGAGCAGCTTGCATATTGGGTAGCTTTTGGAGGGACGTTCGAGTTTATACTCTTCGTCCACGAGGACCTCGGTCCATCGATCGGCCAGCAGGTCCTGATCAGCTTGAAGCTATTGCTGCTTTTTCTTTAGGCTGTTTGCTGTGGCGATAAGCCTGCGCTTGAAACGCTCTTGTTCGATGGGATCCTTAGGTACGACGAATTCGTCGTCGTTGAGGCTTACTTCGTCTTCGGAGGGAGGCATATAGTTATGATCCTCAACCTCTTCGTCTGCCGCCCTCTCGTGAGGACTTGCTTCTGCATCCTCCTGCGCTGAGTCTTGCTGGAGGGGATTGTCTTCAGCACTTTCTGGGGTATTGTTGTCTCCAGTGCCGGAATCTCCATTCTTGCTGTGGCGGGATTTAGAGCGGCGCCGCTGACGCTGGCATTTGGGCTGCTTCTTTAAAGAATCTGCCTCCGCTGCTTCTTCGCCGTCCCCATCTTTTGGGGTGTCCACCATGTATATGTCGTATGACGAGGTGGTCTTCCAGTGCCCTTTAGGCGCTGGTTCCTGTTCGTCTCCGGCATCGTCGTCCATAGCGTCGATGTCATCGGAGTCGTAGTCTAGCATGTCGGTTAGATCGTCGACAATGGCTACAAAGTGGGTGGTGGGTGGGCTCTGAATTTCTTCGTTGTCCGTACCCCAACCATCCTGGCCATAGTCCGGCCAGGACTCTCCCGATAACGAGAGATGCTTTAGTGAATTTAGGATGTCACCAAAGGGCGAGTGTTGGAAGATGTCCGCGGCGGTGAATTCCATAACCGGCGCCGAATCCGAATCAATTGGTAGGGGCGCGGGAGGTTTGAAGTCCGGCAAGGAGTCCGGTTCCTCGGAATCGCGAGTTTTGCGGGGGACAAGATTAGTGTTCGGCTCCATCGCCGTGGAAGTTGAAGCCCCCAAGGCGGTGTCCATCCACCGATCCTCGGTCTGGGCGATCGGCTCCGGACTAAAGGCCGAAGCGGATTCATGTGCGGCCACCAAGGCACTGTTCGGTGGCAGAGCTCGGTCATGCCCATCGTCACAGTGCGGCGCACTTGGCTGTGGCTCGAGTCCGTCGAAGATCAAGTCCCCGCGGACATCGGCCGTGAAGTTTAGACTTCCGAATCTGACCTGACGGCCAGGGGCGTAGCTTTCGATCTGCTCCAGATGGCCAAGCGAATTAGCCCGCAGTGCGAAGCCGCCGAATACGAAGATCTGTCCGGGGAGAAAAGTCTCACCCCGGACAGCGTTGTTGGTTGAAGACGCCATCGGCCCTATCGGTGACGGCACAGAGGAACTCTCAACGAAAGCACCAATGTCGGTGTCAAAACCGGCGGATCTCGGGTAGGGGGTCCCGAACTGTGCGTCTAGGCAGATGGTAACAGGAGACGAGGGACACGATGTTTTACCCAGGTTCGGGCCCTCTCAATGGAGGTAAAACCCTACGTCCTGCTTGATTAATATTGATGATATGGGTAGTACAAGAGTGGATCTACCATGAGATCAAGGAGGCTAAACCCTAAAGCTAGCCTATGGTATGATTGTTGTAATGTATGTTGTGTCCTACGGACTAAAGCCCTCCGGTTTATATAGACACCGGAGGAGGCTAGGGTTACACAGAGTCGGTTACAATGGTAGGAGATCTACATATCCGTATTGCCAAGCTTGCCTTCCATGCCAAGGAAAGTCCCATCCGGACACGGGACGGAGTCTTCAATCTTGTATCTTCGTAGTCTTGGAGTCCGGCGGACGATGATAGTCCGGCTGTCCGGACACCCCCTAGTCTAGGACTCCCTCACCCTGGGTATTTGATACTTGTTCGGTTGCTAAGATTAGTAACTCGAAACATGAGTTACAGAATAAATAGAGACTAGTTAAGGGTGAAGTGACGATGTGTGTTGGAAGTAGTTCCAAGATTGATATGATCATCATCACACTCTCCCTACACTTTCCAGATTAGTGTTGAACCTAAGTAAATGTTATTTGGCATTTGCGTTGAGCATGAATATGATTTGATCATGTTCATTGCAATACGGTTATTCATTTAAAGTCAAAGAATAATTGTTGTTCTATTTACATGAATAAAACCTTCGATTGTCATACACCCAATGAAAATAGTTTGTTGGATCTCGATCATAGTGATACACATATTCATAATATTGATGCCAAAAGATGCAAAGTTGATAATGATAGTGCAACTTATTTGTGGCACTGCCGTTTGGGTCATATCGGTGTAAAGCGCATGAAGAAACTCCATAAAGATGGATTTTTCGAATCATTTGGTTATGAATCATTTAATGCTTGCAAACCGTGCCTTTTGGGCAAGATGACTAAAACTCCGTTCTTCGGAACAATGGAACGAGCTACTGACATTTGGAAATAATACATACCGATGTATGCAGTCCAATGAGTGTTGATGCTCGTGGCGGGTATCGTTATTTTCTGACCTTCATAGATGATTTGATAAGATATGAGTATATCTACTTAATGAAGCACAAGTCTGAAACATTTGAAAAAGTTCAAAGAATTTCAGAGTGAAGTGGAGAATCATCGTAACAAGAAAATAAAGTGTTGGGGATATAACTATTTAAGCCGCCCAGTTGGGGCCGGGTTACGCAAAGAAGACTCATCAGAAAGAAGCCCAAGACCAAGCATGAAGATGGCGGTTCAATAAAGGGTCTAGGGCCCACAAGCGGCTTAAGGCCCATAGTGGTAAACCGCCATAATGATATGACTTGTAACATAAGGTAGACCTAACTAGTCACCGAGCCGGACACTGTCTATGAGCCGGCCGAGACTCTGTAGGCTGCAGGGCGTCACCCGTGTATATAAGGGGATGACCCGCTGGCGGCTTAGGGCAAGAAACAACTCATCGAGAGCCGGGCATAGCGTATCTCGCTCCCTGTTCATCGAAACATCAATCAATACCAACCCAACTAGACGTAGGCCTTACCTTCACCGTAAGGGGCCGAACTAGTATAAACCTCTCGTGTCCTTTGTCCCGATTAACCCCTTCAAGCTTCCTAGTTGCAATGGCTCCACAACTAAGTCCTTTCACTAGGACATCTGACGTGAAAATTCCATGACAGTGGGCTCCCACCGTGGGGCCAGCTCACGGTGGATTTGAGTTCTTGAAGGGCAACTTTGAAGGGCTCAAGGGATACGCAGTGGGCCGGATGACCAAGAGTCATCGTGGCAAGATCTACATCGACGACGAAGGCTGGGGCCCCGACACTGGATCAATTGAGTACGGGTACCGGGTCCCCTTCGGAGGAGTCCACGTCTTCATCGGCCGGATTGGTGAGCCGGGCCCTGAGCCGGACAACTGCACCGACCTCGTCGAGACGGCTCAGCGTGCGCGAAAGACCCGAGTTCAACCCGTCATGAAGCGTGCCTTCGTGGGCTGCATCCACGGAGAGGAACTTTCTGAAGGATCTAAAGATGGTGGTGAGACGGCCTTCCTCTCGGACGGTGATTCGTCCGCCGGTTCAACTGATTCGCTATACCAAGTGCAAGACGGCGTGCTTGGGGGAGGTTCCGATGGCACTAGTATTCCGGACCCCTATGAGCCGCCAAGATGGGCAGGAGTCTTCATGGCTGGGACTCAACCCGGCCAAAACTCTACAACCGCTACAGCAATAACGTCCGGGACAAGAGTAGCCGGGGCAGGAGGCCCTGTGCGCCCGCCGGCTCAGGTGCTGATAGATCACATGGATAAGCTTACGGCCCTGTTAACCACCATGGTTATTCCTGCAAATAAAGATGAGCATGACGCGGAGGTGGCACGGGTGCGCGAGAAAATAGCTCGGGCCAAGGAGGCTTTGGCAGCTGAGGACACTAGGTTAGCCACAGAACGGGCGGCTTTGGATGCACGGGCACAACTGCTACAGTTGGAGGCTTTCCAGCTCACTATGAACCTGAATGCGTCTAACGAGGTGATGAGGAGTAGACATCAGAAAACCCAGTCCCGTTTACCTCCGGTTTATGATCCTCGGAATCTTTTTGCTACACCCGGGGCCGGCCCAAGTAGCCCGCCAGATGCAAATCAGTTTATGACAGCCGGAACAGGAGGACCGGCTCAGCCTCGGGAGATGGCACCTCCTCATGGGAGCATGGCACCGCACCGTTACGTGCCGATACTGCCGGGTCACTTTTCCAACCCCATGGAGAACTTAATCGCAGCATCGGCGCGCTTGGCGGCTCTCCCAGTGGACGGTGATGATTCGACAGCGGTGGAGACCCGGAGGATCAGAGAACTTGTCCAGACGGCCCTGGCTCAGCAAGAGACTTATTCTTATAGCCGGGACAGGATTCATTCAACTCCTCCGCCTTGGTTAGCACCGCCTCGTCAAAACCGGAGTCCAAGTTACAGCAGGCACATGGAGTCAGAAGCTTTGTCAAGCAACGCCCAACACCGTAACCAGCCTGGTGGCTATAATCCGGTGCAAGACCGAATACGTCAGGAGAACGAGCGAGCTGCTCAGCTAGCGGCTCAACGGACGGCTCATCAAGATTTCCCAGAGTATCCGACGACTTCCATTGAGACGGGAGTGGCTACTAGAACCGGCGGTGTTCCTTTTTTGGTACCGGCTCTGCGTAATGTGCGCCTACCCAAGGACTTCAAGGGACCTCGAAAGGTGCCGAATTACACGTCCGACTTACAGTTCGGAGCATGGATCGAAAGTTATGAGATGGCCATGGAGCTGTTGGAGGTCAGCGACACGGCAATGGCTAAGTACTTCACCATGATGTTAGATGGAACGGCCCGGTCTTGGTTAAAGGGTTTGCCACCCAATTCCATTGGTTCATGGGCAGAGTTAAAGGCCCGTTTCATCCAGAATTTCAAAGACACTTGTAAGCAATCTATGTCGATTGTGGACTTGACAAATTGTAAGCAGGAGGAGGGTGAATCTACGACTCATTGGGTACGCCGGGTCAAGGAGATAATACATTCATCTGAAAAGATGGATGCCGGCTCTGCGGTCCTCATGTTGGAGAAGAATTGCCGCTTTGAGCCGCTGAGGCAGAAACTGGGCGCCTTAAGCGTGATTGCAACGATATGGGTACGCTGATGACGGCTTTAGTCAAATACGCCAATTCTGATAGTACCAAGGATCCCATGTCTGATGAGGAAAGGACAGGGAAGGGAAAGAAGAACGACAATGGAAAGGGTCAGCAGCATCACCCAATGAATCAGGGAGGCAATAAGCGAAGGCGGAGGGTAACCCGGAGTTTGTGGCCAATGCCAATGCGCAGGGTAATAATCAGAGACATAAGGGAAAACCGCCCCCTAGATCTGGCGGGTCAGGGCCCTCTCTTGAGCAGCTACTCAATGAGCCTTGCCCGAGACACAGCACCCGGGAACGACCCGCCACCCACTTATGGAAAGATTGCGCGATCATGAAGGCTTTTAAGAATTCCAACACCTTTGGTGACAATCCTGGGTTCGGCGGCGGTTCAGGAGCTGGCGGTTTTCATGGCCCGGGAGGCGGTTCAACTTTCGGATTTCAAGGACATCAAGGCAGCTATAATCAACAGCAGTCTGGTCAAGGAGAACAACAGCAGCAGCAGTCGGGTTACCAAAGCCATCCGAAGCAGTTGAATAGTGGGCAGTATCACGTGTTCACCACTAGCTTATGCAAACGTGATCAGAAGGTTCATAAGAGGCCGTGAATTCTGTTGAGCCGGCGGTTCCTCGTTATCTGAGGTGGTCAGAACAGCCCATTGTATGGAGCAGAGAAGATCACCCTCCACGGGTTGATAATCCAGGTCAGTTAGCCTTGGTGGTAGCGCCTCAGGTTGGTGGATATAAATTCACTAAGGTACTCATGGACGGAGGTAGCAGCATCAATATCCTCTATTATGAGACCTTTCGACGCATGGGGTTAACTGATAAGAATTTGAGGACATCCAACACTGTTTTTCATGGAGTGGTTCCTGGTAAGTCGGCTTACCCAGTTGGCAAGATTGAATTGGAATTACCCAGTTTTAACTTCCCCTCGAGGTGACAAATTTTGTTATGTGCTCCGACTTATGTTTCCTTGTACTAACAATGCATCTGAGTACGAGGCTTTACTCCATGGTCTCCGGATGGCCAAAGAGATGAATTTGAGCCGGGTAAGGTGCTTGGGCTATTCAGATCTCGTGGCTCAACATGTGTCAGGCAAGTGGGACTCCAAGGATCCCCTTATGGTGGCCTACCATCATGAAGTAGATGCTGTGGCTGGGCACTTCAAAGGTTATCAAGTGGAGCACATTGATCGAAGGAAGAATGAGGTGGCTGATGCTTTAAGCCGGTTGGGATCTCAACATAAGCCGATGCCGCCTAACACCTTCCTCGATGTTTTTCATAATCCTTCTGTCAAGGTACCTACAGAGGAAGAACTAGCAGTGCCAGACCCAGAGGCACAGCTAGTGGCAGCTCTTCATGTCATCCCGGATTGGACAGTGCCATATTTGGCCTATATGACCCGGGGAGAGTTGCCTGGGGATGAGACCTTAGCAAGACAAATCGTCAGGCGGTCCAAATCTATGACGATTGTTCATGGTGAGTTACATCACCGAAGTGTCACTGGGGCGTTTCAACGTTGTGTGTCACCTGCGGAGGGCCAGGAGATACTTCGTGAGATCCATGAAGGAGATTGTGGGCATCATGCCGGGTCAAAATCTCTTGTGGCCAAGGCTTTCCGTCATGGTTTCTATTGGCTGACGGCTCATGCTAACGCGGAGGATCTAGTCAGCAAATGTGACGGATGTCAAAAATTCTCACAACGAGCTCATGTGCCGGCTCAAGAGTTGAGGATGATTCCAATCACTTGGCCGTTTGCAGTCTGGGGGCTTGACATGGTTGGACCTTTCAAGAGGTCTAAGGATAAAAAGACAAACCTTCTAGTGGCAGTTGATAAGTTTACAAAGTGGGTTGAGGCAGAGCCGGTCAGTAAGTGTGATGCAGCCACGGCGGTTCAGTTCATGAAAAAGGTGATCTTTCATTTTGGTTTCCACACATCATTATAACTGATAATGGCACTAATCTTTCCAAGGGTGCCATGGAAGAGTTCTGTCAACGAGAACATATCCAGCTTGATGTTTCGACTGTTGCTCATCCTCAATCCAATGGTCAAGCAGAAAGAGCTAATCAAGAGATCCTGAAGGGTATCAAGCCCCGGCTCTTTGTCCACTTGCAGCGGACTCCGGGTTGTTGGGTGGAGGAGTTACCCTCTGTACTATGGAGCATCAACACTACGCCTAATAGATCTACAGGTTACACACCTTTCCTCATGGTGTATGGTGCGGAGGCAGTCCTGCCAAGTGACATCCGGCATGATTCACCCAGCGTGACGGCTTACATTGAGGCTGACAACGAGAAAGCTCGTCAGGATGCACTTGAATTGTTGGATGAGGAGCGAGACTTGGCAATAGCCCACTCGGCGATTTATCAACAAGACCTGCGCCGCTATCACAACCGCCGGGTTAGGAGCAGAACCTTTCAGGTAGGCGACTTAGTGCTCCAGCTCATCCAGGATCAGTCGGACATGCACAGGCTATCTCCACCTTGGGAAGGACCCTTTGTGGTCAGCAAGAATCTGAACAACGGGTCATACTACCTCATCGATGTTCGAGAGCACAAAGACTCACGTAAGTCGGAGGAGGAGACCCGCCGGCCGTGGAATATCGCTCATCTCCGGCCTTACTATACTTGAGCCACCGGCTCTCAAGATGTATATATTTGACAATGTATATATTATATAAAGCAATAAAGCAGGACCTCTGTCCTTTTTATCCTCAAAGGTGTATATGTCTTCTTTATCAGGTGGTGAAAACAACCAACAGGGAGCGGATCATGTCTGAATCTGGCTTTCCCATTGGTCCGGCTTATGATCATATCTGAATCTAGCCATGATCACTTGGGGGCTTCCTGTTCAAACATAGGTCATATTCGAACCAAAGAGAACATAGTTGTCGATACCCACTTGATCGGCATACTGCCAAACCCACTTGGGGGCTTCTTGATCATATTTGAATCACAGCTTAACCCCTTTGGGTCTTACGTGGATCGTATTCGAATCAGCGTCATTAAACAACTCTTATGGTCACTTGGGGGCTTTTTGTTCAAACATAGGTCGTATTCGAACCAAAGAGAACACAACTGTCGATACCCACTTGATCGGCATCGCCAAAGCCACTGGGGGCTATATGATCGTATCCGAATCTTAGCTTAACCCCTTTGGAACGGTTTACTGATCGTATTCGAATCAGAAGCCTTTGAATATTGTTTATTATCCATTATATTTCATAAGCATAATTATTTGACTATCTTGAGACCTTTTTGAAAGCACTATGAGATGGTTTTTTGTTCTTCCGGCTTAATATTGATCACCCCAGGTTGTTAAGTGCCAGGTGAACATTATATGTTCCAACTTTCAGGAGTTGGATTTACCCGCATGTTGAAGGTCATATAAGCAGGCGAGATTACCAAGGGGATCGCAGGTATGCTATTGTGATTATGTTTAACAAATATAATCATAAACTGGCCTGTATATGATGTTTTGGGTTCGCCCTCTGGGTTATCAATACCTTATGTGACCCCCAATGCGATAAACTGCCAAGGGAATTTTGCTTGTTTTATATGCAGGATAAGGCAAGAAAATTTAACGTCAAGGAAATAAACGATTAACATAAGCTGGAAATATATAGTGATGGCGGCTTACGAAAGTATTAAGCACCATAAACATGTGCGAAGGCATGACAAAAATTGAGATGTTTTTCTACCCTATTACAAGACTCCCCGAGTCTGAATAAACGAAGCATTGTTTTTTGCAAAGCCATAAAACGCCTGGCGGTTCACTCCTTTGGCGGGCTTGAAGATTCCGGGTTATCCTTCTCCGCCTCTCCGTCGGTTGCTTTGTCTTGGAAGGTTCATGAGGCCCAGTCAATGCCACTCAAGGCTTCAAACTCAGCTTCATCATCTATTAAACCGGCTGGGTCCACTTCAGGGGCAAAGGTATGCTTACGAGTTGGAGGGATCAGGCTGACTTGATCATAGGGAGGTGTTGGAATTCTCCGGTTCTCATTGTCATAGCCCGGCTGATACTTGGTAAGGTCAGTGTCGTTCCCAATGAGGGTAGCCATGGGGCGTATGTCTTTGACGCAGTCGGTGAAATCCTTATCATCAAATACGGCCCCATCCTCTTTCAGACTCGGGTATCCAAGAGCGAGGTCGGCTGGGTCTAGTTCTGGAATCCATGCTTTTGCCCGGCTTAACCCGGCTATGGCCCCGGCTCTTGAGGATGCCTGCCTTAGATCCTGGATCCGCTGAGGTAGTATAGCAAGACACTTCAGCACGTCTTGCAGAAGGTGGGGAGTGTTATTTGATAAAGCTACAACGGCCAAAGCATGTTGGGACCCGGTGTACAGTTGCTCCACTAGAGTGTAAACCGCCTTCAGTTTGATCAGCATGTTCTGCTTGAGGTTTGTGCTCCTGGGGCCTGTGTTCATGAACATAAGGTGAGCTGGGAATAACGATTAAAATAGTCATCAAAGGAAGGATTACAATATTTGAGGTTATATACAGTAACTTACCGAAGATGGTGGAGACCATTTGAGATATCTGGCGCTTTAAGCCGGACAGTTCGGCTGTTGCTTCTACAAGTGATGCCTCTGCTATCTCGGCCCGGGTCACCAGTGAAGTTTTTTCATTAGCCCAGATTTTCTTCTCAGTCTCAAAATTCTTCTTCAGCTTCTCTTGTTCAGAGACGCTGAATTCAAATTTGGAGTTGGCCTTTTGAATTTCAAGTTCTTGAGCTGTCAGACGGCTCTTAAGGTCAGCAATCTCCGACTCAAATTGGCTTATGGTGGCCTGCAATGATGCCGGGTTATAACTAGAATCATGGTAAGATAATATTAAAAGTCCCAAGCACTTTACAAGCAAAGATACATGACACTTGGGGGCTAATGTATGCTGAAGAAATTTAACCTACAATGCCGGTTCACGCAAATTAAGTCTCAATCATTTTGCAAGCAAAGATACTTGACACTTGGGGGCTACAGTAAGTATGATTCAGAAAAGGGGGATAAGGTATACCTTAGATTTTTGCTGTATTTGCTTCACCATGTCAATTTCCAGGTCACGGCTGTTATGCACTTGATTAAGGTAGCCAGAGACTATATCTCCAATGCTTAAGTGAGTATAATCAGTAATGTCCAGCTTGTCCTTTCGGCGTTCTATGAGTTCCTCCTTAGCAGTACATTTGGCAAGGACAGTGGGCCGCCCTGGCTCAACAAACTGACTCTTCAGAATCTCAACTTCTGGCTCATGTGTCTTGACCGGGCTAGGAGCTTCCAGGTTATCAGAGCTGTTGAGCGTATCTTCGGCGGATGGATTAGAGGTTGGTGCTGGAATGTTAGAGGCTAGTTCAGGCGGCGGCTGATGGGTGGAACTGTCAAGAGCAGACGTGCCAAGCGCCGGTTCAGGCACGACCGGGTTTTGGGATGGCTTACTCTTCTTTGCCCTTACTGGGCTTCACTTGCATGCTGTCAACAAAGGCAGAAGGATGAATACAAAAGCATGAGAAAGGTAAAGCATAAGGTAAACAGAGTTACATTACCTGCGGGCAGTTTTGAAAGCCGGCATGTTAGATTGCATAGTGTAAGTGCATCTAGTGCCCCTTAGTGATTTTGGTGTTTTGAAGACTTATAGGTTAAGGGACTAATGTGTTTATGAGTGTACACAGGTCTATAAGTCTATGAGGAGTTTGATATTTACAGAGAAAGTCGACCCCTAAAAATGAATATCTTCGACTGAAGATTTTGGTATTCCTGAAGACTTTCATGAAGACTTTGAAAGTGAAGAAATTGGTGTGTCCGTGAAGACTTGATATTCATGCAAGGAATATGAAGCTTGAAGACTTTCGTTTTCATAGTTTTGTTTTTCTCCTTCTTGAGTCATAGGAAACACCGTACTGTTAAAGGGGGTCGAGGAAATACTAAGGAAAAATTTCCATGTGATGCTCAACTCAAAATCCTACACCTACCAATCCCTTCGAGTGAAGCCATTGGAAATCTCATGCAGTTCAGTCAATTTCTTCAGTGACAGAGACGAAGTTCTTCTGGTCGCTGAGGAATTTGTTCTGACTGAGGAGTTAGGAATTCGCCAGTGCGGATTGCCTACACAGTGAGGAACATGATAGCCTTGAGGAATTTGAGAGTCAAAATTCCAACCGTTGCTGTGCTCCGTGCCAGCTGTCCCAAAATATCTTATCCATCTAACGGTCATATCATTGAAGGGCATTTATGTCTTATCATGTCGGGTTGCTCCCTAGGCTATAAATAGCCGCTCCCTACAACCACTAGCTGGTTGGCTTCTCCGAGAGAAACTGACACTTGTCATTTGAGAGCAACCCATCCTCCGAGGACTTCGAGCGAAAATCATCGAGTGAGGAAAAACCCAAACCCAAACACCTACAAACCCAAAGTGATTGAGCATCACTGAAGAGAGTGATCCTGCGTGGATCCGACTCTTGTTACCTTTGAAGACCGTGCTTCTTCCAGACGGTTAGGCGTCATGGTCTAGAGCATCCAAGAGGAATTGTGGATCGCCGAGTGACCGAAGTCTATGAAGGTTTGGAAGTCGCCTGAAGACTTACCATGAGTGATTGGACGAGGTCTGTGTGACCTTAGTTCAAGGAGAATACGGTGAGGACTTGGTGTCCTGAGCTGCGTGCTCAGTGACTGGGTGTCCGGGACTGTGTGTCCTCGAGTTTAAATACTCAGGCACTCCAACCAGACGTACAGCTGAGACAGCAGTTGGAACTGGTCTACCAAATCATTGTCTTCACCAACCTTACTGGTTGTATTTCCTCAACTCTTCCATTTCTTCATTACTGTGTTGAGTGATTTTTCATATCTGTGTTTGAAGACTTTGACTGAAGACTTTCTCAATTTCCTCAGTTCAATTTCTTCAGTCTGTTTGTCTTCATCTTGTGTTATCTTGTGTTTTACGCTTTCTGTACTCTGTGTTTGTCTTCATTTCATCATGATGACTACGTGTGTATTCTGTCATGCTTACTTCTGAGTACTTATTCTGCTGCAAGTAGTTCTTCGCTAAGGAATTTCCTCACCAGCAAATTCCTCAGTGAAGAATTCACAAAAATCGCCTTTCACCCCCCCTCTAGTCGATATAACGCACTTTCAATTGGTATCAGAGAAAGATACTCCCTTGTTTTGTGTGATTTTGGTTTAACCACCTGGAGTTCTAGTTATGTCGACCGCAGGTATGATCAAGGTCTCTGCTGGGTGTCCTACCTTCGATGGCACGGACTACCCCTACTGCGAATGCATCTTGAAGCAATTGACAATGATCTCTGGTACGTTGTGGAAAATGGTGTTCCCTCAGTCACACCTTCCCTAAATGCTGCTGATATGAAGAGATTCAAGCAACTCGATTCTCAAGTGAAGAATATCATATGTGGTCATCTGAGTAAAGGGCAGTATGGTAGAGTGAGTGCTTTGGAAACTGCTAAGCTTATCTGGGATAGGCTCTCCAAAGTAAACGAAGGAGTCTCAACTCAACGTGACTCTCGTGTTGATGTTCTTCGCAATCTCTTCAACCGCTTCAAAAGACTCGACAATGAAAATGTTCAGCAAACCTTCGATCGCCTCACTGATATCTCAAATGAGCTTCAAGCGCTCGGTGCCACTGACATCACCGACCATGAGGTGGTGAAGAAATTGCTGAGATCACTCCATTCCTCATTTGACACTCTGGCACTGATGATTCAAGAGCGTGCTGATTACAAGTCACTAGATCCCACTGATATCCTCAAGAGGCTAAATACTCATGAGTTCCAGCTTGCTGAAAAGAGAGATCTCTATGGTTCAAGCTATGGCAAAACACGTGCCCCGAAGGCCAAGGCAGTGTCTGAATCTGAATGTGAAGATTCTGGTAGTAGCCTTGGTGATCCTGAAGAATTGAGCCAGGAGCTAGCACTGCTCGTGAAGAAGTTCCAGAAATTCTCATGACGTAGTTGCTTTGGAAAATCTTCAAGGAGCAGTGATTCCTCATCAAGTGACTATAAGAGAAGGCTATGCCACAAATGCAAGAAGCCTGGTCACTACATTCAAGATTGTCCTCAGTGGGACAAGGAATTAAAGAAGAAGAAATACAAGGATTATAGTTCTGATGATGCCAAGAAGAAGAAGAAATCTTCAAAGTCTTCATCATCAAAATCCTCAAAGTCTTCATCCCACAAGAAGAGCAGCTCCAAGAAGGCTCGGGCATTCATTGGCAAGGAAATGGATTCTGAGGCTGAATCTAAGGATCATGAGGAAGAGGAGGCATCCGAGGAGTCTGAGTCAGGTCTGGCAAGTCTAGCTCTTGCTACCGCATTTGTCAGCTAGTCTATCTTCAACTCTGAAGAAAATGGCAACACCAACAACGATGATGAAGGCAATGACGACTACGCTCCCACCTATTGCTTCATGGAAATGGCTGCTAAGGTAACTAAATACCCCTCCTCTGAATCAAGTGAGGATGAATCTGATGAAAATCTTAAGCCTAGCTACTCTAAACTTGCTAAGATTGCTGTAAAACAACAAAAGGCTATTGAAAAACTTCAAAATATGCTAGACAAAAGTGATGATATGTTGGGTGATGAAATGGACCGCACTAAAGACTTAACTGAAAATCTTCAGAGACTTCAGTCTAAGTTTGAAAACCTTCAAAGTCATCATGAAACTCTCTTATCTGATCACGAGAAGCTTTCTTATGAATTTCTTCAAAGAAAGCAAGATCTTGAGAAGCTAAGAGTGAGTTATGAAGATCTCCAGAAGGAGCGCGATTCATTACTTGCTCAACAAATCAGCGCTACTCAGGAAGAATTTGATCCTCCATGCTTAAAGTGCATTGAACGTGAATCTGCTAATTCTTCACCTGAATGTTCAAATGCTTCAAATGTTACAAATTCTTCACCTGCCTCTGCTATCACTAATTCCTCATCTGAGGACATTGCTAGTATAACTGACGATGCAGGGTTGAAGGAATTGTATATGACAGGTATGTACAAAATCCTCAAAGGGCATCAGACTCTTTGTGATGTGCTTAAAAAGCATATCCTCAACAGAAACCCTAGGAAAGAGGGTATTGCTTTTGAGAGGAAACTCAATGCTGATGGAACATATTGGAAGCCTGAGCAGTACCCCAAAACCTCATGGGTTGCTGCAAAGGGACCTCCAGTTGATCCATCTAACTTATCTGGCTTTATATGTGAATCTCCTCATTCTTCTGATAAGTCATTTGACTCCAACTATAAACTGTTCAAAAATTAGAATGGTGAAGTATTTGCTAGATATGTTGGCACTAACTGCAGGAACGTTTCCCTATGAAGAAAATCTGGATTCCCAAAAGTTATGTTGAAAGTCTTCAGGTGAATGTCCTCATGACACCACCAGTGAAGAATATGAACCCCAGATCAAATTCTTCATATGGAGCAAATTCTTTCATATGGATCCAAGTCCTCATACAGACAAAATTCCTCACGTAGATCAAATTCCACAAATGGATCAAAGTCCTCATATGACCATCATCGTGCTAACCCTTCTATTTTGCAGGGTAGAGCTAAGGGCTATGAATATGTGCATTATTCTTCAAATCATTATGTTCATAAGTCCTCGAAGAATTTCTCTGCTTATTCATATGCTTACCCTAACCCCTCTTATGTGAAACGAAGTGGACTGACGTCCATGCCACCTTTCTCATATGGTGCTCACAGAGTGATGAATTCTTTGCCACCCCTCTAGATGTGGGTGGTGAAGAAAAGGAACTGATCTCTTATGCAGGGTCAGGTCTCCAGTCATGCTCAAAACGACTGAAGAATTTGCTGGAGACCTGAACAGTGCCTGATAGGACGCAGGCTAATCATGATGAAATGAACCTTAATTTCACACGTCCTCACACTACTTATCTGTGCTATTTCTTGATGAAATTGAACTGATGAACTTGATATCATATTCTTCACTGATGAAGTATATGAGACCATAAGTTGCACTAATTCATCTGCAGGATGATCAACCCAAAGCCAATGAGTGGGTCCTCGATAGTGGATGTACAAATCACATGACTGGTGACAAGAACCTATTGATGGATGCTCCCTTATCACCGTCACATCTGAAGCATATCATCTTAGCTGACAAAGGCAAAAGCCAGGTATTGGGTCTAGATAAGGTTGCGATCTCTAAGGACATACACATGGACAAAGTCATGCTTGTCGAGTCCTTAGGATACAACCTCATGTCTGTCTCAATGCTTTGTGATCTTGATATGGTTGTTGTCTTTGGCAAGTATCATTGTGTTGTGATCATGGAAGCTGACAATTCCAAAGTCTTCGAAGGCTTTAGGAGAGGAGACTTGTACATTGTTGATTTCTCTACAGGACCACAACCTGCCGTGTGCTTACTGGCAAAAGCTTCAGAAGGCTGGCTATGGCATCGACGACTTGCTCACGCAGGCATGAGGAATTTGCACACGATTGTGAAGAAGAAGCATGTCATTGGCATTGAGAATGTCAAATTCCTCAAGGATCACTTGTGTGGTGCCTGTGAAGCTGGAAAAATGACCAAGGCCAAGCATCCAGCAAAGACTATCATGACCACTACTCGTCCATTCGAATTGCTTCACATGGACCTCTTTGGTCCTAATCATTACTCAACAGTCACTAATGATGCATCTCTATATGGCTTTGTTATTGTTGATGATTACTCTCGTTACACATGGGTACACATTGTTACTTACAAACATGAAGTGCAGGAAGTCTTCAAACGATTTTCCTCGAGGGCTTCAACCAACTTTGGTGTGAAGATCAAGCACATCAGAAGTGACAATGGAACTGAGTTCAAGAATTCCGGTCTTAACGACTATCTTGATGAACTTGGTATTACTCATGAGTTATCTGCTCCTTATACTCCTCAGCAAAATGGCGTCGTGGAGCGCAAGAACAGAACTCTTGTTGAGATGGCTCGCACTATCCTTGATGAATACAAAACGCCTCATCGTTTTTGGATTGATGCAATTGATACCGCGTGCCACATCATCAATAGAGTATATCTTCACAAATTGTTCAAGAAGACTGCCTATGAACTCTTCACTGACAAGAAACCCAATGTGAGTTATTTCAAAGTCTTCGGTGCTAAATGTTGGATTAGGGATCCTCATCACAATGCTAAATTCGCAACGAAAGCACATGAAGGTTTTATGCTTGGTTACGGAAAGGACTCACACACCTACAGAGTCTTCAACAACGCTCTTCACAAGATTATTGAAACTGTAGATGTGTGGTTCGATGAAACTAATGGCTTGCAAAGAGAGCACCTACCTTCTGTGATAGATGAACCAGAACCTGAGGATTCTATTAAGTTAAAGGCTACTGAGGATTTTATTCCTACCGAAGAATCTACTGAAGAATTCATTCCAGAACGCGAAGATCGTCGAGCTAATGCACCTGAGGAAAATGCTGAAGAAAATGGTGCTGAGGAAATTGCTGATCAAGTTCCTCGATGACAATTAGCTCATCCTCGCATTGCAAAAGAAGTGCAAGTTGAAAAGATCATCGATGAGATTGAAGCACCAGGTCCTCTGACCCGCTCAAAAGCTTCACATTTATCTAAATTTTGTGGGCACTATGCTTTTGTCTCTATCACAGATCCCACTAAGGTAGATTAAGCATTTCTGGAGCCTAAGTGGATTCAGGCCATGCAAGAAGAATTACATCAGTTCGAGCTCAACAATGTCTGGGAACTGGTCAAACATCCAGATCCTCGCAAGCATAATATCATTGGCCCAAAGTGGATCTACCACAACAAGCAAGATAAAAATGGCCTTGTGGTGAGGAATAAGGCACGACTTGTAGCTCAAGGCTACACACAGGTTGAAGGAATTGATTTCGATGAAACTTTTGCACCTGTTGCTAGACTTGAGGCTATTCGCATATTACTTTCTTATGCTAACCATCATAATATCACTTTATATCAAATGGATGTGAAAAGTGCATTCCTCAATGGTAAGCTTGAGGAAGAAGTATATGTTGCTCAACCCCCAGGTTTTGAAGATCCAAAGAATCCTAACAAAGTCTTCAGACTCAACAAGGCCCTCTATGGCCTCAAGCAGGCCCCTCGGGCGTGGTATCATACTTTGAAGGAATTCTTCGTGAAGAATGGCTTCACACCCGGTTCACTTGACCCTACTCTCTTTACTAAATCTTATGATGGTGAACTGTTTGTGTGCCAAATATATGTTGATGATATTATTTTTGGCTGTACTGACCAACATTATAGAGATGAATTTGCCTATATGATGAGTGAAGAATATCAAATGTCTACGATGGGAGAGTTGAAATTCTTCTTAGGTCTTCAAATTTGTCAACAGCACAATGTCATATTCATATCTCAGGAGAAATACCTCAAGGATGTTCTGAGGAAATTCGGCATGCAAGATTGCAAAGGAGTCAAAATTCCTATGCCCACGAATGGCCATCTATGCACCGATGAAAATGGTATTGACTTTGATCACAAGGTATACCGCTCCATGATTGGTTCTTTATTTACTAGGCCAGATATAATGCTTAGTGTTTGCATGTGTGCCCGATTTCAAGCTACACCGAAGGAATCACACCATAAGGCTGTGAAGCATATTCTTCGATATCTAGCTCACACACCAACACTAGGACTATGGTACCCCAAGGGCTCTACTTTTGATCTCATTGAACATTCTGACTCTGACTATGCTGGTGATCGTGTGGACCGCAAATCAACATCTGGTACTTGTCATTTCCTCGGATGATCTTTGGTCTATTGGTCCTCGAAGAAACAACTGCATATCACTATCTACTGCTGAAGTTGAGTACATTGCTGCTGGTTCTTGCTGTGCTCAATTGCTGTGGATGAAGCAGACTCTCAAGGACTACAGCATCAACATGAAGAATGTGCCTCTCTACTGTGACAATGAGAGTGCCATCAAGATTGCTCACAACCCAGTTCAGCACTCGAAGACAAAGCACATTCAGATTCGTCATCATTTTCTTCATGATCATGTGTTGAAGGGCGACATCTTTATTGATCATGTGAAGACTGAAGAACAGCTAGCCGATATCTTCACCAAGCCCTTGGATGAGAAGAGATTTAGCAAGTTGCGGTGTGAGCTAAATATCTTAGAGTCTTCGAATGTTCTTTAAAAAGGACACTCATCCTAACACTTATGCAAAATTGATGACTTAGATGTGCAACACATGAAGAAACTTTTTTCTTCAGTCAATGAAAATAACACTCTAAGTGTGAAGAAATTAATGAAGAATTTGATTCTCAGAACCCTATGACAATTGTACGCGGTGTCTGAAATCATCATTCTTATACGGTGGGTCACGCCGCCACCAAAGTTGAAAATCTTCAATTTGAGTTTTTCCTTAGTTTTGAAATTCTTCAGTTTTTCAAAATTTTCAACTTTGCAAAATCTTCACAATGGCTATATATATATATATATATATATATATATATATATATATATATATATATATGAGTTTATGTCCTCTACAACATTCACTTATGGCTATTTCTTCAAGTTGCATTTTCTGCTAAGTGAATGTGATCGGACCCTTCCCCCTCTATGCTATCTTCAACCCAATCTATTCACAAATTCTTCATGTGCGTTCTATTTGAAACTCATGCAAAATCTTCACTATGTCCTTGTCAGCTGAAGAAATTGCGAACGGAACTTTAAAACTAATCTTATCCAAATTTTCGGTTTTGCCGCTCAAACCGTCCCGTATCCCACGATAGACTTATCTATTCACCCACGATCTCTACTTTTCTACTCATGGGTGACACATGTCAAGCGAATGAGAAGGGTCAGGGGCATGTTCGTCCTAAATCTTCGGGCGAACAGTTTTTCACTGCGACTATAAATACCCCCTCACCCCTTCCTCACTTCCTTTACTCTGCTCGACCGCTCTCTCTCTCGCTCGAGCTTCTCAAACCCTAGCGCCGCCGCTACTCCATCGTCACCGGTGAGGAAGAGCTTCACTGCCTCGACCTCGTCGCTGTCGTACTCACGCCGACCGTGGAAATCTTCACTCCGCCGCCGCCGTAGCTGTCTTCCTCCGCCAAGTTAGGGCATGGAAGATCTGAACTGATGAGCTTCAAATCTACACTTCTCAGTTCGTCGTGTTCTTCATCCAGGGTAATTAAAAGTTACTTTTACTGCCCTCTTTGATTCAAATTTTCTCTACAGAATCTGCAAAGGTGTTTTATTCTTCAAATCCTCACACACACAAAACACCTCACTAATCATCTGTTCTTGATTCGTTTCTCTAAGCATCATTTATCTTCAAGATTCCTCAATTGTGTGGATCCTCAATATATACAACTCTGGAACCTAAGACAAAGAATGCTTAGTGAAATTCTTCAAGACTCATCTGGTCAAATTCCTCAAACTTGTTCTTTTTGAAAACCTTTTGAGAACGCATATGACCTCTTCAAATTCCTTGCAACTATACTCTGTTCACAGGTACTCATGTCCGCTGCTGAATCACTAGGTTCTCATCAACTTAACTCATTTGCAGCGTTCCTCGAAGAAAAGTTGCATACTTCTTCAGAGAATTCGATTGTTCAAATTCCTCAACTGAAGAATATGGCAGACGGTAAGAAACCACAGAAAGGAGGAAAGAGACCTGAGGTCATGACCGCCTTTGAAATACCTGAGGACATCTATGCTGACTATTGCACACCTGATGAGGCCAAGTTCGGAAAGGAGAACAAAAATCAGCGCAAGGTGTGCATACAGAGGATTGAAAGGAGATGGGCAAGAGAATGGAGGGAGTACAGATATGTAACTCCAAAGTATATGAAGAAATTCGCTCTAAATACTCCATGCCCAAGAGCTCCATTGGCACCTGGCCAAGAAGCTGACCCCACCAGCATCAAGTGTCGTGAGGATTTCCTTGAAGAATGGGCCAAACGCCAAGCCAAGTTGGCAAGACAAGCCAAAGAAGCGGTGAGGAAATTCAATGAAGACTCTGCTACTGCTGCTGCCACTGAGGCCTCTGTCAGGCCTAGAAAATCAATGGCAAAGAAGCCCGCTCACAAGCCAAGTGCTTTACCAACTGTGCCCTCACGGCCAAGTTCCTCAGCAATGCCCTCACGGCCAGAATCTTCAAAGCCCTCACGGCCAGATACTTCAAAGCCCTCATGGCCAGTTCCTCTTGCTGCTCCTGCTCCTCCAAAGTCCTAAGTTGCTCCGGCAAAGTCCTCAACACCTGTACATTTGGCCACGTGCCAAAGGACTGCAGGCATCTCTATTGCCTCTGGTGTCTCAGCGAGTTCCTCAGCTGCACCAAACTCTTCATCAGGCCCCACTCTACTGAAGACAAAGGCAACAGCTGGTCGAGGTCCTCGGCCAAATCTTAAGAAGAAACATGTTGCCTTCCAAGTGCCATATGACGATGAAGCTGATGATGATGAACTTGCAGAAATCATCAGAGACAGGCAAGAAAGGGCCTCTAGAGCCAAAGGCACAAATGTGCCACTGCTTTTGGATCCAAAGGCGATCCTTGACTACATTGATCTCTGGCACAAGGACCCAAACACTCCTATGCCTGATTTTCACTTGACTCCTGGCCAAAGTCACATGCTGACCCATTTCATCACTGAAGAGAAATGGAAATTTTAGAAGGCTAGACAAATCAAGACGGCTCAGTTCAGGAAAGAGAAGTTCCTGAGGAAAAATGTTGTCAAAATGACAACTGATGAACTCCTCAAGATCCAGTCTGAAATCAAAGCCCTCAGCGATGATTTCAATGCTTATTATGCTGATGGGCAAGGAGCCAAAGTCAGGTTCGTTAAACTGACTGAGAAGTTCACCAATGTTGCAGCCCCATCGCAACAAAAAATTCCTCAAGCTGAAGCCTCTACTCAACAAACTGAAGAACATGCCAGCACCGCTGATGACTTTTAGGCTGCTGATGAAAATGCTAGTTCTAGGGCTGATGACTCCATTCCAGCCGCTGAAGAAATTGCCAGGGCATCCACTAGTGGTGCGCCTGAAGAAAATGAAGAAGTCAGGGCAACTGCATCAGTTGCGCCTGAGGAAATTCAAACAGATTCCTCAACTCCTCCTGCGCCTAAACTAACTCCTACCCTTCCATCTGCATCAGATGTGAGGAAGACCAAGGCTG
This sequence comes from Triticum timopheevii, assembly GCA_963921465.1. Classification (NCBI taxonomy): domain Eukaryota; kingdom Viridiplantae; phylum Streptophyta; class Magnoliopsida; order Poales; family Poaceae; genus Triticum; species Triticum timopheevii. The sequence continues at coordinate 423,644,870 of OY997274.1, forward strand.
TAGAGAGAGCTGCAGTGAAGAAAAGGAAAGCATCATCTGCTTCAGATTCTTCATCCCCGAAGAAAAGGAAGCCTGTGACCAGCTCACTTGAAAATCCAATTGATGCTGTTCCGATTTCCACCCTGCCATCAAAGGACCTTGTTCCTTTTGGTGAAGAATATGTGATCCCTAGCAGATCAGATGAAGAAAATCATTCTGCTGCTTCGTCAGAGCAGATTGATGAAGAAATTGAAGTGGATGCGATCCCTTCAACGCCTGTTACTTCCTCACCAATGCCTCAGTTCACAGCTGAAGAGGCTGGTGTTGAAGAAATTGAAGATGAAGACGTGGATATTGGAGGCACTACGCCTATGATGAATGATAACTTTTGGGAAAGTCAGCATCCCAATTCTCCACACTTCACCCCAATACAACAAATACCTCAGTCCCCTGCACCAACCGTTCAAATAGGCTCTGAAGAAACTCATCCTAGCTCATCTGTGCATGAAGAAATTCCAGCCACTAGTGCTGAAGAAACTGCTGTTGCTGATCCTTTGAACATGCAGACTGCCACTGAAGAGGAACCAGAAATTCCTCAGCCTGAAGAACCAGAGATTGCGATTCCTGAGGTTGTGATGCAACTCACTGACACTCCTGTGCCCAAGCCAAAGGATCCATTCTCAGAGAAGCAGAAGTTCAAGGCTGCAGATTTCTGTAACAAGCATGTGTTCTTCACTGACTACAATCCCTATGATTCTGCTCGCATAAGGAAGAGGCGTTTCTCGACTACTAGTCAAGACAATTTCTATTCCTCTGTGCTTTTCGACAAAGACAAAGTCTTCGATCATGAACACATTCCTCACGTGGACATGGAATCTCTGCCTGGCTTCGAGCCAGTCCTCAGTGTTCTTCACAATGTTGGATTGCTGAATTTCTGCACTGACATCTGTGATTGGAATGAAGAACTCATTCTTCAATTCTATGCAACGCTGCACATCACAGGAAATTTTGAAGACGTGAACTCACGGGTGCTGGACTGGATGTCAGAAAATACTCACTACAAGGCACCATCAACTGAATTGCTTCGTGCCCTCCCACTCAGTCCTCCCCTTGAAGGTGCTCGTTGCATCTACAACGAACCTGAGCTTACAAATCATTACATGCAAATGCTGATGAAGCCCTTGAAGCCAGGGCAGGCCCCTCGAACCAAATTCCTTGTCAAGGAATTACTGTATGTGCCACGGACTGTCTATCGCATTTTGACGAAAACATTGAGTCCTATCAAAGGCCACGACTCAAATGATGAAGAAGTCGTTGGCATCATGAAGAATATGCTTTTCAATATCATTCATGGCGTTCCCGTCAACTTCCATGATTTCTTCATGAGGACTCTGGAAATATTGCTATGTCACCATTTGAGCTGAAGCCTTATGCACCATAGATTATGAGGTTCATCAGGACAAGGTCTTCACTCAATTACAAGGCTGATACTCTGAACCACGGCAGCTATTTGCCTCCAATTGAAGTCCTAAAATGGACATTTTCCTTAGTTGATGACAAAGGCAAGGCAGCAGCTGTGATAAATGAAGGCATTCGTCCATTGGATGGTCAATTCCGCAAGGCTGCATCCTACTCCACTAATGATGACTCTGCCACACATGACCCTGCCGCCAACACCTCTGCCAAGCAAATTCCTCAAGCTACTGCACCCAGGGTGATGACTGATCGTGAGTTACTCCTCAGTCTTCATCAGAAAGTTGATCGCAATCATAAATGGGTCAAGCGTCAGTTTGGTTCAATTCTTCACAACATGACCTCCACACACAATGCAGTGAAGAAAAACCACTACTACCTCCATGAAACCTTCAACCGTACCTGGGCTGTTCTATCTCATGTCTACAGCGCAGCAGATCTGAAGAGAATGGGTCTCAAGGAAGAATTTGACTGGTCTACACCTCCACCGAAGAAATTCAAGAAGGTCAAGGTTCCTTCCTTGGTGGCCAGCTCCTATTCTTCATCGTGCGACACTGATGAAAATGAAGACTTGGACGACACTGCGGCAGGCCCTACTACGACAACCGACCCCGACAACGCTGACGCTCCTCCATCAACTTGATATTCTTCAGGGGCGTTAGTCCTCAGTTTCGATCCTTTTGGTCATTCGATGACAAAGGGGGAGAAATCTGAGTTAGTCTTCAAGCGGGTCTATTATATGGGCGTTTTTTTTGCTAAGTTACAACTCTTGCTCTTCTGAAACTTTTATTCGATCGAGTTGTAATCTTAAAACCGATGGTGCTCTGATAATTTTGATGCACTGTGCTCTGATACTTTTGATGCGATATTCTGCATGCTTGTTCCTTGTTAATATTATTACATGCATGCTGAATTTCTTCAGGCACCATATTTCATCATGCATTTCAAATTCTTCATATTATATGTCAAATGCATGTATGAATGACAAGATATAGGGGGAGATCTCCATGATTCAACTCTTCAAGTGTGCATTGCTTCAAAAGCAAATTCCTCACTATGCACATCTTCAGGGGGAGTTCTTCAATATCTTGCAATCAAATTCCTCAATATCAGTACTTACACTTCATATGTTTATCCCCGTTGAAAACTTAACCTATATTGTCATCAATCACCAAAAAGGGGGAGATTGTAAGTGCATCTAGTGCCCCTTAGTGATTTTGGTGTATTGAAGACTTATAGGTTAAGGGACTAATGTGTTTATGAGTGTACATAGGTCTATAAGTCTATGAGGAGTTTGATATTTACAGAGAAAGTCGACCCCTAAAAATGAATATCTTCGACTGAAGATTTTGGTATTCCTGAAGACTTTCATGAAGACTTTGAAAGTGAAGAAATTGGTGTGTCCGTGAAGACTTGATATTCATGCAAGGAATATGAAGCTTGAATACTTTCGTTTTCATAGTTTTGTTTTTCTTCTTCTTGAGTCATAGGAAACACCATACTGTTAAAGGGGGTCGAGGAAATACTAAGGAAAAATTTCCATGTGATGCTCAACTCAAAATCCTACACCTACCAATCCCTTTGAGTGAAGCCATTGGAAATCTCATGCAGTTCAGTCAATTTCTTCAGTGACAGAGACGAAGTTCTTCTGGTCGCTGAGGAATTTGTTCTGATTGAGGAGTTAGGAATTTGCCAGTGCGGATTGCCTACACAGTGAGGAACATGATAGCCCTGAGGAATTTGAGAGTCAAAATTCTGACCGTTGCTGTGCTGCGTGCCAGCTGTCCCAAAATATCTTATCCACCTAACGGTCATATCATTGAAGGGCATTTATGTCTTATCATGTCGGGCTGCTCCCTAGGCTATAAATAGCCGCCCCCTACAACCACTAGCTAGTTGGCTGCTCCGAGAGAAACTGCCACTTGTCATTTGAGAGCAACCCATCCTCTGAGGACTTCGAGCGAAAATCATCAAGTGAGGAAAAACCCAAACCCAAACACCTACAAACCCAAAGTGATTGAGCATCACTGAAGAGAGTGATCCTGCGTGGATCCGACTCTTGTTACCTTTGAAGACTGTGCTTCTTCCAGACGGTTAGGCGTCATGGTCTAGAGCATCCAAGAGGAATTGTGGATCGCCGAGTGACCGAAGTCTGTGAAGGTTTGGAAGTCGCCTGAAGACTTACCACGAGTGATTGGACGAGGTCTGTGTGACCTTAGTTAAAGGAGAATACGGTGAGGACTTGGTGTCCTGAGCTGCGTGCTCAGCGACTGGGTGTCCGGGACTGTGTGTCCTCGAGTTTAAATACTCAGCCGCTCCAACGAGACGTACAACTGAGACAGCAGTTGGAACTGGTCTACCAAATCATTGTCTTCACCAACCTTACTTGTTCTATTTCCTCAACTCTTCCATTTCTTCATTACTGTGTTGAGTGATTGTTCATATCTGTGTTTGACGACTTTGATTGAAGACTTTCTCAATTTCCTTAGTTCAATTTCTTCAGTCTGTTTGTCTTCATCTTGTGTTATCCTGTGTTTTACGCTTTCTGTACTCTGTGTTTGTCTTCATTTCATCATGCTGACTACGTGTGTATTCTATCATGCTTACTTCTGAGTACTTATTTCGCTTCAAGTAGTTCTTCGCTAAGGAATTTCCTCACCGGCAAATTCCTCAGTGAAGAATTCATAAAAATCGCCTATTCACCCCCCCTCTAGTCGATATAACGCATGAGGGAGTCCTGGACTAGGGGGTGTCCGGACAGCCGGACTATCATCGTCCGCCGGACTCCAAGACTATGAAGATACAAGATTGAAGACTTCGTCCCGTGTCCGGATGGGACTTTCCTTGGCGTGGAAGGCAAGCTTGACAATACGGATATGTAGATCTCCTACCATTGTAACCGACTCTGTGTAACCCTAGCCCTCTCCGGTGTCTATATAAATCGGAGGGCTTTAGTCCGTAGGACACAACCTCCATTACAAAAATCATACCATAGGCTAGCTTCTAGGGTTTAGCCTCCTTGATCTCGTGGTAGATCCACTCTTGTAATACACATCATCAATATTAATCAAGCAGGACGTAGGGTTTTACCTCCATCAAGAGGGCCCGAACCTGGGTAAAACATCGTGTCCCTTGTCTCCTGTTACCATCCGCCTAGACGCACAGTTCGGGACCCCCTACCCGAGATCCGCCGGTTTTGACACCGACATTGGTGCTTTCATTGAGAGTTCCTCTGTGTCGTCACCGATAGGCTTGATGGCTTCCCCAATCAACAACGCCGTCCAGGGTGAGACTTTTCTCCCCGGACAGATCTTCGTATTCGGCGGCTTCGCACTGCGGGCTAATTCACTTGGGCATCTGGAGCAGATCGAAAGCTACGCCCCTGGCCGTCAGGTCAGATTTGGAAGCTTAAACTTCATGGCAGATATCCACGGAGACTTGATCTTCGATGGATCCGAGCCACAGCCGAGCGTGCCGCACTGTCGCGATGGTCATGATCTAACTCTGCCGCCGGACAGTGCCTTGGAGGTCGCACATGAATCCGCTCCGACCCTTAGTCCCGAGCCGATTGCGCAGATCGAGGACGGGTGGCTGGACACCGCCTCGGGGGCTGCAACTTCCACGGTGATGGAGCTGAACACTAACCTTGTCCCTTACAAAGCTTGTGACTCCGAGGCGCCGGACTCCTTGCCAGACTCCGAACCTCCCGCGCCCCTGCCAATCGAATCTGATTGGGCGCCGGTCATGGAGTTCACCGCCGCGGACATCTTCCAATACACACCCTTTGGCGATATCCTAAATTCGCTAAAGCATCTCTCGCTATCCGGAGAGCCCTGGCCGGATTACGGCCAGGATGGTTGGGATGCGGACGACGAAGAAATTCAAAACCCACCCACCACCCACTTTGTAGCCACTGTCGATGATCTAACCGACATGCTAGACTACGACTCCGAAGACATCGACGGTATGGACGACGATGCCGGAGACGATCAAGAGCCAGCGCCTACAGGGCACTGGAAGACCACCTCGTCATATGACATATACATGGTGGACACCCCAAAAGATGGTGATGGCGAAGAAGCAGCAGAGGCAGATTCCTTAAAGAAACAGCCCAAGAGCCAACGTCAGCGGCGCCACTCTAAATCCCGCCACAGCAAGAACGGAGATTCCGGCACAGGAGATAATAACACCCCAGAAAGTGCCGAAGACAATCCCCTCTAGCAAGATTCAGCGCAGGAGGATGTAGAAGCAAGCCCTCACGAGAGAGCGGCAGACGAAGAGGTCGAGGATGATAATTACATACCTCCCTCCGGAGACGAGGCAAGCCTCAACGACGATGAATTCGTCGTGCCAGAGGATCCCGTCAAACAAGAGCGTTTTAAACGCAGGCTTATAGCCACGGCAAATAGCCTAAAGAAAAAGCAGCAGCAGCTTCAAGCTGATCAAGACCTGCTGGCCGACAGATGGACTGAGGTCCTCGCGGCCGAAGAGTATGAACTCGAACGTCCCTCCAAGAGTTACCCAAAACGCAAGTTGCTCCCCCGATTAGAGGAAGAAGCATACATACCTTCATCACCAGTGCACAATACGGCCGACCGACCACCCCGTGGTCGCGACAGAGAGGCATCCAGGCCCTCCACCAAGACCGTACCCCGGCATCGCTCCAAAAGTACGAAGCCAAGAGGGAACGCGCCAGACTTGCAAGATATATTGCAGGACAAAGCAAGGCAATCCAGATCCATCTACGGATCACGTGGGCGCCCCACGACCCACGACGAATACCGTCGCACCGGATACAACAACTCCGGCCAGGCCGAACATAGCAGACTACGCTCCCTCGAGCTACGTCGTGATATTGCTCAATACAGAGGCGCCGCACACCCGCTATGCTTCACTGACGAAGTAATGGATCATCAAATCCCGGAAGGGTTTAAACCCGTCAACATCGAATCCTACGATGGCACAACAGATCCCGCGGTTTGGATCAAAGATTATCTCCTTCACATCCATATGGCCCGCGGCGACGATCTCCACGCCATCAAGTACCTCCCACTCAAGCTTAAAGGACCAACTCGGCATTGGCTTAACAGCTTGCCCGCAGAGTCAATTGGGTGTTGGGAAGACCTGGAAGCCGCATTCCTCGACAACTTCCAGGGCACATATGTGCGACCACCAGACGCCGATGACCTAAGCCACATAATTCAGCAGCCAGGCGTATCGGCTAGACAGTTCTGGACACGGTTCTTAACAAAGAAAAATCAAATCGTCGATTGTCCGGATGCAGAGGCCCTCGCAGCCTTCAAACATAACATCCGTGACGAATGGCTAGCCCGGCACCTAGGACAGGAAAAGCCGAAATCCATGGCAGCCCTCACATCACTAATGACCCACTTCTGTGCGGGAGAGGATAGCTGGCTAGCTCGCAGCAACAACCTCAGTAAAAATGCTGGCAGTCCGGATACCAAGGACTACAATGGCAGGTCGCGTCGAAGCAAAAATAAACGCCGCGTTAACAGCGATGACAAGGAGGATACGACAGTCAATGTCGGATTCCGAGGCTCTAAACCCGGTCAGCGGAAGAAGCCGTTTAAAAGAACAACTCCGGGTCCGTCCAATTTGGACCGAATACTCGACCGCTCATGCCAGATACATGGCACCCCCGAAAAGCCAGCCAATCACACCAACAGAGATTGTTGGGTATTCAAGCAGGCAGGCAAGTTATTTGCCGAAAACAATGACAAGGGGCTGCATAGCAACGACGAGGAAGAGACCCGGCTGCCGAACAGTAGAGGACAGAAGGGTTCCCCCCCCCCCCCCACAAGTGCGGACGGTGGACATGATATACGCAACCCATATACCCAAGAGGGAGCGGAAGCGTGCACTAAGGGACATATATACGATGGAGCCAGTCGCCCCTAAGTTCAATCCAGGGTCCTCTTGCCCGATCACTTTCGATCGAAGAGACCATCCGACCAATATCTGCCCTGGCGGATTCGCCGCATTGGTTTTAGACCCAATCGTCGATGGATTCCACCTCACGAGAGTCCTGATGGACGGCGGCAGTAGCCTGAACCTGCTTTATCAGGATACAATGTGCAAGATGGGCATAGACCCCTCAAGGATTAAACCTACAAAGACGACCTTCAAAGGCGTCATACCAGGTGTTGAGGCCAATTGTACAGGCTCAGTCACACTGGAAGTGGTCTTCGGATCCCCGGACAATTTCCGGAGCGAGGAGTTAATCTTCGACATAGTCCCGTTCCGCAGCGGCTATCACGCTCTTCTCGGACGAACCACGTTTGCAAAGTTCAACGCGGTGCCGCATTACGCATACCTCAAGCTCAAGATGCCAGGCCCTCGTGGAGTCATCACGGTCAATGGAAATATGGAACGCTCCCTCCAAACGGAGGAACACACAGCGGCTCTCGCGGCATAAGTACAGAGCAGCCTTCTAAGGCAATTTTCGAGTCCTGCCGTTAAACGGCCGGACACGGCCAAACGTGCCCGGAGCAACATCAACCAAGACCACCTAGCACATTCCGAGCACGCGTAGCAATGCGGCCCCAACTCCAGCCCTCGCATGATTGCAAGACCAACCCTCCGCGTACATCATTACGCTCTGGAGATACCATGGGCATAGGGGGAGGGGCATGACCACAACAAACCCAGAGTGCGGCTCGACCACACTAGGGGCTCCCAAGTGTGTCGCTCTTTTTATTTTCCTTCTTTTCATATACAGGACTCCATTTACCAGAGGTCCTGTCCGGCGGTGGACCCGCCGAACTTATGATACAGCAGCCAGGGAGGGACAAAGGCCGCGACACACACTCAGGTGGTCTCCATTAAGAGCATTAAATTTGATTATACACACCAGTCCGCAGCCCACCCCTGGAGGGGGACACGTTTAATTAGTCCAATCCCTTTCTTACCACACTATTTGTATCATTCCGCACTTACTGCAGAATTCCTTGAATAAACAATGCAGCACTTTTTTGCCTGTAATTGCATTATTTTACATATATGTTAACTAGTGACATCTTGCACCCGTATATTTTGGTACGGCCGAATACACCAGGGGCTTATGTTCCTCGCATTATGGTGTGATAAGTCCGAACACTTTCACAAGTGCGGCACCCCGAACTTATAGCATTATATGAATCAGCTCCGAATCATGTCTTGGGTCAATAGTTGGGTTTGCCCGGCTCCCACGTTTTGGTGCCTTACGTTCCGTTCTGTCGGCTAAGGTGGCACTGGGAGAACCACTGCGATTGTGCCCCGGTTGAGCTGGGCGAGCCTCAGTGGAGAAAGCTAAAACTGACTGGCATGATATGGCGAGAGACTGGTCGCTGTTTGAGAGGTCTTTTCGGGTCCCTAAAGACTTATGCCACTTCGAGCAAAGTACCGGATAATGTCCGACGAAGGCGTGGATAGCGCCCCGAATTCGGTCTTCCGAATACTAGGGGCTTCGCCGAAATTTAAAATTATAGAATTCTATGGCTAAGTGAGAGTGTTCAAGCATTATAAGTCCGGTTGCCTTGTTCGTTGTGTTGAGCGCCTCCCTAGATGGACCCAAAAATGGGAAAAAGAGTGCTCAAGTTTATCCCGAACACCCCAGCACTCGTGGCTTGGGGGCTGAAGCCGACGACTTGCCATCTCTCAGATTTTATAAACGGCCGCACAGAAGGTAATATTTTAAATTAAACAAGCGTTGCTTAGCGCATATGAACAAAGTTTTCAGTGCACAGGATAATACATAGCGAGTTTACTCAATAATTACATCTTTGGGGCACTCATCCGCAATCTTGCGGGCACCCTTCAGGACAGTCTTATAATACATCTCGGGCGTACGATACCCGCTGGCGGCGCGTCAGTGATGAGCCTCTCCGCATCCAGCTTGCCCCAGTGCACCTTTGCGCGGGCAAGGGCCCGACGAGCACCTTCAATACAGGCGGAGCGCTTGATGACCTCCACCCAGGGGCACGCATCCACCAGCCGCCGCACGAGGCCGAAGTAGCTCCCAGGCATGGCCTATCCAGGCCACAGCCAGACTATGAGGCCCTTCATGGCCTCCTCAGCTACCTTGTGGAGCTCGACCAGCTGCTTCAGCTGGTCGCTAGGGGGCACCGGATGGCCGGCCTCAGCGTACTGAGACCAGAAGACCTTCTCCATTGAGCTCCCCTCCTCGCCACGGTAGAATGCGGCGGCATCATACACACTACGAGGCAGATCTGCAAATGCCCCTGGAGAGCTCCGAATTCGGGTAAGTGTCAGGTAGTTTACATTAACATGCTCGCTTTGCATGAAAAATGCCTTACCCGCTGCTATTTTCTTCATATCCTCAACCTCCTGAAGGGCCTTACGGGCCTCGGCCTTGGCGGACTTGGCACTTTCGAGAGCCGAGGCGAGCTCGGACTCTCGAGTCTTTGAGTCGCGCTCCAAACTCTCATGCTTCTCCATGAGAGCCTGGAGCTCTTGCCGCACCTCCGCCACCCGCGCCTCCTGCTTCTCTCGCTCTGCCCGTTCCGCGGCTGCATTGCGTTTGGCCGCGGACACAGCCTCCTTCAGGGTTGCCACCTCATTCGTGGCCCCTGCAGTACCCATGTTATCCTTGTTATTCTCTTACTGCAACCTAAATCCTTTTCTGTAAGGTAACTATTCAAAGTGGTGTTACTCACCTTCTTTGTCCTCGAGCTGCTTCTTGGCACGGCCGAGCTCTTGCTCGGACCGCTCGAGATCTTGCTTTAATGCACCGACCTCCGCAGTCAGTGCGGCAGAGGTCAGCAGCGCAGCTTGCAAACCCATATTGACATACTTTTTAGCAACCCTGCGTATATCTTTTTAGATCCTCAGTCCGGCTTTTCTTTCCAAACACCGAACTAAGCATCAGGGGCTACTGTCTATGCGGTATTACATTACATAATTTTAACTTCTTACCTCAAAGCCTGTTAGAAGGCTACTGCAGGCTTCGGTCAGTCCGCTCTTGGCGAGCTGAACCTTCTGAATCACCGCACTCATAACAGTGCGGTGTTCTTCCTCAATGGAAGCGCCTTGGAGCGCCTCCAACAAGTTGTCCGGCGCCTCCGGTTGGACGGAGGCCGCCGGCGTCACGGTCTTGCCCTTCTTGCGAAGGGGCCGCTTGCCAGACTCCGGAACCACTGCGGGTTCTGGTGTGGAGTCCGGCGCAAAGTCCGGGAGGCTGCCTTGCAGCACCTCCGGAGCCTCCTCCTGATGGGTCCCTTTCTGGGATCCCACCTCGGCGTCCTCATCGGCGCGAGGGATGGAGGCAGTCGGGATGGAATCCACATCCGACGGAGCCAACTACCCGCTCGATGAAGCAGGGAGATCATCATCGGCCGGACTGCAGGCAGTATGCGGCATTAGAAGGACACTATGTGACACAAAAGAGAAATTATAAATCATTCAGGAATCCGGATACTTACGATCTTGCCGGAGGCCTGGCCCTTGAAGGCTATTCTTCGCCGCCAACGTTGGTGTTGGCAGAGCTGTCCAGGGGAATAGTTCTTCCCCTCTTGGACCCTTCGGCCTCCCCTGCTAGGGAAGCCTTCCTCTTCCTCTCTCCCTCCTCTGGGAGAGAGTCTTCCTCCTCCTCCTCATCTTCGGGGGAGGAGTCCGCCTCGGAGTCGTTGGAGACCTGAAAACGGGAACTCTTTCGAGTACCCGTGGCCACCTTCTTGGCCTTCTTCTCCGGCACCACATGCGGTGCCGGAACCAGCAGCCCCGCTAGACGGGCGTCTACTGGGTTTTCTGGCATGGGAGCCAGGCAGATGAGCTGCTCCGCCTTCTTCATCCAGTCCTGTCAAAGGAAAAGGGAAATTGAAACCCGCTTAGAATCAAACTATTAACAACAAGTGTCCCGTAAAGGGGTAGAATCACTTACCTCGTCAGCTGGACGCTGCGGGTGAAATCCGCGATCTTCCGTCGCGGATGCGGGGGCTTCGGCACCCTTAAACAGCACCCTCCAGGCGCCTTCGTACGTCGTGTCGAAGAGCCCGCTCAATGCCTGGTGCTATTCCGGATCGAACTCCCACAGATTGAATGCCCGTTCTTGGCATGGGAGAATCCGGCGGACGAGCATGACTTGGACCACGTTAACAAGCCTGAGCTTCTTGTTCACCAGCTTCTGGATACAGGCTTGGAGTCCCGTCAGCTCCTTCGAATTACCCCACAGCAAGCCCTTCTCTTTCCAGGAGATGAGCTGCGTAGGGATACCAGATCTGAACTCGGGGGTCGCCGCCCACGTAGGGTCGCGCGGCTCCGTGATATAGAACCACCCCGACTGCCACCCCTTGACAGATTCCATGATGGCCCCTTCGAACCAAAGGACGTTGGGCATCTTGCCCAACATGGCGCCTCCGCACTCCGCTTGAGTGCCCTTCACTACCTTCGGCTTGACATTGAAGGTCTTGAGCCACAAGCCGAAGTGGGGCTGGATGCAGAGGAAGGCCTCGCACACGATGATAAACGCCGAGATGTTGAGGATGAAGTTCGGCGCCAGATCATGGAAATCCAGGCCGTAGTAGAACATGAGCCCCCGGACAAACTCATGGGGCCTGGGGGTGGGGATGAGCTGCCCCTCGTCGGGCAGCCGGTGCGCGATGTCGCCGGAAAGGTATCCGGCGCTGCGCAGCTTTGTGATGTGCTCCTCCTTAACGGTGGAGGCCAACCACTTGCCTCCCGCTCCGGACATGGTCGGAGAAGGTTGAGACGAGATGCGCGAACTTGGGCGCTGGAGCTCGAGTGCGCGGAGATGGATAAGCAAAGGAGGAAGAAGGCGTAGGTGAAAAGGTGGATCCTTATCCCTTATATATAGGCGGATGAAGACTATGCGTCCCCACCGGCCTAGTAAAACTCGCTTATCCCCCAAGCACCACCATCAATGGCGCGGTTGGGTTACCCACGTCCGTATTGATGAGAATCCCAGAATAAGGGGAACACGATCTCTGCTTCGACAAGACGTGCCAAGGAAACCGCTTCGCTAAAACGCGCCGAGGTGGTATAATAAAAAACGATTCAAGTAAAGGCTTGGTAGTGGCATGACGTCACGCCGCAAAATACGTCAGCAGATTGAACTTGTGTACATTTTATTCTCTCTACGGTGGAATGTGGAATTTATTTTGCAGAGCCGGACACTATCCTGGTGTTCACAATCTTCTTTGGATTATTCGGAGGAGGAACCCGCCTTGCAATGCTGAACATTATGCGCGTCGGACTCATCGTCATTGAAGCCAGGTTCAGGGGCTACTGAGGGAGTCCTGGACTAGGGGGTGTCCGGACAGCCGGACTATCATCGTCCGCCGGACTCCAAGACTATGAAGATACAAGATTGAAGACTTCGTCCCGTGTCCGGATGGGACTTTCCTTAGCGTGGAAGGCAAGCTTGGCAATACGGATATGTAGATCTCCTACCATTGTAACCGACTCTGTGTAACCCTAGCCCTCTCCGGGGTCAATATAAAACGGAGGGCTTTAGTCCGTAGGACACAACCTCCATTACAACAATCATACCATAGGCTAGCTTCTAGGGTTTAGCCTCCTTGATCTCGTGGTAGATCCACTCTTGTAATACACATCATCAATATTAATCAAGCAGGACGTAGGGTTTTACCTCCATCAAGAGGGCCCGAACCTGGGTAAAACATCGTGTCCCTTGTCTCCTGTTACCATCCGCCTAGACGCATAGTTCGCGACCCCCTACCCGAGATCCGCCGGTTTTGACACCGACAACGCCCTTTCACATAGACTCGCCGGAGGAAGGAGAAGTATCCTGATAATTGGAGTCAGATGAATTGAGAGGTTGGAGAATTAAACCTGCCAAAGGTAAAACAGAACGTAAATCGGAGATAACCTCGATCTGACGCTTCCTGGTTACGTTAGGTAAGCCGGAGGAGAGCTCTACATCCTTGCTGGTCTGGGTCCGCCTCCGACTTTCAAGCTGTTGTTGCTTCAAAAGAAATTAAGGATCTTGATAAGCTAGAGGATGTAAAAATCTTACTTTCCGGGTCACCCTTCGAATTTTTTGCTTTGGCAAAGGCTCTGAGTCGGAGGAGATTATAGTTACCTCTTCGTCAACCGCTTGGCTATTCCCCGTATCCTCCTATAGAGATAGAATGTCAATAAAACAATGACAAAGGAGTCAAGAAAATTAAGGATTTCCTCTTCATCATCCTCAGAAGTGTCATCCAATTTGAGTAAATCTGAAGCGCTTGGCTTTTTCTTCCTTGAAGTTCCCATTTTGGTGGCTTTTCTTTCAGTTCTCTTGGCCGCTCTGGCTTGTTTGTCAGCCTCATGGTCATACTTGACATTCCAGAAGTTGTCATCAGCCTGTGAAAAAGATAAAGGGGTTATGAGTAAAAGTAAGGTGTAATACATTAAAAGAGTATTCACTGAGGATTGATGACTCACTGCGGGGGCCGGGTTCTTCTTGCAGAAAGGAAGTAAGCCAGAGGCGTTACTAGTCATTGTGCCCTCTTTCAGCAATGTTTGGGTCGTAGCCTCCACCACATCATCCGGCAAGTCGTCGGGATTATGACACAGTGGGTCATCCTTCTCGCCTGAGTAAGTGCACATTAAGCCGGGGCGGCGGCTTAATGGAAGAACTCGCCAAGTAACCCAGACTCGGACCAGGTCGATGCCATCTAAGCCGTTTCCCAAAAGAGCTTTGATTTTTCTAACAGTGGGAGCAAGCGGCAGACGTTCAACAGCAGAAAGTTTATCCGCCAGCGGGTGGTTGGATTCAAGGCGCAGAGCGCGAAAGCCGGGCAAAGGGTTCTCGTCAGCCGGAGAAGTGTCTTGACAATAGAACCACGTCTGATTCCAATCCTTTGGATGACTCGGCAGTTCAGCATAAGGAAAAAGGCAGTCTCCCCGCCGCTGAATCGAAATGCCACCAAGTTCAAGACTGGGCCCGTTGGCACGTTCATTCTGCCGGTTTAAGTAGAAAAGCTCTCTGAACAAAAGCAGATTGGGCTCTTCTCCCAGGTACACCTCACCGAAGACTTGAAAGTTGCAAATATTTGACACAGAATTGGGCCCGATGTCTTGAGGTCTGAGGTCAAAGAAATGCAAAACATCCCTGAAGAATTTTGAACTGGGTGGAGCAAATCCCCGGCTCATATGATCCGTAAAAACTATCACCTCCCCTTCTTTGGGTTGAGGTTTCTCCTCGGATAGGTCAGGGGCACGATAAGACATGACCTCCTTCTTGGGCAGATGGCCAGACTTCACAAATTCAGACAATTTACTTTTTGTGACTGTGGATGGGACCCAATTATAGGTCACAGGAGCCTTGGTTGCCTTAGGTGCCATGACGTAAATTGAAGCCTATGACAAAATAAAAGGTTCCGGTTCAAATTTAACCTGGAGGAAAACATTTTAAATCGATTCAAGATGGCAGCTTAAGAAGGGGCCTAATGATATATAGGTAACTATGCAGCAAACCTTAAGCCGCTACAGGTATCAAGAGCAGTTAAATTTTCTTAAGTCGCGAGAAGCAAGCAAGGTTCATAGATTAGTGTCATTTACTTAAACCGGCCACATGGACAGTCGTGGTTAAACATATTCGACAGAGGCAGTTTTTTATTTTAGGGTGGAACAAATAGGTTTCACAAGTTGCGGCTATTATTTTGGATCAAACAACTGTTCTGAAAAGAAAAATTTCTAGACCTAGAACTGGCACAGATGAAGCTCAAGGGCTCGAACAAGGCCTCTGTGTGACGGAAAGGGATCTTCTTGCATTCGAAATGGGTGCGAAATAGCTGCCGCATCAGTTTATACCATCTTCAAGATCAAGAAACGGCGGTGGAGATGAAATCTATGAGGGGTCCTTAACAAACAGTGAAGAACACCGAGGAACTCGAAGGTCCTAATGCGGATCTGAGGAACACGAAGGAGGAAACTTACAGATGCAGAGTTGCTGTGGAGGTTCGTCGCGTTTCTCTGGTCAAATCAGGTTGATGCAGCGGCCTAAGTTGACGAGGACGAGGAGATCTGCGACGGCGGCGGCGGCGGAGCTCGAGCGGCAAAGAGACAGCGAGAGGAAGAAGACGAACGACTGAGGGAGAAAATGAAGAAGACCTAGGTCGTGCCTATTTATAAGGAAGGGCTGACTGAGACGGTGCGAGAAATGAGGAGATAAACATTATTATCCATCGGCCCCGATGCCTCGGTTTTTGGAACGGTCAGTAAAAGCAAAGATCCGTTGGAGGATACGGTGGAATAAAGAATGAATTTAAGTAAAGATGACGTCCCGGCGGGTTAATGTGGATCCAAAAGATGATGGCACGGCGGGTTAAAGAAAACCTTTTGTACAGGCAAAATGCTGAAGATTTATTTCTTAAGGTATTTTAAGATTGACATGAACCGGTTCAAATCAATATGAGGCCTAATGTTGGGGATATAACTATTTGTAAGCCGCCCAGGAGGGGCCGGGTTACACAAAGAAGACTCATCAGAAAGAAGCCCAAGACCAAGCATTAAGATGGCGGTTCAATAAAGGGTCTAGGGCCCACAGGCGGCTTAAGGCCCATAGTGGTAAACCGCCATAATGATATGACTTGTAACATAAGGTAGACCTAACTAGTCACCGAGCCAGACACTGCCTATGAGCCAGCCGGGACTCTGTAGGCCGCAGGGCGTCACCCGTGTATATAAGGGGACGACCCGCTGGCGGCTTAGGGCAAGAAACAACTCATCGAGAGCCGGGCATAGCGTATCTCGCTCCCTGGTCATCGAAACATCAATCAATACCAACCCAACTAGACGTAGGCCTTACCTTCACCGTAAGGGGCCGAACTAGTATAAACCTCTCGTGTCCTTTGTCCCGATTAACCCCTTCAAGCTTCCTAGTTGCGATGGCTCCACAACTAAGTCCTTTCACTAGGACATCTGACGTGACAATTCCACGACATAAAGTTTTTATGATCTGATCGTGGAGGAAAATATTTGAGTTACTAGTTTGGCCTTCATATAAAACAATGTGGAATAGTTTCACAACTCATGCCACCTGGAACACCACAGCGTAATGGTGTGTCCGAACATCATAACCGCACTTTATTGGATATGGTGCGATCTATGATGTATCTTACCGATTTACCACTATCGTTTTGGGGTTATGCATTAGAGATAGCTGCATTCACTTTAAATAGGGCACCATCAAAATCCATTGAGACGATGCCTTATGAACTGTGGTTTGGCAAGAAACCAAAGTTGTCGTTTCTTAAAGTTTGGGGCTGCGATGCTTATGTGAAAAAGTTTCAACCTAATAAGCTCGAACCCAAATCGGAGAAGTGCGTCTTCATAGAATACCCAAAGGAAACTGTTGGGTACACCTTCTATCACAGATCCGAAGGCAAAATATTCATTGCTAAGATGGATCCTTTCTAGAGATGGAGTTTCTCTCAAAAGAAGTGAGTGGCAGGAAAGTAGAACTTGATGAGGTAACTGTACCTACTCCTTTATTGGAAAGTAGTTCATCACAAAAATCAGTTTCAGTGATTCCTACACCAATTAGTGAGGAAGCTAATGATATTGATCATGAAACTTCAGATCAAGTTACTACCGAACCTCGTAGGTCAACTAGAGTAAGATCCACACCAGAGTGGTACGGTAATCCTATTCTGGAGGTCATGTTACTTGACCATGGCGAACCTACAAACTATGAGGAAGCGATGATGAGCCCAGATTCTGCGAAATGGCTTAAGGCTATGAAATCTGAGATAGGATCCATGTATGAGAACAAAGTATGGACTTTGGTTGACTTGCCCGATGATCGGTAAGCCATAGAAAATAAATGGATCTTCAAGAGGAAGATGGACGCTGATAGTTGTGTTACTATCTACAAAGCTCGACTTGTTGCGAAAGGTTTTCGACAAGTTCAAGGGGTTGACTACGATGAGACTTTCTCACCCATAGCGATGCTTAAAGTCTATCCGAATCTTGTTAGCAATTGCCACATTTTATGAAATCTGGCAAATGGATGTCAAAACTGCATTCCTGAATGGATTTCTGGAAGAAGAGTTGTATATGATGCAACCAAAGGTTTTGTCAATCCGAAAGGTGCTAACAAAATGTGCAAGCTCCAGCGATCCATCTATGGACTGGTGCAAGCATCTCGGAGTTGGAATACACACTTTGATGAGTTGATCAAAGCATATGGTTTTATACAGACTTTTGGAGAAGCCTGTATTTACAAGAAAGTGAGTGAGAGCTCTGTAGCATTTCTAAAACTATATGTAGATGACATATTATTGATTGGAAATGATATAGAAATTCTGGATAGCATAAACGGATACTTGAATAAGAGTTTTTCAAAAGAAATACCTCGGTGAAGCTGCTTACACATTGAGCATCAAGATCTATAGAGATAGATCAAGACGCTTGATAAGATTTTTCAATGAGTACATACCTTGATAAGATTTTGAAGTAGTTCAAAATGGAACAGTCAAAGAAGGAGTTCTTGCCTGTGTTGCAAGGTGTGAAGTTGAGTAAGACTCAAAACCCGACCATGGCAAAAAATAGAAAGAGAATGAAAAGTCATTCCCTATGCCTCAGTCATAGGTTCTATAAAGTATGCTATGCTGTGTACCAGACCTATTGTATACCTTGCTCTGAGTTTGGCAAAGGAATACAATTTTGATCTAAGAGTAGATCACTGAATAGCAGTCAAGAATATCCTTAGTGAGGACTAAGGAGGTGTTTCTCGATTATGGAGGTGATAAAAGAGTTCGTCGTAAAGAGTTACATCGGTACAAGCTTTTACACCGATCCAGATGACTCTAAGTCTCAATCTAGATACATATTGAAAGTGGGAGCAATTAGCTAGAGTAGCTCCGTGCAGTGCATTGTAGACATAGAATATTTGCAAAATACATACGGCTCTGAATGTGACAGACTCGTTGACTAAACTTCTCTCACAAGCAAAACATGATCATACCTTAGTACTCTTTGGGTGTTAATCACATAGCGATGTGAACTAGATTATTGACTCTAGTAAACCCTTTGGGTGTTGGTCACATGGCGATGTGAACTATGGGTGTTTATCATATACAGATATGAATATTGGTGTTAAATCACATGATGATGTGAACTAGATTATTGACTCTAGTGCCAGTGGAAGACTGAAGGAAATATGCCCTAGAGGCAATAATAAATCTATTATTTATTTCCTTATTTCATGATAAATGTTTATTATTCATGCTAGAATTGTATTAACCAGAAACTTGATACATGTGTGAATACATAGACAAACAGAGGGTCACTAGTATGCCTCTACTTGACTAGCTCGTTGAATCAAAGATGGTCAAGTTTCCTAGCCATAGACATGACTTGTCATTTGATTAACGGGATCACATCATTAGGAGAATGATGTGATTGACTTGATCCATTCCATTAGCTTAGCACTTGATCAATTCGTATGTTGCTATTGCTTTCGTCATGACTTATACATGTTCCTATGACTATGAGATTATGGAACTCCCGTTTACCGAAGGAACACTTTGTGTGCTACCAAACGTCACAACGTAACTGGGTGATTATAAAGGAGCTCTACAGGTGTCTCCGAAGGTACTTGTTGAGTTGGCGTATTTCGAGATTAGGATTTGTCACTCTTATTGTCGGAGAGGTATCTTTGGGCCCTCTCGGTAATGCACATCACTATAAGCCTTGCAAGCAATATGACTAATGAGTTAGTTGCGGGATGATGCATTACATAACGAGTAAAGAGACTTGCCGGTAACGAGATTGAACTAGGTATTGAGATACTGACGATCAAATCTCGGGCAAGTAACATACCAATGACAAAGGGAACAACGTATGTTCTTATGCGGTTTGACCGATAAAGATCTTCGTAGAATATGTAGGAGCCAATATGAGCATCCAGGTTCTGCTATTGGTTATTGACCGGAGACGTGTATCGGTCATGTCTACATAGTTCTCGAACCCGTAGGGTCTTCACGCTTAACGTTCGGTGACGATTTATAATATGAGTTTATGTGTTTTGATGTACCGAAGGTAGTTCGGAGTCCCGGAGGAGATCGGGGACATGACGAGGAGTATAGAAATGGTCTAGATGTAAAGATCGATATATTGGATGACTATATTCAGACATCGGAAAGGTTCTGAGTGATTTGGGTATTTTTCGGAGTACTGGTGGAGTTACAGGAATACGGGAGTACATATGGGCCTTAGTGGCTTTAAGGGAAAAAGAGGAGAAGCCACGAGGGCTGGCCGCGCGCCCCCCTTGGGCCTAGTCCGAATTTGACTAGGGGAGGGGCTGCGCCCCCTCTTTCCTTCTCCTACCCCTCTCCTTCCTTTCCCCTCCTAGTGGGACTAGGAAAGGAGGAGTCCTACTCCCACTAGGAGGAGGACTCCTCCTCCTGGCGCGCCCTACAGGGCCGACCGGCCTCCCCCCTTGCTCCTTTATATACGGGGGCAGGGGGGCATCTCTAGACACACAAGTTGATCTGTTGATCTCTCCCAGCCGTGTGTTGTGCCCCCTCCACCATATTCCACCTCGGTAATATTGTAGCAGTGCTTAGGCGAAGCCCTGCGTCGGTAGCATCATCAACACCGTCATCACACCGTCATGCTGACGGAACTCTCCCGCAAAGCTCTGCTGGATCGGAGTTCGTGGGACGTCATCGAGCTGAACGTGTGCTGAACTCGGAGGTGACATATGTTCGGTACTTGCATCGGTCGGATCGTGAAGACGTACGACTACATCAACCGCGTTGTGCTAACACTTTCGCTTTCGGTCTACGAGGGTACGTGGACAACACTCTCCCCTCTCGTTGCTATGCATCACCATGATCTTGCGTGTGCATAGGAAATTTTTGAAATTACTACGTTCCCCTATATTGGACAAGTAACTAAAGGAACGAAAGAAGAGGAAGATGCAGAGCAGAAGGTTAAAGATGCAGTTCCACTGATCATGGCCAAGCAACAGCTGCTGAACAGCCTTGACAACAATGAGGAGATGAAAGAGCTTGTGAAGATAATGGGCAAAATCAATGTGCTCTGTAGGATGATTGTCTCTTTATTTGCAGTGTATGTAACACTCGTGATGTATTCAGTGGTTATGACATGAGCACTTTGCTGAAACTAGTAATGAATGAAACCTGTTTAGCAGGCTGGGCATAGTGTTGTGAATATCTAATGATTTCTATTAACAGAAATCGGGGGGGGGGGGTATCCCATTTTTCTCATAAATAAATAAATAGCAGACGACCTTTTGCTAATAAATAAATAAATTAGCAGAGGCCCTGTCGGGTCAGCTTTGTTCCCATTCGAAGACGTCGAGCAATTTGCAGTCCAACAGTTCATCAGGATTCAGTTGTCATAGCAAACACAGTTTCACATAGTAGATAAAAAAACATCTTCTGACAGGAAAATAAGACAAAAGAAATCTAATCATCATCCACAGCAGCGTCAACATCATCGCCATGTGTATCAGTGTGAATCGTAATTCCCCCCAGTGTCATCTTCTTCCTCATCCTCAATGTCCTTGAATGTTGGCATCTTATTGGTCAACTCTCGTATGTCCATAGCCTAACAGGTAGTCTTTTCGCCAGCGTCATTGACGTGATGGTTCTCAAAGATATTAGGAACATCCGTGTAATCTTCTACATCAAGAGCAGTGTAAGCACTATCTTGTTGTGCAACTTCATTAAAAGAATTCCTCTGCTCAAACCTTTGCAATACTCTCTAGTCATCGCTATGTGCAAATGTGTCTTCCAAGAAAAATATCTGTGTTTCTTGATTTGCCAAAATAAAAGGCTCATAGGTTTGGTATGCCGTTTTGACATTGATGGCTTTGAAATAATCATCAGCTCTAGGTTTTGCGATCCTAGAAAACAGGTTATACCAACGACAGCACAACAGAACCACACACTGATGAACCTCGAAACTAGAGATATACTGCAACTAAACAATGTATGTTATGTTAGCATACATTTCAGCTTTCTCTTCGCAGTACTTATCCGTGCTCATGATGGCACTGTTTTGTGTCTTCCTGCCTTCGTCGCGTGCAAGGGTGTTGTAGCGCACATCTCCAATAACGCAAGGTTCATAATGTCTTACCCGAGTATCAGGACCCATTGCTAGTGTGTAAAGGGCATCATTAACTGCCTGCCCATCCTCCCACATCTTCTTAATCTATGGTTAGAAAATAGACAAGCTGGTCATCTTATGTACTCAATATATTAAAAAAAACTGATAGTGCAATTCAAAAGCTTACATGGCTTTTGAACCATTTCGTAAATCCTGCCATAATGAGTTTGTCAATGTTTCTTGGATTTTGCGGCAGTAACTCCTTTTTGTAGATGCTGCACAATATAGTGATCGCGTCAAACATCTAAATATATAAGAATATGCTGCAAGTTTAGTAGATTATGATGTATAAGCTGCAGTACTTAGCACTTACTCGATATAAGGTAGAATCTCAGGACAGTTATTCAACACATACCAAACCATTTTGTCCAAATCTTTAGGTTTGTCGTCTTGTCGACTCTTCCCTATAACTCAAACAGAACAATCGAAAACATTGAGCCCGGGATTCTCTTCACCCACCTCTTTGCTAAGGTGATTAGGTGTTTCAATGTATTTTGAGCAGAATGTCAGCGCTTCTGTAACAATGTAGGCCTCTGCAATGGAACCCTCGGGTTTGTCTCTGTTCCTAACATAGCCCTTGAAAGAGCCTAGCTGCCTTTCAATAGGGTACATCCAACCATACTATACTGGACCTCTAAGTAGTGCCTCATCAGGTAGATGAACAGCCAAATGCACCATCACATCAAAGAAGGCTCGAGGATATATCTTCTCAAGGTCACATAGGATAGTTGGTATCTTGTCTCTAAGATGCTCCAAAGCATCTATCCTGATATTTCTACTGCATAGTTCCCTGAAGAATTGTCCCAACTCTGCAACTGCTCTATATAAGACAGAGCGGCCCAATCCTCTAAATACAACAGGTAAAATCCTTTGAAGTAGGACGTGGCAGTCATGAGTTTTCAACCCTTGTACCTTGTTTCCATCTGCACTGACTCTCCTTTCAAGGTTGGAAGCAAATCCATGTGGGAATCTCACACTTGACAGGACCTCGTAGAATTCTTTTCTTTTTACCTTTTCCAAGATGTACACACTTGGTGCCATATCCCGTGGTTTACCTTCATCTTCCACGTGCAAATCCTTTCTAATACCCAGGTGTGTCAAATCAATCCTAGATTTTAAGTATCTTTCGTCTTGCCTTCAATATTAAGAAGTGTGCCGATAATGCTATCACATATATTTTTTCTCGATGTGCATCACATCAAGATTATGCCGCAGATCCAAATCTTTCCAATACTCCAAGTCCCATAAAGTTGACCTTCGGGTAAACAATAATCTCTCTTCTGCCCTGCCACGCTTCCTTTCCCCGCTACCATTATCAGCATGGTTTCCTGGTGTAATATGCCTAACCTTCTCTAATTCCACTTGCAACTCATTGGCTATGAGCCTCTTTGGCGCATCACGGTTTTCATGCTTTGCATTGAACACATATCTTCGGTATTTTGTAGGACACGACTTGTCCTTAGCGAGGAACGACGGTGTCCAATGTAATAGATCTTGCTAAGTATTGTGTATGACAGCGGATTCCTGTCACAGCGAACACATGCATTGTAACCATGTATCGTTCGCCCTGACATAGTGCCCAAAGCCGGATAATCATGGATGCACCAAATTATAATAGTACGTAGAAAGAAATCAGCTGATGGGCTTCTACATACGTCTCGAGTGAGAACACCCCTCCATAGCTATTGAAGTTCCTCCACAAGAGGCTCCATGAATGAATCAAAATCCTTTCTAGGACTTTTTGGACCTGGGATGAGCAAGGCCATCATGTAGTTTGATTCTTTGGTGCAGACATTTGGAGGCATGTTGTAAGGGATAACAAGCACTGGCCACATGCCATATGTGGTGCTCTAGTGGCCAAATGGGTTAAATCCATCTGAAGCTAAGCCAAGTCTAATGTTTCTCGGGTCAGCAGCAAAAATTTTGTGTTTCCGATTGAAGCTTTTCTAGTCACTACCATGCGATGGATGGCTCATTACATTCTAATCTCTATACTCCTGGTTCCTAGAATGCCACAGTACATCCTCTCTTGTTTCAGCATCATGAAACAACCTTTGCAATCTTGGTATAATTGCAAAATGTCTTAGAACATTATGAGGAATCCTCTTCACAACATCACCATCTTTCCATCTTGATGATTGGCATTTTGTGCATTCACTTAAGTTGGCATAATCCTTCCAGAACAGAACACAATTATTCTGACGAACATGGGTCATATTATATCCAATTCCAACTGCACGAAGGAAGTTCTTCATTTTACTATAGGTGTGTGGCAGCTCAGACGCATCTGGGAAAGATTTGTGAAAAGTAGCCAATATCACATTGAATGATTTGTTGGTCATCCGCTCATATGTCTTCACCTGAAGAAAGGTGACCATAGCTAAGAATACTGACAACTTATTTCCTGGGGTGACAACCACATTGCATTGTTCCGACTTGCAGGCCCACCTTTTTTCTTCTGCAAGTGAAAGTTCACGAAATGCTCGAGCATTTTGTAGCATTGTTTAAATGTTGGTCAAACTCACTGGCTCCGCCACCACCACCTCCTCCTCCTCTTCCACCTGAGCATCAGGCAGATCAAGATGGTGATCTGCTGCTTCCACATAGTTAGTAAATGTTGACGTTCACAGCTTCACCATGATGAACCCACCTAGTATATGTGAACACATCCCATACAAGTGTAGATGATTTTGCACAGTTGACTGGGGTCTTGTAACTGAATTCATACAACTGCTACACGGGAAGAGCCCATCTGATTACGTACCACTGTACTCAGCTCTTATGAAGTTCATTGAAGTTTTCAACCCCCTCGACATATGCAGCAAAGAATCTTCGAGCAGAAGTTATCCAAGTCATGTCCATCTGTTAGACATACAAATTAGTTCTTCTACTAGATATTATAGGAAAAACATATATGTTCTTTTATGAAGTCCAGAAAAAAATACCTAGGTCGATGTCTAAAGCTATGGCAAGATATTTGGACAAGCAGATCTAAGTAACGGAATATATTTAAAGCTAATTCAGCAAACAGATTTGAGTGCTAAATAATGGCAGGCTGTTTCAGCAGTCAATGAGGCCGAGCACACAGCCATCAAAGGCCATCTCAGCAACAAAGATCGAGTATAAAACAGTGTAGAGCTATTTCACCTAACAGATTGGCTACTAGATCATGGCAATCTATGTCACAATAAATATATGGCAGGATATATTAGCAACTAATCGGGCGTGGCATACCATCTTAGCTAAGTAGATTGAGTGCCAAACAGGGCAAGGAAGCTTCTTAAGCAGAACATATTGACTATAAACTACTTTGGCAAACAGTGAGATTAACAATGTCTATCAGCTAACATTCAGCGCTACTTTGACACGCATGGGGTCTCAGTCTAGAATGCGCGTACCGTGGGAGAAGCTGACCGCTGTGCATCTGCACAAGAACGTCGCCAACGGTGGCGGCGCGGCTAGAGGACGGCAGTCTACGAGAACGTACTATGGGAGCGAGAGGATCGCTGTCCGTCCCCTTGATGAACCGCGACATCAACATATCAGCGCGGGGGGGGGGGGGGGGGGGGGGCGGCTTTAGCGGAGCGAATGGAGTGGAGGGGGCCGGGGGGAGGGGGTTTGGGGAATATTATTGGCTAGTTGGCCGAAGAGCGGTTGAATTTGGGATTTCGGGGAATTTTTTTTGGGGGGGGGGGATTTTCCCGTCGTGGGCAGGAGAGTTTGGCGCATGGTCGGTTTCTCCAAGTGCGGTCCCACGTGTCAGCGAAGAGGCAAGCCGAAGCGCGTTCCGTTTGCGTGAGCCGTGTATAGGACCGACCGTGTGAGGGGTGTAATGCGACCACGACAGGTGTGCTGTGAGTGTACCGCCTTTTTTCCTTTTAAACTTGGTGCTTTGCCCCCTCAAAAAAAAAACTTGGTGCTTCGCACGATCCATCGATACTACTACTAGTAATCCCGTAATCCCGACTAAAATGGCGTGGCCGGATCTTTTCCCGCGCGATATGCTGGGTGGTTGGCTTAATTGTTTTTTTAGGACGAGTAATGCTACACCTACGTAATCCCAGTTACATAATTAATGTAATATGAAACGTGTGGGAGGTTAATTGGAGATTGGGGGGAGGGAGGGGCCCACCACCATGAAAATCAGGGGGGAGAGAGAGGCAATTTACGTTAACCCTTTCGTAGGTTCCCGTAGATGTAGAAAGATGTGAAATGCGTGAATGTGTAGTGGACGTACTATTGGAGTGCCTAAGATAAATTGTGTATGTAGACCCTATGTGTTTATTTACTTCTCATGTTATCTTTGTCTCGGGTCAAACCTTCTAAGTTTATACACACAAAAATGAATCATCATTCCATATATTTTCATACTCCTACCATATATCTTACTATTATTGTGAAATTTCATATACACTGGACGAGATTCATGCAACACGGCATATTTTCTTTACATTCGAACTTTTATAGGACAAAAAAAATTAAAATAAACCCAACCCTAAACCTATTCTATGGTGGCGACCGAAGTCCTTCATCCGCGATCTCCATGTACGAGGGCAGGGTTCAAGACCCGTGAAGTGAAGGTGCGGTCTCCGGCGAGGAAGAGTAGAACACGGGAGATGGATCGGCCAGTTTACACACCATGCCCTACCGCCTCCCATGCCCTACTCATCCTCAGAGGAGTCCCCGACCTTGGTTGTGCCGGTGTACATGAGGTCGATGATGATGGACGTGGATGGTCTGTCGCTTCACCTGCCACATGCGCCGCCGAATGTTGGACGGCGACAAGTAGGACAGGTGGTTAATGGTGCTCCCGTTGTCGGCTGCCATTGTGGCCACCGCTTGTGCGATCGCGTCCACAACCGGCTACGCCACTATTGTGTTGCGAGCGATGACTTGAGTGAGGGTAGCGACCTCGAGCTTCATCCTCGAAGACAATCTCTCCTGCAAAGCGTTCGCGCTCGCGGTCATGGTGGATGTGGTGCCAGGTAGCAGGACGATGTGCTATGGTGTGGAGTTTAGCTGGGCGTTGCAGCTTTAAGTAGCGCATTCCAGTGAGGCCAAGCATTCGGGTGCATCATTAAGTCGCCGAAGTTGGTTCCTCGGGCACCGATCCTCTTACTGACGGCATACGGACGGACGGCATGAATGCGGGCAGCTGGCGCTGGCTGGGAACGCACTGTGCGACGGTGCGAGGGATGAGGGTTTTTGGTGTGCGAGGGTAGTCAGCTACTGTCGTGGCAACGTTGAAGGTGCCCTTTGCTCACATGTGATTCCCACATGTCATTGAAAAAGCAAGACGACCCGGCATGGTCTCAAGTCCTGGGGATGCAGTTGGCCACGCTAGAACACTCCGCGTACGCGGCGTGGCGCGAGCGCACTTCGGCACCCCGTGCATCCTCGATGAGCTGGGTGTTGCTCTGCTGGTGGTGCCACAACGCTAATGCCACCCTCGGCACCCTGAACCCGACCGAGTCCAGCGACGATGAGCGTGTCGCTCACCGCGGTCGCCGTGTCTAGAGGCGATGCGGGAGCTGCGCCACATTGCTGCCCCCCACGACCCACATGAATGGTTGTCGGTGGCGAGGAGGTCATGGTCTAGCTCCTCCATTGGACTAGCACCACGTCGCCCCGACAAGTGTGCCCCACAAGTCGATTTCCCTGTTTTCCTGGCCAAATTTGAGCTTCAGTGCTCCGCGTTGCACATTAGGTGCAGAACAGGTGGTTTTTGTGCCCTGGTTCAAATGTGGTACAATACCAAGTTATTACCCTAGCCCCAAGTGTGGTGGTTCTGGGTATGGTACCACCCTTTTCCTTTTGAACTAGTGAAGCATAACACTTTATTAAGTAGCCAGATGGTGTGCTAATGTAGGTGTCTGACAGTTTGAAGGAATAATTGAGGTGTGCCCGGTCTGTGCTCGCATTTAGGGGTCCAACTTACCATGTTCTAGCAGTAGTAACTATGCTAGTCCATACGTACTCCCTCTATTTTTATTTACTCCGCATTTTAGCTTTGCTCAAAGTCAAACTTTGTAAACTTTGACAAAGTTTGTAGACAGAAATAATAACATATACAATAACAAATCAATACCATTAGATTTATTATTGAATATACTATCACATCATATAGATTTGCTATTGTAAATGTTCATATTTTTTCTATAAATTTGGTCAATTTTTATGAAGTTTGACTTTAATCAAACCTAATATGTATAGTAAATAAAAACGAAGGGAGTATCTTACTCCGTGACCAAGACGGAAGGGAAAACGAGACAACTTTATTTGAGCCGTTCAAGTATAATCATGTGGCATTGCTTATTTCTCATTCCTCTCCAACCCTCTTCTCCATCGATCATGCCGCC
The DNA here is from genome assembly GCA_963921465.1 of Triticum timopheevii. Lineage (NCBI taxonomy): Eukaryota > Viridiplantae > Streptophyta > Magnoliopsida > Poales > Poaceae > Triticum > Triticum timopheevii. Next base: position 423,672,805 of record OY997274.1, read on the forward strand.
CTCCGGTCGAGTCCATCCTCCCGCATGCTTCCTTTAAACATTCTTCCGAGTATCATTTGCATGTGGGCCTAGACCATGCTTGTATTTCCAATGTTGTAATTTGTCCGACATGCATACAGACAAACAGTTTGTTTAAAGTTTCACTTTGCCTCCACTATGTGTCGCTTCCCATCTTAGTTTTGACATCCCATTCGGTTCATGCCCCGACACATCTTGATGAGATCGATTAATGTTGAGAGATCAAGTGCGTGTCGTGCAAGAAGATAAAGGTTTGATGTGTTTCTATGATAGAAATGACCCGAGGGATCTGTGGGGATCGGAGGGAGTATATTGTATGTTCAAAAGCGAAACGAACATACTATACCCACCCTAGTCCTCTTTCAATCGTTCTCTGGACCCCGAGATGAAACCGAGATAGAACGAGTTGGTGCATGTGTGATACGTAAGGCGGATTCAAAAATTTGAACCGGTGATCATAGCATCATCAAATCATATATAAAGGGTATTCAATGTTCATTTCGCTTTTGAACGTACAATATACTCCCTCCGATCCTTTCTAGTTTACATATAAGTTTTATATGTAGTCAAAGTATCTCTACTTTGATCAAACTTACAGAAAAAAGTATCAACATTCAACAACGCCCAATCAGTATTGTTAGATTCGTACGTACTCCTAGATTTGTATTCAAACAGAGATGGTTTCCAGTTTGTTTTCAAACACGTGAATGTGCTTGTTCTTGCGCATGCTCTTCCTACTAGGATTTCGCCACGTATAGCCAGTCCAATAGTACTAGTGGAGTACTGACAACATCTGCAGTGGAGTATGTAGTGCTCATAGTACTAGTAGTATACTCCCTCTATTTTTATTTACTCCGCATAAAACGGAGGGAGTACTAGTAACACTCGACCTCTCTCTCTCTCTCTCTATCTATCTCTCTCTCTCTCTCTCTCTTCTAGTATTAGTATAAAGGACGCGGGGGGGGGGGGGGGAGGGGGAGGGACGTCGGTTTGCTCTCAATTGCGGCCCCACAAGTGAGCGAAAATGCAAGACGAAGCGCGTTCCATTCGGTGAGCGATGTGGAGAGTCCAGCGTGCCAGGGTGCAACGCGAACACGACAAGAGCGATGTATAGTAAAAACCGATTGACCGGTCATCATCGGAACCACTATTCACACCAGAACCTTCGCTGCTCGGCCTATGCCAGCCACTGCCCCAAAACCACACATCCTCTCCAGCCCATTTGCCCACCTTTCGATCCCCTAGCCCGCATCAAGCGTCGCCTGGTTCACCGGAAAGCCATGGTGCGCCGCAAGATCACGTACTACAAGATGCTGACACCGGAGAGCCGCGCAGAAATTGTGGTGGCGGTCGGTGCCATAGACCTCCGTTCCCAAGCTCACTTTCCAGGAGGCCAATCCCTGAGTTCTCTAGAGCCAAGCTCCGAGGAGGAGGAAGTTGATCCAATGTTCATGGCAGAGGTCACGACGCAGAAGGCCCCCAATTCATATGAGACAATGGACGTCGACTTCATGCCGGCGTCCGGGTCCCCCATGGTGCAGGTGGACCAGTGGTTCAACCTAGCGATCCTAAAGGAGGACTAGGAGGCGGAGGCTCAACTCGACATGGAGCACGCGGATGCCGCTACCATCGAGGCCCTCCTGCAGGCGGAACCATATGTCGTGGATGTGAACCAGGCAGCAGAGGCTCAACTTGACTCAGAGCGCGCGGACGCTGCTGACATCAAGTCCCTCTTGCAGGCGGAACCAGACGTCCTGGACTTGAACCGGGCGGCAGAGGCTCAACTCGATGCGGAACGCACAAATGCCGCTGCCATCAAGGCCCTCCTGCAGGCGAAACCGGACGTCCTGGACTTGAACTGGGCAGTGCTCACGTCCGTGCAGAGCGCCCGCACGCTCGGCATGAATGAGTAGCTGGCGGCCGAGGACAACCATGATGCGGACTGATGTCTACTACACAACCTTCTTCTTGTAGACATTGTTGGGCCTGCAAGTGCACGGGTTTGTAGGACTGTAGCAAATTTCCCTCAAGTGGATGACCTAAGGTTTATCAATCCGTGGGAGGCGTAGGATGAAGATGGTCTCTCTCAAGCAACCCTGCAACCAAATAACAAAGAGTCTCTTGTGTCCCCAACACACCCAATACAATGGTAAATTGTATAGGTGCACTAGTTCAGCGAAGAGATGGTGATACAAGTGCAATATGGATGGTAGCTAAAGGTATTTGTAATCTGAAAATATAATAACAGCAAGGTAACTAATGATAAAAGTGAGTGTAAACGGTATTGCAATGGTAGAAACAAGGCCTAGGGTTCATACTTTCACTAGTGCAAGTTCTCTCAACAATAATAACATAGATAGATCATATAACAATCCCTCAACATGCAACAAAGAGTCACTTCAAAGCCACTAATAGCGGAGAACAAACGAAGAGATTATGGTAGGGTACGAAACCACCTCAAAGTTATTCTTTCGGATCAATCTATGTTCGTACTAGAATAACACCTTAAGACACGAATCAACCGAAACCCTAATGTCACCTAGATACTCCATTGTCACCTCAAGTATCCGTGGGCATGATTATACGATATGCATCACACAATCTCAAATTCATCTATTCAACCAACACAAAGTACTTCAAAGAGTGCCCCAAAGTTTCTACCGGAGAGTCAAGACGAAAACGTGTGCCAACCCCTATGCATAGGTTCATGGGCGGAACCCGCAAGTTGATCACCAAAATATACATCAAGTGGCATGTGATATCCCATTGTCACCACAGATAAACACGGCAAGACATACATCAAGTGTTCTCAAATCCTTAAAGACTTAATCCAATAAGATAACTTCAAAGGGAAAACTCAATTCATCACAAGAGAGTAGAGGGGGAGAAACATCACAAGATCCAACTATAATAGCAAAGCTCACGATACATCAAGATCGTGCCACAGAGAGAACACGAGAGAGAGAGAGAGAGAGATCAAACACATAGCTACTGGTACATACCCTCAGCCCCGAGGGTGAACTACTCCCTCCTCGTCATGGAGAGCGCCGGGATGATGAAGATGGCCACCGGTGATGGGTTCCCCCTCTGGCAGGGTGCCGGAATAGGCTCCCGAGAGGTTTTTGGTGGCTACAGAGGCTTGCGGCGGCGGATCTCCCGATCTATCTTCTGTATCGATGTTTTTAGGGTATGTAGGCTTATATAGGGAAAAGAAGTCGGTCGGGGGAGCCTCGAGGGGCCCACGAGAGTGGAGGGCGTGCCCCCTATCTCGTGGATTCCTCAATGCTCCCCTGGCTTGCACTCCAAGTTTCCTGGGTTGCTTCTGTTCTAAAAATAACTTTTCCGAAGGTTTCATTCTGTTTGGACTCGGTTTGATATCCCTTTTCTTCAAAACACTGAAACAGGCAAGAAAACAACAATATGGGCTGGGCCTCCGGTTAATAAGTTAGTCCCAAAAGTAATATAAAAGTGTATAATAAAGCCCGTAAACATTTAACACACATAATAATATAGCACGAATGCTTCATAAATTATAGATACGTTGGAGACGTATCAGCGTCCCCAAGCTTAATTCCTGCTCGTCCTCGAGTAGGTAAATGATAAAAGAAAGAATTTATGAAGTGTGAATGCTAGCAGGTGCACAAGTTTGATCAATGATAATTTCAATCACCTTTTCTAGCATGATTATATGTCATAACAGTAGTTCATCTCAGAAAACTTCTCACGAACAAGTAACAAGCAATTCACATGTTAAAGCATAGACCATAAAACTAGCAAACTTCATTCTTAGTCATCAAACAATTGCATTTCATCTTATTTTTAGGAAGGGTCTAAGTCAGAGCTTTGATTTAACAAACTTCACATACTCAACTATCATATAGTCTTCTACAATTGCTAACACTCACGCAACACTAATGGTTATGGAGTTTCAATCGGACACTGAGAAAGATAGGGGCTTATAGTGTTGCCTCCCAACGTGTTCACCTTTGGGTGATGTCAACAATAATAGTTCATGCTAACTTACATCCAATTGGATATATATATCAGGATCTCTCCAACATGAGGTGCTTGCCAAAGGATAAAATGAAAAAGGGAAAGGTGAAGATCACCTTGACTCTTGCATAAAGTAAAAGACATAAAGTAAAGATAGGCCCTTCGTAGAGGGAAGCAGGGATTTGCAGAGGTGCCAGAGCTCAATTTTGAAATAGAGATAAATAATTTTGAGAGGTATGATCTCATTGTCAACATAACAACCAAGAGTTCCCAATATCTTCCATACTACATATATTATAGGCGGTTCCCGAACAGAATGGTAAAAGTTTTTACTCCCCCTCCACCGACAATCATCAATCCATGGCTTGCCCGAAACAACGGGTGCCTCCAACTAACATCAAGCCTGGGGGAGTTTTGTTTGCAATTATTTTTGATTTGGTTTTGATCTTTTGATCATGCGATTGGGCATCTCGGTTACCAACCATTTTTCTCATGCATGATGAGTGGAGTCCACTCATCTTGAGAATAACCCACATAGCATGGAAGATACTGACAGCCCCTAGTCGCTACATGAGCGATTCAGACATACAAAAAAGATTATTATTTGAAGGTTTAGAGTTTGGCACATGCAAATTTATTTGGAACGGCAGGTAAATACCGCATATAGGTAGGTATGGTGGACACTCATGGCAAAAACTGGGTTTAAGGATATTTGGAAGCACAATTAGTATCTCTACTTGGTGCAAGGAATTTGGCTAGCATGGGGGGGGGGGGAGAGGCAAGCTCAACATGTTTGAATGATCCATGACAATATACTTTAACTGAGATATGAGAAAACATAACCCATTACGTTGTCTTCCTTGTCCAACATCAACTCTTTAGCATGTCATACTTAATGAGTGCTCACAATTATATAAGATGTCTAAGATAGTACTATATGTGAAATCTCTCTTCAATATTCTTTCATGAATTGTTCAAATGACCAATACAATGCTTGCTAACCTTCAATAAATTTACAACCTCTACTTCTTAGATGTGAAGTCATTACTCCCCATGGGATAAGAAAATGAAACATATATAATTTCGGATTTATGACATTCAACTCATTCAACCATTTACTCAAAGGATATAAGTGAAGCACACGAGTAAATGACAAACTACTCCAAAAAGATATAAGTGAAGATCAATGAGTAGCTAGATAATTATGTAGCTATATGAAGACTCTCTCTCATTTAAGAATTTCAGATCTTGGTATTATATTCAAACAGCAAGCAAAAAAAAATGACATTGCAAGGATAGCACAACTCAAGTGGAGAAGCAAAAACTTAGGCTCAACCGATACTAACCGATAGTTGTTGAAGAAAAAGGTGGGATGCCTACCGGGGCATCCCCAAGCTTAGATGCTTGAGACTTCTTGAAATATTATCTTGGGGTGCCTTGGGCATCCCCAAGCTTGAACTTTTGTGTCTCCTTAATTCCTCTCATATCATGGTTTCTTCTTTTTATCAAAAGCTTCATCCACACCAAACTCAACAAGAACTCGTGAGATAGGTTAGTATAAACCAATGCAAAACCTTATCATTTTCTACTGTAACAAATCACTAAATTATTATTCAACATTGCATACTAAATGCCTCTGCATATTTAATACTCCTATCCTCAAATAGAATCATTAAACAAGCAAACATATGCAAACAATGCAAACATAACAGCAATCTGTCAAAACAGTACAGTCTGTAAAGAATGCAAGAGTATCAATATTTACCTAACTCCAAAAATTATGAGAGAAAATTCCCACTGTAGTAAATTTATCAGAGCTTAATATGCAAAAAGTTTACACATTATATCATTCTCTGAATTTTCTAGGGAATTTTTGCAACAGCGGTAAACTTTCTGTTTTCAAACAGCAACATGTATACTAGCAAAATAAGCATCGTAAAGGCCATCCTTGACATTTTTATTGAAACTAAAGATGCAAAACATTATTCTAAATAACAGAAAGAAATTACTAACAAAATAGAATGATGCTCCAAGCAAAACACATATCATGTGGTGAATAAAAATATAGCTCCAAGTAAAGTTACCGATGAATAAAGACGAAAGAGGGGATGCCATCCAGGGCATCCCCAAGCTTAGGCTCTTGGTTGTCCTTGAATGTTACCTTGGGGTGCCTTGGGCATCCCCAAGTTTAGGCTCTTGCCACTCTTTATTCCATAGTCCATCGAATCTTTACCCAAAACTTGAAAACTTCACAACACAAAACTCAACAGAAAACTCGTAAGCTCCGTTAGTATAAGAAAATAAAACCACCACTTAGGTACTGTAATAAACTCATTCTAAATTCATATTGGTGTAATATCTACTGTATTCCAACTTATCTATGGTTCATACTGTGACGCCCCGAGACCGATGCTTCAGAAGACTTCCATATTTTCGTGATCACCGTGTGTTTCATTTGTGCTTGCTCTTTTATTTTTGCATTGCATCATGTCATCATGCCATCATGTCATTAATCTTTGCATCCCAACTCAACTAATAAATTGCATAGATGGTTAGTCTATTTAAATCGAGGGAAGGGTGACTTCTCTCTATAACATATCTTCCCAGTATTAGGGAGCTATATTTAAATATTTCATTAATTTGGAATTCACCATAACACACTTGCAAAATATCCCAATGCCTTTGTTATCTTAACTCTTGGTCTCCAACCTTGCCATACATTCTTTCATCATATTCCGGAGCTCCAGCAAAAATCCGACATTTTTGGACCTTCCTTTTATCAAGTCCTAGTTCAAACCCATTTGAATTAAATTCAAATGAGTTTGAATTTACATCTTTCAATCATGGCTTTTCTATTTTCTCGGAACAAGCATATTTTTTGTGAGTCCGGGAAAATAATCCCCATGCCCAAACTCTTTCTCTAACCTTTTCTTTTCTTCCCTTTTCTTTCTTTTTCTCTATTATAAGAGAAGAGAGGAGAGAGGAGCCAGCCCAGCCGGCCTCTTGGGCCTGACCAACCAGACCAGCCCGTTCCACAGGCCCAGCCGCGCCCCGCTGTAAACCCTAGCCTTACCTGCTCGTTCTCCTCATCTCCCATCGATCTCTCCCTCCTGCGCTGCCACACGCAACACACACATCGCCAGGGAGAGCCCTGCTCGATCCCCTCCTCCCTCGATGCATCGTTTTAGAGAGAGAGCAACGCCGCGCCCTGGTCTCGTTCCCCTCTGCCTCCTCCTCGTCGCCGGAGTCCAGTCGCTGCGACCAGGAGCTCCGCCGCCCTCGATCCACCTCGCCGTTGTCCTTGGCCACGCCTTCGCCAAGTGCCAGCGCAGCCTTGCCGCATCTTGTCGTTCTCCGTCATCGCCGAACCCGCGCCATCCTCTGCTTCCTCTATGGCGACCAGGAGCCACCTCGCCCGCGCGTCTCCTCCACCAGCAGCCTGCAACGCCCGAGGGGAGTCGAGCTCCTCCCAGTCCCCATGGTGGCTGCTTCCCCTGCCCCGAGCTTCCCTGCAGCCAACGTCCAAGTCCCGCGCCCCCATGACCTCGCTGCATCTTGCTCCGCTGCTCATGGCCTGCAACAAACCTCCTCCTCCACCGCCAAGTCTGCCGTTCCCCGTCGTACCATCGCTGGAGTTCATGCCCAAGGCCGCTGCAACCTCACCTTCGGCCATGCCTTTGCCTTCCTGTACTGTTGTTCGCTGCACGCCAAGACCACCCCCGTGGATTTTGCCAAGTACCACTATGACCTGTGTGCGACTATGCGGATTCGCCAAGCACCCCACCATCTCTAGCATGTTCCGCTCATCCACACTTTCTTTTGCACCGACATCTCGACGAGTTGTCGGATCATCGGAATGTTGTTGTGGCACCATTTCCATTATCGTTGCCGTGGCACCCCTTTCATTTCGCCATGGTGACCAAATGCTTCATAATATGCTCATGTCAACTTTTCACAAACTTGCATAAAACTTGTAAATGTCATCCGCATCATCATAACAACATTTAATATGTTTAAAATTGTTGTTTGCTTTAAATTGCTATTGCATATGAGGATTTTCTGAAATTGTTGTTTGATTGTTCCGGCCTCATTTAAACTTGCCTAGAGAGGTAGTTTTCTTATACTTCACCCCTTGCCATGTTTAATAACATTTAATATTGTTGGGTACAAAAACGAGAGCGAACTAAATAATTGATGTGGCATTTCGTCAATATGCAACTCGTTGCATATTGAGCTCCACTTAATATGTAGTATTGTTTGTGCACTTTGCCATGCCATGAATCATTTAAATGGACATGTATCATGCTTGGTTGTGCATCATGTCAGGTTTATGTGTTGTGTGTTTACCTTTTTGTTTGCTTCTTTCCGGTTGTGCTCCTTCTCGTTAGTTTCTGTTTCGTTGCGATCATGAGGATTCATTCGTCTACGCTTGGTTCGTCTTCGTGGCTTCATATTCTTCATGGACTCGTTCTTCTTCCTAGCGGGATTTCAGGCAAGATGACCGTTACCCTGGATCTCACTACTATCATTGCTATGCTAGTTGCTTCGTTCTATCGCTATGTTGTGCTACCTATCACTTGCTCTTCAAGCCTCCCAAATTGCCATGTCAGCCTCTAACCTTTTCACCCTTCCTAGCAAACCATTGCTTGGCTATGTTACCGCTTTGCTCAGCCCCTCTTATAGCATTGTTAGTTGCAGGTGAAGTTGAAGATTGCTCCATGATGGACAGGATTATGTTGGGATATCACAATATCTCTTATTTAATTAATGCATCTATATATTTGGTAAAGGGTGGAAGGCTCGACCTTATGCCTGGTGTTTTGTTCCACTCTTGCTGCCCTAGTTTCCATCATACCGGTGTTATGTTCCTTGATTTGTCGTTCCTTACACGGTTGGGCAATTTATGGGACCCCCTTGACAGTTCGCTTTGAATAAAACTCCTCCAACAAGGCCCAACCTTGGTTTTACCATTTGCCTCACCTAAGCCTTTTTCCCTTGGGTTTCCGGAGCCCGAGGGTCATCTTTATTTTAACCCCCCCGGGCCAGTGCTACTCTGAGTGTTGGTCCAAACTAGAGCCCTTTGCAGTGCCCCCTCAGGGAAACTTGAGGTCTGGTTTTAGTTGTACGGATTGCTCATCCGCTGTGCCCTGAGAACGAGATATGTGCAGCTCCTATCGGGATTTGTCGGCACATTCGGGCGGCTTTGCTGGTTTTGTTTTACCATTGTCGAAATGTCTTGTAACCGGGATTCCGAGAGTGATCGGGTCTTCCTGGGAGAAGGAATATCCTTCGTTGACCGTGAGAGCTTGTGATGGGCTAAGTTGGGACACCTCTGCAGGGTATAAACTTTTGAGAGCCGTGCCCGCGGTTATGTGGCAGATGGGAATTTGTTAATGTCCGGTTGTAGAGAACTTGACACTTGATTCGAATTTAAAACGCATTAACTGCGTGTGTAGCCGTGATGGTCTCTTCTCAGCGGAGTCTGGGAAGTGAACATGGTTTTGGGTTATGTTTGACGTAAGTAGTTTTAGGATCACTTCTTGATCATTGCTAGCTTCACGACCGTTCCGTTGCTTCTCTTCTCGCTCTTACTTGCGTATGTTAGCCACCATATCATGCTTAGTCGCTCCTGCAACCTCACCACTTTACCCCTTCCTTGCCCATTAAGCTTTGCTAGTCTTGATACCCATGGTAATGGGATTGCCGAGTCCTCGTGGCTCACAGATTACTACAATAACAGTTGCAGGTACAGGTTATGCGATGATCATGACGCGAGAGTGATGCTTGCTTGTTTTGAGTTCCTCTTCTGCTTCGTCGTTCAGGGGATAGGTTCCTGGTCGGCAGCCTGGGCTAGACGGGTGGATGTCGTTTGAGTTTCTGTTTGTGTTTCATCCATAGTCGGATGGTGCTCTTGTGTATGATGTTGTTGTATTCGTGTGGCATTGTATGCCTCTTGTATGTATCCCCAACTATTATGTAATGGTACGATGTAATGATATCCACCTTGCAAAAGCGTCTCCAATATGCGCTTCTATCCTTAGTGGGACCTTCGAGTTCCTTTAGGATAGGGTCATATATTGGGCGTGACAAGTTGGTATCAGAGCCTCGACCGACCATAGGAGACCCCCACCGTAGTTGGCCATTGTCGAGTCTAGAAGAAAATTGTTTTTGGAGTCTAGTTATATCGGAGAGTAGGAATTCTTTTTACTCCTCAGCTCCTTCGTCGCTCTGGTGAGGAATCTTGACGTAGGTGTTTTGAATTGCTTCTCTTCCCTTCAAGTTTTTCTTTAGGATCACGCGGTTAGTTTTCGTTCGTTGGTTCTCAGCTCTTTTCCTATGGTTTATTTCTCGTCAAGTTGACTTGAGCCTCTTCATCTTTGCCAAGTTTAATCCTTGGTTATTTTCTTTTAGTGGGCCCTAACCCACAGGTCTTTTCCTAGGATCTTACCTAACTCTTCTAATTCTCCCGGAGTTATTCTCAAATTCTTTTCAAGTGTGACGTAAGAATGGATCCCATCAGTCACATGCCTTCTCCAAGATCTCTTTCAAATTTTTTTCATTGTTGGCTCAACCTCTTCTCTTGTCATTCTCCCGGAGTATCTCAGTAATTTTGGTGGTGTTTTCCGTCGTCATTTGAAGACCGAAGAAGAGTTTTTTCCTCTAAATCTTGCCCGTTCTCTCGAAGATTCACGGTTCTAGCTTCATGTTATCCTCTCGAATTATTCCATTTGTCAGATATTCCTTTTTCTCACCTATCCGGAGTATTTCAGGAGTTGATTTCTGTTTCGCTTCACCGGAGGCCATCATTCCATAAGAATTCTTCGTCCTCACATTTCATCTACCGTTATCCAATTATCTCGGCGCTTCGTTCAATTGCTCTTTAATCAGTTCGAGTTCTTCCCGTTCTTTTGCATCTAAATCCCCTCAAGCATATTTGTTCTTCTAATTCTTCCCGGTGATTCATTCTCTTTCATCAGTCATTTTCGAATTCTTACGGTGGTTCCTTCAGATACTTTTTCCTTTGTTATCATATTAATTCATTCGTTCTTTTCAATCCTACCAGTGGTTCATGAAGACTTTCTCAAGTTTTGTGCTATCCCCCCCCCCCTTAATCCTTTTCAACAAGAATAAGTAGTATGCAAAATCCATTACTTGTCATCAATTTAATTTGATGAAGGATAAGCATACAATAAATCTTATTCTTATTTCCTCAATGTGATTAATCCCTTTATTCGGAGTTTGTTTGTGATGAATAAATTCTAGTTCCAAGTGTTTTCATCTTTTCTTTTCTGGAGTTCAAATTTCCTCGGCCATCTCGTCGGAACCTTAATCTAAATCACCGCAAGGCTTAATCTTATTCTTTCATCCTTCATTCTATCTCATCATACTTTTGTCACCGGAGTCCTTCATGGTGGTTCTTCATGATTTAATTCATTCTTCAAGAGTTCATCAAGATTTTGTTGGTGGAGTTCAAGTATCTTTTCTTCTCACGTCTTGAAGTGCAATTCAATTCTCCGTATTCTTGTGAAGTGGAGTTTGCATTTCTTCATTCTTCTCAGCTATTCAATCTTTTCCGTTTGTGGCCGGTTGTCACCTCACAATTTTGAGATGTTTCGCTTAAGTCCACAACAAGCTTATTCTTTCGTTGTTGATTTTCTCAACAACTCCGTTCAACCCTTCCTTCTAAGTTCTTTTCATTCCAATATTTCAATTCTTCCGGAGGCATTGCGTTGTTCATCTCATCAAGTGTCATCCCATTGGGTGAAGTTCATGTCTCCTTTCCTTCCATTTTTAGCCGGAGTGCTGCCCAAATTCTTTTGTGCTTAGTCTTTTTCTACCTTGTCTAACCGGAGTGGTTTCAGAGTCTATCTTGTTTCTTGAGCTTTTCATTCTCGTCATATTCGCTATTCCTCTTTTCTACCCGAGTGCTCTCGACTTGGTTCATCTTTTCTCTTGTGTTCTTACTTCACCTCTTCCTCTTTCTCTTCTATCTCGGTCCTAAGATCTCGGGACGAGATCTCTTGTAACTGGAGGAGTGTTGTGACGCCCTGAGACCGACGCTTTAGAAGACTTCCATATTTTCGTGATCAACGTGTGTTTCATTTGTGCTTGCTCTTTTATTTTTGCATTGCATCATGTCATCATGCCATCATGTCATTAATCTTTGCATCTCAACTCAACTAATAAATAGCATAGATGGTTGATCTAGTCTAATCAAGGGAAGGGTGACTTCTCTTTATAACATATCTTCCCAATATTAGGGAGCTATATTTAAATATTTCATTAATTTGGAATTCACCATAACACACTTGCAAAATATCCCAATGCCTTTGTTATCTTAATTCTTGGTCTCCAACCTTGCCATATATTCTTTCATCATATTCCGGAGCTCCAGCAAAAATCCGACATTGTTGGACCTTCCTTTTATCAAGTCCTAGTTCAAACCCATTTGAATTAAATTCAAATGAGTTTGAATTTACATCTTTCAATCATGGCTTTTCTATTTTCTCGGAACAAGCATATTTTTGTGAGTCCAGGAAAATAATCCCCATGCCCAAACTCTTTCTCTAACCTTTTCTTTTCTTCCCTTTTCTTTCTTTTTCTCTGTTATAAGAGAAGAGAGGAGAGAGGAGCCAGCCCAGCCGGCCTCTTGGGCCTGACCAACCAGACTGGCCCATTCCATAGGCCCAGCCGCGCCCCGCTGTAAACCCTAGCCTTCCCTGCTCGTTCTCCTCATCTCCCATCGATCTCTCCCTCCTGCGCCGCCACACGCAACACACACATCGCCAGGGAGAGCCCTGCTCGATCCCATACTCCCTCGATGCGCCGTCTTAGAGAGAGAGCAGCGCCGCACCCTCGTCTCGTTCCCCTCTCACTACAAAAAAAAGACACCTCCGTGACATTTTGGGCCAAACGATTTTTTTTTCTGTCATACATATGACACTTCTATGACGATAATTGTGACAAAACCCGGTATCATCATAGATGTGGTGGGCTCCTACTTCTATGACAAAAAATCATGACATAAAATGGGCTTTTCATCCTGGGCGGGCCGGAGACGCAGCTGCATGACATTCTTTGGGCCGTCCGTGACGGAAAAAAACCGTGGTAGAAGCGAGGGGGAGGAAAATTTCAGGGAGTTGCCGGTTACGGTGGGAGATTGATGCGTGTTTCTCTCGTACGTATGCGCGTGTGTGCGAGGCGTTGGCTCTAACTGAACCCGAGCGAGGCGTTGGGCTCTAACTGAACCCGAGCGATTGCACTGCATGCTAGGCGTTACTGAACCCGAGGGATCGATTGATGGCTGTTAACTGAACCCGATGGAGCGGTTCCTTCACTACTGCTGCTAACTGAAGCCGATCGATGCTGCCTCTGGGATGAACAGTGAGCGTTGCGGGGGGGGGGGGGGTGGATGAACAGTGAGTGGTGGCGTTGCCTCTGGATGAATAGGAACCCATGGTGTGGAGGGCTGGATGAACAGTAGACGGTGGTTGGGGTGGCCGTGGAGGGGTGGTTGAACAGGACCCCGTGGTGTGGAGGTCTGGATGAACAGTAGACGGTGGAGGGGTGGCCGTGGAGGGGTGGTTGAACAGGACCCCGTGGTGTGGAGGGCTGGATGAATAGTAGACGATGGAGGGGTGCCCGTGGAGGGGTGGTTGAACAGTAGCCGGTGGAGTAGCACGCGGTGGAGGTTGGATGAATAGGAGCCCATGGAGGCTGGAGGAGGTCAATGGTGGAGATGAACAGTATCCCGTGGAGTCCCGTTTTGCGGTACGCCACACCCTTCTCCCCTGTTTCGACCGTAGCGCTCCAACACAAATCCGTTTCGTCTGTTTTGCGGTACGCCACACCCCTCCCGATCAACAGGACCCCCGTTTCGACCGTAGGAGGTCCGTTTCCTCTGTTTTGCGGTACAGCAGGCCCCTCCCGATCAACAGGACCCTGTTTCGAACGTGGCCGGTCGAACACAAGGCCGTTTCCTCTGTTGTGCGGAACGCCAGGCCTCATTTCCATCGCCTGTTCCGTCCAAGCCCTCCCGATGAACACGACCACGCATTCCGTTCTGACCCAACCGGTTGGCTCCCCATGAACACGACAACGACGCTGTTTCTCCGTTCCGACCCAGCCATGTACGTATGTGCAATAGGCGTTAGAGACCCTGCCCGTATGTACGTACGTGGCCGTATTTTCTTTCTTGCACCCTCAACATTGTACGTACGTGTACATGCTACGTGCGCACCTCTACTACAACACGTGCGCGCCTCTACATCTACGACATGTGCGCGCCTCTACATCAACCAGTATGTACGTACACGTTCGCGACCAGAATGACAATGCTACGTATGTTTCGACCAGGTGGGTCCCGACTGTCAGGCACTTCCTTGCGTGTGAAGATGTAGCTGGTGGGCCCCTGCAGTCAGAGGGGCGAATCATTTTTTTTGCCCGGACGGACTTCCTTGCGTTCGAAGATGTAGCTGGTGGGTCCCAGCAGTCAGGGGAGCGAATCGTTTTTTTTTGCCCGGATGCACTTCCTTGCGTGCGAAGGTGTAGCTGGTGGGTCCCAGCAGTCAAGGGGGAAACGTTTTTTTCGCGAAATATGGTGGCCCATCCGGTGGGACCCCACTGTCAGGTGGAGGAATAATTATTTTGCGCGTAATAAGCAGGCACTTCCGTGCTGCGGCTGTGGACCCAGCTGTCAGCCTCTCCACGTACAGTCCACGTCCGATGGAAGCCGTTCCTTGACCACGTTGACCACGCCGCGCCGAGAGCACCAGGGCGGTGGACGACGGCGAGGCCTAGGAAGGGGACGACGCGGAACCGGGGAAGACGCGGCAGTGGATGCCCACGCGTAGAGGAGTATGAGGGTTCACTGGTTCGCTGCGGTGTGAGGCTTCCGTCGCCGCAGAATAACAGGGGGTGTGGGTGAGTAGAGGGATGGCCTGGCCAACGGTGGGAGTAGTAGGGGCAGTGAGGCCTCCGCCGCATCACAGCCGGCCACGGGAGGCAGGAGCACGAGGCACGACCGGCGCTGGTTTGGGCAGCTAGAGCAAGAAGACCAGAGGTTGAAGAAGCACTACGGCCGTTGGATGGACATCGTATGGTCACTAGAGCAAAAATCGTGCATATTGACTAAGTTGACAAAGCCCTCCGTCCCCGTCAATTTAGTAGGCCCACAAGTCAGCCTGCCACTATACTGGGTCCCAGCTAACAGGGGGAGCATTCATTTTTTTGTGCGTAATAAGGAGGCGCTTCCTTGCATGCGAATATATAGCTGGTGGGTCCGAGCTGTCAGCGGCGGTAACGTTTTTTTCGTGAAATATTGAGGCCCTTTCGGTGGGTCCCCGATGTCAGGTGGACGAATCATTATTTTGCGCGTAATAAGGAGGCATTTCCTTGCATGCGGCCATGGACCCAGTTGTCGGTCTCTCCATGTACAGTCCACTTCAGATGCATGTCGGTCGTTGACCATGTTGACCAGGCCGCACTGAAAGCACCAGGGCGGTGGATGACAGCGAGGCCTAGGAAGGGAACGACACGGAGGCAGGGAAGACTCAGCAGTTGTTTTCCACGC
Organism: Triticum timopheevii; assembly: GCA_963921465.1. Lineage (NCBI taxonomy): Eukaryota > Viridiplantae > Streptophyta > Magnoliopsida > Poales > Poaceae > Triticum > Triticum timopheevii. The sequence continues at coordinate 423,688,388 of OY997274.1, forward strand.
GGAGGGGAGTACGACTGAACGAGGGTTTACTAGTTCGTCTGCCGTCTCCGAAGAATAACAGCAGGTGTGGGTGAGTAGAGGGATGGCTAGGCCAGCGATGGGAGTACGGTGGGGCGGTGAGGCCTGCGCGGCAGCACAGCCGGCCGCGGGAAGGAGGGAGCAGGCAGTCCTGCGGGCGCTTGTTTGAGCGGCTGGAGCAGGAAGAGCAGAGATTGAAGAAGCACGACGGCCGTTGGATGGACATCCAACCGTCACTGCTTGTGGGTCAACCTTTTTTTAGGAAAGCCTCAAATCTGTGGAAAACAGCATACAACCCATCTGCCATTATTTCTAATAATTTACAGCCCATTTGCTAATTCTTAAGGGTTTTTTGGAGCCCATATTCTTTTTGTTAGCATTAAAGCCCATAGTGTGGCCACGGTTAAAAAATTATACGAAATTTTGCATATTTCGGTGCGGTCTGAACTATTTTTAATCCCGAAATTGCGACTCACATTCAAACTAATTTTAAAACTAAATGTATATCAATATAAAATCCAACAAATTCTCCACGCATAAAATTTAATGTAATTTAAAATCTCAAAATGAAAAAAAAGATATTTGAAACTAATTGCCGCTTTGATGTGTTTTAAAAATGTACAACCCATTTCTCATTACTGATGGGCCATTTTCTCGGCCAGCCGAATGAAAGCTCTCCTCGTCTTGAAAGATTTGCAGCCCAACAGGCCTGACAAAGCGACTTATTTGGCAAATCACAAAAAACTGGGCTGTGGCCATGGACCCAGCTGTCAGCCTCTCCACGTACAGTACTCTTCCGATGGAAGTAGTTCCTTGACCACGTTGACCATGCCACGCGGAGAGAACCATGGCGGTGGACGACGACGAGGCCAAGGAAGGGGACGACACGGAGCCGGGGAAGACACGGCAGTGGAAGCCCACGCAGAGAGGAGTATGAGGGTTCACTGGTTTGGCTGCGGTGTGAGGCTGCCATCGCCGCAGGGCCTGGCCAGCGGTGGGAATAGTAGGGGGCAGTGAGGCCTCTGTGGCAGCACAGCCGGCCACGGGAAGCAGGAGCATGAGGCATGACCGGTGCTGCTTTGGGCGGCTGGAGCAAGAAGACCAGAGGTTGAAGAAGCACTACGGCCGTTGGATGGACATCGTACGGTCACTGGAGCTAGAATCGTTCATATTGACTAAGTTAACAAAGCCCTTCGTTCCCGTCGGCTTACTAGGCCCACAAGTCAGCCTCCCACCAAGGTGGGTCCCAGCTAGCAGGGGGAGTATTCATTTTTTGTGCTTAATAAGTAGGCACTTCCGGTGGGTCCGAGCTGACAGTGGGGGGGGGGAGGGGGATGTTTGTTTTCGCAAAATACGGTGGCCCGTCAGGTGGGTCCCAGCAGTCAGGGGGCAAACATTTTTTTGCAAAATACGATGGCCCGTCCAGTGGGTCCCTGCTGTCAGTTGGAGGAATCATTATTTTCCGTGTAATAAGGAGGCACTTACTTTTTTTTGCGGGCAGGTCAGAGAGCTTTATTCAACAAAAGTGTTCCCCGGGCAATCAGCCAGAAGGCTGGTTACCAAAAAACTAGGGGTCTCCTCTAGCCAACATTCGGTCACATTCAATGTGCATGCACATTTTGCACATAGATGTGCCGGTAAGTTTGCTGACCTTAATACATGTTGAATTAACATCCAACAGTCTAGCTGCTAGAATCATTTGTTGATTAAGTTGACAAAGCCGTGCGTACACGTCCGCTTAGCAGGCCCACAAGTCAGTCACCAAATCTGACGGGTCCCAGCTGTCAATGGGATGAATATTTTTTTCGTAAAACAAGGAGGCACTTCCTTCCATGCGAAGATACAGCCGGTGGGTCCCAGCTGTCAGGTGGAGGAAACATTTTTTTTCAGCTTAATAAGGAGGAACTTTCCTTGCGTGTGACCATGGACTTCGTGGGTCCCAGCCGTCAGGCTCTCCACGTACAGTCCTCTTCCGATGACTCTCGTTTGTTGACCACACTGCACCGAACACAGCGAGGCAGTGGACGACGGCAAGGCCCCGGATGGGAACGACTCGTAGATGGGAAAAAGCTGCAGTGGAGTCGCAGATTGAGAGGAGGAGAAGGGTTATAACTGGTTCTGTTGCAATTCATATCAAACTCAGGTTCACAGGACATGTTCATATTCATAGCCAACATTCACTATCAACAACTCAAAAGATTCATATATACACAAGCTCAGCATATCTACGCATCCAAATGATTGATAGATCACACGACAATATTCATACGTAATTCACAAAAAGATTCAGATATGCACATGTTCAGTATGTTTATGCATCCAAATGATTGAGATCACAGCCAATATGATCCATGGACGAACTTTAATTACCTAGGGTATAGACTGGTAAATGGTGTTCAATCAGAGGTACTTCTTGCTAAAATTAGTTCTTGTACGAGTAAACTTTCGAGTACATAAGAGGCAGCACAGACAATCTGAACATTGCTTGTAGGTTTATCCTCAAATAGTGGCCTCATGCCGACGGAGGTTTGAGCAACTTGGCCACTACTTTTATCCAACTAGTTTACTGGCTCATTTTGGTCCTGTATCTCACCAAAATTCTACATTGCAGACGAGAAAGGAGGCGGTTGAGAAAATGAACCACCCAAATTTTTTGTGCAGTTCAACTGAAATTGAGCATCCTTAGCATGCAGACTGATTAAGTCCCAGATGAATATACGCGTCAACCAACTTGTCTGGAATCTTTAGACTCCATGCCATATAGTTCTCTACCATATGTGCTGATAACCAAAAGGCACAAGTTGGGACCAAAGACTGGACTGCGTTTTTCTGGGCTATGCACCAAGCATTATTTTTGGCATTCACTCTCCTAATACTTGGAGTTTGACAATTGGTTGACGTCGGTTGATACTCGAATGAATATAGGCACTTCTTATCAACATCGATGCTTGTCTGAGTGAACTTTGGAGTACATAGCAGCAACATAAGTACATGTCCATCTGATCATTTTGTGCAGTTCTACTGAAATCACTCGATGTAATGATTTGCCTGCGAGTTCAGGCTCCAAATTACTCCCTTATGAAATCGGCAAACAGTAGCACAATACCAAATTACCAATACATATGACAGGCACAATAATTAAGATAAAGACCAGTACCAACCTGTGTGAGATAGCATATCAAGTACTATTTCCTTTGACTGGAAGCCGAGATAAGCCAAGCGACTGACAGCAAAGGAAGAAAGCAAGCGGAGATTAGCGACTGATAGGAAAGGACGGAAGCTGTCGAGGCAATGAAGCACCCAAAGTTTTTGTGTAGTTCCACCAAAATCAAGCATCCCTGTTGGCACATATATTGAGAGAGTGAGATTACTGTAATAGTGGGACTAGTTGATGAAACATACACTAACAAATAGAAGCACCCTCATTATCTTAATGGGTAAAGTTAGCAACATAGTAGTCTTGCTTAAAGAGATGTATTAGTTTATTTAATCAGTGCCAATTAGCTCAAGTCAACACTCGAAGCATTGCTATTTATCATAGGTTGCAAAACTTAAAAGTGCAAAGATAAAGGAGTTTCTCATGATAGTAGCACGATACAAATAGAGATGACAGCAAACTAATATGGATGAAGGCCTTAGGCCCGTACCAACCTGAGAAAAAAAAAGTTTATTCATGTAGTCCCATAAGAGATGATAAAGCACTCACTGGAATCACACAATAGTATATATTTTTTTGCACTTCAAATGTATGGTTGAAATCACTCTTGTTTACCAGTGCTGAGATTATATCGAAAGATTATCAAGAACTTCCAGCAGAGTTAAAGCACTAGCTGGGATATAGTTCATTGTATTGTCTTGTGTAGTTCCACTAAAATGTATGATTGGCACAACATGATCCCTATTTGCACAAGTAGGAACAAGGTGAAACCTTCATTAGCTTAGTGAGAAAGGATAGGAAGACATTAGCATATTACTCAAACAGTAGCATCAAATTCATGATGGACAATACGCAAAACTTTGCCTCATTGAACCAATGGCAATAAATTGACATGCAAAACAATAGCACTATTATGTCATGACACTAATAACATTCCCTCCCTGCTCCACTACATGATTCACCTCCATAGACAAACATTCACACATACATGATTCAGCATAGGGTCCTACTAAAGATTTGTTTAACTCCAACAGGAAAATTAGGCAGTAATAAGTTAGTGGTACTTAAGTGCTCCTAATTAATTAAGTGAGACAACAAAAGTGGAAGGGCTCCCTGGAGGATCATCTCACATGTAAGGTAGTCGTTGTCGGAGCCCTTGAATAGCCTCGACTGAGGCCTCTGGCTTCAGCAAGATCGCCTTGGCACTGTTTATTCTTCTTCTTCCTCCTCTTCATGCTATGTTTCTCTTTCTCCTCACCAGTTGGTGAAACCAAGTACATGATTGGCCTTCTAATTCACAATTGGTTTTGTCAGTGAGGGAGTACAAGTGTACTAGTAAAAAACAACATTATTTTCTCATGGCAGTCGGAAAATAGAGATGAACACATGCATTAAATATCATTCTTACCTAAAGGAAGGTTATGGCGCCAATATGGATGATGAGGATTGGAACACAGATCTCCCTTTGTGCAGTTCCACCAAAATGAACCAACTGTTCCATCTGACATTCCAGTTAAACAGCACAAAAGTCACTTCTTTTAAGAAGAGTTTTGTGCAGTGCACCAAAAGTTCACAACATCAACCAGGTGAATTGGATATCCCTATTTGCACAAAAAGGCACAGAGGAAACAGTCAGAGTCTCAAACAATTACAGGCAAAAACATTTGGCTAAACTTGTCAGAGTCTCAAACAATTACAGGCAAAAGCAGTGGCATGGCTTCATTTTTACTAGTGACATTATATTAAGAACAACTAAGGCTGTGTTTGGTTCACAGGTTTGGTGCAGGATTTTCGTAGGAACACAATTCCTACCGTATTCTTTCCCTTCCAACCGTTTGAAACACGGGAAAGGTAAATAGTGTTTCATAGGAAAGCTGGTCTGGTAGTACTGATTCCATCGGATTAGAAACATCCACGCGCTGCTCATTTTTTGGGCGGAAGCCCGAGGCAGGCGCTCGCTGCCATGCGTTAGACAGGTTGGTGTGTTGTGTTTGCCAGAATAAAAAAGTCAACCTATGTGTGGTACGTGAGGTGAGGGCAAGAGTAGTCACTGTGCAGCTGAATAAACAAATATCATCTCATACTGCCAAGCATGCTACTCTAAAAAAACAAATCTGTACATTTCGTAGTCCATCCGAACACATTCTCTTGAGAGTTTCCTCCGGTTCGCTGTTCCGTAGTTTTATACCTACATTCCTTTCCTATTCCTCTATTTTCATCAAGACTTATATTTTCTGCCCCTTTATTCCGACCGGAGCCTAAATATTTGGTATAAGGGCATGGGACAGTGGGTGCACCAGCAGTATAGCACCATGTACGTAAACAGGGGCATAAAGTGGTGATTCATAGTTTGTTGCCCGAAGAAACAAACATCCAAGAAACATACTATCTGGGTTGGTCCCATTTTTGTTCACTCTAGCCACCTACTCCTATGTGTGGATAGCAAATCTAGTCCTGGTCATACCACTGTGTACATCGTTACCCCTATATTTCCCTTTTCTACCAAGAGACCGGTTGGATGACCAGTCTGTACTACTTTCATCCCCTTTCCTTCCTATTTGTACCAAGTCCGATGTACATACTAAATTCCCCCACCCCCACTTTTATTTCAGTGACAAGTATTTTCGGACGGAGGGAGTACAAGATTCGACTCCATGAAGTAGCTTTACCTCTAACAATAGAAAAAAATAGGTGAAGTTGGACCATCCGATCGAGAGGGGCTGAGAGGTAGAAAATGATGTACATGCAGCAACATAGCGAGCTGGGGAAGTAGAGCTAAAGCGATTTCGAATGAAGATATACCTGAAGGTCATCGGGATGTGGATAGGTGGGCGGCGGGAGGCCGGATCCGCCCACAGGCAATGACGAAGGGATCGGAGGACCTCCCGCACCGGCGCTCGGCCAGAGATAACGGTGCGGCCGGCAATGGGTCTCCTCCCTTGCTGTCGACGACGGCCTAAACGCTGCCCCTCCTCCCCTTCACCGGCGGAGGGGGATACGTCCGGATCTGTAACCAGCGGTGAGGATAGAAAGCCTGTGTTTTTTGAAGGGAGAAAGACAGGGTTACTACCCCTATCTTGTTTATATCTGGAGAGGATGAGAGTGTGGGAATAGAGCAGCCCTAGCAAGCAAGCGTGGAGGCTCCGGCCTATATATAAGTAATGGGGTAGTTTTCCTTTTTCACCCCATCAAAATAATCGTTTAAAATTGTGTACTATACTACATGCCAGGTCGCGGTTTTTTTAGTTGTTGATTGTTTTTTGAGATAGCTACCCGCTTGTTCCAAGTGGTGTTACAGTGTGCCAGGTCGCACTTTGTATCGTTCAAGTCTGGTAGTACTACAAGTCCCTCCATTAAATGAACAACCACCCCCTCGTAAAAATTGTGAACAAGCCCACGGCTAAAATTAGCGGAAACGTGGGTTGCCCCAACATGCATTATTATTTATATTTTCTACTCCCTCCGTTCCTAAATATAATTCTTTTTTATTAGCCACACCTAAGACAAGAATTTTTTTATTAGCAGTGAACCCCAGATGTCATAGACACAAAATTTTTGGCAAGATTCCCTTAGGCAAGCCAAAGTGTGTCTAACAATTTGAGCAACTCAGGTTAGGCAAGTGTGGCAAGTGTGGGAAAAATAATGTGGCAACATAAGACAAACATAGTCACAATCCAAACAGCCCCGTGATTTTTTGTGACATGCATGAAAATTTGGTTAGTTAAATTTATAGTCAAAATTTGGCAAGGTGCATCAAATCAACACATGCAAGTATCAAAAGGAAAGTCACGGCATGCATGCATGCGTTGTACTCCCTCCATTTCCAAATATAAGTCTTTTTAGAGATTGCAACAAGTGACTACTCCCTCCGTTTCTAAATGTAAGTCTTTTTAGGGATTCCACTACAAACTACATACGGATGTATATAGACATATTTTAGAGTGTAGATTCACTCATTTTGTTTCATATGTAGGAGTAGTTCATAGTGAAATCTCTAAAAAGACTTATATTCTGGAACGGAGGGAGTACATACGAAGCAGAATATGTCTACTCCTACATACGAAGTAGCCCATTTGAAATGTGTAAAAAGAGTTTTATCGAATGCAGTGCTTTGATGTGTCGCGTCAGCTCGTACAAGCCCGAGAAATTTGATTACTACGATGCCCTCTCCCTCGCGGACTGAGCTCCGGTGCCTTAACTGCACCTGCCTTTGGTTGCATGACAGGTGGGCCAACAACCTCTTGGGCCCACCTGTCATGGACGCAAAGGCAGGAGCAGTAAGTAGAAGCTTTCGCTACACGCTATCGCTCCCGCACGAGGTGGACGTACATGCAACAATGGATTCGATACTGTAGAAGTAGGAGTAACATCATTGTTCCTCTTCTCGAAGAGGCGAAGAGCCAAGTGCAAACCGAACGTGGCAGTTGCGAATGCTCGCGTGGTGCGGTTCCTTGGAGTACTAGCCAGGCTCTTGCATGAGACAAAATTTCTATTGTTTAACAATTAAACTCCATTATCCATTGGTTGATACTCATTCTGCATAGGTCCACGCGCTTAGCACCGTTTCCTCCTGGGGTCACCAATGTTTATTTGCTAATTAATAGCATTCCATGCAATGAACTAGCCATTGCAAGTCATCAAAAGCATGCACACCTCTCATCTCTTATTGGTTGATATGTATGTCAAGAAACAAGAAACAAGGTAGAAGTTAATGCACCGCGCCTAAGTGTTTTGGGACTATTTGGTTTTCGTAAGATGACTTATGCACCTAGATGGAGGGAGTAGTATAGACCTGTAAACCGGAAAGGAGTATTTGCCTTTCTAGAGATTTCAACAAGTGACTAGACTTCGGCTAAAAAAACAAGTGACTAGACTACACCATGTGCAGTACCCCCTCCCGTCCGGTTTATAGGGCTCAAATCTCAAATCTCAAATCTCATGAACCAAGGCATTTTGCGATTGGAGGAATGTATCTCGTACTTTACAAAACTACCCTAATTAAACTCATGCATTAATTACGTAGTTCTCTCGTTTTCCTCTCCGCCTTGGTCGCGGTGCACAATATTGAGCAGTCCTATATGACTAGCCGCTCTATCTACATGCAGGACATTTCAAAGCATCCGGGCCCGCATGCCATCCACCAAATCACAGCGAGGTGCTACAGTCGAGACTCACCTGTCACCCCGATGTGGCCGTCAAGACCCGTCATATCACAAAACCCACACCTTTACCAGCAGTGGTAAGGTGGCCTCCAAGTTGGACTGGACGAAGCAACCATAATTTCATTGGAACGCTCGTTCAAGCCCTTTCTTCCCTTTCTTGAAGAAAACCTCACTCCAGGCTACTCACTTATGCCATTTTTCTTCTCTACCGACGAAGGAAAGGTGGGCGAATCAATTATGCTGCTATATTTTCATTCCAATAATCTTCTTTTTGCGAAGCACCGACCGATTCCCACATCCTATTCTTTTCCTGTTTTCATTGCGATTGTGGTTTCCTTTCAATTGCTTTTTGTTTGTCAGTTCATTGATGGATCCTGGAGCACTAGGTAAAGAGTTGCCGGCGGACAACCCACTAGAGACAACGATCTCTAGGAAGCGAGCACCGACCAACGAGTTGACCATGTTGGCGGGCCAACCCATGGAGACGAAGAACTCCAAGAAACAAGCACTGGCCAAAGAGTTGAGGACGTTGGCGGACGAACTCCTCAAAGAAAGTTGGAAGAACAACAAGGGCCCCATCGTGCCTACCCCAGGAGCTCTGATTGCCACCTATGTGAGGCTCAAGACCGAGTTTGAGGAGATAGTCGCCGTTGAGAAGCAGTATTCCCCTGGCAATGTGATGGCCTCCATAGAGGACAAGGAGATGGCCCCCGGAGGGATGACATCCCCCGGTGAGCTGCACAAGGTAAAAAATAATGGCTTATTTCCATAGTTGTTGTTTTTGATTATTTGCAATGTGCTTGCTTTTTGATTATTTGCAATGTGCTTGCTAATATGTTAGTGTTGTGTAGGTGCTGATGGTTGTCCTTGACGATTCCGATGTCATGGCCCATCCTGTTGGCATCGCCCCGGAGATCGATTCCGATGCCGCTGTCCATCTTGTGGACATCGCCCCAGAGATCGATTCCGATGTCACGGTCAGTCCTTTGGACATCGCCCCAGAAATCGATTCCCGTGCCACTGTCCGTGCTATGGTCATTGCCCGAGAGATCAATGACAAGAAATAGTTGGTCACGCTAATCCTTCAGGGTAGTTTGCATTGCCCTGTGTTTAATTACCAGAATGATGCGTGTTATCAAACCATCTTAGGGCTAGTGCACTGTCTTGTGTGGGCGGATCTTGCTACTTTTGTTTGATAGTGAATCATGCGATGAATCATGCGAACCCTCTTTGAGTTATGGAAATAGATGTATCCTCACCAGCTTTTGATGTAATATATGGCATGCTTAGATGTAAGTTTGAACTGTTTATCATATCAGCATGGCTTGTTTGATGATTCTTGGTGATAGTAGGCTAGCTACTGTGCGAGCAATAGTACTTGCAAAACACTCACCAAAGAGAAAGGTTGGGGCTTATGAGCTCGTGGTACCCTTATACTTATCCCTCGTCGATCGACCAATAGCCCTAGCTCCTAAAATTGTAGGCTTAGCGATCGATCAGACAATAGTCGACATACATTCAGGCCTCATTTGGTTCATAGGGTAGGAAAATCGTAGCAAGAGTATAGAGAATGTGCAACACAAAATCATAGCAGTGCAGAGATGTACTCCCTCCGTTCCAAAATAGATGACCTAGGCGGGCTAGTTTGGCCTAGTGGGTTTCAGTGATATGACGTGGTACAATGCCGTCCAGTCTTCGCGTGTGGTAGCAGTATTGCGGGTACAGTAAGTTTTCTTGAAGAAGAGGAATTCAACGAAGTCATGATGGTTCCTTCGTCCGAACAACTTATGGTGGGAAAGGTTGGGCCTGTGATACGACCGGGGTAGACCAGGATAATTTTGTGCATGGCAGGTGGACCAGGATGGTCGACGTCCCACATGTCGGCGAATGAAGTATTCTTTCCAATATAGAGGATGAGCAACGAGTATTCATTGTTTATTTTTGATGAAAGCTATTGTCTCCACTATTACTCCTTGACTTTGTCAATGCCTCTCTCTCCTCCACATAAGCGGGGACTACTTGCTATGCATGCAGCAGGCAGCTGGCGTCTTGAGGGGCCAGGGCGGTGAGAGCGGGCTCCGGAAGCGGTCCGGACTCCAGCATGGCCCACCTCACATTATCACCATATATTTCTTGGAGTCCGTGCGCGGCGGGCGGGTGATCTTTTCTCCCTCCCCCATTTCTCTCTTCTCAGCCGACGCCCGCCGAGCGATTAGATTTCAGCTATCGACGGTTTATTCAATTACGGTCCCACATGTCAGTGAAATTGCAAGACAACGCGTGTCCCCTTTGGTGAGCGGCGTGCGAGCCAAACTGTGGGGGTTGCGACGCGTACGAGTCGTAAGTGTGCCGCCATTTCCTTTAGAACTTGCGAAGCGTAACATTTTCGCGCGATTGATCGATAGAAATCCGGAACAAAATGACGAGGGCAGTGCTTTCCCGCTTGTTAGGCGGGCTAGTTCGAGTGATATGACGTGATACAGTGCAGTCCACTTGCTCAATTTTTATGTAAGCAAGAGTTTACACTCGTATGCGGGAGGAGTGCGAAACACCGCGGATCTGATTTTGATCGAGGGATAACTGTTCCCTGCCAAATTATGGAAGATTGTTAGCGATTATAGCATGATAGTTAGGGCATCTCCAACGCTGGCCCACAAATTTACACCGGCATCTGTCCGAGGACACAGATGGATGCCATCCGATGCTGCCCGCATACCTTTCCACAACTATATGAACTAACCGGACGAAATTCCTGCAAACAAAGCAAATTTCAAATTAACCGGATGAAATTCATTACATTTCGAAAACTTTTCCTACAAACTGGACGAAATTCATTACATATTTCGCACAAACCGTACTAAACCTACTGTAAACCTAATCTAAACAATCGCCGGTGCCCGACCACCAAGTCCGGCCATGAACCCGAGAAAGCCGGCCATTGCCTTTGCCTCCTCCTCATCCGCCTCGATAACCTCCTCCTCTGGCCGGAGCACAAGGTTATGAAGATTTCCGCCTCCACGTCACCATCAAGCGGCTAATCGGCCGCCGATGTTTACCAAACCAAGCTTGGCGTCGACTGAGTGGAGTAGCGGTGGCCTTCCCGGGACCAGAGCGGCGGCGACCTACCGTGTACTACTCTTCCTTGCTGCCGGCTGCACCCGCGCACGCGCGCCGGCTTCATGGTCGTGGCGGCGGAGGGCGGCCCAGGGGGTGCCGGCGATCTCCTTCGTTTGCTCCTGCGACAGTACGTCAAAGAGAGCTTTGGAGCGCGCCTGGAGCGGAGCCGCCAATGTCCCTCGTCTGCTCCTGCGACAGTACGTCCAAGAGAGCTTCGGAGCGCCACGAGGCCATGGTTGAAGTGGTGCCGACAGAAGGAAGGGGCCGGAGGAGAATAAGTGTGGGTCTTTGGCTATGGCTGGGAGCTGGGGCTCAAGTTAATATAGCGGGCGAATGGCAATGAGCCGCGACAGACGGATGGATAACTGGTGCCGGAGTAGGTTCGGCGGGCGTGAATGCGGACGCTGCTTCAGTGACTTAACTGCAGATGCGTTTGGGTGTCTGACATGTGGGCCCAACGGGCGTCTGGCCCGCATGTCAGTGACACACCAATTGCACCTGCAGTTAAGTCCAGTGAATGCGGCATTGACATTCTGGAGAGACGGTGACCGTTTCAGGCGCATGCGGACTGTTTGACTAGTCAACCATACAAATACGGAGCTATACGCTGAGCCAGCGACCGTATAATCACCATATCTCGTATACAATGATCAAAGTGAGCTATCAAGACAAGTTCGATGACCGCCAATGCATTTTACTCGGTAATAAATGACCAGGATTGAAGGGGAATCCTAATTTGCTTCGTCTTCTGTCCTTGAGCTCTTGACAAACCAATGCAATATATGGTTGTCCGGCCACTCCACCCCAGAGCTCTCACCAAGCGTTGTTCATGCCACCGCGCCGCACACTAACCGGTAAGGCAGCGATGGCATCCCGCCGCGCCGAGTTCCTCGCCGCCCATGAACGCACACAAAATGGTAGGGAAGCGATGGCATCCCGCCGTGCCGAGTTCATCGCCGCTCGCGACCTCACAACTATGTGGGAGAATTTGAAGATGCCAAGGCCGAATGGGCGGTAGAGCAAGAGGCGGCCAAAGCCGCACAGAGGGAGCGGAAAAGTCAGAAAGCACTCAAGAAAAGAGAGGCCCGCCGCCGCAAGAAAGAAAAGGACGCACGCGCTGCTGCAGAGAGGTCGACGGTGATCCAAGCACGGTGGGGTGTTGCCGACAAAGCCGGGAAGGAGAACGACGGCGTCTGGCCAGCATGTGAGAAGTAGTAGTACAAGTAGTTAGTGTGTGTGTCTGTGTCTGAGTACGAGCATGTACCAGTACTACTAGTTACTACTGTAGTTTTTAGAGCAAATTACTAGTACATTAGCCTAGACTAAGTGGAAAAATTCCTATCCTATGCATCAAATGGCATCTCTTTCTCTATAGGAATTGAGATGCATGTCATCTCACTTCCTATGATTTTCATATTCCTATCCTATGAACGAAAGGAGGCCTCTGTTGGAGTAAATATTGTAGCTAGCAGTACTGCTGGTACAGTATTTTTCTTTAAGAAGCGGAATTCAATGAAGTCATGATGGTTCCTTCGTCCAAGCAACTTCAAAGTGGGATGTGGGCCTGTGATTTGACGGCTCATTAGTCATTGTTACTGCGGCGCGACGACCTGGGTGACTCTCCCTTGGAGTTCTGCGTGCATGGCAAGTGGACCAAGATGGTCGACGTCCCACATGTTGGCGAACGGAAGTATTCTTTTCGATATCGAGGAGCAAGGAAACCGCGTGGTATAGTATCACTGCTGATTGGTTCACAAAAAATAGTATCACTGCCGATTTATAATTAATTTTTTTTCTGATGAATGCTAGCATTTCAACTCTTACGATGAAGGGTGCCAAACACGGCACGTGCTGGATGTCCCACACATCAGTGAAAGGAGTGGGACATGAACAGCGTGGTAGAGCCCGTCGTAAAAAAACAGCGTGGTAGAGCGTCTCCACTTCTTCCACTTCTGGGTTGGAGACCACACGTAGTAGTACTTAGCTGTATGAACGATACAAAGTGCGACCTGGAGAGAAAGACACGTCTAGTTGGAAGGTCTCGGGGCATACACGTAAACAAATATAAAAGTTAATATGTGCCTCCAACTAATATAGTAGTAGTAGAGTACTTAGACACGTACTCCATAACATCACCGTGCATTGCATGTACAACATTTAGTGGTAGTACGTAGTAAGAGACAAATGCTGCCCAAGAGTTCCCTTCTCGACCTACTTTTGGGTGTTTGGTAGAGTGTATGGAGGGTGCATGAGTCCACACTAGTTTAGCACAAATACACTAGAAGCATGCATGAAGAGAGCATGCATGAAGAGGGGTGTTGAGTTGAGCATGCATGAAGAGGGAACAACTATGCTGAGACGAGAACGCAACCAAACACACCCTGTATGCCACGCATGTTCATACCATTTGAGCCTTTCTACTTCACTTACTGCGCTACATTACTCAGGTTCATGCGTCCACTCCTGGTTACATGTTCGTCTCATAGTTCCAGTGCCACGTGTTCTTCATACAGATGGAACGATCGTTGCATAACACGTGCGCCTTGATGCTAGATGTCTCGCGTGTTGGCAAAAGGATGAACAAAGCTCACGTAAAAAAATAGAGTGGAAGAACATAGATTCTGGACGACCGAGAAGGAGCAAGGAACCTCGTGGTGGAGCATCTGCACTCATAATATTCAATATTATTCAGCGATATAAAATTAACCAATCATCTCCACAGTGGACTGGAAGAGTACAAAACACGGCAGCCTAGTGTAGTTACATCATACACTAGTACATGGCTAACCCACGCTATCACCATATTTCTTGGCTTGCGTGCGACACCTATCTCTAGTAACCCACGCTATCTCTATCAAAGTGCGGCGGGCTGGCGTTTCTGCCGTCTATTGAGATTGGTTAACTATCACATGTTAGCGACATGCCAAGAGCATTCTAAAAAAAATTCCTTTCACGTTCCGTTTTCAAAAAGAAAAAAATTCTTTCACGTACGAATTTGCCTGTATGCTTTGAGCAACTTGCATGTCCTATACTGCTCCTGTTTGATACTCTAACTTAGCTAGAGGTTAGACTAACTCATGACTAACCCTGAACTAACTGTAGCCAAAGAGGTGTTTCGGTGACAGGGTTAGATTGACAATAAATGCACTTCATGGAGAGAGAAAAGTGATTTTTCAGTGGTCCCAATGAGAACTATCTCCACTTAGCACCTCTTGGGTGTGATAGTTTTTTTTGGTGGGTTCGGTGCAACTTTCTCCAATTTAAACCCTCATGCTTGGATACTTTAGGGCTATTTGAGCCCCAACTAGCTCAAACTAACTCTACCCATGGATCCAAACAGGGCCTATGGCCAGTCTCGATGCGGAGCAGTCGCGTGCACCAGGAAGCGGCGCTCTCTCGGCCGTCGCGCCACTTCAAAGCTGGCGCCAGTGAGAGGTCACCTCCGCTCTGGCCGGGCATTAATGCGGCACTGACGCTCCAGGCGACGCTGACCGTTTCACACAGGAAGCGCGCACTGGCAAGGGAGTATAGGTTTTGAACCGTTTCAGGTGTAGTAGTAATGGTAGTTTGCAAAACTACTCAATTATTGCAATGAGTTTCCTAAGAAATTGTGGTAAAAAACGTTACTCCACAGCCCACTTCCCTTCTCCTTCCTGCTCGTGATTTACGTGGCCATGTTAACGTGGTTCTGTCAAAAAAATGTCACTTCCTGCTCGTGATTTGCATTATATAATTACAAGCAAGATTCTCGTGCATTGCACGGAACATCAATATGCCTTTTTTTACAAAACACCTGTTGTGATTGACCCATGCAGGAGTAATCCCATGTGTAAAAACTAATGATATCTCGAGAATTTTATCGGAAAACTGGTATCTCGAGAATGTCATTGAAAAAAATGAAAGATGAGAGATAAGGCGAGGAGGAGTGGAGCGTGGTGGTGACTGGTGGTCGGAATGGGCGGAGGCATGGGGATGGACGGCGCCGGCAGGCGGCAGCGGCCACCATGCATGCTAGATTGTTCCAGAGACTTATTCCTTTTTTAATTGCTGAGCAATGAGGTTGCGGTAGATAATGATGTGGAGAGAGGTGCAGGTATCTTTTGTAAAATTATCATAGTTTGCTTCCTATCCGTCAGATATAGATCATACGGTCTGTATTACAAGATGGCAGGCACACCATCATCGCCAACTCGTTTTTTTAAAAGGTATACAGATGATAAGTTTGCTGACTACTAAAGTAAAGTGGAATCTGTCCATGTTATGCAAGTAAATAAAGGTGATTGTTTATCATACGGGTAAGGTTGGATGAAGGGTGGTAGGAACAAATGCTCCGCCTAGAGCATGTGTGTGTGAGATGGAGTCTTAGTGTGTGTGGTGTGTGTGTGTGTGAGAGAGAGAGATTGAGAGAGAGAGAGGAGAGAGAGAGAGAGAGAGAGATGGAGTCTTAGTTTGTGTGTGTGTGTGAGAGAGAGAGATGGAGTCTAAGTGTGTGTGTGTGTGGGGGGGGTGCATGTGTGTGTGTGTTTGTGTGTGTTTGTGTGAGAGAGAGAGAGATGGAGTCTTAGTGTGTGTGTGGGGGGGGGGGGTGCGTGCGTGCGTGCGTGTGTGTGTGTGTACGCGCCCACGCGCGCGCGCGCGTGTGTGTCCCGAGGTCCTCTGTGGCGGATGTAATTTAAGTGTGCATGGCTTCATCATAGAGAGGTGATGTGTATGGAAGAGGCCACCAACGATGGGGTGCGAGAGAGAAAATGCCCGTAGGAGGGAAGAGAAGGTGCGTGCGCGTGAGAGGAGTCGACATTGAGAGAACGTGTTTGTTCGAGAGACACCACGGAAGACTACTATATATCGATGGTGCATGTAGGCGGGAATTAAACAAAGGGATGGTCTTATTGGTTTCGGGGATATAGGGGAAGAGTGAGAGGTGCGTGGGGTGAGAGGGGGGGGGGAGTAGCCAGAAGGAGATTGTTAAGTGTGAGTGTGTGTTTTGCCCATCCAGGCGGAAGTTATGTGCACAAAAGAGGAGAACGATTCGATGTGGCGTTAGGATTGAGGGTAATTAACTACGTATGGAGACATAGAGACCTTGAACGTGCATGTGTGAGAGGTATGCATGTATACGTGGGATGTGTGTGTGCGCGCGCGTGCATGATCGAGATAAAAGAAAGAAGCCATAAGTCCTAAGATCAACGACATGGGAGAGACAGATCGGTATGACAATATGCATGCATGTGAGAATGCAGGGAAGAAGGCCCGAAAATTGAGCATGTGTTTTTGTCTTTAAGAGATAGTGGCATGGGCTAGAGCATGCATCTATGGCGAGCAGAGGGGGTGAGGCGCAACGATTGTGCAAAAGAGATCAACCTATAAATGCATATGTATGGATAGACATATATAGTGTGGGTGATAGGAAGCAAGACTCCGTGCGAGAAAGAAATGTTGACGGAGAAACTACAGATAGATACAGAGATGGAGATGCTAGCTAGAGAGACATCCGTTAGTTTGGGTGTCGGAGATGACCGTCGGGTGGTTCAAAGGGTGAAGTTATATATGTGTGTGAGAGGGCACTTGATTGCATGCATGTAGAGAGAAACATATGTAGTGTGCGTGATAGGAATCAAGAGTGAGGGCGAGAAAGAAGGTTGATGGAGAAACAGATAAATAGAAAGATAAAGATGCTAGCTAGTGTGCGCTAGAGATAGGAGTCGAGTGGATCAGAAGGCTGGTTTATGTGTGTGGGTGTGAGAGAGATAGAGAGAGGGTGCATGTGAGTCACATACAAACAAATATCAGAGAGAAATGAGATCTAAAGAGACGGAGTTTTGTGTCTGCGAGAGAGAAAGATATTTCACAACGAGAGTGATAGCTAGAGAGACATATGAGGGAACGCAAGATATCTCTAGGGAGAGAGGGTGTGTTTGAGCGACATACAAGAGAACAATGGAGAAATATGAGACCCTGGGAGACAGAGTTTGTGTTTGTGTGTGAGAAAGAGATACTGAAGAGGAAGAGTCGTAGGTTCTCATATCTAAGGAGCGAAAGACATCTCTGTATGAGGGGTGTGCGAGTGGCACACATGGGAATAGTTGAGAGAAATGAGACCCCGGGAGACAAAGTTTTGTGTTTGTGTGAGAGAAAGAGATTCCACATGGAGAATCATAGCTAGAGACACATAGGAGGGAGCGAGATATACTTAGAGAGAGATAGAGTGATGAAGGTTGATGGAGAGAGTACCGTCGGTGTGTTACAAAGATAAAAGATCATTGTCGACATGCAGGTAGCACGAGAGATGCGTGAGAGACGATGAACGCGTATAGGTCCAGAGAGATAGTCCTATATAAGCATGGGTGATAGCTATATGAGACGAATATCTGGATTAAAGGGGATTCAAATATTTAAACTGGAGATCACGACATCGATAATATCATAACGCAAATTGGTGTATCAAACATGCATATTCATTTGAATTTGGGCACACGTGTAATGTTATATAGTTTATCAATATTGGTGATCCATAGATTCTTCAATTACAAACAATGCATGGTTTATATGCAATTAGTGTCTAAACGGGATTACACTATATGTTGCGTGTGTGAAACACATTATACATGTTTGAGAAGTTAAAAAAAAACCCGCATGAAACACACATTAATTCGAGACAGTTAGCGACGAATGCATACATTGGATTTCAACATGAAGTGGTTTCAAATATTTGAAAATCCAAATTGGTGGATACAGCCTTATGAATCTGAGATCATGCCATTTGTAAACCATATTTATGTATAAATGGTGTTGTGCTTTTGAAAGTATATATGTAAAAAAATGATGTATATAGAATGTAATTCCAATTGAAAATGGATCCCGCCCGAAAAAAATAGTAGAATACAATCAGGATTCGAATTGAGTTGGCATGGTAAACGTGCACTTTGCAAAATTTGAACGAAGCGGGGAAAGTCGCAGTAACCGCCCGAAACCAAAATCTGCGACATGGAAATCACTACTGCCTATCCCTGCCGCGCAAAGCCTATCTGCTGGATTTCTATAGGTTTCGATAGGGGTAGGTTTGTAATTTCACCCAAACGTGACGTAACCGCCTCTCACCCGGATTCATACACGGTGGGCGCCAAAACACAGTGTGCCCTTGGCCGAAATCGACTCCCTCCCCGATTCATATTCATACACGGTGGGCGCCAAAAACAAACTCTCATCGGCAAATATTCGGTGTATGCGAGATTACCGTCCTATCCCCAACCAACTAATGTTGTTGTGATGTAGTAGAAATTTGAAACAGGGGCTAATTTTGTAAATTTCCTCGCATTTGAGACAAGCATGCCCTGACTACATGGTTCCCCCCTTCCTCTCTACCTTCCTTTTCCCCATTCGTACTCCGTGGGCGCCAAAACGCCCTCTCCACCCCACCCTCCTCCGTCCGCCGTCGTCCGCCACCCCATCCACCGCCGTCCTCCTCCACCATGCCGGAGCTGATACCCCGACGCCGCCGTCCATTACAAGAGATCGACCTCTCTCATCCATGCCTTCGGACCGGGATCCTTGCATCCCGTCCTCTCGCTTCATCCCCGCCGTCGTCAATCTTGCCGGCGCCGCTCCTACGACCGTCTCGTCCACCGCGCCCTGCCGCCACCGTCTACCCTCCTAGATCTGCTTCCACGCCGCCGACAGCTATCGCTACCACAGCACCGTCAAATTCTCACCAGATGCGTACACGGCACCGCACCAGAGGCGGTACTCTTTCGTATCTGCTCAACTTATTTATCGCAGCAAGAAAATAGATCGCCACTGCTTTACTCTGATTTCTTGTCTTGGTTGCGAAGTTGCCTTTGTCCGGTTTGCACCTTCAGATCCGCCATGGCACGCTCAACACTATACTCCCAATGCTTATGGTTTTCCCCTTTTATATTCCACATTAGTTAAATCACAGTAGACTAAATTTCAAAATTGGGTCAGTCGATTTTTCAGAGCTCGCCGGAGTTCGCCCGTGCGATCCAAGGGGCTCGGGTGGTTGTGGGGCCTCGCCAAACGAAGAAAACTCGACACAGGTGGGGGTGGGGTGGCGGAGGAACACATGTGATGGCGGCCGGTGGTCCGGCCGGCAGCCCGTGAGGTGTTCTGTATGGGAAGAATCATAGACGAGAAACAAGAAGGGTTAGGAGACGTAGGATCTTCATCCAACCGCCTGAAATGGTCGAGAGACAGCTGGGAGTTGCATTCTTAATGCGCACTGGTTCATCTTGTGTGGGCACTGCGCAACCAACATTTTATTATCCAAAATCTGCTTGCTCTTCTTTACCATGTTCGATAGTGCTGGCCTGTACGTGATCGATAGGCTTTCAATTACTAGCGGCAATACAACACCGTATTTTCAAGCCAGTTCCACTTTCCCGATTTATATATCGTGGTTATGGTGTACCCCTGTTATGTACACTATGATCTGCCTAGTTGTTGTGTGCTCTTGTTATCATGGTTTGGCAATAAACTATCTATACAGTATATTATGAACCTATCATCTGCCAGCTATCCTTACTTCTGGAGCTTGTTTTTTTGTGTACTTGTGCCAGATTATATAAATGCACGCATGATATACAACACACATGAGCTCTCTCATCAGAATCCAATGATAGCACATAAGTGTTTACAGGGGCGCCCCTATATTAGAATATCATCTGCATTACAAAGATAATCTCACAACTATTTATTTTTTTCATGGTTCTCAGATATTATACGCAATTACAGTGAATATCAGAATCCGCGCATCAGAAGAATATTGTGGAACACTGCAATGACTTACAAAATTGGCACCAAGGCATTGAGTGCCATTTTGGAAGCAATGAAACTCGTACGCTCCCCACATGTTGATTCTTGTTCAGAATATCATTCTAATGACTATTCTAACCTCGAGGAGTCAAAGGCAGATGGCCTGTCCTGTTCACCCATCAAGGTGCCTGTTCTAATTTGGCAAGGTTTTATTGATTAAGCGTATCTTGCATATGTTGTCTTGCATTTCTTCTACTTTGTTGCGCCACCATCTGCTTAGTTTACTCATCATATAACTCGAGATGCTATGCCCATCCATTATCAATACATATTCCATCTGTCGTCATACCATGTTTTTGCACTCAAATGCTGTTCTTGTGCATCAGACATCAAAAAGGAAGAGGATGATTGCCGAACCTGAAGGAGCACCAGCAAAGTCCTTGAAAAACGTGGTGGTGCCGGAGAAATCAGACAGCGCCCCACTTATATTGGTTGTACAACCAGTGAAACAAAACATAGGACCGACTCCAGCAGACTGTACCCATACTTCATTGGCCACACCACTAGCCCCACCACATAGGACCTGCACTCCAGCAAAAGGCATACGGATTTCATTTGCCATAGCACCAGCCGTACCACAGAAAAATCCCACTCCAGCAAAAGGTACAGCAAGTCCACCGGCCGAAGACCTATCCCAACTGCAGAGACGGCCAATTCCTGCAGATTGGAACCCCATTCCATTTATTCCCAGTTTAAAAGACAATTATTTCAATGTTGTTAGGGACTACGTGCATATATTCCCATCATGGGAAGATTATAGTGAAGACAAACACCATTTTCACATCTTCCTGTCCAACTTACGTGTAAGTGCTATTATTCATGGTTATTATTTTCCTATTTTCTGCTGATCGAACACATCAATGATTTACATTACACTGTTGTAACTAGGTGAGGGTCAATCTGGATATCATGACGAGCAAAGCTTGCTTGTGCTTTTCAAGGAAGCATTGCAGCAGTATCGGTGTTAACTGAGGAAATCACACTTTGATGGCAAGTCTATAAACAAATTTCCGGTGAAGTCTCCTGTGCTAAATTTAGAAGACATTGAATGGAAAAACCTTGTTATGCACTGGCCTCGTTCCCAGGATGAGGTACTATCTATGAAATCACATGACAATTTGAACTTCTACTTTTCCGCATGTGCCTTACGGATCTTTTTTGCAGGAAATCTGCTCGAAGAAGAATTCTGGTTTGAAAAGAACGACAGGATATCGCAAATATGCTGCCGGCTGCTTTGCTCTTGTTAGTACCTGTTGTCCTGTATCACTGTACTTGCATACATACCTGGTTCATTATGTGACAGCAGTATGCATGATAGCTTGCTTATCAATTGTTCGCTCCAAATTATCTGATCTGTATGAATGGTTACATTAGTGTAGAATATATCCAATGCCAATGAATTTTTTTAGCTCTGCATTATTCTTGTAAGTACATGCTATCCTTTATCAGTGTACTTATATTGACAGGTAGTTGTTCATGTACCATCACCCTGCAGCTTATTTTCCTTTGCCCTCCATTTTCTACACATCAGATCTATATTTACTCTTACCATAAGGTTGGTACTGAAGAAGTTTAGTTGTGCATTGCTCTTGGCTGTGCCTTTTCCCTGTATCGCTGCACATTCATTTATAGCTACTTGGTTATGTAGCATCACTCTTCATCTTATCTTAAATATTCTCCATATTTTCGTATATTATCACATCTATTTTACTCTTAACAAAATGTAGAATAAAGGCAATGCTTATGAAGAACATTCTGTGCTAAGCTTCTTGAATTGCCCCCACCATCAGCATGGACAAGGGCTTTATAGAGCCTATCTTCACCAGTAATGTAAGTTTGTCCTTCTCAAGCCTTTAAACTTTGTTGTGTATATTTGGTTAGGCATGACTGCTACAGCTGTTTATTTTTGGTGTTTGCATCAAATTGCATGTTTAAGGTTTATTATGTAGTTCATAAACAAAAGTTTGTCCTTCTCAATTTAAGTTTTCAGTTGTACAACCAAGTTCCTTCTTCATACCATGTAAATTAAACTATACAGAGCAAGTGATCTTCTTTTGCACTGCATGTATGCATCTGTTCTTCATCCGTAATCCAGTGGTGTGGTGAACCTACCCACTACAGCACAATGTCATATTCTGCAATGTCTTAACTATGAACAATGTCATATCATTCTACTATTATTTAAACCGCCTCTTTATTTGCCAATCTGAAATGGGATAAATTGACAACACACTAACCATTGATACTTATGAGTTCTTGATCTGTAATCCAGTGGTGTCATGAAGCTGCCAACTCCTTCACAATGTCAATTCCTGCCATGTCTTGACCTGAACAATACCGTATTGTGTTAATGCAATTTTTAACTGTGTCACTTTATTCGTCAGTAAGAAATGTAATGAATTGTCAGCACTGATACTTTTATGTGCAAAACCTGTCATCTGTCTGCTTGTTTATCTTTCAGAGTGAGGAAGATATAAGTGTTGAACAAGCGCAGTCTCATCATCTTGCTCAGCTGCTTGCGCTGCAGCTCCCCAGCAGGGCTAACCTTTCTTGAACTCTATTGAAGTGCTGTCGGTTTTGTATATTATTTTGTCGGCGTGTTTATTTGCACTGGTGGCGATCTTTGATGCCCAGTGTATGTAATCTGCTGTCTGCTTGTGCTTTATTATCATAGTGGCGAACTTTGATGCCTAGTGGATGTAATATGCCATAATTTCTTTATTGTATAGTGTAGGTTTTTTCTTATTCATGATGCTGCAGTTATTTTACTGTATATATATCTTGTCTTCGGAGTAAACCGGCCAAACCATAAAATTACGGTACATAATCGGGCCGTCATGCAATCACGATGTATGATCCGCATCATGGGCCTCGTCAAACTGGCCCACTAGTAGATTCGGGCCTTTAATAGGCCGAGTAACCCCCGGCCCTCTTTTCGCAGGAAAACTCAATGGGCTTTTAGGAGGCTGAGAAGTAGGCTGGGTCTTAAATGTGCCGAATAGCTCACGGGCCGGCGGCAGCCCGAAATGGACCCCGACCCATGATTATGCGAATCAATTCACGGGCTTTTAACAGGCCAAAGTTGTCTTGGTCCTTGTTTGGCCCAATCAGATATCGGCTACGAGCAGGCTGGATGCAAACCGGGCTGTAGTTAGGCCCAACTATATGACGGGCTTTTAACAGGGCGAAATTAATATAGGGCCGAAATGTTAAATGTGCCCTTAACAGGCCGAAACTAATATCAGGCCGAATTACTAAATGGGCCTTTAGCAAGTGGGCCCAAAAGCATATCGTCCAGTCAACGGGCCGAATCTGATATGGGCCATAATTGAGCCCAAAGCCTCTTAAAGGGCCGGACCAGATTTGGGCCGTGATTTGGCCCAGAAAGTGGGAGGCTTTTAACGGGCCGGATCTTATATGGGCCATTACTAGGCCCAAAACGTGGCAGGCCATTAATGGACCGGATCAATTATGGGCCGGCATTTGGCCCAAAACATGGCAGCCATTTAATGGGCCGGCCTACTAGGGTCCTCAAAATCTTGTGGGCCTATAGCTGGGCTGGCCCATTAATGTTGGCGAAATCTCGTGGGCCTTTAGCTGGGCCGGCCCATTATGATCTGCAAGAATTTTGTGGGCCTTTACCTAGGCCGGCCCATTATGGCACACAAAAATCTTCTGGGCCTTTACCTGGGCCGGCCTATTATGGCCCGTGAAATCTTGTGGGCCTTTAGCTGGGCCAGCCCATTATAGTCCGCAAAATCTCGTGGGACTTTAACTGGGCCGGCCCATTATGGGCCGCCAAATCTTGTGGGCCTTTAGTTGGGCCGGCCCATTTAAACTTGATTGGCCGTGCCACGCGTCGACGTATCATAGGCGCCTTTTGTCCAATGAGTGGATGACATCTGTCCCAACGATGAGCCGACACGTGTTTCCTCCAGCCAATGATGATTTTACACGTGGAAAATCCCCATTGGTCGGGGCTGTTAACGGGTTATCAGATCCAAAACCCAACCCGATAGCTTAATGGCGTTCCGTTATGGTGGATGCCACGTGTTGGTCACCCTTGACGAAAGCACTTCTGTGACGTGCGCTTTATCGTCATGGAAGTGGACACTTCCGTGATGATAATTTTGGTAATGTCATCGAATACTTCTACGACGGCACAGGTATGACTATCTTGATTCTGTCATAAATTTGTCATGGATGTACATGCATGACAAAAAACGCGACCTACTGTGACAAACATGTATCATCACGGAAGTGTATTTTTTTTGTAGTGTCTGCCTCCTCCTCGTTGCCGGAGTCCAGTCGCTGCGACCAGGAGTGCCGCCGCCCTCGACGCACCTCGTCGTCGTCCATGGCCACGCCTTCGCCAAGTGCCAGTGCAGCCTCGCCGCATCTTGTCGTTCTCCATCATCGCCGAACCCGCGCCGTCCTCTGCTTCCTCTACAGCGACCAGGAGCCACCTCGCCCGCGCGTCTCCTGCACCAGCAGCCTGCAACGCCTGAGGGGAGCCGAGCTCCTCCCGGTCGCCATGGTGGCTGCTTCCCCTGCCCCGAGCTTCCCTGCAGCCGGCGTCCAAGTCCCGCGCCCCCATGACCTTGCTGCATCTTGCTCCGCTGCTCATGGCCTGCAACAAACCTCCTCCTCCACCGCCAAGTCCACCTTTCCCCGTCGTACCGTCACTGGATTTCACGCTCAAGGCCGTTGCAACCTCACCTTCGACCATGCCTTTGCCTTCCTGTATTGCTATTCGCTGCACGCCAAGACCACCCCCATGGATTTTGCCAAGTAGCACTATGACCTGTGTGCAACTATGCGGATTCTCCAAGCACCCCACCATCTCTAGCATGTTCCGCTCATCCACACTTTCTTTTGCACCGACATCTCGACGAGTTGTCGGATCATCGGAATGTTGATGTAGCACCATTTCCATTATCGTTGCCGTGGCACCCCTTTCGTTTCGCAATGGTGACGAAATGCTTCATAATATGCTCATGTCAACTTTTTCACAAACTTGGATAAAACTTGTAAATGTCATCTGCATCATGATAACAACATTTAATATGTTTAAAATTGTTGTTTGCTTTAAATTGCTATTGCATATGAGGATTTTCCGAAATTGTTGTTTGATTGTTCCAGCCTCATTTAAACTTGCCTAGAGAGGTAGTTTTCTTATGCTTCACCCCTTGCCATGTTTAATAACATTTAATATTGTTGGGTACATAAACGAGAGCGAACTAAATAATTGATGTGGTGTTTCGTCAATATGCAACTCGTTGCATATTGAGCTCCACTTAATTTGTAGTATTGTTTGTGCACTTTGCCATGCCATGAATCATTTAAATGGACATGTATCATGCTTGGTTGTGCATCATGTCATGTTTATGTGTTGTGTGTTTACCTTGTTGTTTGCTTCTTTCCGGTTGTGCTCCTTCTCGTTAGTTTCTGTTTCATTGCGATCATGTGGATTCGTTCGTCTACGCTTGGTTCGTCTTGGTGGCTTCATCTTCTTCATGGACTCGTTCTTCTTCCTAGCGGGATTTCAGGCAAGATGACCATTACCCTGGATCTCACTACTATCATTGCTATGCTAGTTGCTTCGTTCTATCGCTATGTTGTGCTACCTATCACTTGCTCTTCAAGCCTCCCAAATTGCCATGTCAGCCTCTAACCTTTTCACCCTTCCTAGCAAACCATTGCTTGGCTATGTTACCGCTTTGCTCAGCCCCTCTTATAGCGTTGTTAGTTGCAGGTGAAGTTGAAGATTGCTCCATGATGGACAGGATTATGTTGGGATATCACAATATCTATTATTTAATTAATGCATCTATATATTTGGTAAAGGATGGAAGGCTCGGCCTTATGCCTGGTGTTTTGTTCCACTCTTGTCGCCCTAGTTTCCGTCATACCGGTGTTATGTTCCTTGATTTTGCGTTCCTTACGCGGTTGAGTGACTTATGGGACCCCCTTGACAGTTCGCTTTGAATAAAACTCCTCCAGCAAGGCCCAACCTTGGTTTTACCATTTGCCTCACCTAAGCCTTTTTCCCTTGGGTTTCCGGAGCCCGAGGGTCATCTTTATTTTAACCCCCCCGGGCCAGTGCTCCTCTGAGTGTTGGTCCAAACTAGAGCCCTTTGCAGCACCCCCTCAGGAAAACTTGAGGTCTGGTTTTAGTTGTACGGATTGCTCATCCGATGTGCCATGAGAACGAGATATGTGCACCTCCTATCGGGATTTGTCAGCACATTCGGGCGGCTTTGCTAGTTTTGTTTTACCATTGTCGAAATGTCTTGTAACCGGGATTCCGAGACTGATCGGGTCTTCCTGGGAGAAGGAATATCCTTCCTTGACCATGAGAGCTTGTGATGGGCTAAGTTGGGACACCCCTGCAGGGTATAAACTTTCGAGAGTTGTGCCCGTGGTTATGTGGCAGATGGGAATTTGTTAACGTCTGGTTGTAGAGAACTTGACACTTGATTCGAATTTAAAACGCATCAACCGCGTGTGTAGCCGTGATGGTCTCTTCTCGGCGGAGTCCGGGAAGTGAACACGGTTTTGGGTTATGTTTGACGTAAGTAGTTTCAGGATCACTTCTTGATCATTGCTAGCTTCATGACCGTTCCGTTGCTTCTCTTCTCGCTCTTACTTGCGTATGTTAGCCACCATATCATGCTAGTCGCTGCTTCAACCGCACCACTTTACCCCTTCCTTACCCATTAAGCTTTGCTAGTCTTGATACCCATGGTAATGTGATTGCTGAGTCCTCGTGGCTCACAGATTGCTACAACTACAGTTGCAAGTACATGTTATGTGATGATCATGACGCGAGAGGGATGCTTGCTTGTTTTGAGTTCCTCTTCTGCTTCGTCGTTCAGGGGATAGGTTCCTGGTCGGCAGCCTGGGCTAGTAGGGTGGATGTCGTTTGAGTTTCTGTTTGTGTTTCATCCGTAGTCAGATGGTGCTCTTGTGTATGATGTTGTTGTATTCGTGTGGCATTGTATGCCTCTTGTATGTATCCCCAACTATTATGTAATGGTACGATGTAATGATATCCACCTTGCAAAAGCGTCTCCAATATGCACTTCTATCCTTAGTGGGACCTTCGAGTTCCTTTAGGATAGGGTCGCATATTGGGCGTGACACATACCACTTAATACTAGCCATAGATGCATCAAAATAAGCAAACAACACACAGAAAATAGAATCTGTCAAAAACAGAACAGTCTGTAGTAATCTGTACCAAACGTATACTTCTGGAACTCCAAAAATCCTACCAAATTAGGAAGTCCTAAGCAATTTGTCTACCAATCCAGAGCAAAAAAACCATATCAGAATCATGTTTCTGTGAATTAACAAAACTAATTTACTGGGTGCAAAAGTTTCTGATTCTCAGCAGCATCAACACAACTATCACCGTAAGCTATCCTAAAGGTCTCTCTTGGCACTTTATTGAAACAAAAGCTATAAAACATGATTTCTACAGTAGCATAATCATGTGAACACACAAAAACAGTAAGGATAAATATTGGGTTGTCTCCCAACAAACAATTTTCTTTAATGCCTTTCTAGCTGGGCATGATGATGACAATGATGCTCACGTAAAATATAAGAATTAAAACATAATGGGAGCATCATGAAGCATATGACTAGCACATTTAAGTCTAACCCACTTCCTATGCATAGGGATTTTGTGAGCAAACAACTTATGGGAACAATAATCAACTAGCATAGGAAGGTAAAACAAGCATAACTTCAAGATTTTCAACACATAGAGAGGAAACTTGACATTATTGCAATTCCTACAAGCATATATTCCTCCCTCATAATAATTTTCAGTACCATCATGAAGGAATTCAACAATATAACCAGCACACAAAGCATTCTTTTCATGATCTACAAGCATAGAAATTTTACTACTCTCCACATAAGCAAATTTCTTCTCATGTACCAATTGAAAACTAAAATCATGATGACAAGTTTCATGGTTATCATTATTCCTAATAGCATACAATTCATCATAATAATCATCATAGATAGCTGTCGGCATTCTGGGAACGGGGGTCCCCAGACTTGCCTGCCTGCGGCCTGCGACGTGGCTCAAACGAGGCCTAGCACAACCCATCTTCATCAACGCAAGCTCAAGACCCTCGCGAGGGGCCAAGCCTCGCGGGGCGGACGACAAGGAGCTTCCTCAGGCACGGCC
Organism: Triticum timopheevii; assembly: GCA_963921465.1. Classification (NCBI taxonomy): domain Eukaryota; kingdom Viridiplantae; phylum Streptophyta; class Magnoliopsida; order Poales; family Poaceae; genus Triticum; species Triticum timopheevii. The sequence goes on from OY997274.1 coordinate 423,716,877, forward strand.
TCGTCAGGCTAGCTCATGAGGAGGCGGAGAGTTCAAGGCAGGGTACCTCGCGAGGTGCCCATGACGCAAGCCATGACGACCAAGGGCGCCAGTCGGGCGCCAGCTCGCGTAGTGTCCTCCTTTCCTCTTTGGTGCAAAAGGAGCAAGCACAGGCGAGAGCATCAAGCAAAGGCGTCCATTTCAGTGCAACAAGACCAAGACCAGCCCAACGGCTGGAAGGAAGTCGTTGTGGAGCCCAAGCCGGCGTCACCACCAGAGCCTTTGACAGGCGAGGACCAACTTTAGTCAGGATAAGTGTACCCCCTATTCCCCTTCAAAATGGCCAATTGTTGGCGCCCTTCCCGCTCAATATTTGGGAAGACGCCCGGGGCCTTTGCCTATAAATAGGACTAGCCACCCCCAGGGTAGAGGCAATCGAGACCTGACCTGGCAATCAAGACCTGACCTGGCAATCTGGACCTGACCTAGCAATCGGGATCCTCACCAAGAAACCAGTAGATAGAGCGATTGAACTCCTCCCAGCAGTTCGTCGCACCAGCCAAGAACAGACCCTCGCGAGGCTGTTCTGCCTTGTATTGTTCATCATCAAGCCCAAGAGGCAATCCACCACACCACACACTGGAGTAGGGTATTACACCACAATGGTGGCCTGAACCAGTATAAATCTTGTGTCTCTTGTGCTATTCTGTTTGGTAGATTAGATCCTAGCGATTCGGCGAGGAGCGAGCCGGTAGAGGGTTGAATCTCCGCGCGCACCCCAGTGTTCGAACCTCAAGGGTCTGCCGGAACCCGAAATCCGACAATAGAAACTTTGTTCTCATAATCAATTGGAACCTCTTCCGAAATAGTGGAATCATCACTAAATAAAGTTGACACTCTCCCAAATCCACTTTCATGTTCATCACAATAAGATTCAACATCCTCCAAATAGTGCGATCACTACTTCCTAAAGTTGACACTCTTCCAAACCCACTTTCATTAATATAATCATCATAAATAGGAGGCATGCTTTCATCATAATAAATTTGCTCATCAAAACTTGGGGGACAAAACATATCATATTCATCAAACATAGCTTCCCCAAGCTTGTGGCTTTGCATATCATTAGCATCATGGATATTCAAGGAATTCATACTAACAACATTGCAATCATGCTCATCATTCAAAGATTTAGTATCAAACATTCTATAGATTTCTTCTTCAAGTACTTGAGCACAATTTTCCTTTTCATCAAACTCATGAAAGATATTAAAAAGATGAAGCGTATGAGACAAACTCAATTCCATTTTTTTGGTAGTTTTATTTTATAAACTAAACTAGTGATAAAACAAGAAACAAAAAGATTCGATTGCAAGATCTAAAGATATACCTTCAAGCACTCACCTCCCCGGCAACGGCGCCAAAAAAGAGCTTGATGTCTACTACACAAGCTTCTTCTTGTAGACGTTGTTGGGCCTGCAAGTGCACAGGTTTGTAGGACAGTAGCAAATATCCCTCAAGTGGATGACCTAAGGTTTATCAATCCGTGGGAGGCGTAGATGAAGATGGTCTCTCTCAAGCAACCCTTGAACCAAATAACAAAGAGTCTCTTGTGTCCCCAACAGACCCAATACAATGGTAAATTGTATAGGTGCACTAGTTCGGCAAAGAGATGGTGATACAAGTGCAATATGGATGGTAGATAAAGGTATTTGTAATCTGAAAATATAAAAACAGCAAGGTAACTAATGATAAAAGTGAGCGTAAACGGTATTGCAATGGTAGGAAACAAGGCCTAGGGTTCATACTTTCACTAGTGCAAGTTCTCTCAACAATAATAACATAGATAGATCATATAACAATCCCTCAACATGCAACAAAGAGTCACTCCGAAGCCACTAATAACGGAGAACAAATGAAGAGATTATGGTAGGGTACGAAACCACCTCAAAGTTATTCTTTCGGATCAATCTATTCAAGAGTTCGTACTAGAATAACACCTTAAGACACAAATCAACCAAAACCCTAATGTCACCTAGATACTCCATTGTCACCTCAAGTATCTGTGGGCATGATTATACGATATGCATCACACAATCTCAAATTCATCTATTCAACCAACACAAAGTACTTCAAAGAGTGCCCCAAAGTTTCTACCGGAGAGTCAAGATGAAAACATGTGCCAACCCCTATGCATAGGTTCATGGGCGGAACCCGCAAGTTGATCAGCAAAACATACATCAAGTGGCACGTGATATCCCATTGTCACCACAGATAAACATGGCAAGACATACATCAAGTGTTCTCAAATCCTTAAAGACTCAATCCGATAAGATAACTTCAAAGGGAAAACTCAATTCATCACAAGAGAGTAGAGGGGGAGAAACATCATAAGATCCAACTATAATAGCAAAGCTCGCGATACATCAAGATCGTGCCATAGAGAGAACACGAGAGAGAGAGAGAGATCAAACACATAGCTACTGGTACATACCCTCAGCCCCGAGGATGAACTACTCCCTCCTTGTCATGGAGAGCGCCGGGATGATGAAGATGGCCACCGGTGATGGGTTCCCCCTCCGGCAGGGTGCCGGTGCGGGCTCCCGAGAGGTTTTTGGTGGCTACAGAGGCTTGCGGCGGCGGAACTCGCGATCTATCTTCTGTATCGATGTTTTTAGGGTATGTAGGCTTATATAGGCGAAAGAAGTCGGTTGGGGGAGCCTCGAGGGGCCCACGAGAGTGGAGGGCGCGCCCAGGGGGGGTGGGCGCGCCCCCTATCTCGTGGCTTCCTCGATGCTCCCCTGGCTTGCACTCCAAGTTTCCTGAGTTGCTTCTGTTCCAAAAATAACTTTTCCGAAGGTTTCATTCCGTTTGGACTCTGTTTGATATTCCTTTTCTTCGAAACACTGAAACAGGCAAGAAAACAACAATATGGGTTGGGCCTCCGGTTAATAGGTTAGTCCCAAAAGTAATATAAAAGTGTATAATAAACCCCATAAACATTCAAAACACATATATTATAGCATGAATGCTTCATAAATAATAGATACGTTGGAGACATATCACGGAGACGCACGTCGGCAGCTACGGCTAGTTCGCGCTGGCAGTTAAAGACGACGAGGCCGTCTCATTCTGCGATCAGTGATAGTTTTTCTTTATGTTGTTGTTTTTAGGGATATTTTGCTGTGTAAAAACATATATTTATGCAAGTCACCTGACTTTCATCATTTGGGTTAGTCGACCATTTCAGGCGGTTGGATGAATATCCTACGTCTCCTAACCCTTCTTCTTCATCACCTCTTTCTTCTTCCCCAACAGACCACCACACGGGTCGTATGGATCTTTCCCAACCTGTGGTTGGATAAACATAATGTATGAACAAAAATTATGTGTCAGCGGTAGGATAGCTGAGTTTGGTTTGATCACATGCGGTAGCACGTGTCAGTGAGGGTGCATTCCCTTGGTTGGGTTTGTGGCGCGCAGGAGCGACTATGTGAAGGTGCGGTGCGACCGCGCCAACCGTGCGCAAGTGTACCTCCTTTTCATTTTGAAAACTTTAGGCAAGCTTGGCAAAAATGTGTGGCGAAGTATGGCAATGCAAGGCCTAGACCCAAACAGGATACAAGTACATACATAGGAGTACTACTTGTGTTAAAAAAGAAAGGCAGATTTTCCTTCGTGGGATTGATCGATACAAATCCTTGTTTGACGTGTCAATTAATGCGTATTTTTTCTCCAACGCCCAAAGAGCTTACCATCTCACTCCTCATCGCTTGATTAATGCAGCGCCATGCAAACAAACCTTCTCACTTCCGCATGCATGTAAGGGTATATTAATGTCCTTGGTTGCTAGTACCAGGCAAACCCCATCAATTTTGCCTGGATTAGTGTTAGTGGCCTTCTACAAATTGTAATTTTGATACTGGCATTGTGTACAAAAAAATGGAGGTAGTAACTATTTGACTTCCTTCCCCATTGCAGTGACATTGATGATATGTCGAACGTTGTGGTTTGGCGAAGTGCGTTTGATGGAGAACACCATTGAGGGAGACCATGGTAAGTCATTCGCAAGTGCCTCCTGCAAGCCAAGACAACCGCCTTATTTGCATCCAGGAAGTCTGTTGAACCAAAGGACGTGTAAATGTACTAGTACTGCATAATAGCGTCATCCATCGAGCTTAGTGTGGTAAGGTGGTTTCTCGAAGAAGACGATGGAGAAGCGGAGTCAGCGAAGAGTGAAATGATGGTTGCTTCGTCCGTGCTTTGTGATTTGACGCCTCACTTCTTTGTGATTTGTGATAGAAGGGACAGGGGAGTAGACTCTGTGCTCTATACTGTACATGCGTCCAAGCATGGGAGAAAGAGGAGAGAGGTTGCACTTTTCTATTCCTTCAATCAATCAATTAGGGAGCTTCAGTTCCATCTTTTTGGCTTTGGTAGCATCGTCCACAATGGTTCCCATCGATGCCAAGATCTATTTTCTCATTTGGCTACACATCTGGATGCCCTTAATTGTACCACTTGATTTTGCTCCTGTGTGCTATCTATGCAAATCTCGATTATATTGATCTAAAAATTTAAAGTATCAAGATTAGTAAAAAGGAGATGATTTTGTCGCGCGGATGGCGGCGGCGGGGGGGGGGGGGGTCTTATTTTTAGAGGACGTTGGCCTGGCGGTTTGCTAACATGCGGTCCCACATGTCAGTGCATAACCAAGACGATCCACATCCCACATGAGGGAGAACAATGGCAGAAGCAACATGTGGTTAACTTGAAGAATATGAGGGAGAAGCGGATTCAGCAACGAGTGAAATGATGGTTGCTTCATCCCTCCAACTTCTTTCTTTAGCATTATTACTTTCTTCCTCCAACTTAACTACAGGAAAGGTGTAGCTTTGTGATTTGATGCCTCATTGCTCATTACTACGCCGGTGACATGACTAAGGTGCTTCACCCCTGGTGCTCTGCACTATTATTTCGGTTTGGCACATGGACCTGGTTGCTTGATGTCCCACAAGTCGGTGAAAGGGACTAGAACATTTATGAAAGAGAGCGCTCCACTCTTACGACGGAGAAGTACACGACACGGCGGCCCAGTGAACTATTACTTCTACTGTAGTACTACTATAGTTTTGCTGTTTCGCATGATCCATCGATACAAACCCGACTAAACAGGCAAGGGCGGGAATTTTCCCACGCGGTAGATGATACTAGCCATACATTTCAAAGGAAATTTTAAAGTATGCAAACTGAATAATTAAGTAACAATACGAGATCTAGTAAAACTAAAAACACATATGATTTATTGTGTTAGAGTGTTGTAATAGTGCTGTATTGCATAGTTGTTACATGTAACATGCGAGAACATGTAGAGATGTATTTTTGGAGGGTCTACAGAGAGAAATTGGGCATAAAGTGGATTCAAATATTTGTATTCGTCTTCATAGCATTTGTAACTCATATCTATAGTTTGTACAGTAGACGTGAATGCTTGTTCGCTCTTACGGAACCAGTACACCAATAATGAGGTGGCGTGCACCAATTTAGGCACTAACACGTTAGCCTACTCGGCTCCATAGAGAGAGCGAGAGAAGAGATAAATACATGGGCGGTCAGTGTATTTCAAGCGAAAAGCATAATATGGTCGTCGGACTTCAGAATACGCTCATTACGGTCACTATATATGTTTTGCGGTGATTATACGATCACTTGCTCACTGTTCAGCATCGGATTGCACTCTGTTAACCGGATAAATAGTCTGCGTGGCACTATGCTGACTAGTTAAATTGACCATGTTCCTTGTGGGTCCCACATGTCAGTTCATAGAGAAAAAAGGTTAGATGAACACAAATTTACGCAGGCGCGACAAGACTCCAACCCGTGCGTGGGAACCACCTGGTTGTGTATGTGTTTGTCAGGGCCTGATGTGTGCACATGCACGTGTAGGTTGAGCACTTGAGCGTGGGAATGTGTGTTGGTCATGTGGTGTGTGCATGCGTGTGTGTGTGTGTGTGTGGTTGTGTGTGTACGTGTGAGTGTTACGTTCGTGCGTGACTGTGTGTGTTCGTGTGAGTGTTGCGTGCATGCAGTTTGTGTGCATGTGTGTGTGTGTGTATAATCACCACACCAGCTCATGTGTGTTAAAACAGACGGCTCGGCATACCAATACAAGGCCACCTTGTCCGTTGTGCCCACGGTCATGACTTTGAACCACCGTCCAATATATTTTTATCATTTGTTTTCATTCTTATACACGCTGACAGGTGGGCCCAATGGTAATGAGATAATGTGATGCAACACTAGAGGTGCCACGTGGAGCGTTTAACTGGTCAACTAGTCATGTCTTGAGCAAATACAGAGTTGTACGGTGAGCCTGTGACTGTATAATAACCACAAAACGTAAATGGTGACCGTATGAGTGCATTCTAAAGTCCAATGTACGTATCATGCTTTCGCTTCAAATACAATGATCTTCACTATATATATATTGCGAGAGAAAGATGAAACATGCGTGAATGTGCTGGTACTGGTACGTGTCGGTGCTATACAAACGGTCTTCAACCCCTTTCCGTGACGGCAGTTGGAACTGTCGCCAAGTGAATGTGGGCGATAGGGGGGGTCCTTCCCACATGACCCAGAAACCGTCGGGAATATGCCCTCCTGGCACACACGCTCGGCAAAATGAGGTTGTGTGCGACCGGCGAGCAACCAAATACAGTTATACGTACAGTAGTGCTAAAAAAACAAAATTATATAGGCGAAATCATTTCCGGTCGTAAGTACATCCCACACAGTCAGCCCCTGCTAAACGTTTCCGTTCGTATGTACATTCCACACAGTCCATCCAAGGAATACGTTTCCGTTAGTATGTACATACCACACAGTTAATCCAAGAGGTACCAAACGTTTGCGATGCACACAACATCACAAACAGTCAATAATTTCGAAGCGTGTGTGATAAGGTGACTATCGCAAACATTTAATAAGAAAGAACTGTGTGCGATGCTGTTGTTAGTCGCACACATTTTTTCTTGGTTGATTGTGTGTGCAGTGGAGATTGATTGCCGATGTTTTTTCCTAGCTGATCATGTGTGCGGTGGAGATTGATCGCACACATAGTGGATCCTAGAAACGTGTCTGATCTCCACGTCTATCACAGACATTTCACTTTTGCAAACCGTGTGCAGTGTAATCTCTAATTAATCCCTATTTAATCCCTAATTTAAAAATCACCTTTTTGAATTTGAAAGTAGGCAATCACTTATTTCATATCCAACCAGGTTATTACAAATATACGTTCAACCACGAATGCCTAATTCGATGCACAGGTACATATACTGAAGAACTACAGAAGCACTAAGTAAAGAATGATGAACCAAAGTTGTACTAAAGACTGTAAAGAGAGAGGCGAAAGACATTCTGGTTGCTGGAGAAGATGAAGTGGAATGCCCATATTGTGCCCTCTTCCATGCGTAATGCGTGCACGACTCTAGGCCAACCCCTTGTGATGGATGCCCGTCCATCCTTCACAATCTTCATTATGACTACTCGATGCCGACTGTAGTCTGGATGAAATACTTTAACCTTCATTGTGTGTCCACCAATCATGTACTTTGCGAGGTAATCTTGAGTGAACTGCTCCGGGAACCACTGCGAACGAAAAAGATTCAGACATTGTTGTCTAACAACTCATTATGGGCAGTGAAAAGAGAAGGCTGCAGAGTTTGTAGTTACCATCCTACAACTCACTGTTGTGTTGGATAGAGCATAAACAAATAATTTGCTTGCCACCATTTGTATCTTTTTGCTAATAATCCTTATCAGTTTCCTCACTTGACGCTTGTTCATGAATATCTCATTGCCCCATACGCAAAAGGGTCGATGCGTGGATCCTTGCCAAGGGCATATGTACCTACAAGCAACAAGTCAATATTAGAAGCTAACAAGTGTCCAGGCCTGGATCTATATGCACTACATTATGGAACGACGGGGGAGTACTAGCCGAAGCATGAAGCTAACCTCGACGGAAAATGGTGGCCACTCCCGTTGTTGTCCTGCATAAGTAGTGGAAAGGCATGATAAGTACGGCAACCTTAACATCAAACAAATATAGCAAAGGTAAACAATATCATCTCCAAATGATAGCTTGAATGTGTTGGTTTCAGCATGCTATTAAAGCATATATAAAATGGAAGGCAATGTTACCGACAGCAGGATTAACATCCATCAAATATTGCAATTCAAACTGGTATTGTTGAAAATGAATACAACATAGGTAATGCTTAAACATCACTGGATAAATGTGTAAAACTAAAATAAAGGGCATGTGTTAACTACGCCAGGCATAACTGGAACCAAATATAGTTGTTCAAACTGGTATTGATGCGGTCGAGCGGCACAGTTCCAACTTGCACATAATGAACAACACATTGTGAATGACTGAAATAAACAAGGCACAAATGATCATTATAACAACCAAATATAGCCATTGAAAACTGGACAGAGTCTCATTGGAACCAACCTAACAAGCAAATACAGATAAACAAGGCATCTGCTTGAAAACTGGATAAATGCTAAAAAAGCAACCTAACAACCAAATAAAGATAAAAGAAGGCATCTGCTTGATAACTGGACAAATACTCACTGCACCCAAACTAAGACAAAATACATAGAAACAAGGCATCGGATCGATAACTGGAAAAATGCTCACTGCAACCAACCTAACATAGATAAACAAGGCATCTACTCACTATAAACAACCAAATATAGCCATTCGTGAAACTGAAGTGGACAATTCATACTTAAACATCACATAGCCCTATTGAACAATGCATTTTTGCATAACTAAAATAATTAAACACGACACAGTTATAGCACCGCATGGCAAATGCTACTACAACAAAGGGTACAGGTTGGCAAGCTAGAAAAGGTAAGATTTGCTGATAGGATGTTGCCTCACATTTCATGGAAGGGATGCTTCCAGTTGGAAGAGCACAGACCCATGGTGGAAGAACCTTTGTGGGTGCCCTCCTCGTGGTCGTGGTCGTGGTCGATGAGATCTGACTTGGCAATTGAGGATTCCAAGCCGTCGCCACCGTAGAACGTGTCCTTTAGAAATGACAAAATGGGCTCGATGTCGTATAAGGATCGCAAATCCTTGACCGCTTGGTAGAGGAGATCAGCGGCAGGGCCGTCGAAGAGGTCGACAGCGGTTGAACCAGAGGGGTCGGGGGTAGACCATGTAACCTGTGACATGGCCCGCATGAATCCGTCGTTGTCGACGAGCTTGATGTCGTAGCCAGGTTTCCCGAGATACAGTAATACGCAAGCCTGTTGACATGAAGCCTTTGACATGGCAACATAGTCAACGTCTTCGCCGGCTTCGGCGGTGACGTGTTGCTCCGAGAAAAACAGGTCGGGGCGAACGGCGGCCACCTCGCCAACGTCCACCAGAGAGGCCATGATAAACCACTTCTTGGCCGAACGCTCATCGGGATCCGCGGGATACGTGGTCGAGCTTAGGCTGCGACATTCTGGAGCAGGGGATGTGGATCTGGAAAGAAGGGACATCGCAGGCCTCATCTAAAAACTTAGGAGAGTGGGGCGATGGTATGGGAATCGCTGGGTAACCTGAACTTTATTATCTAAGCTAAGAGGAATGGGCAGACCGGCATGGGTTGGCGGCGGCCGCGATCTAGGGTTCCAAGGTGGAGGGGCGGTCGGGGGGACTGTGGTAGTGGTGGGGGGGTTGTGGTGTTTGAGGATACGCCGCGGCTACTGAAAATTTTAGTAATGGTGGGCGAAGATGGTGGTGGACGAGGGAGGGCGGCGGTTCAAATGCCTCGGGTACTGCAATTTTTCTATAAGGTCGGTGCTGGAGGAGTGTGGGCGACGGTTGAAGTACGACGCTACTAAAATTTGGGTAAATGAATTGATGCGGGGCGGGAGTGCCAAGATCGCGCACGATCCAATAAGAATATGTGTGTATGATAATAACGAAAAGTGGCGGAACCGCCGATTTTTTCAACGCTCGAGGCGGGTAGTTTGTTTTTATATTTCTAGCTAGATAGTCTATCGCACACGGTTCGTCCTAATTTCTAAATAAACTCACCCGCCTTTAGCTTGCGCAATCGTGGTGATTTTACAGCGCACTAGAATCGCACACGGTTAAGCCAGTACCCCATTTTGCTCGCGCTTGCGTAGTCGTGGTGATTTTACAGCGCACTTGCATCGCACACGGTTAAACCAGTACCTCCACCATTTTCTCGCGCTTGCGCAGTCGTGGTGATTTTATAGCGCACTTGCATCGCACACGGTTAAGCCAGTACCTGCACCATTTTGCTCGCGCTTGTGCAGTCGTGGTGATTTCACAGCGCACTGGCATCGCACACGGTTAAACCAGTACCTCCACCATTTGCTCGTGCATGCACAGTCATGCTGATTTTATAGCGCACTTGCATCACACACGGTTAAGCCAGAACCTGCACCATTTTTCTCGCGCTTGCGCAGTCATGGTGATTTTACAGTGCACTTGCATCGCACACGGTTAAGCCAGTACCTGCGCCATTTTGCTCGCGCTTGCACAGTCGTGGTGATTTCACAGCGCACTTGCGTCGCACATGGTTAAACCAGTACCTCCACCATTTGCTCGCGCTTGCGTAGTCATGCTAATTTTATAGTGCACTTGCATCGCACACAGTTAAGCCAGTACCTGCACCATTTGCTCACGCTGGTCACCCTATGGGACCTACTCCCTCCTATCATGCACATTTGTTCTTTTAGAAACTGTGTGCAATGGATGGTGTGTCGCCGCCTAGCCTTCAATGAGCACTGACACTGGTAGCGGGAAACCGATGGGAGAAGAGGCGGGAAACTGATGAGAGGAGTGGCGGGAAACGGTAGCCTATTTAGAAAACATACAAGAGAAAGAAGCGTGAGCTAGCACGATGCATGCGCACGGTGCTTACCCATGTACTGCAGGTGCTGTCAAAAGGGCTGAGGGTTGCCGTTCAATCTGGGAGCATCCAACGGTGTAGACGTACGATCCGTGGGGTTTGGTTTTGGCCAATCAGAATGCACGACTCAGATCGTGGGCGGCATCGGCCACGGTTTGGTAGGCACACGGCTTTCGTTTGGCATTTTTATACACTAATTGAGTTTCCTAGGCATTTAATGTCCATAATTAACATCTGAATTCAAATACATGCACCAGTTCACCAAAATGGCTAGAAAAATTATACATGTGTCATTGGGTGAATGTTTAGGTCCCATGCCAGAAATGGGAACGAATTACAACCATACCGGCTTCCTGGCTTGTCCTCAAACATTTAGAATCTCGGGTTTTAAATCCCCGTAAACCCTAAATTCACCAAAAAGTCATGAAAGTTGGCATGGTGCACTACAAAAAAAAGACACATCCGTGACATTTTGGGCCGAACGAAAAAAAATTATGTCATACATATGACACTTCTATGACGATAATTGTTACAAAACCCGGTATCATCATCGATGTGGTGGGCTCCTACTTCTATGACAAAAAATCATGACAGAAAGTGAGCTTTTTGTCCTGGGCGGGACGGAGACGCAGCTGTATGACATTCTTTGGGCCGTCCATGACGGAAAAAACCATGGTAGAAGCGAGGGGGAGGAAAATTTCGGGGAGTTGCCGGTTACGGTGGGAGACCGATGCGCGTTTCTCTCGTACGTACGCGCGTGTGTGTAAGGCATTGGCTCTAACTGAACCCGAGCGATTGTACTACAGGCTGCGCGTTACTAAACCCAAGGGATCGATCGATGGTTGTTAACTGAACCCGATGGAGCGATTCCTTCGCTACTGCTGCTAACTGAAGCCGATCGATGCTGCCTCTGGGATGAACAGTGAGCGTTGCGGGGGGTTTGGATGAACAGTGAGCGGTGGCGTTGCCTCTGGATGAATAGGAACTCGTGGTGTGGAGGGCTGGATGAACAGTAGACGGTGGAGGGGTGGCCGTGGAGGGGTGGTTGAACAGGAACCCGTGGTGTGGAGGGCTGGATGAACAGTAGACAATGGAGGGGTGGCCGTGGAGGGGTGGTTGAACAGGACCCCGTGGTGTGGAGGGCTGGATGAACAGTAGACGGTGGAGGGGTGCCCTTGGAGGGGTGGTTGAATAGTAGCCGGTGGAGTAGCGCACGGTGGAGGCTGGATGAACAGGAGCCCGTGGAGGCTGGAGGAGGTCGACGGTAGCCCGTGGAGGCTGGAGGAGGTCGACGGTGGAGATGACCAATATCCCTTGGAGTCCCGTTTTGTGGTACACCACACCCCTCCCCCCCGTTTCGACCGTAGTGCTCCAACACAAGTCTGTTTCATCCATTTTGCGGTACGCCACACCCCTCCTGATCAACAAGGATCCCCGTTTCGACCGTAGGAGGTCTATTTCGTCCGTTTTGCAGTACGCCACACCCCTCCCGATCAACAGGACCCCCGTTTCGACCGTAGGAGGTCCGTTTCCTCCGTTTTGCGGTACGCCACACCCCTCCCGATCAACAGGACCCCCGTTTTGACCGTAGGAGGTCCATTTCCTCTGCTGTGCGGTACGCCAGGCCTCATTTCCATCGCCTGTTCCGTCCAAGCCCTCCCGATGAACACGACCACGCATTCCGTTCCGACCCAACCGGTTGGCTCCCCATGAACACGATGACGACGCTGTTTCTCCTTTCCGACCCAGCCATGTACGTATGCGCGAGTAGGCATTCGAGACCCTGCCCGTATGTACGTATGTGGTCGTATTTTCTTTCTTGCACCCTCACCACTGTACGTACGTGTATGTGCGCCCCTCTACTACGACCAGTATGTACGTACACGTGCGCGACCAGAATGACAACGCTACTTACGCTTCGACCAGGTGGGTCCCGACTGTCAGGCACTTCCTTGCGTGCGATGATGTAGCTAGTAGGTCCCAGCAGTCAGGGGGGCGAATCATTTTTTTTGGATGCACTTCCTTGCGTGCGAAGATGTAATTGGTGGGTCCCAGCAGATAGGGGGAAATGTTTTTTCGCTAAATACGGTGGCCCGTCCGGTGGGTCCCCGCTGTCAGGTGGAGGAATAATTATTTTGCGCGTAATAAGGAGGCACTTCCTTGCTGCGGTCGGGGACCCAGCTGTCAGCCTCTCCACGTACAGTCCACGTTCGATGGAAGCCATTCCTTGACCACGTTGACCACGCCGCGCCGAGAGCACTAGGGCGGTGGACGACGACGAGGCCTAGGAAGGGGACGAGGCGGAGCCGGGGAAGACACGGCAGTGGATGCCCACGCGTAGAGGAGTATGAGGGTTCACTCGTTCGGCTGCGGTGTGAGGCTGCCGTCGCCGCAGAATAACAGGGGGTGTGGGTGCCGGGTGCGTAGAGGGATGGCCTGGCCAGTGGTGGGAGTAGTAGGGGGCGGTGAGGCCTCCGCGGCATCATAGCCGGCAACGGGGGGCAGGAGCAGGCCGCACGACGGGTGCTGCTTTGGGCGGCAGGAGCAGGCGGCACGACCGGCGTTGCTTTGGGCGGCTGGAGCAAGAAGACCAGAGGTTGAAGAAGCACTACGGCCATTGGATGGACATCGTATGGTCACTGGAGCTAGAGTCGTTCATATATTGACTAAAGTTGACAAAGGCCTCCGTCCCAGTCAACTTAGTAGGCCCACAAGTCAGCCTCCCACCAAGGTTGGTCCCAGCTAGCAGGGGGTATTCATTTTTTTGTGCGTAATAAGGAGGCACTTTCGGTGGGTCCGAGCTGACAGCGGGCGGGGGGGGGGGGGGGGGGGGGGGGGCGTTTTTTCGCGAAATATGGTGGCCCGTCCTGTGGATCCCAGCAGTCAGGGGGAAATGTTTTTTTCGCGAAATACTGGTGACCCGTCCGGTGGGTCCCTGCTGTCAGGTGGAGGAATAATTATTTTCCGCGTAATAAGGAGGCGCTTCCTTGCGGCTGCCGTGGACCCAGCTGTCAGCCTCTCCACGTACAGTACTCTTCCGATGGAAGTCGGTCGTTAACCACATTGACCACGCCGCACCGAGAGCACCACAGCGGTGGACGACGGCGAGGCCCAGGAAGGGGACGACGGGGAGCCGGGGAAGATGCTGCACTCGAAGCCCGCGCGGAGAGGAGTACGAGGGTTCACTGGTTTGGCTGCGGTGTGAGGCTGTCGTCGCCGCATGGCCTGGCCAGCGGTGGGAATAGTAGGGGGCAGTGAGGCCTCCACGGCAGCACAGCCAGCCACGGGAGGCAAGAGCATGCGGCACGACCGGCGCTGCTTTGGGCGGCTGGAGCAAGAATACCAGAGGTTGAAGAAGCACTACGGCTGTTGGATGGCCATCGTACGGTCACTGGAGCTAGAATCGTTCATATTGACTAAAGTTGACAAAGGCCCCCGTCCCAGTCAACTTAGTAGGCCCACAAGTTAGCCTCCCGCCATGGTGGGTCTCAGCTAGCAGGGGGAGTATTCATTTTTTTGTGCGTAATAAGGAGGCACTTCCGGTGGGTCCGAGCTGACAGCGCGGGGAGTGTTTTTTTCGCGAAATATGCTAGCCCATCTGGTGGGTCCCAGCAGTCAGGGGGGAAACGTTTTTTTGCGAAGTAAGGTGGCCCGTTCGGTGGGTCCCTGCTGTCAGGTGGAGGAATAATTATTTTGCACGTAATAAGTAGGCACATTTCTTTGCGGCCACGGGAGGCAGGAGCATGCGACACGACCGGCGCTGCTTTGGGCGGCTGGAGGAAGAAGACCAGAGGGTAAAGAAGCACTATGGCCGTTGGATGGACATCGTACGATCACTGCAACTAGAATCATTCATATTGACTAAGCTGACAAAGCCCTTGGTACGCGTCAACTTAGTAGGCCCACAGCTCGGATTTGGCAGAGAACATATAGCCCATTTGCGATTTGTAAGAATGTACAACCCATTTTTCAATTCTAATGGAATTTACTACAGCCCATGTACGGGTTTGTTAAAAGTACAACCCAACTTCTAGGTATGACAACGATTAATAATTTCAAACAACCACTCAAAACAGAATTCAAAAAAAATTCCCACATTTTGATGGGATCCGAAATATTTTTATCCGAAATTTCTAGTCAGGTTAAATATAATTTCAAAATAAAGTTGTATCACGTTAAAATCCAACGAAATATTGTGCGCGCAACAAGTAATGAAATTAAAATTTCTAAATTCCAAAAATAATATATTTTTCAAACTAATTACGTGTTTGGTGCATAGTAATTGCCCAATTCTTATAATTACATCCCATTTATTATGTCTTAAAGTCCATTTTCTTGTTAAGCCAATGCATACCTCCTAAGAAACTTTGCAGCCCAGCGGGGCGGATAACAAGTTGACCTGGATATTGTGTACAACTGTCGGCCTAGTTGCATTGCTGATGTTGAAAAAAAGGCCTGTGTAGTATAGTACAACCTAACATGGTTACTCAGACCACATTCAGGGACGCCAGAAAGGCCCAAACATGGCTTCTGTACAACTTTTTGAAGTCACTAAGCTCAATTAATAACTTAAGAAAAAAGTTAGATTACACTGGAACCTAATTAAAAACTGTCACGAGCAAATAAATAATTCAATGGGTCCCACTTGTGCGTGTGCACGTGTGTGTGCATGTGTGTGTGTGTGAGAGAGAGAGAGAGAGAGAGAGAGAGAGATAGAGAGAAAGACCCATCGGTCAATGCTCGTAAATACATCTTTCAGCCATATGCATTGCTGATGCTCAGTAAAAACTTATATAGTTGACACAATCATATAGAACATCATAGCACACTGAACTTGCATACAAAAATTTCACGCAGGTGGCACAATCAGGATGGAAGTAGTGGATCGCTACGGGAAGGGCTATGTTGAAACCAATGAAGTCGTACATAATGGTTCATCGTCTTTATAAATGACGGGGAAATATCTTGAATGTTGTGCAAAGAAAACAGACAGACAACACAATAAGTTCTGCTAGCACATTATGTTGACGTACAACCCTTTCTAAAAAAAGTTCAGGTACAAAATTAGAACAGGTCACAATCAAATGTACTGGCATATCAGTGCTTCAGACCCATAGCTCGGATTTAACTAGTACTAGCTAACAAGATTCAGTTGTTACCTCAAATTAGAGCACATCCAGGTAGCCAGCCCTGCCTCTTCTCCCAAAGAAGCAGTGGCCTCCGCTGCGCGATGGAGTAGGCCCTGTGCCATCCATCGTTCTGAGCAACACGGGGAAAGTCTGACGTTGACTCCGGTAATGGACGTCGTCGACGGACCCTGGCACCAGCGGGGGCGGCAGGACTTCGATTGATGGATTGACCACTTCTTCGACATGCACGAACACTCGATACAGGTACATCCCTAACGTGGTCCGCGGCTGCCTTGGTGGCGACAAATAGTACAACCCCGGTTCCTGCACCGGTATCTCAACACCAATCACCTTCGGTATGGTGGACGGCTTCTTCATCCATGCCATAACCGTCAGAGCCCAGCTGTCTGGAGGAACAAACATACTTAAGAGCTCACCTCCAAGGTCGTTGATAAGCTCGTTCATGGACTCGCTGTTCCAAGCACGTCGAGGCATGCCGTGGAAGGTAAGCTTTGTTAAAAACTCAAGCTCAGAGGGCACCGAGCCCCATCCTGGTTGCCACCGATCAAAGCTCACCAGCGCGCCATCGCAGAACAAATGCCGGGAAGATTCAAACACACAACTGCAACCGAAAGTTGTTCGGAACCTGACGAAGAAATCAGCCGGTGGTGGACAGACTTCGACGAGCTAGTCACTTATTTGGATGCCGTGCGCCATGCCAAGAGCTTTGACAAGGTTGTCCAGCGAGACGGGAGGTCGGTTGCCATTGATGGTTACCATCAGCACTTTGCCGGCAAACTGGTCGTCAAGCGCCGCCATGCCACTGTTGAGCGACAGCACGCAGCAACCAAAGGCAGGACGGACCTCAGGATCTCCGGCTCGGAGATCCGTGTTGACCGGCGACATGATAGTGCGCTTGAGTACAGGGAGTACAGGAGGGGGATTTGGGGGAACTGGAGTAGGAATCGAGATTCCAGAGGTGGGGGAGGGGCGGGAGACTAGGGATGAAAAGGTAGCATGAATTTCGAGCACGCGCCAATATGCTCTCGGCGCGCAAGCGCACGAAAACACCGGTGGTGCCCACATGTCGGCCTAAGAGTCCTTATTCTTTCTTTTTTGGAGAGCCCGGCCTTTTTTTAGGATCTTTTGAGAGCCCAGCCCGAGAGTCATAATTGACCTGTTTGGCATTGCGTTACTACTCGGCCCATATTCAACAACACCTCACTGGCCCAAACAAGTGTACATCATCGAAAAGATAGTGAGCTCAAATTATATAACTTGAAAAAAGGAGATATACTCTGAACACTGGAGAATGGTGATGCCCTCATTTAGCCCACCAGTAGTTCGAGACGATAAATAGTTCGAAACAACGATATATACAACATTCAAACACTGACTAGTGACTACTACTGACATAAACAGCAAGACATGATAGTTCATAAGAAGTCTTGCTACACCACCAAAACGTACCCATCTGCAGCGCTCGGACTCTCGTGATCTAGACGAGAATGACATTCTAAACAGAAGCAACTATTACATAGAAAGAGTGACATAGACGAGGATGACCAAATGACAAGGAATATGCATAACAAAAGAAAGAACTACCCATCCAGAACCAGCAGCAAAGACAACAAAGTCATTCAAAGAGATGATCCAACACCATCATAATTTCCAGCCCTGCTTCAGCGACCAGTGATCCGGAGACACCAGTACTCCACCCTTTCGATGCAATAGCCCAATTACCTATCAACCTGAAGGCTTGAACCACATCACTGCCTGTCGTAATTGAGACATCCAAGGATCAAAGTTAATCCGGATGCCTTTGTCATTCTCACCTTCTTTTGGCTGCAGGCTGTATCGTTGACAATCAGGGGAGTATGCTCCCGAACTCCTAGGGGTTGCCGTGTAGACACGGTTTTCCATAGCAAATAGAGCCTCTCTGCCATCAAGGTGCTTGCCAACGGTGATCTCCTGGTTAATCGGATAATTGAGTCCGAGAAACAGAGAGTGTGAACCAAGGCTGTTTACCCGCCTCCAACTAAAAAATTCTAAAGGCCCCAACAAGTTGGTATCCTGCTCATAGACGTAACAGCCACTGTCCGGATACTCACATATTACACAGTGCTGGTATACAGTGGGGTTTTTGCAATATAACTTTTCCGGCTCATGTGTCCGAATGATCATCAGTCTTTTGCCGTCATCTGATCGAGCGAGGAACCAGTTGTGCTTCCCTGTTCTTGGCAAAGGTGGTGAAATTACAAAGGGCAGTAACTGTAGGGACACTGCATCATATCAAAAAGGACAGGCATTGTTAATGTAAGATCAGCATTATTCAGAGTATGAGTAGGATAATGCAAGAAACAACATTGATATGTCCCTGTTGGAACTGGGAGGAAAATACAGGGAAATGTATACTGGGTTCGAAAATATAGAAGTGCCATGCATGGTTATACTCATGTTATCTTGCAATCGATTCTTCACAGGAAACTACCATGTCATGCATGTTATGTAATCATGTTCTGTCCTCACAAACAAATTCTTCAAGGTAACTAACAGACCATGCATTGTTATATACTCGTGTTCTGTGGGCAAAATTTTTGTGAGGATATTATTCTAGTCATTGATTGCTGAAGGGCGAATATAGGTATGTACACATGGTAAGCATTGGAGGATTTCACTACTTCCAAATATAGAGTTCTCCATATGCACATTTACTTCCCTAATGTATGGTTAGATGAAACCAACAGTGTGGTGCATGTTTCTACATCATGAAAATGAGGAAACTAACATGGCCATTGATACACACTCATATTTAGTAGTAGTATATAGATTACTGTAAAATAAGGATAGTATCCATATATTCCTAACCGTTTGATTATTCAGGGTACAAATTGGCTGTAATGACATGGTCACAATCGCATGAATTAAATCATTCCAAATATAGCTGATTTACGGCGTCCCTAATATATTGCCATAGTTCTACTCAAATTCTGCTCAAACAGGGATATGCCAATCATCAAAAAAAGTTCGAATAGTGTCATGGCGTCATCATTAACATGAGACGGAAACAACTTACACGCGCCGTCCCAGCAAAACGTGGTGCCATCTGCTTTGTCTATCGCGTAGATGATGCCATTGTGTTCAATAGCATCACAGAAGTGTGTATCAGCTTTGACGATGATCCACTGCGAGCCGAGTTGTCTCCAGCTAAAAAAGGCACCGGCGTAAAGATAGGCGAGTCCGCGGTCGAACAAGGCAATTAGCTTGAAGTCTACGTAATTCGCATGTCGTGTGGGTACTTGGCAGATTACAATCTTCTGCAAAACAAGGTCCGTCCAACTCACGTAGTAATCTAGATGACTTGGACCGCGATGGTAATTGAGGGAGTCTTGGACTAGGGGGTGTCCGGATAGCCGGACTATCATCATCGGCCAAACTCCAAGACTATGAAGATACAAGATTGAAGACTTCCTCCCGTGTCCGGATGGGACTTTCCTTGGCGTGGACGGCAAGCTTGGCAATACGGATATGTAGATCTCCTACCATTGTAACCGACTCTGTGTAACCCTAGCCCTCTCCAGTGTCTATATAAACCGGAGGGTTTTAGTCCATAGGACGAACAACCATTACAACAATCATACCATAGGCTAGCTTCTAGGGTTTAGCCTCCTTGATCTCGTGGTAGATCCACTCTTGTACTACCCATATCATCAATATTAATCAAGCAGGAGTAGGGCCCGAACCTGGGTAAAAAAATCGTGTCCCTTGTCTCCTGTTACCATCCGCGTAGACGCACAGTTCGGGACCCCCTACCCAAGATCCGCCGGTTTTGACACCGACATTGGTGCTTTCATTGAGAGTTCCTCTGTGCCGTCGCGATCAGGAAGGATGCCTCTTCCCGTATTTAAAGACGGTATCATCGCCAAAGGAGCCCTGGCCGCCGGCCAAACTATCCGGCTAGGTGGTTTTCTCATGACCGCCTGTTCGGCCACCGCTTCAACGATGACCTCTTGGGTCATCAAAAGCAATCTTCAAGTCAACTCGGAATTCGCCGAGCAGCTGGATCCAATAGAGCTCTTGTCCGTAAACGAGCTCTTGGATCGCATCATCGCCCTGGGAGTCGCTACAGACTACAATCAGATTGGGCTTAAAACTGATCTGAGAGAGATTAACTCTCCCCAGATTACCCACCACGTTGCGGTGGTAGAGGAACAACGCGACAACTCTTCTTCTATATTGAAAACTAGTTATGTCCGGACTCCCGAACCCTCCATGCCAGATTCCCGCGGAGGGATGGACGTTGATAAAGCACTGAACCTAAAGTCAGGCATCGGACCAGACTTGTTGGACAACATCCAGCAATCCAAGCTTCCAAATTCAGAAGCTTTTCGGCCCTTGAGCCTCAAGATGGGTAGGGTTCCGGACTCAATTCCACCCACCCACCCACCCAAACATATGCGATCTATCTCAAATCCGGAAAGAGCCCACCGAAATAGTACATCATTACTGGGCCAGATTCCTCCTGGTTATGGACAGGATAAAAGACTGCCGTGAGGAAGAGGCAATCTCAATCTTCTGCAATAATTGCATGGACAAGGGAATCTTGAACGCCGTAAGTCGTCGTGAAATTACGCGCTTCGCTGACCTGGCGTCCGTAGTACGAAAGTACTGTGCGATAGAGAGTTTCCAAAAAACCGAAACTAAGTTTTGGGACAACCTGGCTCCGAATACAACCCTAGTCCGAAACAAAAGGGTGCATCATGCTCAGACACCCGGTACCAAAACCAAAAAACAAAAACCCCATAAAGGGTACGGAACCGTACTAGAGGGATGGCTCAGCGGACCCTGTAAAATTCATAGCATAGAGGGCGCCACTCCAACACATAGCCTTCGACCATGTTGGATACTGCGGTAGGTGGCCAAAAGTGGCGAAGAGCTTCTAGCCCTAGAGAACCACTCCAATAGAACCAGTACGGTGTCGACAGTCTTCGAGACTTTCGCATCAAATAATATGCGGAAACGAACAATCCGCAGCCTCACCGGAGTCTACCAAGTAGCAACAACAAATCCATGGAGCGACACGGCCATCACCTTCAACGCCAGCGACGAACCTAAATTCCGAACAGCCCGAGCACCAGCCGCATTAGTCCTCAGTCCAATAGTGGACGGCTTTTGTCTTACCAAGGTACTCATGGATGGCGGCAGCGGATTAAACCTCATCTATGAGGAAACTCTTCAAAAAATGGAAATAGACTGGAGCCGCATTGAGCGAAGCAGCACAACCTTTAGAGGAATAATCCCTAGCCGGGAAGCACGCTGTGCAGGAAAAATCACACTTGATGTGGTGTTCGGCTCGCCGGACAATTACAGGAGGTCACGTTCCAAGTGGCCCCGTTCAACAGCGGATATCACGGTATATTAGGATGAGAGGCATTCACAATTTTTCAAGCCATACCCCATTACGGGTACATGAAGCTTAAGATGCCCGGGCCCGGCGGAATAATCACTCTCGTCAGTGATCCGGACACAGCACTCCGCGCCGAAAACAAGACAGCCGCACTAGCCCTAGAGGCACTATCCAAAGCCTTAGCAGCAGAGGAGCTCACGGCACTGCGCTCCACGGTGAACAGGGACAATGTGATACTCGATAAGAGGTCCAAGTCCACCTCTTTTAAACCAGCGGACGAAATAGTCAAATTCCAAGTCCATCCAACGGACCCAACAAAGACGGCCTCCATTGGGGCACAGTTAAACCCTGGTGTAGACGCCACACTGCGAGAATTCCTTCGGGAAAATTGGGACATCTTTGCCTGGCACCCTTCACACATGCCAGGAATCCCACACAGATTGGCAGAACACAGCCTAGACATCCTAAAACGATTCAAGCTAGTCAAACAGGCTCTTCGGCGATTTTCCGAACCCAAAAGACAGGCAATGGGAGAAGAGCTAGCCAAACTATTAGAAGCCGGATTCATCAGAGACATCAAACATCCGGACTGGCTAGCAAACCTGGTAATGGTACCGAAGAAGGACAAATCCTGGCGCCTGTGTGTCGATTTTAAAGACCTCAACAAGGCCTGCCCAAAGGATCCTTTCCCCCTTCCCCGCATCGACCAAATAATCAATGCTACTGCAGGACACGATTCATTGTGCTTCCTTGACGCACACTCCGGCTACCATCAAATCAAGATGGCGGAGGCAGACCAAGCCGCAACGGCATTCATTACTCCATACAGACCATTCTGCTTCAACACGATGCCCTTCGGACTCAAAAATGCCGGCGCAACATATCAGTGCATGATTCAGACATGTCTGGCTACCCAGATCGGCAAAACAGTAGAGGCATACGTAGACGATGTGGTCGTCAAGACCAAACACGTTGAAACCCTAGTAGACGATTTGAGGATCACATTCGACAACCTCCGAGCATACGACATTAAGCTGAATCCGGAAAAATGCGTTTTCGGCGTACCAGCCGGAAAGCTCCTGGGCTTCATTGTGTCCGGTAGAGGAATTGAAGCAAACCCAGCCAAGATCCGAGCTCTGTCACAGCTAGATATTCCAAAATACCTCAAACAAATACAAAAGTTGACTGGATGCGTGGCGGCTCTAAGCCGCTTCATCTCCCGTTTGGGAGAAAAGGCATTGCCCCTCTATCGCCTCCTCAAGCGCACCAAACACTTCGAGTGGACGGATAAGGCCACTGTCGGACTCGAAGAAATAAAAGCCATATTGGCAACAAATCCGGTCCTGGCTGCGCCTAACCTGGGCGAACCAATGTTGCTATATATCGCGGCAACACATCAAGTTGTAAGCGCGGTGCTCGTCGTTGAACGAGAAACAGAAGGGCATAAATTCCCTCTTCAAAAACCAGCGTACTACGTATCCACTGTCTTAACTCCCTGCAAGCCCCGGTACCCGCATTACCAAAAGATAGCGTACGCGGTGTTCATGGCATCCCGGAAGCTCCAACACTACTTTCAAGAATGTTCGATAACAGTGGCCTCCGAAGTGCCCCTCAACGACATTATAAATAACCGCGACGCGACGGGCAGGATTGCAAAATGGGCCATTGAGCTCTTACCATTCGACATAACTTATAAACCTCGGCGAGCTATAAAGTCGCAAGTCTTGGCTGACTTCATCGCTGAATGGACCGAAGCCGAACTCCCTAAAGAGTACGGCGCATACTCCAATTTGACTATGCATTTCGACGGCTCCAAAATGTTGGCCGTCTTGGGGGCTGGCGCCGTACTGACGTCCCTAACCGGAGACACAGTTCAATACGTACTTCAGATAATGTACACGAACTCCAACAATGCAGCCGAATACGAGGCCCTCCTGCATGGTCTCTGGATGGCAATCTCCATGGGTATTCAACGCCTAGAGGTGCGCGAGGATTCAAACCTGGCAATATCCCAAGTAAATGGAGACTTTGACGCCAAGGATCCGAAAATGGCAGCCTATCGTAACATTGTCCTAAAAATGTCAGCTCGGTTCGAAGGACTCGAATTCCACCACGTAGCCCGGGATAATAACCAAGCAGCCGACGTGTTGGCATGCATCGGCGCGAAATGCGACGCTGTCCCTCCAAAGATCTTCCTGGAATGGCTCTTTAAGCCATCCGTACTATGGGAAGAGGAGTCCGGAAATAACAACCCGGAGACAACTGCACCACCCAACACAGAACAATGTGACATAATCGGCGGTTCAGCCGATGAAATAACACCTTCGGCCCACGAAATAATGGCGGTAATTGCCCCGTGGACAGAACCATTCCTAGCCTACTTAATTACGCAGGAACTTCCCGAAGACCAAAATGAGGCCCACTGCATAGTTCGGCGATCTAAAGCCTACAAGGTCCATGAGGGAGAACTTTATAAGAAAAGCACAACCGGAGTCCTTCAAAGGTGCATCTCCGAAGAGGAAGGGCGAAATCTTCTGGCTGAAATTCACGCCGGACTAGGCGGACACCACGCTGCAGCCCGGGCCCTTGTAGGTAAGGCCTTCTGTACAGGATTTTATTGGCCAACGGCCCGGGCAGATGCTCAGGACTTAGTCCAAAGATGCATCGGTTGTCAGCTCTTTGCTAATCAGAGCCATATGCCACCCACCGCCCTCAAAACTATACCCATTCCCTGGCCGTTCGCGGTCTGGGGGCTTGACATGGTTGGACCCCTTAAAGGGGGAACCCGCAAGCAAAAGTACCTATTGGTCATGGTGGACAAATTCACCAAATGGATAGAGGCCAAGCCAGTTAAAACGGCAGAGTCCGGACCAGTGATAGACTTCATATCCGGGGTAGTACACCGTTATGGCGTCCCCCAAAGCATCATTACCCATAACGGCATGAATTTCATGGCCGACGAGGTCAAACTCTGGTGCAAAAATATGGGCATTAAGCTCGATTACGCTTCAGTCTACCATCCTCAAACCAACGGTCAAGTTGAGCGAGCAAATGGTCTGATAATGAGCGGCATCAAGCCCAGACTAGTGCGGTCCCTTACAGAATCTAACACGCACTGGGTAGAGGAGCTTGACTCCGTACTCTGGGGGCTGCGGACCACGCCAAACCGTACCACCGGATTCACACCATTCTTTATGATATACGGCACAGAGGCAGTTTTGCCCTGCGACATAATTCATGACTCACCTCGAGTGCACATGTACGAAGAAATAGAAGCCGAGATGGATCGGCAGGACAGCTTGGACGCATTGGAGGAGGAACGCGATGTGGCAAAGGCCCGTTCTGCATTCTATCAGCAGCAGGCTCGAAGATATCAAAGCAGAGAAGTACGGGCTAAAACTTGCAATGTTGGCGAACTAGTTCTACGCCTGCCGGACAAGAAAAAGGAAAAACTCAAGCCCAAATGGGAAGGTCCCTTCATCATCGACCAAGTCCTGACCGGCGGAGCATACCGTCCGTGAAATGCATCGGACAACCGACTCAAGCCGAACCCATGGAACGCAGCCCGCCTCCGAAGATTCTACGCCTAGCGCCGGACTAAGAGTTCGTCTCCTTCCTCCGTCCACATTTTAACACTTCAGCTGTCTTTTGTTTCCATCTTTTCTCCCTCGTTTTTCATAAAAGCCCTTGAGGGTCTATTTGCGCATTGTTCGCACACACTTGATGTGCTACCCGCACTCATTATACCTGGGGGCTTCTTTAACAGAAGCTTACTTATACGGGCTTCATGCCCAGCACATGTGTCGAACTTCCACATGTACCTTTTATTCACCATTATATGCATCGATATGACTTAAGTTTTGGCCAAGCTGGGTTGCCTGGCTCCTGTGCTTACCCCTACGTTCCCGATTGTTTGGCTAGGAGGTAAAGGGAGCACCTCTGCGATTGTTACTGCCGGGTCATGTGTACCTCAGACTGGGTGAAGCCGAAAGCTAGCGTTCTTAAGGGAATATTCGGTCAGTGACTTGAAAGATGATTTTTTACACATTTATTTATCTGCCCCCAGATGTTTTCCTGCTCTTTTCGCAGTCCGGACATGCACTTTAGGGCATGCCTCCCGAGGAAAGGAACCCTTAACGGAACTATTCTCCCTGGAAGATGTTTCTTACTAACCATGTAATATAACATAACTAGTGGGGCACTTGTCTGATAAAGCACTAATGACCCCTACGCCTGGTCTCCATGCATGCCCCGGTTTTTTTCATAACCGAGAAGGTATTCGGACACACTCCGGACCCTAGGGTCTCGAGGTTGAAGCGAAAAGGTCGGCAAAGACAAACGATCTACAATCCGGCTAGAAGGCATTTCACATGTCATTTTAAATACATCGTCAAATTGACTGACTGTACTCCTCCTCAATCCCGTCTAACAGGATGTCTAATTTACAGTCCCATTGGGAATACTTAGCGGCCAACCCTACTTGGCCGTACACTAAGCTCACAGGGATCTCCTTCCCATCGGGCCCCACAGGTCCAACCTCGGCCATGTGGTTTGGATCCGCCTTCTTGTACCGCGTCTTCACCATGGCCCAGGCCTCCCTGGCACCTTGATGGCAGGCCGATATCTTCCATAAATGGAAGCGCTGCCGCGCTCCCTGAAGCTTCTCCGCAAGCTCTCCAAGGCCCTCGAGTAGGGAGAGGGATGGCCATAAGGCCTGGACGACGCCACTCATCGCCCGCCGAACACGTTCGAGCAGTTGCACCAGCTCGGGAAGTTGGTCACCCTTTGAACCGGGCATTTCTTCCGCAGGGCGACCTGTGAGCACACCTACAGACATATTTTTGTCAATTGACTTCCTCGCCGAACTCTTCTTTTCAAAGGAGTTCGCTCAAGCACTTACTATAGATGCCGCGACGAAGCCGCTGATTCTCCTTCACAGAGCCAGACAGCTCGGCCCGAACACCTTTTAGCTCTTCTCCAAGCTAGGCGTGGGCATCCTGGAGTTTGTTCCTCTCCTGCTACACCTTCATAAGCACCCTCTCGCCGGCCTTCAGCTGGCGTAGTAGCTATTGCTTCTCCGGATCAAGTCCGGCAACATCTGCAATATCATTGTCAGATTTATACGCATGCCGCACACCACTTATCTTTTTTGAAATAATGTGTTACCGGAGGGGGTCTCTGTGCCTCCTTCTGCGGCAGCTAGTGCGGCCTCAAGTTGGGCTGTGCACTCTTTTAGCTCCTGGGACAATTGGGCATTCTTCTCCGTAAGATCCTGCATATCAAATGATCCTTAAATCAGTTACTTTAACTACTTTAAGTCTCGGGGGCTACTGGCATATACAGCTATTAAAATCTCTTACCCATATGTCTATTACATATTGCTCCGTGGCTCTGGTTAAACCATCTTGAGCGGCACGGAGGTGCGCATCTCCCGCGTTAAAGGCATTCAACGCCTTTGGGGAAAAACACGCGTCACACTGAACTGTTTGGCGACGCCTATGATTCATGGCGCTCTCCACCTCAGACCTGGTGGCGGACAGCCTATCGACATCCTCCGCTGGAGGAGTATCCGGCTCGTGCCTTGCGCTCGCCTCCCCCTCCAGACCAGGTGTTGGAGCCTGGCGGGCGGAGGCTTGGTTGGCAACCTCTCCGGGCACAGTCCGGCGAGTGCTCTTTCTCCTGGAAAAGTCACGAGCATTAATACAACTCCTGGGAATCCTTTTCCTAAATAACGGTTGCGAGCTATACCATTGCGGTGACGTTTCGATTCGCACCGCACTCCTCTTCCGCCGGCTGGGCCGGACTGACCCTTGTTGGTCAGCCGCCGTGGGTTCGGCTTCCTGCCTTGAAGGCACCTCCTGTGAGACACCATTGTATACGGTGGTCAGAAATACACAAGGATGAAGCAATAGTGTCTGGACTCCGGTCATAGTAACCTGGGAGGCCGGAGTTAGGCCGGGGTAGTCAGCCGTGATGGCGACTAGAGCGTTGTCCATGCTGAGTTGGTGGAACACCCCGTCAATTAGCTCCACCTTTATGTCCGGATCCTCTTAGGAGGCCGGATCAAGGGATCTTCCCGGATCCTCGGGTTGTGGAGCCGGACTATGTATGCTCTCCACATTCCGGCGCAGTTCCAGTGTCAAAACCATAAAGTAAGGTACTTAACTTTGAAAGCACGGGTCGGATAAATAAACATCCGCTAACCCAGCTCCGAGGGTTATTCATGGAGAACCCATTCAATGGGCTCGTCTGGAGGAAGTCCTCTTTCTCCCCTTTGTACAGGCCGGACAGGATCTTGACCAGATCCGTGGCCGATCCCGGCCCCTTACGGCCGTGACGGGTGGCGTCGTTCTCCCCGTTGAAATCCCACATGGGGTGGCCCCTATATTGGAGCGGTTGCACCCCTCGCATGATGCATGTGGCCATGACTCCGATCATGGTTAATCCGGAATGGGCCATCAACCTAATCCGGCCCATCAAGTAATGGACGCTCCTGTCTTCCTCCTGTTGAGGGCTCCGTGGGCGCCAACTTAGGCGCTTCTTCAGAGGAGCCTTGTTGAACTCCAGGAGGCCGATCCGAACTGGGTCCGGCAGTGGAGCGTCTTCCACATAAAACCATTCCGAAGGCCAGTCTGCGGATGCCTTCTTTGGGGTTCCGGATAGATATCCGGTCCCGGCGATGCGCCATATTTCGGCTCCGCCCACTTGATATATTGACCCCTCGTGAGAACGGGGTACGAGGCAAAATAGTCTCTTCCATAGCGCAAAATGGGGCTCGATGCCCAGGAACAGCTCGCAAAGAGCTACGTAACCCGCGATGTGCAGAATGGAGGCGGGCGTGAGGTGATGAAGCTGGAGTCCGTAGAACACCAGAAGCCCCCAGAGAAACGGATGAATAGGAAATCCGAGCCCCCGTATTAGATAAGGGAAGAAGCACACCCGCTCCCCTTTGGAGGGACTAGGGGTGGCCTCCGCTTGCTTTCCACCTTTGTAAGTGGCCATCCCGGCTTGGACCGGGACCATAAAGGCCGGAGGAAGGTATCCCTCCGCTTGGAGCGTCACCAGCTCGTTGTGCGGAACAGAACATCTCCTCCAATCTCCTAGCGGAGGGCTGGGAGCGCGAGAGGAGGAGCCGCGTCGACGGTCCATGATGGAATGGATTCTTGGTCAGAGGCGCTCCATTGAGTACTCGCGGAAGGAAGATGGTGTGATTTGGATCTGGATTCCTGCCTCTCTTATAGGCAGGTTATTTGCGCAGCTAGGGGGTAAAATATAAAAGATACCCTGGCCTTTCGCATTCGTGCGACGCGTGGAAGAGGGACATTATTGGGCGTGGGAGCCAAGGAGCGCAACATTTGTAAGGGGACCGGACACTATTCGGCAGGCACATGGAATTTGAAGGAGAACCCGCCTTGCAACGCCGAAGACAATATATGCGCTGGACTCGTCGTCATTGAAGCCTGGTTCGGGGGCTACTGAGGGAGTCCTGGACTAGGGGGTGTCTGGATAGCCAGACTATCATCATCGGCCGGACTCCAAGACTATGAAGATACAAGATTGAAGACTTCCTCCCGTGTCCGGATGGGACTTTCCCTGGCGTGGACAGCAAGCTTGGCAATACGGATATGTAGATCTCCTACCATTGTAACCGACACTGTATAACCCTAGCCCTCTTCGGTGTCTATATAAACCGGAGGGTTTTAGTCCGTAGGATGAACAACCATTACAACAATCATACCATAGGCTAGCTTCTAGGGTTTAGCCTCCTTGATCTCGTGGTAGATCCACTCTTGTACTACCCATATCATCAATATTAATCAAGCAGGAGTAGGGTTTTACCTCCATCGAGAGGGCCCGAACCTGGGTAAAAACATCGTGTCCCTTGTCTCCTGTTACCATCCGCCTAGATGCACAGTTCGGGACCCCCTACCCGAGATCCGCCAGTTTTGACACCGACAGTAATACTCTATATAATCCAACGGAGGAAGGATAATCTCATGGGAGGTCTGGAAGTTCATGAGCACCAACTTTTTACCGTCTTCTCTGAAGGCAGCCATCCAGTGGGAGTTCATGCCGACCCAATACATACCTGCCAAGAAGTTTCCGACGATGGTGATCAGATCGATGTCGAGGGAAATGATGTACGGCGACACACTACATACCTGCAAACAGGTTTCAGCTAATGGAGATCGGAGTGAAGTCGAGGGGCATCATGCACGCCTCCGTATCATGGTGAGCCAATCTCGCAAGACCAGATAGCAACAAGCAGGGTGTCTTGAAAAGCTTAGGCCTCGCTTCAACGATGGCCGTGTGCATGTCCCTTGAGCATGCAGCTAGCCGCAGGGTGGCCAACATATCCATACACGAACAACAGATTTCGAGGATGTCACTGGGGAGATTTCTCCAATCGCGGCTCATATGGATGCTGCATGGTTCGCGTTCGGCCATGGTGGAGTTTGGAAGGGGGCTTGATTTACGGGGGAGAAGGATGTCGATGCTGGAGCGCCTAGCGAGAGAATAGTGGTACTGGGGGAGGCGAGTGAGGCGACGGTACACGGGGGCACAGTGAGATGGATACAGAGACAGAGACGGAGAAGGGGATGGAGATGGAGTGGTGCTATGGGAGCAGAGAGGGAGACGAGGGCGAGGCGCCAATGTGCTTTACAGCGGCGGCGACAGACTACACAGTGCACCGGGTGAGGCTGACTTTGGTAACCCGAACACGCCGGCTCGCCTGGACTAGTGTTAGGCGCAGGTTGTTGTCACTTCACTGTGAGGACCGGATGAATAGTATTTTGACCATCAAGTGTACCACAGTTGTACTACTACTACTACTACTACTACTACTACTACTACTACTACTAGTAGTAGGAACATGAGTACTCCAGTATTGTATAGCGGAAATAGGTCTCTCGTGCTAGCATGCCTGTTCACTTCATCGTTCAGGTATCATCCATATTGCGAGAAGAACCAAATTCTCGTGCATGCCCAATCAACGCCCTGCCACGATGCATGCAGTGGTCGTTCTGGTGCAACAAGGACGGCATGCAGATCGTTCCACACTTGAGAAGAGGAAAAATGGAAAGGTAGAACGTGGCAGCAGAGGAAGAGAACGCTGGCTAACGAGGCTGGGAGGGGATCGAGCAGGAAGTTAATGCTCCACGCCTAAAGGTTTTGGGAAAACCTGATTTTCATAAGGTGACTTATACTCACCTAAATGGAGGGAGTATTCCTTAACCAGAGAATGTTGTGTCTCCACTCACGGGCTCAAAAAAAAGCTATGACACATTTTTTATCTGTTTACATAGGTCCCACTGTCAGGAAGGATGGGCACGTACACGAACAGGTACGACTCCTCAATCTACCCACAAAGCCTTTTCGTTTAGTCTACCTAGCCGTCTAATCAACTGCATGCACCCCACTTCTCCCATTTACTTCTCCATCAGGAACCGATTCACCTCGGCTTCTTCACCTCCCCTTCGTCTTCATTTGCATCCAAACCCCACTGCGTTCACATTGTTTTAACCTCTTTAAATAATCATCTACTACTTCAGTTAGACTAGACATCTAATCCTAATTATCCAAACCATAGCCCTCCATTCCAGCGGTTCCAAATGGCGAAAGAGATCGAGATGCAGGTTTTTAGCGTCCAACATGTCCTCGTCAAAGGCTCGATGCACATAGTTGCCACCGTCACCGTCAACCCAAGGGTTGTTCGGTAGTGGATCAACAATGTATCCAACTCCCTCGAAAAGGTAGAGACGAGGGTCATCGGTCTCGACGCAGAGTACACGGAGCGTGCCCCTGGGAAGATCCAGCGCACCGCCGTCCTTCAGCTGTGCCTCGAAGATGATGTTTTGGTGTACCGCATCATACGCTCGCCCTCCATACCAGGTGAGCTTCACGATTTCTTGTCTCGGGAGGACGTATACTTCTGTGGGGCAGCCATCGAAGGGGACAAACAGAAGCTGGAGCCATACAACCTTGATTTGTAAAGCATCGCTGACCTACAAACCAGAATAAAAATTCCTGTAGAAGATTGTGCTAAACAGACACCATCCCTATTCGACGTAGCAAATTTTGTGCTTGGTACAAATCTTCAGAAGGGTAACGAGACGGTGGCATTAAGGTCATCTGGATGGGAGAATTATCCCTTGACGTACGAGCGGATAAAATATGCTGCCCTCGATGCCCGTGTGAGTTTCGAGATAGCTGCAAGGTCCAGAGAGCTTGTTGCGAAGCCGTCTCCCACAGAGAATGAGAACAAGAAGAAGAAGAAGAAGAAGAAGAAGAAGAAGAAGAAGAAGAAGAAGAAGAAGAAGAAGAAGAAGAAGAAGAAGAAGAAGAAGAAGAAGAAGAAGAAGAAGAAGAAGAAGAAGAAGAAGAAGAAGAAGAAGAAGAAGAAGAAGAAGAAGAAACCACTGCACCAGCAGGAGGGCATTATGGATGGATGAACTATTTCCTCTCTTGTAAAAAAAATATTCCCTCTCGGTGTATATTGATATAGATGGACTATTTCGATGGTGTGCATGTCTTTGGAACAGAGTAGTAGCATGGGTCCGCTTGACTATAAGGAACTATTTATCTGCATATATAGCTTTCTCTGCTACTCCTTCCAGTGATCGGTATACAGTGCATGTGTCCGTAGACATGACAGCTTGTCCATGGAAGTTCAACTACGGCGACCATCACGTTTCATCTCGCGATTCCCACGACGCCTCTCCAACCCACGACACCACGCCCCCCGACGTGCGCCTCACCCCTCTCGGCCGCACCGCCCCTCTGCCTTTGTGTGCATGACATGTGGGCCACCTATAATGCGGCGAGCATCAAGTTTCTACCACAGCCACCCGCGATTCCCACGACGCCGCTTGAATCCATGAAACCACATGTCCCCCGACCTGCGGCTCACCCCTCTTGGCCCCACTACCCCTCTGCCTTTGGGAGCATTACATGTGGACCAGTCACCTATCGGGTCCACATGTTATTGACTCAAAGGTAGGTGTAGTAAGGCGCTGAAGCTTAGTCCCGACGGCCCTGAGAGGGAAATGTAACTCCTGCGCCAGGGCTTGTGGTGCTCCCGCAGCATGAACTCGTGCCAAACTCGAGATTTGTTTCTTTACTCTACATGCACGCAATGATTTAATGGACATTGTAATCTCAACATGTGATGTGGAGCTCTAAATTTGAATTTGAAACTTATAAAACAAAAAGATTCAAAACAAATAAACTGGGAGAGAGGGAGTATATCATAGGATGTGTCCCATACAAAATAAGTCCCCTGGTTTGTCACCGCGAATATACGGTTAGAAAGGAGCACAGCGTCTTCCTACTCGTATGGCAACAAATCGGCCGCAGACAGCATGGTCCGCCTTTGACCGCCATGTGCAAGGTTCGTGCTATCTTTTATTCAATCTCACCGTGGTTCCATCGTACCAATTCATGCGGTGGCCCGTTGCATCACTGATCCCAATGTTGGACAAAGGTTCTACGGGAACGGTGTCACCGTTGTAAATGTTGTGCAAATTGATGTTGGTACCCTCCCGTACATATGCAAGCCAATCTCCACTCGCACCGAGCCTAGCCTGTGAAACAGTGGGCAGGGGGAGAATTAGGAAATGGACACGGAAGTAGTCTTTAGAATGCATTTACTACGTGATCAAACTCATCTTACCTGCTCATCGGAGGAAATTCGAGTGCCCCTCGACGTCGGCATCTCAAGGGGCGTCAACTTGCAACTACGGCCACGCCGCGCAGGAGAGACCCCCAAGGAAACATCCTCGTGCGTTCCACGGAACATCAAGATGCATTTGTATGAGTAGTTTATCTTGTGAGAGAAAAGGATGAATGAGGAAAGGCCTCTAGAGATAGAGATGGACACTACTACTACCAATGTGCTGGCTCGTGCGTTGCAATGGATCCAAACTAGCAGAATAAAACTTGTTGACGTGCTTGAAATATAAACACTCTAGTTTTGATATACATGTGTCAGCAGACACGACAGCTTGTCCATGGAAGTTGAACCACGGCGACCATCACGTTTCTTGTTTCTACCACTGCCACACCCACACGCGATTCCCACGACGCCGCTCCAACCCACGGCACGACGTCCCCCGACGTGGACATGGATCCTCTGACATGGCTATCATTGCCTTGCCCTGCCTTTCCTTCGCTGACAGGTGGGACCCACGCTTATGGGTCCCACATGTCAGTGACAGAATGGTAGGATTGTTCGTGCCCCTCATCCCTCTCGGCCCCACCGCTCCTCTGCCTTTGTGTGCATGACATGCGGGCCAGCTGAACTGCGGCGACCATCAACTTTCTACCCCACACACACCCGATTGGACGCGGTTTTCCTGCTCCGCTGCTGTGCTCCGATCCGTACTCCCGCACCATCGAATTTTCATCAAGCGGCTGTGACACATTTCGTCCCGGGCATCAATCCTCAGCTGGAGTACTTATGTACTATAGGTAGTACCCGCCGGTGTGGCCATCTACGCCTCGTAACGCCCCGACGCCCAGCTGTGGTACCCTCGCCATGGCCACGCCACCACCGGCCGGTTCATCTCGAACGACTGAGTCGCGAACCACGCCACCACCATGAGAATGACATGTGGGCCAGCCGCATTTAAGGCCCACATGTCATTGACTCATAGGCCAGGCACTAAGCCACTGAAGTTCGGTCCCGTGGGCCCCGAGAGGAAAATGTAACTCCTGCGGCAGGCCTTGTGGTGCTCCCGCAGTACAAGCTCGTGCCAAAACTGGAATTTTTTCTTACTACTACTAGTACTAGTAGGAAGGTACATGTGCATTGCACACATGAGATTCTGGTGGTTTGTGTATTATGCTTCTACATGTGGAGTTTTCTGGATTCTAACATGTGGCAAAATTTGGTGGAATGTAAGGTTAGGCAAGTTTGATTAACTTAGGTGAGTGTTTGGTTCAAGCCACACCTTAGGCAAGCCACACTGGCCCCACATGACATACACACAAAAATGTGGCAAGATTCCCTTAGGCTTGCCAACCTGTGGCAAAATTTGGTGGAATGTAAGGTTAGGCAAGTTTGATTAACTTAGGTGAGTGTTTGGTTCAAGCCACTCCTTAGGCAAGCCACACTGGCCCCACATGACATACACACAAAAAAGTGGCAAGATTCCCTTAGTCTTGCCAACTTGTGGCAAAATTTGGTGGAATGTAAGGTTAGGCAAGTTTGATTAACTTAGGTGAGTGTTTGGTTCAAGCCACACCTTAGGCAAGCCACACTGGCCCCACATGACATACACACAAAAAATGTGGCAAGATTCCCTTAGGCTTGCCAACTTGTGGCAAAATTTGGTGGAATGTAAGGTTAGGCAAGTTTGATTAACTTAGGTGAGTGTTTGGTTCAAGCCACGCCTTAGGCAAGCCACACTGGCCCCACATGACATACACACAAAAAATGTGGCAAGATTCCCTTAGGCTTGCCAACTTGTGGCTCTCATTTTGAAGAACTTATTAATAACTTTGCCTGGGCTTAGTTGTGGCAAAGTTAGTCATGAATTAAGTTCAACCATGGAGTCTTCTAGATTATACATGTGGCAGAATCTGGTGGATGATATCCAATGGCCAGTAGTGCTCGGATTTGCCATCTTTGTACCATCATATTGGCTTCATCCAACGACCAACTTTCAAAGTTTTTCACACACTATATAGGGGGTATAGATATAGATGTGCCGGTCTGTTGCAATGGATCCAAAGTATATCTATTTAGTGGAGTGCACTCTAAACACATTATCTATTTATTTTTCTCTAACCTTCCGTAGCCAAGCAACCAAGCCACATAAGCTTCACGGGTGTCCCCCACATCATATTATTCATACTACGTTGATTGAAAAATAGATAAATCACCCAAAACAAGATATTCCCGCTTTTTGTTCCTACGACGTTGTGCCGTGCACATATCTACTAGTTGTATAGTGGTAGTACTAGTAATATAATAGTATTAGGAGTACAAACTTGGTAGGAGTGGTACTAATACGGAATGCTCCTACTCTATCAACGAGCCCCGTCTGACACAAAATTTCTTGGCTTCCGTGCTACAGCTAGATCTTCCCCTTGTTTCTGTTTTCCAACCTGGCGGCGGGCGGGGTGTCGGTTTGCTCAACGGGCGGTCCCACATGAAAGTGAAAATGCTAGGTTGTAGGCAACACACCTTCCCTAAGCTATGTGTCGTGCCGGACGGGCCGTGTTGTACTCCTGATTCCTGGGCGTGTGGGGGTGCGATGCGAACGTGGCAGGCCTTTTCCTTTTATTAGCAATGTTCCCGTGCGTTGCGACGGATCCAAAGTAGTAGAATAGTAGTATTTGTTCACAAACTTGAAAGAAATCACTATTGTTTTGATATACTCCTAATATATTAC
Organism: Triticum timopheevii; assembly: GCA_963921465.1. NCBI lineage: Eukaryota > Viridiplantae > Streptophyta > Magnoliopsida > Poales > Poaceae > Triticum > Triticum timopheevii. The sequence goes on from OY997274.1 coordinate 423,752,746, forward strand.
TCCCTACGTACCTAAATATTTGTCTTTTTTGAGATTTCAAATGGACTATCACATACAGATTATATAGACATATTCTAGTGTTTCTACTACCTCTCTCTTAATTTACACGGCGTGCGCGTACCCCTAGGTCGTCAATTTGACCAACCTAATACAAGTCGTATTTTACAAAAAATATACCAACATAAACTTCGGAGTTTCTACTTTCAAAAGATATAATTTTTGTGTTATATAGTTTATATTAGGGTGATAAAATTGGTAATCTAGGTATACGCGCAGGACTTGTAAACTGAAACAGACATAGTAGCAAGATGCCCACGCGTTTCACGAAGTTGATGGAAAAGGTAAGCACAACTTATAAATTGACGGATGGAGTACTAGTTACAGTGATGCATATAATTAAGCAAAGGGATCTCACATGTCGGTATTGACTGGAACGAGAATGCAACAACACAATAAGAATTAAGGCCATGATGATGCGATTGTAGTGGTGGTTACAGAAGGCAAGAAGAAAGATGGATCCACGAACGTACGACCTCCTCCTCAACTTAGTGCGCCGGGCCACCGTCCGGCGGCTAAGGAGCGGCGGCTTTTGTGGCGAGGTCGAGGTGCTTCTCAACAAAGGCATCCAAGGCTTCCAGCCGGTTGAGGAAGGCCAACGTCGTAGCGTCCTCACTGGCCTTGTAGATACCTATGTACACGATTTGCTCGTACGCGTGGATGTGTAGGTCGACGAATTCTGGCAGGGCGAGGCGCCTCGCAGCGAGCGCGACCTCCGGGTGGACATTCTTCGTGGCATCGGCGGGCAGTCGCAGGGCCACCAGTCCATGAAAGAGGTTCTGGACATGGAGCCCGATTAGGGTGGCAGGCAATGAGGAGCCCGAGCGCACGGGCTGGAGGAGTACGGCGATGTCGCCCGCGAGCTTCTTGAGGACGGTGAACTTGTTGCTGGTGGCAACAATCATCTGGTCCAACTGAGAGTCGTAGTTGGCGTCGACGGCGGCCATCCACCAGCCGGTCTCCAACACCGTCTAGAGACGATCCTCGGCGCCATGCCGCAGGCCGTCATCATGGACCATCTGGCGCAGCCGCTGGCCGCTCACGCGCATCGCCGCCATGGGTCTGGAGCGAGCTCTTTTGCGCTTAGTTTAGGTGCTTAGGCAAGTGCTTAGGTGCGTACGATGTGGTAGATGTATTGGAATGGAGGAGGGATGCATTTATATGAGGGCAATGAGGGCAAACTACGTTGCATTCACATCGTGCAGCCTCTTTTCCCAGACCTCCTCCCATTACTTCCCTCATGCATTAATTGAAGGAGGATGCATTAGCCGTTCAACATATCAGGAACCGCTACACCCTCCCTCGTCTGCATTAAAGGCATATCGGGAATTGCGCCGCCCGCTATCAAATCGAATACTCCCTCCGTCTAGGTGAGTATTATAAGTCATCTTACGAAAACCAAATACTAGTAAGACTAGCCACCATGGGAGTAACTTCAGCAGTAACATCGAGTCCAACTCAGCAAATTTGCTTATGTGGCTAGTTACTGTAACATCACATGTCCCAATGCAATATGAGTCTATAACCTAATAAATGAAGCTTTGTATGTTACCACACTTATGTTACTACTACCTCTGTCCGGGTTTATTGGTCCCCATTGTATTTCGTGCCAAATTTTGACCATAGATTAAGCTAAGAAAATGTTCATGCATGTCACCAAACATTATATTTTTCAAAACTATGTTCAAAGACGAATCCAATGAGATAATTTTTCTTGATATGCATTAACATCTTGTTAGTTAAATCTTTAGTCAAAATTTGGCACAAACTATAAAAGGGACCTATAAACTATAAAAGTTCACGAGCGCTCTCTATATGTACCACCTTTTTTTTTAATTTCAAGTTTTGCTCCATGGCGCAATCCATCGATAATACAACTGTACAAAAGTGAAGTTACATTTTTTCAAAGGCTAGAGGGCGGGGCAGTCTAGCTCGGTCGGTTTCACGAGAGGCGAGGGCCTTTGTGATTTGACGGCTCATTAATGTTGTTAAATCGAATAGTACTGCGCCGCCCGCTGCATGCCCGGCACCTCCATTAAACCCCTCCATTAAACCCGCATGCAAATCGAGAATCCTACTCCGGCCACACGTCCGTTCATGAGCGGGCCGGAATTAAACGCAACACCGACTGAGCTCCTCCCGTCCGCCCTTAGTTTAAACGAGGCCAGACGCCGGCCAAGCTCCTACCGTCCGCCCTCTATTTACACGAGGCCAGACAGACAGCGGGCAAGAATCGCACCCCTCTGCCGCTCCCCCATCTCCTCCTTCACCATTTTCTCCACCCTTCCGACGGCTTCCGATGAGCTGTTCTCCGGCATATTACCCCGCTAGGTGGCCCGCCGAGCCCTCCAGATACGGGCGAGCCCGCTCGGTGCTTCACCAACCTCGCTTGGACCGACGGAGCCAGTTGCCGCCCCAAGCAGGCACGTGGTTCAGCAACTCGCCGCTCCAGTTCAGCTCGATGAGGAGCGGCGAGTTGCTCCACGCCGGCACGGCGGCGAGCACGCCGGTACGGGCGCCGTCGCTGCCGCGTCGTACCGCGCCACCAGTGTGTGTGGTGGCCGCGCCTCCCGCGTCTGTGGGCGCGCCTCTCGTGCCTGCGGCAACACCATGCAGGCAGAGACAGAAGCGAGGTGCATGGAGAGCAACCAGTCGGTGTCCATCTTCTCCCTGTCCGCCGCCATCATCGAGGAGAAGTAGAACACGGGAGGCCGCCGCCACTTGGGACCCATGAAGGCCAACGCCGAGGCAACGACCGCGGATTCAGGTGGTTTCTTTGCTGCTTCTTCTCTTCCGAGGACCTTCATCGACCCCGCAAGTGTCTGATGGACATGAGGAAGACAAAGGGATCCGCGGGCGGCCATTTAGAACTAAAATAAGTCTATATATATCCATTTCTAGGACAAGTATTTCCGGACGGAGGGAGTATTAATTATACAAGAGAGCCGGATTGGCACCTCTTAGTTCATGTAAATGTAATGAAATCCATCATGTTTATATGAAGATCCGGCTTTTTTATACGAAATCCTTCATGCTTATATGAAATTAGTCCGTGTTTGCACGAATTTCATCTGGCTGGTTAGAGTTGTAAAAATGTATGCCGCTGGCGTTTGATGTCGTCCTCCGCGGAAGGAAGCGGTAGGAAATTTGCCGGCTGCCGTTGGAGATGCTCTTTATGCTGGAAATAATAGAGTGACATCCAATCCATTTGAGTTAATTGCCTGTATGATTGTCCCTCTATAAAAAGTTAATTGCATGTACAGTGTACACGTGACTTGCAGGGTGGCTACAGCTTCGTACAGAAAGTTAAAAAGAAACAAGTCCATCCTTTATATTCTAAGTACTCTGTGGGTTCCACTGTCAGTACAGTAGCGAAAGAAGTTTATATTAAATAAGTAGAGTAATATATAATATACAAATCTAAAGTTAAAAGACAGAATTCGAACTCATGTCATCGCGTTGCGAGCATCCGGCGCTAACCAGCCCAGCACATTTTTGTTGTAGACCATGCTAGAGATATATCTCCATGTCTACTCTTATATATACTCCATTTGTTCCTAAATATTTGTCTTTTTCATATTTCAAATGCACTACCACATACGGATGTGTATGTAGACATATTTTAGAGTGTAGATTCACTCATTTTGCTACGTATGTCTTTTCAGGAAGGGGTCAGATTTGTCATTGATTTATTTATGAGGTATCCAGATGGCACTGCACCGCCAAGAAAAGAGGGTAACATCAAAATTATGGACTACTTTTTTGAGTATCTTGGTAAGGTCCGGTCATAGTAACTTGTTGAAATCTCTAAAAAGACAAATACTCCCTCTGTCCGGAAATACTTGTCATCAAAATGGATAAAAGGAAATGTATCTAGACATATTTTAGTTTTAGATACATCTATTTTTATCCATTTTGATGACAAGTATTTTCGGACGGAGGGAGTAGAAAACAGAGTTGGTGATGATGGTGTGCGTGCCATCCTGCAATATAGGCCGTCGGATTTATCTCTAACGGAGAGGAAAGAAACTATGGCAATTTTGCAAAAATATACCCACACTCTCTCCACGTTCGCAAATAAGGCCTTCCCTCGTTCAGCCTTTTCTCTCACAAGATAAACTACTCATACAAATGCATCTTGATGTTCCGTGCAACGCACGGGCAGCTAGCTAATTTCTTTTAAAGTAGTTGCTGCGATAATTGGGTTGAAGTGATATGTTTTATGTCTGCCCCGAATGATTTCAGATTCACTACTAGTAACAAAGAAAAGGTTGCCTTGTTAATTAACAGAAAACAGGGTGAAAACTATCACATGAGGCCGGTAAAAACAAGGCACACTGGGTTCAGCGTCATCTTCACTACAGTTGTGCGCACGCGAGAAGTGTACATATCGAGGGGGCTACCGAGCGAGGCACCGAGACACAATGTTTGAGAGAGAAACCAATTGACAGATTATAATCAGATCAAGTTGTCACCCTTCTGCTGTCATTGTTTGGGGGGAGAGAAAGACATATCGAGAGTGTGCGCGGTAGGCACAGAGGCACAACTAGCGAGTGTGTGTGTATGTGTGTGTGTGTGTGTTTGAAAGAGGAGTCGATAGATTATTATCAAGATCGATGTGCCACCCTACTCCTTCAGTGCCGGGTAGTGTGTGTGTGTGTATGTTTGAGAGAGAATCCAGTCGATAGATTAGTATCAAGATCGAGGTGTCACCCTACTCCTTCGGTGCCGGGTAGTGTGTGTGTGTATGTTTGAGAGAGAAGCCAGATGATAGATTAGTATCAAGATCAAGGTGTCACCCTACTCCTTCGGTGTTGGGAAGTGTGTGTGTGGGGGGAGGGGGCAGTGACACTCACATATCTCTACTCTTATAAAAAAACAGAGTTGGTGATGATGGTGTTCCTGCCATCCTGCAATATAAGCCATCCGATTTATATCCGACAGACATGAAGGAAAATACGGCAATTTTGCAAAAAGATACCCACACCCCTCTCCACATTTGCAAATAAGGCATTCCCTCGTTCATCCTTTTCCCCCACAAGATAAACTTCTCTTACAAATGCATCTTGATGTTCCGTGCAACGCACATGGGCATCTTGCTAGTAGGGAGAAGGAGTTTGTGTGACACATATCTAGCTATATTAAGGGATAGGTAGATAGCATATGTGTGAGAGACTTTATTATACTTTGAGACATTAGTGGATGTGGGTGGGCGGAATTAAAGGGGTGGGCGTGTTAGACATAGAGAGTGTGTGTGTTTCTGTGTGAGAGACTTGTAGGATGGGGTAGAAAGACGAATTTAACCCTGACGGAGGGAGAGAAATACACGAAGTGCATGTGTGTGATTCCGACGCCCACAGGGAAATGAGATATGTATGCGTGTGAGAGAGATTGCACAATTCATTCACGTATCACTATCTAGCGACCATGGATGTGCATCGCTTGAACATAAGTCAATATCTACTTCGTATCGTGGCCAAAGGTACAATATCGATTCAACGCTATACATATTGGACACACACATATCACATTTTTTTCTATTTAAATAAACGTTTTTCAGTTGTGCATGCCAAAGTTACAGTGATGTTTCTTCAAACAACCAATGTAGCTATCATGCACATGCACCATTGTTACTCTTGCATTCAAATTCATTAGTCTTGGATGATTTAAGTTTCTATTTTGAAGTAATATATATGTAATATTCATATATGAATTCAACGGTTACGCAATTTATGAAATGGAGGCTATGTAATCATATGAGGTAACACTTTTAAGTAGCTAACTACAATATCCATTTCTTTTTGTGCGCCTCTACACTAACATGTCAATGCATTATGTTTAAAGTAAATAACCAATGGCATTAAATTATCTATTTACACGAGAAATACATAGGACGAGCGTTTGATCCCTTTTTTGTGAACGCGCCACTACACCCATACGATTGGCCGCGCCCGTGTGAACGTCCAATTTATCGGTGCATCATCCCGAGTTATTGTCTTTTTTCTGGGGTGGACTTCACACCAGTTATGAACTGCTGACGCGTGCCCCGTGTACACAGTCTAGCATGACCTTCCCGCTAGCACGGTCCAAAATTAGTTGAAACTGGATACGAACTCTCCCGCGGGCGGCAAAATCTCCCGCCTCCTTCTAAAATTTCCGCCACCTTAGTCTTTAGCATGCGAAATCCCCCTTTTGTCCTTGGTGCACGGAGACCAACAGTTACAATACCGCCCTCATCTACATGATAGGTCGGGGCTGCTTTGGTAATTTCCGGTTCCCCCCAATACACGCCACCCCCATTTCCTCTCCCCTCCTCCCGCAAAAACGACTAACTCCACAGCACCAGAGCATCTTACATCACGTTGTTCGTACTTCATCGCCCTTTCTCCCCTCCCCTCTCGAAACCCTAGACTGCTCATCCACCGGCGTACCATATCCCATTCACTGCCAGCGGCGTCCACCTTGCCGGATCTGCTTCTGCGGCCGCATCTACCCCTCCCACCTCCCCTAGAAACAAGTAGACTGCTCATCCACCACTGTACCACAGCCCATTCAGTCCCGGCCTTGTCCACGGCGCCGGATCTTCTTCGCCGGTGCTCTCTCTCATTCGTACTCCCCACCGGAGAGCTTCGTCCACACCCCCCGGAGCCGCCCCACCGACACCCGCATCGACGGCCTCTGATCCTCTTCGACGACACCTTCCTCAACCCTACCGGAGGCGCTTCACCGACACCTTCCTCAACCCTACCGGAGCCACTTCGCTGACACCAGCGTCAACCCTACCGGAGTAGCTTCGCCTATACCATTCTCAACCCTACCGGGGCCGCTTTGCCAACTCACAAGTCCACGGCCTCAGTTCCACTTCCTCGCACCCTCATCCAACCTATCGGAGCAGCTTCTGACGCCCCGTCCATGGCCGCAGATCCGCATCGTCGACACCACCCTTAACCCAACCGCCGGAGCAGCTTCTGACGTCCCGTCCACGGCCGCAGATCCGCATAGTTGACACCATCCTTAACCCAACCACCGGAGCAGCTTCTGACGCCCCGTCCACGGTCGCAGATCTGTGTCGTCGACACCATCCTTAACCCAACCACCAGAGCAGCTTCACCTACGCCCTCATCCACGGCCACAGATCCGCTTCGCCTACACCGTAGTCCACCCTACCGGAGCCGCTCCACAAACACCCTACTCGACGGTTCTAGATCTCCTTACCGGAACCCGACAGCCAGCACAGCATCATCACCCTCTACGTTTCTAACCTGATTCCCACCATCTGGAGAGATGCCAAGCACCCGCCACGGCCTAGGTACTTGTCACCTTTAAACCCGTCCAGCATCACCTGCATGATGTTCTTCAAATATACTAACCGGTTGCTGTTACCTGTTATGTAGCTGGCAAAAACTACAAGGACGATGTTTCTTCTAGATCTAATAGCTTGGCCAACCAAGATCCTGGACTGAGGCATTGCTATGATCTTGTAAGCGCGTCTCTCTCTCTTGTATTGTTCCGTGCCTGCCAGCGTTCTTTGCTAGGATTTTCGACCGGTAATCCCTTTGTGCAGACAATGATTTCTACTACTGGCTGCTAAATTAGATATGTAGATGTCATACATGATACTACCTCGTACCTCCGTTCCTAAATATAAGTCTTTCTAGAGATTCCACTATAGGCTACATATGGAGCAAAACGAGTGAATTTACACTCTAAAATGCATCTATATACATCTCTATGTGGTCCATACTGGAATCTCTACAAAGACATATATTTAGGAACAGGGGCAGTACATTACACAAAATCGTAGGTGGCATGTAGGAATTCCAGTGCACTACATTAGGCTCCCTTAGAGTGCCTGCCAGTCCAGCATACAGAGTCGGCTAGTTTATGGTATGCACACAATCGTTAATTGGTGGTTTAAATATGTGCAAGGGATATGCAATGTAATATCATGTGGAGATGTCTGAAATTAGCCGTGTCAACTTGCAGATAGGGTTACACAATGAAAAAGTACAAGATGTATGTGGCAACTTCATGGAACATCGCAAAAAAAGGAGAGGTAGCGGTGAGCCTATACAGTGTGCTATGGTACGTCACTCCTCCATTGCAATCATCGTGACATGTTATTTGTATGCCAGTTCTATTAGCCAAGTTTCTTCGGGACAGTTATTACGAGTTATCCTAAGAAAATAAGCACCTGTGAATATAAGCTCCATGTAATACGCCAACCTGTTCTTTTCATTGCGTTTTCAGCTTATCTTTGGTATGATCAGTGGAAAGTCTAGATTGCATTATATATATTTTTCATTTTGCTGCACATATGGAAATTAATTTGACTTGCAAACATCACAAATTGAACCAAGTGCAGTAATTAATATGATAGGAAAACAGACCATCACTATTTGCTCAAAATGCAAATACAAAGATACCATCTACTTGGCACAATCTACTTTGGTCAATGTTTTCCATAGAGATCCCATTGCCTAATTTAAACGAAGAACGCATGACCCACATTTAAATGAAGAACAATTATTTGTTGAAATTTGATGTTCCAAGTGGCTGGTTATTATCATATAGCAGCACCACCTGAAAGCATCATATAGCAGCAGCAGCAACTCATAGCAACTCATAATATAGCAGCAGCGGTCTGCAATTCATCGTATACCAGTAGTAGCTCATAGCAATTCATCATATGGCAGCAGCAGGAGCAGCTCATAGCAATTCATCATATAGCAGCAGCAGGAGCAGCTAGTAGCAACTCATCATATAGCAGTAGCAGCAGCAGCTCATAGCAACTCATCATACTGTAGCAGTAGTTTGCAATTCATCATATACCAGTAGCAGCTCATAGCAATTCACCATATAGCAGCAGCAGGAGCAGCTCATAGCAATTCATCATATAGCAGCAGCAGGAGCAGCTTGTAGCAACTCATCATATAGCAGCAGCAGCAGCAGCTCATAGCAATTCATCATATAGCAGCAGCAGCAGCTCATAGCAACTTATCATACAGCAGCAGCAGCTCATAGCAATTCATCATATAGCAGCAGCAGCAGCTCATAGCAACTTATCATACAGCAGCAGCAGCTCATAGCAATTCATCATATAGCAGCAGCAGGAGCAGCTCATAGCAATGCATCATATAGCAGCAGCAGAAGCAGCTCATAGCAATTCATTGTATAGTGGATCGGAATGAAAATTTGGCAAAAAATCAGAGGAGATCCTCACCTTGTTGGATGAGCTCATCCTTCAACAGCACCTCAAGGCCATGGCCTGGGAGGAGGGGAGGGGGAACAAGGTGCCTTCTGCCGTAGTGTGCCATCAGCCGTAGTTGTGCAGCACCCGCTGGAGTAGTGCGTTGGACGAACCACAGTGGAGTAGCTGCTGGAGACCATGATAATGAGGGGCGGCGCCAGAGGGAGGAGCATCCAGGGAGATTTGCCCCTACCCGCCGGCCATGTAGCCTAGCTGGACATAGCATCGTCGAGGACCAGGCCAGATGGGACCAGTTGCGACGGCTCACTGGAGGAACCTTAGTGCTGCAGGCAGGGGATCGAGGTAGAGGGAAAGGGGAAAGGAGATGCAAGCGGGCAGGGCAATGAATGCTTGCGTGTTTGTTTTTACTTGAGGGTCAGGTGTGACACAGGCGTCAATAGTTGCATTTTGAGTGTAATATAGGAAGACAACAGAGTCATTTCACTATTCCCCTTCCCTTCAATTTTTAGTGAGGTTCTACTCGAAACACCCCCCTCCAAAGCGAAATTAGTTAAGCCCAAGCCCATAACTCAAAAATGACTTCTTTACATCTTTTATGGCTTATTTTGACAATATACCCTGAAAAGGCGGAATCGAACTGGCCCTTAACATGCAATTCATTTGTGCGTGCAATGATGAATCACTCCTGCCTGCTATCTGTACATTTAGGCATCATCATACATGGCATAACCTAACACATGTGCATTCCATTGTAGAATCTGGAATATGCAATGTTTATGTTAGTTCATACGTTGCACATGATGTTTAAATGCCCCTTAAATCTGGTCAGTCAAGTGATAGTCTTTAAGCCTCCTTCTTTGCTTCTTTTCTTGATATGTAAGATTTGTTCACACATCTGTTCAATTGCTTGTTTGCATCAGCCATCCATACTAGGACTGTTTGCTTTGATTACTTGTTGTTCTTGACCTAACACTCTAACAGAGCTTGTCAATGATTTAAACACTAAGGGCTGCTGTAGTGGGGCCTTGTCTAACTCATAGGTGAATAAAGGTTTGGCTGTACACTACAGTAGGCTCTCCAAGAGTACCTGGAGATCTAGTTCGAAGGTATGCCTAGTTTTTACATAGTGTAGACATAGTAAATGCTCATTTCATTGTGTGCAAGTACAAGAGATGTGGCATGTTTCATTATGTGGTGTTGTTTTGTTATAATCTCATCCTTTTGTGTTCACAGACTGGAAAGTATGCATATTTATCTTCCAAGGAGACGAGTAACTTGTTTGTGTCACCTTGCAGAGGGGGTGCAATGAAGATACGATTGAGGATTTCCAAGTACAAGATGATAGGAAGGAGCCTTGCAAGAGAAGTAGGAGCTGCGCTGAGCCTCTTCAACCTGCTAAGGTAAGTCACTGTATGCAACTCAACAGTTCAATTCCTTGTTTGTTTCAGGCATAGTTAATTTTCTCTTTTCAATTGCTTTATTTGTCCTCACTTAATGAGATGCCCAAATAATTATGCCTGATGTTTTGTACTTGTATCACTATTAGTTGACATAATTAAAGGCCTTACCATTTAATTACTCTGCCGAAGTGTGCCTGAAGCTTTGAAGTCTATTAACCAACTATTATTGCATGAGGCTCACAATCTAGTTTATACTATGCTAATGATTGCAGAGTTTTGCCTGCTGTAGTATGTTTGTATGAAACCCTCTGCTGTTCATTATGCTCCCTGAGACTTTAATTGAGGTACAGAATGGCCAACTGCTTGCTTACTTATACGCAACGTGTTGTCTAAATTTGCAACTTGTCTGTGTTTTCGATTGGGCCCCAACATCATGCTCCCCTAGTGAGCTAAGAGGGATTTCTGTATGCAGGCTGCACAGACTATCTTTTTTATAATTTTTACAATATCACCTGCTTATGCTTCATGACGTGTAACATTTTTTTGTGAAAGTGACGTGTAACATTATTGTTAGTCCTGTTTTGCCATGTAGTACAAAATAGTGTCTTGTTCGCTTCACTTTTGTAACTATATTTTTGCCCTAGTCATGTGTACTTACAGAAACATTTCAGGATGAAGTGACATCAACACAAAAATCTGCGAGCAGTGCGGCATGGCCGTTACCGAATGATTATGGATTGGAATTGGAATGTGCTGATGTTCACAAGCATCAACTAGAGGTGGCAAGACAACGTGTACATGATTGTCAACGTATAATCAACAAGTTGAGACTGGACATGCAGGTATTAGATGCAGGAGTCAAAAAAATGAAACAAGACACTGAGGTAACCATGAAGGAATTGGAGATTTTGCAGACTGAAATTTGTGCTATCTGAATCCGGCCGATCCTATTTTCTGAAGAGATTATAGTTCAAATGGAGTTAAGTTGATGCGCGTCCATGATGTATGAGTTGTATTTGCCCAGTGTATGTAATTTGCTGTTTGTGTATGCTTTATTATCACCTGTGCCGTACCATAATGCCCAGTGGGTATAATCGGCTGTAATTTCTTTATTGTATAGTGTAGGATTATTCTATCTTTCTATGCCTTGATCTCTTTGTTGTATAGTGTATGCTTTTTAGAGGTGATAGTATTGAGTAGGATAATTCTTTGAATATGCTATATCGTTCAAACGGGGGCCAACTCGCCCGACCATGGGCCTTCTACATCCGATCCATGGGCCTTCTACGTCTCGTAGGATCCATGGGCCTTCTACGTCTCGCAGGATCCATGGGCCGTCTACATCTCGCAGTGTCCATGTGCCTTCTATGTCTCGCAGGGTCCATGGACCTTCTACGTCACGTAGGATCCATGGGCCGCCGACTCATTTATGGGTCTTGTACTGGCCTTTAATGGGCCGTAGATGGGCCTATAATGGAAATCATACGTTTTATTGGCTAACCATAACGGGCCGTTAATAGGCCGTATTTGGTGATGCTATGAAAATGGCCCAACAGACTAACGGACCACAAACGGGCCGACTGTAACGACGGGCTGAATTTGGCCCACAAGCAGAAAATGACAGTAATGGGCCGTAAGTAACCGAATGTTGCAAATAAGCCCAAGAATAAATGGGCTCTGAGAAGGCCGAAAGATAACATGGGTTGTAAACGGCCCAACTGAATAACGGGCCCTTAATGGGTATAAAGCGATACACTATTCATTACAGGCCAGTTTCACCATGGGCCGTTAATGGGTCTAAAGTAATACACTGTTCATCGCGGGCCAGTTTCACCACGGGCTGTTAATAGGCCAAGAGTTACATAGGGCCTCATATGGGCCGAAAGACGTCATGGGCCATACATGGGCTAGAAGTGAAAACGGGCTGGAATCATATTGGATGGCCTAGATGACGCTACTGGGCCTAATTCGGATTGGGCGTAACGGGCCTTGGGTTAGCGGGTTGTAAATTCGCTATATGCGAACATGCCGTTAACAGGCTTCCCATGGGCCGGCCCGTCACCTTTTGACCAAGTCAAACGGGCCGGCCTTTTCACAAGAATGGGCCTCTGTTGGGACGTGCCACGTGTCGACGTATCATAGGCGCCTTCTGTCCAATGAGTGGATGACATCTGTCCCAACAATGAGCCGACATTTCCTTCAGCCAATGATGATTTTACACGTGGAAAATCCCCATTGGTCAGGGCTGTTAACGGGTTATCGGATCCAAAACCCGACCCGATAGCTTAACGGCGTTCCGTTACGGTGGATGCCACGTGTCGGCCACCCTTGACGAAAGCACTTCTGTGACGCGCGATTTATCGTCATGGAAGTGGACACTTCCGTGATGATAATTTTGGTAATGTCATCGAACACTTCTACGACAGCACAGGTATGACTATCTCGATTCTGTCATAAATTTGTCATGGATGTACATGCATGAGAAAAAACGCGACCTACTGTGACAAACACGTATCATCACGGAAGTGTATTTTTTTTGTAGTGGTGTCACGTCATGGCGCATATATGTCGTGGTAAAAACATTGTCCAATTTGGGCCAAGCTTTATTACAAACCTCAAATGAACTCTGAAAAGGTTGAGAGTTGGCATGGTATCATCATTTCACCCACATAGCATGTTCTAAAAAGTTGAGAGGGTTACGGCAAAAACTGGACGCACTTCGTGTGCAAAATGAACATTCTCTTTCAAAGTATCAGGGTTTCAAACGAAAACTCATCTGTTACAAAGGGATTTCATTTTTTGAACTAATTTGAACTCCAGACTTTTTGTGTGTTCAAAATGCACCATTCAAATCCATGTCATCAATTTTCAACCCTTTCTAACTTCATTTCGTATATTTATGCATTTACTGAGCTAAATGACCCTGAAATTGAAAAGCACTTCAAATGAACTCTGAAAAGGTTGAAAGTTGGCATGGTATCATCATTTCACCCGCATAGCATGTTCTAAAAAGTTGAGAGGGTTAAGGCAAAAACTGGATGCACTTCGTGTGCAAAATGGACAATCTCTACCGAAGGTGTGGTTTCACATCATGGCACATATATGTCGTGGTAAAAACATTGTCCAATTTGGGCCAAGCTTTATTACGAACCTCTTAAAAACTAGAGCTTCTCTCAACAAGAAGCCTTGTGGTTTCGATTGGGAAATGTGTTCCCCTTGTTGTCAAAACGTAATCACGGCCTCTTTTCGCCTTGTATTTTCTTATACCGGCAACATGGAACTACATGATATCCATGCTGAAATTTAAACTTATTCAGGGTTCATTTGGCCTTTTTATACACTAATTGAGTTTCCTAGGCATTTAATGTCCATAATTCAAATCTGACCTACAAATAAAATGCTCAAGTTCACCAAAATGCCTAGAAAAATTGTACACGCATGTGTCCTTGGGTGTATGTTTAATTAGGTTCCATGCCAGGAATGGGAACAAATTACAACCGTACCACCGTCCTGGCTCGTCCTCAAACATTTGGAATCTCGGGTTTTAAATCCCCATAAAATCCAAAACTCACTAGAAAGTCATCAAAGGTGGCATGGTGTCACGTCATGGCACATATATGTTGTGGTAAAAACATTGCCAATATGGGCCAAGCTTTATTACGAACCTCTTACGAACCGGAGCTTCTCTCAACAAGAAGCCTTGTGGTTCTGATAGGGAAACGTGTTCCCCTTGTTTTCGAAACGTAATCACGGCCTCTTTTTGCCTTGTATTTTCTTCTATGGGCAGCATGGAACTAAATGATATCCATGCTAAAATTTAAACTTATTCAGGGTCCGTGTGGCCTTTTTATACACTAATTGAGTTTCCTAGGCATTTAATGTCCATAATTCAAATCTGAACTATAAATACATGCTCAAGTTCATGAACATGGCCTGAAAAATTGTACATGCATGTGTCCTTAGGTGCATGTTTAATTAGGTCCCATGCCAGGAATGGGAACGAATTACAACCGTACCAGCGTCCTGGCTCGTACTCAAACATTTGGAATCTCGGGTTTTAAATCCCCATAAAATCCAAAACTCACCAGAAAGTCATCAAAGGTGGCATGGTGTCACATCATAGCACATATATGTCATGGTAAAAACATTGCCAATTTGGGCCAAGCTTTATTACAAACCTCTTACAAACCGGAGCTTCTATCAACAAGAAGCCTTGTCGTTCTGATAGGGAAACATGTTCCCCTTGTTGTCAAAATGTAATGACGACCTCTTTTCACCTTGTGTTTTCTTCGACGGGCAACATGGAAATACATGATATCCATGCTGAAATTTAAACTTATTCATGGTTCGTTTGGCCTTTTTATACACTAATTGAGTTTCCTAGGCATTTAATGTCCGTAATTCAAATCTGAACTACAAATACATGCTCCAGTTCACCAAAATGGCTAGAAAAATTATACATGCATGTGTCCTTGGCTGCATGTTTAGGTCGCACGCAAGGAATGGGAACAAATTACAACCCAACCGACGCCTTGACTCGTCCTCAAACATTTGGAATCTCGGTTTTTAAATCCCCTTAAATCCAAAACTCACCAGAAAGTCATTAAAGGTGGCATGGTGTCACGTCATGGCAGATATATGTCGTGGTAATAACATTGCCAATTTGGGCCAAGCTTTATTACAAACCTCTTACAAACCAAAGCCTGTCGCAAGAACCCTTGCTGTTTCGATAGGGAAACGTGTCCTCTTGTGGGCCAAATGATAATCGCTCCCTCTTCTAGCCTCATATTTTTTTCTACACGCAACACGTACGGAACAACAGGAGATTCGCGCTGAACTTTGAAATTATTCAGGGTTCGTTTGACCCTTTTTATTCATTAATTTAGTTTTCTAGGCATTTAACGTCCATAATTCAAATCTGAACTACATGTACATGCTCCAGTGCACTAAAATGGCTAGAAAAACATACATATGTCCTTGGGGTGCATGTTTAGGGTTTGTTTGGCCATTGTATATATTACTAATTAAGTTTTCTATGCATTAATGTAGTCCATAATTCAAATTAGAACTACAAGCACAAAATGGGTGGGAAATCGTACATGTGTCATTGGGTGCATGTTTAGGTCTCATTTAAGGAATGAGAATGAATTACAAACTTGTCGCGTCCTGAAACATTGAGAATCTCGGTTTTTAAATCCTAGTAAATCAAAAACTCACCCAAAAAACATGAAACTTGGCATGTTTTCATGACATGGCACATATATGACATGGTAAAAAAATCGTCCAGTTTGAGAAGAGGCGCACACATTAGTAGCCAACGAAGTCCTTTTTGAAACAATAAACTGACATGTTAATATCACAAACGGTTGTATTGTATGAACCGTGTCAATATTTAACCATACTTAGTGGCGTGTGTGCAACTGTTTGATTAGACGGGACGAGCACGAGAAGTCCACCGTGTAGGCTCGATGGGACGGGTGCGAGCAGTCCGCCGCACAGGCTCGACGGGACGTGTGCATCCTGTCCACTTCGCAGGCTCGACGGGACACCTGCGAGCAGCAAGGCCGCCCATGCTCACCGGGAAGCGAGCTCTTTGACCTCCATGCACCAGCTGCCGCCTGCCTCACTCAAAACTTCGCCATTAATGGGTTAATTAAAGCGCCTGGACGGAGGTTTTTTTAGGGGTGGATGGAGGGTGTTTGGTTGTGATCCCATGGCAGCATTTGCTTTGTTCGCATTTTCAACTTGTATTCCGGCCTAATTTAAATTGCCACATAGGGCAACAGATAATACGACGACAAATAAAATGGCAATGGATAGTACGGCGACAAAATTTACAATGGCGCAGATAATAATTGTCTTACATATTACGGATAATTTTAAATGCCACATGTGACAAAGTTCCGAAAAGACGGGGGCAAGAGAAGAAGGAAATCATAGACAACAATCTAGATCGCTACTGTATCTACTCTTCGATGGATCACCGGGCAATGACATCCTCCAGCTCCTTCCTCATTTCCTCACGGCTTTGCTTGAAAGCAGCCAGTGATTCCTCCACCTCCTGCTCGCGCTCGATTCGGATCTTCCTCAAGTCACACATCAGTTCCTCGACGACCGCTATTAGCGTCATCCCCAAGGCACTGCTCTGCTCATGCAGCATTTCCAGCCGGCGGCCTCCTCCTCCTTCTTGGTGAGCGCCTTGAGGAGCTTCGCATTGTCAACCATGAGTTGCTCGACGAGGCCGGTCGCCTTATCAACCGAGGCATCACTGATCTCGAGAAGCTTCATCAAGCCATCGACCAACTCCTGCTGCTTAATGAGGCCAGCGTGAATGTCGTCGTCGCCGGCCAAGGACTTCAGCAACGCCAGCTTGTCGTGATCGCAGATGCGGCGAGTGCGCTTGTGAGAGCCCTCGCATGCCCATGAGAGCTCGTTCGAGGGCTCTGCGGTGCGCCAGGACATCTCTGCTGCGGCTACCGCTTTGCGGTGGGACCTCTCTGGTTCTTCCGCGGCCTTGATCTTTGTTTCCTGGTTATATGCCCACCCGAAACTCCTCCTACCAGTCATGGCGGAACGACATGACATGTAAGACCAGTTTTGTAGGTGATGAGGAGAGGAATTGTGAAGTAATTTTCGAGTGGGTAGTTTTTATAGCCTGGTGCTAACTGTGAACACATATTATTTTGATCTGTGTGAATAGATTTACAATTACTTCTTGCGTTGTAATCTGCAATGTGAGGAGAAAAAAAGTCAAAAATTATTGATGGTTATGGGCCCACAAAGCCCCATTTTTGTTGTTCCATCTCATCGCAAACAGTTCTTTTGGATCAACCGTATGCCACGCATCGGACGTCCTAAATGTGGGACCTTGTTCTTGGATGTACGTGTACGTGTTTGCCCACTATCACACACGGTCATGGTATCACCATCGTGTCCTATGGATGTGCACACGAACTTACTATAGTAACCGTCTGTGTTATCATTTCTCATCCCAAACAGTTCATCTGAGTGGGCTGTTTGCTGCGGATCACACACATCTGGTTTACACGTATCTTTTGTGTTCTTTTACCTGATCGCAAATGCCGCATATCACACACATCTTGTTAAGATGAACCGTTTCCGTTCTCTTGCCTAATCGAAAACAGTTTGTCCGAGTGAACCGTATGCCATATATCACACACACCTTGATCTGGCTAACCATTTCTGTTGCATTCCCTAATAGCACACAGTTCATCGGAGGGAACTGTATGTCGTATATCGCCAACACATTGATATGGCTGCCCGTTTCTGTTGTTCTTCCTCGTCGCAAACAGTTCCGCTAGATCAACCGTATGCCCAGCATCGCACACGTAACTAAAATCTGAAACGTGTTTGATGTGTCCACCATCGCAAATGTTTTGCACCTTTTTTGATGGTTTTTTCACAGCACTGTTTGTGATTATTGCATCGCACACAGTTTCGTCAAAGGGTCTCTGGTCGTAGTGTCGTGTTAGCAGCATCCTGCAGTAGTGTGGGGGGATACTTTTAGAGGACCTGGAGATAGTTTGTGTGCGTACGTGAAAGGGCATAGAGCTAGTGTATGCGATGGAGAGAGAGATGCTCTTCGTTTCTCTTTATTATGAATAACTTTATATATAGTATAAAAAACAAAAAGTTCACAGTGCAGAATAAATATCATTGGGGGCACCATGCTATGCAAATTAACGCTCATACTCCTCCAAATAACTTTGTAATGTTGTATATATGTAGAAATTCTAAAATATTTTTTTGGCCACACTTTGTGTGGTTTTATTCAAAAGGAATGTTGTATGCAAAATAAACGTGAAGAGAGGGCTTTTTAGATCAATGGGGTACGTCATTAACATGTGTGAATGTGTAGTTGATGTATTTAGCAGGGCCTAGAGAGGTATTGATTCTCCAACGTATCTATAATTTTTTATTGTTCCATGCTGTTATATTATCATTCTTGGATGTTTTACAATCATTTTATAGTCATTTTATATCATTTTTTCGTACAAACCTACTGACATAGTGCCCAGTGCTAGTTCCTCTTTTCTGCATGTTTTTTACATCGCAGGAAATCAATACCAAACGGAGTCCAAACGCAGCTAAACTTTTTGAGGATTTTTTGGGCCAAAAGACATCCAGTGGACCAGGAAAGCACCTAGGGTGCCCCGAGGGGAGCCCAACCCACCAGGGCGCGCCTGGGGGCCGAGGCGCGCCTCGATGGGTTGTGCCCATCTCGAGTGCCCCCTGAACCGCCTCTTTGCTCTAGAAATACCCCAATATTCTAGAAACCCCCGGGGAGTCGATGAAAATCAATTCTAGCTACCGCAGAGTCCAGAAACACCAGATCCAATCTAGACACCATCATGGAGGGGTTCACCACTTCCATTGGTGCCTCTCTGATGATGCGTAAGTAGTTCTTTGTAGACCTACATGTCCGTAGTTACTAGCTAGATGCCTTCCTCTCTCTCTCTCTCTCTCTCTTGATTATCAATACAATGGTCTCTTGGAGATCCATATGATGTAAGTCTTTTTGCGGTGTGTTTGTTGGGATCCGATGAACTTTGAGTTTATGATCGGATCTATGTTTTTATCCACGAAAGTTATTTGAGTCTTCTTTGATCTCTTATATGTGTGATTGATTATAGCCTAATATTTCTGCTCTGATATTTGGGTTTTGTTTGGCCAACTTGATCTATTTATCTTGCAATGGGAAGATGTGCTTTGTGATGGGTTCGATCTTACAGTGCTTGATCCCAGTGACTGAAAGGGAAACGACATGTATGTATCGCTGCTATTAAGGATAACAAGATGGGGTCTATTTCTACATAAATAGATCTTGTCTACATCATGCCAACGTTCTTATTGCATTACTCTGTTTCTCCATGAATTTAATACACTAGATACATGCTGGATAGTGGTCGATGTGTGGATTAATAGTAGTAGATGCAGGCAGGAGTCGGTCTACTAATCTTGGACGTGATGCCTATATAATGATCATTGCCTAGATATCGTCATGATTATTTGAAGTTCTATCAATTGCCCAACCGTAATTGTTTTCCCACCGTTTGCTATTTTTCTCGAGAGAAGCCACCAGTGAAACCTACGTCCCCCGGGTCTCTTTTCATCATATTTGCCTTTGCGATCTATTTTCCTTTGCATTTATTTTCTGATATATTAAAACAAAAATAAAAATACCTTGCTGCAATTTATTTGTTCCGCGATCTATTTATCCTATCTACCATTTTTACCTCACGTTATTTGCCTATCTTGAGGCGCCGTACCTGAAAGGAATTGACATCCCCTTTAACACGCCGGTTGCGAGTATTTGTTATTTGTGTGCAGGTGTTGTTTACGTGGTGTGAGGAGGTTCTCCTACTGGTTCGATAACCTTGGTCTCATCACTGAGGGAAATACCTACTGTCGCTATACTGCATCATCCTTTCCTCTTTGGGGAAATACCGACATAGTTCTAGCAGACATCAAAAGAAATTTCTGGCGCTGTTGCCGGGGAGGATCTTCAACGTCAATCAGGTTCCTAATCACAAATCTCATCTCTTCGCTATTTACTTTATTTTCCATTTGCCTCTCGTTTTTCACTCCCCCACTTTATAAAAATTTACCGCTTTATTCGCCCTCTTTTTCGTTCGTCGTTTTCTCGTCAGATCTGTTTCTGTGTGCAATCTTTTCTACCACTTTTTGTCGTTATGGATATTTCTCCTCTACTGCGTGCACCCCTGAGAACAAGGTTCTCAACTTTAAACAAAGGGGAGTAGAGAATTTAAAATATGCTTGGTATAGGATTTGCAATGCTCATAATAGATCTATCGTAAGCAATCTACCATTCTTCTTTGTTGTTTTTATGTGGGCATTACCACTTGGTATAGATTCATCCTTGATACGATTACCGGTGGGAATTTCTTGATGTGTCCTTCTCTTGATGCTTTTAACACTTTGGGAAATTTAGTGGGTTCACCACCACTCGTGATCAATGAAACAATATTGACTCTCGAGCATATATGGAAAGACTAGATGCTATTGAAAAGAATATGCTTACTGCAGAACATATTGAAAACTTGGATAGAAAGATGCAAAGTTATGCTACTAAAATTGGGACAACGGCGGGAGACATTTTTAAGTTGTTGAAAGAAAAGGGAACTATAATTCATGAAAGAATTGAAGAAATCCCATCTAGGATTGATAGACTGGAAGAAATTTTTTCTAAGCTAAGCACGGCCTTTGGTTCCACCAAAACTCCCGTAAAAGTTAGTAAGACTACTCAAGCTACTAAGAACAAGGGTGCAACTTCTAGCAACGATAAAGGAGATCTTAAAATGATTAGTATCCATCCCAACTTTATTGAAGTCAAAAGAGACCCTTTTTGTGAAAATAAGTTTTCCAATCTTGTGCCTATAAGTATTGTTGTTGAGAATTTATATGTGAAATCCTTGGAAAATCCCAAGTGTTTGATCAAATAATTGAAGAACAAAGATGACAAAACTTAGATCCAATGCGTTATGCGTAGCTCGGGGCGTAAAACGATAGCGCTCGTTGGGAGGCAACCCAACTTGTATCTTTTTACTTTTTGGTTTTCTTGCTATTTTTAATAAAATACCCAATTATACCTCTGGTTAGATGTGTTTTTGTGGTTTAAATTAGTGTTTGTGCCAAGCAAGGCCTTTGGGTTGATTTGGATAAAAGTTGATTTGATCTTGCTGAAAAACAGAAACTTATGCACTCATGAAAATAATTTTCATAAATCACAGAAATGTGATTTTGATTTAATTCTTTTTGCAGAAGATTAATATACAAATTACTCAGGTTTTCCTAATTTATAAAGATATTTGGAGTTACATAAGTATTCGAAATATCCAGATTGCTACAGACTGTTCTGTTTTTGACAGATTGTGTTTTCTTTGCGTTGTGTGCTTGTTTTGATGATTCTATGATTTTTTTTGATGAGTTTTTGCCATAGAAAAGTTGGAATACAGTAGATATAATGCAAAAACAAAATATGAATAGGTTTGCAACAGTACTTATAGTAGTGGTTTGCTTTCTTATACTAACGGATCTCACGAATGTTTTGTTGAGTTTTGTGTAATTGAAGTTTTCAAGTTTTGGGTGATCTTACGATGGATGAAGGTATAAGGATTAGCAAAAGGCTAAGCTTGGGAATGACCGAGGCACCCAAAGATAATATTCAAGAAGTAGCAAGCAACTAAGCTTGGGGATGCCCCCGAGTGGCATCCCCGCTTTCTTCTAACAACCATTGGTATTTTACTTGAAGCTATATTTTTATTCGTCACATCTTATGAGTTTTGTTTGGAGCGTCTTGTATGATATGAGTCTTTGCTTGTTTTGCTTTGTGTTTTAAGTATTGAATCCTTGCTGAACACACCCTTTCGAGAGAGCCAAAAATTATGCTATGCTTGCTCCTATGCTTCACTTAAATTTTTAGAGCCATGGATTTGCTCTAGTGCTTCACTTATATCTTTTTGAGAACGGTGTGCTTTTTTATTTTTGAAGAAATGCTCTAATGCTTCACTTAGATTTATTTGGGAGTTAGTAAAATTTTCAGAAATTCTCTCTTGCTGCACTTGGATTATTTTGAGAGAAAGAAATATTATGCTCATGTTCTTCACTTAAATTTGTGTGAGCTTATCAAAAGCAACATATGAAAATAGTTCCAAAGTGATAGATATCCGATGAGGATATAATAAAAACTTTCATGAAGATCATTGGACAAAATAAACTTGATTCTTAGTAATGGTTTTGAGATATGACGATATGATATGTGAGTCATGTTGATGAGTAATTGTGCTTTAGTAAGAATATTGATGTTAAGGTTTGTGATTCCCTATGCAAGCATGAAAGTCAATAGTTATCCAATGAAATTTATATCCTACTAATGGTGCATTTTTTGGTGTTACTTATGCTTAATGCTTGGGAACGGGATTTTTTGCTTTTTGGTTGGTCACTTCTCAATCTTTTTGCTAGCCTTCATTTTGCACTAAGTATGACCACTACTTGTGCATCCAAAACCCTTTAAACTAGTTTTGCCTTATGAGTCCACTATACCTACCTATATGCGGTATTTCCATGCTATTCTAAGCAAATTTGCATGTGCCATCTCTAATTTTCAAAATTAATTTCTCTTTTGTGTGCTCTACGGCTCGTGGGGCGGTGAAGGGTGGCCAATATTTTCCATGCTAGATGTGTTATTCTAACGATGAGTGTTTATTCACGTGTCATTGCACGAGAGTACGACAAAGGTATTAGGGATTCCCAGTCCCGAAATGAAAAATGAATTTACTTTATGTTGTCAAATAATAAATTCCTTGGAAAGTGTTGGTATTGAGGGCAACTGTGGATTTGGCTAGCCATGGAAAGTGAAAGTAATGGTGGAAAAAGGAATAAACTTTATTTTTTGTTTGGGAACCGCCTATGATGTATCTAGCATGGAAAGTGTTGGGAGCTCTAAGTCGTTTTCATTGGTGGGAAAAGTATGCCTCTCAAAAATGTTTTTATCTCTCAATTTAAGCTTTGAGCTCTCGCACCTCTACAAATCCCTACTTCCCTCCGTGAAGGGCCTTTCTTTTACTTATGCAATTTTTATTTTGAATTTGAGTCTCCATCTTCTCTTATAAAGCACCAACTAAGGGGCACTATGATCGCATTTGAGCATTGAGTGCAGCTAATATTCGAGTGTGTTTCATGAATGGATCAATTACGAGCATAATGGGCTAGGGATAACTTGCTTTAGTGTTGATATTTTGAAAGACATGGTTGCTTGTTGGTATGCTTCAGTATTAAAGTCTTCATGTCAAAACTAGATTATTGCTTCGAATCATATAAAAGTCCAAATGTCCACACTATAAAGAAAATAAATGTGATGAACATGTTAGGCAGCATTCCACATCAAAAATTATGTTTTTATCATTTACCTACTCGAGGATGAGCAGGAATTAAGCTTGGGGATGCTGATACGTCTCCAATGTATCCATAATTTTTGATTGTTCCATGCTGTTATATTATCATTCTTGCATGTTTTACAATCATTTTATAGTCATTTTATATCATTTTTTGGTACTAAGCTATTCACATAGTGCCCAGTGCTAGTTACTGTTTTCTGCATGTTTTTTACATCACAGGAAATCAATACCAAACGGTGTCCAAACGCAGCTAAACTTTTTGAGGATTTTTTTGGGCCAAAAGACATCTAGTGGGTCAGGAAAGCACCTGGGGGTGCTCCGAGGGGAGCACAACCCACCAGGGCGTGCCTAGGGGCCCAGGCGCGCCCCGGTGGGTTGTGCCCACCTCGGGTGCCCCTGATCCGCCTCTTTGCTCTATAAATACCCCAATATTCCAGAAACCCTAGGGGAGTCGATGAAAATCAATTCCAGACACTGTAGAGTCCAGAAACACCAGGTCCAATCTAGACACCATCATGCAGGGGTTCACCACTTCCATTGGTGCCTCTCTGATGATGCGTGAGCAGTTCTTTGTAGACCCATGGGTCCGTACTTAGTAGCTAGATGGATTCCTCTCTCTCTCTCTTGATTATCAATATCATGGTCTCTTGGAGATCCATATGATGTAAGTCTTTTTGCGGTGTGTTTGTTGGGGTCTGATGAACTTTGAGTTTATGATCAGATCTATTTTTTATCCATGAAAGTTATTTGAGTCTTCTTTGATCTCTTATATGTGTGATTGATTATAGCCTCGTATTTCTTCTCCGATATTTGGGTTTTGTTTGGCCAACTTGATCTTTTTTTCTTGAAATGGGAGGAGGTGCTTTGTGATGGGTTCGATCTTACGGTGCTTGATCCCAGTGACAGAAAGGGAAACGACATGTATGTATCGTTGCTATTAAGGATAACAATATGGGGTCTATTTCTACATAAATAGATCTTGTCTACATCATGTCATCGTTCTTATTGCATTACTCCATTTCTCCATGAACTTAATACACTAGATGCATGCTACATAGCGGTCGATTTGTGGATTAATAGTTGTAGATGCAGGTAGGAGTCGGTCTACTAATCTTGGACATGATGCCTATATAATGATCATTGACTGGATATCGTCATGATTATTTGAAGTTCTATCAATTGCCCAACCATAATTGTTTTCCCACCGTTTGCTATTTTTCGCGAGAGAAGCTACTAGTGAAACCTACGTCCACCGGGTCTCTTTTCATCATATTTTCCTTTGCGATCTATTACTTTGCATTTATTTTGAGATCTATTAAACCAAAAATACAAAAATACCTTGCTGCAATTTATTTGTTCCACGATCTATTTATCCTATCTACTAGTTTTACCTCACGTTATTTGCATATCTTAAGGCACCGTACCTGAAAGGGATTGACAACCCCTTTAACACGTCGGGTTGCGAGTATTTGTAATTTGTGTGCATGTGCTATTTACGTGGTGTGAGGAGGTTCTCCTACTGGTTTGATAACCTTGGTCTCATCACTGAGGGAAATACCTACGGTTGCTATACTACATCATCCCTACCTCTTTGGGGAAATACCAACGTTGTTCTAGCAGACATCAGGTACGTGTATGTATTACGTATTCGATAGAGGCATGGATAGAGGGGCCAGCAGGAGGGAGAGATAGCACGAGAAAAGAGAGAGGTCTTGAGAGAGAGAGACGAGTAGGATGTCACGGCGAGAGATGCCCTTGAGTGTGTATGTGCAAGGGGGAGGGGATAGAGGCACTAGGAGAAAATATTTGGGGCATGTGTGGTGTGTGTGTTCTATGTGTGGGTGTTAGAAGATAACGAGACCTGGGGCAGAGGGTGTGTCATCGCATGAGGTCCGGTGGGCCGAGGTGAGGCCCTTGGTTCGGTTCTGTCATGCACCACATTAGTCGGCCCGTGATGCATTTAGGGAGACCCATGGATGACTAGTCGTACAAGACAAAGATAGCAGAGTCAAGGACTCTGTGTCCACTGACAAAGCTGGCTAGGATTTGTAACCCTAGGTCCTCAGACTAAGGTAACCCCTTATCTCTGATATTACAATTCATCCAACCTAACTTTAAGGGGCATCCTACAGAATGCTCTGCTAGAATCATACTCATCAATTAGGAAGAGAGGTGGAGACAATGCGTGAGAGATAGGCCTAAATATAATGTGCATGCGGGAGACACGTAGGCAGGTATATGTATATAGAAAGGGTCGATGGGGATTGTGCGTATATATGCTTGTGAGAGGAAAAGTGCTTGTGATAAAGGTTAGTGAAAACAGTCATAAATGGTTACAAGAGGGAGGGAGGATTATATCGAGAGTATGTCTGCGAGAAAGACACCTCGAGAGAGAGAGTGTGTGAGCATGTGTGAGAGATCATCGATGGATATACACCGTGTGCACATGTGTGTGAGAGAGAAAGTCAGCGTGTGTGTGAGGAGGGGCCTATGGATAGTGAAACTACACATAAAAGACTGATGTACACAATGATTAAAAATATAAATTGTATCCATATATTAGGATGGGATCATGATTTTTGCATTCGCGTAAGGAACGGTCATTGATCCATCAGACATCTATATTCTATCGAATTTGAGCATGTCTATGTTATTGTTCGACATAATTGATCCACAGAGTTAGTATTTTTGAACTCCAGACAATGCATTGCTTTAGCAATCGAATATAAACGTGAGTATTGTTCATGTTGTGTGTTGAAAGTGCAACTATCCCTGGGTGGTTTTGGTAATTATTAACAACATATAGCTCATTGAACTAATGCTATTTCAAGATGAATATTTCAGGAAAGTTCAATGATTGGCATGGCATGGATTAGGATTGTGGACCCCTCAAAATGCTAAGGACAAAGGATTGGCTCAAGCTCGAAAAGCTCAAGACTCTACATTTTACTTTTAGTGATCCAAGATCACATTGAGTCCATAGGAAAGCCAATACTATTCAAAGGGGATGAGGTGTTGCTTAATGGCTTGCTTGCTCAAAATGCTTAGTGATATGCTCCAAAGCCCTCAAGCACTTTCTCATATCCACATATGTCCCAAACTAAAAGTCAAACTCGCCCCCACCGATTTGATCCATCCGGCGCCACCGAGTTCATTTGACATAGCCCCTGCTAGAAACCCTAATCACTTCAGTCTCACCGATAGGGATCTCGGTCTCACCGAGATGGGATTGCAAACTCTTTTTTCCCTTTGTAACGTTTCGGTATAACCGAAATGAGCGACCTTTCCCACCGAGTTTGCAATGCAAACTCTCTGTTTCCCTTTCGTGACGTTTTGGTCTCACCGAGATGAGCGAATCGGTCCCACCGAGTTTGTGTAATCGGTCTCACCGAGATTACGTTATGCCCTAACCCTAACGAAATCGGTCCCACCGAGTTGACATGTCAGTCCCACCGAAATGCCTAACGGTCACATTATGAACTAAATCGGTCCGACCGAGTTTTTTGATTCGGTCCCATCGAGTTTGGTAAATTGTGTGTAACGGCTAGATTTTTTGTGGAGGCTATATATACCCCTCCACCCTCTCTTCATTCTTGGAGAAAGCCATTAGAACATGCCTACACTTCCAACATTCATTTTCTGAGAGAGAACCACCTACTCAATTGTTCAGGCCAAGATATTCCAATCCTACCATATGAATCTTGATCTCTAGCCTTCCCCAAGTTGCTTTCCACTCAAATCATCTTTCCACCAAATCCAATCCTATGAGAGAGAGTTGAGTGTTGAGGAGACTATCATTTGAAGCACAAGAGCAAGGAGTTCATCATCAACACACCATCTATTACCTTTTGGAGAGTGGTGTCTCCTAGATTGGTTTGGTGTCACTTGGGAGCCTCCGTCAAGATTGTGGAGTTGAACCATGTAGTTTGTACGGGCAAGGAGATCGCCTACTTCGTGAAGATCTACCCTAGTGAGGCAAGTCCTTCGTGGGCGATGGCCATGGTGGGATAGACAAGGTTGCTTCTTCGTGGACCCTTCGTGGGTGGAGCACTCCGTGGACTCGCGCAGTCGTTACCCTTCATGGGTTGAAGTCTCCATCAACGTGGATCTATGATAGCACCACCTATCGGAACCATGCTAAAAATCTCCGTGTCTACATTGTGTTTTCTCCCTCCAAACTCCTCCCTTTACCTTCATATGCAATGATTTACATTCCGCTGCTATACTCTTAGAATTGCATGTGTAGGTTGATTGCTTGACTTGTGTAAAGTTGCTAAAATCTGCTAGGACTTAAAATTGGGAAAAGGATAGATTTTTATTTGGTCACGTAGTCTAATCCCTCTAGACATACTTTCGATCCTACATGTGTGTAAAGCACATTATACATACAAAAGTTACACAATCAACATTATAAATAGCTAGCTATGAACTCGCATACATTTGAATCAACTTAAGGTGGTTTCAAAAAGTCGAATTCAACATGAAGTACATTCAATTATTTGAATTCGATATCATGGAATTTGTAAATCATACCTAAATTGTGGGGCACCAATCTTTGCTCTGCTTTTGTACATAATAGCATATATAGCCGTGTACAAAATAGATTCAAATTTACCTCCTCCATTCCAAAATAATCATAGTTATAAGATTTTCAAGTGTCAAAATTTCAAAAAGAAGTGCATAATTTAATGAGATTTTCAAACATACAAGGTCAAATTTAACGTTGTCTATTTAAGTCAATCCTTAAAGTTCAAGAGTACTCTAAACGTGAATGCTTCTGTTTCAAAATTTCGAACGAAGCGCCAAAAGAGCCTCTACTCACTTGAAACCGTGTGAGACCAATGTTTCGTAGAACGAAATTACTTTTCTAACTCCGATCAGTGAAACCTACCGGCCCGACGTCCAAAGGTCTAAACCTAGGTAGGTTTGTAGCTTCATCTAGACGCCACTTAACCGCCTCTGAAAAGCATTCATACACCATGGCCGCTTAAGCACACATGCGCTCGACCAAAATCGCTCCCGCCCACTATTTGGGACATCTGGGATTACCGTCCTACCCCCAACCCGCATTAGGTCAATATTTAAGAGGGGGGAAAGTTTGTACTTTTCCCAAATTTCAAAAAAGCGCGTCCCATCTGTTAAAAAAACAAAAACAAGCGCGTCCCAGACTGAAACATGGTTCCCCCTTAGCTCTCCCCCTGTCTGATTCCCCATTCGTACTCCGTTGGCGCCAAAACTACCTCTCCAGCAGCCGCCAAACCCCGGCGTCCTCCGTCCGCCACCCCATCCCACTCATCAACCGCCGGCCTCCTCCATCACGCCGGAGCTGATACCTCGACGTTGTCGTCCACCGCAACCGCAACGCGTTCCACGGCTAGTAGTTGAAGCCGAGGCCAAGCTACCTCACTATAAAAAAATACACTTCCGTGATGATACGTGTTTGTCACAGTAGGTCACGTTTTCTATCATGCATGTACATCCATGACGATTTTATGACAGAATCAAGATAGTCATACCTGTGTTGTCGTAGAAGTGTTCCATGACATTACCAAAATTATCATCACGGAAGTGTCCACTTCCATGACGATAAATCGCGCGTCACAGAAGTGCTTTCGTCAAGGGTGACCGGCACGTGGCATCCACCGTAACGGAACGCCGTTAAGCTATCGGGTCTGGTTTTGGATCTGATAACCCATTAACAGCCCCGGCCAATGGGGATTTTCCACGTGTAAAATCATCATTGGCTGGAGGAAACACGTGTCGGCTCACCGTTGGGACAGATGTCATCCACTCATTGGACCCAAGGCGCCTATGATACTCGACACATGGCACGGCCCAACAGAGGCCCATTCCTATGAAAAGGCCGACCCGTTTGACTTGGTCAAAAGGTGGCGGGCCGGCCCATGGAAAGCCTGTTAACGGCATGTTCGCATATAGCCCATTTACAGTTTGCTAACCCAGGGCCCCTTACAACCTCTCCGAATTAGGCCCAGTAGCGTCATCTGGGCCGTCCAATATGATTCCAGCCCGTTTTAACTTCCGACCCATGTATGGCCCATGACTTCTTTCGGCCCATATGAGGCCCTTTGTAACTCTTGGCCCATTAACGGCCCGTGGTGAAACTGGCCCGTAATGAATAGTGTATCACTTTATACCCATTAACGGCACATTATTCCATTGGGCCGTTCCCAGCCCAAGTTATCTTTCGGCCTTCTCAGGGCCCATTTATTCTTGGGCTCCTTTCCAGCATTCGGTTACTTACGACCCGTTACTGTCATTTTCTGCTTGTGGGACAAATTCAGCCTGTCGTTACAGTCGGCCCGTTTGTGGCCTGTTAATACGTTGGGCTGTTTTCATGTCAAAAAAACCCGTTGGGTTGTTTTCATAGAGTTATCAAATACGGCCTATTAACGACCCATTATGGTCCACGAATAGTATGGCCCATGATTGGCGAAATGATGATACGCCCCTAGAAGGCCCATGGATCCTACGGCCCATATAAGGCCCATGGATCATACGACCGATAGAAGGCCCATGGATCGTACGGCCCGTAGAAGGCCCATGGACCCTACGGCCCGTATAGAAGGCCAATGGATCCTACGGCTCATAGAAGGCACATGGATCATACGGCCCCATGAGGCCCATGATTACAACAGTCCGTGTGTTGCCATGATTATTTTTCCCTAGTTAACAAAAATAGGCTATTGTGTCCCCAAGAAAAACACAGAAAAAGAACTACAATGACTACAAGCAAACAACTAAACAAGACAATAAGGAAATAAATAAGCAAGCAATTAACACTAGCCTATTACCGCTATTACACATATTACATCCACTGGGCATCAAAGTTCACCACCAGTGCAAATATAGGGAACAAAGCAGCATATTACATACACTGGCCATCAAAATTGGCCACCAGTGCAAATAAATGCAGCAGCAAAACAAGAGCATAACTGAAACAACTTCAGAAGAGCTCAAGAAACGTTATCCTGGGTATCCACCATGCCGGCAATAAGCTTAGCAAGCTTATTAGCTTTGTCCTGCTTGGCGCTAAAATCCTCCAACTCTTGCTATTGCACCAGGAAGTATGCATCTGAATGCTCCAGGGACTTCCGGAGTCCTTCCGCTTCTTGTCGCAGCACAGCTGATCGATGTATTTCAGCTTGTAGTTGAGACTCGTGAAACCGAACTGATTCAGACAGTGAGTTTGAATAGCTTGTGCAAGCGGTAGTGGCCAGTAACTCAAACACTAAACCAAGACAGGACTTTGGGGTTGTCTCACTGTCTTCAAGATAGTCTTCCTTA
Source organism: Triticum timopheevii (assembly GCA_963921465.1). NCBI lineage: Eukaryota > Viridiplantae > Streptophyta > Magnoliopsida > Poales > Poaceae > Triticum > Triticum timopheevii. The sequence continues at coordinate 423,783,657 of OY997274.1, forward strand.
GCTGTTTTATCAGCTTTGTTGGAGACCAACAAGGATGTGTCACTATCCTGAACCTTATCTGCATTACTTCCTTTACCATTGCTTAATAAGGCACTCTCCCCCAATATTCGTCAGCATTCTAAAAGAAGAAACAAGCAGACACATAACAGGTTTAGCATGTACTAGTATATGAAACTCATTTTGGTGAACCAGTTCATTAGTAAGGTGGACAGGATTAAACTACCAAGTCTTCTATTGCCAAGTACTAGTACATAATAAAAGCATCAAACAAACATATATATATGTCCTATGGTCACTGCATTGTCTTGCCAAATCAAAATAGATACACGGTTCAAATCATATCAGTTCAAGACAAAGCAGCAGTGAAAGAATACAAAGCGTGGGAAACTACATGGCACAACAAGATTTCAGATGGATACCACGGGTCTACATGTACAACAACACTATTGGCTCTGTTGTGATGCTAGTAATGTGCATGATATGAGAAGTTAACTGTATACACAATTGAAATTGAAATCAACAGAGCTATTGATAAGAGCAAACCTGTTAAAGAAACATGCAAGAACATACCTGCTGTGCCATTGGAGTTTCGATTGGATCCTTCAATTTAAAAAAAAGTTTGTATGAGTAAATACTGTGATACAAGAGCAAAGCAGTATGCACAATAGCAATCATAGTGAAAAAAAGGCGCGCCTAAGCGAGCGCTTAAGCGCGCCTAGGCTATAGGCGTTGGCAAAACGCATTGTGTATAACTACGCTTAATCTGTGCATAACTGCACATAAGCATGCACTTTGGTCAGTAAAGCGCAAGGCGGTGGCAAAACACACAATTAACGCCTAGCGCTTTTTTGAAGTATGATAGCAATGGAATCTTAAATTAAAACAGTTGTTCTTCAGGTTTAGGCACTTGTTCTACATGAACAGAGTACAGTAAGATCCAAGAATATAGTACTTAAAAATAGAAAATGAGCTCATAGACCTTACCACATTCTTGGTTCGGGACCAGTACAGAACAAGGCATTCCCAGTTATCGTGCAGTAAATGTGTCTTAGGAGAACATAAGGGAATTTGATGAGTTTCTTTGCCGGTGAAGTATGTTTTCTTAGGTAATTCCGATACTGCCACCAAGCATTCTTGAAGATAGCAGAGGTATTAGCACAGGTTACCTCATCCTGAGTTTCCAAATCAGTCCTTCTCTATAGAGAAAAATGGGAAAATTTGTTGTATTATAACCATCATGGAGGTAGGATGTATGGGACAAAGAAAAGTAATTGCCATGAATCACATTACTTACACATAACTCCTGGGCAAACACCTGCAACTGGCATTTTCCTTCATCTTCAGTATAATACTTCCAAGATGGGAAGATACGCACATACGATTTAACAACATCAAATGCGATAGATGCTAAACTACGACTAGCTAGTTGTGCTTCCTCCACAAGAATAGGTGTACTAACTGGTGGAGTTGGGGTTCGACGTGGTAGTAATGGCCCTTTGGGCACTGGAGCTGCCTTACTAACTGCTCTTGTTTGGGAGATCTGTGGTGGAGATGGTGTTGTGTCAACAAGAACTGGGTTACTATCTGCTGGGGTTGGGGCTAGATTGGGTGAAGCTGTTCTCTGTCCATCGCAGTAGGGGTACAATCTGCGAGAGTTTGGGTTATGTGTGGTAGGGATGTTTCTTGTGCATGTACAACCGGGGTGCTATCTCCACCAAGAGGTAGCACTATTTTATTTGAAGACTGTGTTTTTAGTCCACTAGATACTGGCATCACCCGCTCCAATTCAAATGGCTGATAAACAGGAAACATAGTTGAATGTACAGACATTGTATGAGAGATAGATGCAATAGATAGTGTGGAAAAAAGAGGGCATGAAATAGTTGACATGTATATTGTTTAACTAAAACGGATAGCATGACATAATTTCACATATATGATGTCTATCTAAACTGGATAGTATAGCATAACATAATTCAAAGATATGATGAATAACTAAACAGGATCGCATGACATAATTCACCTACATGTTATCTAAGTAATCAGGATCACATCATTTAATTCACATATGTGATTTATATGCTAAACAGAGGGCATTCGATATGATGTCGGAACTAAGAACATGGTGTTGAATATTGTGTATATGATGTCTAAACTATGCAATGCAAGATACCATATGCATGATATGAGCAGTATAACCGTGCCAAGTTAGAGCATACACCTCGGCGGGGGAATAGGACTGGTCATCTGTCTCTGAATCCATCTCTGAGGAGCTATCGGGACCCAATAAGAGATCTGCTTCGACAGGTAGCACTGTCTGCTCTGAAGGCCTTGTTTTCACTCTAGATTTTTCCATCTCCCACCCAAATGGCTGATTCACAAGAAGAGTAGTTTAATGTACAAACATTGTCGACAAATGGAAATGTAATGAAGAAAAGGATGGGCAAGATATCATTCAAATATATGATGCCTGGTTAAACAGGATGGCATTGCACATTTCACATATAATATGGCTGGCTAAAATACATGAGACTGCATAATTCCCATATATGATGTAGAAACTAAACAGGTGGCATTATAGAACATGTCTAAACTAAGCAGATGACATATATGATGTCAAAAGTAGGTACTGCAACGCAACATATGCATGATATGACTAACATCATCATGCCAAGGTAGAGCAAACACCTTGGGGGGTAAATAGGAGTGGTCAGCGGCGTCTGAATCTGCCTCAGAACAGAAATCTTCCTCTGGATTACAATCTGGAGAGGGGTGGGGAGGGTTTGCCATTGAACCCACCATGGAGATATGTCTGCATGACATTGTATTGCCGCAAAACTCTTATTTTTTTCTCTACATGTTCAGCATGACTGTGTACAATATCTAACATGCATGCGAACAAAATATGGTGAGATTATGTAAGGAGAGCATGCACAAATTTAGAGTGATGGTAAAACTAATGGATGGATCCAAAAATAATGATAGCAGGCTGATAATTGCTTTAATTTAATAAAAAGACAAATGATTATTGCTTTACTATTTGTTTCCCACCCAAGATGAACAACATAGGCATACCCTAGGTGAACCAGATATTAGATAGACATACTATTCATTGCTCCCTCGATATGTGCCCCACAACTTATTTAGAACTCAAGTTTGAACATTAATTTGGACCTGACTTGGAGTCCAAGAGGTGAACATCACGATAAAGTAGCAGGTAATTTTAAGCAATGCATAACATAAGCAGAAACAAAAGAGTGTGACCTCTCTTGTGGACCCGTGTACTCCTCAGGTTCATCTGCTGAGTCGATGATGGTGATGCTGTTATGGTGGGTGCCAGCGGCAGGGAAGGAGATCTGAGGCGGCGAAAGATGGTCAGGAGTCATGATGTATGTTTTGGTGGATGCTTCTATCGATGGAGCAGCTCAGGTGAGGTGGACGACATCGCGGCAGGAGCAGGACAAACCACACAAAGTTCCCTTCGACACCTACCTGTAACTGAAGTAATTCTGTAAGGGCTCATTTGGCTTGCATGATTCTAAAAATGCAGGAATAGGAAAAACACCGGAATAGGATAGGAATGCACATGGTAAACAGAGCATTTGTAAACACATGATTTCTGTCAACTTGGGTGTTTGGTGTACAAGAATTGGAAGAGCAGAGGAATGCAAAGAAACATGGCCAAAATAAAGTGAAACCATATGAAAGCGTGTACAGTTAGAATTTTATTCTGCCACTCATGCACTTGGTCTTTCATGCATAAGATTTTGAAAAGTAGGTCCAGGTGGATGTTTTGCTTCATTCCTTTCAACAAAATGCATGAGTAATTGAATAGTAGAGTGCCATTGGAAAATTCCCTATTGCTATGTTTTTTTTTTGAACCAAAATAGCTCTAATGGATCGACATGAAGGTATAGTAATAAGTGATGCAACAAGTGTACAACCTCTTTGCCGTAGCCGTGTCGACCTCAGCATCATTGAATTGGTTGCTGAAGCAGTTGAGGCAAATGTGGCTGTCGGAGGTGTGGAGGAAGATCTGAGGAATCTGTAGACGGCGTCCAGGGCACTGCTCTATTGTGATGGATCATTCTGTCGTTGGGCAGCTCCGGTGAGCCGTAAGATGTCAAGGCTGAAGCAGCATAAGACAGAAATCGTCAATCTCAAGTGGGATTCGAATAGCATCTCCAATAGATGTTGTAAAATAGATGTAAAATTTACATGACCAAAAACCACCTGACTATAACAGATGAGGTAAAAACTGTTGACTCTGAAGTTAACTGTCGAAACTGAAATTTACTGTGGAATCTGAATGTTACTGTCGAAACTGAACACAATGGTAGCAGAGAGGCACTTGGCATGTAGTTTAGGGAGGGCGTGCAGTTCATCTTCAACCTGCACCCCCTGAGCCGCCAGCCACCACCGTCCGAACCGCCGGCCCCAGCGCCGCCTCGCCGCCCCGAAACAACTTCCCACCGCCGGTCCGCCGCCGCCCCGGCCAGCCCTCTAGGCCCCCCGCCCCCACCCTAAACCCTAAGATAGATAGTGGGGTACCTCTTCGGCAAGCCCCCGTCCCTGCTGTGGGTGGTTCTTCCTTAACTCCGGCGAGCCCCCCACCCCCTGAAAATTGACTGACCCAAAAGTCGATTCAGTCGACTGAAGTGTAGCTAAATAGGAGCAGAGAAGCAGCATGAGCGAGGGGGAGAGCAGTAGCAGCAGCAGCGCGAGCAAGAGAGCGAGAGCCGGAGCAGCAGCAGCTGGGCGAGCGAGCGATCGAGCGAGAGCTGGAGTAGCAGCAGCAGCGTGAGCAAGCGAGCGAGCGAGAGCCAGAGCAGCAGCAGCAGATCCGGCTGGTATGGACGTCGCCGCCAAAGGGGCCTCGCACTAGGGGAGAGCCGCCATGGACATGTCGCCCGTGGCGCCGGCTTCAAGGTAGCCGCAACATGGGGGTGCGGGATGGAGCACCGTCGGCGCCGGGAGGTTGAGTTAAGGAGAAGGTGCGATGCGATGAGTGTACAACCTCTTTGCTGGCGCCGAGTAGGCCTCAGCTTCGTCTGAGGAGTCGGTGAGGATGTTGTGTTTCCGGTGGAGCAGGTTAAGGCGGCGCTGTGGGGATGGAGGAGCCGCGATAGACGAGGCGATCGTCCGAGGAGCTCCTTGGAGGTGGAGGACGGGGCGGCTGAACCGACAGGACGACGAGATGGACGACGGATCCTTATCCGGGGAAGTGGACGAGGGACATCGAGCTGTTGCGGTGGACGACGTTATCGAGGAAGAGGCTCCGGCTGGGCAGCGGTGAGGTGGAGGATGGAGGAGGGTGGGGTTGCGCGGATGGAGCAGAGAGGTTATGGCGACCTAGGAGTTCGAATGGCGAAAAGGGGGCGATGGGAGGGGCTGAACCATAACTTAGGGACGCGCTTGTCCAAAATGTAGGGTGTGTTACAGAAGTACCCCACCACCACCACCACCAATTTGAACTAGCGGCCCTTTCGGCTCAGGGTTAGAAGGGGGATTTTGCGTGTCGGGATTTGGCAGCTGGAGGGAGTTTACGCGCGCGTTGTAATTTCGGGATAGCAAGGCGCGGGTTGTGAAGGCGCCAGTTTTGGGAGCACGATATCTGAATTTTCGGGATATAACAAGGCGCGGGTTGAATTTTAGGGATATTGTACTTGTATGTACCAAATCAATTCTCACTTCCCTCAACCAAAAAGGAAACAAAAAAAAATAAAACTATTCACACCACACAAAGAGAGTCTTGCCCCGTTTTACTATACAAATGCTATTCAAAGCTACGCCCTCCTTCCATCTAAATAGGGCCTAATGCGTTTTTCGATGCTAACATTGACCAAATATTAGAGCAATAATATATGACATGCAACTTACACCAAGCACACCGTTAAATTCGTCTATGAAAGGAGCTTTCAATGATATAATTTTCACATTGTGCATGTCATGTACTATTAATCTTGTCCATAGTCAAAGGCAGTCTTAAAAAACACATTACGCCCTATATAGATGGAAGGAGGGAGTATGAATCCATGTTATGTCCAATTAATTTTTTCGCTTGTCGTATAATGCATGTAACCTACTCATACCAACATTTAGTGCATTCGTCTATACTACCGCTGCAATTCGAACTGAATTTGAATTGGTTTCTCTATTTCAAGAAGAATCCACAATCATGATTGTTGCCAACTTCAACCATCATTCGTGTATTACCTTAATAACACACCACATGATTACTATAGAGATAGATATGAACTATGTGTACTACATAAACTCGAATTCTATTTTTTGAATACACTTGATGTTGATTCCAAATAATAGTACATTTGGTGTACTAATGATATATTCATAATCTAAACCATGTTCCATACGTACACCGTGTTTATCACACAAAGTTTAGTGCCAAGGGCACTACATTATGACAAGTATTTAGACTTGAGCTGCAAAAGCCACACATTAGCCCAAATTATAATCGATGTTCTACATTATGATATCTTCTTCAAGTATCTGTATCCATTTTTTATAATGAATTATTATCTTTGTTCGTCTTTTACACCTTCACGATCCTCTTCTATTTGTAGCTAGCTAGCGCTAACTTTCTATCATGCATGCACACGCCCACCCCCCTCTCACCCACCCTTAGCATCCCCTCCATCGCGCACATTTGTTATTTCTCTTTAGGTCGTCCACCCGCGATGTGTGTAGGCCCCCGGCTCCTTCTTTCCAGCACACACTGGTCGATATATCTCTCTAGCCAAGTGTGCCTACAACAAACACATATATACTTCCCCTCTTCTCTTCTCACCATCCATGCCCCAATGTGTCCAATACGGTTCCACGCAGGTGCACACTCCCGCCCCTCTTTTCATTGATCTCATACTCGCACACTCCTCCCCCCTCGACATGGTAGGCCTCTCGCACCACCTCCTAGCCACACCCCTCTCCCCCTGTCTATCTCTCCGGACCTTATTTGCTTCTAACACATGAAGGTGTGTATACATACTGATCTCCCTACATATAGCCAGGTCAACTATAATTCGTTTTCCCCATGCACCGATACACTTACCTCGCTAGTTATGTCTTTCCCTTTCTCGGACACATGACGGTTGATCTTCCTATGTAGTTACATATGCTTACCACAACCATATCATCTCCCCTCATCATCCTTGCATATCTCCCAACCCATCTCTCACACGCACGTGCATAGACAGACAGACATCCCCCGCCCTCTCTTATTGATATTGCACTCGTACCCTCCATTTGTCTAGTAGGCCACTCCCACCATTTGTGAGACACCACTCCACCACCAACCCTCTGACGCTCTGCCTTTGTCTTTCTCCCAACCTTATTCCTCTTCTACACATATCCATGGATGCCGATCGATCTCCCTCAATACATAGCTAGGTCTCTCTCCTTCCCCACACATATACTAGTCGATCGGTCTCTGCCCCCCCCCCCCCCCCACACACACACATCGATAGTCGAACTTTGTAGGTAGGCATGCCACGGAGAAGAACTGCACCTCTGCCCTCTCAAATTCTAGTAGGCCAGCCGCCCTGTATCTTTGACGTGGGCAAACACAAATTCGATGGCACTCTTTATCGATCATGCAGCCACACACTTCATCCCTGTTTTCAATTCTATCGATATCTCACGTCCATGACTCCATTTCACACACATTGCATATGTTACTTTTTTCTATTTGAGATATCATCAACACATTGCCTTTGTTTTGCACAAAACCATCTCTCTCACACCCACCCACATACGTACCTGCACCTAAAGAAGAGGTGCACGCGGGACGCACGTACTCATGTCTCGTTCCCGGTCACACCCGCGTGGGTACACGGTGGAGTTCGTTTCTGTACGAAAAGGCAGCCCACATGATAATTTGACGTGTGTAGCGGTTGTTTACTCGAAGGAGGGTCGGGTACCACGCCTAGATGGAACAAAGTTCGACTTATGCATTAGTATTAAATAAAGTTATATATTCCTCAATGGCACGTACAAAATATAAAACGATTGCCGTGGGAAAATGGAAAAATGGGTTTGTCTCTCGTCACACCATCTCACACAATGCGGCAGTGGCCTCTCTCTCTCTCTCAGCGTTGGCCAGTGATCCAGCCGCATCCCGTCCGCCGGCGGAAAGGGAGGATGTGCATCGTCTCTCTGTTCGACACCGTTGAGGCAGCACGTCCCGATCTGCGGTACCCGCCGTTCTCTCTGACCAAGCTCCGGCGTGGTACTGCCTTCGCCACTTGCTCGCTACCGTAGTATGCGCAGATCCCGGCGGCCAGCGCCCTCCTAGTAACATCTCAACTACCCTCAGGTACAGCTTCCTCCGGCCTTGCTCCAATGCCCATCTTCCCACGTTGCTGCATGTGGATCTTCTTTAGTTGTTTGCTTAAATCGTATCTTGGCCAGCGTACTTTCCATCTTGCAATCTCGTCCTCAAACCATTTTTGATAAACCACCATGTGCTATCTTTCCCTTATTACATGGAATATGCTTCTTTTTTGTCAGCGTATGTGTCTTCAACTCGTGTTATTGGGCAGTAATTGTTTCCTTTCTACCTCCTTTTGCAAACAGGGCTATCCATTTTCACCTCGTTGCTATTGCGACCTTTTGGTGAACTGCAAAAATCACTTTTTTCTTAAGTGTGTTTTGTGCAGTTCCGCCAAAATATCACACGGGCAACATTTTTACATTTCTGTGAGACTGCAGAAAGGGAGATTGGTTTTGCTATCCTCCTCATCCAACTCCGTGCCTAATCTTCTCCAACAAGAAGTTAGTCCTAAAGAGAGATCCTAGAGGTGATCGGCTTCTATTTATGTGTGTTATGTTTCATCATCTAGTTCCACTATTATTGTAATCACGCTGACTGGATATCTTTGCAAACAGGGATGGTCCGCTCGATTTCAGTGGAGCTTTACAAAATGATCGGATTGTGGTGTCCTCCATACACCTCTTTTTTGGCTATAGAGCTGGGTGAAACTAGCTGCCAAGCAATGAACACTGTGCCAAGGAAATGGAGCCATGCCTACGAACAACATCGATCAATTATATTTTTTTCTTTATTTGTACACCTTCTCACAACTTTGTCTTCAGTTGTGATGTGAATATTGGCGCTGATCTACGAACCATTGAGATGCATGAGCCATGGTAGCCATGGTAGTTTCATTTGTATTTGATGGAATGTTGTAACGAGATAATCTTGAGGCAAGACACATGGATCCTAAGTTGAAACCTTTTTTTCCTGCGGGAACCAAAGTTGAAACCTTCATAGCATCACAGTACAATTTCATTAAAATTATGCGTACATATAAACAAATCCTGAAGGGTTTATAGCAATGTCAGAAACAATTCAACTTCGTTTCAACGACATGTTGGACATCCTTCATCCGGCTCCACCTGCCATGCGGCAATATTGAGTGCACAACACAACTGCAGGGAAAGATTCACCCCGGTCATTGCGCCGCAGTAGTAATGACTAGTGAGCAGTCAAATCATAGTGCCCCACCTTCGCCTCAGTGAGTTGCTCGGACGAAGCAACCATCATTTCTTTGTTCCTTGAATCCGCTGGTACTCCCATATTCCCACAGTAATAAGTTGCTCGGGCAAATCAACCATCACTTCACCTTTCCCAAAATAAGTACTAGTACCTCATTTTTTTACTCTAGAAACAACCACACGCGAATATTGGACGGTAGCAGCACAACAACTGAATCAATAATTCTATAGTATGAGAATAACTTTGAACGTAAGCCATTGATTCACTCTATCCAATGGTCATAGTTGGAAAATCCAAACAAAACCAAGCATTGGTCAACTCTTTTAGCACTCAGATTGTTGCCGCCTGCTCAACCGCCTGCCCACCTAGCCCACCTGTATATCCTCTAACGTGTGATGACCACAGGAGCTATGCATTCAGATTGTATGTTAAAAAAATAAAGGTCGATAACTAATGCGGCACCTGGGGCCAACACGGCCAGATCGCATTTTGCACGAGAAATTACATGCCATGTTTTGTTGACATGTGGTCCCGTTCCAACATGTCAGTGAGACGACGGTGAGTCCTTTTCTACTAGTATTTCCGAACAGACGTGTAGGTCGGGGCCCCTCTTCGTGCACCATGGAAAACTGGCAACCATCCACCGACTCTACGTCTTTCCCTCTCGATTTTGAACTGTTGTCGCACACTCTTCCTCTCTCCTCCATTTTTCTTCACCCTTCCTTCCTTCTGCCATTGTTAGATTGTCTTCTCCATGGAGGGAACAGGCCAGAAACGACCCCGTTATTCTGGCCCCGATCTAAAAGATGACATGGTGGAGGAACTCATTGATCGGTGCAACGTCATCACCTCAGCTAGCATGGCAGGTTTGTTCAAGACCATTCTCGACTCAACTAATAACATCATTACAAGGAACCCCAAGGGTGAAGGAGCGGTTTGATCTCCCCTATCTTCGCCGTGAACCTGATGACTGGTGCGGGGACGATGGAGGCCTCGCCTTGTGCAAGTTGATGCTGCTTGATAATGATACGTATGATGTTAAGATGCCATCGCTTGAGGGCAAGGATTGGGCAGGCGCAAATGGAGATTGGGTTGTTTATATTGGGTACAACTGCGAGTGGGAACTTGTTAATGTGTACACTCGTCACCGGGTTCCACTTCAAAAAATCTCAGCAGACTGCCCAAAGGTTGAGCACACCGGTATTCTACGCACGTTCAAATACGATCATGGTGATTGTCTTCTATGGAAGATAGCAATTTGTCGAGTTCCCAACCGCTCTTGGAGTTACAAGAACTATGAAGTTGTTGCTATCTTCGACAAGCTTGTTGCTGTCCTTTGTGGTTCGACTTGATGGATATTGCTCAAAAATCAGTTTCTATACACGGATGTGTACTGTGATGCAATTCAATATGAGGATCTTGTGTTTGCTTCCACCACTCATGGCACCGTTTTGCTTGGGATCCTCGTAGTTTTGGTATGTTTGTCTTCCACCGTAATTATAATTGTTTCATCCACATGCATGCGGGTTAGCAAGTTTCCCTTTATTAATTAACCTTCTTCTTGTGTTTCCAAGGTCCTGTGAACATTCCACCACCTATACTTGAAAACTTTTATAACCAAGGGGGAGATGACGATGGTGATGATCACGAGCATGAGGAAGAGCAGAACTTATATACTCAGTGGCGCCTGGCAACTAATTCCGATGGATCACCTCTTCTTGTCTATATACAGCATACTGAGTTTGTTACTTCTGAGGGAGCACGTGTTGTCTCCCATGGTCGCACTCTCCGGACCTATTCCAACACTTGCATGGTATTCGGGATGGATACTAGTGTGCTAGCGGCAACACCTTCCCCTGGTACAGTATTGATAGTCTTGGAGAAAACTCGCTCTTCCTTGGACAAAACTATCCGATGATAGTGAAAGGTGATCCAACTGTTGTTGACACAATGTTACTACCATTTATGAGAAGCAACTGTATCTATACCTCGGACATTTGTGTGGTTCCCTACCCTGGTACTGATATAGTTGGTCGCTTCAGCCTGGATGATCAGTCCTGCGTTGGTCTCGAGATTGACAATAGATGGCCCGTCCCAGAGAATCACTTGTGGTTCAAAGAAAGCGTTTCCAACGCCGAGGATTGGTTGAGTTGAAGTTCATTTCATTGCTTGTTATTTGTTGTGTGATGAAAACTTTAGTACTCATAATGTATCCTCGTCCTCGATGTGGGTTGATGACCTGTTGTATGTAATAAAATGATATGCCTGTGATAAACTTACAAAATTTATGAATGGCTTTCGAGTCGCTTCTCTGAGTGAGTGCTGCGACGAGGCAAAAATATATTTTCCGAATACATAATTGTACATGCATTGCAAGTGGTTATCGGATGAGGCCAATCAACAATAGTAGTACACTCTTTGTACTAGCTTCACATACTTCGCGCGTCGGGCAGGTGTTTTTTACTGTAGCTGTGAATCCCATCATCCTAGGTCCTCGGATGAGTCCAGTAGAAATTGCATTCTGATGTTTGGGTTCAAGCTTTCAGAACTGCAACACTATCTCTATGTCTACGTATACGTAATACAACAAGTTTTAAACTTGAGACCAGCCACCCACCCTCACAAAGAACACTTTTTAACCTAGCACAGACTCCAGGAAATTTGGCCACAGTGTGAGGTGGGCCATAAGTTAATGTGTTCGTTGTACGTAACCAGCACCTCGAATCCTCGATACTACTAGTACTATATAAGTACTAGGAGTAGTAGGGCGGCATGGGCCAGAACAAACATTCACGTCCAGGAGTACGGCACACGCCACCAGCACGACTTCCATCTGCCACCATATTTCTTGGAGTCCGTGCTAGAGCAATCTCTTCAACCTCATCGTTTCTCTAACTCAGCCATCGCACGGCGGGCGAGGTGGGGGTTTGACGATAGTCGATTTCCTCAACTACGATCCCACTTGTAAGGCCAACTCCAACACACGACCCCAAACGGACCTCCGTTGTGCCCGGATTCTATCCATTTGGGTAGGGCAATGGGGTCATGTCCGGGCCATTTCTCGGATGCGGTGGCCGTGCACCGAACGCGCGGATGCATCCCGACCGCGTACATTTTTCTTTGCAAACACATATCTTTTTTTCATCATTGATTTTTTTGGTACATGGAAATACATCACCAAAGTTTTTACTAGAAAAGCAAGACCAAAGAAAACAAGAACCACAAGAATACATTTTAGAAGATATCCAACTTCCATAACTGCTCCTGTAAGTTGGATTAGTGTGTTCTCGATGCATTCATTGTTGATCTGCAGAGGCTCGATCTAGCGTGCTTCTTTCTTCTTCGAGTGTAAAGAAGTAGACGTTGCTTCCTCGCATCTAGTCTCATATCTAGCCTCTATGCTAGCTAAAAGTGCTAGAACATCTACTAAATTGCGCTCTATCAATATATCAATGTACTCTTCTTCCCAATACCAAAACTTGCATCCATTATACACAATAAAATTTTAAGTTAGCACAAGTAGTCTAATCTGAGAGCACAGCCGAAGATTTGGTCGGGTTCTTCCTCCTTTTGCCGACACGTGGGACATCCAGCATCCAGGTCATGTCATGCAAGAAAATAGAGTGGTAGTTGAAGCCACATGATGTGTATCTTGGGTTAAACTGTAAATAGAATCTTACTACTCTTGAGTAACTCCAAAAGCGGCCACCGAAGATCATTATTGGATTTGTTTTTCATCACCAGCACGTCGAGGTGAAAGATGTGTAGGTTCAGTGGGTCCTCTTGCGTTTTCACTGACACGTGGGACATCATACGAGCAAATAGATGATTGGCTCCGCGTGTCCGCTGGCTGGTTGAGAAGAGAGATAGAGGAGGGCTGAGCACGGACTCCAGGAAATTTGTTCTATGTAACCAGCACCTTGATATTCGCGTGTGGTTGTTTCTAGAATAAACAAAGGAGGTACCCCTACTTATGTTACTCCCACTACGCCTAGCCTAAGGTTAGTAGGTGACCTTGCACTTGGCTCTTCGCCTCTTCCCGAAGTCGATGGTTCTACAGTAGTACTTCTGGCAATCTAACACCAAATGAACTGCTACACGTCCACCGCTTGTAAGAAAAAGTTTCTCCTCGTGTTGCGAGCCACCGCGCACGCGTTGGCGAGGAAGAAGGTGTAATCAAGCTTCTCGTTGTTCTGCGAGTAGATGGGACACATCAAAGTTATTTAGTACGTACTCTCTCCAAAAATGGGTTGACCATGTCATGGATACCATCCCGTGCTCCGCCGTTTAGTACGTGCACTATTCACATGCCATCGAGGAGAAAAAATATTGCGTAGTAGGTGCCATCGAAGTGCACGACTCACTTACGCACTGCTTATCTGATTATCTCCATTTTCTTGCATGACACGTGCACCTTGATGCTAGATGTCTCACGTGTTGGGAAAAGGATGAACAAAGCTCACATAAAAGAAAAGAGTTGAAGAACATAGATTCCCGACGACTGAGAAGGAGCCAGGAACCTCGCGGTAGAGCGTCTGCAAGGAACCTTGTGCGTTTTCCCATTTTTTTGCCACCTGCCCACCTATAAACTAATAAAAGAACTTGAACTCTTTGCTAACCACTAGAAACGATACATTAGGATGCTAAGTTGAAGATGTTTTATAGTTTATATTGATAACCACGCAACAAGCCACGCATGTACAGGACGCATGCAGCCACGCCAACGCACTAAATCCATCCGATCCAACTCATGCACATACGCGCACAACATGGAGCACACAACGCACGTACACAACACGTGCATGCACACACACTCGGCCGTAGAATGCGCATGAATAACACATGCATGCACACACACTCGGCTGCATGGAGGCGTGTGCCATCTGCGGCAATATCCGGGTCGTCGTGCTATGGAGAAGCTTGCACACAACAGCGCCTACGCATCTCTTGCAGCACATCTTTGCCGTCGTTGCTCAACGACTTGTCGGAGACGAAGACGACCGCAGCCTCAGCCTTAGAGCTAGCACCGATGGAAAAACACGCACGCTGCACGCACATGAGCACGTACGGAGTGCCCACGACGTGGTGCGTCCCCAGTCGCCTCTACTCCTTCTGCGCACGTTGTCTATCAAGGCAGTTGCATGCCTAATGATGATGTGGGTGAGATCTTCTAGGACTCAGATGATGACGAGGAAAATTATGAGACACAAGGTGACGTACACCGTCAAGGTCCACGGTCAAGGGGGTGCTAAGTGCTAAGTGCTTAGATGTTCTTAGATGAGGTGCTAAGTGCATTAAATGGCTTAGTAACTCAAGTCTTCAATGCATATGTGCTTAGTTTATTGTTGCTAAGCTTGCTTCATTTAATTAGCTATAGACTCAAAACTGTCTTTCCACCGTTTCTTCCTGCGATCACCAAACTAGTCTCTCTCTTCTTAATTAACTTGCCACATCATATTTTATGCCTACGTGGCAGGCTTAGCAGCTATACATGGTGGAGCACTGGGAGAGGCCAAGGCTGGTCATAGTGGGGAGTAACTTATACTGTAACATATTATTATGTTACTCTAAACATCACTATAAATCGAAAAGGAGGGAGTAGTAACAAAGACTAGTGTCATATGCAGAGTATGGGAGCACATGATATTTCCCCGTCCGGACCGATCCCAAGTTGGCTTCTCACCTTCTTGGCCCAACAAAAACCCCTCCCCCCTCCCGCGCGTGCTTCCCACCCGGCGCCGCGACCTCTCAATGCTTCCACCGTTGAACCTGCGCGCCGACCGAGGGCACCACCCGCTGCACGCCCAACATTTCAGAGTACACAGTGGAGAGTAACTTTAGAGCAAGTACTATAATTGGATGACATAATCAGGCTATAAGGATTTAAATATAGTATTTGTGCTTAGTTGAAGGAGAGAGAAGAGGAGAGAGAAGAGAAGCGGATTATAAACTTGTAGCCGGTTGTAGCAGGAGCCCCAACATACTTTGTGAGACAAAAGGTGGGGCCATTATTAGTGAAATAGTATTTATACTAAAGGGACTAACAGACGCCTTAATTACTCCTTTTTTTAGACAAACCTTGGTGGGGCTATTATTGACTTGGACGTGGGGTTTGGGGGCCAAAGGCCTACTATTATACTTGGTCTTACTCGCACGACCGACCTGACATGCTCTACCCTAGCCGCTGTTGTATCATATGGTTTCGCACCGTTCCAGATCTTAGCGCTGCAACGCAATTCTTCTCCAGCCCTCCTTCCGGCGTGCACCACGAGAAGGGACAACAGTCCTCCAAACCCCGCCTTTCGTGATCCTGTACGGGAGAGGGGCAATCAGGTTTCTGGGGAGCACACTCCTGTGACTTCTGCCAGCGACGACTTCCTCAATGACAGCCTTCTTCCCCGACCTCGGCAACCACTTCATCAACGACATGAGTGACAACATCAACCACAACGGTTCTGCTCCCGCTGTACAGTATGTGATTCTGTCCTCCTGGTTTAGTCCGCATCATTACTTTGATGTTTGAAATTGTCGTCATGACCTATTTACTGCTAATTCGGATTAAATCCCATAGTAAATTGCTCATATATTCAACAATCCAATCCAAAAACCTTATTAGAGGCAATTTACTCTGAGTGGTTTTGCTGCGCTTTTGAAGTCGCCTACTTTTAAGGGGGTGCAATATAAAAGGTGGCGCAAAAGAGCAGTATATTGGTTTCAGATCATGTACTGCTATGACGCCACTAAGGGTAAGCATGAGGGCGATCTTAATCCTGCACAGCAGGAAGCTTTTGAGAACATGGATACCCTCTTCGAAGCCACCCTGCTGAGTGTTCTTTACGATTCCATTCTGGATTCATATATGTGGTTTGACAGCGGCAAAGGCATGTGGACTGCGCTCGAGGCCACATTTGGGCCCTCGGGCGCTGGCAACGAGTTATACGTCATGGAGCAATTCTATGACTACAAGATGACTGATGAGCACTTTGTTGTTCAGCGGACTCATGAGATACAGTCACTCTCTAAGGAACTTGAGTACTTTAAGTGTGTGTTGTCGGACAAATTTGTTGCTGGGACCATCATTGCCAAGCTTCCACCTTCGTGGAACGATTTTTCTACTTCTCTGAAAACAAGAGACATGAGTTTTCTGTTTTGGATCTCATTAGCACTCTTGATTTTGAGGAGAAGGCGAGAGCAAAAGACACACGTGCTCGGGTCGCTGAGGGAGCTTCTAGTGCTCACATGGTACACGAGAAGAACTTCCAACCCAAGCAGCTCCAAAACAACAAGAACAAATCTCAGGGGAAAGGCAAGTTTGATGCAAAGAACAAGCCGTCACATTCTACCAACTTCAAGAAGAAATCTCATAACGGGAAGGAATACAAACCTCAATTTTGGTAGCACCGCACAAAATTTATATGGCTGCATCTACCTACTGTCAGCTAACCTCATGGTGCTCCAGGTATTCCTACATTCGTAACTAGGTACAATGACCACCGCAAGATGAAATTAGCTTATTCGTATGTTGACTTGCTGAATGCAGTGCAGAACGATCTTGTCATGTGTGGAGGAGAAAACAAGCAGTGCAGCCGAAGGTGGAAATCAACCAAGGACTTATGAAATTATATAGAATCTTCCTCGGGCATGTCAGTATCCCCTTCGTCCAGATGATCGTGTTTTGTCATGCCGAGCTATTGATATGTGCTACTGTTTTGCAACACCGTTTAAGTATAGCTATTGTTTTCCTATCTTTTCAGATTCAGGACAATGAATATGATTTCAGGGGAACTGCAGAATATGGACTCATGTTGAGTCATCTCTATTACCTCATGTGTTTGCTGCAAATGTGTGAGCATCAATTGCAAGATGAGGCAGCTAGCTAGCTAGCTAGCTAGCTATGGGGTTGCCAACATGCTCAAAGTGCTCGCAACATTGCGAAGAAACAAGCATGCCCAGGAAATTAATGCGTGCGCTGGGAGGCCCTTTGCTCAGAGAAGCATCGACCGATTTTCTTTATTTCCACACCTTCTCATAGCTTTGTCTTGGTTATAGTATGGTGAATCATTGAGATGCATAAACATGTTGAACTTTTGTTCTTCTGAATGTTAGTATGCATACCGTATCTTCTGAAGCTTAGTTTAATGTGAGTGTCTGCATCTAGTACCGCATCCTCTAATTTGGTGGATGCACACGGAGAAAATAAATCTCCTTAATTTACTCCATGACCACCCTATTAAATAGGCCTAGTAACAAAATAGGCGCATGCAGTGGACGGTGGGCACATGCATCCTGCATGCATGGCCAGTCAGCCAAGTCCATGCGCCAGCTCCAATGCAGCAATGCAAAAGAAGAAAGCGGTTCTTGGGAAAAAGCGAGTAGTTAGTGCAGCGGGCCTTATAAACACGAACAACTCGCTCTCCCACTTCCGCCCCCCCCCCCCCAATTCCCCCTGCTCCCCAATCTTCCTCACTCGTCCAGAAAACCCCCGCTCACCTTCTTCCTCACTCGTACAGAAATCCCACCTCCTTCTTCCCCACGCGCACTGCCACTAGGCGTCTCTGGCTACTCTGCTCAAACCCGTGAGCTCGACGCGATGCCCACAAGGAAAATGGAGTCGGCTGGCCCCAGCGCCAAGAAGATGAGGCTCCCACCAGTGGTGATGCTAGTTGTAGATCCCACACCTGGTACCACGGGGAGAAGCGGCGAGCCCCCCCCCCCCCCCGACCAGGATCTAAGGAACTGGTAGAATCTTCGGTGGACCGCATCAGCAATCTCTCGGACGTCATCCTTGAGGAGATCATCTCACTTCTCCCCACCAAGGATGGCTGCTGCACACAAGTCCTCTCAACTCGGTGGCGCCCTCTATGGCGCACCGCGCCCCTCAATCTCGACTGTCGTCAAATATCTATCCTTCCTGAATTTGATCTCCTCAGAGCCATCGTCTCTTCTCACCAACAGGGCCCCATTCAATGCCTCTGCATCCCGACACGCTACCCATTGTCCATACCCGGCACGGTGGATGCTTGGCTAACATCCCCTGAATTCGGAAAACTCCAGCAGTTTGAGTTGTACCATTACCACAAAAGTTTCATACCACGAACACACCAAGAATTCGTGCCCACACCACCGTTGTCCATCTCGCGGTTTTCCTCCTCTCTCCACACCGCCACCTTCGCCCGGTGCCATCTACCAGAGGATCTTGTACAAATGCTTCGACTCGCACTGCTAAAAAACTTTCGCTTGTGGTGGTTTATCTGTTGGAGGCCTCACTGCACAACACCATCCACTCCAGTTGCCCTACCCTGGAGCGCTTGCTGATTGTTTTGGGAATAGAAATCCGTATCAGTTGTCTCCAAATAAAGTCGCCTCACCTTAAAAGCATTGGAATTTGGTTTGAAGGACAACAGCAAATTATCGAAGATGCCCCTTCACTTCAAAGGTTGCTCCTTGATAATTGTTATACACCTTCATAAATAACTATCGTCTCTGCACCCAAGCTGGAGACCTTGGGTGTAATTCGTGACCCGTTTAATGATCACAAGGAGTTGGTGTTTGGCTCCTCACTTTTTCAGGTACCGTATATTATCATCTACACATTTGTAATCATAAGCTACATTTTTCATTTGTGCGCATAAGTTTCATATCATATTGGAGTACACTTTGGGTACTAATATTATGTTATATGCTCAATGAAGAGTTCGTCCATTGATAGGCTATCAATGCTGCTGGATTCTGTCAAGATCTTATATATTGGAATGTTCATTTTTGATCTGGACATAATTATTTGCTTGCTGCGATGCTTTCGATCTCTGGACAATTTATAGATAGAGGTGATGATTTCATGCACATTGAAAGCCCGTATATATTGTACTAGAATTAACTGTTCAGCTATCGTTCTTTCGACATGCTCTTTTTTCAGACCTTAACTGTTTTCAATCTTCATGTCTACTTAGACAGAACCACATGGAGAAAAACATATAACCAATCGGTGGCATAATAAGCACTAGGATTTTCTCAGTTCTCATGACATTCATTTGAGGACAATAACGATGGAACAATATGCATCCAACCAGGCAAACAGAAGCTTTGTCACATTCTTCCTGTTGAATGCGAGGTTACTATTTTCCATGAGGCTTAATTTTTATCGCAAGAGATTTCTCACGGACGGACATGTTGAACAGCAAAAAAGAAGTTTCAGGTGGACAAATGGGCTTCTAAATGTGATCGGCTTCTATTTACAACAATTTGTAGTCATCCTGAAATAATGTTTTTTGCACAGGATGTTGATTTTATGGATCAGACCGATCCATTTGTTTCTGACTGCCAAAAAGAGTGGTTGGGTTAGATGTTACTGTCATGTTCAATCTGGGTTTTGTCGAAAAAATTGATGAACAATTAATCCTTGGGCTTTTTGTACCATTTGTATGCTTGAGTTGCATGTTGTTGCCCTCGTACTCCCCTCTACCTGCCACTACACTGTCGCATCTTCCATGGCTGCTGTTCGTTCCCATCCGAGGCCTCGCCGTCGTTCTCCGCCTTGGTTCGCTCGCTGTGCCCGCCGCCGTCTGGCGTTGTCAACATGGTCAACAACTAAGAGGAATCAAGAGATGATTATACGTGGAGAGGCTAACATTAGGGACCCACCAGGGTCATTGCATTTCGCAAGCAGGTGCCTCGTTATTACAAGCCAAAAAAATACTTCCTCCTAATTGTTTGACAACTAGGTCCCACGCCATTGTCAATGTAGTCAATAAATGAGAAAATTACGCAACGAGCGGATAATACCAGGGACCCAGCAACTCGCCCAGTTGTTTTTTAGCTTCAGAGACGGAGCTCAACTGCGCGTTGTGCGGGGGCTGTGGCCCGTCTAGCCCGTGCTTACGCTTTTATTAAGCACATGACGAGACCAGTTGATATATTTTTCTTTCTGAAAATGGCTAGCCCAGTTCTTTTTTTTGGAGAATACCAAAACCGAGGCCTACTTGCTTTTCTCAGCCCAGCTGGGCTGCAAATCTTTCAAGACGAGGAGGGATGTAAGTAGTAAGAAATGGGCTTCCCCAGAAAATGGGCTATAAGTTGTAAGAAATGGGCTGTAAATTTTTAAACCAAAGCCAACCGGCAATTGCATTAAAATATCAGTTTTTTTAGGGTTTCTCTACTCTCTACCCTTATAAAAAAACAAAGCGAACTGGCAATTACATTAAAATATCATCTTTTCTCCCACAAGATAAAGTACTCATACAAATGCATCTTCATGTTCCGTGCAACGAACTGGCATCTTGCTAGTTAAGATTCTAAATTTCATTCATTTTTTGCAGAGAATTGTTTTTTGAATTTTATTTTGATATATTTTTTGAAAATTATTTTTAACGTGACTTGAAATTTCGTGATTAAAAGAGTTCGGACCCCACTGAAATATGCAAAATTTCATTGAATTTTTTAGCAGTGCCCAGAATATATGGTCTGTAATGCTAATAAAAAGAATATGGGCTTCAAATATCCTTAAGATTAGCAAATGGGCTGTAAATTATTGAAAATAATGGCTAATGGGTTGTATGCTGTTTTCCACAGATTTGGAGGCTGACTTCTGGGCCTACTAGGTTGATGATGACATTGTCCTCATTTTTTTGACGCGTACGCAAGGCTTGGTCAACTTAGTCAACACACAGCAGTGACTGTTGGATGTCCATCCAACGGCCGCCGTGCTTCTTCAATCTCTGATCTTCCTGCTCCAGCCGCCGAAACCAGCGCCGGCGGGACTGCCTGCTTCCTCCTCCCGTGGCTGGATGTGCTGCCGCCAGGCCATCCCTCTAACCACCCGCTCATCCTGTTATTTTCCGACGACGTCAGCCTCACCCTGCAGCCGAACAGTCAGCGCTCGTACTCCCCTCAGCGAGGACATCTGTTGTGGTCGCTTCGCCGGCTCTGGGTGGTTCTCTTCCTGGGCCTCTCCCTCGTCCACCGCGTTTGTGCTCTCGGTGCGGCGAGGTCAACATGGTCAACAAACAACAGCCATCGGAAGAGGTTGACAGTAGGGGCCCACATAGGGAAATGCCTCCTTATTACACGCAAAATAATGATTCCTCCACCTGATAGTTGGGACCCACTGGAAGGGCCTCTGTATTTCGCAAAAAAAAGTTCCTTCCGCTGTCAGCTTGGACCGTTGGAAGTGCCTCCTTATTACATACAAAAAAATGAATACCCCCCTGCTAGCTGGCACTCACCTTGGTGGGAGGCTGACTTGTGGGCGTACTAAGTTGATGGGGACGGAGGGCTTTGTCAACTTAGTCAATATGAATGATCCTAGCTCCAATGACCGTACGATGTCCATCCAACGGCCGTAGTGCTTCTTCAACCTCTGGTCTTCATGCTCCAGCCGCCCAAAGTAGCGCAGGTCGTGCCGCATGCTCCTGCCTCTCGTGGTCGGCTATGCTGCCGCAGAGGCCTCACCGCCCCCTACTATTCCCACCGCTGGCCAGGCCCTGAGGCGATGACAGTCTCACACCGCAGCCGAACCAGTGAACCTTCATACTCCTCTCCGCGCGGGCTTCCACTACCGCGTCTTCCCCAGCTCCGCGTCGTCCCCTTCCTAGGCCTCATCGTCGTCCACCGCCCTGGTGCTCTCGGTGCGGCATGGTCAACGTGGTCAAGGAACGACTTCCATCGGAAGAGTACTGCACGTGGAGGGGCTGACAGCTGGGTCCACGGCAGCCGCAAGGAAGTGCCTCCTTATTACACGCAAAATAATTATTCCTCCACCTGACAGCGGGGACCCACCGGACGGGCCATCGTATTTTGCGAAAAAAAACATTTCCCCCTGACTGCTGGGACTCACCAGCTACATCTTCGCATGCAAGGAAGTGCCTGACAGTCAAGACCCACCTGGTCGAAGCGTACGTAGCGTTGTCATTATGGTCGTGAACGTGTACGTACATACTGGTCGATGTAGAGGCGCGCATGTGTCGTAGTAGAGGCGCGCACGTAGCATGTACATGTACGTACAGCGACCAGTGTGCAAGAAAGAAAATACGGCCACGTACGTACATACGGGCGGGGTCTTGAACGCCTACTTGTGTATACGTACGGCCAGGGCTCGTGTACATGGCTGGTCAGAACGAAGAAATTGTGTCGTAATCGTGTTCATGGGGAGCCCACCGGCTAGGTCGGAACGGAATGCATCGTCGTATTCATCGGGAGGGCTTGGACGGAACAACCAATGGAAACGAGGCCTGGTGTACCATGGAACGGAGGAAACGGCCTTCTATTCGACCGGCCATGTTCGAAACGGGATCCTGTTCATAGGGAGGGGTCTGGCGTACCGCAAAACAGAGGAAACGAACTTGTGTTGGACCTCCTATGGTCGAAACAGGGTCCTGTTGATCGGGAGGGGTGTGGCGTACCGCAAAACAAAGGAAACAGACTTGTGTTGGAGCTCTACGGTCGAAATGGGTGTCCTGTTCATTGGGAGGGGTGTCGCGTACCGCAAAACAAGACTCCACGGGATATTGTTCATGTCCACCGTCGACCTCCTGCAGTCTCCACGGGCTACTATTCATCCATCGCCGACCTCCTCCAGCCTCCACGAGCTCCTGTTCATCCACGGGCTCTAGTTCATCCAGCCTCCACCGCGTGCTATGATACGTCCATTTTGCATCATGCTTTTATATTGATATTTATTGCATTATGGGCTATTATTACGCGTTATATCACAATACTTATGGCTATTCTCTCTTATTTTACAAGGTTTACATAAAGAGGGAGAATGCTGGCAGCTGGGATTCTGGGCTGGAAAAGGAGCAAATATTGGAGACCCATTCTGCACAGCTCCAAAAGTCCTTAAACTCCACGAAAGTCATTTTGGGAATTAATAAAAAATATTTAGCGGAAGAAATACCTGAGGGGGGCCACCCACCACCCACGAGGGTGGGGGGCACGCCCTACCCCCTGGGTGCGCCCCCTGCCTCGTGGGCTACCTGGCAGCCCTCCGGTGCACATCTTATGCTATATGAAGTCTTTTAGCCTGGAAAAAATCATAAGAAAGCTTACGGGACGAAACTCCGCCGCCACGAGGCGGAACCTTGGCAGAACCAATCTAGGGCTCCGGCGGAGCTGTTCTGCCGGGGAAACTTCCCTCCGGGAGGGGGAAATCATCACCATTGTCATCACCAACGATCCTCTCATCGGTAGGGGGTCAATCTCCATCAAAATCTTCACCAGAACCATCTCCTCTCAAACCCTAGTTCATCTCTTGTATCTAATCTTTGTACCAAAACCTAAGATTGGTACCTGTAGGTTGCTAGTAGTGTTGATTACTCCTTGTAGTTGATGCTAGTTAGTTTATTCGGTGGGAGATCATTTGTTCAGATCCTTAATGCATATTAATACCCCTCTGATCATGAACATGAATATGTTTTGTGAGTAGTTACGTTTGTTCCTGAGGACATGGGTGAAGTCTTGCTATTAGTAGTCATGTGAATTTGGAATTCGTTTGATATTTTGATGAGATGATGTTGTCTCTCCTCTAGTGGTGTTATGTGAACGTCGACTACATGACACTTCACCATTGTTTGGGCCTATAGGAAGGCATTGGGAAGTAATAAGTAGATGATGGGTTGCTAGAGTGACAGAAGCTTAAACCCTAGTTTATAAGTTGCTTCGTAAGGGGCTGATTTGGATCCACTTGTTTCATGCTATGGTTACGTTTACCTTAATACTTCTTTTTTAGTTGTGGATGCTTGCAATAGGGGTTAATCATACGTGGGATGCTTGTCCAAGAAAGGGCAGTACCCAAGCACCGGTCCACCCACATATCAAATTATCAAAGTAACGAACATGAATCATATGAGCGTGATGAAAACTAGCTTGACGATAATTCCCATGTGTCCTCGGGAGCGCTTTTCTCATTATAAGAACTTTTCCAGGCTTGTCCTCTGCTACAAAAAGGATTGGGCCACCATGCTGCACCTTATTTACTTTCATTGCTTGTTACCCGTTACAAATTATCTTATCACAAAACTATCTGTTACCTACAATTTCAGTGCTTGCAGAGAATACCTTACTGAAAACCACTTGTCATTTCCTTCTGCTCCTCGTTGGGTTCGACACTCTTACTTACCAAAAGGACTACGATCGATCCCCTACACTTGTGGGTCATCACGCTACTCCACCGGCTACTGTTCAACCAGCCCTCTCCACGGGCTCCTGTTCAACCACCCCTCCACAGGCTACTGTTCATCCACCCCTCCACCGTCTACTGTTCATCGAGCCCTCCACGGGGTCGTCCTATTCATCCAACCCTCCATGGGGTCCTATTCATCCAGCCCCAATCGGCTCGATCGATCGGGGTCCTATTCATCAAGAGGCAACACCAGGGGGTCCTGTTCATCCAGCCCCACCGCTCACTGTTCATCCAAACCCCCCAGCAACACTCACTATTCATCAAGGAAAGGAGGCAGCAGGGTTCGATCGGCTTCAGTTAGCAGCAGTACCAAAGGAATCACTCGGGTTCAGTAACGTACCTAGTGCAATCTCTCAGGTTCGGTTAGAGCTCAACGCCTCGCACACACGCGCATATGTGTACAAGAGAAACGCGCATCGCTCGGTCCCCGACCACCCACCGTAACCGGGAACTCCCCGAAATTTTCCTCGCCCTCGCTTCTACCACAGTTTTTTCCATCATGGACGGACCAAAGAATGTCATGCAGCTGCATCTACGGCCCGCCCAGGACGAAAAGCCCATTTTCTGTCATGATTTTTTGCCATAGAAGTAGGAGCCCACCACATCTATGATGATACTGGGTTTTGTCACAATTATTGTCATAGAAGTGTCATAAGTATGACAGAAAAAAATTTCATTCGGCCCAAAATGTCACGGATTTGTCTTTTTTTGTAGTGCCTCCAAGACGCCAACGTGCGCCATACCCGAGCTAGTTCAACCATGCCGTCCTGCGGCTCACCACTGCTGCTCCAACGTCGCCACCGTCCACCATACCAAAGTTGTTCCCGTTATGCCGTCCTTCGCCGCCTCAGATCTGCTTCCCCTCTGTCAACAGACGACCACCGCAACACAGTCAACAATTTGGCCATGGGTTCGTCCAAGGCTCCAACCTCCTCCAAAACATCGGTTCCCCGGTAAAAATAAGAACATCGCCCCGATATCAGGAGGACACAACACTGGTAACCGGAAATGGTACTCCTCTTCCCTTATTCGTGCAAATCTTACGTGTCTGCTTGCATGGTATTCGTCCCATAGAAGACACTAGTTGACCGCTGCTTCCTACACCTTCTTCCTGATACTAGATGTTCATAGTAACTCGTGATGCATAAGGTTTCTCCTCATATACTAATTCACCTTAGCTAGAGGTTCGTCGCCCCCCTAGATTTTAATTCCTGGTTAGTTGATTCCTAATTAAAGGAAGCATTCCCCGGAATAACAGGTGCTAGTCTGCCTATTACACTAGGGAAGCAGCGCCACGGTGTTTATCTTAGGGGTGTGTGGGGCATAGGAGCTGCTGGCGCCCGATCTGGAGGTCGGTCGGGCTTAAAGGGATGGCCGGGGAGCGCTGCCAAGCATGGCGGTGGTGTGAGGTCGAGGGGAGGGTGGGGCGGCGGATGCAGGGGTCTGGGTCGGTGGTCGCTGGCAGTTCGAGAATGATCGTCAACAGTGACTGGCAGGAGGTAGACGAAAGCCATCTGCCCATTCCTTGTAGATCAGACGACTCATAAAAAAATCGATTGTCCTATTTATTTTCAGTCGACTGTTATTTTGATAGGACCACATGTGGTGGTGTGCTGGAGGAGTACTTGCATTTCATAGCCATCCCTATGCTCATATGTTACAAAATCATACGGAGTAGAATGTAATTTTGTTTGCCATGCAATGTTGTAGAGCTATCACATGTCTCCTGACATTTATTTTTCAGCCACCTGCTATCTGCTACTTTTATAGTGCACTTGTTCTGTATACACTTCACCCATACTCTCACTGTTGTTTGTTTATGCATGGGTATTTCAGACTCTGCCTTGACAGAAGCACGAAATAAAAGAGAGAAGTCGCTCATGTTTTCTTCGTTGGCAGGCAAGACACGTCTCGACACTTGAAAGGTTGCATGTTAAACAGATGGAGATGGTAAACGTAGCTCTGGAGTTAATGATCTCGCTCGCCATGAAGCACCATCCCAGGTGCTTGCTTTCACTTCGCGGTGTCATATGTGGTTGCATGTTGCATATGGTGTCTAGCTTGTATTGCTCCAATTTGGTTAAATTGCATCTGCTTAGCTTACACATTATACCTTTGAATATGACATGCCTTCTTGTTTTTTGGTAAATACTAGTACAGTCTATTAACCATGTTCTTACATCAAACTAATATTCTTGTGTATCCCTCATCAATCACTTATGATGAGACAGTCACGCCAGTGGGTTGCTGTGAGAAAATATGCTCTTTTAAAGAATGCAGTGTCAGCCTCCCCACGTGATTCTCAAGAAACAGCAAGGCTAGATGAAGATAGTGAACGTAGCTCTATAGTTGATGACCGCATTTCCCCTACACCAGCATCGCATGTGCTCGCTCTAACTTGGCAGCGTGATATGTGGTTGCATGTTGCATATGGTGTCTAGATTGTAATTCTTCCAATCTGGTTAATTTGCATGTGTTTTTCTGCTTAGTTTATACATTATACCTGTTAATGTGACATGCCTTCCTGTTTTTAGTACATAGTAAATCTATCTATTAAGCATGTCCTTACATAAAACTATTGTTTTTTGTATCCCGCATCAATCAATATGACGAGACACCTTTAGTATATGCTGTGTGATATTAGTTGCATCTTACATATGATTTATAGCATGCAATACTTCTAATTTGTTGAAATGCCATTTATGATGGGACGCTTTTAATTTGGCAGAGTAATATTGGTTGCATCTTTCATGTGGTGTCTAGCTTGCATTGCTTCTTATTTGTTGAAATGGCTTCTGCTTAGTTTACACAAATAGTTGTGAATATGCCATGTCGTCTTGTTTTTTGTACTATTCCATCCTTGTATCATGTGTTTGCCTTACATCAAAGTATTGATTGTCAGTATCATGCATGAATGAGTTCTAAAGAGTGAATTTTATTGCTTTTTCTTGTCAGTTTTACTTGACAATTCAAAATCAATAAAGCGGAAAGAAATTAGCAAGTGATATGTCTCCAACATATCTATAATTTCTGATTGTTCCATGCTATTATATAATCTGTTTTGATTGTTTAATAGACATTTATATGCTATTTTATATTATTTTTGGGACTAACCTATTAACCGGGGGCCGAGTGCCAGTTTCTGTTTTTTTCCTATTTTAGATTTTCGCAGAAAAGGAATACCAAACAGAGTCCAAACGGAATGAAACCTTTGCGACGATCTATCTTGGACTGAAAGCAAATCAGAAGACTTGGAGATGAAGTCGAAGACGCAACGAGGAAGCCATGAGGCAGGAGGGCGCGCCCAGGGGGGTAGGGCGCGCCCCCCACCCTCGTGAGCCCCTCGTGGCTCCCATGACCTAGTTCCTTTGCCTACATATACTCTTATACCCTGAAAACATCCAGGAGAGCCACGAAACCACTTTTCCACCGCCGCAACCTTCTGTACCCGTGAGATCTCATCTAGGGACCGGCGTCCTGCCAGAGGGGGATTTGATCATGGAGGGCTTCTACATCAACACCATTACCTCTCCGATGAAGTGTGTGTAGTTTACCACACACCTTCGGGTCCATAGCTATTAGCTAGATGGCTTCTCTCTCTTTGATTCTCAATACCATGTTCTCCTCGATGTTCTCGGAGATCTATTCGATGTAATATTATTTTGTGGTGTGTTTGCCGAGATTCAATGAATTGTGGTTTTATTATCAGATTATCTATGAATATTATTTGGTTCTTCTCTGAATTCTTATATGCATGATTTGATACCTTTGCAAGTCTCTTCGAATTATCGGTTTAGTTTGGCCTACTAGATTGATCTTTCTTGCAATGGGAGAAGTGCTTAGCTTTGGGTTCAATCTTGTGGTGTCCTTTCCCAGTGACAGTAGGGGCAGCAAGGCTCGTATTGTATTGTTGCCATCGAGGATAAAAAGATGGGGTTTTCATCATATTGCTTGAGTTAATTCCTCTACATCATGTCATCTTGCTTAATGTGTTACTCCGTTCTTTATGAACTTAACAATCTAGATGCATGTTGGATAGCGGTCGATGTGTGAAGTAATAGTAGTAGATGCAGGCAGGAGTCGGTCTACTTGACACGGACATGATGCCTATGTTCATGATCATTGCCATAGATATCATCATAACTATGCGCTTTTCTATCAGTTGCTCGGCAGTAATTTGTTCACCCACCGTAATATTTGCTATCTTGAGAGGAGCCACTGGTGAAACCTATGGCCCTCGGGTCTCTTTTCCATTGTATCGAATCTCGTTTACATCTTGCTAGTTTCCGATCTACTATTTTGCAATCTTTACTTTCCAATCTATAAACCAAAAATACCAAAAATATTTACTTTACCATTTATCTATCTCTATCATATCTCACTTTTGCAAGTGACCGTGAATGGATTGATAACCCCTTTATCATGTTGGGTGCAAGTTTTTGATTGTTTGTGCAGGTATTCGGTGACTTGTGCGTTATCTCCTACTGGATTGATACCTTGGTTCTCAAAACTGAGGGAAATACTTACGCTACTTTGCTGCATCATCCTTTCCTCTTCAAGGGAAAACCAACACAAGCTCAAGAGGTAGCAAGAAGGATTTCTGACACCATTGCCGGGGAGATCTACGTCAAGTCAAGCCATACCAAGTATCCATCATAAACTCTTCTCTCTTGCATTACATTATTCGCCATTCGCCTTTCATTTTCCTCTCCCCCACCTCTAAAATGATTTTCGAAAAGATTTGCCTTTTTCCTAGCCTTCTTTTCGTATGTCCTTCTGTTTGTGTTTCCATGTGCCTTCTATTTGATTGCACTTTGTTTGCTAAAAATATTTTGATATGGATCCACTTAAAGTGTTCTACTTGGATCATCTTCGATCTATATGTGCTCGTGCTGAAACTCCAACTAGTTTAGTTGAGGGAAAATCTTTAGATGAGCATGCTCATTTTGTGCGTCACCGTTTGTCTGAAAAAGGGAGACTCTTATGGAATCAAATAAACTGTTTGCTATGTTATGCTTGGAATCTTTGTGAAATTTATGATTTTACCTGTTGCCCTAAGAACCCTAAAAACACCTTCCCTACCTATGCGAGTTTAATGATAATGAAATCCTATCTTCTTATGCAAAGGGTGTTTATAGTTACTATGATATAGAACAATTTGAAGAATTTGTTGCCTTTAAGGGTGCTTATGCAGTTGCTTCTTTGATTGAAAAACATGATATTACTCTCTACAGATCTAAAAAATTTGACATACTTAAATATTGCTATGAAAACTATGCTCATAATGTATATGTCAAAGAATTTATTGAGAGAATGATCGTTCCTTTGGAAGAATATAATGATATGCATGAATATATAGATAATTATGATTCCGACGATTTGATTGAAATATCCCTTGATGAAAATGATGTCTGCTATTCTTGTGGCCATGTTTCCAATGTTTATGGAGATGAATTTGCTATAGTCCCTTATGTTAAACATGATATTGTTGCTATTGCACACATACTTGATAGTTCCTTCGATGAAAAGCATGATTGCAATGATGTTATTATAAATTCTATTAATTTCATCTGTGCTAGTAATATGCAAAACCCTAAGCTTGGGGATGCTAGTTTTGCTATGTCTACTATTTGTTGCAATGATCATGATTGGAGAGATTTTTTTTATGATTTTGAAATTTTAATTAAGCCCCGTGATGAATATGAGATTGATAATAGTGTTTGCAATATTATTGAAAGTGGATTTGGAAGAGTGTCAACTTTAGATCCCACATATTTGGAGAAAGTTCAATCTTATGAAATTTTTGATAAATGTGGGTTTGGAGAGGTCATGACTTTAGTTAATGTTAATCCCACTATTTTGGAAGAGTGTCAACTTCGCATGCATGTGGATCGTGTTGAGAATATCTTATGTGATAGCTATTTTGTTGAATTTGCTTATGATCCTACATGTAATTATTATGCGAGAGGAAAATATGCTCGTAGAAATTTTCATATTACTAAATTACCTCTCTTCATGTTGAGATTGCTATCATCTCTTTCTTGTTCCTTGCATATGCTAGGTTTTGATTGCGTTGATAATTTGTTTGATTATAAAATGCCTATGCATAGGAAGTATGTTAGACTTAGATGTGTTTTTCACATGCTATATGATGCTCTCTTTGTGCTTCAATTCTTGTCTTTCATGTGAGCATCAACGAAATTATCAATGCCTAGCTCAAAGCGTTAAACGATAGTGCTTGTTGGAAGGTAACCCAATTTTATTTTTTGTTCTTTGCTTTTTGCTCCTGTTTAGTAATAAATAATCTATCTAGCCTTTGGTTATATGTGGTTTTAAGTTTTAATTAGTGTTTGTGCCAAGTAGAACCTTTGGGAAGACTTGGGTGAAAGTTGATTTGATCCTGCTGAAAAATAGATGTTTGCGAAACCTGGTGAGTGCGTACGGATAAGTGGTAAGAACTACCTGGGTCACGTCAAAAGACTTGACATGATGATTAGGTTGGATTGTTTCCAAATCTATTTATGTTGATATCTGTAACCTGTTCTCATGGTTACTTGGATTCTCCTGATGCATGTCTTACAAGTTGTTGAAGATGTCACTCAAAACTAGCTTCGCCACTCTCTGTACTCGCTCGGGTCCCGCCTCGATCTTACCCTGCTCCTTCTCTCTCCTCCCAGGGCCCTGAACTAACCCCACGAGTGCCACAGAGCAGCCCCAGCTCCTCCCCTTGGCCGCCAGAGCCATTACCGCGGGCACCCGTGAGCTCTGTCCACGGTGAGCCCCGGGCCGGCTATATAAGGCCACCCCGAGCCCCTTTCTCTCCACCCCTTGCTCTCTACCACTCCCTATCGACTGCCCGAGCCACCCACTCCTCCTTCGAGCAGCCTGAGCTCCAGATCAAGCTCGAGCTCCGCCGCCTCGGGTCACCGTCGATCCAGAGGTACGGGCCCTCTCCACCCCCACTCTCGCTCGATCTGGAGCCGCAGGAGCCCACTAATCATTTCCCCTCCCTCTGCTGCATCGATTGCAGGCCAAACGGAGCAGTCCGTCCACCTCCCGACGCACCGCCGTCCTGCCTCGTTGTCGCCGGCGAACCAGGCCACCCCGGCGACCAACTCCACCTCCATCCGGACGGCAGATCCTCCCTGAGCACAACGGTACCACCCACGCATCCTCCCGTGCCCTATATCGACGACGGTCGTGGGCCCTGTCCATCAGCCTCACGCCCTCATGGGTGGGACCCACCCGTCAGGTTTAAAAATGCACGCGCGCGCGCACCGGTTTGCCCGTCGGCTAAAGGCGTACTTCGCCTTTACGCCTTCGATGTAGCAGCCTTGCGCGGGCTGGATTCCCTCTGGGCCTGCTGCACTATGGCCTTTCTGGCCTAGTGGCACAGTGCCACTTTTCTTTTTCTTTTTCTGTCTATTTTATAAAAATTCCACAGGATAAAATATTTATCCAAATGGAATAATTCCAACTGCTAAAATCTTAGAATAATCCCACCTATTTAATGGTCTAACTTTCATAAATATCCATGAAACTTTTCTGCAGTGTTCAAATTTAAATTCAAATTTGAGCATTTATATTCCCCTCTAAAAATTCATTTCTCCTATTCTATAACTCCAAATTCAGAACTAGGAATTTTCCCCTTCTTAGATTTCCCTCTAGTATTTATCAAAAACAAGTTGACATTTTTAGAGCACTTTTATTTTTGCCTTGTTGTGTTGCTTATTGTGATTGTTTGGCGACGTTAGTTAACAAAGTAGACGGAGTATTTGGAGAAGGACCAAAAGACTTGAAGACTCTGATGAACCAGCCAAGCAGCCCTTTAACCATGTCTATGAAACCCTTTTTATGCATGTCATATAGCACTTCCATTGCTTGCATCAGAGTCATGATGATGAGGTGACCACTTGGGGTGGTTTGCTTCCATTACCGTTACTTCCTCGTTGATACTTGCATTGTGCATGACCATACCTTCTTATGAGGGTTATGCCGGTGGGAGTAGTTAGGACGCTAAAGTAGTTGCTGCGCAAAAAGGGACGGGAATATGCATGGTGATGGAGACAAAGTATTTTCAAAAGACTTTTCAAAAACCCCGTCGGGTGCCACTTATGCCCGAGGGAGATAATGAGATGGGTAACCACTCGATGACGAAGTGGTGTACCGAGGCAAGTGTGTGTGTTGCTTTCAAAACGGATTGGTTTAAGTTGCTACCGTTATTCCAACCTTACATGTGCAACCACTCTACCCTTGTATGGAAAAGGGCATTATTGATTACCTAGGCCGATACTAGCTTGGCGCCCGCATTAGTAGTGATGGGGGAGAGTTGGTGCTCTCTCTCAGGACGGGGTCGTGCCAAGTAGGGTGGCCATGACTGTTTTCACAGGGCACCGGACACACCGTTGGTACCCTGTGCCAGTGGTATGTGATGAATATGGGAGCGAGGCTCCACAATTTTAAGATGTGAAATGTTGGGCATGGGGGTTACCCCGGGTACTTGAGGTACCGCGGGTCGTGGACTCTATGTTAGTGTCGTCTAGGGAAAGATAGTGATCTGGTGCTTACCCCGGGTACTTGAGGTAAGCGGGTCGTGGATTACACGGAAGTTCCCCGGATCTTGTGTGTAAAGTGTGCAACCTCTGCAGAGTGTCAAACTATTCAAATGGCCATGTCCACGGTCAAGGACAGTTGGGTAACCGCTCTTGGGCTATGTCCAAATGTATGCAAAACCTGGTGAGTGTGTATGGATAAGTGGTAAGAACTACCTGGGTCACGTCAAAAGACTTGACATGATGATTAAGTTGGATTGTGTCCAACTCTATTTATGTTGATATCTATAACCTGTTCTCATGGTTACTTGAATTCTCCTGATGCATGTCTTACAAGTTGTTGAACATGTCATTGCACTCAAAACTAGCTTTCTGCAAAATGACCTACTTAGTGCTATATCATGCATTGTTGTACATTGTTTCAAAACATGGGTTGCTTGCGATTACATTCAAAGTACTCATTGGCTTGCCACTGGTTATTTTATTGGCCAGGCATGAAATACAAGATATATTGAAGAGTTCTTTTGTGACGATCGTGCGAACTAGGATGTTTCCCAGTCATAATGTTTGTAGGGTTAAGGCAGATGTCATGGGTTCTACTTGTCGACGAAGATTTCCACTGCTTAAGTTTATTTGGTATTCAGCCCTTGTGGCTTTATCTATGTAAGACTTGACTATAATGGTCATAATTTGTGTAAGATGGTATGTATGGATGTAAGACTCTTATTATTCAGCTTTTGTGTGCTCAGTGAGCATTGATCTCTGGGATCGCTGTACATGTGCATTCTTGATCACGACTTATGAGTCGGGGTCCCCACAGAGCTGGTATCAGCTCTGTTGGACAAGGCAATGCCTAGGAGGCGCCTAGGCATGCTTAGGCGCTAGGCGATGGACAAACGCCTCGCCTAGGGCATAAATGGAAGTCTAGGCAGGGTAAGCAAGGAATTTTCTACCCAAGTGAGAAATCACGCCATACTACACTAATATGCCAAATAGGCCATATTCAAATGGCAGAAGGTCGTAGTTTACCTATTTATATGGCCAAAATTTATATCAACACACATGTAATAATCACAAATACACCTTGATAGTAAAAACTATATTACCGCCTAGGCCGTGCTTAGGGCTCTTAAGTACCACCTAGGCACTAGGCGAAGGCTAACCGCGTTGCTTACGCCTACCGCTTTTTCCAACCTTGGGTATCAGAGCCATCCTGGCTGTAGGAAGCCTTAGTTAGCATGGTCGTTAGTTAGGGTAAAACTATTTCCAAAACTATCACTAGTTTTCAAAACTATCTATACTTCTCTTCCGTTCTCAGTTTTTTGAAAACTAAGGTATATTTTCCCTCTCGATCTCTCCCCCTTCAAAACTATTGCAAACGGTCGCTAGCACCTCAAACCTCTGACCAAAGGCTTCCTTGTAATCCTCGTAGATAGCCTAGAAGGAGTACACCTTGCCAAACACTCACCCACATCTTCTAAACACAAGTGTGGCAACACCACGACAAGACAGAAGACACCTTCCCAAGAATTTGAGGACATGAAGACCCAGAGGATGGTGAGACCTATGAAATTGCCCTAGGATTATGCAACCTTGGCCTATGATGACCAGGGCATAGGATATGCAAGGTCATGGTATACATCGCTAGTAGAGCAACCATGTCCTTATCATTGTTGTGTCGGCAACCACCGGTGGATGAGAACCTCGCCATTTCGTCCGCCTCACTATAGTGAGCAGGAAAAACAGTTCTCGGCATCCCCCGCTCTAGGTGACGATATTGGCAACAGTGTGTCCGGCAGATTGGACCTCTACTATGCCTTGTTAGTGTCATTACGTAAAGGATTGCCTACCTGGTACACTTGATGCCTTAGAAGGCAAAAGGGATCGTCATGATTAAGAAGACAAGAGGAGACCAAGTCAATGCCAGCTACGAGGAGCCACCTTCACCCCATCACGTCAACAGGCGAGAAGTTGTTGAAGACTCTTCAGGCTCAACCTGGATCATTTCATCTAACAACTACAGGAGGCGTAGCGACACCTGAGGAAAACCCAGAAGACTGCACGAGGCACGGAGCAAAGCACGACTACTGAATCCGAGAACCCCTAGGGTAGGATGAGTCGTGTACCCCCTAAGTGCAGTTGAGTCCGTGTGATGGTTCGAATAGAACCATGAGTGAGTGTTGATTGTTTTTATATGTTTGATATCAGTTGCCCTTTTTGCCCTAGGCAACAAGTACGCGACAATATCACCTTCCTTATCTTGATGCTTCTGCTTGGCTCTTTTGGCACTTGTTTGTTTGCACCTGAATCATAGAACCCTCTTTAGGCATCCCCCATCTATGCTACTTCCCCTCTCACCTCTCTCATCAACCTAAGACCAGCCAGACAAGATGCACCAAGGATTCCACCTCGGCGACCAACTAGCAGTGGAGACTTTTGCTGCAGCCTCCTCGACCAAGTGCAACCCCGTAGAGTTATGTTTACCCCTCAAGGATCAGAAACCCATCCCTAGACCCCTCGAGACCTCACTCGAATCCTAAACCACAAGCTTAACCTGCAAATTGAGAGAACCAGTTAAGCCTCCATAGCCTTGCACAACACTGGGTTTGTTATGGAACTAGTGGACGTAGTGAATCAGCACATTACCATCCTAATATAGCACCAGAACTGACGATGCCATAGGGAAGACCAATTTGTGGATATAGGAATAGGGGACAAATGACTTGATGGAGATATACTAGTAACCCCGAGGAATTATCTGAGACACTCTGGGGGATTATGAGGCGTTCATGTTGGTAGATGAACTTGGTGGAATCATGTGGATAGAGTAGCATAGCTTTCATCACCCCGGAGTAAATTTGGATTTAAATAGGTGATCCTATTGCAGTATAGATGTTGAGTAAGTCTACATGGTTCGGAGTAAATTGGATTTAGACTGATGATCTCGATCATGATACCATGTTTCTCGGTGGACAATAAGCTAGGAGATTGGATTAATTGTCGGAGTTGATTTAGGGATCTATATAAGCCTGACCTTGGAGTTTACTTGACCATGATAATGGGAATTGGTGGACTGACTATAGTAAGGATAGCCCTTTCAAGTATTTGGGGATTATAGGGACTTTAGGAGATCGCATGGAACACCGTAGACATCAGATTTGTAGAATTAATGGATTATGGAGTGATTGATAGAAGTTAATGGGCTGTTGGATTTGATTCATAGGAAGGAAACAAGATCTTGGAGTGGCATACGATGTGTTTCTTTAGGATAGAGGTGCACTAACATGGACCTTGGATCAATAGACTGAGCACTTGGATTGTGGTGATTAAATTCAAGCTTAGCAGCTTATATGCTCTACCCATGGATTTTTAGGGGTAGCCATACATACGAGTTCGGGGATCGTAGACGTATATGATTTTGTTAGACCTCCTCTCGGGAGCCATGAGGATATGAATCACATGAGTGATGATTGGAGTTGACCTATATGAAATGATGCTTTCACCGGTATAAGGTGATCTGTTTGGAGGACTAGATAGAACAATTGGCATCTCAGGAATTGTGCACAAGGATAAGATGATAAACGTTCACTCACACCCTAGAATCCTTGAAAACCTTAAGCCCTACCAAGCTACAACATGGTAGGATCATGACCTTGGGGCCTTGACACTAGATCTTGAACACCTTGTCCCACACTCAACAGAGACCACCACCAATACCCCAGCCTACCTTATGTACCCCATAGACTTCATGGAGTACTTGGAAAAGTTAGTTGTCATCTTTATTTTGGTGACGTACTTGTCTACCCGAAGACGGACGAAGAGTCGTTCAGCTGGTCAACTGAAGACCGCCATGTCAAGGAGGAAGAACTATATCAACCACCATCGTCAAGAAGTATACTTCCATATCAAAGACCATGTGTATCTGCAAATCACTCCTCTCGAAGGAACCAAGCATTTCCCTGTAAAAAGGAAGCTCACACCGAGATTGTCAATCCTCTTCGAGATCATTACAAGACGAAGAGTAGATGGCTACCAGCTGGAGTTGCCACCTAAGTTATCCTATGTGCACCATGTTTTTCACACATCACAACTCCGGAAGTGTTTCCAACTTCCTGACAAGCACCATCCCTACCAGGGCATCAATCACCGAACCATTGACCCCCCCCAGCCCAACCTGACCTAATGCGAGAGACCCCTTAGCAACCTGGATCAAGCGAGAACGTCATACACAAAGCTACAACACTAGGTACTTCAAGATTCAACGGAGCAAAACTCGGAAGCAGAAGCAATATGAAGAAGTGAAGACTACCCCAGATCCAAGTTTTTGTATTCCTTTCCACGCCTAGTTTGGGAATCTCGGGGATGAGATTCTTTTAAGGGGGGTAGGTCTGTCACACCCTGATTTTCATGCCACTACACTTAATCTTATAATCATGTTAAAATATGGGTTAACAAAAACTTTTGAGTGTTTTGGACTTTGCTTGATTTGATTTTTGTGTGTTGGTTGCAAGTGCTCTAAAAATCAAACAAATCCTCCAACTCTTATACCCCTTATCCTTGATCCAAAACCTTGCCCAATGATCATGCCATGTGTATAGGAGATCAAAATAATTTCTTGCGAAAATAGTTTGGCCAAATAATATTTTAAAAAAATAGTTTTCCAAAAACCCCAGAATTGAGGTTTGCACTACAAGTACTTGATTTGGGGTATGAAAAATATTTCAAAGAGTATATTTGAAACCTATTAGATATAGGACTCCCATAAACCACAAAAATATAATTTTAGAAGTATTTTTTCCTATTTTATTTAAATGTTTTTTCTTTAGGCCAGAAATGGTCTTTAATAGGTTAAAATTATTTAAAAGCTTCCAAAATATTTGAGAAAAATCAGGGAAACTCAGTGGGCATATATTGTCCATATTTAAGAGTTTCAACACATGGTCATGTTCAAAATATTGGACAAAACCTCCCAAAACCATTTCTGCCCATTTCAAGGATTTGAAATATTTCTACAGGAAATATTTTCATAAAAATCCAAGGAAAATCCAGCAAGTCACAAATGCATATTGTGATCACCTTGCAAAGACTCATATCAATCAAGGTCATTTTGGTTCACCAAAATGCCCCAAAACCCTCTCTGACCAGAATCAAATTCGAACAACTTTGTACTACCAACTTTCTCTCCTTGAACCCAACTTTTGTGAGCATGTTCACATGACCAAATGAGGCCACTACACCGAGTGGTGCGTCAAGGAGAAGTGATTTGCTCAACTAGATCTACACAAGTTTATTTCTGCTAATTTCTAGGGTTTGCCAAAGTTACATTAGCAAACTCTTCCAAATAAGCTCATCTTCCTTCTACCCTGCCATTTTGTCATGAAAAACACCCCTGCCAAGTGGCACAAGAAGGAAATCAGTGCAAGTACCCCAAAACCATATCAAACACCTTCTGCATTTTAACTAAAAACCCTGTTTGGGCCTCTTCCACTAATCCAAATGAGTTCTCCTCTTTACCACACCTCCTCCTAACGTCCCTCTACCCCTGGCATTTAGCACAAGTCAATGCTCATTGATTAAGGGGATGAAACCACCAATTTTCTATTCTGGACAGCCCCATTTCCACTCTTCTCCTTCCTCTCTCTTCACCCACTGGCCACCCAAAGCATCCAAGGACAAGATCCCTTCCTTAGCACCCCTCAAAGACTACTGCACATGCAAGGGCATGCCCACAAGCATAGAAAATGGACTGGGCAGCCATATGGGCGCTCTGGAGCATGCTACAGTGCGCTCCCGCACTGTAGCCGCCCTCTACCCGAGACACCCGGCCACCTCGGCTCTCCCCCGCGTGCCAGGAGGACCACCTCGATGTCCGAGACACGCCACATGGTCGCCCCCCTCCTTCCTATCTTTCCCTGCCCGTCATGCGCATGGACAGAGCGCCGCCTAGCTCTGCCACTCTCTGTGCTCTCTTGGGTCCCACCTCGATCTTTCCCTGCTCCTTCTCTCTCCTCCCAGGGCCCTGAACTAACCCCACGAGCACCACAGAGCAGCCCCAGCTCCTCCCCTTGACCGCCAGAGCCATTGCCGCAGGCACCCGTGAGCTCTGTCCACGGTGAGCCCCGGGCCGGCTATATAATGCCACCCCGAGACCCTTTCTCTCCACCCCTTGCTCTCTACCACTCCCAATCGACTGCCCGAGCCACCCAATCCTCCTCAGAGCAGCCTGAGCTCGAGATCGAGCTCGAGCTCCGCCGCCTCAGGTCACCGTCGATCCAGAGGTACGGGCCCTCTCCGCCCCCACTCTCGCTCGCTCTAGAGCAGCAGGAGCCCACTGATCATTTCCCCTCCCTCTTTCGCATAGATTGCAGGCCGAACGGAGCAGTCCGCCCACCTCCCGATGCACCGCCGCCCTACCTCCTTGTCGCCGGCGGACCAGGCCACCCCGGCGACCAACTCCACCTCCATCCGGTCGATGGCTCCTCCCTGAGCACAACAGTACCACCCACGCATCCTCCCCTGCCCTATATCGCCGCCGGCGAGCTCGCCGTCGCCTCTGGATGGAGGTAGACAACGACGATCGTGGGCCCTGTCCGTCAGCCTCACGCCCTGACGGGTGGGACCCACCCATCAGGTTTAAAAATGCACGTGCGTGCACCGGTTCGCCCGTCGGCTGAAGGCGTACTTCGCCTTTACACCTTCAACGTGGCGGCCTCACGCGGGCTGGATTCCCTCTGGGCCTACTGCACTGTGGCCTTTCTGGCCCAGTGGCACAGTGCCACTTTTCTTTTTCCTTTTCTGTCTATTTTATAAAAATTCCACAGGATAAAATATTTATCCAAATGGAATAATTCCAACTCCTAAAATCTTAGAATAATCCCACCTATTTAATGGTGTAAATTTCATAAATATCCGTGAAACTTTTCTGCAGTGTTCAAATGTAAATTCAAATTTGAGCATTTATATTCCCCTCTAAAAATCCATTTCTCCTATTCTATAACTCCAAATCCAGAACTAGGAATTCCCCCCTTGTTAGATTTCCCCCTAGTATTTATTAAAAACAAGTTGACATTTTTAGAGCACTTTTATTTTTGCCTTGTTGTGTTGCTTATTGTGATTGTTTCCGACGTTAGTTGACAAAGTAGACGGAGTATTTGGAGAAGGGCCAGAAGACTTGAAGACTATGATGAACCAGGCAAGCAGCCCTTTGACCATGTCTATGAAA
Organism: Triticum timopheevii; assembly: GCA_963921465.1. Classification (NCBI taxonomy): domain Eukaryota; kingdom Viridiplantae; phylum Streptophyta; class Magnoliopsida; order Poales; family Poaceae; genus Triticum; species Triticum timopheevii. Next base: position 423,824,120 of record OY997274.1, read on the forward strand.
CCCTTTTTATGCATGTCATATAGCACTTCCATTGCTTGCATCGGAGTCATGATGATGAGGTGACCACTTGGGGTGGTTTGCCTCTGTTATCGTTACTTCCTCATTGATACTTGCATTGTGCATGACCCTACCTTCCAATGAGGGTTATGCTGGTGGGAGTAGTTAGGACGCTAAACTAGTTGCTACGCAAAAAGGGACGGGAATATGCAAGGTGGTGGAGACAAAGTGTTTTCAAATGACTTTTCAAAAACCCCGTCGGGTGCCACTTATGCCCGAGGGAGATAATGAGATGGGTAACCACTCGATGACGAAGTGGTGTACCGAGGCAAGTGTGTGTGTTGCTTTCAAAAACGGATTAGTTGAAGTTGCGACCATTATTCCAACTTACATGTGCAACCACTCTACCCTTATATGGGAAAGGGCATTATTGATTACCTAGGCTGATACTTGCTTGGAGCCTGCATTACTAGTGACGGGGGAGAGTTGGTGCTCTCTCTCGGGATGGGGTCGTGCTAGGTAGGGCGGCCATGACTGTTTTCACAGGGCACCGGACACACTGTTGGTATCCCGTGCCAGTGGTATGTGATGAATATGGGAGCGAGGCTCCACAATTTTAAGATGTGAAATGTTGGGCATGGGGGTTACTACCAGTCGAGTGGACTCTATCTTAGTGTCGTCTAGGGAAAGATAGTGATCGGGTGCTTACCCCGGGTACTTGAGGTACCGCGGGTCGTGGATGACATGGAAGTTCCCCGGATCTTGTGGGTAAAGTGTGCAACCTCTGCAGAGTGTCAAACTATTCGAATAGCCGTGTCCACGGTCAAGGACAGTTGGGTAACCGCTCTTGGGCTACGTCCAAATGTTTGCGAAACCTGGTGAGTGTGTATGGATAAGTGGTAAGAACTACCTGGGTCACGTCAAAAGACTTGACATGATGATTAAGTTGGATTGTTTCCAACTCTATTTATGTTGATATATGTAACTTGTTCTCATGGTTACTTGGATTCTCCTGATGCATGTCTTACAAGTTGTTGAACATGTCATTGCACTCAAAACTAGCTTTCTACAAAATGACCTACTTAGTGCTATATCATGCATTGTTGTACCTTGTTCCAAACATGGGTTGCTTGCGAGTACATTCAAAGTACTCATTGGCTTGCCACTGGTTATTTTATTGGCCAGGCATGAAAGACAAGATATATCGAAGAGTTCTTTGGTGACGATCGTGCGAACTAGGACGTTTCCCAGTCAGAATGCTTGTAGGGTTAAGGCAGATGGCATGGGTTCTACTTGTCGGCAAAGATTTCCGCTACTTAAGTTTATTTGGTATTCAGCCCTTGTGGCTTTATCTATGTAAGACTTGACCATAATGGTCATAATTTGTGTAAGACGGTATGTATGGATGTACGACTCTTGTTATTCAGCTTCTGTGTGTTCAGTGAGCATTGATCTCTGGGATCACTGTACACGTGCATTCAGTGATCACGACTTATGAGTCGGGGTCCCCACATTTCCATAGCCATTCTGAGATATATTTCCATGCAACTTTTCACCGTTCCATTTATCATGACACGCTCCATCATTGTCATATTGCTTTGCATGATCATGTAGTTGACATCATATTTGTGGCAAAGCCACCGTTCATAATTTTTTTCATACATGTCACTTTTGAATCAGTGCACATCCCGGTATACCGCCGGAGGCAATCACATAGAGTCATATTTTGTCCTTAGTATTGAGTTGTAATTCTTGAGTTGTAAGTAAATAAAAGTGTGATGATCTTCATTAGAGCATTGTCCCAGTGAGGAAAGGATGATGGAGACTATGATTCCCCCACAAGTCGGGATGAGACTCCAGACAAAAAAAAGAGGCTATAAGAAAAAAGAAGGCCCAAATAAAAAATGAGAGAAAAAGAGAGAAGGGGCAATGTTACTATCCTTTTTCCACACTTGTGCTTCAAAGTAGGACCATGATCTTCATGATAGAGAGTCTCCTATGTAGTCACTTTCATATACTAGTGGAATTTTCATTATAGTGGTTGCTCTAACTTTGCAGCGTGATATGTGGTTGCATGTTGCATATTGTGTCTAGATTGTAATTCTTCCAATCTGGTTAAATTGCATGTGCTATTCTGCTTAGTTTATACATTATACCTATTAATGTGACATGCCTTCCTGTTTTTAGTACATAGTACATCTGTCTATTAAGAACGTTGTCGGTGTCAAAACCGGCGGATCTCGGGTAGGGGGTCCCGAAATGTGCGTCTAGGCGGATGGTAACAGGAGACGAGGGACACGATGTTTTACCCAGGTTCGGGCCCTCTCGATGGAGGTAAAACCCTACGTCCTACTTGATTAATATTGATGATATGGGTAGTACAAGAGTAGATCTACCACGAGATCAAGGAGGCTAAACCCTATAAGCTAGCCTATGGTATGATTGTTGTAATGGAGGTTATGTCCTACGGACTAAAGCCCTTCGGTTTATATAGACACCGGAGAAGGCTAGGGTTACACAGAGTCAGTTACAATGGTAGGAGATCTACATATCCGTATCGCCAAGCTTGCCTTCCACGCCAAGGAAAGTCCCATACGGACACGGGACGGAGTCTTCAATCTTGTATCCTCGTAGTCCTGGAGTCCGGCGAACAATGATAGTCCGGCTGTCCGGACACCCCCTAGTCCAGGACTCCCTCAGTAGCCCCTGAACCTGGCTTCAATGACGATGAGTCCGGCGCGCATAATGTTCGGCATTGCAAGGCGGGTTCCTCCCTTGAATAATCCAGAGAAGATTGTGAACACCCGGATAGTGTCCGGCTCTGCAAAATAAATTCCACATTCCACCATAGAGAGAATAAAATGTACACAAGTTCAATCTACTGACGTATTTTGCGGCGTGACATCACACCACTACCAAGCCTTTTCGTGAATCGTTTTTTACTACACCACCTCAGCGCGTTTAGCGAGGCAGTTTCCTTGGCACGTCTTGTCGAAGCAGAGATCGTGTTCCCCTTATTCCGGGATTCTCATCAATACGGACGTGGGTAACCCAACCGCGCCATTGATGGTGGCGCTTGGGAGATAAGCGAGTTTACCAGGCTAGTGGGGACGCATAGTCTTCGTCCGCCTATATATAAGGGATAAGGATTTACCTTCTCACCTACGCCTTCTTCCTCCTTTTCTTATCCGTCTCCGCGCACTCAAGCTCCAGCGCCCAAGTTCGCGCATCTCGCCTCGACCTTCTCCGACCATGTCCGGAGCGGGAGGCAAATGGTTGGCCTCCACCGTTAAGGAGGAGCACATCACCAAGCTGCGCAGCGCCAGATACCTTTTCGGTGACATCGTGCATTGGCTGCCCGACGAGGGGCAGCTCATCCCCACCCCCGGGCCCCATGAGAGGGTCGTTTTTCTCCCCCACTTCCTCCGCGGACTGGGCTTTCCACTTCACCCCTTTGTCCGAGGGCTCATGTTCTACTACGGCCTGGATTTCCACGATCTGGCACCGAACTTCATCCTCAACATCTCGGCGTTTATCGTCGTGTGTGAGGCCCTCCTCTGCATCCAGCCCCACTTCGGCTTGTGGCTCAAGACCTTCAACGTCAAGCCAAAGGTTGTGAAGGGCACGCAAGCGGAGTGCGGAGGCGCCATGTTGGGCAAGATGCCCAACGTCCTTTGGTTCGAAGGGGCCTTCGTGGACTCCGTCAAGGGGTGGCAATCGGGGTGGTTCTATATCACCGAGCCGCGCGAACCCACGTGGGCGGCGGCCCCTGAGTTCAGATCTGGCATCCCCACGCAGCTCACCTCCTGGAAAGAGAAGGGCTTGCGGTGGGGTAATTCGAGGGAGCCGACGGGACTCCAAGCCTGTATCCAGAAGCTGGTGAACAAGAAGCTCAGGCTGGTTAACGTGGTCCAAGTCATGCTCGTCCGCCGGATTCTCCCATGCCAAGAACGGGCATTCAATCTGTGGGAGATCAATCCGGAACAGCACCAGGCGCTGAGCGGGCTCTTCGACACAACGTACGAAGGCGCCTGGAGGGTGCTGTTCAAGGGCGCCGAAGCCCCCGCATCCGCGACGAAAGATCACGGATTTCACTCGCAGCGTCCAGCTGACGAGGTAAGTGATTCTACCCCTTTACGGGACACTTATTAATAGTTCGACCCTAAGCGGGTTTTAATCTCCTTTTTCCTTTGACAGGAATGGATGAAGAAGGCCGAGCAGCTCATCTGACCGGCTCCCATGCCAGAAGACCCAGTGGACGCCCGCCTAGCCGGGCTGCTGGTCCTGGCACCGCACGTGGTGCCGGAGAAGAAGGCCAAGAAGGTGGCCACGGGTACTCGAAAGAGTTCCCGTTTTCAGGTGTCCGACGACTCCGAGGCGGATTCCTCCCCTGAAGATGAGGAGGAGGAAGAAGACTCTCTCCCAGAGGAGGGAGAGAGAAAGAGGAAGGCCTCCCCAACAGGGGAGGCCAAAGGGTCCAAGAGGGAAAGAATTATTCCCCCGGACAGCTCCGCCAACACCAACGTTCGCGAAGAAGAGTGGCCTTCAAGGGCCAGGCCTCCGGCGAGATCGTAAGTATCCGGATCCCTGAATCTGCAATTTCTTTCGTATCACATGGTGTCTTTCTAATGCCGCATAATGCTCGCAGTTCGGCCGATGATGATCTCCCCGCTTCATCGAGCGGGTCGTTGGCGGCGTCGGATGTGGAATTCATCCCGACTGCCTCCACCCCTCACGCCGATGAGGACGCCGAGGTGGGATCCCTGAAAGGGACCCATCAGGAGGAGGCTCCGGAGGCGCCGCGAGGCAGCCTCCCGGACTTTGCGCCGGACTCTACGCCGGAACCTGCAGTGGTTCCAGAGTCCGGCAGACGGCCCCTTCGTCAGAAGGGCAAGACCGTGACACCGGCGGCCCCCGTCCAACCGGAGGCACCGGACAACTTGTTGGAGGCGCTCAAAGGCGCTTCCATCAAGGACGAACACCGCACTATCATGAGTGCGGTGATTCAGAAGGTTCAGCTTGCCAAGAGCGGGCTGACCGAAGCCTGCAGCAGCCTTCTAACAGGCTTTGAGGTAAGAAGTTAAAATTATGTAATGTAATACCGCATAGACAGTAGCCCCTGATGCTCAGTTCGGCGTTCAGAAAGAAAAGCCGGACTGAGGATCTTAAAAGATATACGCAGGGTTGCTTAAAATATGTCAATATGGGTTTGCAGGTTGCGCTGCTGACCTCTGCCGCACTGACTGCGGAGGTCGGTGCATTGAAACAGGATCTCGAGCAGTCCGAGCAAGAGCTCGGCCATGCCAAGAAGCAGCTCGAGGACAAAGAAGGTGAGTAACACCACTTTGAAGATTTACCTTACAGAAAAGGATTTAGGTTGCAATAAAAATGACAAGGATAACGTTGGTACTGCAGGGGCCACTGACGAGGTGGCATCCCTGAAAGAGGCTATGTCCGCGGCCGAACGCAATGCGGCTGCGGAACGGGCCGAGCGAGAGAAGCAAGAGGCGCGGGTGGCGGAAGTGCGGCAGGAGCTCCAGGCTCTCATGGAAAAGCATGAGAGTTTGGAGCGCGACTCCAAGACTCGAGAGTCCAAGCTCGCCTCGGCTCTCGAGAGTGCCAAGTCCGCCAAGGCCGAGGCCCGTACGGCCCTTCAGGAGGTTGAAGATGTGAAGAAGATAGCAGCGGGTAAGGCATTTTTCATGCAAAGCAAGCATGTTAATGTGAACTACCTGATACTTACCCGAATTTGGAGCTCTCCAGGGGCGTTTGCAGATCTGCCGCGCAGTGTATCCGATGCCGCCGCATTTTACCGTGGCCAGGAGGGGAGCTCGACGGAGAAGGTCTTCTGGTCTCAGTACGCTGAGGCCGGCCATCCGGTGCCCCCTAGCGACCAGCTGAAGCAGCTGGTCGAGCTCCACAAGGCGGCTGAGGAGGCCATGAAGGGTCTTATAGTCCGGCTGTGGCCTGGGCAGGCCCTGCCTGGGAGCTACTTCAGCCTCGTGCGGCGGCTGGTGGATGCATGCCCCTGGGTGGAGGTCATCAAGCGCTCCGCCTGTATTGAAGGCGCCCGTCGGGCCCTTGCCCACACAAAGGTGCACTGGGGCAAGCTGGATGCGGAGAAGCTTCTTACTGACCCGCCGCCACCGGGCAAGGAGTATCGTACGCCCGAAATGTACTATAAGACTGTCCTGAAGGGAGCCCGCGATATTGCGGATGAATGCCCCAGAGATGTAATTTTTGAGTAAACTCGCTATGTATTATCCTTTGCGCTGAAAACTTTGTTCATATGCGCTGAGCAACACTTGTTTAATTTAAAATATTACCTTCTGTGCGGCCGTTTATAAAATCTGAGAGATGGCAAGTCGTTGGCTTCAGCCCCCGAGCCGCAAGTGCTGGGGTGTTCGGGATAAACTTGAGAACTCTTGTTCCCATTGTTGGGTCCATCGAGGGAGGCACTCAACACAACGAACAAGGCAACCGGACTTATAATGCTTGAACACTCTCACTTAGCCATAGAATTCTATAATTTTAAATTTCGGCGAAGCCCCTAGTATTCGGAGGACCGAATTCAGGGCGCTATCCACACCTTCGTCGGACATTATCCGGTACTTCGCTCGAAGCGGCATAAGTCTTTAGGGACCCGAAAAGACCTCTCGAACAGCGACCGGTCTCTCGCCTTATCATGCCAGTCAGCTTTAGCTTTCTCCACTGAGGCGCTCGCCCAGCTCAACCGGGGCGCAATCGCAGTGGTTCTCCCAGTGCCACCTTAGCCGACAGAACGGAACGTAAGGCACCAAAACATGGGAGCCGGGCAAACCCAACTATTGACCCAAGACATGATTCGGAGCCGATTCATATAATGCTATAAGTTCGGGGTGCCGCACTTGTGAAAGTGTTCGGACTTATCACACCATAATGTGGGGAACATAAGCCCTTGGTGTATTAGGCCGTACCAAAATATACGGGTGCAAGATGTCATGTAATGAACATATATATGTAATTACAAGCGAAAAGTGCTGCATTATTTATTAAAGGAAGTCTGCTATGAGTGCGGACTGATACAAATAGTGCGGTGAGCAAGGGTTTTGGACTAATTAAACATGTCCCCCTCTAGGGGTGGGCTGCGGACTTGGTGTATATAATCAAATTTAATGCTCGTAATTGAGACCACCTGAGTGTTCGTCGCAGCCTTCTTTCTTCCCTGGCTGTTGCATCGTGAGTTCGGCAGGTTCACCGCCAGACAGGGCCTCTGGTTAACGGAGTCATGTGTATACAAAGAAGGAAAATAATAATAAGAAAGAGTGACACACTTGCGAGCCCCTAGTGTGGTCGAGCCGCACTCTGGGTCTATTGTGGTCGTGCCCCTTCCCCTACGCCCATGGTATCTCCAAAGCGTAATGATGTACGCGGAGGGTTGTTCTTGCGATCATGCGAGGGATGGGGTCAGGGCCGCATTGCTACGCGTGCTCGGATCGTGCCAGGTGGTTTTGGTTGGTGTTGCTTCAGGCGCGTTTGGCTGTATCCGGCCGTTTAACGGCCGGGCTCGAAAATTGCCTTAAAAGGCTACTCTGTACTTCTGCCGCGAGAGCCGCTGTATGTTCCTCCATTCGGAGGGAGCGTTCCGTATTTCTGTTGACCGTGATGACTCCACGAGGGCCTGGCATCTTGTGCTTGAGGTATGCATAATGCGGCACCGCATTGAACTTTGCAAACGCGGTTCGTCCGAGCAGAGCGTGATAGCCGCTGCGAAATGGGACTATGTCGAAGATTAACTCCTCGCTCCGGAAATTATACGGGGATCCGAAGACCACTTCCAGTGTGACTGAGCCTGTACAATTGGCCTCCACACCTGGTATGACGCCTTTAAAGGTTGTCTTTGTAGGTTTAATCCTTGAGGGGTCTATGCCCATCTTGCGCACTGTATCCTGATAAAGCAGGTTCAGGCTACTGCCGCCGTCCATCAGGACTCTCGTGAGGTGAAATCCATTGACGATTGGGTCTAAAACCAATGCCGCGAATCCGCCATGGCGGATGCTAGTCGGATGGTCTCTTCGATCGAAAGTGATCGGACAAGAGGACCATGGATTGAACTTCGGGGCGACTGGCTCCATCGCGTATACGTCCCTTAGTGCACGCTTCCGCTCCCCCTTGGGTATATGGGTTGCGTATATCATGTTGACCGTCTACACTTGTGGGGGGAAACCCTTCTGCCTTCTGTCCTCTACTGTTCGGCGGCCGGATCTCTTCCTCGTCGTCGCTGTGCAGCCCCTTGTCATTGTTTTCGGCAATTAACTTGCCTGCCTGCTTGAATACCCAACAGTCTCTGTTGGTGTGATTAGCTGGCTTTTCGGGGGTGCCATGTATCTGGCATAAGCGGTCGAGTATTCGGTCCAAATTGGACGGACCCGAAGTGGTTCTTTTGAATGGCTTCTCCCGCTGACCGGGTTTAGAGCCTCGGAATCCGGCATTGACTGTCGTATCTTCCTTGTCGTCGCCGTTAATGCGGCGTTTATTTTTGCTTCGACGCGACCTGCCATTGTGGTCCTTAGTGTCCGGACTGCCAGAATTTTTACTGAGGTTGTTGTTGCGGGCTAGCCAGCTATCCTCTCCCGCGCAAAAGCGGGTCATTAATGATGTGAGGGCTGCCATGGATTTCGGCTTTTCCTGTCCCAGGTGCCGGGCTAGCCACTCGTCGCGGATGTTATGTTTGAAGGCCGCGAGGGCCTCTGCATCCGGACAGTCGACGATTTGGTTTTTCTTTGTCAAGAACCGTGTCCAGAACAGTCTAGCCGATTCGTCTGGCTGCTGAATTATGTGGCTTAGGTCATCGGCGTCTGGTGGCCGCACATATGTGCCCTGGAAGTTGTCGAGGAATGCGGCTTCCAGGTCTTCCCAACACCCAATTGACTCTGCGGGCAAACTATTGAGCCAATGCCGAGCTGGTCCTTCAAGCTTGAGTGGGAGGTACTTGATGGCGTGGAGATCATCACCGTGGGCCATATGGATGTGAAGGAGATAATCTTCAATCCAAACCGCGGGGTCTGTTGTGCCATCGCAGGATTCAATGTTTACGGGTTTAAACCCTTCAGGGATTTGATGATCCATTACTTCGTCAGTGAAGCATAGCGGGTGTGCGGCGCCTATATATTGAGCAATGTCACGACGTAGCTCGAGTGAGCGTTGTCTGCTGTGTTCGGCCCGGCCGGAGTTGTTGTATCCGGTGCGACGGTATTCGTCGTGGGTCGTGGGGCGCCCCCGTGATCCGTAGATGGATCTAGATTGCCTTGCTTTGTCCTCCAATATATCTCGCAAGTCCGGCGCGTTCCCTCTTGGCTTCGTACTTTTGGAGCGATGCCGGGGTACGGTCTTGGTGGAGGGCCTGGATGCCTCTCTGTCGCGACCACGGGGTGGTCGGTCGGCCGTATCGTGTGCTGGTGATGAAGGTATGTATGCTTCTTCCTCTAATCAGGGGAGCAACTTGCGTTTTGGGTAACTTTTGGAGGGACGTTCGAGTTCATACTCTTCGGCCGCGAGGACCTCAGTCCATCTGTCGGCCAGCAGGTCCTGATCAGCTTGAAGCTGTTGCTGCTTTTTCTTTAGGCTATTTGCCGTGGCGATAAGCCTGCGTTTAAAACGCTCTTGTTCAACGGGATCCTCAGGCAAGACGAATTCGTCGTCGCCAAGGCTTGCTTCGTCTCCGGAGGGAGGCATGTAATTATCATCCTCGACCTCTTCGTCTGCCGCTCTCACGTGAGGGCTTGCTTCTGCGTCCTCCTGCGCTGAATCTTGCTGGAGGGGATTGTCTTCGGCACTATCTGGAGTGTTATTATCTCCTGTGCCGGAATCTCCATTCTTGCTGTGGCGGGATTTAGAGCGGCGCCGCTGACGCCGGCGCTTGGGCTGTTTCTTTAAGGAATCTGCCTCCGCTACTTCTTCGCCGTCCCCATCTTTTGGGGTATCCACCATGTATATGTCATATGACGAGGTGGTCTTCTAGTGCCCTGTAGGCGCTGGTTCCTGTTCGTCTCCGGCATCGTCGTCCATAGCGACGATGTCTTCGGAGTCGTAGTCTAGCATGTCGGTTAGATCGTCGACAGTGGCTACAAAGTGGGTGGTGGGTGGGCTATGAATTTCTTCGTCGTCCGTATCCCAACCATCCTGGCCATAATCCGGCCAGGACTCTCCGGATGGCGAGAGATGAATTAGCGAATTTAGGATGTCGCCAAAGGGCGAGTGTTGGAAGATGTCCGCGACCGTGAACTCCATGATTGGCGCCCAATCAGATTCGATTGGCAGGGGCGCAGGAGGTTCGGAGTCCGGCAAGGAGTCCGGCGCCTCGGAGTCACGAGCTTTGCAAGTGACAAGGTTAGTGTTCGGCTCCATCGCCGTGGAAGGTGCAGCCCTCGAGGCGGTGTCCAGCCACCGGTCCTCGATCTGGGCGATCGGCTCCGGACAGAGGGCCGGAGCGGATTCGTGTGCGGCCACCAAGGCACTGTCCGGCGGCAGAGCTAAATCATGCCCATCGTGACAGCGCGGCACGCTCGGCTGAGGCTCGAGTCCGTCGAGGATCAAGTCCCCGTGGATGTCGGCCATGAAGTTTAGGCTTCCGAACCTGACCTGATGGCCAGGGGCGTAGCTTTCGATCTGCTCTAGATGGCCAAGTGAGTTGGCCCGCAGTGCGAAGCCGCCGAATATGAAAATCTGTCCGGGGAGAAAAGTCTCACCCTGGACGGCGTTGTTGATTGGAGAAGCCATCGAGCCTATCGGTGACGGCACAGAGGAACTCTCAATGAAAGCACCAATGTCGGTGTCAAAACCGGCGGATCTCGGGTAGGGGGTCCCGAACTGTGCGTCTAGGCGGATGGTAACAGGAGACGAGGGACACGATGTTTTACCCAGGTTCGGGCCCTCTCGATGGAGGTAAAACCCTACGTCCTGCTTGATTAATATTGATGATATGGGTAGTACAAGAGTAGATCTACCACGAGATCAAGGAGGCTAAACCCTAGAAGCTAGCCTATGGTATGATTGTTGTGATGGAGGTTATGTCCTGCGGACTAAAGCCCTCCGGTTTATATAGACACTGGAGAAGGCTAGGGTTACACAGAGTCGGTTACAATGGTAGGAGATCTACATATCCGTATCGCCAAGCTTGCCTTCCACGCCAAGGAAAGTCCCATCCGGACACGGGACGGAGTCTTCAATCTTGTATCTTTGTAGTCTTGGAGTCCGGCGAACGATGATAGTCCGGCTGACCGGACACCCCCTAGTCCAGGACTCCCTCAAACGTCCTTACATAAAACTATTGTTTTTTGTATCCCGCACCAATCAATATGATGAGACACCTTTAGTATATGCAGTGTGATATTAGTTGCATCTTTCATATGATTAATAGCATGCACTGCTTCTAATTGGTTGAAATGCCATTTATAATGGGACACTTTTAACTTGGCAGAGTCATATTGTTTGCATCTTTCATGTGGTGTCTAGCTTGCATTGCTTCTTATTTGTTGAAATGGCTTCTACTTAGTTTACACAAATAGTTGTGAATATGCCATGTCATCCTGTTTTTCGTACATATTCCATCTTGGTATCATGTGTTTGCCTTACATCAAAGTAGTGATTGTCAGTATCATGCACGAATGAGTTCTGAAGAGTGGATTTTATTGCTTTTTCTTGTCAGTTTTACTTGACAATTCAAAATCAATAAAGCGGAAGGAAATTAGCAAGTGATACGTCTCTAACGTATCTATAATTTTTTATTGTTCCATGCTATTATATTATCTCTTCTGGATGTTTAATAGGCATTTATATGCTATTTTATATTATTTTTGGGACTAACCTATTAACCGAGGGCCCAGTGCCAGTTTCTGTTCTTTTGCCTATTTTAGAGTTTTGTAGAAAAGGAATACCAAACGGAGTCCAAACGGAATGAAACCTTCGCGTTGATCTTTCTTGGACCGAAGGCAAACCAGAAGACCTAGAGATGAAGTCGTAGATGCAACGAGGAAGCCACAAGGCAGGAGGGCGCGCCCAGGGGGTAGGGCACGTCCCCACCCTCGTGGGCCCCTCGTGGCTCCTCTAACCTAGTTCCTTCACCTATATATACTCTTATACCCTTAAAACATCCAGGAGAGCCATGAAACCACTTTTCCACCGCCACAACCTTCTGTACCGTGAGATCCCATCTAGGGACCTTTTTCAGCGTCCTGCTGGAGGGGGATTCAATCACGGAGGGCTTCTACATCAACACCATTACCTCTCCGGTGAAGCGTGAGTAGTTTACCACAGACCTTTGGGTCCATAGTTATTAGCTAGATGACATCTTCTCTCTCTATTTGATTCTCAATACCATGTTCTCCTTGATGTTCTTGGAGACCTATTTGATGTAATAGTTGAGGGAGTTCTGGACTATGGGGTCCTCGAGGAGTCGGCCTATGTGACATGGGCCGGACTGATGGGCCATGAAGATACAAGGTAGAAGGACCTCCCCCGTGTCCGGATAGGACTCTCCCTTGCGTGGATGGAAAGCTTAGCATTCGGATCGTGTACCTCCCTTTCTCTGTAACCGACTCTGTACAACCCTAGATCCCTCCGGTGTCTATATAAACATGAGGGCTTAGTCCATTGACAAGATCACAATCATACAGGCTAAACATCTAGGGTTTGGCCATTACGATCTCGAGGTAGATCAACTCTTATAACCCCTATATTCATCAAAGTCAATCAAGAAGGAAGTAGGGTATTACCTCCATTAAGAGGGCCCGAACCTGGGTAAACATCGTGTCCCCTGCCTCCTTGTTACCTTCGATCCTTAGACACACAGTTCAGGACCCCCTGCCCGAGATCAGCCAGTTTTGACACCGACATTGGTGCTTTCATTGAGAGTTCCACTGTGTCGTCGCGAGAAGGCTCGATGGCTCCATCAACCGTCCACAACAATTCCGCCCTAAGGGAGACCTTTCTCCCCAGCCAAATCTTCATATTCAGTGGCTTCGCACTGTGTGCCAATTCGATTGGTCATCTAGAGCAGATCAACAGCTACGCACCTGGTCAACAGATCAGGTTCGGAAACCTAAGCTACATCGCTGATATCTGGGGAGACTTGATCTTCCAAGGGTTCGCAGCCTCAACCATGGCTACGGCCTCAGATCCGGAGCACCTCCTCGAGTCCGAAGATGGGAATTTAGAGGCCGCCGGATTCTTCGCAGCCATAAAGCTTAACACCGGAGATACGGAGGGGGTCGTCTCACTGGTCGGCCCGGAATCACTCCTGGCTCCCTCTATCCTCATCAAGTCGGACTCACCCCCATGCATCAGCTCCGAACTCTCGAGGTATGTGTTATATGAGCTCGGCCTGGGAACTACCACCCCGCCCCACTCCAGGATTCTCGCTTCCCTGTCTAGACCCCACTCTTAAACGAGGCTCTGGACTTAATGCGATCTCTCGCCATTACAATAGGATCTCCGCCGAACTATGCCCAGCCCGCACTAGGGGCTGAGAGCAAGGAATTTTACGTCCCACCCACCACCCACTTCATAGCCACTGTCGGAGACCTAACAGACATGCTTGATTACGCTTCCGAAGACATTGACGACATGGACGATGATACCGGAGAAGAGCAAAGCCAGAACCCGCCGCTTACCGGACGCTGGACGGCTACCTCTACATATGATGTGTATATGGTGCACACACCTAAAGAGGATGACGCCGAAGGTGGGAAGGACCCGGTCGAGAATAATTCTCCTGTGGCACCACCAAAGCATCGTCATCAATGGTGCCGCTCTAAATCGTGCCGAGGAAAAGACAGCAATACCGGCACCGAAGACAACAATACTCCGGATAACACGGAAGACCAAGAAGCCCCTATTGAACCACAATCCGAACATGATGAGTGGGAGGAGGGGCAAGTTGATCTCGACGATCCCATCGGGAACGAGGGCTCGGAGGATGGTAGTTACATACCGATCTCCGAAGAAGACGAGAGCCTCGGCGACGAAGAATTCATCAAACCAGAGGAGAACTTCGAACAAGCGCACTTTAAGCGCCGGCTGATAGCCACGGTAAGAAGCCTGAAAAAGAAGCAGCAGCTGCTTCAAGCTGATCAGGATCTCCTAAATGACAGATGGACTGATGTCCTAGCAGCCGAGCAATATGGCCTCGAACGCCCAACCAAGAGTTACCCGAAGCGCAAACTGCTGCCCCAATTCGATGACGAGGCCCCAGAGCCTATACCGCCCAACCATAACGCTACTGACGGACCTGACCGACCACCACATGGCCGGGACAGAGCGGCAACTCAAGCCGAACACCCGCCTGCACCACCCCGCCATAAAGGTAGAGAGACAGCGGCTTCAGTATACACCTACAACCTACTATAGGACCTAGATAATAGAGCCGGTCAGACCAGATCAATATACAGATCAAGGGGGCGGGCCCCAGCACGAGAAGACGACCATCAAGCCCGGTGCGATAAACACAACCTCACTCGGGATGAAAACCGTATACGGACACCATCCGAACTGCGTCATGATGTGGCCCGATATAGAGGCGCCGCGCACCCCCTATGCTTTTCCAATGAGGTAATGGAGCAATAGTTCCCAGAAGGTTTCGAACTCGTGAGCATTGAGTCATATGATGGCACAACAGATCCCGCAGTATGGATCGAAGACTTCCTTCTCGACATTCACATGGCTCGCGGTGATGATCTACATGCCATCAAATACCTCCCTTTCAAACTTAAGGGGCCAGCTCGGCACTGGTTAAACAGCCTCCCAGAAAACTCCGTTGGAAGATGGGAAGACCTGGAGGATGCCTTTCAAGACAACTTCCAGGGCACTTATATCCAACCTCTGGATGCCGATGACCTCAGTCACATAGTCCAGCAGCCCGGAGAGTCAGCTAGAAAATTCTAGACCCGGTTCCTAGTAAAAAAGAACCAAATTGTTGACTGTCCGGACGCTGAGGCTCTAGCAGCCTTCAAACACAGCATTCGCGACGAATGGCTTGCCCGACACCTCGTCTAAGAAAACCAAAGTCTATGGCAGCCCTCACATCACTCATGAACCGCTTGCGCAGGCAAAGATAGCTGGCTGGCCCGTAGCAGCAACAGTACCAACGGTCCGGGCAGTTTCGAAGCAAAGAATAGAAACGGCAGGCCTCGATGCAATAAAAATAAATCTTGGAGCAATACTGATAATGCCGAAGACATGGCGGTCAATGCCGGATTCAGTGGTTCCAAGCTCGGTCAATGGAAGAGGCCATTCAAAAGAAACAAGGACGGCTCATCTAGCCTGCATCAAATACTTGATCGACCTTGCCAGATTCACGGCACCCCGGACAAGCCTGCTAACAATACCAACAGAAGCTGCTGTGTCTTCAAACTTGCTGGCAAGTTAAACGCCGAGCACACGGGGAAAGGATCACCCAGCGAGGATGGCAATGAGGAGTCTAGCCCACAAAACATAGGGGGATAGAATAAATTTTCCCCCGAGGTCAAGACGGTGAACAAGGAACTCACCTACTACCTCGATGTCTTGTTGGATCAAGAAGGCGAGGGACGTCACCAAGCTGAACGTGTGCAGAACGCGAAGGTGTCGTGCATTCGGTACTTGATCGATTGAAGTGTGAAGAAGTTCGACTACATCAACCGCGTTGTGAAACCCTTCCGCTTACAGTCTACGAGGGTATGTAGACACACTCTCCCCCTCGTTGCTATGCATCTCGATGGATATATAATTGCATGAGCGTTGATTTTTTTAATTTCCATGCAACGATTCCCAACTGTGGCATCATGAGCCAGGTCTATTCGTAGATGATATACACGAGTAGAACACAAAGAGTTGTGGGCGGTGATAGTCATACTGCTTACGACCAACGTCTTATTTTGATTCGGCTGTATTGTGGAATGAAGCGGCCCGGACCAACCTTACATGTCCACGCACATGAGACCGGTTCCACCGACTGACATGCAACTAGTTTTGCATAAAGGTGGCTGGCGGGTGTCTGTTTCTCCTACTTTAGTTGAATCAAATTTGACTGCGGCTGGTCCTTGAAGAAGGTTAAAACAGCACACTTGATGAAACACTGTACAACTTGTTTTTGCAGGGTATGTTGTGATGTGATATGGTCAAGACATGATTTCATAAATGTTATTGTATGAGATGATCATGTTTGGTAAAGTTATCGGCAACCGGCAGGAGCCTTATGGTTGTCTCTTTATTGTATGAAATGCAAATGCCATGTAATTGCTTTACTTTATCACTATGCGTTAGTGATAGTTGTAGAAGCAATAGTTGGCGAGAATGATGGAGATCAAAGTGTCGAACCGGTGATGATGGAGATTGTGACAATGCTTTGGAGAAGGAGAACAAAAGCACGAGATGATGATGGCCATGTCATGTCTATTTTGATTACATGTGATGTTTATCCTTTATGCATCTTATTTTGCTTAGAACGGTAGTAGCATTATAAGATAATCCCTTCACTAGATTTCAAGATAAAGTGTTTCCCTGAGTATGCACCGTTGCTGCAGTTCGTCGTTTCGAGACACCACGTGATGATCAGGTGTGATAGACTCTATGTTCACATACAATGGGTGTAAGACAGTTGTACACATGCAGAATACTTGGGTTAAACTTGACGAGCCTAGCATGTACAGACATGGTCTCAAAACACTGGAGACAAAAAGGTCAAACATGGGTCATATAGTAGATATGATCAACATAGAGATGTTCACCATTGATGACTACCCCATCTCACGTGATGACTGGACATGGATTAGTTGATTTGGATCATGTATCACTTAAATAACTTGAGGGATGTTAATTTAAGTGGGAATTCATTACTAATTTGATTAACTGAACTTAAATTTATCATGAACTTAGTCTTAATAGTTTTTGCATATCTATGTTGTAGATCAATAGCTCGCAATATAGCTCCCCTATTTTTGATATGTTCCTAGGGAAAAATAAGTTGAAAGATGCCCATGATCTAAGGATTATCCTCATTGCTACACAAAATAATTATGTCCTTGATGCACCGCAAGGTGACAGACTTATTGCAGGAGCAGATGCAGATGTTATGAACGTTTGGGGCAAGCTTGATATGATGACTACTTAATAGTTTAGTGCACCATGCTTTACGGCTTAGAACCAGGACTTCAAAAACATTTTGAATGCCACAGAGCATATGAGATGTTCCAAGAGCTGAAATTGGTATTTCGGACTCATGCCCGTGTGGAGAGGTATGAGACCTCTGACAAGTACTTTGCCTACAAGATGGAGGAGAATAGCTCAAGCAGTGAGCATGTGCTTAGAATGTCTGGGTACTACAATCGCTTGAATCAAGTGGGAGTTACTCTTCCAGATAAGATAATGATTGACAAAGTTCTCTAGTCACTATCACCAAGCTACTAGAACTTCGTGATGAACAATAATATGCAGGGATGACGAAAATGATTCCCGAGCTCTTCTTTATGCTGAAATCAGCGAAGGTAGAAATCAAAAAAGAGCATCAAGTGTTGATGGTTAACAAGACCACTAGTTTCAATAAAAAGGGCAAGGGAAAGAGAGGGGACTTCAAGAAGAATGGCAAGCAAGTTGTCGCTCCCATTAGAAGCCCAAAGTTGGACTCAAGCCTGAAACTGAGTGCCTCTACTGTAAAGGAAATGGTCACTAGAAACCTAACTGCCCTAAATACTTGGCGGATAAGAAGGATGACAAAGTGAACAAAGGTATATTTGATATACATGTTATTGATGTGTACCATACTAGTATTAATAGTATCCCCTGGGTATTTGATACCAGTTCAGTTGCTAAGATTAGTAACTCAAAACATGAGTTGCAGAATAAACAGAGACTAGTTAAGGGCGAGGTGATGATGTGTGTTGGAAGTGATTCCCAAGGTTGATACGATAACCATCGCACACTCCCTCTACCTTCGTGATTAGTGTTGAACCTAAATAAACGTTATTTAGTGTTTGCGTTGAGCATGAATATGATACGATCACCATCGCACACTCCCTCTACCTTTGGGATTAGTGTTCAACCTAAATAAATGTTATTTGGTGTTTGCATTGAGCATGAATATGATTTGATCTTGTTTATCAGAATAGGTTATTCATTTAAGTCAACGAATAATTGTTGTTCTATTTACATGAATAAAACCTTCTATGATCATACACCCAATGTGAATGGTTTATTGAATCTCGATCGTAGTGTTACACATATTCATAATACTGATGCCACAAGATGCAAAGTTGATAATGATAGTGCAACATACATGTGGCACTGCCATTTAGGTCATATTGGTGTAAAGCGCATGAAGAAACTCCATGCAGATGGGATTTTGGAATCACTTGATTATGAATCATTTGATACTTGCGAACCATGCCTCATGGGCAAGATGACTAAAACTCCGTTCTCCGGGACAATGGAGCGAGCTAATGACTTATTGGAAATAATACATACCAATGTATGCGGTCCGATGAGTGTTGAGGCACGCGGCGGGTATCATTATTTTGTGACCTTCACAGATGATTTGAGCAGGTATGGATGTATCTACTTGATGAAACACAAGTCTGAAACATTTGATAAGTTCAAAGAATTTCAGAGTGAAGTGGAGAATCATTGCACCAAGAAAATAAAGTTTCTACGATCTGATCGCGGAGGCGAATATTTGAGTTATGAGTTTGGCCTTCATTTAAAACAATGTGGAATTGTTTCACAACTCATGCCACCTGGAACACCACACCGTGGTGTGTCCAAATGGCATAACTGTACTTTATTGGATATGGTGCATTCTATGATGTCTCTTACTGATTTACCACTATCGTTTTGGGGTTATGCATTAGAGACAACCGCATTCACGTTAAATAGGGCACCATCGAAATCCGTTGAGACGACTCCGTATGAACTATGGTTTGGCAAGAAACCAAAGCTATCGTTTCTTAAAAGTTTGGGGATGCGATGCTTATGTCAAAAGGCTTCAATCTGATAAGCTCGAACCCAAAGCGGAGAACTGTGTCTTCATAGGATACCCTAAACAAACTATTGGGTACACCTTCTACCAAAGATCCGAAGGCAAGGTCTTTGTTGCCAAGAATGTGTACTTTCTAGGGAAGGAGTTTCAAAAGAAGTGAGTGGGAGGAAAGTAGAACTTGATAAGGTAATTGTACCTTCTCTCGAATTGGAAAGTACATCAGGGAAAAACTGTTCCTGTGATGCTTAAACCAACTAGAGAGGACACTGGTACATCGAGGTGCTATACAAACAGTTGTTTAACCCCTTTCCGCGATGGTGTTCTGAACCGTCACCTAGTGAGTGACTGCGATAGGGGGTCCTTCCCACACGACCCAGAAACCATCGGGGATATGCCCTCCTGGCACACAAGCTCGGCAAAATGGGGTCGTGTGCGACCGGCGAGCGATCAAATACGGTAATATGTACAGTACTGCTAAAAAATGCAATTATACAGGCGAAATCATTTCCGGTCATAAGTACATCCCACACAGTCAGTCCCCGCTAAACATTTCCATTCGTATATACATCCCACAATGTTGCTCCAAGGAAAACGTTTCCGTTCGCAGGTACATCACACACAATTTTCCCCGTTAAATCGTTTGTGATAGCATTGCCATTGCACATGATATTAACAATTTTATTGTTTGCGTTATTGAATGCATCACACATGGTGCGTAGAAGAAACTGTGTGGCAAAGGTTGTCCATCACACACAGTTTTTATGTGATAAACGTTTGTGCAAGGTGGCCGAACGCAAACAGTTTTCAAGAGAATGTCGTGTGTGATTGTTCATTGATCCAACATGGTTTATTACTAGAAACTGCCTGCGTTGCCTAAGGTCATCGCCCACGGTATTTTCTCAATAATCATTTGCAATAGAAAAACCCAATTAGTAGGCTAATTCGCCATTAGCAGGCTAATTGCCCTATTATTAATAATCCATTTATTAATCTAATTGACAGTCATATTAAGCACATAATATATTTCATTTCCATATTAAGGAAACAAGATTTCATAATTGAAATACATCAGAGTACAACATGATATAGCTTCAGCACTCAGCTACCCCATTACACAACTGCACCAGCACCAAGTTTCGCATGCAACATCTAGAACCTTTCAAAATTAGCATCATAGGCGGTACATAGACATATGCATCTCATCTAGAAAACTGCTGAAGTAGAAGGCAAATATTGATCCTTCATTCATGTTGAAGGTCTTTGCAACTTTAGGCCAGTGCCTGTGGATGATTGACCGTCCATCCTTCGTCCTCTTTAGGAACACTTCAATATTGAACCGTGGGTGTTGTATGAAAACCTTCCTCGCCTTCTGACCATAGAGGTGGTTTGAGAGGTAATCATCAGTGGACTGCTTTGGAAAGGCCTGAAAACAAGGATGTGCATAAATATCTTCTCTATGTTGGAAATGGGTCAAAGGAATAAAAAAGGTAAGGTATAATAGTTAGTACCATCTTATAGTGAACTGACGTCTTCTTCATTGTGCAGACAAAGATCTTGTTGTTTTTTGTCGCTAATTTCTTTATCCTAACAATCTTTCTGAGTTTCTTGACTTGATTGATACTCATGGACAACTCATTTCCCCATATGCAAAAAGGGTCGAACAATGGGTCAAAACCTCTGACAGCAGGACCTACATGTGCAAGACCAAATTGTTAAAAACCGAAATATCAGAATGGTTCCTGCAATTGCACAATAATGTGCTATTAGACAACGGACCATGCATGTGCTAACCTTGATTGTAAACCTCAGTGCTTCACGTTGTTTCCTTGCAGAACATATAAGGTAGTTAGTCATCAGGTTAAGTAAGGATTCGCATGCTATTAGTAAAATATGTTGATGAAAGATAAGCACATTGCAGATTCATCAAATTAATTCAAGCCACATGGAAAACCCATTTATCCAAACCAAGCATGATTAAGAACTACGAAATATAGCACTTGTATATGTTTCTCATGTATTAAGTGTAGCCAAATTTGATTTATTCCTCACATGCACAACAATACAAAATTTTACCCATGACAATTGGACATCGCATTACAGAATTGAACCAAGCAGTTAAGTAAACACCACAACAAATGAACCAAACATTAACTGAGCACCACATTGCACAATATAACATACTCCTAATAGAAGATCACACAGTTAACCAAACCAGGCATGCTTAACAAATTGGAAATATAGCAATTGTATTTGTTTCTCATGTATTTACTACAGCCAAATTCAACTTATTCCTCACATGGTATACAATAACAGAATGCACCCACAACAATTGAACATCGCATTGCAAAACTGAACCAAATAGTTAACTAAACACCACAACAAATGAACCAAACATTAACTGAGCACCACATTGCACAATATAACATACTCCTAATAGAAGATCAGACAGTTAACCAAACCAAGCATGCTTAACAACTTGGAAATATAGCAATTGTATTTGTTTCTCATGTATTTAGTACAAACAAATTCGATTTACTTCTGACATGGTATACAATAACAGAATGCATCCACGACTATTGAACATCGCATTGCAGAATTGAACCAAATAGTTAACTAAACACCACAACAAATGAACCAAACGTTAACTAAGCAGCACATTGCAAATGTATAACCAAACCAAGCATGCTTGACAACTTGGAAATATAGCAATTGTATTTGTTTCTCATGTATTTTGTAAAGATAAATTCGATTTATTTCTCACACGGAAGACAATACAAAATTGCAGCCTGAAGAATTGAACATCACATTTGCAGAATTGAACCAAACATTTAACTGAAGACGACAACTAATTAATCAAACAGTTAATAAGTGAGCACTACACTGCACGACATATAGAACATATACACTAGAACAACAGATTGCATGGTAAAATTAGATAGCACAATTCGCTAGAATTTGTTAAGGAAAGGCATGAGCATCACACGCAACGGGTAAACCAAGCATGCTTAACCAGCATAGCTACCAAATGGCAAGGTGCCCCTCCAAGATCTAGAGGTTGGCACAAATGGCAGCCATCGCGACCTCATCCGTGTGTGCGGCCACGATTTGCTTCTCCACTGCTAAATGCTCCTTGAGCTCCTGGCTATACTGCATGCACCATGGCTTAGGGAGGCGCTTATTTGGTGGAGGGGTCGGTGATTTGGGTGGAAGGTGTCACGCCGACGGTCGGGGCATGTGGGATGTGGAAGGAGGAGGAGGATGGGGGTCGGGTGTGGATTACCTGCCTGAATAGACGAGGTCGAGCAGCGTGAAGGAGGGTCGCCAGCGAGGAGGCGACGCTGCAAGCAAGGAGTGAAGGTTTCAACTTGGAAAGGGAGGCAGAAACAGGTGAAATGTGGCTTTTGGTAAGGGGAAGGGGCGGGGAGGTAGATATTTCCGCGGAAGCCAAAAATTTTGAATCGGTTCTATGAAAAAACTGGCGCGTAAAGTGTCATCATACACGGTCCCTTATTTAGAACCCGTGTGTGATGAGTTTGAACATCAAAATTTTTGGTTCCAATTTCCCTGGTTATAGTGGTCATCCACGTCATTGCATAATCTGGGTATGCAAAGGAGACTACAGCACACCCACACTTCTTAATCGACCAAGTTCACCAACTAAATAGAGCTAGCTGACCAAAACAATACTCTAAAAAAATTAAAGACCGGCACTTTTAGTTAAACAAACAAAGAGTACTACTACGGCTGGTGCTCGTCAATCTTCGCCGCCTCCTCCATGTCCAGCTCGCGCCCGACGGTCTTCTGGGGAAGGGGCTCCATGGCATCCATCCCACCATACTCGGCAAGCATCTTGCCATCCGTGTCCGCCATATCTTTGGAAAAGGCCGCCGCAAGCTGGGCGTGGGCGGCCACGATCTGGTCTTGGACGGGCTCCGTCGTGGCAAGGTATGCGGAGGAGGAACGGGCGGCTACTTGGACGCTCTCGGCGATTGCCAACTCTTCGACCGTGGGTTGCCGACCGTTGTCGGAGAAGCTTCGTTCAATTTGTGCGGTGACCGCCACGAGCTGGGCGTGGGCGGCCTCCATCAGGGCTAAGGCCGCCACTGCAGAACGGACAACTGATGTACCGCTCTCGCCGGTTGCTATCCCCGAGGCAAATGTTGCTGCCGCCACCTGAGAAGCAACAGCGGCCGTTTGGGCTGCCTTGGCCGCCTGGTCGCAAATTGTGGCCGCGCTCATGCCCCTTGTTAGCACCCGCATGGCATCTGCATCCACGCTCTCGCCGGAGTGGGCCGCCGAAGTTGCCCTCACGACACGGGTCCACGTCCCCATCTTTCACTAGCGACGATTGAATAGTGAAATTATATTTGGGGAGTGAGCTAGTGTGCTTGACACGCCGGCTGTGGACTGTAGCCGACACACCTTCTTGTGTAAGCCATAGGCGTACTATACACCGACAATGCTCCGGGATATTTTGTACTTCATCTTACATGGTTGGTGATGATAAACTGTGTGGGATCTACTTGATTTTTCATCTTGATTTGAATTACATAATGGGGTCACAGCGGCAATGGACGGTGTTTGAATAAAAAAATTGTAATTATTCAGGGTTTGTTTGGAAATTTTATACATTAAATTGGTTTTCTAGCGACTTCAGGTGCACAATTCAAAATTAAACTACATGCACATGCTCTGGTGCACCAACATGGGTTGTAAAATCATATATCTGTCCATGGGTTTATGCTTATATCCAATACAAGAAATGGGGATGAATTTCGAACACCACGGTATCGTGGCTCTCCGGCAAACGTTGAGGTACTTGCTTTCGTAATTATAGTAAATCCAAAACCCATCTGAAATTCACAAACTTTGGCATGCTATCATGGAATGGTGTCAACATGCTGGGGTAAAAAATATTATCCCATTTGGGGCAGGTTATGGTATAAGCTTCTCACAAGAAGCCTCATGGTACCGTTAGGGAAACGTGTCACCTTTGTGGACAAAATGATATTCGTCACCTCTTCTTCCTTTCAATTTTTTTCCTGGTGTCAACATAGAACAACAAGAGTGTCGTGTTAAATTTTGGAATTTTTCGGGGATCATTTGGACATTTTTATACGTTAGTTGAGTTTTCTAGGCATTTATGTGCATAATTCAAAATTGAACTACATGCACATCCTCCAATCCATAAAAACGGGTTGCAAAATCAAATGTTTGTCCTTGGTTGCAAGCTTAGGTCACATGCAAGAAATGAGAATGAATGTCAAACACCTTGACACTATCGCTCGACCGCTAACATTGAGATACATGGTTTTAAAATTCTAGTAAATTGAAAACTCGTCTGAAATTCATGAAACTTGACATGATATCTTGGAACAGCATCGGCATGCCGTGGTAAAAAATATTGTCCCATTTGGGGCAGGTTTGGGTATAAGCTTCTCGCAAACCAGAGCTTCTCTCACAACAAGCCTAATGGTTTCGGTACGGAACGTGCCACCTTGGGGCACGAAACGATATTTGTTGCCTATTCTTACTTGCAAATTTTTTCTCGTGTCAACATAGAACAACATGAGTGTTGTATCAATTTTGGGGGTTTTTCGGGGTGCATTTGGACATTTTTATACATTAACTGAGTTTCCTATGCATCCATGTGCATAATTCAAATTTGAACTACATGCACATGCTCCAGTGCATATAAATTGGTTCAAAATTGGAATGCGTGTCCTTGGTTACATGCTTAAGTCTCATGCAAGAAATGAGAATGAATGTCAAACACCTTGCCACCGTCGCTCAACCGCTAACATTGAGATACATGGTTTTTAAATTCTAGCAAATCGTAAACGCGTCTGAAATTTATGAAACTTGACATGCTAGCATGGAACGGCCTCAACATGCAGTTGTAAAAATATCGTCCCGTTTGGGGCAGGTTGGGGTATATAAGCTTCTCACAAACCAGAGCTTCTCACAACAAGCCTCATGGTTACGGTAGGGAACGTTTCACCTTTGTGGACGAAACGATATCCGTTGCCTCTTCTTGATTTCAATTTTTTTCTAGTGTCAACAAAGAACAACATGAGTGTTGTGTTAATTTTAGGAATTTTTAGAGGCTCATTTGGACATTTTTATACATTAATTGAGTTTTCTATGCATTTATGTGCATAAATCAAATTTGAACTACATGCACATGCTCTAATGCATATAAATTAGTTGAAAATTCAAATCTATGTCCTTGGTTGCATGCTTAGGTCTCATGCAAGATATGGGAATGAATGTCTGCCACCGTCACTCGGCCTCAAACATTGTGATACCTGGTTTCTAAATTCTAGTAAATCCAAAACACGTCTAAAATTCATGAAACTTGGCATGCTATCATGGAGCGTCATGAACATGTCGTGCTAAATTTTTTGTCCCGTTTGGGGCAGGTTTGGGTATATGCTTCTCACAAACCAAAGGTTCTCACAACAAGCCTGATGGTTTCGGTAGGGAACGTCCCACCTTTGGGGATGAAACGATATTTGTTGCCTCTTATTGCTTTCAAAAACTTTCTAGTGTCAACATAGAACAACATGAGTGTTGTGTTAAATTTTGGAATTTTTGGGGGTTCGTTTGGACATTTTATGCATAAATTGAGTTTTCAATGCATTTATGTGCATAATTGAAATTTTAACTACAGGCACATGCTCTAATGCATATAAATTGGTTGAAAATTCAAATTTGTGTCCTTGGTTGCATGCTCATGTCCCATGCAAGAAATGGGAATGAATGGCAAACACCCTGCCACCGTCACTCGGCCGCAAACAATGAGATACTTGGTTTTCCAATTCTAGTAAATCCAAAACTCGTCTGAAATTCATGAAACTTGGCATGCTATCATGGAGCGGCATCAACATGTTGTGGTAAATTTTTTGTACCATTTTGGGCAAGTTTGGGTATAAGCTTCTCACAAACCAGACCTTCTCACAACAAGCCTTATGGTTTCGGTAGAGAACGTGCCACCTTTGGGGACGAAACGATATCCGTTGCCCCTTATTTCTTTCAAAAAAATTCTAGTGTCAACATAGAACAACAGGAGTGTTGTGTTATATTTTGTAATTTTTCGGGGTTCGTTTGGACATTTTTATACATTAACTGGGTTTTCTAGGCATTTATGTGCATAATTCAAATTTGAACTACATGCACATGCTCCAGTGCATATAAATTGGTTGAAAAATAAAATCTCTGCCCCTGGATGTACGCTTAGGTCCCATGCAAGAAATGGGAATGAATTTCAAACACCAAGCACTGTTGATTGCTGGCAAAATGTTGAGATACTTTGTTTTTAAATTCTAGTAAATCCAAAACTCGTCTAAAATTCATGAAACCTGGCATACTATCATGGAATGGCACCCGACATGTTGTGATATTTTTCGTGTCCATTTTGAGAGAAGGCGCACACGGATAACAGCCAATGAAAGCATTTTGAAAAAATAGCTGCCACTTTAATATCTCAAAAGTTTGTATAATTCAAATCGCGTGCGTTATGTTAACCATTCACGTGACACCACTTGTCTTGGTTTTAATGGCTATAGGAGGTGCCGTGCGGACAGCTGCTTGACTGAACAGGAGGCGTGCGAGCGCAGTCTAGTGTGCAGGTTGATTGAGAGGCGTGCAAGTTTGTCGGATTTTGGGTTCCGCAAACCCTTGAGAGGTTCAAACTCTGGGGTGCGTACGGAGATCTCAACCTACCCAGTCTGCCAACTTGCCAAACAGCCTAACGCATCAAGCTCAAAGGGAAGGGAAGACACGGCAGTTTACCCAGGTTCGGGCCACCTTGCGGTGTAAAACCCTACTCCTACTTTGTGGTGGATTTGCCTCGAGGGGTTGAGGAAGAACTAGTGCACTGGAGTACAGCCTCAGGAGGCGTGTTCTTGGGCTCAAGTGAGCTGGTGAGGGTGGAATGGATCCGATCGGCTCGATCTGTCCCTCCCCATCTCTGATGGTGGCTAGGTCCTATTTATAGTGGCCTTGGTCCTGACTAAAGTGGTCTTCACCTGCAAAAGCCACTGGTCGTGACACTACAGTGGGCTCGGTGATGACCTCCGTCCTGTCGTCCTGGCGGTCTTGGTCTTGTTGCATGGGAATGGAAACCTTTGGTTCATTCCTCGGGACTCCACGCCTGCTGCTTGCCTCCTTTGCATCAAAGAGGAAACTGGTACTCTGCACCCGCTGGCGCCCGCTTGGCCTTGGTCATCATGGCTCACGTTAGCCGAACCTCGCGAGGTGAGCCTTGCATAGAAATCTCCGCTCCTCGAGAGCCAGCCTGAGGAAGCCGATCCCTTTGGAGATTTTGGTGTCATTCGCCTCGCGAAGCTTGGCCCCTCGTGAGGGTCTTGGGTTGTTGATGTTGAAGCTGGGCCGTACCAAGCCGTCGATGGAGCCACGCCATGGGTCGTAGGCAGGCAAGTCTGGGTACCCCCGTATCCAGAACGCCGACAGTAGCCCTCGGGCACAAGGCACGCTCGGACTTGGCTTCTGGGCGAAGCCAAAGGGCAAGTGCGGAGTGCCGCGGTCCCTAAGCACCTGTGGCCTTGGACGACGCGTGGCAATTGATGGGATGTGGGCGTCTCCGCTTCCCCATGCTGCCTTGACAACCGTTCCTGGTTGACAAAAAGGCTGACACCTGCCACTAAGCCTTCATTGCCTTCCTTTCGCCTTGCTCCAGATCCCCTTCTCTCCCTACACCTTTTTCTGGCGCCGTTGCCGGGGAGTCATAGGGTGGGGTCAATATTATCGTGTGTGCTTGTTTGCTTTATCACTAAGTAATTTTTATTTGCTTTTCTAAGTTATTCTCTATCTTTAGTTATGGATATGGAACACGAAATACCAAAAAAAATAGGAGATGAGGAATCTCTTAAAACCCTTGATGCTCATTATGTTCAAAATGTTATGTACTACTTTGATAATCCTGAGAAAACCCCATTCAATTATGTTATGGGAGTAACGTTCGATCAACGTGAATACTTTAGGGGTTATCGCTTGACACAAAAAGGGAAACTATTATGGGATCAAATTCATATGTTACGTTGGTATGCTCGTCAACTATGCTTGATACATGATTATACTTGCTGCTCTAGGATGAAGGCTCCACACCTTTTGAGGGAGTCCTGGACTAGGGGGTTTCCGGATAGCCGAACTATCACCGTCGGCCGGACTCCAAGACTATGAAGATACAAGATTGAAGACTTCGTCCGTGTCCAGATGGGACTTTCCTTGGCGTGGAAGGCAAGCTTGGCGATACGGATATGTAGATCTCCTACCATTGTAACCGACTCTGTGTAACCCTAGCCCTCTCCGGTGTCTATATAAACCGGAGTGTTTTAGTCCGTAGGACGAACAACAATCATACCATAGGCTAGCTTCTAGGGTTTAGCCTCCTTGGTCTCATTTTAGATCTACTCTTGTACTACCCATATCATCAATATTAATCAAGCAGGAGTAGGGTTTTACCTCCACCGAGAGGGCCCGAACCTGGGTAAAAACATCGTGTCCCTTGTCTCCTATTACCATCCGCCTAGACGCAAAGTTCGGGACCCCCTACCCGAGATCCGCCGGTTTTGACACCGACATTGGTGCTTTCATTGAGAGTTCCTCTATGCCATCGCAATCAGGAAGGATGCCTCGTCCCGCCTTTAAAGACGGCACCATTGCCAAAGGAGCTTTGGCCATCGGCCAAACTATCCGGCTAGGCGGTTTTCTTATGACCGCCTGTTCGGCCGCCACGCCGACGATGACCTCTCGGGTGATCAAAAGCGATCTCCACATCAACTCAGAATTCGCCGAGCAGCTAGATCCGATGGAGCTCTCCTCCTTAAATGATCTCCTAGATCGCATCGCCTCCCTGGGAGTCGCTACAGACTACGATCAGATTGGGCCTAAAATCGATCTGAGAGAGATCAACTCTCCCCAGGCCACTCACCACGTTGCTGTGGTGGAGGAACAGCACGGCGACCTTTCTTCTACATTAAGGACAAGCTATGTCCAAATTCCCGACCCCTGCATGCCGGATTCCCGCGGAGGGACGGACGTCGATCAAGCCCTGAACCTAAAGTCAGGCAGCAGGCCGGATTCGTTGGACAACATCCAACAATCCAAGCTTCCAAGTTCGGAAATTTTCCGGCCCTTGAGTCTTAGATTGGACGGGATTCCGAATTTAATTCCACCCGCCCACCCAAACACAAGCGATCTATCCCAAATCCGGCAAGAGCCCGCTGAAACAGTACACCATTACTGGGCCAGATTCCTCCTGGTTAGGGACAGGATAAAGGACTGCCGTGAGGAAAGCGCAATCTCAATTTTCTGCAATAATTGCACGGACAAGGGAATCATGAACACCATAAGTCGTCGCAAAATTACATGCTTCACCAACTTGGCGTCCATAGTACGAAAGTACTGTGCGATGGAGAGCGCCTGGAAAACCGAAACCAACTTTGGGACAATCCGGCTCCGAACACAACCCTAGTCCGAAATAAAAGGGTGCATCATATTCAGACACCTAGGTTAAAAACCAAAAAGCAAAAACCCCGTAAAGGGCACGGAACCGTACTGGAGGGATGGCTCAACGGACCTTGCAAAATTCATAGCACAGAGGGCGCCACTCCAACACATAGCCTTGGAGCATGTTGGATACTACGGCAGGTGGCCAAAAGTGGCGAAGAGCTTCTAGCCCCAGAGAACCAGCCCAGCAGTACCAGTACGGTATTAACAGTCTTCGAGACTTTCGCATCAAATAATATGCGGAAATGAACACTCTGTAGCCTTGCCGAAGTCTACCAAGTAGCAACAATAAATCCATGGAGTGACACGGCTATTACCTTTAATGCCAGTGACGAAACTAAATTCCGAACAGCCCGAGCACCAGCCGCATTGGTCCTCAGTCCAATAGTGGACGGCTTTCGCCTTACTAAGGTACTCATGGATGGCGGCAGCGGATTAAACCTCATCTACGAGGAAACCCTTTGAAAAATGGAAGTAGACTGGAGCCGCGTTGAGCGAAGCAACACAACCTTCAGAGGAATAATCCCTAGTCGGGAAGCTTTCTGCACAGGAAAAATCACACTAGATGTGGTATTCGGCTCGCTGGACAACTACAGGTCCGAGGAGATCACGTTCCATGTGGCCCCGTTCAGTAGCGGATACCACGCTTTATTAGGACGAGAGGCATTTACAATTTTTCAAGCTATACCCCATCACGGGTACATGAATCTCAAAATGCCCAGGCCCAACGGAATCATCACCCTCGCCAGTGATCCGGACGTAGCGCTCCGCGCCGAAAATAAGACAGCCGCACTAGCCCTAGAGGCGCTATCTGAAGCCCTAGCGGCCGAAGAACTCACAGCGCTGCGCTCCACGGTGAACAGGGACGACGTCATACTTGACAAAAGATCCAAGTCCACTTCTTTTAAGCCAGCGGACGAAATAGTCAAATTCCAAGTCCATCCAACGGGCCCTACAAAGACGGCCTCCATCGGGGCACAATTAAACCCTGATGTAGACGCCGCACTACGAGAATTCCTACGGGAAAATTGGGATATTTTTGCCTGGCACCCTTCAGACATGCCAGGAATCCCACGCCGGCTGGCAGAGCATAGCCTAAATATCCTAAAAGGATTCAAGCCAATCAAACAGGCTCTTCGGCGATTTTCCGAACCCAAAAGATAGGCAATGGGAGAGGAGCTAGCCAAACTATTAGAAGCCGGATTCATCAGAGATATAAAACATCCGGACTGGCTAGCAAACCTGGTAATGGTACCAAAGAAGGACAAATCCTGGCGCATGTGTGTCGATTTCAAGGACCTTAACAAGGCTTGCCCAAAGGATCCCTTCCCCCTTCCCTGCATCGATCAAATTATCGACGCTACCGCAGGGCACGATTCATTGTGCTTCCTCGACGCATACTCCGGCTACCATCAAATCAAGATGGCAGAGCCAGACCAAGCCGCAACGGCATTCATTACTCCATACGGACCATTCTGCTTCAACACAATGCCCTTCGGGCTCAAAAACGCCGGCGCAACATACCAGCGCATGATTCAGACATGTCTGGCAAACCAGATCGGCAAAATAGTGGAGGCATACGTAGATGATGTGGTCGTCAAATCCAAACACGTCAAAACTCTAATAGACGACTTGAGGCTCACATTCGACAATCTCCGAGCATATGACATTAAGCTCAACCCGGAAAAATGTGTTTTCGGCGTACTAGCCGGAAAGCTCTTGGGCTTCATTGTATTCGGTAGAGGAATTGAAGCAATCCCAGCCAAGATCCGAGCTCTGTCACAATTGGATATCCCAAAAGACCTCAAGCAAATACAAAAATTGACTGGATGCGTGGCGGCTCTAAGCCGCTTCATCTCCCGCTTAGGAGAAAAGGCATTACCCCTTTATCGCCTCCTCCGGCGCACCGAACACTTCGAGTGGATGGATGCCGCCACGGTCGGACTCGAAGAAATAAAGGCCATATTGGCAACAAATCCGGTCCTGGCCGCACCCAACTTGGGCGAACCAATGCTATTATATATCACGGCAACACATCAAGTTGTAAGCGCGGTGCTCGTCGTCGAACGAGAAATGGACGGACACAAGTTCCCTCTTCAAAAACCAGTGTACTACGTATCCACTGTCCTAACTCGACGCAAGTCCTGGTATCCACATTATCAAAAGATAGCGTACGAAGTGTTCATGGCATCCCGGAAGCTCCGACACTACTTTCAAGAGTGTTTGATAACAGTAGCCTCTGAAGTACCTCTCAATGACATTATAAACAACCGCGACGCGACCGGCAGGATTGCAAAATGGGCCACCGAGCTCCTACCATTCGACATAACCTATAAACCACGGCGAGCTATCAAGTCGCAAGTTTTGGCCGACTTCATCGCCGAGTGGACTGAAGCTGAACTCCCTAAAGAGTACGGCGCATATTCTAATTGGATCATGCACTTCGACGGCTCCAAAATGTTGGCCGGCCTGGGGGCTGGCGTCGTCCTGACATCCCCAACCGGAGACATAATGTACACGGACTCCAACAACGCAGCTGAATATGAGGCCCTTCTACATAGCCTCCAGATGGCGGTCTCCATGGGCATTAAACGCCTAGAGGTGCGAGGGGATTCGATCCTCGTGATATCCCAAATAAATGGAGACTTCGACGCCAAGGATCCGAAAATGGCAGCTTACCGTAACGCCGTTCTGAAAATGTCAGGTCAGTTTGAAGGGCTCGAATTTCACCATATAGCCCGGGATAATAATCAAGCGGTGGACGTATTGGCACGCATCGGCGCAAAGCGCGATGCCGTACCTCCCAACATCTTCCTAGAACGGCTTTTTAAGCCATCCATACTATGGGAAGGGGAGTCCGGAAACAACAATCCGGACCCGACC
Source organism: Triticum timopheevii (assembly GCA_963921465.1). Taxonomy (NCBI): domain Eukaryota; kingdom Viridiplantae; phylum Streptophyta; class Magnoliopsida; order Poales; family Poaceae; genus Triticum; species Triticum timopheevii. The sequence continues at coordinate 423,856,518 of OY997274.1, forward strand.
GCACCGCCCGACACCGCACATTCTGACACAATCGGTGGTTCTGCCAATGAAACAACACCTCCAGCCCACGAAATAATGGCAGTCATTGCCCCGTAGACCAAGCCATTCCTAGCTTACTTAACTAGGCAGGAACTTCCCGAGGACCAAAATGAGGCCCGCTGCATAGTACGGCGATCTAAAGCCTATAAGGTCCATGAGGGAGAGCTCTATAAGAAAAGCACAACCGGAGTCCTTCAAAGGTGTATCTCCGAAGAGGAAGGGTGAAATCTTCTGGCTAAAATTCATGCCGGACTCGGTGGGCACCACGCTGTAGCCCGGGCCCTTGTAAGCAAGGCCTTCCGTACAGGATTTTATTGGCCAACGGCCCGGACAGACGCTCAGGATTTAGTCCAACGATGCGTCGGTTGCCAGCTCTTTGCTAATCAAAGCCACATGCCACCCAGCGCCCTGAAAACTATACCCATCACCTGGTCGTTCGCGGTCTGGGGGCTTGACATGGTTGGACCTCTTAAAGGAGGAACCCACAAGCAAAAATACCTATTGGTCATGGTGGATAAATTCACCAAATGGATAGAGGCCAAGCCAGTTAAGACGGCCAAGTCCGGACCCGTGATAGACTTCATATCAGGGGTAGTACACCGTTACGGTGTCCCCCGTAGCATCATCACTGATAACGGCACAAACTTCACGGCCGACGAGGTTAAACTCTGGTGCAAAAACATGGGCATCAAGCTCGACTACACTTTAGTCTATCACCCTCAAACTAACGGTCAAGTCGAGCGAGCAAATGGTCTAATCATGAGCGGCATTAAACCCAGACTAGTGCGGTCCCTCAAGGAATCTAACATGCACTGGGTAGAGGAGCTCGACTCCGTACTCTGGGGGCTGCGGACCACGCCGAATCGCACTACCGGATACACACCATTTTTTATGGTGTACGGCACAGAGGCAATTTTGCCCTGCGACATAATTCATGACTCACCTCGCGTGCGCATGTACGAAGAAAGAGAAGCCGAGCTAGATCGGCAGGACAGTTTGGACGCCTTAGAGGAGGAGCGCGGCGTGGCAAAAGCTCGTTCCGCATTCTATCAATAGCAGGCTCGAAGATATCAAAGCAGAGAAGTACGGGCCAAAACTTACAATGTTGGCGAACTAGTTCTACGCCTGCCGGACAAGAAAAAGGACAAACTCAAGCCCAAATGGGAAGGTCCCTTCATCATTGACCAAGTCCTGACCGGCGGAGCATACCATCTGCGAAACGCATCGGATAACTGACTCGAGCTGAACCCATGGAACGCAGCCCGTCTCCGAAGATTCTATGCCTAGCGCCGGACTCTGAGTTCGTCCCCTTCCCCCATCTACATTTTATACTTTAGCTGTCTTTCATTTATCTCTTTCTCCCTCCTTTTTTTCTTAAAGCCTTTGGAGGCTCGTCTGCGCATTGTTCGCACACACCTGACGTGCTACTCACACTCATTATACTTGGGGGCTTCTTTAACAGAAGCTTATTTATACGGGCTTTATGCCCAACACATGTGTCACACTTCTGCGTGTACCTTTTATTCACCATTATATGCATCGATATGACTTAAGTTTTGGCCAAGCTGGGTTGCCTGGATCCTGTGCTTACCCCTACGTTCCCGATTGTTCGGCTAGGAGGTAAAGGGAGCACCTCTGCGATTGTTACTGCCGGGTCAGCCGGATGTGTACCTCAGACTGGGTGAAGCCGAAAGCTAGCGTTCTTAAGGGAATATTCGGTCAGTGAACTAAAAGACGATTTCTTACCTATTTATTTATCTGCCCCCAGATGCTTTCCTGCTTTTTTCGTAGTCCGGACATGCACTTTAGGGAATGCCTCCCAGGGAAAGGAACCCCTAACGGAACTATTCTCCCTGGAAGATGTTTCTTACTAACCATGTAATATAACATAACTAGTTGGGCACTTGTCTGATAAAGCACTAATGACCCCTACGCCTGGTCTCCACGCATGCCCCGGTTTTTTATAACCGCGAGGGTATTCGGACACACTCCGGACTGTCGGGTCCCGAGGTTGAAGCGAAAATGTCCGCAATGACAAACGATCTACAGTCTGGCTAGAAGGCATTTTACATGTCATTTTAAATTACATAGTCAAATTGACTGATTGTATTCCTCTTCAAGACCATCTAACAGGCTGTCTAGTTTACAGTCCCGCTGGGAATACTTTGCGGCCAACTCTACTTGGCCGTACATCAAGCTCACAGGGATCTCCTTCCCATCAGGCCCCACAGGTCCGACCTCGGCCATGTGGTTTGGGTCATCCTTCGTGTACCTCGTCTTCACCATGGCCCAGGCCTCCCTGGCGCCTTGACGGCAGGCCGATATCTTGCACAGACGGAAGCGCCGCCGTGCTCCCTGAAGCTTCTCCGCAAGCCCCCCAAGACCATCGGGTAGGGAGACGGACGGCCATAAGGCCTGGGCGACGCCACTCATCACCTGCCGAACTCGTTCGTGCAGTTGCAGCAGCTCGAGAAGTAGGTCACCCGTTGAACCGGGCATTTCCTCTACAGGACGGCCTGTGAGCATACCTGCAGACATATTCCTGTTAATCGACTTCCTTGCCAAACTCTTCTTTTCAAAAGTTCATTCAAGCACTTACTATAAATGCCGCGATGAAGCCGCAGATTCTCCTTCATGGAGTAAGACAGGTGGACCCGAACATCTTTTAGTTCCTCGCCCAGCTGAGTGTTAGCATCTTGGAGGTTATTTTTCTCCTGCCGCACTCTTGTAAGCACCTTCTCGCCGGCCTTTAGCTGGTGTAGTAGCTGCTGCCTGTCCGGATCTAGTCCGGCACCGTCTGCAATATTATTGTCAGACCCATGCACACGCCGCACTTCACAAACTACTTATCTTTCGAAAGTATATATTACCGGAGGGGGTCTCTGTGGCTCCTCCCGTGGCGGCTAGTGCGGCCTCAAGTTGGGCCTTGCACTCTTGAATCTCCTGGGACAGGTGGGTATTCTTCTCTGTAAGATCCTGCATAACAAATGATCCTTAAATCAGTTATTCTAACTATTTTAAGTCTTGGGGGCTACTGGCATATATAACTGTCAAAATTCCTCACCCGTATGTCTTTCACATACTGCTCCGTGGCTCTGGCTAGACCATCTTGAGCGGCACGGAGGTGCGCATCTCCCGAATTGAAGGCATTTAATGCCTCCGGGGAAAAGCATGCGTCACGAAGAACTATCCGGCGGCGCCTGTGATTCATGGCGCTCTCCACCTCAGATCTGGTGGCGGACAACCGGTCGGCGTCCTCCGTTGGAGGAGCACACGACGCGCGCTTTGCGTTCGCCTCCCCCTCTGGACCTGGCGTTGGAGCCTGCCTGGCGGAGGCTTGATTGGCAATCTCTCCGGACACAGTCCGACGAGCGCTCTTTCTCCTGAAAAAACCACGAACATTAATATGCCTTCCAGGAATCTTTCCTGGAAACGTGGCGGCGCGACATACTGTTGCGGCGACGTCTCGATCCGCGCCACACTTCTTTTCCGCCTGCTGGGCCGAGCTGCCCCTTGTTGATCAGCTGCCGCGGGTTCGGCTTCCCGCCTCGAAGGCACCTCCTGCGGAACACCATTGGTATACGGTGGTCAGATAAGCATGGATGAGTAATGGCATCAGGACTCCGGTCACAGCTACCTGGGAAACCGGCGATATTCCGGGGTAGTCGGCCGTAATGGCGACCAAAGCATTGTTGATGCTAAGTTGGTGGAACACCCCATCGATCAGCTCCACCTTTATGTCCAGATCCTCTTCGGAGGCCGGATCGAGGGATCGTTCCGAATCCTCGGATTGTGGAGCTAGGCTGTGTATATCCTCTACGGCCCGGCGCAGTTCCTACATCAAAATCACGAAGTAAGACACTTAACTTTGGGAATATGGATCGGCTAGACAAACGTCCGCTTACCCAGCTCCGAGGGTTGTTCATGGAAAATCCGTCCAATGGACTAGCACGGAGGAAATCCTCCTTCTCCCCTTTGTACAGGTCGGACAGGATCTTCACCAGATCAGCTACCGATCCTGGCCCCTTGCGGCCATGACGGGTGGCATCATTCTCATTCTCCCCATTGAAATCCCACATGGGGTGGCCCGTATACTGAAGCGGCTGCACCCCTCGCATAATGCATGTGGCCATGACCCCAATCATGGTCAATCCGGAATGGGCCAATAACCTTATTCGGCCCATCAGATACTGGATGTCCCTATCATTCTCCCGTTGAGGGCTCCGTGGGCGCCAACTCAGGCGTTTCTTCAGAGGAGCGTTGCTGAACTCCGGGAGGCCGATCCTAACTGGGTTCGGTAGCGGGGCGTCTTCCATATAAAACCATTCCGAAGGCCGGTCTTCGGACGCCTTCTTCGGGGTTCCGGATAGATATCCGGTCCCGGTGATGCGCCATAGTTTGGCTTCGCCCACTTGATATATTGACCCCTCATGGGAACGGGGTACGAGGCAGAATAATCTCTTCCACAGCGCAAAATGGGCCTCGACGCCCAAGAACAGCTCGCAAAGGGCCACAAAGCCTGCGATGTGCAGGATGGAGGCAGGCGTAAGGTGGTGAAGCTGGAGCCCATAGAACTCCAGGAGCCCCCGGAAAAACGGATGTATGGGAAATCCGAGTCCTCTTATTAGATAAGGGACGAAGCATACCCGCTCTCCTTTGGAGGGATTGGGGATGCTCTCCGCCTGCTTTCCTCCCTTGTAGGTGGCAAGTCCGCCTCGAACCGGAACCATAAAGGCTGGGGGAAGAAATCCCTCGGTTTGAAGTGTCACTAGCTCACTATGTGGGACCGAGCATCTTCCCCAATCTCCTGGCTGAGGGATGGGAGCGCGAGAGGAGGAGCCGCGTCGACTGTCCATGATGGAATGGATTTTTTGTGAGAGGCGCTCCAATGAATACTCGCGGGAGGAGGATGGTGTGATTCGGATCTGGATCCTCGCCTCTCTTTATAGGCAGCTCATCCACGCATCTAGGGGGTGGAATGTAAAAATACACTGGCTTTTCGCATTCGTGCGACATGTGGAAGATGGCCATTATTGGACGTGGAAGCCAAGGAGTGCAGCATTTATAAGAAGCCGGACACCATTAAGCGAGTACATGGAATTTGGAGAAGAACCCGCCTTGCAATGCCGAAGACAATATGCGCGCCGGACTCATCGTCATTGAAGCCTGGTTCGGGGGCTACTGAGGGAGTCCTGGACTAGGGGGTGTCCGGATAGCCGAACTATCACCGTCGGCCGGACTCCAAGACTATGAAGATACAAGATTGAAGACTTCGTCCCGTGTCCGGATGGGACTTTCCTTGGCGTGGAAGGCAAGCTTGGCGATACGGATATGTAGATCTCCTACCATTGTAACCGACTCTGTGTAACCCTAGCCCTCTCCGGTGTCTATATAAACCGAAGGGTTTTAGTCCGTAGGATGAACAACAATCATACCATAGGCTAGCTTCTAGGGTTTAGCCTCCTTGATCTCGTGGTAGATCTACTCTTGTACTACCCATATCATCAATATTAATCAAGCAGGAGTAGGGTTTTACCTCCACCGAGAGGGCCCGAACCTGGGTAAAAACATCGTGTCCCTTGTCTCCTGTTACCATCCGCCTAGACGCACAGTTCGGGACCCCCTACCCGAGATCCGCCGGTTTTGACACCGATACCTTCCCTTTTCATGCAAATTTAATGACAATGAAACCTTATGCTAATGGTATCTATGATTACTATGATGTGGAACAAATAGAAGAATTTTTGCTTTTATGGGTGCTTATGAGATTGAATCTATGTTTAAAGCGTTTGACGATTTTGATGATTTAGTTTATAGACCAGAAATTTTGCTATACTTAGATATTGCTATGAAAATTATGAATACAATTACAATATTGATGCATTTATTGAGAAAGTCTCCGGTGTCCAAGAAGATACTAATATTTTGCAGGAAGCTATGGAAGAAGAAATTGATGAAACTGTGAGCTCATTGGATGAAAAAGATGATGAGGAGAGCGAAGAACAAAAGGAGGAAGAGTGGATTGATCGCCCGTGCCCACCTTCTAATGAGAGTAACTCTTCAACTCATACATTGTTAAATTCCCCTTCGTGCTTACCGAAGGATGATTGCTATGATCCCGTTGATTCTCTTGAAATATCCCTTTTTGATGATGCTTGCTATGCTTGTGGCCAAGATACCAATATGAATTATGCTTATGGAGATGAACTTGCTATAGTTCCTTATGTTAAACATGAAATTGTTGCTATTGCACCCACGCATGATAGTCCTATTATCCCGACTACACTATATCGGAGAAGTTTGCGCTTAGTAAGGATTATATTGATGGGTTGCCTTTTAACATTGCACATGATGATTTTGATGAATGTAATATGCATGTGCTTGCTGCTCCTACTTGATATTATTATGAGAGAGGAACTATATCTCCACCTCTCTATATTTCCAACACGATAGAATTGCAAGAAACTGCTTATACTACGCATTGGCCTTTACTTGGTGTGCATGAATTGTTCTTTTATGACATGCCGATGCATAGGAAGAGAGTTATACTTCGTCATTGCTTGATATATGTTACTTTGTGCTCACTACTAAATCACAAATCATTGTTAATTAAAATTGGCTTTGATATACCTTGGGATCCGGGTGGATCCATTACTTGAGCACTATATGCCCAGCTTAATGGCTTTAAAGAAAGCGCTGCCAGGGAGACAACCCGGAAGATTTAGAGAGTCATTCATTTCTATTGAGTGCTTTTATATAGTCTAAAAAAAAGAGGGGAACCTAAAAACTTTTCAAAAAGGAAAGTGAAAGTGAGAAAGCATTGTTCAAGTGGGAGCTAGCCTTGAACTTTGTTCATGCTCACGGAAACTTTGTGAATCTTAATTACAGAAACTTTTCATAAAAAATAATTATCCCCTTGTACAATTCCATTGTTTTATAAAAATAATGTGCCAAGGTTTGCTTTTAGGATGTTTATAATGCTTGTTGGTTTGCACGGTGCAGGACAGAAACTTTGTCTGTAGTGCGCGATTTTGCATTTTTATCTGGAACGTCAAACGGTTCTGATTTTTTTTGCACTGTCTTTCTGTACAACTTTTTTACTTTTACTATTTTTTGCAGAATTTTCGGAGTAACATAAGTATGGTGAATGTTCAGATTTCTACAGACTGTTCTGTTTTTGACAGATTCTGTTTTTGATGCATAGTTTGCTTGTTTTGATGAAACTATCAATTTATATCAGTGGATTAAGCCATAAAAAATTTATATTACAGTAGACACAATGCAAAAACAGAATATGAATTGGTTTGATATAGTAATTAGAGTAGTGATTTACTTTATTATACTAACGGATCTTACCGAGTTTTCTGTTTAAGTTTTGTGTGGATGAAGTGTCTAATCGAGGATGTCTTGATATGAGGAAAAGGAAGAGAGGCAAGAGCTCAAGCTTGGGGATGCCCGAGGCAACCCAAGTAAATATTCAAGGAGACTCAAGCGTCTAAGCTTGGGGATGCCTCGGAAGGCATCCCCTCTTTCTTCAACAAGTATCGGTATGTTTTCGGATTCGTTTCATTCATGCGATATGTGCAGGTCTTGGAGCGTCTTTTGCATTTAGTTTTCACTTTTCTTTTATGCACCATGCTGGTATGAGATAGTCCTTGGTTGATTTATAGAATGCTCATTGCACTTCACTTCAATCTTTTGAGTATGGCTTTATAGAATGCTTCATGTGCTTCACTTATATTATTTGAAGTTTGGATTGCCTGTTTCTCTTCATTTAGAAAACCGCCATTTGTAGAATGCTATTTTGCTTCACTTATCTTCTATATCTAAATAGGGGCACCCCACTAGCTGATTTTGCTACCTCCACGTCGAGCCATGTCATCTGAATTGTTTTAGCCATCGATGCAGTATAGCTCAGTAGTTTGCAGCCGCTTGATTAAAAGTTGACGAAATTACAGAGTGTTGCCACCGCTAAGTGGAAAATACCGCTTCGTTCCAATTGTTCCGTCCGCTTGCACTGCGTATCCAGTCGTCCTACTCGATTCATTTAGTTTGGGCCGTGCATGTCCGCATTTTTCTCACGCTCGCTGCTGGCCTCTGATTTCATTTTCTGGGCTGGGTGTAGACTTTACCATTTGGACACTAAAAGGCCCGCTCCAAGCCCATGGGCATCTATCGTCCAGGATACACACTTACGACCCACACCCTTCTGGCGGTTGTGCACCACCTAGCCGAGCTGCCCTTCCCCGTCCAGCCGCCGCGGCCTCTCCCACCTGCCATCGCCCAGCATGCTTGCCTCCAGCTAGCCACCCTTGCTGACCCCGCCGCCCTCACTGCAGGTCGTCCCCGGCGAGCAACCTCTCCAGAGGCGCGGGATCCAGCCGCCGTCGCCGCCATGGATTCAATGGCCCCCTGCCATGGATCCAGCCGTCGCCGCCATGGATTCTGCCTCCCTTCCCCAATTGATCGTCCTCATGGCCAGCCACAGCCGGTGAGTTACGCTACCACGCCCAATGGCCCCCCTGCCAGTCATCGCTGCTCCACATATGCCACCACGCCCAATACCCCCCCTGCCAGTCACCGCTGCTCCACATATGTGCATTAATTCCACCAAATTCCTTCGTCTTCCCCGCTTTTATGTCGCAAATTCTTCCACCTCCATGCCACAAATGCATTTGAAACGTCCTTGCAACTCAATTTATGGCCCTCATTATCTCTTGCTTATCTCCTGCCACTCGATTTGTTACGTGGTGGGCTAGCCTCTCTTTGGTTGTTCCGTGAGAGCATTGAAAGCCCGTAGTCATAGTTCTTTCCTGCTACGTTTCTTTATTTATTGCGGCAACTACTACTGCCGATGCTTCTGTTTTTAATCGAGATCCACTATTTTTGGCAACAGAAGGAATTATCATTGATTTCTTCCTAAATTATAGTTAGTCATCCCTTCCCTTCTGTTTGTCCTTTTAAATTACCGCCATCCACAGGCGTCTTGACTGGGCACCAAGCGTCTGACGGTGGCCTTTCAGTTTGCATCGGTGATCAAAAGTGTGGGCGCCGGTGGCCCTATTGCTGCCCGGCTCGACGACACAAAGCCCCGCCCATCCTCATCACCGTGCTGAGCTCCAAGGCGGTCGGGCGGGAATTTGTTGCATGCTTTGATCTTCACCGACGTGAAGAGCGTCAATGAATGCAAGAGCGTCCAAGAAGTGGAAGTGATGCAGGAGACTGTCGCTGCGCGGTTGGCTGCCGGCGAGGCCATGGCCGACGAGCACTGCCAGGGTGTGATAGAGCATATCCGGTTGCCGGGTTGACAAGGCCAAGAAGTACCTTGAGCAGCGTGCCCTCTTCTACCAAAAAGGACGACGAACTCTTGAGCGCAGACGACGGAGGCACGGAGCTATGGAGGCATCATGGCCGACGCTGACGACGAGGAAGATTCGTGGTCTCTCTCACCGATCGCACTACCACAGATGCCACCGAGACCGGAGCAGAGGAGGCATGCGGTCAGGGTTCGAGTTGAACAAGTACAACAGCATGCAGTACGACCACGACCAGCAGCCGCCCAAAATCATCAAGGCATACAATTTCGTGTTGTACTAGCCCGATCTCACAGGCACGAAGCCTCTGGAGTACACCATCCACAAGGACGGGGACAGCGGAGAGCCCTGCATCATCAGGTTTCACGCTGGGCCGCCGTACAAGGACATCGCCTTCAGGACAGTGAACAAGGAGTGGGAGTGCTCGCGCAAGGCGGGCTTCAGCCATTCAGGTGCACCTTCGAGAGCTGCATCTTGAACCTGAATTTTAACTTCAAGCACTTCTTTTACAAGCGAACGGAGTGAATCTTCCTTTACTGAATTCTTCATGCTCCAAAATTGATCGTATATATATTTGAGTGAAAAATATATCTTTATTTTTTAATCTGGTCCGAGCCGAGGAAGGCATGGATCAAGTGCATTTGGCGCTGCTCACCAAGGTTTCTACGTCTAAGTGATCGGTAGATTGCGATTGGATATCGATGCACCACTGCTGAGTTCACTTTTTATGATTGGGATATGGATTCTGTAGCGATATTCTCTTTGTCTCTCATTATTTACTTGGTGTGTCGATTGAAATTTAATTTCCGTTAAGTATTGTGTGTTGCTCCATTGACTCATGAAGCAGAACTTTGTATCATGCACGTCACTCACTCTTCTGATGTTTATCTTCATATCCATTTACATGTTTCTAAAGAATCTAGATCATCTCTCCATATACTAAAACTATTCAAATATTGCTTTAGAAGCTCAACTAAATCGGAGACATGTGTTTTTCATACTTGCTTGGAAATGAATAAAATAAGCAATCCATGGAACATCGGCATTGGTTTTTTCATGTTTTTTTATTATCTTTTCTACTCACTCATGAATCCTAACACATGTTAGATGTTTGAACGGTTTGGACTTCAGAATATTCAGATACGAGTTTAGTGCTTATACAAGTTGTATTTTCGATTATTTCATCATATTTATATTGAAGATTTCTATACACTAAATATCCAATTTTTCCATAGCTCATGTTTTATAGAGGAAAATCCTTTATTCTCCGCAGCAACGCGCGGGGTATCAACTAGTATTTGTTAGAGCGTGGGCATATCTTTTGTAGAAAGAATTAAACTCTCTTACTTCACTTATATCTATTTAGAGAGATGACAGGAATTGGTCATTCACATGGTTAGTCATAAAATCCTATATAAACTTGTAGATCGCTGAATATGATATGTTTGATTCCTTGCGATAGTTTTGTGTTATAAAGATGATGATATTAGAGTTATGCTAGTGGGTGACTGTGGATTAGTATAAAAACTTGTGTTGAGGTTTGTGATTCCCGTAGCATGCACGTATGGTGAACCGCTTTGTGATGAAGTTGGAGCACAATTTTATTTATTGATTGTCTTCCTTATGAGTGGCGGTCGGGGACGAGCGATGGTCTTTTCCTACCAATCTATCCCCCTAGGAGCATGCGCGTAGTACTTTGTTTTCAATGGCTTGTAGTTTTTGCAATAAGTATGTGAGTTCTTTATGACTAATGTTGAGTCCATGGATTATACGCACTCTCACCCTTCCAACATTGCTAGCCTCTCTTGTGTCGCGCAACTTTCGCCGGTACCATACACCCACCGTATACCTTCCTCAAAACAGCCACCATACCTACCTATCATGGCATTTCCATAGCCATTCCGAGATATATTGCCATGCAACTTCCATCATCATCATATACATAACTTGAGCATTCATTGTCATATTGCTTTGCATGATCGTAAGATAGCTAGCATGATGTTTTCATGGCTTGTCCGTTTTTTGATGTCATTGCTACGCTAGATCATTGCACATTCCGATAAACCGCCAGAGGCATTCATATAGAGTCATATATTTGTTCTAGATATCGAGTTGTAATATTGAGTTGTAAGTAAATAAAAGTGTGATGATCATCATTATTAGAGCATTGCCCCAGTGAGGAAAGGATGATGGAGACTATGATTCCCCCACAAGTCGGGATGAGACTCCGGACTTAATGAAAAAAAAGAGATAGGCCAAAGAAGCCTAAATAAAAAAGGGAGGCCAAAGAAGCCTATTCAAAAAAAAAGAGAAAATAAAAAAATGAGAGAAAAAGAGAGAAGGGGCAATGTTACTATCCTTTTACCACACTTGTGCTTCAAAGTAGCACCATGTTCTTCATAGAGAGAGTATCCTATGCTTTCACTTTCATGTACTAGTGGGAATTTTCATTATAGAACTTGGCTTATATATTCCGATGATGGGCTTCCTCAAACGCCCGAGGTCTTCATGAGCAAGCAAGTTGGATGCACACCCACTTAGTTTCAGTTTGAGCTTTCATACACTTATAGCTCTTAGTGCATCCGTTGCATGGCAATCCCTACTCACTCACATTGATATCTATTAATGGGCATCTTCATAGCCCGTTGATACGCCTAGTTGATGTGAGACTTTCTTCTCCTTTTTTGTCTTCTCCACAACCACCATTCTATTCCACCTATAGTGCTATGTCCATGGCTCACGCTCATGTATTGCGTGAAAGTTGAAAAAGTTTGAGATTACTAAAGTATGAAACAATTGCTTGGCTTGTCATCGGGGTTGTTCATGATTAAATACTTTGTGTGATGAAGATAGAGCAACAGCCAGACTATATGATTTTGTAGGGATAACTTTCTTTGGCCATGTTGTTTTGAAAAGACATGATTGCTTTATTAGTACGCTTGAAGTATTATTGGTTTTATGTCAAATGATAGACTATTGCTTTGAATCACTCATGTCTTAATATTCATGCCATGATTAGAAATATGATCAAGATTATGCTAGGTAGGATTCCATATCAAAAATTATCTTTTTTATCATTTACCTACTCGAGGACGAGCAGGAATTAAGCTTGGGGATGCTGATACGTCTCCGTCGTATCTATAATTTTTGATTGGTCCAATGCCAATATTATTCAACTTTCATATACTTTTGGCAACTTTTTATACTATTTTGGGACTAACATATTGATCTAGTGCCCAGTGCCAGTTCCTGTTTGTTGCATGTTTTATGTTTCGCAGAAAGCCAATATCAAACGGAATCCAAACGGGATAAAAACAGACGGATAATTATTTTGGAATATTTGGGATTTTCCGGAGGAAGAATCAACGCGAAACGGTGCCCGAGGTGGCCACGAGACAGGGGGCGCGCCCTCCCCCTGGGCATGCCTGGCACTCTCGTGGGCCACCCGTAAGGCGGTTGACGCTCTTCTTTTGCCGCAAGAAAGCTAATTTTATTAGAAAAATATAGGAGAAAGATTGACCCCAATCGGAGTTACGGATCTCCGGATATAAAAGAAACGGTGAAGGGGCAGAATCAGAGAACGCAGAAACAGAGAGAGACAGAGAGACGGATCCAATCTCGGAGGGGCTCTCGCCCCTCCCACGCCATGGGAGCCAAGGACCAGAGGGGAAACCCTTCTCCCTAGATCAAGTAAGAAGAAGAAGAAGGAGGGCCCTCTCCCCCTTGCTTCCGGTGGCGCTGGAACGCCGCTGGGGGCCATCATCATCACCGCGATCTTCACCAACAACTTCACCGCCCTCATCACCAACTCTTCCCCCCTCTATGCAGCGGTGTAACTCCTCTCTTACCCGCTGTATACTTAAACATGGTGCTCAACGCTATATATTATTTCCCAGTGATGTATGGCTATCTTATGATGTTTGAGTAGATCCGTTTTGTCCTATGGGTTAATTGATGATCGTGATTGGTTTGAGTTGCATGTTTTATTATTGGTGCTGTCCTATGGTGCCCTCCGTGTCGCGCAAGCGTGAGGGATTCCCGCTGTAGGGTGTTGCAATGCGTTCATGATTCGCTTATAGTGGGTTGCGTGAGTGACTGAAACACAAACCCGAGTAAGGGGATTGTTGCGTATGGGATAAAGGGGACTTGATGCTTTAATGCTATGGTTGGGTTTTACCTTAATGAATCTTTAGTAGTTGCGGATGCTTGCTAGAGTTCCAATCATAAGTGCATATGATCCAAGAAGAGAAAGTATGTTAGCTTATGCCTCTTCCTCTAATAAAATTGCAATAGTGATTACCGGTCTAGTTATCGATTGCCTTGGACAAATAACTTTCTCGTGACAAAAAGCTCTCTACTAAAAGTAACTTAGTTGTGTCTTTATCTAAACAACCCCTAGTTTATATTTACGTGCTCTTTATTATCTTGCAAACCTATCCAACAACACCTACAAAGTACTTCTAGTTTCATACTTGTTCTAGGTAAAGCGAACGTCAAGCGTGCGTAGAGTCGTATTAGTGGCCGATAGGACTTGAGAGAGTATTTGTTCTACCTTTAGCTCCTCGTTGGGTTCGACACTCTTACTTATTGAAAGAGGCTACAACTATCCCGTATACTTGCGGGTCATCAGTGAGCCGCATGGGGACTCCAGATCGGAATTCGGGGGTCGCTGCCCAGTTGGCGCCGCATGGCTCGGTGATGTAGAACCACCCCGATTGCCACCCCTTTACAGTCTCCACAAAGGAGCCTTCGGGCCAGGTGACATTGGGCATTTTGCCCACCATAGCGTCTCCGCACTCCGCTTGTTCGCCGCTCACCACCTTGGGCTTCACATTGAAGGTCTTCAGCCATAGGCCAAAGTGAGGTGGGATGCAGAGGAAGGCCGCACACACGACAATGAATGCCGAAATGTTGAGGATGGAGTTGGGGGTTAGGTCGTGGAAGTCCAGCCCGTAGTAGAACATCAGTCTGCGGACGAATGGGTGGAGGGGAAACCCCAGCCCGCAAACGAAGTGGGAAAGAAATACCACCCTTTCTTGGGGCTCCGGGGTGGGGATGATCTTCCCTTGGCCGGAAGCCGATGAGCGATGTCTTCGGACAAGTACCCGGACTCCCGGAGCTTCTTGATGTCCTCCTTCTTGACGGAGGAGGCCATCCACTTGCCTCCAGCTCCGGAATCGGACATGATTGGAGTGCTTTTTGGGCGGAAGAGATGGGCGCTTGGGCGTTGGAGCTCGAGGATGAATAAGCAGAGGAAGAAGAGGGCGTGGGTGAAAGAGGGGAATCCTTATCCCTTTATAAAGGCAGTAAAAATCGTGTGCCTCCCCGTTCGCCCTAAAACTCGCTTATTTCCCAAGCGCCATGCTGATGGCACAGTTGGGTTGCCCATGCCCGTATTGATGAGAATCCCGTGATAAGGGGACACGATCTCTGCTTCAACAAGACGTGCCAATGAAATCGTGCCTCGAAATACGGAGGGGCAGGATAAAAAACGGTTCAAATAAAGACCGGGCCGTGGCGTGATGTCATGCTATGAGTTGTCAGCAGATTGGTCTCGTGGGATATTGTGCTCTCCACAGTGGTATGTGGGATTTGTTTTGCAGAGACGGACATAATTCTTTTGTTCAAGATCTACTTTGGAGTATTCGAAGAAGGAACCCGCCTTGCAATGCCGAAGACAATCTGCGCGCCGGACTCATCGTCATTGAAGCCTGGTTCAGGGGCTACTAAGGGAGTCCTGGATTAAGGGGTCCTCAGACAGCCGGACTATATGCGTATGCCGGACTGTTGGACTATGAAGGTACAAGATAGAAGGCTTCGTCCCGTGTCCGGATGGGACTCTCCTTTGCATGGAAGGCAAGCTTGGCGATTCGGATGTGAAGATTCCTTTCTCTGTAACCAACTCTGTGTAACCCTAACCCCCTCCGGTGTCTATATAAACCGGAGGGTTTAGTCCGTAGGACAACAACAATCATAACCATATTCTAGCTTCTAGGGTTTAGCCTCTACGATCTCGTGGTAGATCAACTCTTGTAATACTCATATTATCAAGATCAATCAAGCAGGAACTGGTGTATTACCTCCATTGAGAGGGCCCGAACCTGGGTAAACATTGTGTCCCCCGCCTCCTATTACCATTAGCCTCAGACGCACAGTTCGGGACCCCCTACCCGAGATCTGCTGGTTTTGACACCGACAACGACCACCACGATGACCATGGTATCCACCTCTGCGCCGATGATCAGGGCCAGATGCCCCCTCGACAAAGCCCCCAGGGGGACCAAGAAACGGTCGTTCAGCCGTTCCATCGCTCTGCCACGCATAGGCACGCCCGCCGCCCAACGAGGACGAGCCTCGATGATGCCCCTCGCCATAGGCATTAATGCCATCGTCGCCCCATTGACCCCGAGGTGGTCCATTAGCGGCATGTTGGACTCGCGCTTGAACACTAGGGCCACCATCGCGCAATTGTTGCGGCGGATCACTATTAGGCATTGGTCCAGCGCGCTTCTGTACCGGCCTAGCAGCGACATGGGGAGGCGGCGCCCGAGGCTGCTGCACCTGAGCCTGCGCCTGCTTGCGCTGCGCCACGACGGCGGCCACAAGTGTCGGCAGCCGAGGTCCCAAGGAGCCCGCGCCTCGACCCACCATAGCCGGCGCGGCCACAAACGCATTCGGCGGGCACTGACCCGATGCGGCGCCACCACCACGGCCAGCCGGAGCTGTCCCTCCGGCCCCCAACGGCCGTTGTCCAGGCGGGGCCACAGCAGCCCGCCCCGTACCCGCGCTTCCGGCGGCTGCAGGTTGCTTCTGGACTGGAGGAGGCACCGCCCCACGGCCGGCCGGCAGAGGTCCGGCAGCTCCCGAAGGCTTCGGTCCCGGAGGAGCATTCCCACGCCCAGCCATGGTAAGAGTGGGAATACGGGTAGCACGGCCGGTTCCGCGCCGAGGAAAGCCAGGCACAGTAGCTCGCGAGGAAAACCTAGGCGGCGGCTGGGACGAATGATCACATCGATCGTGATCCCTGCATGAGTTGATAGACTCAGGAGGAGCTACCTGATTTTCCTGTGCCACATACCCAGTCAATACCGGTCCACCAAGCCCCTCCTCGGCTCCCCCATGTTGGGCCACATACCCACGCACGAGATCACAGCTGGCCCGCTCATCCACAGTTCCAGTACGGCCCAAGATGAAATTCAAACGGGCAGCCCTAGCCGCCCGGATCCCAGCCGCCGTGCCGATCTCCGGCACCGGCGGTGCTGCCGCCGGCCTCCCTTTCCTCTTCTTTTTTTACTGACTACGCGAGTCCACGCATCTTGCTGGAAGAAATCTGACAAAGTTAAGGGTTTGATGCATATCTTAGGTAGAGGCCCTCTCCAAGGCCGGATTACAGTCGCCGCCGTTCTCCAGTGAACAATCCGGCGAACAACCTCCACCTTGTCCTCGGGATGCATCCCAATCCGCGCGTTAAGATTTTTTTTCTTTTGTGCGTATGCCGAACTTTAGCTTGGCCAGTGCAGTCTTTTCTTTGTAGCTCCCCCTCACCATAAACTTCGGAGTCTAAACAGTTCAAACTAACCGGAACTGCTATAATTGTTGAGTGAATCCAACTTCCAAGCGAGCTATAGCCAAATTAAGCCCGAGCACGGCGTAATGATATGGTCCTTGTTTTGACCATCGACCGCTGCAACATGAGGCCGGTTGTAATGGGAGTATCATAGCTAGTATCATGCATGCCAACTAGGCAACTTTGATGATGTGGCATAGAATTAAATGAAGTAAGAGAGGGTTGAGTATCATATCATGATACCGTATCATAATAAATGCTACACTAGTATCTGTCATGCATGACAATAAATAAAATCATTTATGATACTAACATATGATACTATGCATTAGGGAGGTAGTATTATACACTAGTATCATATGCATGATACTAACTTATGATACTACCCATTACAACCAGCCCGAGGATGCAGTCCAACTGTCCAAGTACTCGTAAAGAGCTATGCCAGCTTCCCGTTGGATCACGCACGCAGGCGCAGGTGCTCGGTAGCCTAATCTCAAGCCTATCCACATTCGCTTGTGTTCCACACGAATGCTGCATGCATGTGCGCGCGGTGCCGCTGTTTTGTTCAGCTTTAGGGCCTATTTGGTTTCAAATAAGTCACTAACTTATAAGTCAAAAAATGAAAAAAGTGACTTATTTTGCCAAACAGACCCGACTTATAAGTCACCCCAACTTATAAGTCATAAGTTGCTCCACCCCAACTTAAAACTTATAAGTCACCTCCTTTTGCGTGGGTCCCACCACCTGCATGATATTGATTGGTGTGGGAAGGTGTGTCAGGTGACTTATAAGCCAGGTGACAACCAAACAAGAGTGACTTATGAGTCACTGGTTTTAAGTCACCTGACTTATAAGTCAGGTGACTTATTGGAACCAAGCAGGGCCTTATTTCGACACGTTATTACGACCAAAGGAACAAAAGCGAAAGCAGAAGCAGGGGGAGGAGGGAATACACTAGTAGAGACTACACAACCATACTCCGGCTGGACGGAAAAGAAAAGAAAGGCATTTTGTTGCTGCCGCCGGTTTCCTCCTACTAGGCTTATTTTGGTGATGATTTTAAATCTCTTTCTGGTCAGAAATAGAGGAGCTGGACGCTATATATAGATTAACGGCGGCCATGTTACTTTACTTAGTGGAGGGTTTGGCGGGTGCGTAAGCCTTCATTATTTTAGTTATTAATTTGGTCGGGCTGTCTGGTAGAGTATGTGTTTGGTTTTGGACTAGAGCGGGACATGTCTTCACTTCTGAACTACTACCAAACAATTTTTAATATGCATATGCAGCTATAGGTAGTACCCATTTAGCACACAAGAAGGCGTTTCGTTCTCAAACGGCGGCTTGAACCTGAAGTCCGGACACAATAAGCCTAAATAGAACAAACAAATGAGCGTTATATTTTATGCGCCAAAACAAATGAGGGGCATCTATACTACGGAGGACATCACATTATGTAGCCCAAAAATTCAAAAAAAGAAGAAATTATTATGTATTCTTTCTATAAACTAATATAAAAGCGTTTAGATCACTACTCGGAGGGAGTAGCTCTCTGGTTGTTCTACACAGTTTTTTCTTTGATGCATATAAGAGTATATAAATTTTGCTTTGATGCATATAAGAGTATATAAATTTTGAATGTGGTCGACTTCAACGGAGAAGAGCAGCTCTCAGGATCACAATACAGTATAGAATTTCCACGAGATAATAGTACTAGTACTTGGGGAAAAAACTTTTGCCCAAGGGGAGTATGCATGTTTCTTCATTTCATTTCATTTCGTTTCAGACAAGACTAGCCGTTGAAACACACTACCAGTAGAGCCAAAGCTGCTTCCACACGGACCAGTTGAGCTCAGCTTCCCCTTTCACTCCACTGTAGAGTCTGTCCCCTTTGACTCGCCGGAACCCCGCACGCGACGACAAGCCAGCCGCCGATGACCAGCCCCACAGTGGCACACCCGTAAATCCCCCCCAAAACCACGCCCTTTCCCGGCCCTAATCCCGCATTTAGGCCTCAAGCCCAGTAATTTATCCGTTTAAACGCGTAAAGCCAAACATTTTCCACTTCCCGTTCTGCCCCTCCCGAACGGCATTTTTCGAATTCCGCATTAAAAACTCGGCCCTGGGGCGTACAGCGACAATTTCGCGTCCGATTTCTTTATTGTTATCGCCCCCGGACGCGGCACTAATTTAATGCCCCGATAATTTTGTTTATTTTTCCTTTTTTTAATTGGTTTTTTTTTGTATCACGCTCTCCCCTCCCCTTTTTTGCTTTTAGTTTTGCCTTTTTATTTCCTGCGTCTCCTCCCCTTTTGTTTTGCATTCCGGCCTCGCTCGCTCGTTCGCTCCCGGTTTCTTCCTCCTCTCGCCCCCCGGCCGCAGCGCAGGGATTCTCCTTTGTTTTTGGTTCCTGGGATTTGTGGATTTTTTGCTCTATTTTTGTGGGCTTTTTTTCCCGGTGTTTTGAGTTTTTTTTCTGGGGATTTTTGGGGGCGGGTTTTAAGGAGGGAGCCGGAGGTGGTGCGAGATGGGGGCAGTGCGTGGGAGCTCTAATGGCGGGAGCTCGTGTCGGAAGCCCTAGTTGGAGCTGGTTCTGTGTCGAGTGCTGCGCGCATGGAGGCCAAGCCAGGGGAAGCCAGCTCTCCGACCGCAACTGCGGCTGCGGCTGCACCGGTAGCAGCAGCGGCGGTGCCGGAGGCTACGGTGAGCTTCCAGTCGCCGGCATCTGTGCCGCCTCCGGCAGCTTCACATGCACCTGCACCGTCTCCGGTGGAGATGGTTAGCTCGAGTGGCCTGTTTGTGCCGCCGGGTATGATGACGGCGATGGTGGCGGCCGCAGGAAGAGGGGCTCTGTCCGCGGGGCCGTTGGTGAAGGTGGGGAAGAAGCGGGGGAGGCCGAGGAAGTACGGGCCGGACGGGAGCCTGATCCAGCCGTTGAACGCCACGCCGATCTCCGCGTCGGCTCCGATGTCGGCCGCCGTCGCAGCGGGGCAGTACACGCCTGCGGCCGCGGTTGGCGCCGCCATGAAGCGCGGGAGGGGCCGGCCCCTCGACTTCGCCGCCGCGGCGGCCAAGCCGTACCACCACCAGCTGCAGCAGCCGCCGCAGCAGCAGTTCGGTTTCCACTTCAGCTCCATTGGTTAGTATCCTTCTCGTGCTCATTTCTCTTCACCCCAAAAAATGTTCAGAAAAATCTAGGAGTATAACAGTTACGTATAATCTTTTGCCCCAATCCACAAATCCTCCATGAAAAAATTAAAAACTGGATTATTTCCTAAATTTTCCGCAGATTAGGTCTCAGAAATTATGATACTACTAGTATTACATAATAATAGATGTTTGCTGCAGAGGGGCAAATGGCAGAAGTCGGGCGTCACTCCATAGTTCGTTCCTTGTCATGGCACTGTCTGTGTCTGTCCCTCTCTTATCCGAATATTTCTTGTCTCCTCGCCACGCCTCCATCCATGATCAGATGCACGGTCATGCAAGATTCGAAGCTCTGGGAGCAAGTAGGGGCCAGGTGGAGGCATATCCTTACTGAATCCTTAGGGCCTCTTTGCTGTTCTGTTCTTTTCTCTGGTGGGGTTCTGCCGCCGTGGGGGAGGCATGGTGGCATGGTGATGCTGCTGCTGGTGGTTACTGATTCTGAACCAAATACGGAGATGGATCATAACAAGATCCCCACAGTTAGGATGGAGGTACTCCTCCCCTGGTAGCCCCAGTCATCGCTGTCTCTGCCGTGATGGCAACGCGCAACAGCAATTGGGAATGGCTGGGGTGAAACAGTTTTGTCAAGCATCATGAATCTGTAGCATAACATACTAGGATTCGGTGTAAAATGATTAATGGTTACTTATGTTTGCATTGAATGGGCTACTGGATCGCCTGTTTTCTGCAAACAGTTGATCTTAGGCCACCTGGAACTTTCACTTCGCTTTGTCATATTCTGGTGTCAGTTCAGTCTGTTAACCACAGCATGTGCTTGTAGGTGACATGGTGGCTTGTTCTGCTGGTGGGAATTTCACTCCTCATATCATTACTGTTGCTCCTGGTGAGGTATGATTCCAATGCTTCCTTTGAAGTCATGGCTGGTAGCTTACACTGGATGTTTTTCAGCCTGGTCAAGTTGTATGCATTCTTGTCCGCAAAGCTATTCTGACTAGCATGCGTTCCATCTGATCTTAAAACTTTTTTTTTGAGAAGCACAGATTACAATGTAGACGCACGCACACACTCACACCACCACACACACGCACTCACACAGCACCTACTGAAGACCGGATCAAAGTCACTGAAAAAATAATTTCAGTAATTGGTTCTCATCTTAACCATCCAACACTAGTTGGTTCTCATCTTGAAACTTAATTTGAAAGAGCAAATATGCTGCTCTATCTCAAAAGGCTTTGCCAGATTTTGAGACTAGTGTTATACATAGTACTCCATGTTTAACCATTGCTAGTGTTATCCATGAATTGTGTTTTTACCTTCAGACTTGTCTCTCTCAAATTTGATTACTTATACTTCTGCATGTTTAACCATTGCTACTCTTACCAATCCCTGGATAACTACCAAATAAAGTGTGTTTTTTACGAAGAGCTTAATTATCAGTGGTGCTGATAGTTGTTGCATGTTGATTCAGGATGTGACGATGAAGGTTATATCATTTTCTCAACAAGGACCGCGAGCTATTTGTATTCTCTCTGCTAACGGTGTGATATCAAATGTTACACTTCGTCAACCGGACTCCTCTGGCGGCACGTTAACTTATGAGGTGTGTTCATTCACTCTAATGCACGTAATACCTTATTATGAAGCTATTTCGCCTACATGTGTAAAGACTCGGCCCTCCTATTTTGTCTGTAGGGACGCTTTGAGTTGCTGTCCTTGTCTGGTTCCTTCATGCCAACTGAAAATAGTGGCGCACGAAGTCGGTCAGGTGGAATGAGTGTTTCTCTTGCCAGCCCAGATGGTCGTGTTGTCGGTGGTGGAGTTGCTGGTCTTCTGGTAGCGGCTAGCCCTGTTCAGGTGCTGCTACTTATCTATCATAATAATTTGAACACTTATGAGTGGTCTGTCAACTAAACCAAATTCTCCGCTTATCACATTTGGGTATAAAAGGTCAATTTACTGCATTTTGACCATTCAATTTGCGTTTATCAGCAAGATAATCAAATGTGCAATAGTAGTTGTATATCTCCTGCAAAACGTAACTGAACATCATTGATTATGATTGCCAGATTGTCGTGGGAAGCTTCCTGCCAAGCTATCCGATGGAGCCGAAGCAGAAGAAGGCGAGGGTGGTCGCGGCACCAACCCTTAGCCAGGCACCCCCTGCTGTTCAGCTCTCTAGTGCGGATACGCACAGCAGCGAGCAAGGGCATCACAGCTTGGCCGCCCCGAGAATGAACGTTGTAACTTCTTCAGCGTACAGCGCAGACCAGAACTGGGCATCCACGGTTGTCCAGTCAGCTCCTGCCGAGGCATCAAGAAGCGCTTCGTCGGGCGATCTGAACCTCACTGCGTCTGGATCCTGAAGCCTATCGAGCCAAACCCGAGGAATTAATCCACAGAGTCTCTGTCTGCTGCATTTCCTTTCTGACATGTAAAAGATGTATCCAATAGGTTGGTTTTCAAAAACCCCACTAGGTTTTCTGTCGGGCAGCTCAAGAGTCTAACTGCATTTGCTGTAGCTATGTGACGTTAGTACCTGTCGATCTTGTTGGACATTGTGTAGCTACACTTCTATTGTTAGTGTCTCTTAGCCTCTTAGGCCTACTTCATCTGTTAGATTACATGGATTAATTTTGAGTTAGAGTTTTTCCCACAACTGTTCTTGCTGTGCTACTGTCTCCTTTCGCTGATCATGATCCACCAATCAATCTGAAGTTACTTTAGTACTACCAAGGCTTCATTTACCAAAATGGTGACATATGCTCGTGTTTTTTCACCGTAAAACCGTAGAACAATAGTTCTACGGTATTTTCAATAATAAATTAAAATATGTACAATCCAGCAAAACAACATAAAGGAAATTCAACCTGTGCCAGTTCTATGAAACATCGACATTAGATTATATGTTCTGATCTACCCAACTACGGATCTTTTCTGCTTTGGTGTGCTTTGTCTTGATCTGAGTAGCCCACGGTCCTTCCTGTAAGTAATGCTTCCAACCCTGAATGTGTGGTGCAGCTGATCTGAAGATCTTGTCGTTTCTTATGGACCAAATTCCCCGGCACCCGGCTGTTAGAATGTCCAATGCAATATCTTGTGGCAGTTGAAGTAGGGCAAGCTGGAATTCATCAAATATTAATATACCTCTGTGCCTAAATGGAATGATGTTGTCCCAGCACTGCAGCGCAAATGGGCAATTCCAGAAGAGATGTAGAAGTGTTTCCTCTGTGTTATCTGCACACAATGCACAGTTATAGTTATCCAGGTGCATGGTCTTTCTGTTGAGAAGATTCCTTGTATTGATCCTGTCATGGAGAACGAGCCAGAGGAAGATCTTGTGCCTCAATCTGCAATTTGGTGGCATAGGAATTAAGCTCAGGGAACTTTGTTGCCAGCGGTTGGTCCCACCAATAGTCAGTCCAAAGAAGTGTTACATTTCCTGACTTAGCTTTGCAAATTGCAAACTTCTTCTAGATGGGCAGGAGCTTGAGTAGGGACTTCCACCAAAAGGATCCTACCAATCTCTCTCGAGGGAGTGTGTTGGAGTAGTAAGTTTCCCAAATGATGTTGACCCATGGAATATTTTCTCTGTTGAGAAACTTATGGATGTGCTTCATGAGAAGTGCTTTATTGTGGGTCTCAATATCCAAAATACCCAACCCTCCATTTGCCTTAGGTTGGGTAGCTTTGTTCCAAGCAATAAGCGCAGCCCCTCTCTCTTGAGTACCAAATTTCCCCCAGAAGCAGTTTTTGAGGTATATATTGAGCTGGTTGACCACAGTTATAGGTATTCTGAGTGAAACATGAAGAATATGGGCATACTGGAGAAGACTGATTTGGTAAGAGTCAAATTATCTTCAGTGGATAGCAGAGTAGAACACCCCAGAAGCCTGTTTTCCACTCTCTTCGGTAGAGGCACGTAATCCTCAATTCTTGGTTTGCTGAGACTAAGAGGTAGGCCCAGATATGCATGAGGCGGAGTTCCAATTTGACAGCCCAATAAAGCAGAAAGAATTTGCATCTTTTGATCAGAAGTATTGATGGAAATCATGATTGACTTGTTGTAGTTCACTTTGAGGCCAGTGCAGGTTGCATAGTGTAGCAGAAGACATTTGATGTTGTTCAGTTGAGAAGCATCTGCACTGGCCACTAGAATGGTATCATCTGCATATTGGATAATAGAGTAATCTGGGCTTGTTTGCTGAGTTAGAGGGGACCACACTAGAGAATTTTGCATGGCTTCATTCATCATAGTCTGAAGGAGGTCTGCTGCTAGCACAAAGATGGGAGGAGACAGAGGGTCACCTTGTCTCACCCCACTTCTGCAAAGGAATTATTTTCCAAGCACTCCATTAAGTAAGGCAGACGATAACCCTGCGCTATATATCATCTTAATCTGGTTAATCCACTTGCTTCCAAAACCTTTGGCCTGCAAAATCTCAATGATTGTGTCATGGTTGAGCATATAGAATGCTTTTTCAAAATCCAACTTCAGAGCACAATTTTCTTTGGTTGATCAGTAGCAATATATTCATATGACCAAGCTAAGCAGTATTGAAGATGTCGCTCACGTTGTACTTGTTGCGTGGGATGTCGATCTTGTAGGCGTTGTCATTGGAGCATGCTAGCACCTTGAAGGGTCCATCGGCTCATGGTAGTAGCTTGGACTTGCACTCGTTGGGGAAGCGGTCCTTGCAGAGATGTAACCATACTAGATCGCTCGGTTTGAACACCATTGGGGTCTTTTTGATGTTGAGCTTGGTGGCGAGGCGGTGTACTTGACGCTCGATCATGGACCTTGTATCTTCATGCACCTTCTTGAGATAACTTGCTCTTGCACTTGCGTCCATGTTTGCTCATTCTTGGAGCGGTAGAGGGAGGATGTACAAGGGCAATAATGGGTTCAAGCCGTAGACGACCTCGAAGGGGGGCTTGCCGGTAGTAGAGTGTCTTCCGTTTGCTCGGTTGTAGGAGTACTCGGCGATGGGTAAACACTCCTCCCACTCCTTGATGTTCTTCTTGATCAACACGCGTAGGAGAGTAGATAGCGTCCGGTTGGTGACTTCCGTTTGGCCATCGGTTTGGGGATGATAGGCCGTCGAGAATAGTAGCTTGATGATGAGCTTGGCTCATAGTGTCTTCCAAAAGTAGCTTAGGAACTTGACGTCGCGGTCTGACACAATTGTCCTTGGCACTCCGTGTAACCTCAAGATTTCCCTACAAAAGAGATTTGCAACATGTGAAGCATCGTCTATCTTATTGCATGGGATGAAATGTGCCATATTAGAGATTGGTCCACAACAACAAATACTGGATCCTTGCCATTTTGAGTCCTAGGTAATCCAAGGATAAAATCCATGCTAATATCTTCCCATGGTTTATATGGAATAGGAAGTGGCATATGTAAACCATGAGATTGAGCTTGTGACTTAGCTTTGCGGCATGTAGAGCATCGGTTGGTGAAACGTGCGACGTCGCGGAACATCTTGGACCAAACGTACTTGAAGGAGAGTGTGCAAAGGTCTTGTCGTGCCCGAAATGTCCCATAAGTCCTCCGTCGTTAGCCTCTTGCAGAAGTAACAAACGGAGAGAAGACTCGGGTATACAAAGTTTGTTAGCGCGCATAAGATAGCCATTCTTGAGGTAATAGTTCTCCCAACAAGTGTTAGCAAGACATTTGGCATAAGGAATTGCAAACGAAGGATCATGTGCATATAGATATTTAACATGCTCAAAGCCAATAACATTCAATCCAAGTTGAGTAACTAACTTGCACTTGCGGAAAAGGGCATCCGCCACAACATTTTCCTTACCCTTAATGTACTTGATCACATTAGGAACAAGATTCAAGAAATTCACTCCATTTAGCATGTCGTTTATTCAACTTTGTTTGACCTTTAAGGTATTTAAGCTCTGATGATTGGTATGTATGACAAATTCATGTGGGCAAAGATAATGCTCCCGAACACGCAATACTCGCACTAAAGCATATAATTCTTTGTCATAGCTGAGATAGTTGAGTTCAGCTTCGGAAAGTTTTTCACTAAAATATGCAATGGGTCGCTTTTCTTGCATCAAAACTCCATCAATACCATTACCACTAGCATCATAATAGACCTCAAATGTTTCATTAAAATTAGGTAATGCAAGATTTGGAGCACGTGTGAGCAAAGATTTGAGCTCATGTCCCCAAACAAAAGGTGCATTCTTTTTACTCAAGGCATGCAATGGTGATGCAATGGTGCTAAAATCTTTAACAAAGCGAAGGTAGAAGCCGGCTAGTCCAAGGAAACTACGCACTTGTTGCAAATTTGTGGGTTGTGGCCAAGTTTTAATTGCTTCAATTTTAGACTCATCAACATGAACACCCTTAGACAACACCACAACGCCCAAGAAAACAAGCTTGTCAACACCAAAAATACATTTTCCATGTTAGCATAAAGACACTTATTTCTAAGAACTTGCAAAATGTCCCTAAGATGGGTGACATGATCTTCTAGTGATTCACTAAACACAAGTATATCGTCAAAGTAGACCACAACACATATGCCAATATATTTGCGAAGAATATAGTGCATCACACGCATCAAAGTGTCAGGTGCTTCTGATAAGCCCATAGGCATAACTAACCACTCTTAAAAGCCAAATTTAGTTTTGAAAGCGGTTTTCCAATGATCACCTTGTTGTATGCGAATTTGGTAATAGCCACTTTTAAGATCAATCTATGAGAAAATGGTGGCGCCGCTAAGCTCATCTAGCATATCATCAAGGTGTGGAATGGGATGCCTATAGCGAACGGTGATAGCATTGATGGGACGACAATCGGAACACATGCAAAAACTACCATCTTTCTTAGGCACAAGAATAACTGAAACGGCACAAGGGCTCAAGATTTCACATACATGTCCATTGTCAATAGGAGGTTGTACTTGGCTTTGTATCTCCTTAGTTTCTTCGGGGTTGACGCGGTATGGAGCCTTGTTTGGTAGGGGTGCACCGGGGTTGAGGTCAATGCGGTGCTCAATGCCGCATAGTGGAGGAAGGCTTGAAAGTAGATCATCGGGAAATACGTTTGTGAACTCCTGCAAAAGATTAGACAACACTAGAGGTAGATGATTAGAAGTGTTAGTTCTTTCCGCTTCGTCTTTGCACACTAGTACATAGTGAATGACACTAGATGGGTTCTCACATACTTCTCTCAATACTCTCTTGGTGGCTAAAAGCACTAAGGTCTTCTTGCCACTCATCGTGGAGGCACTCATTTTTTACTTGTGGCACTCACTTTCTTGTTGGTGGTTCACTCTCTCACTATTCTCTCCGCGATGGGTGGATGCTTGCTTGTCGGCGATCACTTGACTTTGCTACATAGGTCGTAGCACGTACTATTTTCCCTTCATCTTGAAGTTGTAGTGGTTTGTTCTTCCGTTGTGTATGACGTAGCGGTTGAATTGCCAAGTTCTTCCTAGGAGGAGATGGCACACGAACATACGAACCACATCACACTCCAAGGTGTCTTCGTAGGCACCCATCTTGAAGGAAACCTGCATGGTGTGCTCCACTTGAATGGTGCCGGAGTCGCTAAGCCACTAGACCTTTTAGGGACGAGGATGCTTCATCTTGACCAATTGTAGCTTGGAACATAGCTCTTCACTTGCCAAATTGTGGCAACTTCCTCCGTCAATGATGACCTTCATGGAACATCTATTGATGCCTGCTTTGGTGTGGAAGATGTGGCAACGTTAGTCTTCGTCTTGTTGGTGTTGAAGTGTCAAAACCTTGGAGACAACAAGAGTGGGACTTGAATCATTGTTGCAAAAGACTTGATCATCTTCATCTTCATTCACTTGCTGGTGCATGGCCATGTGTTCAAGCGCTTCCATTTCTTCCTCGCTCATGGAGTCCTACGTGTCATCGTCATGGGCAATCATGGTGCGTCGAGTGGGGCACTCAAATGTCTTGTGGCCGCGGACTTGACATGTGAAGCATTTGATGGAACTCGTCTTGATGGTCTCCTCCGTTGGATTTGAGGATGATGAAGCTCCCGGCTTGAAGTTACTTGTAGTAGGAGGATGACTTGAAGATGTCAAAGTTTTCTTGTAACTTGACCTATCACCGTTGCTTGGTGACGCTCTAGTCTAGGTAGGAGGTGCGGTAGTTGTTGAATCTTGAATGCAGGAGCCGTAGGTCTTGGAAGAGTACTTGGCGTATTTGAAATCATCTTGCACTTATGGCTCGGCCTTGGTCGCTTGATGAACTAGCTCGAGAAGGTTGGAGTATGGTTGGAAGTCGGCAATCTTCTTTGTTGGGTGATTGAGGCCATTCAAGAAGTGTGCCATAGTTTGCTCGTCATCTTCCTTGACATTGGCCCATATGATGGAAATCTACATCTCTTGGTAGTATTCTTCCACCGTCGTCGTGCCTTGCTTGAGGAGTTGAAACTTTTTGAAGAGATCTTAGGCGTAGTGTGTAGGCACGAAACGGGCACTCATGACATCATTCATTTGTGTCCAAGTCGTGATGGGTGGTTCACCTCTCTCTTGGCGTCGCTCGATCACTTGTTCCTATGAAACGAGGATGTAGTCTTGAAACTCGAGGGAGTCCATGGCAATTTTCTTCTCCTCTTTGTAATTGTGAAGATGGAATATCTTGTCGACCTTCAATACCCATAGAGATACTCCTCGGGGTCGTTGCTTCTAGAGAACTTGGGCATGGTGAACTTGAGCTCGCCGTAGCGTTGTTCTTCATTGTGTGGGTGAGGTTGTGTCACCCTCGATGTGGAGGAGGGTCTTCAATATCATGTTCCTCTTAACGGACTTGCCGATTAGGACGAGGCACGTGTGCCATGTTCCTTCTTTCTTGTTGCTCTTCAAGGTGAGCGGCTTCATCTTGTCATTCTTGGCAAAGTGCTTCTTCTTGTTCATGCACTTTACGGTTGCGTTCGGTGACAGCTCTAGTGGCCTTGCGGAGTGCGCGCTGTGCTTCGAGGGCTTGTTCATCACGGCGTCTTTGTTCTTGTCGAAACGTGTTTCCGTCTTTAGGTGCTTGACGTTGCAGATGTGGAGGTTGCTCTTGGTCCACGACATCTTGTTCTTGGCGTCTCGCTCTTTCACGTGGTTGGACTCGATCTTGCAAACCATTGCCATGGAATGGATTTTCTTGAGCTTGGCGATCTTGATTGTCGTCGCGTCGATGAGAACGAGTTCGAGGAGGACTTGCGTCAAAAGAAGAGTAGACCGAAGAGTGGAGACTTGAGTGGCGCCGTCTTGAGGAAGAGGTGTGGAAGACGCTTGGCTCACGATCGTGTTGCGGAAATTTTCCATTTGTGTGGTGAGCTTGGCATCAAGGTAGTCCCAATTTCTTGCTTCCGATTGGCGTAGGTCGGTGGCGAGTTGCTCGACGGTCACCCAAAGCTTCACTTTCTTGATGAAGAGCTCGTTGGGCGATGAAGAGGTGATTCTTTGTGACGTAGTCACGTTCGTCATCTTGATCCTCGAAGAGTGGGTTCGTCGAAGAACTTGGCCTAGCCATCATAACCAAGTGGTGGTGAGTAGGAAAAAAGAGAGAACAACACCAAAGTTACCTTTTCCGAAGATTGAGGATGTATCGAGTATCATTCAATGGAATGCTATAATAGGAGAATTGGTACCGAGTTTTGTTTCTCACAACTATAGATAAAGGCATATGGTGTAGCTCAGTTAGGATGAGTGGCACAAAATTCAAGCAAGTGTTAGCTAAGATATTGATAATGTTGAAGATATGCACAAAATGCAAGTAAAACAAATAGATAAAACCCAAGCATATCACTAGGAACACACACGGGGAAGATAGATGGGATCCACACAACCAAGGAGTGAGCTCAAAAATGTGGAACCATGGAAAATGCTCTTGTTGTACGAATACTAGAGAGATGCTAGCTCGATTGCTCAAATGGGCTAAATACACTAGTGCACCAACCTATGAGAGAAACGGGCCATCTACTATCACAAGTATGCTTATGTATGTATTGACCAAGATGATGGAATTATGCAAAATGGCTCAATGCTATTGCTTACAAGCTCTTTACTTCTCTTTTTGTTTGCTTAGAAGCTTTTTTTACTATGCCACAATGCTTGATATTCGAGTAGGAATATGATATAACAAGTGTGATATGCACGGGAGAGACGTAACACTAATGTTGCACAAATAGCATGGCCCGACAATTCTCAACTCGCTAGTCTTGATGGGTAAGTGACGCAAAGTGGCTCGAGGCTATCAAATGTAATGGCAAGGTACGATGTTAAGTTGTCGTCGAGGTTATCGTCCTTTCTTACGGTAGTATGAAGATGAAGTGGTCGATGTCGATGTGGAGTCCAAGTCGATGATGAGTGGTGGTGATGTCGAAGTCGAACCGTGCCTAAGTAGCCGAAACACCTTAGGATACGGTGAACCGCAACTCAAAATCTCAAATACCAACGTGAAGTAGTGCGGAAAGAAAATGGTGGTGGTGGAATGGCAAAAAGGGTTGTGGCCGAACTGAACTAGAGGGGCCGTGCAAACGCGGTAAGTTGAGCCCGTGTGCGGGGGGTCCCATGGGCACAGGGTCATGATGGCCCGTGCACACGGGGTGTGCTGGCTGCGCAAGAACAGCTTCGGATCCATGGGTAATTTCAATAATTCGGCCAAAGTCGGTGGTGGGAAGGATGGGGGGGGGGTAAGGGGTAGATCAACTTTTCAAACACGAAATTCGTGGACCAAATCAACAAAATCTCACAAGATACAACAAATTGCAAGAAATTTCTTGGGGCTATTTTGTGGGGATTTTCTAATTGGGACAAAAGGCAACAAAATTAGGCTATAATATGAGGGGTAGGGACTCCAAGATGTGAATCAACCATGGCTCATGATACCAAGATGTTGTAGGGTAGAACCCTAAGTGGAGACCTTTTCACACTTGGAGGGGGAAAAGGGATGAACACAAGAACGTAAAGGGGAAATTCACTCAAACCAAACCCAATCACACATCCACTAGAATAGCATAATTGAGATCCACAAGAATATAAGAACAATCCAAGGAAACAAGCACAAAGGTAAGGTTCTTCCCACTCCTAAGGAGGTGAGGTCTTGATGATAGTCTTCTGATGACCCACAAGTGTATGGGGTCAATTGTAGCCCTTTTCGATAAGTAAGAGTGTCGAACCCAACGAGGAGCAGAAGGAAATGACAAGTGGTTTTCAGCAAGGTAATGTCTGCAAGTGCTAAAATTGTGAGTAGCGGAGTAGTTTGGTAGCAAGATAATTTGTAACGAGCAAGTAACAATAGTAGTAACAAAAGTGCAGCAAGGTAGCCCAATCCTTTTGAGGCAAAGGACAGGCCCAAACGGTTTCTTATGATAAGCACAGTGTTCTTGAGGGTACACGGAAATTTCATCTAGTCACTTTCATCATGTTGGCTTAATTCATGTTCGGTACTTTGATAATTTGATATGTGGGTGGACCGGTGCTTAGGTGCTGTTCTTACCTGAACAAACCTCCTACTTATGATTAACCCTCTCGCAAGCATCCGCAACTACGAAAAGTATTAAGAATAAATTCTAAACATAGCATTAAACTTTTGGATCCAATCGTTCCCTTACGGAATAGCGCATAAATTGGGGTCTAAGATTTTGTCACTCTCGCAACCCACCATCTAATAACTACTCCACAATGCATTCCCTTAGGCCCAAAATGTTGAAGTGTCATGTAGTCGATGTTCACATGACACCACTAAGAGAATGGCAACATACATACCATCAAAATATCGAACACATATCAAGTTCACATTATTACTTGCAACATGATTTCTCCCGTGACCTCAAGAACGAAAGTAACTACTCACAGATGATAAACATGCTCAATATCATAGGGGTATTAAATAGCATAATGGATCTGAACATATAATCTTCCACCAAATAAACCATATAGTAATCAACTACAAGATGTAATCAACACTACTAGTCACCCACGAGCACCAATCTATAGTTTTCATACAAAGACTGAACACAAGAGATGAACTAGGGTTTGAGAGGAGTTGGTTCTATGAATATGTTGATGAAGATAGCCCTCCCCAAGTTGGGAGAGTTGTTGGTGATGATGATGACGATGATTTCCCCCTCCGTGACGGAAGTTCCCCCAGCGGATCGCTCCGCCGGAGGGCAAAAGTGCTCCTTCCCAAGTTCGCCTCGAGGCGGCGGCACTTCGTCCCGAATGTCCTCTCTTTTTTTTCTAGGTTAAAATGACTTCTATACCAGAAGATGGGCACCGGAGGTGGGCCGAGGAGGGCATCATCCACCAGGGCACGCCTGGGCCTCCTGGCGCGCCCAGGTGGGTTGTGCCCACCTGGTGGCCCTCCTCTGGTACTTATTTGCTCCAATATTCATTAAATATTCCATAAAAAATCCTCTGGGAGTTTCAGCTCATTTGGAGTTGTGTAGAATAGGTAGCTTGATGTAGCTTTTTCAGGTCCAAATTTCCAGCTGCCAGAATTCTCCCCCTTGGTGCATACCTTGCATATTATGAGAGAAAAGGCATTAGAATTACTCCAAAAAGCATTATTATACGATAAAACAACATAAATAATAGTAGGAAAACATGATGCAAAATGGACGTATCAACTCCCCCAAGCTTAGATCTCGCTTGTCCACAAGTGAAAACCGAAATCGAAAAACATGTCCGCGTGCTTAGAGAGAGAGGTGTCAATAAAAACAAAAATACGGACATAGCAGCATCATGTGACTTATTATAACAACAATAAACTTTAATATAAAACTTCTATTATAGAACTTCTATCATAGACTTCTCATGAACAAGTGACAATTCATCACAACATTGAAGTATAAGGCATAAACTCTATTGTAAACCAACAAACTATGTTCTCAGTCAACTTTGCAACTACAATTCATCATGTTTTCAGGAAGGGTCATGTATCGGAGCCTTTAGGCAAGTCCACATACTCAAACATCATTTAGTCTTCTATGATTGCTAACACTCACCATGTACACATGAGCAAAACGTTTCAACCAGACACAAAGAAAGATAGAGGCTTACAGTTTCGCCTCCCAACACACTCACCTCAAGGGTGATGTCAACAATAATAACTTATGCCACCCATATTCAACTAGACATATGTGCCTAGATCTTTCCTCACCACATGATGCTTGCCAAAGGAGAAAAATAAAAGAAATAGAGAGAAAAACTTTGACTCTTGCATAAAAGTAAATACATGAAAGTAAAAGATAGGTCCTTCGCAGAGGGAAGTAGAGGTTGCCATGCGCTTTTTGTTTGTATGCTCAACCCCTTAGTGCAAGAGAACGTCATGTTATATTGCTCCTTGTGATGGCAACCTTTATTATGCAGTTTGTTGCTTTTATTCTTCACCATCACAAGTTCGTACAACACTCAATTTTTCCTTACACTAAATGATCTCACATTTCTATAAGCAATTTTTATTGCCCTTTTTGCATCAATGACAACTTACTTGAAGGATCTTACTCAATCCATACGTAGGTATGGTGGACTCTCAAACAAGATAGGGTTTAAGGGTTTTGGATGCACAAGTAGTATCTCTACTTAGTGCGGAATTTTTGGCTAGCAAAGATAGGGGCAAGCACCACATGTTGAAGGATCTATGACAATATGACTTCTATGTGAATATGAACAAACATAAATCATTAAGTTGTCTTCCTTGTCCAACGTCAACAATTTTGGCATATAATATTTTGATGGGTGCTCACAATCACAAAAGATTTCCATGATAGTGTATTTATATGTGAATCTTCTCTTCCCTCATTAATTCTTTCATGTGTTGCATCATTGACCAATGCTATGTTTGACAATCTACAATAAAATTTTCTACTTATACTTTTCCTTATGTAATGTCATCACTTACCATAAGATTAGCATATGATCTTTTCTTTTTATTTCCTTTCTTTTTATTGCAGCAAGAAAGTAAAGAAGACAAAACTCAAACTATACTTTATTATATCTCGCACACGATTACAAGGATTGATCACTAAGCAAACTCACAAAAAGCAAGGATTGAACTAAACTTTTATTCATCTAATAGCAAAAGATAGCCATGGATCGAACTAAGAAAATAAAGGCAAAAGATAGTGGAGATTGATACGCTACCGGGGCACCTCCCCCAAGCTTGGCGAAAGCCAAGGGGAGTGCCCATACCCAATACTCAGTTTTCTTTTGGTGGTGATGAAGAAGATGGTGGTGATGAAGTAGATGGTGGTGGTGCAAAAGTAGAGGGTTTGCCCTTTGCTTCCTCTAGCTTCTGACGGAGAATAAAATTATCTATCCTCAACTCGTCGTTATCTATCTCGAGTTTTATTATCCTCTTTCATAACGCCTCCATGCTTTCATTTTTGAACCGGGGAGGAACCGAGTCATCTTCATCTTCTTCGGATGTCCAGCTATAGTGCCTCACATCCCCATAGGATTTGGGGTTTGCGATGAGGTCAGCAACATAGCTCTCACCTTTCGAGTCTTCGGACGACATTATTCCAGATCTTACAGGAAAACAGAGAGAAAAGAAAATAGGAGATTTCTCTGTGATACGGAGGTTAATAGGTTCAGGAGGTATATATAGATTTTTTTTATCTTGAGGAACAAGCAAAACAGAGACCGGAAAGTACCCGAGGTGGGCACAACCCACTTGGGCACGCCAGGCATGCCTGGTGCGCCCTGGTGTATCATGCCCACCAGGGTCACTTTGCTGGAAGTTTCTTATTTTCCTAATGTTCTAAATATTCCAAAACTGACAAAAAATATTTTTGCGGATTTTTCGGAGTCCGTTTACTTACCGTATCACGTACCTCCTTATTTTCATGATTCTGGAGTGTTTCGGAAGGACTCTTTTATGTGTTCTTCCGGTGTCAAAGTTTGGATAAGATTGCTTTCAACATTAATGGGCGTACCTGAGATATAGTGTTTTATTCGTTGCCCATTGACAACCTTCGAGTTAGTCCCTTTGGCATTATTTATTTTGATAGCTCCAGATCGGTAGACCTCCTCAATGAAATAGGGTCCTTCCCATTTGGAGAGGAGTTTTCCTGCAAAAAATCTGAAACGAGAGTTGTACAAAAGAACATATTCTCCGAATTTGAACTCACTCTTTTGGATTCTTTTGTCATGCCATCTTTTAACTTTTTCTTTGAATAACTTAGCATTTTCATAAGCCTGGGTTCTCCATTCATCTAGTGAGCTAATATCAAATATCCTCTTTTCCCCAGCAAGTTTGAAATCATAATTGAGTTCTTTTATTGCCCAAAATGCTTTGTGTTCTAACTCAAGAGGCAAATGACAAGCTTTTCCATAAACCATTTTATATGGAGACATACCCATATGATTTTTGTAAGCCGTTCTATAAGCCCAAAGTGCATCATCTAATTTCTTAGACCAGTTCTTCTGGGACCTATTGACAACCTTTTGTAAGATTAGTTTTATTTCTCTTTCGCTAAGTTCAACTTGACCACTAGACTGAGGATGATAAGGTGACGCAATTCTATGGTTAACATCATACTTAGCAAGCATTTTACGGAAAGCACCATGAATGAAGTGTGAGCCACCATCAGTCATTAAATATCTAGGGACTCCAAACCTTGGGAAAATAACTAGTATTTTAATAGAGATGTTGTGATCAGCACTACTGGTTGGAATAGCTTCTATCCACTTAGTAACATAATCAACAACAACCAAAATATGGGTATACCCATTAGAGGAAGGAAAAGGTCCCATAAAGTCAAACCCCCAAATATCAAATTGTTCGACAGCAAGTGAATAATTCATAGGTATTTCTTGACGTTTACCGATATCACCTATTCTTTGGCATTCATCACAAGATGAGACAAACTTACGGGCATCCTTGAAGAGAGTAGGCCAATAAAAACCAGATTGCAATACCTTATGAGCGGTTCTATCTCCCACGTGATGTCCTCCATAAGCTTCGGAGTGAAATTTCCATAGGATTTGTTCCTGTTCATGCTCAGGTACACAACATCAAATAATACCATCTACTCCTTCTTTATAAAGATGTGGGTCATCCCAAAAGTAATGTCTTAAATCATAGAATATTTTTTCTTTTGTTGGCATGTGAAGCTAGGTGGTAGTATTTAGCAACAATATAATTAGCATAGTCAGCATACCAAGATGTACTACGAGAAACATTTATTGCAGCTAGTTGTTCATCATGGAAGCTATCATTAATTGGTTGTGGGTTATCAAGAATATTTTCAAGCCTAGACAAGTTATCAGCTACGGGGTTCTCTTCTCCTTTCCTATCAGTGATATGCAAATCAAATTCTTGTAGCAGAAGAACCCACCTAATGTGTCTAGGTTTAGCATCTTTCTTTTCCATAAGATATTTTACAGTAGCATGATCGGTGTGGACAATTACTTTAGAATCAACAATGTAAGATTTGAATTTATCACAAGCAAACACCATTGCTAAGAATTATTTTTCAGTAGTAGCATAGTTTTGTTGAGCATTGTTTAGAGTTTTACTATCATAATGGATAACATTTAGTTTCTTATCAACTATTTGTCCTAGAACAACACCAACAGCACAATCACTAGCATCACACATAATCTCAAAAGGCAAGTTCCAATCAAGTGGTTGAACAACAGGTGCAGTGATTAAGGCTTTCATTAGTGTTTCAAAGGCTTTCATGCAATCATCATCAAACACAAAGGGAATATCCTTTTGCAAAAGATTAGTAAGAGGCCTAGCAATTTTAAAAAAGTCTTTGATAAACCTCCTATAGAAACCAGCATGACCAAGGAAACTATGAATACCTTTGATATCTTTAGGACATGGAATTTTCTCAATTGCATAAACCTTGGCTTTGTCCACCTCAACGCCTCTTTCAGAAATTTTATGGCCCAAGACAATATCTTCATTGACCATAAAGTGGCACTTCTCCCAATTCAAGACAAGATTTGTTTGTTCACATCTTTGCAAAACTCGATCAAGATTGCTTAAACAATCATCAAAAGACTTCCCATAAACAAGAAAGTCATCCATGAAAACCTCAACAATCTTGTAACAAAAATCAGAGAAGATAGCAGTCATACATCTTTGAAAGGTAGCAGGTGCATTACATAAAGCGAAAGGCATACGTCTATAAGCAAATGTTCCAAAAGGACAGGTAAAAGTGGTCTTTTCTTGATCAGATTGTAAAACAGGTATTTGTGAAAAGCCAGAGTATCCATCAAGGAAGCAAAAATGTGTGTGCTTAGATAATCTTTCTAACATTTGATCGATAAAAGACATAGGGTAATGCTCTTTTCTAGTAGCTTTATTTAATTTTCTATAATCAATTACCACTGTAGCCCATGACAATTCTTTGTGGAATAAGCTCATACTTGTTGTTAGGAACAACAGTAATACCTCCCTTCTTAGGGACACAATGAACATGACTTACCCATCTACTATCAGCTATAGGATAGATTATACCAGCTTCCAGAAGTTTCAATATTTCCGTTCTTACCACTTCTTTCATTTTCGGTTTTAACCGGCGTTGGTGATCAACAACGGGTTTAGCATCAGGTTCCACATTAATCTTGTGCTGATATAGAGTGGGACTAATGCCCTTAAGATCATCAAGAGTATATCCAATAGCAACCATGTGCTTCCTTAGAACTTTCAATAATCTTTCTTCTTCATGTTCTGAAAGGTTAGCACTAATAATAACAGGATATATCTTCTTTTCATCAAGATAAGCATATCTCAAAGTGTCTGGTAATTGTTTTAGTTCAAACACAGGATCACCTTTAGGTGGAGGAGGACCTCCTAGAGTTTGAATAGGCAGATTGTGTTTAAGCAGAGGTGGTTGTTGGAAAAGATTCTATCTATTTCATTTCTTTCGCGCATATGCAAATTATTTGCATGGTCTAGCAAATATTGTTCCAAAGGATCAGTAGGAGGCACAACAATAGAAGCAAGACCAATAATTTCATCCTTACTAGGCAAATCTTTCTTATGAGGTTGTTTACTAAACTTGGAAAAATTAAATTCATGAGATTCATCACCAAAGCTAACACCAACAGTTTGTTTCTCACAATCTATTTTAGCATTAAGAAAGGTCTACCAAAAATAATGGGACAAAGTCATCTTGTGGGGTGCTAAGAACAAGAAAATCAGTAGGGTCATTTATTTTCCCACACAAGACTTCAACATTTCTAAGAATCCCAATTGGTGATATAGTATCTCTATTAGCAAGTTTAATAGTAACATCTATGTCTTCTATTTCAGCAGGTGCTATTTCGTCTTTAATTTCTTGATATAATGAGAAAGGAATAGCACTTACACTAGCACCTAGGTCACATAACCCATGATAACAATGATCTCCTATCTTAACTGAGACAACAGGCATACCAACAACTGGTCTATGTTTATCTTTTCCTTCAAGTTTAGCAATTCCAGAAGCTTCACCACAGAAATAAATAACATGCCCATCAATATTATCCACTAAGAGATCTTTAACCATAGCAACTCTAGGTTCAACTTTGATTTGTTCAGATGGTTTGGGTGTTCTAACATTACTTTTGTTAACCATAGTTGAAGCTTTAGCATGCTCCTTCATCCTAACAGGAACAGGTGGTTTTTCAATATAAGCAGTGGGAACAGCTAGATCAACATTGTAAATGATAGTTTCTTCTTTAGCTTTATCCGCTTCTTTAATTTCTTCTTTAATAGGTGGGTGATATTTGAAACACTTCTCCTTAGGGAGATCAACATGAGTAGCAAAAGATTCACAAAAGGAAGCTACTATCTCAGAGTCAAGTCCATATTTAGTGCTAGACTTTCGAAAAGCATCGGTATTCATAAAAGGTTTAACACAATCAAACTTAGGTTCAATACCTGACTCTTTACCTTCGTCGAGTTCCCAATCTTCAGAGTTGCGTTTAATTCTTTCTAAAAGATCCCACCGGAATTCAATAGTCTTTTTCATAAAAGAACCAGTACAAGAAGTATCAAGCATGGATTGATCATTACGAGAAAGCCGAGCATAAAAATTCTGAATAATAATTTATCTCGAGAACTCATGATTGGGGCATGAATATAACATTGACTTAAGCCCCCCCCCCCCCCCCAAGCTGGAGCGATACTTTCTCCTTCACGAGGCCAAAAATTATATATATAATTCCAATCACAATGAACTAGATGCATATGATAAAATTTCTGATGAAATTCCAATTTCAAACGGTTCCAGTTCCAAGATCCAATATCATCGCATAGCCTATACCATGTCAATGCTTTTCCCTTCAAATATAAAGGGAAAACCTTATTCTTGGCTTCATCTCTGGGTAAACCTACAAGCTTAAATAATCCACAAATTTCATCCACATATATCAAGTGCATATCAGGATGTTCGGTTCCATCCCCTACATAAGGATTAGCTAGCAGTTGTTCTAACATACCCGAAGGAATTTCATATTCAATATTTTCAGTAGGTGCAGTAGGTTGAGGGGTAACTAATTGTGGTTCCGGTCGAGGTGAACATACCCCGAACAAACCCCTCAAAGGATTGTTTTCCATAGTAGCAAGTGACAATAAATTTCAGCACGTAGTAATAATGTTTCCTTACAAATTTCCACTTACCAAGAGCGCTTCACTCCCCGGCAACGGCGCCAGAAAATTGCCTTGATATCCCACAAGTGTATGGGGTCAATTGTATCCATTTTCGATAAGTAAGAGTGTCGAAACCAATGAGGAGCAGAAGGAAATGACAAGTGGTTTTCAGCAAGGTAATGCCTGCAAGTGCTAAATTGTGAGTAGCGGAGTAGTTTGGTAGCAAGATAATTTGTAACGATCAAGTAACAATAGTAGTAACAAAAGTGCAGCAAGGTACCCCTATCCTTTTGAGGCAAACGACATGCCAAAATGGTTTCTTATGATAAGCAAAGTGTTCTTGAGGGTACACGGGAATTTCATCTAGTCACTTTCATCATGTTGGCTTAATTCGTGTTCGATACTTTGATAATTTGATATGTGGGTGGACCGGTGCTTAGGTGATGTTATTACTTGAACAAACCATCTACTTATGATTAACCCTCTTGCAAGCATCCGCAACTACGAGAAAAGTATTAAGAATAAATTCTAACCATAGCATTAAACTTTTGGATCCAATCGGTCCCTTACGGAATAGCGCATAAATTGGGGTTTAAGCTTCTGTCACTCTCACAACCCACCATCTAATAACTACTCCACAATGCATTCCCTTAGGCCCAAATATGGTGAAGTGTCATGTAGTCGACGTTCACATGACACCACTAAGAGAATGGCAACATACATAAGATCGAAATATCGAACACATATCAAGTTCACATGATTACTTGCAACATGATTTCTCCCGTGACCTCAAGAACAAAAGTAACTACTCACAAATGATAAACATGCTCAAGATTAGAGGGGTATTAAATAGCATAATGGATCTGAACATATAATCTTCCACCAAATAAACCATATAGTAATCAACTACAAGATGTAATCAACACCACTAGTCACCCACGAGCACCAATCTATAGTTTGAGAGGAGTTGGTGCCGTGAAGATGTTGATGAAGATAGACCTCCCCAAGATGGGAGAGTTGTTGGTGATGATGACGATGATGATTTCCCCCTCCGGGAAGGAAGTTCCCCCGGCGGAATCGCTCCGCCGGAGCCCTAAATTGCTCCTGCCCAAGTTCCGCCTCGAGGCAGCGACGCTTTGTCCCAAATGTCCTCTCCTTATTTTTTCTAGGTCAAAATGACTTATATACCAGAAGATGGGCACCGAAGGTGGGCCGAGGAGGGCAACACCCATCAGGGCGCGCCTAGGTGGGTTGTGCCCACCTGGTGGCCCTCCTTTGGTACTTATTTGCTCCAATATTCATTAAATATTCCATAAAAAATCCTCGGGGAATTTTAGCTCATTTGGAGAAGTGCAGAATAGGTAGCTTGACGTAGCTTTTTCAGGTCCAGATTTCCAGCCGCCAGAATTCTCCCCCTTGGTGCATACCTTGCATATTATGAGAGAAAAGGCATTATAATTACTCCAAAAAGCATTATTATATGATAAAACAACATAAATAACAGTAGGTAAACATGATGCAAAATGGATGTATCATCTTCTCCACGAGGAGGTCTTGATATCCACTTGGGATCCTGTCCTAAGAGGTCTTGATCTCCAAGAGGAGTAGTAGAAGGAGCAAAGCTCTATCAATGTCTCATGTATGCTTTGCTAACCCTAAAAAATGTCTTAGACCCGAAATATATAGCTAGAGGGAGTAAGGGGATGACTTGGGAGGCAAGAAGAGCATCCACGACCTAAACCTGGGAAGCCCGTGCTCACGGGGTAAGTTGGGCTCGTGCGCACAAGGGTCCCGTGTGCACGGGTGCTACAATGACCAGGGCCCGTGTGCACGGGGGTGCACGTCTCGGTTATATAAGGTCTCTAGGTAGCCCGTGGGCATGGGCTCGGGGGACCATGCGCACGGGGTCTCCTGGGACCTGCTGCCTTCATCTTGATGGACTCCTCCTTCTTCCTTGAGGCCTTGGGGTCCTTCTCCTATGCCCATGGGATGCTCCTTGGATGCTAGGCGGTATTCGTCCTCATACCTAATGACACATAGTATGTTTTGGTGAGGTAGCAACCAAGTTCCATTCATATCCACATCTATCTCAAGTAGGAGTGAGTTCACCTCGGTTTCAATGGCTCGTGCTCGAGCTCTTGCCATATGTCCATGTGGTGCTTGATGCGTTGGTGTAGAATCCATGGGGATGATGGAAGGATGCTCTGCATCACCTTTGGCCCGCAAAATCTCAATTGTGGTGTCATGGTTGAGCATATCAAATGCTTCTTTCAAAATCCAGCTTCAGGAGCACAACTGTCTATGTTTGATCGGTAGCATTGGTGTATATATTCGTATGACCAAGTGAGGGAGTCCTGGATTAGGGGGGTATCCGGACAGCCGGACTATATACATCGTTCGGACTATTGGAGCGTGAAGATACAAGACTCAAGACTCCGTCCCGTGTCTGGATGGGACTCTCCTTTGCGTGGAAGACAAGCTTGGCAATCCGGATATTGTATTTCCTTCCTTGTAACCGACTCCGTGTAAACCCTAGCCCTCTCCAGTGTCTATATAAACCAGAGAGGTTGGTCCTTAGAAGGCCGATCACAATTACAATCATAATCATCATAGGCTAGCTCCTAGGGTTTTAGCTCTCTACGATCTCGTGGTAGATCTACTCTTGTACTACTCATATCTTCAATATTAATCAAGCAGGAAGTAGGGTTTTACCTCCATCGAGAGGGCCCGAACCTCGGTAAACATTGTGTCCCTTGCTTCCTGTTACCATCAGCCTAAGACGGACAACTCGGGACCCCCTACCCGAGATCCGCCGGTTTTGACATCGACATTGGTGCTTTCATTGAGAGTTCCTCTGTGTCGTCGCTGCAGGGCTCGATGGCACCTTTAATCATCAACAACACGGTCCAGGGCGAGACTTTTCTCCCCGGACAGATCTTCGTGTTTGGCGGCTTCGCACTGCGGGCCAATTCGCTTGGCCATCTGGAGCAGATCGACAGCTACGCCCCTGGCCACCAGGTCAGGTTCGGAAACTTGAACTACACGGCCGATATCCGTGGAGACTTGATCTTTGATGGGATCGGGCCTGTGCCTGGAGTGCCGGACAGTCACGATGAGCACAACTTAGACCTGCTGTTGGACAAGGCTCGGGATATCACCCCAATAGTAGCCCCGGACCTAAATCCGAAGCGGGCTGCGTTGCCTAAGGACGGAGGGATGGACCCCGCCCCGCTGGCCGCACGCCCATCGGCGATGGAGCCGAACACAGGTCTGACCTCTGTGGAAGCCTGTAACTCCAGAGACGCGGACTCGTATCCGATTGTTGGTACCAGTCCGCGCACTCT
The DNA here is from genome assembly GCA_963921465.1 of Triticum timopheevii. Taxonomy (NCBI): domain Eukaryota; kingdom Viridiplantae; phylum Streptophyta; class Magnoliopsida; order Poales; family Poaceae; genus Triticum; species Triticum timopheevii. Next base: position 423,899,546 of record OY997274.1, read on the forward strand.
CGAGCCAGTCGAGCCAGGCTGGGCTCTGGTAATGGAGTTTACCGCTGTGGATATCTTTTAGCACTCGCCCTTGGGCGACATGCTGAATTCATTAAAGTCTCTCTCTTTGTCAGGAGGCTCTTGGCAGAACTATGTCCGGCTTGAGTGGGAAGCAGGCGACGAAGGAATTCGCTGCCCACCCACCACCCACTTTATTGCCACGGTCGATGATCTAACCGACGTGCTTGACTTCGACTCCGAAGACATCGACGGTATGGACAACGATGCAGGAGAAGTACAAGAACCACCACTCACAGGGTGGTGGACAACCACCTCCTCATACGATATATATATGGTGGACACTCCGAAGGAAACCAATGGCGATGAGGCAACAGAGGATAACCCCTCAGGGAGAAAAACAAAGCATGGGCGTCGTTGGCGCCGCTCCAAGCCCCGCCACAGCAATACCGGCCCAGGAGACGAAAACAATCCGGATGGCGCCGAAGAGGAATACAACCCTTATCAGCCTAGATTCGCGCAGGCCGAGCAGGAAGATGAGCAGGTCAGCCCAGACGAACAGGTGGTGGACGGATATCCGGAGGAGGATAACTACATGGCCCCCTCCAAAGACGATATTAGCCTCAGCGACGACGAGTTCGGCGTGCCTGAGGATCCCGTAGAGCAGGAGCACTTCAAGCGTCAGCTTATAGCCACTGCGAGGATCTTGAAAAAGAAGCAGCAGCAACTCCAAGCTGATCAAGACCTGCTCACACATAGGTGGACTGATGTCCTGGCAGCCGAGGAATACAGACTCGAGCGCCACACGGCTGACCGGCCACCCCGCGGCCGGGATAAAATGACATGTCAGCCCGAATACCAGCCCGCACCCCCACGCCAATACACTACGGCTCGGGGCAACAGGCAAGACCTGCAAGATATAATGGAAAACAAAGCAGGACAATCAAGATCGATCTACGGATCGCGGGGGCGCGCCCCAGCACGCGATGATGACCGTCGCGACGGACACACCATAAACAAGTCCGGTCGGGCCGAACACAGCCACCTAGACCAATTCGAACTTCGTAGCCACATAGCCCGGCACAGAGGCACCGCACACCCCCTCTGCTTCACCGATGAAGTAATGGATCATGAATTCCCAGAAGGGTTCAAACTCGTAAACATCGAATCATACGATGGCATAACAGACCCCACAGTATGGATTGAAGATTTCATTCTCCATATTCACATGGCCCGCGGAGACAACTTACACGCCATCAAGTATCTTCCCCTTAAGCTCAAAGGACCTGCCCGGCACTGGCTAAACAGCCTGCCCACAAATTGCATTGGCAGTTGGGAAAGCCTGGAAGACGAGTTCATCGACAACTTCTAGGGCACATACGTGCGACCACCGGACGCCGATGATTTGAGACACATTACTCAACAGCCCGGAGAGCCAGCCAGGAAATTCTGGACTTGGTTCCTAACTAAAAAGAACCAAATAGTCGACTGTCCGGACGCCGAAGCCCTGGCGGCTTTTAAGCATAATATCCGTGACGAGTGGCTCGCCCGACACCTCGGCCAGGAAAAACCCAAGTCTATGGCAGCTCTCACGACACTAATGACCCGCTTTTGCGCGGGCGAGGACAGCTGGTTGGCTCGCAGCAGCACCACGCCACATTCTGGCACATCGGACGTCCGTGACAATAACGGCAAGCCATGGCGCAACAGACACAAGCGAAGGAACAACGGCGACAACACCGAAGACACGGCAGTCAACGTCTGATTCAGCGGATCTAAATCCGGTCAGCGGAAGAAGCCGTTCAAAAGAAACAATCAGGGACCGTTCAGCCTGGACCGCATACTGGAACGCTCGTGCCAAATTCATGGCACCCCAGACAAGCCAGCCAACCACACCAACAGAGACTGCTGGGTGTTCAAACAGGCTGGCAAAATAAATGCCGGAAACAAGGACAGGGGGCTGCACAGCGACGATGACGAGGAGCCCTAGCGTCCGAACATGGGGTGACAGAAATTTCCCCCCCAGGTGAAAACGGTCAACATGATCTACGCCACTCACATTCCCAAGCGGGAACGGAAGCGAGCACTACGGGACGCCAATGCGATGGAGCCAGTCGCCCCCAAATTCAACCCATGGTCGGCTTATCCGATCACTTTTTGATCGTAGGGATCACCCTACTAGCATCCGTCACTGTGGCTTGGCTGCATTGGTCCTAGACCCAATCATCGACGGATTCCACCTCACGTGAGTCCTTATGGACAGTAGCAGCAGCCTGAACCTGCTTTATCAGGACACAATGCGCAAAATGGGCATCGACCCTTCAAGGATCAAGCCCACCAAAACCACCTTTAAAGGTGTAATTCCTGGAGTAGAGGCCCGTTGTACGGGCTCTATAACATTGGAAGTGGTCTTCGGATCTCCGGATAACTTCCGAAGCGAAGAGTTAATCTTTGATATCGTCCCTTTCTGTAATGGTTACCACACACTGCTCGGACGAACTGCATTCGCTAGATTCAATGCGGTACCACACTATGCATACCTCAAGCTCAAGATGCCAGGCCCGCGTGGGGTCATAACAGTCAACGGAAACATGGACCGCTCTCTTTGTACAGAAGAGCATACTCCAGCCCTCGCGGCAGAGGTGCAATGCGACCTCCTCCGACAAACCACCAATCCGGTGACGACAACCTCGAGCACCATCAAGCGAGTCCAGAGCACCCCGCAACAGGATCACCAGGCACGCCAAGAGCGCGACTAGGAGTCCGGCCTTCGCTCAAGCCCCATCAAAGCAGCATTCGTGCCACGCGTACACAATTATGCACTCAAAATACCATGGGCACAGGCGGAGGCGCAGGAGTGACTCAGTCAACAGTGCGGTATCACCACAACATACTTTCACAACCCTCCCTTTTTATCTTTCAGGACACTGCCTTAGGGCAGCCTCTTCAGAAGAGCCGGATTGTCGAACTTATATAGGGGAGAAAACCAAGGAGGCAATAGGCTTTGCGCACAGAAGGAAATACCCAGGTGGAATCTATTCACGATCGTTATACCTGTTGACGGAGTCCTGGACTAGGGGGTGTCCGGATAGCCGAACTATCATCATTGGCCGGACTCCAAGATTATGAAGATACAAGATTGAAGACTTCGTCCCGTGTCCGGATGGGACTTTCCTTGGCGTGGAAGGCAAGCTTGGCGATGCGGATATGTAGATCTCCTACCATTGTAACCGACTCTGTGTAACCCTAGCCCTCTCCTGTGTCTATATAAACCGGAGGATTTTAGTCCGTAGGACATATAACAATCATACCATAGGCTAGCTTCTAGGGTTTAGTCTCCTTGATCTTGTGGTAGATCTACTCTTGTACTACCCATATCATCAATATCAATCAAGCAGGAGTAGGGTTTTACCTCCATCGAGAGGGCCCGAACCTGGGTAAAAACATCGTGTCCCTTGTCTCTTGTTACCATCCGCCTAGACACACAGTTCGGGACCCCCTACCCGAGATCCGCCGGTTTTGACACCGACACCTGTTTTACATACCTGTACGCGGCCTGCCCCTGGATAGGACATGTCAAATAGTCCTATTTATCTCCGCTTAATGCATTCATTGTAAACATAAGCTTAAACGTATTATTCATCATTGGGAGATCATATATAGCGTCAACTTATTATTCTTATTTGAGCATTTTTTTCTTACAAATGTTTATTTGATATTGCATCCCTACACCTTGGTATGGTCAGTTTGCCAGGGGCTTCTTATGGCGCCCCGTAATACGACAAGTAAAGTCTGAACACTTTCAACAGTGCGACACCCCGAACTTATAGCACTATATGCATCAGCTCCGAATCATGTCTTGGGTCCACAGTTGGGTTAGCCCGGCTCCCTTGTTTTGGTACCTTACGTTCTGTTATATCGGCTAAGGTAGCGTAGGGAGAACTACTGCGATTGTGTCCCGGTTCTTCCGGACGAGCACCTCAGTAGAGAAAGCCGAAAACAGACTGACAGGATGCGGCGAGAGTTGGTCGCTGTTCGAGAGGTCTTAAAATCCTTAAAGATTTTTCCGCCTTAGGCGAGGAATCGGCTTCGTCAGATTTAGGTGTATATAGAGCCCCAATTCGGCCCTCCGAATTCTAGGGGCTTCGCCGAAATTTAAAATCGTAGACTTCTGTGGCTAAGTGAAAGTTATAAAGCAGCATAGTCCGATTGCCTTGTTCGCTGCACTAGATACCTCCTTAAGGGACCAAGAATTTGGATAAAGAGTATCCGGGTCTTTCCAGAAACACCCCGGTACTAGTTACGTGGGGGCGGAAGCCGACGACTGGCCTACTTTCAGAACTTTATAAACAGCCGCACAGAAGGTAATATTTTAAATCAAACAGTGCTACATAGCACAAGTAACTTTGTCTTTAAATTACAACAGTAGCAAAGGTACATTTAGTGAAAGATCTTGTCCTTGGTACATTCATCGGCCACGAGACGAGCGCCCTTCATAACGCCATCATAGTACTTCTCGGGATAGTGATGCGCCTTGCCCTCCGGTGGCCCATCCTTCACCAGCTTCTCTGTGTCCAGCTTGCCCCAATGCACCTTCGCGCGGGCAAAGGCCCGGCGGGCACCCTCAATGCAAACACATCGCTTGATAACTTCAAGCCGCGGGCAGGCATTCACCATCCGCTTGATCAGGCCGAAGTAGCTAGTGGGCAGGGGCTCACCAGGCCACATCCGGAGTATGAAATCTTTCATAGCGACTTCGACCGCCCTGTGGAGTTTGACCAACTGCTTCAGTTGGTCACTCAGAGGCATTGGGTGTTCGGCCCCAGCATACTGGGACCAGAACAACTTCTCCGTTGAGCTCCCTTCCTTGGAACGGTAGAACTCCGCGACATCTGAGACGCTGCATGGCAGATCTGCGAATGCCCCTGGAGAGCTCCGAATTCGGGTAAGTAAGAGAAATGCCTCCTCCACATGTTTGCTTTGCATAAAGAATGTCTTACCCGCCGCTATCCTCTTGGCCGCCTGGATTTCCTGTTGTACCTTGTCGGCTTCGGCCTTGGCATCTTTCACACTCACAAGGGCCTTCGCAAGCTCGGCCTCTTTCATCTTAAGATCATGCTCTGCGGACTCGAACTTCTTGCCGAGCTCCTGGAGCTCTTGCTGTACCTCGCCCACTCTAGCATCTTGCTTTTCGCGCTCCTTGCATTCCAAGGCCGCCCTGTCTTCAGCCTAGGACAACGCTTTCTTCAGAGACGCCACTTCGGTGGTGGCCCCTGTTACACAGTCACGATGCTTCATCGTTAGAATAACCAATTTTATCTATCCTTCATTACATGAGAGCGGGGGATCACTCACTTTGTTCTCTTCGAGCTGCCTCTTCGTGAGGTCGAGCTCCCCCTGCGCCTGCTCCCGGTCCCGCTTTAGTCCGGCGACCTAGGCTATGCGGACAGCAGCAGCAAGCAGCACAACCTGCTTATTCACATGAACACTTATTATTAGACTCCTGCGGATTATAATTGACCCTCCGTTTGGCTTTTCTTTCTGAACACCAAACAGAGTATCAGGGGCTACTACCTATCGGGTGGTAATTTCACACATTTCTATTATTTACCTCAAAGCCTGTCAGGAGGCTGGTGCAGGCTTCCGTTAGTCTGTTCTTGGCGGACAAAACCTTCTGAATCACCGCACTCATGAGAGTACGTTGCTCTTCATCCATGGAAGCACCGCGAAGCGCTTCCAGTAGATATTCCGACGCCTCAGGCGTAACGGAAGTGCTCGGCACGGACGGCTCGCCCTCCCTAACGAGGGGCTTCCCGCCGGAGTCCGGAACCGTCAGAGGCTCCGGAACAGTGTTCGGCTGAGAGCCCGGCCTGCTGCGGCTCTCATCGACACGATCTGCGGGGATCTTGAACCCTGCGTGTCTGACATCTAGGACTCTGCCCTGAGGCGTCTCCAGAGTCACCTCCCCCCACTCTGGGAGCCTTCGGGACAACACCTCCGTGTCATCCGTGGGCTGAGGAGTAGTGGCCGTCGGGAGCGAGTTCATCGCTGAATCGCTCAGGGACCCATCCGAAGACGATGCCTCGGGATGAACCATGGCCGGACTGCATATATGTTCGACGTTATAAAAAGACTATGAAGTAAAATCATGATAGAGTGTGGATACTTACGATCGCGCTAGGGGCTTCCCCCTGGGCAGCCACCCCTCCTGGCTATGGGCGGCCGTGGCGTAGTAGTCCGAAAGGGACACCTTTCCCTTCTTGGACGTCCCAGCCGCCTCCTCCGGGGCGGCTTTCCTCTTTTTCTCCTCCCTAGTGCGGGGAGGTAGAGTTTCTTCTTGCTTCCCCCCGCCTCCACGGGAGGAATCTGCCTCGTCGTCGTCGGACGACCAGGGAATGACGACCTTGCGCCGGGGGCCTTTCCCGGCCCCCTGGTACGCCCTCTCCGGCCCCTCATCCTCTCCGGATGGGGCGGCCCACTCTTCTTCTTCCTCTCCTTTGGGGGAGGAGTGTGCCTCGTCGTCTTCGAATGAGGCTTCCGGTATAACCTTACGACGGAGACCCTTCCTAGTCCACGGGGCCTTCTTTTCGGCCTTCTTCTCCGGTACCTTGTAGGGCGCCGGGACTAGCATCTCCGTCAGGAGAGCATCAGCTGGGCCTTCTGGCAGAGGAGCCGGACAGTCAATCCGCTCCGCTGTCTCCACATAATCCTGATTAAATATGCACAATTACTTAAGACTCACCCACGAATATACTGGGAAGAGCTGAATCCAGTGCTAGTCAGAAAACTCACCGCACTAGGAGGCCGCGCGGCGTGAAGTCCACGGTCCTCGGATGTGGGAGGAGGTGCTTCGGAGGCCTTGAACAGTGCCTTCCATGCTTCTTTATGCGTCATGCCGTAGAGCCTCCGAAGCGTCTGGTGTTCGGCTGGGACGAACTCCCACAAATTAAATGCCCGCCTTTGGCACGGAAGAATCCGGCGAACGAGCATGACCTGGATCACGTTGACAAGCTTGATGTTCTTGTCCTTCATGCTCCTGATGCATTTTTGGAGCCCCGTCAGCTCTGTAGGTTCGCCCCAGGCCAGGCCCTTCTTTTCCCAGGAGGTGAGCCGCATGGGGGTTCCGGATCAGAACTCGGGGGCCGCTGCCCAGTTGGCACCGCACGGCTCGGTGATGTAGAACCACCCCGACTGCCACCCTTTCACGGTCTTCGCAAAGGAGCCGTCAAGCCAGGTGATGTTAGGCATCTTGCCCACCATGGCCCCTCCGCACTCCGCTTGCTGGCCGCTCACGATCTTCGGCTTCACGCAGAAGATTTGCAGCCACAGGCCGAAGTGAGGCTTGATGCGGAGGAAGGCCTCGCATACGACGATGAACGCCGAGATGTTGAGGATGAAATTTGGAGCTAGATCATGGAAATCTAGCCCGTAGTAGAACATGAGCCCGCGGACGAAGGGATGAAGCGGAAATCCCAGTCCACGGACGAAGTGGGCGACAAACACGACCCTCTCGTGAGGTTCCGGGGTGGGAATGGCCTGCTCTTTGTCCGGTAGTCGGTGCGCGATGTCTGCGTCCAAGTATCCGGCCGCCCAAAGATTCGCGATATGCTTCTCTTTCACGGTGGAGGCCACCCACTTGTCTCCTGCTCCGGACAAGTTCAGCTGTGCAGAGAAGACTTGGGCTAGGACGCTGGAGCTCGAGGGGGCAAGAGTGGGCAAAGGAGGAAGAAGGCGTGGGTAAAAATGAGGAACTCTTATCCCTTTATAGAGGCGACGAAAGCGGTGCGCCTCCGCACTCGCCCGTTGAGAATCGCTTACTTCCCAAACGCCACGATTGATGGCGTGGTGGGATTACCCATACCCGCATTGATGAGAATCCCGTGATAAGGGGACACGATCTCTGCTTTGACAAGACGTGTCAAGGAAACCGCCTCGCAATATGCGATGTGGCTGGTTGTGGGAAAACGGTTCGAATAATGATCCGACCGTAATGACATGTCACGTTGTCAGTAGATTGCATTTGTGAAATATCATTCTCTCTACAGCGGTATGTGAAGATCATTTTGCGGATCCGGACACGGTTCAAGTGTTCGATAATTACTTTGGAGTATTCGGAGATGGAACCCGCCTTGCAATGCCGAAGACAAGACTGCGCGCCGGACTCATCGTCATTGAAGCCTGGTTCAGGGGCTACTGAGGGAGTCCTGGATTATGGGGTATCCGGACAGCCGGACTATATACATCGTCTGGACTATTGGTGCGTGAAGATACAAGACTCAAGACTCCGTCCCGTGTCCGGATGGACTCTCCTTTGTGTGGAAGACAAGCTTGGCGATCCGGATATTGTATTTCCTTCCTTGTAACCGACTCCGTGTAAACCCTAGCCCTCTCCGGTGTCTATATAAACCGGAGAGGTTGGTCCTTAGAAGGCCGATCACAATTACAATCATAATCATCATAGGCTAGCTCCTAGGGTTTTAGCCTCTACGATCTCGTGGTAGATCTACTCTTGTACTACTCATATCTTCAATATTAATCAAGCAGGAAGTAGGGTTTTACCTCCATCGAGAGGGCCCGTACCTGGGTAAACATTGTGTCCCTTGCTTCCTGTTACCATCAGCCTAAGACGCACAGATCGGGACCCCCTACCCGAGATCCGCCGGTTTTGACACCGACACCAAGCTAAGCAGTCTTGTAAGCATCTGTTAGATAGGAAACCATACTGCTTTTGGTGAACCAAAGAGATGATGACTTTCTGCAATCTATTTAAGTGTAACTTGGTTATGATATTCAGTGTGCAGTTCAAGAGTGAGATAGGCCTGAAGTCATTTGGCTGGATAGAAACATCCTTTTTGGGAATAAAGGTGATGGATGAGTAATTGATGCTCTGAATATTGAATGTCCCCTTGTGGAAATCATCTATGAGTCTATAAAAATTAGGTGTCACAATGTCCCAACATGATTTTAGAAAAGCTGCATCAAAACCATCAGGCCTAGGTGATTTGTCTGTTGGCATGCTTTTAATCACTTCATCAATTTCCTCTTTGGAGAAAGGGGTTTCTAATTCAGACAGATCAGCTTGTTGATGTAGCAGTGTGAAAAAAGTAGGGGGTTGTCAGATTTTGTAGATGTGCCCAATCTTTTTTTAAAAGCCCTGAATAAAATCGCGGCTTTGGCTTGGTGCTCACGGTGCTCTTGGTCATCTTCATCTTTCAACATTGCAATGTGATTGTATTTTTGCTTGATGGTTGCTTTTGCTTTAAAGTTTTTAGTGTTTGCCTCCCTCATTTTAATGTTTCTGATGGTAGCCCTCTGCTTCCAATAAATTCTCTGCTGCTCATTAATCTTTCTCAAGTGCTCAATGAGGATTTTCCTGCCATTAGATTCTACGAGAGTCAAATCCCTAAATTTCTCTATTACATCATAATATAGGATCATGAAGTTGGTTTCCTTGATGGTTTCCTTCAGACTTGAGATGGTTCTGGCCCAATTTTTTAGGCCCTTCACGAGTCTCTTAAATTTGGCTGCTATGCATTTAGCACTATCCCTTTCATGCACACCTTGTTCCCAAATTTGTTTGACCACCTCTCTGAATTGATAGTGTTGGAGCCAGAAGTTTTCAAACCTAAACAGTTGAGATTTTGGAATAGAAGTCCCAATCTTAATTAAGACTGGTATGTGTTTTGAGGTGGTTGTGGCAAGAGGAATGGCCTTGGTGGAAGGGAAAGAGAGAGTCCAAACTTCAGAAGTGAAGCACCAATCTAATTTTTCCTGTAAAGGAGCCTCCTGCATGTTGGTCCAAGTGAAATTTCTGCCTTTTAGGGGGGTCTCTACCAATGCTTGATTGTTGATATCTTCATTACACAAGAACATATCATTAGTGTTGCCTCCCTCCCTGTTCATGTTGTGAGGATATCCGGTATAGTTAAAGTCACCCAATGCCAACTAGTTTTCATCATCACCAACCTGGAAGTTCTGAAACCAGTTTAGAAAATCAAGCTTGGACTCTTGTTGGCAAGGCCCATATATATTTGTGAGTGTCCATACAATCCCAGATAACTTGCAAGTGAATTTAATAGTGAGGGAGAAGTCATTTTGATGAAACATCTGTCCAGAGAAAAGTTGATCATTCTAGGCAATAAGGAGCCCAATGCACCATTAGAAGGCAAAAACTCAAACTCAACAATGCTTTTAGGACAAAACTTTCTGAGGTAGGAAGTATCAAACAGTTCTCTTTTGGTTTCTTGCAGGCAAATGATCGAGCATGATATTTCTTCAATTTTATTAGATATGGCATCCCATTTCTTGGGGTCTATCGGTGTCAAAACCGGCGGATCTCGGGTAGGGGGTCCCGAACTGTGCGTCTAGGCGGATGGTAACAGGAGACAAGGGACACGATGTTTTTACCCAGGTTCGGGCCCTCTCGATGGAGGTAAAACCCTACTCCTGCTTGATTGATATTGATGATATGGGTAGTACAAGAGTGGATCTACCACGAGATCAAGGAGGCTAAACCCTAGAAGCTAGCCTATGGTATGATTGTTGTAATGGTTGTTCGTCCTATGGACTAAAACCCTCCGGTTTATATAGACACCGGAGAGGGCTAGGGTTACACAGAGTCGGTTACAATGGTAGGAGATCTACATATCCGTATTGCCAAGTTTGCCTTCCACGCCAAGGAAAGTCCCATCCGGACACGGGACGAAGTCTTCAATCTTGTATCTTCATAGTCTTGGAGTCCGGCCGACGATGATAGTCCGGCTGTCCGGACACCCCCTAATCCAGGACTCCCTCAGGGTCATTGATACCCCTAATATTCCAGCTCAATATATTCTAGCTCCTAGCCATGATCAATAAGCAGCTGATGGGTACAGGTAAAAATAGTCTAGGACTCATATTCCAACAAGAACCACATTACAAAAACATAGGTGATGATATGAGATGAAGCGTGCTGAGAATGATAACAGATCATAGCCCAAAAAGCCATAGCATACCGAGTCTGAGATCTACTCATAAACCTAACTGCAACATCAGAGTTCTATTCCCAGAAACAAACAAAAGGCATACAACTCTCCGTATCACAAACATAACTGAGACTGTTCATACATGATAACAAGCACAACTAGTTCTGGCTCTTATTAAGGTTCTTGGCTATAGTGCTCCCCTCCTTGGCTTTGTTGTTGATCTTGGTCTTATTGGTCTTCTTGGTCTTGATGGTGAGCTTGTCTTCAGCAATGTCTTGTGCATTAACCTTATAGAAAGATGCGTTAAGATTCTTCACAATCCTTGCATGTAAAGGTGAGGGAAAAGAGTAGCAAGCAAGACATCCTTTGTCCAACCAAACTGTTTTCTTAAAACCTTTATTTATTTTTTGAAGTCTTGAACTTCTCCTTACTTATGTTTTCACCAAGGGTCCCTTTTCCTTTCTCTTCCTGTTATGATGCATTGCTGATGTGGAGGAAGCAGAGACCTCCTGAGATTCTCCCTTAGAGGTAGGAGTGTTATCCTGGTCCTGTGGAATATCCAAGAGGCATGGTAAGCTATGACTGACAGGGCATGATTCTACAAATATTTTCCATGTTCTATGTGATGATCTCCCAGACTTTAGAGCTGATGAATTTTTTGGCCAATCGAATTTACTAGGGGAAAGTAGGGTAACAGATAAAAAATTGATCCAGTCTACTCGTACGTGGATAACTTTCTTGTTGTTTTCCTTTGGTGCAAAATGTTGTTCCCAATCAATGCACCTATGACAGCAGCATTGTTATTACTTGGTTTGATCTTCCTAGGTTCTCCTCCGTAGAAATATCTGGATTCCTATTACTTGGGTTGACAGAATTGTCTTGCTCTGCACCTATGACAACAACATTGTTATGATGTTACCGCTTTGCATGAAACATGATGTTGATCTTATGATGTGTATTTACTGTCGAGAATACTTGAGAGTGGCGTTTTGGAGCTCGGCCTTCATGCAGGATGATGTTTTTGAAAAATTCAAAATTCAAACTTCTCAGTTTAAAAAATCTGAAAAATTTGTACAAGTATACTAGGATGTGATGTGTATGCGTGTAAAATTTCAGGATGAGATACCTTGAAATGTGATTTGTGCCAAAGAAAAAATCTTGGACTTTGAGGATGAATAGTGCGTGTACTAAAAAGTCACATTTTTTTCTAGTACTCATTTTAACATATTTTATCTTGACAATTTACACTCTTGTACATTATGTCTCTAAGTACATGTGTATTTAAAAAAAATATAAATAAAGCATACAAATATGAGTTTTGAACATTTCAAATTCCTTCTCCATCAGCATTTTTGAGAATATTTATTCGCATATGCTCTGCTCCTGCCATATCACCCAGCTAGGTGTGGTCAAAACGGCGAAAAGAGGTCATGGTCGCCGACGATGGCGGTCAAGAGCATGTGTGGCCAGCATGATTAGCCCTCGCTGGAAAGAGTAGCTTAACTTGCCCTAATAAACAAGTGATGTACTCTAGCTGATTAAAGTGAACTTCCTCCCGTGCATGGTGGAAACAGTAGCTTAACTTGCTCTCATAAACAAGTGAGTAAACAAGCCGATTAGGACAAAGGGGAGGGAACATGCAGTGACAGTGCCCTGGTCTTAAGGGGCGGGCATGTGATGATTGAGCTGGGCAGCAGATTAGCAAGGGAACAAAGCGGGAGCGTGCATGGAAAGGCACGCGTGCCAGCCAGCCACACAGACAAACGCGAGGCAGTGCATGCATGCGAATCAGCGGCTCATGCGTGCACGTGATTACGGGCAGATGGCTTTTGATTAAGCCGCACTCTCTGCGCTAATTGTGGTACTAGGACAGACACGGAGAAGCAATTAGAGCCTGACGATTCTCTACATGTCTGGATGCTTTTATTTGGTGCCATCCCACTCAATCGATGCTACTACTACTCCTAATCAGCTTGAGCCGCGAGAAAAAAAAAACTGTAAATTCTCCAATTACACGGTCTGCTGCGCCACTTGTTCTCAAAATTGTTGTCACCACTTGCAAGTCCTCTCTCCCCAACAAAATGCGAGAATTCCACGGACAACTGTCCAGGGTTATTGAGAGTGAGGAAGAAAGTGCATGCATGCGTTGCCGAGCAGAAGGCGCATGAACCTCGAAGTTGTACATATTTTGCTTCTTGATCCTTGGAGCCTGAAGCTTGGGGAATGCGTGAGGCAAACAGGCTGGCCCAACTCATCTGTACTGTGTGTAGTACTGTGGCGGTAGTTTTTTAAAAACTAATCCAGCTGCTGTATGGGCTGGTTACAGCGACTATTGCTGATTTTACAGCGCAGAAAGCAGCAAAGGATCCAACAGGCAGTGGCGGAGGCAGCAACCCAGAGACAGAGTTAATCAACAGGTAGTAGTAAAAAAAGGTGGACGACGGCCCGCGCTTTGGGTTTCACACTCGCTTCGCGCCGGCAGCTAGCTAGCTGGAGCAAACCGATCGAGGCATGCGTCTTCAGAGTTTAGACGACGCGCGTGATGCATGCACGTTTCAAAGTTTTTGCCTTTTGTTTCCTCCCACGGTCTCATCGAGACCAACTTCACCTCGCAAAAGGGCAGAATTTGTCTCCGGAATGGAACGTTTGAACACGCAGAGTGTCTTTGGTTCGACATCTTAGATATTAACAAAAAATTATGAAGCCTCTTGTTAGCAAATAAACTAGCTCGTATATAGTCTAGAAACAAATAGTACACATGTTATTAGACTTTCTATTGTTTTTCTCACCTAACCCTAGGCTGCTACGGCAAATTCTTCCCTCCAGGCTTCACCGGCAAGACCATGGATTTGCCTCCCTTCTGCGTGCCACTCCGGCAGCTGGTGACCGGGAGGGGAATCCCGGTGTCTTCGCCGGTCAGTAGTTTCGGTTAAGTCATTTTAGTCCTCGTGGGTGCGGCACTCGGGCGGATAACAATGCTTCTTCTTCGAGTTTGTTTTCCGAGCTCCAATCCTACCGGAGTTCATCTGTCTGGATATAGTTGACAAAACTCTGTCATGGATTCCTGTTGTCTCCTTGGGGGGGGGGGGGGGGGGGTGATGTTAGGTTTTCTCGCCATGTGGCGAGATTTGGTGTCAGCTGCTTTGGATCTATGTAAGGGTTCAATGGCTATGATTGCGGCTCCAGGGTGCTGGTCCTTACTGGCACGTGCACGTAGACTTCCGGACTGTCATCAACAAGGTCAAGCTGGCTTCGGTAAGGAACATCGAAATTGGCTGCATTGTGGTCATTTGGTGGTTTCATAAATAAAAAAAATAAACTAGTGTGATGATACGTCTCCAATGTATCTATAATTTTTTATTGTTTCCTGCTGTTATACTATCATTCTTGGATGTTTTACAATCATTTTATAGTAACTTTATATCATTTCTTGGGACTAACCTATTGACATAGTGCCTAGTGCCAGTTGCTGTTTTTTGCTTGTTTTTTACTTTGCAGAATATCAATACCAAACGGAGTCCAAACGCAGCAAAACTCTTTAAAGATTTTTTTGGACCAGAAGACACAAGATGGACCAAAGAAGTACCAGAGGGGTGGCCCGAGGGGAGCACAACCCCTAGGGCGCGCCCAGGAGCCCAGGCGCGCCCTGGTGGGTTGTGTCCACCTCGGTGGCCTCCCGCACCGCCTCTTCGCTATATGAATGCCCCAATATTCCAAAAAACTCCTAGGGGAGTCGAAGAAACACAATTCCATCCGCCGCAAGTTCCAGAACCACGAGATCCAATCTAGACACCATAACGGAGGGGTTCATCGTCCTCATTGGTGCCTCTCCGATGATGCGTGAGTAGTTCATCAAACACCTATGAGTCCGTAGTCAGTAGCTAAATGGCTTCTTCTATCTTTCTGATCCTCAATACAATGGTCTCTTGGAGATCTATTTGATGTAACTTTTTACGGTGTGTTTGTTGGGATACGATGAACTTTGAGTTTATAATAAGATCTATATATCCATGAAAGTTATTTGACTTTTTAATCACTTATATGCATGATTACTTATAGCCTCATATTTCTTCTTCGAATCTTAGGTTTAGTTAGGCCGACTAGATCGATTTTTCTTGCCATGGGAAGAGGTGCTTTGTGATGGGTTCGATCGTGTGGTCTTCTTTCCTAGTGACAGAAGGGCAGCAAGAGACACATGTATCGTTGCTATTAAGGAAAACAAGATGGGCTATTCCTACATGAATAGATCTCGTCTACATCATGTCATCGTTCTTATTGCATTACTCCATTTTTCCATGAACTTAATACACTAGATGCATGCTGGATAGCGATTGATGTGTGGAGTAATAGTAGTAGATGCAGGCAGGAGCCAGTCTACTAATCTTGGACGTGATGCCTATATAATGATCATTGCCTGATATCGTCATAATTATTCGATGTTATATCAATTGCCCAACAGTAATTTGTTTACCCACCGTGTGATATTTCTTGAAAAAAGCCACTAGTGAAATCTACGACCCCGGGTCTATTTTTCCATCATATATTTGCAGATCTGTATTGCTATTTGCCTTTTCTTTTATTTTCAGATCTATATCATCAAGAACCCAAAAATACCTCGCTGAGTTTTATTTGCCGTTATTTGCATCTATCAATCTACCACAATTTTTATCCCGTCAACTTGACAATTTCTGGCACCGTTACCCGAAAGGGATTGACAACCCCTTTTACACGTCGAGTTGCAAGTATTTGTTCTTTGTGTGCATGTAACATTTACATAGTATTGCTTGGTTCTCCTACTGGTTCGATAACCTTGGTTTCATAACTGAGGGAAATACCCACTGTAGCTTTGTTGCATCATCCCTTCCTTTTTGGGGATATAACCCCGTAGTTGAAGCGACATCATATGACAACGTAAGTACTCTTCTCATGCGGCGCCTGGTATCCTCCCGAAGCTTCTGGGGTCCCTTCTGGTCCAGAAAAAATAACCATAAAGTTTCGTCGCGTTTGGACTTCGTTTGTCATGGTTTTCTGCGAAACAATAAAATAGGCCAAAATAGAAGCTAACGTTGGGCACTAGGTTAATAGGTTAGTTCTAAAAAATGATATAAAATTGCATATAAAGCCTACAAGGTTGATAATATAATAGCATGAAACAATAAAAAATATAGATACGTTGGAGATTTATCAGCATCCCCAAGCTTAATTCCTACTTGTCCTCGAGTAGGTGAATGATAAAAACAGATTTTTTTTGTTGTTGAATGCTACCTAACATGTTTATCATATAATATTCTCATGATATGAATATTAGGATATGAACCTTTGTCAACTTTCACGCAATACTTAAGCGTGAGTCAATGACTTGGCACTTTGGATGGCAAAAAGAATGATGTCGGGAGTCATAAGGGAAGACAAAAATAGAGAAATTCTCGCACCGACGCGGCTGATAGTTAGTCAGTGGAGAAGCCTTACAATCTATGTCAATGCGAGGAGTAGGAATTGCCATGCAATGGAGGCACTACAGCTATAAGTGTATGAAAGTTCGTTACGAAACTAAGTGTGTGTGCGTCTAACTTGCTTGCTCATGAAGACCTCGGGAATGTGAGGAAGCCCGTCATTGGAATATACAAGCCAAGTTGTATAATGTAAAAATTTCTACTAGTATATGAAAGTGAAAAATCATAGAGACTCTCTATATGAAGAACATGGTGCTACTTTAAAGCACAAGTATGGTAAAAGGATAGTAGCATTGCCCCATCTTTCTATTTCTCTCATTTTCTCATTTTTTCCTTTCCTTTCTTTTTTCCTCTTTTTAGAACAATATCATGAACCTCATCCCCACTTTGTGGAGGACTCATCATTCTCCGCCATTCTTTACCTCACTGGTAAAATGCTCTAATAATGATGATCATCACATTTTTATTTACTTACAACTCGATGAAACTGAAAAATAAGACGACTCATATGAATGCCTCTTGCAGCGTACCAGGATGTGCAATAATCCAGCGTAACATGCATAACAATGATGAATGGTGGCTTTGACACATGTATCATGTCAACTCTATGCTCATGCAAAGCAATATGATGATGAACACAGAAGTCATGTGGCTATTAATGGTGGAAGTTGCATGGCAATATATCTCGGAATAGCTATGAAGATGCCATGATAGGTAGGTATGGTGGCTGTTTTGAGGAAGGATATCTGAGGCCTATGTGTGATAGAGCGTGTCATATCACGAGATTTGGATGCACCGGTGAAGTTTGCACCAACTCTCAAGGTGAGAAAGGGCACTGTACGGTACCGAAGAGGCTAGCAAAATATGGATAAGTGGAAGTGCTTCAGTCCAAGAACATCACATTAGTCGTAAACAACTCAAGTACTTATTACAAAAATTTATGAGCCCTCAGTGCAAAGCATGACCTTTCATACCCCTGGGATAGATTGAGAGGAAAAGACCATCGGTCATCCCCGACCGCCACTCATAAGGTAGACAATCAATAAGAAATCATGCTCCAACTTTATTGCAAAACTAAAGACTATACGTGCATGCTTCGGGAATCACAAACTTTAACAATGATATTTCTACCAAACCATGATAATCTACTTGTACACCCACATATTACCATATTTATATCACAAAACTATTGCAAGGAATAAAACTTATCATAATCAGTGATCTACATGATTTTTTTTATTATACCACTCATGTATACCTATCATTTTTAGACAAACCATATAACCCATGCAAATTACCACTTCCTATTATAAGACTCTCAAAAAGATACAAGTGAAGCATGAGAGTGGAAATGATTTCTATAAAATATAATCACTAGCGTGTTCTAAGGATATTGGTGAAGCATATAGGCAACTACATAACTCAAAAGATATAAGTGAAGCGCATAGAGTATTCTAACAAATCATGATGAATGTGTGCTACTTGTGAGCCACATTGGATTTTTCCCCGAGGAGGAAGGGAGAAGCAATATTGTAGCGGATAGTATTTCCCTAACTAAAGAACCAAGGTTATCGAACCAATAGGAGATTCGCACAGACAAAGGTCGACAGTACCTACACACACAAACAAAATAATTGCACCCAACACGGGCAAGAGGGTTGTCAATCCCCTTGTACTCGCTAATTTCAAGGCTTAATTCTGATAGTGATAGAAATATAAATTGCAAAATGAAATAAAAGTAAATAAATTGCAGCGGGATTTTTAGTGTTTTAGTAGATATGGTGAATAGACCCCCGGTCCCATAGATTTTACTAGAGGCATCTCTCTCAAGAACATATCATACGATGGGTAGACAAATTATTGTTGGTCAATTGATGGAAAAGTGCATAGTTATGATGTTATTCATGGCATTATTAGTACATAGGCATTACGTCCATCACAAGCAGACCATTAAACTTACTGATGCCTACTACTATTACTCCAACTCAAGAGCACTTATATGCTTGCCCCTCTATGTATTGAGTTTAGAACAAACAGAGTAATGCAGGAAGTATGATGACATAATGTAGACATAATAAAACCAAGTAATATGATTAAACTCCGTTGTTTTATCCTTAGTATCAACAATACAAATACGTGCCTCGCTACCAATTTTGTCACCAGGTGAGGACACCGCAAGATTGAACCTACTACTATGCACCACTTCCACCAACGATCTAATCATCAACTTGGCCAAGGAAAACTCATAGATAGGAAAGCATTACATAGCTATAACAATCACACATAATAATGTTCAAAATATAACTCAATTAGTTTCAATGAATAATCTGATCATAAACACAAAATTCATTGTACCCCAACAAACACACGGCAAAAGAAGATTACATCGAATAGAGCTTTGAGGAAAACATTGTATTGAAGATCAAAGAGAGAGGGAGAGAGAGCTATCCAGCTAACCACTATGGACCCATAGGTCTGTGGGGAACTACTCACACATCATCAAAGGTGCAGCAAGGTTGATGTAGAAGCCCTCCATGATCGATTCCCCCTCCGTCAGAGTACCGACGGAGGCCTTCAAATGGGATCATGGAAGAACAGAAGCTTGTGGAGGCAGAATAATTGTTTCGGGTCTCGCTCTGGTGGTTTTGGGATTTTGTAGAATTTATGGAGTTGGAATTAGGTCAAACAGACCTACTAGGTCCCCACAAGCTTAGGCGGTGTGCCCTCTGGGGACGTGCCTTGTGAGCTTGTGGCCGTCTCGCATATCTTCTAGCCCCGTCCCAAAGCTTCCAGGGCCCTTCTTGTCCAGAAAAAATCAGCATAAAGTTATCGCGTTTGGACTACGTTTGGCAATGTTTTTCTCGAAGCAATAAAATAGAAAAAACAGAAACTGACACTGGGCACTAGGTTAATAGGTTAATTCCCAAGAATGATATAAAATTTCATATAAAGCAAACAAGATTCATAATATAGCATGAAACAATAAAAAATTATAGATACGTTGGAGACGTATCAGCATCCCCAAGCTTAATTCTTGCTCGTCCTTGAGTAGGACAATGAGAAAAACAGAATTTTGATGTTGAGTGCTACCTAGCATGTTTATCATGTAATCTTCTCATGGTTTGTATTTATGATACAAATGATTCGGGGTAATAGTCTATCATTTGAAATAAATGCAATAATTCTCAGACATACTAGCAAACAATCATGCCCTTTCAAAACAAAGAAAGCTAAAGAACTCTATCCCTACAAAATCATATAGCTTAATATTCTTAGTCTTACTAACACAAAATATTAATCATGAACTACCCCAATGACAAGCCGAGTAATGAAATCATACTTTTTCTCGCTTCAGCTTTTTCCACTTTCACACAATACTTTAGTGTGAGTCAAGGTTTTGGCACTTTGGATGGGAAAGAAAATGATGATGGGGTTTCATAAGGGAAGACCAAAATAGAGAAAGTCCCAGACTGATGCGGCTGATCGTTAGGCAATGGAGAGGCCTTACAATCAATGTCAGTGTGAGGAGTAGAGATTGCCAAGCAACAGATGTACTAGAGCTATAAGTGTATGGAAGCTCGCTACAGAAACTAAGTAGGTGTGCGTCCAACTTGCTTGCTCATGAAGTCCTCGTGCATTTGAGGAAGCCCATCATCATAATATACAAGCCAAGTTCTATAATGTAAAAATTCCCACTAGTATATGAAAATGACAAATCATGGAGACTCTCTATATGAAGAACATGGTGCCACTTTGAAGCACAAGTGTGATAAAAGGATAGTAGCATCACCCCTCTTCTCTCATTTTTCTTTCCTTTTTTTCTTCTCTCTTTTTAGACTAATACCATGAACCTTATCCACACTTTTTCTAGGACTCGCTAGTCTCCACCATTCTTTATCTCATTGAGACAATGCTCTAATAATGATGATCATCCCACTTTTATTTACTTACAACTCGATAAAACTGAAAAAGGAATATGACTATATGAATGCCTCGGGTAGTGTACAAGGATGTGCAATGATCTAGCATAGCTTTGACTCAATGGCTATCTGTACTACGACTATCAGTATTTTCTTTGGGGTGAGAGAGTGCACACGAGTCCACATATTCACCATATCACTACACCAGGATCCTCTTCCATCTCCCAATGAGAAGGCCATCCATAGCACTCACGCTTATCTTGCGCATTTTAGAGTATCCACTTCAAGTTATCTATGAACCATATAAGTCTCCAAGTAGTCCATATCTGCGGACGCGGCTATTCGAATAGTTTGATAACCCTATAGGGGTGTACTTCTTCACACATGCTCTATCCACTTACCACCATATACACGTCATCTATCTGGGCAACCTTCAAACGGAAGCCTGGCAAGGGTGTCAGCCAGAACCTGACTAACCATGCAAGACTCTAGTCCGGGTTTATCACCTATCTGAGGCTGAATCCGCAAGGGAAGTTTGGTCGAAGTTTCCATCACAACCCTAAACCATGTGCGCGGGGTTCCCAAGCTCACCTAGACGGATGGAACTATGCTTGGTACATCGTGCCACTGTTCCTAGGTTGTCCCAAGGCCACATGTACCAGGTGCCACTTGGTAGACAAATAGCACTACCTACAAATACCAGAAACTAGTTGCAACTCCTAGATAGAGACCAAGGCGATTAATAAGTGAGAGGGGCCGCATTACCGGAACCCAATGTGTGGTAGTATCTAGTCTTGGATAACATACATAGTACTCAGTTCTTAAGGACGACATCAATGAGACAACCCACCATGTACTCCTACATGGCCTCTCATGGCTAACTTTACCAAATCGTGTTCACACACTTAGCTCCCACACATTAGGACATGAATACAACTATTCCAATTCATCACCCAGATGGATCAGGCCCAATATGACTCTAAGCATAGCAAGCATAACAACCAAACATGGTTGAGTAGTCACCACATGGCTCAAGCAATTCCTACTCATGGTAGAAGGTTTTAACTATTTACTGTGGCAAAGACAGGTCATGTAGAGAATGGGTTCAACTACCGCAACATGTAATAGTTGAATTGTTGTTGTACTAATGCAATAAAAGAGAGCAAGAGCGAGAGAGTAGAATTGTATCAGAGTGATCAGGGGGGTTTGCTTGCCTGACACTTCTGAAGATAGAACCGCTCTTCATCGGTGTCAACGGTCACAACATCGGAATTGTCTTCTACCGAGAAGCAATAAACTGGCAAACAGAGGAACACCACTCAATTCATGACAATGATGCACATCCATATGCATGGTATGTCATGTTAAGGTACTGAATTCACCTAATGCAATGGTTAGTCATATTAATTGAAGTGGAATTCAAACCTATAACAAATTCCAACTCCAAATCTATTTACCAAATTTTCCCTAAACATGATTTGTCCTAAAAAATGGGTGTTGGTGTCAAAACCGGTGGACCTCGGGGTAGGGGGTCCCGAGCTGCGGATCTTGGACCGGTGGTAACAAGAACGAAGGAGATAATGTTTCCCCAGGTTTGGGCCCAGTTAATGGAGGTAAAACCCTACGTCCTTCTCTTGTTTATATTGATGATGATGTATCAAGTACATTGATCTACCTCAAGATCGTACTTTGCGTTCCCATAACGCTAGGTGAATGTAATTGTGATTCGGTCCTCTCTATGGGCTAAACCCTCTGGCTTATATACATGACAGGTAGGGGATATAGGGTGACATCGTCGGTGTCCAGGGGCGCACATGGAGGCAACAAGAGATGTCTTTGAGTATACACCAAGTCTTCGGCATGCACAATCTTGATCATGTTCCAAGCGTGTAGCTTACAGAGTCCCCCTTGATGAGAATGAGGACCCACATGCCCAGCTCGAGGCCTAGAGGCAGACTAGGTTAGTACCCCTAGTCCGGGACACCGTCGGTAGCCCCCGAACTGGTTTTCTACGCCGAGGACGACTCCTCTGATGTTAAGAACTCTGGATCTGAAGTCCTTGGCTTGATAGATGAGTTCTCCTTTGGCATTCCAAGATTCTTTCCGTTATTCAAAGCCATACTGGTCCACTCCTCGAAGGAATGGTGTCCCTCGACCAAGACCTAGCCAAACTCATGTTGTGCCCAAAGACGTGGGGTTACTTAGCCTTGAAGGCCTGTCACGTAGGTGTGAATAGTACTCCTAGCCTGATAACTTTATCGAAGCGGCACCACCCATGACTAGACGAGCCGTTACTTCTCACTTGAATCGCGGCCCGAGGCAATCCTTGTATTGGCATGCCCATCTAAACAAAGATCGCGCCCGTTTTTTAAGGGATATCATCAAGATTCCGTTTCTCCCTATATGCATAATGGCATCTTTTATGGGTAGTGGCAATTTCAATGGCACAGCTGGAGGGACTCTTGGTCTCTTATCAACCTTTATAAGAGCAGAAAGGAGAGCAACGAGAAGGGCACGGTCTCCTTCCTCCCAACCTACCGCCTCTCCAGCTCCAACGCCTAGATCTAATCCCGACCTAGTTTAGCGTCTGCAACACTTATCCTCATTCGCCTCTAGCAATGGATGATGCCAACCTTAAGAGGCACTGGGGCAGCTCCTCCGTCATGGAAGGTGCTACTTGTGAACTGCATTGGGATTTCCCCGAAGAGGAGAGGATGATGCAGTATAGTAGAGATAAGTATTTCCCTCAGTTAAGAACCAAGGTTATCAATCTAGTAGGAGAACCAAGCAACACCTTGTTAGCAGCACCTGTACACAAACAACAAATCCTTGCAACCCAACTGAACAAGGGGTTCTCAATCCCTTGACGGTTACGAGCAAGATTAAATTGTACGGTGTTTGATAGATAGGTCGGACAAAAATACAAAATAAAATAAATAAAAGAAAACCGCAGCAAGGTATTATTGGTTTTTATATATGATAAAAGATAGACCTAGGGGACATGGTTTTCACTAGAGGCTTCTCTTTAAAATAGCATACAGTGGGTAAACAAATTATTGTTGGGAAATTGATAGAAAAGCAAATAATTATGACGATATCCAAGGCAATGATCATATATAGGCATCACGTCTGAGACAAGTAGACCGACTACTACCTGCATCTACTACTATTACTCTACACATCGACCGCTATCCAGCATGCATCTAGTGTATTAAGTTCATAAAAATGGAGTAATGCGTTAAGCAAGATGACATGATGTAGACAAGATAAACTCATGTATGAATAAACCCCATATTTTTACCCTTAATAGCAACGCTACATACGTGTCCCTTCTGTCACTAGGATTGAGCAGCGCATGATTGAACCCATTACAAAGCACCTCTCCCATTGCAAGAAAAATCAATCAAGTTGACCAAACCAAATCAATAGATCGGAGAGAAATACGAAGCTATAACAATCATGCATAAAAGAGTTCAAAGAAATCTGAAGTAATATTCATGGATGGATCTGATCATAAACTCACAATTCATCGGCCCCCAACAAACACACCGCAAAAATTGATTACACCGGATAGAACTCCAAGAACATCGAGGAGAATGTTGTATTGAAGATCAAACAGAGAGAAGAAGCCATCTAGATACTAACTAGGGACCCGTAGGTCTGTGGTAAACTAGTCAGGCATCATTGCAATGACCGTACAGATGATGTAGAGCCCCTCCAGGATCAAATCCCCCTCTGGCAAAGTGTCGGAAAATGCCTCCAGATGGGATCTGTCAAGAACAGGAACTTGTGGCGGCGGAAAAAGTATTTTGTTGACTCTCCTGTTGGTTTCTCGATTTTAGAGAATTAATAGAGGTAGAGTTAGGTCAAATGAAGCCACGTGGGCCCCACAAGTCACCAGGGCATGCCCTACCCCCTGGGCGCGCCCTGGTGCCTCGTGGGCCACCGCCCCATCTTCTCGTCCCCCTGAAGCTTCCAAGGTCTCTTATTGCCAGAAAAAAGTTTTGTTGCATTTGGACTTCGTTTGGTACTGATATTCTAAAAAACCAAAAACAAGCAAAAAAAACAACTGGCACTGGGTACTAAGTTAATAGTTTAGTCCCAAAAAAATGATATATAATTGTTTGAAAGTGTATATAAAACATTCGTGATTGATACTATAATAGCGTGGAACACTCAAAAATTATAGATACGTTGGAGACGTATCAGAGGGCACCACTTTGGAGCTGCGCAGCGTGGGGTACATCCCCACGGAGGTCGGCACCCGTGTGCCCGACCTGAACCAGCGGATGCCCGCTCCCAATCCTAGGGAGCGGGTCATCTTCGCCCCCCCCCCCTCATTAGGGGCCTGGGGTTCCCATTGCACCCTTTCGTGAGTGGGATTGAGGGAGTCCTGGACTAGGGGGTGTCCGGATAGCCGAACTATCATCATTGGTCGGACTCCAAGACTATGAAGATACAAGATTGAAGACTTCGTCCCGTGTCCGGATGGGACTTTCCTTGGCGTGGAAGTCAAGCTTGGCGATACGGATATGTAGATCTCCTACCATTGTAACCGACTCTGTGTAACCCTAGCCCTCTCCGGTGTCTATATAAACCGGAGGGTTTAGTCCGTAGGACGGATAACAATCATACCATAGGCTAGCTTCTAGGGTTTAGCCTCCTTGATCTCGTGGTAGATCCACTCTTGTACTACCATATCATCAATATCAATCAAGCAGGAGTAGGGTTTTACCTCCATCGAGAGGGCCCGAACCTGGGTAAAAACATCGTGTCCCTTGTCTCCTGTTACCATCCGCCGAGACGCACAGTTCGGGACCCCCTACCCGAGATTCGCCGGTTTTGACACCGACATTGGTTCTTTCATTGAGAGTTCCTCTGTCTCGTCGCTCATAGGCCCGATGGCTCCTTCGACCATCAACAACGACGCGGTCCGGGGCGAAACTTTTCTCCCCGGACAGATCTTCGTATTCGGCGGCTTCGCACTGCGGGCCAATTCACTTGGCCATCTGGAGCAGATCGAAAGCTACGCCCCTGGCCATCAGGTCAGATTTGGAAGTTCAAGCTATACGGCCGACATCCGCGGGGACTTGATCTTTGATGGATTCAAGCCACAGCCGAGCGCGCCGCACTGTCACGATGGGCATGATTTAGCTCTGCTGCCGGACAGTGCTCTGGAGGCCGCACAAGAGTCCTCTCCGACCCTTAACTCGGAGCCGACTGCGCCAATCGAGGATGGGTGGCTAGACACCGCCTCGGGGGCTGCTACGGCGATGGAGCCGAATACCGACCCTGTCCCTTGTAAAGCTTGTGGCTCCAAGGTGCCGGACTCTTCTCCGGACCCCGAACCTTCCGCGCCCCCGCCAATCAAACCCGAGTGGGCGCCGATCATGGAGTTCACCGCTGCGGACATCTTTCAGCACTCGCCCTTCAGCGACATCCTAAATTCTCTAAAGTGCCTCTCTTTGTCAGGAGAGCCTTGGCTGGATTATGGCCAGGACGGTTGGGATGCGGACGACGAAGAAATTCAAAGCCCACCCACCACCCACTTCGTAGCCACTGTCGATGACTTAACCAACATGCTAGACTTCGACTCCGAAGATATCGACGGTATGGACGACGATGCCGGAGACGACCAAGAACCAGCGCCCCCAGGGCACTGGAAAGGCTCCTCAACTCACGATGTATATATGGTGGATACACCAAAAGGAAGCGATAATGAGGAACAACGGGACACTGCGAAGGATAATTCCCCCGAAAAACAGCCGAAACGGCGATGCAAGCGCCGCCCAAAGTCCCGCCTCGACAATGACAGCACCCATACAGACCCAGCC
The DNA here is from genome assembly GCA_963921465.1 of Triticum timopheevii. Classification (NCBI taxonomy): domain Eukaryota; kingdom Viridiplantae; phylum Streptophyta; class Magnoliopsida; order Poales; family Poaceae; genus Triticum; species Triticum timopheevii. The sequence continues at coordinate 423,925,714 of OY997274.1, forward strand.
GTAGAGCAGGGCGAACCAGTGGATGACGAACATGCGACCAAGCAACCATCCGAACAGGATGAATTGGATAGACAACCCATCCCCGGCGAAAACAACAGTCCGGATGATCTCACGCCGGACACATCGTTGGAACAGAAGAACCTTCACAAAGGGCTCCTCGCCACTGCACGAAGTCTGAAGAAGCAGAAGCGGAAGCTCAAGACAGTGGAAGACGTACGCATAATGAGATGGAGCAAAGTACTCAAGACCGCAGACAAATACGGCGATAGCCGCCAAGCAAAGAGCTACCCGAAGCGGAAACTATTGCCCGAATTTGACGAGGAGGCCTTAGAGCCCCCACAATCAAAAAACAAAGAGGCCGCCCGGTCGGATAGACGACCACATGACAGACAAAGAGCGTCAAGCGGCGCCGCACACAAGCCGGCACGCGATCCACATAAGGATCCTCGCAAAAAGGATGGCCCGGTCAGGTCCATCTATGGGCCAAGAAAGAAAGCCCCAGAAAGCAACACAACACATCGAGTATTCGAAAATCATGGTACACCCAAATACAGGGGCGCCGCACACCCCCTATGTTTCACCGATGAGGTACTGGATCATGAATTTCCAGCGGGATTCAAGCCCGTAAACATAGAGGCATACGACGGAACAACAGACCCCGGAGTCTGGATTGAGGATTACATCCTACACATACATATGGCTAGAGGAGATGACCTCCATGCCATAAAATACTTACCCCTCAAGCTCAAAGGGCCAGCCCGGCATTGGCTCAAAAGCCTCCCAGAAAATACCATTGGAAGTTGGGAAGAACTCGAGGATGCATTTCGGGAAAATTTTCAGGGGACTTATGTCCGCCCTCTGGATGCATACGATTTAAGTCACATAACTCAACAGACTGGAGAGTTAGCCCGCAAATTCTGGAACAGGTTCCTCACCAAAAAGAACCAAATAGTCGACTGTCCGAACACCGAAGCCTTAGCAGCCTTCAAACATAACGTCTGAGACGAATGGCTTGCCAGACACCTCGGCCAGGAAAAGCCAAGGACAATGGCCGCACTAACAAGCCTCATGACCCTCTTTTGCGCGGGAGAGGATAGCTGGCTGGCAAGATGCAGCACCAGCAACCCAAGTACATCCGAGGTCAGGGATGGAAATGGGAAACCACGACGCAGAAAGGACCAGCGCCGGACTAAGGGAAATGACCCAAAGAGCACGGCAGTCAATGCCGGATTCAAAAGCTCTCGGCAGAACAACAAAACACTGCCTCCCAAGGACAACAACGACGAGCTATCTAACCTAAACAAAATCTTGGACAAGATATGCCAAATCCACAACACCCCCGGGAAGCCTGCAAACCATACCCACAGAGATTGTTGGGTTTTCAAGCAGTCCGTCCGACTTAACGCCGAACACAAGGGGCTCGACACATTAAGTGAGGACGATGACGAACCCCACAAGCAGAGCACCGGAAAACAAAAGAATTTCCCACAAGAGGTCAAAACAGTGAATTCACTTCAAGTGATAACAAGGAAAAATAGGGCGGCGCCTACTAAAGTACGCGCTGCACGGTCCACCCCAGCGGAGTCCCGAAGTTGGATGTCAAAACCAATTACTTTCGACCATCAGGATTACTCCAGAAGTATCCGAAATGCAGGATGGACTGCTTTGATAGTGGATCCTATAATCGACGGACTACAATTTACACAAGTCCTAATGGATGGCGGTAGTGATATAAACCTGCTATACCGGGACACAATCCGCAGAATGGGGATAGACCCTACCAAAATTCGCCATAGCAACACTTCCTTTAAAAGAGTGACGCCAGGCCCTTATGCCAATTGTACGGGCTCCTTACTACTAGAAGTTGTGTTCGGTTCATCCGACAACTTCCGTCGCGAAAAGCTAATCTTCCATATCGCCCCATTTAAAAGTAGCCATCAAGCACTATTGGGACGTGAAGCTTTCGCCCGCTTTAACGCAATACCGCATTACGCGTCTCTTACACTTAAAATGCCCGGTCCACGCGGCATCATCTCACTAAAGGGTAACTTCGAGTGTTCCTCGACTACGGAAGAACGTGAGACTTCCTTGACAGTCGCACACTAATCCGGCTTTGTTGGTCAAAGCCCCTAAACAGGTCATTCAGACCCCGGACACGGTTAGGCGAGTCCGGTATAAATAAACAAGGGGCTTACCAGTCGCGTACCCCTTTACAAGGGGTTGCACGCATGTACAATGAGAGCCAATAAAGCTCAATTTTATTCATTTTTTGAATCATACTCTGTTTATTTTAAAAATACATTTTTCGCACGACCTTTTTTCAAACTAAGTTCTTCTCTTTTACAGCTGAACAACGTGCTACACCCGTCCAGGATACAGCACAACGGAGACACAGGCACAGACGTTCAGCAGGGACTCGTTGCAAGGATTCTTTTCAGATTAAGACCCTGCGTAAACCTTTCTTACTGTCTCTTGTTGATACACATCCCCCGGGTTCTTACCATAACCAAGGAGGAGGCTGTCGTTTTGGCATCGGCCGCGTCAGAAGTTTTCGCGCGTACCTGGACACTAGGGGCTTAGGGCATTGTTCTGCCCGTCTTCATAAAGACCGAATACCTTAGGGACTGTTCGGCGTCTCGAGTTAGGCCTTATATGCATCAGCTCCGAATCATGTCTTTGGTCAAATGTTGGGTTTGCCCGGCTCCTGTGTTTTGCTGCCTTACGTTCCGTTCTATCAGCTAACGCGTCACCAGGAGAACTACTGCGATTGTGCCCCGGTTCGGCCTGGTGAGCACCTCAGTAGAGAAAGCCAAAAACTGACTGTCATGATATAGCGAGAGACTGGTCAACCACTCGATCGACCATTGGAATGTTTAGAATTCCTCTGCTTTGACGAAGGACCGTTTCCCGGTCAGGCACACACGCGCCCCAAATCCGGAGAGCGCGGTGCCCCTAGGGGCTATATAGTAGCCCCACCATCAAACTCCTAGGGCTAAGTGAAAGTGATAAAGCATTATAGTCCAGTTGCCTAGTTTGCTACACTATCACCTCCTTCACAGGACCAAGACGTTGGATTAAGTGTGAAAATGCGCTTTTTTGCAAACACCCCCGCACTATGTGCGTGGGGGCTGAAGCTGAAGACTGCCATCTTTCAGGTTATATATACATATACATTAACGGCCGCACAGGAGGTATTTCAATACTTGAACGCACAAGTATAAAAAGCCCTTATATTATATATTTGAAACATGGTTTCACAAATCATAAATATCATTTAAACATAACTCTTTTCGAGCACTGCGACTCTATTAAACGAGCGCCCTGCAGGACTTCCTCAAAATAGTGCTCAGCGGGTAATCGGCTTCTGTCCGAATCCCAGGATGCAACGTCGATGGCCTCCATCTCTGCCCAGTATGTTTTGACACGGGCGAGAGCCATCCGTGCACCCTCTATGCATGCCGACCGCTTCATCGCCTTGATATGCGGCACCGCATCAAGGAACTCCTGCACCAAGCCAAAATAACTCTTCGGCTCGGGTCTATCCGGCCACAAATGAACCTGTTCAGCTCAGCCCACTTAGCCAACCGATCGGTTAACAGAAGTGGACGCTCCGAATTATGGAATTGAGACCAAAAAAGCTCTTCCATTTCGTGGTCCTTTTGGCCTCGGAAGACTGCGTCCGCCGCCGCACCCGCTGCCAAATTCAGATAAGCATCCTCCGCACCCCACAACTGGCCCAACTGAGCATACTTCGGATCCGTGAACTTCCTACGCAGCAGAAAGGGCTTTCCATCCGCAATATCCCCGGCCTGACGCAGCTCCTCCTTTATAGCCCTCATCGCGGAGCGGGCATCCTTGGCTTCGGCGGTGGCCTTCTTAAGGTCCTCTTGCTCCGCTCGGTGTTCTCTTTCAAGAAACTCATAGCGGTCGGTAGCATCCTTCAGCTTCACGGCCATTTCGGCCATTTCCTCCCTGCTTCGGAAGTGAGCAGCCTGTTCGGCTTTTAGCTCTTCAGCCGCCTTCAAGGCAGCCGCATCACTTTTTCTGGCTTGCTCCTTGGCTCGGGCAAGCTCCAATCGAAGGCCCTCCATAGCAGCGGCGCCATCTGCATCAAGCATACATGTTGTAAGGCACGGGCGTCAAGCTCCCTTACAAGGTGTCCGCGGAGAAGCCACATACCTTGTGACTCGTCAAGTCGTTTATTGACCAGCGCGATGTCCGCATCCGCAACGTCAAGTTGCCACTTCAGTTCGGCAACTCTATCAGCCCGACTGGCCACCGAACGTTCCGCCACCTGCATAGGAAGGGAGACATTTTATAACTGAGATTATGATCCTCGGCACGCTGTCGCTTTTGACAACGTACCGAGTCTCAGGGGCTACTATCTATACAGGGCGCACTCTATGTGCAAAACTATCAAAAGGTATATCATTTTTACGTACCTCAAACCCCGTCAGTAAACTTCTGACGGCCTGATGCAACCCTCTCTCAGCGGATGAAATCCTTTCAATCACCATACTCATCAACGTACGGTGACCTTCTAAGATAGACGTCCGCCCGAGCAGATCCTTCAGCTCCTCCGGCCGTACACCAGCTGGTGCCGAACTCTCCGGCCCCGCCGGACTCGGGGAGACCCTCCGCGACGACACCTCAGGGTTGTCCGCCCCACCTGACGGCGCGGCAGATGGAGGCGTTTCACTCTCCATCATCTCTGGGCGAAGATCCCCCGAAGATGAGCTCTGCTGAGAAGGGCCGAGACTCGAACTACAAGGTAAAAACTTCGGTTATCCTCAGAAATAAAAACAGGGATGTCCCTTATTACAAAACTCCCCTTTCTACTTACGGCTCACTGGAGGGCTGATTCGCTTGGGGAAATAGTGCGGCCAGGGCTTCTCCTGGCGCAGGACCCTCTGGTGAAGATTTCTTCCCCCGCTTGGAGGCCTTGGCCTCTGGATCTTTGAAAGCGGTCCTCTTCTCCCCCTGGAGGGAGGGATTCTCGATCCCCCCTTTCTTGAGAGCCTCTTTAGCGGAGGCGGTAGTTTTCCTGTTTTCCCCTTCGCCCTCTTTCGAAGGCGCAACCTCCAGCATCTTGACTAACACGGAATCCGGCGTGGTCTCAGGGAGGGGGGCCGGACACCGTATCAGTTTTGTTTTTGCTATCCACTCCTGTTCAAGGGATAGCTGGTTAAAGGGCAAGTCTATGATAAATGAATGGGCGGTATGTCCGGACACAGGACTACTTACTTGAGTATCCGGGCGATTGCAGCTCAGGCCTGCATCCTCGGTCAAGTCCGGACACATCTCTTGTGATCCGAAGAACAGTTTATACATCTCCACGGGCGTCGCACCCATGAAGTGTTGAAGAGCTTGCGGTCCCTCCGGATTGAATTCCACAGGCGGAGGGGGCAACGTTTGCAGGGCAGAAGGCGCCGAATCAGCATGACCTGCGCCACTACAACCAGATTGATCTCCCTCTCTTGGAGGTCTCGAATGTGGCCCTGCAATAGTGGCACGTCCTTGGACGGCCCCCAGTCAAGCCCTTTGTTGACCCATGACGCCAGCCATTGTGGAGGGCCCGAGCGAAAGGCAGGCGGTGCCACCCATCTGGTGCCCCTGGGAGCGGTGATGTAGAACCACTCCTGTTGCCACAAACCGAGCTCCTTTTGAAAATAGCCCTCGGTCCATGGAGCGTCAGCTCTCTTGCTTATAACTGCCCCTCCGCACTGTGCCTGCTGCTCCTCGATCATCTTCGGCTCCACGTTGAAGGTCTTGAGCCACAATCCGAAGTGAGGAGTGGTGTGAAGGAAGGCTTCGCATACAACAATGAACGATGAGATGTGGAGGATGGACTCCGGATCCAAGTCATGAAATTCCAGCCCATAATAAAACATGAGCCCCCTCACGAAGGGGTCCATCGGGAAGCCTAAACCCCGACGGAAGTGAGACACGAACACCACGCTCTCTCCAGGCTCGGGAGTGGGAATAACTTGCCCTGGGGCGGGCAGCCTATGCGAAATCTCGCCGGTTAGATACCCGGCGTCTCTTAGCTTTAGCACATCTTCTTCCATGACGGAAGAAGGCATCCACCGGCCCTGAAGGTCGGAGCCGGACATCGTCAAAGGTCCGAAGCGCCTGAATCTGGAGCCTCGGGTGTTGGAACTCGGGGCGAGGGGCGGAGTCGATTGAGGATTGAAGAAAAGGAACAGGCCTTGGTCTCGTTATAAAGGGGTTGAATACCAAGAGCCATCCCCGTAACCGTTTGGGACTCGCCTTCGATGGAGGGGGCGGGCCAACGAGCGCGTTTGGGTTACCCACGTCCGTATTGATGAGAATCCCGGAATAAGGGGACACGATCTTTGCTTTGACAAGACGTGCCAAGGAAATAGCTTCGCTAAACGCGCTAAGGTGGAACAATAAAAACGATTCGAGTAAAGGCTTGGCCGTGGTGTGACGTCACGCCACGAAATACGTCAGCAGATTGAACTTGTGTGAATATTATTCTCTCTATGGTGGTATGTGGAATTTATTTTGCAGAGCCGGACACTATCCTGGTGTTCACAATCTTCTATGAATTATTCGGAGGAGGAACCCGCCTTGCAATGCCGAAGACAATATGCGCGCCGGACTCGTCGTCATTGAAGCCTGGTTCAGGGGCTACTGAGGGAGTCCTGGACTAGGGGGTGTCCGGATAGCCGAACTATCATCACTGGCCGGACTCCAAGACTATGAAGATATAAGATTGAAGACTTTGTCCCGTGTCCGGATGGGACTTTCCTTGGCGTGGAAGGCAAGCTTGGCGATACGGATATGTAGATCTCCTACCATTGTAACCGACTCTGTGTAACCCTAGCCCTCTCCGATGTCTATATAAACCGGAGGGTTTAGTCCGTAGGACGAACAACAATCATACCATGGGCTAGCTTCAAGGGTTTAGCCTCCTTGATCTCGTGGTAGATCCACTCTTGTACTACCCATATCATCAATATCAATCAAGCAGGAGTAGGGTTTTACCTCCATCGAGAGGGCCCGAACCTGGGTAAAAACATCGTGTCCCTTGTCTCCTGTTACCATCCGCCTAGACGACAGTTCGGGACCCCCTACCCGAGATCCGCCGGTTTTGACACCGACAGGGATCATGTTCTACTATGGGCTAGATTTCCACCACATAGCCCCAAACTCCATCCTCCACCTCGCTTCCCTCATCATGGTTTGCGAGGCCTTCCTCCCAATCAAGCCACACTTCGGACTGTGGCTGAAGATCTTCGGCATAAATCCAAAGTCCAGTGGCTCCGTGCTCACAGAATGTCGAGGCATGATGATAAGCAAGAACCAGAAGGTCGGCTGGTTCAAAGGTATGTTCATAGAGACGATCAAGGAGTGGCAGCGCGAGTGTTTTTACATCACCAAGCCACTCACTGCTGCCCAGGCCGAGGTCCCAGCATTCTTGGTTGGACCCCCGAAGAAGTTGGTGCCCTAGAAGAAGGGCATGGACTGGGCCAACCCCGCAGAGGTGAGGCGCTGCTCCAGAAGATTGAGTTTTGGCCAGACAAGAAGAATCATCAACTGGTGGATGTGGTGAACGTCATGCTCCATCACCGCGTCCTACCACTCCAAGCCTGGGCCACCCTACTGTGGGCACACAAGCCCAAGGACGTTGTACCCGTCAACTAGTTCTTCTGCTCCAACCAGTATGGGAGCGACCGCAGCTTCGACGCCAGCCATGATGCCCCGAGGTAATTCTAAGTGCACATTTTCACTTTCCGTGCTTCTCTGAGCCTCATAGATTTTGGCTGACCAATTGGTTTATGTATTCTGCAGAAGTGGATCTCCAAGGCGCAGCAAATGTTGTGCCCAGCGCCAGTGCCAAATGGGGAGATGACTCCCCTGCTTACGGCCCTCTTAACCGAGGACCCGCACATAGTAGTCCCAAAGAATGCGAAGCCTTCGAAGGGTAGGGCGGGCCTCTGAACAAGGGAGACCTCGGTCACCCGATTCGAGGAGACCCATGCCTCTTCCACCAATGGGGGCGACATGGAGGAGGACACCGGGGAAGGGAATCCTTCCCTTAAGGGGAATAGGGCACGTCCAAGGGCTTCGAGGAAGAAGCATGGCTGAAAGGCCTGAAGAGGCCACATAAGGCCTCCACTGACCCCACCAGCAAGCCGACCCTGCCGGAGAAGGATAACTTCTCCAACGAGTTGGATGGGTACCTCCTCAAGATGGGGAGAGTGAAGCTAGCACCCCGTAGGTATGTCATCATAGACTAATTTGGATCCTGAAATTTGTTTGTTGAATGAAACTTACAAAGGTAGTTCTGCAGCCCGCCAAGAGCACGCCTCAGCGGCGACACTTCGGCGAGCTTCCACCGACGGACATCGAATTTCCTGAGTCCGCCCAGATCCCTCCAGCTCTCGAGGGCCAGGCTGTAGGATCAAAAGTATGTCTAGAGGGGGGGGGGTGATTAGACTACTTGACCAAATAAAAATCTAGCCTTTCCCAATTTTAGTTCTTGGTAGATTTTAGCAACTTATCACAAGTCAAGCAATCAACCTACACATGCAATTCTAAGAGTAAAGCAGCAAAATGTAAAACAATTGCATATGAAGGTAAAGGGAGGAGTCTGAGGAGGCAAACGCAATGTTGACACGGAGATTTTTTATCTGTGATTCCCATAGGTGGTGCTATCGTACATCCACGTTGATGGAGACTTCAACCCACGAAGGGTAACGGTTGCGCGAGTCCACGGAGGGCTCCACCCGCGAAGGGTCCACGAAGAAGCAACCTTGTCTATCCCACCATGGCCGTCGCCCACGAAGGACTTGCCTCACTAGGGTAGATCTTCATGAAGTAGGCGATCTCCTTGCCCTTACAAACTCCTTGGTTCAACTCCACAATCTTGTCAGAGGCTCCCAAGTGACACCTAGCTAATCTAGGAGACAATACTCTCCAAGAAGTAACAAATGGTGTGTTGATGATGAACTCCTTGCTCTTGTGCTTCAAATGATAGTCTCCCCAACACGCAACTCTCTCTCACAGGATTTGGATTTGGTGGAAAGAAGGTTTGAGTGGAAAGCAACTTGGGGAGGCTAGAGATCAAGATTTATGTGGTAGGAATGGAATATCTTGACCTCAACACAAGTGTAGGTGGTTCTCTCTCAGAAAATGAATGTTGGAAGTGTAGGCATGTTCTGATGGCTCTCTCCACGAATGAAGAGTGGGTGGAGGGGTATATGTAGCCTCCACACAAAATCTAACTATTACACACAACTTACCAAACTCGGTGGGACCGAATCCTGAAACTCGGTCAGACCGATTTAGTAAATAATGTGACCGTTAGGAATTTCGGTGGGACCGACATGTCAACTCGGTGGGACCGATATGGTTAGGGTTAGGGTATAACGTAATCTCGGTGAGACCGATTACACAAACTCGGTGAGACCGATTTTGGTAATAGAGACACAGAGGGTTGGTCAGGCAAACTCGGTGGGACCAATTCGCTCATCTCGGTTGGACCAAAACGTTACGAAAGGCAAACAGTGAGTTTGCATTGCAATCTCGGTGGGACCGATCGCTCATCTCCGTTTGACCGAAACGTTACAAAGGGAAATAGAGAGATTACAATCCATCTCGGTGAGACCGAGATCCCTATCGGTGAGACCGAAAAGACTAGGGTTTATGGCAATGGCTATGTCAACTGAACTCGGTGGCGCCGGATAGAAAGTTTTGATGGGGCCGAGTTTGACTTTTGGTTTGGGACATATGTGGATGTGAGAAAGTAGTTGAGGGTTTTTGGAGCATATCACTAAACACTTTGAGCAAGAAACTCATTAAGCAACACCTCACCCCCTCTTGATAGTATTGGCTTTTCCTATGGACTCAATGTGATCTTGGATCACTAAAAGTAAAATGTAGAGTCTTGAGCTTTGAGCTTGAGCCAATCCTTTTGTCCTGCGTTTTGAGGGATCCACTTTTCTCATCCATGCCATGCCAATCATTGAGCTTTCCTGAAATATTTATATTGAAATAGCATTAGCTCAATGAGCTATATGTTGTTAGGAATTACCCAAACCACCCAGGGATAGTTGCACTTTCACAGGGGGAAGCATCATCCGACCTGGCCCCTCCTGTTAACACAACAGGGGTCAAGGTGTCGGTTATCATGGCCGAGGTTGATATCTCGAACCTCAGCCACACAGGGCCAAGGGGAGGCAATCCCCGAGGTCCCCGAGGAAGTGCTCAACCAGACAGCGGCTCAGCCTTAACTGTCTCCATCGCCAACGCCAATGCCAGAGACCCTCGTTCCTAGCACTTTGGTGGTGCGCACAAAGGTCATGTCGCCCCTGTGTCCCGCCTCAGGGCGGGCCACTACGGGATGGGCGAAAGAGATGGAGGTGGCCTTAATAGTCTCTCCCATTGCAGAAGAGTACCATGCCTTGATCGGCACGACACTGTAGGACTTCCGGTCCGCAGAGGCCAGAATGCACGAGGTCTTCAAAGGCCTCGTCAAGAGCTTCGAGGTACGTTTTCTTGTATTAAAGTAACCTCTCTGTTTAGAATAGCTCATAAGAACGAGCGTTTTGTCCAAGGACTTTTATGCTTATATCATAGCATTGCGCTTATAATAGCATAGCTAGCAAGTAGCCCCCGAGCCAAAAGCTGGTTTAAGAAACATGCTTTGGGATCGAAGTATATTATCATGCCAGGCAGAATAGTAGCCCCCAAGACACTAGCCGGTCTTTGGGAAAGGACGGGCCAAGGGATTGAACTCGAAAGCAGGGACCAAGGTGTTGGGTTCATGTTGCAGGTATCGACCTCGGCTTCGAGCTCCGCCTCCAAGGAGATGGCGGATATGAAGAAGCAGATCGAGCTATCTCAAGGTAAACTTTAGATTTTGCGAGGTTATCAAATTTACTTTGAAAGTGCGCTTAAAAATGTTTAATGCTGAGCTGAGCTATTTTTTATGACAACTGCTGCAACGGAGCTTGAGGTGCTCAAGGCTAAGCTGGCGAAAGTTCGGCAGGAGGCCAAGCAGCAGGAAACTGCGGCTACCAAGGCCAAGAAGGACCTGGCCGCCAAGAAGGCAGAGAGAGGCAAGGACCAAGCGCGAGTCCTAGAGGTGGAGGAGGCCTTGAAGGGCATGTGCCTAAAAATGGCTTACCAGCAGCGATCGAGGAGCTCTAGAAGAAGCGCCAGGCGCACACCGAGGTGGGGAACCAGGCCTGGGCCGATCGTGAAGTGCTCCAGCAAGTGAGGCAGATCGCTGCTAGTAAGCCATTTTTACTTCAATGTGTTTTTGGAAGCAAGGGGTTCGTCGAGCTCGCCCAGCTGTGGTGATCCCTAGAGACCTCCGTGGATCTCCCGAGGAGTGTGGTGGACGCCGACATCTACTTCGGTGCGCGGGAGGGCCATGCTACAAAGAGAGCGTTCTGACAGCAATTCCAGGCGCCCTTGCATCCGGAGTTGCTGAATCATCAAATGAAGCAACTGATGGAGCTCCTCGGCATGGCGAAGACGATGCTCCAAGACCTTTGCGTTAAACATTGGCCTAAGGAGGTGCTGCCGACCAGCCTCTTCGGGTTCCAGGCCTGGTTGCAGGAGGTCATCCCTCAAGTGGCGCCCTGGAAGTGGTTGGCATGCCTAGAGGGCGCCCAACAAGTGTATGCCAATGTAAGGACCCACTATCCGCACGTCAATGCCACAGATGTGGCTGCGGGACCTCCTGAGGGGAAGAACTGGACCGTGGAGCAGTACTGTGCTCAGGTGGTGGAGGGAGCCCAAATCACCGACGCCGAGTGTCCAAAGGACACTTTGTATTCCTAGATAGTACTTTAGAATGCCGAATTTTAGTGGATGTTAAAAACTTCCTTTGGTTTGAAATGAATTCGGCTTTATATTCCGACATATGTTTATATTTTTTGACTCATGTGTGACCATGTTAAATTGAAAGTGACCAGTCGTTGGTTTCTGCCCCTTTGTGCAATACACAAAAGGTGTTTCATAGGCAATCATGACCCTTAGCCGACGTCTCGGTTCCCGGAGGCAGTTCATGCACATAGAAACAAGGCAATCAGACTATTGTGGTTTTATTGCTTTCACTTAGTCGCAGGAGCTTGACTGTGGGGGCTGATGATGAGCCCCATGTATTTGAAGTGGTTGGCTGTGTAGCCGGAGTTTAAGCCACTAACCACCTCTGCTGGTTTGATAAATAGCCCTTCGTTTAACACGTGTTATCTTGAATGATATATTGCTTGACGCTGTCATTGGATGGCCGACCAATTTACCCTTAGCTAGACAGTCAGTTTTTGGCTTTCTCCACTGAGGTGCTTTGCCATTCGAGCTGGCCGCGCAATCACAGTTGTTTTCCCTTGACACCCTTTGCCGAATTGATCGGAAATGTAAGGGATAAGCTCAGGAGCCGGTTAACCTAATTATTGATGAAAATCTAGGCCCAAAATTGGTGCATACAATGCAACATCCGAGACACCGATTAGAAATGCCGGACTTGTATTTTGGGGCATGAGATTAAAAGCGAGGCCCTTTGTAAACAGCAATTATATCATAAAAGTATTCTTTTGGCTCGAAGACAGTGGTTATAAGGAAATGCTGAAAAACCTTAAGGGGTGCAATTTATTTATTTAATATGGTCAAGCCGTCTATGCGTTGACAAAGGAACTTTGTGAAAGATACAATGCAAAAAGAAGGAAAAGAAGGAGTAAAATAAAACATGTGGGACTTGTCTTTTTTTGACTGAACACTGTGAGGCAAAAGCCCAACAACCTTTTGTTAGAAAGAAAAGCCCCAAGTCTTACAAGAAAGAAAGAAGTTAAAAGAAAACTATCTAGGTGTTTAGCCTACCTACCTAGGATAGTACAACAGAATATTTACGAATGTACAAAAGAGTCCAATCCACATAGATCATGGCATATGTGGGACTTGTCGTCGGGTTTATTAGCCCGAGCTGCTTCCTATCGCATGCCTGTGTCTCCATGTTGTTGACTAGCTTGTCTTTGTTGATAGCGAAGTTGATATGGGTTGTCTGCAACCTGGGTCTTTCACTCGCTTGATGCTCTCGTCGGTCGTGTCCTTTGAAGAGGTGTCCAGCTGCCGTTTGGATGGTTGAAGCCATATGGACATGCCACTCTTGGCTGAGTCTTTTACAGAACCCTACTAATATGCAAGTTCGAAGTATGTGATTGCTCGGTCGAGCTGACCATGACATCCTTTGTTTTTGCTCCTCGACTGCCTAGGGAGTTTTTAGCGCAAAGTTATGCACCGTAGGGCCGCAGTGCCCTTCCCAGGGGAGGTGCACGAGGAGCCCGTACCCCCATTTGGTGTTGAGGAATGCCTGACCGAGGTCGGCTTGTGTGGCTCGCGTATGCTTTGATGAGCTGGTGTAGGATCGAAAGTATGTCTAGAGGGGGGTGATTAGACTACATGACCAAATAAAAACTTAACCTTTTCCCAATTTTAGTTCTTGGCAGATTTTAACAACTTAGAACAAGTCAAGCAATCTTAACACAATTCAAGCAAGCATGCAAAGAGTATATGAGCACGGAAAGTAAGGCATGCAACTTGCAAGAATGTAAAGGGATGGGTTTGGAGAGTGCAAATGCAATAGGAGACACGAATGTTTTTGTCGTGGTTCTGATAGGTGGTGCTATCGTACATCCACGTTGATGGAGACTTCAACCCACGAAGGGTAACGGCTGCGCGAGTCCACGGTGGGCTCCACCCATGAAGGGTCCACGAAGAAGCAACCCTGTCTATCCCACCATGGCCATCGCCCACGAAGGACTTGCCTCACTAGGGTATATCTTCACGAAGTAGGCGATCTCCTTGCCCTTACAAACTCCTTGGTTCACTCGACAATCTTGTTGGAGGCTCCCAAGTGACACCTAACCAATCTAGGAGACACCACTCTCCAAAAGGTAATAGATGGTGTGCTGATGATGAACTCCTTGCTCTTGTGCTTCAAATGATAGTCTCCCCAACACTCAACTTACTCTCATAGGATTGGATTTGGTGGAAAGATGATTTGAGTGGAAAGCAACTTGGGGAAGGCTAGAGTTCAAGATTCATATGGTTGGATTGGAATGTCTTGGTCTCAACACATGAGTAGGTGGCTCTCTCTCAGAAAATGGGTAGTGGAAGTGTAGGCACGATCTGATGGCTTCCCTCGCGAATGAGGAGAGGGTGGAGGGGTACTTATAGCCTCCACACAAAATCTAACCGTTACACACATTATACCAAACTTGGTGGGACCGAATCAGAAAACTCGGTCGGACCGATTTAGTACATATGTGACTGTTAGGCAATTTCGGTGGGACCAACATGTCAACTCGGTGGGACCGATATCATTAGGGTTAGGGCATAACGTAATCTCGATTGGACCGATTACTCAAACTCGGTTGGACCGATTTTGGTAATAAGCTAACAGAGAGTTGGTCAGGCAAACTCGGTGGGACCGATTCGCTCGTCTCGAAGGGACCGAAGCGTTACGAAAAGTAAATAGGGAGTTTGCATTGCAGACTCGATGGGACCCATCGCTCTTCTCGGTTAGACCGAAACGTTATGAAGGGTAACAAAGAGCTTGCAACCCCATCTCAGTGAGACCGAGATCCCTATCGGTGAGACCGAAAAGACTAGGGTTTCTGGCAGTGGCTATGTCAAATGAACTCGGTGGCGCCAGATGGATCAAATCGGTGGGGCCGAGTTTGACTTTTGGTTTGGAACATATGTGGATATGAGAAAGTGGTTCCAGGCTTTTGGAGCTTATCACTAAGCATTTTGAGCAAGTAAGCCAATAAGCAACACCTCATCCCCTTTTAATAGTATTGGCTTTCCTATAGACTCAATGTGATCTTGGATCGCTGTCGGTGTCAAAACTGGCGGATGTCGGGTAGGGGGTCCCGAACTGTGCGTCTAAGGCTAATGGTAGCAGGAGGCGAGGGACACAATGTTTACCTAGGTTCGGGCCCTCTCTATGGAGGTAATACCCTACTTCTTGCTTGATCGATCTTGATGAATATGAGTATTACAAGAGTTGATCTACCACGAGATCGTAATGCCTAGACCCTAGAAGTCTAGCCTATGAGATTATGATTGTTGTCCTACGGACTAAACCCTCCGGTTTATATAGACACCGGAGGGGGCTAGGGTTACACAAAGTCGGTTACAGAGAAAGGAATCTACATATCTGAATCACCAAGCTTGCCATCCATGCAAAGCAGAGTCCCATGCGGACACAGGAAGAAGTCTTCTATCTTGTATCTTCATAGCCCAACAGTCCGGCCCAAGTATATAGTCCGGCTGTCCGAGGACCCGTTAATCCAGGACTCCCTCAGTAGCCCCCGAACCAGGCTTCAATGATGATGAGTCCGACGCGCAGATTGCCTTCAGCATTGCAAGGCGGTTTCCTTCTCTGAATACTTCAAAGTACCTTACTTAAAGAACAGTATCCAACTTTCCATTTAATGTTGCGCTCATCGGCTTCTGCACCTTCATGATTTCAGCTTCCACGTGTCGAGCGAATGCGAGAGGTCGGGGCATTTTTGCACTTGCCACCCTGACCATGTGAGAAAATTGTCTATTTAAGGAGACTGGGATCTTCAGATCTAATCCACACCATCTCCCCCAAACGAGGAATCCTCAGAGCTTGCCAGCAGAAACCACCCCAACATGGCTAGCGCTCCCATCTCTTCCTCCCGCCTTACCCACCGCACTATATTATGCTCTAAAGGGGATGCGATCCGCGTGCCATGCTACACCTAAGGCGATGCGCAAGAAGGCGGCGCCTACGACGGGCAGGCCTTCGAAGAGGAAGGCAAACAGAGATATGGCCAAGCCTTCATTGAAGAGGTATGGTTGTAAATATGCTCCATGGTTGTCATCTTAAAGTACGACACTATCTGTTGTGTCTTATCAGGAAAAACATTCGTCGGACTGTGTTCGGGGATCCCGCCGGTCATGCCTCTACTAGCCAGATTCCGGACCCTGTCTCGAGGACTGAGGCTAACACGGAAGTGACACCGGATTGTCCTTCTGCGGGGGATTCGGATAAAGTATCCGCCACAAACTCCAAAGTGGAAAGCGCCATGAATCAGCGGCGCCATCGGGCCGCTCTTCGCGACCTTGGTTTTTCAGAAGAGGCTATCAATGCCTTCAACTCGGGTGATGCATACATCCAAGTTGCTCGAGATGGGCTTTCCAGAGCCACAGATCAGTATTTGAAAGATATGCGGGTAAGTTCATACTTGCACAATTCTGATAATTATATACCAGTAGCCCCTGAGACTTGAAGCAGTTTAAGCAACTGATTTAAGGATCGTTGTATACCCAGGTGCTCAAAGAGAAGAACAACCTGTTGTCTCAAGATCTGGAGAAGTATCAAGCCCAACTAACTGCTGCTACCGCCGAACTGGAGAAATCCAAGAAGGCAGCATCTGGAAATGTTTTCCTCTATCGAGAAAACGTGATCATATACCAGGAGTATTAATATAGGTGCAAACCTTATGGCAGAGCCATCAGATCATCTGAAAGAGGCACCGAAATTCGCACGAGCGGGAGGTCCACGAGCTCAAAGCCAACTGGCCACGGGCGAACGTATTCTGACACAGGTCAGGGTGGAGAAGAACAAACTCCAAGATGCCAACACTGAGCTGGGTGTGGAACTAAAAGACATGCTGGCCCAGCTGGATAACTCTATGAAGGAGAATAGGAGGCTGCGAGACGGCATATTTAGTATGTGTTCGGACTTACCTTTATATAGTTCGGCAAGGAAAAGAACTGACAGTAATTATGTCTATAGGTATATTGATGGGCCGTCCCGAAGAGGTGTCCGGATCGTCGAGCGATTTGCTATAAGAGCTGTCGCAAATGCACGAGCGAGCTCGGCAGGTGATGCAAAGCGTTGCCAAGGTATTATGGCCATCCGACTCCCCTCCAGGAAGTATGGAGGGGCTTGTACAACTGTTCAAGGGAGCGCAGCGGCGCTTCCGATTATGGAAGATATCGGCCTGTCGGGAAGGTGCGCGAGAGGCCTGGGCGATGGTAAAAACTCGGTAGACCAAGCTCGACCTGAATCACATGGCCCGGGTCGTACCAGTAGGGTCAAACGGAGAAGAAATTCCTGTTAGTTTGGTATATGACCAGGTGCAAGTAGCCGCCAGGTATTCCCAATAGGATTGTGGGCTAGATAGCCTGTTGGATGGCATAGACGAAGAAGGTTTTGAGTCCAAGTGACTATGTACTTCAATTGACAAATTATGTCTCTAGCTGAATTGTAAAATGATTGTCATGGCAGACCTTTTCGCTTCAACCTCTGGATTCGAAGGTGCGGAGTGCTTCTGAATACCTGCTCGGTAATGTAGACCGGGGTATGCGTGGAAACCAGGCGTAGGGGTCATAGTTGCTTGAACAGACAAGTATCCGGCTAGTTATGTTATATTACATTTTGATCGTAATTAACATCTTCCAGGGAGAATAGTTCTTTTAGGGGTTCCTTTCCCTGGGTCGACATGCGTTTAACGTGCACGTCTGGACTGTGATTGAGAAAACAGCAACATACATAACATCTGGGGGTTCATAATGTGACAAGTAAAAAACATCTTTAGTTTGCCGACCGAATATTCCCTTAAGAACACTAGCTTTCGACTTCACCCAGTTTGAGGTACACATCCGGATAACCCGGTAGTAACAATCGCAGAGGTGCTCCCTTTATGCCCTAGCCGAACTAATGGGAACGTAGGGCATAAGCATAGGAGCCAGGCAACCCAGCTTGGCCAAAACTTAAGTCATATAGATGCATATAATGGCGAAGAAAAGGTACATACGCAGAAAAGACACATATGTGATGAGCTTGATGCTCTGAAAATAATAATAATAATAAGCTTCTGTACGAGAAGCCCCCAAGTATACTTGATGTACATATTTTAGAATGTGTGCTCGAAGATGCACGGTTTAGCCGTACTAAAGCTTTTAAGGCTTAAAAAGAAAGAAAAAGGTGAAAAGAGAGGAAAATAAATACCGAAAACAAAAATAAGGGGAAAAGGAGACGAACAAAGAGTCCGGCTCTAAGCATAGAATCTTCAAAGTCTGGCCACGTTCCATGGGTTCGGCTCTAGGCGATTGTCTGACGCATCATGCAGGCGGTATGCTCCTCCGGTGAGAACTTCGTCAATGATGAAGGGACCCTCCCACTTGGGCTTGAGTTTGTCCTTTTTCTTCTCCGGTAAGCGTAGAACGAGTTCACCAACATTATAAGTCTTGGCCCGTACTTTTCTGCTTTGATATCTGCATGCCTGTTGTTGATAGAATGCGGAACGAGCTTTTGCAACATCGTGCTCCTCTTCCAGGGCATCTAGGTTGTCCTGCCGATCAAGCTCGGCCTCTCTCTCTTCATACATGCACACTCGAGGTGAGTCATGAATAATGTCGCAGGGTAACATGGCCTCTGCGCCGTACACTATGAAAAAAGGTGTGTATCCGGTAGAACGATTGGGCGTGGTCCGCAACCCCAAGATACAGAGTCGAGTTCCTCCACCCAGTGCTTGTCTGATTCTTTTAAAGACCACACTAATCTGGGTTTAATGCCGCTCATAATAAGACCATTGGCTCGTTCGACTTGATCATTGGTTAGTGGGTGATAGACAGAGGCGTAGTCGAGCTTGATGCCCATATTAGCACACCAGGCTTTCACCTCATCGGCTGTGAAATTGGAGCCGTTGTCGGTGATGATGTTGTGTGGAACACCATAACGGTGCACAACACCGGATATAAAGTATATCACTGGCCTGGCTTCGGCCGTTTTAACTGGTTTGGCTTCTATTCACTTGGTGAATTTATCCACCATGACCGACAGGTATTTTTTCTTATGGCTTCCTCCTTTAAGGGGTCCAACCATGTCAAGCCCCCAGACCGCAAAAGGCCAAGTGATGGGGATTATTTGTTGAGCGGTGGGTGGCATATGGCTTTGGTTGGCGAAAAGCTGGCATCCGACGCAATGTTGGACGAGGTCCTGTTCGTCTACTCGGGCCGTCGACCAATAGAAACATGTACGAAAGGACTTGCTTACAAGGGCTCGAGCTGCGGCATGGTGACCAACGAGACCGGCATGAATTTCAGCCGAGAGGTGCCGCCCTTCTTCCTCAGAGATACATCTTTGAAGTACTCCGGTAGCGCTTTTCTTGTAGAGTTCTCCCTCGTGAACCTTGTAGGCTTTGGAGCGCCGCACAATGCAGCGTGCCTCATTCTGATCCTCAGGAAGCTCTCACCTATTAAGGTAGGCCAAGAAGGGTTCGGTCCATGGGGCAATGACTGCCATGATGAGATGGGCCAATGGTGTGATTTCGGTGGCTGAGCCCCCGGTGACGTTGGTATGTTCGGATTCTGGGGTTGTAGTCGGATCCGGATTGGTGTTGCCGCTATCCCCTTGCCACACCATGGATGGCTTGAAAAGCCTTTCCAAAAAGATGTTAGGTGGGACGGGGTCGCACTTAGCGCCGATGCGAGCAAGGACATCCGCCGCTTGGTTTCTTTCTCGAGCCACATGGTGAAACTTGAGCCCCTCAAATGGAGCCGACATTTTGAGAACGGCGTTTTTGTAAGCCACCATCTTCGGATCTTTGGCATCGAAATCTCCATTTATTTGAGATATTGCAAGGTTCAAATCCCCACGCACTTCCAGGCGTTGTATGCCAATGGAGACGGCCATCCGGAGACCATGCAATAAGGCTTCGTATTCGGCTGCATTGTTAGAGTCTATGAATAATATTTGGAGGACATACTGAACTATATCTCCGGTAGGGGATGTTAGGACAACGCCTGCCCCTAGGCCTGCCAGCATTTTGGAGCCGTCGAAGTGCATTACCCAGTTGGAATATGTGCCGTACTCTTTAGGGGGTTTGGCCTCTGTCCATTCGGCGACAAAGTTGGCCAGCACTTGAGATTTAATGGCCCGCCGCGGTTTGTATGTTATGTCGAATGGAGAAGCTCAATGGCCACTGATGTCTACTACACAACCTTCTTCTTGTAGACGTCGTTGGGCCTGCAAGTGCACAGGTTTGTAGGACAGTAGCAAATTTCCCTCAAGTGGATGACCTAACGTTTATCAATCCGTGGGAGGCGTAGGATGAAGATGGTCTCTCTCAAACAACCCTGCAACCAAATAACAAAGTGTCTCTTGTGTCCCCAACACACCCAATACAATGGTGAATTGTATAGGTGCACTAGTTCGGCGAAGATATGGTGATACAAGTGCAATATCGATGGTAGATATAGGTTTTTGTAATCTGAAATAATAAAAACAGCAACATAACTAAAGATAAAAGTGAGCGTAAATGGTATTGCAATGATAGGAAACAAGGCATCAGGTTCATACTTTCACTAGTGCAACTTCTCTCAACAATAATAACATAGATAGATCATATAACAAGCCCTCAACATGCAACAAAGAGTCACTCCAAAGCCACTAATAGCGGAGAACAAACTAGAGATTATGGTAGGGTACGAAACCACCTCAAAGTTATTCTTTCGGATCGATCTATAAAAGAGTTCGTACTAGAATAACACCTTAAGACACAAATCAACCAAAACCCTAATGTCACCTAGATACTCCATTGTCACCTCAAGTATCCGTGGGCATGATTATACGATATGCATCACACAATCTCAGATTCATCCAACCAACACAAAGTACTTCAAAGAGTGCCCCAAAGTTTCTACCGGAGAGTCAAGAACGTGTGACAACCCCTATGCATAGGTTCATGGGCGGAACCCGCAAGTTGGTCACCAAAACATACGTCAAGTGGCACATGATATCCCATTGTCACCACAGATAAACACGGCAAGACATACATCAAGTGTTCTCATAAAGGACTCAATCCGATAAGATAACTTCAAAGGGGAAACTCAATTCATCACAAGAGAGTAGAGGGGGAGAAACATCATAAGATCCAACTACAATAGCAAAGCTCGGGATACATCAAGATCGTGCCATAGATGGAACACGAGAGAGAACACGAGAGAGAGAGAGATCAAACACATAGCTACTGGTATATACCCTCAGCCCCGAGGGTGAACTACTCCCTCCTCGTCATGGATAGCGCCGGGATGATGAAGATGGCCACCGGTGAAGGATCCCCCCTCCTGCAGGGTGCCGGGAAGGGCTCCCGAGAAGTTTTTGGTGGCTATAGAGGCTTGCGGCGGCGGAACTCCCGATCTATCTTCTGTTCTGGAAGTTTTAGGGTACGTAGGTATATATGGGTGAAAGAAGTACGTCGGTGGACCGAAGGGGGGTTGGGCCACGAGGCAAGGGGCGCGCCCCAGGGGGGTGGGCGCGCCCCCACCCTCGTGGGAACCTCCCTACTTCCCTGACGTGCACTCCAAGTCCATCGGGTGGCTTTCCTTCCAAATATAACTTCTCCAGTTGATTTCGTTCCGTTTTGACTCCGTCTGATATTCCTTTTCCCCGCAACACTGAAATAGGCATAAAACAGCAAATCTGGACTGGGCCTCCGGTTAATAGGTTAGTCCCAAAAATAACATAAAAGTGTATAATAAAGCCCAATATTGCCCAAAACAGTAGATAATATAGCATGGAGCAATCAAAAATTATAGATACGTTGGAGATGTATCAAGCATCGCCAAGCTTAATTCCGCTCGTCCTTGAGTAGGTAAATGATAAAAAAGATAATTTTTGATGTGGAATGCTAGTTGGCATAATTTCAATGTAATTCTTCTTACTTGTGATATGAATATTCAGATCCGAAAGATTCAAGACAAAAGTTCATATTGACATAAAAATATTAATACTTCAAGCATACTAATAAAGCAATCATGTCTTCTCAAAATAACATGGCAAAAGAAAGTTCATCCCTACAAAATCATATAGTTAGGCCATGCTTCATTTTCGTCACACAAAGATGTTCCCAACTTCTATACCCCCGATGACAAGCCAAGCAATTGTTTCATACTTAAATAATCTCAAAAAAATTCAACCTTCACGCAATACATGAGCGTGAGCCATGGATATAGCACTATGGGTGGAATAGAATATGATGATGGGGATTGTGTGGAGAAGACAAAAAAAAGGAGAAAGTCTCACATTGACGAGGATAATCAACGGGCTATGGAGATGCCCATCAATTGATGTCAACATGAGGAGTAGGGATTGCCATGCAACGGATGCTCTAGAGATATAAATGAATGCTCAACAAAAGAAAACTAGTGGGTGTGCAACCAACTTGCTTGCTCATGAAGACCTAGGGCATTTGAGGAAGCCCATCATAGGAATATACAAGCCAAGTTCTATAATGAAAAATTCCCACTAGTATGAAAAAGACAACTTATGAGTCTCACTATATGAAAAAACATGGTGCTACTTTGAAGCACAATATATGAGACTCACTACATGATGAACAAGGTGCTACTTTGAAGCACAAGTGTGGAAAAAAAGATAGTATCATTGCCCTTTTTATTTACAAGAGTTGATCTACCACGAGATCGTAATGTCTAAACCCTAGAAGTCTAGCCTACGAGATTATGATTGTTGTCCTACGGACTAAACCCTCCGGTTTATATAGACACCGGAGGGGGCTAGGGTAACACAAAGTCGGTTACAGAGAAAGGAATCTACATATCTGAATCACCAAGCTTGCCATCGACGCAAAGAAGAGTCCCATCCGGACACGGGAAGAAGTCTTCTATCTTGTATCTTCATAGCCCAACAGTCCGGCCCAAGTATATAGTCCGGCTGTCCGAGGACCCCTTAATCCAGGACTCCCTCAATCACTAAAATAGAAAATATAGAGTCTTGGACTTTAGAGCTTGAGCCAATCTTTTGTCCTTATTATTTTGAGGGGTCCACATTCCTTATCCATGCCATGCCAATCATTGAACTTTCCTGAAATATTTATCTTGAAGTGGCATTAGTTCAATGAGCTATATGTTGTTAATCATTACCTAAACCACCCAGGGATAGTTGCACTTTAAATCTCCCCCTTTTTGGTAGTTGATGACAACATATAGATCAAAGCTTCAACAAATGATAATAAGATTTAAATACACTATCGCTTTGAGAAGTATGTGACAAACAAGAGCTCCCCTTAAGGGGCCCTCTGTGGGAGTCCTGGACTAGGGGGTGTCCGGATAGCCGGACTATCATCATCGGCCAGACTCCAAGACTATGAAGATACAAGATTGAAGACTTTGTCCCGTGTCCGGATGGGACATTCCTTGGCGTGGAAGGCAAGCTTGGCAATACGGATATGTAGATCTCCTACCATTGTAACCGACTCTGTGTAACCCTAGCCCTCTCCGGTGTCTATATAAACCGGAGGGTTTTAGTCCATAGGACGAACAACCATTACAACAATCATACCATAGGCTAGCTTCTAGGGTTTAGCCTCCTTGATCTCGTGGTAGATCCACTCTTGTACTACCCATATCATCAATATCAATCAAGTAGGAGTAGGGTTTTACCTCCATCGAGAGGGCCCGAACCTGGGTAAAAACAACGTGTCCCTTGTCTCCTGTTACCATCCACCTAGACGCACAGTTCGGGACCCCCTACCCGAGATCCGCCGATTTTGACACCGACATTGGTGCTTTCATTGAGAGTTCCTCTGTGTCGTCACCGATAGGCTTGATGGCTCCTTCGATCATCCACAACGACGCAGTCCAGGGTGAGACTTTTCTCCCCGGACAGATCTTCGTGTTCGGCGGCTTTGCACTGCGGGCCAATTCGCTTGGCCATCTGGAGTAGATCGAAAGCTACGCCGCTGGCCATCAGGTCAGATTTGGAAGCCTAAACTTCACGGCTGACATCCGCAGAGACTTGATCTTCGATGGATTCAAGCCACAGCTGAGCGCGCCGCACTGTCACGATGGGCATGATTTAGCTCTGCTGCCGGACAGTGCCCTGGAGGCCGCACATGAGTCCGCTCCGACCCTTAATTCGGAGCCGACCGCGCAGATCGAGGACGGGTGGCTAGACACCGCCTCGAGGGCTGCAACCTCTACGGCGATGGAGCCGAATACTGACCTTGTCCCTTGTAAAGCCCGTGACTCCGAGGTGCCGGATTCCTCGCCGGACTCCGAACCTCCTGCGCCCCTGCCAATCGAATCTGATTGGGCGCCGATCATGGAGTTCACCGTTGCGGACATCTTTCAGCACTCACCCTTTGGCGACATCCTGAATTCGCTAAAGTATCTCTTGTTATCAGGAGAGCCCTGGCCGGACTGCGGTCAGGACGGTTGGGATGCGGACGACGAAGAAATTCAAAGCCCACCCACCACCCACTTTGTAGCCACTGTCGACGATCTAACCGACATCCTAGACTACGACTCCGAAGACATCGACAGTATGGACGACGATGCCGGAGACGACCAGGAACCAATGCCTACAGGCACTGGAAGACCACCTCGTCATACGACATATATATGGTGGACATCCCAAAGGATGGGAATGGCGAAGAAGCAGCGGAGGCAGATTCCTCAAAGAAACAGCCCAAGCGCCGACGTCAGCGGCGCCGCTCTGAATCCCGCCACAGCAAGAATGGAGATTCCGGCACCGGAGATAATAACACCCCAGAGAGTGCCGAAGATAACCCCCTCCAGCAAGATTCAGCGCAGGAGGACGGAGAAGCCAGCCCTCACAAGAGAGCGGCAGACGAAGAGATAGAGGATGATAATTACATGCCTCCCTCCGGAGACGAGGCAAGCCTCAACAACGACGAATTCATCGTGCCCGAGGATCTCGTCGAACAAGAGCGTTTTAAACGCAGGCTTATGGCCACGGCAAACAGCCTAAAGAAAAAGCAGCAACAACTCCGAGCTGATCAAGATCTGCTAGCCGACAGATGGACTGAAGTCCTAGCGGCCGAAGAGTATGAACTCGAACGCCCCTCCAAAAGCTACCCAAAACGCAAGTTGCTCCCCCGATTAGAGGAGGAGGAGTATAAACCCTCATCACCAGCGTACAATACGGCAGACCGACCACATCGTGGCCGCGACAGAGAGGCCTCTAGGCCCTCCATCAGGACCGTACCCCGGCACCGCTTGAAAAGTACGAAGCCACGGGGGAATGCGCCGGACTTGCGAGACATATTGGAGGACAAGGCAAGACAACCAAGATCGATCTACGGATCATGTGGGCGCCCCACGATGCATGACGATTACCGTCGCTACGGATACAGCAACTTCGGCCGGGCCGAACACAATAGACAAAGCTCGCTTGAGCTACGTCGTGATATTGCCCAATATAGAGGCGCCGCACACCCGCTATGCTTCAGAGATGAAGTAATGGATCATCAAATCCCTGAAAGGTTTAAACCCATGAACATTGAATCCTACGATGGCACAACAGACCCCGCGGTTTGGATCGAAGACTATCTCCTTCATATCCATATGGCCAGCGGTGACGATCTCCACGCCATCAAATATCTCCCACTCAAGCTTAAAGGACCAGCTCGGCATTGGCTTAACAGCTTGCCAGCAGTCAATTGGGTGTTGGGAGGACCTGGAAGCCGCATTCCTTGACAACTTCCAGGGCACATATGTGCGACCACCAGACGCCGATGACCTAAGCCACATAATTCAGCAGCCAGACGAATCGGCCAGACAATTCTGGACACGGTTCTTAACAAAGAAAAATCAAATCATCGACTATCCGGATGCAGAGGCCCTCGCAGCCTTCAAACATAACATCCGCGACGAGTGGCTGGCCCGGAACCTAGGACAGGAAAAGCCGAAATCCATGGCAGCCCTCACATCACTCATGACCCGCTTCTGTGCGGGGGAGGACAGCTGGCTAGCCCGCAGTAACAACCTCAGCAAAAATTCTGGTAGTCCGGATACCAGGGACCGCATTGGCAGGTCACGTCGAAACAAAAACAAATGTCGCGTTAACGGTTATAACACTGAGGATACGACAGTTAACGCCGGATTCAGAGGCTCCAAACCCGGTCAGCGGAAAAAGCCATTCAAAAGAACTACTCCGGGTCCGTCCAATTTGGATCGAATACTTGACCGCTCCTGCCAGATACATGGCATCCCCGAAAAGCCAGCTAATCACACCAACAGGGATTGTTGGGTATTTAAGCAGGCAGGCAAGTTAATTGCCGAAAACAATGACAAGGGGCTGCATAGCGATGACGAGGAAGAGACCCGGCCGTCGAACAATAGAGGACAGAAGGGTTTCCCCCCACAAGTATGGACGGTAAACATGATATACGCAACCCACATACCCAAGAGGGAGCGGAAGTGTGCACTTAGGGATGTATATGCGATGGAGCCAGTCGCCCTGAAGTTCAATCCATGGTCCTCTTGCCCGATCACTTTTGATCGAAGGGATCACCCAACCAGTATCCGCCATGGCGGATTCGCCACATTGGTTTTAGACCCAATCGTCGATGGATTTCACCTCACCAGAGTCCTGATGGACGGCGGCAGCAGCCTGAACCTGCTTTATCAGGATACAGTGCGCAAGATGGGCATAGATCCCTCAAGGATTAAACCTACAAAGACGACCTTCAAAGGTGTCATACCAGGTGTAGAGGCCAATTGTACAGGCTCAGTCACACTGGAAGTGGTCTTTCGGATCCCCGGATAACTTCCGAAGCGAGGAGTTAATCTTCGACATAGTCCCGTTCCGCAGTGGCTATCACGCTCTGCTCGGACGGACCGCGTTTGCAAAGTTCAACGCGGTGCCGCATTACGCATACCTCAAGCTCAAGATGCCAAGCCCTCGAGGAGTCATCACGGTCAACGGAAACACTGTACGCTCCCTCCGAACGGAGGAACACACAGAGACTCTTGCGGCAGAAGTCCAGAGCAGCCTCTTAAGGCAATTTTCGAGTCCGGCCGTTAAGCGACCGGACCTGGCCAAACGCGCCCAGAGTAACATACAACAAGACCACCTGGCACGTTCCGAGCACGCGTAGCAATGCGGCCCCAACTCCAGCCCTTGCATAATCGCAAGACCGGTCCTTCGCGTACATCATTGCGCTCTGGAAATACCATGGGCATAGGGGGAGGGGCACGACCACGACAGGCCCAGAGTGCGGCTTAACCACACCAGGGGCTCCCAAGTATGTCGGTCTTTTCCTTTTTCTTTTTTTCTTACCTACAGGACCCCATTCATGAGAGGCCCTGTTCGACAGTAGACGTGCCGAACTCACGATGCAACAGCCAGGGAAGGAGAAAGGCTACGACGAACACTCAGGTGGTCTCCATTACGAGCATTAAATCTGTTTAATACACCATTCCACAGCCTAACCCTGGAGGAGGACATGTTTAATAGTCCAATCCCTTGCTTACCGCACTATTTGTATCATTCTACATTCATCGCAGAATTCCTTGAATAAACAATGCATCGCTTTTCGCTTATAGTTGCATTTCTTCCTTATATATATGTTCATTTATGACATCTTGCATCCGTACACTTTGGTATGGCCGAATACACCAGGGGCTTAAGTTCCCCGATTTATGGTGTGATAAGTCCAAACACTTTCACAAGTGCGGCACCCCGAACTTATAGCATTATATGCATCGACTCCGAATCATGTCTTGGGTCAATAGTTGGGTTCGCCCGGCTCCCATGTTTTGGTACCTTATGTTCCATTTTATCGGCTAAGGTAGCACTGGGAGAACCACTGCGATTGCGCCCCGGTTGAGCTGGGTGGGCGC
This sequence comes from Triticum timopheevii, assembly GCA_963921465.1. Taxonomy (NCBI): domain Eukaryota; kingdom Viridiplantae; phylum Streptophyta; class Magnoliopsida; order Poales; family Poaceae; genus Triticum; species Triticum timopheevii. Next base: position 423,953,398 of record OY997274.1, read on the forward strand.
CTCAGTGGAGAAAGCTAAAACTGACCGTCATGATAAGGCGAGAGCTGGTCGCTGTTCGAGTGGTTTTTTCGAGTCCCTAAAGACTTATTTCGCTTAGAGCGAAGAACCGGCTCTGTCCGGCCCAGGCGTGGATAGCGCCCCGAACTCGGTCTTCCGAACACTAGGGGCTTCGCCGAAATTTAAAATTATAGAATTCTATGGCTAAGTGAGATTGTTCAAGCATTATAAGTCTGGTTGCCTCGTTCGTTGTGTTGAGCGCCTCCCTAGATGGACCCAAACATGGGAACAAGAGTGCTCAAGTTTATTCCGAACACCCCAGCACTAGTGGCATGGGGGCTGAAGCCGATGACTTGCCATCTCTTAGATTTGATAAACGGCCGCACAGAAGGTAATATTTTAAATTAATAAGCGTTGCTTAGCGCATATGAACACAGTTTTTAGCGCACAGGATAACATAATGCGATTCTACTCAAATATTACATCCTTGGAGCACTCATCCGCAATCATGCGGGCTCCCTTCAGGACACTCTTATAATACATTTCGGGTGTGCGATACTCCTTGCCCGCCGGCGGCGCGTCCGTCAGAAGCTTCTCAGCGTCCATCCTGCCCCAGTGCACTTTTGCACGGGCAAGGGCCCGACGGGCACCTTCAATGCAGGCGGAGTGCTTGACGCCTTCCACCCAGGCACACGCATCCACCAGCCGCCGCACCAGGCCGAAGTAGATCCCAGGCATGGCCTGCTTGGGCCACAGCCGAACTATGAGGCCCTTCATGGCCTGTTCGGCTACCTTGTGGAGCTCGACCAGCTGCTTCAGCTGGTCGCTCAGGGGCACCGGATGTCCGGCCTCAGCATACTGAGACCAGAAGACCTTCTCCGTCGAGCTCCCCTCCTCGGCCCGGTAGAATGCAGTAGCATCGGACACGCTGCGAGGCAGATCTGCAAACGCTCCTGGAGAGCTCCGAATTCGGGTAAGTAACAGGTAATTCACATTCACATGCTTGCTTTGCATGAAAAATGCCTTACCCGCCGCTATTTTCTTCACCGCCTCGACTTCCTGGAGGGCCTTATGGGCTTCGGCCTTAGCGGCTTTGGCACTCTCAAGAGCCGAGGCAAGCTCGGACTATCGAGTCTTCGAGTCGCGCTCCAAACTCTCATGCTTTTCCACGAGAGCCTGGAGCTCTTGCTGCACCTCCGCCACCCGCGCCTCCTGCTTCTCTCGCTCAGCTCGTTCCGCGAACGCATTACGTTCGGCCGCAGACATGGCCTCCTTCAGGGTCGCCACCTCGTTCGTGGCCCCTGGAGTACCCACGTTATCCTTGTTATTTCTCTTGCAACCAAAATCCTTTTCTGTAAGGTACAAATTTAATACGGTGTTACTCACCTTCATTGTCCTCGAGCTGCTTCTTGGCACGGCCGAGCTCGCTCTCGGACCGCTCGAGGTTTTGCTTCAAAGCATCGACCTCCGCAGTCAAGGCAGCAGAGGTCAGCAGCGCAGCCTGCAATCCCATATTGACATATTTTTTAGAACTCCTGCGTATATCTTTTTAGATCCTCAGTCCGGCTTTTCTTTCCGAACACCGAACCAAGCATTAGGGGCTACTGTCTATGCGGTATTATATTACATGTCTTAAAATTCTTACCTCAAAGCCTGTTAGAAGGCTGCTGCAGGCTTCGGTCAGCCCGCTCTTGGCGAGCTGAACCTTCTGAATCACCGCACTCATGATAGTGCGGTGTTCTTCCTCGATGGAAGCGCCGTTGAGCGCCTCCAACAAGTTGTCCGGCGCCTCCGGTTGGACGGAGGCCGCCGGTGTCATGGTCTTGCCCTTCTTACGAAGGGGCCGCCTGCCGGACTCCGGAACCACTGCTGGTTCCGGTGCGGAGTCCGGTGCGAAGTCCGGGAGGTTGCCTTGCGGCACCTCCGGAGGCTCCCCCTCCTGGTGGGTCCCCTCTTGGGATCCCACCTCGGCGTCATCAGCGTCACGAGGAGTGGAGGCGGTCGGAAGGGAATCCATATCCGACGGAGCCAAGGACCCGCTCGACGAAGCGGGAAGATCGTCCTCGGCCGGACTACAGGTTGTATGCGGCATTAGAAGGACACCACGTGGCAAAAAGAGAAATTATAAATCATCCAGGAATTCGGACACTTACGATCTTGCCAGGGGCTTGGCCCTTGAGGGCCACCCCTCGTCACCGTCGTCGGCGTTGGTGGAGCAGTCCGGAGGAAGGGTCCATCCTTTCTTGGACCCTTCGGCCGCCCTCGTTGGGGAGGCCTTCCTCTTCTTCTCTCCCCCCGCTGGGGAAGAGGCCTCTTTCTCCTCCTCCTCGGGGGAGGAGTCCGCCTCGGAGTCATCGGATGATGAGTCCGATACCACCTGGCGCCGGGAACTCCTTCGGGTTCCCGTGGCCTTCTTCTTGGCCTTCTTCTCCGGCACCACGTAAAGGGCCGGAACCAGCAGCCCCGTCAAATGGGTGTCCACTGGGTCTTCGGGAAGAGGAGCCGGACAGTTAACTTGTCCGGACGTCTTCTGCTAGTCCTGTTAAAGGCATTGGGAGTTTTAGATCCCACATAGAGTCAAACTATGAAAGAAATGTGTGTCCCATAAAGGATAACATAGCTTACCTCGCCGGCCGGGCGCTGCATGCTGAATCCGTGATCTTCGGTTGCGGATGCGGGGGCTTCTCTGCCCTTGAACAGCACCCTCCAGGCAGCTTCATACGCCGTGTTGAAGAGCCCGCTCAAAGTCTGGTGCTGTGCCGGATCAAACTCCCACAAATTGAAAGCCCGTTGCTGGCAGGGGAGAATCCGGCGGACGAGCATGACCTGGATCACATTGACAAGCTTAAGCTTCTTGTTCACCAGGCTCTAGAGACGGGACTGGAGTCCGGTCAGCTCCTCCGAACTGCCCCATAGCAAGCCCTTCTCTTTCCAGGAGGTGAGCTGCATGGGGTACCAGATCTGAACTCGGGGGCCGCTGCCCATTTAGGGTCACGCGGCTCGGTGATGTAGAACCACCCCGATTGCCACCCTTTGATGGACTCCACAAAGGCACCTTCGAGCCAAATGACGTTGGGCATTTTGCCCACCATGGCACCTCCGCACTCCGCTTGGATGCCCTTCACCACCTTCGACTTGACATTGAAGGTCTTTAGCCACAAGCCGAAGTGGGGCTGGATGCAGAGGAAGGCCTCGCACCCGACGATAAACGTCGAGATGTTGAGGATGAAGTTTGGCGCCAGATCGTGGAAATCCAGGACGTAGTAATACATGAGCCCCCGGACGAAGGGGTGAAGTGGGAAGCCCAGTCCATGGAGGAAGTGGGGAAGAAATACGACCCTCTCATGGGGCCTGGGGGTGGGGATGAGCTGCCCCTCGTCGGGTAGCCGGTGCGCGATGTCGCTGGATAGGTATCCGGCACCGCGCAGCTTCTCGATTTGCCCCTCCGTGACGGAGGAGGCCATCCACTTGCCTCCCGCTCCGTACATGGCTGGGGAAGGTTGAGGCGAGATGTGCGGACTTGGGCGCTAGAGCTCGAGTGCGCGGAGATGGATAAGCAAAGGAGGAAGAAGGCGCAGGTAAAAAGGTGGATCTTATCCCCTTATATATGGACGGACAAAGACTATGCGTCCCCCCCCCCGGCCTGGTAAAACTCGCTTATCTCCCAAGCGCCGCAATCAATGGCGCAGTTGGGTTACCCACGTCTGTATTGATGAGAATCCCGGGATAAGGGGAACACGATCTCTGCTTCGACAAGATGTGCCAAGGAAACTGCTTCGCTAAACGCACTGAGGTGGTACAATAAAAACGATTCGAGTAAAGGCTTGGTAGTGATGTGACGTCTTGCCACAAAATACGTCAGCGGATTGAACTTGTGTACATATTATTCTCTCTAAGGTATGTGGAATTTATTTTACAGAGCCAGACACTATCCTGGTGTTCACAATCTTCTATGAATTATTCGGAGGAAGAACCCGCCTTGCAATGCCGAAGACAATATGCGCGCTGGACTTGTCGTCATTGAAGCCTGGTTCAGGGGCTACTGAGGGAGTCCTGGACTAGGGGGTGTCCGGATAGCCGGACTATCATCATCGGCCGGACTCCAAGACTATGAAGATACAAGATTGAAGACTTCGTCCCGTGTCCGGATGGGACTTTCCTTGGCGTGGAAGGCAAGCTTGGCAATACGGATATGTAAATCTCCTACCATTGTAACCGACTCTGTTTAACCCTAGCCCTCTCCGGTGTCTATATAAACCGGAGGGTTTTAGTCCATAGGACGAACAACCATTACAACAATCATACCATAGGCTAGCTTCTAGGGTTTAGCCTCCTTGATCTCGTGGTAGATCCACTCTTGTACTACCCATATCATCAATATCAATCAAGCAGGAGTAGGGTTTTACCTCCATCGAGAGGGCCCGAACCTGGGTAAAAACATCGTGTCCCTTGTATCCTGTTACCATCCGCCTAGACGCACAGTTCGGGACCCCCTACCCGAGATCCGCCGGTTTTGACACCGACACCCTCCACAACGGCTGACGTCATGGGTCAACAAAGGGCTTGACTGGGGGCGTGCAAGGACGTACCCCTATTGCAGGGCCGGATTCGAGACCTCCAAGAAAGGGAGATCAATCTGGTCGTAGTGACGCAGGTTATGCTGATTCGGCATCTTCTGCCCTGCCAACGTCGCCCCCTCCGCCTGTGGGAATTCAATCCGGAGGGACCACGAGCTCTCCAACACTTCATGGGTACGACACCCGTGGAGATGTACAAACTGTTCTTCGAATCACAAGAGATGTGTCCGGAATTGACCGAGGACGCTGGCTTAAGCTGCAATCGCCCGGATACTCAAGTAAGTAGCCCTGTGTCCGGACATATCGTCCATTTATTTATCATGGATTTGCCTTTTAACCAGCTATCCCTTGGACAGGAGTGGATAGCGCAAGCAAAACTGATATGGTGTCCGGCCCCCCTCCCTGAGACCACGCTGGATCCCATGTTAATCAAAATGTTGGAGGTAGCGCCTTCGGAGGAGGGCGAAGGGGGAACAGGGAAACTACCACCTCTGCTAAGGAGGCTTTCAGCAAGGGGGGAATCAAGAGTCCCTCCCTCCAGGGGGAGAAGAGGACCGCTTCCGAAGACCCGGAGGCCATGGCCTCAAAGCGGGGAAAGAAATCTGCACCGGAAGGTCCTGTGCCGGGAGGAGTCCCGGCCGTACAGTCTCCCCAAAGGAATCAGCCCTCCGGCGAGCCGTAAGTAGAAAAGGGAAGTTTTGTAATAAGGGACATCCCTGTTTTTTATTTCTGAGGATAACCAAAGTTCTTACCTTGTAGTTCGGATCTCAGCCCTTCTCAGCAGAGCTCATCTTCGGGGGATCTTCGTCCGGAGATGATGGAGAGCGAGATGCCTCCATCTGCCGCACCGTCAGGCGGGGCGGGCGACCCTGAGGTGTCGTCGTGGAGGGTCTCCCCGAGTCCGGCGGGGCCGGAGAGTTTGGCACCAACTGGTGTACGGCCGGAGGAGCTGAAGAATCTGCTCGAGAGGGTGTCTATCTCAGAAGATTACCGTACATTAATGAGTACGGTGATTGAAAGGATTTCATCCGCTGAGAGCGGGTTGCATGAGGCTGTCAGAAGTTTACTGACGGGGTTTGAGGTACGTAAAAATGACATACCTTTTGACAGTTTTGCACATAGAGTGTGCCCTGTATAGATAGTAGCCCCTAAGACTCGGTGCGTTGTCAGAAGTGACGGCGTGCCGAGGATCATAATCTGAGTGTTAAGATGTTGATGTTCCTATTCAGGGGGCGGAGCATTTGGTGGCTAGCCGGACTAATAGAGTTGCTGAACTGAAGCGGCAACTGGACGTTGCGGATGCGAACATCGCGCTGGTCAATAAGCGACTTGACAAGTCATAGGGTGGGTGGTTTCTCCGCGGTCACCTGGTAAGGGAACTTATGCCCACGCCTTACAACCTGTATGCTTGGTGCAGATGGCGCCGCTGCTATGGAGGGCCTTTGGGCAGAGCTTGCTCAAGCCAAGGAGCAAGCCAGAAAGAGTGATGCGGCTGCCTCGGAGGCAGCCGAAGAGCTAAAAGCCGAAAAGGCTGCTCACTGCCGAAGCAGGGAGGAGATGGCCGGAATGGCCGTGAAGCTAAAAGATGCTACCGACCGCTATGAGGTTCTTGAAAGAGAACGCCAGGCGGAGCAAGAGGACCTGAAGAAGGCAACCGCCGAAGCCAAGGATGCCCGTTCAGCAATGCGGGCTATAAAGGAGGAACTGCGTCAGGCCGGAGACATTGCGGCTGGAAAGCCCTTCCTGCTGCGTAGGAAGTTCACGGATCAGAAGGATGCTTAGTTAGGCCAGTTGTGGGGTGCGGAGGATCCTTATCTGAATTTGGCGGCGAGTGCGGCGGATGCAGTCGTGCACTTCCGAAGCCAAAAGGATCACGAAATGGAAGAGCTTTTTTGGTCTCAATTCCATAGTCCGGGGCGTCCACTTCCGTTAACCGATCAGTTGGCTGAGTGGGCTGAGCTGAATAGGCTGTCCGGACTTGCCATGAAGGATGTCGTGGCTCATCTGTGGCCCGAAAGGCCCAAGCCGAAGAGTTATTTTGTCTTAGTGCAGCAATTCCTTGACGCGGTGCCGCATATCAAGGCGATGAAGCGGTCGGCATGCATAGAGGGTGCACGGATGGCTCTCACCCGTGTCAAAACATGCTGGGCAGAGATGGACGCCACCGATGTTGCATCCCGGGATTCGGACAGAAGCCGATTACCCGCCGAGCACTATTTTGAGGAAGTCCTACAGGGCGCTCATTTAATAGAGTCGCAGTGCTCGAAAAACATTATGTTCAAATGACATGTATGATTTGTAAAACCATATTTATAATATAACGGCTTTTTATACTTGTGCGTTCAAGTATTGAAATATCTCCTGTGCGGCCGTTAATGTATATGTATGTATAACCTGAAAGATGGCAGTCTTTGGCTTCATCCCCCACGCACATGGTGAGGGGGTGTTTGCAAAAAAGCGCATTTTCACACTTAATCCAACGTCTTGGTCCTTTGAAGGAGGTGATAGCATAGCAAACTAGGCAACCGGACTATAATGCTTTATCACTTTCACTTAGCCATTGGAGCTCGATGGTGGGGCTACGATATAGCCCCTAGAGGCACCACGCTCTCCGAACTCGGGGCGCGTGTGTGCCTGACCGGGGAGCGGTCCTTCCTCAAAGAGGAGAAATTCTAAACATTCCAGTAGTCGATCAAGTGGTTGACCAATCTCTCGCTATATCATGACAGTCAGTTTTCGGCTTTCTCTACTGAGGGGCTCGCCCGGCTGAACCGGGGCACAATCGCAGTAGTTCTCCTGGTGCCGCGTGAGCCGATGATACGAAACGTAAGGCAGCAAAACACAGGAGCTGGGCAAACCCAACATTTGACCAAAGACATGATTCGGAGATGATGCATATAAGGCCTAACTCGAGACGCCGAACACTCCCTGAGGTATTCGGTCTTTATGATAACGGGCAGAACAATGACCTAAGCCCCTAGTGTCCAGGTACGGGCGAGAACTTCTGACGCGGTCGATGCCAAAATGCCAGCCTCCTCCTTGGTTATGGTAGGAAACCGGGGGATGTGTATCAACAAGAGACAGTAAGAAAGGTTTACGCAGGGTCTTAATCTGAAAAGAATCCTTGCCACGGGTCCCTGCTGCACGTCTGCGCCTGTGTCTCCGTTGTGCTGTATCCGGGACGGGTGTAGCACGTGGTTCAACTATAAAAGAGAAGAACTTAGTTTGGAAAGAATATCGTGCAAAAAATATATTTAAAGCAGAGTATGATTTGGAAGATGAATAAAGTTGAGCTTTATTGGCTCTCATTGTTTATGTGTGCAGCCCCTTGTAAAGAGGTATGCGGCTAGGAAGCCCCTTGTTTATTTATACCGGACTCGCCTAACCGTGTCCGAGGTCTGAATGACCTGTTTTTAGGGGCTTTGATCAGCAAGGCCGGATTAGTGTGTGGCTGTCAAAGCAGTCTCACGTTTTCTGTGGTCGAGGAACACTCGAAGTTACCTTTTAATGAGATTATGTCGCGTGGACCGGGCATTTTAAGTGTAAGAGACGCGTAATGCGGTATTGCGTTAAAGCGGGCGAAAGCTTCGCGTCCCAGTAGTGCTTGATGGCTACTTTTGAATGGGGCGATATGGAAGATTAGCTTTTCGCGACGGAAGTTGTCGGATGAACCGAACACAACCTCTAGTAGTACAGAGCCTGTACAATTGGCATAAAGGCCCGGCGTCATTCCTTTGAAGGAAGTGCTGCTATGGCGAATTTTGGTAGGGTCTATCCCCATTCTGCGGATGGTGTCCTGGTCTAGCAGGTTTATATCACTACCGCCATCCATCAGGACTTGTGTGAATTGTAGTCCGTCGATTATGGGATCCAATATCAAAGCGGTCCCTCATGCATTTCGAATACTTCTAGAGTAATCCTGATGGTCGAAAGTAATTGGTTTTGACATCCAATTTCGGGACTCCGCTGGGGTGGACTGTGCGGCGCGTGCTTTAGTAGGTGCCGCACTATTTTTCCTTGTTATCACATGAAGTGAGTTCACTATTTTGACTTCTAGTGGGAAAGTCTTCTGTTTTCCGGCGCGCTGCTTGTGGGGTTCGTCATTGTCTTTGCTTTGTGTGTCGAGCCCCTTGTGTTCGGCGTTAAGTCGGCCGGACTACTTGAAGACCCAACAATCTCTGTGGGTATGGTTTGCAGGCTTCCCGGTGGTACTGTGGATTTGACATATCCTATCCAAGATTTTGTTTAGGTTGGATAGCTCATCACTGTTGTCCTTAAGGGGCAGTGTTTTGTTATTCGGCCGAGAGCTTTTGAACCCGGCGTTGACCGCCGTGCTATTTGGGCCATTTTCCTTATTCCGGCGCTGATCTTTTCTGCGTCGTGATTTCCCATTTCCATCCCTGACCTCGGATATACTCGGGTCGCTGGTGCTGCATCTTGCCAGCCAGCTATCTTCCCCCGCGCAAAAGCGGGTCATGAGGCTTGTTAGTGCGGCCATTGTTCTTGGTTTTTCCTGGCCAAGGTGTCTAGCGAGCCATTCGTCTCGGACGTTATGTTTAAAGGCTGCTAAGGCTTCGGCGTCCGGACAGTCGACTATTTGGTTCTTTTTGGTGAGGAACCTGTTCCAGAATTTGCGTGCTGATTCTCCGGGCTGTTGAGTTATGTGACTTAAATCATCTGCATCCGGAGGGCGGACATAAGTCCCCTGAAAATTTGCTCGAAACGCATCCTCGAGCTCTTCCCAACTTCCAATGGTATTTTCTGGGAGGCTTTTGAGCCAATGCCGAGCTGGCCCTTTGAGCTTGAGGGGTAGGTATTTTATGGCATGGAGATCGTCTCCTCTAGCCATATGTATGTGTAGGATGTAATCCTCAATCCAGACTCCGGGGTCTGTTGTTCCGTCGTATGCCTCTATGTTTACGGGCTTGAATCCCGCTGGAAATTCATGATCCAGTACCTCATCGGTGAAACATAGGGGGTGTGCGGCGCCCCTGTATTTGGGTGTACCGTGATTTTCGAATACTCGACGTGTTGTGTTGCTTTCTGGGGCTTTCTTTCTTGGCCCATAGATGGACCCGACCGGGCCATCCTTTTTGCGAGGATCCTTATGTGGATTGTGTGCCGGCTTGTGTGCGGCGCGCTTGCCGCTCTTAGCCTGTCATATGGTCGTCTAACCGGCCAGGCGGCCTCTTTCTTTTTTGACTATGGGGGCTTTACGGCCTCCTCGTCAAATTCGGGCAACAACTTGCGCTTTGGGTAGCTCTTTGCTTGGTGACTATCGCAGTATTTATCTGCGGTCTTGAGTACTTTGCTCCATCTCATTCTGAGTACGTATTCCGCTGTTTTGAGCTTCTGCTTCTGCTTCTTCAAACTTCTTGCAGTGGCGACGAGCCTTTTGTGAAGGTTCTTATGCTCCGGTGATGTGTCCCGCATGATATCGTCTGGACTGTTGTTTTCGCCGGGGATGGGTTGCTCGTCCAATTCATCCTATTCGGATGGTTGCTTGGTGGCATTTTCGTCGTCCACTAGTTTGCCCTGCTCTACGGCTGGGTCAGTATGGGTGCTGTTGTTATCGAGGCAGGACTTTGGGCGGCGCTTGCGTCGCCGTTTCGGTTGTTTTTCGGGGGAATTATCCTTCGCCGCGTCCCATTATTCCTCGTTATCGCTTCCTTTTGGTGTATCCACCATGTATACGTCGTGAGTTGAGGTGGCTTTCCAGTTCCCCGTAGGTGCTGGTTCTTGGTCGTCTCCGGCATCATCGTCCATACAGTCGATGTCTTCGGAGTCGAAGTCTAGCACGTCGGTTAGGTCATCGACAGTGGCTACGAAGTGGGTGGTGGGTGGGCTTTGAATTTCTTTGTTGTCCGCATCCCAACCGTCCTGACCGCAGTCCGGCCAGGGCTCTCCTGATAACGAGAGATATTTTAGCGAATTCAGGATGTCGCTGAAAGGTGAGTGTTGAAAGATGTCCGCAGCGGTGAACTCCATGATCGGCGCCCAATCGGATTCGATTGGAAGGGGCGCGGGAGGTTCGGAGTCCGGCGAGGAGTGTGGCACCTCGGAGTCACGAGCTTCACAAGGGACAAGGTCAGTATTCGGCTCTATCGCCATAGAGGTTGCAGCCCCCGAGGCGGTGTCTAGCCACCCATCCTCGATTGCTGCAGTTGGCTCCGGGTTAAGGGTCGGAGCGGACTCATGTGCAGCCTCCAGGGCCTTGTCCGGCAGCAGAGCTAAATCATGCCCATCGTGACAGTGAGGCGCGCTCGGCTGTGGCTCGAAACCATCGAAGATCAAGTCTCCGCGGATGTCAGCCGTGAAGTTCAGACTTCCGAATCTGACCCGACGGCCAGGGGCGTAGCTTTCGATCTGCTCCAGATGGCCAAGCGAATTGGCCCGCAGTGCAAAGCCGCCGAATACGAAGATCTGTCCGGGGAGAAAAGTCTCACCCTGGACTGCGTCATTGTTGGTGATGATCGAAGGAGCCATCGAGCCTATTGGTGACGACATAGAGGAACTCTCAATGAAAGCACCAATGTCGGTGTCAAAACCGGCGGATCTCGGGTAGGGGGTCCCGAACTATGCGTCAAGGCAGATGGTAACAGGAGACAAGGGACACGATGTTTTTACCCAGGTTCGGGCCCTCTCGATGGAGGTAAAACCCTACTCCTGCTTGATTGGTATTGATGATATGGGTAGTACAAGAGTGGATCTACCACAAGATCAAGGAGGCTAAACCCTAGAAGCTAGCCTATGGTATGATTATTGTTGTTCTTCTACGGACTAAAACCCTCCGGTTTATATAGACACGGAGAGGGCTAGGGTTACACAGAGTCGGTTACAATGGTAGGAGATCTACATATCCGTATCGCTAAGCTTGCCTTCCACGCCAAGGAAAGTCCCATCCGGACACGGGACGAAGTCTTGAATCTTGTATATTCATAGTCTTGGAGTCCGGCCGATGGTGATAGTTCGGCTATCCGGACACCCCCTAGTCCAGGACTCCCTCAGCTATGCTTCATTTTCGTCACACAAAGATGTTCCCAACTTCTATACCCCCGATGACAAGCCAAGCAATTGTTTCATACTTAAATAATCTCAAAAAAATTCAACCTTCACGCAATACATGAGTGTGAGCCATGGATATAGCACTATGGGTGGAATAAAATATGATGATGGGGATTGTGTGGAGAAGACAAAAAAGGAGAAAGTCTCACATTGACGAGGATAATCAATGGGCTATGGAGATGCCCATCAATTGATGGCAACATGAGGAGTAGGGATTGCCATGCAACGGATGCACTAGAGCTATAAATGAATGCTCAACAAAATAAAACTAGTGGGTGTGCATCCAACTTGCTTGCTCGTGAAGACCTAGGGCATTTGAGGAAGCCCATTGTAGGAATATACAAGCCAAGTTCTATAATGAAAAATTCCCACTAGTATGAAAAAGACAACTTATGAGTCCCACTATATGAAAAAACGTGGTGCTACTTTGAAGCACAATATATGAGACTCACTACATGATGAACAAGGTGCTACTTTGAAGCACAAGTGTGGAAAAAAAGATAGTAGCATTGCCCTTTTTATTTTATTTTTTATTTTTTTTCTTTTTTTTCTTCTTTTTGTTTTTTTTCTTTTTTTCTTCTTTTGGGCCTATTTTTTTTCTTTTGGCCTTTCTTTTTTTTCTTTTTTTTTTCTTTGGGCAATGCTTTAATAATGATGATCATCACACTTCTATTGATTACAACATATGAATTACAACTCGAAACTAGAACAAGATATGACTCCATATGAATGCCTCCGGCGGTGTAATGGGCTAGTGAAATGAATCAAGAGTGAAATGTATGAAAAATAGTTCATGGTGGCTTTGCCACAAATACGATGTCAACTACATGATCATGCAATGGCAATATGACAAAAGTAAAGTAGGTCATGATGATGAACGGCATGGTGGAAAGTTGCATGGCAATATATCTCGGAATGGCTATGGAAATGCCATAATAGGTAGGTATGGTGGCTGTTTTGAGGAAGATATAAGGAGGTTTATGTGTGATAGAGCGTATCGTATCACGGGGTTTGGATGCACCGGCGAAGTTTGCAATAACTCTCAAGGTGAGAAAGGGCAATGCACGGTACCAAAGAGGCTAGCAATGGCGGAAAGGTAAAAGTGCGTATAATCCATGGACTCATCATTAGTCAAAAGAACTCATATACTTATTGCAAAAATTTAGAAGTCATCAAAAATCAAGTACTACGCGCATGCTCGTAGGGGGGTAGATTGGTAGGAAAAGACCATCGCTCGTCCCCGACCGCCACTCATAAGGATGCACAAGCCAGGCACACTTCATGTTTCAAATTTGTTATACAACTTTAACCATACGTGCATGCTATGAGACTTGCTAACTTCAACACAAGCATTCTTTAAATTCATAATCACCCAACTAGCATGACTTTAATATCACTACCTCCATATCTCAAAACAATTATCAAGCATCAAACTTTTCTTAGTATTCAACACACTCATAAGAATTCTTACAAATATTTTATGCTTAGCATATTAGGATTTTAAGGAAATTACCATCCTATTTAAGACTCTCAAAATAATATAAGTGAAGCATGAGAGTTCATCTATTTCTTAAAAATAAAACTACCACCATGCTCTAAAATATATAAGTGATGCACTAGAGCAAATGACAAACTACTCCGAAAGATATAAGTGAAGATCAATGAGTAGTCGAATAATTATACAACTATGTGAAGAATCTCCCATTTAATAATTTAAGATCTTGGTATTTTTATTAAAACATCAATCAAAGCTAAAGAAAATGACATGACGCTCCAAGCAAAACACATATCATGTGGTGAATAAAAATATAGCTCCAAGTAAAGTTACCGATGAACGAAGACGAAAGAGGGGATGCCTTCCGGGGCATACCCAAGATTAGGCTCTTGGTTATCCTTGAATATTACCTTGGGGTTCCTTGGGCACTCCTTATTCCATAGTCCATGGAATCTTTACCCAAAACTTGAAAACTTCACAACACAAAACTTAACAGAAAACTTGTAAGCTCCGTTAGCGAAAGAAAACAAAACACCACTTCAAGTTACTGTAATGAACTCATTCTTTATTTATATTGGTGTTAAACCTACTGTATTCCAACTTCTCTATGGTTTATACACTATTTTACTAGCCATAGATTCATCAAAATAAGCAAACAACACATAGAAAACAGAATCTGTCAAAAACAGAACAGTCTGTAGTAATATGTAACTAACGCAAACTTCTGGAACTCTAAAAATTCTAAAATTAATTGGTGGATCTGAGGAATTTGTCTAGTAATCATCTGCAAAAAGAATCAACTAAATATCACTCTCCAGTAAAAAGTTGAAGCTAATCTCGTGAGCGCTAAAGTGTCTGTTTTTTACAGCATGATCATAAAGACTTCAACCAAGTCTTCCCAAAGGTTCCACTTGGCACAAACACTAATTAAAATATAAAACCACATCTAAACAGAAGCTAGATGGATTATTTATTACTAATCAGAACCAAAAAGCAAGAAACTAAAATAAAATTGGGTTGCCTCCCAACAAGCGCTAACGTTTAACGCCCCTAGCTAGGCATGATGATTTCAATGATGCTCACAAAAAGAGATAAGAATTGAAACATAAAGAGAGCATCATGAAGAATATGACTAGCACATTTAAGTCTAACCCACTTCCTATGCATATGGATTTTGTGAGCAAACAACTTATGGGAACAATAATCAACAAGCATAGGAAGGTAAAACAAGCATAACTTCAAGATTTTAAGCACATAGGGAGGAAACTTGACATTATTGCAATTCCCACAAGCATATGTTCCTCCCTCATAATAATTTTCAGTAGCATCATCAATGAATTCAACAATATAACCAGCACCTAAAGCATTATTTTCATGATCTACAAGCATAGAAAATTTACTACTCTCCACATAAGCAAATTTCTTCTCATTAATATTAGTGGGAGCAAACTCAACAAAATACCTATCATATGATTGAAAATTAAGATCAAGATGACAAGTTTCATGGTTATCATTATTCTTTAAATCATACATGCCATCACAATAATCTTCATAAATAGGAGGCATGCTTTCATCATAGTAAATTTGCTCATCAAAGCTTGGGGGACAAAAAATATCATCTTCATCAAACATAGATTCCCCAAGCTTGTGGCTTTGCATATCATTAGCATCATGGATATTCAAGGAATTCATACTAACAACATTGCAATCATGCTCATCATATAAATATTTAGTGCCAAACATTTTATAGCAGTCTTCTTCTAACACTTTGGCAAAATTTTCCTTTCCATCATACTCACGAAAGATATTAAAAAGATGAAGCGTGTGAGACAAACTCAATTCCATTTTTTGTAGTTTTCTTTTATAAACTAAACTAGTTATAAAACAAGAAACAAAAAGATTTGATTACAAGATCTAAATATATACCTTCAAGCACTCACCTCCCCGGCAATGGCGCCAGAAAAGAGCTTGATGTCTACTACACAACCTTGTTCTTGTAGACATTGTTGGGCCTGCAAGTGCATAGGTTTGTAGGACAGTGGCAAATTTCCCTCAAGTGGATGACCTAAGGTTTATCAATCCGTGGGAGGCATAGGATGAAGATGGTCTCTCTCAAACAACCCTGCAACCAAATAACAAAGAGTCTCTTGTGTCCCCAACACACCCAATACAATGGTGAATTGTATAGATGCACTAGTTCGGCGAAGAGATGGTGATACAAGTGCAATATGGATAGTAGATATAGGTTTTTGTAATCTGAAATAATAAAAACAATAAGGTAACTAAAGATAAAAGTGAGCGTAAACGGTATTGCAATGATAGGAAACAAGGCCTAAGGTTCATACTTTCACTAGTGCAAGTTCTCTCAACAATAATAACATAGATAGATCATATAACAAGACCTCAACATGCAACAAAGAGTCACTCCAAAGCCACTAATAGTGGAGAACAAACGTAGAGACAAACCACCTCAAAGTTATTCTTTCGGATCGATCTATAAAAGAGTTCATACTAGAATAACACCTTAAGACACAAATCAACCAAAACCCTAATGTCACCTAGATACTCCATTGTCACCTCAAGTATCCGTGGGCATGATTATACGATATGCATCACACAATCTTAGATTCATCCAACCAACACAAAGTACTTCAAAGAGTGCCCCAAAGTTTCTACCGGAGAGTCAAGAACGTGTGCCAACCCCTATGCATAGGTTCATGGGCGGAACCCGCAAGTTGGTCACCAAAACATACATCAAGTGGCACATGATATCCCATAGTCACCACAGATAAACACGGCAAGACATACATCAAGTGTTCTCATAAAAGACTCAATCCGATAAGATAACTTCAAAGGGGAAACTCAATTCATCACAAGAGAGTAGAGGGGGAGAAACATCATAAGATCCAACAACAATAGCAAAGCTCGGGATACATCAAGATCGTGCCATAGATGGAACACGAGAGAGAACACGAGAGAGAGAGATCAAACACATAGCTACTGGTATATACCCTCAGCCCCGAGGGTGAACTACTCCCTCCTCGTCATCGATAGCGCCGGGATGATGAAGATGGCAACCGGTGAAGGATCCCCCCTCCTACAGGGTGCCGAGAAGGGCTCCCGAGAAGTTTTTGGTGGCTACAGAGGCTTGCGGCGGCGGAACTCCCGATCTATCTTCTGTTCTGGAAGTTTTAGGGTACGTAGGTATATATGGGTGAAAGAAGTACGTCGGTGGACCGAAGGGGGGTTGGGCCACGAGGCAAGGGGCGCGCCCCAGGGGGGTGGGCGCGCCCCCACCCTCGTGGGAACTGCCCTACTTCCCTGACGTGCACTCCAAGTCCATCGGGTGGCTTTCCTTCCAAATATAACTTCTCCAGTTGATTTCGTTCCGTTTTGACTCCGTCTGATATTCCTTTTCCCTGCAACACTGAAATAGGCATAAAACAGCAAATCTGGACTGGGCCTCCGGTTAATAGGTTAGTACCAAAAATAATATAAAAGTGTATAATAAAGCCCAATATTGCCCAAAACAGTAGATAATATAGCATGGAGCAATCAAAAATTATATATACGTTGGAGACGTATCAAGCATCGCCAAGCTTAATTCCTGCTCGTCCTTGAGTAGGTAAATGATAAAAAAGATAATTTTTGATGTGGAATGCTAGTTGGCATAATTTTAATGTAATTATTCTTACTTGTGATATGAATATTCAGATCCGAAAGATTCAAGACAAAAGTTCATATTGACATAAAAATATTAATACTTCAAGCATACTAATAAAGCAATCATGTCTTCTCAAAATAACATGGCAAAAGAAAGTTCATCCCTACAAAATCATATAGTTAGGCCATGCTTCATTTTCGTCACACAAAGATGTTCCCAACTTCTATACCCCCGATGACAAGCCAAGCAATTGTTTCATACTTAAATAATCTCAAAAAAATTCAACCTTCACGCAATACATGAGCGTGAGCCATGGATATAGCACTATGGGTGGAATAGAATATGATGATGGGGATTGTGTGGAGAAGACAAAAAAAGGAGAAAGTCTCACATTGACGAGGATAATCAACGGGCTATGGAGATGCCCATCAATTGATGTCAACATGAGGAGTAGGGATTGCCATGCAACGGATGCTCTAGAGATATAAATGAATGCTCAGCAGAAGAAAACTAGTGGGTGTGCAACCAACTTGCTTGCTCATGAAGACCTAGGGCATTTGAGGAAGCCCATCGTAGGAATATACAAGCCAAGTTCTATAATGAAAAATTCCCACTAGTATGAAAAAGACAACTTATGAGTCTCACTATATGAAAAAACGTGGTGCTACTTTGAAGCACAATATATGAGACTCACTACATGATGAACAAGGTGCTACTTTGAAGCACAAGTGTGGAAAAAAAGATAGTATCATTGCCCTTTTTATTTACAAGAGTTGATCTACCACGAGATCGTAATGGCTAAACCCTAGAAGTCTAGCCTACGAGATTATGATTGTTGTCCTACGGACTAAACCCTCCGGTTTATATAGACACCGGAGGGGGCTAGGGTAACACAAAGTCGGTTACAGAGAAAGGAATCTTCATATCTGAATCATCAAGCTTGCCATCGACGCAAAGAAGAGTCCCATCCGGACACGGGAAGAAGTCTTCTATCTTGTATCTTCATAGCCCAACAGTCCGGCCCAAGTATATAGTCCGACTGTCCGAGGACCCCTTAATCCAGGACTCCCTCAATCACTAAAATAGAAAATATAGAGTCTTGGACTTTAGAGCTTGAGCCAATCTTTTGTCCTTATTATTTTGAGGGGTCCACATTCCTTATCCATGCCATGCCAATCATTGAATTTTCCTGAAATATTTATCTTGAAGTGGCATTAGTTCAATGAGCTATATGTTGTTAATCATTACCTAAACCACCCAGGGATAGTTGCACTTTAAATCTCCCCCTTTTTGGTAATTGATGACAACATATAGATCAAAGCTTCAACAAATGATAATAAGATTTAAATACACTGTCGCTTTGAGAAGTATGTGACAAACAAGAGCTCACCTTAAATTTGTGCATTATTTAAAATTTGCTCTGGACTGCAAATGCCCAATGAGTTAGGATCCTGGGTCACTCTTCCATGTCACATGCATCTTGGTGGAGCGCTCAAAATGATAGCAATTGAAAACATGCACTCATCACCAAGCAAAGTGAATGGTCATAAATGGATATGAAGGATAATATCATTCAAGCACACAATAAAGTAGCATATGATCAAACACATGATCATCCAAGTATCTCACAAAAGACTTAATGTATCAAGCAAACACACAATAAATTTCAAGCAAATAAAGCACAAAGAGAGACAAAACAACACACTCTCTCTCGAAGACTATGATCTATACATATTTCTCCCCCTCTGGCAACATGTTACCAAAAAGTCAAAAATATGCATAGTGTTATGCATCTCTTAGGCTTGGTCTTCATGAGGTGGTGTAGATATGACTCCAAGGACGAAAGCTTCTGTAGATGTAGCTGGAGCCGGTGGAGTGGTTGCTGGAGCTGGTGGCACTGAAGATATGGCTGCTGGTGCAGATGTAGTAGCTCTTGTATTTGGAACAGGCACTGCAGCAGACCTCTAACTTCTGGGCACTCTAGTGAAACCATTTGTGGTAGACTTGCCCTTCTTCTCCTCCATTTCCTCCTGAAGTTGGTCAACCACTGACTGAATCTCAGTTACCTTGACATCAAGATCAAAGAATTTCTACTCAATGATCCTCTCCAAGCTCTCCTGGTTTTTAGTCAGGGTGGCCAAGCCCTTCTCAATTCTCAAGGTGGATTGGATTAGATATCCAAGCTGATCTTGCTTGCTCTTCAAGAACACCTAAGATGCCTCTTCAGCTGTTGGCATCTTTGCAGCTTTCTCTGCCCTTGCCTTCCCTCTCTTCTCATGTGCTTGCACTGAGCATGGATCTTCCTCATCCATAACAACGATGTTATCCTCAAAATCTGGCCTGAGGGGTAAATGCTCCTTGTCCAACAGATATGTGTCTGTGCGCATCTTGGAGTTGATGAGCACCTGAATTTGTGGAGCATACCCACAAGACCTCTTCTGATCTACAGTTGTCCTCTTGATTGTTTCCACAATCAGACTCATCACTTGAAACTTTTGAGGAACATCAAATATATGCAACAAGTTGATGGAGTGTCCTCTTATCATTCTGTGATCTCCAGATTTTGCCAACAGAGTGTGCCTCAGAATGGTATTGATAGTAGGCAGCCCTGACAGCAAGTGCTTCACTGAGCCAAACTTGTGAGTCTCCAGGTCTACATCAGGAATCTCCTTGTACATGCTTGCTATTGAGTTATGATCCTTCTTCTTCTTGGCATAGACATCCAAGTCATCTTCATGAGATTCTGGGGCATTGATCAATCTAGCCCACTCATCGACTGTGGACTGGTACCTAGTATCCTCTGACATCCATACAATTTTACCATCTGGATATAAATGAGCAGTAGAGTAGAATTGCATGGTCAGCTCATTATTCCACTTTGTTCGCTTCTGGCCAACAAACTTGTCCACTTCACAAGCCTTGAAGCTGTCATAAACACCTGGGAAGTGATCTTCATTTTCTCTAATGTAGGTCCAGTTAACCCATCTCATGTCACACACTATGGGCTTCTTGTCAAGCAGGATTGTCTCGTAGAAATCTTGTTGTTCCTTTGTGTGGAACCTGTAATCCACAGCAGTTGTCCTCCTGACAGCATATGGGTTAGCCTTCCTCCACTGTCTCAATCTTGCATCCTTCCTAATCCTCATATCCTCTACAACAGGATGTGCATCATTATGGTCTGGAATCTTGGGCTTTAGCTTCCTTAGCACTTGGGCTTTAACTTCCTCTTCTTCAGCTTCAGGCACTGGGGCCTTGTTCTTTTCCTCAGCAGGTATGTTCCTGGTACTCCTCTTGGGTGCAGTCTTGGGAACTGGAGCAGCAACTTTGGGATCAGTTTTGGGCTTAGCAGCAGCCCCTGACTTAATAGCATCTCCCATGAGCTTATGTGCCTTAGGTGTTGGAGCAGCATCCTCTTCCTCTTCATCATCAGATCTCACCATTGAAGATTTTCCAAGTACTTTGGTTGTTGTTGTTCTTGCCCTCTTATTCTTCTTATCCTCACCAGCTGCCTCTTCTTCAGGTTCAATGGTGAACTTCATAGTTTCACCTATGGCAACTTTCCTTGGCTTGGATGTAGGCACTATCCTAGCTGGTGCCTTTCTGTTCATGCGTGGCCTAGTTGATGCAGCAGTGCCAAACTCTTTCTTCACTACCTTCTTCTTGGAAGTGGCCTCATCCTTAGCTGCAACATAGTCTTCATCCTCTGAATCTGAAGTTCTCTTCTTCCTTGTTCTAGTAGCTGCCTTGGGCAAGTTACTAGGTGTGCTCATGCTGCCCTCATCATAACTGCTGGAGGGACTAGTGCCCTCACTCAACTGCTCTTGCTATTCAGACCTGTTCTGGCTGTCACTTTGGTCAGACATCTTGCAGGAAAACTGTCAGCGGACCTGTAAATAGGTTGTAGATGAGGTAGAGTAGATGATCATCACAAAGTACACAGGTTTTGAAAAACAAATTGAGTCAAAAACTTAGTTTTCATTCTCTACAGAAGTGATCTCGGAGCTATCGAATTGACAAACTCGGTGATACCGAAGCAACACTCGGAACCTAAACTAGTGAACTCGGTTGGACCGAGTCATAGTTTGGTGGCACCGAGATTGCTAGGGTTTCACAGAATCCTGAACTCGGTCACACCGATTTGCACCTTTCGGTCAGACCGAAAAGTGCATGTGCAATGGCCTAAGCCGAATCGGTGAGACCGATTTCTACATTTCGGTCGGTCTGAGATGAGTTCTGCGGAGAGCTAACCATAAAATTTTCGAATCAATCTAGACCTAAGGAAGATTTAGCTGGATAGATTAATCTCATTCGTGGCAAGAAACATGGCATTGTCCTTGTGCTAGGAATCGGAGTGAAAAGGACAGCACAAGGGGTCGAACACGTACCCTAGAACGGCGAGTGTTCGCTACGGCGGCGACTACGGAGCAGAATCCGTCGACGGCGGTAGAATCCAATGGTGGGAGGTCGTTCGCGGCGAGAAGACGATCCGGAGACCTGAGGGGGCAGAGCAGGACACGCGCGGGCTGAGAGGATTTGAAGTAATTTCCAAAATCTCACCCATGGGTATTAATATCCCGACCCTGTTAGTGTGACTGAGTGGAACAAATCGGTGGCACCGAGATTCTAGAATTGCAAGCGGTTGTTGCAACTCGGTGTGACCGAAGCGTTCAAATCGGTTGCACCGAGATTAAAACCTAGATCAACTTAGTGAACTCGGTTTGACCAAAATGGATTTCTCGGTCAGATCGAAATGCACAAAGAGGTTTTGGAAGTTTAAGTCTATGACGAATCGGGGACTCCGAGTGCTCGTCATATAGAGTGGTTCGAATCTGACTTGATCAAACTTTGTGATGTAGCGTGAATAGAGTTTAAGATGAGAAAAGCATAGATATCTAGAGAAGGTTCTTAGGCATTCTTGTCCATCCATTTGGCAAAAGAAAAAGGAGCCAAACAAACAAAGCAACAAGTGGATGTCCTCGAATGAGTAAAATATGCAACCAACATGCTCACACAATAAGATGGCAAATGAAATATGTGGCAAAGCATGCACAACCAATTCTAGCATCGATCAAACAATTGGCGATGACTAGGTCATCTATATATGAGTATATTGACTTAGGAGTCAAATGAGAGCATTTGATCATAGGTCATACTCACCGTTTAAGCACAAGTGGCACTACAAAAAAAAATACACTTCCGTGATGATACGTGTTTGTCACAGTAGGTCGCGTTTTTTGTCATGCATGTACATCCATGACGATTGTATGACAGAATCAAGATAGTCATACCTGTGCTGTCGTAGAAGTGTTCCATGACATTACCAAAATTATCATCACGGAAGTGTCCACTTCCATGACGATAAATCGCGCGTCACAAAAGTGCTTTCGTCAAGGGTGACCGACACGTGGCATCCACCGTAACGGAACGCCGTTAAGCTATCGGACCCCGTATTGGATCCGATAACCCGTTAACAGCCCGGACCAATGAGGATTTTCCACGTGTAAAATCATCATTCGCTGGAGGAAACACGTGTCAGCTCCCCGTTGGCACAGGTGTTACTCATCCAATGACCGAGATGCGCTTATGAAATGTTTACACGTGGACCGGCCCAAAAGTGGCCCATAAAGTTTAAATGGGCCGGCCCAACTAAAGGGCCATAAGATTTTGCGGTCCATAATGGGCCGGCCCAGCAAAAGGCCCACGAGATTTTGCGGGCCATAATGGGGCGGCCCAGCTAAAGGCCCACAAGTTTTTGCGGGCCATAATGCGCCGGCCCAGCTAAAGCCCCGTGAGATTTTGCGGGCCATAATGGGCCGGCCCAGCTAAAGGCCCCCAAGACTTTGCGGACCATAATGGGCCGGCCCAGCTAAAGGCCCACGAGATTCCGCCGCCCATAATGGGTCGGCCCAACTGAAGGCCCAAAAGATTTTGATGACACTAGTAGGCCGGCCCATTAACAGGCGGCCATGCTTTGGGCCAAATGCCGGCCCATATTTGATCCGGTCCATTAACAGCCTGCCATGTTCCGGACCTAATAGAGGCCCATATGACATCCGGCCCGTTAAAAGCCTCCCACGTTCTGGGCCAAATTACGTCCCAGATCGGGTCCGGCCCTTTGAGAGGCTTTGGGCTAAATTATGGCCCATATCAGATTCGGCCCGTCAACTGGACGCTATGCTTTTGGGCCCACTTGATAAAGGGCCATTTAGTAATTCAGCCTGATATTAGTTTTGGCCTGTTAAAGGCCCGTTTAACATTTCGGCCCTATATATATTTCAGCCTGTTAAAAGTCCGTCATATAGTTGGGCCTAACTATGGCCTCGTTTGCATCCGGCCTGCTCATAGCCGATAATTTGATTCGACCAAAAAAGGACCGAGACAATTTTGGCCTATTGTAGGCCCATGATTTGATTGGTACAATCATGGGCCGGGACTATTTCGGCCTGCTGCCGGCCCGTGAGCTGTTCGGCACGTTTCAGGCCCAACCTACTTTTCGGCCTCCTAAAAGCCCATTGAGTTTTACTGGGAAAATAGGGCTGGCGGTTTACTTCACCTATTAAAGGCCCGAATCTACTAGTGGGCCAGTTTACATTTAGGCTTGTTAACGGACCAAGATGACAGGGTCCATGATGTGGATCATACATAGTGATTTGCATGACGGCCCGATTATGTACCGTAATTTTACGGTTTGGCCGGTTTACTATGAAGACAGGATATATATACAGTAAAATAACTGCAGCATCGTGAATAAGAAAAAAATCTAGACTATACAATAAAGAAATTACGGCATATTACATCCACTGGGCATCAAAGTTCGCCACTATGATAATAAAGCACAAGCAGACAGCAGATTACATACACTAGGCATCAAAGATCGCCACCAGTGCAATTAAACACACTGACAAAATAATATACAAAACCGACAGCACTTCAATAGATTTCAAGAAAGGTTAGCCCTCCTCGGAAGCTGCAGCGCAAGCAGCTAAGCAAGCTGATGAGACTGCACTTGTTTGACACTTATATCCTCCTCACTCTGAAAGATAAACAAGAAGACAGATGACAGGTTTTGCACATATAAGCATCAGTGCTGACAATTCATCACATTTCTTACTGACGAATAAAGTGACACAGTTTAAAATAGCATTAACACAATATGGTATTGTTCAGGTCAAGACATGGCAGGAAATGACATTGTGAAGGAGTTGGCAGCTTCACGACACCACTGGATTACAGATGAAGAACTCATAAGTATCAATGGTAAGTGTGCTGTCAATTTACCCATTTCAGACTGGCAAAATAAGATCACTTTCTCTGTATAGTTTAATTTACATGGCATGAAGAAGGAACTTGGTTGTACAACTGAAAACTTAAATTGAGAAGGACAAACTTTTGTTTATGAACTACATAATAAACTTTAAACATGCAATTTGATGCAAACACCAAAAATAAACAGCTGTTGCAGTCATGCCTAACAAAATATACACAACAAAGTTTGAAGGCTTGAGAAGGACAAACTTACATTGGTGAAGGCAGGCTCTGTAAAGCCCTTGTCCATTCTGATGGGGGGACAATTCAAGAAGTTTACCACAGAATCTTCTTCATAAGCATTGCCTTTATTCTACATTTTGTTAAGAGTAAATATAGATGTGACAATATAAGAAAAAAATGGAGAATATTTAAGATAAGATGAAGAGTGATGCTACATAACCAAGTAGCTATAAATGTAAGTATAGCGATACAGGCAAAAGGTACAGCCAAGAGCAATGCAGAGCTAAACTTCTTTAGTACTATCGGTGTTATCCATCCTTATGGTAAGAGTAAATATAGATCTGGTGTGTGGAAAATGGAGGACAAAGGAAAATAAGCTGCAGAGTGATGGTACATGAACAACAACCTGTCAATATAAATACACTGATAAAGGACAACAGGTACTTACAAGAACAATGCAGAGATAAAAAATTCATTGGCATTGGATATATTCTACAGTAATGTAACCATTCATACAGATCAGATAATTTGGTGCGAACAATTGATAAGCAAGCTATCATGCATACTGCTATCACATAATGAACCAGGTATGTATGCAAGTACAGTGATACAGGACAACAGGTACTAACAAGAGCAAAGCAGCGGGCATCATATTTGCGATATCCTGTCGTTCTTTTCAAACCGGAATTCTTTTTCGAGCATATTTCCTACAAAAAGATCTGTAAGGCACATGCGAAAAAGTAGAAGTTCAAATTGTCATGCGATATCATAGACAGTACCTCTCGGAACGAGACCAGTGCATAATAAGGTTTTTCCATTCAATGCCATCTAAATTTAGCACAGGAGACTTCACCGGAAATTCATTTATAGACTTGCCATCAAAGTGTGATTTCCTCATGTAACACCGATACTGCTGCAATGCTTCGTTGAAAAGCGCAAGCAAGCTTTGCTCGTCATGACCATCCAGATTGACCCTCGCCTACTTACAATAATGCAATGTAAATCCTTGATGTGTTCAATCAGCAGAAAATAGGAAAATAATCACCATGAATAATAGCACTTACATGTAAGTGGGACAGGAAGATGTGAAAATGGTGTTTGTCTTCACTATAATCTTCCCATGATGGGAATATATGCACGTAGTCCCTAACAACATTGAAAGCATTGTCTTTTAAACTGGGAATAACTGGAATGGGGTTCCAATCTGCAGGAATTGGCCGTCTTTGCAGTTGGGATAGGTCTTCGGCCGGTGGACTTGCTGTACTTTTTGCTGGAGTGGGATTTTTCTGTGGTATGAATGGTGCTATGGCAACTGAAATCGGCATACCTTTTGTTGGAGTGAAGGTCCTGTGTGGTGGGGCTAGTGGTGTGGCTAGTGAAGTATGGGTATAGTCTGCTGGAGTCGGTCCTACGTTTTGTGTCACTGGTTGTACAACCAATATAAGTGGGGTGTTGTCTTATTTCTCTGGCACAACCACGTTTTTCAAGGACTTTGCTGGTGCTCCTTCAGGTTCGGCAATCACCCTCTTCCTTTTTGATGTCTGATGCACAAGAACAACATTGGAGTGGAAAACATGGTATGATGACAGATGGAATATGTATTGATAATGGAGGGGCATGGCACCTCGACATATTTGATGAGCAAACTAAGCAGATGGCGGTGCAACAAAGTAGAAGAAATGCAAGACAACATATGCAAGATACGCGCAATCAATAAAACCTTGCCAAATTATAACAGGCACCTTGATGGGTGAACATGACAGGCCATCTGTCTTTGACTCCTCGAGGTTAGAATAGTCATTAGGATCATATTCTGAACAAGAATCTACAGGTGGGGAGCGTATGAGTTTCATTGCAAGCAGAATGGCACTCAATGCCTTGCCAATTTTGTAAGTCATTGCAGTGTTCCACAATATTCTTCTGATGCGCGAATTCTGATATTCACTGTAATTACGTATAATATCTGAGAACCATGAAAACATAAATAGTTGTGAGATTATCTTTGTAATGAAGATGATATTCTAATATAGGGGCGCCCCTGTAAACACTTGTGTGCTATCACTGGATTCTGATGAGAGAGCTCATGTGTGCTGTAATATGGTGCGTGCATTTGTATAATCTGGCACAAGTACACAAAAAATAGGCTCCAGAAGTAAGGATAGTTGGCACATGATAGGTTCATAATATATTGTATAGAGAGTTTATTACCAAACCATGATAACAAGAGCACACAACAACTAGGCAGATCATAGTGTACATAACAGGGGTACACCATAACCATGATATATAAATCAGGAAAGTGGAACTGGCTTGAAAATACGGTGTTGTATTGCCGCTAGTAATAGAAAGCCTATCGATCACATAGAAGCCAGCTCTATCAGCTGTTGACTGCAGATGTCCCTGCGCCCCTTCCTGACAAGGAACATATTGTACGTACTAAATACAGAATAAACAAAGAGGAACATGTTAAAGAACAGAAGAGAAAGCATATTCTTGAGGTTCCGCTTCATTTCATACAATGTTGGTTGCCCACTCATGATGAATCACAGCGCCCAAAGAAATGCAATTCCATGCTGTCTATCTATATGTGGAAATTTTGAACAAGAGTCATTAGGATCATATTCTGAACAAGAGTCAATAGGTGGGGAGCGTATGAGTTTCATTGCATCCAGAATGGCACTCAATGCCTTGGTGCCAATTTTGTAAGTCATTGCAGTGTTTAGCTTCAAGAGTGGACTGCTGCTAGTGCGACACAAAGTAGCTACACAGATCATGGTGTAGATATAACGGGAAAACCTTAAGCATTAGAGTAAAATCAGCAAAGTGGAACTTGCTAAAATATATGGGCTAGTATTGCCGGTACGGCTAGAAAGGCTTCGGATACTAGCTCTCTTCAAGTGAAGGTGCGGTACTGTTAATATCAGTGTAACTCTCAAAGGCGACACAGCTCCCCGCATTTCCTTGCTATTCTTATAGGATTCAAGTGGGCAGGCCACTACAAATCCTATTCCTATGTTTACAAAATCCTACGAATCAAAGAGGCTCAAAGTGTCCATCACAACCGACCGTATAGACCTCTACACTGCAAATGTCCCTGCTCATCTTCAGTACAAGGAACATACTGTACTACTATCATACTCCCTCTGTTCCAAAATATAAATCTTGGTAGAGATTTCTACTATGGATCACATACAGATGTATCCAGATACATTTTAGAGTGTAGATTCACTCATTTTGCTCCATATGTAGTCCATGGTGGAATCTATATAAAGACTTGTATTTAGGAAAGGAGAGAGTACATATTGAAGAAGAACGGAAGAGGAACGTGGTAAAGAAGAGCTAGCAGATTTTGGATAACAAAATGTTGGTTGCGCAGTGCCCACCCATGATGAACCAGAGCGCATTAACAATGCAACTCCCAGCTATCTCTCGACCATTTCAGGCGGTTGGATGAAGATCCTACGTCTCCTAACCCCTGTTCTTCCTCGTCTCTGATTCTTCCCATACAGAACACCGCACGGGCCGCCGGCCGGACCACCGGCCCCCACCGCCTATGTTCCTCCGCCACCCCCGCCCCCACCCGCGTTGAGTTTTCTTCATTCGGCGAGGCCCCACAACCACCCGAGCCACTTTGTTCGAACCGGCGAACTCCGGCAAGCTCTGAAAAATTGACTAACCCAATTTTGAAATTTAGTCTACTGTGATTTAACTAGTGTGGAATATAAAAGAGGAAAACCATAAGCATTGGGAGTATAGTGTTGAGCGTGCCATGGCGGATCTGAAGGTGCAAACCGAACAAAGCCAACTTCGCAACCAAGACAAGAAATCAAAATAAAGCAGTGGCGATCTATTTTCTTGCTGCGATAAATAAGTTGAGCAGATACGAAAGAGTACCGCCTCTGGTGCTGCGCCGTATGCATCTGCTAAGAATTTGATGGTGCTGCGGTAGTGATGGCTGTCGGTGGCGTGGAAGCAGATCTAGGAGGGTAGACGGTGGCAGCGAGGCACGGTGGACGAGACGGTTGTAGGAGCAGCGCCGGCAAGGTGGGCGGCGGCGGGGATGAAGCGAGAGGACGGGATGCAAGGATCCCGGTCTGAAGCCGTGGATGAGAGAGGTCGATCTCTTGTAATGGACGGTGGCGTCGGGGTATCAGTTCCGACATGGTGGAGGAGGACGGCGGTAGATGGGGTGGTGGACGGCGGCGAACGGAGGAGGCTAGGGTGGAGAGGGTGTTTTGGTGCCCACGGAGTATGAATGGGGAAAAGGGAGGTAGAGAGGAAGGGGGAACCATGTATTCAGGGCGTGCTTGTCCCAAATGCGAGGAAATTTACAAACTCAGTCCCCGTTTCAAATTTCCTACATCGCAGCAATATTAGTCGGTTAGGGATAGGACGGTAATCTCGCATACACCGAATATTTGCCGACGAGAGTTTGTTTTTGGCGCCCATCGTGTATGAATATGAATCGGGGAGGGAGTCGATTTCAGCCGAGGACACACTGTGTTTTGGCGCCCACCGTGTACGAATCCGGGTGAGAGGCGGTTATGTCATGTTTGGGTGAAATTACAAACCTACCCCTATCGAAACCTATTGAAATCCAACAGATAGGCTTTGCGTGGCAGGGATAGGCAGTAGTAATTTCCATCTCACAGATTTTGGTTTCGGGCGGTTACTGCGACTTTCCCCGCTTCGTTCAAATTTTACAGAGTGCACGTTTACCGTGCCAACTCAATTCGAATCCCATTTGTATTCTATTTTTTTCGGGCGGGATCCATTTTCAATTGGAATTAAATTCTATGTACATCATTTTTTTATATATACTTTCAAAAGCACAACACCATTTATACATAAATATGGTTTACAAATGGCATGATCTCAGATTCATAAGGTTGTATCCATTAATTTGGATTTCAAATATTTGAAACCACTTTATGTTGAAATCCAATGCATGCATTCCTCGCTAACTGTCTCCAATTAATGTGTGTTTCATGCGGGTTTTCTTACTTCTCAAACATGTATAATGTGTTTCACACACACAACATTTAGTGTAATATCGTTTAGACATTAATTGCATATAAACCATGCATTATTTGTAATTAAAGAATCTATGGATCACCAATATTGATAAACCATATAACATTACATGTGTGCCCAAATTCAAATGGATATGCATGTTTGATACACCAATTTGCGTTATGATATTATCGATGTCGTGATCTCCAGTTTAAATATTTGAATCCCCTTTAATCCAGATATTCGTCTCATATAGCTATCACTCATGCTTATATAGGTCTATCTCTCTGGACCTATACACGTTCATCGTCTCTCAGGTATCTCTCGTGCTACCTATATGTCGACAATGATCTTTTATCTTCGTAACACACTGACGGTACTCTCTCCCTCGACCTTCATCACTCTATCTCTCTCTAAGTATATCTCGCTCCCTGCTATGTGTCTCTAACTATGATTCTCCATGTGGAATCTCTTTCTCTCACACAAACACAAAACTTTGTCTCCCGGGGTCTCATTTCTCTCTACTATTCCCATGTGTACCACTCGCACACCCCTCATACAGAGATATCTTTCACTCCTTAGATATGAGAACCTACGACTCTTCCTCTTAAATATATCTTTTTCACACACGAACACAAACTCTGTCACCCAGGGTCTCATATTTCTCCACTGTTCTCTTGTATGTCGCTCACACACACTCTCTCTCCCTAGAGATATCTTGCGTTCCCTCATATGTCTCTCTGGCTATCACTCTCGTTGTGAAATATCTTTCTCTCTCGCAGACACAAAACTCCGTCTCTCGGGATCTCATTTCTCTCTGATATCTGTTTGTATGTGACTCACATGCACCCTCTCTCTATCTCTCACACACCCACACACATAACTCAGCCTTCTTATCAACTCGACTCCTATCTCTAATGCACACTAGCTAGCATATTTATCTTTCTATTTATCTGTTTCTCCATCAACCTTCTTTCTCGCCCTCACTCTTGCTTCCTATCACGCACACTACATATGTTTCTCTCTACATGCAGTCAAGTGCCCTCTTTTTATCTTTCTCTCACACACACATATATAACTTCACCCTCTGAACCACCCAGTTGTCATCTCCAACACTCAAACTAGCGAATGTCCCTCTAGCTATCATCTCCATCTCTGTATCTATCTGTAGTTTCTTCGTCAACATTTCTTTCTCGCACGGAGTCTTGCTTCCTATCACCCACACTATATATGTCTCTCCATACATATGCATTTATAGGTTGATCTCTTTTGCACAACCGTTGTGCCTCACTCCCTCTGCTCGCCATAGATGCATGCTCCAGCCCACGCCACTATCTCTTAAAGACAAAAACACATGCTCAATTGTCGGGCCTTCTTCCCTACATTCTCACATGCATGCATATTGTCATACCGATCCGTATCTCCCATGTCGTTGATCTTATGACTTATGTCTTCTTTCTTTTATCTCGATCATGCGCGCGCGCACACACACATCCCACGTATACATGTATACCTCTCACACATGCACGTTCAAGGTCTCTATGTATCCATACGTAGTTAATTACCCTCAATCTAATGCCACATCGAATCGTTCTCCTCTTGTGTGCGCATAACTTCCGCCTAGATGGGTAAAACACACACTCACACTTAACAATCTCCTTCTAGCTACCCCCCCCCCCCTCTCTCACTCTTCCCCTATATCCCCGAAACCAATAAGACCATCCCTTTGTTTAATTCCCGCCTACATGCACCATCGATATATAGTAGTCTTCCTCGGTGTCTCTTGAACAAACATGTTCTCTCGATGTCGACTCCTCTCACGCGCACACACCTTCTCTTCCCTCTCTACGGGCATTTTCTCTCTCACACCCCTTCATTGGTGGCCTCTGCCATACACATCACCTCTCTATTATGAAGACATGCACACTTAAATTACATATGCCATCGAGGACCCCACGATACACACACACCACACACACACACACACACACAAACACACACACACACACACACACACACACACACACACGCACGCACCCCCCCCCCCCCACACACACACACACTAAGACTCCATCTCTCTCTCTCTCTCTCAATCACACACACACCCCACACACACACACTAAGACCCCATCTCTCACACACATGCTCTAGGCGGAGCATTTGTTCCTACCACCCTTCATCCAACCTTACCCATATGATAAACAATCACCTTAATTTACTTGTATAACATGGAAAAATTCCACTTTACTTTAGTAGTCAGCAAACTTATCATCTGTACCCTTATAAAAAATGAGTTGGCGATGATGGTGTGCCTGCCATCTTGTAATATAGACCGTCTGATCTATATCTGACGGATAGAAAGCAAACTATGATAATTTTACAAAAGATACCCGCACCTCTCTCCACATCCTTATCTCCCACAACCTCATTGCTCAGCAATTAAAAAAGGAAGTCTCTGGAACAATCTAGCATGGTGGCCGCCGCCGCATGCCGCCGCCGTCCATCCCCATGCCTCCGCCCATTCCGACCACTAGTCACCACCACGCTCCACTCCTCACCTTATCTCTCATCTTTCATTTTTTTGATGACATTCTCGAGATACCAATTTTCTGATAAAATTCTCGGGATTACTCCTGCATGGGTCAATCACAACAGGTGTTTTGTAAAAAAATGCATATTGATGTTCCGTGCAATGCACGAGCATCTTGCTTGTAATTATATAATGCAAATCACGAGCAGGAAGTGACATTTCTTTTACACAACCACGTTAACATGGCCACATAAATCACTAGCTAAAGTAAATACCATTATACTTATATCCCGATGCAAAAGGTTGAGTACATGTCCGAAGAGTAGAGTCGCACACACGCACTCTGTCTCTCAGAATCTCTCTCACACACACACCAGTTACGTGACACCCACTTAAGCAGACACGTATGTTACATTTTGTGCACCCGTGGGTACACGTGATGTTGCGCATTTATTTAAGCCGGACGGCATACCCAAATAGTAGCTGCATTCATTCCCCTCCCGCCGCCTCTTCTCTGGTTGCTGTCGCCCGGTAGCCATGGCCCGACCGAAGGTAACAACATACGACATACTCCTACCGGAGCGGCGCTTTAATATGGAAATTTTAGTCGTCATGCATGCATCTTTTTGTGCTAGCACTCCTATATAAGGGTTGACCAGTCGCTTCAAGCGGACGTGCGCGGGCAGTGGAAGAGGAAGGAGAAGGGAAGCGGGCTGTGGAGTACCATTTTTTACCACAGTTCCTTAGGAAACTGAGTGCAATAATTGAGTAGTTTTGCAAACTACCAGTACTACACCTAAAACGATTCAAAACATATACTCCCTTGCCCGCGCGCGCTTCCCGCCTGAAATAGTCAGCGTCGCCCTGGAGCGTCAGTGCCGTGATACGTCTCCAACGTATCTATAATTTTTGATTGTTCCATGCTATTATATTACTTGTTTTGAATGATTATGGGCTTTATTATACACTTTTATATTACTTTTGGGACTAACCTATTAACTGGAGGCCCATCCCATATTGTTGTTTTATTGCCTGTTTCAGTATTTTGAGGAAAAGGAATATCAAACGGAGTCCAAACGGAATGAAACCTTCGGCAGCGTGATTTTTTGGAAGAATATGATCCTGGAGACTAGGAGTCCACGTCAGAAGATCCTCGAGGAGGCCACGAGATAGGAGGCCGCCCCCCCCCCTGTAGGGCGTGCCCCCCTGTCTCGTGGGCCCCTCGAGCACCTCCCGACCGACTTCTTTCGCCTATATAAGCCTACGTACCCTAAAACCATTGGAAAAAACGATAGATCGGGAGTTCCGCCGCTGCAAGCCCCTGTAGCCACCAAAAACCTCTCGGGAGCCTGTTCCGGCACCCTGCCGGAGGGGGAATCCATCACCGGTGGCCATCTTCATCATCCCGGCGCTCTCCTTGCCGAGGAGGGAGTAGTTCACCCTCGGGGCTGAGGGTATGTACCAGTAGCTATGTGTTTGATCTCTCTCTCTTGTGTTCTCTCTATGGCACGATCTTGATGTATCCCGAGCTTTGCTATTATAGTTGGATCTTATGATGTTTCTCCCCCTCTACTCTCTTGTTATGAATTGAGTTTCCCCTTTGAAGCTATCTTATCGGTTTGAGTCTTTTATGAGAACACTTGATGTATGTCTTGCCGTGCTTATCTATGGCGTCAATGGGATATCATGTGCCACTTGATGACTGTTTTGGTGCCAACTTGTGGGTTCCGCCCATGAACCTATGCATAGGGGTTGGCACACGTTCTTGACTCTCCAGTAGAAACTTTGGGGCACTCTTTGAAGTACTTTGTGTTGGTTCAATGAATCCGAGATTGTGTGATGCATATCGTGTAATCATGCCCACGGATACTTGAGGTGACAATGGAGTATCTTGGTGAGATTAGGGTTTTGGTTGATTTGTGTCTTAAGGTGTTATTCTAGTATGAACGCTTTAATATATCGATCTGAAGGAATAACTTTGAGGTGGTTTCATACCCTACCATAATCTCTACGTTTGTTCTCCGCTATTAGTGGCTTTGGAGTGACTCTTTGTTGCATGTCGAGGGATTGTTATATGATCTATCTATGTTATTATTGTTTAGAGAACTTGCACTAGTGAAAGTATGAACCCTGGGCCTTGTTTCCTATCATTGCAATACCGTTTACGCTCACTTTTATCATTAGTTACCTTGCTATTTTTATATTTTCAGATTACAAAAACCTATATCTACTATCCATATTGCACTTGTATCACCATCTCTTTGCCGAACTAGTGCACATATATAATTTACCATTGTATTGGGTGTGTTGGGGACACAAGAGACTCTTTGTTATTTGATTGCAGGGTTGTTTGAGAGAGACCATCTTCATCCTACGCCTCCTACGGATTGATAAACCTTAGGTCATCCACTTGAGGGAAATTTGCTACTGTCCTACAAACCTGTGCATTTGCAGGCCCAACAACGTCTACAAGAAGAAGGTTGTGTAGTAGACATCAAGCTCTATTCTGGCGCCGTTGCCGGGGAGGCTAGGTAAAGGGCACTCACTCACACCCCATCAACTAAGCTCTTTTCTGGCGCCGTTGCCGGGGAGGTGAGTGCTTGAAGGTATATCTTTAGATCTTGCAATCGAATCTTTTTGTTTCTTGTTTTATCACTAGTTTAGTTTATAAAAGAAAACTAGAAAAAATGGAGTTAAGTTTGTCTCATATGCTTCGTCTTTTTAACATGTTTCGTGAGAATGATGGAAAGGAAAATTGTGCTCAAGTGCTAGAAGAAGAATGCATTAAAATGTTTGGTACTGAATCTTTGAATGATGAGCATGATTGCAATGTTGTTAGTATGAATTCCTTGAATATCCATGATGCTAATGATATGCAAAGCCACAAGCTTGGGGAAGCTATGTTTGATGAAGATGATATTTTTTGTTCCCCAAGTTTTGATGAGAATATTTATTATGATGAAAGCATGCCTCCTATTTTTGATGATTATATTGATGAAAGTGGGTTTGGAAGAGTGTCAACTTTAGGAAGTAGTGATCCCACTATTTTGGAGGATGTTGAATCTTATTGTGATGAACATGAAAGTGGATTTGGAAGAGTGTCAACTTTATTTAGTGATGATTCCACTATTTCGGAAGAGGTTTCAATTGATTATGAGAACAAAATTCCTATCTATGATGATTATTGTGATGACTTGTATGCTATTAGGAATAAGGATAACCATGAAACTTGTCATCATGATTTTAGTTTTCAATTGGATTATGCCTCACATGATAATTATTTTGTTGAGTTTGCCTCCACTATTCCGAATGAGAAGAATTTTGCTTATGTGGAGAGTAGTAAAAATTCTATGCTTGTAGATCATGAAAAGAATGCTTTAGGTGCTGGTTATATTGTTGAATTTATTCATGATGCTACTGAAAATTATTATGAGAGAGGAATATATGCTTATAGGAATTGCAATAATGTCAAGTTTCCTCCCTATGTGCTTAAATTCTTGAAGCTATGCTTGTGTTACCCTCCTATGCTTGTTGATTATTGTTCCCATAAGTTGTTTGCTCACAAAATCCCTATGCATAGGAAGTGGGTTAGACTTAAATGTGCTAGTCATATGCTTCATGATGCTCTCATTATGTTTCAATTCTTATCTTTTATGTGAGCATCATTGCCATCATCATGCCTAGCTAGAAAGGCATTAAAGAAAAGCGCTTGTTGGAAGACAACCCAATATTTACCCTTACTGTTTCTGTGTGTCCACATGATTATGCTACTGTAGTAATCATGTTTTATAGCTTTTCTTTCAATAAAGTGCCAAGTAAGACCTTTAGGATAGCTTACGGTGATAGTTGTGTTGATCCTGCTGAAAATCAGAAACTTTTGCACCCAGTAAATTAGTTTTGTTAATTCACAGAAACGTCCTTCTGATCTGATTATTTTTGCTCTGGATTGGTACACGAATTGCTTAGGACTTCCTAATTTGGTAGAATTTTTGGAGTTCCAGAATTATATGTTTGATACAGATTACTACAGACTGTTCTGTTTTTCACAGATTCTGTTTTCCGTGTGTTGTTTGCTTATTTTGATGCATCTATGGCTAGTATTAAGTGGTATGAACCATAGATAAGCTGTAATACAGTTGATATTACACCAATATGAATTTAGAATGAGTTCATTACAGTACCGAAGTGGTGGTTTTATTTTCTTATACTAACGGAGCTTACGAGTTTTCTGTTGAGTTTTGTGTTGTGAAGTTTTCAAGTTTTGGGTAAAGATTTTATGGACTATGGAATAAGGAGTGGCAAGAGCCTAAACTTGGGTATATCCAAGGCACTCCAAGGTAATATTCAAGGACAACCAAGAGCCTAAGCTTGGGGATGCCCCGGAAGGCATCCCCTCTTTCGTCTTCGTTCATCGGTAACTTTACTTGGAGCTATATTTTTATTCACCACATGATATGTGTTTTGCTTGGAGCATCATTTTATTTTGTTAGTATTTGTTTGCTGTTATTTAGAATAATGTTTTTCATCTTTATTTTCAATAAAAATGTCAAGGATAGCCTTTACCATGCTTACTTTGCTAGTATACATGTTGCTGTTTGAAAACAGAAAGTTTACCGCTGTTGCAAAAATTCCCTAGAAAATCAGAGAATGATATAATTTTGAAACTTTTTGCATAATGAGATATGATAAATTTACTACAGTGGTAATTTTATTTCATAATTTTTGGAGTTAGGGAAGTATGATGAATCTTGCATTCTTTACAGATTATACTGTTTTGGCAGATTGCTGTTATGGTTGCATTGTTTGCATATGTTTGCTTGTTTAATGATTCTATTTGAGGATAGGAGTATTAAATATGCAGAGGCATTTAGTATTCAATGTTGAATAATAATTTTCGTGATTTGTTACAGTATAAAATGATGAGGTTTTGCATTAGTTTATACTAACCTATCTCACGAGTTCTTGTTGAGTTTGGTGTGGATGAAGCTTTTGATAAAAAGAGAAACCATGATATGAGAGAAACTAAGGAGACACAAAAGCTCAAGCTTGGGGATGCCCAAGGCACCCCAAGATAATATTTCAAGAAGTCTCAAGCATCTAAGCTTGGGGATGCCCCGGTAGGCATCCCACCTTTCTTCTTCAACAACTATCGGTTAGTATCGGTTGAGCCTAAGTTTTTGCTTCTTCACATGAGTTGTGCTATCCTTGCAATATCATTTTATTTTTCCTTGCTTGCTGTTTGAATACAATACCAAGATCTGAAATTCTTTAATGTTAGAGAGTCTTCACATAGTTGCACAATTATTCGACTACTCATTGATCTTTACTTATATCTTTCGGAGTAGTTTGTCATTTGCTCTAGTGCATCACTTATATCTTTTAGAGTACGGCGGTGGTTTTATTTTGTAGAAATTAATGAACTCTCATGCTTCACTTATATTATTTTGAGAGTCTTAAACAACATGGTAATTTGAACGAAAACTTTCATAGGAGGTGAACTGGATGCTATGATCAATTTGATACGTGATAATTGTTTTGAGATATGGAGGTAGTGATATTAAAGTCATGCTAGTTGGGTGATTATGAATTTAAAGAATGCTTGTGTTGAAGTTAGAAAGTCCCGTAGCATGCACGTATGGTTAAAGTTGTGTAACAAATTTGAAACATGAAGTGTACCTGGCTTGTGCATCCTTATGAGTGGCGGTCGGGGACGAGCGATGGTCTTTTCCTACCAATCTATCCCCCTAGGAGCATGCGCGTAGTGCTTGTTTTTTGATGACTTCTAAATTTTTGCAATAAGTATATGAGTTCTTTTGACTAATGTTGAGTCCATGGATTATACGCACTTTTACCTTTCCGCCATTGCTAGCCTCTTCGGTACCGTGCATTGCCCTTTCTCACCTTGAGAGTTGGTGCAAACTTCACCGGTGCATCCAAACCCCGTGATACGATACGCTCTATCACACATAAACCTCCCTATATCTTCCTCAAAACAGCCACCATACCTACCTATTATGGCATTTCCATAGCCATTGCGAGATATATTGCCATGCAACTTTCCACCGTTCCGCTCATCATCATCATGACATAGTTTACTTTTGTCATATTGCCATTGCATGATCATGTAGTTGACATCGTATTTTTGGCAAAGCCACCATGCATAATTTTTAATGCATGTCACTCTTGATTCATTGCACCATCCTGGTACACCGCCGGAGGCATTCATATAGAGTCATATCTTGTTCTAGTTTCGAGTTGTAATTCATATGTTGTAATCAATAGAAGTGTGATGATCATCATTATTAGAGCATTGCCCAAAGAAAAAAGAAGAAAAAAAGAAAAAAAAAGGCCAAAAAGAAAAAAAAAAGAAAGGCCCAAAAGAAAAAAAAGGAAAAAGAAAATAAAAAAATAAAAATGGAAATGTTACTATCTCCTTTTCCACACTTGTGCTTCAAAGTAGCACCTTGTTCTTCATGTAGTGAGTCTCATATATTGTGCTTCAAAGTAGCACCTTGTTCTTCATATAGTGAGTCTCATAAGTTGTCTTTTTCATACTAGTGGGAATTTTTATTTATAGAACTTGGCTTTTATATTCCTACAATGGACTTCCTCAAATGCCCTAGGTCTTCATGAGCAAGCAAGTTGGATGCACACCCACTAGTTTTCTTTTGTTGAGCATTCATTTATAGCTCTAATGCATCCGTTGCATGGCAATCCCTACTCCTCATGTTGACATCAATTTATGGGCATCTGCATAGCCCGTTGATTATCCTCGTCAATATGAGACTTTCCCCTTTTTTGTCTTCTCCACACAATCCCCATCATCATATTCTATTCCACCCATAGTGCTATATCCATGGCTCACGCTCATGTATTGCGTGAAGGTTGAAAAAGTTTGAGATTATTTAAGTATGAAACAATTGCTTGGCTTGTCATCGGGGGTATAGAAGTTGGCAACATCTTTGTGTGACGAAAATGAAGCATAGACTAACTATATGATTTTGTAGGGATGAACTTTCTTTTGCCATGTTATTTTGAGAAGACATGATTACTTTGATTAGTATGCTTGAAGTGTTACTATTTCTTTTATCAATATGAACTTTTATTTTGAATCATTTGGATCTGAACATTCATGCCACAATAAAGAAAATTACTTTGAGAATCATGCTAGGTAGCATTCCACATCAAAAATTCTGTTTTTATCATTTACCTACTCGAGGACGAGCAGGAATTAAGCTTGGGGATGCTTGATACGTCTCCAACGTATCTATAATATTTGATTGTTCCATGCTATTATATTACTTGTTTTGAATGGTTATGGGCTTTATTATACACTTTTATATTACTTTTGGGACTAACCTATTAACCGGAGGCCCAGCCCATATTGTTGTTTTATTGCGTGTTTCAGTATTTTGAGGAAAAGGAATATCAAACGGAGTCCAAACGGAACGAAACCTTCGGTAGCGTGACTTTTTGGAAGAATATGATCCTGGAGACTTGGAGTCCACGTCAGAAGATCCTCGAGGAGGCCACGAGATAGGAGCCCCCCCCCCCCCCCCCCCCCCCGTGTCTCGTGGGCCCCTCGAGCACCTCCCGACCAACTTCTTTCGCCTATATAAGCCTATGTACCCTAAAACCATCGGAAAAAAAGATAGATCGGGAGTTCCGCCGCCACAAGCCTCTGTAGCCACCAAAAACCTCTCGGGAGCCCGTTTCGGCACCCTGCCGGAGGGGGAATCCATCACCGGTGGCCATCTTCATCATCCCGGCGCTCTCCATGACGAGGAGGGAGTAGTTCACCCTCGGGGCTGAGGGTATGTACCAGTAGCTATGTGTTTGATCTCTCTCTCGTGTTCTCTCTATGGCACGATCTTGATGTATCCCAAGCTTTGCTATTATAGTTGGATCTTATGATGTTTCTCCCCCTCTACTCTCTTGTGATGAATTGAGTTTCCCCTTTGAAGCTATCTTATCGGATTGAGTCTTTTATGAGAACACTTGATGTATGTCTTGCCGTGCTTATCTGTGGTGACAATGGGATATCATGTGCCACTTGATGTATGTTTTTGTGACCAACTTGTGGGTTCCGCCCATGAACCTATGCATAGGGGTTGGCACACGTTCTTGACGCTCCGGTAGAAACTTTGGGGCACTCTTTGAAGTACTTTGTGTTGGTTGAATGAATCTGAGATTGTTTGATGCATATCGTATAATCATGCCCATGGATACTTGAGGTGACAATGGAGTATCTAGTGACATTAGGGTTTTTGTTGATTTGTGTCTTAAGGTGTTATTCTAGTATGAACTCTTTAATAGATCGATCCGAAAGAATAACTTTGAGGTGGTTTCGTACCCTACCATAATCTCTACGTTTGTTCTCCGCTATTAGTGGCTTTGGAGTGACTCTTTGTTGCATGTTGAGGGATTGTTATATGATCTATCTATGTTATTATTGTTGAGTGAACTTGCACTAGTGAAAGTATGAACCGTAGGCCTTGTTTCCTATCATTGCAATACCATTTACGCTCCCTTTCATCATTAGTTACCTTGCTATTTTTATATTTTCAGATTTGAAAAACCTATATCTACTATCAATATTGCACTTGTATCACCGTCTCTTCGCCGAACTAGTGCACCTATACAATTTACCATTGTATTGGGTGTGTTGGGGACACAAGAGGCTCTTTGTTATTTGGTTGCAGGGTTGTTTGAGAGAGACCATCTTCATCCTACGCCTCCTACGGATTGATAAACCTTAGGTCATCCACTTGAGGGAAATTTGCTACTGTCCTACAAACCTGTGCACTTGCAGGCCCAACAACGTCTACAAGAAGAAGGTTGTGTAGTAGACCTCATGCCGCATTAATGCCCGGTTAGAGCGGAGGCGACCTCTCACTGGCGTCGGCTTTGAAGTGGTGCGACGGCCGAGAGAGCGCCGCTTCCCGGTGCACGCGACTGCTCCGCGTTGAGACTGGCCATAGGCCCTGTTTGGATCCATGGGTTAGAGTTAGTTTGAGCTAGTTGGGGCTCAAATAGCCCTAAACTATCCAAGCATGAGGGTTTAAATTGGAGCAAGTTGCACCGAACCCACCAAAAAAAACTATCCCACCCAAGAGGTGCTAACTGGAGATAGTTCTCATTGGGACCACTGAAAAATCACTTATCTCTCTCCATCAAGGGCATTTATTGTCAATCTAACCCTGTCACCCAAACACCTCTTTGGCTGAGTTAGTCTAGGGTTAGTCATGAGTTAGTCTAACCTCTAGCTAAGTTAGAGTATCAAACAGGAGCAGTATAAGACATGCAAGTTGCTCAAAGCATACAGTCAAATTCGTACGTGAAAGGATTTTTTTTCTTTTTGAAAACGGAATGTGAAAGGAATTTTTTTAGAATGCTCTTGGCATGTGGCTAACATGTGATGAGTTAACCGACCTCAATAGACGGCCAAAACGCCAGCCCGCCGCACTTTGAGAGAGACGAGGAGGGAGAAGAGATACAAGCTGCTGGATTACTAGAGATAGGTGTCACACGGAAGCCAAGAAATATGGTGATAGCGTGGGTTAGCCATGTACTAGTATGATGTAACTACACTGGGCTGTCGTGTTTCATACTCTTCCAGTCCACTGTGGAGATGATTGGTTGATTTTATATCGCTAAATAATATTAAATATTATGAGTGCAGACGCTCCACCACGAGGTTCCTTGCTCCTTCTCGGTTGTCGGGAATCTATGTTCTTCCACTCTATTTTTTACGTGAGCTTTGTTCATCCTTTTGCCAACACGCGAGACATCTAGCATCAAGGTGCACGTGTTATGCAAGGAGCGTTCCATCTATATGAGGAACACGTGGGACTGGAACTACGAGACGGACATGTACCCAGGAGTGGACGTACGAACCTGAGTAATGTAGCGCTGTAAGTGAAGTAGAAAGGCACAAATAGTATGAACATGTGTGGCATATAGGGTGTGTTTGGTTGCGTTCTCGTCTCAGCATAGTTGTTCCCTCTTCATGCATGCTCAACTCAACACCCCTCTTCATGCATGCTCTCTTCATGCATGCTTCTAGTGTATTTGTGCTAAACTAGTGTGGACTCATGCACCCTCCATACACTCTACCAAACACCCAAAAGTGGGTCGAGAAGGGAACTCTTGGGCGGCATTTGTCTCTCATTACGTACTACCACTAAATGTTGTGCGTGCAATGCACGGTGATGTTATGGAGTACGTGTCTAAGTACTCTACTACTACTATATTAGTTGGAGGCACATATTAACTTTTATATTTGTTTACGTGTATGCCCCGAGACCTTCCAACTAGACGTGTCTTTCTCTCCAGGTCGCACTTTTTATCGTTCATACCACTAAGTACTACTACGTGTGGTCTCCGACCCAGAAGTGGAAGAAGTGGAGACGCTCTACCACGCTGTTTTTTTTGCGCTGAGCTCTACCACCCTGTTCATGTCCCACTCCTTTCGCTGACATGTGGGACATCCAGCACATGCCGTGTTTGGCACTCTTCGCCGTAAGAGTTGAAACGCTAGCATTCATCAGAAATAAAAAATAATTATAAATCAGCAGTGATACTATTTTTTTAGAACTAATCAGCAGTGATACTATACCACGTGGTTTCCTTGCTCCTCGATATCGGAAAGAATACTTCTGTTCGCCAACATGTGGGACGTCGACCATCCTGGTCCACTTGCCATGCACGTAGAACTCCAAGGGAGAGTCACCCCGGTCTTCGCGCCGCAGTAACCATAACTAATGAGCCGTCAAATCATAGGCCCACTTCCAACTTTGAAGTTGCTCGGACGAAGGAACCATCATGACTTTGTTGAATTCTGCTTCTTGAAGAAGACTACTGTACCAGTAGTACTGCTAGCTACAGTAGTTACTCCAACAGAGGCCTCCTTTTGTTCGTAGGATGGGAATTTTATAGGAATATGAAAATCATAGGAAGTGAGATGACATGCATCTCAATTCCTATAGAGAAAGAGATGCCATTTGATGCATAGGATAGGAATTTTTCCATTTAGCCTAGGCTAATGTACTGGTAATTTGCTCTAAAAACTACAGTAGTAACTAGTAGTACAGGTACATGCTCGTACTCATACACAGACACACACACTAACTACTAGTACTACTACTTCTCACATGCTGGCCAGACGTCGTTGTTCTCCTTCACGGCTTTGTCGGCGACACCCCACCGTGCTTGGATCTCTGCCGACCTCTCCGCAGCAGCATGTGCATCCTCTTCTATCTTGCGGTGGCTTGCCTCTCTTTTCTTGAGTGCTTTCTGACTTTTCCGTCCCTCTGTGTGGCTTTGGCCGCCTCTTGCTCTACCGCGCATTCA
Source organism: Triticum timopheevii (assembly GCA_963921465.1). Taxonomy (NCBI): domain Eukaryota; kingdom Viridiplantae; phylum Streptophyta; class Magnoliopsida; order Poales; family Poaceae; genus Triticum; species Triticum timopheevii. Next base: position 423,996,579 of record OY997274.1, read on the forward strand.
GCATTGGCATCTTCAAATTCCTCCCACATAGGTGTGAGGCCACGAGCGGCGATGAACTCGGCACGGCGGGATGCCATCGCTTCCCTACCATTTTGTGTGCGGTCGTGGGCGGCGAGGAACTCGGCGCGGCATGATGCCATCGCTGCCTTACCGGTTAGTGTGCGGCGCGGTGGCATGAACGACACTTGGTGAGAGCTCTGGAGTGGAGTGGCCGGACAACCATATAGTGCATTGGTTTGTCAAGACTTCAAGGATAGAAGACGAAGGAAATTTGGATTCCCCTTCAATCCTGGTCATTTATTGCCGAGTAAAATGCATTGGAGGTCATCGAACTTGTCTTGATATCTCACTTTGATCATTGTATACGAGATATGGTGATTATACAGTCACTCGCTCAGCGTATAGCTCCGCATTTGTCTGGTTGACTAGTCAAACAGTCCGCATGTGCCTCATCAGCTCGTGTTCTTTATCTATCTATGCGGGCCTACCTGTCAATGGAGAAAGAAATACTGTAAATAACCAAAATTATGCGTATGTGGGGAATCAAACCACGGACTCGTCACTGCAACACACCCTCGTCAGCCAAATGAAAATGAAATACTTCGCGTCAGACACTCATGCTCACGCTGTCAAAGCATGCTAATGCATGCACGTCGCCCTCTAAATCAAAGTCCTGCTCATGGCGCAACGCAAACGGTGGGCCCATCACCTGCGCGCCCCGGCGGTGCCTGACATTACTATTTAGACGTTTGATGGAGGCCTACGCGAACGCTGAGCATGTATTCACCTGGCTCAACACCAACAGTCATACTCGGAGCGCCTTGCTCATGTATATCGTCCATCACAACGACAATCTATAAAACAGCCTAGCTAGAGAGGGTACTATGGTACGGAGTATGTACTATCATGAGCGACCGATCTTAGTGCCACTGCACACGAGTGTGTGTCTGATCGATTCGTCCATTATTCGTAAGTTATGCATGGTTGTGTGGTGTCTAATGGTGGTCATCAAAGGCTAGCTGGAGACAAGAGCGGTTGTCAATACGTGTCGCATATGCTTCAAAGGCTTGTCATCCATGAGTTCACACTTTACCACCACACCAGCGTCTGACCGCCCTGGCCTACCGAAACCCCTTCCATCACTACCGCGCGCTTCCTGCCTGAAACGGGCACCGTCTCTCTAGAACGTCAATGCCGCATTCACCGGACTTAACTGTAGGTGCAATTGTTGTGTCACTAACATGCGGGCCAGATGCCCATTGGGCCCACATGTCAGTAACCCAACGCATCTGCAGTGAAGTCACTGAAGCAGTGTCCGCATTCACGCCCGACGAACCTACTCCGGCGCCAGTTGTCCATCCGTCTGCCGTGGCTCATTGCCATTCACCCGCTATATTAACTTGAGCCCCAGCTCCCAGCCATAGCCAAAGACCCACACTTATTCTCCTCCGGACTCTTCCTTCTGTCGGCACCACTCCAACCATGGCCTCCTGGCGCTCCGAAGCTCTCATGGATGTACTGTCGCAGGAGCAGACGAGGGACATCGGCGGCTCCGCTCCGAGCGTGCTCCAAAGCTTTCTTCGACGTACTGTCACAGGAGCAAACGAAGGAGATTGCCGGCACCCGCCCGGCCGCCCTCCGCCGCCATGACCACGAAGCCGGCGCGCCTGCGCGGGCGTAGCCGGCAGCGAGGAAGAGTAGTACACGGTAGGTCGCCGCCGCTCTGATCCCAAGAAGGCCACCACTACTCCACTCAGTCGACGCCAAGCTTGGTGGGGTAAACATCGGCGGCCGATTAGCCGCTTGACGGCGACGTGGAGGCGGAAATCTTCAAAACCTTGTGCTCCGGAGGAGGAGGTTATCGAGGCGGATGAGGAGGAGGCAAAGGCAATGGCCAGCTTTCTCGGGTTCATGGCCGGACATGGTGGTCGAGCGCCGGCGATCGTTTAGATTAGGTTTACAGTAGGTTTTAGTATGGTTTGTGCGAAATATGTAATGAATTTTATCCAGTTTGTAGGAAAAGTTTTCGAAATGTAATGAATTTCATCCGGTTAATTTGAAATTTGCTTTGTTTGCACGAATTTCGTCCGATTAGTTCATATAGTTATCGAAAGGTATGCGGGCAGCATCGGATGGCATCCATCAGTGTCCTCGGACAGATGCCGGTGTAAATTTGTGGGCGAGCGCTGGAGATGCCCTAACTCCATTATTTGGCAGGGAACAGTTATCCCTCGATCAAAATCAGATCTGCGGTGTTTCGCACTCCTCTCGCGTAAGAGTGTAAATTCTTGCTTACATAAAAATGGAGCAAGTGGACGGCACTGTAGCATGTCAGATCACTCAAACTAGCCCGCCTAACGAGCGGGAAAGCACCACCCTCGTCATTTTGTTCTGGATTTCTATCGATCGATCGCGCGAAAATGTTACGCTTCGCAAGTTCTAAAGGAAAAGGCGACACACTTATGACTCGTACGCGTCGCACCCCCGACAGTCTGGCTCGCACGCCGCTCACCAGAGGGGACACGCATTGTCTTGCAATTTCATTGACATGTGGGACTATAATGGAATAAACCGTCGATAGCCGAAATCTAATCGCTCGGCGGGCGTCGGCTGAGAAGAGAGAAACGGGGGAGGGAGAAGAGATCGCCCGCCCGCCGCGCACGAACTCCAAGAAATGTATGGTGATAATGTGAGGTGGGCCATGCTGTAGTCCGGACCGCTTCCGGAGCCTGCTCTGATCGCCCTGGCCCCTCAAGACGCTAGCTGCCCGCTGCATGCATGCATAGAAAGTACTAAAAAACTGGGCTATAAGCCCGCTTATGTGGAGGACAGAGAGGCATTGACAAAGTCAAGTAGTGGGCTCTTCAAGGGCCCGTCTCTACATGTGCTCCTAGGTATAAAAAATAATTCTAAAAAACGCATAAAAAACAATTGTGTCTAAAAAAGAAAGGTAAAAAAACATTTGAGAGGAAATAGATAGAGAGAAAGTGAGAAAAAGTTGTAACCTTATAGTCAACAGTATGGTAGCATTACATGAGGAAGGACGGAGTGGTGCACATGCCTGGTTCACTGGGCTGCCGTGTTTCACACTCCTCCGTCGTAACAATGGAGACAATAGCTTTCGTCAAAAATAAACAATGAATACTCGTTGCTCGTCCTCTATATCAGAAAGAATACTTTAATTCCCCGACATGTGGGACGTCGACCATCCTGGTCCACCTGCCATGCACAAAATTATCCTGGTCTACCCGGTCGTATCGCAGGCCCAACCTTTCTCACTGTAAGTTGTTCGGACGAAGGAACCATCATGACTTCATTGAATTCCGCTTCTTCAAGAAAACTTACTGTACCCGCAATACTGCTACCACACGCAAAGACTAGACGACACTGTACCACGTCATATCACGGAAACCCACTAGGCCAAACTAGCCCGCCTAGGTCATCTATTTTGGAACGGAGGGAGTACGTCTCTGCACTGCTATGATTTTGTGTTGTACGTCTCTATACTTTTGCTACGATTTTCCTACCCTATGAACCAAATGAGGCCTGAATGTATCCGTGTCAACTATTGTCTGATCGATCGCTAAGCCTACAATTTTAGGAGCTAGGGCTATTGGTTGATCGACGACAGATAAGTATAAGCATACCACGAGCTCATCAGCCCCAACGTTTCTCTTCGGTGAGTGTTCTGCAAGTACTATAGCTCGCACAGTAGCTAGCCTACTAACACCAAGAATCATCAAACAAGCCCTGCTGATATGATAAACAGTTCAAACTTACATCTAAGCATGCCATATATTACATCAAAAGCTGGTGAGGATACATCTGTTTCCCATAACTCGGAGAGGGTTTGCATGATTCACTATCAAACAGAAGTAGCAAGTACGGCCCACACAAGACAGTGCACTAGCCCTAAGATGGTTTGATAACACACATCGTTCTGGTAATTAAACACAGGGCAATGCAAACTACCCTGAAGGATTAGCGCGAACAACTATTTCTTGTCATCGATCTCTCGGGCAATGACCACAGCACGGACAGTGGCATGGGAGTCAATCTCTGGGGCGATGTCCACAGGACTGACCGCGACATCAGAATCAATCTCTGGGGTGATGTCCACAGGATGGACAGCGGCATCGGAATCAATCTCCGGGGCGATGCCAACAGGACGGACCGCGACATCGAAAATGATCTCTGGGGCGTTGTCCACAAGACAGGCCGCGACATCAGAATCATCAAGGATGTCCACCGACAGCTATACAACCCTAACATATTAGCAAGCACATGCAAATAATCAAAAACCACAACTATGGTAATAAGCCATTATTTTTTACCTTGTGCAGCTCACCGGGGGATCTCATCCCTCCGGGGGCCATCTCCTCGTCCTCGATGGGGGCCATCACCTTGCCAGGGGAATACTGCTTCTCAACGGTGACTATCTCCTCAAACTCGGCCTTGAGCCTCACACAGGTGGCCATCAAAGTTTCTGGGGTAGGCACGGTGGGGCCCTTACTGTTCATCCAACTTTCTTTGAGGAGTTCGTCCGCCAACGTCGTCAACTCTTTGGCCAATGCTTGTTTCTTGGAGTTCTTCGTCTCCATGGGTTGGCCCGCCAACATGGTCAACTCGTTGGTCGGTGCTCGCTTCCTAGAGATTGTTGTCTCCAGTGGGTTGTCTGCCGGCAACTCTTTGCCTAGTGCGCCAGGATCCATCAATGAACTGACAAACAAAAAGCAATCAAAAGGAAACCGCAATCACAATGAAAATGGGAAAAGAATAGGCTATGAGAATCGGTCGGTGCTTCGCAAAAAGAAGATTTTTGGAATGAAAATATAGCAGCATAACTGATTCGCCCACCTTTCCTTCGTCGGTACAAAAGAAAAATGGCAGAAGTGAGTAGCCTGGAGTGAGGTTTTCTTCAAGAAAGGGAAGAAAGGGCTTCAACGAGCGTTCCAGTGAAATGATGGTTGCTTCATCCAGTCCAACTTGGAGGCCACCTTACCACCGCTGGTAAAGGTGTGGGTTTTGTGATATGACGGGTAATGATGGTCACACCGGGGTGACAGGTGAGTCTCGACTGTAGCACCTCACTGTGATTTGGTGGATGGCACGCAGGCCCGGATGCTTTGATGTCCCGCATGTAGAGAGAGCAACTAGTCATATAGGAGTGCTCAATATTGTGCACCGCGACCAAGCCGGAGAGGAAAACGAGAGAACTACGTAATTAATGCATGAGTTTAATTAGGGTAGTTTTGTAAAGTACGAGATACTTTCCTCCAATCGCAAAATGCCTTGGTTCATGAGATTTGAGATTTGAGCCCTATAAACCGGAAGGGAGGGAGTACTGCACGCGGTGTAGTCTAGTCACTTGTTGAAATCTCTAGAAAGGCAAATACTCCTTTCCGGTTTACAGGGCTATACCACTCCCTCCGTCGAGATGTTTAAGTCATCCTACGAAAACAAAATAGTCCCAAAACACTTAGGCGCGGTGCATTAACTTCTACCTTGTTTCTTGTTTCTTGACATATCAACCAATAAGAGATGAGAGGTGTGCATGCTTTTAATGACTTGAGACTACCAAACACGACATGAAGTGGCTAGTTCATTGCATGCAATGCTATTAATTAGCAAATAAACATTGGTGACCCCAGGAGGAAACGGTGCTAAGCGCGTGGACCTATGCAGAATGAGTATCAACCAATGGATGATGGAGTTTAATTGTTAAACAATTCAATGACGGAAGCTTAGCTACAAGTTCAATGACTTACTCACCTAGACGGAGGGAGTAGCAAGTACTAGTACCACTAAAATTGTCGTGGTGGGCGCACGGCAGATGCCAAGGGATGGCTAAAGAGAGGAGGAGGTTTGAGGGCGTTGGTGGGCTCCGGAGGCGAGGTTGATATGCGCGGGCGCGGGACGCCGGACATACCCAGGTTCGGGGCTCTCCGGAGAGATAACACCCTTAGTCCTGCCGAGTTTAGTTGGATAGCTGATAGTACAATGTCGCTCCTGGAGCTGTTTGGAGGAGGAAGGAGACTAGCCAAGGCTCCGGCCGCTCCTTCTCCTTGGTGTTGCTATGTAGTGGCTAGTCCTATCTTGCTTGCTTGCTTCTGGTCGTGCTGAGGGTGATGTCTATGATAGATGGATGGATCTCCTTCCTGCTATCATTGTGTCTCCCTGTAGGCGTGGACTCCTGGGGGGCTTTATAGACCAACCCACCCAGGGTTACAATGGTAATATGCCGAGTCGGTGAGTCCGTATTGTCGGTGTCTGGGGTATCGGGCTGGGTCCCGCTTGGGGGCTTGTGGTTCGCCGGGTTCCCCTAGGTGCAGGCCCCGCGTGCCTAGGGGGACTATGCGCCGTCTTGTCGATTGTCATGGCGTGGCCGAGTCGGGCCGCGCACAGTGTTCTCCGTCAGGCCACCGCTTGCTGTCGTCAACGGTAAGGGCGAGACACTGTTGCCATGCCAGTCGTGGTCAGCGGGTAGGTAAGGGGCACTGTTGCCACGCTCTGGCTGACCACGGGCATGGGCGGAGGCGTTGTAGTCTTGATCACCAGTGATTGAGGTCTCGTCCCATCGTACGGCCTGGATGGGACGGGAGCTGACCCGTGGCTGGGTTGCCGTGGACACCACGGGTGGGTTGGCTTGTTGGGGAAGCCAAGGTTGCACCGGGTTGAGATGCCTTGCGCCAGCCGCTGCAGCCGGGTCGACGTACCTTGCTGAGTCGAGGGTCTTCGGCCGGGTTGCGTGCCTTGCCGGGTCAAGCGACCCGGCCTGGCGCACACCGGTTTGTGGGACGATGCAGGCCCTGCAATTTTTGAAATAGATCCGGGTTCCGTTGCCTGCCTGGGGTTCATCCCCCCGACAGTACTCCCCGAAGCTGTGAAGGTCCACCGTCTTCGGATGAGTGGGCCTTCGCAACTTCCCCCTTGAGCAAGGTGGAATCTACGAACGCCGGGTCCGGCAACCCCCAATGTGTGCTGGTTTTTTCGGAAACCGGATCACGGCATCCCGGCCGTGGCGGGGACCGAGGAGTCCGTCGAATCTTGAGGCGATCCCTCGGGCTTCGCGCTAGCGCCACGTGGTGCCCGGAAGCCGGAGGGGCCTGACAGGCCAGCCGGGTCCTCGGATGGGGCGGCGCCGAGCCGTCCGCATGGCAAGGACAGCATCGCGCCACGACCCTGTGGATCGAAGCGCCCAGCGGACCCGGACGAGCCTGGAAGGCCGGCCAAGAAGAAGCGCGCGAAGCCGACTCCGGTCCCAGTCTTGACGGGGTAAGTTTTGTTCGCCGTTTGCGCTTGGATTTCTTGTCTCTTTTGCTTATTTTGCCTTCTTCTTCAGGTCGCCGATCGCGCTGGCGAGGGCGGCGGCGGAGGCCGCGGCCACCGAGGGGACCGTGTTCCGTAGGAGCCGGTCCGACCTTGCCGGACTGGCCAGGGAGGAGGGACGAGGCGACTCGGACCTCGGCCTGGACCCGGACGACGCCGAGGCCTTGGCCTGGCGTGACAGAAACCGGGCCGAGGCGGAGCTGGAGGCGGCGTCGGTCCGGGCTTGGACCGACGCGGTAGCGGCGTGGGTGCGAGGCAGCATGGAGCCGGCTTGGCGCGAGATGCCAGAGGGCATGGTGGTGGAAGCGATGGTTTTTGAACCGTCATCGGTGAGGGAGCACGGCCGTGGGGGGCCGGCTGCTACTCCTCGACCAGGAGGTCGTGGAGGTGGGGGGCGATACCCCGCCACGAGCCGACATTGTCGAGCGCGTGGGGTTGATGGTGGTGGAGACGGCGTCCCGGAGGGGGCGCCGCAGGCGGCGGCGCCGGAGGCGCCGTCGACTATGGAGGAGGCACCATTGGCGGCGGTGCCTGAGATGGCGACGCAGGGTGCCCCAGCGTCGGAGGAGGTGTTAGCCACGTCGCAAGCGGCCAGCGGGGGGCACGCCTTGGTGCCCCGGCAAGGCGGGCGCCGAGCTGCCGTGCCGCAGTCCGTGCGAAGCGGGGGCGCAGTCCTCTTCGGACCCCAGACCCAGGAGGAGGAGGCGCTAGATGCCGTCAGCCGTCGTCTGCAAGGCCGGACGGAGCGCCTTGAGGTCTTCGCCCAGGCCGAGACGGAGCGGACGCGCGACCTGGAGCGCGCCGTCCTGGTAAGTCCTTCTTGTTTTCTTGTGATTTTATCTCTGTGGGGGCGCGCCAGCGCACCCACTGGGTGTAGCCCCCGAGGTTCGGGCCAACTATGTAGTAGTTGGGTCGAACCTTAGGAGCGTTGGCCTTGTGTTGACTTTGGTCTTTGTCGGTGTCAAAACCGGCGGATCTCGGGTAGGGGGTCCTGAACTGTGCGTCTAGGCGGATGGTAACAGGAGACAAGGGACACGATGTTTTTACCCAGGTTCGGGCCCTCTCGGTGGAGGTAAAGCCCTACTCCTGCTTGATTAATATTGATGATATGGGTACTACAAGAGTAGATCTACCACGAGATCAAAGAGGCTAAACCCTAGAAGCTAGCCTATGGTATGATTGTTATTCGTCCTACGGACTAAAACCCTCCGGTTTATATAGACACCGGAGAGGGTTAGGGTTACATAGAGTCGGTTACAATGGTAGGATATCTACATATTCGTATCGCCAAGCTTGCCTTCCACGCCAAGGAAAGTCCCATCCGGACACGGGACGGAGCCTTCAATCTTGTATCTTCATAGTCTAGGAGTCAGGCCAAAGATGATAGTTCGGCTATCCGGACACCCCCTAGTCTAGGAGTCCCTCAGTCTTCTTTTCAGCACCTTGACGCCTTCCGGGTTGCCGCCTACAACCAGCTCCTAGGCAAGCATCGGGAGCTCAAGGAGCAGCTTGCTGCCAAGGAGGAGGGGCTTCGCGCCACCACAAGTACTTTGTTGAGCTCTTTTCCTCTAGTGGGGGCGCGCTAGCGCACCCACTGGGTGTAGCCCCCGAGATTCTGGCCAACTGTGTAATAGTTGGGCCAAATCTTAGGCCTTCTCTTGTTTTTTCCTTCCTACTGAGTTCTTCTTCTTTGCAGCCGAGGTGCTGTCTTGGCGGACCCGGCTGTTCCGGGCTGGTCGTCACTATGACCGGCTCGTTGCTGATTCCGGCCGTCTCGGCATCCAGGCGGCGCAGGCGAGGGCGGAGGCAGCCGCAGCCCGGCGGTCTCTTGATGAGGCCAACCGGCTGCATGAGCAGCTGGCGGGTCACAAGAGCCGCCTCGAGGCCGAGGTGGAGCTTCTTAAGGTGGAGGCCGCCAAGGCGGTGGGGGCGCAGCAGGCCCTGGTCGAGGTGGACCAGCAACGCGGCCGGCTGCCCGATGACAAGGGCCGGCTCCAGGCCGAGGTGGAGCATCTGCGGGAGCAAGCTACCACGGCTGAGGAGGCCCGCCAGGCCGAGGCTCTCCGCCGTGAGGCGGCCGAAGACAAGGACGCCGAGCTAAAGGCGGCCCTTCCTAGACGGCCGACCTGGAGAGGGCGCTCGGGGAGCTGGACCGTGTCTTGGAGCGGGAGCGACGTGGTACGTTGCTCGAGGCGCAGCAACTGGAAGAATCTTTCTCCAGTAAGTGCTGCTTCTTCGTTGTTTGCCGGGTCGGGACCCGGCCCTTTCTTCTTTGTTGCTCTTCTGACTTGCTTCTTCTTTGGCTACAGGGGCCTTTCCGGAGATGCAGCGGCTGGCGGAGGAAGACATCCGCTACCAGCGCGACCCAACTGGCATTGTTGGGTCCGGGACGGATTCGCTGACGGCCTGGACCTTCCCGGAGATCATCGCCGCTGCTGAGGCCCGGCTGCGGGCCTTGGGGACGCAGATGGAGCAGTTGTCCCGAGCCGGTACCACGATGACGGCGGCCTTGTGGCCAGATTCCGTCCATCCGCACAGCTTCTCACGTCTGGCGCGCTGGTTGGAGATGGGCCCGGATCGCCTTAGCGACTGGCGCGTTTCCACCGCCCGGGCCCGTGCTGAGATGGCGCTCCGGATCACGCTGTCTTGGCATCCGGATCTTCAGCTGGATGCGCTGATGGGTCAGCGGCGCTGGTTCGGAGCAGTTGCTGCAGGAGCAGGACGGCCGGATCGCCTCCCGGGCCAGCTATATCGCTGAGTTTGCCTTCCATGACAAGTTCAATCCGGAATGGACGGAAGACGGCGCGATCGTGGATGGCGACGACTACAGCTTGCTTCTTCGCGACCCGGAGGGCAGCTCGGAGGAGACGGGCGTCTACGGAGACGCGGAGGCCGAAGAAGACATTGGTGCTTCACTGGACCCGGAGGCCGGCCGGGGGGAGCCGTCAATGTCGCGACGCAGCGCTGGGAATGCCTGAGAATCTTTGGAAGTAAATTCTGTTAAGTAGTAGGTCCACCCACCCACTGGGGGTTTTTCAGGGAGTAATGAACTCGGGTCGTGGGCCTTTGCTTGAAACATTTATGTATAAATGTTGTGGGTGTTTATTAGCTTTTTGCCTTCTACTTTTTTCGAACTTTTTTCGTGTGTTGCTCCTCTCTGAAACTTCCCTCCCGCGAGTTAGACGCCGAGGCTCCGGTCCGTGACAAGGAGTTCGGATCTTCGAGAGGCGGCCGCAAGAGTTGGGTCCTTAAAAACGTTGAGCGCGAGCGAAACATCCACTGGGTCGGCTGGCGGCAATCCGGCTTGGCCGGTTTGGTGAGCAGCCGGTCATGCTGCTAACTTAGTTGATGAGTGTCAGGCCGGGTTGGTCGACCCAGCGGCTTTAACTTAGCGTATGAATCGTAGGGGAGCTTTAGCCCGTTGTGCTTGCCCGCCGTCAGCCAGAGCTGGATCTGCGGTTTTAGGGCGAAGTGGGGGGCCGCGGCATCCTAACTTATCAGGAATCACTAAGTGAAGCGGCGGGGTGATGATCAAGCCGGCCTGCTCCCGAGCCCCCGGGTCGAGCTTGTCGAGCCGGCGGTCGGGTTCAGTAGTAAAGTGGTGTGAAATATGGATGGAAGAAATGGTCGGCAAAAGGCAGCCCCCGAGTCTCGTTCGGGGACCCCGTAGTTTCATATGCTTACAAATGGCGTTGATACATACATTCGTTCGGCTAACTGTAAAACGAACGGAGGAGTTCCACGTTCCACGGCTGGGTCGTTTCTTCGCCGGCGGTGTCACTCTTGCTTTTCTTCGATTTGCGTGCGTTGATGAGGTAGTAGGCGTTGCGGTCGCGCAAAGCCCTGCTCACGATGAACGGGCCTTCCCATGGAGAGGACAGCTTGTGCTAGCCTGCCTGCTCTTGGACGAGTCGGAGGACGAGGTCGCCTTCATGGAATGCGAGAGGCTTGATCTTCTTGTTATGGTAGTGCCTCAGGCCTTGCTGGTAGATAGCCAAGCGGCTAAGTGCCAGAAGGCGCGCCTCTTCGAGCAGGTCGACGCCGTCTTCGCGTGCTTCTCTTGCTTCTGCTTCGGTGTACATCGTGACGCGCGGCAAGTCGAACTCGACGTCAGTTGGGATGATGGCTTCAGATCCGTAGACGAGGAAGAACGGGGTGAACCCGGTCGACCGGTTTGGTGTCGTGCGCAGACTCCAGAGAACCGCGGGGAACTTGTCGAGCCAACTGCTGGGTGAGCGGACAAGTGGCTCGACGAGTCGCGGCTTGATGCCGGACAGGATGAGTCCGTTGGCCCGCTCGACCTGCCCGTTGGATTGCGGATGTGCCACAGAGGCCAGGTCAAGGCGGATGCCGGAGACGGAGCAGTATTGCTCGAGCGCGCCTTTCACAAAGTTGGTGCCGTTGTCGGTGATGATGCTGTTCGGCATGCCGTAGCGCACCGCTATGTCGTTGATGAACCGGACGGCTGTTGGCCCGTCTAGTTTCTTGATTGGTCTTGCCTCGATCCATTTGGTGAACTTGTCCACTGCCACCAGCAAGTGTGTCATGCCGCCTCGAGCGATTTTGAAGGGTCCCACCATGTCGAGTCCCCAGACCGTGAAGGGCCAGGTGATCGGTATGGTGCGGATTGCTGACGCCGGCTGGTGGTTGCGTTTGCTGAAGCGCTGGCATCCTTCGCACTTGAGGACGATCGACTCGGCGTCTTTGAGGGCCATTGGCCAGTAGAAGCCGTGGCGGAACGCCTTGGCCACTAGGGATCGCGATGCGGCGTGGTGCCCGCACTCGCCCTGGTGAATGTCGAGGAGGATGTCGATGCCGCGGTCCTGCTCGACGCAGCGCTGGAACACGTCGGTAGAGCTGCGCTTGACGAGCTCATTGTTGATGATGCTGTAGGCGGACGCCCGGCGGTGAACTTGCCGAGCTTCAGTCTCGTCCATGGGGAGAACCCCGTTCTCCAGCCATTCTGATATCGGCAAGGCCCGGGAGGGGGCCATGATGGCGGTGAAGACGGACACCTGGGTGGGTTCCGAGTCGACGGCTCCTGGGCCGGGTTGAGCAGCCCCCGGGTTGGTGACGGCGATGGCCGGGTCCGGGGTGATGGTGGCCGGGTTGGGCTGGGCAGCCCCTGGGCTGGGTTCAGCAATCCCCGGGCTGGGTTCAGCAGTCCCTGGGCCGGCTTGCGGCGCGGCCGGGTCTTCTGGGACATGGATGGACTCGGAGTCCGGCGACGGTTTGACGGACGGCTTGCGCAGGTGCTCGAGGGAGACGCCGGACGGGATGGCTTGACGTGACAAGGCGATCTTGGCGAGCGTGTCGGCTGCCTCATTCTCCGCACGCGGGACGTGGAGGAACTCGCAGCCATCGAAGGATCCGGACAGCTTCTGGATGAGGAAGCGATAGCTTGCCATGTTGGAGTCGCGGGCGTCCCACTCGCCGGAGCACTGCTGTACCACCAAATCTGAGTCGCCGTAGCACAGGATGCGCCGGATGCCGAGTTCCTTGGCAAGCCGGAGGCTGTGCACAAGGGCTTCATACTCGGCGACGTTGTTGGAGGCGGCAAAGTGGATCTGGAGTGCGTAGCGGAGTCGGTCACCCTTCGGAGATGATAGTACGATGCCGACCCCTAAGCCGAGTCGCATCTTGGACCCGTCGAATTGCATGCGCCAATGCGTCGAGTTGGGAGGCGGCGGCAGGTACTGGGTCTCGGTCCAGTCGACGAGGAAATCGGCCAGGGCCTGAGACTTGATCGTGGTGCGGGGTTCGTAGAGGATGGTGTGGCCGGCTAGCTGGATCGCCCACTTGGCGACCCGGCCGGAGGCATCCCGGCACCCGATGATTTCTCCGATAGGCGCCGTGCTGACGACGGTGACGACATGCTCTTGAAAGTACTGCTTCAGCTTCTTGGCGGTGAGGTACATGCCGTAACACATCTTCTGGTAGTGCGGGTAGTTCTGCTTGGAGGTGGAGAGCACTTCGCTCAGGTAGTAGATCGGACGCTGGACGGCCTGGATCTTGCCCTTCTCCGGTCGCTTGACCACCAGCACCGTGCTGACCGCCTGCGATGTTGCGGCTATGTAGAGCAACAATGGCTCCTTGTCGGTCGGTGCGGCCAGGACGGGTGCGGTGGAAAGCATGCGCTTGAGGTCTTGGAAAGCTTCGTCCACCTTGCCGTTCCACTTGAACGGGCTTGTTTTCTTCATTAGCTGGTACAGGGGCAGCGCCTTCTCGCCCAACCGGCTCAGAAACCGGCTGACCAAGGCCAGGCAGCCTGTGAACTTCTGGACGTGGCGCAGCTGGGTCGGCTTGCGCATGCGCTCGATGGCCTTGATCTTCTCCGGGTTCGCCTCGATGCCGCGTTCCGAGATGAGGAAACCGAGCAGCATTCCGGCTGGGATGCCTAAGATGCATTTTTCTGGGTTGAGCTTGACCTTGTATTCGCGGAGGTTGGCTAATGTTTCCTTCAGATTGTCGAGGAGCGTGAGGTGCTGCTTGGTCTTCACCATGATATCGTCCATGTATACGTGGATGTTCTTGCCGAGTTGCGGTAGCAGGCACTTCTACATGCAACGTTGGAAGGTGGCGCCGGCGTTCTTCAACCCGAACGACATGGTGTTGTAGCAGTATGCTCTGAAGGGCGTGATGAAGGATGTCTTCAGGGCATCGGCCGGGTCCAGCTTGATCTGGTGATAGCCGGAGTAGGCATCCAGGAAGGACAGCAGCTCACACCTTGCTGTCGAGTCGATGACTTGGTCGATCCGCGGGAGGGCGAACGGATCCTTTGGACAGGCCTTGTTGAGGCTAGTGTAGTCGATACACATGCGCCAGGTCTTGTTCTTCTTCAGGACAAGGACTGGGTTGGCCAGCCACTCGGGGTGAAACACTTCCATTATGAAGTCAGCCGCCAAGAGCTTGGCGACCTCTTCACCAATGGTTCTTCTCTTCTCTTCGGAAAATCGACGAAGGGATTGACGGACAGGCTTGGCGTCCTTGCGGACGTGGAGTTTGTGCTCGGCGTACTTCCTCGGGATACCCGGCATGTCTTTGGGGGTCCATGCGAAGATATCCCGATTCTCACGGAGGAAGTCGACGAGCTCGCCTTCCTATTTGCTGTCGAGGCGGGCGCCTACGACAACATACTTGCTGCAGCTGGGGTCTTCCGGGTTCAGCTTCACTTTCTTGGTTTCCTTGGAGGGCTTGAAGGCGGCCTCATCGGCCGGGTCTAGGGTTGGGATCGACACGTCGGAGGCCTCGCCGGCCAGGCCGACGATCCGGTCGAGCTGGCGCCGCTCCTCGGCAATGACCAGCGACTCGGCCAGCTTGGCGCCGTCTCGGGCGCACTCCAGAGACTTGCGGTAGTCGCCGGTGACAGTAATGAGGCCCTTGGGACCCGGCATCTTCATCTTCAGGTACGCGTAGTGGGGAACCGCCATGAATTTGGCGAGCGCGGGCCGGCCCAGCAGCGCATGGTACGCGCTGGACAGGTCCACCACCTCGAAGCAGATTGGTTCGCGTCGGAAGTGGCTGCTGTCACCAAATAGGACATCGAGCCGAACCCGTTCAATGGGTGAACAGGAGAGGCTGGGTACGATGCCGTGGAAGACGGTCCGGGTTGGCTCCAGGTCCTCGGCCTTGAAGCCGAGCTTGGTCATCGTGTCGCGGTAGAGGATGTTGATGCTGCTGCTGCCATCGATGAGGACTCAGGAGAATTTGCAGGTGCGCCGCGCGACGATTGTAGGGTTGAGGACGAGGGCGTATATACCCGGGCTCGGCATGACTGCCGGGTGATCCTCCCGGGTCCAGGTGATTGGGCGCTCTGACCAATGCATGTAATCCATCTTGGCCGTCACGACGGTGTTCACCTCCTGCCGGAGGAGGCGCTCGATGCGCTTGTCATCGCCGAGGCTGGTGAAGATGACGTAGGCCGCGTTCTGGTCTGGGTAGGCATCGTTCGGCATCGTGCCGCCGGTGGGGGGCGGTGGTGGAGGCGGAGGCGGCTGTCCTGCGCCCGGAGACGGAGCCGGAGCCGAAGGAGGCGGGACGTCGCCCCACATGATGCGCTTGGTGATGGCGCACTGTCGAAGCGTGTGCGTGGAGGGTCTTGCACTGTTGTGCTGCTTGCATGGGGCGTCGAGCATCTCTTCAAAGCTCATGGCGGGTTGCCATGCCATCTTGCCGGTCTGCCGTCGCTTCGCTGTCGGGTCCGCCGTGGGCTCGGCAGCCGCGACGAGCCGGTTGTCGTGATGTTGCGCCGGCTGCTCGGCCTTGCGCTTGTTGTTCTGGTGGTGCTGCTGCCGGCTGCCTTCGCCGGCCGACTTCTATGGAGGGACCGGCTTCGCCTTGCCGGCCTCATCCAGCACCACTTGGATCTTCATGGCGGAGTCGGCGTTGGCGTACTTGTCCACCGTCACCATGAACGCGGCCATGGTGGCCGGCTCGGAGCGTAGAAGCTTCTGCTTGAGGAGGGTGTCGTCTCAGCACCCGCTGACGAAGTATTGGATTGCCTGGACTTCATGGACGCCCTCACAGCTATTCCGGAGCTCGGTCCAGCGTGCAAGGTACTCGCGGCCGGTCTTCGTCGGCCCCTGTACGCACATGGCGAGCGGACTGGGGCGACCGGGTCGCTTATACGTCCTCGTGAAGTTGCGGACAAATGCCTCCTCCAAATCGACCCATGCGTTGATGCTGCCCATCGGAAGGCTGTTCAACCATGTGCGAGATGATCCTTGGAGCATGAGCGGTGCCTAGTGCACGGCGAGACGATGATTGGCACCGGTGATGCCAATGGCCGTGGTGTAGTCGGTGAGCTAGTCTTCTGGCTTCATGGTCCCATTGTACTTGGGCGTGTCACGGGGAAGCACGAACGCCTTGGGGAAGGGCTCCTCCCGGATGCGTAGGCAGAAACATGCCGGCCCGATAGCACCGCTCTCCTCCACCTCCATGGAGCGAGCAAGCTGATCGAGGCAGTGGCGCGCGTCGGCATCGTCGATGGCGCGCGGGCTGAGTCGACTGGCGGCCAGGCCCCGAGGGGCCGGGTCGGCTAGAGCCGGATGCCGGCCAGGCTGGCCGGGTCCGTGCTGGGTTTCTGGGGCGGGCTCGTTGCCCAGAGCGTCGGCGGCGGTGCCGGACGGGTTGCACCGGGTCCGGCCCTGGCCGGAGTGCGCCTCGCTGGGCGGAGAAGAGGCCGTGTGCAGGAGTTTGCCAGGTTCGCCAAGGCGGGCGGAGCCGGACCCCGCCAGCTTGGTGAGCTGGTTGAGGCGATCCTGCTGGGTGTTGGCGGCGCGGAGGAGCTCGCGCATCCGTTTGATGCGCTCCTTGAGCTCCTCGCCCGCGAGTTGGTCGAGGCCGACCGCGGCTGCCTCCGCAGCACGCATGTTCTTGACTGGGGTCTCGTAGACGGTCCGGCCGGCACCGAAGGCCCGGCCGACCGCTCCTCCCCGGGCACGAGTATCAACGGCCCGGCTTGGCTCGGCCGCGGCGGGCGTGAACCCGTGAGCGGCGTCGTGCTCCATCTGAGCAGCTTCCAGGTGGCGTCTGGTGGCGGCCAGCGTCTCGGACAGGTCCAGCATTTGCTGGCGCCTGTCCTCGAGCTGGGTTCGGGCTTCAGCAACGTTGGTGGTGTCGACGTCGGTGCCGATGGGAATGTGGAGGCTCTGCATCGTGGCGCGCAGAGGGTCGGAAGGCTCTGTCCGAGCCGTGGCGATAACAGCTTCGGCGGCTCTTCTCGTCTTGCTCGACGAGGAAGAGGCACCATCGCCGGTGACGAAGACCTCTACGTGGGCGTCCATCGCCCCGGTGGTGAATCCGCCGCTGAGAGAAAGCAGGGAGTCGGAGTAGCTGAGCACCCCGCTAGGGTACTCGTCGGCCGCGAGCGCGTCGGAGATGCGCAGTGCGATGAAGGAGGCAGCGAGCGCACCGATGACGTCGTCCGCCAGAGTGACGGACTCGTCGGAGTAGGAGACGGGCCCCATCCGAAGCATGCTTCCGGCCAGTTCCTCGAACTGCCCCACGGTGGGCGCCAACTGTCGTGGTGGGTGCACGGCAGATGCCAAGGGATGGCTAAAGACAGGAGGAGGTTCGAGGGCGCTGGTGGGCTTCGGAGGCGAGGTTGATATGCGCGGGCGCGGGACGCCGGACATACCCAGGTTCAAGGCTCTCCGGAGAGATAACACCCCTAGTCCTGCCGAGTTTAGTTGGATAGCTGATAGTACAATGTCGCTCGTGGAGCTGTTTGGAGGAGGAAGGAGACTGGCCAAGGCTTCGACCGCTCCTTCTCCTTGGTGTTGCTATGTAGTGGCTAGTCCTATCTTGCTTGCTTGCTTATGGTCGTGCTGAGGGTGATGTCTATGATCGATGGATGGATCTCCTTCCTGTTATCGTTGTGTCTCCCTGTAGGCGTGGACTCCTGGGGGGGTTTTATAGACCAACCCACCCAGGGTTACAATGGTAATATGCCAAGTCAGTGGGTTCGTATTGTCGATGTCCGGGGTACCGGGCTAGGTCCCGCTTGGGGGCTTGTGGTTCGCCGGGTTCCCCTAGTTGCGGGCCCCGCGTGCCTAGGGGGACTATGCGTTGTCTTGTCGATCGTCATGGCGTGGCCGAGTCGGGCCGCGCACAGTGTTCTCCGTCAGGCCACCGCTTGCTGTCGTCAGCGGTAAGGGCGGGACACTGTTGCCACGCTCTGGCTGACCACGGGCATGGTCGGAGACGCTGTAGTCTTGATCACCAGTGATTGAGGTCTCGTCCCATCGTACGGCCTGGATGGGATGGGAGTTGACCCGTGGCTGGGGGTTGCCGTGGACGCCACGGGTGGGTTGGCTTGTTGGGGAAGCCAAGGTTGTGCCGGGTTGAGATGCCTTGAGCCAGCCGCTGCGGCCGGGTCGATGTACCTTGCCGAGTCGAGGGTCTTCGGCCGGGTTGTGCGCCTTGCCGGGTCGAGCGACCCGGCCTGGCGCATGCCGGTTTGTGGGGCGATGTGGGCCCCGCTGTTTTTGAAATAGATCCGGGTTCCGTTGCCTGCCTGGGGTTCATCCCCCCGACAACAATAGTGGGCTCAAATAGCAATTTTGTCTCATGCAAGAGCCTGGCTACTATATGCATGCTCCAAGGCACCGCACCACAGGAGCGTTCGCAACTGCCACGTTCGGGTTGCGCTTGGCTCTTCGCCTCTTCAAGAAGACGAACAATGATGTTACTCCTACTTCTACAGTATCAAATCCACTGCTGCATGTCCGTCCACCTCGTGCGGGAGGGATAGCGTGTAGCGAAAGCTTCTACTTACTGCTCCTGCCTTTGCATCTATGACAGGTGGGCCCAACAGGTGGTTGGCCCTCCTGTCATGCAGCCAAAGGCAGGTGCAGTTGAGGCACCAGAGCTCGGTCCATGAGGGAGAGGGCGTTGTAGTAATCAAACTTCTCGGTTTTGTACGAGTTGACGCGACACATCAAAGCACTGCACTCGATATAAGTCTTTTTACACAGTTCAAATGGACTACAACATACGGATGTATGTAGACATATTCTGCTTCATATGTAGTCACTTGTTGCAATCTCTAAAAAGACTTATATTTGGAAACGGAGGGAGTACAACGCATGCATGCATGTCGTGACTTTCCTTTGATACTTGCATGTGTTGATTTGATGCACCTTGCCAAATTTTGACTATAAATTTAACTAACCAAATTTTCATGCATGTCACAAAAAATTACGGGGCTGTTTGGATTGTGGCTATGTTTGTCTTATGTTGCGACATTATTTTTCCCACACTTGCCTAACTTGAGTTGCTCAAATTGTTAGACACACTTTGGCTTGCCTAAGGGAATCTTGCCATAATTTTTGTGTCTATGACATGTGGGGTTCACTGCTAATAAAAAAATTCTTGTCTTAGGTGTAGCTAATAAAAAAGACTTATATTTAGGAATGGAGGGAGTAGAAAATATAAATAATAATGCATGTTGGGGCAACCCACGTTTCTGCTAATTTTAGCCGTGGTCTTGTTCACAATTTTTACGAGGGGGTGGTTGTTCATTTAATGGAGGGACTTGTAGTACCAGACTTGAACGATACAAAGTGCGACCTGGCACATCATAACACCACTTGGAACAAGCGGGTAGCTATCTAAAAAACAATCAACAACTAAAAAAACCGCGACCTGGCATGTAGTACACAATTTTAGACGATTGTTTTGATGGAGTGAAAAAGGAAAACTGCCCCACTACGTATATATAAGCCGGAGCCTCCGCGCTTGCTTGCTAGGGTTGCTCTATTCACACACTCTCATCCTCTCCAGATCTAAACAAGATAGGGGTGGTAACACTGTCTTTCTCCCTTCAAAAAACACTATCTTTCTACCCTCACCGCTGGTTATAGATCTGGACGTATCCCCCTCCACCGGTGAAGGGGAGGAGGGTCAGCATTTAGGCCGTCGTCGACAGGGAGGGAGGAGACCCACTGTCGGCCGCACCGTTATCTCTGGCTGACCGCCGGCGCGGGAGGTCCTCCGATCCCTTCGTCATTGCCTGTGGGCGGATCCAGCCTCCCGCCGCCCACCTATCCACATCCCGATGACCTCCAGGTATATCTTTGTTTGAAACCGCCTTAGCTCTACTTCCCTAGCTTGCTACGTCGCTGCATGTGCATCATTTTCTACCTCTCAGCCCCTCTCGATCGGATGGTCCAACGTCACCTATTTTTATTCTTCTATTGTTAGAGGTAAAGCTACTTCATGGAGTCGAATCTTGTACTCCCTTCGTTCGGAAATACTTGTCATTGAAATGGATGTATCTAGATGTAGTTCAGTTCTAGACACATCCATTTTGATGACAAGTAATTCCGGAGGGAGGGAGTACTTGGTTCAAACAAGAAATAAAGTGGGGGTGGGGGAATTTAGTATGTACATCGGACTTGGTACAAACAAGAAGGAAAGGGGGTGAAAGTAGTACAGACTGGTCATCCAACCGGTCTCCTGGTCAAAAAGGGAAATATAGGGGTAACGCTGTACACAGTGGTATGACCAGGACTAGATTTGCTATCCACACATAGGAGTAGGTGGCTAGAGTGAACAAAAATGGGACCAACCCAGATATGTTTCTTCGATGTTTCTTTCTCGGGGCAACAAACTATGAATCACCACTTTATGCCCCTATTTATGTACATGGTGTTGGACTGCTGGTGCACCCACTGTCCCATGCCCTTATACCAAATATTTAGTTGTTCTTAATCTAATGTCCCTGGTAAAAACGAAGCCATGCCACTGTTATAAGCCATGACAAGTTTAGCCAAATGTTTTTGCCTGTAATTGTTTGAGACTCTGACTGTTTCCTATGTACCTTTTTGTGCAAACAGGGATATCCAATTCACCTGGTTATTGTTGTGATCTTTTGGTGCACTGCACAAAACTCTTCTTAAAAGAAGTGACTTTTGTGTTGTTTAGCTGGAATGTCAGAATGGAACAGTTGGTTCATCTCGGTGGAACTGCACAAAGGGAGATCTGTGTTCCAATCCTCATCATCCATATTGGCGCCATAACCTTCCTTTAGGTAAGAATGATATTTAATGCATGTGTTCATCTCTATTTTCCGACTGCCTTGAGAAAATAATGCTATTTTTTACTAGTACACTTGTACTCCCTCATTGACAAAACCAATTCTGAAATAGAAGGCCAATCATGTACTTGGTTTCACCAACTGGTGAGGAGAAAGAGAAGCAGAGCATGAAGAGGAAGAAGAAGAAGAATAAACAGTGCCAAGGCGATCTTGCTGAAGCCAGAGGCCTCAGTCGAGGCCATTCAATGGCTCTGGCAACGATTACCTTACATGTGAGAAGATCCTCTAGGGAGCCCTTCCACTTCTGCTGTCTCACTTAATTAACTAGGAGTACTTAAGTACCACTAATTTATTGCTGCCTAATTTTTGTGTCGGAGTTAAACAAATCCTTAGTAGGACCCTATGCTGAATCATGTACGTGTGTATGTTTGTCTATGGAGGTGAATCATGTGGTGGAGCAGGGAGGGAATATTATTAGTGTCATGACATAATAGTGCTATTGTCTTGCATGTCAATTTATTGCCATTGGTTCAATGAGGCAATGTTTTGCGTATTGTCCATCATGAATTTGATGCTACTGTTAGAGTAATATGCTAATGTCTTCCTATCCTTTCTCACTAAGCTAATGAAGGTTTCACCTTGTTCCTACTTGTGCAAACAGGGATCATGTTGTGCCAATCATACATTTTAGTGGAACTACACAAGACAATACAATGAACTGTATCCCAGCCAGTGCTTTAACTCTGCTGGAAGTTCTTGATAATCTTTTGATATAATCTCAGCACTGGTAAACAAGAGTGATTTCAACCATACATTTGAAGTGCACAAAAATATATACTATTGAGTGATTCCAGTGAGTGCTTTATCATCTCTTATGGGACTACATGAATAAGCTTTTTGTCTCAGGTTGGTACGGGCCTAAGGCCTTCATCCATATTAGTTTGTTGTCATATCTATTTGTATCATGCTACTATCATGAGAAAATCCTTTATCTTTGCACATTAAAGTTTTGCAACCTATGATAAATGGCAATGATTTGAGTGTTGAGCTAATTGGCACTGATTAAATAAACTAATACCTCTCTTTAAGCAAGACTACTATGTTGGTAACTTTACCCATTAAGATAATGAGGGTGCTTCTATTTGTTAGTGTATGTTTCATCAACTAGTCCCACTATTACAGTAATCTCACTCTCTCAATATATGTGCCAACAGGGATGCTCGATTTTGGTGGAACTGCACAAAAACTTTGGGTGCTTCATTGCCTCGACAGCTTCCGTCCTTTCCTGTCAGTCGCTAATCTCGACTTGCTTTCTTCCTTCGCTGTCAGTTGCTTCGCTTATCTCGGCTTCCAGTCAAAGGAAATAGTAATTGATATGCTACCTCACATAGGTTGGTACTGGTCTTTATCCTGATTATTGTGCTTGTCATGTATTGGTAATTCGGTATTGTGCTACTGTTTGCTGATTTTATAAAGGAGTAACTTGGAGCCTGAACTCGCAGGCAAATCATTGCATTGGGTGATTTCAGTAGAACTGCACAAAATGATCAGATGGACAGATACTTATGCTGCTGCTATGTACTCCCAAGTTCACTCAGACAAGCATCGATGTTGACAAGAAGTGTCTATATTCATTTGAGTATCAACCGGCATCAACCAGTTGTCAAACTCCCAAGTATTAGGAGAGTGAATGCCAAAAATATTGCTTGGCGCATAGCCCAGAAGAGCACAGTCCAGTCTTTGGTCCCAACTTGTGCCTTTTGGTTATCGGTAGATATGGTAGCGAACTGTATGGCATGGAGTCTAAAGATTCTAGACAAGTTGGTTGACGCGTATATTCATCTGGCACTTAATCAGCCTGCATGCCAGGGATGCTCCATTTCAGTTGAACTGGACAAAATAATTGGGTGGTTCATTTTCTCAAACGCCTCCTTTCTCGTCTGCAATGTAGAATTTTGGCGAGCTACAGGACCAAGATGAGCTAGTAAACTAGTTGGATGAAAGTAGTGGCCAAGTTGCTCAAACCTTGCTCGGCACGAGGCCACTATTTGAGGATAAACCTACAAGCAAAGTTCAGATTGTCTGTGCTGCCTCTTATGTACTCGAAAGTTTACTCGTACAAGAATTAATTTTAGCAAGAAGTACCTCCGACTAAACACCATTTACCAGTCTATACCCTAGGTAATTAAAGTTCATCCATGGGTCATATTGGCTGTGATCTCAATCATTCGGATGCATAAACATACTGAACATGTGTATATCTGAATCTTTTTGTGAATTATGTATGAATATTGTCGTGTGATCTATCAATCATTTGGATGCATAGATATGCTAAGCTTGTGTATATATGAATCTTTTGAGTTGTTGATAGTGAATGTTGGCTATGAATATGAACGTGTCCTGTGAACCTGAGTTTGATACGAATGTTTACCTTTTCTGTTGTATTTGTGTGTGAACTTGTTAGTATGCCTACTGTGGGGTATGTGACGTGTGGGTGTCAACGGCAACCTTCTTCCCGAGAAGAATTGCCCTTGCTTTGTTAGGGTAGCAACGGCGCATCAGCTCTTTTTAATCTTTTTATTACTCTATCTTCCCCTCTCCCCCGCTCAACCCTGCCGTAATGTTTTCAGCCTCAAAACAAACATAGTACTGCGTTGTTTTTGGGGCTTGATGAAAAATCGAGTGCTAGTTTCTGTAGGTTGGCCTGCCCAGCAAATGGGCTGCTGGTCCACCATGACGGACTAGGAGGCTAAACATACAAGTTGTATGGTGCAGAGGCAAGTAAAAAAACGCTATCGAGAGCCATCCACTGAAGAAAAAAATCGCTCCTGATGTGCTTCTTCAGTCGTGCCGCCGGCCCCCTCTTTAATCCAGTTCGCTCGGGGATCTGGTATCATTTTTTTAGAGGGCGAACAAGTATCAGCTAGGCCTAGGTTTTGTATTTTAACATGCGTAGCCCACGACATACGGAGACAGTGGTTTCAACTTATTTTTTGAGGTCCATACCAGCCTATGGGCTTTTTCTTAAAGGTCGGCAACCCAATGTATTTTTTAATAAAACGCAGGTCTCTGTTCTATTTATCAATATATAAGAATAATAATGTTGTGTCCAATTTATGTTTTACCTTCTAACCACATTATATATATTTATATTATTACTATTATCGAATATTTTATAGAGACTTATATATACATTATAAAAACATCCCATGTGTTATTAACTTATAAAAGTAAATGTTTAACAGGAGTTGGCAAGGAAAATCCTGTTTGTTTTTGACTCACAAGCAAGGAAAATCCTGGTGATTGCGTACAAAAGCTTGCAAAGATTTTAAGGACCAATTTAATAATTATGCGCTCATTTTTATTTTGAGCAATAACTTGCTAATTTGTTAATTATATATATATATATATATATATATATATATATATATATAATGTGCCTCACTGGTTTATTTTTTGATATTAATTGCTCCTTCTAACATAACATTATATATATAACGTGCCCAGCTAATTCGTGTATTTCAAGGAAGTGCAAATGGGCTGGGATTTCTTAGAATATATAAATGGGCCTGATTGAAGCGAAATTATTTGTTCACCCAGCCCAACAAATGGACTGTACATTCTAGAAAACATGGGTTAAATATATGCCACATTTTTGTAGGCTGACATGTGGGCCAATAGGTCGAAGCCTATGCAGAGCGTTGTCAACTTGGTCAATAAATGATTATGACATCCACAGCCATTGGATTTATATCCAACGGCCGGCATGCACCTTCAATCTCTCGTATTCTTCCTCCAGCGTCGCCGGGACCGCCTGGTCTGGCCTCCGACGGCTAGCGGCTCTGCTTAGCATGCATCGCTGCGAAGCGCTACCCCACCGCCGGCCAGGCTATCCCTCCACCCCTCCACACCTCCTGTTATTATCCACCGACTGCAGCCCCACGCCGCACCAGAACCAGTTATAACCCTTCTCCTCTTCTCAATCTGCAACTCCACTGCCGCGTCTTCCCATCTCCGAGTCATTCCCATCCGGGGCCTTGTCGTCGTCCATCGCCTCGCTGCGCTCGGTGCGGCGTGGTGAACAAATGAGAGTCATCGGAAGAGGACTGTACATGGAGAGCCTGACGGCTGGGACCAACGAGGTCCATGGTCGCACGCAAGGAAAGTTCCTCCTTATTAAGCTGAAAAAATGTTTCCTCCACCTGACAGTTGGGACCCACCGGCTGTATCTTCGCACGGAAGGAAGTGCCTTCTTGTTTTGCGAAAAAATTATTCATCCCGTTGACAGCTAGGACCCGTCAGATTTGGTGGCTGACTTGTGGGCCTACTAAGCGGACGTGTGCGCAGGGCTTTGTCAACTTAATCAACAAATTATTATAGCAGTTGGACCGTTGGATGTTAATCCAACAGCCATGCTCCTTCTTCAACCTCGGTTCTTGCTCATGTCTCCCGTGGGCGGCACCGCGGCTATGCTGCCGCGCACCCGAACCAGTCAAGTTTCCCACTCCTCTCCATCTGCGACTCCACTGCCCAGTCTTCCCCATATCCGGTTTGTTCCAGTCTGGGGCCTCGCCGTCATCCACCGTCCTTGGTGCGCTCGGCACGGTGTGGTTAACGTGGTCAACAACCGAGAGTCATCGGAAGATGACTGTTCGTGAGAGGCTAACAGTGGAGACGCACCACGCCCATGGACACATGCATGCAACGGAACGCGGTATGGTCAATGTGGTCAAGGAACGACTTCCATCGAAAGCGTACTATACGTGGAGAGGCTAACAGCTGGGTCTACGGCCGCAGCAAGGAAGTGCCTCCTCATTACGCGGAAAAAAATGATTCCTCCACCTCACAGCAGGGACCCACTGGACGGGCCACCGTATTTTGCAAAAAAAAACGTTTCCCCCCTGACTGCTGGGACCCACCTGACGGGCCACCGTATTTTGCAAAAAAAACGTTCCCCCCCCCCCCCGCTATCAGCTCAGACCCACCGGAAGTGCCTCCTTATTAAGCAGAAAAAATGAATACTCCCCGTGCTAGCTGGGACCCACCTTGGGGGAGGGTGACTTGTGGGCCTACTTAGTTGAGGGGACAAAGAGTTTTGTCAACTTAGTCAATATGAACGATTCTAGCTCCAGTGACCGTACGATGTCCATCCAACGGCCGTAGTGATTCTTCAACCTCTGGTCTTCTTGCTCCAGCCGCCCAAAGAAGCATCGGTCGTGTCGCGTGCTCCTGCCTCCCGTGGCCGACTGTGATGCTGCGGAGGCCACACTGCCCCCTACTACTCCCGCCGCTGGCCAGGCCATCCCTCTACTCACCCACACCCCCTGTTATTCTGCGGCAACGGCAGCCTCACACCGCAGCCAAATGAGTGAACCCTCATACTCCTCTACGCGTGGGCATCCACTGCCGCGTCTTCCCCGGCTCAGCGTCGTCCCCTTCCTAGGCCTCGCCGTCGTCCACCGCCCTGGTGCTCTCGGCACGACGTGGTCAATGTGGTCGAGGAACGACTTCCATCGGAAGAGTACTGTATGTGGAGAGGCTCACAGCTAGGTCCACGGCGGCCGCAAGGAAGTGTCTCCTTATTACGCGCAAAATAATTATTCCACCACATGATAGCAGGGACCCACCGGAAGGCCACCTTATTTCGTGAAAAAAACATTTCCCCCCTGACTGCTGCGACCCACCAGCTACATCTTCGCACGCAAGGAAGTGCGTCCGGAAAAAAAAAAAGATTCACCCCCTGACTGCTGGGACCCACCAGCTACATCTTCTCACGCAAGGAAGTGCGTTCGGGTAAAAAAACGATTCGCCCCCCTGACTGTTAGGACCCACCATCTACATCTTCACACACAAGGAAGTGCCTGACAGTCAGGACCCACCTGGTCGAAGCGTATGTAGCGTTGTCATTCTGGTCGTGAACGTGTATGTACATACTGGTGGATGTAGTGGCGCGCACGTGTCGTAGTAGAGGCGCGCACGTAGCATGTACATGTACGTACAGCGTCCAGTGTGCAAGAAAGAAAGAAAATACGGCCACGTACGCACATACGGGAGGAGTCTCGAACGCCTACTCGCACATACGTACGGCCAGGGCTCGTGTACATGGCTGGGTCGGAACGGAGAAACTGTGTCGTCATCATGTTCATGGGGAGGCAACGGAATGCGTCGTGTTCGTCGGGAGACAACGGAATGCTTCGTGTTCATCGGGAGGCAACGGAATGCATGGGAGCCAACCGGCTTGGACAGAACAGTCGATGGAAACGGGGCCTGGCGTACCGTAGAACGGAGGAAACGGCCTTGTGTTCGACCGGCCACATTCGAAATGGGATCCTGTTCATCGGGAGGGGTCTGGCGTACCGCAAAACAGGAGGAAACGGACTTGTGTTGGACCTTCTACGGTTGAAACGGGGTCCTGTTGATCAGGAGGGGTGTGGCGTACCACAAAACGGAGGAAACTGACTTGTGTTGGAGCGCTACGGTCGAAACGGGGCTCCTGTTCATCGGGAGGGGTGTGGTGTACCGCAAAACGGGACTCCATGGGATACTGTTCATCTCCACTGTCGACCTCTTCCAGCCTCCACGGGTACTGTTCATCCATCGTCGACCTCCTCCAGCCTCCACCTGCGACTGTTCATCCACGGGCTCCTGTTCATCTAGCCTCCACCATGCGCTACTCCACCGGCTACTGTTCAACCACCCCTCTCCATGGGCTCCTGTTCAACCACCCCTCCACGGGCTACTGTTCATCCACCCCTCCACCATCTACTGTTCATCCAGCCCTCCACGGGTTCGTCCTATTCATCCAGCCCTCCACGGGGTCCTGTTCATCCAGCCCCAACCGGCTCGATCGATCGGGGTCCTCTTCATCTAGAGGCAACACCACGAGGTCCTGTTCATCCACCGCCACCGCTCACTGTTCATCCAAACCCTCCCGCGACGCTCACTGTTTATCCAGAGGCAGCATCGATCGGCTTCAGTTAGCAGCAGTAGCGAAGGAATCACTCGATCGGGTTCAGTTAACAGCCATCGATCAATCGCTCGGGTTCAGTAACGCGTAGCATGCAGTGCAATTGCTCGGGTTCAGTTAGAGCCCAACGCATTGCTCGGGTTCAGTTAGAGCCCAATGCCTCGCACACGCGCGTACGTGTACGAGAGAAACGCGCATCGCTCGGCCCCCGACCACCCACCGTAACCGGGAACTCGCCGAAATTTTCCTCGCCCTCGCTTCTACCACGGTTTTTTCTGTCATGGACGGCCCAAACAATGTCATGCATCTGCGTCTCCGGCCCGCCCAGGACGAAAAGCCCATTTTCTGTCATGAGTTTTTGTCATAGAAGTAGGAGCCCACCACATCTATGATGATACCGGGTTTTGTCACAATTATCGTCATAGAAGTGTCATAAGTATGACAGAAAAAAATTCGTTCGGCCCAAAATTTCACGGATGTGTCTTTTTTTTAGTGTATCTTGGCAGCGGACGCTGCAACTACCTCTCGATAGAGTTGATCGGCACAAATGAGTGCATCCCTCTTGTCGCAGATGATGGTGATGATGCTCATTGGGTCGTGCATCTTCATCTTGTTGTACCGTAGTGTGACGCCGCCTTGAACTTGGCTAGTGCCGGACGACCAAGGATCCCGTTATATGGCAATGAGATCTCGGCGACATCAAAAACGATCTTCTCTGTCCTGTAGTTTAGGTTGCCATCAAATGTAACTGGTAGCGTGACCTTTCACTTGGGTTGGCTTCTCCCTGGATTGATCCCTTGGAACGTACCCGTTTCCGCGAGATCTTCATCAGGGATATGCAGCCTCTTGATCACGTTGGGTGAGATCAAGTTCAGACCGGCCCCACCATCAACTAACATTTTCGTCACCTTGAGGTTGCGTATCGGTGGTGAGACCAACAACAGCAAACACCCAATCGCGGTTGTGCGATCAGGGTGATCCTCGGCGTCGAAAATGATAGGCGTGTGGGACCACTTTAGTGGCTTTTGGGCGTCGACCATTGATTCCGTCGCATTAATCTCACGCGCCCACTGTTTAAGTTGGCGGTGGGAAGAATGCAACGAGGAACCCAACACACATGACCTCCGTCGCTTTCTGAAACTCATGCTCGGTGAACTCGTCATCATCATCATGATCGTCATCTTCCTCTTTCTTGTCGCGGCCTCGGGCAGGCCTCTCTTGTTGCTTCTCCTTCTCGTGGCGACCTCCCCGGCCGCCGTGCTTCTTGTCGGTTCCCTCAGTGCCATCTGGGCCCTTCTCTTTATCTCGTCTCTCATACTCAGCCCTCTTCTTCTCCATCACCTGCTCAACTTGGCGGCAGTTTTGGAGGTCATGGCCCTTGGTATGGTGAATCTTGCAATACTGCTAGTCGGAGCCCTCTGGCTTGCCAGCAGCCGCCAAGGCTCGGCAGGCGTCACACCCGGCAATCTCCTTGCCGGGGTCGTCAACCTTGGCCTTCTTAGCGGTGTTGGGGTCGTCGGATTCCTCGACGGCAAGCACGGTCTTGCCCTTGTGCTTCTTGTTTGCGTCGTTGGCCCTTCTTTGCCGGTGCGACGACATATTCATCTTGAGAGTCACTTCCCGCATCAGCATCTTCGCCGGGGTACTTCCTTCCTTCCTCAGCCCGGGCACATCTGTCGGCTAGAACATACAGTTCAGCAACGTCCGCAACCTTGTTCATCGCCAGCTCTTCACGCATCTTACGATTGCGCACTTCTGATGGAACTTGTTGATGACAGCGGCGGGATGAACATCGGGGATGTTGTACTGCACACGGTTGAACCTTTGTATGTATTTGCACAGGCATTCGCCGTCCCTTTGAGGGATCACATGTAAATCACTTGCTTGGCCAGGAGCTACGTGGCCGCCCGTAAAGGCACCAACAAACTTGTGGCACAGATCCGACCAAGAGGAGATAGAATCTATCGGCAGGTGTATCAACCATGACCTGACGTTGGGCTTGAGCACCAATGGGAAATAGTTGGCGAGTACCTTGTGGTCTCGTGCTTCGGCAGCTTGTATCATGATGGTGTAAATGCTCAGGAACTCAGACGAATGGGTCTTGTCATCGTACTTCTCCGGGACCTCTGGTTTGAACATGCGGGTGGTGGGCCACTGGAACTGCCCTAGCTCACGGGTAAACGTTGGACAAGTTATTGCATAGGGCAAGTTGCCAGCATCCCCCGGTGCAGGCCTGTATGCGGTAGGCCCAGCATGCCTATCAGATTGGTGGCGCGCCTCCCGTCGCCGCTCGATGGTGGTCCGGGTGTCTTCCTTGAGCCACTCCCGTAGGACTTGACGTTGGTCGCAACGCGCTCGTGGGTCAGACGATGTCGTGGACACGTTATCACAGGCGTCAACCCGACGAGCCGACCGTGGTGGAGGGGAGTGCACCGTGGTTGCAGCGCCTCCAACCCTCCCATTGTCGATGCTCGCCGGCTCAATGGCCCGGCGCCGTGAAGGACTTGTCTTCGGTGGCCATCCCCATTGGCGTGGCCAATAAGGCTTTGGATAGCAGCCCTCCACTCTTCTTGCTTCCCCACAGCGGGAGGAAAGTTGAGGAGTAGTTGCGCTCGTGCCAATGTTTTTGCTCGCATCGGCGGCGGCGACAAGCGCAAGGAATGGGAGGAGCTCGGACTTCTAACGATGTTAGAAGGAGTTTCGTCACGGTTCCGCGGCCGTGCGCCTTTTTCGCCAGCATCATGGCGTGCATGTCAGCCCTGCGCATCTTGAGAGTGACGCTGAGGGCTCTTGCCGCGGCAACGCCCGGGGTCCTCAACATCGCAGCACTGTTCATCACACACGAGCTGGGAGGACCGCGGTCCGTGTGTTCACGGGGTCGTCTTTCTGCCCTTGGAGGTCCCCGCGCCGCCCGTAAGCAGCGCGGCTTGGGCGCGGCAGCGTGTGGACCGTCGTTGCTGCTATGGACGAGCTGCTCACCTGGCTTATCGTATCGGGGTGGCGTGGATGATCTTGGTCTCCTCCACCACCAGCGTCTGCCACATCGCCCGTCCGTGTTGGCACGGGCGGAGAGGCCCCAGACGAACCGATCGTCGTGATCGTCTTCTTCTTCGAAGCCATGGCGATGAAGGAACGGGTACACTAACTGCTAGACCAGATTCTCACAACTTCTTCCCCCTACCTGGCACGCCATAGATGTTGGGGAAATGAACACCTATGGAATCACGGGGATCCCTTCTACGGTTGGTGGGAGAGAGCTGTGCAAAGAGCAGGTCTAGTGATCAGTGTGAGGGGCTTTTACCTAGGTTCGGGCCGCACTGGTGCATAAAACCCTATTCCTTCTTGTGTGTATATTCTGTGTTCTTGAGCTCTTGAACTAGCTGCGGTGCATGCCTAGTCCAAAAAGTCCGAATCCTCTCTCAGTACGCCTCAGACCTCCTTTTATATGTCCAAGGGGTTGCCATAGCGGCACGCAGGAGGTGGAAAGTATCTACTGTGTACAAGTTTATCTCTGATATCGTAGGACAAATGCATTTAATGCGCTACCTACGTGCCCCTTCACTTTATCGGGGATGGCAACAGAAGTCGTCCCATCGGTCGCCGCCCCTCCTTGCCTTGACACGCGTCCAGGATAATGAGGCATGCTGTGCCACGCTGGCTAGCTAGCTGCTGTGTTGGCGCAGTGGTAGAGCCTCCACGAAGATCTGCATGTCGCCATGCAGGCGTCTGCCTAGTTGGCAAGCTGGTCGTCGCGCTAGAGTGGTGGTGAGGTAGCAAAACCTTGTCGGGTGCGGGCCTGGCTGTGGCCCCGCAATCGTCCCCGGCAAGTCGGTCGTCCCCCGCAAGGGTCTTTCCGGGGGTCTTCGTCTTCCAGTACCACGTGGACCCGCAGGCTATCAATCTTCACAAAGATCTGCATGCTACTTTGCATGCGCCCCCTGAGCCTTGGCCTTAATGTTGTCGGTGGTGTCAAAGCTCTCAGCCTCAAGGGTGATGGCCTTGCTGGTGCTTCGCAGGTCGTCCCGGCAAGGCTCTTGCCGGGGCCACATAGGCTGCCCTGGCAAGGATGTTGCCGGGGGAGGCGCAGTCTGTCTTCTGCTCTTTGTTTTACATCTTGAATGTTGTTTTGCTAGCCTTGTGTTTTGTCTCCTGCTGCCCTGCCAAGCCTTGCTTCAGGCGTGGCTACTACTGCCCGTGCACTAGTAAGGGGTATAGAAGAGCCCATACTTTTGTACACCAACAGATCAAATTCAAAATGTAATGCTTTCAAAAATATTTTTAGTTTGGTTCTCTGGATAGATGGGATTTTAATGAAATCGTAGGAAAAGGAATCAACTAAATTGGATCTATAGATTTAAAGGTACGCTAAAAAAACTAGGTCTGAATTTATAATTGAAATGGCTGATTAGAGGCCAGCCGTGGCAATAGTGCCACGTGGCAAGCTCTGAGCGGATGCGGCTATCTGTTGCGGGCGGGTGGCCGATGGTTAGCGATTTCGGTGGTTGTGGTGGTTTACAGAAGAAAATTGTTGAGTGGTTCAACCTAAACAAAAATAAATAACGGATACCGTTTCGATTTAACCTAGCTCTAATCTCGACGGTTGAAAGCAGATCGGATGGTCGGGGATGACGGCGGCTTACCGTCTCTGGGTTTGGCGCTGGCGATGAGGAGGACGATAGCGGCGGCTTCAGCTTCGAACGGGGCAGCGACTCCGGGGCTTGTCGGCTTCGGGGGAATACAGGAGGAGGCGCGGCGCGAGGCGGCGATCCTGATGGTGGTGGTGGCATCGGTCGAGGGCGGCGGGGCGAGGCTCTAGTGGAGCTTGTATATAGGGCGACAGCGAGGGGACGCGAGAGGTGGGAAGAGGTTTTCGGTCCTGTGGGTTAGGGCAAAACGAGGCCGGGTCCTCGCGTATATATAGGAGGCCTTCATGGAGGACGGGCTGGAGTTTCCGGTCAGAATCTCGTGCGAATTCAAACTGTAGCCGCGACATCGTGAGCGAGCCGGACTTGCTGTGGCGTGAGGAAGAGGATCCCGACAGGTGGGTCCCACCTGTCGGTGGCTGCGAAGGTGAGTGAGAGGGGGAGCGAGGGAAGCGGTTGGGCGATCGATAGCGCTTTCGCACAAGTTGGGCCGTGGGCCTAAAGGCCAGTTGGGCCGGCTAGCCAGCGGTCGGCCTGAGCGACGGTTGAATTTGTTTTGTTTTCTTTTTTTATAAAATGTTTTTCCTATTTACAGAAACACTATAACACAAAAAATACAAATAAAAATAAGCCTAAAAATCCCAGAAAATTCACATAAATCCCTCCTGCTAGATTGACTTGTGTGAACTTTTTTCTGGGCTAAATGCGAAGTTTTCTAAACAAATATTTTTGCTATGCTAATAAAATTTGCAAATAAAACTAAATAAATATATTTTGATTCCAGATTCAATTTCCAAAATTTCCTTTCTGTATTTGAAGAAGTCCTATTATCTCCTTTTTTATTTTATTTATGAAATAATGGAAGTTAATTTGGGTGAAACCAATATAGATCCGAATTCAAAATTTGAATTTTCAAAAATGTATTTTGGGAAACCTCCAACTCTCTCTTTTTGGTCCTTGAGTTGCACAAAGTTACTTGGATCAGATTGAAATGAAAATCAATGGAGGGCAAAAATGCATAAATCATGGCTGCATATGAATGATCTATTTATAAACATCCAAATTGAAAATTGAGATGTTACACTAATACTCCTATCCTCAAATAAAATCATTAAACAAGCAAACATAAGCAAGCAATGCAAGCATAACAGCAATCTATCTAAACAAAACAGATTGTAAAGGATTAAGAAAGATTCATACTTATTTAACTCCAAAAATTCTGAAAAATTACCACAATGTAGAAAATTTATTATACCTTACTGTGTAAGTATTTAAAGATTTTATCACGTTCTTACTTTTCTAAAGAATTCATACAATAATAGAAAACTTTTTCATTTTAACAGCAACATATAGACTTGCAAAATAAGCATGGTAGAGGCTATACTTGGCACTTTTATTGAAATAAAAGATAAAAAACATTATTATAAATGACAGAAATCAAATACTAATAAAATAAAATGACACTCCAAGCAAAACACATATCATGTGATGAATAAAAATATAGCTCCAAGTGAGGTTATCGATAATATTGGAGACGAAAGAGGGGATGCCTTCCGGGGCATCCCCAAGCTTGGACACTTGGGTCTTCCTTAGATATTACCTTGGGGTCTTGCCACTCCTTATTCTCCTCATATCGATATCTCACCCAAAACCTGGAAATTTCAATCACACAAAATTTAACGGAACTTCGTGAGATAGGTTAGTGTGATAAAGAGTAAATCATTCACTTTGGTACTGTCAAGACAAGATTCATAATTTTTCTCACACAATGCCTATTGTACCATATCATTTCCATAATTTATATTGACCAATATAAACCATAGAAACTATAAACAAGAAAACTATGCATTGAAGATAGAATCTGTCAAAAACTGAACAGTCTGTAATGATCTGAACAAACACCATGCTTCTGTTACTCCAAACATTATGAAAATTAGGACAAAGTAGGAAATTTGTATATCAATAATGGTGAAAAATTCACAATTTTATCATATCCTAGGGAATTCTGTTAATTCCAGAATTGGGCACAAAAGTTTCTGTTTTTTGCACAGAATCAAGTCAACTATCATCCACACTATCCCAGAGGCTTTACTTGGCACTTTATTGAAACAAAATCTATAAAACATGAGTACTACAATAGAATAATAATGTGAATAGACAAAAACAATAGGTATAAGTATTGGGTTGTCTCCCAACAAGCGCTTTTCTTTAATGCATTTTTAGCTAGGATGATGATTTTAATGATGCTCACATACAAATAGTAATTGAAACATATAAGAGAGCATCATGGATCACAGGGCAAACACATTTAAGCCTAACCCATTTCATATGCATAGGGATTTTTTGAGCAAACAACTTATGGGAGCAAGAATCAACTAGCATGGGAAGGCAAAACAAGCATAACTTCAAAATTTTCAACACATAGAGAGAAAACTTGATATTATTGAGATATGTAAAAGCATATGTTCCTCTCTCATAATAATTTTTAGTAGAATCACGAATGAATTCAACTATATAGCTATCACATAAAGCATTCTTTTCATGATCCACAAGCATAGAAATTTTATTACTCTCCACATAATCAAATTTATTCTCATTCATAATAGTGGGTGCAAACTCAACAAAATAACTATCATGAGATACTTGATTGGCATAATCAAGTTGAACGTTAAAATCATGATGACAAGTTTCATGGTTATCATTACTCTTTATAGCATACATGTCATCACAATAATCATCATAGATAGCAACTTTGTTGTCATAGTGAGTTGAAACCTCTTCCAAAATAGTGGAATCATCATTAAATAAAGTCATGACCTCTTCAAATCCACTTTCATAATTATGACAATAAGATTCGACACCCTCCAAAACAGTGGAATCATTATTACATATAGTTGACACTCTTCCAAACCCACTTTTATCAATATAATCATGGAACAATTGTATTGGTGCCCCTAGTTGGGTCACGCTCGACTGATTTGGCCCTAGTTTTTCAACAATTGCAGTTTTGCCCAGCTCACTTCACTCACCTTGTGTTTTTGCCCTTCCGGGCGGTTCCAACCAATGAGCAGTCGCCACGTGGTGAACCGTGATTTGTCAGAACCGCCCCTGAAGTGCAAAAACACAATGCGAGTTAAGTGAGCTGGGAAAAACCGCAATTGTTGGAAAACTAGGGGCAAATCAGTCGAGCATGACCCAACTAGGGGCACGAATGCAAAAACCCCTATAATCATCATAAATAGGAGGCATGCTATCATCATAATAAGTTTGCTCATCAAAACTTGGGGGACTAAAAATATACTCTTCACCAAATATAACGTCCCCAAGCTTATGGCTTTGCATATTATTACCATCATTGATATTGAAAGAAAGCATACTAACAACATTGCAACCATGCTTATCATTCAAAGAATTTATGCCAAACATTCTATTAAATTCTTCTTCTAACACTTTGGCACAACTTTCCGATCCATCATTTTCAAGAAAGATATTATAAAGATAAAGCATTTGAGGCAACCTCAATTCCATTTTTTTATAGTTTTCTGCACTCACCTCCACGGCAACGGCACCAGAAAAGAGCTTGATGTTTACTACACAACTTATTCTTGTAGACTCGTTTGTAGGACAGCAGCAAATTTCCCTCAAGTGGATGACCTAAGGTTTATCAATCCATGGGAGGGGTAGGATGAAGATGGCCTCTCCCAAACAAACCTGCAATCAAATACAAGAAATCTCTTATGTCCCCAACACACCAAATACAATGGTAAATTGTATAGGTGCACTAGTTCGGCAAAGAGATTGTGATACAAGTGTAGTAAGGATAGTAGATATAGGTTTTGGTAATCTTAAAATATAAAAACAGCAAGTTAACAAGTGATTAAAGGGAGCACAAACGGTATTGCAATGCTTGTAAACAAGGCCTAGGGTTCATACTTTCACTAGTGCAATCTCTCAACACTGCTACCTTAATTGAATCATATAACCATCCCTGAATGTGGGACAAAGAATCACTCCAAAGTTCTTATCCATAGCCGAGAACATAAGAAGAAATTGTTGTAGGTAGCAAACCACCTCAAAGTTATCCTTTGCAATCAATCTATTGAGCTATTCTTATAAGTGCCACAAACAGCCCTATAGTTCGTACTAAAGTAACACCATATGATACACATCAATAAACTCTAATGTCACCAAGATACTCCAATGTCACCACAAGTATATGTGAGTCAATTATACGATATGCATCAAACAACTTTAGATTCACAATATTCAATCCAACACAAATAACTTCAAAGAGTACCCCAAAATTTATACTGGAGAAAGTAGGACGAAAACGTGCATCAACCTATATGCCTAGACCCCAATATCACCGCAGGAATCCCCAAGTTGATTGCCAAAACACATATCAAGTGAATCAATAGAACACCCTATTGTCACCATGGGTATCGACATGCAAGACATACATCAAGTGTTCTCATATCCAAAAGGTATTCAATCTGATAATATTGAAACCTCAAAGGGAAAGACTCAATTCATCACAACAAGATAGAGAGGGAAGAACACCATATGATCCAACTATATTAACAACGCTCGTGGTACATCAAGATCATGCCAAATCAAGAACAAGAGAGGGAGAGAGGGAGAGAGAGAGAGAGAGAGAGAGAGAGAGAGATCAAACACATAGCTACTGGTACATACCCGCAGCCCCGAAGGTGAACTACTCCCTCCTCGTCATGGAGACTGCTGGGATGATGAAGATGGCCTACAATGATGATTTCCCCCTCCAGCAGGGTGCCGGAAAAGGCCTCCAGATGGGATCTCTTTGGAATAGAGGCTTGCGGCGGTGGAGTCAAAGTTCTAGGTTAACTTTCGAGGGTTTCCAAATATATAAGAATTTTTAGTGTTGGAATCACGCGAAGAAGGACCAAAGGTGGCCACAAGGTATCTGGGCGCGACCACCCCCTGAGCGCGCCTGGATACCTTGTCACCTCCTTGTGGGTCTTCTGGTACTCCCTCGAAGCTTCGGGGGTCTCTTATGTTCCAAAAAATCATCAAAAAGTTTCGTCATGTTTGGACTTCATTTGGTATGGATTTTTGGGAAAACCAAAAACAAGCAGAAAACAGTAACTGGCACTAGACACTAGGTTAATATGTTAGTCCATGAAAATCATATAAAAGACATATAAAAGTGCACCAAAACCATATAAATTTATTGCTAACATGACATGAATACTTCATAAATTATAGATACGTTGGAGACATATCATGGCACGGGTGGTTAAACTGGGTTAATTAAAACCTAACTCATTAACAGGGGTTTAATTAGTGGATGGGGCCCACCTGTTAGTAGGCGAAGGGATTAATTAGCGGGGCGTTTTAGTGGTTAATGACGTGCCACGTTAGCAATGTCGGCATTTAGCCGCTGACTACCACACAAATCGGCGGAACTTGTCGGAATTCCTCCTC
Organism: Triticum timopheevii; assembly: GCA_963921465.1. Classification (NCBI taxonomy): domain Eukaryota; kingdom Viridiplantae; phylum Streptophyta; class Magnoliopsida; order Poales; family Poaceae; genus Triticum; species Triticum timopheevii. The sequence goes on from OY997274.1 coordinate 424,034,521, forward strand.
CGGCGACCATTTGTTGCGTGGGTGGGTTCTACGGGATGCTGGGAATGTGCCGCGTCATTTGGAACAAATAGCAGGGGTGTAGGTGGTTTCAACTTGTTGGAATTGAGACTGTGGCGGTGCCCGGAGTTCGACCAAGCTCGGAATCGGTGCTAAAGTGCGCTACGGGAGGAACCAGTGGTTGCTACGTGCTCCTAGAAACATCTTGATCACGATTAAGTGCTCTGGTGTGATCTTTAACGGTTGTAACCACGACGGCACCATGGCCAGCGGCAAGTGGCTCTCGGCCTAGGTGCCTAGCATGGTTAGAGGATGCAATCAGCGCAGGGAAGAAAATTAAACAGAGGAGGAGCTCACATAGAGGTCGTGGAGCATCTCGGGGTGGTCGGGGATGATCTAGGGGCGGCGAATCCGTCGATGGCGTCCGGCAGCAGTGCTTGGAGAAGACGAGCCGATGGGGAATGTTTAGAGATCTCGCGTATGTGTGGAGATGATACGGTGCTCGATGAAGCTGCTAGACTTGGTGACGCGGCTAAAGGACCATGGTGGCTACACAAAAGGCGATGGTGCATCTATGGTGCTCCCGGGCAGCTGCGGGGAGGTGAGGGAGAGAGGGCTAGAGTGAGGATAGAGGCAGATGGGGTTGCGGGGCATGTCCACGCGTGGATAGACTCGAGGGGGGAGCAAGCAAGAGCTGGCGCAGGATGCGGCCTTGGGTGAGCGCGCGCGCGACACCGAGCTGCTCCTACTAGCAAGAGGAAGATGACAGGGAAAGGAGATGGGCTGGGCCAGCTCTCGTGGGCTGCCAGGTACGTCCAGGTAAGTTCTCCTTTTCCTTTTATTTCCGTTTTCTATTTTCTGTAACTTGTTTTTTATTTGATTTTCAAATCAAACCATTTTTTAAAATTATGAAACTTTTTGTGGGACCTCTATGAAGTGTTTAAAAGGGCCTCAGTAACTTTCATAATATTTGGAGCATTAAAATAATCATAGGATCTAAATACCCCAATTCAAATACAATATGGGTTAATTCAAAAGTCCAAAACTTGTCCTAGAAATATGTGCAGCATTTTTTGCAGAGGTTTTCACCTTTTTCAAAAATCATGAACTTTTCTGAAGGGTATTTTGGGTTCATTAAAAATATTTGAGTTTGAACCTAGTTTCAAATTGTCTGCTAGGGTTTGATCATCCTGATTCCAACATTAATTGAAATTTAAACATGATGCATGAATGATTATGCAATGAGAAGCAATGACTAAGCTTGAGCTGTGACAAGTTCTAGCATAATACTAAGCTTTCTAGAGTTCTAATCATAAGAACATGTGATCCATGTACAGAAAGTATGTTAGCTTAAACCTCTCCCTCATAAGTATGATTAGTATCACTATCGTGTCATATTCAATTGCCTAGGGGCAATCATTGTATTATTGTTCTTCAAAAACCTTTACTTTATTGTTCTTTTATTAGAACATCACCTAACACTTTATTGTCTCACAAAGCTATCTTTTTATTATCACAAAGTAGTATTATTTCTTTTTCTAGGTAAAGCAACATTAAGTGTGCGTAGAGTTGTATCGATGGTCGATAGATCTTGAGAGAATGTTAATTCTACCTTCAGCTCCTCGTTGGGTTTGACACTCTTATTTATCAAAAGGAATACAACTGACCCCCTACACTTGTCAGTATTCCTGAATGGCAATTTGTCGGTGGAGGCGTTCATCGCGCAGCCACCTGGTTCCGCCAAGGATGGCAAAGAGCACAAGTGTACCTCCTCCACAAAGTTCTGTATAAGCTCCAATAGGTTCCACGGGCATGGAACGCCAAGCTCGATGACACCCTCAAGCAGCTCAACTTCACCAGTAGCCCCAAAGAACGCGCCATGTATGCTCAAGGAAAGGGGCGTGCCTGCCTCTTGCTCAGGGTGTATGGTGACGATCACATTGTCACCGGAGCCAACATAGAAGAAATCATGAAGTTCGATAGGGATATGATGGACAAATTCTATATGAGGGACCTTGGGTTAGTAAGCTTCTATCTGGGCATCGTGGTGAAGCACGGGATGGAAGGCATCTTGTTATCCCATGTAGCATACGCCGGCAAGCTCGTGGAGCGTGTGGGCATGGCGAATTGCAATCTGGTCCATGTCCTAAGGGCCTGTACAATGGTGGCATATGGATACATATGCCCCATGATAGAAAGTAGTTTGAGGCATCTATATTGATTTTCCCCCAATGGAAGATACTACTAGTGGACCTCATCGAAGAATAGAAAGCAGACTCCCACTACACATGCATCCCTAGTCTCCACTTCAACTATTTTAGCTTTATGCACCGGACTACACTTTTTCTCCCCAAGCACCCACCTCCTGCCAAGGATCCCACTACACCATTCAAACCTATTTTTCCTGGTATCTGATCCTACATGGCCTGCGGAGCATCACCCTAGGGTTATGCATTAGTCATGCCCTAATGGAGGCCCAACTCAAGCTGAGGAACGAGAGTTGTGACCATCAGTCGACAACACTCACTACCATAAAATCATTGGACGGTTGCACTACTTCATCCACACGCATCTAGGCATCACATTTGTAGTGGGCTATGCCAGCAGCTTAATGGCGGCACCCACCACTTCACATCTCATCGCCGTCAAGCACCTACTATGCTACGTTGCAGGTACTTGCTAGTATGAGTGCAGGTGCGCAAGCGGCAGCGGCAACATGCTCGTTGGATACAACAACTCATACCTGGCAGGAGATGTCGATGACCAAAAGAGAGCCTGCGGCTGCATCTTTTTCTTGGTGGGACCCCGGTCACATGGAAGTCCTCGAAGCAGAAGATAGTGGCCTTGTCGACATGGGAGGCTGAGTGTGTGACCGTGCACCACGGTCGCTGATAACCCACAAGTGTAGGGGATCAGTTGTAGCCTCTTTCGATAAGTAAGAGTGTCAAACCCAACGAGGAGCTAAAGGTAGAACAATATTCCCTCAAGTTATATCGACCACCGATACAACTCTATGCATGCTTACCATTCGCTTTACCAAGAACAAGTATGAAACTTGAAGTACTTTGTAGGTGTCATACGATAGGTTTGCAAGATAATAAAGAGCACGTAGATAAAAACTAGGGGATGTTTAAATAAATAAACAATTAGTTTAGTATAGCGAGTGTGGAAAAGTGGTGGTAGGAGTTGCGGAATTGTCCCTAAGCAATTGACTATGTTACTAGACCGATAGCAAGTTTTATGTGGGAGAGGCCACTGCTAGCATGTCATCCCTTACTTGGAATTCTATGCACTTATGATTGGAACTATTAGCAAGCATCTGCAACTACTAAAGTTCATTAAGGTAAAATCCAACCATACCATTAAGATATATTGCCCCCCCTTCAATCTCGTATGCATCAATTTCTATGCTAGGTTGAAGCTGTTGTCACCCTTGCCCTCCAATACATAGTCCTATCCGCATACAACTAAGCCTATGATCTGATCCATACGTGCGCTCATATGATGCGCACCAAAGGATAGCAACATAACCACAAGCAAATTAAACCAATCATTGCAATTCACCAATCACCGATAGGATAACAAAAATCTACTCAAGCATCATAGGATGGCAACAAATCATTGGATAATAATATGAAGCATAAAGCACCATGTTCAAGGAGAGGGTACAGCGGGTTGCGGCAGAGTGGACCGCTGAATATAGATGAGGGAAGGTGATGAAGATGTTGGGGAAGATGACGGAGGTGTTGGTGTAGATCGCCGTCACACGATGATTGCCCCTTCGGTTTTTCAGCGCCATCGGGGGAGAGGAGGAGAAAGCCCCTCTCCTTCTTCTTCTTCCTTGACCTCCCCCCTAGATGTGAGAAGGGTTTCCCCTCTGGTCCATGACCTCCATGGTGGCAGAGGGGCGAGATCCCCTCCGAGATTGGATTTTTCACTCTGTTTCTCTTCTGTTTTGTGACCTTGATTTTGGCCTTTCGCCGTTTCTTAAATATCCGGAGATCCGTAACTCCGATTGGGCTGAAATTTTAACATGAATTTTATCCGGATATAAGCTTCCTTGCATCCGAAGGACACCTCCAACCAACCTACAAGGTGGCCATAAGCCTGTCAGGTGCGCCCTGGGTAGGGGGCGTGCCCCTAGGGCTTGTGGGCCCCTCGGGCATCTTCTCGCGTTAATTCTGCTTCCCAAAAATCACATATATTCCAAAAAAGTCCGTAAATTTTTATTGCATTTGGACTCCGTTTGGTATGGATTTTCTGCGAAACAAAAAACATGCAACAAACACGAACTAGCACTAGGCACTTGATCAATATGTCAGTCCCAAAAATAATATAAATAGTTGCCAAAAGTATATGAACGTTGTAGAATATTGGCATGAAACAATCAAAAACTATAGATATGACGGAGACGTATCAGCATCCCTAAGCTTAATTCTTGCTCGTCCTCAAGTAGGTAAATGATAAAAAAGATAATTTTTGATGTGGAATGCTACCTAGCATAACCTTGATCATGTAATCTAATCATGGCATGAATATTAAGACACGAGTGGTTCAAAGCAATAGTCTGTCATTTGATATTGAAAGAATAATACAAGACATGCATGTAATTCATCATTGCCTTTCATAATAATGGAGCTAAAGGAAACAGCCTCTATACACATAATTGTGGTAAGCATGACACACTCAGTCTTCCCTGCATAAAGTATAAATCATGAGCACCTTGGTGTCAAACCAGGCAATTGGATTGTGCTTCTGACACGCTTCAGCACTTTCAACTTCACTCAATACATGAGTGTGAGCCATGGATATAGCACTATGGGTGTAATAGAATGCGGTGGTATGGATCAATAGGAGAAGGAAGAAAGTCTTGCATCAACTAGGCGGATCAACGGGCTATGGAGATGCCCGTCAATCGATATCAATGCGAGGAGTGGGGATTGCAATGCAACGGATGCACTAGAGCTATAAGTGTATGAAAGTTCAAACTGAAAACTAAGTGGGTGTCCATCCAACTTGCTTGCTCATGAAGACCTCGGGCATTTGAGGAAGCCCATCATTGGAATATACAATCCAAGTTCTATAATGAAAAATTCCCACTTGTATATGAAAGTGATAACTCAAGAGACTCTCTATATGAAGAACATGGTGCTACTCTGAAGCACAAGTGTGGTAAAAGGATAGTAACATTGCCCCTTCTCTCTTTTTCTCTCATTTTTTTAATTTCTCTTTCTTTATATTTTTTGGGCTTTTTGGCCTCTCTTTTTTTATTTTGGGCTCTTTGGCCTCTTTTTATTTTTGTAAGTCTGAAATCTCATCTCGATGTGAGGGAATCATAGCCTCCATCATCCTTTCCTCACTGGGGCAGTGCTCTAATAATGATGATCATCACACTTTTATTTACTTACAACTCGATAAACTGATACATGATGACTATATGAATGCCACTGGCAGTGTACCAGGATGTGCAATGATCTAGCATAGCAAAGATATCCAAAAAAATGGACAAGCCATGAAAATATCATGCTAGCTATCTTACAATCATCCCAAGCAATATGAAAATGAACACTCAAGTCATGTATATGAGGATGATGGAAGTTGCATGGCAATATATCTCAGAATGGTATGAAAATGCCATGATAGGTAGGTATGGTGGCTATTTTGAGGAAGGTAAAAGGAGGGTTTATGCACCGGCGAAAGTTGTGCGGCACGAGAGAGGCTAGCAATAGTGGAAGGGTGAGAGTGCGTATAATCCATGGACTCAACATTAGTCATAAAGAACTCATATACTTGTGAAAGTTTTGTTAGCCCTCGAAGCAAAGTACTACTCGCATGCCCCTAGGGGGAGGTTGGCAGGAGTTAACCATCATGATTCAAACAGCACAAAGGATTTCAATCAAGGATAAATTATGCTCCGACCTCACCGCTAGTGTCAGCGGCCACCACTTTACATGCATGAGGATTTACTTGCGTAAAGACTTACTTCTATTAACAACACTATTAATACTCAACTTTAATTGTTTAACTAGCGTGTCCCCATATTACCACCTCAATATCGAAAAACTATTACAAGGAATCAAACATATCATATTCAGCGATGTACAAGTTTTATGTAGGATTTAATGACTAACCATGTGAATGACCAATTCATGTTAACTCTCTTAACAGATATAAGTGAAGCAAGAGAGATTAATTATTTCTACAAAACATATGCCCATGCTCTAACAAATATAAGTGAAGAAAAAGCATTCTACAAATAACGGTTTTTCTATGTAGAGAAACACGCAATCCAAACTTCAAATGATATAAGTTAAGCACATGAAGTATTCTATAAAGCCATACTCAAAAGATATAAGTGAAGTGCAAAGAGCATTCTATAAATATACCAAGGACTATCTCATACTAGCATGGTGCATTATTGAAAATTAAAAAAAGCACACGATGCTCCAAGACATTACGCATATCATGTGACGAATAAAAATATAGCTCCAATTAATTACCGATTGTCGTTATAAGAAAGATGGTATGCCTTCCGGGGCATCCCCAAGCTTAGTTGCTTGGGAGTCCTTGAATATTACCTTGGGGTGCCTCGGGTATCCCCAAGCTTAGACTCTTGTCACTCCTTATTCCTTCATCCATCGTGATCTCACCCAAAACTTGAAAACTTCAATCACACAAAACTTAACAAAACCCTCACGAGATCCGTTAGTATAATAAAGCAAATCACCACTTTAAGTACTGTTGTAAACCCATTCATATTTCAGTTTTCCATTATAACTACTGTACTCTAACTTCTCCATGGCTTATATAATGAAAAAATCCACAGTTCCATCAAAACACGCAAAACAATGCATCAAAAACAGAATTTGTCAAAAACAGGACAGTCTGTAACAATCAGAACATTTACTATACCTCTGTAACTCCAAAAATTCTAAAAATTTAGGACAAAATAAACAATTTTCCTAGAAGCACTTTGTACGAATTTCAGAAACATTCGACGTTCCAGTAAAAAATGAAAAATCATGCACTACACCCAAAGTTTCTATTTTTGCACTACACAAACCAAACAAGCAATCTAATCATCCTAAAGGCAAATCTTGGCACATTATTTTTATAATACAATGGATTTGTACAAGGATATATTTATTTTTGTTGAAAAGTTTCTTTAATTAAAGATTTGCAAAGTTTCCATGGGCATGAACAAAGTTCAAGGAGCTCCCCCACTTCAACGGTGCTCGTCCTTCTTACTTTCACTTTTCTTTTTGAAAATTTTTAGGTTCACCACTTTATTTTTTTTGTTTTCAAACTTTTTAAAAGCACATAAAGGGATATTTCATACGAATCCAAGGGATCATGGCAATCATCATAGCATTCATCCTTTGGTACGCACGAAGGGAAATTAAACAATGTATGGGACAAAGAGTTACTCTCATTAGAAGGTGGGCACGGGTGATCAATCCGCTCTTCCTCCTTTTGTTCTTCGCTGTCCTCCTCTTCTTTTTCATGTAATGAGCTCACAGTGTCATCAATATCTTCTTCCATAGATTCCTACAAAATATTATTCTCTTCTTGGACAGCGGATACTTTCTCAATAAACTCATTAATACCAGCATTATATTCATAATTCTCATAGCAATATTTAAGTATAGCAAAATTTTCAGGTGTGTAAATAGCATCATCATGATTTTCACGCTTTTCAAACAAAAATTCAATTTCATAAGCACCCTTAAAAGCAACGAATTCTTCTATTTGTTCCACATCATAGAAATCATATATACCATTAGCATAAGAAGCCAAGGTTTCATTATCATTAAATTTACATGAAATGGGAAGGTGTGGAGCCTTCATCCTAGAGCAACAAGTATAATCATATCTCCGACATAAATTCCAAGCATACCAATGCAACATATGAATCTCATCCCATAATATTTTCTCTTTTAGAGTCAAGCGATAATCCCTAAATATTCACGTTGATCCAACGTGTCTCCCATTATCAAGTTGAATGGGGTTTTCTCAGGATTATCAGAGTAGTGTTTAATATTTTCTGCATAGAGAGCATCGAGTGTTTTAGGAGGTTCCCCATCTCCATGATGGGAAGTACACCTAATTTTTTTGGTATTTCGTGCTCCATATCCATAACTAAATATATAAAGCAACTTAGCACAGAAAATAACAACTACTTAGTGATAAAGCAAACAAGTGCACACGAGAATATTCACCCCACGCTATTGCTCCCCGGCAACGGCGCCAGAAAAAAGTCTTGATAACCCACAAGTGTAGGGGATCAGTTGTAGCCTCTTTCGCTAAGTAAGAGTGTCGAACCCAACGACGAGCTAAAGGTAGAACAAATATTCCCTCATGTTCTATCGACCACCGATATAACTCTACGCACGCTTAGCATTCACTTTACCTAGAACAAGTATCAAACTAGAAGTACTTTGTAGGTGTGATAGGATAACTTTGCAAGATTATAAAGAGCACACAAATAAAAACTAGGGGATGTTTAGATAAATAAACAATTAAGTTAGTATAGCGAGTGTGGAAAAGTGGTGGTAGGAGTTGCAGAATTGTCCCTAAGCAATTGACTACGTTACTAGACCGATAGCAAGTTTTATGTGGGAGAGGCTACTGCTAGCATGTCATCCCTTACTTAGAATTCTAGGCACTTATGGTTGGAACTATTAGCAAGCATCCGCGACTACTAACGTTCATTAAGGTAAAATCCAACCATAGCATTAAGATATAGCATTAAGATATATTGGTCCCCCTTCAATCACGTATGCATCAATTTCTATACTAGGTTGAAGCTGTTGTCACCCTTGCCCTCCAATACATAATCAAATGAACATACAACTAACCCTATGGTGTGATCCACACGCGCGCTCATATTATGGGCACCAAAGGACAGCAACATGACCACAAGCAAATTAAACCAATCATAGCAATTCACCAATCACCGATAAGACAACAAAAATCTACTCAAACAACATAGGATGGCAACACATCATTGGATAATAATATGAAGCATAAAGCACCATGTTCAAGTAGAGGGTACAGCGGGTTACGGGAAAGTGGACCTCTGAATAAAGATGAGGGAAGGTGATGAAGATGTTGGGGAAGATGGCGGAGGTGTTGGTGTAGATCGCCGTCACACGATGATTGCCCTGGCGGTGTTCCAGCGCCACCGGGAGAGAGGGGGACAGAGCCCCCCTCCTCCTTCTTCTTCCTTGACCTCACCCCTAGATGTGAGAAAGGTTTCCCCTCTGGTCCATGGCCTCCATGGCGGCGGAGGGGCGAGAGCCCCTCCGAGATTGGATCTGTCTCTCTGTTTCTCTTCTATTTCGCGACCTTGATTCTGGCCTTTCACCATTTCTTAAATATCCGGAGATCCAAAACTCCGATTGGGCTGAAATTTTAACACGATTTTTATTCGGATATAAGCTTAATTGCGTCCAAAGCACACCTCCAACCGACCTACGGTGTGGCCACAAGCCTGCTAGGCGCGCCCCTAGGGCTTGTGGGCCCCTCGGGCATCTTCTCGTGTTGATTCTGCTTCCCAGAAACACATATATTCCAAAAAGTCCGTAAATTTTTTTCTCGTTTGGACTCCATTTGATAAGGATTTTCTGCGAAACAAAAAACATACAACAAACAAGAACTCACACTGGGCACTGTATCAATATGTTAGTCCCAAAAATAATATAAATAGTTGTTAAAGTATATGAAAGTTGTAGAATATAGCATGAAACAATCAAAAAATTATAGATACGACGGAGACGTATCAGCAGTATGCTAGGTGATGTGGCTGAACAAGCTTCTCGGCGACCTGTTGGAAAAGGACACCGGCACCACCACCATCCTCGTTGACAACAAATTGGCGATCTAACTATGCAAGAACCTGGTGTTCCACGACTGGAACATACACATTGAGGTGCGCTACCACTTAATCAGCGATTTTGCAACTCTTATTTATTGTCGCTGCAAACCTAGTAGCTTTGGACTTTTTAGTAAAATTGTTGCCAATTTTCCTTCGGTGCCTTTGTAAACTCAAGAGAAATCTTTTATGACCTACAAAACTGAGTCAGTTCCCACATGGAATTCATCGCTAATATTTTTCATCATACTAGATTCAAAGGAATATTTAATGCAATCATACTCAGGCTCCACTCCCCCTTTGCTTCCCGTATATAAGTTCCAAGGCTCTTCATTAAACCGGATTTTGTCAAGCAACCCTCAAGCTTGGCTGATGTTGAGCATGATTGGTTTGATGCCAAAAGTTGGCATGCCAATATTTGGCAAATACCAAATGCTGGCTATTGATTGGTTGGCTACCAACTTTTTTTGTCAACCTCGTAAAAAGTTGCCAATATTTGGCAACTTTTGATTTTTCCAAATGTTGGTTTGCCAAATATTGGCAATGCCAAATGTTGGCATCAAAGCAATTATCCTCGTTATACTCCATAAAATCTCTGCCGGAAGTAGATCTACTATTTCCTTATTTTGTCTATCAAGTCCTCCATAAAAGAAATGTAACACCATACATGGTGGATAATATTGATGAGGACATTCTTTAAGAAGAGATCGGTACCTTATATATGCTCTAACTAAGCTTTCATCCGGACTTTGCTCAAAGCTGCCAATTTTTTGCCTTACTCTCTAAGTCTTGCTTGCTGGATAATAACAAGCGAAAAATGCAGTAGACAATTCCTCCAAAGTGTCAAAGGTACCTACGGACTAATCACATAACCATGCTTTTGCGTCATCAATTAGAGTATGAGCAAAAAAATATGTTTCACTTCTTCACAGGAAAAGCCATTAAGTTTAAATGTCTCGCATATCTCATCAAATTATTGCAGATGCTCGTCCAGGTGTGATACGTCCATTTTGCATCACTGTTTTCTAATATAGTTTATCATATTTCATTGATATATTTCACATTATGATGCAATTCTAATATCTTTTCTCTCCTAAAATGCAAAGTATACACAGAGAGAGAAACTGTCAGGCATCTGGAATTCTGGACCAAAAATACAACAGAAGAAAAATAAATTTTGTCGGGGAACATAGTAATTTCAAAAAAAATCCTACGCACACGCAAGATCATGGTGATGCATAGCAACGAGAGGGGAGAGTATTGTCCACGTACCCTCGTAGACCGTAAGCGGAAGCGTTATGACAATGCGGTTGATGTAGTCATATGTCTTCACGATCCGACCGATCCAAGCACCGAACGTACGGCACCTCCGAGTTCAGCACACGTTCAGCTCGATGACGATCCCCGGACTCCGATCTAGCAAAGTGTTGGGGATGAGTTCCGTCAGCACGACGGCGTGGTGATAATGATGATGTTCTACCGACGCAGGGCTTCGCCTAAGCACCGCAACGATATGACCGAGGTGGAATATGGTGGAGGGGGGCACCGCACACGGCTAAGGAACGATCACGTAGATCAACTTGTGTGTCCTAGGGTGCCCCCTGCCCCCGTATATAAAGGAGCAAGGGGGAGGCCGGCTGGCCCTAGGGGGCGCGCCAAGGAGGAGGAGTCCTCCTCCTAGTAGGAGTAGGACTCCCTCTTTCCTACTCCTACTAGGAGGGGGAAAGGAAGGGGGAGAGGGAGAAGGAAAGAGGGGGCGCCGCCGCCCCTCTCCTAGTCCAATTCGGACCAGAGGGGGAGGGGGCGCCGCTGCCCCTCTCTCTCTCCACTAAAGCCCATAAGGCCCATTACTTCTCCCGGGGGGTTCCGGTAACCCTCCGGCACTCCGGTTTTCTCCAAAAACACAAGGAACACTTCCGGTGTCCGAATATAGTTGTCCAATATATCAATCTTTATGTCTCGAACATTTCGAGACTCCTCGTCATGTCCGTGATCACATCCGGGACTCCGAACAACCTTCGGTACATCAAAACTTATAAACTCATAATAAAACTGTCATCGTAACGTTAAGCGTGCGGACCCTACGGGTTCGAGAATTATGTAGACATGACCTAGAACTATTCTCGGTCAATAACCAATAGCGGAAACTGGATGCTCATATTGGCTCCTACATATTCTACGAAGATCTTTATCGGTCAAACCGCATAACAACATACGTTGTTCCCTTTGTCATCGGTATGTTACTTGCCCGAGATTCGATCGTCGGTATCCAATGCCTAGTTCAATCTCGTTACCGGAAAGTCTCTTTACTCATTATGTAATGCATCATTCCGTAACTAACTCATTAGCTACATTGCTTGCAAGGCTTATAGTGATGTGCATTACCGAGAGGGCCTAGAGATACCTCTCCGACAATCGGAGTGACAAAACCTAATCTCGAAATACGCCAACCCAACATGTACCTTTGGAGACACCTGTAGAGCTCCTTTATAATCACCCAGTTACGTTGTGACGTTTGGTAGCACACAAAGTGTTCCTCCGGTAAACGGGAGTTGCATAATCTCATAGTTACAGGAACATGCATAAGTCATGAAGAAAGCAATAGCAACATACTAAACGATCAAGTGCTAGGCTAACGGAATGGGTCATGTCAATCACATCATTCTCCTAATGATGTGACCCCGTTAATCAAATGACAACACATGTCTATGGTAAGGAAACATAACCATCTTTGATTAATGAGCTAGTCAAGTAGAGGCATACTAGTGACATTGTGTTTGTATATGTATTCACACATGTATCATGTTTCCGGTTAATACAATTCTAGCATGAATAATAAACATTTGTCATGATATGAGGAAATAAATAATAACTTTATTATTGCCTATAGGGCATATTTCCTTCAGTCTCCCACTTGCACTAGAGTCAATAATGTAGATTACACAGTAATGATTCTAACACCCATGGAGTCTTGGTGCTAATCATGTTTTGCTCGTGGAAGAGGCTTAGTCAATGGGTCTGCAACATTCAGCTCCGTATGTATCTTGCAAATATCTATGTCTCCCACCTGGACTTGGTCCCGGATGGAATTGAAGCGTCTCTTGATGTGCTTGGTCCTCTTGTGAAATCTGGATTCCTTTGCCAAGGCAATTGCACCAGTATTGTCACAGAAGATCTTCATTGGTCCCGATGCACTAGGTATGACACCTAGATCGGAAATGAACTCCTTCATCCAGACTCCTTCATTTGCTGCTTCCGAAGCGTACTCCGCTTCACATGTAGATCCCGCCACGACGCTTTGTTTAGAACTGCACCAACTTACAGCTCCACCGTTCAATAAAAATACGTATCCGGTTTGCGATTTAGAATCGCCCGGATCAGTGTCAAAGCTTGCATCGATGTAACCATTTACGACTAGCTCTTTGTCACCTCCATATACGAGAAACATATCCTTAGTCCTTTTTCAGGTATTTCAGGATGTTCTTGACCGCTGTCCAGTGATCCACTCCTGGATTACTTTGGTACCTTCCTGCCAAGCTTATTGCTAAGCACACGTCAGGTATGGTACACAACATTGCATACATGATAGAGCCTATGGCTGAAGCATAGGGAACATCTTCCATTTTCTCTCTATCTTCTGCTGTGGTCGGGCATTGAGTCTGACTCAACTTCACACCTTGTAGTACGGGCAAGAACCCTTTCTTTGCCTGATCCATTTTGAACTTTTTCAAAACTTTATCAAGGTATGTGCTTTGTGAAAGTCCTATTAAGCGTCTTGATCTATCTCTATAAATCTTGATGCCCAATATGTAAGCAGCTTCACCGAGGTCTTTCATAGAAAAACTTTATTCAAGTATCCCTTTATACTATCCAGAAATTCTATATCATTTCCAATTAATAATATGTCATCTACATATAATATCAGAAATGCTACAGAGCTCCCACTCACTTTCTTGTAAATACAGTCTTCTCCAAAAGTCTGTATAAAACCATATGCTTTGATCACACTATCAAAGTGTTTATTCCAACTCCGAGATGCTTGCACCAGTCCATAAATGGATCGCTGGAGCTTGCACACTTTGTTAGCACCTTTTGGATCAACAAAACCTTCTGGTTGCATCATATACAACTCTTCTTCTACAAATCCATTCAAGAATGCAGTTTTGACATCCATTTGCCAAATTTCATAATCATAAAATGCAGCAATTGTTAACATGATTCGGACAGACTTAAGCATCGCTACGGGTGAGAAAGTCTCATCGTAGTCAACCCCTTGAACTTGTCGAAAACCTTTCGCAACAAGTCGAGCTTTATAGACAGTTACATTACCATCAGCGTCAGTCTTCTTCTTAAAATTCCATTTATTCTCAATGGCTTGCCGATCATCGGGCAAGTCAACCAAAGTCCATACTTTGTTCTCATACATGGATCCCATCTCAGATTTCATAGCCTCTAGCCATTTTGCGGAATCTGGGCTCATCATCGCTTCCTCATAGTTCGTAGGTTCGTCATGGTCAAGTAACATGACCTCCAGAATAGGATTACCGTACCACTCCGGTGCGGATCTTACTCTGGTAGACCTACGAGGTTCAGTAGAAACTTGATCTGAAGTTTCATGATCAATATCATTAGCTTCCTCACTAATTGGTGTAGTTGTCACAGGAACCGGTTCTTGTGATGAACTACTTTCCAATAAGGGAGCACGTACAGTTATCTCATCAAGTTCTACTTTTCCTCCCACTCACTTCTTTTGAGAGAAACTCCTTCTCTAGAAAGGATCCGAATTTAGCAACAAAAATCTTGCCCTTAGATCTGTGATAGAAGGTGTACCCAACAGTCTCTTTTGGGTATCCTATGAAGACATATTTCTCCGATTTGGGTTCGAGCTTATCTGGTTGAAGTTTCTTCACATAAGCATCGCAACCCCAAACTTTAAGAAACGACAACTTTGGTTTCTTGCCAAACCATAGTTCATGAGGCGTCGTCTCAACGGATTTTGATGGTGCCCTATTTAACATGAATGCGGCCGTCTCTAAAGCATAACCCCAAAACGATAGCGGTAAATCAGTAAGAGACATCATAGATCGCACCATATCTAGTAAAGTACGATTACGACGTTCGGACACACCATTTCGTTGTGGTGTTCCGGGTGGCGTGAGTTGCGAAACTATTCCGCATTGTTTTAAATGTAAACCAAACTCATCACTCAAATATTCTCCTCCACGATCAGATCATAGAAATTTTATTTTCTTGTTACGATGATTTTCCACTTCACTCTGAAATTCTTTGGACTTTTCAAATGTTTCAGACTTGTGTTTCATTAAGTAGATATACCCATATCTGCTCAAATCATCTGTGAAGGTGAGAAAATAACGATACCCGCCACGAGCCTCAATATTCATTGGACCACAAACATCAGTATGTATGATTTCCAACAAATCAGTTGCTCGCTCCATAGTTCCGAAGAACGGCGTTTTAGTCATCTTGCCCATGAGGCACGGTTCGCAAGTACCAAGTGATTCATAATCAAGTGATTCCAAAAGTCCATCGGTATGGAGTTTCTTCATGCGCTTTATACCGATATGACCTAAACGGCAGTGCCACAAATAAGTTGCACTATCATTATCAACTCTGCATCTTTTGGTTTCAACACTATGAATATGTGTATCACTACTATCGAGATTCAATAAAAATAGACCACTCTTCAAGGGTGCATGACCATAAAAGATATTACTCATATAAATAGAACAACCATTATTCTCTGATTTAAATGAATAACCGTCTCGCATCAAACAAGATCCAGATATAATGTTCATGCTCAACGCTGGCACCAAATAACAATTATTTAGGTCTAAAACTAATCCCGATGGTAGATGTAGAGGTAGCGTGCCGACCGCGATCACATCGACTTTGGAACCATTTCCTACGCGCATCGTTACCTCGTCCTTAGCCAATCTTCGCTTAATCCGTAGTCCCTGTTTCGAGTTGCAAATATTAGCAACAGAACCAGTATCAAATAGCCAGGTACTACTGCGAGCATTAGTAAGGTACACATCAATAACATGTATATCACATATACCTTTGTTCACTTTGCCATCCTTCTTATCCGTCAAATACTTGGGGCAGTTCCGCTTCCAGTGTCCAGTCTGCTTGCAGTAGAAGCACTCAGTTTCAGGCTTAGGACCAGACTCGGGTTTCTTCTCTTGAGCAGCAACTTGTTTGCTGTTCTTCTTGAAGTTCCCCTTCTTCTTCCCTTTGCCCTTTTTCTTGAAACTGGTGGTCTTGTTGACCATCAACACTTGATGCTCCTTTTTGATTTCTACCTCCGCGGCTTTTAGCATTGCGAAGAGCTCGGGAATAGTCTTGTCCATCCCTTGCATATTATAGTTCATCACGAAGCTCTTGTAGCTTGGTGGCAGTGATTGAAGAACTCTGTCAATGACACTATCATCAGGAAGATTAACTCCCAGTTGAATCAAGTGATTATTATACCCAGACATTTTGAGTATGTGTTCACTGACAGAACTATTCTCCTCCATCTTGCAGCTATAGAACTTATTGGAGACTACATATCTCTCAATCCGGGCATTTGCTTGAAATATTAACTTCAACTCCTGGAACATCTCATATGCTCCATGACGTTCAAAATGTCGTTGAAGACCCGGTTCTAAGCCGTAAAGCATGGCACACTGAACTATCGAGTAGTCATTAGCTTTGCTCTGCCAGACGTTCTTAACGTCACCAGTTGCATCAGCAGCAGGCCTGGCACCCAGCTGTGCTTCCAGGACGTAACTCAGGTTACGGACCCAGTCCGTGTAATTGCTACCATCATCTTTCAACTTTGCTTTCTCAAGGAACGCATTAAAATTCAACGGAACAACACGAGCCATCTATCTACGACAAACATAGACAAGCAAAATACTATCAGGTACTAAGTTCATGATAAATTTAATTTCAATTAATCATATTACTAAAGAACTCCCACTTAGATAGACATCCCTCTAATCCTCTAAGTGATTACGTGATCCATATCGACAACACCATGTCCGATCGTCACGTGAGATGGAGTAGTTTCAGCGGTGAACATCAATATGTTGATCATATCTACTATATGATTCACGCTCGACCTTTCGGTCTCCGTGTTCCGAGGCCATATCTGTTATATGGTAGGCTCGTCAAGTTTAACTTGAGTATTCCGCGTGTGCAACTGTTTTGCACCCGTTGTATTTGAACGTAGAGCCTATCACACCTGATCATCACGTGGTGTCTCAGCACGAAGAACTTTCGCAACGGTGCATACTCAGGGAGAACACTTCTTGATAATTTTAGTGAGAGATCATCTTAAAATGCTACCGTCAATCAAAGCAAGATAAGATGCATAAAGGATAAACATGCAATCAATATAAGTGATATGATATGGCCATCATCATCTTGTGCTTGTGATCTCCATCTTCGAAGCACCGTCATGATCACCATCGTCACCAACGCGACACCTTGATCTCCATCGTAGCATCGATGATGTTACGCCATCTATTGCTTCTACGACTATCGCTACCGCTTAGTGATAAAGTAAAGCAATTATAGGGCGTTTGCATTTCATACAATAAAGCGACAACCATATGGCTCCTGCCAGTTGCCGATAACTTCGGTTACAAAACATGATCATCTCATACAATAAAATATAGCATCACGTCTTGACCATATCACATCACAACATGCCCTGCAAAAACAAGTTAGACGTCCTCTACTTTGTTGTAGCAAATTTTACGCGGCTGCTACGGGCTGAGCAAGAACCGTTCTTACCTACGCATCAAAACCACAACGATAGTTCGTCAAGTTAGTGTGTTTTAACCATCGCAAGGACCGGGCGTAGCCACACTCGATTCGGCTAAAGTGAGAGAGACAGACACCCGCCAGTCACCTTTAAGCACGAGTGCTCGTAACGGTGAAACCAGTCTCGCGTAAGCGTACGCGTAATGTCGGTCCGGGCCGCTTCATCTCACAATACCGCTGAGCCAAAGTATGACATGATGGTAAGTAGTATGACTTGTATCGCCCACAACTCACTTGTGTTCTACTCGTGCATATGACATCTACGCATAAAACCTGGCTCTGATGCCACTGTTGGGGAACGTAGTAATTTTAAAAAAAATTCCTACGCACACGCAAGATCATGGTGATGCATAGCAACGAGAGGGGAGAGTATTGTCCACGTACCCTCGTAGACCATAAGCGGAAGCATTATGACAACGCGGTTGATGTAGTCGTACGTCTTCATGATCCGACCGATCCAAGCACCGAACGTACGGCACCTCCGAGTTTAGCACACGTTCAGCTCGATGATGATCACCGGACTCCGATCCAGCAAAGTGTCGGGGATGAGTTCCATCAGCACGACGGCGTGGTGACGATGATGATGTTCTACCGATGCAGGGCTTCGCCTAAGCACCGCAACGATATGACCGAGGTGGAATATGGTGGAGGGGGGCACCGCACACGGCTAAGGAACGATCACGTAGATCAACTTTTGTGTCCTAGGGTGCCCCCCTACCCCCGTATATAAAGGAGCATGGGGGGAGGACGGCCGGCCCTAGGGGGCGCGCCAAGGAGGAGTCCTCCTCCTAGTAGGAGTAGGACTCCCTCTTTCCTACTCCTACTAGGAGGGGGAAAGGAAGGGGGAGAGGGAGAGGGAAAGAGGGGGGCGCCGCCCTCCCTCTCCTAGTCCAATTCGGACCAGAGGGGGAGGGGGCGCACGGCCCACCTGGCTGCCCCTCTCTCCACTAAAGCCCATAAGGCCCATTACTTCTCCCGGGGGGGTTCCGGTAACCCTTCGGCACTCCGGTTTTCTCCGAAAACACCCGGAACACTTCCGGTGTCCGAATATAGTCGTCCAATATATCAATCTTTATGTCTCGACCATTTCGAGACTCCTCGTCATGTCCGTGATCACATCCGGGACTCCGAACAACCTTCGGTACATCAAAACTTATAAACTCATAATAAAATTGTCATCGTAACGTTAAGCGTGCGGACCCTATGGGTTCGAGAACTATGTAGTAATGACCTAGAACTATTCTCGGTCAATAACCAAATAGCGGAACCTGGATGCTCATATTGGCTCCTACATATTCTACGAAGATCTTTATCGGTCAAACCGCATAACAACATACGTTGTTCCCTTTGTCATCGGTATGTTACTTGCCCGAGATTCGATCGTCGGTATCCAATACCTAGTTCAATCTCGTTACCGGCAAGTCTGTTTACTCGTTACGTAATGCATCATTCCGTAACTAACTCATTAGCTACATTGCTTGCAAGGCTTATAGTGATGTGCATTACCGAGAGGACCCAGAGATACCTCTCCGACAATCGGAGTGACAAAACCTAATCTCGAAATACGCCAACCCAACATGTACCTTTGGAGACACCTGTAGAGCTCCTTTATAATCACACAGTTACGTTGTGACGTTTGGTAGCACACAAAGTGTTCCTCCGGTAAACGGGAGTTGCATAATCTCATAGTTACAGGAACATGTATAAGTCATGAAGAAAGCAATAGCAACATACTAAACGATCAAGTGCTAGGCTAACGGAATGGGTCATGTCAATCACATCATTCTCCTAATGATGTGACCCCGTTAATCAAATGACAACACATGTCTATGGTTAGGAAACATAACCATCTTTGATTAATGAGCTTGTCAAGTAGAGGCATACTAGTGACGTTGTGTTTGTCTATGTATTCATACATGTATCATATTTCCGGTTAATACAATTCTAGCATGAATAATAAACATTTATCATGATATGAGGAAATAAATAATAACTTTATTATTGCCTCTAGGGCATATTTCCTTCAAATTTTCCACAGCTCCAAAAGCAACATAAATTTTCTTGAATTATTTCTAGAAAATATGAAGCCAAGTGCCAGAAGATGGGCTAGAGGGGACCCACCAGGGTTCCATGCAGGCACCCCACTTGTGTGAGCCCTGGGGCATGCCACCAAGCCGCTTGGCCCCTGGTGGCTCCTCTCCCATGTCGTATGGCCATAAGATTCTATTTACCCTAGAAAAAATTATAGAAAATTATTAGGACTTTTCGCCGCCATCTGCATGGCGGAGCATTTTTGCTCTCCGATGGAGCGATCCTGCTGAGGAAAAGAAGGCTAAAGGAGGAAGAAGGCACATGGGCCTCTGGATTGGATGGTGGAGAATGATTTGAGTGAACCAACAAAAGAAATTAGGTGCCAGTTTCATACTTCCCCCCTATAAATGAGTAGTTTTTTTTCGAGAATTTTTTTTAGTTTGAGAAGATAAATGAGTTTATTTGCAAAACATCGAGAACTCCTATTGGGAACTCATTGCATCCAATAGCGCACGCAACGCACATGCAATTGCGATTGGGCCGGCCCACAGGGAAGCACCGAGTGTAAAAAGTCCCATTGTCACATCCTAATCCTCTACGCTTCCTACTAGCCACTAAGGCAGATGTTCACGACTAATTGCAGTGCCAATGTTTTAAGAACTCAAGGCAGCGGGATGTTCACTATAGCACACCTATTTACCGCACCATGCTCCATACCGTATAGATTTTTGAATTTTTTTGAACATTTTTTGAAAAACACGAACAATTTTTGAAAAAAAAAGTGAACAAAATTTGAAATTTCAAAATAGTTTTGATAAACACAAACAAAAATTGGAATTTTATACATTTTTAAAAAATTGTGAGCATTTTAATAAAAACAAGATGATGATTTGTAAACGTGATTTTTTTAAAAATATTCAAATTCTTTGAAAATCTAGGCATTTTTTGGAAGAAAAAAAAGTGAAGGGGTTTTGAAATCTTGAATGTTTTTCAAAAGCGTGAACAAAAAATTGGAATTCCAAATATTGTTGCCATTTTCAAATAAATTTTGAAGATTTACTCTTTTAAAAAAAGTGAACAATTTTCGAAATTCCAAACATTTTTTTAACCTGAAAAGATGAAATTCCCAAACATATTTTTGTAAAGAATGGAACAATATTTTAAATTCTGAACAATTTTTTGAGAACTTTTTTTTATTTGGAATGTGTAGAAAAGGAAAAAAAATAAAACGAAAAAAATAGAAAACAAGGAAAACTATATAAAGTAACCAAAAACGGAAACCTGAAACAGAAAGCTTCGCGTACAGCCCAATTCGCTCCACTGCCTGTGCGTTGCGCATCGATACAAACAAAGTGGCTTGTCACAAAAAAAAAATGGCGTCTTCGGAACAGGCCAGAAGGGCCCACGTTTGACCTCTCCTGTCAGTCTGACTTTCTATTCCGTTACAACTGTTATATTGTCCGTCTATACACATGAGCCATGGCAGAGCCTCGGAGAGAACCAGATAGGCGCTTCATCGATGCAAGCACCGGCGCCGCTGGCGCTGCAGGCGCTGATGCAGCCAAGCAGCAAGAACACAAACAGTAGAGGACAAGTCATGCAGACCAAACATAGAGACAAAAGGCGTACCAACAAAAAAAGCCAAAAGGCTGCCGGTCTCGATCGAGATGCTACCGGCCGTGCAGACGGCCTGGAGTTTCTGCTGGATGCAGATGCCCGTCTTGTTCTTACATGACTCCCATCTGATCACAGGTTCAGACGGAACTTAACTTATTTATCATGAGCCAAGAGAAAAGGTCCAGAAACAGACCCAGAGAGGAATCAAGTGGTGTTTGTTTAGCTCCCGGTGACCAAACTAACCGAGAACTTGTCATCCCAACATGGACAGGACATGGCATCATCACCGTCATCTTCCTCAGCATGCTTAGTTGATATCTGCAGGCAGGAGCGTGCGTGATTGGGGTTGCTAACTGGTGGTGGTTTGGACAAAGATGTCAAGCTAATTTTTATTCAGAGCTTGGACGGGTGGAGTGGTAGTAGACTAACCCGATTGATCGCATGAGACATGCATGCTGGTCTCTCGGAAAGGCCAAAGAATAGCTTTTTGCCGTGTCAGCATTTGACTAATGGAATCTATCAATGCAACCACCTAGCTCAATTGCTAATCTCAGTTGGTGCTGCATTCTAGCGCACGACCCCAAACGGACGTCTGTTTTGCTAGGATTCTGTCTGTTTAGATAGGGCAATGGGGTCGTGTCCGGGCCTGTCCTGAGATGCGGTGGCCGTGCGCCCAGCACGCGGACGCATCCTTTGGCCCCGTCTTGTCCGCCACGGTAAAAAATGCTCATATATTAATATTTCAATATTCAAAACAAGTTTGCACGTCCAATATTAATTGTCTGAAAATAAAAATAGTTTTACAACCCAATCAAAATTGTCTCTAATAAAATAGTTTTACAACCCAATCGAAATTGTCTCTAATAAAATAGTTTTACAACCATATCGAAATTGTCTTGAATGAACCAATACATTTATTGGTTGTCAATGTGAGTCCACGCATACTCAACCAAGTCATTTTGAAGATCCAAATGCATGTGCCAATCACGCATTTCACGATGAAATTAGGCAAATTGATCAAACTTGGCCGATTCTTGATGCAAGGCCTCAACATTTTCGCCTTGAAAATCAAATCCTTGGTCGAAGATGATGTCATCATGCTCGTCCTCGACGATCATGTTGTGCATGATCACACAACAAGCAGTCATCACCTCCCAAAGCTTCCCTTCATCCCATGTCAGTGCAGGGTTTCGGCGATACCCCATCGGGATTGAAGCACACCAAAAGCACGTTCCACATCCTTTCTAGCACTCTCTTGCATTTGGGCAAATCACTTTCGCTTCTCACCTTGGGGGTTCGAGATTGTCTTCACAAAAGTTGACCACTGAGGATATATACCATCAGCTAGGTAGTATCCCTTGTTTGTACTGGTGATCGTTGATCTCAAAGTTGACAGGTGGGGAGTGGCCTTCTGCAAGCCTTGTGAAGACCGGAGAACGTTGCAGCACGTTGATGCATCCATCTTGCACTCGAAGTACGGGTCATGAGCAACCACTCCCTCTCGGATATGATTGAACACATGCCTTGCCATACGAAAACGGCGACGGAATTTATCCGGCTTGAAGAACGGGGTATTCGCAAAGTAATCGGCGTAGAGTAGGGCGTGGCCTCTCTCCCTGTTGTGGTTCAGGTTGGGAGCACGACCAGGGAGTGACCCCCTGTACCGAGGAAGCTGTCGTTCAATGTGGTTGTGAACGACCAGTGCAGCCACCACAAGATCTTCATCATCCGAGGACGAATCTCCGATGAATAAATGAAGTGGTGGAAGAAAAATTCATCTCCACTATCCATACCTTTGTGGGCAAAGTGTCAAACACCTTGTGGTCGTGGTGGCAAAGAGGCCGTGATGATCACCTCGATGCAGCAGGGGTGGTTGACAGCCGGCTACTGGCCGCTCTGGAGCACTCGTCGGGAGCTGTTGTGGCCGTCGTGGTCCATAAACGTTGCCGGCGGTCATATCCCCTCTGCCACCGGCTACGACGGACACGGCGAAATCTCCTCCAAGCGACGGCCAAAACTCCTACGAAAGCGCGGGTGTGGTGGTGGCCATGTCGAGACGTGCTCTCCTATGGACGGCCGGGGGTGAGCAGTGAGGAGGCGACCGGAGAATTGTGCCGGCCCCGGCGGCGGGGGAGAGCAGGTGGAGGCGTTGGAAGCGAATGGACTGCTAATGACCCCGACAGGCGGGCCACGGGGGGACAAGGGCGTGCATCAAGTCCGTCCGTGCGATGTCCGTTTCACCCCAAACTCGGCACAAGTTTAGACCGGAAATGGGTCGAAAACGGAAGAAATCCGGACATTTGTCCATTTGGGGCCGGGTGTTGGATCGCGCTATTAGTCTGTTCTACCCCAAATGGACGCACCCGGATAGGATGGGGTCGCACGCTGGAGTTGGCCTAAGAGCATCCCAAAGGACTACCAAACCGCCTCCATTTCTGGACATTCAGGATCGCTCTAAACCCAGCTTTAAAATGGGGTGGATATGGGGTTGGCCGGACATGTAGGACCCCACAAGTCGGCCCATCTGAAACCTATCTAAATCCCACCCTTCCCACACTACATATCCTCTCTTATTCTTCCTTTCCCACGTCTACGC
The DNA here is from genome assembly GCA_963921465.1 of Triticum timopheevii. Lineage (NCBI taxonomy): Eukaryota > Viridiplantae > Streptophyta > Magnoliopsida > Poales > Poaceae > Triticum > Triticum timopheevii. Next base: position 424,058,469 of record OY997274.1, read on the forward strand.
TGCTCTTGTCCACGTCACCGTCCGCCTCTCCTAGCCGCCGCTTGCATGGATCTTAAGTTGGCACAATCTGTGGGGATCCCAAGGAGCCATTGCCAAACTCGAAGAGCCGCACTGGTAAAGACCGACGTGTCCGCTAGTGCGCTTGCAAGGCGACAGAGCAGGCTGCTACAGTGAAGGTGGTCCTCGGCCTGCGGGTGGACATGGCCGCGTCTGTGCCCTTGGATGGCATCAGCATGGGTTCGCAAGGCTGGACCATCTCACACGGCTCCACCTAGTAAGCATACACCGCCTTCGACTCCTTGTGACTCTAAGAGACATGGACGTCAACGGCAACCTCTCACGATGGACGCAGGCACCAACTCTTCGAGGATATGGGTGTGTTTGGATTGAAGCCTACGCCTGCCGAGTCAAATAGTTGATCATTGACCCGAGGGTACAAAACCCTTGGATGGATCCCCATATTTTGGCACCCCCGGCCTGCATCAACTGCGCTAGTTGATTGTCACACTAATAAGTTGGTGAGTTGTGGGCGGCTGAATGGGTCCCCAATATTTTGGCGCGCCCACAGTTGGTAAGGCTAGTAGGGGCGCCATCCAAACACACCCTATGTCTCCCACAACCCAGTTTTTTTACCCCATATGCATATGTAGGAGCCAAGTTAGGATGCTAGGCTCATTGTGATGCATGTTTAGAATGGATACATAATGGATATGCATATGATTAACAATGGTCATGAACCTCTAAATTTCTACGTGGTTGATCAAAATTCATCGATGTTTGATGTTGGGATTTACTTGGATGTTCAAAGGGAGGGCATCAAGGAGGAGGAGAAGTAGCAAGGATATAAGCTCTATTTGGATGTCCAAAGGGAGAGCATGGACTTCAAGAAGGAGAATGTGAGGGAGAGGTTGATACTTTACAGGGAGAGGATGGAGATCGAGAAGATGAATACGTGGGAGCATAGGGATCTAGAAGACGATGGAGAGCATTGCGATTGAGGGGGAGAAGGCAAGGATCATGAGGCTCATCGAGATGTTGACGATCATGTTGGTCGACACTACCCTCATGGATGACGATGCCGAGGAGTGGTTCATCAACATGCACAAAGACATCAACACGCGCAAGAAAATCCTTTGATTCGTCTCATTTTATCGACTATGTATGAATTCTTGATTTTTTTTATCATGAATCATGCTTGAATTGTTGGTTTGTTTCACGCGTTGATTGTTGAATTGTTCTGTGCAATATTTATTGTTAAATGTATGATGAAATATAGTGAAAATGTTAAATAATAGCAAAAAATGGGGTAGAAAATGGGGAAGGGGGAAATGAGGACACCATTATAGGGGCGGACAAACGGGACTTGACCCCTTGATGTCCATCAAAATTTCCGGACATATCTGCAGACATATGGAAGGCTAAATTTGACATCCTTGGATATGCTCTAAGGAGAAAATGAATTCAGTTAGTTGCACCGCTCTTCATAAGCAAGTTTCAACAGAAAAATACAAAATCGTTAGGCTTATTTTAAAATAGTTGCTCCCATATACTACATTATGTGTTGTGGCCATCCAACGGCTCTTGTTATATTATTTCATCAAACACTCTCCCTCATGAGTCCACATTGGTATTTTAGAGGCCCTAGTGTGAGCTAAGTATGATGCGCTCAAGAACGATAATAGAATACAAAATACATTCCAGAGGTACATATTGCATGCCATGATAAATTATTAAGGCATAAGCATTGGAAATGTAAATTGTATTAACAAATAAGGTCTTAATACGTCATGCATATCTGATTATAGGATACAAATGAAAATTAAAGGTACATATATTTCAACTTAACAACAATTGGAAAAATATAGTGTAGTGAGGTACGTGGGGGCACATGTCCTCCTGCCCGAACCAGTTGTGATAGTTTGCATCACCCTACTCATCGCCTTTGTCACCATGGTGATTGGCTCTCTAACATTATATGTATATACTTATAGAAGCACCGCACTCAGATGTCTATTACTATGGCGGGTCTGACAAAAGTCTCCTACACATACGGCTTCATCAGGGCTCGTTGCACGTGAATATTGATCCATAGATTCCTCTTCATAATAGTGCGTGGTCCATAGTTCAGCATAATCATCGTATGTGTACCTGTACGTGATACATTGGACTATGAATTTAGCTTTCAACTCTTTCTGTGAGTCATGAAGCACTTTATATTATGCTTTTTTCAGCAGATGTCTGTTTAGAAACTAAATTTTCACACAAAGGGATGTACTCATTTTTGGAGGTGCCCCAAACAAAGTTGATTATTTTGCTACAGTTCTCACTAGCCCAGTAGGATATCTTCCTATGAGATACATAGGGCTACTTGCTTCTTGAAACAAAATCGGGAATAAACACTGGAAAAACCAAAGGATAAAATGGAGAAAAAAATAGTAGTAGTTGGCAAGGTAGATTGCTAGGCAATGCTCATAGGATTAATTTAATCTAGTCATCTATGTCTGGGGTACCAAATTTTATGAAATCCTTTTATGGACTAGTTTTAGGGGTTAACAAAAGGATTGATTGCTTTAGTACGAGATTGCTTTGGCAGTAAGAAGCTAATAGAAATACCACCTTGTTAAATGGTCTGATGTACGTAGACCAAAATATCTGGGTGGTTTGGACATTCAGAATTTGGGACTCATGAATCAACCTTTACTTCACAAATGGTGGTGGAAAATATATAATTCAGAAGACTTATGGCAAACCATTCTGAAGAAGAAATACCAAAAAAATCAATGTCTCACTACGATCAAACACAAATAGGGTCATTCCCAATTCTGTAGTGGGCTACTAAAGCGCAAAGAATATTTCCTCTCCTTATCTAAATTCATTGTCAGTAATGGCAAAAATGTGAAATTTTGGGAAGATTATTGGGTTGGCGATAAACCCCTTAAAACTAATTAGCCCAGGCTATATAATATATGTTTTCACAAATATATTTCTGTGGTTGATATGTTGACTAAAAGGCTTGATAATATACATTTTAGGAGGAATTTGTGGGGGGGGGGGGGCTCAGATTTATGAACTCAATGAACAAGAGGATACTAGCAAGTGGAACGATACTTAGTAAAATCTTATAACATGAACTTGCTTGAAAACGGAAAAAAGTTTCCTCATAGCTTCTGTTGGAAGGTTAAGATGCCCTCTAGAATCGAATTAGAAGAGACTGGATTGGAACCAAAGCCTACCAATTTTGAGGCAAAGAGGAATCTATACATCATTTGTCTATGCAGTATTCTATTCCTGTAATGTTATGGAACATTTTGAAGTGTGTTGTCCACTTGATTGATAATATTCATGACTTGTTTAATGTATGGCTTCAAAAATTTGCAAAGAAACGGAAGACACTTTATTTTGGTTGGTGTCTTGGCAGTTTTTTGGACCATTTGGAGATTTAGGAATAGTACCTTTCTAGAATGACAAGATTAATGATCACCGTGTTCATGTTAATACGATTGCCACATAGTTGGATGATTGGGCTATTTTACAGAAAACATATGAAAATTAAGGGACGCTTAGATGGGTAGCCAAAATGTTTGAGTTGAATGCAAAAAGGTCTTCAGAGTGGTGCATGGCTAGCGGGTGGGAGTGAGCGGGATCACGACAATATGAAGATGGCCCCTGTTGTGTCTTCAAATTTTCTACTATTGCGCCTCCTTTGAAGCCTTTCTTTTGCTACTTCTGATTAATGTGTGGGATGTGATACATTTCCTACTGTAACTACATCTAGTGCCCCCTACAGGTTTTGGGGTAATAAGTGACAAAAATAGTTAAGGGATTAATGTGTTTGTGAGTATACACAAGTGAAAATCCCTGAGGATTTTGTTTAACACGAGATTTATGACCCTAAAAGTTGTGAGGCCGGTTGAAAGGACATGCGGTGCCCCCATGTGTGGTTTTGGTAATTGATGACATTCTCTATGGACTAATGGTTGCATTGATTTATATTTGAAGGATTTGTCCAGAGGCATTTCTTGAAGTCCATGTATTGGTTTCAAGGAGTTTATGAGTTGACCAAGGTGCTATTAAGGAATTATCCAAAGATTGGTCATGTGAGTATTGAGCTTATTGCTAGCATGTCTTGAAGAAGAAGAGAAGATTGTGTGAACATTCATGTGTATCTTCAAGACATCATCTTTATGAAGAGAGAAGATTTCACACAAAGCATAGAAGATACACCGAGTGGGATCAAGTGATCTCAGGGTTTGGTAAGCATTGTCCACTATGCTTTGTCTACTAACCCATGTTCTTTGTGAGAGTTCTATGTGGGGTTAGGTTTGCTTCCATGGGCTTGCATCAAGAGGAATATCACATACAACCCATGGCGGATGACATCAAATCAAGGTTGTGTTATGCAAGTTCGAGTGGAGCATCACGAAGAAATCATGCTTGTAGCTTGCCATCCATTGTGGTGACAATGGACTTGTGAAGGTGTGCCTAAGAGTAACTCACCCATAGTGGAGTATGAGGGAGAAATGAACTAGCCTTCATCGAGCCAACGCAATCACGAAAGGTGGTCCAACTAGAGGGAGTCAAGATCGTCATCATCTAGCTCAAGTGGACTTCGTGCAAGGCAAAGTTTTGCCCTTGATAGGTGTTCTATTTTACCGGTCTCATAGTGATAGTTTGGAGACCGGGTTATAGGATCGATTGTTGTACTATCAAGGGGGGCTCTCAAGTGAGTAGCTTGATCGTATCGTTCGTAGAGAGCTCAAACCATTGCATGCTTGCATCATCTTTCTTGGTTCTTGTTTGGTTTTGTCCTTGTGAGATTTGTAGCTTATGGTCATCTTCTTGACAAGCTCTAGTTCATCGAAAACGGAGTTCACATAATTTTCTATTGCGTTTTCGGTGTTGGAGGTTTTACCGGTCTTATTCGAGGAAGGGTTCTCACCATTTCCTTATGGGCCTTTTCTAATTTCCTTCTTATTGTTATTTCTATCAATATTGTGTCGGCCCTTGTTGCTAGCTTTCCAACAAACTTGGTTTCGTTGAATTTGGAGTCTGTTTGTAGAAGTTGTGTCAGTTTTGGTGTCCTTAAAAAGGCTGCAGCGGTACTACCGCTCATGGGAGCAGTACTACCGCTTGGAGGGGATGTAATTTTTTACTACCGCTCTTGGGAGCGGTACTACCGCTTGGAGCGGATGTAATTTTTTACTACCGCTCCAGGGCAGTACTACCGCAGCTACTTCTGAGGCTAATTTCGCTCCGGATCAAAAACTCGTCTTAAGTCCAGTGGTGGTAGGAACGGATGTAATTTTTTTAGTACCGCTCGCAAGCAGTAGTACCGCTAACCCTAGCGGTAGTACCGTGAGGATGAGTGGTAGTACCACTCCGGCGGTTCTACCAGCCTTTTGCCTCCTCGTTGTTGTTTTTCAAAGGGCTTCCACTGCCCTAGCGGTAGTACTGCTCCCATGAGCGGTAGTACCGCTCTGTGCGGACTGTGAGCATAACGGTTGGATTTTTTCCCACCTATAAAAGGGGGTCTTCTTCCCCAATTAACCTTATCCTTTGAGCTCGTGTTCTTCCCCCATTGCTAACCTTCTTCGAGCTTGCTATCTCTCAATCCCTCCATGGATTCTTGCTAGTTTTGGGGGAGGGGGGAGAGGAGATCTAGATCCACATTTCCACCAATCACTTTCTTCTCTATGTGAGGGGAACCCCTTGGATCTAGATCTTGGAGTTCTTGGTGTTCTCCTTCTTGTTCGTCCTCTCATTTCTTCCCTAGCATTACTTACTTTGGTGGAATTTGGAGAGAAGGACTTGGGCACTCTGTGCGCCTTTGCCATTGCATTTGGTGCATCGGTTTGAGTTCTCCACGGTGATACGTGCAAGTTACAGGTTGAGAAGCTTATTACTCTTGGGTTCTCGGTACCCTTGAGCTTGTTCCTCTTGGGTGCTTGGGCGCCCTAGACGGTTGGTGGTGTTCGGAGCTCGATCATTGTGGTGTAAAGCTCCGGGCAAGCGTTGGGGCCTCCAATTAGGTTGTGGAGATCGCCCCGAGCAATTTGACAGGTATCGGTGACCGCCTCCAAGGGTTGCCAAAGTGTACGGGTTCGGTGACCGCCCCCAAGTGTTGCCATTTGTACGGGTTCAGTAACCGCCCTCAAGGGTCCCTTAGTGGAATCACGGCATCTTGCATTGTGCGAGGGCGTGAGGAGATTACGGTGGCCCTAGTGGCTTCTTGGGGAGCATTGTGCCTCCACACCGCTCCAAACGGAGATTAGCATCCGCAAGGGTGTGAACTTTGGGGTACATCGCCGTCTCCGCGTGCCTCGGTTATCTCTTACCAGAGCCCTTTACTTATGCACTTTACTTTGTGATAGCCATATTGTTTCTTGTCATATATCTTGCTATCACTTAGTTGTTTACCTTGCTTAGCATAAGTTGTTGGTGCACATAGGTGAGCCTAGTTGTTGTAGGTTTTGTACTTGACAAATTAACTGCTAGGTTTATTCCGCATTTGTTCAAGCCTAAATCGTAATTATTTTAAAGCGCCTATTCACCCCCCCCCCTCTAGGCGACATCCTCGATCTTTCACTAGTGAATATCTTGAGAATGCCTGTCCATGGAACAATTAGCTCGCAATGAGGAATATGAAGTGTGGTGAAAACTTTTGTTTTCTAGTTTCATTTTCTTCTATATGAATCATAAGGCAAACCGTACTATTAAGGGGGTCTAAGTGAAATCTGAGATTTAGATCTTCGATGTATACTCAATCCAAACCTATTTCTTTGAGTGAAGACTTAGAAATATCTTCATGTGATTCGTTTTTCCCTGTGAGTCTGATATGATGATCTTCGGGACTCCGAAGAAGAAACACTCGCAGTTGTGTCGACTTGACTTGTTCCTCTAAGACGTCATTGATTGTGTATGAAATTCCAACCTTACACCATGTGTCATGTGTACAGTGGGTTACTAGTGCCCTGTTGGTCATTTCACACCTCGGGATTGTTCCCGTCTATAAATGGCCACCCCACTTCAACCTCAGATGGTTGGCAGCTCTGCGAGAGAATTGACAAGAGATTGTTTGAGGAACTAATCCTCCGGGAGAAGGAATCCTCAGAGAGGAAAAACATAGAGCCTAAAAACTGCTAAGCGTCACTGAAGAACTAGTCAAAACTTAACTTAACCTACTACTCTTGTCAACTCTGCATCCACTAGATAGTTAGGTGTCGGTTCTAAGCATTCAAGAGTTATTGTGGACACCTGAAGAACAAGTCAGTAAAAGTCTCGGAGATCTACCTCGAAGATCTACCACGGGTGATTGGGTGAAGTCTATGTGACTTTAGCTCAAAGAGAATAGGATGAAGACTTTGTTTTCTAAGTTTAACCTCAGCCCCTCCAACCAGACGTGAAGTTGTGCCAACAACTCGAACTGGTCGAACAAATCATGTCTTCATCAAGCTTATGGGTTCTACTTCTTCGATCTCAATTTATTTATGTAATTTGCATGGGATTGAAGAACTTCTCCTGTTCTTTCTCTCTAATTGCTTCGAAGACAATTCTGAGTGCTTTGTTATTCCGCTGAACATGCCATGTTTAGTTCCGTGTGCATTGCTACTTAGATTTACCTCTGTTCAACTAGATGTTACTTTGAGTAATTTTTAGTTCAGTTTAGTTATTCTTCTATTTTGTTATGTTATTGTTCTGCATACTCTATTTTTCTTCGGAAAAAAATGGCAGTCCGGTGCACATAGCTCTTGCTTGCGCAGCATCCGACCACTTTCTATTTTTCTTCGAAGAACCTACTTCTTCAAAAATTGTCGTACCTCACATTTACCCCCTACGCCCCTCTAGTCCACATATGATCCTACACCTACCTAGACTGAATGATGTTTGATAGATGCCTCGTTTTAGTTAGCGGCATGTTTGTAGCCTGGCATTTTAGCTTCTTTTTTGAAGTCCATCTGGTGGATGCCCAAAACCTTGAGCTAGTCCTGGTTTAGATCATTTACTTCTATCGCTTTGGTTTCCGTTTGGTTAGTAGTTGTAGTACATTGTGGTTTCAGATAACTGAAATCAGAGAGGAAGCTCTCTTTATCAAAAAGAAAAATTAAACTCTTCTAGTAGGTGAAATGCTAAAGAGGAATCAGAGTATTTAACCAAAAACTACCACACTTAGTGGAAACGTGCCCAGAAACTACCACTTTATAGATTTGTGCCAAAAACTACCACTTTCTTACTAACCCGTGGCCAAAACCTACCATGTCAGATAACCGCTCGTTGTGCCCACTCTAAGCACCGAACTGACCGGTTGGGCCCACGAATTAGTGCCACCGTGGCCAACCGTGGACGACCGCGTGTTAAGGTCGTTAACGGCGTCGTTGCTTGTCGAGACGCAGCTGTGGGTGGTCCAATAAGTTGGCCCGCTTTGAGAGCTCGGTCACTCTCTCCCTCCTCGCTCACTCATCCTCATCCTCTCCCTCTCCCTCCTGCTCTGAGCATATCGTCATCGCCGCCGCCGGCATTGCTGCCGGTAGAACTTGAGGATGCCATCGTGGAATGACGAGGAGAGCTCGGATGAGGACATCTGCATGGTTTCAATGGATCATCAGCTCTTTGTAAGTACATCATGGTGGAACAGAGTTAAGGCTAGGGTTAGGTCATCCAAATTCAAGATTCCAAGTTTCTTTTGGTTTAAATGTTTGATTCCAAGTTTCTTTTGCAGGCAACCCCCGAGAGTGTGGTGGATCCATCTTTCTGTGGTTCTTTCACTGAATCTGAACCGGAGTGCATGATGCATCGTTAGAGGCCCAACAAGATGGTAGCTTCTGATGGTGCTTTGACTGGGAGGCGATTCCTCGGTTGTCCTGTGTAGTAGTTATTTAATCTTCAACTCTTACTTGTTTTGCCGGTGGAATAGAAACTGTAATGTGAATGTGTTCTCAGTTGTGCAGAGACGTGTGGTGTATTTTGAACTCAAACTGTCAGGTGCCTTACATATGGAAGCATATATGTGAAATTAGATCTTGAGTTAAGTGAATTCAATAAACAGTTGACTGAAACTGAGAACACCTATTAACTATTAACTGAATATATCGGTTAACTATTAATTGAATATATATGTTAACTGAATATAATTGTTAACTGAATTTATCTCTGCTGCACTGAATCAGTAAGCTAAATTCATTTGAGCATTGCTAAATGAATTTGAGTGTTGCTCAATAAGGTGCTTTGTGCTTACTTTGGAAAAATTGCTTCAGTTAGCTGAATTCAAAGAGCATTGATCTAAACATAGGGTTTCACTTAACTGAATTAAGTTTATGACTTCGGTTAACTGTATTAAGTTTGTAAGTAAGGTGCTTTGTGCTTACTCTTGAAAAATTGTTTCTGTAGGATGAAGGTGTGAACTGTGGGGTGGTGGAGTGGGTGGATGCTCCTTGGCCAGAGATCCTACAAAGGTGCCTAGCAAGGATTTGGGACATGTACCATGAGCAAAACTTGGGTAAGGTGAAGGACAAATAAGCTCATGAGAAAGATGTGGGCAAGCTAAAGAAGGAAATTGACTTCCTATCAGACAGCTACAGCCAGTTGGTGGAAGATGTATCCAAGCTTTTTGACTATCAAGATGGCAAGATGTCTCATGACATGGACTATACCAGTCAGGCAATCAATGATCTAAATGAAAAGAAGAAACAACTTGAGGATTCATCAAAGATTGAGATAAAGATGGAGAAGTTGAAGCTTGCCAAGGAGCAAAGGTGCATTCTTCAAAGCCAAGCAGATATCATCCAGAACATGAGGAACGCCATGAAGGAAGTGGAGGGGGAGAGTGACCTACTTAAGCAAGAAAAGAAGAAATTGGAGTATATGATTACTGATCTGCTCAAGGCTGGGCATGGTATCAAAGATAAGCTGGAGAGGATCAAGGTAATAATGGATGAGTGAAGTGATTTCTGTGTTGGTTAAGTAATTATTAGGCCTATATATATAGCTGGCATTGGAATGTCCTGCATGTTAGGTGTATATTTTTGGAATGTGTTATGTGGTTTCAGAACCTGAATCAAGATGGTATGAGCTATTGTTATGGTTTAAGAACTAGGTGGTTTTATCTATGATGTAATGTCTTTTATGTTAAGACCTACTATGCTAAGTTAATAAGTAAGAAGGTTTAATGATGAGGCTGTTTTACTTTCTTATATTATGTGTAGCCAATATCTGCATATATATCTAGCTAACTGACAATAGTGACATGCTTGGAAATGATAACATAGCTTTCATATATTAGCATATTTGGAAATGATAAGTAGTAAAACAATCTGACATACTGCTGACATACATAGATAGTCTGACAGACTGCTGACATACATAGATAGTTATGACCAAATAAGTCTGACCAATCTGGCACTCTAACTTAGTGAACTGACAATAGCATAGCTAAAGAAATCAAGAGTGATGAAACTGAAGATTGGTAAGACTGACGAAACTGAAGATTGCTAAGACATACGAAACTGAAGATAGCATCCTCACTCCTCCTCCTTCAGCAGCTTCAGGCGTTCGGAGCGTCGCACCGCAGTCATCTTCCCCGCGGCCCTCTTCTTCTTCCCCCACCGCCGGCGCGATCACATCGTCCTCCTGAACCTCTTGCTTCACGATGATGACTTCTGGGAGATCTGCGACCTCCGACAGCTTCTCCACGTCAATGGGGAGGTTCTTGTCCCCCTCCACGGCGTCGACGACCGGTGCCAGCATTTGCACATCCGGCTCATCGTCGGAGAGTACGACGAGCTCCTCCACCTCATCGCTAGAGGACTCGTTGTCAGATGACTCCACCTCGGAGTCTTCGTCTAGCCCGAGGACAAATGGATTGCACCTCTCCCAGGAGGCGGTGTTGATGGGGGCTGGGAGAGCAACGACGGCGTCGGTGACGTGCTTCGCCCTGGACACAACGCGCGTAGGATCCTCAGCTACCGGTAGCGTGGTGGATGAGCGGTACATCCACCAATGGGTGTGCTGCCTAGGGTCGGGGGAGCGCTGCACCTCGCGCATTGCCCACAGCAGAATGGTCGTCGTCTAGACAGTGAAGCCACGAGGGAAGGCACGATGCTTTTCAGCAGCCGTCATGACCTTGACAAGGCCGCGGGCGTAGTTCCTCATCATCTCCACACTGTGGAACTAGCGTGCGATCTCCTTGTACTGCACGCGCAACTCTTGGTTGTTGTCGGCTAGCTCTTTGACAGCCTTCTGCCAGCCGAGGCTCCGGTCCATGGCGACGGCGGTGGGGTGGTTGTCGGCGAGGATTTCAACAGGAGAGAGGGTAGTGGGTAGTGCGAGCGGAGAGTGGGCAGGGAGAGCGGTCGGCGGACACATTTTAATGCCTGGGAATCCGAAACGACAAGTGATATGCAACACACGCTCACTGCACAGCCAGGCGCAACACACGCTAAACACAATAGGGGCCCACTACCTAATGATAACTAGGATGGCCGATGCTAGTCAAACAAATCACTCGTACTATCCCATTGGCATTGAGCGCGGGGTTACAACCCACTGGTCCTGAGTTCGAGCCCCAGGCCAAACTTTCTTTTATTCTTTTGTAGTTTTTGAAATTAAGTTGACTGTAACTACTGATTCATATGAACATTTCTGAACTGTAGAAATGCTAAGTAGCAAAAACAAATTCAAACATCCAAGTAGCACAAATTCAGACATGCACTTGCCACTATCACAAATTCAAACATCCAAGTTGCATACATTCAGCATTCAAGTTCACTAGCGCAATTTAACCATTCAAGTAGCACAACACAAACTTAGTAGCATACACTCAACATTCAAGTAGCACAACACAGTTTCAATGGTTTCCACTTGCAGTGAAATAGGCATCAAACTTGCTAGTAGGTTTCCTCTTCCTCTTGCCTGTTAATATCTCAGGTGCTCTAGTGAATGTTCTAGGTGCATTGAATCCCCTTACTGCATTTGGAGCTCTTGTTGATGCTGATCCTCTTGGAGGTGCTGGTGAAGACTTGGTTGGTCCTGTTGAAACTCTTGATGTTGAACCTCTTGGAGGTGCTGTTGTTTTTCTGTTCCTCTTTGCTTTAGGAGGAAGTGATAGAGCAAATTAGACTAGGATGTTTAAACTTTGGTGTTGATGTGGTGGTTGTGTAGCACTTGAGGAACCCCTGAAAATTTCTCTATTCTCCTGCATACCCAAATTAAAACAGTTAGTAATTAGACCACACCAAAAAAATGAAACATAGAATGCAAATTTTTAAATCACCTAGTGTAAGTTCTTTCTCATCTCAAGACTTGGTTTCAGATGTTTACCACAATATGTATATCTATGGCCTTGTAGACCAAAATTGCTTCATGTAATTGTTCCCATCCTGCTTGTGTCCTTTGGTGCACGCACCTCAAATTGGCCCTTCCTCCTAGCTGTCTGTTTCTTGCCTGCTTTTCATTTGAACACTGGGGGCTCAATATCGTGGGTATGGGTGTCAGGCCAGAATTCAGGACCAGCGACAGGGTACACAATGTCTTTGTATGCTTCAATATATAGTGGCTTTTTGAAAAATTCATGGACAAAGTCCACTGGGTGTATATGAAGCTTGCTCGTTGCTGCTATTGCATGACTGCATGTCACACCTGTCATGTCCCACCATCTGCGGTCACATGATTTAGTACCTGTGTTCACACAATACTGATTCTCACCACTTGACACTTGCCAAATGTCAGGACCGGCCCTATGTGTCTGGCAAAATTTGGCATACTTTTTATTCTCTTCAAGTTTCTCTAAATAGTTGGGTCTGATCATCCACCTGCTGGTCTCTGTCCTTTCCCTAGTCTTTTGCCTTTTGATCATCTTGTTAGTCTTAATTCCTTCAAACATTGTCCTAATTGGTTTGGCCCTGACATCAAGGATCATTTTGTTGAAAACTTCACTCAGGTTGTTCACAACAAGATCAGTTTGCTATTATAATCCATTGCAGACCTACACCAAGTCTCCTTAGGAATTTTCTTAAGCCACTTCGAGGCATCCTCACACTCTGCTTTTAGCTCTGCCATTGCTAATTCATGGCCATGTTTGGTGAATGAGTAGCTAGCCTGATCTACTAGCTTCTTTAGTTCTTGTCCTCTGAAGCCAGCTGACTGAAAATTTGCATATATGTGCCTAAGGCAGTATCTCTGAGGGGAATCAGGGAACACTTCATTTATAGCCTTAAGAAGACCCAATTTATAAATTATTAACCATGGTCATGAACAAAAAGAAATTAAGCCACTACTAGCAATATTTCTGAACTACTAGCAGAGATAGGGTGCATACCTTTTGCCTGTTAGAAATAATGGTGTTGGTTCCAAATTTGCATCCACTTCCAATGCAGCATCTTAGCTGGGTTAGGAACCATGTTCAACTATCAGAATCTTCCGTGTCAACCACACCAAATGCTATGGGGTAGATGTTTTTGTTGCCATCTCTTCCTGTGGCTGCAAGAATTTGATGTCCAGTGGTTAGCTTGATGAAGCAACCATCAAGCCCTGCATCCATAGCCAAATTATCTACCATAATTTTCTAAACAAGATATTTTGAAGAAGATACAGTTGTAAATTTACCTATAAAGGGCTTGCAACCATTAATAAAATCCTTGCTTTGATGCATGCGAGCAGTAGAACATGTACTTAAATCTAGGAGTTGGTGCAGGGTTTTCTGGGTCCTCAAATATTGTAACTATACACCTGCTACCAGGGTTTGTATCAAGAACTGCTTGTAGGTAGTCCCTCAGTCTATAGTGCTACTCCTTTTGATCACCTTGCACAACCTTAATAGCCTTCCTCCTTGCCCTATAGGCTACATTCCTTGATACATCAACTGAAAACTGGACTTCGATGTTTTTAATAAGTGCATCCACAGGTGTTCTGGGATCTACTCCAAGAGAAGGCTCAACTGCTTTGGAAAGCCACTTAGTAGTAACCTTTATGTTCTCTACTGATGCTGGACAAGTGTGCTCCATGTTACATTTCTTATGCAAAAAGGTCTTTCATGAGCTATCTTGGAGGCACACATGTAAATTCACATCCATGCTCTCTTTATGAACACCAAACAATAATTCTTGTTGGGGAGTTCATGTGGTAGTGAAAAGACCTCAAAGTCCTTATATGAAAATCCCTTAATGCTTCTCTGAACTAGTAAACAGACTCAAAACACAAGCTCTTGTACAACAATAAATGTGAATTGGGAATTGAGGGGGTCAAACCATACCCTATCCTTCATCTTTTTCTTATTACTCTTTGAATTCTTCAGGAGGTATGGTCGTTCAACTTCATCTTCTTCTTCCTCATCGTTGGTGTCTAAATCACCAGCAAAACAAAACTCATCTGCTTCAGGAAACCAATCTTGAATTTTTTTATGCTCTACCTCATTGTGACATCTGCTAGTTCAACCAGGATTCTTCACATGTTTCACAACAGCAGTTAATTCCAATGCTCCATCCTCTTCAGAGGCACACTCTATTTCCATTTGAATAGCTTTAGCACTCCCAACTGAACGAACTGAATCATCAGAACAAAATTCACACACTTCAGTGTCTCCTTCAAAGTGGTTTAAATCTGTCTCTCTTTGAATCCTGCTCCTCTCAAGCTGAGCTTTTCTGTCATTTATCTAATTCTAAAGCTCAGATTGCTCCACTACCTTTTTTCACATTGCAGCTCTCTTGAGTGTTCATGTAATTCTCATTAGCATGTGTACTACTTGCAGGTTGAACATCTTTCACAACGTTTATGTTCACAACCTTGACATGATGATAAACCTCCAACATTTCCTGAACACTAGCTTCATTACCTAAATACTTTACTCTTTCAGATCCAATTTCCTCCTTCACATAGTACATGTAATCACTGTCCCCATACCCTTCACTAGCAATGAGTGATTGTAGTGTAAGAAAAGAAATATCTCCCTCATATATACCCCTTTTCACAGGGTTTCTTCCATTGAAATGAAACCATATGTCCCACTTCTGGTTAGCCAAACTGCATAAATAAGTGCTCATGAATTGAATTGAAATTAACACAACTAAGTGCAATACAGTTTACTACACACATTCAACAAAGAGAAACAAACACATCTTACTAATTTCCAGATTCAAGCAGCTAACCAAAGGCCTTTCAGGCAAAGGAAAACATGTTCAGTTAAGCAGAGGATATTTCCATACCTGCAACCCATAGAACACCTAGGCGTCGGCGATGACTGGACGAGCGGTACTGGTTGGGAAGCCTGCCTGCGCCGCGTAACTAGTACTCCCCAACCAGTTATCGACTTCAGAGAAAGAGCCTACACCGTCCAAACTTGTACCACCGCCGCCGCCGTCGCCGCCACCCATATCGCCGCCGGCCCCGTCTAGAATCACCGACGCCATGGCGGCCGCCACCTAGGTCAGAGAGAGGGAGAGATGAACTGCGAGAGGGGAATGGCTGCCTCAGATCTTGACCGACCCGACCGACAGCCGCATCCCGACCGCAAACGCGGCATTAACGGCCGTTAACGCGCGGCCATCCACGGTTGGCCACGGTGGCATCTGATTCGTGGGCCCAACCGGTCAGTTCGGTGCTTAGAGGGGGCGCAACTGGCGGTTATCCGACATGGTAGTTTTTTGCCACGGGTTAGTAAATAAGTGGTAGTTTTTGGCACAAACCTATAAAGTGGTAGTTTCTGGGCAGGTTTTCATGAAATGTGGTAGCTTTTGGCTAAATACTCTAGGAATCCGGTGGTGTTTGTTTAGTTTACATCCAAACTAACCACAAACTTGTCATTCCGACGTGGCATCATCAACCTCTTCCCCATCTTGGTTAGTTGACACTTGATTGGAGTTGTTAACTGGTGGTGGTTTGGCAAAGATGTCACGCTGATTTAAATCATGAACTGGAACTAGACTAACCTGAATGATTGCATGAGACATGCATGCCGGTCTCTGGGAACGGCCAAAGAGTAGCTTTTTGCAGTGTCAACATTTGACTAATGGTATCTATCTATGCAACAACGCAGCTCCAATGCTAAACTCAGTTGGTCCTGTAGTCAGGAGCAACCAAATTCGTTTACTTGCCCATGCTCTTCGGAAGGAGGTTTCAGGAAAACTGTTAGGCATCTTGTAATATTATAATCTGCTGATAAATTCTTACTGCTTGTTTCTTGTATTTTCCACATTTTGTGCATGTGTAGTAGCTCTGCATCACTGCGATTGCAACCTCGTAAAACGGAGTGCCATGAAAGGAAAAGGGGACAATGCAGGATACAGCTGCAATTACTGTCCCCGGACCCAAAGCAAGCACCTTGTTTCTCCTGCAAGCAACACAAAATGATTAAACCAGCACAGCAACTCCACCATAATTGAAGAAAAGTGGCACACTAGACACATTTGGTCTGAATCCTAGGTTAGGGAGGGACCGTGAGATGCAGGATTGCAGGTGCAGCACATCATCAACAAAGCAGAAAAGCAGTTACTAATCACACAGGGGCAGACAAGCACAGCAGAAGGCAGACAGACAGGGAGAAGAGAAGCAAAGCCAACCCGTCCCCAAAGAATTTCTTAACTAAAGATGGAGGCAACAACAGCGAGGTACAGAGAACAAATCATCATGAATGGCACCCACTACACACCGGCACTAGTACTACTGCTAAATAGCAACATCTAATCGTAATCGGATCCACTTATGTACATGTCTGCACTTGGTCTACTGCTAAGGTTCCATCATCCTGCTTCTTCCTGATCCCGACCCTGATCTTGCTTTCCTGGATCTTCCTCAGCCACTGTACAAGAGATGATTGTGGAATGGACGTTGAACCAAGCAGGGTGCCCAGACGAGCAGACCCTGGCTTGATCGCTGTCCGGTTTCTGCCTCAGGAGCAGGATTTGATCAGGCCCAGGTTGTAGAGATTCCTCTTCACAAGGTTGCCGAGGTAGAACAGCCCAATGCCGGCGCCGTTGCGGTCGTCCCGGTCATCCTGCCCTCGGGCCTTCTGGTAGAGCTGCGGCCGGTGCTCCTCGACGACAAGGCAGTCCACGCCAACCTTCTCCCTCACGGCTTCAATGGCGTTCTGCTGGACGGCCTGGCCGGCGGTGGTGCCGGTGACATAGAACACGTTGGTGGCCATGTCGCCCTTGGTTGAAACCTCTGCCTGCGCCACCAGCAGTCCGTTTTCCCGGAACGTCCGGGTGACGTCCGACAGCAGCCCCGGCCGGTCTGGCGTGCACAGCTCCAGTCTCACTCCCTGGAAATTCAGAAATCAAGGCACATTAGCATCCATGAATGAGAAAGATTTGGGAAGTTTAGTACAGTACAAAATTGGCGTGGAAAGTACCTCAAATGATCTCCGTTCTATGGCGTCTTGCAGGCATTGGCTCACTCGCTGCATCTCGGCCTCGGAGCGGATGGGGCTACCGTCGGCGTGACGGATGTAGAACTCCTGCCGCGCTTGGCCGGCGTTGGTGTCGATGGTGCCGTGGAAGACGAGGTAGTCCATGTCGGTGAGCGTGCACACCACGTCGTACAGCAGCTTTGGGCGGTCCGGGCACTGGACGGTGACCACCGAGTACCCGCGCTCGGCCCAGCTCTCCACAGACACCCAGGGAGTTGGGAACGCGCGCTCCTGGTCGCGGCTGGCGTACATGAGCTGGTGGAGGCGCCGGTCGGCGTGCGCGATGGAGCCAGCGGGGACCGCAGCCACGGCCCCGCTGCTGGCCTCCGAGTCTCCGCGAAGGAGGGGGGCGAGGCGGGCCTCGATGCGCTCCACACTAGCGGCGACCACATCCTCGTCCCGCAGGTAGACGAGGCAGGCGAGGCGGCCACGGTGCGACCACGCCCTGGCATCGACGACGCTGCAGCTCATGTCGGCCAGCACGGCGAACACCTCGGAGATGAGCCCCGTGCGGTCGGCGCCCGTCAGCTCCAGCACCGTTAGCCCATCGAGCGCCGCCGGCTTCGACGGCCCGTTCCAGGTTCCGATAGACTGCAGCCAAATCAAGAAATCGAATAAGAAATGCTGCCCCTTTCCCGCTCCGGCGAGGCCAATCGCTGTGCCAAGAAAGCGAGAAAGTTCCCCCTACCTGCTGGATGTAGGTGATGACGCTGTCGTCGGTGAGCTTGCGGCCGAGGCGGTCGGTGACATGGAAGACATCCATGAACCACCGGCCGTCGGAGGAGATGTAGGCCTTGTTGATGGACAGGTCGAGGTCCGCGAGCACCTGGACCGCCTCGAGCAGGACGCCTCTCTTCCTCGCGCTGTCGACCTGCAACAACCACCACAGAAAAATGAGCACACCATCCAAGCAACCAACCAAGAACGCGCCGGAGACCGGCCAAAGGAGGAGCTCGACGGTCGGACACACACCTGGACGAGCGTGGCGGTGGGGCAGACGGCATTGTCGATGACCACCTTGGGGGTGTCCATCCTGATGACCAGCTTCTCGTACTCGTTGAGCCACTCCATCTCCGCTGCAGCCTCAGGGACTTCCCACACCGCAGCGCTTCTTCTCCTTCCTCGCCGGGGACTTCCGCTCTCAAAGCAAAGTGCTCCGCGGATCCAAAGGCCGGTCCGTATGTATGTATATAAGCGATGGGGGGCGAGGTCGGGGACGAAGGGCGCGAGGGGCGGAGGAGCTTGGGAGGGATCGCCCGCGGTTTGGAGGCTTCTTCTTCTTCCCCTTGGCTGTTGTCGCTGGTTCGAATTGGAATGCGGGGAACTGGAATTTGGGGGCGATGTTTATGTAACGGGACGACGAGGAGGTGGAGGCGGTGGGCCCGGGGCCACATGGATGGATGCAGGAGCGGCTCATGGGAGCCAGGCGGGTCGCCACGTGGAGCCGTTCCTTCGCTTGCTTGCTTGCAAATTCCATTTGAGTCCCGCTTAACCAAACGGCAGTTTTTGTAGACGTGCATGCTCTAGCCAATGCAACCAAAAGACCGATCTGATGGAAAAGATTATGCAGCACATTATACGTCAACACTTCCCCTCACATGTGGCTCCCTCAGGCCTAAATGTGGACCGAAAGTGGGCTGCAATTTTAATTGTGTCAGCCGGGTCTTGAACTCGAGACCTCTTGGCTCTGATACCATGTAGAAGTGCATGCTCTAGCCAATGCAACCAAAAGACCGATCTGATGGAAGAGACTAGGCAGCACATTATACGTCAACAGTTTTTACTAATATTTTGATATTCTGCTTACGCTCCTAGAAGGACTGTAATAAAAATATGAACAGCCTCGACCACAATTATATTTGCGTGTGACATTTTAACAGTTTGTTAAGTGAACGGAGTAAAAATATCACAAGACGCGTCACGATCCTGTAACTAAAATTTGACCGTCGGTCACATTCTTGTTCCTGGAGAACTACAGCCACTGGCGAATTTTTCCGTGTGGCCCGAAGACGTCAAGAGGGTGATATACCGAGGCTGCTCAGCATAGAGCCATCGTTTCAGTTTAATACTTACTACTCCACAATGCACACAAGTATCTCTTCTTTGACAACTCAAGAGAAAAAAATCTTCTATTTGGAGAAACAGGTTAAAGAAGTGAGCGGCGGAAAAGAAAAAAAGGAAACAGAAGGGTGGAATTTCTCTGTACGGCAGAGGAGCTGGTGGATGGGCCCAGTCCAGGGGGGAGCCGTCCCTGTGTCTGAGTGGCGGGCCCGGTTCGGCTGCCGCGCGCTTTTGTGTCGTCGTTACGGACGCTGTCATCTCGCTGTTGCCACTTGTATCACCAACCAAACCGGCCTCGTCCCGCCCAAACTTAAATGACCCAACTGCCCCTGCCTCCAACGCAGAAAACAGGCGGCAGGACGGAGGGGCTCGCTTGTCATTTCGCGCGCAGCCGGCAGACACTGGGGGTGTCGCGTTGCTGTCCCGTCCTTGCCGCCCAAGGCCGCACGCCACGAAACATGGATCCGTATCCTTTGGTGCCTCCGATCGCTTTTTTCCTTGGACTTTACCACTGCCCATTCGGCCATTTCTACTACTGGTAACTTAATCGGACGTGAAAATTCATCAGACCTTGTATGTTTTTCCTGCACCTGGTGGCGTGCTTCTACTTAGGGTAATGTCCACTAGGAAACGTAGTGTCTTGTTTTCCTTGGAGCAAAGGTTTTGTTTCGTCGACATTGTTGCGGTGCAAGGGACGGTGACACGGACAAAGCAGGGCGGGCGTGGGTCCGTCCAATTTTGGAGCTCTGGACTGACCGGCTCCACATAAAATACGTACATGCGCGGCCTACCACGCAGACAAAAACAATACTAGTATATGAGTGTTTGGAATCGGATATGTCGTGCATATTCTCAACGACCCTGCTGGCTTAAGCAGCCATGTCACGGCCTCGCGGCACCAATCTTGAGCTCATCCTAAGCGGCCATCAGATGATGCAGATCGACATGCGCGCACGTACAGGCACGTATGTATGTATGTATGTACGTATATGTACCGTACGGTGCAAGTGGGAGTAGTGCTACTACTACTTCATACGAGTAATTAATGGATCCAAGCCGTCGCGCATACATGCGCCGTGATGGGCATTAATGGCACGCGCGCGAGAGATGGAAGATCACCGAGCGTGAGTTGAGATGAATGTCCACCGGGTATCATCATGTGATCGCGGAGGAAAACGGCGACGCGCATTAATGGCTACGGCCAGTGGCAACTCCCGGATTAATTCGACCGTTCGCGCGCAACCAGGTCAATTTACAGGGCGTGCGCGTACCCCTAGGTTGTCAATTTGACCAACCTAATATAATTCATATATTACAAAAAATATACCAACGTAAACTACAGAGTTTCTACTTTCAAAAGTTATAATTTTTGTGTTATATACTTTATATTAGGGTGATAAAATTGGCAACCTAGATATACGCGCAGGACTTGTAAACTGAGACGAAGGTAGTACTACTACTCCTACGTCGTGGGGCAGTATTTCCAGTCGCAAGTACAGATCCATGGGCCACCACGACGCGGCCATCACGCCGCCACGGCAATGCCATGCCACCATCACCATCATACAGCCCAGCCGCACCAAATCACATGAAAACATGGTTAACGTAACAGAGACGCATGAACGGTGATGGTCAGATGGCGCTGCCCGTTACGATTATAACTAACCACGCACGACCCCAGCATGAACCTGGCCGCTGGCGGACCGCGGGGGTGATTGGTTATCGAAAAACAAATCGATGCTGCACGAGCTAAGCCCTAGCTGGAGGGAGATACGGTTTGATTTGTCACCAGTTCGTGCGTACAGCGGCCGACAGGACTCGCACGGCTGGCGGCGCGAATCCGGGGACGACCTCTCCTCCAGTTCCACTTCCACTTCCACGCACGTACGACGACGACGACGACGACGTGCGCCGCACCCACGCACGCACGCCACCGCGCGTCGCGGCGGGCAGACTACTCACTGGTCATTGGCAAGGCGTCGCCAGTCACTATGGCAAGGCGTCGCCGACGACGTGCGGGGTGGTGCACCGGCTCCGGCCTCTGCCCCAACCAAACTGATGCCCTCGCCTCGGAGTGGCAAGTCAAACCTGAGCTTTACTGGGTTTGAAGGGACACCGACTCTAACAGCTGATTAAATCTTATTTTTCGAGCTTGCGCCAATTCACGGCTAGGTTTTATAATTCAAAAACAAATCTGCTGTTAGAGATGTGCAAGAAAGCATTTATGCGGCTGACCTTGCGTTTAATTAGTATTTGACGTTCACGGTCAGACACTTCTTTGCATATTTCTCCATTTCGTCTTTCCTGTCTGATCTCTTCCGGCAATTTGATTTGTATTATAGTGTTATTATTATTTCCAGTCAGAGCGCTCGGAATAAAAAGGTAAACCAGCACAAATGCATTATAGTGGTTGATTTTTGTGTCATCGATGCGTCCGCCTGCTTTTCTTCAATAAAGATAAATATTGGTATATAAAGATATCAATTACACATGGTCTCTGTAACAATACGATCTTGACGAGTGGCCAAGACATCAAGAATGCACAAATTTAAATTGTTTTTAAAAGAGAGAGAAATTATAACCACTTGTGACACGATCACACAATCCATACGCAACAAGAATCGCTCACGGAGGGACGACACCAGCCGTCGCACACGCAACACAAAGCTAGGATTGTTTGACGAGAGAGAGAGAGAGAGAGAGAGAGATGGGCCATTCACTCATTTGTACCGCCAAAATCACACATTAGTATCGCTAGCAATATCTGGTGGTAGAACAGGGCATGGCCTCGACCCAGACGAATCCCACTCACCACTGCTTGCACAACCACGATTTGTCGTCGGTTTATCCACTCTTAGGTCATGCACTGAGCTCCGTGCCTGACCAAATTTCGTGCCTGACAGGCCGATGGGAAAAGATGGATTCTTGCCTGCTAGGCAGCTGCGCGCATGCGGCGTTTGGTTGCTACCCTGTCGGTGGCCTGGCCTGATACAAATGCTTAAATATTAAATGGATAGATTGGATGGCTGAGTTGACCGAAAGTACAACATAAAGTGCTAAACAATTGAAAACAATGTGTGCCTAGAGCTCAGGCCTCCGATTCCATCGGCCTGAAACAGGCTAACGAAGCTGCCTGTGATCTTGCCAGGCTAATGAACTGCATGTGAGCTCCAGGCCATGGAGATGTCCAGAACTTCAGGCACCAACCAAACAAACTTCAAACACAACTCAGGGAGGTTGTCAGGCCAGGCAAGTCTCGTCAGGCCTCCAACCAAACAGCCCCTTATACCACTATCTCCTCAAAGTGTGTGGTTTGATCGTACTAGATGGCAACCTTATCTTGGTTTAAACAATACACAGAGTGATTTACTTGGATTTGGATTCAAAAGTTACAACTCTACTGCACTTTGCAATAAGAAATAATGTGTTCATTTTTTTGTGAACCAGGCTCAACACCTTTCGACTAAATGACATAACAGAGATAAAAACGGTCTGAGTAAAGAAAAGGAAAGAGGGGTGAGGGGGCAAGTTCAACACACTAGCTTGTAACCTGATGTGCATGATGACAACCGACTCGTGCACCATGGGGCCAAAAACCTACAAACACGAGAAAACTATGGATATTCTAGTTACAACACACCATCCATAGTCCTCCAAATAGCACGCACGCTATTGGCCGAAATGTTGCAACAAAGACAAGTATCAAAACAACTATACATGGATCCTCACTACCTCACTAGCTTCTCCTTCTTGAGTATGATGTCGAAACCTAACATGCACTACCACGCAAATCCTCATAAGTGAATCCATGCTAGTTCTCAACATCTCTGCATCCCTGGCCAACACCTCGTCTGCTCCATCACTTTGCATACCTAGCGGTACAATAAGGAAAGCGCAAGCTACAAACACCGTCCAAAAAGGAGTTTTGGGTACTTTGAATTCAAAGGTGGTCCTGTTTATACAGTTACAGATTGGCCGACAAACAACTACCAATCCAATAGTATATATTTTCTCTTGCCCAGGTAAAACTGCATAATTCTAGGTGCAATATTGGCATATATAGTTAAGGCACAAATCGGTACCGAAGACAGAACCAATATATCTCCAGACCACCGTAGCATGTGGACAAGTAAAAAAAGATGTTGAGAGATTTCAAGTTCATAACAAAAATACGATTTGGGATTACCCGTCCAATTCCTATGTTTCATCACATCCCTAGTCAAAAAGAGCATCTCATAACATTTGTGAGGAAAAAAATGAATTTTGAAAGGGGTTAGTTCTCCAAATTCATCTATAGTCACAACCAGCAAGGGAGCTTTCCAACCTTTTATACACTAACTTAGTAGATAATACATCATTGGATCCCATGGACCAACAAATACTATCAAGATTTCTAGACAACCGTAAACCCTTCACACATTCCGACACTTCAACCCAACATTCTCCTATAAAATTTATTCACATTAGCATCCACACGATCTCTCCCAGTACAATCAAGAGAGTTACAAATCCCAGAGTTGGGCATATTGTTCACAAAAAGGAGGCATCAGGAAAATTCCCCTTAACTGAAGCAACACCATTGGTTTTCCAGGTATTTACCTCTAATGGCATCTTGCCTCATACCTCTGTGATGCTCAAGTTTCCACCACCATTTCACCAACAAGCTAATATTCTGCCTCCTAAGTTCCTTTACTGGCAGCCCATCTTTATTTTTATATCCGCAACTTTTACTCCACTTCACAAGATAGTTTTTTGAGTTGCCTTCCTACGAGAAGAATCTTCTTCAAATTTCATCAAAATTCTCAACAAAGATTTTACTTTAAAGAGACATTAACATGTGATGCAATACTGGATAAAGCGGCATTAAGCAGGACAATTCTACCAACCATATAAACAGTATTACCTACCCAAGCATTACCTCTCAATAAGAACTTGGCAAGAATATATTCCCAGTCACCAATCTTCAAACTAATGAAGCTAACATGTACACCCAAATACTTTGTAGAAAAGTATCCAATTTGGCAACTAAACAGATCAAGATAGAATTTTACAATGTCATTACCCCCATACACATAATCACATTTTTCTCAAAATTAAATTTGAGCCAAAACATCAATTCATGCATATAAAGCAAAAATGTGAGGTTAGGGCATCTTTACAAAAGCCAACTCTCAAAACGGAGACACTATTAGTTCATTTGGCAAAAACCATACAAAGTCCGCAGATACAACCTTCCACGCATTGCACATCAACCCAACTTCATCACCGAATCCCCCGCCATCGTGCTTACTATAGAAAACAACAAGAAGGTCAACAAAAAATCTCAACGGCATTTGAACGAACACCTGTCGGGCGTGGTGTCCGCCATGGACGGTGTCGACAGGCGGGAGGAGGATGTTTTGATACGGACAGTCCTGGGTGGATGGCGACATAGTCCAAGACGGGCAAGCACGTGGGTGGGGGTTCCGAACATCCATGCCTGGGCAGTGACCGGAGAGGTACAATGTGTGGGGGCTGACAAGGAGGGTGCAGACACAAAGCAAGGGGAGCAGACACCGACTCAAAGAAAAGTGGTCTGAGAGGGGGATTTGACTGGGCTGGGGGTGTCAGAGTCCTAGGTGGTAGAGGTCTAGACGCCCGCAAACATCCCCCAATTTGTGTCCGGTTTGCAGGAATTTGGATAGGCCGACACGTCGTCAAACAAATACAGGTCCGCATTTGATGACAAACTACATCAGGACAGCTCGGTCCAGACTTATGCAGGGGTTTTGAGGCTCGACGCTGGATATGCCCTCAATAGCTTTTTCAGGATCATGCTCGATGCAAGAGAGTGTCATCCACATACTGCATAACAGACACCCCATGATTTACCAAATCAAGTGCAAACCCTGTTAGAACATCTACAACTGGACTTGGCAAATTCGCTCCCCTATATGCCCGTAGAGGCGCTCGGCCACATCCACGAATGGAGTCGGACAATCCCTCATATATATGTCGTGCCAGGAAACCACACACCTCAAATCTGAACTCTCCAATTCATGCAAAACCATCCACATTAGTGCCGCACGTAACTAACAAATGTTGACAACGTGATACTCTCAAATACATAATTCAAACATAAAATGTATTTTAAGTGCACAACTCAAACGTTATCTCTTTAGTTTTCCTTGTGGGTTCACATATGTTACTCAAGATCACTGAGTAGCTGCACGTGCACTTGATGACCTCGAAGATTCTATGCATTTGCAGAAAATTCATAAGCTTATTCGAATCTTGATCTTCCGATATGTGGACTTGTTCTCCAGGCGCTTCAAAATCATTGCTTTGGGCTACCCCATCACTCTAGTCCTCGACAATCATATGGTGCAAAATGACACAATACGTCATCAGCTGCCACAAAGTCTCTGATTCCCACATCATTGCAACTCGATGATCAATTCGCCAACGAGCTTGAAGCACTCTGAAAGCCCTCTCCACATTGTTCTTAGCCGTTTCCTGAATTGTTGCAAAGTGTTTTTGTTTGTTGCCTTGGGTTCGAATACGGTCTTCACAAATGCCGCCCACTGAGGATAGATACTATCTGCAAGATAGGAACTCATGTTGTAGTCATGGTTCTTGATAGTGTAGTCGCACGACGACCACTCCCCATTGCAAAGTCCACTGAACACGGGAGATCGCAGAAGCACATTGATGTCATCGTGAGAACCAAACATTCCAGAAAAGCATGTTAAATCCTTAAGTAATGTGATGCGAGTATGATGGTGGCCTCTCTTGTGTGACCTTAGTACATTCCGAATAAATCTATGGGACAGTTCTTTCATTGCCAATGAATGCAATCAATTGAACCGAGCATCCTTGAAAAGCTCTTGCCTCTTCAATAGCCAATAACTTTTATTTGTTGTGCACAGTCGGTTCTCTCAGATACTCTGCTCCAAACGCTTGCACCATTGCACGAGCAAACCTCACATTGGTCTTGAGGCATGTGCTCTCCCCCATCTGGACCATCTCACCAACGACATTGGTGGCAGTACCAACTGCAAGCATCCTCAAAGCAGTCGTGCATTCCTGCTTAGCAGAGAATGAAAAAAATCCACAACAATCCCTCGTAAGCTTGAAGTAGTCATCATATGCCTCCATTCCCTCCACAACGTGCAAAAAACAATGGTTTGCATATTAGCGGTGACAAAACCATGGATCATGAGGGAATGTTGGGTCTGGAGCAAAGTAGTCCTTGTACAACAACAACCATGCTCCAAACACCCTATCTCGATTAATAACTCTTCTCCCTTTGATTGAGTACTTAAAGTTTAGAATGTGCTCCACCTCTCGATCCATTTCCCGTTGGATGCTCATGAGCATGATCATTTCGACTTCTTCGTCCGAATGCGGCGAATCGAAGAACTCATTTTGACTCATTTCATCAAGCCCCGTCGGTCCATACTCCTCGTCCGGCGAACCATCCGGATCCATCATTTTACTTACAAAAAAACCACAACCAGATCGCACAATGGCTCGAACACATAGTGATCAAGGTGAAGTCCAAGAGTTGACGGCCGTATCGCGGTGGCTTCCGGGCCGACGATGAAGTCCGATGCGGCGAGCACAAATGGGAGGAAAGTTGTGCCGGTGCTGGCGGTGTTGAGGCTGAGAATGGCGACGGAGCAAGAGTGGTGGCGGAGTTAGGAGACGATGGCGCGGGGGAGGGAGAAGACAAGAGCGGAGCAAGTGAAATTCGGTAGGTCGGGGCGGAGAAAGGGTTGTGACGGAGTTAGGAGACGAACGACGCAGAGGAGGGAGAATACAAGAGAGGAGCAAGTGAAATTGGGTAGGTCGGGGTGGGGGAGTGGTGCAATTTTTGTTGGGATCGGGCCGTGAGGTCGGACGTGGCGGACGTGCTATAGGCATCCCATATTCACCCCCGATTTGGGCTGAATATAAGGGTGTCGGTCAGCGTGGACGTCTGAGACCACTTTGAAGCGCCCGTCTGTGTCGCTTTTTTTGACCGGTCACTAACCGCCCGTCCGCCTTGGCGTTTAAGGAAGGTTTGACACACCCGGCTATAGATGCTCTTAATAGAACGTGTGCTTTCCTAATTATTATTTTTAAGGAATCCGCAACAGGATTAAAAAGAAAAGGAGACAAGGGATCACCATGCCTCACACCATTATGGCTTTGAAAGCAAGCCCATACAGTATTATTTACTTTTACAAATGTGCTATTATACACAGACTCTGATAAGTGCCACATCGTGTGGCACGTACACATGGCAACTCTAAATGCTTTTTATGACAATTTTATTGATGCGAAAATGACAACTTTACTTTTTCGATGACAAGTTTTAGTGTTTTTTTGGGTTTTTTTAAAATAACTTTAGTTATAAAAAATGTCAGTGCTATAGTGCTTCGTGCTGTGTTGCACCGCACAGGATTGAACGCTCTCACCTCATGACTTTCCAGAAGGAAATTTCCAATTGACTTGTAATATACGCCTAAATAGTTTGTTCATGTGTAATAAAAAATCATATCTCATCAGAAATAATGAAGCATAATTAATTATGTATGACTTTGGAATTTCAAAGGGGACGACTATTCATGCACAACTCATGTTTTTTATTTATACTAGTAGTATTTGACTTGCTGTTTGAATACATTGTTCCTTGGTTCCTCAAACATTGGCTTTGGACACCCTTCCTCATTGTCTAGAACCAGAACTGACGTGGCAACAAATCAGGACATGACAAATTCATGTAGTTCCATGAATCGTTGCAGCACGTCGTGGTATTTCACAGGCTGGTGGTTTGGTTTAGAAAAATACGTGTTCGTACATTGGCTCCTCAAATACTTGGTCAATCGATTGCAGCGCGTAATGAGATTTCACAGGCTGCTGACAGTACAGAAAATACATGCTCGTATATGGAATTTGGCTCCTCGAATACTCGAAGGTGGTTCGGCTCAGCCAACTCAGCCAACACGGCCAATAGCGAACACTAGAAGAGGTCGAAGTCTCACAAATCGCCGGAAAAACGTTCGTGTTCCATGTGGCAGCACGTAAAAAAATACCATAGAAAGAACACTTCAAATTCATACTCTTTTTTCTTCTGAAGTGTTCATAATCAAGCAACGTACGTAGAAAGTATCGTAGCCTCCTATCAATATTGTCAGGTGAGGAGGGGTGATGAAGCCGCCTAGAGCAGGAGGAAATCTAGTTGTCTGGAAGACATTTGTTGAGGAGGAATGGCGACAATATCTTTCAAGGATACGTCAAGCAGACGTATCGAGATCATAGATAGAAGATGCCAAGATGACGAGTTTTTACAACGTTACAGCAAAAACCGAACCCCATGGCTGCACGAGTCCAAGACCGCATGCTGACTACTAGTTACACTACTCACCTGATCTATCCTAACTGGGAGCGATCTTGCCTCCCGCAACAGGGCCGCAGCCCTCCAGTTTTGTCCCTCCGCTTCGATCTGTTGCAGAACCACGTTCACGGAAGGTGAAGCTCGATCAAACAAGCCACAATGTCCAAGCCACTAGATTGATCACCGTCCATGTTTATTTTCTTTTGTTCTTCTGAATGTTGAGGGAAGTCCACCATCCCACGAGTTCAGCCTCCGGCTCTCGTGTCCAGTGAGGCTTTTCCCCAGTTATCCATGATGATGGCCCAAATTTGTCGAGCCAGAACACATCCAAAGAGCAGGTGATCTATCGTTTCTGGCTCCTAGTCACAGAACGGGCACGCCGCTGGGTGTGGCAGTAGCCGTCTCTGTAATCTGTCCGTCGTCCAGCATCTTTTCTTTGCCGCCAGCCAGGAGAAGAATTTGCAAGTTGTCGGTGCTCTGGACTTCCATATTTTCGTGGCTCCTGCCGCCTCAATCCGTGCAATAAAGTGAGCACGATAGGCTGATCGGGCGGAGAACAAGCCATTTTTTCCCAAGTCCACACAATCTTGTCATCGATCCCTTCCGCTAGTTCGACACTCCGTAGTCGATCAACCAATCTCGGGAACTCTTGTATGGCCTAGGCGCCCATGTTGGCTGACACGTCACGCCACCACTGCCCTGACACTACTTCTCTCACTGTTCTGAACTTGGCTGCGCTCTTCTTGACGACACCGAATAGGTTTGGCATGATATCGTGTATGCGTCCCTCCTGAAGCCACCAATCCGTCCAGAAAAGTACCATGGCTCCATCCCCCATGATGCACTTCGTGGCGGCTCTGTAAATGGCAAGCGAGTCCGGTGAGACTTGGAGGTTAAATTCTGCCCATGGTCTGGCCGGATCCGTCCGCGCCAACCACGGCCATCTCGCTCTCAGCAAAGTATTGAGTAGGCGCAGGTTGGGCACTCCCAGACCATTGTACTCCTTGGGCAAACAGACTTTGTCCCGAGCCGCCAAACATTGCCCTCCGTGCACGTCCCGTCGACCCTTCCATAGAAACCCTCTACAAATTTGTTGACAGCTTCTATCATCTTGACTGGCAGGTCCATCGCCACCATGGCGTGTATTGGCATAGATGCTAGGGTGGTCTTCACCAGTTCCAGCCGTCCTGCACGTTACAGTAGTCTCACTTGCCAAGCGGGTTGTCTGTCAGCCATCTTATCCACCAGGAATTGTAGTTGACTCGCCGTGATCTTCCTTAGTCCCAGCGGCAAGCCAAGGTATCTACATGGCCATTCAACACTTGGCAACCCATCTCAGCAGTTATCATGCTGATTTGTTCATCAGTGCACCTAATCGGGTGCGCAGAACACTTGGCTAGATTTATGTGTGGTCCTGATGCCATCCCGAAGTCTTGCAATAGAAGTCTGCATGCTCGGATACTTTGGGCCTCTGACTTGATGAAAGTTACCACGTCATCCGCGAAGATCGAGGTGCGATTCCGAAGGCCTGTCGGAGCGAGCGGCGCTAGGACACCAGAGTCCACGGCGTGGTTGAGTAGGGCGTGTAGACAACTTATAACCATGACGAATAGTAGTGGAGACAGTGGGTCTCCTTGCCGGAATCCGCATATGTTGTATATAACCTCGCCTGGCACGCCGTTGAGCAACCACCATAGTGGAGGATGACGCTAGTAGCCCGGCAACCCATGTGATCCACTTGTCTCCAAAGCCTAGGTGTCTTAAGACCTCCAGCAAGAATGCCCAATCCACGATGTTGAATGCCTTTGTTATGTCGAGTTTTAGTATGAGCGCGGGCCTTCTAGTCGATTGCAGCCACAGGGGAGTGCTTTGCACGAGCATATAGGTGTCATGGAGGCACCTCCCTTGTATGAACGCGCTCTGGTGGGTTCCCACGATGCTCGGCATCTCCGGTGTCACGCGAAGGGACATGACCTTTGCAACTAGCTTGGGGAAGTTGTGGATCAAGCTTATCAGTCTGAAGTCTCTGACCTCGAGCGTCGTTGATGATTTCGGCAGTAGGGTGACGAGGGCTTGATTGATCGATGTTAGCTCCCGGAAATCCAGCCTCCCAAAGGCTGTGAATGCGTCCATCACATCCTCCTTGATGATAGCCCAACATGCTACGTAGAAACGCGCCGAGAACCCCGTCGGGTCCCGGTGCCTTGTCAAGGCCTTGTGCCCGAACGACCAGCCAAATCTCTTCCTCCGTGAAATCGTGGTATAAGTGCTGCAGTTGACTGGTCGGCAGTTCTATCTCATGTAGATCAAGGGTGAATGGTCTATTTGGGGCCTCTCCAAGCAGACTGATGAAGAAGAAGTCAACCGCCTCTGCCATCTCGTCATGTTCAGTTGTAATTACGTCGTAGCCTCGTGAGTGAAGATGATATTAATACAAATTCGTACTTCCTCCGTAAAAAAAATATAAGAACGTTTAGAGTGGAGTATTTCTTTACAGATGGAGTACCTTTATTTAAGGAGCTGAACTATTTAAAATTTGAATTGCTCGAAAAATCCTCACGTCGATATTCGTGTGATTAGCCATGTCAAGTTGGATCAGCATGGTTGCGTCAGATGAAAATGGTCGACGATGTGCATACTCCCTTCAATGGCCCTGTTTGGATACTCTAACTCAGTTAAAGGTTAGAGTTAGATTCTAACTCTAAACTAACCCTAAACTAACTCTAACCAAATAGCTGTTTGGATAGTAGGGTTAGATTGACAATAAATATTCTTTCTCAATCATTTGACTACATTGAACTCTGTTTGAATGGGAGGGGTAACTTTTTTTACTATTTTTTCTAGTGGGCCCAGGAGAACTAACCCAAATAAGCTCCTCTAGTGTGGGCTAGTTTTTTGGGGTGGATTAGATCCAACTAACCCAAACTAACCCATCATGTTTGGATACTTTTTGGTTATTTGAGCCCCAACTAACTAAAACTAACTCTAACATAGGGATCCAAACAGGGCCAATGTGGCCAGTATAGATCACCAGAGTAGCTCAGCACTTCTGCTCCCGTACTAAACTAGTAGTAGTACTAGCTAATGTAGTTTTTCACGCAGAGATTAAGAGGGTGTTTGGATCACTAGAGACTAGAGACTAGAGACTAGTAGTAGTCACCTTTAGTCTGTAAACCTCCAAACACCCCTGACTAGTGGACGACTAAAAGGACGCGAATTTTTGGGACATGGTGGTACGCGAGGATGTTATCCTGACCGATGATTGCTGCTAGGCGATTCGTACTTAATATAGCGACTGATTGGATACTGCAGCAATATACATGGATAAGTGAGCGAATACACAACACTAATAAAGTAGATGTGGGCTAGCTATAACTGAATTTATGGTCAGGGCGCAGGGCTGCAGGCTACCCATCAGTGCAATTAACATTCGTGACATGGGCAGTTGTAATTGAGGCCTGTTGTTCTGTTAATTGATGTACTTTCTGTATTGTCCTATTAAATTTTGCCTGATGTTCTGTTAATTGATGTACTTTCTTTATTAAGGTTGCATTTTAAAATACAAATTATGTTTTTTTTTATTTGAGTTAACTATGAAGAATGAACCAACTGATTTTTTTGGGTAAGAAAGTGATACATGTAAGCAATTCGGTTGTAAATGAGGCCTGGACATAGCAAAGAAACTGATAAATGTGATGACACTAAAATACCCCACTTTCCAAATTAACAACGCTGGATAGAAAGAGAGAGAGAGAGATGATGAAATGCAGTTAACTTTCCCAGCCTGTGCCTAGTAAATGAGGTCTGCTCCTAGTAAATGAGTTGGGTCACGTTTGTCAAACATGTGATCCCCTATGCATTGATTGTTTTGTGTGATACAACCGAATACTGCAGGGAGGAGTATTTAATATGTGATATACACTGCTTATAGTATTTATACCACACGAATCTCAGATAAATGGATGGTGAGATAAAGACCTCGCCTGGCACCATGTTCACCTATGCATATTCGGTGACTAAAACTAATTTAGTCCCTAGTCACCCCACCCCCAACTTTTACTGACTAGAGGCTAGTAGTAGTCACCTTTAGTCAGTAAACCTCCAAACACCCCTTACTTTTACTGACTAAAGTTTCCCTCTCTCTCCTCTAATTGGTGTTGCACAAGGAACATTTAATACTGAGACATTTAATGCTAACTAGTAGTAGTCACCTTTCAAACAGGACCTGACTAAAAACTTCTAGTCTGACTACTACTAGTCACATGACTAGAGAGTATCTAAACACCCTCTAAGCAGGACCAATCTGCTATATACAGCAGATATCATGCGACGCCTGATGCTTGCATCTGAATGGTCCTGGGAATCGCTAGGGCGGTGAACGATCGCCGTAACCGCGGACCAGTGGGGCTGGACGCTGGAGACGAAAGATCGAGCGAGAGCGAGATAAAAGACGCACGCGAGGCGCATGCGCCGAATCTTTGACCCCTGCCGGCCTGAGGGCCTGATGCACGCGGCCCCCGCCCTACTAACCACCGCCGGCTGCTTTTCGCGCCATTCGGTATGAAGCCTTTGGCGCCAAAAATCGGCGCGGAGACGCGACGAGACGGAGATGATTTTGGCGCCAAGAGCGGGTCAAGCCAGCCGGCAAGGACAAAGGGACCCTGCTGGATGGCGCTAGCTTCAGATCCAAAAGAAGAGATAAACGCAGCGGCAAGTACTGCTATGTGGAGTAGCAGCACGGCGACTCCACGAGCTGTAACATCGTCGGTAACTGTCGCAAAGCTAGCTATTCCTGGAGATGATCAGTGGCGGCCACTTGCTAGCTGCAGCACTGTGGGGAGGTCAGCTCCACTGACCGCAGTTGTACATTCCAAAATCACCTTCACACCAACACTTTTTTTTTGAAACAAAATAGGAATTGAATGGTTTCTTGTTAGTTACTACCTCCGTTTTTTCAAAATAAGGTGCTTTCTCTATTTTCGTGTTTCAATTTTGACCATAAATTTAATCAACGAGACCGAGTACAGCGGGAGCAAAAGTTACACAGGTGAATTCGTGTTAGAATAAATCCGAGGCATACCGTTGATCATCCGAGGACCAAGCAATCACATAACATGGCACCGAGATTTGTTAACGAGGTTCACCGATATGGCTACATCCCCGGGGCATGACTACGGGCGCTCCTCCCCGTGACACCGTCACAATACCGCACCCGGTCGCCCTGGACACCGGCACATGCCGCCGGCTTCCCCTGCGTTCCGGTGCTATTATTTTGGCATAGGTTACATCGTGTGTCTACCCCCGCTATATATGAGAGGCCTAGGATACAAGTGTCCTACTAGGACACGACTCCACATCCTATGTAAACACGATACAACTACAAGTCCAACTGTAACCTACCTCGTACACTATATTCGACACAACTCCAACAAACTCCACCTTGGCGAATACACTCCACCACCCTGGATTTGTTCATGCGTCAAACTTCCATGTACATTGGACTTGAGCTTATCCCATGAGTACCGCCGCTACTCCAAAGACTCCATGTGACTCCACCTGCAACTTGTAGTCCCTTCTTTTCTTGACCACGGTCAACACTCGAGCAAAATTAAGTTCCTTGTTACTCTAGTCCGTGCTCCCAACTTCCAGAGTATCCGTCAACGCCATCACACACCAATCACTGACATGCATGAAAGTGAACAACTCACATATTGGGTGTCACACATAAGAGTTACCTGAACTCAACATCATCGCTCCTTTCTTGACCGCCTGTCTGAAACATGAAGGAATTTCACCGTTGCTTGTAGTCATCCCGAGTCAAATTCGCAGTTGTCTCACCACATGTATGACCACCAGAGCCCTGGCCCGTCTCCATGCACCGTGCGTACCGCACGCCTCGCCGCTATTACCGCGTCGAGCCTCCGCTGTCCCGGTCGAGTCTCAAGGGTCGTGAAACCACACCACTCAACCCCCACTGCAGAGTACCACCGATCATCACCGACCGATGACGAGTTTCATGCTTCCATTAGACCACTGGGCTCCAGTCCGAACTGCATGTCACTCGCTTTTCCCGCCTGCTGAATAGGCTTCGACCCCGTCGACTTACACCGTAGCCCCTCAATCCAGCTCCACCTTCAACATGACTCCATGGTAGATGATCAGTCCACCCACGCGCCTCATCGACTTCAAGCTCCGTGTATACACCACCTTGAATCAATCCTGCGCCATAGTCTTGTTGAAGCCACACAAGCCCTCGGGGCATGCGCCACGTGTTTTCACGCCCAGAAGTCGGTCACCATCAGCATCACGCTCCTATGTCGTCTTCGCCGATCCCACCACCGTCTTCTGTACCAACCGACTTACGTCGATCCGTCAGACTGCCAAGTCCGACCCAGCCGAACTCGTTCGACTGCATGACACGCTCGAGGCTCTCAAATCGTCTTCTACGAATTTCCATCCATCACATAATAATTCCATCTCAGCTGACATGATTTCCCGCAACACCTTCAAGCATCTCTATTGCGCCAACAAATCTTTCATCTTTGTCTGCCATAACCCAAGGTTTTCTGTTCCGTGAACTTCTCCACCTCAAACCCGGCACCCGTTGGCGCAATAGTTCTTTGTACGGCTGACCCTGCGAAAAATTATCCCAGCTTTGCACGTGATCCCCAAGTACACAAACAGAACCGAACGTGGTATGCTTTCATGTACTAGTTGCAATTCAACCAGGCCTTCACGTGACGTGCTCTTGGCTCAATCCTGATGCTACTGTTGCTTTGCCTTGTCAATTCCTCCTGCTAAATCCGTTGAATGCCAACGTGATGGATTTTTCCATCGCCAATTTGATCTGCCTATCTCCGTGTCACGTGGAGACTCGGTCTCCTTTTTGTCCAAACAAATCACTGCCCGCTACAGCATGCATCGCGCGAGAGCCACACACGCACGTCACACGGCCACTCGGCCAGCCCGCCTGCTTCGTGTCCGTATAGGCCGCGGCCTAGTAGCCCTGCCGGCCGCCCTGCATGCGCTTGCCGCCTGGGCCGCAGCCCTAGCGAGCGCTTTGCCTGCCTGCCTGCACGCCCTTGCTGCCACGCGTAACGCCGCCGCCGTACATCTGGCCCGACGCACGTGCCTTGCCTGTACGCTCGCCTGTCGATCCGCCCGATCGATCGTCATATGCATGCTGCCTTGATCGCTTATATTCCGATGAAAATTACAACCAACATCTGCATCTCGATGTAACTCGCCGGCGACAATGCCCGTATTACAATCGTCTCCTGCAGATTTTCTGTCGGTATTTTCTTCCTCCTTTAGATCAATGATCAACGACCTCCGAACAACCTAGCTCTGATACCACTTGTTAGAATAAATCCGAGGCATACCGTTGATCATCCGAGGACCAAGCAATCACATAACATGGCACCGAGATTTGTTAACGAGGTTCACCGATATGGCTACATCCCCGGGGCATGACTACGGGCGCTCCTCCCCGTGACACCGTCACAATACCGCACCCGGTCGCCCTGGACACCGGCACATGCCGCCGGCTTCCCCTGCGTTCCGGTGCTATTATTTTGGCATAGGTTACATCGTGTGTCTACCCCCGCTATATATGAGAGGCCTAGGATACAAGTGTCCTACTAGGACACGACTCCACATCCTATGTAAACACGATACAACTACAAGTCCAACTGTAACCTACCTCGTACACTATATTCGACACAACTCCAACAATTCGCAAGGTATATTTGGTTCTAACCTAAGGTTGTGCCTAACCTTAGTCATGCCACAACATCATAGACATGTATTTGGTTCATTTCCACACTTGTGGCTTGCCACACTTCTGTAGTTATATGGTCCACATGCCATAGGTTCAATTTTTTGCCAAATCTTGCCACACTTGTTGTGACCATTTTGTTAGCCACATTTTTCGTGGCAGCCACACTTTACTTAAGATTAGTTGTAGCAAAGTTAGACATGAACCAAACATGCCCGTATTTTAAAAAAAATCAATTATATATTTTTTTCTTCCGTTGCAGTCGATCTCTTTGGTTAAATTTACGATCAAAATTGAACCTCGGGAACAGAGTACTACCGGGGGACTGCTACTCCCCTGAAACATTCATTAACCTAGCTAGGGTACGATGTTGTTACGAGGTAGTAGGAGTAGTAGTACCCCTTCCCACAGTGCCCCAACCACTTTCTTAAACACAAGCCCCAACTACTCCTACGACCACTACCGGTGCCAATGGCCATGGTGCACCGGTGTGTTGTCCAGATTGCTTTACGGAGCAAAAGCGGTACGGTGTCTCCCCAAAGCGGGGAAGGGTAGGAGCGAAAGCAGGGGCCAAGGAAGGACGACGCACAGCATGCCGCCTGTCCCGGCAGGAGCAGGTGCAGCGTAGGCGTAGCGCATGGTCTGGTCCGGCGGGCGTCATCGTGTTTCCTAGGTGTCGTGGCGCCGGCACCGATGCGGTGCATACCCATCCATCAATTCCCGGGCCTCGCCGGTGGTTGGGCGCTGCTGCAGCGGCAGCGGAACACGTTTTCTTCGGGCCCGGTGTCGTTGCCGCGGTGCGGTGGAGGCAGGCGCACGCCGACGGCATGTGCCCGGCCCGGTCGCCAGACTGACACTACAGGGCAGGCACGCACCCCTCTCTCCTGCAGAGCGAGGTCCGAGGCTCGAGACGGACCGGGGCGCGCTTCTCCACCCCGGTTCCATGGCGCGGCTTCCGACGTGTCGTGTCGCTCTGCAACGACTGTGTTTGCACGGGGCCCCTGCCACGAGGCATTCCGTCACTGCCGTGCTGGGGCCGCAACAAGGCCGCATTCAACGTTGTTCTGCCTTTTTGGCATTTCTTTTCAAATCCGTCGCAGACTAATTTCTGTGAGCAAATATTGGAGAGGATACAACTCCAACGCGATCTCGTTCTGTTCGTGCCATTTTGAATTCGTGGGTAGAGTTGGTTTGAGTTAGAGGGTGCTTGGATACGTTTTAGTCCCATGACTAAAAGTAATGGGACTAAAACTTGCTAGCCTCACTCATGCTTGGATCCAAATACGTACTAAAGAGACTAAAATCAAGTTATTGAGCATTTATTATCCTCCAAACCCTCCAATCCAGAACTCGCATGTGTTAAAGGTGAGGAATTAAATGAGGAGAGAAAGAGCCAATACATATTTTAGTAGGTTTCCTATGACTAAAAAAATTTAGCCTCAAAATTAGTCATAGCCTCTTTTTAGTCTGGGGT
Source organism: Triticum timopheevii (assembly GCA_963921465.1). Classification (NCBI taxonomy): domain Eukaryota; kingdom Viridiplantae; phylum Streptophyta; class Magnoliopsida; order Poales; family Poaceae; genus Triticum; species Triticum timopheevii. Next base: position 424,096,534 of record OY997274.1, read on the forward strand.
GCTTGGAACTTTAGCTTCTCAAAGAGACTATTTTTAGTCAGACTAAAAATAGTCCCTTGAATCCAAGCATCCTCTTAGTTTGGGCTCAAATAACCATAAAATATTCAAAAATGAGGGCTAGTTTGAGCTAGTTGCATCTAATCCACCATGAAAAAACCATCCCACCCAAGAGGTGCTAATTGGAGCTAGTTCTTCTAGTGCATTTATTGTCAATCTAACTGTGTTAGTCGAAGTTGACATTGCTGGTCCTCCCTCCCTCCCCGCTAGCCCTCCCTCCCCGCTACCGCCGGCGGCTACTCCGGCCCCAGCGTCCATGCCTCCCGCCGGTGGCCACTCCGGCCCCGGCGTCCACGGTGCTAACCTTCGCCCCCGCGGGCCCTCCTCCCCTCTCCTTCTCCCCCCTCTGGCTGGCGGCGATGGCTTCCAATTCGCGCAGCCCCCCTTCGGTCTCGTCAGCTTTTTCGCGCGGCAGGCCGGTCGTGTCCGGCCTCGGCCTCTCGAGCTCGCCGGGGTCGGCTGGTTCCTCGTCTGTCGGCGCCGCGGTGGTCGGTCTTGCGGCCCAGGCGGACCCTGCGTTCGAGGCTGGGCGGGTGTCGGTGTCAAAACCGGCGGATCTCGGGTAGGGGGTCCCGAACTGTGCGTCTAGGTGGATGGTAACAGGAGACAAGGGACACGATGTTTACCCAGGTTCGGGCCCTCTCGATGGAGGTAAAACCCTACGTCCTGCTTGATTAATATTGATGATATGGGTAGTACAAGGGTGAATCTACCACGAGATCAAGGAGGCTAAACCTTAAAGCTAGCCTATGGTATGATTGTTGTAATGTATGTTGTCCTACGGACTAAAACCCTCCGGTTTATATAGACACCGGAGGAGGCTAGGGTTACACAGAGTCGGTTACAATGGTAGGAGATCTACATATCCGTATCGCCAAGCTTGCCTTCCACGCCAAGGAAAGTCCCATCCGGACATGGGACGGAGTCTTCAATCTTGTATCTTCGTAGTCTTGGAGTCCGGCGGACGATGATAGTCCGGCTGTCCGGACACCCCCTAGTCCAGGACTCCCTCAGTAGCCCCTGAACCAGGCTTCAATGACGATAAGTCCTGCGCGCATAATGTTCGGCATTGCAAGGCGGGTTCCTCCCTTGAATAATCCAGAGAAGATCATGAACACCAGGATAGTGTCCGGCTCTGCAAAATATATTCCACATTCCACCGTAGAGAGAATAAAATGTACACAAGTCCAATCTGCTGACGTATTATGCGGCATGACATCACACCGCTACCAAGCCTTTATTTGAATCATTTATTATACCACCTCAGCACGTTTAGCGAAACGGTTTCCTTGGCACGTCCTGTCGAAGCAGAGATCGTGTTCCCCTTATTCCGGGATTCTCATCAATACGGACGTGGGTAACCCAACCGCGCCGTTGATGGTGGCGCTTGGGAGATAAGCGAGTTTTACCAGGCTGGTGGGGGACGCATAGTCTCCGTCCTCCTATATATAAGGGATAAGGATTTACCTTCTCACCTACGCCTTCTTCCTCCTTTGCTTATCCATCTCCGCGCACTCAAGCTCCAACGCTCAAGCTCGCGCATCTCGCCTCGACCCTCTCCGACTATGTCCGGAGCGGGAGGCAAATGGTTGGCCTCCACCGTTAAGGAGGAGCACATCACCAAGCTGCGCAGCGCCGGATACCTTTCTAGCGACATCGCGCATCGGCTGCCCGACGAGGGGCAACTCATCCCCACCCCCGGGCCCCATGAGAGGGTTGTTTTCCTCCCCCACTTCCTTCGCGGACTAGGTTTTCCTCTTCACCCTTTTGTCCGGGGGCTCATGTTTTACTACGGCCTGGATTTCCACGATCTGGCGCCGAACTTCATCCTCAACATCTCGGCGTTCATCGTCGTGAGCGAGGCCTTCCTCTGCATCCGGCCCCACTTCGGCCTGTGGCTCAAGACCTTCAACGTCAAGCCGAAGGTTGTGAAGGGCACGCAAGCGGAATGCGGAGGCGCCATGTTGGGCAAGTTGCCCAACGTCCTTTGGCTCGAAGGGGCCTTCGTGGACTCCGTCAAGGGATGGCAATCGGGGTGGTTCTACATCACCAAGCCGCGCGAACCCACGTGGGCGGGGGCCCCCGAGTTTAGATCTGGCATCCCCACGCAGCTCACCTCCTGGAAAGAGAAGGGCTTGTTGTGGGGTAATCCGAAGGAGCTGACGGGACTCCGAGCCTGTATCCAGAAGCTGGTGAGCAATAAGCTCAGGCTCGTCGACGTGGTCCAAGTCATGCTCATTCGCCGGATTCTCCCATGCCAAGAACGGGCATTCAATCTGTGGGAGTTTAATCCGGAACAGCACCGGGTGCTAAGCAGGCTCTTCGACACGATGTATGAAGGCGCCTGGAGGGTGCTGTTTAAGGGCGCCGAAGCCCCTGCATCCGTGACGGAAGATCACGGATTTTGCTCGCAGCATCCAGCTGACGAGGTAAGTGATTCAACCCCTTTACGGGACACTTGTGGTAAATAGATTGACTCTAGGAGGGTCTCAATCTTTTGTTTCCTTTGGCAGGAATGGATGGAGAAGGCCGAGCAGCTCATCTGTCCGGCTCCCATGCCAGAAGACCCAGTGAACGCCCGTCTAGCAGGGCTGCTGGTTCCGGCACCGCACGTGGTGCCGGAGAAGAAGGCCAAGAAGGTGGCCACGGGGACTCGAAAGAGTTCCCGTAATCAGGTGTCCGACGACGAGGCGGACTCCTCCCCCGAAGACGAGGAGGAGGAAGAAGACTCTCTCCCGGAGGAGGGAGAGAGAAGAGGAAGGCTTCCCCAACAGGGGAGGCCGAAGGGTCCAAGAGGGGGAGAACTATCCCCCCGGACAGCTCCGCCAACACCAACGTTGGCGAGGAGGAGTGGCCTTTAAGGTCCAGGCGTCCGGCAAGATCGTAAGTATCCGGATCCCTGATATGCAATTTCTTTCGTGTCACGTAGTGTCCTACTAATGCCGCATACTGTCCGCAGTCCGGCCGATGATGATCTCCCCACTTCATCGAGTGGGTCGTTGGCCCCGTCGGATGTGGATTCACTTCCGACTGCCTCCACCCCCCGTGCTGACGAGAACGCCGAGGTGGCATCCCAGAGAGGGACCCATCAGGGGGAGGCTCCGGAGGCGCCGCAAGGCAGCCTCCCGGACTTTGCGCCGGACTCTACGTCGGAACCTGCAGTGGTTCCAGAGTCCCGCAAGCAGCCCCTTCGGAAGAAGGGCAAGACCGTGACACCGGCGGCCCCCGTCCAACCGGAGGCGCCGGACAACTTTTTGGAGGCGCTCAAAGGCGCTTCCATCGAGGAAGAACACCGCACTATCATGAGTGTGGTGATTCAGAAGGTTCAGCTCGCCAAGAGCGGGCTGACCGAAGCCTGCAGCAGCCTTCTAACAGGCTTTGAGGTAAGAAGTTGAATTTATATAATGTAATACCGCATAGACAGTAGCCCCTGATGCTTAGTCCGGTGTTCAGAAAGAAAAGCCGGACTGAGGATCTAAAAAGATATACGCAGGGTTGCTTAAAATATGTCAATAAGGGTTTGCAGGCTGCGCTGCTGACCTCTGCCGCACTGACTGCGGAGGTCGGTGCGTTGAAGCAGGATCTCGAGCGGTCCGAGCAAGAGCTCGGCCATGACAAGAAGCAGCTCGAGGACAAAGAAGGTGAGTAACACCACTTTGAACAGTTACCTTACAGAAAAGGATTTTGGTTGCAATGAAATTAACAAGGATAATATGGGTGTTGCAGGGGCCACGAACGAGGTGGCAGCCCTGAAGGAAGCTGTGTCTGCGGCTAAACGTAGTGCGGCCGCGGAACGGGCAGAGCGAGAAAAGCATGAGGCACAGGTGGCGGAAGTACGGCAAGAGCTCCGGGCTCTCATGGAGAAGCATGAGAGCTTGGAGCGTGACTCCAAGACTCGAGAGTCCGAGCTTGCCTCGGCTCTCGAAAGTGCCAAGTCCGCCAAGGCCGAGGCCCATAAGGCCCTTCAGGAGGTTGAAGATGTAAAGAAGATAGCGGCGGGTAAGGCATTTTTCATGCAAAGCAAGCATGTTAATGTAAACTACCTTACACTTACCCGCATTCGGAGCTCTCCAGGGGCGTTTGCAGATCTTCCGCGTAGTGTGTCCGATGCCGCCGCATTCTATCGTGGCGAGGAGAGGAGCTCGACGGAGAAGGTCTTCTGGTCTCAGTACGCTAAGGCCGGCCATCCAGTGCCCCCAAGCGACCAGCTGAAGCAGCTAGTCGAACTCCACAAGGTGGCTGAGGAGGCCATGAAGGGCCTTATAGTCCGGATGTGGCCTGGACAGGCCATGCCGGGGAGCTACTTCGGCCTCGTGCGGCGGCTGGTGGATGCGTGCCCCTGGGTGGAGGTCATCAAGCGCTCCGCCTGTATTGAAGGTGCTCGTCGGGCCCTTGCCCGCACAAAGGTGCACTGGGGCAGGCTGGATGCGGAGAAGCTTCTCACTGACCCGCCGCCACTGGGCAAGGAGTATCGTACGCCCGAGATGTATTATAAAACTGTCCTGAAGGGAGCCCGCGATATTGCGGATGAGTGCCTCAGAGATGTAATTTTTAAGTAAACTCGCTATGTATTATCCTGTGCGTTGAAAACTTCGTTCATATGCGCCATGAGCAATGCTTGTTTAATTTAAAATATTACCTTCTGTGCGGCCGTTTTATAAAATCTGAGAGATGGCAAGTCGTTGGCTTCAGCCCCCGAGCCGCGAGTGCTGGGGTGTTCGGGATAAACTTGAGCACTCTTGTTCCCATTTTTGGGTCCATCTAGGGAGGCGCTCAACACAACGAACAAGGCAACCGGACTTATAATGCTTGAACACTCTCACTTAGCCATAGAATTCTATATTTTTAAATTTCGGCGAAGCCCCTGGTATTCGGAAGACCGAATCCGGGGCGCTATCCACGCCTTCGTCGGACATTATCCGGAACTTCGCTCGAAGCGGCATGAGTCTTTAAGGACCCGAAAAGACCTCTTGAATAGCAACCAGTCTCTCGCCTTATCATGCCGGTCAGTTTTAGCTTTCTCCACTGAGGCGCTCGCCCGGCTCAACCGGAGCGCAATCGCAGTGGTTCTCCCAGTGCCACCTTAGCCGACAGAACGGAACGTAAGGCACCAAAACGTGGGAGCTGGGCAAACCCAACTATTGACCCAAGACATGATCCGGAGCCGATTCATATAATGCTATAAGTTCGGGGTGCCGTACTTATGAAAGTGTTCGGACTTATCACACCATAATGTGGGGAACATAAGCCCCTGGTGTATTGGGCCGTACCAAAATGTACGGGTGCAAGATGTTGTGTAATGAACATATATATAAAAAAAGTAATGCAATTGCCGTCGAAAAGTGCTGCATTATTTGTTAAAGGAAGTCTGCTATGAGTGCGGATTGATACAAATAGTGCGGCAAGCAAGGGATTTGGACTAATTAAACATGTCCCCCTCCAGGGGTGAGCTGCGGACATGGTGTATATAATCGAATTTAATGCTCGTAATTGAGACAACCTGAGTGTTCGTCGCAGCCTTCTTTCTTCCCTGGCTGTTGCATCATGAGTTCGGCAGGTTCACCGCCGGACATGGCCTCTGGTTAACGGAGTCTTGTGTACACAAAGAGGGAAAATAATAATAAAAAAAGGGGGCACACTTGCGAGCCCCTGGTGTGGTCGAGCCGCACTCTGGGTCCATTGTGATCGTGCCCCTTCCCCTGCGCCCATGGTATCTCCAAAGCATAATGATGTACGCGGAGGGTTGTTCTTGCAATCATGCAAGGGCAGGGGTTAGGACCGCATTGCTACGCGTGCTCTGATCGTGCCAGGTGATCTTCGTTGGTATTGCTTCGGGCGCGTTTTGCTGTATCCGGCCGTTTAACAGCCGGACTCGAAAATTGCCTTAAAAGGCTGCTCTGTACTTCTGCCGCGAGGGCCGTTGTATGTTCCTCCGTTCGGAGGGAGCGTTTCGTATTTCCGTTGACCGTGATGACTCCACGGGGGCCTGGCATCTTGAGCTTGAGGTATGCATAATGCGGCACCGCGTTGAACTTTGCAAACGCGGTTCGTCCGAGCAGAGCGTGATAGCCGCTGCGAAATGGGACTATGTCGAAGATTAACTCCTCGCTCCGGAAATTATCCGGGGATCCGAAGACCACTTCTAGTGTGACTAAGCCTGTACAATTGGCTTTCACACCTGGAATGACACCTTTAAAGGTTGTCTTTGTAGGTTTAATCCTTGAATGGTCTATGCCCATCTTGCGCACTGTATCCTGATAAAGCAGGTTCAGGCTGCTACCGCCGTCCATCAGGACTCTCGTGAGGTGAAATCCATCGACAATTGGGTCTAAGACCAATGCGGCGAATCCGCCATGGCGTATGCTGGTCGGGTGGTCTCTTCGATCGAAAGTGATCGGACAAGAGGACCATGGGTTGAACTTCGGGGCGACTGGCTCCATCGCATAGACGTCCCTTAGTGCACGCTTCCGCTCCCTCTTGAGTATATGGGTTGCGTAAATCATGTTCACCGTCCGCACTTGTGGGGGGAAACCTTTCTGTCCTCTATTGTTCGGTGGTCGGGTCTCTTCCTCGTCGTCGCTGTTTAGCCCCTTGTCATTGTTTTCGGCAATTAACTTGCCTGCCTACTTGAACACCCAGCAATCTCTGTTGGTGTGATTAGCTGGCTTTTCAGGGGTGCCATGTATCTGGCATAAGCGGTCAAGTATTCGGTCCAAATTGGACGGACCCGGAGTGGTTCTTTTGAATGGCTTCTTCCGCTGACCGGGTTTAGAGCCTCGGAATCCGGCGTTGACTGCCGTATCCTCCTTGTCATCGCCGTTAGTGCGGCGCTTATTTTTGTTTCGACGTGACCTGCCATTGTTGTCCTTATTCTCCGGACTGCCAGAATTTTTACGGAGATTGTTGCTGCGAGCTAGCCAGCTATCCTCTCCCGCGCAAAAGCGGGTCATTAATGATGTGAGGGCTGCTATGGATTTCGGCTTTTCCTGTCCCAGGTGCCGGGCTAGCCACTCGTCGCGGATGTTATGTTTGAAGGCTGCAAGGGCCTCTGCATCCGGACAGTCGACGATTTGGTTTTTCTTTGTCAAGAACTGTGTCCAGAATTGTCTGGCTGATTCGTCTGGCTGCTGAATGATGTGGCTTAGGTCATCGGCGTCTGGTGGCCGCACATACGTGCCCTGGAAGTTGTCGAGGAATGCGGCTTCCAGGTCTTCCCAACACCCAATTGACTCTGCGGGCAAGCTGTTGAGCCAATGCCGAGCTGGTCCTTTAAGCTTGAGTGGGAGATACTTGATGGCATGGAGATCGTCGCCGCGGGCCATATGGATGTGGAGAAGATAATCTTCGATCCAAACCGCGGGGTCTGTTGTGCCATTGTAGGATTTGATGTTTATGGGTTTAAACCCTTCAGGGATTTGATGATCCATTACTTCGTCAGTGAAGCATAGCGGGTGTGCGGCGCCTCTGTATTGAGCAATATCACGACGCAGCTCGAGAGAGCGTTGTCTGCTATGTTCGGCCCGGCCGGGGTTATTGTATCCGGCGTGACGGTATTCGTCGCGGGTCGTGGGGCGCCCTCGTGATCCGTAGATGGATCTGGATTGCCTTGCTTTGTCCTCCAATACATCTCACAAGTCCGGCGCGTTCCCTCTTGGCTTCGTACTTTTGGAGTGATGCCGGGGTACGGTCTTAGTTGAGGGCCTGGATGCCTCTCTGTCACGACCGCGGGGTGGTCGGTCAGCCGTATCATGCGCTGGTGATGAAGGTATGTGTGCTTCCTCCTCTAGTCGGGGGAGCAACTTGCGTCTTGGGTAGCTTTTGGAGGGGCATTCGAGTTTATACTCTTCGGCCGCGAGGACCTCGGTCCATCGATCGGCCAGCAGGTCCTGATCAGCTTGAAGCTGCTGCTTTTTCTTTAGGCTATTTGCCGTGGCGATAAACCTGCGTTTAAAACGCTCTTGTTCGACGGGATCCTCGGGCATGACGAATTCGTCGTCGTTGAGGCTTGCCTCGTCTTCGGAGGGAGGCATATAGTTATAATCCTCGACCTCTTCGTCTGCCGCCCTCTCGTGAGGGCTTGGTTCTGCATCCTCCTGCGCTGAGTCTTGCTGGAGGGGATTGTCTTCGTCACTCTCTGGGGTATTATTATCTCCTGTGCCGGAATCTCCATTCTTGCTGTGGCGGGATTTAGAGCGGCGCCGCTGACGCCGGCGCTTGGGCTGCTTCTTTAAAGAATCTGCCTCCGCTGCTTCTTCACCGTCCCCGTCTTTTGGGGTGTCCACCATGTATATGTCGTATGACGAGGTTGTCTTCCAGTGCCCTGTAGGCGCTGGTTCCTGTTCGTCTCCGGCGTCGTCGTCCATAGTGTCGATGTCTTCGGAGTCGTAGTCTAGCATGTCGGTTAGATCGTCGATAGTGGCTACAAAGTGGGTGGTGGGTGGGCTCTGAATTTCTTCGTCGTCCGTATCCCAACCATCCTGGCCATAGTCCGGCCAGGACTCTCCTGATAGCGAGAGATGTTTTAGCGAATTTAGGATGTCGCCAAAGGGCGAGTGTTGGAAGATGTCCGCGGCGGTGAATTCCATAACCGGCGCCCAATCAGATTCGATTGGTAGGGGCGGGGGAGGTCCGGAGTCCGGCAAGGAGTCCGGCACCTCGGAATCACGAGTTTCGCGAGGGACAAGGTTAGTGTTCGGCTCCACCGCCATGGAAGTTGAAGCCCCCGAGGTGGCGTCCATCCACCGATCCTCGATCTGGGCGATCGGCTCCGGACTACGGGCCGAAGCGGATTCGAGTGCGGCCACCAAGGCACTGTTCGGCGGCAGAGCTAGTTCATGCCCATCGTAACAGTGCGGCGCGCTTGGCTGTGGCTCGAGCCCGTCGAAGATCAAGTCTCCGCGGACGTCGGCCGTGAAGTTTAGACTTCCGAATCTGACCTGACGGCCAGGGGCGTAGCTTTCGATCTGCTCCAGATGGCCAAGCGAATTAGCCCGCAGTGCGAAGCCGCCGAATACGAAGATCTGTTCGGGGAGAAAAGTCTCACCCTGGACAGCGTTGTTGGTTGAGGATGCCATCGAGCCTATCGGTGACAACACATAGGAACTCTCAATGAAAGCACCAATGTCGGTGTCAAAACCGGCGGATCTCGGGTAGGGGGTCCCGAACTGTGCGTCTAGGCGGATGGTAACAGGAGACAAGGGACACGATGTTTACCCAGGTTCGGGCCCTCTCGATGGAGGTAAACCCTACGTCCTGCTTGATTAATATTGATGATATGGGTAGTACAAGAGTGGGTTTACCACGAGATCAAGGAGGCTAAACCCTAAAGCTAGCCTATGGTATGATTGTTGTAATGTATGTTGTCCTACGGACTAAAGCCCTCCGGTTTATATAGACACCGGAGGAGGCTAGGGTTACACAGAGTCGGTTACAATGGTAGGAGATCTACATATCCGTATCGCCAAGCTTGCCTTCCACGCCAAAGAAAGTCCCATCCGGACACGGGACGGAGTCTTCAATCTTGTATCTTCGTAGTCTTGGAGTCCGGCGGACGATGATAGTCCGGCTCTCCGGACACCCCCTAGTCCAGGACTCCCTCAGCGGGCCTTCCCGCAAGGCTATGTGGCGTCGCCGATGTGCTCTGCGGCGCCAGCAGGGCGTGGGCTCGCAGGAGGGTCGGGGTTCCCCCTCCTCGTCGGAGCGTCGACAGAGCCCGCCGGATCTTTGGGGTCTCTGCTTCAGGTGCTTCGAGGATGGGCACCGGAGGCAGGATTGCACGAATGACCCCATGTGCATTCGCTGCGGGCTCCCTAGTCACGTCTCCTCCGAGTGCAAAAGACCGCGCAGTCCCGTCTCGGTAGATGAGCTTCGCCGCGCGGTGATCTCTAAGGTTGCCAGGACAGAGCCGGTGCCGGCGCCATTGCACGGCATGGGTGGGGTGCTGATGGAGCCTAGGCAGGACGCACCGCTGGTGCTGTCTTCGCCAGTTGCGCCCAGCTCCCTTCCCATGGTGCCCACCATCACTCCCTCTGTCCCAGCGGCAACGGAGGTCTGCATCTTGCCGCGCTCTGTGGGGATGGTTGATCTAGAGCGCCGGCTGCAGCTGGCTGTGGTGGCTGATGTCGGTAGGCCAAGACCGTTGGTTTCCTGCGTGGACGCGGCTATCGCCATCTCGGAGCAGTTCAACATCCCGCGCCACCGCTTCTCAGTGCACAAGTACCACCTGATGGAGTCATGTACCTAGGGTAGGGTCATAGACCTGATCCAAGTACCCTACCCACGGACACTCTTAGAAGAGACTACCTTCCAGTCGACCAAGGAGGATTTCACTCGACAGACTTGAAGGACTCGACCATGAAGACTCACTCGACCACCAGAAGGTCAAGAAGCGCTCTATACCGCAACGGTCTGTAGTTAAGTAGACTTTATGGTATTTAAGACACTTTATGTGGGGCGTTACCAGTAACGCCCCAGACTTAATGTACTTTAAACCCCGCATTACTGAGGGCCGGAGGGGTCTGGCAGGCACTATATAAGCCACCCCACCTCAGTGTACGGGGTTCGCACCCCTGTAATTCATACACACATAATCCACTCGACCGCCTCCGGGCTCCGAGACGTAGGGCTGTTACTTCCTCTGAGAAGGGCCTGAACTCGTACATCTCTTGTGTTTACAACCTCTCCATAGCTAGGACCTTGCCTCTCCATACCTACCCCCCACTCTACTGTCAGACTTAGAACCACGACACCACCCAGAAGATTTTCTCATCGTGTTCGCCGCACATGACCTCCGTAACAGGGTCTTGGCCAGTTCGTTCGTGGAGCGCCAGGGGTTCAAGCTTTTCGTCAAGCCGTGGTTGAGGCAGGCGCAGGCCACATCCAGGATCATGCGTGTTCAAGTCGATCTAATGATTGAGGGTGTGCCGTCTCATGCTTGGGCCAGATCCACGGCGGCGGAGTTGCTAGGCAATTCTTGTCGGATTGAGAGTTTGGCACCGAAGACGGAAAGCAGGGGAGATCTCTCTCTGTTCAAGCTTCGTGCCTGGTGCGTTGACCCGGACGTGATCCCCGCTCATCGGAGATTATGGGTGCCGGAGCCGGCGACCGTGGGCAACCCGGCGGAGCGCCACCTGTCGTTTTGTCAGCTGTTGGAGTACCCGGTCTTGATCCACATTGGCAGGTTGAGGGATTTCTCCTCCCCTGAGCTCTGGCGTCGCTCGCCTAGCTCGGACGGTGGCAGTGGCCAAAGTGGCTTGCCAGACAGTGCGGCGGCTTCTCAGGGCGGCGAGTTGTCGGTGATGCCCTAGACGCGCGGCGTCTATGATAACCGTGGGTTTGGCCAGAATCCTTCTGGTCCGGCGGGCAGCGGCGACGCCGACAAATCCTACCGGCAGGTGTTGGAAGGACGGGTGGGACCCTCCAGCTGGCGCATCCCACCAATGAGTTTCTCGGGGTTGGTCGTGGATGCGGTCACAAATGCCCCCCCTAGACTGGTGATGGATGTGGGTACACATGGATGGCCTGTTCGATCTGTCGACTGGCTCCCTAGAGACTGCATCCGAATGCGATAGCAGTGATCTGGCGGCAGAAATCTTGATGGTCAACAGACCTCGCAGCCCTCCTGGCTTCGCCCATGCGGGCGGAGTAGACAGTGGAGGCGACCCTGCGCAAGACCACGAAGAGTATCAACCCGAGCCACTCATTTCTCTGCAAAGAGAAGAGCTTCGCCGCAGGAACATGGATGCCCTGCATACTCCCATCGCGGGAGAAACCCCCGAGGCTCGCGCCTTGGAGGAGGCACGTTTGGCCAACTTGGCTGAACGCGCTCGTCTGGAAAATCTTTAGCGAGCACTCGACGAGCGCGCGCGGCAATGAGCACCCGACGCCAATCGACGTCAGCTCTTCCCGCCGACTCAGGTAATATCGAACCCCAATTCAGAATTTAGCAGCTGCAACCCGTATAGCAGAGTCCATCCAGCCCTCTCAGTCGGAAGCTGGCAGAGGCTTGATGTAGATCAGAGATTTGCTCCGGGCAGCAGGAGATCAGAATTCAGCCGTATCGCAGTCGCGCAATAGAATTCACAGTCGATCCATCGCTGCGAATACAGTTCAGTCATCTCACAGTCCCAGATCGCCTCTGCGGCGTGAAGGACGCGAGAATCGGCGAGACCAATACGGTGACCGACATGATCGTGATGATAGGCGTCGAGTGCCCACTCCTCCTCCGAGAGGTAGGTCTTACGCTCCTCGGCAGCAGGACGACAGGCGTCGGTTCAGTGTGGGGCGAAGAGCTCCAGTCGACCCCCGGGAACCAGGCTTCGACGCGCGATCCATCATCGTGCAAGGCTTGGTCGACCGAAACAGAGCCCATCGGGGCGGCCCCGACAGAGATGCGCCTACAAGCAGTCGAGTGCATGTTTCTGGTCCAGAATGTTTCAGCAGGGCTATCAGAGCCGCGGTGATTCCCCCCAATTTCAGGTTGGCAACTGGAGTAAGCAAGTTCACTGGTGAGTCTTAGCCTGAAACTTGGCTTGAGGACTACCGAGTGGCGGTTCAGATTGGTGGGGGGAATGACGAGGTGGCCATGAAGCATTTGCCCCTCATGTTGGAAGGTTCTGCCAGAGCGTCATTGAATCAGTTACCTCCTAGCAGCATTTACACTTGGGAAGATCTGTCCCGAGTGTTCGTCAGAACATTTGAAGGAACTTGTAAGCGACCAGCTGGATTGACAGAGCTGCAAGTCTGTGTGCAGAAGACGAATGAGACTCTCAGAGAGTATATTTAGAGATGGATCACTTTGCATCATACCGTGGAGAACGTGTCTGACCATCAGGCAGTCTGCGCCTTCAAGGATGGTGTCAAGAACAGAGAATTGAGTTTGAAGTTTGATCGAACCGGAGACATGACCCTGAGTCGAATGATGGAGATTGCTACCAAGTACGCCAACGGCGAAGAGGAAGACCGACTCCGAAGCGGCAAGTACAAGCCGAGTCAGTCGGAGAAGGGAAACACCAGTCGGAAGTAGAAACGGAAGGCCAAACCGGCAGCTCCTGGAGAGGCTTTGGCCGTGACTCAGGGAAAGTTCAAAGGGAAACCCAAAGGATCCTGGAACCCTAAGAAGGTGAAGGATAAAGAAGGAAACGACATGATGGATATGCCGTGTCACATCCACACGAAGAAAGATGAAGAGGGTAATATCATTTACCCGAAGCATACCACTCGCCAGTGTTGACTCCTGATCCAGCAGTTCCAAGGGAAACAGTCCAAGGACAAGGAAAAGGAGTCGGACAAGGTCGAAGACAAGGAGGACAGTGAGGGAGGATATCCACATGTCAACTCCACTCTGATGATTTTCGCGGATGTGGAAAGCAAGAGCCGATTGAAGGTCATTAACCGTGAGGTGAACATGGTTGCCCCAGCGAAACCAAGTTATCTGAGATGGTCCCAAACACCCATCACATTCGACCAGTCTGATCACCCGACTCATATTGCCACCCCTGGGAGCCAAGCTTTCGTGGTCGATCCAGTTGTCGAAGGCACTCGGCTGACGAAAGTGCTGATGGACGGTGGTAGCGGACTGAACTTGTTCTATGCAGACACCTTGAAGGGAATGGGCATTCCGATGTCCCGACTGAGCACCAGTAACATGAGCTTTCATGGAGTTATACCAGGAAAGAAAGCCGAATCACTCGGCCAAATAGCTCTGGACGTGGTGTTTGGTGATTCAAAACATTTTCGCAAGGAAAAGCTGACGTTTGAGGTCGTGGATTTTCAGAGCGCGTACCACGCTATTTTGGGGAGACCAGCTTACGCACGGTTCATGGCTCGACCATGTTATGTCTACCTCAAGCTGAAGATGCCTGGCCCCAAAGGAGTGATCACTGTCACTGGTGATCGGAAAAAGGCAGAAGAGTGTTTCCAGAAAGGCTCAAAGATTGCCGATTCCTAGGTGACAGCGGTCGAGTTTGAAGAATATAAGCAAAACGCAGATCCGAGTGATTTGCTGCGATCCAAGAAGCCCGCCACAGAATCTGCATTTCAGTCGTCCGGTGAGACGAAACCTGTCCACATTCACCGGACCGACCCCGATGCAGCCCCGACCCACATCTCCATAACACTCGACCCGAAATAGGAAGAAGCGCTCATCCAGTTCCTCCGTGAGAACTGGGACATTTTGCATGGAGGCCAGCTGACATGCCAGGTGTTCCCAGGGGACTGGCTGAGCATCGTCTTAGAGTCGACTCATCAGCAAAACTAGTTAAAGAGCATCTTCGACGGTCCGCCGTCCAGAAGAGAAAGGCTATTGGGGAGGAAGTGGCTCGACTGTTGGCAGCATGATTTATCCGAGAGATATACCACTCCGAGTGGCTTGCTAATGTTGTCATGGTTCCTAAGAAGGACAACTCACTCCGAATGTGCATTGATTTCAAGCACATCAATCAGGCCTGCCCGAAAGATCATTTTCCTCTCCCTCGCATTGATCAAATTGTTGACTCGACTGCGGGATGCGAGAGATTGTCTTTTCTAGACGCATATTTCGGGTACCATCAGATCCATCTGTATGGACCCGATGAGATAAAAACAGCTTTCATCACTCCATTCGGGTGCTTCTGCTATATCACCATGCCATTCGGCCTCAAGAATGCCGGAGCCACGTTTATGCGAATGATTCAGAAGCGTTTGCTCACTCAAATCAGTCGGAATGTGGAAGCGTATATGGATGATATCGTGGTCAAGTCGCGAAAAGGTTCCGACCTGCTCGCTGACCTCGCCGAAACATTTGCCAACCTCAGAAGGTATGATATCAAGCTCAATCCATCAAAGTGCACATTCGGAGTTCCTGGTGGCAAGTTACTCGGTTTTCTCGTTTCCGAACGAGGAATCGACGCTAATCCAGAAAAGATTGGCACTATACTCCGAATGAAACGCCCCGTGCGAGTGCACGATGTCCAGAAGCTTACTGGATGCTTGGCCCGCATTAAGTCGATTCATTTCACGACTCGGTGAAAAGGCATTGCCTCTTTACCGACTGATAAAGAAGGCAGACAAGTTCGAGTGGACTCCAGAAGCTGATGCAGCGTTTGCCGAGCTAAGAGCTCTGCTCTCCACCCAGCCGGTGCTTGCTGCTCCAATCAGGAAAGAGCCTCTGTTGCTTTATATCGCAGCCACAGGACAAGTCGTCAGTACAGTACTTATGGTCGAGCGAGAAGAAGAAGGGAAAGCCTTCAAAGTTCAGCGCCCAGTGTATTATCTATCTGAAGTTTTAACTCCATCCAAGCAGAGATACCCTCATTATCAGAAGCTTGTGTATGGGATATACATGACCACGAAGAAGGTTGCTCATTATTTCTCTGATCATTCCATCACAGTCATCAGCGACGCTCCAGTTTTAGAGATTCTGCACAACAGAGATGCAACTGGTCGAGTGGCAAAATGGGCGATTGAACTTCTTCCCCTTGATATCAAGTTTGAGGCAAAGAAAGCCATTAAGTCCCAAGCGATAGCAGATTTCCTCGCCGAGTGGATTGAACAGCAGGAGCCGACTGAAGTTCACTCGGAGCATTGGACCATGTTCTTTGATGGCTCTAAGATGTTGAATGGTTCCGGTGCTGGAGTTGTCCTGGTTTCCCCCAGAGGAGATAAGCTCAGATATGTGCTCCAGATTCACTTTGATTCCTCCAACAATGAGGCAGAATACGAGGCCCTTTTGTATGGGTTGCGCATGACCATTTCACTCGGCGTCCGTCGCCTTATGGTCTATGGCGACTCGGATTTAGTGGTCAACCAAGTGATGAAGGAGTGGGACGTTAGAAGCCCAGCCATGACTGGATACTGCAATGCAGTGAGGAAGCTGGAAAAGAAGTTTGAGGGGTTAGAGCTCCATCATATACCCCGACTAAAAAATCAAGCAGCTGATGATCTAGCAAAGATAGGTTCCAAGTGAGAAGCCATTCCGAGTGGTGTGTTCTTGGAGCATATTCACACTCCGTCAGTTAAAGAAGACCCTTTCACTGAAGAAGCCCCGCAACCCAAGAGTGCCACAGATCCGACTGAAGTAGAAGTCCCAGCAGTGGTCGACTTGGTTACGGAGGTCTTGGTAGTCACTCCTGACTATACATTGCCATATATCACGTATATCCTGAGAAAAGAGCTCCCAGAGGATGAGGAAGAGGCTCGACAGATCGTCCGTCGATCCAAGGCCTTTACCGTAATCAAAGGACAGTTGTATAGAGAGAGCGCGACTGGAGTTGGTCAGAAGTGCATAATGCCAGAAGAAGGTCAAATCATCCTTGATGATATCCACTCGGGGACCTGTGGTCATCATGCGTCCTCTCGGACCATCGTGGCCAAAGCATACCGAGCCGGATTTTACTGGCCAAAGGCGAATGAGATAGCAAAGGAAATAGTGGACAAGTGCGAAGGATGTCAGTTCTACTCAAATATGTCACATAAGCCTGCGTCAGCTCTAAAGACCATTCCACTCGTCTGGCCCTTCGCAGTATGGGGGTTGGATATGGTTGGCCCCTTGAGACAAGGTCGAAGCGGTTTCACGCATGTACTGGTGGCAGTCGACAAGTTCACCAAGTGGATTGAGGCTAAACCCATCAAGAACCTTAACGCCGGAACTGCTGTTAGCTTCATCAGGGAACTGATATTCAGATATGGAGTCCCGCACAGCATCATTACAGATAATGGGTCGAACTTTGACTCAGAGGAATTCAGGGATTTCTGCAACTCTCAAGGCACACGAGTCGACTATGCTTCAGTCGCCCATCCGCAGTCGAATGGACAAGCAGAGCGAGCCAATGGCCTGATCCTCAAAGGGTTGAAACCCCGACTGATGCGTGATCTCAAACATGCGGCTGGAGCATGGGTCAACGAACTTCCCTCGGTGCTTTGGGGACTGCGGACCACGCCTAATTGGTCGACCGGGAGAACTCCATTCTTCTTGGTCTATGGAGCTGAAGCAGTTTTACCGAGTGATCTTCTCCACAATGCTCCTCGGGTTGAACTCTACAACGAAGCAGAAGCTGAACAAGCGCGACAGGATGCAGTCGACCTCTTAGAGGAAGAAAGGGAGATGGCTCTGATCCGACCGACCATCTACCAACAAGACTTGCGTCGCTTCCACGCCAGAAATGTGAGGGGTCGAGCCTTCCAGGAAGGAGATTTAGTTCTCCGAGTGGATCAGCAGAAACAACATAAGCTTGCTCCTTCTTGGGAAGGACCCTTCATCGTCACCAAGGTTCTCCATAACGGAGCATACCGTATCTATAACGTCAAGCACAATATCGACGAGCCCCGGGCTTGGAACGCGGAGCTGCTCCGCCCATTTTACACTTAAGTTTTTCATTCGGATGAGTTGTAACAAAATACTTTTGTAGTTCATGGATTGCAAAATAATAGTGTCATAATTTCCCCATAATTTTTGTCACTTTTTATTTGTCCAGTAAAATTTTCCCGCTCAGTGGGTGACTTAGCTGCGAATCCGTTTTGCCTAAGTTTGTAAAAAATCCTTGTCGAGTGATGAGCCAGACTCCCACTCGGAAGGCTTAGCTGCCAACCCGTTTCGCCTAAGTTTAAATAAAATCCTACCGAGTGGTGAGCCAGACTCCCACTCGGAGGCTTAGCTGCAGTCCAAGTACTCGCCTAAGTTCGAATAAAATCCTACCAAGTGGCGAGCCAGACTCCCACTCGGGGGCTTAGCTGCAGTCTAAACACTCGCCTAAGTACAAGTACAGCGTGCGCTCGCAAGGAGGACGAGGTGCAGGTCGACTGCAACCCTCTCCTCTGAGCTACGCCACAAATACAACGTGCGCTCGCAAGGAGGACGAGGTGCAGGTCGACTGCAACCCTCTCCTCTGAGCTACGCCACAAATACAACGTGCGTTCGCAAGGAGGACGAGGTGCAGGTCGACTGCAACCCTCTCCTCTGAGCCACGCCACAAGTACAATGTGCGGTCGTAAGGAGGACGAGGTGCAGGTCGACTGCGACCCGCTCCTCTGAGCTACGCCACAAGTACAATGTGCGGTCGTAAGGAGGACGAGGTGCAGGTCAACTGCGACCCTCTCCTCTGAGCTACGCCACAAGTACAATGTGCGATCGTAAGGAGGACGAGGTGCAGGTCGACTGCGTTCCTCTCCTCTGAGCTACGCCACAAGTACAACATGGAAATCCTACCGAGTGAAGAGCAAACCTCTCACTCGGGGGCTTAGCTGCAGCCCAGTGCTTGCCTAAGTTACAAAAATCCTACCGAGTGAAGAGCAAACCTCCCACTCGGGGGCTTAGCTGCAGCCCAGTGCTCGCCTAAGTTACAAAAATCCTACCGAGTGAAGAGCAAACCTCCCACTCGGGGGCTTAGCTGCAGCCCAGTGCTCGCCTAAGTTACAAAAATCCTACTGAGTGAAGAGCAAACCTCTCACTCGGGGGCTTAGCTGCAGCCCAGTGCTCGCCTAAGATATAAAAATCCTACCGAGTGGTGAACACACCTCCCACTCGGGAGCTTAGCCGCAGCCCAGTGCCTGCCTAAGCGAATTGAAGAGAAAGTCGACTGCAGTAAGCACCTTGGATCGCAACCTGCAAAAGACATTTCAAGCCAAAAACAAGCGTATTCAAACGTCGAGTCCAAGTTCAGATGGATACCTAAGAGAACCGAAAGTGCTCAGGCACTAAGCCTGTTAAGGTTTATCGGTTACGAAATCACTCGGCATACCGAGGCAAATTTAAAGTGTTGGGCTCAAATAAGTTTTTTACCCCTCCTGTGGAGGGCTGGAAGGTGCAACAAACTCATCAAGATCAATTCCGTCCGCGATCCGAGTGGCAGCAGCGATGAAGGTCTCCATGAAGGACCTGAAGTCGTGCTTCTTGGTGTTGGCCACCCGAAGGGCCGCCAACTTATCTTCTCGCACATCCTTGCAGTGGACTCGAGCCAGACACAGAGCAACATCTGCGCCACACCTAGCAGAGGACTTTTTCCACTCCTGCACTCGACCAGGAACTGTGTTTAGTCGAGCCATCAGAGACTCGAGGTCGTTCTGGAGTGTCTCCCTGGGCCAGAGCGTGGTGTCAATGCGAGAAGTGGCGACTTTCAGCCTTGCAAGATAGTCAACAACAGCAGCAACGCGGGACTCAAGTTGGAACACATTCATGGCAACTTCATCGTTCACCGGAGAGTTGACGGGGTCCAGGTTTGGTTCCAGCCGACTAGTTTCCTCTTCAAAGTTTTGGCAAAATTCTGCAAGCACAATCACCGAGTCAAGGCGATGGTCGAATGCAAAGATCACTGTAAAAATAACTGTTTAACGCAAAGGATTACCTTCGAGCATGAGGAACAACTTCTTGGCAAGTCCACTCAGAAAGGCCTCCAGATCATTCTTCTTCCCAGCCAATTGACTGGCCTTGTCATTCAGAGCAGCTTTGTCATTCTTCAGTCGACTAACCTCCTTGTTGGCAATCTCAAGACCAGCTTTCAGATTAGTATTTTCTTCTTCGAGCTTGGTAACTGACGCTAACTTCTCGTCAGCAAGTTTGGTCTTCTCAGCTAGTTCAAGATCTTTCTTCTTCTGGGCCTCCTTCACCTTGCCTGTAAAGCAGATGAATGTCAGATTTTGAAACAGATGAAGGACAAAAGCAGTCGTCGAGGTCTCACCGAACATACCTTTGGTCTCCTCCTTTGCCTTCGTCAGATTCTCTTGGGCCAGCTTCAGATCCAGCTCGAGCTGGATGTGCTTGTTCTCCAGTTCAGTATAACGAGCCACAAGGTCGCAGGATTTCTGCGAAGAACCAATCGACAAAATGTCAAAGATAATTCACTTCCGAGTGGATAAGCGAAAATCATGCGTTTCTAAGACTACAGCCGAATACAAACATTCGACCGTAGTCTCAGGGACTACACCCAGTGGGTGCACTCAGCGTGCCCCCACTAGTTCTATTAAGGTAGAGTCGACCAGTCGACCAAAAAAAACAACAACAACAGGACGTATTCTTCAGACGGTAACCGACTGCCAGCAGTCGACCACAGTCTCGGGGACTGCACCCAGTGGGTGCACTCAGCGTGCTCCCACTGTTTTTTGCGAAATCCATTCGACTTAGTCGAATGACGGAAGAACTTAACTTATAAAGCCTATGACCGACTGCCAGCAGTCGACCATAGCCTTGGGGACTACACCCAGCGGGTGCACTCAGCGTGCCCCCGCTAAACCGGAGTTTCAACCGACACACCCAGTGCGTGACTACTATGGATTCCGAAAAGAAAGACTTTCAGATAGCATATCCTAACAGAACAGGCGATGATCGACTGACCTGAACATTGCTTTGAAGGGCAGAGCTGGCGTCGTAAGCTGCCTGGCTTGCCTCCCGGATGGCCTTCACCTGCTCCATCATGACCCCCGCTTGGCGTATCGCTTCCTTTGCGGCACTGGCTTGGTCCTCTGGGACGTAGTGGGTCGAGAAGAGCGAAGGCTGTGCGGCACTCGATGACGCGGGATGAGCACTCGTCAGCGGCACCGCGAAAGATACGGTGTGCCGAGTGGTGTTCTCCTCCTCCGCGACCAGAGTCTCGGGTACCGTCACATCCTGAGCTATCCTGCTGGCAGACGCTTTCCTGCTTCTCCTGTGCTTCAGCGGTTCCTCGTCGTCGTCGTCGTCGTCAGGAAGGGTGATAACGACGTTGGATGGAGCTACAGAAAAGAATCAGAATTAGAGACGAAGAGTTAATCGACTAAAAACGGAATTGAGTGAGTGGTACTAGGTTTTGAGGTTGCGGCATCCTCCATCTCATGATCATCAGCCCTGGCTGAGGTGTCGGAAGTAGCAGCACTGCAATTCCAAAAAATCAGTCGGCTAACTCAAGTGTCAATCAAAGATAAAACTCGCACAAAACAAGAAGACTCAAGCAGCATGTTTACCCTGATATGGTGGGGATGGACACCTTCATCTTCGGGAGGACCTTGGTCGGCTTCGACGGTGCCACCCTGGACTGCTTCGGAGCCTTTTCAGTCGGCACTGAAGAAGTGGTTCGAGGGCACTTTGTCGACTGCGCGACAGTCGCCACCCCCTTGCCACGTTCAGTCGCAGGATCATGGACAAGCTTGGACCGCCTTTCCGAGCGCGGTGGTGTGACCTCCTCCTCCTCCTCCTCCTCCTCTTCTTCTTCTTCATCATCATCGTCATCATCGTCTTCAGCAGTGTCCGAGTCCCACTCCTCCTGGCTTTCGCCCCCACTCGCTTCTCCCTCTTTAGTCGGAGTCTGCGCTCCATTGGGCATCGAGTACAGTTCGGTGAGGGCCTGTTAGACATCAAGACAAAGATCAATCGACCAATTTGCGGAGAAAACGGAAATAAGTATGGCAAGAATACAATTGGAGGCAGAGTGGGCATACCTTGTCTGGAATGCTGCAATGGTCGAGTGGAGGAATCTTCCTGGCTCCACGAGGGTTATCCTTGTTCCCAGTGACCGCGGCCATCCACCTTTCCAGCGTGGCATCGTCGACTGCTTCTGGGTTGATCCGAGTCTCATCTTCGGTCCCGCGGTACAACCACATGCAATGGCTCCGGAACTGAAGAGGCTGGATACGTCGCCTAAGAAAAACCTCCAGGAGATCCATGCCCGTCACTCCTTCCCAAACCAACTGGACTACGCGCTCCATCAGCATCTTCACGTCGGCTTTCTCCTCCGGAATCACCTTCAGAGAGGAGGGTTTGTTGGCTCGGTCCATGGTAAACTGAGGGAGTCCACTCGACTGCCCCGGCGTCGACTCGTTTTGGCAGTAGAACCAAGTCGACTTCCAGCCTCTGACCGACTCGGGGAGCGTCATAGCTGGGAAGGTGCTCTTGTTCCTCATCTGGATCCCCAGACCTCCACACATCTGGACAACTTTGGTTTTGTCGTCATCTGGGCTCGCCTTCTTCACGGTCTGAGAGCGACACGTGAATATGTGCTTGAACAGGCCCCAGTGCGGTCGGCAACCCAGAAAGTTCTCACACATGGACACAAATGCGGCAAGGTAGGCGATAGAGTTCGGAGTGAAGTGGTGGAGTGGCGCTCCAAAGAAGTTCAAGAAACCACGGAAGAAAATACTCGGCGGCAAAGAAAACCCGCGGTCGACGTGGGTAGCCAGAAGGACACACTCACCCTCTTCCGGCTGGGGTTGCCACTCGTTCCCCGGGAGCCTTGCTGCTCCGTGGGGGATTAGACCGTCATTGGCCATGTCGAGGAGATCCTTCTCCGTGATGGTTGACCGGATCCAATCTCCTTGGACCCAGCCGTTTGGCAGACAAGATCTGGACGACGACCCGCCTCGACTGGTGGTTCTCCCCTTCGCCTTCCCCGTCGCCGACGACTTCTTCGCGCGTTCTAGTGCCGCCGTCTTCTCCTTCACCATGGCTACCGGTGAAGGGCACGAGGAGCGGTTGCACAGGGGCAGGAGCGGGCGCAGTGGGCGGAGGCAGGGAGGGCAGCGAGAGAGAGAATGGAGAGGCACTGTTCAAAGTTCCTCGCCGGGTGCCTTTATAAGATCGCTTCCGAGTGGATGACAGGTGGGCCCGAGAGATCCAATCACATCCCGAAACAGTCGCGCGCACGCGATACATGGCGAAAAAGGTGGCGCGAGAATCGAGGCGTCTATGCCCTATCCCATCCGAGCGTCGCGGTCCGCCCCGCTTTGCGTGCTTCCCCAAATTTCGTATCCCACAAAATCCGCGAACGGCAGATCGATCTGTCAGGCGCGAGATCTCCCGCGATCCATCGCTCGGGAATTGTTAAGTTCAAAAAGTCACTCGACGCAAGAAAAGAATGGATCAAGCCGACTGAAGAAAAGTTGCTGATTATCAACAAAGAGATTGTTGGTCCAAGACAACACATGTTCAGAATGCAAAAGCAAGTCGGAAATAATATCAACTCCTTCCTCACTCAAGCCTCAATCCATTCGGGGGCTAATGATGGAGTCATGTACCTAGGGTAGGGTCATAGACCAAGTACCCTACCCAAGGACACTCTTAGAAGAGACTACCTTCCAGTCGACCAAGGAGGATTTCACTCGACAGACTTGAAGGACTCGACCATGAAGACTCACTCGACCACCAGAAGGTCAAGAAGCACTCTATACCGCAACGGTCTGTAGTTAAGTAGACTTTATGGTATTTAAGACACTTTATGTGGGGCGTTACCAGTAACGTCCCAGACTTAATGTACTTTAAACCCCGCATTACTGAGGACCGGAGGGGTCTGGCAGGCACTATATAAGCCACCCCCACCTTAGTGTAAGGGGTTCGCACCCCTGTAATTCATACACACATAATCCACTCGACCGCCTCCGGGCTCCGAGACGTAGGGCTGTTACTTCCTCTGAGAAGGGCCTGAACTCGTACATCTCTTGTGTTTACAACCTCTCCATAGCTAGGACCTTGCCTCTCCATACCTACCCCCACTCTACTGTCAGACTTAGAACCACGACACCACCCAGAAGATTTTCTCATCGTGTTCGCCGCACATGATCTCCGTAACAGGGTCTTGGCCAGTCCGTTCGTGGAGCGCCAGGGGTTCAAGCTTTTCGTCAAGCCGTGGTTGAGGCAGGCGCAGGCCACATCCAGGATCATGCGTGTTCAAGTCGATCTGATGATTGAGGGTGTGCCGTCACATGCTTGGGCCAGATCCACGGCGGCGGAGTTGCTAGACAATTCTTGTCGGATTGAGAGTTTGGCGCCGAAGACGGAAAGCAGGGGAGATCTCTCTCTGTTCAAGCTTCGTGCCTGGTGCGTTGACCCGGACGTGATCCCCGCTCGTCGGAGATTATGGGTGCCGGAGCCGGCGACCGTGGGCAACCCGGCGGAGCGCCGCCTGTCGTTTTGTCAGCTGTTGGAGTACCCGGTCTTGATCCACATTGGCAGGTTGAGGGATTTCTCCTCCCCTGAGCTCTAGCGTCGCTCACCTAGCTCGGACGGTGGCAGTGGCCAAAGTGGCTTGCCAGACAGTGCGGCGGCTTCTCAGGGCGGCGAGTTGTCGGTGATGCCCTAGACGCGCGGCGTCTATGATAACCGTGGGTTTGGCCAGAATCCTTCTGGTCCGGCGGGCAGCGGCGACACCGACAAATCCTACCGGCAGGTGTTGGAAGGACGGGTGGGGCCCTCCAGATGGCGCATCCCACCAATGAGTTTCTCGGGGTTGGTCATGGATGCGGTCAAAAATGCCCCCCCTAGACTGGTGATGGATGTGGGTACACATGGGGTCCAGGAGGACGGCGGTGGGCCGGCGCGTGTGGCAGTCGTGGACCGGATTTCAAATTCGGCTCCTGCGATTGGTCTGGTGATAGGTGGGCAGGGGGATGTCCCTGCCCGGACTGGCGGCGAGAGGCTCGAGACTGTGGGTCCATAGCAGATGGTGGGGATGAGGCTGGACTTGGTTCCGGATCCCGAGCTGGACCGACAGGATCAGGCTCCGCAGAATCCCGAGGTTATCCTGGATGCTTCTATGGTTCAGCTTGTCGCTGTCCGCCAAGAGGATCCGGTGGCAGGGCCTGCCAAGGGGCAGGGCACGGAGTTCGTGGTGGATAGCAGCCCGGATCTGATGCAGCTGGCTGATCTAGCGCGCTCGTCTCCGAATAAGGATATGGCACTTACGCAGGCACACTTGATCCCCCCACCCACTGTGGACCCGTTGTCACTTTCGGCAGGCTGGGACCAAGTGGCGGAGATGCTGGCCAGTCACATGGCTCAAATGCCCACTGTGGATGCTGTTTTGGTGGGACCTACTTTGGATGCGACTCTGGTGGGGGTCTGGACCTGTTGCTAATGGGAGTGGAGACGTGACTACGTTGCATGTGCATGCAGCCCTGATGCCCACAGAGGGGGATGGAAGGGTGGAAGGCCTAAACCCGGGCTGTTCTACGATTGCCACTAACCTCTCCTCCAAAGAGCTTGCAGCGCTCACCAATATCAAGTCTTTTTGCTCAGGTTTACTGAAGAAGCTCGCTCCACCTCTGGTAAGGGAGATTGAAGTTGCAAATGGTATTCATCCCGGTCAAGACCCTTACACGCCGCGCAGGAACACACGATCTATCAGTTCTTCCTGCACGAGGAGATCAAAGGTCTCAACGGCAGAAACTGTTTTGCTAAAGGCTTTGGGCATTGCCCCGGACGAGTTGGCAATCTCGGAGGACTCGTTTGACCAACTGCGTGGATTATTCAACTCACCTCTGCAAGAAAAGCATCTCCGCACCATTGCGGCTATCTTTGGGAAGTCTTTGCCGTTGGATTTCGGGTCGGAGGGTGCTACGGAGGCCATAGCCATGGCCTAGGTGGTGCGGTACTTGGAGTGCTCGTCACACCCAATGTCGCGCGTTAAAGTGGAGTTGGTTAGCTGGAATGTTCGCGGTTTGAGCAGTCCGGCTAAGCGGAAGGCGTTGAGAGATTTCGTTGATACCAGTAGGCCTAGCATTCTTTGTATCCAGGAGTCTAAACTAGAAGTTGTAGACCAGTTTATTATCTTGCAATGTTGTGGCCCATCCTATGATGGGTTTGCGTACGTGCCGACTGTTGGTACTCAAGGTGGCATCATCCTGGTCTGGGACTCTTCGGTCATCGGTATTTCTAACAGTGTGCGGGACACCAACTTTCTCACGGCTTATGTTACACTGTTAGATGGGGCGCCGTTTACGGGCCCCAGGAGGATAGCGAGAAATTTCTCTTCTTGGAGGAACTTACGGCAAGGAGTCTGCTTTGTCTGGGCCCTTGGCTAGTGATTGGTGACTTTAACCTAATCCTACAGGCCTCGGACAAGAGCAACTCGCTGTTGGATAGGCGTATGATGAGCACCTTCAGGAGGTTTATTGACGACAATGGGCTGAAAGAACTCTTCCTCCATGGCCGGCTGTTCACTTGGAGCAATGAAAGAGAGGTGCCCACTTTGACAAAAATTGATCGAGCTTTCGTCTCGGTGGATTGGGAACTAGATCACCCGGACTGTCTGTTACAGGCGTTGTCGACTGCAACATCTGATCACTGCCGACTCCATTTGGCTTTGGATGATCATCTTCACCTGCAAAGACGATTCCGTTTTGAATCATTCTGGACTAGATTGGAGCGGTTTGAGGAGGCTGTAGAGGATGCTTGGAAGTGTGATCCTGATATCACAGAGCCGTTTCACCGACTGGACGTGCTACTAAGGAACACAACGCAATATCTTACTACATGGGGTCAGAAGAAAGTAGGGAATGTCAAGCTGCAAATTGCGTTTGCGAACTGGATAATTCTGCACCTTGACAAGGCACTGGATCATAGACTGCTGTCAGCGGGAGAGCGGTGGCTACGCAGCACTCGGAAACTCACCTCTCTTGGTTTGGCCTCACTCGAACGCACTATTGCCAGGCAACATTCCAGGATTCGCTGGCTCAGTGAGGGAGATGCCAACACTAAGCTTTTTCATCTTATTGCCAACGGTAGGAAACTCAAGAACTTTATCCCGGCATTGCATCATGGTGATCAAATTATCACGGAGCAGGAAGGCAAGGAAAACGCGTTCTACGAAGCGTACAAGGAGCTGCTAGGCACCTATCATTCCAGAGATCAGACATTGGATCTGGCCTTCCTGGATGTAGAGCCCCTCGACCTACACGAGCTGGATAACATCTTTACTGAGGAGGAGGTGTGGTCAGTTATCAAAGATATGCCTGCAGAACGCGGACCCGGCCCGGATGGGTTCATCGGGCTCTTTTTCAGAAAGGCGTGGAGGATCATCAAAGGTGACATTATGGCGGCAATCCACAAATTCCAACTGGGAAACGGCAGAGGCTTTGGCAGACTTAACCAGGCGATCATCACCCTCATTCCCAAAAAACTTGATGCTCGTTAGATCAGAGATTTCAGACCAATCAGCCTACTTCATAGCATTCCCAAGATTAACTCCAAGCTGATGGCGACTAGTCTCTGCCCGCGTATGGGAGAATTGGTTAAGATGAACCAATCAGCTTATATCCGAGGGAGAAACATACACGACAACTTCTTGCTTGTGAGACAGGTGGCCAGGAATCTGCACAAGTGGAAAGCTAAAGGGGTGATGCTTAAGTTAGATATCTCACATGCCTTTGACTCCATCTCTTGGTCTTTCTTATTTGAGGTGCTGCAGGCGAAAGGTTTTTCAGATACTTGGTGTTCACGAGTGGCTATTCTCCTCACCACTGCGAGCTCTAGAGTGATTGTCAATGGCTGTCAGGGGAAGAAATTCAGACATGCTAAGGGTTTGCGCCAAGGGGATCCGGTGTCCCCTCTTCTGTTTGTCATTGCCATGGACACTCTCTCTTCCATGATGATCAAAGCGCAACAGATGGAGGCTATCAGTACGATGCCAGGTTGCACCCCCCCCCTTTAGAGACTGTCGATCTACGCTGACGATGTCATCCTCTTCATCAGGCCTAAGATCAGCGACTTGTGCTTTATCAGGGAATCTCTGCAAATTTTTGGCAGCGCATCGAGACTTCATGTTAACTTTGCCAAATCTTCGGCGACTATGATCCATGCGGACGATGCAGATCGACAGCGTGTTTCGCAAGCTTTGCCCTTGCGGATGGAGTCCTTCCCATGTAAATATCTTGGACTACAACTCTCGATCAAGCAACTTACAAGAGCAGAATGGCAACCAATTGTGGATCAAGTGCTCAATTTCCTTCCGGGCTGGCAAAGAGGGATGTTGACGAGGCCAGGAAGACTGATCCTTGTTAATAATGTGGTGCGAGCTAGACCCATGCATCACTTACTAATCGCAGAGGCCCCCAAGTGGGCTCTGAATCAAGTGGACAAAGCCTGTCGTGCTTTCTTTTCGACGAGATCCGAGCAGACTCATGGAGGCAAGTGTTTGGTGGCTTGGCAGAAAGTTTGTCGTCCCAAACATCTTGGAGGGCTAGGAGTGCTAGACCTCAACAGGCAGGGTCTTGCACTTAGGCTGCGCTGGGAATTGCTGAAGCGCACTGATCAAGACAGGCCATGGCAGGGCCTCTCGCTGGTGATGGATAAACAAACACATGCTGCCTACTCTTGCCTCGTGCAATGGAACATGGGAGACGGGCAGCGTATCTTCTTCTGGAATGATAGATGGCTCAATGGAGCCACCATCGTCGAGATCGCGCCGCTTGTTCGTGCATGTGTGCACACGCAAGTGGCTAACAGGAGGACAGTCTTGGAAGCTCTACACTTGCACTGCCGGGCGAACGATGTGACGGGTAACTTGTTGGCTGAGGTTTTGGTGCAACTTGTTCGACTATGGGAGATCATGATTACTATACAGCTTGATCCGGAGCAAGTTGATACCCCAGTTTGGAAGTGGAACAATCAGGGCGTGTATTCCTCGACATCGGCTTATGCGGTGCTATGGAAAGGAAGTATTGAATTCGCCCCAGCTCGGGCCATTTGGAAGTGTTGGGCGCCTCTCTCATGCAAGCTGTTCATGTGGCTAGACACACATTATTGCCTCTGGACGGCCGACAGGAGATTCAGACATGGGCTTCAGGAGCATCGCTCACCATGCTACATTTGCGCCCAGGAAGAGGATACGGTGGATCACATTCTGGTTCAATGCGTTTTCGCTCGCCAAGTTTGGCATAATTGTTTTCAGCAAGCCCGGCTGGATATCTCTTTAGTCCCAATAGTGAATGAGTCTTTGGAGGTTTGGTGGATGGCTTGTCGAACACAAATTCCAGCTGCTCACAGGAAGGGTTTCGATTCGCTGGTGATGCTGTTCTCCTGGCAGCTTTGGAAGCATAGAAATGGTCTCGTCTTTGGTCCTAGTACATCGATCGACACAGTGCAACATTTCACTGTCAAGACTTTCGAGATACTACGCACTTGGTGTTTGGCAGGAGCGCATGGAGTTAACATCTTTTGTGAGTAGTAGTGTTAGCTTCTAGGAGTGGACGTGGGGATCTCTGGCAACATCTGTATGTTGTGTGCTAGATAAACCCCCCCAATTGTAATAACTTCTTGTACATATTTCTGCCTTCTATAAAGCTAAGGTACGCGATTGCGTACTCTAAAAAAAAACTCTGTTATTCATACACTTTTTGGCTGGAGTTGGTTTAGGGTTAGTCATGAGCTAAAAACTAACTCTAGCCTCTAGCTAAGTTAGAGTATCCAAACAGGGTCCGTGTCCGTTTGGCCCAAAACAGACAAATGAGACAACCCAATGCGTGCCCGCCCGTTCTATTTCCGGCGCAAATATGCGCTCGGTTTGAGGTCAGACGGACATCGAACGGACCGGCACGCGCTTGCTCGTCGTCCGCCTCGGGAACGCGTGGCACCCTCCACCTACCTCCACCGTCCAAATTCAATGCGCATGAGGGGCAGACCCCGGTTGTCATTCACACGAGGGAAGGGGTCGTCGTCCTTAATGTGGAAGCCGTGGACCGGCGAGTCCACAACTTCCACTTCCTGGCCGGCCTGCCTCCTCGAGCCTCGACACGAGCGAGCACGCCCTAGCCGGCACCGCCGCACGCCCACTCACCCACCTCCCCACCGGCGCCATGGACTGACATTGGATCAGCAAGGGGAAGCACGACCACGAGGCCGGCTCCTCCTCTGGCCGCCGCCACTCCAGCAGATCCATGCCACTCGCACCACCATCTCCGCCCGCACCACCGGCCTTTCGTCTCGCGCCGCCGGTGGCCTGCCAGCGCAACAAGATGTACGACCACGTCTACGTCTACCGCCGGTACTGGGAGACGTTCACGTTGCTCCCGTGCAGAGATGTTCATTTGCCAAACAGCCGGCATCTCTCCGCAAACCGCGTGCCAATCCCGGCGGTGCCGGTGCGCGCTCGCGCCCGCCGCGAAGAGATCAACCGTCGCCGCTAATAGCTGCCACCCGATTTGCTACAGGACTCCAGGTATGCCATCGACTCACCGCTATGGGACACGTGGTTCCGCTTCGAGCACGACCTTCAGTGGCGGTCCTACTTTGCCGGCTAGCGCACCGCGTCAGTCTCGTGCAGACAGCCCGCCCCAAGCGCGTGGCCGTAGGCGTGTGCGCGGCATCTCGCCGATGCCATCGCCATCTCCATCTCCGCCCCCTCCACCGCCGCCACCAATGACCGAGGATGAGAAGGCCTGGCTCATGAAGCGTGTCTTGGAGGATTCCATGCGC
Source organism: Triticum timopheevii (assembly GCA_963921465.1). Classification (NCBI taxonomy): domain Eukaryota; kingdom Viridiplantae; phylum Streptophyta; class Magnoliopsida; order Poales; family Poaceae; genus Triticum; species Triticum timopheevii. The sequence goes on from OY997274.1 coordinate 424,126,715, forward strand.
ACGCACGACGAGCGGCAATTGGATGGCCTATAAACCGCGTTGGCCCTCTCTGCGACCGGCGACGTGGCCATCCCGGAGTTGGACGACGCCATCAAGGAGGATGTACATGAGGAGCAGCCCCTCGCCGCGTGGGACCCTCGTCTGGTGGGCCAAGGAGCTGGCCCTGCTCGGCGTCGGAAATGGCCGACTCGGTGGGAGTCGGCCCATGGTCAGCCACGCCATCGTGGTCGCCGAAGGAGGAGCAGGAGCCACGAGAGGAGGTGGTGTAGGTGCCATCGGCACCTCCGATCTAGCAGGGGCCCCCAGGCCACCTTTGACAACCACATCCCTACGCCGACCTCGCCAGCGACAATGACGCATAGAAGGGCGGCTCCTCGAGACGACAGTGGCCTCACCGGCGACGGCGATGACCATCTTTATCTATTTTTGAAGTCCTTTATTAAGTTTTACTTTAGTTATGAACTATGATGAACTTGGGTAATACGGCCGTGTGGCCTTTTAATGTTTATATTTATTTTTTTCTTATTATTTGCAAGTCTATTTGAGTTTTTTTGGGCACAAATGCAAGCCCAAAACACACGAACGTTTTGGGGTGAGCCGTGCCGGTTGGGCGCACCGATGGGTGCACGACCGCAAACGGACGACCACGTCCGTTTTCCTACCCCAAATGGACGAACAACGGACAGATCGGACGTCCGTTTGGGATCGCGCATTGGAGTTGGCCGAACTGTGTTGAGTAGCAGAGAAAGATGACAAGGGAGGAAGGGGTAGCAACGTCATAGTATGTTACTAGAGGTAATAGCACCACAAGTCCTTAAACTTGTCATGCATGTGATGGTTTGGTCCTAAAACATGCAAAAGTCGATTATTTCGTCCTAGAACTTGTCATGGAGGTGCAACTTTGGTCCTAGGCCAATCACAGCTCGCCAAGTGGAGTCGGGTCGGCTGGGCCGGTTAGTGCCGCATATTTTGCAATTCGCCCCTGCCTTTAGCCCTTATCAACCCGCAGTATACCTCATTCCCGTCGAAGCAAGTAACACCTGAATTGATTTTGTTCCCTCTTCACCCCCAATCATTGATACACTTGTCCTTTTGAAAGTGCAATCATGCCCTTAATCATATTTTGATGCTGATGACAACATGCATATATGGGACTAATCATGTTTATCAAGTATATCTCAGGATTATGTCTCAAAGGCCGTGTGTGGATCATGACTAGGGACAAATGAATATAACTCAAGATCGGAGATACAAGACATTAGCCTTGGCTTTAATTACGGTTTGTTCTTGAGTATAAGGATCCCACACTATTAAGAGGGGATTGTTGGATCTAGTGAAAGATTTGCTCAAACCCACCACCAGTTTTTCTCTCCGGACGTCCGGTACTCTATGGATGTCCGATCCCTCTCAGCTGTCCGGACGTCCGGCACTCTATGGTCGTCCAGTGTTTCTCTTACAGAACAATATTCACGGACTTTCGAGCCTCTCCGGACGTCCGGTCTCCGGACGACAGGCACATCTCGGACATCCGGTGTTTCTTCCACAGAACAATATTTACGGATTCCCGAGCCTCTCCGGACGTCCGGTCTCCAGACGACCGGCACGTCTCGGACGTCTGGTTGTTGTGTGCTGGTTCGTGGCTTATGAATTCCCAGCGACTGGATGACCGATGGATGTCGGAAGTCCGAACATATTTGTGCCATCGTACGTCCGGTGCTGTCCGGACATCTGACCTCCTCTATGCACTTAAGTGGCTCAAACGGTTACTTTTTCCACACCCACTATATATAGACTTCTCCCTTCCACGGGATAAGGTTGACCATTCACTTTGAGCTTGCCAAGAACACTTTTCACTCTCTCTCTCTCAATCCTCTACACCAAATCCTAGATCCCCAAGTGATTTGGGAACATTTGAGAGAAGTTCTCCAATCAAGTGATAGATCCACTCCTTCCCCTTCTTTGCACCAAAGGAATTCGTGATTTGAGCAAGTCTTGAGCTTTTCCCCATCGTTCTTATTACTCTTGGAGGTTGGAGACTCCTAGGCGGTAGGAGTCTTTCAGAGAGGAATCAACCTTTGTGATTACCCCCGGAAAAGTTTGTGAGGGTTTGGAGACCACCCCAAGGTCTACCACTAGTGGTTGAGAAACGCCTTCGTGGTGTTGTATCAAAGGGAGAATAGCGTGAGCCTTCGTGGCGTTGATGTGCCTTCGTGGTAACATCCACCTCTCTAACGGTGACGTAGCTTCCCTCCAAGGAAGTGAACATCGGGATACATCCTCGTCTCCCGGAGTTGCGGTTATTCCTAACCCTAACTCTCTACTTGTGGTTACTTGTATCTTAGCACTTACTTATATCATATTGTGCTTGCTTACTTACATACTCGTGTTACTTGCTTAGTACTTAGTACTACACTTGCAATTGTTAGGATCACCTTCACATTTCCACATTATTGCCTAAAATTACTAAGTAATAATTAAAATTTGTAATTGTACCTATTCACCCCCCCTCTAGGTCCATCTCGATCCTTTCAATTGGTATCAGAGGCTCGTGCTCTATTCTTGTGGCTTAACCGCCCTAGAGCGAGATGAACCCCGATGGGACTCCCCTTGTTGCAGATCCGAAGGATAAAGGCGAGGCTTCTTCTAAAGTCAAGTCCTTTACTTCTGAGGATCTGGAATGGGCCCTTGCTAAGCAAAAAGAGGAGCATGATGCTTCTCTTGAGGCCTTGGTACAAATGAGATTAGCCACGTTGTCCACGGTGCTGGCACCACTTTCCGGTGGTGCGGCTTCGAGGCCAACTGTGCCTGCTCAGTCACTTGGTCAACAACCTCCTAGCAATGATCACTCCAGTGTTCCTTGGCTTTATGCAAGACCCCAGGTTGAGAAACCGAAATATAATCCTCAAGGCAAACCTCCTTTACTTGAGGCCACTTCCGATTTTGCCTTGTGGAGAGTTGCTATGCAGGATCATCTTCGATATGGAAACGATGAGATGCTGGAGATCTTGGAGTATGGTTACCATGTGGTTGATCCAAAGAATCCTACACCAAGAGAAATTTATGACAAGAATCTCAATGACACTGCAACCATGTGTATAAGGAGAGGTATGGTTGAAAAGCAAAGGAGACCGTTCATACACATCACAAGTGCCAAGGAACTATGGGAAAGTATTATAAGATCCAAGACCGGTACCTCCACCCTCCGGAGTGCTCAATATGAAATTGCCAAGGGGCAATTGCAAACCTTCTGTATGGAGAAAGGTGAAACTCCCAATGAACTCCTTGAGCGTCTCATGACTCTCACCGCTGACATTGAGTCATGTGAGTGTGACAAGACACAAGATGGATTCAACATGACTAAGCGATTCCTTGTGGATAAGTTGCTTCATGCTCTTGCCCCATATCACCATCAAATGGTGTGGGACATAAGACAACACCATGCCTTCAAGGAAATGACTACAGATGACATCATATCCACCTTCCAACTATTTGAAGAGTCAAAGGCAAATGCAACAAAACATCTTGCCATGCATGGTACTCCAACATCAAGGATCAATCTTGCATTGAAGGCCAAGCATGTATGTGAAGATGACCAAAGTGAAGAAGAAGAAGAAGATGATGATGATGACGATGGTGATGAGATTGAATCCGATGAGGGCCCTTAATATGAAGACATGGCTCTCTTTGTCAAGAAGTTAGCGCGGGAAAATTCAAGGGAAGATTTCAAAAAAAGAAAGTAAGAAAATGCTACAACTGTGAAGAAACTAACCACTTCTCCAATGACTGCCCTTATGAGAAGAGAGAGAGGATAAACCAAGGTTTTCGAAGACCTTTCCTAAGAAGTTGCCAAATCCTTTGAACTCCAAGCTCAAGAAGAGAGATGGGAAAGCAATGGTTGCTCAAGAAGAATCCGATCCGGATGATGTTAGTGGTATTGCCGGAGTTGCTCAAGATTCTCAAAACACTTTGAGGTTAGTGAACAAGAGTGGTGATGATGTAGGGCGGAACCCTATGTGGACGATCTTTCACGTTTGGAGTGGATCCTACGGGGAACACGACGAACGAGCGGAAGAACACGAGGAGAAACACGGGGATGAATGAGAGAAACTCAACCGACAAGTAATTGATCACACAAGGCTAGATCACCGAACACATAAGGTAGCACAAGATTCAAAATCAACAGAAGAAAGATACAAAGGTAGCCGTTCTTCTCCGTGAGGAGGTCTTGATTGTCTTCCCTTGAAGGGGTCTTGAATCTGCTTGGGGGATCTTCTTCGAAGAGGTCATGAGCTCTGAGGAGAAGTGACCAAGTGGATGAGCAAGGCTCTCACACAAAATATGAGCTAAACCAATGCTAACCCTAATACGAAGCTAGGAGACGAGTATATATAGTGCTAAGCCACAAAGGGGTAAGTGGGAGAGGATACATGGGGCGAAAACCCCTTGCACTACGCGCAGGAAGGCCGGTAGTACTGCTCATGTGGCCGGTAGTTCTGCTAGGAGCTCATGCGGGGCGGTAGTTCCGCTAGAAGCCCAGGAGCTGGATCTGGAGGTGTACGCCGCAGGGACAGCGGTTGTACCGGTCATAGGGGTGGTTGTTCCGGTCTTTCGGCAGAAACCGGTAAAACCGGTGCAACACCGGCCTTGCTCCGCTCGATCACAGAAGGTGGGCTGGTTGTTGGGCGGTAGCTGGCCGGTTGTTCCGCCCGGGTGGTGGTTGGGCGGTTGTTCCAGTCCTTCTGGGCTGGGCAGATCGTCTACATGCTCTTGATGTCCATTTGGCATCGTAACTTCTCCTTGGTTACTTTCTTGGTACCTAAGCACACAAAGCCCGTTTGAGGTAGTAGCCATGTCTCAAGTGGGTCAAAGGGAAGTTCAACAAGGAGAGAGTTAACCTCGGATTGAATAGCACGTGCTCGAGCTCTCGTCATGGGTCCATTTGGAGCTTGAGTAGTCGAAGTAGTGTCCATGGGGATAACCATAGGATGCTCCGCATCATCTCCCCTCCCTTGGGACAGATCCGACCTCGGATCGAAATCCTCATCACCATGGTACGGGGAGAGATCGTTGATGTTGAAGATGTCACTCATGTTGTACTTGTCTCATGGGATGTTGATCTTATAGGCGTTGTTTTTGTAGCGTGCTAACACCTTGAAGGGTCCATCAGCTCGAGGTAGGAGTTTGGACTTGCGTTCGTTGGGGAAGCGGTCCTTGCGAAGGTGTAGCCACACGAGATCTCCAATGTTGAATGTCATGGGTTGTTTGTTAACGTTGCGCTTGGACGCTAGTCGTTGTACTTGGCGCTCGATTGTGCCTTATATCTTCGTGCATCTTCTTGATGTAGTTCGCCCGTGCACTCGCATCCATGTTGGTGCGTTCTTGTAGAGGAAGTGGTAGAATGTCCAAAGGGGACAACGGGTTGAAGTCGTAGACGACCTCGAAGGGGGACTTGCCGGTAGTCGAATATCTTGCCCGGTTGTAGGCGTACTCGGTGATGGGTAGACACGCCTCCCACTCCTTGATGTTCTTCTTGATCAACACGCGAAGTAGAGTGGAGAGCGTCTGGTTCGTCACCTCCGTTTGGCCGTCGGTTTGAGGATGGTATGCGGATGAGAACAACAACTTGATTCTGAGCTTGGCGCATAGCGTCTTCCAAAAGTAACTCAAGAACTTGACGTCACGGTCGGAGACGATTGTCTTTGGTACTCCATGGAGTCGCAAGATTTCCCTACAAAAGATGTTGGCAACATGTGAAGCATCGTCTATCTTGTTGCAAGGAATGAAATGTGCCATCTTAGAAAATCGGTCCACAACAACAAACACGGAATCCTTTCCATTTTGAGTTCTAGGCAAACCAAATACAAAATCCATGCTAATGTCTTCCCAAGGTTGATAAGGAATAGGAAGAGGCATGTAAAGACCATGTGATTGAGCTTTAGACTTAGCTTTCCGACATGTAGAGCATCGGGTGGTGAAGCGTGAGACGGCGCGGAACATCTTGGGCCAAAAGTAGTTCTTGGAGAGCGTGGCGAATGTCTTATCGCGTCCAAAGTGTCCCATGAGTCCGCCTCCATGAGCCTCTTGCAAAAGGAGTAAACGAAGAGAAGACACGGGAATGCATAGTTTGTTAGCTTTCATAAGGTAACAATCCTTGATGTAATATTGTTCCCAAGATGTATGTGTCAAACATTTAGCATAAGGAGTAGTAAAAGATGGATCATTAGCATACAAGTCTTTTATGTGCTCAAAGCCAATAACATTGAACTCAAGTTTAGTGACAAGCGTGCATATGCGTGAAAGTGCATCCGCAACTACATTTTCCTTACCCTTAATGTACTTGATCACATAGGGGAAAGATTCAATAAATTCACTCCATTTGGCATGACGCTTGTTCAACTTAGTTTGGCCTTTTAAGTACTTTAGCGTTTCATGATCGGTATGTATGACAAACTCATGAGGTCTAAGATAATGTTCCCAAACATGTAGCACACACACTAAAGCATACAATTCTTTGTCATAGATGGGATAGTTAAGTTGAGCACCGGAAAGTTTTTCACTAAAATATGCAATGGCTCGTTTTTCTTGCATCAAAACTCCGCCAATTCCGGTACCACTTGCATCACAATGAACCTCAAAAGTTTTGTCAAAATTGGTCAAAGCAAGAATCGGAGCATGAGTAAGCAAAGACTTGAGCTCATCAAAAGCCGTGGGTTGTAAAGATCCCCAAACAAAAGAAGTATTCTTCTTACATAATGCATGCAAAGGAGCGGCAATAGTGCTAAAGTCTTTCACAAAGCGACGATAAAAACCCGCAAGACCAATAGAACTACGCACTTGTTGCAAATTAGTGGGTTGGGGCCAAGTTTTAATTGCTTCAATTTTAGATTCATCAACATGGACACCCTTGGAAGAGACAACAAAACCCAAGAAAACCACTTTCTCGACACCAAATGTGCACTTTTTCATGTTGGCATAAAGACGTTCCTTGCGAAGGGTTTGCAAAACAGCCGTAACATGATTAAGATGCTCTTTCATGGTTTTGCTAAACACAAGAATATCATCGAAGTAAACCACAACAGAGACTCCAATATAAGGGCGAAGCACATAATGCATGAGACGCACGAAAGTACCAGGAGCTTCCGATAAACCCATAGGCATGACTAACCACTCATATAGGCCAAATTTGGTTTTGAAAGTAGTTTTCCATTCATTACCCTCTTGTATGTGGATTTGATAATAGCCACTTTTAAGATCAATTTTTGAGAAAAAGTTGGCTCCGCTAAGTTCATCAAGCATATCATCTAAGTGAGGAATGGGATGCCTATAGCGAACGGTAATAGCATTTATAGGTCTACAATCGGAACACAAGCGGAAAATTCCATCAGGCTTAGGCACAAGTATAACGGGAACAGCACAAGGGCTTAAGCTTTCACGTACACAACCGTTGTCGACGAGTTGTTATACTTGCCGTTGAATCTCCTTAGTTTCTTCGGGGTTGACACAGTATGGAGGTTTGTTTGGAAGTGGCGCTCCGGGGATGAGGTCGATTCGATGCTCAATGCATCGAAGAGGAGGTAAACCCGGAGGTAGCTCATCTGGGAAAACATCTTGGAATTCCTGCAAAAGAGATTGAAACACTAAAGGTAGCTCGTGAGAGGTGTTGGTTTTTGGTTCTCCATCCTTGCACACAAGGACAAAGTGCATAACACTCGATGGGTTCTCACACACTTCTCTCATCTCACTTTTTGTGGCAAATAATATGAGGTTTTTCTCTCTAGGCGAAGAGGCGCTCAAGTTTGGCTTGTGGCTCTCACTCACTTTTGGGTGGATCACTTTCTCACTCTTCTCTCCATGATGGGTGGCTTTCTTGTCGGCTATCACTTGACTAGGATGTTGGAAATATGCCCTAGAGGCAATAATAAAATGGTTATTATTATATTTCCTTGTTCATGATAATTGTCTATTGTTCATGCTATAATTGTGTTATCCAGAAATCGTAATACATGTGTGAATATATAGACCACAACATGTCCCTAGTGAGCCTCTAGTTGGCTAGCTCGTTGATCAACAGATAGTCATGGTTTCCTGACTATGGACATTGGATGTCATTGATAACGGGATCACATCATTAGGAGAATGATGTGATGGACAAGACCCAATCCTAAGCATAGCACAAAGGTCGTGTAGTTCGTTTTGCTAGAGCTTTTCCAAATGTCAAGTATCATTTCCTTAGACCATGAGATTGTGCAACTCCCGGATACCGTAGGAGTGCTTTGGGTGTGCCAAACGTCACAACGTAACTGGGTGACTATAAAGGTGCACTACGGGTATATCCGAAAGTGTCTGTTGGGTTGGCACGAATTGAGACTGGGATTTGTCACTCCGTATGACGGAGAGGTATCTCTGGGCCCACTCGGTAATGCATCATCATAATGAGCTCAATGTGACCAAGTGTCTGGTCACGGGATCATGCATTACGGTACGAGTAAAGTGACTTGTCGGTAACGAGATTAAACGAGGTATTGGGATACCGACGATCGAATCTCGGGCAAGTAACGTACCGATTGACAAAGGGAATTGTATACGGGATTGATTGAATCCTCGACATCATGGTTCATCTGATGAGATCATCGAGGAGCATGTGGGAGCTAACATGGGTATCCAGATCCCGCTGTTGGTTATTGATCGGAGAGGCGTCTCGGTCATGTCTGCATGTCTCCCGAACCCGTAGGGTCTACACACTTAAGGTTCGGTGACACTAGGGTTGTAGAGATATAAGTATGCAGTAACCCAAAAGTTGTTCGGAGTCCCTGATGAGATCCCGGACGTCACTAGGAGTTCTGGAATGGTCCGGAGGTGAAGATTTATATATAGGAAGTTCAGTTTCGGCCATCGGGAAAGTTTCGGGGGTCACCGGTATTGTACCGGGACCACCGGAAGGGTACCGGGGGTCCACCGGGTGGGGCCACCTATCCCAGAGGGCCCCATGGGCTGAAGTGGGAGGGGAACCAGCCCCTGGTGGGCTGGTGCGCCCACCTTTGGGCCCCCCCTGCGCCTAGGGTTGGAAACCCTAGGGGTGGGGGGGCGCCTCACTTGCCTTGGGGGGCAAGCCACCCCCTTGGCCGCCGCCCCCCTTGGAGATTGCATCTCCTAGGGCCGGCGCCCCCCCTTAGGGGCCCTATATACAGTGGAAGGTAGGAAGAGCAGCTGTACCCTAGCCCCTGGTGCCTCCCTCTCCCTCCCGTGACACCTCTCCCTCTCGTAGTGCTTGGCGAAGCCCTGTCGAGATCGCTGCTGCGTCCACCACCATGCCATCGTGCTGCTGGATCTCCATCAACCTCTCCTTCCCCCTTGCTGGATCAAGAAGGAGGAGACGTCTTCGCAACCGTACGTGTGTTGAACGCGGAGGTACCATCCGTTTGGTGCTAGGATCTTCGGTGATTTGGATCACGACGAGTACGACTCCCTCAACCCCGTTCTCTTGAACAATTCCGCGCACGATCTACAAGGGTATGTAGATGCAATCCTCTCTCTCGTTGCTAGATGACTCCAAAGATTGATCTTGCTGAAGCGTAGAATTTATTTTATTTTCTGCTACATTCCCCAACAGTGGCATCATGAGCTAGGTCTATGCGTAGTTACTATGCACGAGTAGAACACAAACTTGTTGTGGGCGTAGATGCTGTCAATTTTCTTGCCACTACTAGTCTTATCTTGCTTCGGCGGCATCGTGGGATGAAGCGGCCCAGACTGACCTTACACGTACGCTTACGTGAGACAGGTTTCACCGACTGACATGCACTAGTTGCATAAGGTGGCTAGCGGGTGTCTGTCTCTCCCACTTTAGTTGGTGCGGATTCGATGAAAAGGGTCCTTGTCGGTGTCAAAACCGGCGGATCTCGGGTAGGGGGTCCCGAACTGTGCGTCTAGGCGGATGGTAACAAGAGATGAGGGACACAATGTTTTTACCCAGGTTCGGGCCCTCTCGATGGAGGTAAAACCCTACGTCCTGCTTGATTAATATTGATGATATGGGTAGTACAAGAGTAGATCTACCACGAGATCAAGGAGGCTAAACCCTAGAAGCTAGCCTATGGTATGATTGTTGAGATGTATGTTCGTCCTACGGACTAAGGCCCTCCGATTTATATAGACACCGGAGAGGGCTAGGGTTACACAGAGTCGGTTACAATGGTAGGAGATCTACATATCCGTATCGCCAAGCTTGCCTTCCACGCCAAGGAAAGTACCATCCGGACACGAGCCGGAGTCTTCAATCTTGTATCTTCGTAGTCCGGGTGTCCGGCGGATATTGATAGTCCGGCTGTCCGGACACCCCCTAGTCCAGGACTCCCTCAGTAGCCCCTGAACCAGTCTTCAATGATGATAAGTCCGGCGTGCATAATGTTCGGCATTGCAAGGCGGGTTCCTCCCTTGAATAATACGGAGAAGATAATGAACACCAGGATAGTGTCCGGCTCTGCAAAATAAATTCCACATTCCACCGTAGAGAGAATAAAATATACACTTAGTTCAATCTGCTGACGTATTATGAGGTGTGACATCACACCGCAGCCAAGCCCTCGTTTGAATCGTTTTTCACTATTCCACCTCAGCACGTTTAGCGAAGCGGTTTCCTTGGCACGTCTTGTCGAAGCAGAGATCGTGTTCCCCTTATTCCGGGATCCTCATCAATACGTGTGTGGGTAACTCAACCGTTCCCGTCGCCACGCCTCCTCTATCGAAGGGGAATCCCAAACGGTCACGGAGACGGCCCTTGGTATTTCTTCCCCTTTATAAGAGGACCAAGGCCAACCCTTGTTCTTCAATCTCACATCGAATCTTTTCCCCGCTCACCAGTTCCAACACCCAGAGCCTCAGATTCGAGCGCTTTGGATCCTCAATCATGTCCGGCTCCGACCTCCAGGGCCGGTGGATGCCCTCCTCCATCACGGAGGAGGACATACTGAAGTTGCGTGAGGCCAAGTACCTGGCCTACGAGGTTTCGCACAGGTTGCCTGCCCCAGGGCAGGCCGTGCCCGCCCCCGAGCCCGGTGAATACGTCGTTTTCGTATCCCACCTCCGCCGGGGTTTAGGCTTCCCGACGGATCCCTTCGTGAGAGGGCTCCTGTTCTACTTTGGGCTGGACTTTCACGACTTGGCTCCGGAGTCTATCCTCCATATCTCCGCATTCATCATCGTCTGCGAAGCCTTCCTCCGCGTCATCCCCCACTTCGGCCTATGGCTGAAGACCTTCAAGGTGGAGCCGAATATGATCGGGGGGCGTCAAGCGGAGTGCGGCGGGGCGACCATAAGTAAGAAGGTCGATGCCCCGTGGCTCGAGGGTTCCTTCCAAGAGGAACTTGGATTGTGGCAGCAGGAGTGGTTCTACATCACCGCTCCAAGGGGTAGCAAGCAAAAGCCGCCGCCCTCATTCCGCCCGGGACCTCCACGCCAACTGATGTCGTGGGTCAACCAAGGGCTCAATTGGGGGTCGCCCGAAGACGTGCCCTCACTGCAGTGCCGGATTCGAGATCTCCAAGCGGGGGAGATCGACCTGGTCAAGGTGATGCAGGTCATGCTAATCAGGCATCTTCTGCCCTGCAAACGTCGTCCTCTCCTTTTATGGGAGTTCAATCCGGAGGGACCTCGAATTCTCCAACACTTCATGGGTGCGACACCCGTGGAGATGTACAAGTTGTTCTTCGGACCGCACGTAGCGTGTCCGGATTCAGCCGAGGATGCAGGTCTAAGCCGCAATCGCCCGGATACTCAGGTAAGTAGCTCAGAGTCCGAACATTATGTGCCTTTCTAGAGTTCGCATCCTGACCCTTCATTCTTTACAGGAATGGGTGGCGCGATCAAGGCTGATAAGGTGTCCGGCCCCCCTCCCAGAGACCGCACTGGAGCCCGTGCTGGTCAGAATGTTGGAGGTTGCGCCCACAGAAGGGGGCAACGGGGGAAATAGAGGAGCTAACACTTCGCCCAAAGGGGCGACTGAAGAGGAGGGAACCAAGAACCCCTCCCTTCAGAGGGAGAAGAGGACCGCCTCCGAAGATCCGGAGGCCAAAGCCCCTAAGCGTGGGAAGAAATCCTCACCGGGGGGGTCCGGCGTCCGGAGAGAATCCGGACGCACAATCATCGCCGAAGGACCAGCCCTCCAACGAGCCGTGAGTATGAAAGAGGGAACTAATTAGTAAGGAAATACCTTCATTTGTGATTCCGTAGGTAACCGAAGTATTTATATCCCAGTTCGGATCTGCAGCCTTCTCAGATGAGTTCATCTTCGGGGGACCTTCTTCCGGAGATGATGGAGAGCGATACGCCTCCATCCGTGGCGCCGCCAGATGAGGCAGGCGAACCCGAAGTGTCATCACGGAGGGTATCCCCGAGTCCGGAGGGGCCAGAGAGTTTGGCACGTACTAGTATCCGGCCGGGAGAACTGAAGCATCTGCTTGAGAGGGCGTCCATTTCAGAAGATCACCGTGCGTTAATGCGTATGGTGATTGGAAGGATTTCGTCCGCTGAAAGCGGATTGCATAATGCCGTCATGGTTTGCTAGCAGGTTTTGAGGTATGCAGAAATGGTGCATCCCTTTGTATTTTAACAGTATTGCACATAAAAATGCGCACTGTATAGATAGTAGCCCCTGAGACTCAGTAGGTTGTCGGAAACGACAGCATGCCGAGGATCAAAATCTCAAAATCTCAAGTAATGAATACCGCTGTCCTGATACAGGTGGCGGATAGTACGGGGGCCAGCCGGACTAATGAGTTTGCCGAATTAAGTCGGCAACTTGACGTGGCAGATGCTGACATCGCACTTGTCAACCGGCGACTTGACGAGTCGCAAGGTAAATAAATTCTCCGCAGTTGCTTTATGTAAGGGGGTCGAAGCCCTCCTCTGATAAATTGTATGATGTTGTACAGACGGTGCTGCTGCTGTGGAGAGCCTTCGGGCCGAACCTGCTCAAGCTAAGGAGCAAGCCCGAAGGAGTGATGCGGCTGCCTCGAAGGCGGCCGAAGAGTTGAAGGCCGAAAAGGCTGCGCACTGCCTAAGCAGGGCAGAGGTGGCCGAATTGGCCATGAAGGTAAAGGATGCTGCCGACCGCTATGCGGCTCTTGAAAAGGAGCGTCTATCGGAGCGGGAAGACCTGAAGAAGGCCACCGCCGAAGCCAAGGATGCCCGCTCTACAATGCGGGCTATGAAGGAGGAACTGCGCCAGGCCGGAGAGATCGTGGCTGGCAAGCCTATTCTGCTGCGCCGCCGGTTTATGGATGCCAAGTATGCTCGATTTGAGCGGCTGTGGAGTCCGGAAGATCCGTATATGGATTTGGCTGCGAGTGCAGCTGATGCCGTTGAGCACTTCCGGAGCCAGGAGGATCACGAGACGGAAGAGTTATATTGGTCTCAATTCCACAGTCCGGATCGCTCACTTCCTTTGACGGACCGGCTGGCCGAATGGGCCGAGCTAAATAGATTGTCCGGACTTGCCATGACTGACATCGTGGCACATGTCTGGCCAGAGAGGTCCAAGGCGACGAGCTACTTCGGCTTACTGCAGCAATTCCTTGGAGCGGTGCCGCATATAAAGGACATGAAGCGGTCGGCCTATATCGAGGGCGCGCGGATGGCTCTTGCCCGTGTGAAGGCGCATTGTCCAGAGATGGATGCCACCGCTGTTGCCGCCCAGGGTCCGGATGAAAGCCGGCTCCCTGCAGAGCACTACTTCGGAGAAGTCATGCGCGGCGCTCGTATAATAGAGTCGCAGTGCTCGAAGAATGTAACGTTCAAGTGAACGCATTAGCTTGTAAATCGATGATTATGTTATAACTGCTTTTTATACTTGTGCGTCCCAACTAGTAAAACTTCTCCTGTGCGGCCGTTTGCGTATACTTGTGTATAACCTGAAAGATGCAGTCTTCGGCTTTAGCCCCCTCGCACAAGGTGCTGCGGTGTTCGCAAAATAGCGCGTTTTCACACTTAATCCGACGTCTCGGTCCTGTTATAAGGAGGTGGTAGCATAGCGAACGAGGCAATCCGGACTATAGTGCTTTATCTCTTTCACTTAGCCAATGGAGCTCGAGGGTGGGGCTACGATATAGCCCCTGGTGGCACCGCACATCTCCGGATTCGGGGTGCGTATGTGCCTGACCGGGAAACGGTCCTTCGTCAAAGCGGGGAATTCTAAACATTCTGATAGTCGATCGAGTGGCTGACCAGACTCTTGCTGTATCATGACAGTCAGTTTTCGGATTTCTCTACTGAGGTGCTCGCCCAGCCGAACTGGGGCACAATCGCAGTAGTTCTCCTGGTGCCGCGTTAGCCGGGTGATACGGAACGTAAGGCAGCAAAACACAGGAGCCGGGCAAACCCAACATTTGACCAAAGACATGATTCGGAGCTGATGCATATAATGCCTAACTCGAGACGCCGAACACTCCCAAAGGTGTTCAGACTTTATAATAATGGCAAGATTATGCCCTAAGCCCCTAGTGTCCAGGTACGGGCATGGTCTTCTGACGCGGCCAATGCCAAAGCGTCCGGCTCCGCTTTGGCTATAGGAAGAAGCCAAGGGAGAGTAACAACAAGAGATAGTAATAAAAAGATCTACGCAGGGTCTTAATCTGAAAAGAATCCTTGCAACGGGTCCCTGCTGCACGTCTGCGCGTGTGTCTCCGTTGCGCCGTTATCCTGGACGGGTACGCACGTTGTTCATCTGTAGAAAGAGAGGAACATTTAGTTTTAGAAACAGTTCGTGCGAAAAATATGTAAAAGAAGAAATATAAATAATTAAAGCAAGATTTATATGAAACCACGGTGATTTGTGTGCGCAGCCCCCTGTGAAAGGGTATGCGGCTAGGGAGCCCCTAGCCTGCTGAGTCCGGATTCGTCTATCCGAGTACGGGGTCTTTAAGTGACCCTCGCACTGAAATAGCGCCATGTGGACCGGGCATCTTAAGTGTAAGAGACGCGTAATGCGGTATGGCGTTGAAGCGGACAAAAGCCTTTCGTCCCAAGGGTGCTTGATATTCACTTTCAAATGGGACTATATGAAAAATTAATTTTTCGCGTCGAAAATTGTTCGGCGATCCGAACACGACTTCTAGTAGTATCGAGCCTGTGCACTTGGCGTAAGGGCCTGGCGTCACTCGTTTGAAGGAAGTGCGGCTGTGTCGAATTTTGGTAGGGTCTATCCCCATCCTACGGATTGTGTTTGAATATAGCAGGTTTAAATCACTGCCTCCATCCATTAGGACGTTAGTGAATTGTAATCCGTCTATTATAGGATTCAATATCAGGGGAGTCCGTCCCGCGTTTCGAACGCTTCTGGAATAGTCCAGGTGGTCGAAAGTGATTGGTTTTGATATCCAATCTCTACGGTCTGCTGGGTTGGACCGTGCGAAGCTCTTTTTAGAAAGTGCCGCACTATTTTTCCGTGTTATCACATGAAGTGAGTTTACTGCTTTGACCCCTTGTGGGAAAGTCTTTTGTTTTCCGGTGCCCTGCTGGCAGGGTTTATCTTCTTCGCTTGACGCGTCGAGCCCCTTGTGTTCGGCATTTAATCGGCCGGACTGTTTGAAAACCCAACAGTCCCTGTGGGTGTGATTTGCAGGCCTTCCGGGGGTACTATGGATTTGACATATCCGACCCAGAATTTTGTGTAGGTTGGACAGTTCGTCACTGTCATCCCTGAGGGGCTGAGTTTTGTTATTGGACCGCGAGCTTTTGAATCCGGCGTTGACTGCCGTGCTCTTTGGGCTTTTCTCTTTATTCCGGCGCTGCTCTTTTCTGCGCCATGATTTTCCGTTTCCATCTCTTATCTCGGATGTACTTGGGTCGCTGGTGCTGCTTCTTGCTAGCCAGCTATCCTCTCCCGCACAGAAGCGGGCCATGAGGCTTGTTAATGCGGTCATTGTCCTCGGTTTCTCTTGACCGAGGTGCCTGGCAAGCCATTCGTCTCGGACATTGTGCTTGAAAGCTGCTAAGGCTTCTGCGTCCGGGCAGTCGACTATTTGGTTCTTTTTGGTAAGAAACCTGTTCCAGAATTTCCGCGCTAACTCTCCGGGCTGTTGAGTTATATGACTTAAATCATCTGCATCCGGAGGACGGACATAAGTCCCTTGAAAATTTGCTCTAAACGCTTCCTCGAGCTCTTCCCAACTTCCAACAGTGTTTTCTGGGAGGCTTTTGAGCCAATGACAGGCTGGCCCTTTGAGCTTGAGGGGTAGATATTTTATGGCGTGGAGATCGTCTCCTCTGGCCATATGTATATGCAGTATATAATCTTCTATCCAGACTCCAGGGTCTGTTGTTCCATCGTAGGCCTCTATGTTTATGGGTTTAAACCCTGCTGGGAATTCGTGATCCAGCACCTCGTCGGTGAAACATAGTGGGTGTGCGGCGCCCCTGTACTTGTATGTGCCACTATCGTCGGACACTTGACGTGTTGCTTTGCTTCCTAGGGCCTTCTTTTTGGGTCCGTAGATGGACCTGGCTGGGCCATTTGACGGTGGAGGCTCTATGGCCTCTTCGTCGAATTCTGGTAGCAGCTTACGCTTTGGGTAGCTCTTTGATTGGTGGCCATTGCCGTATTTATCTGCGGTTTTGAGTACTTTGCTCCATCTTATTCTGAGCGTGTCTTCCGCTGTTTTGAGCTTCCGTTTTTCTTTCTTCAGGCTTCTTGCTGTGGCGATGAGCCTGCGCTTAAAAAGCTCTTGTTCGACGGGGTCCTCGGGTGCGACGAGTTCGTCGTCATTGAGGCTTGCTTCGTCTTCGGAGGGAGGCATATAGTTATGACCCTCGACCTCTTCGTCTGCCGCCCTCTCGTGGGGGCTTGTTTCTGCATCCTCCTGCGCTGAGTATTGCTGGAGGGGATTGTCTTCGGCACTCTCTGGGGTATTGTTATTTCCTATGCCGGAATCTCTATTCTTGCTGTGGCAGGATTTAGAGCGGCGCCGCTGACGCCGGCGTTTGGGCTGCTTCTTTAAAGAGTCTGCCTCCGCTGCTTCTTCGCCATCCCCTTCTTTTGGGGTATCCACCATGTATACATCATATGACGAGGTGGCCTTCCAGTGCCATGTAGGCGCTGGTTCCTGTTCGTCTCCAGCATCGTCGTCCATAGCGTCGATGTCTTCGGAGCCGTAGTCTAGCATGTCGGTTAAATCCTCGACAGTGGCTACAAAGTGGGTGGTGGGTGGGCTCTGAATTTCTTCATCGTCCGTACTCCAACCGTCCTGGCCATAGTCCGGCCAGGACTCTCTCGATAGCGAGAGACGCTTTAGTGAATTTAGGATATCGCCAAAAGGCGAGTGTTGGAATATGTCCGCGGCGGTGAATTACATAACCGGCGCCCAATCCGGATTAATTGATAGGGGCGCGGGAGGTTCGGAGTCCGGCAAGGAGTCCGGCGCCTCGGAATCACGAGTCTCACAGGGGACAAGGTCAGTGTTCGGCTCCATCACCGTGGATGTTGAAGCCCCCGGGGTGGCATCTATCCACCGGCCCTCGATCTGGGCGATCGGCTCCGGGCTGACGGCCGAAGCGGATCCGAGTGCGGCCACCAAGGCACTGTCCGGCGGCAGAGCTAGATCGTGCCCACCGTCACAGTGCGGCGCGCTTGGCTGTGGCTCGAGTCCGTCGAAGATCAAGTCTCCGTGGTCATCGCCCGTGAAGTTTAAGCTTCCGAATCTGACCTGACGGCCAGGGGCGTAGCTTTCGATCTGCTCCAGATGGCCAAGAGAATTGGCCCGCAGTGCAAAGCCGCCGAATACGAAGATCTGTCCGGGGAGAAAAGTCTCAACCTGGACAGCGTTGCTGGTTGAAGATGCCATCAGGCCTATCAGCGACGACACAGAGGAACTCTCAATGAAAGCACCAATGTCGGTGTCAAAACCGGCGGATCTCGGGTAGGGGGTCCCGAACTGTGCGTCTAGGCGGATGGTAACAAGAGACGAGGGACACAATGTTTTTACCCAGGTTCGGGCCCTCTCGATGGAGGTAAAACCCTACGTCCTGCTTGATTAATATTGATGATATGGGTAGTACAAGAGTAGATCTACCACGAGATCAAGGAGGCTAAACCCTAGAAGCTAGCCTATGGTATGATTGTTGAGATGTATGTTCATCCTACGGACTAAGGCCCTCCGGTTTATATAGACACCGAAGAGGGCTAGGGTTACACAGAGTCGGTTACAATGGTAGGAGATCTACATATCCGTATCGCCAAGCTTGCCTTCCACGCCAAGGAAAGTACCATCCGGACACGAGCCGGAGTATTCAATCTTGTATCTTCGTAGTCCTGGTGTCCGGCGGATATTGATAGTCCGGCTGTCCGGACACCCCCTAGTCCAGGACTCCCTCAGTCCTTATGAAGAGTAAATAGAAATTGGCATATCACGTTGTGGTTTTACGTAGGTAAGAAACGTTCTTGCTAGATACCTATAGAAGCCACGTAAAAAACTTGCAACAACAACTAGAGGACGTCTAACTTGTTTTTGCAGCATATGCCTTGTGATGTGATATGGCCAAAAGGATGTGATGAATGATATATGTGATGTATGAGATTGATCATGTTCTTGTAATAGGATTCACGACTTGCATGTCTATGAGTATGACAACCGGCAGGAGCCATAGGAGTTATCTTTATTTTTTGTATGACCTGCGTGTCATTGAATAACGCCATGTAAATTACTTTACTTTATTGCTAAACACGTTAGCCATAGAAGTAGAAGTAGTCGTTGGCGTGACAACTTCATGAAGACACGATGATGGAGATCATGATGATGGAGATCATGGTGTCATGCCGGTGAAGAAGATGATCACAGCGCCCCGAAGATGGAGATCAAAGGAGCAATATGATATTGGCCATATCATGTCACTATTTGATTGCATGTGATGTTTATCATGTTTTACATCTTATTTGCTTAGAACGACGGTAGATTAAATAAGATGATCCCTCGAAATAATTTCAAGAAAAGCGTTCCCCCCTAACTGTGCACCGTTGCGAAGGTTTGTTGTTTCGAAGCACCACGTGGTGATCGGGTGTGATAGATCCTAACGTTCGAATACAACGGGTGTAAGCCAGATTTACACACGCAATACACTTAGGTTGACTTGACGAGCCTAGCATGTACAGACATGGCCTCGGAACACGGAAGGCCGAAAGGTCGATCATGAGTCGTATAGAAGATACGATCAACATGAAGATGTTCACCGATGATGACTAGTCCGTCTCACGTGATGATCGGACACGGCCTAGTTGACTCGGATCATGTTTCACTTAGATGACTAGAGGGATGTCTGTCTGAGTGGGAGTTCATTGAATAATTTGATTAGATGAACTTAATTATCATGAACTTAGTCTAAAAACCTATGCAAAATGTCTTGTAGATCAAATGGCCAACGCTCATGTCCACCTCAACTTCAACGCATTCCTAGAGAAAACCAAGCTGAAAGATGATGGCAACAACTATACGGACTGGGTCCGGAACCTGAGGATCATCCTCATAGCTGCCAAGAAATATTATGTCCTAGAAGCACCGCTAGGTGAAGCACCCATCCCAGAGAACCAAGACGTTATGAACGCTTGGCAGTCTCGTGCTGATGATTACTCCCTTGTTCAGTGCGGCATGCTTTACAGCTTAGAACCGGGGTCTCCAAAAGCATTTTGAGCAACACGGAGCATATGAGATGTTCGAAGAGCTGAAAATGGTTTTCCAAGCTCATGCCCGGGTCGAGAGATATGAAGTCTCCGACAAGTTCTTCAGTTGTAAGATGGAGGAAAATAGTTCTGTCAGTGAGCACATACTCAAAATGTCTGGGTTGCACAACCGCTTGACTCAGCTCGGAGTTAATCTCCCGGATGACGCGGTTATTGACAGTATCCTTCAGTCACTCCCACCGAGCTACAAGAGCTTTGGGATGAACTTCAATATCCAGGGGATGGAAAAGACCATTCCTGAGGTATATTCAATGCTGAAATCAGCGGAGGTAGAGATCAAAAAGGAACATCAAGTGTTGATGGTGAATAAAACAACTAAGTTCAAGAAGGGCAAGGGTAAGAAGAACTTCAAGAAGGACGGCAAGGGAGTTGCCGCGCCCGGTAAGCTAGTTGCCGGGAAGAAGTCAACGAATGGACCCAAGCCTGAGACTGAGTGCTTTTATTGCAAGGGAAGTGGTCACTGGAAGCGGAACTGCCCCAAGTACTTAGCGGAGAAGAAGGCCAGCAACACCAAAGGTATATGTGATATACATGTTATTGATGTGTACCTTACCAGCACTCGTAGTAGCTCCTGGGTATTTGATACCGGTGCGGTTGCTCATATTTGTAACTCAAAGCAGGAGCTGCGGAATAAGCGGAGATTGGCGAAGGACGAGGTGACGATGCGCGCCGGGAATGGTTTCAAGGTCGATGTGATCGCCGTCGGCACGCTACCTCTACATTTACCTATGGGATTAGTTTTAAACCTCAATAATTGTTATTTAGTGCCAGCTTTGAGCATGAACATTGTATCAGGATCTCGTTTAATTCGAGATGGCTACTCATTTAAATCCGAGAATAATGGTTGTTCTATTTATATGAGAGATATGTTTTATGGTCATGCCCCGCTAGTGAATGGTTTATTCTTAATGAATCTCGAGCGCGATGTTACACATATTCATAGTGTTAATACCAAAAGATGTAAAGTTGATAACGATAGTCCCACATACTTGTGGCACTGCCGCCTTGGTCACATTGGTGTCAAGCGCATGAAGAAGCTCCATGCTGATGGACTTTTAGAGTCTCTCGATTATGAATCATTTGACACATGCGAACCATGCCTCATGGGCAAAATGACCAAGACTCCGTTCTCCGGAACAATGGAGCGAGCAACCAACTTATTGGAAATCATACATAGTGATGTGTGCGGTCCAATGAGCGTTGAGGCTCGCAGAGGATATCGTTATGCTCTCACTCTCACTGACGACTTGAGTAGATATGGGTATGTCTACTTGATGAAACACAAGTCTGAGACTTTTGAAAAGTTCAAGGAATTTCAGAATGAGGTAGAGAATCAACGTGATCGAAAGATAAAGTTCTTACGATCAGATCGTGGGGGTGAATACTTAAGTCACGAATTTGGTACGCACTTAAGGAAATGTGGAATTGTTTCACAACTCACGCCGCCTGGAACACCTCAGCGTAACAGTGTGTTCGAACGTCGTAATCGCACTCTATTGGATATGGTGCGATCTATGATGTCACTTACTGATTTACCACTATCATTTTGGGGATACGCTTTAGAGACAGCTACATTCACTTTAAATAGGGCACCGTCTAAATCCGTTGAGACGACACCGTATGAATTATGGTTTGGGAAGAAACCTAAGCTGTCATTTCTAAAAGTTTGGGGATGCGATGCTTATGTCAAGAAACTTCAACCTGAAAAGCTCGAACCCAAATCGGAAAAATGCGTCTTCATAGGATACCCTAAGGAAACCATTGGGTATACCTTCTACCTCAGATCCGAAGGCAAGATCTTTGTTGCCAAGAACGGGTCCTTTCTGGAGAAAGAGTTTCTCTCGAAAGAAGTAAGTGGGAGGAAAGTGGAACTTGATGAGGTACTACCTCTTGAACCGGTTAGTAGCACAGCTCAGGAAGATGTTCCTGTGGTGCCTGCACCGACTAGAGAGGAAATTAATGATGATGATTAAGGTACTTCGGATCAAGTTGCTACTGAACTTCGTAGGTCCACGAGGACACGTTCCACACCAGAGTGGTATGGCAACCCTGTCCTGGAAATCATGTTGTTGGACAACGGTAAACCTTCGAACTATGAAGAAGCAATGGCGGGCCCAGATTCCAACAAATGGCTTGAAGCCATGCAATCCGAGATAGGATCCATGTATGAAAACAAAGTATGGACTTTGACAGACTTGCCCGATGATCGCCGAGCGATAGAAAACAAATGGATCTTTAAGAAGAAGACGGACGCGGATGGTAATGTTTCCATCTATAAAGCTCGACTTGTCGCTAAGGGTTATCGACAAGTTCAAGGGATTGACTACGATGAGACATTCTCTCCCGTAGCGAAGTTGAAGTCCGTCCGAATCATGTTAGCAATTGCCGCATACTATGATTATGAGATATGGCAAATGGACGTCAAAACACATTCCTTAACGGCCATCTCAAGGAAGAACTGTATATGATGCAGCCGGAGGGTTTTGTCGATCCTAAGAATGCTAACAAGGTATGCAAGCTCCATCGCTCCATCTATGGGCTGGTGCAAGAATCTCGGAGTTGGAACATTCACTTTAATGAAATGATCAAAGCGTTTGGGTTTATGCAGACTTATGGAGAAGCCTGCGTTTACAAGAAAGTGAGTGGGAGCTCTGTAGCATTTCTCGTATTATATGTGGATGACATACTTTTGATGGGAGAGGATATAGAACTTTTGGACATCATTAAGGCCTACTTGAATAAGTGTTTTTCAATGAAGGACCTTGGAGAAGCTGCTTACATATTAGGCATCAAGATCTATAGAGATAGATCGAGACGCCTCATAGGTCTTTCACAGAGTACATACCTTGATAAGATATTGAAGAAGTTCAATATGGATCAGTCCAAGAAGGGGTTCTTGCCTGTGTTGCAAGGTGTGAAATTGAGCTCGGCTCAATGTCCGACCACGACAGAAGATAGAGAAAAGATGAGTGTCATCCCTGTATGCCATGACCTGTACCATACCTGATATAAACCTTGCCGTAAGTTTGGTAGGAAGGTACCAAAGTAATCCCGGCATGGAACACTGGACAGCGGGCAAGAACATCCTAAAGTACCTGAAAAGGACTAACAATATGTTTCTCGTATATGGAGGTGACGAAGAGCTCGTCGTAAAGGGTTACGTTGACGCTAGCTTCGACACAGATCTGGATGACTCTAAGTCACAAACCGGATACGTGTATATTTTGAATGGTGGAGCAGTAAGCTGGTGCAGTTGCAAGCAGAGCGTCGTGGCGGGATCTACATGTGAAGCGGAGTACATGGCAGCCTCGGAGGCAGCGCATGAAGCAATCTGGGTGAAGGAGTTCATCACCGACCTAGGAGTCATACCCAATGCGTCGGGGCCGATCACACTCTTCTGTGACAACACTAGAGCTATTGCACTTGCCAAGGAGCCCAGGTTTCACAAGAAGACCAGGCACATCAAGCGTCGCTTCAACTCCATTCGTGAAAATGTTCAAGATGGAGACATAGATATTTGTAAAGTACATACGGACCGAGGCAATAATAAAATGGTTATTATTATATTTCCTTGTTCACGATAATTGTCTATTGTTCATGCTATAATTGTGTTATCCGAAAATCGTAATACATGTGTGAATATATAGACCACAACATGTCCCTAGTGAGCCTCTAGTTGACTAGCTCGTTGATCAACAGATAGTCATGGTTTCCTGACTATGGACATTGGATGTCATTGATAACGGGATCACATAATTAGGAGAATGATGTGATGGACAAGACCCAATCCTAAGCATAGCACAAAGGTCGTGTAGTTCGTTTTGCTAGAGCTTTTCCAAATGTCAAGTATCATTTCCTTAGACCATGAGATTGTGCAACTCCTGGATACCGTAGGAGTGCTTTGGGTGTGCCAAATGTCACAACGTAACTAGGTGACTATAAAGGTGCAATACGGGTATCTCCAAAAGTGTCTGTTGGGTTGGCACGAATCGAGACTGGGATTTGTCACTCCGTATGACGGAGAGGTATCTCTGGGCCCACTCGGTAATGCATCATCATAATGAGCTCAATGTGACCAAGTGTCTGGTCACGGGAACATGCATTACGGTACGAGTAAAGTGACTTGTCGGTAACGAGATTAAACGAGGTATTGGGATACCGACGATCGAATCTCGGGCAAGTAACGTACCGATTGACAAAGGGAATTGTATACGGGATTGATTGAATCCTCGACATCGTGGTTCAGCTGATGAGATCATCGAGGAGCATGTGGGAGCCAACATGGGTATCCAGGTCCCATTGTTGGTTATTGACCGGAGAGGCGCCTCGGTCATGTCTGCATGTCTCCCGAACCCGTAGGGTCTACACACTTAAGGTTCGATGACGCTAGGGTTGTAGAGATATAAGTATGCAGTAACCCGAAAGTTGTTCAGAGTCCCGGATGAGATCCCGGACGTCATGAGGAGTTCCAGAATGGTCCGGAGGTGAAGATTTATATATAGGAAGTTCAGTTTCGGCCATCGGGAAAGTTTCGGTGGTCACCGGTATTGTACCGGGACCACCGGAAGGGTCCCGGGGGTCCATCGGGTGGGGCCACCTGTCTCGGAGGGCCCCATGGGCTGAAGTGGGAGGGGAACCAGCCCCTGGTGGGCTGGTGCGCCCCCCTTTGGGCCTCCCTACGCCTAGGGTTGGAAACCCTAGGGGTGGGGGGCGCCTCACTTGCCTTGGGGGGCAAGCCACCCCCTTGGCCGCCGCCCCCCTTGGAGATTGCATCTCCTAGGGCCGGCGCCCCTCCTTAGGGGCCCTATATATAGTGGGGGGGGGAGGGAGGGCAGCTGTACCCTAGCCGCTGGTGCCTCCCTCTCCCTCCCGTGACACCTCTCCCTCTCGTAGTGCTTGGCGAAGCCCTGCCGAGATCGCTGTTGCATCCACCACCACGCCGTCGTGCTGCTGGATCTCCATCAACCTCTCCTTCCCCCTTGCTGGATCAAGAAGGAGGAGACGTCTTCCCAACCGTACGTATGTTGAACGCGGAGGAGCCGTCCGTTCGGCACTAGGATCTCCGGTGATTTGGATCACGACGAGTACGACTCCCTCAACCCCGTTCTCTTGAACGCTTCCGCCCGCGATCTACAAGGGTATGTAGATGCAATCCTCTCTCTCGTTGCTAGATGACTCCATAGATTGATCTTGGTGAAGCGTAGAATTTTTTTATTTTCTGCTACGTTCCCCAACATTGGAGACATAGGTCGTAGCACATATTCCTTCCCTTTCATCTTGAAGCTATAGTGATTGGTACGCCCATTGTGGATGACACCACAGTCGAATTGCCATGGTCGACGAAGAAGGAGGTGGCAAACAGTCATTGGGACCACGTCACACTCCAAAGTGTCCTCATATGCACCAATTTTGAAGGAGACTTGGACCGTATGCTCAACTTGTATAGTGCCGGAGTCACTTAGCCATTGAACCTTGTAGGGGTGCGGGTGCTTCCTCTTGACCAATTGAAGCTTGGAGCATAGTTCTTCACTTGCCAAGTTGTGGCAACTACCTCCATCGATGATGACCTTGACGGACCTTCCGTTGATGCCGGCCTTGGTGTGGAAGATATGGCATCGTTGGTCTTCTTCTTGTTGATGTTGAAGAGTCAAGACCTTGGAGACAACAAGAGTGGGGCTCGTATCTTCATCACAAGAGGCTTGATCATCTTCATCCTCGTTCGTGCGCCGGTGCATGGCCACTTGCTCAAGAGCTTCCATCTCCTCATCACTCATGGAGTCGTAGGTGCCATCGTCGTTGAGGATCATGGTGCGCTTGTTTGTGCATTCATAGGACTTGTGGCCTCGGCCTCCGCAAGTGAAACACTTGAAGGAGCTTGTCTTGATGGTTTCATCGGTCGGAGTAGATGATGAAGCACGCGACTTGAAGCTGCTCGTAGTAGGAGGAAGACGACTTGAACTTGCTGAAGTTTTCTTGTAACTTGACTTGTCGTCATTGCTTGGAGAAGGTTTGGTTGATGTAGATGTTGGAGGAGTTGTTGAAGCTTGGTTGTTGGAGAAGCCGTAGGTCTTGGATGAGTACTTGGCGTACTTGAAGTCATCTTGCACTTGACGTTCCGCCTTGGTCGCTTGATGCACGATCTCAATGAGGTTGGAGTAGGGTTGGAAGTCGGCGATCTTCTTGATGGGATGATTGAGTCCATTCAAGAATCGTGCCATTGTTTGCTCATCATCTTCCTTGACATTGGCTCGAATCATGGCTATTTCCATTTCCTTGTAGTATTCTTCAACACTCTTTGTTCCTTGCTTGAGGAGTTGTAGCTTCTTGAAGAGATCGCGGTTGTAGTAGGTGGGCACAAAACGTGCTCGCATGACATCCTTCATTTGAGCCCAAGTGGTGATTGGAGGTTCACCTCTTGCTTGTCGGCGCTCAGGGATTTGTTCCCACCATATGAGCACTAGTCTTGGAACTCAAGTGATGCCATAGCGATCTTCTTCTCTTCCTCATAGTTGTGCAAACAAAAGATTTTGTCGACCTTCAATGCCCATGAAAGGTACTCTTCGGGGTCATTGCTTCCATTGAATTTGGGCATGGTGACTTTTAGCTTTCCATAGGTTGCTCTTCATTGTGTTTTTGGCGATGGTGATGATGACGCCCTTGACGTGGAGGGTAATCATCCTCATGTTGTTCTTGGCGTGGGGGAAGTCCATGATCAACTTGCTCTTGTTGAACTTGAGGTTGAGGTGGAGCTTGACGAGCTTGTGGAGGAACTTGAGGAACTTGACGTTGCACACGTGGTTGGTAGTTCCTCTCTTGAATTTCTTCTCGAAGGGCTTCCTCTTGATTGCGCCGTTCGCGATTGCGGTTGGCGATGACTCGACTTGATTCTTGAAGGGCACGTTGCGCCTCAAGAGCTTGAGCTTCACGTTGTTGTTGTTGTTGAAGACGTTGAGCCTTAGCGTCTTGTTCCTCTTGGTGTAGATGCGCTTGTTCTTCCTCTTGGCGACGAAGACGTTGTCGTTCTTGAGCTTGAGCAAAAGCGACTTGGTTTGAGTGAGGACGAGGGACTTGCTCATCGACTTGCTCTTGTGAATGCTTGATGTGTAGCGGGTTGCGAGATGCATGATGGTCTTGTCGCGCGGCTCTTCGAAGAGTGTTTGATGACGGTGTACTTGAGCTAGAGAAGGAGTAGTGGGAGTGTCGACTTGAGTGGCTCTGTCTTGAGTATGAAGAAGTTGAAGGAGGACGATTCACCAACAAGGCGCGGATCTCGTCCATTCTTGCATCATTCTCTTGCTTGTGCGTGTCGAGCTTGTTGTCAAAGTAGTCCTTGGTACTTTGCTCGGAGAGTCGCAAGTTGGTGGCGAGGTTGTCGATGCGTTCGTTCATAGCTTGTTGCTCTTGATGCAACGCTCGTTGTGCACCAAAGAGGTGGCTCTTGGTGACGTATGATGACATGTCGTCGTCTTGCTCGATGAAGAGTGGGTTGATAGAAGTACTTGGCCTATCCATCATTCCAAGCAAAATGTGAGTGGTAGAAGGAGAAGAACTTATACCAATGTACCTTTGCCGATGTTGACGATGAATCAAGTTCACTCAAATGCGGACAATGAAATAGCACTATTGGTACCAATCCTTGTCGGTTCTCACACCTACACAAGTAAAAGCTTATGGTGGAGCTTGGTTAGGATGGTGGCACAAAATTGATTGCAATTGTTAGTTTGACTCAAAGATGTTGAAAAAGATTCACAAATTCGCAAATGCAACAAGTAGACCAAGCAATTAGTGATACACGGAAACACACACGCAAATAGATAAGTGGGATTGTGCAAACCAAAAATGAGCCAAAATGTGGAGTCCACGAAACTGCTCTTGTTGCACAATACTGGAGAGACGCTAGGACAATTGCACAATAGGCGGACACGGAGCTTGTGCACAACCTACTAGGCAAAATTGCAACGATCTCTATCCCAAGTATGCTATATGTATGATATTTCGGTGCTATGATCCAAGATGATCTTATATGGCAATCTTAATGTAGTATGATGCTATGGCTCTTGCTTATAAGCTCTTTGCTTATCTTTCTTGTTTGCTTAAAAGCTTGGGTGGCTCTTTCACTTTTGAGCTCTTTTCTCATGCAAAACTTCACGAACCAAGATAGCAATTGTGTATGCGATGACAACTTTGTGACACACAAGTTGACGCCAAGATATGAACCACTTTGGTATGGTATGTATGCTATGGAGTATGATCACTAATGTGCACAAGTCACGTTGCCGGCAATACTCAATGGCTAGTATCGATGGGTAAGCAACGCAAAAGGTGGGCTATGATGGTTATCAATGCAATTGCGAGAGATGACAAAGATGTTGTTGAGGTTACCGTCCTTGGCGATGATGAGTCCTTGGCGAAGATGAGCGGTGGTGATGTTGACATCGAACCATACCTATATAGCCAAAACACAATAGGGCACAGGAACCACAACTCAAATTCTCAAAGACCAAAAGCAACAATGGTGGTAGCGGAAAGCGGAGGTGGTATAGTGGATGATGTGGTGAAAGACCTAGGCAAAGATGCCAATGTTCGCAAAATTAGATGGTGTCCAATGATGTTGTAGCCTATCTAGGTGGATGGGGAATGTAAATAGCTTCTCAACGAGCTAAAGAACGCGAAAATCAGACTCCGGATGTGGAAGTTATGATTAAAATGGTGAAACTCGGAATGCTGAAACTGGCATGGGCGGTAGTACCGCTTGTGAGGGCGGTAGTACCACTTGTGGTACCCAGCGGTAGTACCACTTGGAGGGGCGGTAGTACCGCTCATGTCGGGATTCTTTGCAGATCGAATCGGGGTGCGATTTTTGGGCAGAAATGTATGATTTTGGGGGCAAAATTTGACGAATTTCGTGGATGGAAGGTGGGGAAACTTGGGGAGATGCTAGATCCACTCGAAACCAAGCAAATCCATGGATCAAAATCAACAAAACATCATCAAACCAACAAATCACAAAAAAAATTGGGGGCTATTTTTGGTGGGAATTTTGGATTTAGGACGAAATTAACAAAATCAAGCTAGAAAAAGAGGGATAGGGGCTCCAAAAACGTGATCAATGTGGCTCATGATACCATAGATGATGTCGGGCAGAACCATATGTGGATGATCTTTCACGTTTGGAGTGGATCCTACGGGGAACACGACGAACGAGTGGAAGAACACGAGGAAAAACACAGGGATGAACGAGAGAAACTCAACCGACAAGTAATTGATCACACAAGGGCTAGATCACCGAACACATAAGGTAGCACAAGATTCAAAATCAACAAAAGAAAGATACAAAGGTAGCCGTTCTTCTCCGTGAGGAGGTCTTGATTGTCTTCCTTTGAAGGGGTCTTGAATCCGCTTGGGGGATCTTCTCCGAAGAGGTCGTGAGCTCCGAGGAGAAGTGACCAAGTGGATGAGCAAGGCTCTCACAAAAAATATGAGCTAAACCAATGCTAACCCTAATACGAAGCTAGGAGACGAGTATATATAGTGCTAAGCCACGAAGGGGTAAGTGGGAGAGGATACATGGGGCGAAAACCCCTTGCACTGCGCGCAGGCAGGCCGGTAGTACCGGTCATGTGGCCGGTAGTTCCGGTAGGAGCTCATGCGGGTCGGTAGTTCCGCTAGAAGCCCAGGCGCTGGATTTAGAGGTGTACGCCGAAGGGACAACGGTTGTACTGGTCGTAGGGGCGGTTGTTCCGGTCTTTGGGCAGAAGCCGGTAAAACCGGTGCAGCACCGGCCTTGCTCCGCTCGATCACAGAAGGTGGGCCGGTTGTTGGGCGGTAGCTGGCCGGTTGTTCCGCTTGGGCGGTGGTTGGGCGGTTTTTCCGGTCCTTTTGGGCTGGGCAGATCGTCTACATGCTCTTGATGTTCATCTTGCATCGTAACTTCTCCTTGGTTACTTTCTTGGTACCTAAGCACACAAAGCATCTCCGTTTCAGGTAGTAGCCATGTATCAAGTGGGTCAAAGGGAAGTTCAACAAGGAGAGAGTTAACCTCGGATTGAATAGCACGTGCTCGAGCTCGTCATGGGTCCACTTGGAGCTTGAGTAGTCGAAGTAGTGTCCATGGGTATGACCGTAGGATGCTCTGCATCAGGTGATGTGGTCACCTACAACTACATGAAAGACTAAAAGGGCAATGCTCACAAGTGCCTAATGGCAAAGGCCGTGGTAGAAGATGGAGAGGACAAAAGCTCTCCTGACAAGGTCAAGGTAACCCCATGATCAAACCCTCCTCTTTTCACTCCTTCTATCCTAGTGATGAGTATCTTGATGCGGAGGATAGTTATGAGGATGATGATCTAGATGATCCTATGCTTGCTAAACTTAATAAGTTCATGTGCTCCCTCAAGGAAAGAAGCTCAGTATGTTTCGTATGCTTATGGAGATGGTGAGTAAGCACACCATCACCATTAAGGAACTCGGAACCCTCGTCACCGAGGAAAAGGAAACTTGTGAAATCCTGGAGCGGAAAGTCCAATATGAGGTAGCACGAAATGATGAACTATGCTCAAAAATTTGTGCAAACATTGATGTTCATACTAAAGATCTTGCCTCCTTGAAAAAGGCTATTGACTCTTGCGAAGAGTTGATGAGTGATAAAAGTAAGCTTGTGAAGTCTCATGCTTCTTTCTCTAAGGATTATGAGCTTCTATCCGTGTCCCTCAAGACTAAGGAAGAAGAGCTCACCCTTCTTACAAAGAGTTTTGAGACGCTCAAACTTACTTATCTTGAAACTATAGCCAAGGCTTACTCTTCTCCTATTATCAATGTTGATGCTTGTACTACTAACTCTAATAGTGATCTAGCATCTATTCTTGAGGGAAATCGCTTTCTCAAGGCTCAAATCGAGAAAGGTCTCATTACATGTGCTCAAGGGCAAAAGAACCTTAATGAGGTATTGAGACAACACAATGAGGTGTTTTCCAAAGAGGGACTCGGGTTTAACCCAAGCACAAGCAAGAAGAAGATGTCCTCTCAAAAGTGCACAACCCCTCTAAATAAAACATTTGTACGAGAAGGGCACAAGGAGAAAGGTAAGGTTGTTAGTGGGAAGGCCACAAGGCGCATGCCCACTCTCAACAAGCCAAAAGAGTTCATGCCTCCATCCTATGTACTTCGTAAGACTAAGGATGGAGAAGTTTATGCAAAATTTGTTGGTCCTCGAAATGCATTTCGATTCTATGCTATTTGGGTCCCTAAGACCCTTGTGACTAACTTGAGAGGTCCCATTGCAAAATGGGTGCCTCTAACCAAGTCATAATTGTGTGTAGGTTGCCTTCTCTAGTGGAGTAAAATGGGTGATTGATAGTGGATGTACCAATCATATGACCGGAGATAGCAAATTGCTCTATGATTTCATGGAAGCTATTCAACCATTCATGAGCATTATGTTTGGTGGAGGGTCAAAAGGACAGGTACTCGGGTTAGGCAAGGTGGCTATCACAAATGACATGTCTCTTGCAAATGTCATGCTTGTCCAATCCCTTAAATACTATTTGCTTTCTGTTCGCCAATTGGCTTTTGTTGGTTATGATACACTCTTTGGACTAATGGATGTGAAAGTCTTTAAGAGAGATACTCTCGAAGTGTCCTTTGTTGGAGAGTTGGATGGCAACCTTTACACGGTTGATTTCTCGAAAGAGAGCACATTCTATGCAACTTGTCTAATGGCCAAGGCCGACAAGGGATGGCTATGGCATCGCCGGCTAGCCCATGTCGGCATGAGAAATCTTCAAGATCTCTTAAAATGGAATCACATCCTTGGACTAACCAATGTCTCTTTTAAGAAAGATCGTGTGTAGTGCATCCATAGCCAGGAAGCAACATCAATCAAAGCATCCACCCAAGAACATTGTGTCTACTTCAAGGCCCCTGGAGCTCCTTCATGTGGATCTTTTTGGGCCTCCTTCATAGGATAGTCTTGGTGGGAAAAAGTATGGACTTGTCATTGTTGATGATTACTCAAGATATACATGGGTGTTTTTCCTCAAGTCCAAGGACGAGACGAAGATCACCTTCATTGATTTTGCCAAGCAAGCACAACGCAAGTTTGACAAAGAAATCTTGGCAATAAGAAGTGACAATGGCTCTGAGTTCAAGAACTATACCTTGGAAGAATTCCTTAGTGATGAAGGGATTGAGCATCAATATTCAGCTCCAAACACTCCTCAGCAAAATGATGTAGCCGAAAGGAAGAACCGTACACTTTTAGAGATGGCAAAGTCCATGTAGGATGAATACAAGTCACCCCATAGTTTTTGGGCCGAAGCTGTCAACACTGCATGCCATGCATCAAACCGGCTCTTCCTCCTCACCATATTGGAAAAGACTCCATATGAGCTCCTAACTGGGAACAAGCCAAATGTCAAGTACTTTCGTGTATTTGGGTGCAAATGTTTCATCCTCAACAAAAGAGAACGGTTAGGAAAATTTCAATCCAAAACAATTGAGGGCATATTTGTTGGCTATGGATCAAACTCTCACGACTATAGAGCCTGCAACAAATCCAATGGATGTGTTGTAGAAAATTGTGACATGGTGTTTGATGAATTTAATGGCTCCCATGGGGAGCAAGTTGATCTAAGTGATGTAGGTGAAGAAGATTCCTCTCAAGATATTTTGACCATGGGTGTTGGTGCACTTCTTCCAATGGAACAAGAACCTCATGATGATGATGAAGAAGATGGAAGTTTCACACATCATCAAACTACTTCGACACACATACCACCACAAACTCCTATTGTTCAACCGATGCCCTTAGTCCAAGTACAAGAAGATAATCAAGTTCCTCTTCATGATAATCTTGAAGAACAAGATCATCATCAAGGGCAAGAACAAGAAAGTCCAATCATTGATGATGAACCTCAACAAATGCAATATGAACAAGAAGATCTTCCACCACACATTAATGATCCATATGTTGAGGACGTGGATGATGGACATGAAGTTGAACCTCGAGAAACCCTAACCTCCATCATGCCTCGAGTCACCGGTCATGTTGATGTTGACAAAATTCTCACTGGCATATCGGAAGGTAGAGTCACTCGTAAACATTTGACAAACTTCTGTGCTCACTTCTCGTTTGTGTCTAGTGTTGAGCCCCTCAAGGTACAAGATGCATTGATGGACAACGATTGGCTCGTTTCCATGCAAGAAGAGTTGAACAGTTTTGAATGCAACCAAGTGTGGTCATTAGTCAAGAGGCCACCTACTGAGCACAATGTCATTGGAACAAAATGGATTTTCAAGAATAAGCAAGATGAGAATGGTGTAATCATCCGTAACAAGGCAAGGTTAGTGGCATAAGGGTACTCACAAGTTGAATGTTTGGACTTTGGTGAGACCTTTGCCCCTGTTGCCCGTCTTGAATCCATTCACATCTTACTTGCTTATGCCGCTTTCAATGGTTTTACTTTACATCAAATGGATGTGAAGAGTGCTTTCCTTAACGGTCCTCTACAAGAAGAAGTATATGTGTCACAACCACCTGGTTTCGTTGATCCCGATCACAAAGACTATGTGTATAAACTTCATAAGGCTTTGTATGGCCTCAAACAAGCACCTCGTGCTTGGTATGATCATTTTAAGAAGTTTTTACTCGATGATGGTTTTTTGAGAGGGGTGATCGATCCCACTCTTTTTACTAAGAGGGACAAGGGTGATTTGATATTATGCCAAATCTATGTAGATGATATCATTTTTGGTTCTCCTAACATTCATTTGTGCAAGAAGTTTGCGGCTTCAATGACCAAGAATTTTGAAATGTCACTCAATGCGGATTTGAAGTTCTTTCTCGGATTTCAAATTCAACAATTTCAAGAAGGAATTTTCTTGTCTCAAGCAAAATACCTCAAGGATATCCTAGAGAAGTTTGGCATGTCTGATGCTAGTCCATGCAAGACACCCATGCCAACCAAAATTGCACTCACTGAAGACACAAATGGTATTCCTTTTGATCCATCTATTTACTGCTCTATGATTGGTTCATTACTTTATCTTTGTGCATCTAGACCGGACATCATGTTCGGTGTATGCATGTGTGCTAGATTTCAAGATTCCAATAGGGAAAGTCATCATAAGGCGGTTAAGCATATTCTTAGATACCTTGTTCACACCCCAAAGTTGGGTTTATGGTACCCCAAGGATGCTAAGTTCGATCTCATTGGGTACACGGATGCGGATTGGGCTGGAGACAAAGTGGATCGTAAGTCCACCTCCGGTGCATGTCAGTTTCTTGGACGCTCCTTGGTAAGTTGGTCCTCGAAGAACAAAATTGTATTGCCCTCTCTACCGCAGAAGCTGAATACATTGCAACCGCCAGTTGTGCAACTCAATTACTATGGATGAGGCAAACTTTGAAGGATTACGGTATCACCTATAGACATGTGCCTCTTCTATGTGATAATGAAAGTGCCATCAATATTGCTGAGAACCCCAAAGATCATACCCGCACCAAGCACATTGATATTAGGTATCACTTATTGAGAGATCATGTGGAAAAGGGGGATATTCACATAGATCATGTTGGCACAGATTTGCAACTTGCGGATATTTTCACAAAACCATTGGATGAAGCAAGGTTTTGTCGACTTAGGCGTGAACTTGGTATCTTGGAGCTTGACAATATTATGTGAAATCTAGTACCCATTCATTCATGAAATTAATGTCTTGTCTTGATGAAGGCATATATTTAGGGGGAGACACTCAACTCATGAGTACTCTCACCGTACGTAATGCATAAAAAGAACAACCACTCTCAAAGCTACCATGTTATTCTAACTATGGTGCTTTCCATGATGGAGTAGTGATTATGCACCCAAAGTTCAAATCTTTGGGAAGTCATGTCAAGTACACTCATACATGGTGGCCTTGGCCCCCGCTCTTGTCATTAAAACGGATGCTCATTGCTCATATATTGTGACTTTACTTCCTGCTATGTATTGAACTCATCATCTTCCCATCATTGTCATTAGCACCAACTATGACCCCCTAGTCTCACAAATCCATAAGTGCTTACGGTCGTCCGCTATGTACCGGACGTCTGCTAATTTTCCCCATGGCCCACGCCGGTCGTCCGTAAAAAGCCCTATGTTGTCCTCAGGCCGGTCGTCTGGTCTATCCGGTCTTCCGGTAATTCTTTCCCTGGCCCAGGCACCGGACGTCCGCAGATCTCTGGACGTCCGGACTTTTCTCAGGCACATATATATAGCACGGGGTGCGGTTTGGGTCAGTTTACCCTAATCCTTTCGCCCCCTCTCCTACTTTTTACCCAACGCCGCCGCCCCTATCTCATGGCTCCTCGCCGCATCCGCTCGCCGCCCGTGCCCCTCACCTACGCCACACCGCTCAGGTCGCCCCCGTTCCCGATGCGGCCCATTGCCGGATTCTCTCTGGTCGTCGTCTTCCTCCCCATTCCTCACTCCTAGGTAGCACCTATCTCTTCTTCCCTCATCCATCGATTCGTCGATCTATGGTGGTGGGTTGATTATTTGGGTTTCCCTCTTCTTCTAGGTTAGAATGGTGAAGACCAAGCACACTGCTCGCAAGGACCCCCCATCTGGGTCCTCTCGTCCCTCCCATCGCGGTGATTCCGACGATTCCCAAGAACGGGCTCGTCCTAGGAAGCGTGTTCCTCCACCTCGCTGCTCTCCAAGCAAAGACTCGTCGGAGGGCTCTGACTATGAAGATGAGCTTGCTCATATGGAGAGAGGATAGCTTGTCCCTGTTTGCACCACTGCTCCCAAGCCCGAGACTCGCTGGCCCACCTTCCAGCCTCCCCCTCCTCCGGTTCAACCTCACGGTGATGCTCGTCATATCTCGCTTGAACCTCCTTTACCACACGGCAGTCACGTTAAGCAGTTCAACGTGGTTCCCATTTCTTCCTATCTTAAGTTGCATCGTGTAATTGATCAATTTACAATTGCTCGTGACTCTAGGGACAATCGTTTTCGCACTAATGTCCAAGCTGACATTTTTACCACTATCATCATTCCTAAAGGTCTTTTTGTGCATCTATGCATTTATTTGGAGCATATTCGTACTCATTCGGAGAAATATTCCGGGGCTATTGAGCTCATTGAGTCCTCCAATCTTACTGCCCCCTTTACATTTCAACATGACTTTCACCAAGCCGCCATTCATCAATTTTATGCCACATGTTTCTTCGGTCCAAATAACACTGTTACTTGGATGACCTCCGACACGAAGCTCTCGGCTTCCTATTCTCAATTTGGTGGTGCCCTTGGTTTTCCTGAAACCGTGCTCAAAATTCACAATGATGACCCCAAACATAGACCCAAGGGCACTGATGCATGTGCTGATCTTATCAAACCCATAGCAGAACAGACTGATGATGAGAAACATAAGGGTTTTGACCAAGTCTCCATTTGGCGTGCTCCTTTCTTCATTATCTATCAATGTTTCATTTGCACTATTTATCCTAAGATGGGTGACAAGGGGTCCTGCAGTAGCTACTGCATCGATCTCGTGCATCGCC
This sequence comes from Triticum timopheevii, assembly GCA_963921465.1. Lineage (NCBI taxonomy): Eukaryota > Viridiplantae > Streptophyta > Magnoliopsida > Poales > Poaceae > Triticum > Triticum timopheevii. The sequence goes on from OY997274.1 coordinate 424,162,981, forward strand.
TCTATGCGTCTCCGAAAGGGAAGATCAATGTGCCTCATTTTCTATGGTATGAGATTCACCTCGCTTCTTTTCAGCACAAGCGGGCCTTTCCTCATGCTCCCTTTCTTCAAGCATTCATCGAGAGTGTGGCTTCGTTTCCTATTGTCCGCACTCATTTGCATGAGCGATGGGTCATTCCCGCACACATGGCCGATAACTATGTTCCCAAGGACTCTTCCTCTTCTGCTCATCTGTGCTGCATTGCTACTGGCATCTCTCATTCTGCTCACTCCGGATCTGCACCCTTTGGTCGTATTGCTCACTTTCTGGGGAAGGCCCACTCTGCCTTGATGAAGGCTGTTACTTTTAACTGCTCCCAAAATCACAATGTTGTCACGCGCCTTATCACCTCCAAGAATGCTCTTAAGGCTCGTCTGAGAGACTTCGGAGTGTTTGATGTGAGTGATGATGACCGTTTTCCCGATGAGCCCCCTTCTGACTTTGGCTTTCCCTCAGGTCCTGAGTGGTCCGATTTCTTTGACGAGGCCGGTGGCAGTGGTGCTCATGATGATGATGAGGCAGGGTTCTAATGATGATGATGCTGTTCTGGTTGCTCCTCTTGCCCCCCTTTTTGGGTACTTGATGCCAAGGGGGAGTAACACTTCCTTTTAGTATTGTGTAATATGGTGATATTAGTTTGTTAGTTTTTATCGTACCATGAACTATGTGAACTATGTTATGTATCGTGCCATGAACCATGTTCACTATGTTTTATGATCTATGATATGAGTGGTATTATGGGTTCTTCTGTTCTTTGAGTGTTTGGATGAGTTTTGGTTTGGATGCTTTGGTATAAATCTGAGCGGGAGCTCCTCTCATGCTTATTTTTACTATGCACATGGTTAGGGGGAGCTCCACAACAAACTCCTCCGATATTCAAAGTTTTATTATTATTGAGAAGTGCATGTATGTTGTCATCAACTAACCAAAAAGGGGGAGATTGAAAGTGCAATCATGCCCTTAATCATATTTTGATGTTGATGACAACATGCATATATGGGACTAATCATGTTTATCAAGTATATCTCAGTATTATGTCTCAAAGGCCGTGTATGGGTCATGCGTCAGGACCCCGATCCAATGTCACACCGATCTAGCATGTAACACCTCATATCACTTTGCGGCCTCACGCACGTTATTCCCACGGGTGTCGCCTTACCAGGCCCGGGACCGTTTGCGCCTTTTGGCTCACGTATATGATAGTGTCGCTAGCATCTGTATGACAAAGAACCCGGGCTGACATGGCTAGTCGTGAACCCAAAGTGGCACTAACTTACAGGGACAGGCATACATGACCCAACAACGAACGTGTCGGTCAACAACGAGTGAATCCGGGCTGTAGCAGCTGGGCTAGCAGGACTCCAGAGAATCTGGGCTGTAGCAGGCTAACAGGACTCCGGTAGACACCGCGTGACATTTCCCCAAAGGGACAGACACAGGAACGAAGAAGGACACATGCCGGCCAGCCTAAGTGTTCCGGAGCAGTAGCAAGCTACCATGGCTCAGTGGAAGCACTAGGAGACATTTCCCGGTAAGAGAGGGTACCAAGGATAAACAACTAGGTTGTAAGATCCCACACATACCAAGCATTTCAATAACATACACACAATATGCTCGATATGTGCAAATACAACATGGCATCACAACATGATTCTACAACTCAAGTATTTATTCAATAGGCTCCGAGGAGCGAGATTTTACAAACATGGGTCTCTTGACCCAGGATTCAGAGCATACAAGTCAAAGCACAAACGGAAGCTCAAAATGTCTGGGTACAGACATCTACAAATGAAAAAGGCTAAGAAGCCTGGCTATCTACTAGATCCTGCCGAGGGCACAAGATCGTAGCTGAGGTAACAAGCTAAACGTCGAAGCCACGCAGAACTATTAGCGAGACCGAAGTCTCTCTGCAAAAACATAAAATAGGTAAACGTGAGTACAAATGTACCCAGCAAGACTTACATCAGAACTAACTACATATGCATCATTATCAACAACGGGGATGGTGGAGTTTAACTGCAGCAAGCCAGCTATGACTCGGTGGCTAACCTGAACTACGACTGCAAGTAACTCTTTTGAGTTGGTGCACACGAGTCCACATATTCACCATATCAATACACCACTATGGATCCGCTCCCGTCTCCCTACGAGAACGCCATCCATAGCACTCACACTTATCTTGCGCATTTTAGAGTATCCACTTTCACTTGTCTATGAACTGTACAGGCAACCCAGAAGTCCTTTACCGCGGACACGGCTATTCGAATAGATAATGTTAACCCTGCAGGGTGTACTTCTTCACACATGCTCTCACCACTTATCGCCGTTTACACGACATGTACTCGGCAACCTTCAAGCGGAAGCCTGGCGAGGGTGTCGGCCACGACCTGACTAACTACACAAGTCTCTCATCCAAGTTTATCGCCTATTCGGGTTCCATCCGCAAGGAGATCCGGCCGGGGTGTCGCTCACGGCCCCAAACGATGTGAGCAGGATTCCCAAGCCCACCATCCGGGTGCCACTTGGTACACCGTGCCACTATGCCTAGTCTGTCCCAAGCCCACCTGTACCGGGTGCCACTTGGTAGACTACTAACACTACCTACAAACACCAGAAACTAGTTGCAACTCCTGGACAGAGATCGAGTTGATTAATAAGTCGAGAGGGGTCGAGTTACCAGAACCCAATGTATGGTAGTAACTGTTCATGGATCACAAACACCGAACTCAGTTCCTGAGGACGGCTTCAATGAGACAACCCACCATGTACTCCTACATGGCCTCTCACCGCTACCTTTACCAAATCGTGTTCACACACTTAGCTCACACACAGTAGGACATGTTCACACACCTCCGATTCATCCCCAATGAATCAGACCTGACTCAACTCTAAGCAGTAGCAGGCATGACAAACAAGCATGTATGAGTAGGCACATCAGGGCTCAAACAACTCCTACTCATGCTAGTGGGTTTCATCTATTTACTGTGGCAATGACAGGTCATGCAGAGGAAAGGGGTTCAGCTACCGCGGCAAGTAATAAATATGTCATTGTTGTCCTAATGCGGTAAAAGAGAGCAGGAGTGAGAGAGTGGGATTGTATCAGAATGAACAAGGGGTTTTTGCTTGCCTGGCACTTCTGAAGATAGCATTGAGTCTTCATCAGTGTCAACGATCACAACGTCGGAACATCGTCTACCGAGAGGGGACAAATACCGGCAAAAGAGAAGAAATGCAATCCATGCAATGCACAATATGATGCATGATCATGACATGTCAATATGCTGTGTGTTGGGCTAATGCAACTAAAAACAGAGTGGTTTGAGCTTATTTGAATCAAAGATTCAAATACAAGCCTAAACTATGAACCCATATAAGTGCATTATCATGTTTCATCTAAACAGCAGGGTTAGGTTGCTCTAACATGCATGAAACTAGTACAGATGGAAAGTTTGGATTTTCCTGATCATTTTTCATATATAACTTATTTCAATCTGGGCTATAGATTATTTTCTATGAATTTTTGAAGTTTTGAACATTTTCTTAAAATAAATAAATCAAATAGATTTATTTAAAATCCAGAAAAGCATTACTGCGTCAGCCTGACGTCTGAATGACGTCATCAGGTCAACAGCGTCAGCACAGGTCAAACCTGACGCTGGGACCCACTGGTCAGTGACTAACTAACTAATCTAAATTAATTAGTGTTAAACTACTACTAACTAAAAATGTTAGTGGAGATAATTAAACTTAGTTAAAAACTAAAATAGGATTAGCTAGGGCCTGGGCCCACTTGTCAGTGTCAGCAGGGGTAATTAGTCCTAAACTAATCTAGTCAGGGGCGGGGCCCACGCGTGTTGACCCCAGGGATGTCAAACCCCGGGTCGAACAGGTCAAACTCGCCGGCGACATGATGCCGACGAGGCCAAACACGGCGGCGAGGCTCGGGAATCTTCCTCCGGCGACCAAATCAACGTTGGAGCCCATCTACGAGTAGCTGGAGCTCGTGCGTCGAGTGGTGCTCTCAGCTTCACTGGATATGGCCCAGAACGACGGCGGCGAGGGCAAGCGCGGTGGCCAGAGTTCGGGCGAGGTTGGGAATGGTGCTATGGGGCACGGCGGGCGAACGGCCGGGTGCTATGGCCTCCTGGTGATGTGCTGAGCACGGTTACGCGCTCGGTTTCGAGCTTATGCTTCTGTGGCCACGACGGCGACATGGCCGGCGGAGCCGAGCTCTCGGCCGTGATGGCCAACAGGGTTAGGGGGCAGCTCGAGCGACATGGCTAGCGGGAGAAGGAAGAGGAGCTCACAGCGAGTGCAGCGGTGGCCTCGAAGAGGTCGGGGAAGGGCTGGTGATGGCAGGAGGTCACTGGCGATCTCAGCGTCCGAGGGAGGAAGAAGAGCTCGGGGTCGTCGTCACAGAGCTCCTGGCGGTGCCTGTCTTGGTGAGGAGGAAGAGGGGGACGAGACGAAGCTTCTTGGTGCGTTGGCGAGGCGAGGGGAGCACGGTGGCTGCGGCAATCGGCGTCGGCAGTGATGGTGGCGTGTCGGTGGTGCTGCGGGAGAGAGCAGAGGAGATGGAGGGATCCAGGGAGAGTGAGAGAGGGTCGAGGGGCTGCGTGGCGCTCGTCTAGAGCCGTCCAAGAGGAACCAGGCAGGCATGGGGGAGGAGGTGGCCGCAACGCGTGTGCGCGCGCGGGGAACACGCGCCCTCATCCTCTTGGCAGAGGAGGAAGACAACAGGGGATGCCCAGATGGGCTGGGCCAGTTGGCTGGGCCACCGAGTGGGCTGGAAGGCCAGGTAAGTTGGCCCAGGTAGCTCTCTCTCTCTTTTATTTCTATTTTCCTATTTTCTGTAATTGTGTTTAGCTTTAATAAAAATGCCAGAGCATTTCCAAAAATCATGCAACTGACTTTGGCTACTGTTTGGAATATTTCCAACAGTAAACATTTCAGTTGTGATTATTTGTGCATTTAAAATATTTTATAGGATTTAAATGCCCAAATGCAAATACTATAAGATTTAATTCAGTGACCCCCAATTGACCTAGAAAAATGTGCATCATTTTTGGCAGAGGTTTTCACCTTTAACAAAAATCATGAACTTTTCTAAAGGGCATTTGGGTTCATTGAAGATATTTTTATTGAACCTAGTTGAATTCATTTGATGTTAGGGTTTCAACAATCCCCATTTCAACTTTCAAAGAAATTTAGACATGATGCAACACAAGACTAGCTAACCCATAGCAGACCAAAACTAGGGATGTGACAACTCACCCCCACTAAACAAAAATCTCGTCCCGAGATTCAAGCGTAGGGTAAGATGAAGGGGGAACGCAACTAACGCAATCTTCACGATCCGGGTTGCACCTCAAATGAACGTTGATTCAATCACCATCTTTGTCTCGTCGTCTTGCTCTGAGAACTCCAGCCAACATGACAATGAGAGGGGAAGGAGACTCTAGAAGGATCAATCTTCTCGAAGATCGAACAACTCAGGATTAACTCACGGAATGAGACATAGCAACATCTCTTGAGTTCAGACACGAAGCACACATCTAGAGGGATGGAGTGGAACAGATGACGAGGGTTCACTAGGTAGACAACAATTCCACACTTAAGAAGGTGGTGAACGGTTGTCAACGTAGCGAGGAGTTGAGTTGCCATGGTACCATAACGGGGCACCTTAGGGAAGGTGACTTGTAGAATTATCCCTTAAGTGGCAAAAAGAATTACCTTTGATTCAACGATCATTGAAACCCTTTATACCAGCTTAAGGCAAACCACAATCGATCATTTGGAGGAGTTCGGTAGAATGACATGCTCGGACTAGTATGGATGATGTGGATTACCTTGTTGAAGACAACACAAGGGGTGATTTTGCTTATCACCGGAAATGGATGGGACCCAAGGTAGAATGGCACAATGATGGTGTAAGCTGGGGATAAAATGCAGATGCTAGGAATAATTCTATTAACTGGGGAGAAGCTCAACAGTAGAGAATGATTCCACTGCTGAAATGGTTATAGCATAACCGAAGAAAACTGGGAGCAATCCCGGTTAGTGCCGGTGATAACACCTAGTGCTTGTGCGTGCTCTCAAGAACTTGAGTATTTCCATATTCATCAAGGTCTTACCAGCATCCGTGCCAAGGATCCTGGCCACAACATACTACCATGATGAATAGTGACGGAGGATGCAGATGCAAAGGAAGATAACACTTTCTCAGATTTCACCTTTGCCAAGGGAACAAAATCTGGATGATCGACCGAGAGACATTTAGCACTCCGCTTCTAATGTTCTCCTTGATGTGCTAGTGTAATCCATTCATAGATATGGCTTGATATCTAGAACATTAAGTAAAAGGTCGGACTTTGGGAACACAAAAATCCATAAGGAACAACTAGGGAGTAAATCCTACGAAATCCTTATGGGGAGGTGGCCAACTTCCTCAAACAAGATACTACAATAATTGGTCTTCCGATTGGGTGTGTTGGCCACGACATCCACTTCACCGATTACAGTGAGACCAATATTGTAGTTCTTGGGAAATGTTCCAACCATCATATCAGCCTGAGATTCAGAATTGGTTGGTGTCAGGATATTCCAGACTCATCAAGTCTAGAAAGAGAAATGAAAGTTTGCAACACAAATCGACGAGATGACGTTGCGAGATTCTCGGGAATGAACTACTATAGCAAGCTCCAAAACATGAGCTGGTTCTGCTACAAACATTTGAACACGTTGTCCCAGACAAGCATGACCACGTAGTAGTATTATAATAAAATACTACCGAGTTCAGGTGGGAACCATCATCTAAGATATCGAAGTCCTTTCGTAAGTCTAGCTCTTAAGAAGGAACTCCTTCTCCTTGAACAAGTCAATCAGTGGCTTGGCGTGCTAGGGACACATATAGAATGAAGGTAGCTAATCTCACAATCCAATGTATACTTCGCACATGCATGACTGAGTTGGGATGATTCCAAAGGAAGCAAAAACAATGTTTCTCGGATCCACGGCGGCAACTTACACCAAGTGCACGTGAATTAGAGAAAGTCACATCTTTCATCCGGACATATGCTCCATGAGCGGGTCATGAAGATAATGCTTATAAAAGTTTCCAATACTAGCTGGATGTTCAACACAATCATGGAGAGGTTAAATCTATTGTTGATGGGCTCAACAACAATTCATCCCGGTTTCCATGAAGAAGGAATTCTATAATTATGTGAACAAGTGATAGCACTGGTCAGACCCAAAAGATGTAATGGTGTAGGCTCGAGGAATCAACAACGAGTAAGACAACATTACGAACATCGTTGGTTCTGATTTGATTTGAGAATAGCCCACACTCAAATCAAAGTTTTGACAAGATAATAGGTCCAACAACTGATCACAGGGACCAATCGATGAAGACATCATCTTTCTTGAACATACATACAAGATATCCCTTAATATGAACTAAGTCGGAGAAGCCTTTATCTTCCAGCTCTCCAAGTTGTTGTTTAGCTTAACCAACTAGCTCAGGGGTATCCAACACGGATTCTTGGAGAAAGGGTGGTTTACAGGAATAAACCAACTTGATCACGAACTCAACATAAGGGTCAGGGGACAACCTGGTAATACTTCCGAGAAGATATTCGGGAAATCACGAACCACCGATATGTTACTAAGCTCGAGAACAATCTTGCTTTTCAGGGCAAGACGATATGATCAATAGGGCGAAGGTTTTAAATAATCCTAACTCATCGATCGAGGAGTGCACCAGGAGAATGTACTAGGTAGCACGATCAATCTTAGAATGATGATTCAATAACCAACATGCTAAGAATGAAATTATTGTCCTTTAACTACCAAGCAACGGAGTTGCTAGGAGTATTGAGTTCACAGATCATGATTCACTTGTCGGCACTCCGGCTGCAACAACACAGAACCGAGGAATGAATACGGATGGCGAGAAGTATCACTACGTCAAGAATTCACAAGAGATGGTGCAATTCTCATGACAATCCCGACGTAAAGAGGGTAACACTCCAAGGTGGAACAGAACAAAAGTTGGATTAGTATTTGATCTGTGGAACAAAACTGCTTTGACCCAATCCTGGATATGGATGAGGTACTGGAGTTTGTTTCTCCTAGTCATTCCGAAATAGAATAGCTTGACGGACCACAAGGGTAATAGGCAGCGATGAACAAATGCACACATACTGTTGCCTATCAATTGATAGACGAGGGTCGGAATACAATTAAAGAGGGTCAACCCAAGAGAACATATGATTTTCTGAGTTGTGGATGCATGGACTAGCATGTCGAACGAGTTCAACATATTTCTTCCGGATAACCCATGCAGAAAGGTTGAACTGGCAGAGTCACGATATAGAGAGAAGAACTCATCAAGAGCACTCTGGTTGTGATCTTTTGGTTCAACGAGGAACTGCTGCCATAAGTAGTTCATGGTAGTTGGAAGAACGATATACCACGAACCCCGAGGCTATCACAAGGTTACAAATATCCTGAAGGGACTAGCAAACACTATCAACATGGAGTAGGTGGAGTGAATCTCGGGTTCAAAACCCAGGAATAGAATACCTACTACTAAGAGGCATCACAGAATGCTTTCGAGAATGATGGCCAGAATCATAACACTGGGAACACAAAATATGGCTAGATTACTAGATGGTTTCGTAATACACCTAGGTTCATAATAATAGCTCCAACATATACGTCGAGGCAAAAGAATACCTCAACTCATAGTTTAGTGTGGTTAATCTGGCCCAAAGGGACATCGAAACAGGAAGAAAGGATTTTGCAAATGCTTCAGACTATTTAGAAACCTGGGATGACTCGGACAGCATAACGACTGTAAATGCTCGAAAAAGATTTAAGACATCCTGCAAATGGTGGCATAACCACTCGATCATCATAATACCCAGGTTCTGAGATCAACTATGAATACACGTAGATAGTAAAAATAGAACTGAGGCTTGGATCCAACAATCCTATAAGTCTACGAATTAGTAACACGTGATACTGATAGAAAAAGGAGAGAGCCTAGTTCCTTAACCCCGTAGGAAAGATATGATGACTCACATCAGAAGGGCATAAGGTAAAGGAGTAAAAAGAGCCTTATGTTCCATCCCACAATCAATTCCCTTATATAAGTAAAGAATTTCTAGACTCAACTTCGACCAGTTTGGCTTGGTAAACCTACAAGCAGTCAAGCTCTGATACCAAAGCTGTCAGGACCCCGATCCAATGTCACACCGATCTAGCATGTAACACCTCATATCACTTTGCGGCCTCACGCACGGTATTCCCACGGGTGTCGCCTTACCAGGCCCATGACCGGTTGCGCCTTTTGGCTCACGTATATGATAGTGTCGCTAGCATCTATATGACAAAGAACCCGGGCTGACATGGCTAGTCGTGAACCCAAAATGGCACTAACTTATAGGGACAGACATACATGACCCAACAACGAACGTGTCGGTCAACAGCGAGTGAATCCGGGCTGTAGTAGCTGGGCTAGCAGGACTTTAGAGAATCTGGGTTGTAGCAGGCTAACAGGACTCCGGTAGACACCGCGTGACATTTCCCCGAAGGGACAGACACAGGAACGAAGAAGGACACATGCCGGCCAGCCTAAGTGTTACGGAGCAGTAGCAAGCTACCATGGCTCAGTGGAAGCACTAGGAGACGTTTCCTGGTAAGAGAGGCTACCAAGGATAAACAACTAGGTTGTCAGATCCCACACATACCAAGCATTTCAATAACATACACACAATATGCTCGATATGTGCAAATACAACATGGCATCACAACATGACTCTACAACTCAAGTATTTATTCAATAGGCTCCGAGGAGCGAGATATTACAAACATGGGTCTCTCGACCCAGCATTCAGAGCATACAAGTTAAAGCACAAACAGAAGCTTAACATGTCTGGGTACAGACATCTACAAATGAAAAAGGCTGAGAAGCCTGACTATCTACTAGATCCTGCCGAGGGCACAAGATCGTAGCTGAGGTAACAAGCTAAACATTGAAGCCACGCAGAACTATTAGCGAGACTGAAGTCTCTCTGCAAAAACATAAAATAGGCAAACGTGAGTACAAATGTACCCAGCAAGACTTACATCAGAACTAACTACATATGCATCATTATCAACAAAGGGGATGGTGGAGTTTAACTGCAGCAAGCCAGCTATGACTCGATGGCTAACCTGAACTACGACTGCAAGTAACTCTTTTGAGGTGGCGCACACGAGTCCACATATTCACCATATCAATACACCACTATGGATCCGCTCCCGTCTCCCTATGAGAACGCCATCCATAGCACTCACACTTATCTTGCGCATTTTAGAGTATCAACTTTCACTTGTCTATGAACTGTACAGGCAACCCAGAAGTCCTTTACCGCGGACACGGCTATTCGAATAGATAATGTTAACCCTGCAGGGGTGTACTTCTTCACACATGCTCTCACCACTTATCGTCGTTTACACGACATGTACTCGGCAACCTTCAAGCGGAAGCCCAGCGTGGGTGTCGGCTACGACCTGACTAACCACACAAGTCTCTCGTCCAGGTTTATCGCCTATTCGGGTTCCATCCGCAAGGAGATCCGGCCGGGGTGTCGCTCACGGCCCCAAACGATGTGAGCAGCGTTCCCAAGCCCACCATCCGGGTGCCACTTGGTACACCATGCCACTGTGCGTAGTCTGTCCCAAGCCCACCTGTACCGGGTGCCACTTGGTAGACTACTAACACTACCTACAAACACCAGAAACTAGTTGCACCTCCTGGACAGAGATCGAGTTGATTAATAAGTCGAGAGGGGTCGAGTTACCGGAACCCAATGTGTGGTAGTAACTGTTCATGGATCGCAAACATAGAACTCAGTTCCTGAGGACGACTTCAATGAGACAACCCACCATGTACTCCTACATGGCCTCTCACCGCTACCTTTACCAAATCGTGTTCACACACTTAGCTCACACAGTAGGACATGTTCACACACCTCCGATTCATCCCCGATGAATCAGACCTGACTCAACTCTAAGCAGTAGCAGGCATGACAAACAAGCATGTATGAGTAGGCAAATCAGGGCTCAAACAACTCCTACCCATGCTAGTGGGTTTCATCTATTTACTGTGGCAATGACAGGTCATGCAGAGGAAAGGGGTTCAGCTACCGCGGCAAGTAATAAATATGTCATTGTTGTCCTAATGCAGTAAAAGAGAGCAGGAGCGAGAGAGTGGGATTGTATCGGAATGAACAAGGGGGTTTTGCTTGCCTGGCACTTCTGAAGATAGCATTGAGTCTTCATCAGTGTCAACGATCACAACGTCGGAACATCGTCTACCGAGAGGGGACAAATACCGGCAACAGAGAAGAAATACAATCAATGCAATGCACAATATGATGCATGATCATGACATGTCAATATGCTGTGTGTTGGGCTAATGCAACTAAAAACAAAGTGGTTTGAGCTTATTTGAATCAAAGATTCAAATACAAGCCTAAACTATGAACCCATATAAGTGCATTATCAAGTTTCATCTAAACAGCAAGGTTAGGTTGCTCTAACATGCATTAAACCAGTACAGATGGAAAGTTTGGATTTTTCTTATCATTTTTCATATATAACTTATTTCAATCTGGGCTATAGATTATTTTCTATGAATTTTTGAAGTTCTGAAAATAAATAAATCAAATAGATTTATTTAAAATCCAGAAAAGCATTACCGCGTCAGCCTGATGTCGGAATGATGTCATCAGGTCAACAGCGTCAGCGCAGGTCAAACCTGACGCTGGGACCCACTGGTTAGTGACTAACTAACTAATCTAAATTAATTAGTGTTAAACTACTTCTAACTAAAAATGTGAGTGGAGATAATTAAACATAGTTAAAAACTAAAATAGGATTAGCTGGGGCCTGGGCCCACTTGTCAGTGCCAGCAGGGGTAATTAGTCCTAAACTAATCTAGTCAGGGGCGGGGCCCACGCGTGTTGACCCCAGGGAGGTCAAACCCCGGGTTGAACAGGTCAAACTCACCGGCGACACGACGCCGGCGAGGCCAGACACGGCGGCGAGGCTCGGGAATCTTCCTCCGGTGACCAAATCAACGGCGGAGCCCATCTACGAGTAGCTGGAGCTCGCACGCGTCGAGTGGTGCTCTCAGCTTCGCCGGATATGACCCAGAACGACGGCGGCGATGGCAAGCGCGGCGGCCGTAGTCCGGCCGAGGTTGGGAATGGTGCTATGGGGCACGGCGGGGCGAATGGCCTGGTGCTACGGCCTCCTAGTGATGTGTTGAGCATGGTTACACGCTAGGTTTCGAGCTTATGCTTCTGTGGCCACGACGGTGACATGGCCGGCGGAGCCGAGCTCTCGGCCGTGATGGCCAACAGGGTTAGGGGGCAGCTCGAGCGACATGGCTAGGGGAGAAGGAAGAGGAGCTCACGGCGAGTGCAGCGGTGGCCTCGGAGAGCTCGGGGAAGGGCTGGTGATGGCAGGAGGTCGTCGGCGATCTCAGCGTCCAAGGGAGGAAGAAGAGCTCGGGGTCGTCGTCACAGAGCTCCTGGCGGCGCCTGTCTTGGTGAGGAGGAAGAGGGGGACGAGATGGAGCTTCTTGGCGCGTCGGTGAGGCGAGGGGAGCACGGTGGCTGCGGCAATCGGCGTCGGCGGCGATGGTGGCGTGTCGGTGGTGCTGCGAGAGAGAGCAGAGGAGAAGGAGGGATCCAGGGAGAGTGAGAGAGGGTCGAGGGGCTGCGTGGCGCTCGTCTAGAGCCGTCCAAGAGGAACCAGGCAGGCAGGAAGGGAGGAGGTGGCCGCAGCGCGTGTGCGCACGCGGGGAACACGCGCCCTCATGCTCCTGGCAGAGGAGGAAGACGACAAGGGATGCCCAGATGGGCTGGGCCAGTTGGCTGGGCCACCGAGTGGGCTGGAAGGCCAGGTAAGTTGGCCCAGGTAGCTCTCTCTCTCTTTTATTTCTATTTTCCTATTTTCTGTAATTGTGTTTAGCTTTAATAAAAAATGCCAGAGCATTTCCAAAAATCATGCAACTGACTTTGGCCACTGTTTGGAATATTTCCAACAGTAAACATTTCAGTTGTGATTATTTGGGCATTTAAAATATTTTATAGGATTTAAATGCCCAAATGCAAATACTATAAGATTTAATTCAGTGACCCCCAATTGACCTAGAAAAATGTGCATCATTTTTGGCAGAGGTTTTCACCTTTAACAAAAATCATGAACTTTTCTAAAGGGCATTTGGGTTCATTGAAGATATTTTTATTGAACCTAGTTGAATTCATTTGATGTTAGGGTTTCAACAATCCCCATTTCAACTTTCAAAGAAATTTAGACATGATGCAACACAAGACTAGCTAACCCAGAGCAGACCAGAACTAGGGATGTGACATCATGACTAGGGACAAATGCATATAACTCAAGATCGGAGATACAAGACATTAGCCTTGGCTTTGTTTACGGTTTGTTCTTGAGTATAGGGATCCCACATTATTAAGAGGGGATTGTTGGATCTAGTGAAAGATGTGCTCAAACCCACCAACTCCAGTTTTTCTCTCTAGACGTCTGGTACTCTATGGATGTCCGGTCCCTCTCAGCTGTCCGGATGTCCGGCTCTCTACGGTCGTCCGGTGTTTCTCTTACAGAACAATATTCTCGGATTTCCGAGCCTGTCCGGACGTCCGGTCTCCGGACGACGGGCACGTCTCGGACATCCGGTGTTTCTTCCATAGAACAATATTTACGGATTCCCGAGCCTCTCCGGACATCCCGTCTCTGGACGACCGGCACGTCTCGGACGTCCGGTTGCTGTGTGTTGGTTTGTGGCTTATGAATTCCCAGCGGCCGGACGACCGATGGATGTCAGACGTCCGGACATATTTGTGCCACCGGACGTCCGGTGTTGTCGGGACGTTCGACCTCTTCAGTGCACTTAAGTGGCTCAAACGATTACTTTTTCCACACCCACTATATATAGGATTCTCCCTTCCACGGGATAAGGTTGACCATTCACTTTGAGCTTGCCAAGAACACTTTTCACTCGCTCTCTCAATCCTCTACACCAAATCCTAGATCCCCAAGTGATTTGGGAACATTTGAGAGAAGTTCTCCAATCAAGTGAGAGATCCACTCCTTCCCCTTCTTTGCACCAAAGGAATTCGTGATTTGAGCAAGTGTTGAGATTTTCCCCATCGTTCTTATTACTCTTGGAGGTTGGAGACTCCTAGGCAGTAGGAGTCTTTTGGAGAGGAATCAACCTTTGTGATTACCCCCGAAAAAGTTTATGAGGGTTTGGAGACCACCCCAAGGTCTACCACTAGTGGTTGAGAAACGCCTCCGTGGTGTTGTCTCGAAGGGAGAATAGGGTGAGCCTTCGTGGCGTTGATGTGCCTTTGTGGTAACATCCACCTCTCTAACGGAGACGTAGCTTCCCTCCAAGGAAGTGAACATCGGCATACATCCTCGTCTCCGGGAGTTGCGGTTATTCCTAACCCTAACTCTCTACTTGTGGTTACTTGTCTCTTAGCACTTACTTATATCATATTGTGCTTGCTTACTTACATACTTGTGTTATTTGCTTAGTACTTAGTACTACACTTGCAATTGTTAAGCTCACCTTCATATTCCGCATTATTGCCTAAAATTGCCAAGCAATAATTAAAATTTGTAATTGTACCTAGTCATCCCCCCTCTAGGTCCATCTCGATCCTTTCACCTTTGTCTGGGTCTCGCCGACTGCTCGTGCTGGGTGCTGGCTTACGTCAGCATCCATGGCATTGTCGCCGGAGTTCACGAATGGTTTCGTCCCTCCTCCTACTGCGCACCAAGTTCGCCCGCGCGATGTCTTTCTTCCCGACTATGGTGTGTCGTCCCCTCTCTGTTCTGTTCCTCCTCCTCTGGTTTCTTCATCCCATCGTGTTGTCTAGAGCACCGGCGGATATCTTTGTTTGGAGGGCATTGCGGGTACTTATGGTGGATGGTTGTGGCTATACTGCTTCCCGCGTCGCGAAGCTTGTAATTTGGTCGGCGATTTCAGGCTAGGGTTTAGGGATGTGAAATTTGGGATTTCGGTAAGAATCTAGGGTTCTTCTGTTTCATGTTCTTTAAGCCACAATGCACAGTTTCGAGGAGGAAGTGTGTGCGCAATTTGGACTAGGGTTTTGTTGTAGGGTTGAGATTGACCAGCAGGGCACATGTTTGTACTTCTAAAAATATGAAATTTGTAGTTGTAGTAGGCAATGTAGGGCACGTGTTCACATCACTAGTGCAAATACTCAACAGTTTAGTAATGCCACTACATCATTAGATTACTTACATTTTGATTTATCTTGCTAGATGCAGTTAACTGAATTTATTCAGTTCACTGAATTCAGTTTGCAAGATACAATTTACTTTATTTCTTCAGTTACTCTTGTTTACTGTTGTTGTTTGAGTTGGGTTGAAGACTGTGCTTATCCTATTCTCCAAAAAAGCATACAACACTGAATGTACTTAGTTAACTTGCAACATGCAGTTCACTGAATAAACTCGGTCATCTTGCAGCATGTAGTTAATTGAATAAATTCTGTCAAATTGTAGCATGCAATTAACTTAATAAATTTAGTCAACTTGCATCTTGGAGTTAACAGAGGGGCAAATTCAGTGAACTTATAGCTTGCAGTTAAGAGGATAAATTCAGTCAACTTGCAACATGCTGGTATGGCCATTTTGCATCATGATTTCCTACTGTTATTTATAATGTTTTTATGTATCATAATGCTTTATGGAGTAATTCGAATGTCTTTTCTCTCATAATATGCAAGGTTCACATAAAGAGGGACAATACCAGCAGTTGGAATTCTGGACCTGAGAAAGCTACGTCAGAGTTACCTATGCTTCACATCTCCAAATGAGCTGAAACTTCACGGAGAATTATTTTGGAATATTTAAGAAATAATGAAGCAAATAACTACTGGAGGGGAGGGGGCACCTGGTGAGCACAAGACACCAGGGCGCGCCAACCCCCTAGGCGCGCCATGGTGGGTTGTGCTCAGCCCAGCCCAGCTCCGGCGCCCATCTTCTGGTATATAGGTCATTTTGACCTTGAAAAAAATCAGGAGAGGACTTTCGAGATCAAGCGCCGCCGTCTCTAGGCGAAACTTGGACGGGAGCACTTTTGCCCTCCGGCGAAGCGATTCCACCAGAGGAACTTCCCTCCCGGTAACAAAGCCATCACCATCACCAACAACCCTCTCATCTTTGGGAGGGAAATCTCCATCAACGTCTTCAACAACACCATCTCCTCTCAAACCCTAGTTCATCTCTTGTGTTTAGTCTTTGTACCGGAACCTCTGATTGGTACCTATGGGTGACTAGTGGTGTTGATTACATCTTTTAGTTGATTACTATATGGTTTATTTGGTGGAAGATTATATGTTTAGATCCATTTTGCTATTTAATACCCCTCTGATCTTGAGCGTTATTATCATTTGTGAGTAGTTACTTTTGATCTTGAGGTCACGGGAGAAGTCATGTTGCAAGTAATCATGTGAACTTGATACGTGTTCGATATTTTGTTGATATGTATGTTGTGATTCCCTTAGTGGTGTCATGTGAACGTCGACTACATGGAACTTCACCATATTTGGGCCTAAGTGAATGCATTGTGGAGTAGTTATTAGATGATAGGTTGCTAGAGTGACAGAAGCTTAAACCCTAGTTTCTGTGCTACTTCGTAAGGGAACGATCTGGATCCAAAAGTTTAATGCTATGGTTAGATTTTATCTTAATACTTTTCTGGTAGTTGTGGATGCTTGCGAGGGGGTTAATCATAAGTAGGAGGCTTGTTCAAGTAAGAACAACACCTAAGCACCGGTCCACCCACATATCAAATTATCAAAGTAGCGAACACAAATCAAACCAACATGGTGAAAGTGACATGCTGAAATTCCCGCGTACCCTCAAGAACGCTTTGCTTATCATAGGAGACTGATTTGGCATGTCCTTTTCCACAAAAGGATTGGGCTACCTTGCTGCACTTTATTTACTATTACCGTTACTTGTCCGTTACAAATTATCTTGCTATCAAACTACCTGTTACCGACTATTTCAGTGCTTGTAGAAAATACCTTGCTGAAACCACTTGTCATTTCCTTATACTCCTCGTTGGGTTCAACACTCTTACTTATTGAAAGGACTATGATTGATCCCCTATACTTGTGGGTCATCAAGGCTCTTTTCTTTCGCCATTGCCAAGGAGTGAAGCGCTCTTGGTAAGTGGAAATTGGAAAGGGAAAATTTATATAGTGTGCTGAAATTTACTATCACTTGTTACTATGGAATACAATTCTTTGAGGGGTTTGTTCGGGGTATCTTCACCTCGATCGGAAGCACAATTAGTTTCCACTCAATCTACTGCACCTACTGATAATATTGGCTATGAAATTTCTTCGGGTATGATAGAACAACTACTAGCTAATCCTTATGCAGGAGATGGAACCGAACATCTTGATATGCACTTGATCTATCTCGATAAAATTTGTGGATTATTTAAGTTTACAGGTTTACCCGGAGATGATCTAAGAAGAAGGTCTTCCCTTTATATTTTAAGGGAAAAGCATTAACATGGTATAGGCTATGAGATGATCTTGGATCTTGGAACTGGAAACGATTTAAATTGGAATTTCACCAAAAATTTGTCCTATGCATCTAGTTCATCGTGATCGGAATTATATATATATATATATATATATATATATATATATATATATATATATATATATATATAATTTTTGGCCTCGTGAAGGAGAAAGTATCGCTCTAGCTTGGGGGAGGCTTAAGTCAATGTTATATTCATGTCCCAATCATGAGCTCTTGAGAGAAATTATTATTCAGAATTTTTATGCTCGGCTTTCTCGTGATGATCAATCCATGCTTGATACTTCTTGTACTGGTTCTTTTATGAAGAAGACTATTGAATTCAGGTAGGATATTTTAGAAATAATTAAACGCAACTCTGAAGATTGGGAACTCGACGAAGGTAAAGAGTTAGGTATTAAGCTTAAGTTTGATTGTGTTAAATCTTTTATGAATACTGATGCTTTTCAGGAGTTTAGTACTAAATATGGAGTTGACTCTAAGATAGTAGCCTCTTTCTGTGAATCATTTGCTACTCATGTTGATCTCCCTAAGGAGAAGTGGTTCAAATACCACCCACCTATTAAATAAGAAATTAAAGAACCAGTCATTATTAAATATGAAACTATTATTTACAATGTTGATCGAGTTGTGCCTACTGCTTGTATTGAAAATCCACCTTTCCTTGTTAGGATAAAAGAGCATGCTAAGGTTTCAACTGTGGTTCGCAAAAGTAATATTAAAGCACCTAACTCCCCTTAGCAACTTAAAGTAGAACCTAGTGTTGCTATGGTTAAAGAACTCCTGGTAGAAAATATTGATGGCCATGTTATTTACTTCTGTGATGAAGCTACTAGAATTGCCAAACCTGATGATAAAGATAAACATAGACCCATAGTTGGCATGCATGTTGTCTCAGTTAAAATTGGAGATCATTGCTATCTTGGTTTATGTGACTTGGGTGCTAGTGTCAGTTCTATTCCTTTTACTCTTTACCAAGAAATTATGCATGACATAGAACCCGTTGAAATAGAAGACATATATGTTACTATTAAACTTGCTAATACAGACACCATCACACCACTTGGGATTGTTAAAGATGTTGAAGTCTTGTGTGGGAAAACAAAATATCCTACTGATTTTCTAGTTCTTGGTTCCCCACAAGATGATTTTTGTCCCATTATTATTTGGTAGACCTTTCTTGAACACCGTTAATGCCAAAATAGATTGTGAAAAACAAACTTTCGGTGTTAGCTCTGGTGATGAGTCTCATGAGTTTAATTTCTCAAAGTTTAATAGACAACCTCACAGGAAATAATTACCTAGTAAGGATGAAATAATTGGTCTTGCTTCTATTGCCGTGCCTCCTACTGATCGAGGAGTGATATGCATATGCATGAAAGAAATGAAATACATAAAATTTTCTTTGAACAATGACCTCTACTCAAACACAATTTGCCTATTGAAACATTAGGAGGTCCTCCTCCACCTAAAGGTGATCCTATGTTTGAATTAAAACCATTGCCTGACACTTTGAAATATGCTTATCTTGATGAGAAAAAGATATATCCTGTTAATATTAGTGCTAACCTTTCAGAACATGAAGAAGAAAGATTATTGAAAACTCTGAGAAAGCATCGTGCTGCTATTGGACATACTCTTGATGATCTTAAGGGAACTAGTCCCACTCTCTGTCAGCGCAAGATTAATATGGAACCTGATGCTAAACCCATTGCTGATCATCAACAACGTTTGAATCCTAAGATGTAAGAAGTGGTAAGAACTGAAATACTAAAGCTTCTGGAAGCATGTATAACCTATCCCATAGCTGATAGTAGATGGGTAAGTCCTCTTCATTGTGTCCCTAAGAAGGGAGGTATTACTGCTATTCCTAATGGTAAGAATGAACTTATTCCACAAAGAATTGTTACTGGCAATAGAATGGTAATTGATTTTAGAAAACTAAATAAAGCAACTAGAAAAGATCATTACCTCTGCCTTTTATTGATCAAATGTTGGAAAGATTATCTAGGCATACACACCTTTGCTTTCTTGATGGATATTCTGTCTTCTCTCAAATACCTGTTTCATAACTTGATCAAGAGAAAACCACCTTTATCTTTCCTTTTGGAACTTATGCTTATAGGCGTATGCCTTTTGGTTTATGCAATGCACCTTCTACCTTTCAAAGATGTATTACTACTATATTCTCTGATTTTTGTGAAAAGATTGTTGAGGTTTTCATGGATGATTTTTCTATTTATGGGACTTCTTTTGATGATTGCTTAAGTAATTGATTGAGTTTTGCAGAGATGTGAGCAAACTAATCTGGTCTTGAATTGGGAGAAGTGCCACTTTATGGTTAATGAAGGTATTGTCTTGGGGCATAAAATTTCTGAACGAGGTATTGAGGTGGATAAAGCTAAAGTTGATGCAATTGAGAAAATGCCATGTCCTAGAGATATTAAAGGTATTCGTAGTCTCCTTGGTCATGCCGGTTTCGAAAGGAGGTTTATTGAAGACTTCTCTAGAATTTCCAGGCCTCTTACTAATCTTTCACAAAAGGATGTTCCATTTGTTTTTCATGATGATTGTAGAAGCCTTTGAAACACTTAAGAAAGCCTTAACTTGTGCACCTACTGTTCAACCACCTGATTGGAACTTGCCTTTTTAAATTATGTGTGCTGCTAGTGATTATGTTGTTGGTGCTGTTCTAGGACAAAGAGTTGATAAGGAACTGAATGTTATTAATTATGCTAGCAAAACTCTAGACAATGCCTAAAGAAATTATGCTGCTACTAAAAAAATTATCAGTTGTGTTTGCTTCTGACAAATTCAGATCTTATATTATTGATCCCAAAGTAATTGTTCACACTGATCATGCTACTATAAAATACCGTATGGAAAAGAAAGATGCTAAACCTAGACTCATTAGGTGAGTTCTCTTGCTACAAGAATTTGATTTACATATTACTGATAGAAAAGGAGCTGAGAACCCCGTAGCTAATAACTTGTCTAGGTTAGTGAATATTCTTGATGACCCACTACCTATTGATGATAGCTTTCCTAATGAGCAACTAGCTGCAATAAATGTTTCTCATAATACTCCTTGGTATGCCGACTATACTAATTACATTGTTGCTAAATATATACCACATAGTTTACATACCAACAAAAGAAAAAATCCTCTATGATTTAAGATATTACTTTTGGGATGACCCACACCTTTATAAAGAAGGAGTAGACGATATTATTAGACGTTGTGTACCTGAGCATGAACAGGAACAAATCCTATGAAAACGTCACTCTGAAGCTTATGCAGGGCTTCATGCGGGAGATAGAACTGCTCACAAGGTATTACAATCTGGTTTTTATTCGCCTACTCTCTTCAAAGATGCTAGTAAGTTTGTTTTATACTGTGACGAATGTCAAAGAATTGGTAATATCGGTAAGCGTCAAGAAATGACTATGAATTATTCACTTGTTGTTGAACCATTTGATGTTTGGGGTTTTGATTATATGGGACCATTTCCTTCCTCTAATGGGTATACACATATTTTGGTTGCTGTTGATTATGTTATTAAGTGTGTGGAAGCTATTCCAACTAGTAGCGTTGATCATAACACATCCATTAAAATGCTTAAAGAAGTGATACGTCTCCAACATATCTATAATTTTTTATTGTTCCATGCTATTATATTATCTATTTTGGATGTTTATGGGCTTTACTTTACACTTTTATATCATTTTTGGGACAACCTACTAACCGGAGGCCCAGTGCCAGTTTCTGTTTTTTTTTGCCTATTTTAGAGTTTTGCAGAAAAGGAATACCAAACAGAGTCCAAACGGAATGAAACCTTCGCGATGATCTTTCTTGGATCGAAAGCAAACCAGAAGACTTGGAGTTGAAGTCTGGAACTCTACGAGGCGGCCACGAGGCAGGACGGCGTGCCCCCACCCTCATGGGCCCCTCATAGCTCCACTGACGTACTTCTTCACCTATATATACTCTTATACCATAGAAACATTAGGGGGAACCACAAAACCACTTTTCCACCGCCGCAACCTTCTGTACCCGTGAGATCCCATCTTGGGGCCTTTTCCGGCAATCTGCCAGAGGGGGGATCGATCACGGAGGGCTTCTACATCAACACCATTGCCTCTCTGATGAAGCGTGAGCAGTTTACCACAGACCTTCGGGTCCATAGTTATTAGCTAGATGGCTTCTTCTCTCTCTTTGATTCTCAATACAAAGTTCTCCTCGATGTTCTTGGAGATCTATTTGATGTAATACTCTTTTGCGGTGTATTTGCCGAGATCCGATGAATTGTGGATTTATGAACTTGATTATCTATGAATATTATTTGGTTCTTCTCTGAATTCTTATATGCATGATTTGATATCTTTTCAAGTCTCTTCGATTTATCGGTTTAGTTTGGCCTACTAGATTGATCTTTCTTGCAATGGGAGAAGTGCTTAGCTTAGGGTTCAATCTTGCGGTGTCCTTTCCCAGTGACAGTACGGGTAGAAGGCACGCATTGTATCGTTGCCATCGAGGATAAAAAGATGGGGTTTATATCATATTGCTTGAGTTTATCCCTCTACATCATGTCATCTTGCTTAATGCGTTACTCCGTTCTTATCAACTTAATACTCTAGATGCATGCTGGATAGCGGTCGATGTGTGGAGTAATAGTAGTAGATGCAGAATCGTTTCGGTCTACTTTACACAGACGTGATGCCTATGTTCATGATCATTGCCTTAGATGTCATCAGAATTATGCGCTTTTCTATCAAATGCTCGGCAGTAATTTGTTCACCCACCGTAATACATGCTATCTCGAGACAAGCCACTAATGAAACCTATGACCCCCCGGT
Organism: Triticum timopheevii; assembly: GCA_963921465.1. Lineage (NCBI taxonomy): Eukaryota > Viridiplantae > Streptophyta > Magnoliopsida > Poales > Poaceae > Triticum > Triticum timopheevii. The sequence goes on from OY997274.1 coordinate 424,185,553, forward strand.
CTCTTTTCCATTATATTGCATCTCTTTTCCATTATACTAAATCTATTAGTTTCCCGTCAACTTGCCAATTTCTGTCGGCGTTCCTTTTCATTGCAATCTTTTCTTTCCGATCTATACAACAAAAATGCCAAAAATATTTATTTTACTATCTCTATTAGATCTCACTTTTGCGAGTGACCGTGAATGGATTGACAACCCCTTTATCACATTGGTTGCAAGGTTCTTGATTGTTTGTGCAGGTACTAGGTGACTTGTGTGTCGTCTCCTACTGGATTGATACCTGGGTTCTCAAAACTGAGGGAAATACTTATGCTACTTTGCCGCATCACCCTTTCCTCTTCAAGGGAAAACCAACGCATGCTCAAGAGGTAGCAAGAAGAAGTTATTTTCCCAAGGTTTGGAGTCCCTAGATATTTAATGACTGATTGTGGTTCACACTCTATTCATGGCGCTTTCCGTAAAATCCTTGCTAAATATGATGTTAACCATAGAATTGCTTCACCCTATCATCCTCAATCTAGTGGTCAACTTGAAATTACCAATAGAGAAATAATACTGATATTAGAAAAAACTGTTAATAGGTCCCAAAAAAATTGGTCTAAGAAATTGGATGATGCATTTTGGGCCTACAGAACAACATATTAAAATCCTATGGGTATGTCTCACTATAAAATGATTTATGGAAAAGCTTGTCATTTGCCTCTTGAGTTACAACAGAAAGCATATTGGGTAATTAAAGAACTCAACTATGATTTCGAACTTGCCGGTGAAAATAAGTTATTTGATATTAGCTCGTTAGATGAATGGAGAAACCAAGCTTATAAAAATGCGAAACTATTCAAAAAAAGTTAAAAGATGGCATGACAAAAGAATCCAAAAGCGGGAATTCAAAGTGGGAGAATATGTTCTTTTGTACAACTCTCGTTTTAGATTCTTTGCAGGAAAACTTCTCTCTAAATGGGAAGGACCATATATTATTGAGGAGGTTTATCCCTCTAGATCTATCAAGATCTATAATGCCGAAGGTACTAATATGAAGGTACTCAATGGGCAAAGAATTAAGCACTATATCTCTGGTATGCCTATTAATGTTGAAAGCAATATTATCCAAACCATGACACCGGCAAGTAACAACTAGGAAGGCAACCAAGGAGGGCACAAGAAACCAGGGCGTGCGTGCCTTGCCTGGCGCGCCTAAGTGGGTTGTGCCCACCTCGGGAACCTTCCCAACTATGTTTTCCTCTCGTTTGCTTGTTTCCCAAGATAAAAAATCTTTATATACCCCTCCAAATGTATTGACCACCTTATCACGGAGAAATTTTCTATTTTTATTTCTTGCAGTTTTTCTGAAAGATCTGAAAATATGTCTTCTCAAGACTTAGATGGAGAGATCTATGCCATAGATTATCTCGCAAACCAAAGGTTTATGCTGATGTAGAGCATTCTGGCTGGAGCACGAAGAAGAAGAAGATCATGATTTGAAGAGAATGGAAGAAACAAGTTTAGACTAAGTCCCACTACGTCAACCTAGGGACATGCACGTGGAATTCAAGAAGTCAAGCCTCCCTAATAAATCAAAGAAACCTAAGATCCAGTTTATCCCTTTTTGTCTTCAACGGGAGAATAAGCAGGCATTGTGCAAAAAGATTTTAAAGCTTGAGCTGGAGATTGATGACTTTAAGGAAGAAAATTCCATCCTCAAGCATAAGCTGAGAAAGAAGCGCGCTACTACTCCTTCTCCACCACCATCATCATCTTCCCCACTAAAGGAGACTTAAGTTCATGGCATCGGCACCCCCCTTGGCTTGTGCCAAGCTTGGGGAAGGTGCCCCGGTATCGTATCGCCGCCACTATTTGCTTTTATCTATCTTAGTTTGATCTTTAGTTATCCTATGATTTAGTTAAATAAAGTTTATCAATAATCTCCTTTTGAGTGCCTGTTTAGTGATCTATTTATCTATGTAATCATGTGCGAGATATATAATAAAGTTTAGTTTGAGTTTCTGTTTCTTTACTCCCTTGTTTCAAAAAAAATAAAAAATAATAAATGAAAAATATCATATGCTAATCTTATGGTATGTAATGATATCACATAAGGAAAAGTATAAGTGGTAAAATTTGTTGGAGATTGACAAACATATCATTGGTCAATGATGTAACTCATGAAAGAATTAATAAGGGAAGAGAAGATTCACATACAAATATACTATCTTGGATACCTTTTATGATTGTGAGCCCTCATTAAATACTATATGTCAAAATTGTTGATGTTGGACAAGTAAGGCAACGTAATGATTTATGTTTGTTCATGTCCACATACGAGTTATATTGTTATAGATCCTTCAACACATGGTGCTTGCTCAATATCTTTGCTAGCCAAAAATTCCGCACCATGTAGAGATACTACTTGTGCATCCAAAACCCTTAAACCCAAATTCATACCTTGAGAGTCCATCATACCTACCTAGGGATTGAGTACGATCCTTCAAGTAAGTTGTCATCGGTGCAATAAGGCAATAAAAATTGCTTCTAAATGTGTTGGATCATTTAGTGTAAGAGAGAATTGAGCGTTGAACGGACTTGCGATGGCAAAGCAATAAAAGCGACAAACTGCATAATAAAGGTTGCTATCATAAGGGGCAATATAACGTGACATTCTTTTGCATTAAGGGATTTGGCATACAAACAAAAAGCGCATGGCAACCTCTACTTCCCCTGCGAAGGTCCTATCTTTTACTTTTATGTATTTACTTTTATGCAAGAGTCAAAGTATTCTTCCCTTTTCCTTTTTATTTTCTATTTTTGCAAGCATCATGTGGTGAGGAGAGATCTAAGCACATATATCCAGTTGGATATGAGTGAGCATGAGTTATTATTGTTGGCATCACCCTTGAGGTGAATATGTTGGGAGGCAAAACTATAAGCCCCTATCTTTCTATGTGTCCGGTTGAAACTTTTTGCTCATGGGTATGGTGTGAGTGTTAGCAATCATAGAAGGTTAAATGATGGTTGAGTATGTGGACTTGCCAAAAGGCTCCGACACGTGACCCTTCCTGAAAATATAATGAATTATAGTTGCAAAGTTGATTGAGAACATAGTTTGTTGGTTTTCAATCGAGTTTTTCTTTATACTTCAATGTTGTGATGAATTGTTACTTGTTCATGAGAAGTTATATGATAAAAGTTGTGTGATAAAGTTTTATGTTAAAGCTCTTTGCTGTTAAATAATAATAATGATGCTTCTATGTTCGTATTTTTTTATCGAAACCTCTCTCTCTAAGCATGTGGACATGTTTTTCGATATCGGTTTTTTGCTTGAGGACAAGCAAGGTCTAAGCTTGGGGGAGTTGATACGTCTATTTTGCATCATGATTTCCTACTGTTATTTATAATGTTTTTTGTATAATAATGCTTTATGGAGTAATTCTAATGTCTTTTCTCTCATAATATGCAAGGTTCACACAAAGAGGGAGAATGCCGGCTGCTGGAATTCTGGACCTGAAAAAGCTACGTCGGAGTTACCTATTCTGCACATCTCCAAATGAGCTGACACTTCACGGAGAATTATTTTGGAATATTTAAGAAATAATGGAGCAAATAACTATCAGAGGGGGTCCACCTGGTGAGCACAAGATACCAGGGCGCGCCATGCCCCCCAGGCGCGCCCTGGTGGGTTGTGCTCATCCCAGCCCACCTCTGGTGCCCATCTTCTGGTATATAGGTCATTTTGAACTAGAAAAAATTAGGAGAGGACTTTCGGGATGAAGCATCGCCATCTCAAGGCAGAACTTGGGCAGGAGCACTTTTGCCCTCCGGTGGAGCGATTCCGTCGGGGGAACTTCCCTCCCAGAGGGGGAAATCAAAGCCATCATCATCACCAACAACCCTCTCATATTTGGGAGGGCAAACTCCATCAACATATTCAGCAACACCATCTTCTCGAAAACCCTAGTTCATCTCTTGTGTTCAACCTTTGTACCGGAACCTCAGATTGGTACCTGTGGGTGACTAGTAGTGTTGATTACATCTTGTAGTTGATTACTATATGTTTTATTTGGTGGAAGATTATATGTTCAGATCCATTATGCTATTTAATACCCCTCTAATCTTGAGCATGATTATCATTTATGAGTAGTTACTTTTGTTCTTGAGGTCACAGGAGAAGTCATGTTGCAAGTAATCATGTGAACTTGATATGTGTTCGATATTTTGATGATATGTATATTGTGATTTCCTTAGTGGTGTCATGTGAATGTTGACTACATGGCACTTCACCATATTTGGGCCTAAGGAATGCATTGTGTTATTAGATGATGGGTTGCTAGAGTGACAGAAGCTTAAACCCTAGTTTCTGTGCTACTTCGTAAGGGAACGATTTGGATCCAAAAGTTTAATTCTATGGTTAGATTTTATCTTAATACTTTTCTCGTAGTTGCGGATGCTTGCGATGGAGCTAATCATAAGTAGGAGGTTTGTTCAAGTAAGAACAACACCTAAGAATCGGTACACCCACATATCAAATTATCAAACTAGCGAACACGAAACAAACAAACATGATGAAAGTGACATGGTGAAATTCCCGTGTACCCTCAAGAACGCTTTGCTTATCATAATATACCGTTCTGGCCTATCCTTTTCCACAAAAGGATTGGGCTACCTTGCTGCACTTTATTTATCATTGCCGCTACTTGTTTGTTACAAATTATCTTGCTAACAAACTACCCGTTACCGACTATTTCAGTGCTTGCAGAAAATACCTTGCTGAAAACCACTTGTCATTTCCTTCTGCTCCTTGTTGGGTTCGACACTCTTACTTATCGAAAGGACTACGTTTGATCCCCTATACTTGTGGGTCATCACATGCAGTTATAGGAATTTATCCAGGTAAGTTGCAAGATGCAGTCAACTGAATTTATTCAGCTAATTGAATTCAGTTTCTAATATGCAGTTATTGTATTGTTCAGTTACCTACATAGAGGTTGTTTGAGATGTGTTATGCTTTTTCTTACATTATGCACTTTCTGGATGCAGTTTGTGATTCAGCAATGGGACAAATTATGGATTCCCCTTTCTTTACACTGGAACTTGAGCATGGTGGAGTTTTCTGTGGAGCAAGAAATAACATGGAGTGCTATAATCCTTCTGTGGAGGTGCTTTACTATGTTGATTCTGGAACATTCTCATATGCAACCATTGAAGAGCACCTTCTATAGTTGGGATATCCTGTGAATGAGCACATACTTTGTTGGTGTAGACCTAGCAAAACTATTTCAAATGGTATGGTGAGAATTAGAGGTGATGAGGATGTGCAGCACATGGTAAGAGCTAGTAGTCAGCATAAGGTGCTTGCAATAATGGTTGACCATACATATTTCATCAGTAATTTCAGGGAAGATTTGATATTCAATAGTGCAAACAGTTCAGAGTTATGTGAGAATGACCAACTCAAATGTTGTTGCAACAAGTGCAGCATCTTCTCACAGCCTAACTGTAGTCAATGCTGAAGATCCCAGTTTAGAGGTGGCAGCAGATGACATAGAAGCAGAAAACTTGCTTGGTAATGGAACAGAAGCAGAGATTTTCCTAACTAATGGTGCAGCAGAAGAACTTGCTGACTAATGGTGCAGAGGATGTAGTGCTCTCAAATTAAGAGTTCGGTGATAGTGATTATGACACAGATGATGGAGATGATGATTTATATGAAGACAACATTGACTTTGATGTTGATGAACAAGCTGAGCCAGTTGAGGAAGAGGTGGAGCCTGACTATCTACATGAAGATGAAGATTTAAATCTTTCTATTGAAGAGCAAGAGCAACTAAAGTACAAGTTCAAAGCATTTAATTTCAAGGTGGACATGAAATCCCCTGTATTTAAAGTAGGGATGGTATTTGCTGATGTGGTTGAGCTGAGGAAAGCTTTACTTCATATTCTATAAGGAACAGAGTGCAAATCAAGAAGTTGAAGAATTATAAGATCATATTAGAGGCTATTTGTCAGAGAGGTTGCCCATGGCTACTTAAAGCTGGCAATGACAACAGGACTGGAGGATTTGTCATCAAGGCCTACTATGGAGAGCATGTGTGCCAGAAAAAGTGGAAGTTAAAGGATTTGATAGCCAAGTTTCTGTGCATGTTTTTCTTGGATGAGTTCAGAGATGACCAGAAGATGTCACTCGAATTTTTATAAGGAAAATTACTAAGGAAATCAATGTTACTCCTAACAGATGAAAGCTTGCTAGGGCTAGAAAGCAAGAACTAGATGAGATCCATGGTGATGAGGAAGAGCAATTCAGTAGGCTCTGGGACTATGCAAATGAATTAAGGAGCAAAAACCCTGGGTCTACATATCTGCTAACAATTGCACTGGTCAAGGATACAAAATTTCTGTTGGGCAGGAAATGTTTGAAAACATTGTCTTGGTCATATGATGCATGTAAGAGAGGGTGGCTAAAGGGCTATAGGCCAATTATCTTCATTGATGCTTGTCACATGAAAACAAGGTTCAAAGGAGTGTTGCTTAGTGCTGTTGGTACTGATCATAATGACTGCATATTCTCAATTGCAATGGGATGGGTGGAAGTTGAATGCACAGGTTCCTGGGAGTGGTTTCTGACCACTCTCAAAGATGATCTGAACATCACTAACACTGCTCCTTTCACAATTATAAGTGACAAGCAGAAATGATTAATAAATGTAGTGCATAAAGTTTGGCCAGATTTAGAACACATGTTTTGTGTCGGGCATATTTACCAAAATTTTAATGAGAAGCATAAAGGAGAGGTACTGAAGCAACACCTGTGTGCAATTGCTAGATCACCAAACAATGCTAAGTGGAGTGAAAATTGTTGGAAAATGGATGATCACTGCTGAGCTGCTTTCCACTGGACTGAAAGACTAGAGGCAAAGACTTGGTGCAAAGCATTCTTCAATGAATTTCCCCCGCTGAATAATAACTCTGAAGTTTTTAACAAGTAATTTGGTGATCACTTTCCTAAGTTGCTACTTATTATCCATTTTCTGTACTGTTAATTATCATATCATACTAACCTGATTTGTTCCAATCTGTTTGCAGCTACATCCTTGAGGGCAGAGAGATGGTAGTGCTCAGCATGCTTGAATACATTTTCTATAAGATGTTGCGCATGATTGTTAGTAAACAAAATGAAGCTATAGAAAGGTAGATATGCCAGAGAATATGTCCCAAGATCAAGAAGAAGTTAGATAAGAACACAGAGTTTGCTGCAAACTACCATGTAACAGAAGCTGGCCAGCAAATCTTCAGAGTTTAGTCTGGTAACAACAACTACACTATGGACCTTTGCTTGCACACATGTGATTGCAGGAGATGGCAGTTATCTAGAGTACCATGTGGCCATTGCAAAACGTGTTGTAGGGAGGAGAGAATTGACCCAGGGACAATGGTTCATGACTGCTATACTGTTTAGACGTATCTCAAAGCATAGGGATATACTCTTGTCCCCTTGCAGACCTAAAGGAGTGGCAGAAACAAAATGGGTATAAGGTGCATCCACCAGTGTTCACCAAACAGTTGGGTAGGCCCAAGAAAAATAGGAAGAAGACCCCAGAGGAGAAGATCAAAAATGGTGTTAGGGTTTTGAGCAAAAAAGGTGTTACAATGCACTGCTCTATTTGTGGGAGAGTTGATCACAACAGAAAAGGGCACTACAGATGGCAGGAGCTCTCATTGAAGAAGGGTAGAGGTTGTTGATGAGAACTATGAATACCCAACATTTCTTCACGTACATGCATTTTACTTCATTTAACTGAATTACCTGAATTTACATGCATTTTACTTCATTTACCTGAATTTTGTTGTTGTTAGCTGAATTGACTGCCATACCTGAAATTTGTTGCTGCTATCCGAATTTGATTGCATTTAGCTGAATTTAAGTGCACCTAACTGACTTTTACTGCACTTAACTGAATTTTACTGTTATACCTGAATTTTGTTGTTGTTATCTGAATTTGACTGCATTTAACTGAATTTTAGTTCACTTAACTGGCTTTTATTGCAATTAACTGAATTTGACTGCATTTATCTGACTTTTAGTGCAGTTAACTGAATTTTACTGCATTTATCTGAATTTTACTGCATTTAACTAAATTATGTTGTACTTATGTAAATTTCTGCAGAACATCTTCTCTAACCCATTAGATCCTTTGTTGTATCCAATTGAGACACCATTCGGTATGGCATACAACATGGCTCAGAGAGAGATTGCAAGAAGAGTTCCTCAAAGGGTTCATGGGCCACCGCCTGAGCAATCTGCATTTGTTGTTGCTACTGGTGCTGCAATACCTCAACCTAGGGTTACTACAGAAATGAAGAAATATGTGGACAGACAAGGGCAACCACAGTAGCTAACAGAGGAGAAGGATCTCAAGCTTCTTGCAGGGGAAGAGGAAGAAAAAGACAAAGAGATCCAGATGCACAAAGAGGCAGAGGGGCAAATGCAAATGCAGGGAGAGTAAGAGGGTCAAATGCAGTTGCACGCAAAGGTGGTGCTGCAAATGCAAATGCAGGGAGAGGCGGAGTAGTTCCATTTGTAGGGGTAGGAGGATCAATTCCATTTGGAGAGAGAGGAGGATTGATGTCTACTATGCAACTTTATTCTTGTAGACTCGTGTTGGGCCTCAAAGCGCAGAGTTTTTTAGAAAAATAGCAATTTTCCCTCAAGTGGATGACCTAAGGTTGATGAATCCGTGGGAGGTGTAGGATGAAGATGGTCTCTCTCAAACAACCCTGCAACCAAATAACAAAAAGTCTCTTGTGTCCCCAACACACCAAATACAATGGAAATTTCTATAGGTGCACTAGTTCGATGAAGAGATGGTGATAAAAGTGTGGTAATGATAGTAGATATTGATTTTTTTAATAAGAACAATAAAAACAGCAAGGTAGCAATTGATAAAATGCAGCACAAATGATATTGCAATGCTTGAAAATGAGGCCTAGGGTCCGTACTTTCGCTAGTGCAATCTCTCAACAATGCTAATATAATTGGATCATATAACCATCCCTCAACGTGCGATGAAGAATCACTCCAAAGTTTCTATCTAGCGGAGAACATAAGAAGAAATTGTTTGTAGCTATTCTTTCTAATCGATCTATCCAAGAGTTCGTACTAAAATAACACCAAGTTATTCTTTCCGATCAATCTATCAAGAGTTCATACTAAAATAACACGTAGCTATTCTTTTTGATCGATCTATCAAGAGTTCATACTAAAATAACACCAAAGAAAATTCAGATTCATAATACTCAATCCAACACAAAGAACCTCAAAGATTGCCCCAAGATTTCTACTGGAGAAACAAAAGACGAGAACATGCATAAATCCCTATGCATAGATTACCCCAATGTCACCTCGGGAATCCACGAGTTGAGTGCCAAAACACATATCAAGTGAATCAGTATGATACCCCATTGTCACCACGGGTATTCATAGCAAGACATATATCAAGTGCTCTCAAATCCATAAAAGTACTCAATCTGATAAAATGAAATCTCAAAGGGAATACTCAATTCATCACAACAAGATAGAGAGGGGAAAACACCATATGATCCAACTATATAACAAAGCCCACGATACATCAAGATCGTGACATCTCAAGAACACGAGAGAGAGAGATTAAACACATAGCTACTAGTACAAACCTTCAGCTCCGAGGGTGAACTACTCCCTCCTAATCATGGTGGTAGCTGGTACGATGAAGATGGCCACCGGTGATGATTTCCCCCTCTGGCAGGGTGCAGGAACAGTGTCTAGATTGGTTTTCGTGGCTACAGAGGCTTGCAGCAGCGAAACTTTTGATCTATGGTTATTTCGGATGGTTTGTCTATTTATAGGATTTTTTGCGTCGGTTTCATGCGAAGATGGGCCTCGAGGTGAGCACAACCCACTGGGACAAGCCCAGCCCCTCAGGCGCACCCCGGTGTCTTGATGCCTACTCCTTAACCTTCTGGTCCTTCCACGAAGCTTCGGGGGTCTCTTTTGTTCCAAAAAAAATCGTCAAAAAGTTTCAGCTCATTTAGAGAACTTTCATATATGCACAAAAAACAACACCGCGGTAGTTCTGCTAAAAATAGTGTCAGTCCGGGTTAGTTCCATGCAAATCATATCAAAACCATATAAAATAAAATTATTGTAAACATGTCATGAATACTTCATAAATTATAGATACGTGATAACCCACAAGTATAGGGATCGCAACAGTTTTCGAGGGTAAGTATTTAACCCAAATTTATAGATTCTACACAAGGGGAGCCAAAGAATATTTGAAGGTATTAGCAGCTGGGTTGTCAATTCAACCACACCTTGAGATTATATATCTGCAGCAAAGTGATCAGTAGCAAAGTAGTTTGATGTTTTGATAGTAGCGATAGCAGCAATAGTAACGGTAACAGTGATAGCAGTATTTCGTAGCAAGTGTGACAGTAGCAACAACAGTAGTAACTTAGCAGAGACAATATAAGATAAATTCGTAGGCATTGGATTGGTGACTTGTTGGATGATATTCATCATGTGACAGTTATAACCTAGGGCGATACGATACTAGCTCCAGTTCATCGATATAATGTAGGCATGTATTCCGTAAATAGTAATACGTGCTTTATTAAACAAACTTGCATGACATCTTTTGTCCTACCCTCCCGTGGCAGCGGGGTCCATATTAGAAACTAAGGGATATTAAGGCCTCCTTTTAATAGAGAACCGGAACAAAGCATTAACACATAGTGAATACATGAACTCCTCAAACTACGGGCATCACCAAGAGTGGGCCCGGTTGTTATCACTCTGGGGTTGTCGGATCATAACCGTAGTAGGTGACTATAACTTGCAAGATCAGATCTGAAACATGGATATAATGATGAATTCATAAGCGGTTCAGATCTGAGTTCATGGCACCCGGGCCCAAAGTGACAACCATTGAGCATAGAAAAGTCATAGCAACATCAATCTAAGAACATAGTGGATACTAGGGATCAATCCCTAACAAAACTAACTCGATTACATGATGAATCTCATCCAACTCCTCACCGACCAGCGAGCTTACGAATTAATAACTCACTCCCGGTGGGGAGCATCATGGAATTGGCGATGGAGATGGGTTGGTGATGACGAAGAACGAAGATCCCCCTCTCTGGAGCCCCGAACAGACTCCAGATCTGCCCTCCCGAGGAAGAACTGGGCTTGGCGGCGGCTCCGTCTCGTAGATCACGATAATTCTTTGTCCCTGATTTTTTTTCTGGAAATATGTGATTTAATAGTATCAGGGGGTCATCTGCGGGGCCATTAGGTGGGTACAACCCACCTGGGTGTGCCAGGAGAGGGGGCGCGCCCTGGTGGGTTGTGCCCACCCAGGTGCCCCTCTCCTGCAGGTCTTGGCTCCAGAAATTCTTATTATTGATATAAAAAATCCTCGCAAAGTTTTGTTCCAATTCTGAGAACTTTTATTTCTGCACAAAAACAACACCATGGTAGTTCTGCTGTAAACAGCGTTAGTCCGGGTTTAGTTTCATTCAAATCATGCAATTAGAGTCCAAAACAAGAGGAAAAGCGTGAGAAAGAGTAGATACATTGGAGACGTATCAACTCCCCCAAGCTTAAACCTTTGCTTGTCCTCAAGAAATTCAGTTGATAAACTGAAAGTGAGAAAGAAAAACTTTTACGAACTCTTTTGCTCTTGTTTGCATGAATAAGCTTAAACAGCACCCAGGTTTTCAGCCAACATTATAACTAACCATGCCAACAATAACATCTGAAGATTATAATGACTCATATCAATGACATAATCAGCTAGCGAGGATTAATAAAATATCTCAAACAGCAACACGTTGTCAAAACAACCATGATATAATCTGACAATAGTGGTATCTCGCTAGCCCTTTCTGAGACCGCAAAACATAAATGCAGAGCACATCCAAAGTTCAAGCAGCGACAAAACATTGTAATTCATGGTAGAAAAGATCCAGTCATGATGCACCCAACATTAGCTACACATAATGCATAACTCATCATAGCTATGCTCTACTCAGTTTCTGGCACTTGTTTTAGAAGGTGGTGACGCAACATAAAAGTAAATAGATAGTCCCTTCGCAGAGGGAAGCCGTGATTTGCAGAGGTGCCAGAGCTCAATTTTTAAAACAATGATAAATGATATTTTGAGACATGCACCCTTCTTATTCACTTCACGACCATCAGTTATCAATATCTTTCATGCTAAGCACACTAGTGGCGGTTCCCAAGCGATAAAAGGAAAGGTTTAATCCCCCTTCACCATCAATCACACTCCATGGCTTCTCTGAAACAACGGGTGCCGTCCATACAAACATCAGCCCCGGGGGAGTTTTGTTCAATTATTTGCATTTTTGTGTTCGGGACTGGGAATCCCTATTACCGCCCATTTTCTCGTGCGATGGCAAGTGAATAAACACTCGACCTGAGAATAACCCACTTAGCATGGAAGATGCCGACCACCTCCTGTCGTTCCATGAATGATCCAGGCACACAAAAATGATAATTTTTTAGAAGTTTTTAGAGGTGGCACATGCAAATTTACTTAGGACGGCAGGGTAATACCGCATATAGGTAGGTATGGCGGACTCATCTGGAATAAATCTGGGTTCAAGGTTTTTGATGTACAAGCAGAATTCCCACTTAGTACAAGCGAAGGCTAGCAATTTAGATTGAGAAGCGGCGAGCTAAAGAGCAACAACAATCATAACCATGCATTTTGCGTAAGTAACGTTGGACACTAGCATGAGTAGGATATGGACACGATGAACATAAATATCATAGAGGCTATGTTGGTTTTGATTCAACTACATGCATGAACATGTGCAAAGTCAAGCCACTCGAACATTTAGAGGAGGATACCATATCATCATACTACATCACAATCATTTTAACGCTATGTTGATATCCAAGATAAATCATTATCAACTCCCGGCTACTTATGCATGGCATGAGAAACTATAATCTCTAATTGTCATTACAAACATGTTTAATTATAATGGGCTGAATCATGCATACTAGGTTAAACATATTTACACAAACAAAACAAGTCGAGTTCATACCAGTTTCTCCCTGCCACGGCCACTTCATCGGATGTCGTCATTATTGCCTTTCACTTACATGACCAACGATATGAAAATAATAATAGTGCAAGAGTGCCATGGACTAAGCTGGAATCTGCAAGACATTTTATTCAACAGGAGAAGACAAGGTAAAATGTGCTATTATTAGTTCAACAATTATTCATCATGGTCTTCTCCTTGGTAAGACTCGAATAAAAAGAAAACAAGTTCAGAGAAACACACTGAAATATTTTTGGAGTTTTTGATTTTCTAGAACGGGCAAACGAAAGGGAAAAGCAAAAACGAGAAAAACTATTTACACGGGAAAGCTCCCAACGAGTAAAAGAAGAACAACGAAATATTTTTGGGTTTTCTTTTTAATTCTAGTACTAAGCATGCATAGAAAGTAAATTGCTACAACTATTTTTTTCGTTTTTTCTAAAGTTTTTCAAGCACACAAGAAGAAAGCAAGAAAATAAATCTAGGCATGGATGATACAATGAAAAAGTGTCAACACCAACAAATAAAATGATAAGTAGACATGAATGTAAGGTCGGTGGAAACACGTACTCCCCCAAGCTTAGGCTTTTGGCCTAAGTTGGTAATCGACCAGTAGTCTTGGAGGGTAGAAGTCTGCGTGAAAGCTCACAGAGGCTCTCGGTGCGGATGCCTCGGCACACCATGCTGCCACCACTGCTGCGTTATGAGCTCGGGCATAGCTCTCAAGAACAAAATATCTCCCCTTGTTGTGATAATCAAAAAGAGCAGGCGCTGGGAAATATGTGTGCACAACAGAGGTTTGGTTAAACAACAAATTATAAGTGAAGTCATGAATTTTTCCTTTGAGGATCTTATGGCTTTTTAAAGCCGCAAAATCTAAATACTGCGTGGGTAGGATAGGGTCAAAGGGCAAGGTGAAAGGCCCAGCTCTCGTGCCAAACGTCTGGCATAAATTTCCCCATAGAACCAACCATTGTTAGCATTATTCTGAAGTCTACGTGCAATGATTGCTCCAAGGTTATAATTCCATTCACTAGTGAGAGCGGTGTGAATGAGGCTCAAGTGTGGTGCACAAAGTATGCTACAGTCTTGCTTGCCTACTATGCATTTCCCGTTAAATAATGCAAAGTACTGGATTGCGGGAAAGTGAATGCTCTTTATTCTTCCTTGTGTTACTCCCCTATTTTCTCCATAACAAAGGCTAGTCAAGAAAGGCTCATACTCAACCTTCGGTGGTTCATCAAGCGAACCCTAATATGGTAATTTGCAATGGTAAGCAAAATTCTCCAGTGAGATGGTAAATGGATTATCATAAAGCTTAAAAGACACCCTAGACTCACGAGGGAAAAATGTAAATCCTTTGACAAATGACTCAGTGAGAAGTTCGTGTTGTTCACACTTATCTGAAGGTAGGGACCGAGGCTAGCATTGTGAACATATTGCCCAAATTCCTCCTTAATGCCCACACGCACCATATATTCATCGCAAGGCCATAAGCATGTTTTGGTGATGGCATCACGCGTGCAACTTTCACTTGGTTCAACATAAGACCGGCGAGCAGAACTGCCACTAGAAGATGCCCCCGAGGATCGTCTCCTTGAAGAGATCCTTCCAAATAGGTTCATCGTGTCTGCGTACAATTTTCTGAAAAATAAGAAAATTGGGGTGACAAAAATTTTGTCAACAAAACTTTATAAAATTGATACCAACTACTCCTAGGGATACATAGAGGCCATAGCAAGCATTCAAACTACTTAGAACACTAAGAATTTAACATGCAAGCTCATCTACAGCAGCACCAAGAGTAGCTAATTATTCAAAGTATAAACCACAAAAGCAAAAACTAATTGGACAAATGGTGGAGTCACATACCAAGCAACAACCCTCGAAACAGTTTCAGAAACGGAGCTTCGAGCAAAGAGATCGAAATCCGCGGGTTTGAGCTCGAGAACACGGGAGGAGAGCAGTGGAGAATTTTTCTGGAGGTAAGTGATGATGTGGGCTAAAGAGATAAGTGAGAGGGCCCGCATGAGGACCACAACCCACCATGGCGCGCCTGGGGTCCTCGCGCGCCCAGGTGGGTTGTGCCCACCTGGTGCACCTCCCTCTGGAATTATTTGCATCGGAAATTCAGAAATATTGAGAAAATTTCATGTTCAGTTTTCAGGGCATACTGAGAACTTTTATTTTTGGGTCATTTTTTTATTGCACGAGAAATTCAGAAAACAGACAAAACATGGCATTTTATTTTATTTAACTAGTAAAAACAGGAAACAAAAGGTAAGGGCAGAAGGTAGTGCTTTCTAAATTCATCAACATCATACCGCTCAAAAATGATTCATTAATAAGGTTGATCAGGTCTTATTAACAACCACTTTCGATTAGCATGAACTCGAAGAACTTTCGTAAATCACTAAGTTACCTCAATGGGCATATGCATTTCCCCAACAATAAGCATTTCATATTTCTTTTTGACAGTAGGTAGATGTATTTGAAAACTTCCAATAGTGATTGTGGGAGATTTTTCAATAACATTAATACCATTCACTTGGAATTGTTTCTTCGGAAAGTGCATTGTATGCTCATTACCATTATTATGAAATGTGACCTTGGTTTTATTGCAATCAATAATAGCCCCTGCAGTATTCAAGAAGGGTCTACCAAGGATAATCGACATGTTGTTGTCCTCGGGCATCTCAAGTATAACAAAGTCAGTCGAAATAGTAACATTAGCAACAACAACGGGCACATCCTCACAGATACCGACAAGTATGGCAGTTGATTTATCAGCCATTTGCAAAGATATTTCAGTAGGTGTGAGTTTATTCAAGTCAAGTCTTTTATATAAAGAGAAAGGCATAACAGTAACACCAGCTCCTAAATCACACAAAGCAGTCTTCACATAATTCCTTTTGATAGAGCAAGGTATAGTTGTTATACCCGGATCTCCAAGTTTTTTAGGTACTCCATCTTTAAAAGTATAGTTAGCAAGCATAGTGGAGATTTCAGCTTCCGGTATTTTTCTCTTATTTGTGATGATGTCTTTCATATACGTTGCATAAGGAGGCATTTTAAGGATATCAGTCAAGCGAGTACGCAAAAAGACTGGCCTCAGCATTTCAGCAAAGCATTCAAATTCTTCATCATCATTCTTTTTAGTTGACTTGGGTGGAAAAGGCATAGGTTTTTGAACCCACGGTTCTCTTTCTTTACCATGTTTTCTACCCACGGTTCTCTTTCTTTACGTTATTCTTAGGTTGTGGGTTATCATGATCAACAGGTGGTTCTATCTCAACATCATTATCTGGTTCCTTATCATTATTTGTTTGAGTGTCTTCATGAACCCCATCATTATCTTTTTCATTATCACTAGGTGGATGTTCATTACCAGATTGAGTTTCAGCATCAGAGATAGGAGTTTCATTTTCATTATCAGGAGGTTTGTCTATTTCAGGTTCACTAGAAGCATGCAAAGCCCTATCATTTTTCTTTTTCTTTTTCTTTTTAGAATGACTAGGTGCACTAGTGTTATTTCTTTGTGAATATTGTTCAATTCTTTTTGGGCGTCCCTCAGGATAAAGTGGTTCCTGAGTCATTTTACCTCCTCTAGTTGCAACTCTTACAGCAAAGGCATGTATATTATGATTCATTTCATCAAGCAATTCTCTTTGTGATTTAACAACTTGTTCTAACTGGGTTTGAACCATAGAAGCATGTTTTCCAACACCTCTAACATCATTTGAGATTCTAAATAACAAGTCACTTAAGTGAGCAATCATATCAGAATCATATTTCAATTGTTTCATAACATTTGCATTGAAATGATCTTGCTTTCTAATGTAGTTATCAAACTCATAAAGGCATTGACTAGGATGTTTATTATGAGGATCATCACTATCGTTGAATTTCATTAAAGATTTTACCTCACCACCTTGGGTGGTGGTGGTGCTTCAAGCCCATGTATTTCTTTGATAGAAATTTTTAACATCCTCGGCCTTAATACCTTTTTCCTTCATAGATTTCTTTGCCTCTTGCATATCTTCAGGACTGAGATATAATATACCCCTCTTCTTTGGAGTGGGTTTAGGTGGTGATTTAGGAATAGTCCAATCATCATAATTTTTCAATACGTTATTCAATAATTCTTCAGCTTGAGCAATAGTTCGTTCCCTGAAAACACAACCAGCACAACTATCTAGGAAGTCCCTAGAAGCATCGGTTAGTCAATTATATAAGTATCAAGTATTTCATTTTTCTTAAGAGGATGATCAGGCAAAGCATTAAGTAACTAGCAAAGCATTAAGTAACTGGCAAAGCCTCCCCCAAGCTCGTGGGAGACTCTCTTCTTTAGTTTGAACAAAGTTAAATATTTCCTATAAGGCAGCTTGTTTTTTATGAGCAGGAAAATATTATTCAGAGAAGTAGTAAATCATATCCTGGGGACTATGCACACAACCAGGAGCAATAATATTGTATCAAGCCTTAGCATCACTCTTTAATGAGAAAGGAAATAATTTGATAATGAAGTAGTATCGAGTTTTCTTATCATGAGTAAAAAGGGTGGCTATATCATTCAACTTAGTAAGATGTGCCACAATTGTTTCAGTTTCATAACCATGGAAAGGATCAGATTCAACCAAAGTAATTAACTCTAGGTCGATAGAGAAATCATAATCCTTAGCATCAATAAAGATAGGCGAAGTAGCAAACTTAGGATCACATTTCATTCTAGCAGTTAGAGATTTTTCTTTATACTCGTGTAATAATTTCTCTAGATCATCTCTATCCTTACAAGCAAGAATATCTCTAGTTGCCTCTTCACTCATAACATAACCTTCCGTTACCTTAGGCAATTCATATCTAGGAGGGCTAGCTCTAGCAAGTGTTTCAGGAGTTTCAGTTACAAGCTCATCATCAGATTCAACAACATCATGTTGTATTACTCTAGCAATTTGTTCATCAAGAAATTCACCAAGTGACACATCATCATTATCGAGCATGGTACTAGCATCATTCATAGTAGAAGTAGCATCATCAATAACTTGTGACATATCAGAATTAATAGCATGTGGTGGTGGTGTTGCAAGCTTACTCCTAACAAAAGGTGAATCTAAAGCAGAACTGGATGGCATTTCCTTACCTCCCCTCGTCCTGGAGGGAAATATCTTAGTCTTTGGAGCCTTCAGATTCTTCATAGTAATAAATTGATAATAATCCCAAGTGACTCAACAAATATAGCTATGCTCCCCGGCAACGGCGCTAGAAAAAGGTCTTGATAACCCACAAGTATAGGGGATTGCGACAATTTTCGAAGGTAAGTATTTAACCCAAATTTATAGATTCGACACAAGGGGAGCCAAAGAATAATTCAAGGTATTAGCAGCTGAGTTGTCAATTCAACCACACCTGGAGATTAGTTATCTGCAACAAAGTGATCAGTAGCAAATTAGTTTGATAGTTTTGATAGTAGCGACAGCATCAATAGTAACAGTAACAGTGATAGCAGTATTATGTAGCAAGTGTACCAGTAGCAGCAGCAGTAGTAACTTAGCAGAAAAAATATAAGATAAATTCGTAGGCATTGGATCAGTGACTTGTTGGATGATATTCATCATGTGATAGTTATAACCTAAGGCAATACGGCACTAGCTCCAGTTCATCGATATATTGTAGGCATGTATTCCGTAAATAGTCATACGTGCTTTATTAAAAGAACTTGCATGACATCTTTTGTCCTACCCTCCCGTGGCAGCGGGGTCCATATTGGAAACTAAGGGATATTAAGCCCTCCTTTTAATAGAGAACCGGAACAAAGCATTAACACATAGTCCATACATGAACTCCTCAAACTACGGTCATCACCGAGAGTGGGCCCAGTTGTTGTCACTCTGGGGTTTTCGGATCATAACCGTAGTAGGTGACTATTACTTGCAAGATCGGATCTAAAACATGGATATAATGATGAATTCACAAACGGTTCAGATCTGAGTTCATGGCACCCGGGCCCAAATTGACAAGCATTAAGCATAGCAAAGTCATAGCAACATCAATCTAAGAACATAGTGGATACTATGGATTAGGCCCTAACAAAACTAACTCGATTACATGATGAATCTCATCCAACTCCTCACCGACCAGTGAGCCTACGAAGGAATTACTCACTCCTGATGGGGAGCATCATGGAATTGGCGATGGAGATGGGTTGGTGATGACGAAGAACGAAGATCCCCCTCTCTGGAGCCCCAAACGGACTCCAGATCTTCCCTCCCGAGGAAGAACAATGCTTGGCGGCGGCTTTGTCCCGTGGATCACGATAATTCTTTCTTCCTGATTTTTTTCTGGAAATATGTGATTTAATAGTATCAGGGGGTCGTCTGCGGGGCCACCAGGTGGGTACAACCCACCTGGTGAAAGGATCGATATAGTTGACTAGAGGGGGGCGTGAATAGGCAACTAACAATTTTTAGGTTTTCTTTACCAAATTAAACTTTGCATCAAAGTAGGTTGTCTAGATATGCAACTAGGTGAGCAACCTATATGATGCAAGAACAACAAGCACACAAGCAAGCAAGGGATATAACACAAATAAGCTTGCAAAAGTAAAGGCACGAGATAACCAAGAGTGTAGCCGGTGAAGACGAGGATGTGTTACCAAAGTTCCTTCCTTTTGAGGGTAAGTACGTCTCCGTTGGAGCGGTGTGGAGGCACAATGCTCCCCAAGAAGCCACTAGGGCGACCGTATTCTCCTCACGCCCTCACACAATGCGAGATGCCGTGATTGCACTATTGGTGCCCTTGAAGGCGGCGACCGAACCTTTACAAACAAGGTTGGGGCAATCTCCACAACTTAATTGGAGGCTCCCAACGACACCACGAAGCTTCACCACAATTGACTATGGCTCCGAGGTGACCTCAACCGTCTAGGATGCTCAAACACCCAAGAGTAACAAGATCCGCTAGGGATTAGTGGGGGGAATCAAATTTCTCTTGGTGGAAGTGTTGATCGGGGCCTTCTCAACCAATCCCGAGCAAATCAACAAGTTTGATTGGCTAGGGAGAGAGATCGGGCGAAAATGGAGCTTGGGGCAACAATGGAGCTTTCGGGTGGAAGAGGTAGACAACTAGAGGAAGAAGACACCCTTTATATAGTGGAGAATCAAATCCAACCGTTATCGACTTACTCAGCTCGCGACCTGCGGTACTACCGCTCCAGACAAGCGGTACTACCGCAGGGGCTCACGGTACTACCACGGCGGACCGCGGTACTACCGCTGCTTCGACAGGAGCTAGTCCAGGCCTGAGCCGCAAAGGCTGAGGGCAGTACTGCCGCTGGTGCGGTACTACCGCTCCCCCTTGCGGTATTACCGCAAGGCCAGATTGGACTAGCCTGGGAAGGGTGCGGATGAATAAAAATACATCTGTGCCTACTTCCGCTGAAAATCAAACAGTGCAAAAATCCGACATGGTACTACCGCACCTGGCATGCGGTACTACCGCGCAGGGAGCGGATGTAAAAAATTACATCTGCCCCTACTTCCGCTCGTGTTGTTGTGCTAGACCAGGACTCACGGTACTACCGCGTGCATGGGGCGGTACTACCGCATAGGGCGCGGATGTAAAAAAATTACATCCGCCCCTACAGCCGCACGAGCGGCTGAGTCTGGTCCGAGGCCACAATACTACAACTCCTTAGGAGCGGTACTACCGTCTGCACCTACGGTACTACCGCAAGGGCGTGCGGTACTACCGCTGGGGCCTGCGGTACTGCCGCTCCTAAGAGCAGTACTACCGCATGCCTCAGAATAGTAACACTAGGAATCCTTCTCTTTGCAAAAAATGAAGAAAACGGAGGATGCTCCAAAGCGCAAAGGGAAAGGCGGTGCAAAGGGAGTAAACGTGTACGTGATGATTCCACCCGAACCTTTCCAATGCGGACCCCCTCTTAATAGTACGGCTTTCCTACGACTCAAATCCACCGGGAAGAAACATAGAAAAACGCCGTCTTCAATAGTCTTCGAGGGGCACCAAACCGTCTTGTGCCTAGTGACGAAGCGTCTGAAATACTCAAGGCACACGATTAGTCTGCAAAAGCATTGTCATCAATCACCAAAACACCTTACAATCTCCCCCTTTTTGGTGGATTGATGACAATACGGGATTTGCACAAGGGGGAATAATATAGAACATAAGCAAACCCCACATCTCTAAAATATAGATGAGCTCCCCCTAGATGTGTGCTATCTAGATAAGTGCTTTGGACTTCACGACACATATAGTACGATCAACACTCCCCCTATATTTTATAAACAATGCATATCTTGCAACAATAAGGCTAACACTAAACAAGATAGTAAATATGACCTTAACATAAATAGCACAATATAACATAAGCTCAATAAGGTACGATAGAGTGCATATGTCTTACACCATATGATAGACAGGGTCTCACGAGCAAACTAAACCAAAGCAAGCAAGGTTCAAAGGAACAAACACGACCAAGGCAAACACAAGCACGACACAAGAAGCACGACACACGACTCGCAAATCCCTACACTCTCTCCCCCTTTGGCATCGAGACGCCAAAAAGGCAGAGAGGACACCTACAACACAAGTGGTGGCTCAAGCGGAGTAATCAGTCGCACGCTCCTCATAAGACTCGGCAGCGGGAATGGTCTCCTCGTCGTCCTCCTCAGAATCAGTCCACTTGAAACCTTGTTTTGCGATCCACTCAGCCTCTGGAGTGATGCCCTCCTCAGACCCGCCAAAAACATCCTCTCCAAAGAGGCTCATAATCTTCTTGTCGCGGCGGCGACTCTCCTTGGAGGCAACATGAGTCCTGTTGGGGAACGTAGTAATTTCAAAAAATTCCCTACGCACACGCAAGATCATGGTGATGCATAGCAACGAGAGGGGAGAGTATTGTCCACGTACCCTCGTAGACCGAAAGCGGAAGCGTTAGCACAACGCGGTTGATGTAGTCGTACGTCTTCACAGCCCGACCGATCAAGCACCAAAAGCACGACACCTCCGAGTTCTTGCACATGTTCAGCTTGATGATGTCCCTCAAACTCCGATCCAGCCAAGTGTCGAGGGAGAGTTCCATCAGCACGACAGCGTGGTGACGATGATGATATTCTACCGACGCAGGGCTTCGCCTAAGCACCACTACAATACTATCGAGGTGGAATATGGTGGAGGGGGGCACCGCACACGGCTAATAGATCTCAAGGATCAATTGTTGTTGTGTCTAGAGGTGCCCCCCTGCCCCCGTATATAAAGGAGTAAGGGGGAGGGGGCGGCCGACCAGGAGGGGGCGCGCCTGGAGGAGTCCTACTCCCACCGGGAGTAGGACTCCCTCCTTTCCTTGTCCAAGTAGGAGAGGGGGAAGGAAGGGAGAGAGGGGAGGAAGGAAAGGGGGGCACCGCCCCCCTCCTTGTCCTGTTCGGACTAGAGGGGGAGGGGGGGCGCGGCCTGCTCCGGCCTCCCTTCCTCTTCTCCACTTTGGGCCCATGAGGCCCATTAACCCCCCAGGGGGTTCCGGTAACCCCCCGGTACTCTGGTATATATCCATAACCCCCGGAACCATTCCGGTGTCCGAATATAGTCTTCCAATATACAATCTTCATGCCTCGACCATTTCGAGACTCCTCGTCATGTCTGTGATCACATCCGGGATTCCGCACTATCTTCGGTACATCAAAACACATGAACTCATAATATAACTCTCATCTAACTTTAAGCGTGCAGACCCTACGGGTTCGAGAACTATGTAGACATGACCGAGACACGTTTCCGGTCAATAACCAATAGCAGAACCTGGTGCTCATATTGGCTCCTACATATTCTATGAAGATCTTTATCGGTCAAACCGCATAACAACATACGTTGTTCCCTTTGTCATCGGTATGTTACTTGACCGAGATTCGATCGTCGGTATCTCAATACCTAGTTCAATCTCATTACCGGCAAGTCTCTTTACTCGTTATGTAATGAATCATTCCGTAACTAACTCATTAGCTACATTGCTTGCAAGGCTTATAGTGATGTGCATTACCGAGAGGGCCCAGAGATACCTCTCCGGCAACAGGAGTGACAAAACCTAATCTCGAAATACTCCAACTCAACATGTACCTTTGGAGACACCTATAGAGCTCCTTTATAATCACCCAGTTACGTTGTGACGTTTGGTAGCACACAAAGTGTTCCTCCGGTAAACGGGAGTTGCATAATCTCATAGTTGTAGGAACATGTATAAGTCATGAAGAAAGCAATAGCAACATACTAAACGATCAAGTGCTAAGCTAACGGAATGGGTCAAGTCAATCACATCATTCTCCTAATGATGTGATCTCGTTAATCAAATGACAACTCATGTCTATGGTTAGGAAACACAACCATCTTTGATTAACGAGCTAGTCAAGTAGAGGCATACTAGTGACATTATGTTTGTCTATGTACTCACACATGTATTATGTTTCCGGTTAATACATTTCTAGCATGAATAATAAACATTTATCATGATATAAGGAAATAAATAATAACTTTATTATTGCCTCTAGGGCATATTTCCTTCAGTCTCCCACTTGCACTAGAGTCAATAATCTAGATTACATAGTAATGATTCTAACACCCATGGAGCCTTGGTGCTGATCATGTTTTGCTCGTGGAAGAGGCTTAGTCAACGGGTCTGCAACATTCAGATCCGTATGTATCTTGCAAATCTCTATGTCTCCCACCTAGACTTGGTCCCCGGATAGAATTGAAGCGTCTCTTGATGTGCTTGGTCCTCTTGTGAAATCTTGATTCCTTTGCGAAGGTAATTGCACCAGTATTGTCACAGAAGATTTTCATTGGTCCCGATGCACTAGGTATGACACCTAGATCGGATATGAACTCCTTCATCCATACTCCTTCATTTAGTGCTTCCGAAGCAGCTATGTACTCCGCTTCGCATGTAGATCCTGCCACGACGCATTGTTTAGAACTGCACCAACTTACAGCTCCATCGTTCGATATAAACACGTATCCGGTTTGTGATTTAGAATCGTCCGGATCAGTGTCAAAACTTGCATCGACGTAACCATTTACGACTAGCTCTTTGTCACCTCCATAAATGAGAAACATATCCTTAGTCCTTTTCAGGTATTTCAGGATATTCTTGACCGCTGTCCAGTGATCCACTCCTGTATTACTTTTGTACCTCCCTGCTAAACTTATTTGTAACACCCACGATGCGGCTATATCTCCCACGTGTCGAAGCACGACTTAGAGGCATAACCGCATTGTGTTTTTGTCGCAAGAAGGGTCATCTTCACACAATCCCATGTAATGAACAAGACTGGGATAAAGAGTTGGCTTACAATCGCCACTTCACACAAGTACTTAAATAAATCATACATCATTCAGAGTACATACATAGTCCGACTACGGACGAAGCCAAAAGAAAAGAAGACAACCCAACTGCTACATCCCCGATCGTCCCAACTGGGCTCCACTACTGATCAACAAGAAACAACACATAGCAACAACTTAGATCTTCGTTGAGCTCCCATCTGAGCTAGGTTGCATCCCTCTGCACTGGTATCATCGGCACCTGCAACTGTTGTGATAGTATCTGGTGAGTCACGAGGACTCAGCAATCTCAAAACCCGCGAGATCAAGACTATTTAAGCTTATGGGTAAGGAATGGATAAGTGGTGAGGTTGCAGCACCGACTAAGCGTGATATGGTGGCTAACATACGCAAATAAGAGCGAGAAGAGAAGCAAAGGAATGGTCGTGAAGCTAGCAATGATCAAGAAGTGATCCTGAACTCCTACTTACGTCAAACATAACCCAAAACCGTGTTCACTTCCCGGACTCCGCCGAAAAGAGACCATCACGGCTACACACGCGGTTGATGCATTTTAGTTAAGTCAAGTGTCAAGTTCTCTACAACTGGATATTAACAAATTCCCATCTGCCACATAACCGCGGGCACGGCTCTCGAAAGTTTATACCCTGCAGGGGTGTCCCAACTTAGCCCATCACAAGCTCTCACGGTCAACGAAGGATATTCCTTCTCCCAGGAAGACCCGATCAGTCTCGGAATCCCGGTTTACAAGACATTTCGACAATGGTAAAACAAGACCAGCAAGACCACCCGCTGTGCCGACAAATCCCGATAGGAGCTGCACATATCTCGTTCTCAGGGCACATCGGATAAGCTAAGCGTACAGGTACCGACGTAATCCAAGTTGCCAAGGAATGGTCCCGCACGGTGCTCTAGTTTGGACCAACACTCCAAGGAGCACTGGCCCTGGGGGGTAAAATAAAGATGACCCTTGAGTCTGCAGAACCCAAGGGAAAAAGGCTTAGGTGGCAAATGTTAAAACCAATGTTGGGCCTTGCTGGAGGAGTTTTATTCAAAGCGAACTATCAAGGGGGTCCCATAAATCACCCAAACGCGTAAGGAACGCAAAATCAAGGGACATAACACCGGTATGACGGAAACTAGGGCAGCAAGAGTGGAACAAAACACCAGGCATAAGGCCGAGCCTTCCACCCTTTACCAAGTATATAGATGCATTAATTAAATAAGAGATATTGTGATATCCCAACATAATCATGTCCAACATGGAGCAATCTTCAACTTCACCTGCAACTAGCAACGCTATAAGAGGGGCTGAGCAAAGCGGTAACATAGCCAAGCAATGGTTTGCTAGGAAGGGTGAAAATGTTAGAGGCTGACATGGCAATTTGGGAGGCTTGGTAAAACAAGTGATAGGTAGCGCAGCATAGCGATAGAACGGAGCAGCTAGCAAGCAAAGATAGAAGTGATATCAAGGGTAATGGTCATCTTGCCTGAGATCCCGCAAGGAAGAAGAACGAGTCCATGAAGAAGACAAATGGACGTAGTCGAACGAATCCTCACAACTCTGGAACGAAACCAAAGCTAACGAGAGAAGCAAACCGGAAAGAAGCAAAACAACATGGTAAACACACAGGCATAAACATGGCATGATGCAGAATCAAGTATGATGCATGTCCGGTTTAATGAGGCATGGCATGGCAAAGTGCAAAAAAAAAGAATACTACAAGTTAAGTGGAGCTCAATTTGCAACGAGTTGCATATTGACAAAACACCACATCAATTATTTAGTTCTCTCTAGTTATAAGCTACTCAACAATATTAAATGTTATTAAACATGGCAAGAGGTGAAGCATAATTAAACTACCTATTTAGGCAAGTTTAAATGAGGCCGGAACAACTCACAACAATTCCGGAAAATCCCCACATGTTATTTAGCAATTTAACGCAAACAACAATTTCAAACATTTTAATTGTTGTTATCATGATGCGGATGACATATGCAAGTTTTATGCAATTTTTATGAAAATGTTGCCATGACCATGTTATGAAGCATTTGGTCACTATGGCGGAACAAAACGGGTGCCACGGCAACGAATCTGAAAATGATGCCACGGCAACATATCGATTCCGGTAGCTCACGGAGATACCGGTGCAAAGGAAGTGAGCGTGAGCGAGTCATGCAAGATGGTGGGGTGCTCCTGGTTACCGGGTTCCCATGGGTCGACGGCATGGCAAACAAGGAGGAACGTGCACGAAACAAACGGGCACGATGCAAACATACGGTTCATCTCATACAACATGCATTCGTTCACGGGCATCGTCTCGGTGTTATACCTTCGAAGCGTGCATTTCGGGCGGATCGAGTTTGTAGTGGAAGTAGTCATTCACGGGTCGTCGTGGGAAGTAGTTGTACACGGCGTTGGTAGAGGAAGTAGTGGTTCACGTTTCGTAGATGTTCGGGGTCGTCGGTAGTTGTACAGGGTCGTTGTTGGACTTCACGGATCCGAGTAACTTGGGGTGGACGGCGAGGAACTTGGCGTTTCGATGCGGTGTAGAGGTACATGTTGATGGTCGTCGTGGTACTTGGCGTTTCGTATAGTACTCGGCCGAGCATCCGTGTGGTCTTGCCGGTGGTGTACTTGGCAAATCCACGTGGTCGTACAAAGGTAGAAGAGGAACTTGACGCGTCCAAACGAAGCAACACAAAAGGCCTCGGGTCTTGGTGGTCAACGAAGGGAGGCGGGCGGCGAAGCAGCAGCAACGTGTCGGCACTGTACAGCCACGACGGACACCATGGCCGTGAGGAGGAGGGGCCCTGGCACGAGACCAGCAGCGGGCACGCGCGTGCAGGAAGGCGGAGAGGTTGACAGCTTGCCCAAGTCGCGGTGGAGCGACGGGAACAGCGGTGGACGAGGAAGCAGAGGGGAGGCGTCGCGTGGAGGAGAGTCGACGAGGTAGCGCTCGCCGGAGTCGGGGCCGAAGGGGACGGATCGAGGGGCTCCTTCCCTGACGACGGAGTTGACGAGGCAGTGGCGCCGGGTAGACGAGGAGGCAGGTGAGGAGGTCCTGGCACGGTGGCGAGCTTGAGGCAGAGGAGGGGCACGGGCGCAGGCGACAGAGGGCCGCCGGAGTTAGCCGACGGGCACCGACTCGGGGAGCTCCTGCTCAAGCCCGTCCGCGAAGGGAGGCGCGGAGCTGCAGGCTCGCGAAGACCATGGCGGCGCCGTTGCCGGCGGTGTCCTTGGCGCGAAGCAGGGGAGGCCGAGCTGAGGAGGGGGCGGAACAGAGGTAGGTCGCGGCGTCGATGCGGGAAGGCTATGGCGCGCGCGAAGACGACGTGGAGGCGCAGTGACGACACGCTCGGGCTCTTGATCGAGGAGAAGGGAGGCTGAGGCCGGGCTGGAGGGAGAGATGGATCAAGGGGAGAGGGAGATCGAGCGTGGGCGAGGGCATCGGTCGCTGGCGGCGCAGGAGGAGAACGAGGGTGAGATCGAGAGGAGGGTTCGATCGGGCTAGGGTTATAGAGGTGGTTGGG
This sequence comes from Triticum timopheevii, assembly GCA_963921465.1. Lineage (NCBI taxonomy): Eukaryota > Viridiplantae > Streptophyta > Magnoliopsida > Poales > Poaceae > Triticum > Triticum timopheevii. The sequence goes on from OY997274.1 coordinate 424,213,544, forward strand.
CCTAGGCGCAGATGGGCCTGGTTGCTGGGCTGCAAGGCTGTTGGGCTGGCTGCATCCCTCTCTCTGGCTAATCCCTTAGCAGAAAATAGAAAGGAGAAGAAAAGAAATGCTAGGAGGAGAGTTTGGGCATGGGGATTATTTTCCCGGACTCACAAAAATATACTTGGTCCAAGAAAAAGGAAGTTGGCATGAATGCAAGATTTGAATTCAAACTCATTTGAATATCATTCAAATGGGTTTGAATTGGGACTAGGTTTTTGGTGTGGCCAAAAATGTTGAGGATTTTGGTGGAGCCTGATAAATGGAGAAAGAATTATGGAGAAAGTTTGGAGAACGAACTTGAAGCAAAAGGCATGAGAATTAAATTGCAAGTGTGTTGCGGTTAATTCCAAACTAATGGAATATTTTATAATAGCTCCCTAATATTAGTAGGAGACTTTGAATATGTTTTAAAGAGAAATCACCATGTGAATATCCCTCGATTTAAATAGATCAACGATCTATGCAATTTATTTAGGTGAGTTTTAAAAAGGGGTTGCATGATGACATGATGCAATGCACATGATGCAAGGATGAATGTAATGAACAAAACAAATCACACGACGAATCTCGGAATACAAGGAAGGCATCTGGAGCGTCGGTCTCGGGGCGTTACAACACTCCACCACTACAAGAGGATCTCGTCCCGAGATCTAGGATGGCACCGGAGAGAAACGGAAGAGGAAGAGAAGAGGTAAAACTAAGTTGCTTCTTTGACAAAAGAGTGAAACCACGAACCTTGAGAGGTTTAAACAATTGAAAGAAGAAAAACAATGGAGATGAACGAGATTGCGAACACTCCGTTAAATAAGAGGAACATGGGATACGACGAGACCCAAGAGGTTAAATGACAAGATAGATATTGAAACCACTCTGGTTAAACAAGATAGAGAAGGAATAAGAATGATATAATTTGGGCAACACTCCAACTGAAAAGAGATGCAAGACTTGATAAGATGAAAAGAACTTGAGCAGAGAAGATACAACACTCCGGTTAAATGGGTAAGCATGGAAAGAACACGGTCCTCACAATTTGAGATGATGAGCGAAGAGAGCAACATCACAATGCCTCCGGAAGAAAGAATAGAAGATAGATCATTGGAATAAAAGAATGGAGAAGAAAACAACATGTACTACCTCAAATGAATTTGAGAGAGCATCTTTAAAAAGAAGGATTGAACGGAGTTGTTGGAAAACCAACAACGAAACGAAAAGAATAAGCTTGTAGTGGGCTTATGGAAACATCTCAAAATTATGAGGTGACAAACGGCCACTAACGGAAATAATTGATTTGACTGAGAGCACCAAAGAGATGAAAAACTTCTTCACCGAGATGAGAAGGAGAAAATTGGATCATTGATAAGCACCACAAATAGCTACATTCCTTAGGGAAGGCTTTAGGTGAAATATGACACAAGATAACTCCAACAAGGAGATTGATGGATTTAAAATACCTCATTCTTGACAACTTGAATAACCAAGGGAAATTGTCAAGAGTGACATAACACCATCTCAAAAGATAAGGTAGAAAGAATTGCACTTTGGAATGCATGATGAAGAATGCTTGAATGCCTCAAAAAAAAACATGTGTTGAGCACCATGTTTAATTTTGAGTATAGCTTGGCGGACCATAACTTCAAGAGAAAACTTGAAGAACAATTGAGGAATGAAAAGAATCCTTGACGAACCACCATGTAGAGCCTCCATGAAAAACTTCGGTAATAAGAGGATGATAGAAAGAAAGGGAAGTTGAAAACATAAGGTGAAGCCTTGCGATGATTTAGATGGAGCTTCGCGACGAGATAATGCAGAAAACTTGGAACTCCGGAAAAGAAAAGATGAAGCATCTCGAACCGAGAAAAATGACATGATGAACAACTCTGGAAAGAAGAAACTAGATTACTTGGATGAAACAATAATAAGAATTACGTTATGCCTATCCCTCACCAATTTAAATTGATGATAAGCAATGGATTTGGCATACTACTTATTCCCATCGAAAAAGGATTAAGAGAGATATAGCGTAAACTTGAGAAGGTCTTCATGAACCACCGGTAGGATTGAAAAGAACGAATGAATTAATATGATAACCAAAGAAAAAAATCTTGAAAGAACCACCGTAAGAATTGAAAATGAAAGTAGCAAAGGCACAAGTCACCAGGAAGAATTTGAAAACAATTGAAGATACTTGAAGGGATTTAGATACATGAGAACGAAGAGAACATGAACTGATTAGAGGATATTTGAACGATTCACCGGTAAGATTTGGAGAACGATAGCTACACGCTGAGAATGAAGAATTATGACATGATGGCCTTCAGAGGAAAGAAATAGAAATAACTCATGAAATGCTCCGGATGGTAAGAAAATAATTGTCACAATCAAAAACAATTATGAGGATGGCATCAAGCTTGAACTACGCATCTTTGGAAGAACGGGTAAGGATTTAAGACGAACTCTTCTTCGGTCTCCAAAATTCAAGAATGAGACGAGAAACACCACCATGAATTGTTGAGATGCTCCGGGAAAATGAAAAAAACAAGGAGGTTGAGCCAACAATGAAAAATAATTTGAAATTGGTCTTGGAAAACATCTAACTGATGAAAATTCATTCTTACGTCAAACTTGGAAATGAATTTGAGAATCGCTCCTGATAATTAGAAGAGTAAGGTAAGATCCTGGGAAAAGACCTGTGGGTTAGGGCCCACTAAAAAGAAACACCGTTGAAGGATTGCTTGAAATAGAGATTGCACCAGTAGAATTAAATAGCTTGAATGAGAGAAAAAAACTCGAAATAACTCGAACGGATTAAGAATGGAAACATGATTCTTCTGAGCTATCTTTAGCAATCCGGATACGAATAGAGAGAGGTGAACGATTATGAGATGCACCGGCATGGGATAGCATTTGGAATGAGGAAAGGGATATGATCCACACCAAAAGCTTGAATTAGATCCACCGGAGAAGGAAAGAGAACGTAGGATGATGAACTTGAAACTCTGTTAGTATCTTCCTGAGACTCACCGGATAAGAACATTGACGGGAAAGAATGGAGAGACTTCCCATCAATAAAATGGATACCCGATTAAGAAATCTGAGTCCTTGAAGTTAAGGGTGGGAGGGCGGGAAAACAAAGGCAACTTGGGCAGATGGAATGGATACCGTTGAGAAAACTTAGAATTGATCTCGCAAATGTTGGAATGATCGGATCCACTTGAAAAGAAGCACACTGGTTGAGAAGAAATTGAGATGACAAACTCGAAGATCAAGAAGGATTAGTATTCACATAGGAATATGAGAACACCGTTTAGGAAAGGTATGGATTCAACATTTGACTTCGAAGCAACTCGAATACCACAAATAAAACAAAACAAAGGATTTGGCTTGCAGAATAAGCCGGAACAAACATATGATAGAGATTTCGTCCGAAGTTTTCGTGGTGGGGCCCACACGGGCTCGATCGTACAGCACCATCATGTACAAGGCAGTGCACATGACATACGAAGTGTCCCCGAATCGGCATAGCCAAGGATTCTTTAAGACACAACGAGACCACTATAAAAAATGACCGTGGATAGGCGGACCACTAGACGTCGAACCCCAATCTCATATCATGCATCTGTCGGAAAGATATTCTAGGAGCTACTTGAATTCCCACCTATAAAACTCCCGAAACTTTCTGGTTATGCAATCTGGTGTTGGGGATACAGGGGAAGCAATATATATCTCACACAAAACTAACAATCCCTACATCCAAGCTGTATCCATCCGTCAACACATAACCAAGAAACCTTCGGAAATCGTGTACCTCAACCTTCGAAAAGCATCCGTTATACGAGCTATGGCAATACTCCCGAACTCCCCAGTACTGGGTGGCGTCGAGGTTATCTCACCAACAACTGCATAAAAGAGATTTTCGATGTCGGCAAAACTCAGGTATTCCAAAACTGCAACGATAAAATTATGACGACAACACCTCGGAGCTCAACTCCCCGGGACACTGCCACAACCCCTAAATGTCAGGAGGCACCAAGAACAATGTTCTCGTCATAAGAATATCGGAACGATTCCAAGATACCCGCGTGATCCTAAATTTTTTTTAGTGAAATTTGAGGAGAGGAAAGACAAAACATCTACGTCAGGGGGCCTCACCAGAGCGACGAAGGGGCTGAGGAGTAAAAAGAATCCTACTCTCCGATATATATAATCCTAAGACTCAAAACATTTTTGTTCTAGACTCAACAACGTCAGCGATTCGATCAAGCAGGGGGCTCCTAAGTCGGGGATGGCTCTGATTACCAACTTGTAACACCCACGATGCGGCTATATCTCCCACGTGTCGAAGCACGACTTAGAGGCATAACCGCATTGTGGTTTTGTCGCAAGAAGGGTCATCTTCACACAATCCCATGTAATGAACAAGACTGGGATAAAGAGTTGGCTTACAATCGCCACTTCACACAAGTACTTAAATAAATCATACATCATTCAGAGTACACACATAGTCCGACTACGGACGAAGCCAAAAGAAAAGAAGATAACCCGACTGCTAGATCCCCGATCGTCCCAACTGGGCTCCACTACTGATCAACAAGAAACAACACATAGCAACAACTAAGATCTTCGTTGAGCTCCCATTTGAGCTACGTTGCATCCTCTGCACTGGTATCATCGGCACCTGCAACTGTTGTGATAGTATCTGGTGAGTCACGAGGACTCAGCAATCTCAAAACCCGCGAGATCAAGACTATTTAAGCTTATGGGTAAGGAATGGATAAGTGGTGAGGTTGCAGCAGCGACTAAGCATGATATGGTGGCTAACATACGCAAATAAGAGTGAGAAGAGAAGCAAAGGAACAGTCGTGAAGCTAGCAATGATCAAGAAGTGATCCTGAACTCCTACTTACGTCAAACATAACCCAAAACCGTGTTCACTTCCCGGACTCTGCCGAAAAGAGACCATCACGGCTACACACGCGGTTGATGCGTTTTAGTTAAGTCAAGTGCCAAGTTCTCTACAACCGGATGTTAACAAATTCCCATCTGCCACATAACCGCGGGCACGGCTCTCGAAAGTTTATACCCTGCAGGGGTGTCCCAACTTAGCCCATCACAAGCTCTCACGGTCAACGAAGGATATTCCTTCTCCCAGGAAGACCCGATCAGTCTCGGAATCCCGGTTTACAAGACATTTCGACAATGGTAAAACAAGACCAGCAAGACCACCCGCTGTGCCGACAAATCCCGATAGGAGCTGCACATATCTCGTTCTTAGGGCACACCGGATAAGCTAAGCGTACAGGTACCGACGTAATCCAAGTTGCCAAGGAATGGTCCCGCACGGTGCTCTAGTTTGGACCAACACTCGAAGGAGCACTGGCCCGGGGGGTAAAATAAAGATGACCCTTGAGTCTGCAGAACCAAAGGGAAAAGGCTTAGGTGGCAAATGTTAAAACCAAGGTTGGGCCTTGCTGGAGGAGTTTTATTCAAAGCGAACTGTCAAGGGGGTCCCATAAATCACCCAACCGCGTAAGGAACGCAAAATCAAGGAACATAACACCGGTATGACGGAAACTAGGGCGGCAAGAGTGGAACAAAACACCAGGCATAAGGCCGAGCCTTCCACCCTTTACCAAGTATATAGATGCATTAATTAAATAAGAGATATTGTGATATCCCAACATAATCCTGTCCAACATGGAGCAATCTTCAACTTCACCTGCAACTAGCAACGCTATAAGAGGGGCTGAGCAAAGCGGTAACATAGCCAAGCAATGGTTTGCTAGGAAGGGTGAAAATGTTAGAGGCTGACATGGCAATTTGGGAGGCTTGGTAAAACAAGTGATAGGTAGCGCAGCATAGCGATAGAACGGAGCAGCTAGCAAGCAAAGATAGAAGTGATATCAAGGGTAATGGTCATCTTGCCTAAGATCCCGCAAGGAAGAAGAACGAGTCCATGAAGAAGACAAACGGACGTAGTCGAACGAATCCTCACAACTCTGGAACGAAACCAAAGCTAACGAGAGAAGCAAACCGGAAAGAAGCAAAACAACATGGTAAACACACAGGCATAAACATGGCATGATGCACAATAAAGTATGATGCATGTCCGGTTTAATGAGGCATGGCATGGCAAAGTGCAAAAAAAACAATACTACAAGTTAAGTGGAGCTCAATATGCAACGAGTTGCATATTGACAAAACACCACATCAATTATTTAGTTCTCTCTAGTTATAAGCTACTCAACAATATTAAATGTTATTAAACATGGCAAGGGGTGAAGCATAATTAAACTACCTATTTAGGCAAGTTTAAATGAGGCCGGAACAACTCACAACAATTCCGGAAAATCCCCACATGTTATTTAGCAATTTAACGCAAACAACAGTTTTAAACATTTTAATTGTTGTTATCATGATGCGGATGACATATGCAAGTTTTATGCAATTTTTATGAAAATGTTGCCATGAGCATGTTATGAAGCATTTGGTCACTATGGCGGAACAAAACGGGTGCCACGGCAACGAATCCGAAAATGATGCCACGGCAACATATCGGATCCGGTAGCTCACGGAGATACCGATGCAAAAGGAAGTGAGCGTGAGCGAGTCATGCAAGATGGTGGGGTGCTCCCGGTTACCGGGTTCCCACGGGTCGACGGCATGGCAAACGAGGAGGAACGTGCACGAAACAAATGGGCACGATGCAAACATACGGTTCATCTCATACAACATGCATTCGTTCACGGGCATCGTCTCGGTGTTATACCTTCGAAGCGTGCATTTCGGGTGGATCGAGTTCGTAGTGGAAGTAGTCGTTCACGGGTCGTCGTGGGAAGTAGTTGTACACGGCGTCGGTAGAGGAAGTAGTGGTTCACGTTTCGTAGATGTTCGGGGTCGTCAGTAGTTGTACAGAGTCGTTGTTGGACTTCACGGATCCGAGTAACTTGGGGTGGACGGCGAGGAACTTGGCGTTTCGATGCGGTGTAGAGGTACATGTTGATGGTCGTCGTGGTACTTGGCGTTTCGTATAGTACTCGGCCGAGCATCCGTGTGGTCTTGCCGGTGGTGTACTTGGCAAATCCACGTGGTCGTACAAAGGTAGAAGAGGAACTTGACGCGTCCAAACGAAGCAACACAAAAGGCCTCGGGTCTTGGTGGTCAACGAAGGGAGGCGGGCGGCGAAGCAGCAGCAACGTGTCGGCACTGTACAGCCACGACGGACACCATGGCCGTGAGGAGGAGGGGCCCTGGCACGAGACCAGCAGCGGGCACGCGCGTGCAGGAAGGCGGAGAGGTTGACAGCTTGCCCAAGTCGCGGTGGAGCGACGGGAACAGCGGTGGACGAGGAAGCAGAGGGGAGGCGTCGCGTGGAGGAGAGTCGACGGGGCAGCGCTCGCCGGAGTCGGGGCCGAAGGGGACGGATCGAGGGGCTCCTTCCCTGACGACGGAGTTGACGAGGCAGTGGCGCCGGGTAGACGAGGAGGCAGGTGAGGAGGTCCTGGCACGGTGGCGAGCTTGAGGCAGAGGAGGGGCACGGGCGCAGGCGACAGAGGGCCGCCGGAGTTAGCCGACGGGCACCGACTCGGGGAGCTCCTGCTCAAGCCCGTCCGCGAAGGGAGGCGCGGAGCTGCAGGCTCGCGAAGACCATGGCGGCGCCGTTGCCGGCGATGTCCTTGGCGCGAAGCAGGGGAGGCCGAGCTGAGGAGGGGGCGGAACAGAGGTAGGTCGCGGCGTCGATGCGGGAAGGCGATGGCGCGCGCGAAGACGACGTGGAGGCGCAGTGACGACGCGCTCGGGCTCGAGATCGAGGAGGAGGGAGGCTGAGGCCAGGCTGGAGGGAGAGATGGATCAAGGGGAGACGGAGATCGAGCGTGGGCGAGGGCATCGGGCGCTGGCGGCGCAGGAGGAGAACGAGGGTGAGATCGAGACGAGGGTTCGATCGGGCTAGGGTTATAGAGGTGGTTGGGCCTAGGCGTAGATGGGCCTGGTTGCTGGGCTGCAAGGCTATTGGGCTGGCTGCATCCCTCTCTCTGGCTAATCCCTTAGCAGAAAATAGAAAGGAGAAGAAAAGAAATGCTAGGAGGAGAGTTTGGGCATGGGGATTATTTTCCCGGACTCACAAAAATATACTTGGTCCAAGAAAAAGGAAGTTGGCACGAATGCAAGATTTGAATTCAAACTCGTTTGAATATCATTCAAATGGGTTTGAATCGGGACTAGGTTTTTGGTGTGGCCAAAAATGTTGAGGATTTTGGTGGAGCCTGATAAATGGAGAAAGAATTATGGAGAAAGTTTGGAGAACGAACTTGAAGCAAAAGGCATGAGAATTAAATTGCAAGTGTGTTGCGGTTAATTCCAAATTAATTGAATATTTTATAATAGCTCCCTAATATTAGTAGGAGACTTTGAATATGTTTTAAAGAGAAATCACCATGTGAATATCCCTCGATTTAAATAGATCAACGATCTATGCAATTTATTTAGGTGAGTTTTAAAAAGGGGTTGCATGATGACATGATGCAATGCACATGATGCAAGGATGAATGCAACGAACAAAACAAATCACACGACAAATCTCGGAATACAAGGAAGGCATCTGGAGCGTCGGTCTCGGGGCGTTACATTATTGCTAAGCATACATCAGGTCTGGTACACAGCATTGCATACATGATAGAGCCTATGGCTGAAGCATAGGGAACATCTTTCATTTTCTCTCTATCTTCTGTTGTGGTCGGGCATTGATTTTGACTCAACTTCACACCTTGTAATACAGGCAAGAACCCTTTCTTTGCTTGATCCATTTTGAACTTTTTCAAAACTTTATCAAGGTATGTGCTTTGCGAAAGTCGAATTAAGCGTCTTGATCTATCTCTATAGATCTTGATGCCTAATATATAAGCATTGCTACAGGTGATAAAGTCTCATCGTAGTCAACCCCTTGAAGTTGTCGAAAACCTTTCGCAACAACTCGAGCTTTGTAGACAGTAACATTACCATCAGCGTCAGTCTTCTTCTTGAAGATCCATTTATTCTCGATGGCTTGCCGATCATCGGGCAAGTCAACCAAAGTCCATACTTTGTTCTCATACATGGATCCCATCTCAGATTTCATGGCCTCAAGCCATTTTGCAAAATCTGGGCTCATCATCGCTTCCTCATAGTTCGTAGGTTCGCCATGGTCAAGTAACATGACCTCCAGAATAGGATTACCGTACCACTCTGGTGCGAATCTTACTCTGGTTGACCTACGAGGTTCGGTAGTAACTTGATCTGAAGTTTCATGATCAATATCATTAGCTTCCTCACTAATTGGTGTAGTTGTCACAGGAACCGGTTTCTGTGATGAACTACTTTCCAATAAGGGAGCAGGTACAGTTACCTCATCAAGTTCTACTTTCCTCCCACTCACTTCTTTCGAGAGAAATTCCTTCTCTAGAAAGGATCCGAATTTAGCAACAAAAGTCTTGCCTTCAGATCTGTGATAGAAGGTGTACCTAATAGTCTCCTTTGGGTATCCTATGAAGACACATTTCTCTGATTTGTGTTCGAGCTTATCTGGTTGAAGTTTCTTCACATAAGCATCGCAGCCCCAAACTTTAAGAAACGACAACTTTGGTTTCTTGCCAAACCACAGTTAATAAGGCGTCGTCTCAACAGATTTTGATGGTGCCCTATTTAACGTGAATGCGGCCGTCTCTAAAGCATAACCCCGAAACGATAGCGGTAAATCAGTAAGAGACATCATAGATCGCACCCTATCTAGTAAAGTACGATTACGACGTTCGAACACACCATTACGTTGTGGTGTTCCGGGTGGCGTGAGTTTCGAAACTATTCCGCATTGTTTCAAATGTAAACCAAACTTGTAACTCAAATATTCTCCTCCACGATCAGATCGTAGAAACTTTATTTTCTTGCTACGATGATTTTCCACTTCACTCTGAAATTCTTTGAACTTTTCAAATGTTTCATACTTATGTTTCATTAAGTAGATATACCCATATCTGCTTAAATCATCTGTGAAGGTGAGAAAATAACGATACCCGCCGCGAGCCTCAATGTTCATTGGACCACATACATCAGTATGTATGATTTCCAACAAATCTTTTGCTCGCTCCATAGTTCTGGAGAACGGCGTTTTAGTCATCTTGCCCATGAGGCATGGTTCGCAAGTACCAAGTGATTCATAATCAAGTGATTCCATAAGTCCATCGGTATGGAGTTTCTTCATGCGCTTTACACCAATATGACCCAAACGGCAGTGCCACAAATAAGTTGCACTATCATTATCAACTCTGCATCTTTTGGCTTCAACATTATGAATATGTGTATCACTACTATCGAGATTTAATAAAAACAGACCACTCTTCAAGGGTGCATGACCATAAAAGATATTACTCATATAAATAGAACAACCATTATTCTCTGATTTAAGTGAATAACCGTCTCGCATCAAACAAGATCCAGATATAATGTTCATGCTTAACGCTGGCACCAAATAACAATTATTTAGGTCTAAAACTAATCCCGAAGGTAGATGTAGAGGTAGCGTGCCGATCGCGATCACATCGACTTTGGAACCATTTCCCACGCGCATCGTCACCTCGTCCTTAGCCAATCTTCGCTTAATCCGTAGTCCCTGTTTCGAGTTGCAAATATTAGCAATAGAACCAGTATCAAATACCTAGGTGCTACTGCAAGCATTAGTAAGGTACACATCAATAACATGTATATCACATATACCTTTGTTCACCTTGCCATCCTTCTTATCCGCCAAATACTTGGGGCAGTTCTGCTTCCAGTGACCAGTCTGCTTGCAGTAGAAGCACTCAGTCTCAGGCTTAGGTCCAGATTTATGTTTCTTCTCTTGAGCAGCAACTTGTTTGATGTTCTTATTGAAGTTCACCTTCTTCTTCCCTTTACCCTTTTTCTTGAAACTGGTGGTCTTATTGACCATCAACACTTGATGCTCCTTTTTTATTTCTACCTCCGCAGCTTTTAGCATTGCAAAGAGCTCGGGAATAGTCTTGTCCATCCCTTGCATATTATAGTTCTCATGAAGCTCTTGTAGCTTGGTGGCAGTGACTGAAGAATTCTGTCCATGACACTATCATCAGGAAGATTAACGCCCAGTTGAATCAAGTGATTATTATACCCAGACATTTTGAGTATATGTTCACTGACAGAATTATTCTCTTCCATCTTGCAGCTATAGAACTTATTGGAGACTTCATATCTCTCAATCCGGGCATTTGCTTGAAATATTAACTTCAACTCCTGGAACATCTCTTATGCTCCATGACGTTCAAAACGTTGTTGAAGTCCCGGTTCTAAGCCGTAAATCATGGCACACTGAACTATCGAGTAGTCATCAGCTTTGCGCTGCCAGACGTTCTTAACATTGTCAGTTGCATCTACAGTAGACCTGGCACCCAGCGGTGCTTCCAGGACGTAATTCTTCTGTGCAGCAATGAGGATAATCCTCAAGTTACGGACCCAGTCCGTGTAATTTCTACCATCATCTTTCAACTTAGCTTTCTCAAGGAACGCATTAAAATTCAATGGAACAACAGCACGAGCCATCTATCTACAACAAACATAGAAAGCAAAATACTATCAGGTACTAAGTTTATGATAAATTTAAGATCAATTAATCATATTACTTAAGAACTCCAACTTAGATAGACATCCCTCTAATCATCTAAGTGATCACGTGATCCAAATCAACTAAACCATGTCCGATCATCACGGGAGATGGAGTAGTTTTCAATGGTGAACATCACTATGTTGATCATATCTACTATATGATTCACGCTCGACCTTTCGGTCTTAGTGTTCGGAGGCCATATCTGTATATGCTAGGCTCGTCAAGTTTAACCTGAGTATTCTGCGTGTGCAACTATTTTGCACCCGTTGTATTTGAACATAGAGCCTATCACACCCGATCATCACGTGGTGTCTCAGCACGAAAACTTTCGCAACGGTGCATACTCAGGGAGAACACTTATACCTTTAAATTTAGTGAGAGATCATCTTATAATGCTACCTTCAATCAAAGCAAAATAAGATGCATAAAGGATAAACATCACATGCAATCAATATGAGGGATATGATATGGCCATCATCATCTTGTGCTTGTGATCTCCATCTTCGAAGCACCGTCATGATCACCATCGTCACCGGCGCGACACCTTGATCTCCATCGTAGCATCGTTGTCGTTTCGCCACCTATTGCTTCTACGACTATCGCTACCGCTTAGTGATAAAGTAAAGCAATTACAGGGCGTTTGCATTGCATACAATAAAGCGACAACCATATGGCTCCTGCCAGTTGTCGATAACTTGGTTACAAAACATGATCATCTCATACAATAAAATATAGCATCACGTCTTGACCATATCACATCACAACATGCCCTGCAAAAACAAGTTAGACGTCCTCTACTTTGTTGTTGCAAGTTTTACGTGGCTGCTACGGGCTTAAGCAAGAACCGCAATGATAGTTCATCAAGTTAGTGCTATTTTAACGTTCTCAAGGACCGGGAATAGCCACACTTGGTTCAACTAAAGTTGGAGAAACTGACACCCGCCAGCCCCTGTGTGCAAAGCACGTCGGTAGAACCAGTCTCGCGTAAGCGTACGCGTAATGTCGGTCCGGGCCGCTTCATCCAACAATACCGCCGAACCAAAGTATAACATCCTGGTAAGCAGTATGACTTGTGTCGCCCACAACTCACTTGTGTTCTACTCATGCATATAACGTCTACGCATAAAACCTGGCTCGGATGCCACTATTGGGGAACGTAGTAATTTCAAAATTTTCCTACGCACACGCAAGATCATGGTGATGCATAGCAACGAGAGGGGAGAGTATTGTCCACGTACCCTCGTAGACCCAAAGTGGAAGCGTTAGCACAACGCGTTTGATGTAGTCGTACGTCTTCACGGCCCTTCCAATCAAGCACCGAAAGCATGTCACCTCCGAGTTCTTGCACACGTTCAGCTCGATGATGTCCCTCGAACTCCGATCCAGCCAAGTGTCAAGGGAGAGTTCCGTCAGCACGACGGCATGGTGACGATGATGATGTTCTACCAACGCAGGGCTTCGCCTAAGCACCGCTACGAAATTATCGAGGTGGAATATGGTGGAGGGGGCACCGCACACGGCTAATAGATCTCAAGGATCAATTGTTGTTGTGTCTAGAGGTGCCCCCTACTCCTGTATATAAAGGAGCAAGGGGGAGGGGGCGGCCGGCCAGGAGGGGGCGCGCCAGGAGGAGTCCTACTCCCATCGGGAGTAGGACTCCCTCCTTTCCTTGTCCAAGTAGGAGAGGGGGAGGGAGGGAGAGAGGGGAGGAAGGAAAGGGGGGCGCCCCCCCCCCTCCTTGTCCTATTCGGACTAGAGGGGGAGGGGGCGCGCGGCCTGCCCTGGCCTCCCTTCCTCTTCTCCAATTTGGGCCCATGAGGACCATTAACCCCCCGGGGGTTCCGATAACCCCCCGGTACTCCGCTATATATCCGATAACCCCCGGAACCATTCCTGTGTCCGAATATAGTCGTCCAATATATCAATCTTCATGTCTCGACCATTTCGAGACTCCTCGTCATGCCCGTGATCACATCCGGGACTCCGAACTATCTTTGGTACATCAAAACACATGAACTCATAATATAACTGTCATCTAACTTTAAGTGTGCGAACCCTACGGGTTCGAGAACTATGTAGACATGACGGAGACACGTCTCCAGTCAATAACCAATAGCGGAACCTGGATGCTCATATTGGCTCCTACATATCTATGAAGATCTTTATCGGTCAAATCGCATAACAACATACGTTGTTCCCTTTGTCATCGGTATGCTACTTGCCCGAGATTCGATCGTCGGTATCTCAATACCTAGTTCAATCTCGTTACCGGCAAGTCTCTTTACTCGTTATGTAATGCATCATTCCGTAACTAACTCATTAGCTACATTGCTTGCAAGGCTTATAGTGATGTGCATTACCGAGAGGGCCCAGAGATACCTCTCCGACAATCGGAGTGACAAAACCTAATCTCGAAATACGCCAACTCAACATGTACCATTGGAGACACCTGTAGAGCTCCTTTATAATCACCCAGTTACGTTGTGACGTTTGGTAGCACACAAAGTGTTCCTCCGGTAAACGGGAGTTGCATAATCTCATAGTTGTATGAACATGCGTAAGTCATGAAGAAAGCAATAGCAACATACTAAGTGATCAAGTGCTAAGCTAACGGAATGGGTCAAGTCAATCACATCATTCTCCTAATGATTTGATCCCATTAATCAAATGACAACTCATGTCTATGGTTAGGAAATGCAACCATCTTTGATTAACGAGCTACTCAAGTAGAGGCATACTAGTGACATTATGTTTGTCTATGTATTCACACATGTATTATGTTTCTGGTTAATACAATTCTAGCATGAACAATAAACATTTATCATGATATAAGGAAATAAATAATAACTTTATTATTGCCTCTAGGGCATATTTTCTTCAATGTACTGCCCCTTTGCCTGCATACAGAACAAGGTCTTCATCTTGTTCTTCAACCTCTTAGCCCAAGATGGCTCAGAGGTGGGAGGGATGAAACCCTCAGAGCTGTCCTCGTCTGCTGTCTCCTACTCATCCTCATTCGCATCCACATCCATGGCAGCCGCGGCCTCAACACGAGAAGTGGTGTTAGCCCACTGAGTCTTGACATGGAGCCGGATGGACTCATGTCAAATCCAATCAGGGGCCTCAAAGTCATCCTGAGGGTAGAGCTTCTCCCAAGTTGCCGAGATCAAAAGAAACAGATAAGGTCCATAGATGGGACCTTGCGGTTGAAGTCCGCAAACCGAAGCTCACACCACATGATATGTGAGACATCAAGTGGTAGCGTCTGAGAGTTGCGCGCTTCCTCACACAGGAGCATCATGTCCACAAGATAAGCATGCACCTTGTCCTTGTCACCAATGCGTGGGAAGAGAGAGTTGCAGAAGATCCGGTACATGATGTCAAGGAAGGAGTTGAGTGATAACCCGCAAGTATACGGGATAGTTGTAGCCTCTTTCGATATGTAAGAGTGTCGAACCCAACGAGGAGCTAAAGGTAGAACAAATACTCTCTCAAGTCCTATCAGCCACTGATACGACTCTACGCACGCTTGACATTCGCTTTACCTAGAACAAGTATGAAACTAGAGGTACTTTGTAGGTGTGATAGGATAGGTTTGCAAGATAATAAAGAACACATATATAAAAATTAGGGGTTGTTTAGATAAAGATGCAATAAAGTAAGTATTAGTAGAGAGCTTTTTGTTACGAGAAAGTTATTTATCCAAGGCAATCGATAACTAGACTGGTAATCATTGTTGCCATTCTATTTGAGGGAGAGGCATAAGCTAACATACTTTCTCTACTTGGATCATATGCACTTATGATTGGAACTCTAGCAAGCGTCCGCAACTACTAAAGATTGATTAAGGTAAAACCCAACCATAGCATTATAGTATCAAGTCCCCTTTTATCCCATACGCAAACAACCTACTTACTCGGGTTTGTGTTTCAGTCACTCACGCAACCCACCATAAGCAAATGATAAACATATTGGAAACCCTACAGCGGGAATCCCTCACGCTTGCGCGACACGGAGGGCACAATAGGACAACACCAATGATAAGACATGCAACTCAAACCAATCACGACCATCAATTTACCCATAGGACAAAACGGATCTACTCAAACATCATAAGATAGCCATACATCATTGAGGAATAATATATAGCGTTGAGCACCATGTTTAAGTAGAGATTACAGCGGGTAAGAGAGAGGTTACACCGCTGCATAGAGGGAGTAAGAGTTGGTGATGAAGGCGGAGAAGTTGTTGGTGAAGATCGCAGTGATGATGATGGCCCTCGGCAGCGCTCCGGCGCCACCGGAAGCAAGGGGGAGAGAGCCCCCCTTCTTCTTCTTCTTCTTCTTCCTTGACCTTCTCCCTAGATGGGAGAAGGGTTTCCCCTCTGGTCCTCGGCTCCCATAGCATGGGAGAGGCAAGAGCCCCTCCGAGATTGGATCCATCTCTCTGTTTCTGCGTTCTCAGATTCTACCCCTTCACTGTTTCTTAAATATCCGGAGATCCGTAACTCCGATTGGGGTGAATCTTTCGTCCAGATCTTTCTCATAAAATTAGCTTTCTTGCGCCAAAAGAAGAGCGCCAACCGCCTTACGGGTGGCCCACGAGAGCCCAAGACGCGCCTAGGGGGAGGGCGCGCCCCCTGTCCCATGGCCACCCCGGACACCGTTTCGTGTTGATTTTACTTCCCAAAAATCATAAATATTCCAAAAAAAATCTCCGCCTGTTTTTATCCCGTTTGGACTCCGTTTGATATTGGGTTTCTGTTAAACAAAAAACATGCAATAGACAGGAACTGACACTGGGCACTGGATCAATATGTTAGTCCCAAAAATAGTATAAAAAGTTGCCAAAAGTATATAAAAGTTGTAGAATATTGGCATGGAACAATCAAAAATTATAGATACGACGGAGACGTATCAGCATCCCCAAGCTTAATTCCTGCTCGTCCTCGAGTAGGTAAATGATAAAAAAGATAATTTTTAATGTGGAATGCTACCTAGCATAATCTTGATCATATGTCTAATCATGGCATGAATATTAAGACACGAGTGATTCAAAGCAATAGTCTATCATTTGACATAAAAACAATAATACTTCGAGCGTACCAATAAAGCAATCATGTCTTTTCAAAACAACAAGGCCAAAGAAAGTTATCCATACAAAATCATATAGTCTGGCTGTTGCTCTATCTTCATCACACAAAGTATTTAATCATGCACAACCCCAATGAGAAGCCAAGCAATTGTTTCATACTTTAATAATCTCAAACTTTTTCAACTTTCACGCAATACATGAGCGTGAGCCATGGACATAGCACTATAGGTGGAATAGAATATGATGGTGAGAAGAAAAAAAGGAGAAAGTCTCACATCGACTAGGCGTATCAACGGGCTATGGAGATGCCCATCAATAGATATCAATGTGAGTGAGTAGGGATTGCCATGCAACGGATGCACTAGAGTTATAAGTGTATGAAAGCTCAAACTGAAAACTAAGTGGGTGTGCATCCAACTTGCTTGCTCATGAAGACCTCGGGTATTTGAGGAAGCCCATCATCAGAATATACAAGCCAAGTTCTTTAATGAAAATTCCCACTAGTATATGAAAGTGAAAGCATAGGAGACTCTCTCTATGAAGAGCATGGTGCTACTTTGAAGCACAAGTGTGGTAAAAGGATAGTAGCATTGCCCTCTCTCTTTTTCTCTCTTTTTTTATTTTTATTTTTTTATTATATTTTTTTCTTTCTTTTTGGTGGGCTTCTTTGGCCTTTTTTTATTTGGGCTTCTTTGGCCTCTTCTATTTTTCATAAAGTCCGGAGTCTCATCCCGACTTGTGGGGGAATCATAGTCTCCTTCATCCTTTCCTCACTGGGGCAATGCTCTAATAATTATGATCATCACACTTTTATTTACTTACAACTCAATATCTATAACAAAGATATGACTCTATATGAATGCTTCCGGCGGTGTACCGGGATGTGCAATGATCTAGCATAGCAATGACATCAAAAAATGGACAAGCCATGAAAACATCATGCTAGCTATCTTACGATAATGCAAAGCAATATGACAATGAATGCTCAAGTCATGTATATGATGATGATGGAAGTTGCATGGCAATATATCTCGGAATGGCTATGGAAATGCCATGATAGGTAGGTATGGTGGCTGTTTTGAGGAAGATATAAGGAGGTTTATGTGTGATAGAGTGTATCGTATCACGGGATTTGGATGCACCGGCGAAGTTTGCACCAACTGTCCAGGTGAGAAAGGGCAATGCACGGTACCGAAGAGCCTAGCAATGGTGGAAGGGTGAGAGTGCGTAGAATCCATGGACTCAACATTAGTCATAAAGAACTCATATACCTATTGCAAAAATCTACAGGCCATTGAAAAGAAAGTACTACATGCATGCTCCTAGGGGGATAGATTGGTAGGAAAAGACCATCGCTCGTCCCCGACCGCCACTCATAAGGAAGACAATCAATAAATAAAATTGTGCTCCAACTTCATCACAAAGCGGTTCACCATACGTGCATGCTACGGGAATCACAAACCTCAACACAAGTGTCTCTACAATCCACAACCGCCCACTAGCATGACTCTAATATCACCATCTTTATATCGCAAAACTATTGCAAGGAATCAAACATATCATATTCAGCGATCTACAAGTTTATGTAGGATTTTATGACTAACCATGTGAATGACCAATTCATGTCATCTCTCTAAATAGATATAAGTGAAGCAAGAGAGTTTAATTCTTTCTAAAAAAGATATGCCCGCGCTCTAATAATTATAAGTGAAGCAAAAGAGCATGCTACAAATGGCGGTTGTCTATATGAAGAGAAACAGGCAATCCAAACTTCAAATGATATAAGTGAAGCACATGAAGCATTCTATAAAGCCACACTCAGTAGATTTAAGTGAAGTGCAATGAGCATTCTATAAATCAACCAAGGACTATCTCATACCAACATGGTGCCTAAAATAAAAGTGAAAACTAAATGCAAAAGACGCTCCAAGACTTGCACATAATGCATGAACTAAACGAATTCGAAGACATACCGATACTTGTTGAAGAAAGAGGGGATGCCTTCCGGGGCATCCCCAAGCTTAGACGCTTGAGTCTCCTTGAATATTTACTTGGGGTTCCTCGGGCATCCCCAAGCTTGAGCTCTTGCCTCTCTTCCTTTTCCTCATATCAAGACATCCTCGATTAGACACTACATCCACACAAAACTTCAACAGAAAACTCGGTAAGGTCCGTTAGTATAATAAAGCAAATCACCACTCTAAGTACTGTTAAAAACCAATTCATATTTTGTTTTTGCATTGTGTCTACTGTAATATAACTTTTCCATGGCTTAATCCACTAATATAAATTGATAGTTTCATCAAAACAAGCAAACTATGCGTCAAAAACAGAATCTGTCAAAAACAGAACAGTGTGTAGCAATCTGAACAATCACAATACTTATGGTACCCCAAAACTTCTACAAAAATTAGGAAAAATAAAAAACTTGTTCAGAAATACCGTGCAAAAAGAATCAAAACCGTTTGACATTCAAGTTAAAAATTTAAAATCACGCACTACATCCATAGTTTCTGTCCAGCACCGTGCAAACCAACAAGCATTGTAAACATCCTAAAGGCAAACCTTGGCACATTATTTTTATAATACAATGGAATTATACAAGGGGATAATTATTTTTGTTGAAAATTTTCTGTAATCAAGATTCACAAAGTTTCCGTCAGCATGAACAAAGTTCAAGGCTAGCTCCCACTTCAACAATGCTTGTCTTTCTCACTTTCACTTTCCTTTTTGAAATTTTTTAGGTTCCCCTCTTTATTTTTTTTGTTTTTAAACTATATAAAAGCACTCAACAGAAATAAATGACCCTCTAAAACTTCCAGGTTGTCTCCCGGGCAG
Organism: Triticum timopheevii; assembly: GCA_963921465.1. Taxonomy (NCBI): domain Eukaryota; kingdom Viridiplantae; phylum Streptophyta; class Magnoliopsida; order Poales; family Poaceae; genus Triticum; species Triticum timopheevii. The sequence goes on from OY997274.1 coordinate 424,233,165, forward strand.
CGCTTTCTTTAAAGCCATTAAGCTAGGCATATAGTGCTCAAGTAATGAATCCACCCGGATCCCAAGGTATAGCAAAGCCAATTTTAATTAACAATGATTTGTAATTTAGTAGTGAGCACAAAGTAACATATATCATGCGACAACGAAGTCTAACTCTCTTCCTATGCATCGACATATCATAAAAGAACAATTCATGCACACTAAGTAAAGGCCAATGCATAGTATAAGCAGTTTCTTGCAATTTCATCGTGTTGGAAACATAAAGAGGCGGAGATGTAGTTCCTCTCTCATAATAATTGCAAGTAGGAGTAGCAAGCACATGCATATTACATTCATCAAAAGTATCATGTGCAATGGTAAAAGGCAACCCATCAATATAATCCTTACTAAGCACAAACTTCTCTGATATAGTGTAGTCGGGAGAATTCAAAAAGATAATAGGACTACCATGCGTGGGTGCAATAGCAACAATTTCATGTTTAACATAAGGAACTATAGCAAGTTCATCTCCATAAGCATAACTCATATTGACATCTTGGCCACAAGCATAGCAAGCATCATCAAAAAGGGATATTTCAAACAAATTCAAGGGATCATAGCAATCATCATACCAATCATCCTTCGGTAAGCACGAAGGGGAATTAAATAATGTATGAGTTGGAGGGTTACCTCTCAGTAGAAGGTGGGCACGGGTAGCTAATCCGCTCTTCCTCCTTTTGTTCTTCGCTCTCCTCATCATCTTTTTCATGCAATGAGCTCACAGTTTCATCAATTTCTTCTTCCATAGCTTCCTGCAAAATATTATTCTCTTCTTGGACAGCGGAGACTTTCTCAATAAATGCATTAATATAGTAATTGTATCCGTAATTTTCATAGCAATATCTAAGTATAGCAAGATTTTCAGGCCTATAAGCATCATCATCTAAAGCTTCATACTTTTGAAACAAAGATTCAATTTCATAAGCAGCATTAAAAGCAACAAATTCTTCTATTTGTTCCACATCATAGTAATCATATATACCATTAGCATAAGAAGCTAAGGTTTCATTATCATTAAACTTGCATGAAAAGGGAAGGTGTGGAGCCTCCATCCTAGAGCAACAAGTAATATCATAACTCAAGCATAGATTCCAGGCATACCAACGCAACATAATAAATTGATCCCATAATAGTTTCCCTTTTTGTGTCGAGCGATAATCCCTAAAGTATTCATGTTGATCCAACGTGTCTCCCATTATAAAGTTGAATGGGGTTTTCTCCGGATTATCAAAGGAGTACACAATATCTTTCGCGTAATGAGAAACGAGGGTTTTAGGAGTTACCCTATCCTCATGAGTAGCAAGTACAGCTATTTTTTTGGTATTTTGCGTTCCATATCCATAACTAAAGATAGAGAACAACTTAGAACAGCAAATAAAAATTACTTAGTGATAAAGCAAACAAGCACACATGAGAATATTCACCCCACGCTATGACTCCCCGGCAACGGCGCCAGAAAAAAGGTCTTGATAACCCGCAAGTATACAGGATAGTTGTAGCCTCTTTCGATAAGTAAGAGTGTCGAACCGAACGAGGAGCTAAAGGTAGAACAAATACTCTCTCAAGTCCTATCGGCCACTGATACGACTCTGCGCACGCTTGACGTTCGCTTTACCTAGAACAAGTATGAAACTAGAGGTACTTTGTAGGTGTGATAGGATAGGTTTGCAAGATAATAAAGAACACGTAAATAAAAAGTAGGGGCTGTTTGTAATAAAGTAAGTATTAGTAGTGAGCTTTTTGTTACGAGAAAGTTATTTGTCCAAGGCAATCGATAACTAGACCGGTAATCATTGTTGCAATTCTATTTGAGGGAGAGGCATAAGCTGACATACTTTCTCTACTTGGATCATATACACTTATGATTGGAACTCTAGCAAGCGTCCGCAAATACTAAATATTCATTAAGGCAAAACCCAACCATAGCATTATAGTATCAAGTCCCCTTTTATCCCATACGCAAACAACCTACTTACTCAGGTTTGTGTTTCAGTCACTCACGCAACCCACCACAAGCAAATCATAAACATATTGCAAATCCTACAGCGGGAATCCCTCACGCTTGCGCGACACGGAGGGCACAATAGTACAGCACCAATAATAATACATGCAACTCAAACCAATCACGATCATCAATTAACCCATAGGACAAAACGGATCTACTCAAACATCATAAGATAGCCATACATCATTGAGGAAGTAATATATAGTGTTGAGCACCATGTTTAAGTAGAGATTACAGCGGGTAACAGAGAGGTTACACCTCTGCATGTAGGGAGGAAGAGTTGGTGATGAAGGCGGTGAAGTTGTTGGTGAAGATCGCGGTGATGATGATGGCCCTCGGCAGCGCTCCGGCGCCACTGGAAGCAAGGGGGAGAGAGCCCCCCTTCTTCTTTTTCTTTCTTGACCTTCTCCCTAGATGGGAGAAGGGTTTCCCCTCTGGTCCTTGGCTCCCATGGCATGGGAGGGGCGAGAGCCCCTCCGAGATTGGATCTATCTCTCTGTTTCTGCGTTCTCAGATTCTACCCCTTCACCGTTTCTTAAATATCCGGAGATCCGTAACTCCGATTTGGGTGAATCTTTCGCCCAGATCTTTCTCATAAAATTAGCTTTCTTGCACCAAAATAAGAGTGTCAACCGCCTTATGGGTGGCCCACGAGAGCCCAGGCCGCGCCCCCCTGTCTCGTGGCCACCCCGGACACCGTTTCACGTTGATTTTACTTCCCAAAAATCATAAATATTCCAAAAAAAAAATATCCGTCCATTTTTATCCCATTTGGACTCCGTTTGATATTGGGTTTCTGTGAAACAAAAAACATGCAACAGACAGGAACTGGCACTGGGCACTGGATCAATATGTTAGTCCCAAAAAAGAGTATAAAAAGTTGCCAAAAGTATATAAAAGTTGTAGAATATTGGCATGGAACAATCAAAAATTATAGATACGACGGAGACGTATCATTGAGCACCCAAGATGACTTGCCACTGGAGAGTTTCTTCTCAACAAGGAAGGGCTGAAGCTTGTTCTTGTTGGCTGACCCGGGATTGGCACGAGGACGAACACCTTGGGATGTGGCGAGCCCCTCATCCTGAACACCAAGCATAGTCATGAACTCCTTCCACGTAGCAGTCAGCTGCCGACCATTGGTCATCCAAGTCATAGTCCATTCCTCATTAGGATGAAAGTACACCGAGGCAAAGAACTGAGCCACAATCTCAGGACATAGTCTTTGTGAAATGAGATGATGTGCTCAATGCCAAATTGCTCCACTAGATCCAAAGCCTCACCAAAGTAGTCCCGGTGCTTCTCTTCCCTCATATGATGCATGGCGATCCAGTGCACATCCACATAGATGTTTCGCTTGGCCTTGATCACATCCAGATAAATGAGATTCTGCTGCTTGGTCCAGACCAGGTCATTCCCTCGAAATTTGGCACGAGGATGCACATAGGGATTGATCTTCCTTCGAGAGATGAACTCATCAAGTGGTATCTCATCCATACCCATGTTGGGTTCCTTGTCCTTTGTGGCGGTGGTCTTGGTCCTGCGTTGGGGGGCACTGGAGCCCTCTGGAGCTTCATCTTGATTTCGCAGATGCTTGGAGCCTGTGTCACGGCTTGGATTGGAACGGTGAGCAGGAGCACCTGAGCCACACACCACAAAACAAACACGCAAGAGACGCGAGAAGGATCGGTGCAAAGAACACAACAAAGCAGTGAAACAAGTAGAACTCGCAATTGATAATTGCCACATGAGAGATTTGACAACAACGATAGCACTGCTTGGCCGCGCGGTACTAAAATTTTAGTGCCGCGCCTAGTCAAGGTAGTGCCGCACGGGCGGTAGTACCGCACGGTTTCAAATCCAAAACTGCAAGTGGATCTGAGTACAACCGTGACAACAAAGTGGTACACGGTCGATCAAATCTACCATGGGGCAACATATCATGTACTATCTCTATGCATTACTACTCTCCTACATCCTGCTCTTGCAAAGATTTACCCTAAAATCTCAAGAACAACAAGCATATCCCCAAAAACCTAGAAGCAAAGGAACAAACCAAAAAGAGGGGGATTTGGGGAGAAACCTTGTTCCATGGCAAGAGGAAGTGGTGGGGTACGATCCCACCGGTCGGAATCCGAGGAGAGCAGCCGGAGACGGATATCCGGCGAGGGCCTCCGGCGCCGTTCGTGGGCAGGAGAGAGAGAGGCAGCGTGGGGGAGAAAGAGTGAATGGGTATGGGGGAGTTGGAACTCCCCCTACCCGCTCTTAACCCCCACGCGCTCGCTACTCTGCGGTAGTACCGCACGTCCTTGCGGTAGTACCGCCCGGGTGGAAGTACCGCGCCGTAGGCGATAGTACTGCTCCACCAGCGGCAGTAAAAAATTACTGCCATGCTAGTTGCGGTAGTACCGTGTCCTTGCGGTAGTACCGTGGCAGGTCACGGTAGTACGTGAACCCAAAAAATGCAGTTTCAAACAAAAGGAAGAAACATCTTTGCACGGAACCTTCAAGTGAGCGAACACACCAACGAGCTAACAAACGAGACACCTCAAGCACAAGCTTGGCACGAAGAGAGAGAAGCGAGAGACAACAAAGACCAAAAACAAGACACAACCTCTCCAAGGAGGGGGCGGTGACCGGAGCCACCTATGTTTGACTCGATTGGTATGGCACTGCAAAGAATTATCCTTGGGCCCATGACCAAAACTCGTCTTTGAAGCACAAGTACCATCAAAAATGGCTAATGTGATAGAGTTGATCAATTTATGCATAATGGGGGGAGGGAGAGTTCATTGAGAGAACAACACTCCCCCTATATCCATGCCTACACCTAAACTAGACAACAAGTTGAGTGTGGTGGGGTGTGCAAGGGTTCAAGTCACATTGCTCAAATCAATGATATTTAGCTAATGCCTTAATTCATGAAATCTTGCTTCATCTAAGAGCTTCGTGAAAATATCTGCAAGGTTATCATGAGTGTTGACATAGTTAAGCTCGATCTCCCCTCGCCTAATATGATCCCGGATTAAGTGATACCGAATCTCAATATGCTTTGTCTTGAAGTGTTGCACCGGGTTGAGAGAAATCTTGATGGCACTTTCATTGTCACACAAAAGAGGCACTTTGTCACAAATGACACCGTAATCCTTTAAAGTTTGCCTCATCCATAAGAGTTGTGCACAACAACTACCGGTCGCCACATACTCCGCTTTGGTGGATGAGAGAGACACACAACTTTGCTTCTTGGAAGACCAACTCACCAAAGAGCAACCAAGAAATTGGCACCCTCCGGAAGTGGACTTCCTATCCACTTTGTCTCCCGCCCAATTGGAATCCGAATGTCCTACAAGCTTGAAGTTTGCTCCTCTTGGGTACCATAAGCCAAAGTTTGGGGTATGAGCCAAATAGTGAAAGATTCGCTTGACCGCCACAAAGTGGCTTTCCTTAGGTGCGGCTTGAAACCGTGCACAAATTCCCAAACTCAACATGATATCCGGTCTAGATGCACAAAGGTCAAGCAAGGATCCAATCATGGAGTGATATACCTTTTGATCCACTGCTTTACCATTGGGATCAACGTCAAGTTGGCACTTGGTGGGCATTGGAGTGGAAGCCGGCTTGACATCACTTAGCTTGAATCTCTTGAGCATGTCTTGAGTGTATTTGGCTTGGTTGATGAAGGTTCCTTCTCTTCTTTGCTTGATTTCAAACCCGAGAAAGAACTTCAAGTCTCCCATCATAGACATCTTGAACTTTGAGGTCATGAGAGCGGCAAATTCTTCATTGAAAGCTTTGTTAGGGGAACCAAAAATAATATCATCAACATATAGTTGGCACACAAACAACTCCCCTTTGACCTTCTTAGTAAAAAGAGTGGGGTAGATTTTCCCTATTTCGAACCCACGATCTTGTAACAAATCTGTAAGATGCTCGTACCATGCACGTGGGGCTTGTTTAAGGCCATAGAGCGCCTTATGGAGTTGGTACACGTGATCGGGGAAATAGGGATCTTCGAACCCGGGGGGTTGTTTGACATACACCAACTCATTAATGGGACCATTAAGAAAAGCACTCTTCACATCCATTTGTTGCAACGTGAAATTATGATGAGAAGCTGAAAGTGCAACTAATCCCCGGGTGGTTTTGGTAATTAATAACAACATATATATCATTGAACTAATAGTTTCTTGAGAATCATTTCAGAAAGTTCAGTGATATGGGTATGGCAAGGACTGAAGAAGTGGACCCCTCAAAATGCTAAGGCAAGCATTGGCAAAAGCTCAAGACTCCATTTTTGGTTTAGTGATCCAAGATCACATTGAGTCCATAGGAAAGCCAATACTATTAAAAGGGGATGAGGTTATGATGATGATCTGGTTGCTCAAGTGCTTAGTGATACATCTCCTAAACTTTCAGCAACTTTCACTGCCATATACACTCATAAGTAATCTCGGTCCCACCGATTTTCCAAACTCACTCACACCGAGATGAACCACCTCAGCCATAAAGCCAAACCCTAGAAAACTCGGATTTTCCGATTCTGAACTCGGTCTCACCGAAACTTGAGTTGCCAAGCTTCTGTAACCTTCTGTCATCAAATCGGTGTCACCGAGATGATGAAGTCGGTCCCACCGAAATTGGCAAGCTCTTGTCTTTGCACGAATCGGACTCACCGAGATTGTATTTTCGGTCCCACCGAAAATCCCAACGTTCACATTATTTGAACTTTCGGTCTCACCGAGTTGTCAACTTCGGTCTCACCGAGATTGCTCAAATGTGTGTAACGGTTGGATTTTGTGTGGAGGCTATAAATACCCCTCCACCCCCTCTTCATTCGTGGAGAGAGCCATCAGAAAGAACTACCACTCCTACCTTACATTTCTGAGAAGAGAACTACCTACCCTTGTGTTGAGATCAAGTTGCTCCACTCCCACCATATGAAGCTTGATCTCTAGCCTTCCCAAGTTGCTTTCCACTCAATCCTTTCTTCCACCACAGCCAAATCAGTGAGGAGAGTTGAGTGTTGGGGAGATTATCATTTGAAGCACAAGAGCAAGGAGTTCATCATCATCAACAACATCTATTACCTTTTGGAGGGTGGTGCCTCCTAGATTGGTTAGGTGTCGCTTGGGAGCCTCCGTCGAGATGTGGAGTTGAACCAAGAAGTTTGTAAGGGCAAGGAGATCGCCTACTTCGTGAAGATCTACCCCAAGTAAGGCTAGCCCTCCGTGGGCGTAGGCCATGATGGAATAGACAAGGTTGCTTCTTCGTGGACCCTTCGTGGGTGGAGCCCTCCGTGGACTCTCGCAGCCGTTACCCTCCGTGGGTTGAAGTCTCCATCAACGTGGAAGTACGATAGCACCACCTACCGGAACCACGAGAAAAATCACCGCGTCTCCAAATTGCGTTTGCTCTTCTCCACCTCTCTTTACTACATGTGCAATTTACTTTCCGCTGCCTATACTCTAGAATTGCATGTGTAGGGTGATACTTGACTTGACCATAATTGTGAATCTGTCAAAAACTGTTCTTTGTCAAAAGGCAGAATTTTTATATTGTCAAGTAGTCTAATCACCCCCCCTCTAGACATACTTTCGATCCTACAAGTGGTATCAGAGCTTTGGTCTCCATTGTATTGGTTTCCATTGCATTGGACTCCATAAGCTTGGTTTCACAACCTAGGAGAGTATGGCGTCTAGTGAGGGTAATTTTCGTAGAGGTCCTTACTTTGATGGTACAAACTTTGCTAGTTGGAAGCATAAAATGAAAATGCATATTCTTGGCCATAACCCAGCCGCATGGGGCATTATTTGTGTTGGTATGCAAGGTGAATTCTTCGAGGAAGGAAAAGTTCCGGATCGCGAAGCTACAACGGAAGAATTGCGGATGTTGCAAAACAATGCTCAAGCTTGTGACATTCTCTTCAATGCCTTGTGTCCCGAGGAGTTCAACAAAATCAGCCGTCTTGAGAATGCAAAAGAGATTTGGGATACTTTGGTTGAAATGCACGAAGGTACCGAGTCCGTGAAGGAATCAAAGCTAGACATTCTTCAAGGTCAACTTGACAAGTTCAAGATGAAGGATGGTGAAGGAGTCACTGAAATGTACTCTAGGCTTGCTCTCATCACAAATGAGATTGCCGGCTTAGGAAGCGAAGAAATGACCGACCGATTCATCATCAAGAAGATTCTCAGAGCTTTGGATGGAAAGTATGACACCGTGTGCACTTTGATCCAAATGATGCCAAACTACAAGAATCTCAAGCCAACCGAAGTCATTGGAAGAATTGTTGCTCATGAGATGACACTTAAGGATAAGGGAGAGCTTCACAACAAGTCAAGTGGTGCTTACAAAGCTACAAGTGATGCTCCCACAACCTCAAGTGACAAGTTAGTTTCCAATGAAGAGATAAGCCTAATGGTCAAGAACTTCAACAAATTCTACAAGAATAGAAGCAAAGAGAGAAGCACAAAGTCTAGATCATATGATGAAAAGAGATCTTCTAGTCGTGATCGAAACTGCTACAATTGTGGAAGACCCGGACACTACTCAAATGAGTGTACGGCTCCCCACAAGAGAAGAGAAGAATCTCCAAGAAGAAGAAGCTCAAGAGATGAGTCACCTCGGAAAGAGAGAAGGAGTAGAGATGATCGTTATGAACGAAGACCCTCTCGGAGAAGCAAGGATTCGGAGAGGAAAGACAAGTCATCAAGGAGCTACACAAGAAGAAAACATCAAGCTCATGTAGGTGAATGGGTCTCCGGCTCCGACTCCGACAATCAATTCGAAGGAAGCTATCACTCCAACTCTGACTACAGTCAAGATGAAGGTGTTGCCGGTCTTGCTCTCGTATCGTCCAACTCCAACTCCTATGACTTATTTGATTCACCAAATGAGGGAATTGGAAGATGCTTCATGGCTAAAGGCCCCAAGGTATCACACCCTGAATTCATTGACTTTGATAGTGATGAGGATGACTTGCTTGGTGAAGATGAGCTCTTGCTTGATAAATCCAATGAACCTAGTAATGATGAACATGCTAGTAGTCTTTATAGTCGAGAAGAGTCGAATGACAATGCTAAGAAGGAGATTGAGCGTCTAACTAAAGAACTAAACACTCTTAAGTTAGCTCATGAAACAACTCAAGAAGATCATAGAGAGCTCCTAAGATCTCATGAGAAGCTACGCTTCGAGAAGCTCACTCTAGAGCAAGAACATGAGTTTCTAAAAGCAATCAATGACGATCTTCAAAAGAAGAGTTCTTCATATCTTGCCAAACGACTTCTCTTGTCTAATTTCTTGCCAACCATTAAAACTAAGCATGACAAGCATAAGAAAAATTCTTTCTCTAGTAGTAACAATAACCATGCTAAATCCAATGTTGTTGCTTCTAGTAGTTCTCTTGATTCCACTAACAATGTTTCAAGCCAAGTTACACTTGAGCAAGAAAATAGTTTATTGAAAGGGATTATAGAGAAAGGTGTCTACAAGAGCCTTGCCGGAAGCAAGAACTTTGAGGAAATTGTTCGCAAGCAAGGAAGGCACCGGAAGAATCAAGGAATTGGTTTTGAGCGAAAGTTCAACGCCGAAGGTGTTGAGTGGGAAGAAGGTCAATATCCTACTCCACAGTTTGTTTCTCAAAAGGAGAAGTATGATCCTACTTCTTCCAATGTGGAACAAGCTCAAGATGACCTTCCACCACAAGACCACAAGCTAAAAGGCAAGGACAAGCTTCAAGAGGAGATTGATGCATTTGTTGAAGCACCTCAAGCCATGGTCAAGTGGGTTCCCAAGGAAACGTCAAGTTCTACTTCGTCAAGCTCAACTACAACCCCAAGGATTCCCATGAAGATGATGTGGATCCCGAAGAAGAAGAACTAGAAAGTTCTTGAGGGTGACTCCGCCAACATACTTCACTCACATTCATTTTGGCAAAAACTTGTGCAATCAACTTCCACATTGTGCACTAGTTCATGGAGTCACAAACCCTCTTGTTGGTAAGTCAAGGGACAAGGTAATCATTGCTTTCATGGACATCATCTATTGTGTACTTCAATCTATGTCCATGGATATCCTTGTTTGTTCCTTGTGGTACTAACTCATGTAGGTATTGAAAGTGCCCGAATCCAAAGGATAGCTCCCAACTCTTGATGATCACCATCAACATTAGGCATCCACATCTTCAACATCTACATGAAGTCTTCTACGACAACCCAAGGTTAGTTTGACCCTTTAAAAGGGGTTCTCACATCTAGGGGGAGCTTTTCTCTAAAAATTGAGCTAAAGCATCTTCAAATGATGTGAACACATCAATGCTTTATGTAAAAGTGGTAACCCCACTTGTGCTTAAACGATGAGTATGACCTATGATCAAATGTTCTCATTTGGCTCCTAAGTCAATATACTCATATAAAGATGACCTAGTCATCGACAAATTGTGTGTTAGTTGCTAGAGTTTTTGATTGTGCATGTTTGACACATATTTCATTTGCTATCTTATTGTGTGAGCATGTTGGATGCATGATTTTATCCATTCGAGGACATCCATTTGTTGTTTTGGTTGTTTTGATTTTTCTGACCAAATGGATGGACAAGAATGCCTAAGTACGTCCCCTAGCTATCTATGCTTTCTTGTCTCAAAATTCTATTCATGCTTACATCACAAATTTTGAACAAGTCATTTTCGGACCCTCCGGGTGAGGAGCACTCGGAGCCACCGATCCGTCAAGGGCTAACTTCCAAAACCTTCTAATTGATTTCGGTCAGACCAACTCACTCAAACTCGGTCGAACCGAAAGCATTTAGACTGATCTAGGTTTTCACCTCGGTGAAACCGAGTTGTGATTTTCGGCGTGACCGAAGTGCATAACTGCCCAGCAGTTATCCATCTCGGTGCCACCGAGTTTTACAACTCGGTCCCACCGACAGCAAAGGGGTATATATACTCCGAGGGCCGCGCGCGTTGATTTCTCCTTCAAACGTCTCGCCCCCAAACCCCTTGCTGCCGTCGCCTTGGTCTCCGGATCGTCGCCGTCGTCGCCTGTGCGCCCTCGCCGCAGGTCTCCGTCGCCGTCAACGGACATCTTCTCCGCGCCGTTGCCGCAGTAGAAAAACTCCACCAAGTTAGGGTGAGTTTTGATCCCACTCGTGCTCCCATCTCCGATTCAATGCACGTTTGGTTTGCCTAGAATCTTGCCACGATTGAAATCTTCCTGTACACCAGATTAGTTCGTTTGAACTAGATTCGAGTAAAAGTTTTAGGGTTAGGTTTCCGCCGAACACATCTCGGTGAGACCGATTTTAGATTTTCGGTAAGACCGATTTGGCCTATGGCCATTGCACTGCACCCTTCGGTCCAACCGAGTTGTGCAAATCGGTGTGACCGAAATGACGATTCTGTGAAACCCTAGTGTTTTCGGCAGGACCGAAACCCACTTCGGTCAAACCGAAAGTGGTGTGAAAGCTTCTGTTTAACACTTCGGATTCACCGAATTTTAAACTCGGTCTGACCGAAATGTCTTCTGTGAAAACCTAATACTAGAATTTGAACTCATTTTTTTTGCAAAAACTTCTGCATTTGTGATGACTCTTCTTCTCTGCCTACACCTTATCTATTCACAGGTTGTCAGCCATGTCAGATGCCAGTGACAGTCAGAACAGGTCAGAGACACCCATTGCAGATATTCCAGAGGCAGGCACTAGTCCTGATCCCAGCAGCTCATCTGATGATGGTGAGAGGAGTACACCAAGTGGTTTGCCTCCTGCAGCCACCAGAGCCAGAAAGAAGAGGAACTCAGATGATGAGGATTCTGATTTCGTTGTTGAGGAAGGGGTAACCTCAAAGCCCAAAAGGAAGGTTGTTGCCAAAGAACCACAAGGTCAGCAAACTAAGAAGGGCACCAGGAAAGTCAAGCAGTCAACTGTTGCCAAGAAGCTGAATTTGGAAGAGGCAACTGCAAGCAAAGTGAAGAAAACCTCCAAGAGAAAGAGATTAGTGCATGATGCAGCAGAAGATGAGGATGAGGAAGCACCCCAGCCTCCTCCTCAGAAGCCTAAGTTCATGGGTGATGCCATTAAGGCTGGAGCCACATCAAAGCCCAAGCAATCTGCTCCAGCTAAGGCAGCTCCAGCAAAGCCTGCTGCCAAGCCCAAGAAGACAGTCAGGAACATTCCAGCGTCTGAAAAGAACAAGGATGATGTGCCACCAGCTGTGTCAGATGATGAAGCACCAGTTTTGCAGAAACTTCGTCCAAAACTTCCACTACATAATGATGCTCATCCTCAAGCTGAGGATATGAAGGCAAGGAAGGATAGAGGTCTCAGGCTATGGAGACAAGCTGACCCATATGCCGTGAGGAGAAGAACTGCTGTTGATCCCAGATTTCACACCAGAGAGCAGCAAGACTTCTATGAGACCGTGCTGATGGACAAGAAGCCCATAGTCGCAGACACAAGATACGTTGACTGGAAGTACATTGACAGCGAAGAGCACAGAGATTTCTTTCCACATGTGCATGAAAGTTTCACTGCTTGTGGTGTTGCAGACTTTGTAGGTCAGAAATTGACAAGGTGGAATGATGAGATGATAATGCAATTCTATGCCACAGCTCACTTCTATCCTGATGGAAAGATTGTGTGGATGACTGAAGGCCAAAGATTTTCTTCATCTGTTGAAGAATGGGCAGAACTTCTGAATGCTCCAGTGCAACGAGAGGATGATATAGATGTATATGGGATTCCAAAGAAGAATCATGAATCCATGAAGAACATGTACAAAGAGGTTCCAGCAAAGGATTTGGGAATCTGGAAGCTCGGCTCAGTGTACTATCTCCAGGCAGGTTTACCTACCACTAATACTATTTTGAGGCATACCTTGATGCCCAAGTCTGGAGATCATCGCATGATCAGAGGATACTCTATCAACATGCTGCACATACTTGATGAGAAAGCACCTTTCAAGGTGATGGACTTGATGGTAGAGACCATTAAGAGGACTGCAGCTGACCAGAAAAGGTCATGTGGATTTGCCCCGCAGATTCAGATGCTTATCAATGCCAAGTTTGGCACGGGCACATTCTTGTTGGATAGAGAACACTTACCACTGCAGCCAGAGCATGAAGACAATGTTGTTGTGATGGATGAGGAGGATCCAACTTCTGTTGAAGGTCAAGCCAAGATTGAAGCTGCCAAGAAAGCCAAAGCTGACAAGGAAGCAGCAGCAGCAGCAGCAACAGCTAAACCGAAGAGCTTCGGAGAGCAAATTCTTGAAGCTACCCAAAGGATTGAACAACGCCTGGCCAGCATTGTACAGTCTCAGGAGAGCCTAGAGAGGATTGTTGAGGACAAGATCCACGCTCTGGACGTGAAGCTGACTGAAGTGCAAGTGACTGTCAACAAGCTTGAGGCAGACATTGAGGAAGCAAAGCGAGAGAAGGAAGAGCTTATGCGTGAGATGCAGGATGACTTAGTCCAGGATGCTTATCAACAGACTGCTCCGGTTCCCACAGGACCCCGATCAGCTGCTATTCCAGTGACAGACACCAGGACTACAGCTTCAGCACCTCCCACAGTTCCAGTTGCTCCTACTCCAGCTCCAGCTCCAGTGACCACTCCTCCAGCACAGACATCAGCTGAAGTCTTCGCCGATGCTGTCATATCCACTCCGACATCAACCCAGACAGGAGCCGCCAGCAGAGTCCCCAGTGACGCTTAGCTCTATGCTTTTTCAAACTTTTTGGTAACTTGTTGCCAAAGGGGGAGAAATTGTATAGATCATAGGACTTCGAGAGAGAGAGTGTTGTTGTCGCTTTTGCTCTTTCGTTCTTTTGCGGTTTCTTTGAGATACTTTTGGTTTTCGAGACATTCAGTGTGTTTGATACTACGTTCGATTCTACCTTAATGAGTGCTTGGTCGTACTATGCTTTAATGTGTGCTTAATGCTTATCATATGCCATTCCTATCTTGTATGACCATTTACTCATGTCTTGGTGATTGGGTGCATGCTATTCATTCTTATCATTTTGTGCGCTCCACCAAGATGTATGTGACATGGAAGAGTGACCCATGATCCTAATCGATTGTGCATTTGCATTCAAACGCAAATCTTAAATAATGCACAAATTTAGGGGGAGCTCTTGCTTATCACACACTTCTCAAAGCGACGATATTATTCATTGATTATATCCTTTGTCGAAGCTTTGATCTATATGTTGTCATCAATTACCAAAAAGGGGGAGATTGAAAGTGCAACTAATCCCCGGGTGGTTTTGGTAATTAATAACAACATATATATCATTGAACTAATAGTTTCTTGAGAATCATTTCAGAAAGTTCAGTGATATGGGTATGGCAAGGACTGAAGAAGTGGACCCCTCAAAATGCTAAGGCAAGCATTGGCAAAAGCTCAAGACTCCATTTTTGGTTTAGTGATCCAAGATCACATTGAGTCGATAGGAAAGCCAATACTATTAAAAGGGGATGAGGTTATGATGATGATCTGGTTGCTCAAGTGCTTAGTGATACATCTCCTAAACTTTCAGCAACTTTCACTGCCATATACACTCATAAGTAATCTCGGTCCCACCGATTTTCCAAACTCAGTCACACCGAGATGAACCACCTCAGCCATAAAGCCAAACCCTAGAAAACTCGGATTTTCCGATTCTGAACTCGGTCTCACCGAAACTTGAGTTGCCAAGCTTCTGTAACCTTCTGTCATCAAATCGGTGTCACCGAGATGATGAAGTCGGTCCCACCGAAATTGGCAAGCTCTTGTCTTTGCACGAATCGGACTCACCGAGATTGTATTTTCGGTCCCACCGAAAATCCCAACGTTCACATTATTTGAACTTTCGGTCTCACCGAGTTGTCAACTTCGGTCTCACCGAGATTGCTCAAATGTGTGTAACGGTTGGATTTTGTGTGGAGGCTATAAATACCCCTCCACCCCCTCTTCATTCGTGGAGAGAGCCATCAGAAAGAACTACCACTCCTACCTTACATTTCTGAGAAGAGAACTACCTACCCTTGTGTTGAGATCAAGTTGCTCCACTCCCACCATATGAAGCTTGATCTCTAGCCTTCCCAAGTTGCTTTCCACTCAATCCTTTCTTCCACCACAGCCAAATCAGTGAGGAGAGTTGAGTGTTGGGGAGATTATCATTTGAAGCACAAGAGCAAGGAGTTCATCATCATCAACAACATCTATTACCTTTTGGAGGGTGGTGCCTCCTAGATTGGTTAGGTGTCGCTTGGGAGCCTCCGTCGAGATGTGGAGTTGAACCAAGAAGTTTGTAAGGGCAAGGAGATCGCCTACTTCGTGAAGATCTACCCCGAGTAAGGCTAGCCCTCCGTGGGCGTAGGCCATGATGGAATAGACAAGGTTGCTTCTTCGTGGACCCTTCGTGGGTGGAGCCCTCCGTGGACTCTCGCAGCCGTTACCCTCCGTGGGTTGAAGTCTCCATCAACGTGGAAGTACGATAGCACCACCTATCGGAACCACGAGAAAAATCACCGCGTCTCCAAATTGCGTTTGCTCTTCTCCACCTCTCTTTACTACATGTGCAATTTACTTTCCGCTGCCTATACTCTAGAATTGCATGTGTAGGGTGATACTTGACTTGACCATAATTGTGAATCTGTCAAAAACTGTTCTTTGTCAAAAGGCAGAATTTTTATATTGTCAAGTAGTCTAATCACCCCCCCTCTAGACATACTTTCGATCCTACAGAATCATAAGCAATCAACAAACGAATAGATTCAAGGCGAGCAACGGGAGCAAAGGTTTCACCGTAGTCGGTACCCTCGACTTGGGAGTAGCCTTGTGCCACCAAACGAGCCTTGTTGCGAACAATGATCCCATGAGCATCTTGCTTGTTCTTGAATATCCACTTGGTTCCAATGACATTATGATTCCCGGTTGGCCTTGGAACTAATTTCCACACTTGGTTATGCTCGAAGTTGTTGAGTTCTTCATGCATGGCATTGAGCCAATCCGGGTCCTCAAGCGCCTCATAAACCTTTTGGGGTTCGACACAAGAAACTAACACATGATGTTCACAATAGTTTGCTAATTGTCTACGAGTGCTTACCCCCTTTCTTAGGCTTCCAACCACATTCTCCATAAGATGACCTTTGGTAGTGAGCTTGGAAGCGATCTTCGTGGCACGATGCTCTAATTCCTTCTCGGATGTGAAAAGAGGAGGAGTAACTTGATCATCTTGAGCACCGTCTTGAGCTGTTCTTGATCTTGAGCTTGCTCTTGATCTTGAACTTGCTCGAAGGGGATAACTTGACCTTGGGCATCATTTGGTGGTTCACCACCATATTGAGGTTGATCTTGCCCTTGATCTTGTTCATGATGTTGAGGTCCTTCACTTTGTTCTTCGGAAGCGTGTGGGTCTTGGGTTGGTGATGGCTCCACGTGAGTGGAGCATTGTCCTTCTCCTTCGGCCACAAGGGGTTCCTCAATGGGTAGGATATGACCAACACCCATTCTTCTTATGGCTTGGGGAGAAATTTCATCACCTACATCACAAGTACCACTTTGCTCCACTTGGGAGCCATTATTTTCGTCAAACTCCACGTCACACGTCTCCTCAATGAGTCCGGTGGACTTATTGAGAACATGGTAAGCATGAGAGTTTGTAGCATAACCCAAAAAATATGCCCTCATAAGCTCTAGCCTCAAGTTTAGACAAACGAACACCTTTCTTGAGAATGAAACACTTACACCCGAACACCTGGAAGTACTTGAGGTCGGGCTTGTTACCGGTAAGTATTTCATAAGGAGTCTTGTTCAAGCCTTTGCGGAGATAGAGCCGATTGGATGCATGGCATGCGGTGTTGATGGCTTCGGCCCAAAAGTTGTATGGAGACTTGAACTCTGCCATCATGGTCCTTGCCGCATCCATCAACGTCCGGTTCTTCCTCTCCGCGACACCATTTTGTTGAGGGGTATATGGTGCAGAATATTGATGCTTGATCCCCCTCATCACTAAGAAACTCATCCAAGGTGCAGTTCTAGAACTTGGTGCCGTTGTCACTTCTTATTGTCAAGATCTTTGCATCATGTTAACGTTGAGCTTCATTTGCAAAGTCGATGATGGTTTGTTGAGTCTCACTCTTCCTCTTGAAGAAGTATACCCAAGTGTATCTTGAATAATCATCCACAATCACCAAGCAATACTTTCTACCTCCAATACTATCGAAGGATGGAGGCCCAAAGAGATCCATGTGAAGGAGCTCCAAGGGTCTCTTCGAGTAGATGATAGTCGTGGGAGGGTGAGCCTTCTCATGAAGCTTTCCTTCGATATAAGCACTGCAAGCATGATCTTTGGCAAAACTAACATTCATTAGTCCACGGACATGGTCCCCCTTGAGAAGACTTTGCAAAGATCTCATATTGACGTGGGCTAAACGGTGATGTCCAAAGCCATCCCACATCAACTTTAGCCATTAGGCATGTCGCGGTCTTAGTGGGTCGCTCCGAAAAGTTAATCACATAAAGACCGTTCTCGACATGCCCAACAAAGGCTACTTTAAGAGTCTTGCTCCACAAGAGGGCCATGGTATCAATATCAAAGAAAGTGGCAAAGCCCATGAGTGCAAGTTGATGAACAGAAAGTAGATTGTAAGCAAGGGACTCAACAAGCATGACTTTCTCGGTCGTTAGATCATGAGAAATGACAACCTTGCCAAGACCCAATACCTTAGAAGACGAGGTATCACCCACCTCGGCGTTGGTGGGCATAGAAGGGATCTTGTGCACGTCCACCACCAAGTCCTTGCTTCCGGTCATATGATTTGTTGCTCCACTATTGAGCAACCATGATCCCGCACCGGAAGCAAACACCTACAAGAGATCAATGCTTGGTTTTAGGTACCCATTTTGTAATGGGCCCTTTGATGTTAGTAACAAGGGTCTTAGGGACCCAAATAGACCATTCAATGTACTCATAAGGAGAACCAACAAATTTAGCATAAACATGCCCATCACTAGCACGACACAACACATAAGAAGGGTTAAAGTCGCCGGCTTTGTTGGAAGGGGCGGCATTGCCCTTTTTGACATTACCACCCTTCACATTGTTCTTCTTCTCCTTAGGAGCACCCTCTCCCTCCTTCACAAAAGTTTGCTTGAGAGGGGGAGGTCGTTTGGCCTTGTCGTTCTTCTTGTTCTTGGACTTAGGTACGAACCCAACTCCCTCCTTGGCCACAACTTCCTTTTGATTGCTCAAAAGGTCATTGAGGTTCTTCTCACCTTGTGTGCACGTCACAAGGCCTTTATCAAGTTGCTCCTTCAACTTGGCATTCTCCTCCACAAGATGCACATGCTCACAACACGGGTTAGTGGCATTTGCATTATCAATTAATACCATATGAGGAAATGTGGCTTTTTCTTTGGTTAGCTTCACTTGGAGTGGATCATGAGACTCGTTGAGGCTAGCATGAGCACCCTTAAAGACCTTGTGGGCCTTGTCGAGTATATCAAACTCCTCCTTGAGTCTATCATGGTCAACGCCAAGTTTAGCCTTCTCGGAAGTTAGCACACGAGATACAACAAGAGCATGATCAAGATCTTTCTTTAACTTAGCATGGTCATCGTTGTGTGACTCCTCAAGAGCCAAACGATGCCCATGCTCTTCCTCAAGGGCATTGATCCGATATCTCATCGGCATAGTCACGACTATGACCTTCCATCTTAGAGATGGTTTCTTCATGAGCCTCGATCATGTCATTGGATTCACCAAGTTGTTCCAAGAGAGCAATGAAGTGCTTCTTGGATTTGCCCTTGAGCTTACTCATAAAAGACTCAAATTCATTTACTTCCTCATTAGACCCATCACTTTCATCAATATCATCCGTCAAGGAGGGATTAGTAATGATGGTGGTTTTGATGTTGGGGGTTACCTTGTTGGTGGCTTTAGCCATGAGACACTTGGCGGTGATGTTCTCGTTGGGCGAGTCGAAGAGGGACCCCCGTGGAGTTGTGTCAATGGCAACTGAGGCCATGGCCATGGCTTCACTATCTTCATCATCATCGTCATCCTCATGGTATTCTTCTTGAACCACCAACCCTCGAGTAGGAGTCTTTTTAGTGAAGTTGTTCTTGTTTGGGAAGGACTTGGCTTTATCTTTTTGGATGAGCTTGCCACCATTGTCTTCCCACTTCTCGTAAGGGAAATCCACAGCAAAATGGCTCACATTGCCACAATTGTAACATGTTCTCACACGTTGCTTGCCCTTGAACCCACTTGAGTTGTTCTTGTTGAAGTTGGGCCTTGTGTTCTTCTTGCTCCAAAATTTCCTTGAAGCTAGAGCCATGTGCTCATGATAATCATATTTTGTATCTTCGGGGTTGCTCTCCTCATGTTCCTCTTCTTCCTTCTCTTCCACAATAACCTTCGCCTTCAAGGCAAGGTTGGGCTTCTTTGCTCTTTGAGAACGCAACACCACATTGTCGGTGGTCTTGTCCAAGATCCTCATTGCCACAAACTCATCCAACACTTCATTTGAGGTCAAGGAGTGGAAGTTCGGTCTTTGACGGATGACGGAGGACATGGCCTTGTGGTAAGGCATCATTGTTTTGAGGAACTTGCTCTTGATCCAATTGTCATCCGTGTCCTTGCTCCCATGATCTCGGAGTGCGACCGCAAGTTTGGTTACTCTCCGAAAGAGCTCACGAGGTTCTTCATCTTCTTTCATTTGCAAACTCATCGGCTTCATCTTGCACCACTTCATAGTTGGAGCGTTGAATGCTTGATCTTCCCTTATAGAGGGAACAACACAATGCCATGCATCTTTGGCCATGGTGAAGGGACGAAGATGAGGGAGATCTTCGGGTGGAACCGCATCTTGGATGTTGAAGAGAGCATTCTCATTGAATTGATTATCCACGGCTTCTCTCGGGGTGAAGTTGCTTCGGTCATGTGGATGGAAACCTTCTTCAATGATTCTCCAAAGATTAGTATTCACATGATTTAAATGACGCTTGAAGCGATAAACCCAAGAATCAAAGTCTTCATTTTTCACAATCTTAGGAGGAGGGCCGACATGATTTAAATGAGTAGAGGGAATCGGTCCTCCAAAAATTGGAGGTTCCACATTGGCAAAGATGCCGGTGCCATTTCTACCACTAGTAGAAGGACCCTTTTCACTAGTAGCTTCCCCCTTGTCGGAGTTAGCATCCGTCACCTTGTTAGTGGGATCACCCACTTTCATCGGCAAGGTAGATAGTTTAAGTCCTTCTAAGAATTAATTAAACATGCTTTCAACCTCGGTTGTCATGGAGGTTTTCAATGTGTCCAAAGCCACATTGAATTCCTCACGAGAAACCGCAGTTCCCCCATCGGCCATAGACGAGCTCGGATTCACACCGGAGTGCTCCTCCACACCGTCTACGGTGTCAACCATACTCTTTGGACGGCAAAGTCCTTAATAAAGAAACCTGGCTCTGATACCAATTGAAAGGATCGATATAGTTGACTAGAGAGGGGGTGAATAGGCAACTAACAATTTTTAGCTTTTCTTTACCAAATTAAAGTTTTCATCAAAGTAGGTTGTCTAGATATGCAACTAGGTGAGCAACCTATATGATGCAATAACAACAAGCACACAAGCAAGCAAGGGATATAACACAAATAAGCTTGCAAAAGTAAAGGCACAAGATAACCAAGAGTGGAGCCGGTGAAGACGAGGATGTGTTACCGAAGTTCCTTCCTTTTGAGGGGAAGTACATCTTTGTTGGAGCAGTGTGGAGGCACAATGCTCCCCAAGAAGCCACTAGGGCCACCATATTCTCCTCACGCCCTCACACAATGCGAGATGCCGTGATTCCACTATTGATGCCCTTGAAGGCGGCGACCGAACATTTACAAACAAGGTTGGGGCAATCTCCACAACTTAATTGGAGGCTCCCAACGACACCACGAAGCTTCACCACAATGGACTATGGCTCTGAGATGACCTCAACCGTCTAGGGTGCTCAAACACCTAAGAGTAACAAGATCCGCTAGGGATTAGTGGGAGGAATCAAATTTCTCTTGGTGGAAGTGTAGATCAGGGCCTTCTCAACCAATCCCGAGCAAATCAACAAGTTTGATTGTCTAGGGAGAGAGATCACGCGAAAATGGAGCTTGGAGCAACAATGGAGCTTTGGGGTGAAGAGGTAGACAACTAGAGGAAGAAGACATCCCTTATATAGTGGAGAAACAAATCCAACCGTTATCCACTTACTCAGCCCGCGACCTGCGGTACTAACGCTCCAGACAAGCGGTACTACCGCAGGGGCTCACGGTACTACCACGGCGGTTTGTGGTACTACCGCTGCTACGGCAGGAGCTAGTCCAGGCCTGAGCCGCAAAGGCTAAGGACGATACTGCCGCTGGTGCGGTACTACCGCTCCCCCTTGCGGCACTACCGCAAGGCCAGATTGGACTAGCCTCGGAAGGGCACATATGAATAAGAATACATCCGTGCCTACTTCCGCTGAAAATCAAACAATGCAAAAAACCGACACGGTACTACCGCACCTGGCATGCGGTACTATCGCGCAGGGAGCGGATGTAAAAAATTACATCTGCCCCTACTTCCGCTTGTGTTGCTGTGCTAGACCAGGACTCATAGTACTGCCGCGCGCATGGGGCGGTACTACCGCGTAGGGCGCGAATGTAAAAAATTACATCCGCCCCTACAGCCTCACGAGCAGCTGAGTCTGGTCCGAGGCCACGGTACTACAGCTCCTTAGGAGCGGTACTACCGTGTGCACCTACGGTAATACCACAAGGGCGTGTGGTACTACCGCTGGGGCCTGCGGTACTACCGTTCCTAAGAGCAGTACTACCGCATGCCTCAGAACAGCAACACTAGGAATCCCTCTTGATGTAGGGCGGAACCCTAGTGGTCGATCTTTCATGTTTCGAGCGGATCCTACGGGGAATCACAAAGAACACGCGGAAGAACTGGAGGGGGAAAACACGGGGAGAACGAGAGAGATCACGAAACCGACATAGAATCAATCACACGAGTGATAGATCACCGAACACAAAGAGATACACGAGATCCAAAGTCAACAAAGGTAGAGGATACAAAGGAACTGTTCTTCTCCGTACGGAGCTCTTGATGATCTTCCCTAGAAAGGGGTCTTGAATCCGCTTGGGGGATCTTCTCCGCAGAGGTCGTGAACTCCGAGGAGAAGTATCCAAGTGGATGAGCAAGGCTCTCACACAAATATGAGCTAATCCAATGCTAACCCTAGAAAGAGGAAGCGGAAGGAGTATATATAGTCTAGGGGGGCGAAGAGGTACATGGGCTTCAGCCCTTTACTGTGCGTAGACAGGCGAGGCCGGATGTCCGGGCCTTCAGGAGGGGCTGGATGTCCGGGCCAAGTCGCCGGATGTTCGGGCTGGAGGCGACAGCTTCTGTAGTTCCTGGCGCGTGGCGCCGGATTTTCGGGACTTTGGCCGGATTTCCGGGCCGTGGCCGGATGTCCGGGCCGGACGTCGGATGTCCGGGCCCTGTAGACTTGGCCAGCTTGGCTGTTGCTGATGGAGACGCTCCAGCGGCTGGATGTCCGGGGCCTTGGCCGGATGTCCGGGGCCTGGAAGGTGAACTTGCCCATTTCAGTTGGTTCTCTTCATCCGTGGAGTTGGCGGCTTGTCCGTCTTCACGTGCATCCTCGGGAGGTTCCTCTTGACACCTAATCATGCATAGTATATCGGACTTAGGTAGTAGCCATGTCTCGAGTGGATCATATGTGATATCACTAAGGAGAGAAGTCACCTCAGTCTCGAGAGTTCGAGCTTGTGCTCTAGTCATGGGTCCTCTTGGTGCTTGGTGAGGCGACGGAAAGTCCATGGGGATGACCGAAGGATGCTCCGCATCATCTCCCTCCCTTGTGAAAGATCCGACCTCGGATCGAAATCCTCATCACCATGGTACGGGGAGAGATCGGAGACGTTGAAGATGTCGCTCACGTTGTACTTGTCGCGTGGGAGATCGATCTTGTAAGCATTGTTGTTGTAGCGTGCTAGCACCTTGAAGGGTCCGTCGGCTCGAGGGAGAAGCTTGGACTTGCGTTCGTTGGGGAAGCGGTCCTTGCGAAGGTGTAGCCACACGAGGTCTCCAATATTGAATATCATGGGATGCTTGTTGACGTTGAGCTTGGTCGTGAGTCGTTGTACTTGGCGCTCGATGGCGTGTCTTGTATCTTCATGCATCTTCTTTATGTAGCTTGCACGGGCACTTGCGTCGAGGTTGGTGCGCTCTTGTAGAGGAAGAGGTAGAATGTCCAATGGGGACAACGGGTTGAAGCCGTAGACGACCTCGAACGGAGACTTGCCGGTCGTTGAATGTCTTGCACGGTTGTAGGCGTACTCGGCGATGGGTAGACATTCCTCCCACTCCTTGATGTTCTTCTTGATCAACACGCGAAGTAGAGTGGAGAGTGTACGGTTCGTCACCTCCGTTTGGCCGTCGGTTTGAGGATGGTATGCGGATGAGAACAAGAGCTTGATTTCGAGCTTGGCAGATAGGGTCTTCCAAAAGTAACTCAAGAACTTGACGTCACGGTCGGAGACGATTGTCTTTGGTACTCCATGGAGCCGCAAGATTTCCCTACAAAAGAGATTTGCAACGTGTGAAGCATCATCTATCTTGTTGCAAGGGATGAAATGTGCCATCTTAGAAAATCGGTCCACAACAACAAACATGGAATCCTTGCCATTTTGAGTTCTAGGCAAACCAAGTACAAAATCCATGCTAATGTCTTCCCATGGTTGATAAGGAATAGGAAGAGGCATGTAAAGACCATGGGATTGAGCTTTAGACTTAGCTTTGCGACATGTAGAGCATCGGGTGGTGAAGCGTGAGACGTCTCGAAACATCTTGGGCCAAAAGTAGTTCTTGGAGAGCGTGTTGAATGTCTTGTTGCGTCCGAAATGTCCCATGAGTCCGCCTCCATGAGCCTCTTGCAAAAGGAGCAAACGAAGAGAAGACTCGGGAATGCAAAGTTTGTTAGCTCTCATAAGATTATCATCCTTGATGTAATATTGTTCCCAAGAAGTATGCGTCAAACACTTAGCATAAGGAATAGCAAAATATGGATTATTAGCATACAAGTCTTTTATGTGCTCAAAGCCTATAACATTCAACTCGAGTTTAGTGACAAGCGTGCATATGCGGGAAAGTGCATCGGCAACTACATTTTCCTTACCCTTAATGTACTTGATCACATAGGGAAAGGATTCAATAAATTCACTCCATTTGGCATGACGCTTGTTCAACTTAGTTTGACCTTTTAAGTACTTAAGCGTTTCATGATCGGTATGGATGACATACTCATGAGGTCTAAGATAATGTTCCGAAACATGTAGTACACGCACTAGAGCATACAATTCTTTATCATATATGGGGTAGTTAAGTTGAGCACCGGAGAGTTTTTCACTAAAATATGCAATTGCTCGTTTTTCTTGCATCAAAACTCCGCCAATTCCGGTACCACTTGCATCACAATGAACCTCAAAAGTTTTGTCAAAGTTGGGCAAAGCAAGAATCGGAGCATGAGTAAGCAAAGACTTGAGCTCATCAAAAGCGGTGTATTGCAAAGATCCCCAAACAAAAGGAGCATTCTTCTTACTCAAGGCATGCAAAGGAGCGGCAATTGTGCTAAAATCTTTCACAAAGCGACGATAAAAAACTGAAAGACCAAGAGAACTACGCACTTGTTGCAAATTGGTGGGTTGGGGCCAAGTTTTAGTTGCTTCAATTTTAGTTTCATCAACATGGACACCCTTGGAAAATACAACGAAACCCATGAAAACCACTTTGTCAACACCAAATGTGCACTTTTTCATGTTTGCATAAAGACTTTCCTTGCGAAGGGTTTGTAAAACAGCCCTAACATGATTGAGATGCTCTTTCATGGTTTTGCTAAACACAAGAATATCATCGAAGTAAACCACAACAAAGACTCCAATATAAGGTCGAAGCACATAATGCATGAGACGCACGGAAGTACCAGGAGCCTCCGATAAACCCATAGGCATGACTAACCACTCATATAAGCCAAATTTGGTTTTGAAAGCAGTTTTCCATTCATCACCCTCTTGAATGCGTATTTGGTAATAGCCACTTTTAAGATCAATTTTTGAGAAAAAGTTGGCTCCACTAAGTTCATCAAGCATATCATCTAAGCGAGGAATGGGATGCCTATAGCGAACAGTGATAGCATTTATAGGTCTACAATCGGAACACAAGCGGAAACTTCCATCGGGCTTAGGCACAAGTATAACCGGAACGGCACAAGGGCTTAAGCTTTCACGTACATGACCGTTGTCGATTAGTTGTTGTACTTGCCGTTGAATCTCCTTGGTTTCTTTGGGATTGACACGGTATGGAGCTTTGTTTGGAAGTGGCGCTCCGGGGATGAGGTCGATTCGATGCTCAATGCCTCGTAGAGGAGGGAGACCCAGAGGTAGCTCGTCGGGGAAAACATCTTGAAATTCCTGCAAAAGAGATTGAAACACTAAAGGTAGCTCGTTAAGGGTGTTAGTTTTTGGTTCTCCATCCTTGCACACAAGGACAAAGTGCCTCACACTCGATGGGTTCTCACACACTTCTCTCATCTCACTTTTTGGGGCAAATAGTATGAGGTTTTTCTCTCTAGGCGAAGAGGCGCTCAAGTTTGGCTTGTGGCTCTCACTCACGTTTTGGGGGATGTCTTTTTGACTCTTCTCTCTATGGCGGTTGGCTTGCTTGTCGGCTATCACTTGACTAGGAGACATAGGTCGTAGCACATATTCCTTCCCTTTCATATTGAAGCTATAGTGGTTGGTACGCCCGTTGTGGAAGACACCACGGTCGAATTGCCATGGTCGACCAAGAAGGAGGTGGCAAACGGTCATTGGGACCACATCACACTCAAAAGTGTCCTCATATGCACCAATTTTGAAGGATACTTGGACTGTATGTTCAACTCGTATAGTGCCGGAGTCACTTAGCCATTGAACCTTGTAGGGATGCGGGTGCTTTTTCTGGACCAATTGAAGCTTGGAGCATAGTTCTTCACTTGCCAAGTTGTGGCAACTACCTCCATCGATGATGACCTTGACGGATCGTCCATTGATGCCGGCCTTAGTGTGGAAGATGTGGCATCTTTGGTCTTCTTCTTGTTGATGTTGAAGAGCTAAGACCTTGGAGACAACAAGAGTGGGGCTCGTATCTTCATCACAAAAGACTTGATCATCTTCATCCTCATTCACGCGCCGGTGCATGGCCACTTTCTCAAGAGCTTCCATCTCCTCATCACTCATGGAGTCATATGTGCCATCGTTGTTGAGGATCATGGTGCGCTTGTTTGTGCATTCATAGGACTTGTGGCCTCGGCCGCCGCAAGTGAAACACTTGAAGGAGCTTGTCTTGACGGTCTCATCGGTCGGAGTAGATGAAGAAGCACACGGCTTGAAGTTGCTTGTAGTAGGAGGAAGACGACTGGAACTTGCCGAAGTTTTCTTGTAACTTGACTTGTCGTCGTTGCTTGGAGAAGGCTTGGTTGATGTCGAAGTTGGAGTAGTTGTTGAAGCTTGGTTATTGGAGAAGCCGTAGGGCGTATTTGAAGTCATCTTGCACTTGACGTTCCGCCTTTGTAGCTTGATGCACGAGCTCAACGAGGTTGCAGTAGGGTTGGAAGTCGGCAATCTTCTTGATGGGATGATTGAGTCCATTCAAGAATCGTGCCATTGTTTGCTCATCATCCTCCGTGACATTGGCTCGAATCATGGAAATCTCCATTTCATTGTAGTATTCTTCAACACTCTTTGTTCCTTGCTTGAGGAGTTATAGCTTCTTGAAGAGATCACGGTTGTAGTAGGTGGGCACAAATCGTGCTCGCATGACATCCTTCATTTGAGCCCAAGTGGTGATTGGAGGTTCACCTCTTGCTTGTCGGCGCTCAAGGACTTGTTCCCACCATATGAGCACATAGTCTTGGAACTCAAGTGATGCCAGAGCGATCTTCTCTTCCTCATAGTTGTGCAAACGAAAGATTTTGTCGACCTTCAATGCCCATGAGAGGCACTCTTTCGGATCATTGCTTCCATTGAACTTTGGCATTGTGAATTTGAGCTTGCCATAGCGTTGCTCTTCATTCTGTTGTTGGCGATGGTGATGATGACGCCCTTGACATGGAGGGTAATCATCCTCATGTTGCTCTTGGCGTGGAGTAAGTCCATGATCAACTTGCTCTTGTTGAACTTGAGGTTGAGGTGGAGCTTGACGAGCTTGTGAAGGAGCTTGTGGAGCTTGACGTTGGACACGCGGATGGTAGTTCCTCTCTTGGATTTCTTCTCTAAGGGCTTCCTCTTGATTGCGCCGTTCGCGATTGCGGTTGGCGATGGCTCGACTTGATTCTTGAAGGGCACGTTCCGCCGCGAGAGCTTGTGCTTCTTGTTGTTGTTGTTGAAGATGTTGAGTCTCAGCGTCTTGTTGCTCTTGGTGTAGACGCGCTCGTTCTTCTTCTTCTTGGCGATGAAGACGTTGTCGTTCTTGAGCTTGAGCAAACACGACTTGGTTTGATTGAGGATGAGGGACTTGCTCATCGGCTTGCTCTTGTGAATGCTTGACGTGTAGCGGGTTGCGAGATGCATGACGGTCTTGACGCGCGGCTCGTCGAAGAGTGTTCGATGATGGTGTACTTGAGCCTGAGAAGGAGTCGTCGGAGTGTCGACTTGAGTGGCTCTGTCTTGAGTAGACGATGTAGAAGGAGGCCGGTTGACCAACAAGGCGCGGATCTTGTCCATTCTTGCATCGTTCTCTTGCTTGTGCGCGTCGAGCTTGTTGTCGAAGTAGTCTCGTGTACGTTACTCGGAGAGTCGCAAGTCGGCGGCGAGGTTGTCGATGCGGTCGTTCATTGCTTGTTGCTCTTGATGTAGCGCTCGTTGTGCACCAAAGAGGTGGCTCTTGGTGACGTATGATGACATGTCGTCGTCTTGCTTGATGAAGAGTGGGTTGGTAGAAGTACTTGGCCTATCCATCATTTCAAGCAAAATGTGAGTGGTAGAAGGAAAAGAACGTGTACCAAATGTACCTTGACCAAAGTTGAAAATGAATCAAGTTCACTCAAATGCGGACAATGAAATAGCACTGTTGATACCAATTCTTGTCGGTTCAAACACCTACACAAGTAAAAGCTTATTGTGGAGCTTGGTTAGGATGGTGGCACAAAATTTGATGCAATTGAAAGCGAGATTCAATAATGTTGGAAAAGATTCACAAAATTGCAAATGCAACAAGTAGACCAAGCAAGTAGGGGTACATGGACACACACATGCAAATAGATAAGTGGGATTGTGCAAACCAAAAGTGAGCCAAAAATGTGGAATCCGTGAAAATGCTCTTGTTGCACAATACTAGAGAAACGCTAGCACGATTGCACAATAGGCGGATACGGAGCTTGTGCACAACCTACTAGGCAAAAATGCAACGATCTCTATCCCAAGTATGCTATATGTATGGTATTTCGGTGAGATGATCCAAGATGATCTTATATGACAATCTTAATGTTGTATGATGCTATGGTTCTTGCTTATAAGCTCTTTGCTTATCTTTCCTCTTTGCTTAAAAGCTTGGGTGGCTCTTTCACTTTTGAGCTCTTTTCTCATGCAAAACTTCACGAACCAAGATAGCAATTGTGTATGCTATGACAACTTTGTGACACACAAGTGGATCCCAAGATATGCACAACGGTGGCATGGTATGTATGCTATGGAGTATGATCACTAATGTGCACAAGTCACGTTGCCGGCAATACTCAATGGCTAGTCTCGATGGGTCGCTACGCAAAAGTAAGGTCATGTGGGGTATCAATGCAATTGCAAGTTCTGACAAAGATGTCGTCGAAGTTACCGTCCTTTGCAATGTTGAGTAGTCGATGGAGGTGAGCGGTGGTGATGGTGACGTCGAACCGTACCTATATAGCCGAAACACAATAGGACACGGGAACCACAACCCAAAATCTCAAAGACCAAAATGCGTCAAAATCGACATAGGAGGTAGTGGTGAGCGGTGGTGGTGTTTGTGGAAGGTGTTGTGGGTATGCGGAAGGAGGCATGGGCACCGGGGCAAAATTGGGCGAAAGTATGCGGAAGTGGGCGTGGGGGTGGAGTTGCTGTTTCTAGGGGCCGGATGTCCGGGCCAGCTGCCGGGTGTCCAGGGCGCCGGATGTCCGGTGGCACGGGGCGGATGTCCGGGCTCTGGATCGGGGACGAGCACGATGAACTCCACGTGAAAAATTGCAACTCCGGGGCAAAATTCAGAGAAATTTGTGGATGGAAATTGTGGGAGAGATGGGGAAAAGCTAGATCAACTCGATGCAAAGCAGATCCGTGGATCAAATCCAACAAAACTTCATCACACCAACAAATCACAAAAAAAATTGGGGCTATTTTTGGTGGGGATTTTTGGATTTAGGACGAAAACAACAAAATCAAGCTAGAAAACACGGGGTAGGGGCTCCAAAAACGTGATCAACGTGGCTCATGATACCAAGATCACGTAGGGCGGAACCCTAGGGGCCGATCTTTCACGTTTGGAGTGGATCCTATGGGGAATCACGAAGAACACGCGGAAGAACTCGAGGGGAAAACACGGGGAGAACGAGAGAGATCACGAAACCGACATAGAATCAATCACACGAGTGCTAGATCACCGAACACAAAGAGATACACGAGATCCAAAGTCAACAAAGGTAGAGGATACAAAGGAACCGTTCTTCTCTGTACGGAGGTCTTGATGATCTTCCCTAGAAAGGGGTCTTGAATCCGCTTGGGGGATCTTCTCCGAAGAGGTCGTAAACTCCGAGGAGAAGTATCCAAGTGGATGAGCAAGGCTCTCACACAAATATGAGCTAATCCAATGCTAACCCTAGAAAGAGGAAGGGGAAGGAGTATATATAGTCTAGGGGGCGAAAAGGTACATGGGCTTCGGCCCTTTACTGTGCGCAGACAGGCGGGGCCGGATGTCCGGGCCTTCAGGAGGGGCCGGATGTCCGGGCCAAGTCGCCGGATGCCCGGGCTGGAGGCGACAACTTCTGTAGTTCCTGGCGCGTGGCGCCGGATTTCCGGGACTTTGGCCGGATTTCCGGGCCGTGGCCGGATGTCTGGGCCGGACGTCGGATGTCCGGGCCCTGTAGACTTGGCCAGCTTGGCTGTTGCTGATGGAGACGCTCCAGGGGCCGGATGTCCGGGGCCTGGAAGGTGAACTTGCCCATTTCAGTTGGTTCTCTTCATCTGTGGAGTTGGCGGCTTGTCCGTCTTCACGTGCATCCTCGGGAGGTTGCTCTTGACACCTAATCATGCATAGTATATCGGACTTAGGTAGTAGCCATGTCTCGAGTGGATCATATGTGATATCACTAAGGAGAGAAGTCACCTCGGTCTCGAGAGTTCGAGCTTGTTCTCTAGTCATGCGTCCTCTTGGTGCTTGGTGAGGCGACGGAAAGTCCATGGGGATGACCGAAGGATGCTCCGCATCACTTCTCTTTGCAAAAAATGAAGAAAACGGAGGATGCTCCAAAGCGCAAAGGGAAAGGCGGTGCAAAGGGAGTAAACGTGTACGTGATGATTCCACCCAAACCTTTCCAACGCGGACCCCCTCTTAATAGTACGGCTTTCCTACGACTCAAATCCACCGAAAAAAAAACATAGAAAAACGTCGTCTTCAATAGTCTTCGAGGGGCACCAAACCGTCTTGTGCCTAGTGATGAAGCGGCTGAAATACTCAAGGCACACGATTAGTCCGCAAAAGCATTGTCATCAGTCACCAAAACACCTTAGGGATAAATATGCCCTTACACCTGGGCATGCCAGGAGAGGGGGCGCGCCCTGGTGGCTTGTGGCCACCCAGGTGCCCCTCACCCGCAGGTCTTGGCTCCAGAAATTCTTATTATTGATATAAAAAATCCTCGCCAAAGTTTTGTTCTATTCCGAGAACTTTTATTTCTGCACAAAAACAACACCATGGTAGTTCTGCTGAAAACAACGTCAGTTCGGGATTAGTTTCATTCAAATCATGCAAATTAGAGTCCAAAACAAGAGGAAAAGCGTGAGAAAAATTAGAAACATTGGAGACGTATCAATACGTTGGAGACATATCAGTATCCCCAAGCTTAATTCCTGCTTGTCCCCAAGCATAAGTTTGATCAATGATAATTTCATTCACTTTTCCTAGCATCCTAACAGCAGCTCTTTCTCATAAAACTCATCATGATAAAATAGCAATTGAAAGAGAATTTTTTTTGTGGAATGCTACCTATCATATACATCATATATTCTTTTCTTTAGCAACATGGACATTTGGACTTTTAGATGGTTCAAAGCAATAGTCTATTTTTGACATGAAGACTTCAATACTCAAGCATATCAACAAGCAACCATGTCTTTCAGAACATCAACACCAAAAATTATCCCTAGTCCATCATGCTCAATCATTGATCCATTCATGAAACACACTCGCATATTAGCTATACCTAATGCTCAAGTACGATCATAGTGCCCCTTAGTTGGTGCTTTATAAGAAAAGATGGAGACTCAAATAAAAATAAAAATTGCATAAAGTAAATAGAAAGGCCCTTGGCAGAGGGAAGTAGGGATTTATAGAGGTGCCAGAGCTCAAGGCTTAAATTGAGAGATAAAATTTTTTAGAGGCATACTTTTCCCGTCAACGAAAATGACCGTGTAATTGCCAACACTTTTCATGCTAGATATATAATAGGCGGTTCCCAAACAGAAAATAAAGTTTATTCCTTTTTTCACCATACTTTCACACTCCACGGCTAGCCGTATCCATGGGTACCGTCCATACCAACACTTTTCAAGGAATTTATTATTTGACAACATAAAGTTAGTTTCTTTTTCATTTCGGGACTGGTCATCCCTAATACCTTTGTCATACTCTCGTGCAATGACAAGTGGATAAAAGCTCATCTTGAGAATAACACATCTAGCATGGAAAATATTGGCCACCATCTGCCGCTTCACGAGCGGTACGAGTACACAAAAAGGAAATTATTTTGAAAATTAGATATGGTACATACAAATTTGCTTAGAACGGCACGAAAATACAGCATATAGGTAGGTATGGTGGACTCATGTGGCAAAACTGGGTTTAAGGATTTTGGATGCACAAGTAGTATCTCTACTTAGTAAAAGTGAAGGCTAGCAAATAGATTGAGAAGCATCCAACCTAGAAAATAAAAATCACATAAGCGAGCATTAAGCACAACTAACACCGAATAGTGCACCACAAGTAAGATGTAATTTCATTGCATAACTATTGACTTTCGTACTTGTATATGGAGTCACAAACCTTAACACCAATATTCTTGCCAGAGCATAATTACTCACCAACGTCAATCACATATTATTATCATCATACCGCAAAACTATTACAAGGAATCAAACTTATGATATACAATGATCTACATGAGAGTTTTTATTATATCCGTCTTGGATATTCATTATATTAGGACCAATTTCATAGCTTGTGCAAATTTTCATCACTATTATCAACTCTCAAAATAATATAAATGAAGCATGAGAGTGTTCGACAAACTACTCCAAAAAAATATAAGTGGAGATCAAGCGAGTAGTTAAGTAAACAGGTAGCAACTTGTGGACTCTCTCTTATTTAAAAACTTTCAGATCTAAGTATTTTTTTATTAAAACGGCAAGCAAAAGCAAAATAAAAATGACATTTTAAGAATAGCACACATCATGTGAAGAAACAAAAACTTAGGCTCAATCAAGACTAACCGATAGTTGTTGATGAAGAAAGGTGGGATGCCTACCGAGTTTGCATTTGTTGAGATCTATAGTAGGTGCGTCGACTGCAAACTAAAATTTTCCTACGCGCAGAACAACCAAGAACATGCTACTGGAGATGGATCACAGATCGTTACCACTAGACGCGCAGTGCCGTGCAACGAAAGAAGAGTTGGGGCAGCGCGTCTGCGTGGATCGTCTCCTCCTCGTCCGATCTCCCTCGAACAGCCGGTCGTCCGATCCCCACGTACAAGTTCGCCGGAGCGGCGCAAGTGCACCGCCTCTAACGGTATCCACGAGTGCAGGAGAAACACCGTGCGGCGGACTGCTAGGTCCGATCACACAACCGGTGGCGAGTGGAGGTGGCTATTCACAACACATGCAAACCCTAGTCGCGGCGCCAAAGCGATCAACCCCATGAGTGTGCCGCACCTCCACTTTATATAGGCGTCCATCGCGGGCTCAACACTCGGGCCTCGCACTTACCCTAAAGCCCAAAGTCTACTCGG
Organism: Triticum timopheevii; assembly: GCA_963921465.1. Classification (NCBI taxonomy): domain Eukaryota; kingdom Viridiplantae; phylum Streptophyta; class Magnoliopsida; order Poales; family Poaceae; genus Triticum; species Triticum timopheevii. The sequence goes on from OY997274.1 coordinate 424,266,533, forward strand.
TCGCGTTCCAAGTCCAGTTCGGATCACATCCGACCAGTGTCCTCCGAACCGACCTCGTAGATTCCTTCCCTTAAGCGCGCGACCCCTTAGGTTCAAGTCGGCTTGGTCAAAGTTCAGATCACCTCCAACCTGCACGGTTGGTAGCGGCCTCTAGCAAGGCGTGCCGACCACCAAGTAGACTATGAAGCGGGTTAGGCGAACCTGTACAACGTGTCACACTTTTGTTCCCTTTGCCTCATGATATCTGTTGTCGGGCTCAAGGCGAGACTGTCATCCTTGTGGTAGCCCGGCCTCTTTCTCGTTCTAGTGATACCGACCACAAACCGGATTATCTGATAATTCCTGTCGCATGGCCATGCTTATCCTGGTCGGATCACACGAGGGGCCCAGAGTATATCTCTCCTGATCGGAGGGGCAAATCCCATCTTACTCGACCATGTCTCGCAGCATGGGACTGGACAAATCTGAAACCTTCCTTTGTAACTACCCAGTCACGGAGTAGCGTTTGGTCGGCCCAAAGCAAGTCTGTCACCATCTCGAGTACATGCGTCAGCTCAGGTCTTAGGACATAGAACGTATGTTGTACTAGAGACTCACAGATGATATATCGCTGCGTCTCATAGTTGGGTCTGTCTGACTCAAACCTTATCTCGACTCGGATCCAACTACGTCGAATCCGACCAGACCTTTCCAAGTCCATATTATCCGGTTAGCATCCAATGCTCCATGGCTAGTGAGACCAAGCCATCGACCGTGTCATATGCTAGTCTAGTCGGCTGCGCGTCCACACAATCCTTTCGACCAGGGACCTTTTAGGACAGTCATCATACAATACATAGTCCCACAAACAAGTCACGTACTTGCTGATACACATCATTGATAATGTCCAAGGACTATCTTTATTCATAAACACATAGGAAATATAATCATACATGATTGCCTCTAGGGCATATCTCCAACAGCATTTAACTGTAGATCTATCCGACTTTTGTGCACAAGCAAGGAATCTCCTTCCACTATGAGCTGAATCAAAGGACACAAACTTCTCACGCACAGAATGGTGTTCACATCTAGCTGCAAGATTTGGAGCAAGGCCTCTCCATTCAGAGCAGAAAATGGTGGCAGGAGTAGGAGCCTAAAACATATTCTTGTGAGCAAAATTCCCCATTTTTGCCCTAAACCCTAACTGCATGAGGTATAGTGACGAACTAACCTCACTTGTGACAGAGTAGCCGTCTGACGATGAGTTGGATCCATCACTCCAAGATACCATGACGGCGAGCTGGATGATGACGACGAGCTGGACGGCGGCAACGACGAGGAGGGGAAGGGAAACGACGAGGAAAATAGGTGAGTGGAGGGGGGTGTGCCGCCGACCGGATTCCAAACGAACATACCGTCAAAGTTAATTCATGTGGCATCCTGCGGGTTTGATAAGGGCTAAAGGCAGGGGGCAAATTGCAAAATGTGTGGCGCTGACCGGCCCAGCTGACCCGGCTCCACTTGGCAAGCTGTGATTGGCCGAGGATCAAACTTGCACAACCATTGCAAGTTTTAGGACAAAATAATTAGCTTTTGCAAGTTTTATGACCAAACCATTACTTGCATGACACACGGCCCGTGCCACGAGGCATTCCGTCACTGCCGTGCTGGGGCAACAAGGCCGCATTCAACATTGTTCTGCCTTTTTGGCATTTCTTTTCAAATCAGTCGGTGCAGACTAATTTTTGTGAGCAAATATTTGAGAGGATGGAACTGCGTTGAGTAGCAGAGAAAGATGACAAGGGAGGAAGGGGTAGCAACGTCGTAGTAGTATATGTTACTAATGATGATGATCGGAAACATTCTCCGGCCGTCCAAGAAGGCTTCAGGCGGACGTATCTTGGCGTTTAAGCGGAAGGAAGCATGTGAGACCGACCGACAGAACGGCTGGCCGGTTGCCTTGTGCGTTTGTACGGACATGGATTTCCCAGATTTGACAGGGTCATATGAACGGACGGCGAGCCTGGCTGTCATGGCCCCACCTGCAGCTGCAGACATCCATTTAATGGAGACGGAGCTCGAAACATTCGATCCAGCCAGGCATCATAAATGCGGAATCCACCGGTCGATCCGTCCGTCCGTCGACTCGATCACGACCGGCCTGGCTGGCTGGATCGGTCGTGCCGTGCCACACTGCAACGTGCATTGATGATGTACCTGCTGCCACGATCCATGGACCGATCGATCGGTCGGGTCGGTCGATTTGAATGCGCCGGGCGTGAAACTGTTTACATTTCCTGCTGCCACCATCACAACATGCGTGATGCATGCACACATAACACACACTGCCACTGCGTCCGTCCGACGGGGTCTGCGCTACACTGTTGGCAGAGCAGTGTGTGCGGGCCGACGCAGGCGGAGTCGTCGGAGCCTCGGACGGAGTGGTTAAGGAACTCGGTCGACCAGGCATGCTTTGCGTGCAGGCGGCTGTGATCACATCTCATCTGATCGATCACGAGACAACTTAAATCACGAATCACGAGTTGCCCGCCCGCCCTGCGTTTGTTTGTGGTGATGCCATTGATAACGACCATCGGTCCATCGATCGTTGCCGGGCCATGTCACGGATCGCTATCCTCTGACACAGTTTTTGTTTTGCCGACTTGCTAAGCAAAGCGAAAGCCCAAGGCAAAGCCAGCTGTTGCTGTTTCTGGAACCAGCACGTGTTCGGGATAGGCCCACAAACTCCGCCAGCGCGGGCCGGCAACAATTCGCAGGTGGACGTCACCTTTCTTTTCCGTTGTTGATTGAAGCTGGACGTCACCTTGGGGCTCCACCACTGGTATGGGCCGGCCATTGTATGAATTGTGTTCGGATCGGGCCCGACCCATCTGCTGGAGTGCCGAGTAGGAGAGGGAACGAGACCTCCGATGGCGACGCGACTATATCTACCTGCACGCGAGACAGAAGGATATGTCGCGTGAGCCACCGAGCCAACATCGAGTTCATGTTAAATAATTATTAGGGCACGACAGATTAGAAAAGAGAGCCGGTTTTACACCGGTTTTCTTTTTTTTTTCTTTTTTTTTTTCACCTGTTTTTCTTTGTTTCTTTCTCTGTTTTCGATTTTCTCTAGATTTTTCTTTTTATTTGGTTTTCCTATTTCATCTCTGGGTTTTTATTTCCTTTCTTTCTTCGTTAGTTTTTCTTTGTGTCTTTCATTACTTTATAGGTTTTTATTTTCTTACTCATTTTCCTTTTTTCTGCTTCTGTTTTTTTAAGTATTTCTTGATTTTTTTTTGTTTCTTTGTATTTTTTTATTGATTTTCACTGCTTTCCCAATACTTTTGCATTTGTTTCTTATGTTTTATTTCCATTTTACTTTTTCTTTGTTTCTTTTTTGCTTTCATTTCACATTTTTCATATATATCAAGAACAATTTTCTAATACACATTTAAAATTTTCCAGTAAAATTTATCATTTTCTAATAAATGGCCAACAATTTTTTTGAATACAAATTTTTTATATTTTTAAATGTTTGATTATCAATTTTCAAATACAATATTAATTTTTTAATACATGATCAAGAAATTTCTATCCACTTTTAGACTTTCTCAAATGCTTGATTAACATTGATCAAATACAAGATTAAATTTTCTTTATACAAAGTCAACATTTTTTCTATACACATTTACCATTTTAAAAATACTTAATTAACAATTTTTAATTGCAAGATTAATATATTTTTTATTACATGGTCAAGATTTTTCCTAAATACACTATTAAACTTCTTGAAATGCTTGCTGAACATATTTCAAATACAAGATTAACAGTTTTAATACATGGTTAACTTTGTTTCTATATATATGTAACATTTTTCAAATGCTTGATTAAAAGTTTTCATACGTAATACTTATGATTTATGAAGACATGGTCAACATTTATTTTCTATAGACATTTAAGATTGTCTTTTTAAATTCCTTATTAAAATTTTACAAATAAATTTTAGCTTTTTTTAAAATCCAATCCGGAATTACTATTTTAGAATACATTGTCAACATTTTTCATATACATATTTAACATTTTTAAATGCAAGATCAGATTTTTTTTCACACACATTTTAAAAATAATTATACATCCTGTACACATGTGAAACACTTTCTCGATACACATTCACCATTATTCAAATGTCTGGTTTAATTTTTTCCAAATGTGTTTAGGTACAATATTTTTTTCTAATATATTAGAATATTTGGAAGTATAAATGAAAGTTAAAAAACACGAAAAACAAAGAAATGAGGTCGTGGCCTCTAGCGCGGATGGGCTGGCCCATCTATCGCACCCTTGACACGAGACAGAGATAAGGCTCTCCGATGGGACCTCCTGTTCGACGTTCTCTGCGCCATTTTGGTATTTTGTTGATTTTGAAAAAAAATCTTAATCAATTTTACAAAAAAGTTGAGGGATTTGAAAAGAGTTATTCGATTTTTTAGAAAAAAAAAGTTGAAGAATTAGAAGCAAGTTCTATTATTTTGTCAAAAGTCTTGAAATTGAAAATGTTTTGGTTTTTCAGAAAAAATACCAAAAATATCAGGAAGATTCACGAATTGGAAGAGTAAGTTTGCGAATTAAGAAAAGAAAACAGAAAAAAAAGGGAAAAAACAAAAAAAAACATATTTCCTTCTATCAGAAAAAAGGAAAAATAAAGGAAAAAAAACTAAAAAAATGGCCTAAATAGAACAAAAATCAAGAAAGAAAATGAAAAGAAAAAGAATGAACTGGGCACATCAAAGTGTGCTGTCGCGGTGTTTATCTCCGTCTTGACTAATCAAGGAGGTCTGAAGTTTGAATCTCCGCAACGCAATCCTATTTCTTGAAAGTTAGAAGGAAGAAAGAAAAGAAAATGGACTGATGCCATAACGGTGGGTGGGTGTGCGCCAAATTGCAAAACACACCGTATCGGGCGCCGAAGGCGCCTAATAGGAATGACCAGCTCCGATAGCGTGATGGTTGTCGCTCAAACGTACACCGCGCAGCCACGCACCGCTCCTCTAGGTTGGGCCATATATGCCACGCTTTTGACTATGTGGCCCATGCTAATCTTTGCCTCGTTTTTTGAAACACGATTCAGTGGGTTTTTTGTACTTTCGGTATTTTCATCTTAATATACTTCTTATTTATTCAAAAAAAATATCAGAAATGTAAAAGTTGTTGGAAAAGTTAAAAAAATACACCAATTTTAAAAAAAATCGCCAGATTTGCCAATTCAAATTACAGTTTGACAGAAGTTTCACAAATTCCGAAAGTGTCAAGAAATCTGAAAAAATATCCTTGAGTATGAAAAAAGTTCGTCAGCTGCGAAAATGCTTGCAATCTAAACTTGTTTTTGAGAATTCAAAATATTCATGAAATCAAAGTTAATATGAATAGCTCTAAAAATGTTCCCAAGTTTTAAAAAGTTCACGAGTGTCAAAAACTATTCTAAATTTATATAATGTCCCTGAATAATTTTTTATCACGAATTTAAAAACAGTATGGATTCCCGAATTGATTATGAATTTTAGAATATAGCACAATATAATAATATTCTTGAATTTTCGAAATGATCTAAATTTAAAAAATGATTATAAATTCAAAATATGACTGTGAATGTGAAGAAATAGAAAAAATTTAAATAAATTAGCAAAAGGAAAAAAGTAAAAGAAAACGAAAGAAAACAACAGATTGGCGCGCACGGGCCAGAAGGTTCTTGAAACAAAAAGCAGATTCAGTAAAGTCATAGAACCTTCACCAACCTAGTGGAGAAAGAAATGGGGAAGCACACAAATGGGCCACCCCTTGTAGCGTCACCACTATCGAGGAGGTGGGCGTGTGCGCACTTATGGAATGGGAATCATGAAAAGGAACAGAGCTCCAAATTAGAACCATACATGCTGAAAAGTGAGCAAACACACACCCACTCAACGCTTGTGTGGGATGTTTTATAAGTAGACAGCTAGCAGCGCACCTACTACTTGTAGACTTCTCTGTAAAAAATGAACTTATAGGTTATCGATTTGTTTTTTCAAATTTGCTAAAACATTCAAAAGGTGTTTACAAATTAAATTCACAAGTGCTTGGGATTTCAAAAAAGGTTTGTGAATTTTAAAATAAGAAAAGGAATAGGGAAGATTGTATTATTATGGGGAAAAGCAGGAAGAAAACCGAATGGAAGACAAGAAGAAAAACCGGTAACAGAAGGTTAACCTTTCCAAAACACGTGCAAATCACACTAAGAAAAAGGGTTAATGTGCCAGCATATAACTCTCCAGCGTGCGATGGGAGGTATGTGTTTCGTCGCTATGAAGGGACCTAGGCGGTAAATAGGAATCATCAGAAGGAACATACAGAGGTTCTCGATAGTGACCAAAGCGAGTGACTCATTCTATATGAGTGTCCAAATGGCCTAGCCAGCGAGCAGCCTATTAACATGTCGTTTCCTTAAAAAATAATATGAAATATACTACAATGCATTATTAATCTGCTTATTAAAGGAAACTTCACATTTTCAAATTCTTATATATATAATTTTGAAAATTGTTCAACGTATACGAATATTCAGGTAACATATACAATGTTCATGTGTTTAAGAAAATTCTTCATACTGAAAAGGGTATAGATAGCTTTTTAATGTTCGCCTAATTTAAAAAGTACCAATATTTTGAAAATGTTTCTCATAACTTGAAAGAACTGCCAATTCATTGAAATGTTCATGCTAACTTAAAAAGGTGTTCTCAATTTTAGAAAATGCTCACGTAAATTGAAAAGGTTACATACCCTTTTTTTCTAAAATCATGATTCAAAATAATGTTTGTGTTTCTATCAAAAAATATATTCATATCTCTTTATAAAGTAAATGAAAAACAAGGAAAAATAAAAATAGTAAGGATAAGTGAAAAGATAAAGAAGGAAAAATAGGCCAAAACAGGGGAAAAAAAGAGGAAGAAACAAAATAGTGACATTTACAACACCAAGTGGTATATAGCAACATGGCTCTAGACTTGACATTTATAATATTTTCAAGGAACACTTAAATCTGAGCATTTTTAAAATTTCTTCCTCGGTATGCAGACAAAGTTCTGCAAGGCCTTCGCATGGCTCTGGGCCACTTTGTACCATTTCCTGCCCACAAACTCACCTCTAAAAAAATCACAAACGAAAAACTAATTTTGTTCAAAAAATGTTCCCATTTGCAAAAATTGTTCATAAATTTAAATAAATGTTCACATGATTAAATTTTGTTCACAAACTGGAAAAAATTTGGGAATTTTAAAAAATATTCCTGTTTACATTTTTTCACAAATAAACAAATATTTTCCTTTTCAAAATTTGTTTACATATTCAAACAATATTCATGTTTCAATTCTTTTACAAGTTCAAAAAGTATTTGCAAGTTTAGTTTTTATTCACAAATTAAAAAAATTCCGTGGATTTCATAAAATGTTCCTGTTTTGCAAATTTGGTCACATATTCAAGAAATTCTACAGTTTTTTTTCACAAATTCAAAAATGTCATGTTTTCAAAATTAATTCGCAAATTCAAAACATGCTCGAGTTTTGTAAAAATAGTTTGTAATTTTGAAAAAATGTTAACTTTCTCAATTTTGTTATTGTTTTTCAAAAAATGTTTTGCATTTACAAGAAGTAGTTCATAATTTCGAAAAAATATCTTGTATTCAATTTTTGTTCCTATTGTTTTTTATTATTTTCCCAAATAATATTTGCATTTAAAACAGTTTTTCCTTTATAAAAATCTTGCTTGATTTTTTTTAAAGTTTAATCTGCGGCATATTATAGTTCATATGCACCTGGCTGCCCATTTTGACACGTAGCATCAGTTAGTAAATTGGTTATGGATGTGGTTCCCATGCAGGAGGTCTTGTGTTCGATCCTTGGTCATCATGTTTTATGGAATTTCGCTAACTTGTTTTATGTTTTGAGCTACCGGTAGTTTCTTTCAGATTCATGCGCTGCAGATCTTTCGTAATAGTTTTTTTTAAGGTAAACCGGAGATTTTATTAAAAGTTCACGCCCTCCGGAATACATGCAATATCTGGTAAGACCCCTAGCCACACATGGCGGCCCACCGCGAGAGACGCAGCTCCCTTAACTAGCATGTGGGTCTGAAAATCATTGCATCTACTTTCAAAACAAAAATCAACGGAAGAAAAATTGTTGCTACTAACTTGAATCTCTCTAAGGATAGGAGCATAAGGTGGGGATCCTGCAGATTTGATATTAGAGATAACTTCTGCACTGTCTGAAGCAATGACAAGATCTTGCAGATTCAAATCCCGGGCTAGGGCTAGTGCTTCGCTACATGCATGAGCCTCGAGACTTGCCGGGTCCGTGAGACCATCGAAGACCATTGCTGAAGCACCCAAAATTTTGCCCAACTTGTCACGACACATCACTCCCGCTGCACCTTTGTCTCCTAAGGTTGACAAACCACCATCACAGTTAAATTTTGCAGCCTCGCCCGAAGGCGGCAGCCACACTTTCGCTCTCGGCTGGTTCACTCGACCTTCATTAGCCATGGGTCGATGCGAGGTAGCTATATCTAACTCCTCCAAGAACCTCTTGATAAAACTCATAGTAGAAAGCGGACTCTGAAACTCGTTATCATGAATAGCTCTCCTTCTATGGTGCCCACATGGTCACTAGACTTCTAGCTAGATCTTTTTGTGAAGTAGTCTCGAAAAGCCAAAACAGCCAGTCTAGCATCGTCGTTTTGATTTGATATCACACGCTCGACCAGATCATTGTCCTCCAAGGCCCAAACACACCTTGCCATGCGACAGCTTAACAAAGAGTGGCGCCAAGTGTCCTCCGCCGCCCCACAAATAGAGCAAGATGCAGAATCTGTCATGTGTCTATCATGTCTAACCGAGCCAGTTGGGATTGAAGTATGCGCTAAACGCCACACAAACACTTTGATTTTTGATGGGACTTTTACCTTCCACAGCTGGGTCCATGAGTGTTTGTCAGCAGCAATATTCGAGTGACCCGGCCGATGATCTAGCCAGTCCTCTCTCTGAGTCTTGATAGCACAAATCATTTGGTACGCTGATCTTACCGAAAAAATACCTCGCTTATCATAATGCCAAGCCCAGAAGTCCTCCTGTTGCCTTGTGCTGAGTGGTATATTGAGAATGACCTCGACATCAGCAGGTATAAAGTGCTCTATTAGAGCTGGCTTATTCCACGATCGGGTGGCGGGGTTGATTAGCTCCGACACCAACGCCGGCGGGTTTGCTGATCGTGCACATATAGGCCTGAGCTCAAAATCTGTCGGTAGCCAGTTGTTGGACCAAACGTCAGTAGTAGCTCCTGTGCCGATCCGCTTGATAAGTCCCAGGGACAGAATATCTCGGCCCTCCAGGAGAGATCGCCAGACCTGGGAAGGTGTATTTCCCAAAGTGGCGTTCAACAGATTGGTATCCGGGAAATACCGAGCCTTCAAAACGCGAGCGCTCAATGAATCGGGTTGCTGCATCATCCTCCATGCTTGACGAGCTAGAAGTGCTAGGTTGAACAGTTCGATATCTCGAAAGCTCAGGCCACCCATGTACTTGGGTTTTGACATAGTTTTCCACGACACCCAGGCTGTCTTCCTCTCGCCATTTTTACTTCCACCAAAATTTCCATATCAGACTGTTGATGTGCTCGCATGACCTCGAGGTACCTTGAAACATGCCATCGAATATGTAGGGATGGCTTGGGAAACAAATTTGATAAGGACCTCCTTCCCGTCCGCTGACAGACACTTCTCCATCCAACCTTGCACCCGTTTCCAGATTCTGTCCTTTAAATACTTGAAAGATCCTTCTTTCGTTCTGCCCACATCAGAGGGTAAAACCAAATATTTCTCAGTGAGCGCCTCATTGTGTACCTCAAGGATGTTCTTGACCGTTTCTTTGGTCGAGTCCGCTACTCCCTTGCTGAAAAAATCGATGATTTATCTACATTTATTCTCTGGACCGATGCATCGCAATAAACTCTGAGAAGTCCTTTAACACGTGTAGCAGACGCCTCATTTGCCTCAAAAAAGAGTAGACTATCGTCGGCAAAGAGGAGGTGATTAACCAAAGGGGCTGTTGGTGCAACTGCAATTCCTTGAACCCCAACTTGGGACTTCAGCAAGCAAGAAAGTCCCTCTGCTGCAAGCAGAAATAAATATGGCGAGATTGGATCTCCCTGCCTTAGCCCACGAGTCGGCCTGAAACCATCCAGACAACCACCGTTAAACAAAACCGAGAAGGTGACCGAAGAGACACACCTCATTACAGTCTCCGTAAATCTAGGGCTGAACCCTAGTTTGATCATCACCGCCTTCAGATACGGCCACTCCAAACGATCATACGCCTTCATCATATCCAGCTTAAGCGCACAAAATCTATTTCCCTTCACCCTTCTTGTTTTCATATAATGCAAACACTCGTAGGCCGTGATAAAATTGTCTGTAATGAGACGTCCTGGGACAAAAGCAGACTGCTCTTCGGAGATGATATCGGGGAGAAATAATTTCAGCCGGTTAGCTAAGACCTTTGACGCAATCTTATAGATTACGTTACAGAGACTTATAGGGCGAAATTGTCCTAAAACTTTTGGACTGGAGATCTTGGGAATTAATATGATGAACATGTTGTTTATCTCCTCCGGGGAATCAGCTCCATCAAGCACTCGGATGATCATCCTAGTAACCTCATCACCACACAAATCCCAGTGTTTCTGGAAGAAGTGCGCGGGAAAACCGTTTGGGCCAGGTGCCTTGGTTGGGAACATCTGAAACAGGGCCTCTTTAACCTCCTCTCTGCTATAATCTGCGTTAAGACGAGCATTTATATTTCCATCCACACGAACAGGGATGTGGGACAAAACCTCCTTCATACCAATAGTGCCCTCTGACGAACACAAGTTTTTATAAAACTCTGTGGCCATACCCGCCAGCTTGCTCGGGTCAATGCACACCGTTCCATCAGTTCGTTCAAGTTGGGCGATCCTATTTTTTGCCCGATGAGCACTTGCTTTCCGCTGGAAAAAAATTGTGTTGCTATCGCCTTCAGCCAGCCACATGATCCGAGAGCGTTGTTTTGCCATGATCTCCTCCCTATACGATAATTCAATCTAGCGATCCATGAACTTTTCCTCTTCCTGTCCAGGGCCCGACCGCAACGGATCCGCTCTAAGCTCAGCAAGCTGCCGGCGCAACTCCCTCATCTCCTGACGTACAGATCCAAAGGTCCTCTTGCTCCACCTTATCATTGAGGCTGAAACATCATGCAGTTTGTTCACCAAGTCAGCTAAAGTTGACGCCGGGCCTTTTCCATTCCAAGCTTCGTCCACCGCATCACGAAAACGCTCATCAGTCTCCCAAGCACACTCATACCAGAATGGTTTCCTCCCAACCATCCGTTGGCAGCCCGTCTCTATGTCTGTCTTGAGTAGGATCGGACTGTGATCGCTCTTGGCTACTGTCAGGTGTTCTAGTGTTGCAAAAGGGAAAAGTAAGGACCAGCTCGGCGAGGCCAGCGCTCGGTCTAGCCGGACCCTGCAATGTTGACCACCTGAAACTCGCTTTTCAAAAGTCCAGTCAAGACCCAAATATCCAATATCCGCTAAGCCACAAACATCCACTGCATCTCTGAACCCATCCATTTGTTCACTATCCTGTGTGTTCGGTCCCATCTGTTCCTCCTGGCGAAGTATTTCATTGAAGTTGCCGATGCATAGCCACGGCAGGGTACTCTCCCCCCTCGGCCTCTTCATAGTTTCCCATGTTTTATACCGCAAGCTCCTGTTTGCCTCCCCATAGAAACATGTGAGCCGCCACTGCTCCGAGCCAGGGCTCGACACCCAGGAGTCAATGTGATACTGCGAAAAGTTTTTTATTACAAGATTAACATCCGACTTCCAAAAAATACAAAGACCTCCACTCCTTCCACTACTAGCTACTGCAAAACTATTTTGAAAACCTAAAGACACCGCCAAACCCTCCACTCGGTTCTTTGCAATCTGTGTCTCCACAACACAAAGGACCAACGGTGCATTATCCTCCACTAGAGCTCGAAGCTCGTTAACTGTCGCGGGGTCGCCAATACCATGACAGTTCCAACATAAGGTCCGCATCAGGCTTGGCGGTCCTCCTCTAGGGAGGCCGCCTTGTCCATAAGCTCCATATCTTCGCCCTCTTCACCCTCCTGTCTCCTCTTCTTCCCGATGTGAATCTTCTCCGATGTAGTGACCACTGTATTGATCGGCGTAGACGAAGACGGCCCTTCTATCAGCATAACGGTGTCCGCAACCTTGCCTACCAGAGATAGCTGTAGCCCTCGAATATTTATTGAGCCATCAGCCGCCACTAACCGTTTCTGTGCTCCATTCTCTCCTTCCTCCCCCATATTCTCCCTTCTCTCCTGCACCTCCATCTGCTGCGCCCCGTGCGGATACATTCCTCCCACATCTCCCCTCCCTGACCCCCTGGAGGGCCTCTACCACCTCGCCCCCTAGCTCCTCTACCACCATCGCCTCCTCGACCTCTTCCAAAACTATCTCCTCTTCCTGCACCTCCATATGGTTGAGCCGCTGGCATCTCCGGCTCCCACAACAACCAATCACCCCACTCGAAAGATTCAGGGTCATGTGTATCGTCACCGCACTCGTCAGCCATGTGACCCATTCGGCCACAGGCAAAGCAGAAGTTTGGAAGCTTTTCGTAGTACACGCTGAACTTTTTGTGTTCCTTTAGGGTGATTGGAAAAAACCTAACCAAAGGCTCATTAACATCAACAAATACTCTGGCTCGTAGCATGCTTGACGGATTTATTCTGCCCTCATTCACCACAACTGTAATTGGAGGATCTCCCACCTTTGCAGCTACCTTCTCCGCCAACTCCATTCTTCTAGTGAGGCCATCAAGCAGACCCTTGACTCGAGCCCACAGCGGTACCTTGTTTAGTTTATAGCCATTGACATTAGAAAATTCGTCATACTCCTGGATCACAACAAGCGCCCATCGGAACAGCCACGGCCCTCCCTCCATGATCTTCCTCCAGTCACCCAAACAGTGGCACTGAACTGAAGGAAATATGCCCTAGAGGCAATAATAAAGTTATTATTTATTTCCTTATTTCATGATAAATGTTTATTATTCATGCTATAATTGTATTAACCGGAAACATAATACATGTGTGAATATATAGACAAACAGAGTGTCACTAGTATGCCTCTACTAGACTAGCTTGTTAATCAAAGATGGTTAAGTTTCCTAACCATAGACAAAGGAGTTGTTGTTTGATTAACAAGGTCACATCATTAGTTGAATGATCTGATTGACATGACCCATTCCATTAGCTTAGCACCCGATCGTTTAGTATGTTGCTATTGCTTTTATCCATGACTTATACATGTTCCTATAACTATGAGATTATGCAACTCCCGTTTACTGGAGGAACACTTTGGGTACTACCAAACGTCACAACGTAACTGGGTGATTATAAAGGAGTACTACAGGTGTCTCCAAAGGAAGATGTTGGGTTGGCGTATTTCGAGATTAGGATTTGTCACTCCGATTGTCGGAGAGGTATCTCTGGGCCCTCTCGGTAATACACATCACTTAAGCCTTGCAAGCATTACAACTAATGAGTTAGCTGTGAGATGATGTATTACGGAACGAGTAAAGAGACTTGCCGGTAACGAGATTGAACTAGGTATTGGATACCGACGATCGAATCTCGGGCAAGTAACATACCGATGACAAAGGGAACAACGTATGTTGTTATGCGGTCTGACCGATAAAGATCTTCGTAGAATATGTAGGAGCCAATATGGGCATCCAGGTCCCGCTATTGGTTATTGACCGGAGACGTGTCTCGGTCATGTCTACATTGTTCTCGAACCGTAGGGTCCGCACGCTTAAGGTTTCGATGACGGTTATATTATGAGTTTGTGTAATTTGATGTACCGAAGGAGTTCGGAGTCCCGGATGTGATCACGGACATGACGAGGAGTCTCGAAATGGTCGAGACATAAAGATTGATATATTGGACGGCTATATTCGGACACCGGAAAGGTTCCGGAAGTTTCCGGAAAAAACCGGAGTGCCGGAGGGGTTACCGGAACCCCCCGGGGAAGTAATGGGCCTTATTGGGCCGAGAGGGGAGAGAGAGGGCCGCACCAGGAGGTGGCGCCCCCCCCCAGGGGAGTCCGAATAGGACAAGGAGGGGGGGCGCGGCCCCCCTTTCCCTCTCCCTCTCCCTCTCCTTCCTTCCCCCTTCCTCCTTCCTAGTTGGACTAGGAAAGGGGAGTCCTACTCCCACTAGGAGGAGGACTCCCCCCTCCCTTGGCGCGCCCCTAGGCCGGCCGGCCCTCCCCCTTGCTCCTTTATATACGGGGGCAGGGGGGCACCCTAGAACACACAAGTTGATCCTTGAGATCGTTCCTTAGCCGTGTGCGGTGCCCCCCTCCACCATAATCCACCTCGGTCATATCGTCGCGGTGCTTAGGCGAAGCCCTGCGTCGGTAGAACATCAAGATCGTCACCACGCCGTCGTGCTGACGGAACTCTCTCCCCGGAGCTTTGCTGGATCGGAGCCCGAGGAGCGTCACCGAGCTGTACGTGTGTCAAGAACTCGGAGGCGCCGGAGTAACGGCGCTGGGATCGGTTGGATCGCGAGGAGAACGTACGACTACTTCCTCTACGTTGTGATCGCTTCCGCTTCGGTCTACGAGGGTACGTAGACAACACTCTCCCCTCTCGTTGCTATGCATCACCATGATCTTGCGTGTGCGTAGGAATTTTTTTGAAATTACTACGTTCCCCAACAGTGGCATCCGAGCCTAGGTTTTATGCGTTGATGTTATATGCACGAGTAGAACACAAGTGAGTTGTGGACGATATAAGTCATACTGCCTACCAGCATGTCATACTTTGGTTCAGGGGTATTGTGAGATGAAGCGGCCCGGACCGACATTACGCGTACGCTTACGCGAGACTGGTTTCACCGCTACGAGCACTCGTTGCTTAAAGGTGACTGGCGGGTGTCTGTCTCTCTCACTTTAGTTGAACCGAGTGTGGCTACGCCCGGTCCTTGTGAAGGTTAAAACGGAGTCTATTTGACAAACTATCGTTGTGGTTTTGATGCGTAGGTAAGAACGGTTCTTGCTAAAGCCCGTAGCAGCCACGTAAAATTTGCAACAACAAAGTAGAGGACGTCTAACTTGTTTTTGCAGGGCATGTTGTGATGTGATATGGTCAAGACGTGATGCTATATTTTATTGTATGAGATGATCATGTTTTGTAACCGAAGTTATCGGCAACTGGCTGGAGCCATATGGTTGTCGCTTTATTGTATGAAATGCAAACGCCCTGTAATTGCTTTACTTTATCACTAAGCGGTAGCGATAGCCGTAGAAGCAATAGATGGCGTAAACGATAACGATGCTACGATGGAGATCAAGGTGTCGCGCCGGTGACGATGGTGATCACGACGGTGCTTCGGAGATGGAGATCACAAGCACAAGATGATGATGGCCATATCATATCACTTATATTGATTGCATGTGATGTTTATCCTTTATGCATCTTATCTTGATTTGATTGACGGTAGCATTTTAAGATGATCTCTCACTAAAATTATCAAGTAGTGTTCTCCCTGAGTATGCACCGTTGCCAAAGTTCGTCGTGCCGAGACACCACGTGATGATCGGGTGTGATAAGCTCTACGTCCATCTACAACGGGTGCAAGCCAGTTTTGCACACGCGGAATACTCAGGTTATACTTGACGAGCCTAGCATATGCAGATATGGCCTCGGAACACGGAGACCGAAAGGTCGAGCGTGAATCATATAGTAGATATGATCAACATAAGATGTTCACCATTGAAAACTACTCCATCTCACGTGATGATCGGTTATGGTTTAGTTGATTTGGATCACGTGATCACTTAGATGACTAGAGAGATGTCTATCTAAGTGGGAGTTCTTAAGTAATATGATTAATTGAACTTAAATTTATCATGAACTTAGTACCTGATAGTATCTTGCTTGTCTATGTTTGTTTGTAGATAGATGGCTCGTGCTGTTGTTCCGTTGAATTTTAATGCGTTCCTTGAGAAAGCAAAGTTGAAAGATGATGGTAGCAATTACACGGACTGGGTCCGTAACCTGAGGATTATCCTCATTGCTGCACAGAAGAGTTACGTCCTGGATGCACCGCTAGGTGCCAGGCCTGCTGCTGATGCAACTGACGACGTTAAGAACGTCTGGCAGAGCAAAGCTGATGACTACTCTATAGTTCAGTGTGCCATGCTTTACGGCTTAGAACCGGGTCTTCAACGATGTTTTGAACGTCATGGAGCATATGAGATGTTCCAGGAGTTGAAGTTGATATTTCAACAGAATGCCCGGATTGAGAGATATGAAGTCTCCAATAAGTTCTATAGCTGCAAGATGGAGGAGAATGGGTCTGTCAGTGAGCACATACTCAGAATGTCTGGGTATTACAATCACTTGACTCAACTGGGAGTTAATCTTCCGGATGATTGTGTCATTGACAGAATTCTTCAATCACTACCACCAAGCTACAAAGGCTTCGTGATGAACTATAATATGCAAGGGTTAGTAAAGACTATGCCTGAGCTCTTCGCAATGCTAAAGGCTGCGGAGGTAGAAATCAAGAAGGAGCATCAAGTGTTGATGGTCAATAAGACCACTAGTTTCAAGAAGAAAGGCAAAGGGAAGAAGAAGGGGAACTTCAAGAAGAACAACAAACAAGTTGCTGCTCAGGAGAAGAAACCCAAGTCTGGACCTAAACCTGAAACTGAGTGCTTCTACTGCAAGCAGACTGGTCACTGGAAGCGGAACTGCCCCAAGTATTTGGCGGATAAGAAGGATGGCAAGGTGAACAAAGGTATATGTGATATACATGTTATTGATGTGTACCTTACTAGAGCTCGCAGTAGCACCTGGGTATTTGATACTGGTTCTGTTGCTAATATTTGCAACTCGAAACAGGGACTACGGATTAAGCGAACACTGGCAAAGGACGAGGTGACGATGCGCGTGGGAAATGGTTCCAAAGTCGATGTGATCGCGGTCGGCACGCTACCTCTACATCTACCTTCGGGATTAGTTTTAGACCTAAATAATTGTTATTTGGTGCCGGCGTTGAGCATGAACATTATATCTGGATCTTGTTTGATGCGAGACGGTTATTCATTTAAATCAGAGAATAATGGTTGTTCTATTTATATGAGTAATATCTTTTATGGTCATGCACCCTTGAAGAGTGGTCTATTTTTAATGAATCTCGATAGTAGTGATACACATATTCATAATGTTGAAACCAAAAGATGCAGAGTTGATAGTGATAGTGCAACTTATTTGTGGCACTGCCGTTTAGGTCATATCGGTATAAAGCGCATGAAGAAACTCCATACTGATGGACTTTTGGAGTCACTTGATTATGAATCACTTGGCACTTGCGAACCGTGCCTCATGGGCAAGATGACTAGAACCCCGTTCTCCGGTACTATGGAGAGAGCAACAGATTTGTTGGAAATCATACATACAGATGTATGTGGTCCGATGAATGATGAGGCTTGTGGCGGATATCGTTATTTTCTCACCTTCACAGATGATTTAAGCAGATATGGGTATATCTACTTAATGAAGCATAAGTCTCAAACATTTGAAAAGTTCAAAGAATTTCAGAGTGAAGTTGAAAATCATCGTAATAAGAAAATAAAGTTTCTATGATCTGATCGTGGAGGCGAATATTTGAGTTACGAGTTTGGTCTACATTTGAAACAATGCGGAATAGTTTCGCAACTCACGCCACCCGGAACACCACAGCGTAATGGTGTGTCCGAACGTCGTAATCGCACTTTACTAGATATGGCGCGATCTATGATGTCTCTTACAGATTTACCGCTATCGTTTTGGGGTTATGCTCTTGAGACGGCCGCATTCACGCTGAATAGAACACCGTCAAAGTCCGTTGAGACGACACCTTATGAACTATGGTTTGGCAAGAAACCAAAGTTGTCGTTTCTTAAAGTTTGGGGATGCGATGCTTATGTGAAAAAGCTTCAACCTGATAAGCTCGAACCCAAATCGGAGAAATGTGTCTTCATAGGATACCCAAAGGAGACAGTTGGGTACACCTTCTATCACAGATCCGAAGGCAAGACATTTGTTGCTAAGAATGGATCCTTTCTAGAGAAGGAGTTTCTCTCGAAAGAAGTGAGTGGGAGGAAAGTAGAACTTGATGAGGTAACTGTACCTTCTCCCTTATTGGAAAGTAGTTTATCGCAGAAACCGGTTTCTGAGACATCTACACCAAATAGTGAGGAAGTTGATGATGTTGATCATGAAACTTCAGATCAAGTTACTACAGAACCTCGTAGATCAACCAGAGTAAGATCCGCACCAGAGTGGTACGGTAATCCTGTTCTGGAAGTCATGCTACTAGATCATGATGAACCTACGAACTATGAAGAAGCGATGGTGAGCCCAGATTCCGCAAAATGGCTTGAGGCCATGAAATCTGAGATGGGATCCATGTATGAAAACAAAGTGTGGACTTTGGTTGACTTGCCCGAGGGTCGGCAAGCAATAGAAAACAAGTGGATCTTCAAGAAGAAGACTGACGCTGACGGTAATATTACTGTCTACAAAGCTCGACTTGTCGCAAAGGGTTTTCGACAAGTTCAAGGGATTGACTACGATGAGACCTTCTCACCCGTAGCGATGCTTAAGTCCGTCCGAATCATGTTAGCAATTGCCGCATTTTATGATTATGAAATTTGGCAAATGGATGTAAAGACTGCATTCCTGAATGGATTTCTGGAAGAAGAGTTGTATATGATGCAACCAGAAGGTTATATCGATCCAAAGGGAGCTAACAAAGTGTGCAAGCTCCAGCGATCCATTTATGGACTGGTGCAAGCATCTCGGAGTTGGAATAAACGCTTTGATAGTGTGATCAAAGCATTTGGGTTTATACAGACTTTTGGAGAAGCCTGTATTTACAAGAAAGTGAGTGGGAGCTCTGTAGCATTTCTGATATTATATGTAGATGACATATTACTAATCGGAAATGATATAGAATTTCTGGATAGCATAAAGGGATACTTGAATAAGAGTTTTTCAATGAAGGACCTCGGTGAAGCTGCTTACATATTGGGCATCAAAATCTATAGAGATAGATCAAGACGCTTAATTGGACTTTCACAAAGCACATACCTTGACAAAATTTTGAAGAAGTTCAAAATGGATCAAGCAAAGAAAGGGTTCTTGCCTGTGTTACAAGGTGTGAAGTTGAGTAAGACTCAATGCCCGACCACCGCAGAAGATAGAGAGAAAATGAAAGATGTTCCCTATGCTTCAGCCATAGGCTCTATCATGTATGCAATGCTGTGTACCAGACCCGATGTGTGCCTTGCTATAAGCTTAGCAGGGAGGTACCAAAGTAATCCAGGAGTGGATCACTGGACAGCGGTCAAGAACATCCTGAAATACCTGAAAAGGACTAAGGATATGTTTCTCGTATATGGAGGTGACAAAGAGCTCATCGTAAATGGTTACGTTGATGCAAGCTTTGACACTGATCCGGACGATTCTAAATCGCAAACCGGATACGTATTTACACTAAACGGAGGAGCTGTCAGTTGGTGCAGTTCTAAACAAAGCGTCGTAGCGGGATCTACATGTGAAGCGGAGTACATAGCAGCTTCGGAAGCAGCTAATGACGGAGTCTGGATGAAGGAGTTCATATCCAATCTAGGTGTCATACCTAGTGCATCGGGTCCAATGAAAATCTTTTGTGACAATACTGGAGCAATTGCTTTAGCAAAGGAATCCAGATTTCACAAGAGAACCAAACACATCAAGAGACGCTTCAATTCCATCCTGGACTTGGTCCAGGTGGGAGACATAGAGATTTGCAAGATACATACGGATCTGAATGTAGCAGACCCGTTGACTAAGCCTCTTCCACGAGCAAAACATGATCAGCACCAAGACTCCATGGGTGTTAGAATCATTACTATGTAATCTAGATTATTGACTCTAGTGCAAGTGGGAGACTGAAGGAAATATGCCCTAGAGGCAATAATAAAGTTATTATTTATTTCCTTATTTCATGATAAATGTTTATTATTCATGCTAGAATTGTATTAACCGGAAACATAATACATGTGTGAATATATAGACAAACAGAGTGTCACTAGTATGCCTCTACTAGACTAGCTTGTTAATCAAAGATGGTTAAGTTTCCTAACCATAGACAAAGGAGTTGTTGTTTGATTAACAAGGTCACATCATTAGTTGAATGATCTGATTGACATGACCCATTCCATTAGCTTAGCACCCGATCGTTTAGTATGTTGCTATTGCTTTTATCCATGACTTATACATGTTCCTATAACTATGAGATTATGCAACTCCCGTTTACTGGAGGAACACTTTGGGTACTACCAAACGTCACAACGTAACTGGGTGATTATAAAGGAGTACTACAGGTGTCTCCAAAGGCAGATGTTGGGTTGGCGTATTTCGAGATTAGGATTTGTCACTCCGATTGTCGGAGAGGTATCTCTGGGCCCTCTCGGTAATACACATCACTTAAGCCTTGCAAGCATTACAACTAATGAGTTAGCTGTGAGATGATGTATTACGGAACGAGTAAAGAGACTTGCCGGTAACGAGATTGAACTAGGTATTGGATACCGACGATCGAATCTCGGGCAAGTAACATACCGATGACAAAGGGAACAACGTATGTTGTTATGCGGTCTGACCGATAAAGATCTTCGTAGAATATGTAGGAGCCAATATGGGCATCCAGGTCCCGCTATTGGTTATTGACCGGAGACGTGTCTCGGTCATGTCTACATTGTTGTCGAACCGTAGGGTCCGCACGCTTAAGGTTTCGATGACGGTTATATTATGAGTTTGTGTAATTTGATGTACCAAAGGAGTTCGGAGTCCCGGATGTGATCACGGACATGACGAGGAGTCTCGAAATGGTCGAGACATAAAGATTGATATATTGGACGGCTATATTCGGACACCGGAAAGGTTCCGGAAGTTTCCGGAAAAAACCGGAGTGCCGGAGGGGTTACCGGAACCCCCCGGGGAAGTAATGGGCCTTATTGGGCCGAGAGGGGAGAGAGAGGGCCGCACCAGGAGGTGGCGCCCCCCCCCCAGGGGAGTCCGAATAGGACAAGGAGGGGGGGCGCGGCCCCCCTTTCCCTCTCCCTCTCCCTCTCCTTCCTTCCCCCTTCCTCCTTCCTAGTTGGACTAGGAAAGGGGAGTCCTACTCCCACTAGGAGGAGGACTCCCCCCTCCCTTGGCGCGCCCCTAGGCCGGCCGGCCCTCCCCCTTGCTCCTTTATATACGGGGGCAGGGGGGCACCCTAGAACACACAAGTTGATCCTTGAGATCGTTCCTTAGCCGTGTGCGGTGCCCCCCTCCACCATAATCCACCTCGGTCATATCGTCGCGGTGCTTAGGCGAAGCCCTGCGTCGGTAGAACATCAAGATCGTCACCACGCCGTCGTGCTGACGGAACTCTCTCCCCGGAGCTTTGCTGGATCGGAGCCCGAGGAGCGTCACCGAGCTGTACGTGTGTCAAGAACTCGAAGGCGCCGGAGTAACGGCGCTGGGATCGGTTGGATCGCGAGGAGAACGTACGACTACTTCCTCTACGTTGTGATCGCTTCCGCTTCGGTCTACGAGGGTACGTAGACAACACTCTCCCCTCTCGTTGCTATGCATCACCATGATCTTGCGTGTGCGTAGGAAATTTTTTGAAATTACTACGTTCCCCAACATGAACAAGAAACAAATTGGGCCCCTTGATATTGAAAGTCACGCCCCGCGCCACCGACCACGCATTATGCATCTGCGTCAAGAGCGCCGCATGGCTGAACGGCTTGGTCGTATGAACCCGAAACAAGGCTAACCAGCGAACATCCTTGATCAAATCTTCCACCTCCTCTGAGAAATCAAGATCCTCCTCTTCCTTCCCATGCAACTTCATCCGGCGAACTGATCCTCAAGATCAGGCCCCGGCCAAAAGTACGAACCATGCTCATCCTCCCCTCCACCAGATGCACTCCTCCTTGCCTGTGAGCTGTGACTCCCCCCATCCGTCGTTGAGTTGTTTTGGCTTCCTTCTTCCCTGACCCCCTCATGAACTCCAGATCCGATCGCCCCCTCAAGTCCTAACCCTACTTCCGCCTCCGTCTCTTCTCCCTGCCCTCCTGTCATCTGACGCGTTGGATCCGCCATGCAAGCGAGCGTGCGCTGCGAGAAGTGGTAGATCTCACCTGTAGCCAGAGGGAACCAGTGATCGGCGAGAGTTTACGTGGACTCTGGCGAGGATCGCAAGAGGAAGGGTGGAACCCTAGAAAACTAGGGGAAACCGATGCCCCAGAAAAAAAGATCTTTTGTAATAGGTTGCGTGTTATCGTGGCTAGCGCATCGCAAGCCTCCGTAGCAGGCCGCGGGTTTGATTCGATAGAGCGTTTCTTATTTTTGTGATATTTCATCCCACGAAGGACAACTAATGGGCCGGCCCAGGTGAGCCAACTCCTGTGCAAAACCACGACTACTTGCCGCAAATATTGGAGGTCCCCTGTTCGATGCTTAAGGTGACGACTAGCGATACTGGTGCTCACATGCCTCGCGTAGCGGGCTGGCCCAGGAAAACGAGGCGCGAGGGAGGTTGTTACAGGTTGCAAAAAGTGCGGTAGAGATTTGATCTCCGACCACCTGTACCCAAACATTCGAACACAGCCACTAGGCCGAACTCCCTTAGCTTTTTTATTTTGAGGACAAATAACCCTTATTATATACCCAACCTATTATGCGTATTATTTTATGATAAATTGAAAAACAAAATGCATGCACAATGTAAAAATATGAATTTCAAGAAAGTTCATAAAATTGAAAAGGTTGTACAAATTGGAAAATATCGTGAATATGAGAAAACTTCACGAATTTGACAAAAGTTTGCAAAATTTAGGATAAAGATCATGATTTATGGATTTTCGTGAACTGGTTTTATTTTTGTGTCAGTAGTTTCTTTCAGATTTGAGCTGCGGATCTTTCATAATAGGTCGCGTGTCACCGTGGCTAGCGCGTGGCGAGCCTTTGTAGCAGGTCGCGAGTTCGATTCGATAGAGCGTTTCTTACTTTTGCGAAATTTCCTCCCGCAAAGGACAACTAATGGGTCGGCCCATGTGAGCCGACTCATGTACGAAAACCGCGACTACTTGCCGCAATATAGGAGGTCCCATGTTCGACGCTTAAGGTGCCGACTAGCGATACTAGTGCTCGCACGCCTCGTGTAGTGGGCCGGCCCAGGAAATGAATCAAGGCGCGAGGGAGGTTGTTACAGATCGTAAAAAATGCGGTAGAGCCAAGATTCGATCTCTGACAGCCTATACCCAATCATTCGAACAAAACCAATAGGGCAAACTCCCTTAACTATTTATTTTGAGGACAAATAACCCTTATTATATACCCAGCCTATTATGCGTATTATTTTATGATAAATTGAAAAACAAAATGCACGCACAATATAAAAACATGAATTTGAAGAAAGTTCATAAAGTTGAAAAGGTTGTACAAACTGAAAAAATCGTGAATTTGAGAAAAATTCATGAACATTGAAAAAGTCCGCAAAATTTAGGATAAAGTTCATGAAATTTCGATTTTTTCACAAATTAGGAAAAAAGTTCACCAATTGAAAAAAAACATCGATTTTGAATAAAAAGTTCGAAAAATCTGAAAAAATAGTTCACCAATTTTGAAAAAAGTTTATTGATTTAGAAAAATTTACCAAAATTGAAAAAAATTCCTTTGATTTGAAAACATTTCATCAAAATTGAAAAAAGGCTCATCGAATTTGGGAAAAAGTTTGTCGATTTTGAAAAAAAGTTCATAAAAATTGAAAAAGAAATTCATGGATTTTGAAAAAGTTCATAGAATTTCAAATATGTTCATCAAATTTGATATAGTACATCAAATTCAAAAAATAGTTCATCGGTTTGAAGAAAAAATTCATTGAATTTAAAAACTTTGTGCATTTTCTAAAAAGATAAAAAAGAAAAGGAACAAAAAAAGAAAGAAAAAATAGAAATACAAACAAGAAAGAGAAAAAAAGAGAACAAAAAGGGGGAATGGGAGTAATACTCAGGATGTGTGTTGTCCCAGGTGGTTGTGCAGCTCGCAGTGAGTGAAGAGATCGTGGGTTCGATTCCTGACCCGCACAACCTTTTCCAGTTTTAACCGAAACAAGAAAAAAAAAAGCAAGTGGCCAGCCCAACTCAGAGGAACCTCAGGCGCCCATTTGCAAACGAGCGCTGAAGTGCCAAATAGGATCCACCCTTTGTTGTGTTGGTTCGGCCCCGACATGGAAAGCACAAGTTTTGCTTTAGTTACAGTTTGTGGCACCGGATGAGAGCTCCTAATTGACGCCAATTCGCGTCAAATAGGGGAGGGCCCGCCTAAAGCTGGGAAAATAGGCCAGCCCACTCTGCCCACCAGCAGTTTATATTGTTCTTCCTATATGGGCGTTTAGTCGGGTTTAAAAAAACAGATGTTGCTTCTTTTTTAGGAGATAGATATTTAAAAACCTATTATAAAATCTGTTTGAGAAAACTATTCAACATGTGTTTTGAAAATTCACCGATTAAAAATCTTCAGTGTGTATTAAAAATATTCTCCATATATTTAAAAGAAGTTCATTGTATATTAAAAAGTGCTCATTGTATATTTTACTTTTCTTGTATTTGAATGTAACCAGTGTATATTGAAAAAACAGTGTGTACTTGAAAAATATTCATCGTACATTACAATCACTATAAAAGAAATAAGGAAAAAACAAAAAAAATAAACCGAGGAAAAACTATATATGAAAAGAGAAAAATAACAAAAAAAGTAAAAATTGAAACAATAAACTACACAAGAAAAGGACAACTTCCAATTGACGAATGAAAAAAAGTAAAGATAGGAACGCAGCGTGCGCCAGCCCACCTCCCCTTGCTTTTTGCAAAGCCACTATTTGCCGCCCAAATAGGATCCACCAGATGTCGCTGCAATGTTGAATGTCTTTGCAAATTGAGCATAACTTAGATGGCTAGGTTCCTTACGGTGGAACCAATCCACCAGGGTTCAAGTCCTAAACTTAGCACATGTGCTCGCATTTTTAAAAAAATTATCTCATGTTTTTCAGTGATGTTCGTTCAGTGATAGGAGACATTCCCGTCAACCACGAGGCGTTTGTGGTGTCTTCGTTCATCTTAAAATGTTGTCTCAACTCAGTATCTAGAAGATGCTCATACGGTACAGCGTACATGCATGTGTCCATAGAAATGAGTATATGTGCGTATATGTAAGCATCTACGATTGTATCATGTTAAAAAATTGAATACAGTTTTCTAAGGCGACAACATTGAATACCTAGGAGCCTCGTCCCTCACAATTGCTAAATATTGCTCTTCGCCAGACTGCAGTGGATCCCACCCAAGCAAGTGATTTTCCTTTCCGTCTTTCTCGCTATCTCACACACTTGAGGAGAGCGCTTCCTATCTCGCGCGCATACCCCTGCACACCTCGGCCTCCGTATAGGCTGGCCCATTACCCTTTTAGTCCTTTTTCAAATCCATGAACTTTATCAAACTAATTAACAATTTTGAATTCATGAAGTTCTTCAAATCTACAAACATTTTCCAAAATTCAAGAACATTTTGTAAAGTCATGAATAATTTTTTAAATCCGCAACAATATTCAAAGTTCTTAAATTATTTTCAAATACAGAAAATTTCTATTTTCTATTTTTTTTTCAGTGGGAGATTTTTTACTCTATTTCTTGAATATTTTTAAATCAAGGAACTTTTTAAAAATTGTAATCATTTTATGAATTGATGAAGATTTTTTTAAATTTAGGTACAATTTTGTAATTTGTGAAAAAATAAAGTTGTGAACAGTTTTCAGAATCTATGAACATGTTATGCAATCAGTGAACATTTTTTGGATTCTTGAACATATTACAAAATTATTTGGAATACTTTAACAGTTGTGAACATTTATTTTAAAATCTGTGAAGAATATTCATGTACCTTTTTTGAAGGATGTGAACATTTTATAAAATTGATTATTTTATTGAAATTGTGAACATTTTTATGTAAGTCATTAAAATATAGGGAACATTTAATTGAATTTTTAACTTTTTGATAATGTGGGAATATTTTTCTATTCTGTATCACGTATGGCATTACAATAAAAGCGAAATAAAAAAGGATAAGGAAAAAAACGTAAAAGATGCACGGGCCTCGCAACGGCGCGGCCTAGATCGCGTAGGACGGTGCGTGCTTTCAGGGCTATTTTTCCATTTCTTTTTCTTTTTTTCCTCTTTTCTTTTGTTTCTTTACTTAAATTTTAGTAAACTTTTTCCAAAACTGATGATATTAAAAAAGGTGAATTTTTTGACATTTTACGAAAATTGATGAACTTTTTTCAAAACTGGATGAACTTTTTTCAAATTCAATGATTTTTTTTAAAAATTGCTGATTCTGGTTTTCAAATCTGATGAAGTTTTTTGTAATTTGATGATTTTTTTTCAAATTAGTGAAATTTATTTCAAGTTCATGAAGTTTTTTTTCCAAAATGCATGATTTTTTTTGAATTGACGATTTTTTTCTTTTTTTTTTCCTTTTCTTTTTCTCGAATGTGAATTTGGACATGGGTGGGTGCCAGGGAGCTTCCCTGGCGCCTAAAGCGGGGAATAGGGGCTCCCTGGATTAAGATGTCTCCCTTTGGAGTTGCCTTATTCTTTATTACTGAACCGCTGGTATGCTTTTCTTCTTCTTCTATTCTTACGAGTATGTTACTTTTATCATGTTTAAAAATATCTATTTATCTTTTAGATATTCATCAGTGGGTCTTTAAAGGTTCATAGTGTATTTGGAATAAGCATCCAACAATGTTCAAAAATATTCATCATGTTTTAAATATGTTGTTCATCGGGTATCCAGAAATTGTTTATCGTGTATTGAAGAAGGTTCTTCATTTTCTCAGAAATATTCATAGTGTTTTTTAAAAGTATCAACCTTGTAATTAAAAAATGTTGATAGTGTATTTTAAAATAATTCATACTTTCGTGTATCAAAAAACTGTTCATCATGTATTTGAAAAGTGTTCATCCTTTTTGAAACATTGTTGACCATGTATTCAAATATTGTTTCTAGTGGGTCTAGAATTTTTTCATCGTGTACTTCAAAATGTTTTCCATTTCAAATTTAGTGGTATGTATACACGTGCAAGGCACGTCTTAATTGAAGAGAGTGATTTTGGTAAAAGAGAAGAATCCATAGATTTGCTAACAGAATAAAGGCAAAAAGAAAATAAAGCAATGTGCAGATGCAAATATTAATTAATTACAATTAATAAGTATTATAAACGCAGGAATTATTATTCATACAAGAAACTGTATGTTCACGTCTAAAAAGACTGCACTTTAGTTTTTGCTCCTGTTTTACTTCCAAACAATCTCGCATGGGCTCAAACTGCCATGCCCTCAAGAAGCAATACGACCCATGAGGCAGGAGACATGGCCTTTTTTTTTTCTTGCAAGGTCATGTGATTGTTCCAGAACACAGTTGAGGCAGTATCAGTCTACTGTTCACGGCGAATCCTGTGATCTCAACCATTGGATTTAGGTGACCAACGGCTATGATTGATGCTCTAGGTCCAGTTCAAAACAGATACACTATATAGTAGTATAGATATAGATATAGATATACATGTTCACAATGTTTCAAAAAGAATGTTCATAGTGTTTTTCAAACATGACGTATACTTTAAAAAGTTGATCATGCATTTAAATAGATAACAAGATGTAATAAGATAAAGGTGTGTAGGACCTATAATTGTGAAGTAAACTTCCCAACAACTTAGCAGAAAAAGTGTTACCTTCAACGACAAATTGCTGAGACGTATACCGTTTCAAACCCCCGGCAATGATTCCAAAAAAAGGTTTGCTTCCTCTCAACTAGGAAGTTGTTGAGCCTCCAAGTGCAAGGGTTTGCAACAAGCAACAGTTTCCCTCAAGTGACCTCAAGGTTTATCAAACCAATATGAGTTTATGTACACAACGAATGATCAACACCTGCACACGCAAATAAAATATTACCTTGGCCCCCAACGAAACTAGCAAGGTCATCAATCTCAATCTCACTAGCTTTGCTAGTTACAAAAAAATTAAAAACACAAGTGTATGGAAATTTTGATTGGAGCAAGAAAGTAAAATAAAGTGTAAACTATGATCGAATGGTTATACGAATAAGATGGACTAGGATCCGTAGGTTCACTCCAAAGATAACATGGTGTGGTGAACAAAATAAAGTTGAGCATCGATTAAATTGCAATATTTCTGAGTATGACCATCAGTGGCCTAACTAAAACATGAGCATCGCATCCCACCGTTATCCAATTGCATCTATAACTAATACTCCACCCAAGACCGGTATCCAGCATGCATATCAAATATAAGTAAAACCGTGTATTACATTAAGTAGTGACACGAAGTGGATGATATATTGTCTTCAGCCAGTGTTCAAAGGACATTACGCAATCATATTTTTATACCTAGCGACAACAGCACAATGCAAGCCTTTTCCACTTTCTGTCATTGTGGTAGATTATTTGCAAGATTGAACCTATCATACACAACTCCCTCTAGAAGATCAAACCCTAACTCAGCTAGAGATAGAATAATATATCGGAGAGCATATATGAATAAGAATTATGCAAAAAAAAAACTAAATAGTTCTCAAAGAAATTCATGGATAAGTCTGATCATAAAAAGACAATTCATGATATCGCAACAAACACACCAACGAATTACATCAGATGGATCACACTCATGTAGTGCAACTCATGGGATCTTTGTATTGAAAACATGAGAGAGAAAACCAACCAACTACTGCTACGGACCCATAGTCCCAAGGAAACAACTCATGAGCAATCATGGTGGCCTTCAAGTTGATAGAGATGGCCACCGTGATGATTTCCCCCTCCACCCGAGTGCAAAAAATGGCCTCCACAGTACATAGCTTTGCCCGACAGTGACATTGGGCATCTGGCTATACTCTCCCCGCTTGGTGGTGCTGATCCGCGGTAGGGGATGCATGGCGTGCCAGTGCTAGCCGTCTTCATGCAGGATGCAAAGTTGAGCCATACCTTGCCCCAACTGATGATTGACCCTACTTCTTAGATCCCTACTCCCTTGGATGATAGACCGCGCCTTACTCTTGCGCCCCTTGCTCTGTCGGCTGACACGTCTATGCTTGGCCTGCATGAAGGTGATGTGGGGTAGTCTGATGGCAACTAGTAAACCAACTGCTCACCCCCAAGCCGATGGTGACGATCCCAGCCGCACCTTTCTAGAGGGTGCCATTACGGGCCCCTTTTCTACTATGGTGGGTTGTGGACTTCTTGGAGCATGGCCCATCATTCGTGTCCCTGACAGGATGGTCCAGGGAAACCCACCGCGCATACCTGATCTAGGCTGTTTGGGCTCTCCACCGCTTCCCCTAGTTCCTGTGGTTCTGGAAACAGATGATGCCTCATTCTCCACTCAATAGCCGCCCCAAATTTTGGATCTCCTACAACACCTTGATACGTCCATTTTGCGTCATGCTTTTCCTACTATTATTCATAATGTTTTTGGTCATTATTTCACTTTATGATGCAATTATAATGCCTTTTCTCTCTTAATTTGCAAGATTTACATGGAGAGGAAAATTATCGGCAACTGTAATTCTGGACCAAAAAGAACCACAACGGAGATATCTATTCTACGGAGCTCCAAATGACCTGAAACTTCACAAGATTTTTTTATTGAATATACAAAAAAACCAAAACAATGAAATACCAGAGGGGGGCCACCTGCTGCTCACAAGGCAACAGGGCGCGCCCACCCCCAGGATGCGTGGGGCCCACAACTGGCCTCCGGTGCCCATCTTATGCTATATGAAGGATTTTACCCTAGGGAAAAATAAATAAGATGAAGACTTTCGGGACGAAGCGCCGCCATCTCAAGGCAGAACTCGGGCAGGAGCACTTTTGCTCTCTGGCATATCGATTCTGCCGGGGATACCTCCCTCCGGGAAGGGGAAATCGGAGCCATCGACATCACCAACTATCCTCTCATCGTGTAAGGACCAATCTTCATCAACATTTTCACCAGCACCATCTCCTCTCAAACCCTAGTTCATCTCTTTTATTCAATCTTTGTCCCCAAACCTTAGATTGGTACCTGTGGGTTGCTAGTAGTGTTGATTACATCTTGTAATTGATGCTTGTTGGTTTATTTGGTGGAAGATTATATGTTCAGATCCTTAAGCATACTCAATACACCTCTGATCTTAAACATAAATATGATTTGTGAGTAGTTACTTTTGTTCTTGAGAACATGGGAGAAGTCTTGTTATAAGTAATCATGTGAAGTTGGTATTTGTTCGATATTTTGATGATATGTATGATGTTCTTCCTTTAGTGGTGTCATGTGAATAATGACTACATGACACTTCACCATATTTGGGCCTAAGGGAAGGCATTGAGGAGTATCAAGTAGATGATGGGGTGCGATAGTGACAGAAGCTTAAACCCTAGTTTATGCATTATTTCGTAAGGGGTCGATTTGGATCCATATGTTTAATGATATGGTTATATCTATCTTAATCCTTCTTTCGTAGTTGCGGATGCTTGAGAGAGGGGGTAATCATAAGAGGGTTGTTTGTTCAAGTAAGAACAACACCCTAGCACTGGTCCACCCACATATCAAATTATCAAAGTAGCGAACGCGAATCAACCAAACATGTTGAACGTGACTAGACGAGAATTTCCATGTGTCCTCGAGAACACTTTGCTTTATATAAGAGAACTTTCAGGCTTGTCCTTTGATATAAAAAGGATTGAGCCACCTTGTCGAACCTTTGTTACTATTGCTACTTGTTACTTGCTACGAATTATCTTGCTACAAAACTACCTGTTACCGCTACTTTTAGTACTTGCAGAGAATATCTTGCTGAAAACCGCTTATCATTTCCTTCTACTCCTCGTTGGATTCTACACTCTTACTTATCGAAAGGACTACAATTGATACCCTATACTTTTGGGTCATCACGCCACACCTCACTAACCTATGCTCCCCTGCTTGTTGGACCTGCCTATGCAAAGTTGAGGGAGAAGCGAGGGCGCTACCCTCCAACCATTGCCACCATTAGAGACCAACGGCTCCAAAACAGAAATGAAGGGATCATCTCCTATGGGGAAAATATCTCCCTTGGTCTCGCCCAACGCCTCCTGTCAGCAGGAGAGGCCTCGCCATCGCCGAGCGAGAATAAGAATAAGAGAGCATACTTGAGATGTCCAAGCACACGTTCAATAAACCCCTCTTCCCTGGTCAGATTGAGGATCTCTCGACACTTGCGAAAACTACCATTATCAAGGGGAGGTGTAAGGAGCATCACGTGTAACTACTCTGTTCTGCTACATGTGTTTCTTTAGTTTCCTACGACAAGTTACGATATCCTTGTTTTGGAATGTGAGAGGGCTAAACACCTCTGCTTGTCGTGGTGTTGTCAAAACTATTGTGTTGATGCATCAGCCCGCGGTTATCTATTTGCAAGAACCCAAGTTAGTTGTGTTGATATCGCTGTTGTCTGACAGTGTTGCAACCCTCCTTACTCCAAGTTCTTCTCTCCCTTGCCATTGGAAGCAGAGGTGGCATCATACTGACATGGAACAAAGACCTTGTGGATGTTATACCCCATGCTTCAAATCGATATTTCCTCGCTGTTGACTGTCGTGGCAACTGTGCGACATAGAGTTCAGATTGATTACTGTGTACAACCCTCAAATTGATGCCGAGAAGCTCTCGCTTATGGATGGCCTCAGATCACACTGTCCAAGTTCCATGCCCTACATTATAGGTGGAGATTTGAATCTCATTGCGCAAGCTTATGATAAAAATAATCGGAACTTCAACAAGGAACCATGGTTGCCTTCCGAAGATTCATCAGTCGGTTAGAACTTAATGAGTTGTACCTGCATGGAAGAAAGTATACCTGGACAAATAAACATCAATTTGCAACGAAGGTGAAGCTTGATCGCATGCTTTATGATGAGGGATGGATGATGGATCACCCCAATTGCATCCTTGTGGCCTTACCCTCTGATTTTTTTTGACCACTACCCGCTACTGTTAACCATGGATGCAACCTTCAAAATGAAGGAAATATGCCCTAGAGGCAATAATAAAGTTATTATTTATTTCCTCATATCATGATAAATGTTTATTATTCATGCTAGAATTGTATTAACCGGAAACATGATACATGTGTGAATACATAGACAAACTCAACGTCACTAGTATGCCTCTACTTGACTAGCTCATTAATCAAAGATGGTTATGTTTCCTAACCATAGACATGTGTTGTCATTTGATTAATGGGATCACATCATTAGGAGAATGATGTGATTGACATGACCCATTCCGTTAGCCTAGCACTTGATCGTTTAGTATATTGCTATTGCTTTCTTCATGACTTATACATGTTCCTGTAACTACGAGATTATGCAACTCCCGTTTATCGGAGGAACACTTTGGGTGCTACCAAACGTCACAACGTAACTGGGTGATTATAAAGGAGTACTACAGGTGTCTCCAAAGGTACATGTTGGGTTGGCGTATTTCGAGATTAGGTTTTGTCACTCCGATTGTCGGAGAGGTATCTCTGGGCCCTCTCGGTAATGCACATCACTATAAGCCTTGCAAGCAATGTAGCTAATGAGTTAGTTACAGAATGATGCATTACGTAACGAGTAAAGAGACTTGCCGGTAACGAAATTGAACTAGGTATTGGATACCGACGATCGAATCTCGGGCAAGTAACATACCGATGACAAAGGGAACAACGTATGTTGTTATGCGGTTTGACCGATAAAGATCTTCGTAGAATATGTAGGAGCCAATATGGGCATCCAGGTTCCGCTATTGGTTATTGACCGAGAATAGTTCTAGGTCATGTCTACATAGTTCTCGAACCCGTAGGGTCCGCACGCTTAACGTTACGATGATAATTTTATTATGAGTTTATAAGTTTTGATGTACCGAAGTTTGTTCGGAGTCCCGGATGTGATCACGGACATGACGAGGAGTCTCGAAATGGTCGAGACATAAAGATTGATATATTGGAAGCCTATGTTTGGACATCGGAAGTGTTCCGGGTGAAATCGACATTTTATCGGAGTACCGGGAGGTTACCGGAACCCCCCGGTGACCTAATGGGCCTTATTGGGCCTAGTGGAGGAAGAGGAGAAGGGGACAAGGGGCAGCCGCGCGCCCCTCCCCCCAAGTCCGAATAGGACAAGTAGGGGCCTTTCCTTTCCCCCCCTCTCCTCCTTCCCCCAAGTCCTAGTCCAACTAGGGAAAGGGGGGAGTCCTACTCCCGGTGGGAGTAGGACTCCTCCGGCGCGCCTCCTCCTAGGGTGGTGTGCACCCCCCTTGCTCCTTTATATACGGGGGCAGGGGGCACCCTAGAACACTGAAGTTGATCTATGGATCGTTCCTTAGCCGTGTGCGGTGCCCCCTCCACCATATTCCACCTCGGTCATATCGTCGCAGAGTTTAGGCGAAGCCCTGCGCCGGTAGAGCATCATCATCGTCACCACGCCGTCGTGCTGACGGAACTCATCCCCGACGCTTTGCTGGATCGGAGTCCGGGGATCGTCATCGAGCTGAACGTGTGCTGAAATCATAGGTGCCGTACGTTCAGTACTTGGATCGGTCGGATCGTGAAGACGTACGACTACATCAACCGCATTGTCATAACGCTTCTGCTTACAGTCTACGAGGGTACGTGGACAATACTCTCCCCTCTCGTTGCTATGCCATCACCATGATCTTGCGTGTACGTAGGATTTTTTTTGAAATTACTACGTTCCCCAACAGTGGCATCCGAGCCAGGTTTTATGCGTAGATGTCATATGCACGAGTAGAACACAAGTGAGTTGTGGGCGATACAAGTCATACTGCTTACCAGCATGCCATACTTTGGCTCAGCGGTATTGTGAGATGAAGCGGCTCGGACCGACATTACGCGTACGCTTACGCGAGACTGGTTTCACCGTTACGAGCACCCGTGCTTAAAGGTGACTGGTGGGTGTCTGTCTCTCTCACTTTAGCTGAATCGAGTGTGGCTACGCCCGGTCCTTGCGAAGGTTAAAACAACACTAACTTGATGAACTATCTTTGTGGTTTTGATGCGTAGGTAAGAACGGTTCTCGCTAAGCCCGTAGCAGCCACATAAAATTTGCAACAACAAAGTAGAGGACGTCTAACTTGTTTTTGCAGGGCATGTTGTGATGTGATATGGTCAAGACGTGATGCTATATTTTATTGTATGAGATGATCATGTTTTGTAACCGAAGTTATCGGCAACTAGCAGGAGCCATATTGTTGTCGCTTTATTGTATGAAATGCAAACGCCCTGTAATTGCTTTACTTTATCACTAAGCGGTAGCGATAGTCGTAGAAGCAATAGATGGCGTAACGACAATGATGCTACGATCGAGATCAAGGTGTCACGCCGGTGACGATGGTGATCACGACGGTGCTTCGAAGATGGAGATCACAAGCACAAGATGATGATGGCCATATCATATCACTTATATTGATTGCATGTGATGTTTATCTTTTATACATCTTTTCTTGCTTTGTTTGACGGTAGCATTTTAAGATGATCTCTCACTAAATTATCAAGAAGTGTTCTCCCTGAGTATGCACCGTTGCAAAAGTTCTTCGTGCTGAGACACCACGTGATGATCGGGTGTGATAGGCTCTACGTTCAAATACAACGGGTGCAAAACAGTTGCACACGCGGAATACTCAGGTTAAACTTGATGAGCCTAGCATATAACAGATATGGCCTCGGAACACAGAGACCGAAAGGTCGAGCGTGAATCATATAGTAGATATGATCAACATATTGATGTTCACCGTTGAAACTACTCCATCTCACGTGACGATCGGACATGGTGTAGTTGATATGGATCACGTAATCACTTAGAGGATTAGAGGGATGTCTATCTAAGTGGGAGTTCTTAAGTAATATGATTAATTGAACTTAAATTTATCATGAAATTTGTCCTGGTAGTATTTTGCAAATTATGTTGTAGATCAATAGCTTGCGTTGTTGCTTTCATATGTTTATTTTTATATGTTCCTAGAGAAAATTGTGTTGAAAGATGTTAGTAGCAATGATGCGGATTGGATCCGTGATCTGAGGTTTATCCTCATTGCTGCACAGAAGAATTATGTCCTTGATGCACCGCTTGGTGACAAACCTATTGCAGGAGCAGATGCAGACGTTATGAACGTTTGGCTAGCTCAATATGATGACTACTTGATAGTTTAGTGCACCATGCTTAACGGCTTAGAATCGGGACTTCAAAGATGTTTTGAACGTCATGGACCATATGAGATGTTCCAGGAATTGAAGTTAATATTTCAAGCAAATACCTAAGTTGAGAGATATGAAGTCTCCAACAAGTTCTATAGCTAAAAGATGGAGGAGAATCGCTCAACTAGTGAGCATGTGCTCAGATTGTCTGGGTATTTCAATCGCTTGAATCAAGTGGGAGTTAATCTTCCAGATAAGATAGTGATTGACAGAATTCTCTAGTACCATCACTAAGTTACTAGAACTTCGTGATGAACTATAGTCTGCAAGGGATGACGAAAACGATTCCCGAGCTCTTCGTGATGTTGAAATCGACGAAGGTAGAAATCAAGAAAGAGCATCAAGTGTTGATGATTGACAAGACCACTAGTTTCAAGAAAAGGGCAAAGGGAAAGAAAGGGAAACTTCAAGTAGAATGGCAAACAAGTTGTCACTCCCATGAAGAAGACCAAAGCTGGACCAAAGCCTGAAACTGAGTGCTTACACTGCAAAGGAAATGGTCACTGGAAGCAGAAATGCCCTGAATATTTGGTGGATAAGAAGGATGGCAAAGTAAAAAAAGGTATATTTGATATACAGGTTATTGATGTGTGCCTTACTAGTCTTTATAGTAGCCCCTGAGTATTTGATACTTGTTCCATTGCTAAGATTAGTAACTCGAAACAGGAGTTACAGAATAAACAGAGACTAGTTGAAGGGGAAGTGACGATGAGTATTGGAAGTAGTTCCAAGATTGATATGATCATCATCACACACTCCCTATATTTTCTAGATTAGTGTTGAAACTAAATAAATGTTATTTGGTGTTTGCGTTGAGCATAAATATGATAAGATCATGTTTATTGCGATACAGTTATTCATTTGAAATTAAAGAATAATTGTTATTCTGTTTACATGAATAAGACCTTCGATGGTTATACACCCAATAAAAATAGTTTGTTGGATCTCGATCGTAGTAATACACATATTCATAATACTGATGCCAAAAGATGCAAAGTTAATAATGATAGTGCAACTTATTTGTGGCACTGCCGTTTGGGTCATATCAGTGTAAAGCGCATGAAGAAACTCCATAAAGATGGATTTTTGGAATCACTTGGTTATGAATCATTTGATGCTTGTGAACCGTGCCTTTTGGGCAAGATGACTAAAACTCCGTTCTCCGGAACAATGGAACAAGCTACTGACTTATTGGAAATAATACATACCGATGTATGCGATCTAATGAGTGTTGATGCTCGTGCCAAGTATCGTTATTTTCTGACCTTCACAAGATGATTTGAGCAGATATGGGTATATCTACTTGATGAAACATAAGTCTGAAATAGTTGAAAGGTTCAAAGAATTTCAGAGTGAAGTGGAAAAATCATCGTAACAAGAAAATAAAGTTTCCGCGATCTGATCGCGGAGACGAATATTTGAGTTATGAGTTTGGTCTTCAATTAAAACAAATGTGGAATAGTTTCACGGCTCACGCCACCTGGAACACCACAACGTTATGGTGTGTCCAAACGTCATAACCGCACTTTATTGGATATGGTGCGATCTATGATGTCTCTTACTTATTTACCACTATTGTTTTGGGGTTATGCATTAGAGACAGCTGCATTCACGTTAAAAGGGCACCATCTAAAAGCTGTTGAGACGACACCATATGAACTGTGGTTTAGCAAGAAACCCAGGTCGTCGTTTCTTAAAGTTTGGGGCTGCGATGCTTATGTGAAAAACTTTCATCCTAATAAGCTCAAACCCAAATTGGAGAAGTGCGTCTTCATAGAATACCCAAAGGAAACTGTTGGGTACACCTTCTATCACAGATCCGAAGGCAAGATATTCGTTGCTAAAAATGGATCCTTTCTAGAGAAGGAGTTTCTCTCGAAAGAAGTGAGTGGGAGGAAAGTAGAACTTGATGAGGTAACTGTACCTGCTCCCGAATTGGAAAATAGTTCATCACTGAAATCAGTTCCAGTGATTCCTACACCAATTAGTGAGGAAG
The DNA here is from genome assembly GCA_963921465.1 of Triticum timopheevii. Lineage (NCBI taxonomy): Eukaryota > Viridiplantae > Streptophyta > Magnoliopsida > Poales > Poaceae > Triticum > Triticum timopheevii. The sequence goes on from OY997274.1 coordinate 424,304,090, forward strand.
CTAATGATGATGATCATGAAACTTCTGATCAAGTTACTACAGAACCTCGTAGGTCTTCCAGAGTACGGTCCGCACCAGAGTGGTACGGTAATCCTGTTCTGAAAGTCATGTTACTAGACCATGATAAACCTACGAACTATGAGGAAGCGATGATGAGCCCAGATTCCGCAAAATGGCTGGAGGCCATGAAATCTGAGATGGGATCCATGTATGAGAACAAAGTGTGGACTTTGGTGGAGTTGCCCGATGATCGGCAAGCCATATTGTATAAATGGATCTTCAAGAGGAAGACAGATGCTGATAGTAGTGTTACTATCTACAAAGCTCGACTTGTCGCAAAAAGGTTTTCGACAAGTTCAAGGTGTTGACTACAATGAGATTTTCTCAACTGTAGCGATGCTTAAGTCTGTCCGAATCATGTTAGCAATTGTCACATTTTATGAAATCTGGCAAAAGGATGTCAAAACTGCATTCCTTAATGGATTTATTAAAGAATAGTTGTATATGATGCAACCAGAAGGTTTTGTCAATCCTAAAGGTGCTAACAAAGTGTGCAAGCTCCAGCGATCCATTTATGGACTGGTGCAAGCCTCTCGGAGTTGGAATATACGCTTTGATGAGTTGATCAAAGCATATGGTTTTATACATACTTTTTGAGAAGCCTGTATTTACAAGTGAGTGGGAGCTCTGTAGCATTCCTAATATTATATGTGGATGACATATTGTTAATTGGAAATGATATAGAAATTCTAAATAGCATCAAAGGATACTTGAATAAGAGTTTTTCAAAGCAAGATCTCAGTAAAGCTACTTACATATTGAGCATCAAGATCTATTGAGATAAATCAAGATGTTTGATAAGTTTTTCAGTAAGTACATACCTTGTCAAGATTTTGAAGTAGTTCAAAATAGAACAGTCAAAGAAAAGTTCCTGCCTGTGTTGCAAAGGTGTGAAATTGAGTAAGACTCAAATCCCGACCACGACAGAAAATAGAAAAGAGAATGAAAGTCATTCCCTATGCCTCAGTCATAGGTTCTATAAAGTATGCTATGCTATGTACCAGACCTATTGTATACCTTGCTCTAAATTTGGCAAGGGAGTACAATAGTGATCTAGGAGTAGATCACTGGACATTGGTCAAGAATATCCTTAGTGAGGACTAAGGAGATGTTTCTCGATTATGCAGGAGATAAAAGAGCTCGTTGTAAAAAGTTACAATGATGCAAGCTTTTACACCAATCCAGATGACTCTAAGTCTCAATCTGGATACATATTGAAAGTGAGAGCAATTAGCTAGAGTAGCTCCGTGCAGAGCATTGTGGACATAAAATATTTGCAAAATACATACAGCTCTGAATATGACAGCCGTTGACTAAACTTCTCTCACAAGCAAACCATGATCATACCTTAGTACTCTTTAGGTGTTAATCACATAGCAATGTGAACAAACCCTTTGGGTGTTGATCACATGATGATGTGAACTATGGGTATTAATCACATACAAATGTGAATATTGGTGTTAAATCACATGGCGATGTGAACTAAATTATTGACTCTAGTGCAAGTGGGAGACTGAAGGAAATATGCCCTAGAGGCAATAATAAAGTTATTATTTATTTCCTCATATCATGATAAATGTTTATTATTCATGCTAGAATTGTATTAACCGGAAACATGATACATGTGTGAATACATAGACAAACTCAACTTCACTAGTATGCCTCTACTTAACTAGCTCATTAATCAAAGATGGTTATGTTTCCTAACCATAGACATGTGTTGTCATTTGATTAATGGGATCACATCATTATGAGAATGATGTGATTGACATGACCCATTCCGTTAGCCTAGCACTTGATCGTTTAGTATATTGCTATTGCTTTCTTCATGAGTTATACATGTTCCTGTAACTATGAGATTATGCAACTCCCGTTTACCGGAGGAACACTTTGGGTGCTACCAAGCGTCACAACGTAACTGGGTAATTATAAAGGAGTACTACAGGTGTCTCCAAAGGTACATGTTGGGTTGGCGTATTTCGAGATTAGGTTTTGTCACTCCGATTGTCGGAGAGGTATCTCTGGGCCCTCTCGGTAATGCACATCACTATAAGCCTTGCAAGCAATGTAGCTAATGAGTTAGTTACAGAATGATGCTTTACGTAACGAGTAAAGAGACTTGCCGGTAACGAGATTGAACTAGGTATTGGATACCGACGATCGAATCTCGGGCAAGTAACATACCGATGACAAAGGGAACAACGTATGTTGTTATGCGGTTTGACCGATAAAGATCTTCGTAGAATATGTAGGAGCCAATATGGGCATCCAGGTTCCGCTATTGGTTATTGACCGAGAATAGTTCTAGGTCATGTCTACATAGTTCTCGAACCCGTAGGGTCCGCACGCTTAACGTTACGATGATAGTTTTATTATGAGTTTATAAATTTTGATGTACCGAAGTTTGTTCGGAGTCCCAGATGTGATCACGGACATGACGAGGAGTCTCGAAATGGTCGAGACATAAAGATTGATATATTGGAAGCCTATGTTTGGACATCGGAAGTGTTCTAGGTGAAATCGGCATTTTACCAGAGTACCGGGAGGTTACCAGAACCCCCCGGTGACCTAATGGGCCTTATTGGGCCTAGTGGAGGAAGAGGAGAAGGGGCCAAGGGGCAGCCGCGCGCCCCTCCCCCCCAAGTCAGAATAGGACAAGGAGGGTGGCGGCGCCCCCCCTTTCCTTTCCCCCCTCTCCTCCTTCCCCCCAAGTCCTAGTCCAACTAGGGAAAGGGGGGAGTCCTACTCCCGGTGGGAGTAGGACTCCTCCGGCACGCCTCCTCCTAGGGACGGTCGCACCCCCCCTTGCTCCTTTATATACGGGGGCAGGGGGCACCCTAGAACACACAAGTTGATCTACGGATTGTTCCTTAGCCGTGTGCGGTGCCCCCCTCCACCATATTCCACCTCGGTCATATCATTGCAGAGTTTAGGCGAAGCCCTACGCCGGTAGAGCATCATCATCGTCACCACGCCGTCGTGCTGACGGAACTCATCCCCGACACTTTGCTGGATCGGAGTCCGGGGATCGTCATCGAGCTGAACGTGTGCTGAACTCCGAGGTGCCGTACGTTCGGTACTTGGATCGGTCGGATCGTGAAGACGTACGACTACATCAACCGCGTTGTCATAACACTTCCGCTTACGGTCTACGAGGGTACGTGGATAATACTCTCCCCTCTCGTTGCTATGCCATCACCATGATCTTGCGTGTACGTAGGAATTTTTTTGAAATTAGTACGTTCCCCAACACAAAACACACATGCATTTTTAGATTTGATAATTACTAGACTAAATTTGAAGGTTTCTCTCAAGTGGTTGCGGATTTCTGGAGCAATCCTATATCATATATTGATTCTTATTTGAGATTGCATTGCAAGTTGATCAACACCGCTAAAGATCTAAAAAGCTGGAGCTCTTCTTTTATCAGTGACCTCAAGCTCTGTGCAACCATCTCCATTGAGTTGATTGGCATGTTGGATGTAGCACTTGTGAGAGGGGTTTATCTGACAATAAAAGAAGACTACATGCTCCTCTAAAGACAAACTCCTTGGCATTTTGGCACTCCATCGTGCCCATTGGAGGCAGCGATCAAGGATCCTTTGAAGGAAATATGCCCTAGAGGCCAAAATAAAGTTATTATTTATTTCCTTATTTCATGATAAATGTTTATTATTCATGCTAGAATTGTATTAACCGGAAACATAATACATGTGTGAATACATAGACAAACATAGTGTCACTAGTATGCCTCTACTTGACTAGCTTGTTGATCAAAGATGGTTGTGTTTTCTAGCCATAGACATGAGTTGTCATTTGATTAACGGGATCACACCATTAGAATAATGATGTGATTGACTTTACCCATTCCGTTAGCTTAGCACTTGATCGTTTAGTATGTTGCTATTGCTTTCTTCATGACTTATACATGTTCCTATGACTATGAGATTATGCAACTCCCGTTTATCGGAGGAACACTTTGTGTGCTACCAAACGTCACAACGTAACTGGGTGATTATAAAGGAGCTCCACAGGTGTCTCCGAAAGTACATGTTGAGTTGGCGTATTTCGAGATTAGGATTTTTCACTCCGATTGTCGGAGAGGTATCTCTGGGCCCTCTCGGTAATGCACATCACTATAAGCCTTGCAAGCATTGTAACTAATGAGTTATTTACAGGATGATGTATTACGGAACGAGTAAAGAGACTTGCCGATAACGAGAATGAACTAGGTATTGAGATACCGACGATCGAATCTCGGGCAAGTAACATACATATGACAAAGGGAACAACGTATGTTGTTATGCGGTTTGACCGATAAAGATCTTGGTAGAATATGTGGGAGCCAATATAAGCATCCAGGTTCCGCTATTGATTATTGACTGGAGCCGTGTCTCAGTCATGTCTACATTGTTCTCGAACCCGTAGGGTCCGCACGCTTAAGGTTTCGATGACAGTTATATTATGAGTTTATTAGTTTTGATGTACCGAAGTAGTTCAGAGTCCCGGATGAGATCGGGGACATGACGAGGAGTCTCGAAATGGTCTAGACGTAAAGATCAATATATTGGACGACTATATTCGGACTTCGGAAAGGTTCCGAGTGATTCGAGTATTTTTCGGAGTACCGGAGAGTTTCGGGAATTCGCCGGGAGAAGTATTGGGCCTTATTGGGCCATACGGGAAAAAGAGAGGGGCTGCCTAGGGCAGGCCGTGCGCTCCCCCAAGGCCTAGTCCGAATTGGACTAGGGGGAGGGGCTGCACCCCCTCCTTCCTTCCCTTCTCCCTTCCCCTTCCTTCTCTCCTACTCCTACTAGGAAAGGAGGAGTCCTACTCCCGATGGGAGTAGGGCTCCCCCCTTGGCGCGCCTCCTCCTTGGCCGGCCTCCTCCCCCTAGCTCCTTTATATACGGGGGCAGGGGGCACCCCAAAGATACAACAATTGATCTCTTGATCTCTTAGCCGTGTGCGGTGCCCCCCTCCACCATAGTTCTCCTCGATAATATTGTAGCGGTGCTTAGGCGAAGCCCTGCGACGGTAGAACATCAAGATCGTCACCACATCGTCATGCTGATAGAACTCTTCCCCGACATTCTGCTGGATTGGAGTTCGGGGAACGTCATCGAGCTGAACGTGTGCAAGAACTCGGAGGTGCCGTAGTTTTGGTGCTTGATCGGTCGGGCCATGAAGAAGTACGACTACATCAACCGCGTTGTGCTAACACTTCCGCTTTCGGTCTACGAGGGTACGTGGACACACTCTCCCCTCTCGTTGCTATGCATCACCATGATCTTGCGTGCACGTAGGATTTTTTTTGAAATTGCTGCGTTCCCCAACGGTGGTATCAGAGCCAGGTTTTATGCGTAGATGTCATATGCACGAGTAGAACACAAGTGAGTTGTGGGCGATATAAGTCATACTGCTTACCCGCATGTCATACTTTGGTTCGGCGGTATTGTTGGACGAAGCGGCCCGGACCGATATTACGCGTACGCTTATGCGAGACTTGTTCTACCGACGTGCTTTGCACACAGGTGGCTGGCGGGTGTCAGTTTCTCCAACTTTAGTTGAACCGAGTGTGGCTACGCCCGGTCCTTGTGAAGGTTAAAACAACACCAACTTGACAAACTATCGTTGTGGTTTTGATGCGTAGGTAAGAACGGTTCTTGCTAAGCCCGTAGCAGCCACGTAAAATTTTGCATCAACAAAGTAGAGGACGTCTAACTTGTTTTTGCAGGGCATGTTGTGATGTGATATGGTCAAGACGTGATGCTATATTTTATTGTATGAGATGATCATGTTTTGTAACCGAGTTATCGGCAACTGGCAGGAGCCATATGGTTGTCCCTTTATTGTATGCAATGCAATCGCCCTGTAATGCTTTACTTCATCACTAAGCTGTAGCGATAGTCGTAGAAGCATAAGATTGGCGAGACGACAACGATGCTACGATGGAGATCAAGGTGTCGCGCCGGTGACGATGGTGATCATGGAGGTGCTTCAGAGATGGAGCTCACAAGCACAAGGTGATGATGGCCATATCATATCACTTATATTGATTGCATGTGATGTTTATCTTTTATGCATCTTGTCTTGCTTTGATTGACGGTAGCATTATAATATGATCTCTCACTAAATTTCAAGATAAAAAGTGTTCTCCCTGAGTATGCACCATTTCCAAAGTTTGTCGTGCCCAGACACCACGTGATGATCGGGTGTGATAAGCTCTACGTCCATCTACAATGGGTGCAAGCCAGTTTTGCACACGCAGAATACTCAGGTTAAACTTGACGAGCCTAGCATATGCAGATATGGCCTTGGAACACTGGAGACCGAAAGGTCGAGCGTGAATCATATAGTAGATATGATCAACATAGTGATGTTCACCATTGAAAACTACTCCATCTCACGTGATGATCGGTTATGGTTTAGTTGATTTGGATCACGCGATCACTTAGATGACTAGAGGGATGTCTATCTAAGTGGGAGTTCTTAAGTAGTATGATTAATTGAACTTAAATTTATCATGAACTTAGTCCTGGTAGTATTTTGCAAATTATGCTGTAGATCAATAGCTCACGTTGTTGCTTTCATATGTTTATTTTGATATGTTCCTAGAGAAAACTGTGTTGAAAGATGTTAGTAGCAATGATGCGGATTGAATTCGTGATCTGAGGTTTATCCTCATTGCTGCACAGAAGAATTATGTCCTTAATGCACCGCTAGATGACAGACCTATTGCAGGAGCAGATGCAGACGTTATGAACGTTTGGCTAGCTCAATATGATGACTACTTGATAGTTTAGTGCACCATGCTTAACGGCTTAGAATCGGGACTTCAAAGATGTTTTGAACGTCATGGACCATATGAGATGTTCCAGGAGTTGAAGTTAATATTTCAAGCAAATACCCGAGTTGAGAGATATGAAGTCTCCAACAAGTTCTATAGCTAAAAGATGGAGGAGAATCGCTTAACTAGTGAGCATGTGCTCAGATTGTCTGGGTACTACAATCGCTTGAATCAAGTGGGAGTTAATCTTCCAGATAAGATAGTGATTGACAGAGTTCTCTAGTCACCATCCCTAAGTTAGTAGAACTTTGTGATGAACTATAGTATGCAAGGGATGATGAAAACGATTCCCGAGCTCTTCGTGATGTTGAAATCAACGAAGGTAGAAATCAAGAAAGAGCCTCAAGTGTTGATGGTTGACAAGATCACTAGTTTCAAGAAAAGGGCAAAGGGAAAGAAAGGGAACTTCAAGTAGAATGACAAGCAAGTAGTCACTCCCGCGAAGAAGCCCAAAGCTGAACCAAAGCCTGAAACTGAGTGCTTCTACTGCAAAGGAAATGGTCACTGGAAGCAGAAATGCCCTGAATATTTGGTGGATAAGAAGGATGGCAAAGTGAACAAGGGTATATTTGATATACAGGTTATTGATGTGTACCTTACTAGTGTTTATAGTAGTCCCTAAGTATTTGATACTTGTTAGGTTGCTAAAAATTAGTAACTCGAAACAGGAGTTACAGAATAAACAGAGACTAGTTGAGGGTGAAGTGACGATGAGTGTTGGAAGTAGTTCCAAGATTGATATGATCATCATCGCACACTCCCTATATTTTCGGTATTAGTGTTAAACCTAAATAAATGTTATTTAGCGTTTGCGTTGAGCGTGAATATGATTTGATCATGTTTATTGCAATACGGTTATTCATTTAAAGTTAGAGAATAATTGTTGTTCTGTTTACATGAATAAAACCTTCAATGGTCATACACCCAATGAAAATAGTTTGTTGGATCTCGATCATAGTGATACACATATTCATAATATTGATGCCAAAAGATGCAAAGTTAATAATGATAGTGCAACTTATTTGTGGCACTGCCGTTTGGGTCATATCGGTGTAAAGCGCATGAAGAAACTCCATAAAGATGGATTTTCGAAATCACTTGGTTATGAATCATTTGATGCTTGCGAACCGTGCCTTATGGGGAAGATGACTAAATCTCTGTTCTCTGAAACAATGGAACGAGCTACTGACTTATTGGAAATAATACATACCGATGTATGCGATCCAGTGAGTGTTGATGCTCGTGGCAAGTATCATTATTTTCTGACCTTCACAGATGATCTGAGCAGATATCGGTATATCTACTTAATGAAACACAAGTCTGAAACATTTGAAAAGTTCAAAGAATTTCAGAGTGAAGTGGAGAATCATCGTAACAAGAAAATAAAGTTTCTATGATCTGATCATAGAGGAGAATATTTGAGTTACGAGTTTGGCCTTCATATAAAACAATGTGGAATAGTTTCACAGCTCACGCCACATGGAACACCACAGCGTAATGGTGTGTCCGAACGTTGTTACCGCACTTTATTGGATATGGTGTGATCTATGATATATTTTACCGATTTACCACTATCGTTTTGGGGTTATACATTAAAGACAACTGCATTCAGTTTAAATGGGGCACCATCTAAATCCGTTGAGATGACACCGTATGAACTATTTTTAGCAGTAAACCTAAAGCTATCGTTTCTTAAAGTTTGGAGTTGCGATGCTTATGTGAAAAAGGTTTCAACCTGATAAGCTCGAACCCAAATCAGAGAAGTGCGTCTTCATAGAATACCCAAAGGAAACTGTTGGGTACACCTTCTATCACAGATCCGAAGGCAAAACATTTGTTGCTAAGAATGGATCCTTTCTAGAGAAGGAGTTTCTCTCGAAAGAAGTGAGTGGGAGGAAAGTAGAGCTTGATAAGGTAATTTGTACCTTCTCCCGAATTGGAAAGTAGTTCATCACAGAAATCAGTTCCAGTGATTCCTACACCAATTAGTGAGGAAGCTAATGATGATGATCATGAAACTTCAGATCAAGTTACTACAAAACCTCGTAGGTCTTCCAAAGTACAGTCCGCACCAGAGGGGTACGGTAATCCTGTTCTGGAAGTCATGTTACTAGACCATGATGAACCTACAAACTATGAGGAAGCGACGATGAGCCCAGATTCCGTGAAATGGCTTGAGGCCATGAAATCTGAGATGGGATCCATGTATGAGAACAAAGTGTGGACTTTGGTGGACTTGCCCGATGATCGACAAGCCATAGAAAATAAATGGATCTTCAAGAGGAAGACGGACGTTGATAGTAGTGTTACTATCTACAAAGCTCGACATGTCGCAAAACAAGGTTTTCAACAAGTTCAAAGTGTTGACTACAATGAGATTTTCTCGACTGTAGCGATGCTTAAGTCTGTCCAAATCATGTTAGCAATTGCCACATTTTATGAAATTTGGCAAATGGATGTCAAAACTGCATTCCTAAATGGATTTCTGAAAGAAGTGTTGTATATGATGCAACCAGAAGGTTTTGTCAATCCTAAAGGTGCTAATAAAATGTGCAAACTCCAGCGATCCATCTATGGACTGGTGCAAGCATCTCGGAGTTGGAATATACGCTTTGATAAGTTGATCAAAGCATATGGTTTTATGCAGACTTTTGGAGAAGCCTGTATTTACAAGAAAGTGAGTGGGAGCACTACAACATTTCTGATAAGTATATGTGAATAACATATTGTTGATCGGAAATAATGTAGAATTTTTTTTTCTGGAAAGCTTAAAAGGATACTTGAATAAGAGTTTTTCAAAGAAAGACCTCGGTGAAGCTGCTTACACATTGAGCATCAAAGATCTATAGAGATAGATCAAGACACTTGATAAGATTTTACAATGAGTACATACCTTGATAAGATTTTGAAGTGGTTCAAAATGGAATAGTCAAAGAAGGAGTTCTTGCATGTGTTCCAAGGTGTGAAGTTGAGTAAGACTCAAATCCCGACCACGACAGAAAATAGAAAGAGAATGAAAGTCATTCCCTATGCATCAGTCATAGGTTCTATAAAAGTATGCCATGTTATGGACCAGACCTATTGTATACTTTGCCCTAGTTTGGCAAGGGAGTACAATAGTGATCTAGGAGTAGATCACTGGACATTGGTCAAAATTATCCTTAGTGGAATAAGGATATGTTTCTCGATTATGGAGGTGACAAAAGGTTCGTCGTAAAGGGTTACGTTGATACAAGTTTTGGCACTGATCCAGATGACTCTAAGTCTTAATCTAGATACATATTGAAAGTGGGAGCAATTAGCTAGAGTAGCTCCGTGCATAGCATTGTAGACATAGAATATTTGCAAAATACATACGGCTCTGAATGTGACAGAACCGTTGAATAAGCTTCTCTCACAAGCAAAACATGATCACACCTTAGTACTCTTTGGGTGTTAATCACATAAGCGATGTGAACTAGATTATTGACTCTAGTAAACCCTTTGGGTGTTGGTCACATGACGATGTGAACTATGGGTGTTAATCATATACAGATATGAATATTGGTGTTAAATCACATGGCGATGTGAACTAGATTATTGACTCTAGTGCAAGTGGGAGACTGAAGGAAATATGCCCGACATTATGTTTTTCTATGTATTCACACATGTATTATGTTTCCGGTTAATACAATTCTAGCATGAATAATAAACATTTGTCATGAAATAAGGAAATAAATAATAACTTTATTATTGCCTCTACTTGACTAGCTTGTTGATCAAAGATGGTTGTGTTTCCTAGCCATAGACATCAGTTGTCATTTAATTAATGAGATCATACTATTAGAAGAATGATGTGATTGACTTTACCCATTCCATTAGCTTAGCACTTGATCGTTTAGTATGTTGCTATTGCTTTCTTCATGACTTATACATGTTCCTATGACTATGAGATTATGCAACTCCCGTTTACCGGAGGAACACTTTGTGTGCTACCAAATGTCACAACGTAACTGGGTGATTATAAAGGAGCTCTATAGGTGTCTCCGAAGGTACATGTTGAGTTGGTGTATTTCGAGATTAGGATTTTTCACTCCGATTGTCGGAGAGGTATTTTTGGGCCCTCTCGGTAATGCACATCACTATAAGCCTTGCAAGCATTGTAACTAATGAGTTAGTTACAAGATGATGTATTACAGAACGAGTAAAGAGACTTGCCGATAACGAGATTGAACTAGGTATTGAGATACCGATGATCGAATCTCGGGCAAGTAATATACCGATGACAAAGGGAACAACGTATGTTGTTATGCGGTTTGACCGATAAAGATCTTCGTAGAATATGTGGGAGCCAATATGAGCATCCAGTTTCCGCTATTGGTTATTGACTGGAGCCGTGTCTCAGCCATGTCTAGATTGTTCTCGACCCGTAGGGTCCGCATGCTTAAGGTTTCGATGACAGTTATATTATGAGTTTATGAGTTTTGATGTACCTAAGGAGTTTGGAGTCCCGGATGAGATCAGGGACATGATGAGGAGTCTCGAAATGGTCGAGACGTAAAGATCGATATATTGGATGACTATATTCGGACTTCGGAAAGGTTCCGAGTGATTCGATTATTTTTTGGAGTACCGGAGAGTTACGGGAATTCGCCGGGAGAAGTATTGGGCCTTATTGGGCCATATTAGAAAAAGAGAGGGGCTGCCTAGGGCAGGCCGCGCCCCCCCAAGGCCTAGTCCGAATTGGACTAGGGGAGGGGCTGCGCCCCCTCCTTCCTTCCCTTCTCCCTTCCCCTTCCTTCTCTCCTACTCCTACTAGGAAAGGAGGTGTCCTACTCCCGGTGGGAGTAGGACTCCCCCCTTGGCGCGCCTCCTCCTTGGCCGGCCTCCTCCCCCTAGCTCCTTTATATACGGGAGCAGGGGGGCACCCCAAAGACACAACAATTGATCTCTTGATCTCTTAGCCGTGTGCGGTGCCCCCTCCACCATAGTTCTCCTCGATAATATTGTAGCGGTGCTTAGGTGAAGCCCTGCGACGGTAGAACATCAAGATCGTCACCACGCTGTCGTGCTGACGGAACTCTTCCCCGACATTCTGCTGGATTGGAGTCCGGGGAACGTCATCGAGCTGAACGTGTGCAAGAACTCGGAGGTGCCATAGTTTCGGTGCTTGATCGGTCGGGCCGTGAAGACGTACGACTACATCAACCGCGTTGTGCTAACGCTTCCACTTTCGGTCTACGAGGGTACGTGGACACACTCTCCCCTCTCGTTGCTATGCATCACCATGATCTTGCGTGTGCGTAGGATTTTTTTTGAAATTGCTACGTTCCCCAACATCCTTGACCTCAAAGAGGGTAATGTCAGGACTACATTTAAAAAAATCAAAAGCCTCTACTAGATGTCTAAATAATCCTGTGTTGTCTCTTAGCACAATAATGTTCTGGTGTCCAGTTATGCTGAAAAGGTGGAGTTAGTTTGGGAGCACTTGGATTAGTTTTTGGGATCTAAGAAGCAGAGCGCATTTTCTCTGAATCTATCTGAGCTGGTATTATCCCTTCTGACCTCTCTGGTCTCAAGGCACTATATGGCGATGATGAGGTGAGAGTTGCATTTATGGACTTAAACCCATGAAAGGCTCTGAAACCAGATGGCCACACTATCCTCTTCTTCCAAAACCTGATAGGACATTGTAAAGGACAACATCATGATGCCTATTCAGAAATTTGAGAATTCCTATGGGTTTAACTTGGACTGCCTCAACAAAGCTATTATTATGCTCATTCCTAAAAGGCAAAATGCTATGGAAGCCAAGGATTATAGACCTATCGGCATGCTCTCTCTCTCTCTCTCTCTCTCTCTCTCTCTCTGCAAAGTTACTTATGAAAATTCTCGCAAAGAGGGTGGAGCCATTCATGAATTCCCTAGTCCTGCAGACCCAAAGTGCGTTCATCAAGAGAACATCAATTCATGAAAAACTTTCTATTTATGAAGGGAATGGTCAGATCCCTCTACCTGAAAAGGCTGCCCTCAATTATGCTCAAGCTATATGTTAAAAATGCCTTTGATATTGTCTCCTGGGAATTCTTACTCTGCATCATGGTTTCTAAAGGATTGAACTAGACAAATTGGGTTGCGATGATGTTGGGTTCATCCTCCACTCGCATCCTAATTAGCAGGAACTGACGTACATAATGTACCACCATAGATACCTTAGATAGGGCGATCCCCTTTCCCCTTTGATGTCTATGATGGTGGGTGGACATGCTTAATGCTCGAATTTGTGCTACGGCAAATGAAAACATTCTCTCTCCCTTCGGCCACAAACTGCCAAGTCTCAGGGCCTCTTTTTGTGTTGATGATGACATGTTGTTCATTAAGCCTACCTCGCAAGAGGTCCATGCTGCCAAGGTGATACTTGATTCCTTTGGTGAGGCCACGGGACTAACTACAAATTTCACCAAGAACAACCTTTGTCATAGCATGTGCGATGAGATTAATGTGCAATCCATGTCCAATATTCTTAGTTACTTTATTTCAAAATTACCCTTCACCTACCTGGGCATGCCTCGCAGCTTTAGTAGGCTGCGAAGGATATACTATGAGCCTATTTTGATATAAGCTGGTAGGTAAAACTTCCAGATAGTCCAAACTTCAATTGCCCACTCTAGGTAGGTTGGCCCTGGTAACATCGATGCTCTATCCCCTCCCAACATTTCAACTCCTTGTGATCGAGCCTCCGGGATGGCTTGTTAAGAGATCCAACAAATATTGTCGAGCCTTCCTTTTTGTTAACAAGGACGAGGCCACCTGAGGAAAATGCCTTGTTAACTGGAAGCAAGTCTCCATGCCGGGCAAATTTAGTGGCTTTGGAATCCCAAACCTTTGCATGAAGAGTGTGTCCTTGAGATGCCGATGGCTTTGTTTGTCCTACATGGATAGGGAGAATCCTTTGATTGGCCTTCCAACCTCTATTGATTGCACGGTCAAGACTCTATTCCATGCCTTAGTGGATTTTAGCATCGGAGATGGAGCTCTCACCAAATTCTGGTTGGACCCTTAGATATCTAAGATGACTTTTTGTGATAGATTCCCTAACTATCTCAAGCATTGCAACATGTGGAGAATTACCATCCAGGCAGCTATGCAGGGCTGCAACACTTCTAAGAAAATATTTCTACGATCGTGATTCAGCAGTTCCCGGACCTCTGGAATGTGATCAAGATCGTGCAAATGTTACTTCATGAGCAAGACTCCTTGACTTAGAGATGGATGTCCAGTGGCAAGTTCAGTTGGGCCTCTTCCTATGCCATCCAATTCTCTGCTTGCATTCAACCTGCTTTTGCGAACCTGGCCTGGAAATTTGATGTCAATTCTTTTGTCTGGCTTACATCCCAGGATTTTTGTCTTAATGTGATAATCTAGCCAAGAGTGGATGGCCCCACAACCCAAGTTGCCCCGTTTGTTTGCAAGCTCTAGAGAATTCCACTCACCTGTTTGCTGCTTGCCCTTACACCCAGGAGCTATGGGAATTAATTTGTGTTGGTGCAATATTTGCCCTCTTATGTTTTGGAGATTGTTCACAAAAACAGGCATGGACTGATTTGTTTGCTAGTGCACACAGAGAGAAATAGTGAAAGTGCTAGTTATCGACTAGAGGGGGGGGGGGGGTTGAACAGGCGATTTTTATGAAAGTCTTCAAAACACGGGGGCTTTGAAGACAAACAGTAGCAATGAACCTATTAATATGCAGCGGAAGGTAGACTAGACTAGGCAAGCCACAGTCAAGTAAACAATGAAGTGAAAGCACGAAGACTATCAACATCTAGGTAGTAAGGATCGGGATGGAAGATAGTATGAAGCCAAACAACAACAATGTTCACACAGTGAAGACAATCAGATTATGCAGGGAGGCAACGACTTCACGAAGACAAACTGTAAGTAATGAGAGGTGAGGGATAGAACCAGTTGCTTGGGGAGGACAAGGATTTGTTGGACCAGTTTCAGTTGCTGTGACAACTATACGTCTGGTTAGGGAGGCTGAGATTCAACTCAGAAAACTGCGTCTTCACCTTATTCCCCTTGAGCTAAGGACACTTAGTCCTCGCCCAATTACTCTGGTAAGTGTTCAAGGTAGACTTCCAAACCTTCATAGACTTCGTTCACCGGCAATCCACAATGACTCTTGGATGCTCAGAACGCGACGCCTAACCAGCTGGAGGATTCACAGTCCTCAAGTGTAACAAGTCTTCAGATCACGCGGACAGAAAGACTTCAGTGATGCCTAACACTCTTTGGCTCTGGGTGTTTTGGGATTTGTCCTCGCAAGGGTTTCTCTCTCAAATGCTTCGGAGGTGGGTTGCTCTCAAACGACAAAAGCTGTGCACTAACTCTGAGCAGCCACCAATTTATGGTGTAGGGGGTGGGCTATTTATAGCCAGGAGGCAACCCGACCCGATTTGTCCAAAATGGCCCTGGGTCACTAAAGGAACTGACACATGTCCAACGGTCAGATTTCAAACACACGCGACAGCTTGACTTGGGCTACAAGTAAAGCTGACTCATCCAGCTCCGGATAAGATTTGCTCTCATTGTCTTCGCTCGAAGACATAGTATTTGGTTGAGCATCACATCAGTCACTCTGAGTTTGTTCACTTGGACCCCACTTAACAGTGCGGTGGTTCCTATGACTCAACAAAGAAGAAAAGGAAACTACGAATCAACTATGTCTTCGCACTCCATAGTCTTCATGCGATATCTTCTCATGTCATAGTCTTCAATGTGAATATCTTCATAGACCACCATTGTCTTCAATGTCTTCACACATTTTTAGGGGTCATCTCTGGTAGGTAAACTGAATCAATATGGGACTACTACCTGTGTTATCCTGCAATTCTCACAAACACATTAGTCCCTCAACAAAGTTTGTCACCAATACTCCAAAACCAACTAGGGGTGGCACTAGATGCACTTACAATCTCCCCCTTTTTGGTGATTGATGACAAACTAGTTGAAGTTTTCAACGGGGATAAAAGTATGTGAAAGTTTAAGGATTAAGGCATTGTCTTCATAAGTGACAAAAGGCTCCCCCTGAAGATGTGCATATGAGTAGTTTGCTTTTGAATGCAAATGCACATGTCAGATTTTACTTTGTGGAGATCCTCTTCAACTTATGAAGACAATTCATCATGCATATAAAGATATAACAAAGTTAATGATATGCATAATGAAAAATGGACGTCTGCGGAATGTCTTCATGTGGAATTTATCATCGCATCACAAAGTAGCAGAAAAACTAGCAGACGACCATCAAGTTTAAGTGTTACAACTCAAAGAACCAAATGTATCAAAAGACTAGAGTTGTAAATACTTGGCAAAAATAATGCAACCACTCATAAGGACCCGCTTGAAGACTATCAACTCATATGCTTCTCCCTTTTTGTCAGTAATGACCAAAAAGGTTGAAGACATAGAGCATCTACTCGTTCCCAGAAGGAGCAGGTGCTGGAGCAGGGTCGACGTTGGAGTTTGGTGGTGCAGAAGGGCCTGATGCAGTGTCAAGATGCAGTGCAGCCATGGTTGATGAGGTGGCGTCGTCTTCTTCATCGACGATTTTCGCAACAATAGTTGTAGCCGAAGATGAATATTGAGAATCTTCAAGTGAGGGAGTGCGGTGCCAGCTTGCATTTTGTGGAGGCCTGGAATCAAACTTGAAGCCCTCGGTGAAGCCATCTTCGCGAATATCGGCTTCAGGACATAGTAGGGTGAGGCTCTTCCAGGACCACCGAGAGGTTTCATGGGCAACAAATCAGTTCTTGGTGGCCAGGTTTCAAATGCAATTGACATCCACCAAGAGACTCCGCATCTGATGCTTTAGCCAGTCGTGGTGCTTGTCATGCTTCTGATGTAAGGCCACAAGCAGCTCTCAGTCATTGAGTACACAAGAACGCTTCTGAGGTCTTTGGGCAATTGTACTATCAGTGGCTTCGGTGTTGGCATGATGAGGCATACGCACATTGCCAGCCAGAGGATAAGTAGGAGTTGCAATATTGGGGACATGAATTCTTTCTATGGGTTGCGTGAAGCTTTGATGATCAACATTATGAAGATATAGAGGCTCCTTGGCAGGCTGGGGGTAGATGGCTTCAACGGACATATCAACCTTAGGTAGAAAGACAAGATGATTGTGTGCTGAGGGTTGATAGTCGACCGAAGAATGGAGTTTAATCAGGCGCATCACCCATGGAGCATAAAACTTCAGGTCAAATAGATCAATCCCAGATGCAACAAGTTGTCTGATGAAAAAATCCTGGGAGTTGAATCCGATGCCATTGACAATATAAAATAGCAAAGTCTTAATGGTTCCTTCAAGTTTGGCTTTGGAAGAATGTCCCTTGATTGGCCATAGAGTACGCCTCAGGATATGATAGACCGTGCATGCCAAGTACTCGAGGTCCTTGACAAAGAATTCCTTGGGATATTCAGCATCTTGAGGCAATGGCTTCATCATACCGAGCATCTGACTCATATTGGGTTCAGGCCTCTGAAAAATACTCTGCAATTCTTTTCTGTGAAGCTGACAACCAGGCTCATACAATTCACCTGGAGTGGGCAGGGAGGTAAGCTCGATGATGTCTTGAGCTTTGGCTTCATGGTGCCCATCACCTGTCATCCACTCAAGGATCCATGTCTTCGGATCCCTGTTGTAGCCACGAATGTGAAGAGTAGCATAGAACTGCAGTAGAAGTTCTTCATTCCAGTGCTCTTTGGCAGCAACAAATGGCAGAAGACCAGCATCGCGAAAGCAGTCTAGTGCTTCTTCAAGACAGGGCAGCCCAGCAACAACTTCACAATCAAGATGCATGTGAGGAAAGATTCGCTCTTGGTTATACAAGATACAGGAGTAGTAGCTTTGCTGCTGATGGCTCCAAAATCAATCGGAAGAGATCTTTGGCTTTGAGTATGGGTTCTTGGCACTGTCAAAGAAGGTATTGTGTGCTCTGAAGCTATTCACACTGAAAGATCCTGGCGATGTAGCAGCATCAAGAAGCCTTGCCAGCCTCAGCTTTGGCTTTTGAACTTGTGGTCGCTGCTCCACATGATAGTCATATTGTGGTCCGGGAGGTGTGGGAGGAACCAAAATGGGCCATCTCACTGTGACAAGCTGGTCGCGATCGTAGGCCTGTTCAATTGTGTGAGGCCTTGGTGGAGGAACAATGGCTTCAGCATTCACAGTGACTTCAGGTACAACATTAGCTTCAGGCTCCACATTGTCTTCGGCCATGACAACATCATTGGCGTCAGTAGCAGTGTTTGTGGCAGCCTCAGTGTTTTCAACCTCCGATTGTTGTAGAACAGGAGGGTCTGGCACAATCACATTCTCCTCGAGAATGACTTGGTCTGTGGCAGGGGATGTGGCTTCACTTTCTCTTTCTTCTCTTCTTTCTTCTTCGACTGATGCAGCCGGAATGTCTTCAATAGTTTTAGCTTCAGACGCTTAAACCGTCGCAGAAGGATTCTCTTCAGGGAACACTTGATGTGCCACTGAGCTGGATTGTTGTGAATCTTCTTCTAGGATGGTGGACATGGAGACAGATGGCTTTAGACCTTTGCGAAGCCTGCGAAATGCCGACGACGCATGTGGAGATGGAGTAGTCTCCATGTAGTTGTCGTCATCTAGTACCGGATTGGTAACTTGTGCTGGTGGAGTATGGGGTGTCTCATCTTGAACTGGGGTTTCTTCTTGTGGGTGCTCAGCCCAGGAATCATCTTGAGCAATTGGCATCAATGGACGACCAATGCTAATGTATTCACTGCTTGTTGGAGTAGGCGATGATACCAACTGGTGCTCGAGCTGAGGAAGGACTTCATCATCAACTACATTGTCTTCATGACCAATGTCTTCAGCTACATTGGGGTCAACAGCTGGAACTTCTTCATCTTCATGAGCCTCTGTGGAAGCAGGCTGGTGGATCACAATACGTCGATCTTGGTTGGTAGCAGCTGGAAGAGTGACAGAGATGGGTTCAACAATGAGAGGCTGAGAGGCCGCAACATGCTCTTTCTTTGAAGACTTAGATCCCTTAGTCTTCAACTCTTTCTCGGAAGGGGCATCATCATATGCATCCTTGTGCTTGCGCTTCTTGGCTTCGCTTCAGCTGCCCTTGTCTTCTTCAGCTCTGAAGCTGCTGAGGTGACCTTAGGCTTCGAGCCTGTCATGCTGGCAAGGAAGACAATGCTAGGTGCTTCCTGCCTTGGTGCTTCAGTTTGTGTCACAACAGGCTTCTTTTATTTGGCAGCCATCTTGGGATCGATGCCAGGGCGCCCAGGAGCTTTGCGCTTCTCAGCTTAATTGTGGGCTTGAACACATTTCTGTGCGAAGTACTTCATGTGCTCTCATGAGCCTTTAGCCTCATTGCGCTTCTTGTGAAACTCTTCCTTGAGGTCATGCAGCATCTTCTTGAAGATTTAAACATCGGCCACGCTGAGCTTGGCCATGTTCTTCTTGAAGTGAGCCCTCTCATAATCAATTTTTCTCTTGAGCTCAACAATCTTCTGAGCCAAGGCCAACTCACTAGCAATGGCTCCGTGGAATGTGATGCTGATGTCCACCGGAAGCTGAAGATCATCAATGCTAATGCTCTGGTCATCGAACCACTCATCAATGAAGTTGTTCGGAATGTCAACATCAAAGTGGGGCAGATCAGAAGATTTCCTCCTCTTGCTTGCTCTTGATTAGCATCTCAAGGGCATCATCACCAAGATGGTCGTGCTCGGGTCGAGGACGTCCATGGTTTGTCCCGCCGCAGCGCTCTAGTGAAGCTGGAGAGGAGCCCGGCGTGAGGCCGGGGGCCGGCGAACTTGGACTCACGACCGGATGCAACCCCAGGTCGTCTACGGGAGAACTGGTGGAGCGCCGCGCCACCTTGAGGCGCTGCTTGAGGATGCGGCGCTGGTGCCGGGTTCGTACGCCTTCGGCCCATCTTTGTTTAGCCTTTCCTTTCTCCTGTAATTCGAAAAAAGGATGGTGTACCCCGCGGGGGCATGTAATGAAGTATGGCAGTTATGCCCTTTATGCTATGCTTGCTATCTTGATGCTGTGTTGTAACGTTTGCGATCTGAGTAAGCTAGGGTAGGAAAAGTTATCTTGATCTGTGCGTAGTAGTTTTCCACCTCGCGAAGACCTGGCCTTAGGTACTCGACAGGGCCTCCTTTCCGAGGGAGCCAAAGGTTGCCGACCCCGGGAGATGCCTTGGGGTCTCAGGAGCCGCCACGGAGCCCCTGCAGGGCTGCTTTCAAAGGAAGAGAAAAACTGACGAGCGCCTCACTCCTCCTTATGCGAGCCCCCTACCATAGGTTAGCTCTGACTTAATGCACCGCATTGCGCTGCCCAGGGGGCACGAATGTGAGGGGTGCTGATGGTCACAAGCTTGATCGAGGGCTCCTCGCGAGGATGAGGGCGAAGCATGAGGGGCAGCGGGGTTCGACGCGGTGTGCGTGCGCGAGGTCAGGCCCGGGGCATACACACCTGCCTAGCCCCACGCGCGAGGCGCGCAAGAGGAAGTGACAGGCAACTGCCACCTCTCTCCTGCCCTCAAGCCAAAAGCGGCCCAGGAGAAGAAAATAGCTCGAGGGACCAAAGTTCAAAAATACCAAATCCATTGAAAGGTCACTAAAAACTGCAAGCAACTTCGGAGAGCAAATGAACAGCCGCATCCGGCACCTAATCTAGTCTTCTCACCAGCACGGAGCTAAGTGATGCCACTAAGACGTGGGAGGGAGCCCCCATGAGGCACCAGGGCGACTCTCAGGAGACTCTGGGGCGTGTACAGCCCCACTCATTATTACGTGAGAGTGTCACGAGCGGAGACCTTCATAGGCTGGAGCCTTGCTTCATGTCGCCCGACGAGGACCCCACCGTGCGCCGCCCCCAACCACCGTTGTGAGACTGGAAACCAGGACAAGACCAAGGGGCAAGGGGGACGCTGGCGCCGTCCTCGGCGATCATAGGCCCCCACCGGGGGGAAGGGCTCGCTGGCGCCTTCCACGGCAGGGAACCTACCTCCAGGCAGGGCCCTGCTCCGTGCAGCGCAAGGAAGGCCCAGCCGCTGGGCTTCCCCCGTGCTACTCCCAATGTCCTGAGTGCTCCTGTGGGGGATCCGCCGTCCCGAGAGTCCTGGTGGTAGCTGCGCCCTGGTTCACCTGCGATCCATGGCCAGCGTAAGCGTGCCCGTGTGGCATTAGCTGTACCCAGAGGTTTGTCGCCGTTGGAGACGTTGGCTGGGCTCAGCGGCGGCTCGAAGAAGATCTCGGCTTCGTGTATGTCCAGCGCCCAGCCTGGCATGGGGGATCGGCCGACGCCCTCTCCTAGCGTGTGCCTTGGATCCATCATGACAGGAACGTAGGCTTCTGGGCTGGCCGTACCAGAAACACTGCCCGACTGCCTCACGTTCCCGTCTCCTTCAGTCGCCCTCCGGTCCTGCCGTCCAGGAGCCGGCGCTCCAGCGCGGCCCCTGGTGATGCCACCCGAAGCAGTCCCCTGCTGAGGTGACACGTTCGGAGGGGTGCGGGCTGCTACGTGAAGCTGGCCGGTGTCGAAAGGCTCTTCGGTGGCCCTGGGAGGGGGCGCGTGGTTGTGTCAGGGGCGGGCGCGTGACCCTGCTACCACCTGCGACGTGGACAGGGTGCAGAATGGCGCTGCACCCCTGCACGCCGCATCCAGTAGCTCGACGACCCGTTCCAGCAGGGTGTCGCGACTGCTTTCCAGCAGCCTACATCTCAGGAGCTCTCGAGCCACGATGACCGCGACCCGCATGTTTGCCTGTTCCCTGCGCGTGTGTGGTGCGGTTGATGCAGCGTAGTTCGTAGATCGCACGACGCCGGTGGGGAAGGTTGTGCCCCGCGACCCCCGCAGCCGGCCGGCCCTGGCGGGGTGCGGGCCACGAGCAGTGCGGAGTGGAGATCCTCCTCGTTGGCAGGCGCCATCGTGGAGGCCCGAACCACCCAGTGCTCGACATGCACCCTCGGGGCGTCGACCATGGAGTTGTCGGAGTGGCGGTGGATCGATCGGTGGAAGAGAAGACCCGACGCACCCCTACCTGGCGTGCCAAATGTCGGATTACGGGTTCCGCAAACCCTTGAGAGGTTCGAACTCTGGGGTGCGTGCGGATATCTCAACCTATCCAGCCTGCCTACTCGCAATCCTCCTAAGCCTAGCGCAACGAGCTCAAAGAGACAGAGAGACACAACAGTTTATCCTGGTTCGGGCCACCTTGCGGTGAAATACCCTACTCCAGCGTTTTTGGTGGATTGCCTCGGAGGGTTGAGGATGAACTAGTACAATGGGTGAACTGTCCTCAGGAGGTGAGGTGTTCTTGAGCTCAAGAGAGCTGGTGAGGTGGTCGGGTGAGAATGGATCCCATCCCCCTATGGTGGTGGCTAAGTCCTATTTATAGTGGCCTTGGTCCTCTTCCCAAATGTTGGTGGGAAGGGATCCCACAACGGCCGGATTTGAAAGGGGACATGTAGTACAACTTATCCTGACAAAAGTAGTCTTCGCGTGCGAAAAGCCTCTAGTCGTGATGCTGCGTGGGCTCGATGATGACCTCCGTCCTGCCGTAGCGATCTTGGCCTTGTTGCACCAGAATGGAAACCTTTGGCTGATTCCTCGAGACTCCGCGCCTGTGGCTTGCCTCCCTTGCACCAAAGAGGAAACCTACGCTCTGCGCCCGCCTGGCGCCCGCTTGGCCTTGGTCGTCATGGCTCACGTCAGCTGAGCCTCGTGAGGTAAACCTTGCATAGAACTCTCCGCCCCTCAGGAGCCAGCCTCAAGAGGCCGATCCCCTCAGGGGTCTTGGCATCGTCCGCCTCGCGAGGCTTGGCCCCTCGCGAGGGTCTTGAGCTGTTGATGCTGAAGCTGGGCCGTACTAGGCCGTCGATGGAGCCACGTGGTGGGCCACAGGCAGGCAAGTCTGGATACCCCCATATCCAGAATGCCGACAGTGACAATATCTTTCATGTATTTAGCATATGGGGCCATCTTCAAAATATCTGCCAAACGAGTATGCAAAAAGACTGGCCTAAGCATTTCAGCAAAGCATTCAAATTCTTACTCGTCTTTATTCTTACGTGGTTTAGCAGGAAAGAGTATGGGTTTTTGAACCCATGGTTCTCTTTCTTTATCATGTTTTCTAGCAATGAATTCTTTTTTATCACAACATTTATTCTTAGGAGGTGGATTATCAAGATCAACAAGTTTTATTTCAACATCATTATCAGGTTCTTTATCACTGTCTGGTTGAGCATCTACATGAACATCATCATTATCATTATCACTATCACCAGATGAATGTTCATTACCTGATTGTGTCACAACATCGGAAATAGAAACATCATTACAATCCTTAGAAGGTTTTTGTACTTCAGGTTCACTAGAAGTATGCAAAGCCCTATCATTTTTATTTTTATTTTTAGATGGACTAGGTACATCAGTGTTAATTCTTTGAGAATTGTGTTGAATTATTTTAGGGTGACCTTCAGGATAAAGTGGCTCCTAAGTCATTCTACCAACTCTAGTCATTACTCTAACAACATGATCATCCATATTCTTATTCATTTCATTGAATAAATCATGTTGAGATGTAGCAACTTGTTCTAACTGGGTTTCGACCACAGAAGCATGTTTTCCTACACCTTTGACATCATTAGCAATTCTAAACAACAAGTCACTCAAGCGATTAATCATGTAGGCATTATGTTTCAATTGTTTCATAACATTCACATTGAAATGATCTTGCTTAATAATGTAATTGTCAAATTCATACAAGCATTGACTAGCAGTTATTGTAAGGAATATCACCTTCATCAAACTTTATAAAATAATTTACCTCCACTACCAATGTCGGGGTGTCAAGTCCATGTATTTCTTCAATAGGTGGTAAATTCTTAACATCTTCAGCTTTCGTACCTTTTTTCTTTCATAGACTTCTTTGCCTCTTGCGTATCTTCGGGACTGAGAAATGGAATACCTATCTTCTTCGGAATTGGTTTAGGTGGTGGTTCAAGAAGTGTCCAATCATTATCATTCAATATATTATTCAATAGTTCTTTAGCTTGTTCAATAGTTCATTCCCTGAAAACACAACCAGCACAACTATCTAGGTAGTCCCTAGAAGCATCGCTTAGTCCATTATAAAAGATATCAAGTATTTTGTTTTTCTTAAGAGGATGATCATGTAAAGCATTAAGTAATTGGAGAAGCCCCCCCCCAAGATTGAGGGAGATTCTCTTCTTTAGTTTGCACAAAGTTAAATATTTCCTGTAAGGCAGCTTGTTTCTTATGAGCAGGAAAATATTTTTCAGAGAAGCAATAAGTGATATCTTGGGGACTACGCACACAACTAGGAGCAAGGGTATTAAACTAGATCTTAGCATCGCCCTTTAATGAGAAAGGAAACAACTTAAGAATATAATAGTAGTGAATTTTTTCCTCATGAGCAAATAGGGTAGCTATATCATTCAACTTAGTAAGGTGTGCCACGACAGTTTTAGTTTAATGGCCAAGGAAAGGATCAGATTCAACCAAATTTATTAATTCAGGATTGACAGAGAATTCATAATCCTTACCAGTAACATAGATAGGTGAAATAGAAAACTTAGGATCATATTTCATTCTAGTATTCAGAGATTTTTCTTTAAGCTTAAATAGTAATTTCTTAAGATCATCTCTAACATTACAAGCAAGAAATTCCCTAGATATCTCTCCATCCATAACATAACCCTCAAGTATCTTAGGCAATTCATATCTAGGAGAGCTAGGTCGAATGGGTGTTTCATAATCATCAGTTTCAGTAATTTCATCAGTTTCAACATTCTCAAAATTCTAGCTTTAGCAAGTTGTGGTCAATAAATTCACCTAGTGGCACAATATCATCAAGCAAAGTACTGGCATCATTCATAGCAGAAGTAGCATCATTAATTACTTGTGACATATCAGAATTAATAGCAGGTGGTGGTGTCACAAGCTTACTTAATACAGAAGGTGAATCAAGTGCAGATCTAGATAACAGTTCCTTACCTTCCCTCGTGCTAGAGGGAACGATTTTGGTTTGATTATCCTTAAGATTATTCATAGTGATTAACAGGTATAAATCCCAAGTGACTCAGTAAATAGAGCTATGATCCCCAACAATGGTGCCAGAAAAAGGTCTTGATAACCCACAAGTATAGGGGATCGCAATAGTTTTCGAGGGTAGAGTATTCAACCCAAAT
This sequence comes from Triticum timopheevii, assembly GCA_963921465.1. Taxonomy (NCBI): domain Eukaryota; kingdom Viridiplantae; phylum Streptophyta; class Magnoliopsida; order Poales; family Poaceae; genus Triticum; species Triticum timopheevii. The sequence goes on from OY997274.1 coordinate 424,329,248, forward strand.
TTATTGATTCGACACAAGGGGAGCCAAAGAATGTTTGCAAGTATTATTAGTTGAGTTGTCAATTCAACCACACCTGGGGACTAAATATCTGCAGCAGAGTGATGAGTAGCACAGTAGTGTGATAATTTGGTATAGGTAGTAATGATAGCAAAAGTAACGGTAACAGTAGAAGTGATGGTTTTGTAGCAACTGTAACAACAACAACAATAGTAGTAACTTAACAAAGATCAATATGTGAAAAGCTCATAGGCATCGGATTGGTGATGGATAAATATGTTGGATGACATTCATCATGTAACATTTATAACCTAGGGCGACACAAAATTAGCTCTAATTCATCAATAATACAGTCATGTATTTTGTCTATAGTCATACGTGCTTGTGACAAGAACTTGCATGACATCTTTTGTCCTACCCTCCTATGGAAGATGGGTCCCAAGGAAACTAAGGGATATTAAGGCCTCCTTTTAATAGAGAACCGGAACAAAGTATTAACACATAGTCAATACATGAACTCCTCAAACTATGGTAATCACCGGAAAGAATCCCAATTATTGTCACCTTGGGGTATGCGGATCATAACACGTAATAGGTGCGTATAACTTGGAAGATAGGATCAAGAACACAAATATATTCATGAAAACATAAAGGGTTCAGATCTGAAATCATGGCACTCGGGCCCTAGTGACAAGCATTAAGCATAACAAAGTCATAGCAACATCAATCTCAGAACATAATGAATACTAGGGATCAAGCCCTAACAAAACTAACTTGATTACATGATAAATCTCATCCAACCCATCACTATCCAGCAAGCCTATGAAGGAATTACTCACTCCTAGCGGTGAACATCATGAAATTGGTGATGGATGATGGTTGATGATGACGATGGCGAAGGATCCCTCTCTCTGGAGCCCCGAACGGACTCCAGATCTGGCCCCCCGATGAAGAATAGGAGGTTGCGGCAGCTCCGTATCGTAAAACATGATGAAACTTCCTCCCTTATTTTTTCCTCGAGAAATAGGAGTTTATAGGCTTGAGATTATGGTCAACGGGGCTCGTGGGCCCTAGCCCTGGTGCCTCGTGGGCAGCAGGTGGCCCCCATCCAGTGGGTATTTGCTCTAGTATTTTTACTTGTTCCATAAAAATTCTCCAAAAATATTCGTCCAATTCCGAGAACTTTTATTTCTGCACAAAAAACAACACCATGGTAGTTCTGTTGAAAATAGCGTCAGTCCGGTTAGTTTCATTCAAATCATGCAAATTAGAGTCCAAAACAAGAGCAAAGTGTTTCGAAAAGCGGTAATTGCCTTTGGCTCCTAGGTGCATATGCACCCATTGTCGAAATACACATTTCGAAAAGTTTAAAAATTCGGAACAAAAATCCTGCGTGTATATCCGGACATTTATGTGCGTGCACAAGGTTTCAGTGAAAAACAATGTTTTTTGTGGCTTGTGTAAAAAAGACAATTTCTGATGCTTCATTCTAATATTCACAAGACATTTCTTTATCTTTTTTACACAAGCCAGAAAAAACATCATTTTTCACTGAAACCTTGTGCATGCACATAAAATGTCCGGATATACACGCGGGATAATTTTTTGTTCAGAATTTTTTAGCTTTTTGAAATGTGTATTTAGACAATGGGTGCATATGCACCTAGGAGCAAAAACGCCGCTCTCTTGGAAAAGTAGATACGACGGAGAGGTACCAATTGGCTGTTCGAGGAAGATCGGACGAGGAGGAGATGAGCCCCATGGACCCGCTGCCACGACTCTCCTTCCGATGCATGACACTACGCATCTAGTGGTAATGATCTGTGAGCTATCTCCATAGCTTGTTCGTGGTTGAACAGTGCATAGGGAAATTTTATATTGCAGCCAATGCACCTAGCGTAGCCCAACACGATTGACTACCTCGCCGGTTACCCTGCCATCTGCCTGCTATTTAAACCCTAGGCCCGACCACAACCGCATCCACAACATCCTCCGCTCCCTTTCTCCTCTCGGCACCATGCCCGCCATGGCCTCCTCGAGCTCCAATTTCGTCTAGGACAACCTCTCATACGAGCAGCAACAAGATATCACTACCATTGCAGTCAGCTGACAGGGCGGCAGGGAGATAGAGGCCAGCGATGCGGATGCGCAAGTGGGAGTGGCGGTTGAATATGAGTTGATGCCCCTGTCGGATGTCAGGTTCCGGCAGACCCTTAAGGTTCGAACTCTGGGGTGCGCACGAAGATCTCTCCCCTACCGATCTACGTCCGATCGCCTCGTGAGATCTAAGCTGAAAATGATGAACAACGCGAGTGACACAAGATTTATACTGGTTCGGGCCACCATTGTGGTGTAATACCCTACTCCAGTGTGTGGTGTGGTGGATTGCCTCAGGGACTGGTGATGAATAGTACATGGGAAGAACAACCTCGCGAGAGGTGTTCTTGAGCTGGTGCGATGAACTGCTTGGGTGAGTTCGATCGCCTCTCTCTCTAATGAGCACTTGATCTGTCCCCCCTTCCTCGGTGGTGGCTAGTCCTATTTATAGAGGCCCTAGTCCTCTTTCCAAATATTGAGCGGGAAGGGCGCCAACAATGGTCATTTTGAAGGAGAACATCTAGTACAAGTTATCCTGGCTAAAGTTGGTCTTCGGCTGCCAAAAGCACTGGCGATGACGCTGTCTTGGGATCCACGGTGACCTCCATCCTACCGCTCCGCTGGTCTTGGTCTCGTTGCCCTGAAATGGCAACCTTTGCCTGATGCCTCGGTACTCCACGTCTGTGCTTGCCCCCTTTGCACCAAAGAGGAAACAAGGACACTACGCAGGTCGGCGCCTGCCTGGCGCCCGCATGGCCTCGATCGTCATGGCTTGCGTCACGAGCACCTCGCGAGGTACCCTGCCTTGATCTCTCCGCCTCCTCGCAAGCCTGCCTGGCGAGGCCGTTCCTGAGGAAGCCTAGCGTCGTCCGCCCCGCGAGGCTTGGCCCCTCGCGAGGATCTTGAGTCTTGTGCTGATGAAGATGGGCCGTACTGGGCCACCACTTGAGCCACGCCGCAGGCCACAGGCAGGCAAGTCTGGGGACCCCCGTTCCCAGAACGCCGATAGTAGCCCCCTGGCCCAAGGCGCGCTCGGACTTGGCTTAGCGGAGAAGCGAAGGGGCAAGTGCGGAGTGCCGCGGGCCTCATCAGCCCGCGGCCTTGGGCGCCGCATGGCGGTTGATTGGACGTGGGCGTCTCCGCTTCCCCATGCTGCCTCGGCAACCGCTCGACTTGACAAGTCCCTGCATGCTGAAATGGGTCATGATTACCTGTGATCATGGAGGCCGACGGTTGGCCTCCTCTGGACTATAAGTATGGACGTGCGAGAGCCCCCGCAGTCCATCTCTTCTTGCTTCTCTCCTTCTTCTTCTTCCTTGCCCTTGCTTCACCTTACGCCAATGGCGCCGATCCGCCATTTTTCTGCGGAAGAGAAGGGGAAGGCCCCCCGAGAGGGTCCCGATCCTCTCCCGCCGAAGAAGCGCCCTGTCCCCGGCCGCTGCGGCGCGATCGCATGGCAGGAGACGTTGCGGCCCTGGTACGAGCGGCCGCCGCCTGGGTTTCCGCTACCCTTGTGCGCCTGAATCGAGGGCCTTGGAGTAGAAGACGCCGAGCAACATCGACGACGCCGACGGCGACGCCAGCGAGTCACGGCGGTGCGCATTGTCACCCCTGGCGTCCATGTCGATGGCTCTTCCCGCGAGTTCGTGCTTCACGCTGCTATGCCTCCACGCTCTTGGATTCGCCTTCCTCCCTCCTTCGCCTTTGAGATGCCGCCGAGTGGGTGTCTGGAGCTCTGGCTGCAGCACGCTGACTGCAGCACCCTTGCAACCGGAGCGAAGGTTGCGGTCGTTGCTCCGGGCAAGGTCTTCATGACCCAGGGCTGGGGCGAGATCGCCCGGGTCTGCCGAACAGGGGGTGCCCTCGTAATTCATCTGGAATACGATGGTGCCTCCTTGATGTTCTTCAAGGTCTTTGACGCGGAAGGACGCCGACTGGAGTGCTGCCCCAAGGAAAGCGGCCGGGGTACCGACGCGGCGAGGGCCAGGCCAACCAATCGCCTCCCCAGCAACTCCTCAGGCAGCAGCGGAGGAACCAGAGAATCCAGCGACTCCCCCGAGCTTCATGTGACTCCGAAGACGAGCGACGACAGCTACGAGCCCCCGAGCTCGCATCGCGCTCGAAGCAGGGTAGCTACATCAGGCCGTCGGCGCCACTGATCTGGATGGGGTTAGCGCTGGCGCCTGACGGCGCACTGTTGATGATGGCATCTCCTGCGGAGGCGCGCGTAGTTAACGCTCCTTAGGATTAACACCTTTTGTTCCCTGCGAGGAATCACAGTAGCACCCCGCGGGGGTATGTAAGGCGCCTACCATGTCTTTTATGAATAGTATATCCTTATTATGAATTGAAGCGAGATGTGTGTCCTGTCCCGGCTCAGCTCCCCCTTTCTTTCCTCATGAGGGCTTGGTGATCTACGCTGACAGGTCCCGGTTCCCAGGCAGGCTTCAGCCGTCGCTGGTATGCCAGGTCACGATGCCGTGGTCAAGGCCAGGAGGTGAGCAGCCCAAGCTCCAGTAAGAGCCCATGAGTCGCGATGCTCAGGAGGTCCCCTTTAGTGCTCAAGTAGCCTCCGCTGGGCGAGAAAGGCAGGCAACATTGCCGTGACAGAGCTGCACTAATCGAGGGTTTGGCATTGAGTTGATTTAGCTTTTGCGTGACTTATCTCATTAGTTTGGAGCAGTTCTTCAGCGAGGTGCCGGGCCTGCGTGCCGGCAGCTGGGGTGTTGCTGGGTCAGGCCCTCGTGAGCTTCTCCCCTCTTCCCTGCACTTTCCTTCATGCTCTATGTCCTTAGGTCCCGGCCCTTGAGCGAGCTCAGCCGCCACTGGTATGACAGGTCGCGATGCCGTGGGTCAAGGCCAGGGGGTGAGGGCTGGAGAGCCAGTAAGAGCCCATGAGTCATGATGCTTAGGCGCCCCCCTTTCAACATGCAAGCGGATCGTACGGGAGAGAGGGAGAGGGAGCTCACGACGCCCCCATGCTATTCCTTAGGCGGATCCTGCACACCGATCATGAGGGAAAACAAGGTCTGCCGTTATGGTTGCCAGCCAGCCATTGGTTGCTCCGAGGGAGTGATTGAGGCACTGAGGGCCTGGCGAGGTAGCGCTATGCGGGGCTGCCGCGGCCAGAGCTCGACCACTCAGATTTGTCGATGTTGCAGGGACGGACCCATGCGCAAGCGCCGTGCCAGAGCGAGCGGCTCCAAAGGTAGGTGTCAATTGAGCAGGCGATTATCTCAAGCAGGTTAACCATGAAGAAACAAATCAACTTAGTTATATGTAGAGAAAGCAAACGCCACTGGGTCAGGCCCGAGTGGCTTGGGGATGATGCAGCCCGAGGGGCTCCCCCAACAAGGTAAGCAGAAGACATAAGCAAAATGGATATGTGCCGCGGGGACGGACCCATGTGACTTGGGAATGATGCAGCCCTGGGGGCGCTCCCAGCTGAAACGAAACTTGAAAGAAGTCACCTGATACCATTGCAGAACGAGTGTTGGAGTAGCCGACGGTGCGGGGTGAAGAAGCCGATCCTCACGAGCCCTCGCGACTCCGAGCCTCGGGAGGCTCAGAAGGTCCGGGCGGCTCGTTGAGGTCCATCTCCATCTCCTCCAGGAACGCGCGATGCTTGGCCACCTGAGCTTCCAGAATGCTTCTCATCAGGCGCTGGTGGGCTGCAGCCGCGTTCGGCAAGCCGAAGGGCATGCAAACGTAGCTGTGCGGTGGGCCCGTGCAATGCCCCGCGCGAGGGCCAGAAGCACTCCTGAGAAGCGACTCGATTGAGCCCTGGGTAGTCAATGCAGACGTGCAGCCCGCCATCCTCACCTGGATGGGGAGCTACACTGGGCAGGCGGAGGTTGCCGCGCATGACTCTTGATTCCTGCAACTCCTGAGCGGCCTTGGTGATGAACTCCTGTGGGTTGGATCCTTCTTTCCTTACGCCTTCCTGAGGGAAGCATGCCGTGAAGCACGCCTCCAAGTGGTGCCCAAGCACCTCCCTCATGACCTTGGCAAAGTTGGTGGCTCCCTAGGAGAGAGCCCCCAAGCCCTGCCCGAGGAGGGCGCCCGGCATGCCTTCCTATGCAATGGAGGGTGGCGCCCCTTGGACGGGCGCATGTCCAGATGTGGCGCCTCCGGAGGTGCCTGCCTCCTGAGGCCTTGAGCCAGGTGATGTCTTCTTCTTCTTGGGAGCTGCTATGAGGAGGTTTCCACTGTTGCTGTCTGGGTCCTCGATTGATGCGGCTTGGAAGGCGCGCTCGAGAGAGCACACCGCATCCTTCTCATCGCAGGGGACCGTGATGACCCCGCCACTTCCTGGCATCTTGAGGACGTTGTAGCCATGGTGAGTCACTGCCATGAACTTGGCCAGGGCTGGATACCCGAGGATGGCATTTTCTGGCAGGCAAATGTGAGCGACGCTGAAGTCAATGAGCTCGGTGCGGTAGTTGTTGCGCTGTCCAAAGGTGATAGGAAGGCGGACCTGCCCTATCGGGACAGTGGAACCATCAGTGACTCCTGAGAAAGGCTTGGTTGGCTGAAGCTGATCATATGGCACTTGGAGGTTGTTGAACGTCTCGATGGACAGAACGTTGAGTCCTGCTCCGCCATCGATGAGGGTCCTGGTGACTTGCACATTGCTGATGACTGGGGAACAGAGCATTGGGAGGACACCAGCCATCGCCACGCACTTGAGCTGATCCGCTGAACCGAACATGATGGCGCACGCAGACCACCTGAGAGGGCGCGTGGCCTCAAGCTTGGGGAGGACTGCATTCACCTCGCGAGCAAACTACTTGAAGATGCGCTGTGAGGCTGGGGCCTGAGCGTCACCCAAGATGCAAGCGATTGCGTGTGGCTCCTAGAAGCCCCCAGCCCCCTCGTCCTGATGGTGGTCTTCATTCCTTATTGGTGGTGGTGGCAGAGCAGGAAGGCCTGCATTGCCTTGCGGGCGATCCTCACGATGCTGATCTCTCCAAGCTCCCTCGCGAGGCTGGTCCTGCCAGCGGTCCTCGCGAGGTCGGTCATGCCACCCTTGGCGAGGGCCACGGTCGTCACATCGTCCTCCACCTCTTGCTCCGCCTCGGCCGTAGCCCCGATCGTTATGCTCGGGGCATCGATCGACACGGCCTTCTCGCATGGCCCTGAGCTCTTGGCATTCGTTGGTGTTGTGAGTATGGAGATCGTGGTACACACAGTACCGGCTGCCCTTGGACGACTCCGGTTGGTCCCTGCCATGCTTTGTGTCCGGCTCTGCTGCGAGCACAGCTGCTCCCTTGCGCTTCACATCCTTGGCCTTGGCTTTCTTCTCTTCTGGGTCTGCTGCCGGGAGCTCGAGAAGGGAGAGGCGTCCCTCCTCAGCCCTTGCGCACTTGGTCTCTAGGTTGAACAACTCCAATGACGTACACAGATCTTCACAGATCGCCAACTCCTCCTTCATCTTGACGTCGCGAACGCCATCAGAGAACGCCAAAATGATGGCCTCCTCGGTCACCCTGGGAATCTTGAGGCGAGCGTTGTTGAAGCGCTGGATGTACTTCTACAAGGTCTCTCCGGGCTGCTGCTTGATGCGACGTAGGTCACCCATGGCTGGCGGACGGTCGCGAGTTCCCTGGAAGTTGGCGATGAAGCGGGTGCGCATCTCACCCCGGGAGGAGATCATGCCAGGAGCCAGGTTCAGGAGCCAGGTGCGGGCGCCGTCCTTGAGTGCCATGGGAAACTAGTTCGCCATGACCTTTTCGTCCCCGTTGGCTGCTTCGATGCCCAGCTCGTAGAGCTGTAGGAACTCCCCAGGATCTGCAGTGCCGTCGTAACGAGGAGGCAGGTCAGGCTTGAACTTGCCTGGCCAGGCGACCCTGCGTAGCTCGGGGGTGAAGGCGCGGCAGCCTGCGGTGGCCACTGGAGCCCTCTGCTGATGCTGGGCTTGCTCCTGGGGATTCTCGCGCGCCGCTGCCTGGAGCAACACGGGGTCTTGACGTGGTGGCGCAGGGATGCGGTCATGGCGCACCGGTGCCGGGAGCATGCGAGCACTATCTTGGGGACGAGGGATTTCTTGGCAGCTCCTCTCTGGTCGTGCGGGCGCCGGACACAGTGGATCTCGTCCTGGGGCTACGCGCCTTGGAGCCAGGGCCCCTTCTTGGGGAGGAGGTGGCGGAGGCACCTCTTGATTTGCGCCTCCTATGCAGGATGGAGGGCGAGGCAGCGAGAGGGACGGCATAGGAGAGACCCTTGCGGCGCTGACGAGCTCGGTGATGCGGGCGAGCCAGTCCTCGTAGAGGTCGTCGACGGGAAGGTAGTGCAGGAGCTCACGCGCCAGGAGCAACGTGGCGTGTGCGTCCGTGGAGGCGCGACGGGCGTGGGACGACGAACCGGCTGGGGTCAGCGACGGGGTGGCTGTGCCGCCTTCCCGCCGCACCGAAGGATGCAGAGACAAGGCCTGCTTGCTCGTTCCCCGCCGGGCCAGTGGCGGCGTTGGCGGCAGGCGACGGGGAACGACGGGGACACTCACTAACGGGAGCCTTCTGGGCGACGCGGGCGGTGAGAGCAGCCCGACACTCGGCGTGAGCCCGGCGAGCGTCAACCATGGATACGACGGAAGATCGAACACGAAACAACGGAAGAAAGATTCCAGCGCACCCCTACCTGGCGCGCCAAATGTCGGATGTCGGGTTCCGGCAGACCCTTAAGGTTCGAACTCTGGGGTACGCACGAAGATCTCTCCCCTACCGATCTACATCCAATCGCCTCGTGAGATCTAAGCTGAAAACGGTGAACAACGCGAGGGACACAAGATTTGTACTGGTTCGGGCCACCGTTGTGGTGTAATACCCTACTCTAGTGTGTGGTGTGGTGGATTGCCTCAGGGGCTGGTGATGAATAGTACAGGGGAAGAACAGCCTCGCGAGAGGTGTTCTTGAGCTGGTGCGATGAACTGCTTGGGTGAGTTTGATCGCCTCTCTCTCTCTAATGAGCACTTGATCTGTCCCCCCTTCCTCGGTGGTGGCTAGAGAGAGGCCCTGGTCCTCTTCCCAAATATTGAGCGGGAAGGGCGCCAACAACGACCATTTTGAAGGGGAACATCTAGTACAAGTTATCCTGAATAAAGTTGGTCTTCGGCTGCCAAAAGCACTGGCGATGACGCTGTCTTGGGCTCCACGGTGACCTCCATCCTGCCACTCCGCTGGTCTTGGTCTCGTTGCACTGAAATGGCAACCTTTGCCTGATGCCTCGGTACTCCACGTCTGTGCTTGCCCCCTTTGCACCAAAGAGGAAACAAGGACACTGCGCAGGCTGGCGCCTGCCTGGCCTCGATCGTCATGGCTTGCGTCACGAGCACCTCGCGAGGTACCCTGCCTTGATCTCTCCGCCTCCTCGCAAGCCTTCCTAGCGAGGCCATTCCTGAGGAAGCCTAGCATCGTCCGCCCTGCGAGGCTTGGCCCCTCGCGAGGGTCTTGAGTCTTGCGCTGATGAAGATGGGCCGTACTGGGCCACCACTTGAGCCATGCCGCAGGCCGCAGGCAAGAAAGTCTGGGGACCCCCGTTCCCAGAACGCCGACAGCCCCCCCGCCTCACCGGCCAATGCCGACATCACCATGGCGAGGCCTGTGCTAACTACACTAAGATGGTGTTGGCAGAGCAGGAGGTTGCTTTCCGGTAGGTGCAGGACGACCATGAGTACAACCTCTACCTCGTCGATGAGCAACGACGTGTGGAGGCAACTCATCGCCGGTACGACCATGGCACCGAACATGGACATGCCTTAGTAGGAGGTGCTGCTTGAGTCCTACCGCTCCGCCCATGACATCCGCCGCGACCGCCACCATCAGGCGGAGTTAAAAGTCGCGTTCAAGGAGATTGATGAGGCATCGGATGAAGTGTATGAAAAGAGTGAGGATGAGGATGACGTAACCAGCACCACCTCGGTTGCGCCCCACCGCCATGACCACGAAGTCGACACATCCACAGGTGCTACCGATAGTGAGTAAGAGTAGAGCATAGGATGCCACCGACACTCAGGTCCCAGGAAAGCCACCACTCCTCCCCTCTGGTTGAAGCCAAGCTTGACAGGCTCATCACCGCGGCCGATTAGCCAGAAGTAGGATGCGGATGCTGACCTTCATTTTTCTAGGGCTCATGGTCGGCCGAACATGGGGAACAACATCACGGTCATTTATACTAGGTTTAAAGTTTGGTTTACTTCAGATGCTAGAACAAGTATGATTTTGCTCTGGTTTAGATGAAAAGCATATAATTTTGTTCTCTTTACCTAGAACAAGTATGAAACTATTTTGTAAGTCTGATGCTAGAACTACTTTGCAAGAATAAAACTAGGAGTACTTTGCGAGAATAAAACAATGAGTAATTTGCAAGATAATAAAGTTAATTGTTTAGTAGAAAGCTTTTGTAACACAAGAGAAAGATTTTGTCCATATGCAATCGATAACTAGAGCGATGATCATTATTGCAATTTTATATGAGGGAGAGGCATGTGCTAACATACTTTCCTTACTTGGATCCTATGCACTTATGATAGAACTCTAGCAAGCATCCCGCAACTACTAAAGATCATTAAGGTAAAACTGAACTATAGAATTAGATGACAATTCCTCTTTACTCCCATATGCAAGAACTCCCTTACTTGGACGTAAGCTTCTGTCACTCTAGCCACCCACTATAAGTGAATTATGAACGTATTGCAACACCCTACAACAGTAATCCCACACGCTTGCGCGACACAGAGAGCACCATAGGACAACACCCAAATAAAACATACAACTCAAACCAATCATGATCATTAAGCAACCCATAGGACAAAACGAATGTACTCAAGCATCATAGGATGGCCATGCATCATTGGATAATAATATATAGCATTAAGCATCATGTTTAAGTAGAGATTACAGGGGGGAGGTGTTACACCACCGCATAGAGGGGGGAGAGTTGGTGATGATGGTCGTGAAGTTGTTGGTATAGATCACCGTCACCATGATTGCCCCGGCGGTGTTCTGGCGCCACCGGGAGAGACGGGAGAGAGCTTCCGTCCTTCTTATTCTTCCTTGGGCTCTGATGTGTCTCCAATGTATCTATAATTTATGAAGTATTCATGCCATATTTAAAACAATTTTATATGGTTTGGGTGCAATTTTATATGATTTAAATGGAACTAATCTGGACTGCATTGTTTTCAACAGAACTACCGTGATATTGTTTTTTGTGCAGAAATCAAAGTTATCCAGCGAAACTTTTTGACGCTTTTTTTGGAAGAAAGAGATACTAGAAGCTTCATGGGAGGGCCAAAAGAGCCACGAGGGCCCCACTATCAACCAGGGCGTGCCAGGTGGGCTGGCTTGCCATGGTGTGTAGTGGGCCCCTCAAAGCCCATCTTAGCATGGACCGACGTCAAAAAATGCTATAAATACATAAACCCCCAGAAATAACCCTAGATGAGAAGTTCCGCCACCACAAGCCTCTGTATCCATGAAAACTCAATAGGGAGCACGTTCCGTCACCCTATCGGAGGGGGAAATCATTACCAGAGGTCATCTTCATCATCCCGGCGGCCACCATGATGAGGAGGGAGTAGTCCACCCTCGGGGCTGAGGGTTTGTACTAGTAGCTATGTGTTTGATCTATCAACCTCATGTTCTTGGCACGATCTTCATGTACCGTGAGCTTTATTAATATAGTTGGATCATACGGTTTTTCTCCCTCTCTGTCTTGTTGTGATGAATTGAATTTTACCTTTGAGATTTCGTTATTATCAGGTTGAATACTTTTATGGATTTGAGAACACTTGATGTATGTCTTGCATATGAATACTGATACGTCTCCAACGTAAGTATAATTTTTTATTGTCCCATGCTGTTATATTATCATTCTTGGATGTTATACAATCATTTGATAATCATTTTATATCATTTTTTGGTACTAACCTATTGACATAGTGCCAAGTGCAAGTTGTTGTTTTCTGCTTGTTTTTTACATCGCATGAAATCAATACCAAACGGAGTCCAAACACAGCGGAACTTTTTGTGGATTTTTTCTGGACCAGAAGACACCTATTGGGCCAAAGAAGTACCAGAGGGGTGCTGCGAGGGGAGCACAACCCACCAGGGCGTGCCCATGTGGGTTGTGCCCACCTCGGTGGCCTCCCGCACAGCCTCTTTGCTCTATAAATACCCCAATATTCCAGAAACCCTAGGGGAATCAACAAAAACATATTCCAGCTGCCGCAAGTTCCAGAACCAGCAGATCCAATCGAAACACCATCACGGAGGGGTTCATCATCCTCATTGGTGCCTCTCCGATGATGCGTGAGTAGTTAATTGTAGAGCTACGGGTCCGTAGTTAATAGCTAGATGGCTTCCTCTCTCTCTCTCTCTCTCTCTCTCTCTCTCTCTATTCTCAATACAATGGTCTCTTGGAGATCCATATGATGTAAGTCTTTTTGCAGTGTGTTTGATGGGATTCGATGAACTTTGAGTTTATGATCAGATCTATGTTTTTATTCATGGAAGTTATTTGAGTCTTCTTTGATCTCTTATATGCATGATTGCTTATAGCCTCATATTTCTTCTATGATATTTGGGTTTTGTTTGCCGAACTTGATCTATTTATCTTGCAATGGGAAGAGGTGCTTTGTGATGGGTTTGATCTTACGGTGCTTGATCCCAGTGACAGAAGGGGAACCGACACGTATGTATAGTTGCTATTAAGGATAACAAGATGGGGTCTATTTCTACATAAATAGATATTGTCTACATCATGTCATCGTTCTTATTGCATTACTCCATTTTTCCATGAACTTAATACACTAGATGCATGCTGGATGGCGGTCGATGTGTGGAGTAATAGTAGTATATGTAGGCAGGAGTCGGTCTACTAATCTTGGACGTGATGCCTATACAATGATCATTGCCTGGATATCATCATGAGTATTTTAAGTTCTATCAATTTCCCAATAGTAATTTGTTTTCCACCGTTTGCTATTTTTCTCAAGAAAAGCAACTAGTGAAACCTATGCCCCCCGTGTCTCTTCTTTTCTTTAATATATTTGCCTTCGTGATCCCTTTTTATTTGCTTTTATTTTCAGATCTATTAAACCAAAAATACAAAAATACTTTGTTGCACTTTATTTTATTTCCAATCTATTTATCCAATCTATTACAACTTTCTCTCATCCACTTGCCAATTTCTAGCACCGTTACCCGAAAGGGATTGACAACCCCTTTAACACGTCGGGTTGCGAGTATTTGTTATTTGTGTGCAGGAGCTGTTTACATTGTGTTGCGTGGTTCTCCTACTGGTTCGATAACCTTGGTCTTATCACTAAGGGAAATACCTACCGTCGTTGTGCTGCATCATCCCTTCCTCTTTGGGGAAATACCAACGTAATTCTAGCAGACATCAAAAGGAATTTCTAGCACCATTGCCGGGGAGACATCATCAACATCAATCAGGTTCCTAATCACAAATCTCATCTCGTTACAATTTACATTATTTGCCATTTGCCTCTCCCCCACTTCACAAAAATTTGCCGTTTTATTCACCCTCTTTTTCATTCGCTGTTTTCCTGTCAGATCTGTTTTTATGTGCAATCTTGTTGACCACTTTTTGTCGTTATGGATAGTTCTTCCTCTATTGCGTACACCCCCGAGAATGAGGTTCTTAACTTTAAACAAAGGGGAGAGGAGAATTTAAAAGATGCTTGGTATAGGATTTGCAATGCTCATAATAGATCTATCCATAAGCAATCTATCATTGTTCTCCTTCGCTGTTTTTATGTGGGCATCACCACTTGGTATAGATTCGTCCTAGATATGATTACTAGTGGAAATTTCTTGATGTGTCCCTCTCTTGATGCTTTCAATGCTATGGGAAATTTAATGGGTTCACCACCACTTATGATCAATGTAATAACTTTGACTCTCGAGCATGTCATGGAAAGACTAGATGCTATTGAAAAGAAAATGCTTACCCAAGAACATATTGAAAACTTGGATAAAAGATGCATAATTTTTCCACTAAAATTGGGTCAAAAGCGGGAGAAGTTTTTAAGTTGTTAAAGGAAAAGGGGATCGTAATTCATGAAAGAGTTGAAGAAAGCCCGTCTAGGATTGAACTGTAAGAAATGTTTACTAATTTAAGTACGGCTTTTGCTTCCGCCAAAACTCCCGTAAAAATTGGCAAGACTACTCAAGTTACTAAAAACAAGGGTGCAACTTCTAGTAATGATAAAGCAGATCTTAAGATGATTAGTATCCATCCCAATTTTATTGAAGTGATAATAGACCCTATTTGCAAGAATGAATTTTTCAATATCATACCTAGAAGAATTGTCGTTGAGAATTTATATGCTAAATCCTTGAAAAATTCTAAGTGTTTGATTGAAGAGTTGGAGAACAAAGATGACAAAACTTAGATCCTTTGCATTATGCCTAGCTAGGGGCGCAAAACGATAGCGCTTGTTTGAAGGCAACCCAACTTGTATATTTTTGCTTTTTGCTTTTCTTGCGGTTTTCTATAAATTACCAAATTACGCATATGATTAGATGTATTTTTGTGGTTTAAATTAGTGTTTGTGCCAAGCAAAGCCTTTAGAATGATTTGGGTGAGAGTTGATTTGATCTTGCTAAAAAACAGAAACTTTTGTGCTCACAAAGTTATTCCCGTCTTAACAGAAGAGTGCTTTTGAGTTGAATCTTTCTGAAGAATATTAATATACAAATTTCCCATGTTGTCCTAATTTGTCAGCATTTTTGGGGTTACAGAAGTATTCGAAATATCCAGATTGCTACAGACTGTTCTGTTTTCTTTGCGTTGTGTGCTTGTTTTGATGATTCTATGGTTTTCTTTAAAGAGTTTTTGCCATAGAAAAGTTGGAATACAGTAGATATAATGCAATAATAAAATATGAATGGGTTTGCAACCATACTTATAGTATTGGTTTGCTTTCTTATACTAACATATCTCACGAAGGTTTTGTTGAGTTTTGTGTGATTGAAGTTTTCAAGTTTTGGGTGATATTATGATGGATGAAGGAATAAGGATTAGCAAAAGGCTAAGCTTGGGGATGCCTGAGGCCCCCCAATATAATATTCAAGAAGTATCAAGCAACTAAGCTTGGGGATGCCCCCGAGTGGCATCCCCTCTTTCTTTTAACAACCATTGGTATTTTACTTGGAGCTATATTTTTATTCGTCTAGAGTTTTGCTTGGAGCGTCTTGTATGATATGAATCTTTTCTTGTTTTGCTTTTTATTTTAAGTCTTGAATCCTTGCTGGACACACCTTTTTGAGAGGGCCAAAAATTATGCTATGCTTGCTCTTATGCTTCAGTTAAATTTTTAGAGCCTTGGAATTGCTCTAGTGCTTCACTTATATATTTTTTAGCATGGTGTGCTTTGTTATTTTTGAAGAAATGCTCTGATGCTTCACTTAGATTTATATGGGAGTAAGTAAATTTTTTAACAAATTATCTCTTACTTCACTTAGATTATTTTGAGAGAAAGAAATAATATGCTCATGTTCTTCACTTTTTTTGAGCTTATTCAAAGCAACATATCAAATTAGTCCCAACGTGATAGATATCCAAGGAGGGTATAATAAAAAATTAGATGAAGATCTTTGGACATGTAAACTTGGTTCTTTGTAATGGTTTTGAGATATGACGATATGATATGCGAGTCATGTTGATGAGTAATTATGCTTTAGTAAGAATATTAGTGTTAAGGTTTGTGATTCCCTATGCAAGCACGGAAGTCAATAGTTATGCAATGAAATTACACTACTTGTCATGCATTATTCGGTGTTAGTTATGCTTAATGCTCGCTTATGAGATTTTTCGTTTCTTGGTTCGATGCCTCTCAATCTTTTTGCTAGCCTTCATTTGCACTAAGTATGATCACTACTTGTGCATCCAAAACCCTTTAAACCAGTTTTGCCATATGAGTTCACTATACCTACCTATATGCGGCATTTTCGTGCCGTTTTATGAAAATTTGTATGTGCCATCCCTAATTTTCAAGATAAATTTCTCTTTTGTGTGCTCGTACCGCTCGCAAGGCGGTGAGGGGTGGCCGATATTTTCCATGCTAGATGTGTTATTCTCACGATGAGTGTTTATTCACTTGTCATTGCACGAGAGTACGGGAAAGGTATTCGGGATGCCCAGTCCCGAAATGAAAAATGAATTTACTTTATGTTGTCAGATAATAAATTCCTTGGAAAGTGTTGGTATGGAGGCACCCGCGGATATGGTTAGCCATGGAAAGTGAAAGTATGGTGGAAAAAGGAATAAACTTTATTTTTCTGTTTGTGAACCGCCTATGATATATCTAGCATGGAAAGTGCTGGGAACTCTAAGTCGTTTTTGTTGGTGGGAAAAGTATGCCTCCCAAAATGTTTTTATCTCTCAATTTTAGCTTTGAGCTCTGGCACCTTTACAAATCCCTACTTCCCTCCGCGAAGGGCCTTTCTTTTACTTTATGCAATTTTTATTTTTTATTTGAGTCTCCATCTTATCTTATAAAGAACCAACTAAGGGGCACTATGATCGTAGTTGAGCCTTGGGTAGAGCTAGTATTCGAGTGTGTTTCATGAATGGGTCAATGACTGAGCATAATGGGCAAGGGATAACTTGCTTTAGCGTTGATATTTTGAAAGACATGGTTGCTTGTTGATATGCTTGAGTATTAAAGTCTTCATGTCAAAACTAGACTATTGCTTTGAACCATATAAAAGTTCAAATGTCCATGCTACAAAGAAAATAATATGTGATGAACATGTTAGGCAACATTCCACATCAAAAATTCTGTTTTTATCATTTACCTACTCAAGGACGAGCATGAATTAAGCTTGGGGATGCTGATACGTCTCCAATGTATCTATCATTTTGTATTGTTACATGCTATTATATTATCATTCTTGGATGTTTTACAATCATTTTATATCAATTTTTGGTACTAACCTATTGACATAGTGCCAAATCCTAGTTGCTGTTTTCTGCCTGTTTTTTACATCGCGGGAAATCAATACCAAACGGAGTATAAATGCAGTGAAACTTTTTGTGGATTTTTTCTGGACCAGAATACACGTGTTGGGCCAAAGAAGTACCATAGGGGTGCTCCGAGGGGAGAACAACCCACTAGGGCGCACCTAGGGGCCCAAGCGCACCCAGGTGGGTTGTGCCCACCTTGGTGGCCTCCCGCACCGCCTCTTTGCTCTATAAATACCCCAATATTCCAGAAACCCTAGGGGAGTCGATGAAAATCAATTCCAGCCGCCGCAAGTTCCAGAACCACCAGATCCAATCTAAACACCATCACAGAGGGGTTCATCATCCTCATTGGTGCCTCTTCGATGATGCGTGAGTAGTGCATTGTAGACCTACGAGTCCGTAGTTAGTAGCTAGATGGCTTCCTCTCTCTCTCTGTCTCTCTCTCTCTCTCTCTCTCTATCTCTCTGTCTGTCTGTCTCTCTCTCTCTCTTGATTCTCAATTCAATGGTCTCTTGGAGATCCATATGATGTAAGTCTTTCACGGTGTGTTTGTTGGATCAGATGAACTTTGAGTTTATGATCAGATCTATTTTTGTATCCATGAAAGTTATTTGAGTCTTCTTTGATCTCTTATATGTATGATTGCTTATAGCCTCATATTTCTTCTCCGATATTTGGGTTTTGTTTCGCCAACTTGATCTATTTATCTTACAATGGGAAGAGGTGCTTTGTGATGGGTTTGATCTTACGGAGCTTGATCCAAGTGACAGAATGGGAACCGACACATATGTATCGTTGCTATTAAGGATAACAAGATGGGGTCTATTTCTACATAAATAGATCTTGTCTACATCATGTCATCGTTCTTATTGCATTACTCCGTTTTTCCAAGAACTTAATACACTAGATGCATGCTGGATAGCGGTCAATGTGTGGAGTAATAGTAGTAGATGCAGGAAGGAGTCAGTCTACTAATCTTGGACGTGATGCCTATATAATGATCATTGCCTGGATATCGTCATGAGTATTTGAAGTTCTATCAATTGCCCAGCCGTAATTTGTTTTCCCGCCATTTGCTATTTTTCTCGAGAGAAGACACTAGTGAAACCTACGGCCCTCGGGTCTCTTCTTTAATATATTTGCCTTCACGATCTATTTTTATTTGCTTTTAGTTTCAGATCTATTAACCAAAAATACAAAAATACTTTGCTGCACTTTATTTTATTTACGAACTATTTATCCAATCTATTACAACTTTTCTCCCTCCACTTGCCAATTTCTGGCGCCGTTACCCGAAAGGGATTGACAACTCCTTTAACACGTCGGGTTGCGAGTATTGGTTTTGTGTGTGCAGGAGCTGTTTATGTTGTGTTGCGTGGTTCTCCTACTGGTTCGATAACCTTGGTCTCATCATTGAGGGAAATACCTACCGTCACTATGCTGCATCATCCCTTCCTCTTTGAGTAAATACCGATGTATTTCTAGTAGACATCAAATACCCATGGTGACAATGGTGTATTACATTGATTCACTTGATGTACGTTTTGGCACTCAATTCGCGGATTCCTGAGGTGGCATTGGGGTAATCTAAGCATAGGGGTTGATGCACGTTTTCGTTCTTGTTTCTCCTGTACAAATCTTGGGCACTCTTTGAAGTTCTTTGTGTTGGATTGAGTATTATGAATCTTAAGTTGTTTGATGCATATCGTATAATTGACCCACAGATACTTGTGGTGAAATTAGAGTATCTAGCTGACATTAGGGTTGATTGATGTGTTTCCTTTTGGTGTTATTTAGTACGAATTCTAGGGTTGCTTGTGATACTTATAGGAATAGCTCAATAGATTGATCAAAAAGGATAACTTTCAGGCGTTTTCATACCCTACAAACAATTTCATCTTATGTTCTCCACTAGATAAGAGCTTTGGAGTGTTTCTTTATCACACATTGAGGGATTGTTATATGATCCAATTATATTAGCATTGTTGAGATATTGCACTAGTGAAAGTATGAACCCTAGGCCTTATGGCATGGTAATCTCACGTCAGATGCCAGGGGGTGGCTTATCATGGGTGGAGCAATGAGGATGTCGTCGGGTTTCGGAAGCGAGAGTGAGCACGAGCTCGGGAGCACACGAGACGTACCCAGGTTTGAGGCTCTCCGGAGAGATAACACCCCTAGTCCTGCTATGATGACTATGATCAAAAGTATACAAGGTTGCTCCTAGCGTTGTGTTGCTAGAGGAGGAAGAAGGGTAGAGCTCTCCCTCTTCTCCTAGCTATGGTGTGTGTGTGTGTGGAATGAAAGTTGAATCCTTTGCATGGGTGAGCCCAAGGGGTCTTATAGGCCGCCCCCAAGGGATACAACGGTAATACGACTAGGTGTAGGACCCGGATGTCCGTGTCTAAGGTCGTCGGCTGCTGGGGCCCGCCTCTAGAGGGCCCCGCCGGCTGCCGAGAATCCGGCCGACAGGTAGGGCCCATCTCCTGCGGGACATACTGATTGCCTTTTGTTGTAACCTGACCCTTGCTGATGAGGGGTGCATCATGCATCATATGGCTACAGTCTCGTGCCAGGCAGGTAGGTGGCCGCCTAGTCAGCGCGCACTGTAGCCACGCTCCTCTGGTATTCGAGGGGGGGGGCAGGTGGCACTGTTGCCACGCCCTATCTCGTCGTAGTGGGTGAGTGCATACTCTGAGGGGCCGGCTGCTGGAAGCCGGCCCGCCCCCAAGCCGCCTTCTAAGAGTGCGCCGTCTTCTAGAAGCCGGCCACGAGGTCCGAGCCGGCCCAGGGAGCCGGCCGCACGGCTAGTCGACATGAGGGGCTTTTCTAGCCCTGATGTCTTGAAATGTTATTGGGCGCGGATGAGGCTACCCAGGGTACATCCCCTCGACAGTAGTCCCCGAAGCTAGTGAGGTGCCACGGCTCGAAGCCGGAGTACCTCAGCAGTTTCCTCCTCCGAGAGATCCCGCATCTATGTTTTGTCCGGCTTACAGAAGCCGCGTGATAGGAGCCGTCCGAGGCGAAGCTGGCCGACTGGTAAATTTGAATCGTCACGGCGGGCGTTGGGGGTACGCCACCGGGTGGCGCGCCAGCCACCCGTTGCCCTCATGCCACGCCTCACCAGCAGGTTGGGCCGACCTGCCAGCCCACGCGCGTGATGGGACACCTTCACATGCCCGGGCCCGCTGTCGGTGTCAAAACAGGCGGATCTCGGGTAGGGGGTCCCGAACTGTGCGTCTAAGGCTAATGGTAACAGGAGGCGGGGGACACAATGTTTACCCAGGTTCGGGCCCTCTCGATGGCGGTAATACCCTACTTCCTGCTTGATTGATCTTGATGATATGAGTATTACAAGAGTTGATCTACCACGAGATCGTAAAGGCTAAACCCTAGAAGCTAGCCCATGATTATGATTGTTCTCGTCCTACGGACTAAACCCTCCAGTTTATATAGACACCGGAGGGGGCTAGGGCTACACAGAGTCGGTTACAGAGAAGGAGATATACATATCCGAATAGCCAAGCTTGCCTTCCACACAAAGGAGAGTCCCGCCCGGACACGGGACAAAGTCTTCAATCTTGTATCTTCATAGTCCAACAGTCCGGCCAAAGTATATAGTCCGATTGTCCGAGGACCCCCTAATCCAGGACTCCCTCAGTAGCCCCTGAACCAGGCTTCAATGACGATGAGTCCGGCGCGCAGATTGTCTTTGGCATTGCAAGGCGGGTTCCTTCTCCGAATACTCCATAGAAGATCTTGAACACAAGGATCATGTCTGGCTCTGCAAAACAATTTCCACATACCACCGTAGAGAGCACAATATTCCACAAATCTAATCCGCTGACAACTTTTCATAGCGTGACATCACGCTACGGCCCGGTCATTATGCGAACCGTTTTTCTCAACCTGCTACCGCACATATCGTGAGGCGGTTTTATTGGCACGTCTTATCAAAGCAGAGATCGTGTCCCCTTATCTCGGGATTCACATCAATACGGTTGTGGGTAACCCAACCGCACCATCAACGCGGCGCTTGGGGAATAAGCAAGTTTACCGGGCAAGTGGGGAGGCGCAGGATCCCTGCTGCCTTTATAAGGAGATAAGGACTCCCCTTTTTCACCCACGCCTTCTTCTTCCTCTGCTCATCCATCCCCCCTCGCTCGAGGTCCAGCGCCCAAGCGTTCATCTTCTCCACCCACAAAGGTCTTCCAAAAATGTCCGGATCCGGAGCAGGAGGCAAGTGGATGGCCTCTACCGTCCGGGAGAAGGATATCAAAAAGCTTTGGGAGGCCAGGTATCTAGCCAAGAAAATCAGCCACCGTCTTCCGATGGTGGGACAGATCGTCCCTACCCTGAAACCCCACGAGAGTGTTGTATTCCTCCCTCATTTTGTCCACGGGCTAGGGTTTACCCTCCACCCATTCGTTCGCGGCATCATGTATTATTACGGGATCGATTTTCATGATCTATCCCCCAATTACTTTCTCAACATCTCGACGTTCATCGTCGTGTGCGAGGCCTTTGTCCGCATTTCTCCTCACTTCGGCTTATGGCTAAAGATTTTCAATGTGAAGCCCAAGGTAGTGAGCGGCGAGCACGCCGAGTGCGGAGGTGCCATGGTGAGCAAGATGCCCAACGTCACATGGCCAACAAGTACCTTCAATGATTCCATCAAAGAGTGGCAGCAGCAGTGGTTTTACATTACTGAGCCGCGCGGCGCGGAATGGGCAGCCGCTCCCGAATTCCGATCCGGAGGTCCCCTGCGGCTTACGTCCTGGCCCAAGAAGGGCCTAAACTGATCTTCGTCCGACAAATTGTCGGTGCTCCAGACGTGTGTCAAGGATATGGAAGACAAGAATATTAAACTTGTCAATGTAGTCCAGGTGATGTTAGTTCGCTGGATTCTTCCTTGTCAACACAGGGCTTGCAATTTATGGGAATTCGACCCGGCCAAGCACCAGACCCTGCTAGAGCTCTTCAGCTCCTCGCACAAGGACATCTGGAAGCTGCTCTTTAAGTCCGGCAAATCGTGGCCGGACTCCGCCGAGGACCGCGGGTACGAACTGTCCCGCCCTGCAAGTTCGGTAAGTCATCGTATGTTGGCAATTCATACGTTTTGTTCGCATAACCTGAGGGAAATGCTTGATGTCTTTTCCACAACTCTCCTAGGGCTGGACGAAGAAGGAGGGCGGATCTACTATCTGGCCCCACTGCCAGAAGAACCGGCCAGCCATGCTGGTCCCAGCGCCTTACAAGGCGCCGAAGAACAAGGTCGAGAAGGAGGCCAAAAAGACCAGGGGCGGCCTCCATCGCCGCGACACTTCGGACACAATATCCGGAGACTCCGATGCCCGCTCTTCCTCCAGAGAGGTCGAGGAAGAGGAGGAAGACCAATCCCCAGTGTGGGGAAGAAAGAAAAGGACGACCTCCACCTCTTTGGAGGTCGAGTCGCCTAAGATGGGAAAAACTCCCCTTCCGGAGGAGTCCACCACCGTTGCCGAAAGCAGCCCAGAGCGGGATCCCAGGGCCCAGCCCCTGGTGAACTCGTGAGTATATAAAATCCGAACACGCTTACGCATCCAGGCTTACCATGGCATGATGTTTTAATCATCGATCCATACTTTTTGCAGTCCGGCGAGGTCCCGCACCGAACAATCCTCATCGGAGGATTCACTGAGCTCGGACGCTATGGATAGCGAGACGCCCCTGAAGGCCCCCTCCCCAAAACACGTGAGTGAAACCATGGCATCATCCCAGAGGGACCCAGGCCAAGGAGGGGGGGGAGATCGTCAAGGCGGTGCCAGAAGGTCAAACTTCAGGGGCCGGATACACGGGAGAAAAAAGGCTCCCACGGATATCGGTGGCGGGGGCCATCTTGAATTTGGCCCCCAGCCGGACGCAATTCCGGAGACCGATACGACTCCAGAATCAGGAAGGCAGCCCCCCTCGGCTAGAGGGGGTGCGCCTGTTCCACCGGAAACCTCTGTCCAACCAGAGGTGTTGGATACTTTATCAGCGGCGCTGAAGAGCGCCTCCATCGTCGATGAACACCGTGCCCTTATGGGTGCGGTGATTGAGAAGATTCAATCCGCTGAGAGTGGACGGAATGAGGCCTGCGTCAGCCTTATAACGGGCTTTGAGATATGTTTTGTGAGGTTTCGAAGAGTGTCATAGTATAGGTAGTAGCCCCTCATACACTATTCGGTGAAATAAGGAACCTGACAGAGGATCAAAAATGTATGTTCGCAGGAGACTTACTTTATGGCATCTCTCCCTCTTTTTATTTTGTAAGCAGGCGTCTGTAGTGACTGCGGCCTCTCATACTGTCGAAGTCTCCGGACTGAAGTAGTCTGGAGCGGGCCGAAGAAGAACTCGGCTGAGTGAAGAAACAGTTGGAGGATAACCAAGGTATGCAAAAACCTTGTTCGCATTAGCGTGAATGAATAAGTTAATATGATGAAAATATTTCTATGATATGCTCTAGGGGCGACGACCAAAATTGAGGCTCTTAAGAAGGCCGTGGCCGAAGCCGAGAAGAAGGTAGCTGCAGAGCAGGCTCTTCGTGAGAAGCACGAGGCCAGGGTTATTGAAGCTGAACAAGAGCTTCAAGAGGCTGTGAAGAGATGCGAGACCTTGGAGCAGAGTTTAACGGAGAAAGAGTCCGACCTTGCCCAAGCTCACCAAGCCGCACGTGATGTGCAGGGGGAAGACCAAGGTGCCCTGCAGTAAATACAGGAGGCGAGGAAGATCGCGACGGGTAAGGCTTTTTCTATGTAAAGCAGGTATTTGAAGGGAGAAAATCATGTTTACTAATTTGAATTCGGATTTCTCCAGGGGTGTTTGCGGAGCTACCACACATCATATCTGATGCCGCCCAATTTTACCGAGCCGAAGAAAGGAACACTGCAGAGAAGCTCTTCTGGTCGCAGTATCTGGCGCCGAATTATCCAGTGCCATTTGCCAATCAGCTGAAGCAGCTGATCGAACTGCATAAGGCGGCCGAACTAGCCATGAAGGATTTAATTATCCGGCTATGGCCCACTGAGCCGATTCCAAGCAGCTACTTCGGGCTCGTGAAGCGGCTTGTGAGTGCCTGCCCTCGACTCGAAGTCATCAAGCGGTCAGTCTGTATGGAGGGTGCGCGAATGACCTTCGCCCGCGCAAAGGTGCACTGGGGGAAGATGGATGCGGAAAAGTTGATGACCGAGGGACTACTGGAGGGAAAGGAGCATCGCAAGCCTGAATTATGATAGTGTCCTAGAAGGATCCCACCTTGCGGCAGAGCAATGCACCAAGGACATTATATTTCCATGAATACAGTCATGTTTTCCTTTGTAAAGTTGAACAAGGTCAATTATATTATTCATTGCCTATTATTTGAAAGCTTTTCCTCCTGCGCGGCCGTTTTATATATCAATCCTGAGAGTTGGCCAGTCGTCGGCGTCTGCCCCCACGTAGGAAGTAGGGGGATGTTCGGGATAAACCTGAGCACTCTTTATCCCAGTTTTGGGTCCTTGAAGGAGGTGTTTAGCACAACGAACTAGGCAATCGGACTATAGGGCATTATCACTCTCACTTAGCCATAGGAGTTTGACAAAAGGAAGGTAGGCGCAGCCCCTAGTGTTCGGAAGACCGCACGAGGGGCTCTATAAGCACCTGATTGGAAGAAAAGCCGATCCATCGCACGCTGCATTAGTTATGGCATTATGTGGAAGAAATCCTTAAAGATTTTACAACCTCTCAAACAGGTAATTAGCTCTCGCCGTATCATGACAGTTAGTTTTCGACTTTCTCTACTGAGGCACTCGTCCGGAAGAACCGAGACACAATCGCAGCAGTTCTCCCTGTGCCGCCTTAGCCGATATAGCGGAACGTAAGGCAGCAAAACATGGGAGCCGGGCAAACCCAACTATTGACCCAAGACATGATTCGAAGCTGATGCATATAATGCTATAAGTTCGGGGGTGCCGAACGTCCGCGCAGGTGTTAGGACTTTATTGCCGTTATTATTGGTACAATGAAGCCCCTGGCATATTAAGGCATATCACGATGTACGGATGCCATTTGACGAAGAGTGTCAGTAAGAAACAACAGCAGATAAGCGTCATATAAAGCCACATGTTTAATTGAATAACACGTCAATGCGTATGAATACAAGTAATGTGATAGAAAAAGAAATACGACTTCAAAACCTGCTGAGATCAAGCGGGAGGAGGCTGTGTGCGGATCTGGAGTGTAACCGGATGGTCATCAAGGGGCATCTCTAAGGATTCCCTTACACATTCGAGTTGTTTCCATGTCGCCCTACGCAAAAGTGGACCTGCAAAGAAAGTGCAAAAAATATATTTATGTGCCATGGAGCGGTTAAGCCGCATTGTGTGGCTTATCCTAGATGTGCCTCTGTTTACTGCCGGAGTGTTTTAATTGAGCTCCGGACAAGCCGGACTATCCTGCCGCGGAGTAGTTCAGACTCCCTTGACGGTGTCCGGGAGCTTGGCCGTCGACTCGAGGTTCGATTGAAAGATGCCTTTCATTGCTTCTACTGTGAAGGCGGCGGTACACTCTTCGGCACAGAGGTGGAGTTCGGCCTTGCCATTAACTGTTATGACGCCACGCGGACTGGGCATCTTGAGCTTACGGTAGGCATAGTGTGGCACCGCATTGAATCGAGCAAACGCGGTTCGTCCGAGTAGTGCATGATAATTACTGCGAAAAGGGACGATGTCAAAGGTTAACTCTTTGGTATGGTAATTGTCCAGTGATCCGAAGACTACCTTCAGAGTTATGGAGCCTGTACAACGGGCCTCTGCACCTGGTATAACACCCTTAAAGGTGGTTTTAGTGGGCTTGATCAGATCATCGAATGATCAATACCCATCTTGCGCACTGTGTCCTGATACAACAGGTTTAGACTGCTGCCTCCGTCCATAAGGACTCACGTGAGGTGAAATCCGTCAATTATTGGGTCAAGGACTAGTGCGGCTGAATTGCCCTGATTGGTATTGGCTGGACGATCCGTACAATCGAAAGTGATCGGCCATAGTTTATATTGTGGGGCGACTGGCTCTGTTAAGTCGACGTCCCTAAGAGTGCACATCCGTTGCAGCGCCGGAATGTGGGTGGCGTTTATCATATTCACCATTTTGATTTGCGGGGGAAATTTCTTTTGCCCTCCTGTGTTCGGCGGCTGGGACTCCTCATCGTCATTGCTATGTGGACCCTTTTCCTTGTTTTCGGCATTCAACTTGCCGGCCTGTTTGAACACCCAACATTCCCTGTTGGTGTGGTAGGCTGGTTTATCGGGGGTGCCGTGAATTTGACACGAGCGATCGAGTATGCGGTCCAGACTGGACGGGCCCGGATTGTTTCTTTTGAATGGCTTTTTCCGCTGACCAGACTTAGAGACGCTGAATCCGGCATTGACTGTTGTGTCTTCGGTGTTGTCGCCATTGTTGCGACACTTGTGTCTGTTGCGTCTTGGCTTGCCGTTGCTATCTCTGGCATCTGAAGTGCCATGATTTCTTGATGTACTGTTGCTACGAGCCAGCCAGCTGTCCTCGCCCGCACAAAAGCGGGTCATGAGTGTCGTGAGGGCTGCCATGGACTTCGGTTTCTCTTGGCCGAGATGTCGGGCGAGCCACTCATCGCGGATGTTATGCTTAAAGGCCGCCAGGGCTTCGGCATCCGAACAGTCAACAATTAGGTTCTTTTTAGTTAGGAACCGAGTCCAGAATTTCCTGGCTGACTCTCCGGGCTGTTGGGTTATGTGACTTAAATCATTAGCATCCGGTGGTCGCACATAAGTGCCCTGGAAGTTATCCAGGAATGCGTCTACCAGGTTCTCCCAACTTCCGATGGAGTTTGCCGGCAAACTATTCAGCCAATGCCGAGCCGATCCATTGAGTTTTAGTGGGAGGTACTTCATGGCATGTAGATCATCCCTGCAGGCCATGTGAATGGGGAGAAAGAAATCTTCTATCCATACCGCGGGGTCTGTAGTCCCATCGTAGGGCTTGATATTTACGGGCTTAAACCCTTCTGGGAATTCATGATCCATTACTTTGTCAGTGCAGCATAGGGGGTGTTAGGCGCCTCTTTGCAGAGCTACATCACGACGCAGTTCAAATGAGTCTAGCCTGTTGTATTCAGCCCAGCCGGATTTGCTTTTAGTATATGCAGCGTGACGGTCATCGTCACGCGTTGGGGCGCGCCCCCATGATCCGTAGATCGATCTTGACTGTCCTGCTTTGTTTTCCAATACGTCTTGCAGGTCCTGTGTGTAGCCGCGGGCCTTAGTGTTTTTGTTTGATTGGCGACAGGGTGCGGGCTGGTGTTCGGGATAATACGCCGCTTTGTCTTGGCCACGAGGTGGCCGGTCAGCCGTACTACGCTGGTAGTGTAGGCTTTAGTGCCTCCTCCTCGAGTTGAGGTAGAAACCTGCGCTTTGGGTAATTTTTGGTTGGGCGCTCGAGTCCGTATTCCTCGGCTGCCAAGACCTCAGTCCATCTATCAGTTAGCAGATCTTGATCAGTTTGAAGCTGTTGCTGCTTTTTCTTCAGGGTTTTTGCAGTGGCTATAAGCCGACGCTTGAAGCGCTCCTGCTCGACGGGATCCTCAGGCACGATGAATTCTTTGTCGTTGAGGCTCACCTCGTCTTCGGAGTGGGGCATGTAATTGTCATCCTCTGAGTCTCCATCCATTGCCTATTTATCAGGGCTAGCTTGCCCATCCTCCCGTCCAGCTTGCTCGAAGCTTGGCTGGGCGGGATTGTTTTCATCTTCGGCACCATCCGGAGTGCTATTGTCTCTTGTGTCGGTATCGCTATTTTGCTATGGCGGGGCTTAGAGCGGTGCCTATGACGCCGGTGCTTAGATTGCTTCTCAAGGGGATTATCCTCCGTTGCCTCGTTGCCATCGGCTTCTTTGGGCGTGTCCACCATATATATATATATCATATGATGAGGTGGTTGTCCAGCGCCCTGTGGGCGGTGGTTCCTGTTCTTCTCCTGCATTGTCGTCCATACCGTCGATGTCTTCGGAGTCGAAGTCAAGCATGTCGGTTAAGTCATCGACAGTGGCTATTAAGTGGGTGGTGGGTGGGGAACGAATTTCTTCGTCGTCCGCTTCCCACTCAAGCCGGACATAGTTTGGCCAGGAGTCTCCTGACAGGGAGAGAGACTTTAATGAATTTAGCACGTCGCCCAAGGGCGAGTGCTGAAAGATATCCACGGAGGTAAACTCCATGATCGGTGCCCAATCGGATTCGATAGGCACGGATGCACGTGATTCGGAGCCTATGGCCGGAGACGAGTCCGAGGGTCCGATGATGCAGGCCTCATCGGAGGCAAAGTCTGTGTTCGGCTCTATCGCCGATGAGTGTGCGGCCTCCGTGGTGGGGCCCATCCACCCGTCCTCGGATGGCACGATCTGCTCTGGATTAAGGGTCGGGGCAGCCGCAGGTGTGATCTCCCAAACACCGTCCGATGGCAGATCTAAGTCATGCTCGTCGTGACTGTTCTGCGCACCTGATATGGGCTCGAATCCGTCAAAGATCAAGTCTCCGCGGATGTCGGCAGTGTAGTTCAAGCTTCCAAACCTGACCTGATGGCCAAGGGCGTAGCTATCAATCTGCTCCAGATGGCCAAGCGAGTTGGCCCGCAGTACGAAGCCGCCAAATATGAAGATCTGTCCGGGAAGGAAAACCTCACCCTTGATAGCATTGTTGCAGATGATTGAAGGAGCCATCGAGCCTTATCGTGACGACACAGTGGAACTCTCAATGAAAGCACCAATGTCGGTGTCAAAACCGGTGGATCTCGGGTAGGGGGTCCCGAACTGTGTGTCTAAGGCTAATGGTAACAGGAGGCGGGGGACACAATGTTTACCCAGGTTCGGGCCCTCTTGATGGAGGTAATACCCTACTTCCTGCTTGATTGATCTTGATGATATGAGTATTACAAGAGTGGATCTACCACGAGATCGTAAAGGCTAAACCCTAGAAGCTAGCCTATGATTATGATTGTTCTCGTCCTACGGACTAAACCCTCCAGTTTATATAGACATCGGAGGGGCTAGGGTTACACAGAGTCAGTTACTGTAACGCCCCGGATTCGTTGCGCCAGGTGTCCGCCAGTTATTCGTTGTTGTTGCCATGTCATTTGCTTGCGTGTTGCACTTTGCCATGTCATCATATGCATTTCATATCATGTCATCATGTGCATTTAATTTTGCATACGTGTTCGTTTCATGCATCTGAGCATTTTCCCCGTTGTCCGTTTTGCAATCCGGCACTCCCATGTCCTCCGGCGTTCCCCTTTTGCCTCTTCTCTTGTGCGGGAGTTAAACGTTCTCGGAATGGCCCGAGGTTTGCCAAGCGGCCTTGGTATAGCACCGGTAGACCGCCTGTCAAGTTTCGTGCCATTTGGAGGTCGTTTGGTACTCCAACGGTTAACCGGGTAACCGTAAAGCCTCTTTTGTGTGCAGCCCAACACCCCTTCCAAAGTGGCCCAAAACCCATATAACTCCCCTCCATGCTCTCGGTCGTTCGATCACGATCGCGTGGCCGAAAACCGCTCCTCATTTGGACTCTCCTAGCTCCCTCTACCTATAAATATGTGGCCTCCCCCGAAATTCTCGCAGTCTAACCCTAGCTTCGTCCTCCTCGCGCCGCCGGACGAAATCCCCTCCGCGTCCGGACATGTCCGCCGCCCGCAGCCACCTCACTCCGGCCACTCCCAAGCCGCCACGCCACCCCGCCGCCGCTCCCCTCCACTCACGCGTCGCCACGTGGGCACCGCCGCCGCCCACCGCCGCCGGCCCGCCAGGCCCGCGCGGGGCCCGCCCGGCCCGCGCGCCCGCCGCCGCCGCCTGCGCCCGCGCCCGCGCCGCCGCCGCTCTCCGCCGCCGGCGCCCGCCGTCCGATGGCTCCCTTCCGGCCTCCCGCCCGACGTCGCGCCTCTGCCGCGCCGCCCGAGGCCCCGCCGCCGCTCGCGCCCGCCTCCGCCGCCGTCGGGCGCCGCCGCCCCGACCGTCTCCGCCGCCACCGGCCGCCCTCGGTCTCCGCCGGCCGCGCCGCCGCGCCCGAGCTCCGGCGCCGCCCCAGGAACCGCCGGCGCCGCCCCCGTGCCTCCTCTCCTCCGCCCCGGCCAGATCCGTCCGCGGAAGGGCCGGATCCGGCGACCCCGAGCTCGCCGGCCACCGTCTCCTTCTTCTCCGGCGAAGTTCCCCGGTGTACCTCAAGAACCGTGCCAGATTTGCAGATCCAGAGGTTGACCCCGAAAATCGCCTAAGTCCTCCAGATTTCTTACATTATCGTGCCATCTTTGACCTGTCAAATCTCTACATCCATAGCTCCGTTTCGTGCGTATAATATGTCAAATTGTTCGCCTCTATGAGTACTTCATTTCATTCCATTGCATCATTTTCATTTGAGCTCATCTTGGTGCCCGAAATGCTGTTGGAAGAGTGCATGTTGATGTTAATCTGCTGAAACTGTTATAACTTGCTCATTTGTCATTTTTGCCGTGATTGATGTGTGCATCCTATGAGGTTGATGTCTACATGTGTTTTGATCTATGCTATGCCATCTTTCCAGTGGTGCCAACCATGTATTTTTTTGAGTTGTGTGCTGAGTGAATCAAGCTTGCTAAGTAGGGTAGTTGCTGTTGCTGTTTTCCTGACAGATTCTGTTATATTTTGTTGCTATGTTAACATGTTGCTACTAATCATTCTATGCATAATCTGGAGATGTCCTATAAACATGTTTTGATCTACTTGTCATGCTCTATCCATTCATGCCCCTGGTTGCATTTATAGGTTGCTGTAGCTTGTTCATATCTTGCTCCAAAGTTGCTTGAAAATGTTGCTGTCAGCCTGTTAACATTAAGTTCACTAGTTCCCATGTGTTTTCCTAGTGATCCATGCACCCTATGAACTTGCTCTTGCCATGTATAGCTTCATAAACATGCCTTCTTACCGTTGGTTTCCTTGCCATGCCATATTTTGCTCTGTGGTGAGTGGTTCAAGCTCACCAACATGCCTACTTATTGTTGTTCCTGCCATGTTTGAATCTGTAATATAACTTGCCATGTTTACATGGGTGCCATCTTATCTTCTGATCCTTTTTGGCTCATGGTCAGTAAGGGTCTTTTGATCTATGCAATTAGTAGATTCATGCCATGCCTTTGTTTGCCATGATAAGTTCCTGTAACATGTTGTTTGATAGCTCTAAACATTGCAACCTGATGTTATTCCTGCTAAAGTCTGAAACTATTATAATTTGCAATCTTACCATGTCATTTTGGGCATGTTCTAGTTGTTTCTGGAGATAGCTCAGTGTTCATGTTTTGTTATGCTTTACCTGTACTTCATGCTTATGCCTCTTGTTATTATGTTGGGGTGCTGTAGCATGTTGATGTGATGCTTGCAATATGCCTAGTTGCTGTTTTGGACAGATTGTTGTTATGACTTGTATCGTGTGCACGTGTTGAACCGTTGCTCCGTTTTGAGTGTGCTCTATATGAAACTTGCGTGATTTTGCATGTAGTTTCATATTATCATGTTGCATCCTTGTTTTGATGTGTTTGCTTGATGTTTGGGTGCATTTTGCATCAATGCCATGTTTAACTTGTTTTGCTCATATCTTCTAGGCCGTAGCTCCGAATGTAATGAACTTTATATGTAACTTGACTAGAATTTCGTGTAGATCATCTTGGTGCATCTTAACTTGCTGTTTAACAACTTGAACATAAGGTTTATTCAGATCTGGACCAATTTTGAAATATGCATATGAGGACTTACCGGAATTGTTATATGTTGTTCCCGGCCTCATTTAAACTTGCCTTGATGTGTTGTTCTTGTTTGCATCATCTCTTGCCATGAGTAGCTTCATGTAGACTTTGTCATGCATCATGCTTGTTGTGCATCTTGTCTTGTCCATGTGTGGTGTGTTTACCATGTTGTGTGCTTCTTCTTGTTAGTTCCTGTTTCGTTGCGATCGTGAGGATTCGTTCGTCTACGTGTGGTTCGTCTTCATGGCTTCATCTTCTTCATGGACTCGTTCTTCTTCCTTGCGGGATTTCAGGCAAGATGACCGCTACCCTGGATCTCACTACTATCATTGCTATGCTAGTTGCTTCGTTCTATCGGTATGCTGCGCTACCTATTACCTGTTTATCAAGCCATCCCATATTGCCATGAACCTCTAACCTTTGACACCTTTCCTATGCAAACCGTTGTTTGGCTATGTTACCGCTTTTGCTTAGCCCCTCTTATAGCGTTGCTAGTTGCAGGTGAAGTTGAAGATTTCTCCATGGTGGACAGGATTTTGGTTGGGATATCACAATATCTCTTATATTATTATTGCATCTATATATTTGGTAAAGGGTGGAAGGCTCGGCCTTATGCCTGGTGTTTTGTTCCACTCTTGCCGCCCTAGTTTCCGTCATACCGGTGTTATGTTCCTGGATTTTGCGTTCCTAACGCGGTCGGGTGATTTATGGGACCCCCCTGACAGTTCGCTTAAAATAAAACTTGTCCAGCAAGGCCCAACCTTGGTTTTACCATTTGCCTCACCACCACCTATACCCTTCCCTTGGGTCGGCCAACCCAAGGGTCATCTTTATTTTAGCCCCCCCGGGCCAGTGCTTGTCTAAGTGTTGGTCCGAACTGAGCCGCCTGCGGGGCCACCTCGGGGAAACTCGAAGTCTGGTTTTACTCGTAGCCTGTCTCATCCGGTGTTGCCCTGAGAACGTGATATGTGCAGCTCCTATCGGGATTGTCGGTGCATCGGGCGGTCTTGCTGGTCTTGTTTTACCATTGTCGAAATGTCTTGTAAACCGGGATTCCGAGACTGATCGGGTCTTCCTGGGAGAAGGTCTATTCCTTCGTTGATCGCGAGAGCTTGTCATGGGCTAAGTTGGGACACCCCTGCAGGGTATAAACTTTCGAGAGTCATGCCCGCGGTTATGTGGCAGATGGGAATTTGTTAATGTCCGGTTGTAGATAACTTGACACCAGATCCGAATTAAAATGCATCAACCGCGTGTGTAGCCGTGATGGTCTCTTCTCGGCAGAGTTCGGGAAGTGAACACAGTTTCTGTGTAATGACTGACGTAAGTAGGTGTTCAGGATCACCTCTTGATCATTGCTAGCTTCACGACCATTCCTTTGTTTCTCTTCTCGCTCTCATTTGCGTATGTTAGCCACCATACTTGCTTAGTCGCTACTGCAACCTCACCACTTTACCCCTTCCTTTCCCATTAAGCTTTGCTAGTCTTGATACCCATGGTAATGGGATTGCTGAGTCCTCGTGGCTCACAGATTACTACAACAACAGTTGCAGGTACAGGTTATGCGATGATCATGACGCGAGAGCAATGTTACTTGTTTTGGAGTTTCTTCTTCTGCTTCTTCGATCAGGGGATAGGTTCCAGGTCGGCAGCCTGGGCTAGCAGGGTGGATATTGTTTGAGTTTCTGTTTATGATTCATCCGTAGTCGGATGTTGTTCTTGTATGTTGTATTGTTGTATTCATGTGACATTATATGTATCGGATGTATCCCCACTATTATGTAATGATATCCACCTTGCAAAAGCGTCTTCAAGATGCGCTTCTATCCTTGGTGGGACCTTCGAGTTCCTTTAGGATAGGGTCGCATCTTGGGCGTGACAGTTACATAGAAGGAGATCTACATATCCGAATAGCCAAGCTTGCCTTCCATGCAAAGGAGAGTCCCACCCAGACACGGGACAAAGTCTTCAACCTTGTACCTTCATAGTCCAACAGTCCGACCAAAGTATATAGTCTGGCTGTCGGAGGACCCCCTAATCCAGGACTCCCTCACCCGCCAATACACAGCCTCGGCGCACGCGCGGATACACAGCAGCCGAGGCAATACGTTGCCCTTCCGGGGCTCTTTGATTGCGCGCTGTAAAGGCGCGAATATTGCGAGGGCGCATTGGACATGGGAGCAGTTAATCCCACGCTCCTCGAATGACCTCGTCCCCGCCGTCGCCGCATAAATAGAGGGGAGGGGGCGGCCAAACGCACGCGCGCCTCCTCCCACTCTCTCTTCCTCCCCTTCCTCTTTGCCTCCTCGACGCCGTCGCACCACTGCGCCACACTCCGCCGGAGCACCGCCACGACTTCTTCACCGCCAGCCTCGCCGAGTCGCCGCTGGGCCACCAGCCGACCACGAGCTATGGCGTGAGGTGACTGGGACGGGTCCAACGTCCATGACGGCCACATCGAGTTCCTCCGTGGTACACGTAGGCTTCCAGTCGAAGTGGTCCTGGGGACACACCTCCCTGATGCAAGGAAGATCTCGCCGGCGCCGAGGGCCGGTGAGTTTGTTGTCTTCCGAAGCCACTTCCGCAACGGTTTTGGCCTACTTGCGAGCGGTTTCCTCTGCAGCTTCCTCGATGTCTACCGCCTCCAGCCGCATCATCTCACTCCCAACACTGTCGTTCTCCTTTCCACCTTCATAACCTTTTGTGAAGGCTACTAAGGCATCCGGCCCAACCTCGAGCTGTGAGGCAGGTTCTTCTACTTGAAGCTGGGGACCTGGGCCAAGGGCAAACCAGCTCACTGTGGATCCTATGTTGTCGTGCAGCACAACGGCTTTGGGACTCGGTTCCCGTTCATTGCTTTGCTGGAATCGGCGAAGCTGTGGCAGAAGTCGTACTTCAACGTCCGGAACCTCCATCCGACTCGAGACTACATCAACCTGCCGGCCTATGCAGCCGACCTACCGGGCGAGCCACGTGACAACTTGGGGCAGCAACCGAAGCCGGTGCCGGCCTCCATCACAAACATCTTTAACCGGCTCTAGGAGATGACGGACGTGGAAGGCCTCAAGCCGGCAGACCTGCTGGCCGCCTTCGTCTACCACCGGGTTTCCCCTCTCTAGGCTCGGCCATATGGGATTTGCGACATGAGGGGAAACCCGGTGGTTGCCGATGATTGAGGTGGTCCGCCATGTCAACTACTTCTCTGACAACAAGCTCAGCGAGACCGACTTGAGATTCAGCAAGCTGCCGTACAGTCGCGCCAACCTGCCGCCACCGATTAGTCTCTGGTCTCCATTATTTGCTTGGGCTATGCTTTTTATCTGACCTGAACACCTGGACGCGGGGCAGCAGTTTCCTGGCTAGGTGGTATCCAACCCGCCAGCTTCAGGCCATCAATGGATGCCGGACCACGAGGAGAGCGACATGGGCGACCCGAGCTGGGGGCGGCGGCGTTGGAAGACGGAGTTGAGGACGACGTCGCATGGGGAGGCGACGCTGGAGGAGGCGGGGCCGCAGGAGGAGATGGCGACATCCAGTCCTGGCCGGATGATGATGAAGACGGCGAGGGGCAGCACCGCCTTGAAGGCGCCGAGAGGACGGGCTCCGGCTCTTCGATGACACGGCCGCCCAGTGGAGCGCCGGTTGACGCACCCGACATGACTAAGCGTCGCGGCAAGGGGTTGTTTGGCAGCAGGCCGTCCAAGAAGGCCAAGCCAACGGCCGCGACCAGGTGGCAAGAGGCCGCGAAGGCGACCGCCAACAAGGGGCCAACCCGGAGGGGCCCGAAGGAGCTCCCAATGGTGTCCGGGTAAGTGCATTTGTTGCACTATCTTGATCGTTTTCCCTTTGCAAATTTCTCATCTTTGTTTGTTTTACTGCAGGGCCGCCATCCCCACATCTTGGGCTCCGTCCGCCTCGCTGATCGGATCAGCAGGCGGACTCGAGGAGGCCCGGCGTGTCGACCCGGCCGCCGCACTCTGGGAGGGATGGACAGGAATGCGCGGGAGGCACGAGAGGTGGCCGCGGCGCGGGCGGAGGCCGATGCCCAGGCCGCCGCGTCGGCGCAGGCGGAGGCAGAAGCCGTGATGCCGACGTAGGCGGAACTGGTGACCAAGGAGCAGGCGGAGGCCTACGCCAAGGCTGTGGAGGACCCAGCTGGGGGCGGGATCCGAGTGCTGCCAATCTCAAGCAGCCAGAGCCGTTGGTGGTGGAGACCCAGGTGCTGACTGGAACAGCCGGAGCTGACCAGGCGGCGCCACAGCGGGTAGTTTCTGACTCGGTAGACTGGAAGGTGGAGGCGACCCAGAGCGCGTCGGGTGCCGGCGAGCGGGGAGACGGCCATCTCGGAGGGCCGGAGATGCAGGTGGCCAGCATCGGGATGGATATGAGCCAGCCCTGACGGCGCGCATCCCCTTGCGCCCGTGCCAGGCGCGACCATCCTTTAAGTCGAGGCCGGTGGAAACCGGAGCCACGAGCTCGCAGGGGGTGACATCGGGGCCAGGAGCTCCGCCCCACCGGGCTGGACGCCAGTGCCCGCACGGCCGCCCAGAACCTCGCGGTGCAGGACATCCTGGACAAGTTCGCCGCCCATGGCGCCACCCTCAGGAAGGCGAGGAGCAAGATGGTGGAGATGCAGATGTCCGTCTGGGTACGCCCTTGATTTGCTTTTTTATCTTTCGCGATCTTCAGAGGGGGAACACCAGTGCACCCACTAGGTGTAGCCCCCGAGTTCCAAGACGGTTGCTGAGCAGGCGGGTTGGAACTTTAAGGCATGTTTCTGAATGTCAGGATGTCGTTCTTGATGCAGGACTGCCACAACTTGCATGCAGCCGCCTACAACTCTCAGAACCAGACGCTCGCCAACCGGACCGCCGATTTGCGAAAGAGCCGAGGTATGCTGGCCAGTTTTCAATGGGGCACGCAAGCGCACCCACTGGGTGTAGCCCCCGAGATTCGGGCCGACTACTGGGCAGTCGGGCCGGATCTTTCCGGCAGCTTCTTGTCTTTGTTGCCATCGCAGCCGATTCTTCTTCTTTGTTTTCACAAAGGTTGCTTCCCAACTGCAAGGCACGTCCAGGAGCTTGAGGTCCAGCTTCAGGGCAAGGAGCTGGAGCACGGCCAGGCGACCGCAGAGCGCGACCGTCTTGAGAAGGAGTTGGACGACCAGGCGACCCGGCATGCGGAGAAGGTCCGGCAGCTGGAGGACGAGGAGGAGCGCATCAAGGCCGAGTTCGAGCCCCAGCGCTCGAGCTGGTCCGACAAGGAGAAGTGCCTGACGGAGGGCTATTTGGTGATTGAGCACCTGCTCGAGGGTAAAGCTTCTTTCTTTCTTCATTGGTTGTTGCCGGCTATTGCGGGAAGTTGGCTTCTTATTCTCTTGTTTTGTTTTAAGCAGGGTACTTCCCGGACCACACCGGAGCCATCAGCCAGGCAATCGAGGCACGGCGTGAGCAGCAGAGGTAGGTAGGCAAGTAGATTGCACCGGACCGGCCCCAGAACTTGGGCGATCAGTTTTGGGCCGTTCAGCTGCGCATTGCACCAGTGCGCCAGTTGCTCCGCTGGTTTCAGCGTGCCGACGCAGGCCTTTGAAGGGCTCTTGCCGGGCGTGCAGGTCCCCCAGACTCCCAGCCCGACTGCTGATTGGCTAGAGGTGGCATGGGAGCGGCTCGACGCCTGGAAGGGCGCCACGGCACAGGCCAGCGCCAAGGTGGCGCTGGAGTTCATGAAGGCGTGGTATCCGGACATGAGCATGGCATAGTTGGCCACATTCCGCCAGGAGGCGACGCCGGAGTTGGAGCTGGAGCGCGAAGGGATCGCCCTTCGCGCATCAGCCCTCATCGAGTACACCAACGACAACGTCTTCATCCCAGAGCGGGCAGAAGACGGCACCGAGGTGCCGCCGTCCTGGTTCGGGCTGAACCCGGACGAGGCGGAGAACCCGGCAAAGGAGATCGCCTCCAGTGATGAGGCTACGGAGGAGGACGATGAAGGCGACAGTGTTGCGCCGGATGACGGAGCGACCAGCCAGAACCGGCCCGATCCAACCCTAGCCGGCGAGCAGTGGGAGACCACATCGGCTGCCGCCGCCGATTAGACCGGGACCAACCAACCGGAGGCCCCACCAGCGAGCGCTATGGCCACCACCGACTCGTCCGAGTAGCCCGCAGTACCTCCGGCCTAGGCGACCCTTATCTGTCTAATTTTTTTCTGTCTTGTGCTCAAGAAAAAAGTTAGTTATGCGCAGTTCCACCCACTAGGGGTGTACTTTAAACTTTGACGAATGCCGGCTGCGGGCCTTTTGGAATGTAAATGAATTTACTTTTCTCACATGCTTGTGTGCTTTGCCGAGTTTTAACTCGATTTTGCCTTTGCTTTCTTTGGCTTTTTCCTTTGCCATGTTCCTTTGGTTGCCGCCCTGCCAACCGGACAGCCGCGCTGCAGTCTGTGGCCGGGTCAGGGACTTGGCTGGTTAGAAAAGGCAAATTACTTCAGCCGCTGAAAGCATGTGCTAGTCAAGCCAGAAGCCGGCCGACCGGCTGATGAGCAGCTGGACGGGGGAGGTGAGAGGCCGGCTTGGCCTGCGTCAGCGTTCTTCCTTAGTCGTTTTTTCACGTGGAGAACGTTTCAGCCTTTAGCTCTTGCCAGCCGGACAATCATGCTGCAAACTATGGCTGGGGCAAAGAGAGGGCTTTGGCATCGGCACATTACTGAGCCGACTTCGGATGATGCCGACTTGGGCCAAGGCGGCGAGCCCCCGGGCCGGTTGACCGGACCCAGGTAGGGCGAAAGAGTAAAAACTCATGCACAGGAGAAGCTTATCATAGAGATAAAAAGGTAGCCTCCAAGTGCACGTCAGCGTACCTGTTGTCTTTACTTAGTACAAAAGATAGCGTGGTACATACATTGCATCAACTGTAAAATGGGCGGAGAAGGTTCACGTTCCATGGATGCTCCGACTCTTTTTTTTGCCGGTTGCGTCATTCTTGCGTGCCCTGGGCTTCTGTGCATCTATCAGGTAGTAGGAGTCATTGCCCAGGGCCTTGCTGATGATGAAGGGCCCCTTCCAAGGAGCGGAGAGCTTGTGCTGGCCGGCTAATTGCTAGATTAGTCGGAGCATGAGGTCGCCCTCACAGAAAGCACGTGGCTTGATCTTCTTGTTGTGGTAGCGGTGCAGGTTCTACTGGTAGATGGCTGACCGACTGAGTGCTAGCAGCCGGGCCTCTTCGTACAGATCGACGCCGTCTTCGCATGCCTCCTTTGCTTCCGCCTCCGTGTACAGGGTCACGCGAGGCGAGTCAAACTCGATATCCATTGGGATGATGGCCTCGGCCCCGTACACAAGGAAGAAAGGTGTGAAGCCGGTTGATCGGTTTGGCATGCTCCAGAGACTCCAAAGGATGGCCGGCAGCTCCTTGATCCAGCAGTCGGCCGATCGCCCTAGTGGCTTGACTAGCCGTGGCTTGATGCCGGATAGAATGAGGCCGTTTGCTTGATCCACCTGACCGTTTGACTGCGGTGAGCAACCGACGCGAGGTCCAGTCGGATGCCCTATGCCACGCGGAAACGAGCCAAGGCGCCTTTCATGAAGTTCGTGCCGTTGCCAGTGATGATGTTGTGCGGGATGCCGTATCAAATGGTGATATCCGCGATGAATGTGATGGCCGTGGGGCCATTCAGCTTCTTGATCGACTTTGCCTCGATCCACTTCATGAACTTGTCCACAACAACTAGGAGATGGGTCATGTCGCCGCGTGCTATCTTGAATGGGTCCACCATGTCCAAACCCCATACGACAAACGGCCAGGTGATGGGAATGGTCTTGAGGGCTGAGGCCGGCTGGTGCTGCTTGGCTTTTAACTGCTGGCACCCTTGGACTTCTGGACCAACTCCTTGGCATCATCCAGAGCGGTCGGCCAGAAGAAACCATGGGGAAAAGCTTTGGCAATTGAGGGCTCTGGAAGCACCATGGTGGCCACATTCACCCTGATGGATGTCCTTGAGGATGGCAAAGCCCTTCTTCGGCTCGATGCAACGCTAGAAAACACCGGTCACGCTGCGCCTGATGAGCTTTCTGTTGATGATCGTGTATGCAGCAGCCCGGCGTTGCACCTACCGGGCCAACACCTCATCTGCTGGGAGCTTGCGGCTCACCAGAAAGTTGAGGACAGGCTGCACCCAAGTCGGGGCTTCTACCACCGTCATGACAGCAACTGATGTTGGGGTGGCTGGGTTGGGAGGCGGTGGGTTGGAGCCAGCCGCTCCTTGCCGCATCGTGGAAGTCCCCGGGTGCTGGAGTTCCCGGGCTAGGTTTTGGTGCTGCAGCCCCCGGGCTGCCTGCAGAAGTCCTCGGGCCGGCTGCTAAGTCCCTGAGCCGGATACGGCTGCTCCAGGGTCAGCCGACACGAACATGGATTCTGATTCTGGCAAAGGCTTGATATACGGCTTGCGCAAGCACTCGAGGGAGACACTGGCTGGAATGGCCTGTCGAGTAGAACCAATCTGTGCCAGGGCGTCGGCTGCTTCATTGTCGGCCCGTGGCACATGGGAGAACTCGCACCCATCAAAGTGCCCGCTGATCTATGGACGAGGAAGCGGTAGCTGGCCATGTTGGTGTCCTCGGTGTCCTAGTCACTAGAGGATTGTTGCACCACAAGGTCCGAGTCGCCGTAGCACAGGATGCGGCGGATGCCGATCTCCTTGGCCAGTCGGGACAAGTGCCTCGTACTCGGCTACATTGTTGGAGGCGGCGAAATGGATCTGCAGCGTGTACTTCAGCTTGTCGCCTTTGGGAGAGGTGAGGAAGATGCTGGCTCCCAAACCGGTGCACATCTTCGAGCCATCAAAGTGCATCCGCCAATGCGCGGAATCCGGCACTGGCAGCAGGTACTAGGTGTCGACCCAGTCGACAAGGAAGTCGGCCAGCGCTTGGGACTTGATGGCGGTGCAGTGCTGATAGTGGATGGTATGGGGAGCCAGCTCGATTGCCCACTTGGCCACCCGGCCTGAGGCATCTCGGTTGCCAATGATCTAGGCAAGAGGGGCGGTGCAGACGACCGTGATGGAGTGCTCATGGAAGTACTGCTTCAGCTTCTTGGCGGCAAAGTACACATCGTAGCACATCTTCCGGTAGTGGGGATAGTTCTACTTGGAGGCGGTCAGCACCTCGCTCAAGTCATAGACCGGCCTCTGGACCTGCTGTGCCCTGTCAGCTTTTGGGCGTTCGACAGCAATCACTATGCTGACAACCCGGTTGGTGGCGGCGATGTAGAGGAGCAGTGGTTCTTTGGCAGCCAGAGCGGCCAGAACAGGCGGCGTGGACAACATCCACTTGAGCTGGAGGAAAGCCTCGTCCGCCTGGTCAGTCCACTCAAAGTACGTGGTCTTCATCATCAGTTGGTACAGGGGGAGGGCCTTCTCACCCAGCCGGCTGATGAACCGGCTAAGATATGCCAGGCACCCAGTGAAGTTTTGGATGTCCCGCAGCTTGGTTGGTTTCTTCATT
Source organism: Triticum timopheevii (assembly GCA_963921465.1). NCBI lineage: Eukaryota > Viridiplantae > Streptophyta > Magnoliopsida > Poales > Poaceae > Triticum > Triticum timopheevii. The sequence goes on from OY997274.1 coordinate 424,370,626, forward strand.
CGCTCAATGGACTTGATTATCACGGGGTTGCACTCTATCCCGCGCTCAGAAACAAGGAAACAAAGGAGCTGGCTGGCTGGCACCCCGAAGACACATTTCTCTAGGTTGAGCTTGATTTGAAAATGGCACAAATTTGCGAAGGTCTCCTTGAGGTCCTCCAAAAGGGTGTCGCGCTTCTCCGTCTTCACCATGTCATCCACATAGACATGGGCATTCCTGCCGAGTTGTGGCAGGAGGCAATTCTGCATGCAGTGTTGGAAGGTGGTGCCGACATTCCTCAAGCCAAACATCATGGTGAGGTAGCAGAACGCACCAAAAGGGGTGATGAAGGCGGTATTCAGTTGATCGGCTGGGTCTAGCTTGATCTGGTGGTAGCCAGAAGAGGTGTCCAAAAAGGACAGCATCTCACAGTCGGCCTTGGAGTCGATCACTTGATCTATTTTGGGCAAGGCAAACAGATCCTTGGGGCAGGCCTTGTTCAGGCTCGTGTAGTCGATATACATGCACCACTTGTTGTTTTTCTGCAAGACGAGGACTGGGTTGGCAAGCCAGTCCGGGTAGAACACTTCCATGATGAAGCCGGCTGCTAGAAGCCGGGCAGTTTCTTCACCAATGATCCTTCTCTTTTCTTCTGATAGGCGGTGGAGGGGTTGCTTGACCGGCTTAGCATCCGGCCGCACATGCAGCTTGTGCTCGGCTAACTACTCCGGAACACCCGGCATGTCCTTGGGGGACGATGCAAAGATATCCCGATTCTCATGGAGGAAGTCGACGAGTTGGCTTTCCTATTTGCCGTCGAGGTTGGACTCCACGATAGCGTACTACTCCGGGTGCACCGGGTACAAGATGATCTTCTTGGTTTCCTTGGCTGGCTGGAATGAGCCCTCACCTTCATCCTCCTTGGGACCAGTCCGCATGGCCGCCTGCTTGCTGTCCATGGCCACAGCCCGGTCAAGGAGGCGCTTCTCTTCGGTGATGACGAGGGACTCGGCCAGCCGGCAGCTGGTTGCAGCGCACTTGAGTGACTTCTTCTAGTCGCCGGCAATGGTGATGATGCCCTTGGGTCCCGGCATCTTTGCTTTCACGTATGCATAGTGCGGAACTATCATGAACTTGGCTAGTGCTGCCGGCCCAAGAATGCACGGTAAGGGTTGTCCAAGTTGACCATCTCGAACCAGATAGGCTCACGGCGAAGGTGGGTCTTGTCGCCGAACAGAACATCAATCTTGATCTTGCCGATTGGAGAGTAGGAAAGCCCAGGGACGATGCCATGGAACATGGTCTGGCTGGGCTGGAGATGCTTCTCCTTGATGCCCAGCTTTTCCATGGTGTCACGGTAGAGGATGTTGATGTTGCTGCCGCCGTCTATCAGGACTCGGGAGAAGCGGCACGCCAGCCTCTCGGTTGAGAAGGTGGAGTCCAGCACCATGGCACAAGCACCCGACAAAGGCATCACAGCCTGATGATCATCTGGTTCCAGGTGATGGGCCTCTCGGACTAGTGCATGAATTGGGGGACCTCTGGAATAACAGCATTCACCTCGCGGTGCTGCTAACGCCGATTGTGCTTGTCAACGGATTCACTTGTGAAGACGATATAAGTGGCGTTCTCGTTGGGGAATTCATCAAGGAGCATGCCGACAGGGCGGGCCGGCTGCTAGAGGAGGTGGCAAGCCCTCGCCCTTAGTGATTCGGGTGAGCCAGCTGCACTGCCGGGTTGTATGGCTGGATGGCTTTGCGCCGCTATGGAACTTGCATGGAGCGTTGAGGGCCTGCTCAAAGGAGAAGGCCGACAGACAGGCACCCTTGCCGCTGACGTTTGGGGCCGGGTTGACCTGCCGACTGCTGGTCCTTGACGGTTGCCACCTGTCGGGTGTTAGAAGCCGGCTACTGGGCCTTGCGCTTGTTGTTGTTCGGCTGCTGACGCCGGTTGGAATCACCTGTCGGCGCCGGAGGAGCCGGCCGGATCACCTTCCCGGATGCATCGATCCGGATCTCTATCTTCATGGAAGAGTAGGCCATGGCGTACTTGTCTGCCACAACCAGGAGCACGTCCAGGGTAGCTGGCTCATCGCACAGAAGCTTGTGCTTGAGCAGGGTGTCCTCTCTGCACCCTGAGGTGAAGTACTCAATGGTCTGCACCTCGTGCACCCCCTCACAGGAGTTGTGAAACTCGGCCCAGCGCGTCAGGTAGTCGCGAGTGGACTCGATCGGGCCCTGAATGGACATGGAGAGCTGGCGAGGCTTGGGGGCTCTTGTAGGTGCTGTTGAAGTTGCACATAAAGGCTTCACTGAAGTCCAGCCAGCTGTTGATGCTGTTAGCCTTAAGGCTGTTCATCCATGTCCGGGTCGTGCCCAGCAACATGAGCGGAACATACCTCACGGCAATGCGCTTGTTGTCGTTCACTATGCTGACCGTTGTGGCATAGTCGGTCAACAAATCTTCCAGCTTCACGGAGCCATTGTACTTGGGAGTGTCGCGAGGAAGCGAGAATCCTTTGGGGAAGGGCTCGTAACGGATGCGGGGGCCGAAACAGGGCGGGCCGACTGTGTCCTCGTCCTCCATTGCCAGGGACCAAGCCAGCTGCTTGATCTCGTGACAAGCGTCACTCTCGGTGACTGCTTCACGGGGGCCTAGTCGGCCCCCTAGAGTGGGTGATCAGCCGACGCCGGAGAAGCTGCCCTCTTCCTACGAGGGAGAGGCAGTCGTTCACCCTGCTAGCACCGGCCCTCCAGGTTTGCAGGAACTTGCCGGCTACCCACAACCGCCTCGTGAGAGCGCCGGCTGCGGCTAGCCGCCGGCTCCGGGTTCCGCTGGCCGCGGACACCGCCGCTAGGGGACCGAGAGGTCGTTCCATGCTTGCGGCGGGGTGGAGGGTTTGCTTCTGGGAGATCGGCCTACCAGCCGGCCACCACCACATGGTTGCCCGCGTCTTGACGTGCGTTCGCCGCGTTGAGGAGCTCCTGGAGGCACTCCAGTTGGCTGCGCCGCTCGTCGCCCTCCAGGGTTTCGAGTTCTAATGCCGCCTCCTGCGCGGCGCGCAGGTTCTGCATTGTGGTGCCATAGATCGGACGTCCGACTTCCAGCATGCTAGCGATGGCTGTGCCACATTGCCGGACAATGTCGGCTTGGCTGGGCTTGCCTGCAGCCGGCGTGCCGCCCACTATGCGGTCGATATCATGCTGGTTAGCCTCAGCGCAGCGATTCATGAAAGCCATCTTGGTGGCGTTGTCGAGGAGCTTGACGCGGATTTCTTCTAGCGCCACCAGGCTGGCGTCAGCACCAACAGGAGCAACCACGTTCTGCATTGCCGCTCGCAATGGGTCCCCAGTGGCCCCGACAGTGTCTTGGCTGTCGCCAGTGACCATCACCTCCATGAAGACGCCAGTGTCAAGTGTGCCGGCACAGGCGTCACTGACGACAGGAGAGAGCGGGTCGTCGATGATCACCACGTCGCCGGGGTACTCGTTGGTGGCGACCGCGTCGGAGAGGCTAAGCTTTCCGAAGAGGTTGGTGAGGCTGCTCACGGGGCAGACGGCGCCCGCTTTAGTGGCGACTGCATCGTAAAGGCTGAGCTTCCCGAAGAGGTCAACGAGGCAGCCCGCGGGGTATACGGCTCCCATGTCGAGTGATGCGTCGGTGCAAGCGCAAACAAATGCATCGGGCTGGCTGATCAGGCCAAACGCGACGCACTCGCGGGAGGGAAAGGCGGTTCCTATCTGGAACACAACCCTGACCGACACCACAGATGGCCCCACAGTGGGCACCAACTGTCATGGTAATCTCACGTCAGATGCCAGGGGGTGGCTTATCATGGGTGGAGCCATGAGGATGTCGTCGGGTTCCGAAAGCGAGAGTGAGCATGAGCTCGGGAGCACACAAGACGTACCCAGGTTTGGGGCTCTCCGGAGAGATAACACCCCTAGTCCTGCTATGATGACTATGATCAAGAGTATACAAGGTTGCTCCTAGAGCTATGTTGCTAGAGGAGGAACAAGGGTAGATCTCTCCGTCGTCTCCTAGCTATGGTGTGTGTGTGGAACGAAAGCTGAACCCCCATCATGGGTGAGCCTGGGGGGTCTTATAGACCGACCCCCAGGGGTACAATGATAATACGGCCGGGTGTAGGACCCGGATGTTAGTTTCTAAGGTCGCCGGGTTCTCCGCCGGCTGCTGGGGCCCCCCTCTGGAGGGCCCTGCCAGCTGCCGAGAATCCGGCCGATAGGTAGGGCCCGCCGCTTGTGGGCCATACTGATTGCCTTTTGCTGTAGCACGACCCTTGCTGGCGAGGGTCGCGTCATGCATCGTATGGCTACAGTCTCGCGTCAGGCGGGTAGGTGGCCTCCTGGTCAGCATGCACTGTAGCCACGCTCCTCCAGGATTCGGGGGAGGGCAGGTGGCACGGTTGCCATGCCCTGTCTCGTCATAGTGGGTGAGGGCAGACAAGGGGGCGAAGGGGCCTCCTGCTAGAAGCCGGCCCGCCCCCTAAGCTGCCTTCTAAGAGTGCGCTGTCTTTTGGAAGTCGATCGCGTGTTCCTAGCCATCCCAGGGAGCTGGTCGCGTGGCTAGTCGGCATGAGGGGCTTTGCTAGCCCCAATGTCTTGAAATGTTATTGGGTGCGGATGAGGCTACCCGGGGTACATCCCCCCGACACCTTATTTTCAAGCATTGCAATACCATTTGTGCTCACTTTTAATACTTTCTACCTTGCTGTTTTTTATTGTTCCTATTATGAAATCAATATCTACTATCATTACTACACTTGCATCACCATCTCTTTGCCGAACTAGTGTGCCTATATAATTTACCGTTGTATTTGGTGTGTTGGGGACACAAGAGACTTTTTGTTATTTGGTTGCAGGGTTGTTATACAGAGAGACCATCTTCATCCTATGCCTCCCACAGATTGATAAACCTTAGGTCATCCACTGAGGGAAATTTGCTATTGTCCTACAAAACTCTGCGCTTGGAGGCCCAACACGAGTCTACAAGAACGAGTTGTGTAGTAGACATAAAGCTCTTTTCTGGTGCCGTTGCCGGGGAGGTGGGTGCTTGAAGGTATATATTTAGATCATGCAATTGAATCTTGTAGTTTCTTGTTTTGTCACTAGTTTGGTTTGTAAAAAAGAAAAGTATAAAAAAAGGAATTGAGGTTGCCTCATATTATTCATCTTTATCATGTCTTTCTTGAAAATGATGGAGCAGAAAATTGTGCTCAATTGATAGAAGAAGAATTCAATAAAGTGTTTGGCATAAAATCTTTGAATGATAAGCATGATTGCAATGTTGCTAGTATGAATTCTTTGAATATTCATGATGCTAATGATATGCAAAGCCATAAGCTTGGGGATGCTATGTTTGATGAAGATATTGATTTTAGTCCCCCCAAGTTTTGATGAGAATATTTATTATGATGATAGCATGCCTCCTATTTATGATGATTATAGTGATGAAAGTGGATTTGGAGAGGTCATGACTATATTTAATGATGAATCCACTACTTTGGAAGAGGTTTCAATTGACTATGATAAAATAATGCTATCTATGATGATTATTGTGATGATATGTATGCTATAAAGAGTAATGATAACCATGAAACTTGTCAACATTATTTCAATTTTCAGTTGGAGTATCCCAATCAAGTATGGCATATAGCTATTTTGTTGAGTTTGCTCCCATTATTATTGATGAGAATAAATTTGCTTATGTGGATAGTAATAAAAATTCTATGATTGTGGATCATGAAAAGAATGCTTTATGTGATAGTTATATTGTTGAATTCATTCATGATGCTACTGAAAATTATTATGAGAGAGGAACATATGCTTTTACATATTGCAATAATATCAAGTTTCCTCTCTTTATGTTGAATGTTTCGAAGTTACACTTGTTTTGCCTTCCTATGCTAGTTGATTCTTGCTCCCATAAATTTTTTGCTCACAAAATCCCTACGCATAGGAAGTGGTTTGGGCTTAAATGTGCTAGTCATATGCTTCATGATGCTCCCGTTATGTTTCAATTCTTATCTTTTATGTGAGCATCATTGAAATCATCATGCCTAGCTAAAAAGGCATCAAAGAAAAGTATTTGTTGGGAGACAACCCGACACTTATACCTACTATTTTTGTGTGTTCACATGATTAAGCTATTGTAGTAATCATTTTTTATAGCTTTCATTTCATTAAAGTTCCAAGCAAATCCTTTGGGATAATGTGGATGATAGTTGACTTGATTCTGTGCAAAAACAGAAACTTTTGCGCCCAGTTTTGGAATTCCCATAAATCACAGGTATGTGATAAAATTCTGAATTTTTTACACATGATTAACATAAAAATTTCCTACTTTGTCCTAATTTTTCAGAATTTTGGAGTAATAGAAGTATGGTCATTGTCCAGATCATTACAGACTGTTATGTTTTTGACAGATTCTGTTTTGAATGCATAATCTGCTTGTTTTATAGTTTCTATGGCTTATATTGGTCAATATAAATTGTAGAAATTGTAGGGTATAGTAGGCATTATGTGGGAACAATTACGAACCTTGTCTTTGATAGTACCAAAGTGAATGACTTGCTGTTTATCATACTAACCTATCTCATGAAGTTATGTTAAGTTTTATGTGGTTGAAGTTTTCAAGTTTGGGGTGAGATATCAATATGAGGATAATAAGGCGTGGCAAGACCCTAAGCTTGTGGATGCCCAAGGCACGCCAAGGTAAGATTCAAGGAATACCCAAGCAACTAAGCTTGGGGATGCCCCGGAAGGCATCCCCTCTTTCGTCTTCAACATTATCGGTAACCTCACTTGGAGCTATATTTTTATTCGTCACATGATATGAGTTTTGCTTGGAGCGTCATTTTATTTTGTTGGGATTTTCTTGATGTTATTCAGAATAATATTATGTATCTTTTACTTCAAAAAAATGTCAAGTACAACCTTGACCATGCTTATTTTGCAAGTCTACATGTTGCTGTTTGAAAACAGAAATTTTTCTTAGAAAAGTCAAAATGTGATAAATCTTGAAATTTTTACACGGAAATCCATAACAAATCTTCTACAGTGTGGTAATTTTTCAGAATTTTTGGAGTTAAATAAGTATGAATCTTCTTGCATACTTTACAGTGTGTCTTGTTTTGACAGATTGCTATTATGTTTGCATTGTTGATTCTATTTGAGGATAGGAGTATTAAATGTGCAGAGGCATTTAGTATGCAATGTTAAATTCTAATTTTGGTGATTTTCTACAGTAGACAATTATAAGGTTTTTGTATTGATTTTTCTAACTTATCTCAAGAGTTCTTGTTGAGTTTTGTGTGGATGAAGTTTTTAAGATTTAGGGAAACCGTGACCTGAGAGGAATTAAGGAGACACAAGAGCTCAAGCTTGGGGATGCCCAGGGCATCCCAAATTAATATTTCAAGAAGTCTCAAGCATCTAAGCTTGGAGATGCACTGGTATGCATCCCACCTTTCTTCATCAACAATTATCGGTTAGTTTTGGTTGAGCCTAAGTTTTTGCTTCTTCACATGAGTTGTGCTATTCTTGGAGTGTCAAATTATTTTGTTTTCTTTGTTGTTTCAATGAAAACTTAAGATCTGAAATTGTTAAATGAGAGAGAGCCCACACATAGCTACCTATTTATTTAACTACTCATTTGATCTTCACTTATATCTTTTTGGAGTAGTTTCTCATTTACTCTTGTGTTTCACTTATATCCTATGAGTGAATTCTTGAATGAATTGGATATCATAAAGTTAAAATTATATGTGCTTCGTATGCTTGTATCATACCTAGTAGTAGCTTCACATTGGGTTTAGAAAGCAAAATCTATTGAAGCTTGACGATCACAATATTGGTCATACAAGCAATTCATTAATGATTAGTATAAGGAAGAGAACTTTCACACATAAATATATTATCTTGGACATCTTTTATGATTGTGAATACCCATTAATTATTTTCAAACTTGAGCAAATTAATTGAAGTTGGACAAGGAAAACAACGAGTTATGTTTGGGTATATTTGCATAGAAGTTATATGTTATGGATCCTATAACATGAGGTGCTTGCATAGGGTCTTTTGCTAGCCAAAAATTCGTACTAAGTAGAAATACTACTTGTGCATCCAAAAACCCTTAAACCTAGTTTCTTGCCATAGTGTTCACTATATCTACCTATGGATTGAATAAGATCCTTCAAGTAAGTTGTTATTGGTGCAAAAAGCAATAAAAATTGCTCCTCAAAATGTATGATCTTTTAGTGCAAGGAAAAATAAGCGTTTTACGAACTTGTGATGGCAAAGAAACAAAAGTGACAGACTGCATAATAAAGGTTGCTATCATAAGGGGCAATATAACGTGACGTTCCTTTGCATTAAGAGCTTGCGCATCCAAAAATAAAAAGCGCATGACAAGCTCTACTTCCCACTGCGAAGGGCCTATCTTTTACTTTTATGTATTTACTTTTATGCAAGAGTCAATAGTATGCATTCTCATTTCAAACCTCAATTATTCTCTAGTTGGTAAGCATCATGTGGTGGGGAAAGATCTAGGCACATATGGGCAGTCAAATATATTTGATCATGAATTTATCATTGTTGACAATTATCTATATGATAAATGAGTTGGGAGGCGAAACAATAAGCCCCTATCTTTCTCTATGTTCAATGGATGTCGTTTGTTCTAAAAATATGCTTTGAGTACTAGCAATCATAGAAGACTATATGATAATTGAGTATGTGGAGCTCTTACTTAGACATTGTTGAATAAGTTGAATTGCAATTGCTTGGTGACTGAGAACATAGCTTGTTAAGTTTCAGGAGAATGCATCATTTGAACCATAACATGTGAATTGATTGCCACTTTATCATGATGAGTTTTATGAGAAAGAGTTGTTGTTATGATGCTAGGAAAAGTGATTGAAACTATCATTGATCAAACCTATACATTATGCTAGCATTCACACTTCATAAATTATTTATTTTATCATTTACCTACTCGAGGACGAGCAGGAATTAAGGTTGGGGAAGCTGATACGTCTCCAACGTATCTATAATTTAAGAAGTATTCATGCCATGTTTACAACAATTTTATATAGTTTGGGTGCAATTTTATATGATTTAAATGGAACTGACCTGGACTGATGCAGTTTTTAGTAGAACTACCGTGATGTTGTTTTTTGTGCAGAAATCAAAGTTCTCCAAATGCAGGGAAACATTTTGATGATTTTTCTGAAAGAAAAGAGGCACTAGAAGCTTCGTGGTAGGGCCAAAAGAGCCACGAGGGCCCCACTACCTATCAGGGTGCGCCAAGGGGGCTGGCTTGCCCTGGTGGGTAGTGGGCCCCTCGAAGCCCATCTTAGCGTGACACCGACGCCAAAAATCCTATAAATACAGAAACCCCTAGAAATAACCCTAGATGAGAAGTTCCGCCGCCGCAAGCCTCTTTATCCATGAAAACTCAATCAAGAGCCTGTTCCGGCAGACCGTCGGAGGGGGAAATCATCACCATAGGTCATCTTCGTCATCCCGAAGGCCACCATGATGAGGAGGGAGTAGTCCACCCTCGGGGCTGAGGGTTTGTACTAGTAGCTATGTGTTTGATCTCTCTCCCTCATGTTCTTGATTTGGCATGAACTTGATGTACCGCGAGCTTTGTTAATATAGTTGGATCATATGGGTTTTCTCCCCCTTTATCTTATTGCGATGAATTGAGTTTTACCTTTGAGATTTAGTTATTATCGGATTGAATACTTTTATGGATTTGAGAACACTTGATGTATGTCATGCATATGAATACCCGTGGTGACAATGGGGTATTATATTGATTCACTTGATGTATGTTTTGGCACTCAACTTTCGTCCATGTTTCTCCGGTAGAAATTTTGGGGAACTCTTTGAAGTTCTTTATGTTGGATTCAATATTATGAAAGTGAAGTTGTATGATGCATATCGTAAAATTGACCCATAGATACTTGTGGTGACATTGGAATATCAAGGTGACATTAGGGTTGATTGATGTGTTTTCATTTGGTGTTATTTTAGTACGAACTCTAGGGCTGTTCGTGACACTTATAGGAATAGCTCAATAGAATGATGGGAAATGATAACTTTGAGGTGGTTTCGTACCCTACAAACAATTTCATCTTATGTTCTCCCCTAGATAAGAACTTTGGAGTTATTCTTTGTCGCGCATTGAGAGATTGTTATATGATCCAGTTATATTAGCATTGTTGAGAGATTGCACTAGTGAAAGTATGGACCCTAGGCCTTATTTTCAAGCATTGTAATACCGTTTGCACTCACTTTTGTTACTTGCTACCTTGTGCTACCTTGTTGTTTTTTATCGTTCCTATTACAAAAATCAATATATACTATCATTACTACACTTGTATCACCATCTCTTCTGAACCAGTGCACCTATACAATTTACCATTGTATTTGGTGTGTTGGGGACACAAGAGACATTTTGTTATTTGGTTGCAGGGTTGTTTGAGAGAGACCATCTTCATCCTACACCTCCCATGGATTGATAAACCTTAGGTCATTCACTTGAGGGAAAATTGCTACTGTCCAACAAACTCTACGCTTGGAGGCCCAACACGTGTCTACAAAAATGGACAAGCCATGAAAATATCATGCTAACTATCTTACATTCAGGCAAAGCAATATGACAATGAATGCTCAAGTCATGTATATGATGATGATGGAAGTTGCATGACAATATATCTTGGAATGGCTATGGAAATGCCATAATAGGTAGGTATGGTGGCTGTTTTGAGGAAGATATAAGGAGTCTTATGTGTGATAGAGTGTATCATATCACGGGGTTTGGATGCACCGGTGAAGTTTGCACCGACTCTCGAGGTGAGAAAGGGCAATGCACAATACCGAAGAGGCTAGCAAATTACAGAAAGGTGAGAGTGCATATAATCCATGGAATCACATTAGTCATAAAGAACTCACATACTTATTGCGAAACTTTATTAGCCCTCGAAGCAAAGTACTAATACGCATTGCCCCTAGGGGTAACCATTGCGCGCCCCCGACCTCCACGGAAAGGAAGACAATCAATAATAAATCATGCTCAACTTCTTAGCATAATGAGAGACTATGCATGCATGCTTCGAGAATCACAAACCTTAACACCAATATTCCTTCTAAACCACAATCATTCACTAGTACCTCCCACATATTACCATCTCTATGTCGCAAAACTATTGCAAGGAATCAAACATATCATATTCAGTGACCTACAAGTTTTATGTAGGAGCTAATGACTAACCATGTGAATGACCAATTCTCGTTGACTCTCTAAATAGATATAAGTGAAGTAAGAGAGTTTAATTCTTTCTAAAAAATACCACACTCTAATAAATATAAGTGAAGCGAAAGAGCATTCTACAAATAACGGTTTTCTATATGTAGAGAAATAGGCATCCAAACTTCAAATGATATAAGTGAAGCACATGAAGCATACTATAAAGCCATACTCAAAAGATATAAGTGAAGTGCAAAGAGCATTCTATAGATCAACCAAGGACTATCTCATACCAACATGGTGCATTATTAAAAGAAAAATAGAAATCACATGATGCTCCAAGAATTTACGCACATCATGTGAACAAAACAAAAACCAAAACATACCGATAATTGTTGGAGAAATATGGGATGCCTTCTGGGGCATCCGCAAATTTAGACGCTTGAGTCTCCTTGAATATTTACTTGGGGTGCCTTGTTCATCCCCAATCTTGAACTCTTGCCTCTCCTTATTCTCCTCATATCGATACCTCCTCGGTCTTTGAACACTTCATCCACACAAAACTTAACCAAACTTTTTATTAGCGGGGTTAGTACATATAACATCAAATCCCATCATGCCCTATTGTAACATTATTGTATAATTATAATCAAACATTACCCACTATATGCTATCACAATTTTATGGCTCCCAAGTCAACGGAGCTCAACAAAATTTCAAACATAAGCAAATAACAAAACCACAACAGTAATCTATGAAAACAGGACAGTCCGTAAAGAAGTAGACGGTACATATACTTCTGTAACTCAAAAAATTCTGAACAATTAGGAAAAAATATTAAAAAAATGTATAGCAGTAGCATGTAAAAATTTCAGAATTTTTGCATGTTCTAGTAAAAAATGTAAATTCAAATACTACAACAAAAGTTTCAATTCTTGCACTGCACATACCAAACAAGCAATTTCAACACCATAACGGTAAATCTTGGTGAATTATTTTTATAATACAATGGATTTGTACAAGGGGATAATTATTTTTGTTGAAAAGTTTTTGTAATTCAAGATTCACAAAGTTTCCATGGGCATGAACAAAGTTCAAGGCATGCTCCTGCTTCCACGGTGCTTGTCTTTCTCACTTTCACTTTTCTTTTTGTAAAGTTTTAGGTTCCCCTCTATATTTTTTTGTTTTTAAACCTTTTTCTAAAAGCACATAACAGAAATAAATGACTCTCTAAAACTTTCGGGTTGTCTTCCTGGCATCGCTTTCTTTAAAGCCATTAAGCTAGGCATAAAGTGCTAACTAATTGACCCACCCGGATCCCAATGTATATCAAAGCCAATTTTAATTAACAATGATTTGTAATTTAGTAGTGAGCACTAAGCAACATATATCATGCATTGACGAAGTCTAACTGTCCTCCTATGCATTGTCATGTCATAAAAGGGCAATTCATGCACACATAATAAAGGTCGATACATAGCATAAACAGTTTCTTGCAATTTTATTGTATTGGAAACATAGAGAGGCGGACATCTAGTTCGTCTCTCATAATAAGTGCAAGTAGGAGCATCAAGAACATGCATATTATAATCATTAAAATCATTATGTGCAATGGTAAAACGCAGCCCATCAATATAGTCCTTAATAAGAGCAAACTTCTCCAATATAGTGTAGTTGGGAGAATCTAGAAAGATAATAGGACTATCATGTGTGGGTGCAATAGCAACAATTTCATGTTTAACATAAGGAACTGTAGCAAGTTCATATCCATAAGCAAAATTAATATTGGCATCATGGCCACAAGCATAGCAAGCATCAAGTTCATAAAAAGGGATATTTCAAATGAATCCAAGGGATCATAGCAATCATCATAGCATTCATCCTTCGGCAAGCACAAAGGGAAATTAAACAATGTATGAGTTGAAGATTTACTCTCATTAGGAGGTGGGCACTGTCGTGGTACTAAGTCTGACAGTAAGAATAGGGGGTATGTATGAGGAGGCAAGGCCCTAGCTACGGCGAGGTTGTACACACGAGTTTACGAGTTCAGGCCCCTCTCGGAGGAGGTAAAAGCCCTACGTCTCGGTGCCCTGAGGCGGTCGACTGGAATATGGGTGTGTGTTGCAAGGGGTGCGAACCCTTGTCCCAGAGGAGGGGGGGTGGCATATATAGAGTGCACCAAGACCCCAGCCGTCCTCCATTACAGGGGTTCAATGTACATTAAGATAGGGCGTTACTGGTAACACCAGCTATAAAGTGCCATCAATGGTCTTTAACACTACGGAGTGAAAGCCTGACCGTTGCCATCCGGAGGGACCCTAGGTCTTCTGTACTCCGAGTGGTTTCCTGTATGGTCGAATGCCTCCATCCAAGTCGAGTGAAATTGGGGGTATCTGAGTGAGGTGATTGGTCGAGTGGATTGCACTCGATGGCTTCAGTTGATACTTCTAGTTGTGCTTTGGATGTCTTTGCTTCTAGGATAGTGACCTTGGGTGGGGCATATAGGTCAGGCCTATGACCCTACCCTAGGTCTATGGCATCTTCATTAGCCCCCGAATGGATTAAGGTCTGAGTGAAAGGAAGGCTAAAGTTGGTCCTGCCTTGACTCTTATGCTTCACAAGCATTTAAACTGGATTTGAGGTCCATGCTAAAACTTCGGCTTCATTTCAGTCGCCTTGATCGATTCAGAGGTTCTCGAGTGAACTTATGCAGGTACTCTTCGAGTGTTGATATGCCGCGAAATCTTCAGTGCGATTGGTTACTGCGGATCCCGGATCTCACAGGATTCAAAAATTTGGGGAAGCGCGCGAGGCGGAGCGCACTGTAGCAAACGGGACTGATAGACAGGGGCGCCTTGATTTCCGCGCCACCTTTTTCACCACGTATCCAGTGCGCGACTATTGTAGGATTTGACAGGATCGTTCGGGCCCACGCGTCAGCCACTCGGAAGTAGGCCCTTAAAAGGCGTCGAGGTTGAGGCGTCTGCACTGTGCGCTCCCATTCCCCTTCTTCTTCCTCTGCTTCTCCACCGCAGCCTCTTTCGCCCTCGACGCCACCGCTCCGCCAGTGTGTAGCCCGCCACCATAGTGAAGGACAAGATAGCGGCGCTGGAGCGCGCAAAAAACGCGACGGCGACGGCGAAGGGCAAGAAGATGAATCGGGGGTCGTCGTCGAGGTCCGGGCTGCCGCCGAGTTGGATTCAGGGGGACGGGATCCGATCTACACTCTGGATAGAGAGTCTGGAAGATCTGGCCGCCACGGGTTTGATCGCTGCCGGGCCTGCGAGGCTGCCGGATGGCGAGAAAGAACCACACCTGCGGTCGGGCGAGTGTTTCCTTCTCGCTACCCATGTCGCTCGTGGCTTCTCCCTTCCTACGCATCCTTTCTTCCGGGGTTTTCTGAACTTTTTCGGAGCTCAGCTTCACCATTTCTCTCCCAATAGCATCATGTATCTTGATGTGTTTGTTTCTATGTGTGAAAACTTCTTGGGTTGTCGACCGCACTAGGGCCTCTTCAAACACATTTCACAATCTGCTCCCAAACCATGAAAAAGGCAAATCCGAGTGACAAGAGGACGCACGTGATCCAGATGTGCAGGGGTTTAGGGATCCATATGAGGAAGAGGAGCACTTTCCCTACCATGACACTTCCCGAGTCAGTCAGGTGCTGGCAGTCGTCCTGGTTCTACTGCCAGGAGATTGCGACCCCCGGTCAGTCGACTGGTCTTCCTCCGTTTACCCTAGATCGAGCCCAGCTACTTTCTTCACTGACCGTGACCGCAGCGGATAAAGTAGAGACGGACATGTTGGTCAAGAGGGTAGTCCAGTTGGTCCGTCAGGGTGTAACTGGCATGGACTTATTGGAGGTGCTCCTACGTCGATGCATCCAGCCACTCCAAGCCCGTGACCACTCGATGTGGATGTACTCGTGCTCCAATGACACCGCTCAGGTCCACCCAGAGGAGGTTCCGGATGCGATTGTGGCCTTGTGGCTGAGGAGCATTATCGGAAACAAAGATAACCGCAGGGGAGCCAGGAGGGTCGATCCATTTGACGCTGACAACCAGCCGGACAATGTCTGATCTTTGCTACAGAGTGTACTTAAATCAATCTTGCAACTGTTTCTGAATCTGACTGATGTTTGATCAACTTTTTGTCTTGCAGGTTTATACCGAGATGTACTCGATGCCGAACGGGGAACAAGCTCATGAGCAAGTCCAGGAGGGAGCGGATAGTGCAGAAGAGAGTGGTGACTGGCAATCTCCTGATGACAATGACGAGGAAGAGAGTGATGAGTCGGATGACGAAGACGAGGAGGTCGACTCACCACCTCACATAGAGCGTCGATCCAAGCAGTTCCATAATCCAGCGGGCAGGCGCGGCAAGATTGTGGCTCCGAGTTCGCAAGCACATAAGCGCACTCGGACTTCGACTCCGGAGCCGTCAGAGAAGGTCGCCAAACAGCCCAGGGTTGCCCCTTCAAAGTCTAGAAAAACCGTGCCCAAGATCAAGATGGACATTCCTGTTGCTTCTGTGTGAGTGTTCTATCTTTCTGTGTTTCTTTACGGACTCATACTTTTGCTCTGACCGATTGGATTATGAACTTTTCAGTGCCGCAACTTCCGGGACTTCCATGGACATTGACAGGGCCCAAGGTGACGAAGAGAGTGAGGATGCGGCAACTTCCAAAGCTGGTACGATCTTGCAATCTTGAACTTGCTTTGTCGACTGGGTTGTCGGTCGATTGAACTCCTATGGTTGCATTTTGTTGCAGCTCCACGAGACATCATTGAGCTTCCATACGACGAGGAGGAGGTGCCTCTGAACACTACGGGAAGGAAGGGCAGGGCTTCGAGCAGGAGGACGGCCGTAAGCCAGGAGCCTCAGTCGACAGCAGCGCCAGAGGCAGTGGTCTCGTGATCCGGAGATCCGGCTAGGACCAATGTTTCTTTTGCTAATCCATTGTCAACTGAACGTGCCTCGGTGTTGACTGCTCAAATATCTGCTGCGCCCGCCCAACTCCATGTTTCCGATCCTATGATTGCTCCGACCGTACCGCCGTCGTCGCTCTTTACTGCACACCGAACTGCACATGACCCAGCAAGTGCCGCCAGGGAGGCTCTACTCCAAGCAAACCTTATGATGGAGCAAATGAAGGTGGTGCACGAGGCCAGTCAGGCTGCCTACAATGCTAGTTCTGCTCTGCATGTTAATGTCAAGGTCTGTTGGATTTCTGACTGATCTCTCAATTTGACTTTTGCCTTGCTATGATAGGGTAGTTGTAGCTGCTGCTTTGCTGTCCGTAAGATGTCCTTGGATGAGCGTTTTGGAACCTTTATGTGCATCTATCATGACTCTGCATTTTGCATCCAATCACCCACTGGGTGTTTTGACTTAGTATTGAATAGCTCTTGTACTTGAATCGACCAAGTCGAGTCGAGTGAATCCCTGAACCAATGGGGGCACGCAAAGTGCACCCACTAGGTGTAGTCCCCGAGACCGCGGTCGACTGCTGGTAGCCGACTGGGGTCTGAGAATCTATCTTTTTTTCCTGTTACATACTCATGCTGGGCAGACCATGTTGAGTGGAAAACCAGACCAGTGGGGGCACGCCAAGTGCACCCACTGGGTGTAGTCCCCGAGACTACTGTTGAATGTTTGCTTCGGCGGTAGTCTTAGAGTAATTTTTGCTGTGATTGACCTTTGTTTCTGTCGATTGGCATATCTTGTTTGTTGACCGCAGAAATCTTGTGATCTTGGAGCCTAATTTGCTGAACTGGAGAAGAAGCAGATCAGCCTCAATCTTGACCTGGAGCTGGCCAAGAATAACCTCCAGAAGGCCCAGGAAGAAGCAGCTACCATGGGAGGTAATAATTCATCGACTATCCACCTTATGACTTTTTCCTTTTAATCTCTTGAATAGAGTGACTCCACTCGAACAGATGTGCGTAGTGAAAACCGTCAGCTCCAAGCTCGTCAAGATCTGGAGAAGAAGGACCAAGATCCTGCTGTAGCATAAAAGGAGGCGCGGGAGAAAATAGCACTTGCAGATAAGAAGCTGGCCTTGTTCAACAAGTTGGAAGAAGCGAACTCCAAGTTGAAAACCGCTGTTACCGAAGCCAACCAGGAGGTTGCGAGACTGAAGAAGGACAAGGATGCCTTGACTGACAAGGTTGGAAATCTCACGGCGAAGAAGGACGAATTGGAGGCTTATCTGGGTCAGCTTGCTGAGAAATTGGTGCTGAAGCTTGAAGGTATTTCCTCTCATCCGACTGATTTGCCATTGTCAACTCATTATTTGATTGTCGACTCACCGCTTTTCCATCTGTGCAAAACTCTGTCGAAACTTTGAAGCAGAGACCGGGCGGGTCGAGACAGGTCTTGATCCCATAAACTCTCCTGTCAAAGATGACGTTGCCAAGAATGCGATTTGAGTCTCGTCTGGACAGGATGTGGATTATCTCGCTCGTCCGAAGGTGGTGATGTCGCGGATCGACGCTGAATTCTAGCCTCAAATGGAACTCCGAAAAGAACTTGAGTCTCTGATGAAGTGGAAGAGTGCAGGAGTGGAAGAAGTCGTCTGCTCGCTGTGGCGCCGATGTTGCTCTGTCGTTGGTCCGAGTCCACTGCAAGGACATCACAGAAGACAAGCCGGCAGCTCTCAAGGTTGCCAATACTAAGAAGCTCAGCTTCCAGTCCTTGATGGACACCTTCCTCAATGCCGCCACTCGTATCGCAGACAGCATCGACCTTGACAGCTTTATTGAGCCAGCAAGTCCTCCTCCCGCCGAGTGAACAAACATTATGCTCCACTTTTATTTGCCTCGGAATGCCGAGTGGTTTTGTAACCGTTAAACTATTTCAGGCCTGATGCCTGAGTATTTCTGCCCATCGCGATTCTGAACTTTTGCGGGATTTATCTGAACTTGGTTTTCTTTGAATACGACAGTTTTGCCTTTATCGCTTTCGGATGTTTTTCGATTCCGAGTGGAATTTGACTCTTCGTCGAGTGGCTCTGGTGATGTGATCGATCGACACCTCGTCGTCCATGCAGGTCGGTATGGAGCATACGATGTACTTGCAATGTAGCTCCGATGATGTGTTCAGTCGACACCTCGTCGTCCTTGCGGATCAGGAGGGAGCGTACGTTGTACTTGTGGCACAGCTCTGATGATGTGTTCAGTAGACACCTCGTCATCCTTGCGGATCGGGATGGAGCATACGTTGTACTTGCGGCGTAGCTCCGATGATGTGTTCAGTTGACCCCTTGTCGTCCTTGTGGATCGGGATGGAGCGTACATTGTACTTGCTGCGCAGCTCCGATGATGTGTTCAGTCGACACCTCGTCGTCCTTGCGGATCGAGATGGAGCGTACGTTGTACTTGTGGTGTAGCTTAGAGGATCTTTGTGGCTTAGGCGAGTACGGGGTCGCAGCTAAGTCCCCGAGTGGGAGGATTGCTGTCGGTGTCAAAACCGGCGGATCTCGGGTAGGGGGTCCCGAACTGTGCGTCTAGGCGGATGGTAACAGGAGACAAGGGACACGATGTTTTTACCCAGGTTCGGGCCCTCTTGATGGAGGTAAAACCCTACTCCTGCTTGATTAATATTGATGATATGGGTAGTACAAGAGTAGGGCCTAGTTCTTTTGGCCGATTCTCCCAGAATCTTGAGAATCAACCCTTCACCCAGCTTCTCCCAGAATCTTGTACCTGTATTTCTTTTACAATCCTAGTTGTTTACATCCTAATTAGATAGGATTGTAAAAAATATATGGGTTCAAGATTCTGGGAGAAGCTGGGTGGAGAGTTGATTCTCAAGATTCTGGGAGAATCGGCCAAAAGAACTGGGCCTAGATCTACCACGAGATCAGAGAGGCTAAACCCTAGAAGCTAGCCTATGGTATGATTGTTGCTCGTCCTATGGACTAAAACCCTCCGGTTTATATAGGCACCGAAGAGGGTTACGGTTACACAGAGTCGGTTACAATGGTAGGAGATCTACATATCCGTATCGCCAAGCTTGCCTTCCACACCAAGGAAAGTCCCATCCGGACACGGGACGAAGTCTTCAATCTTGTATCTTCATAGTCCAGGAGTCCGGCCAAAGGCTATAGTCCGGCCATCCGGACACCCCCTAATCCAGGACTCCCTCAGTAGCCCCTGAACCAGGCTTCAATGACGACGAGTCCGGCGCGCATACTGTCTTCGGCATTGCAAGGCGGGTTCCTCCTCCGAATACTTCATAGAAGATTTTGAACAGAAGGATAGTGTTTGGCTCTGCAAAATAAGTTCCACATACCACCGTAGAGAGAATAATATTTACACAAACTCAATCTGCTGACGTACTTTGTGGCGTGATATCACACCACGGCCAAGCCTTCGTTTTTACAGTCCCACCTCAGCGCGTTTAGCGAGGCGGTTTCCTTGGCACGTCTTGTCAAAGCAGAGATCGTGTCCCCTTATTCCGGGATTCTCATCAATACGGGCGTGGGTAACCCAGTCGTGCCCGTTGGCATGTCTCCTCTATCGAAGGCGAGTCTCGAACGGTCACGGGGAAGGCTCTTGTGTCAGGACCCCGACTCAATGCCACATCGATCTAGCATGTAACACCTCATATCACTTTGCGGCCTCACGCACGGTATTCCCACGGGTGTCGCCTTACCTTTGCCCGGGACCGTTTGCGCCTTTTGGCACACGTATATGATAGTGTCGCTAGCATCCATATGATAAGGAGCCCGGGCTGACATGACTAGTCGTAAACCCAAAGTGGCACAAACTTATAGGGACAGGCATCCATGACCCAGCATCGAACGTGTCGGTCATCAGCGAGTGAATCCAGGCTGTAGCACTGGACTAGCAGGACTCCGGTGAACCGGGCTGTAGCGGGCTAACAGGACTCCGGTATTCATCGCGTGACATTTCCCCGAGGGGACAGACACAGGAACGAAGAAGGACACATGCCAGCCAGCCTAAGTGTTCTGGAGCAGTAGCAAGCTACCATGGCTCAGTGGAAACACTAGGAGATATTTCCCGGTAAGAGAGGCTACTAAGGATAAACAACTAGATAGTCAGATCCCACACATACCAAGCATTTCAATAACATACACACAATATGCTCGATATGTGCAAATACAACATGGCATCACAACATGACTCTACAACTCAAGTATTTTATTCAATAGGCTCCAAGGAGCAAGATATTACAAACATGGGTCTCACGACCCAACATTCAGAGCATACAAGTCAAAGAACAAGCGGAAGCTTAACATGTATGAGTACAGACATCTACAAATGAAAAAGGCTGAGAAGCCTGACTATCTACCAGCCTGCCGAGGGCACAAGATCGTAGCTGAGGTAACAAGCTAAACGTCGAAGTCCATGCGGAACTACTAGTGAGACCGAAGTCTCTCTGCAAAACATAAAATAGGCAAACGTGAGTACAAATGTACCCAGCAGGACTTACATCAGAACTAACTACATATGCATCATTATCAACAAAGGGGATGGTGGGGTTTAACTGCAGCAAGCCAGCTTGACTCGGTGGCTATCTTGAACTACGACTGCAAGTAACTCTTTTGGGGTGGCGCACACGAGTCCACATATTCACCATATCAATACACCACTATGGATCCGCTCCCGTCTCCCTACGAGAACGCCATCCACAGCACTCACACTTATCTTGCGCATTTTAGAGTATCCACTTTCACTTGTCTATGAACTGTACAGGCAACCCAGAAGTCCATTACCGCGGACACGGCTATTCAAATAGATGATGTTAACCCTGCAGGGGTGTACTTCTTCACACACGCTCTCACCACTTACCGCCATTTACACGACATGTACTCGGCAACCTTCAAGCGGAAGCCCAGCGAGGGTGTCGACCACGGCCTACCTAAACACTCAAGTCTCTAGTCCAGGTTTATTGCCTATTTAGGTTCCATCCGCAGGGAGTCCGGCCGAGGTTTCCACATACGGCCCCGAACGATGTGTACAGGGTTCCGCGACACCAAACGGGCACCCGGCATCCCCGGCCACGTGCCTACCGCATCACAGCCCACCCCTCCGATCAGCGCTTCCCATGGCCTCCAGCATACTACAAACACCAGAAACTACTTGCAACTCCTGGACAGAGGACAAGGGTGAATAAGAAGCCGAGAGGGTCCATTGGTTTCGGGCCCAATGCGTGGTAGTAACTGTTTCATGGATCACAAACACAGAACTGAGTTCCTGAGGACGGCTTCAATGAGACAACCCACCATGTACTCCTACATGGCCTCTCACCGCTACCTTTACCAAATCATGTTTACACACTTAGCTCACACACAGTAGGACATGTTCACACACCTCTGATTCATCCCCGCTGAATCAGACCTGACTCAACTCTAAGCAGTAGCAGGCATGACAAACAAGCATGAATGAGTAGGCACAACAGGGCTCAGACAACTCCTACTCATGCTAGTGGGTTTCATCTATTTACTGTGGCAATGATAGGTCATGTAGAGGATAAAGGGGTTCAGCTACCGCAGCAAGTAACAGATGAATCGTTGTTGTCCTAATCACGTAAAAGAGAGCAGGAGCGAGAGAGTAGGATTATATCGGAATGAACAAGGGGGTTTTGCTTGCCTGGCACTTCTGAAGATAGTATAGTTCTTCATCGGTGTCATCGAACTCATCGTCGAACGTCGTCTATTGAGAGGGGACAATTACTGGCAAACGAGAGGGAACACAATCATTGCAATGCACAATATGATGCAAGATCATGTCATGGAAAAATGAGTGTGTTTGAGCTAATGCAACTACAAACAGATGGGTTTGGGTCATTTTGAACCAAAGGTTCAATCCCAAACTCATTTTATGAATTTAAAAAGTGCCTTATCATGTTTTGCACAAAATAGCAAGGTTAAGTTGCTTTATCATGCATGAAACTAGTACAGATGGAAAGATTGGATTTTTCTGATCATTTTCATATATAAATTATTTAATTTGGAGTTACGGTTGAGTTTCTATGAATTTTAGAAGTTTAGATCATTTTCTGAAATTTATAAATCATTTCTAATTTATTTTAATTCCAGGAAATGTTTACTACGTCAGCATTAGGTCATGCTAACCTCAACAGGTCAACAGGCGTCGACCAGGTCAAACCTGACGCTGGGACCCACTGGTCAGTGACTAGGCTAATTAACAGGGAGTGTTAGTGCTAATTTAATCCTAACTAAAAGTGTCAGTGGGCATGGGCCCACATGTCAGTGGCTTAGTTAATTAACTTAATTAATTTGTGTTAACTAATCTAACACCTAAATAAACAGTGCCTGGCCCACACGTCAGTGAGCCAGAGTGGGTCAAAGTGCAGTCAAACCCGGGTCAAACTCGCCGGAGTTGACCGGCGGCTCGTCGCCGGCGACGCCAGCGACGGCGGAGGGCGTCGGAAACGCTCCTCCGGCGACCAAATCAGCGACTGAGTGGCTCTACGCATTGCTGGTGCTCTTCCGCATCCAACTGGACCGGACTTAGCGGCAGGGGTGGCCAGAGTCGAGCGCGGCATCGACCTCGGCGGCGGCCGGAGTTCGGGCGAGGTTGGGAATGGTGCTATGGGGCACGGCGGGGTGAACTGCTGGGTGCTACGGCCTCCTGGTGATGTGCTGAGCACGGTGACGTGCTCGGTTTCAAGCTTACGCGTGTGTGGCCACGACGGTGACATGGCCGGCGGAGCCGAGCTCTCAGCCGTGATGGCCAACGGGGTTAGGGGGCAGCTCGAGCGACGTGGCTAGGGGGAGAAGGAAGAGGAGCTCACGGCGAGTTTGCTGGTACAGACGGCAGGGTCGGGGAAGCGTCAGAGCGAGCGGGGTGGCAAGGCGGATCTCCGACGGCCGATGGCAAAGGCGACGATGATGGCGATGAAGCGGGGCCCTCCGGCTTGTTTCCTTCGGCGTGGAGAGGTTCAGCGCGAGGAGGCGGAGCTCGGGCACTAGCTGGCTGGGCGTGGGGATGCTGGTGGCCGCGGTGGTGATGGTCGGCGGCGACGACCCCGTTCGGGTGAGTGAGAGAGAGAGAGAGAGAGAGAGAGAGAGATCCAGGGGAGAGGGTGAGGATGGGGGGAGAGAGGGGGGGTCGGGGGGTGCGTGGTGCCGTCTGGAGTCGCCCAGGCAGCGGAGGGAAGCAAGAGGTGGCCAGGCGCGTGGACGCGCGCGGCGGGCACACGCCCCCCGTCCTTCTGGCGAGAGGAGGGAGACGACTGGCATCGGCCAGCTGGGCTGGGCCGGCTCCTGGGCCGCACAGGTAAGTGGCCCAGGTACTAACTCTCTCTCTCTCTCTCTCTCTCTGTGTGTGTGTGTGTGTGTGTGTGTGTGTGTGTGTGTTATTTAATTTGTTCTGTTTTTTCTATTTTGCTATTATGTTTCGATTTAGTTCAAAGACCAAACCATTTTCAAAATTCATGAAAATAATTTTGTGAACTAAATGGACTTATCCCAAGCTACACAACAATTTCCAGAATTATTGAACATATATTTATTATATAACAAATATATATCCAATTCAAATATTTATTGGATTAATTCAAAGGCCCAAAATAATTGTTTCTGGGATTCTAGAAATATTGGTTTGAATTTTATCCCTTGCCAATATTTCCAGAGATTAACAGGAACATTTTCCTGTACTCATTTGATGAGATTTAAATGTTGGTTATTTTTAGAGGTCTTCTGAGGCTTTTGAAAATTCCTCAATTCAAATTTCATTAGAATTTAAACATGATGCTCACATGAAGGGCTAGCCTAGTGCATACCAGAACTAGGGATGTGACATATTGGTATTCAACCTCTTTATAAAAGAGACCAAGGCTCCACTCCTTTCTTTCAATCTCAATCGAATCCGCCCCTCGCCTCGAGTTCCAACACCCAAAGCTCCAGATTCAGGCCCTTCGGACTTTCGATGATGTCCGGCTCCGACCTGCAAGGCTGTTGGATGCCTTCCTCCATTACGGAAGAAGACGTGCTAAAGCTAAGAGATGCCAGGTATCTAACCGGCGAAATTTCGCATAGGCTGCCTACCCAAGGGCAGGTTATTCCCACTCCCAAGCCTAGCAAAAGCGTAGTGTTCGCGTCTCACTTTCTTCGGGGGCTAGGCTTCCCGACGGACCCCTTCGTGAGGGGGCTCATGTTTTACTATGGGCTGGAATTTCATAACTTGGATCCGGAGTCCATCCTCCACATCTCATCGTTCATTATCGTATGCGAAGCCTTCTCTGCATTACCCCTCACTTCGGATTGTGGCTCAAGACCTTCAAAGTGGAGCCAAGGATGATCAAGGGGCAGCAGGCAGAGTGCGGAGGGGAGGTTATAAGCAAGAATGTTGATGCTCCATGGCCCGAGGGCTCTTTTCAAGCGGAGCTCAGCCTATGGCAATAAGAGTGGTTCTCCCAGGGGCACCAAATGGGTGGCGCCACCTGCCTTTCGCTCGGGTCATCCACCGCAGCTGGCGTCATGAGTCAATAAAGGACTTGACTGGGGGCCACCCAAGGACGTGCCCTTGCTGCAGGGCCGCATTCAAGATCTCCTAGAGAGAGAGAGATCACTCTGGTCGTAGTAGTGCAGGTCATGCTGATTCGTCGCATCCTGCCCTGCAAACGTCGCCCCCTCCGCCTGTGGGAATTTAAGGGACCATGAGCTCTCCAACATTTTATGGGTGCAACGCCCGTGGAGATGTACAGGCTTTTCTTCGGATCACAAGCGATTTATCCGGACTTGACCGAGAACGCAGGTCTGAGCTGCAATCGCCCGGATACTCGAGTAAGTAGCCCGATACCCGGACACGCTATCTCATATTTATCACAAACTTGCCCTTTAAAACAGTTGTCCCTTGAACTGGAGTGGACAGCGAAAGCAAAGTTAACCAGGTGTCTGGCCCCCCTCCCTGAGACCATGTCGGATCCTATGTTAACCAGGATGCGGGAGGTTGCGCCTTCAGAAGAAGGTGAAGGAGGCTGTCAGGAGGCTACCGCCTCCGCGAAGGAGGCTGTCAGGAAAGGAGGGATCGAGAATCCCTCCATCCAAGGGAAGAAGAGGACCGCCTCTAAAGACCCGGAGACCATGGTCTCAAAGCGGGGGAAGAAATCGTCGTCAGAGGGTCCTGCGGCGAGAGATGCCTCGGCCGCATTGTGCCCCCAAGGGGATCAGCCCTCCACCGAGCCATAAGTAAAAAGGGGAGTTCTTTTTTTAAAATAAAGGATATCCCTGCCCTATTTCTGATGAAGATAACCGAAATTTCACCTTGTAGTTCGGATCTCAGCCCTTCTCAGTAGAGCTCATCTTCGGGGGATCTTTGTCCGGAGATGATAGAGAGCAAAATGCCTCCCCCTGCCGTACCGTCTTGCGAGGCGGGCGACCTTGAGGTGTCGTTGCGGAGGGTTTCTCCGAGTCCGGCGGGGCCGGAAGGCAGTCGTATGTCCCCTCAAAGCCCTCCCTGTCGGGCCTTCGAAAAAGGCCACCGGACGAGTCCGGCACCACCTGGTATACGGTCGGAGGAGCTGAAGGATTTGCTCGGGCGAGCGTCTATCTCAGAAGATCACCGTGCGTTAATGGGTACGGTGATTGATAGGATTTCATCCGCTGAGAGTGGATTGCATGAAGACGTTAGAAGTTTACTGACAGGTTTTGAGGTACGCAAAATGATGTACCTTCTGACAGTTCCGCATATAAAATGCGACCTGTGTGGATAGTAGCCCCTGAGGCTCGGTGTGTTGTCAAAAAATGACAGCGCGCCGAGGATCATAATCCCATGTATAATATGTCGCCCTTCCTATGTAGGTGGCGAAGGGTCCGGTGGCTGGCCGGACTGATGAATTTGCCGAACTAAAGCGGCAACTTGATGTGGCGGATGCCGACATCGCGCTTGTCAATAAGCGACTTGATGAGTCACAAGGTATGCAGTTTCTCCGCAGACACCTGGTAAGGGAGCTTGACGACCGTGCCTTACAACATGTATGCTTGATGCAGATGGTGCCGCTGCCATGGAGAACCTTCGGGCGGAGCTCGCCCGAGCTAAGGAGCAGGCCAGAAAGAGTGATGCGGCTGCCTTAAAGGCGGCCGAAGAGCTAAAAGCCGAACAGGCTGCTCACTGCCGAAGCAAGAAGGAAATGGCCGAGATGGCCGTGAAGTTGAAGAATGCTGCCGACCGCTGCAAGCTTCTTGAAAAAGAAGATCGGGCGGTACAAGAGGACCTGAAGAAGACCACTACCAAGGCCGAGGTCAAGACATACTAGGCGGAGATGAAGGCCACTAATGTTGCATCCCCACATTCGGACGGAAGCTGAGTACCTGTCGAGCACTATTTTTAGGAAGTTCTGCAGGGTGCTCGTTTAATAGAGACGCAGTGCTCGAAGGATATTATGTTCGAATAACATGTATTATTGTGAAACAATGTTTCAATGAAATATAAAAGCTTTTTATACTTGTGCCTTCAAGAATTAAAATACCTCCTGTGTGGCCGTTAATGTATATGTGTATATAACCTGAAAGATGGCAGTCTTCGGCTTCAGCCCCCACGCATATAATGCGGGTGTGTTTGCAAAAGGCGCATTTTCACACTTGATCCAACGTCTTCGTCCTATAAAGGAGGTGGTAGCGCGGCAAACTAGGCAACCGGACTATAATGCTTTATCACTTTCACTTAGCCATAGGAGTTTGACAGTGGGGCTACTATATAGCCCCTAGGGGCACCGCGCTCACCCGAATTCGGGGCGCGTAAGTGCCTGACCGGGAAACGGCCCTTCGTCAAGGCGGAGGAATCCTAAAGATTCCGGTGGGTCATCGAGTGGTTGACCAGTCTCACGCTATATCACGACAGTCAGTTTTCGGCTTTCTCTACTAAGGTGCTCGCCTGGCCGAACCGGGGCACAATCGCAGTAGTTCTCCTGGTGCCGCCTTAGCCGATAGAGCGGAACGTAAGGCAGCAAAACACAGGAGCCGGGCAAACCCAACATTTGACCAAAGACATGATTCGTAGCTGATGCATATAAGGCCTAACTCGAGACGCCGAACACTCCCTAAGGTATTCGGTCTTTATGAAAACGGGCCGAACAACGCCCTTGGTAATAAGCCCCTGGTGTCCAGGTACGCGCAAAATTCTGACGTGGCCCATGCCAAAACGCCAGCCTCCTCCTCGGTTATAGCAAGAAACCAGGGGATGTGTATCAATAGGAGACAGTAAAAAAGGTTTACGCAGGGTCTTAATCTGAAAAGAATCCTTGTCACGGGTCCCTACTGCACGTCTGCGCTTATGTCTCCGTTGTGCCGTATCCTGGACGGGTGTAGCACGGTGTTCATCTGTAAAAGAGAGGAACTTAGTTGAAAAAGATCATGCAGGAATGTATGTTATATTAAATAAACAAAGTACGATTCAAAAAATGAATAAAATTGAGCTTTATTGTCTCTTGTTGTACATGCGCGGAGCCCCTTGTGCGGGGGTATGCGGCTAGTAAGCCCTTGTACGTTTACGCCGGACTCGTCTAACCGTGTCCGGGGTCTGAACGACCTGTTTAGGTGCTTTGATTACTGAAGCCGGTTTAGTGTGTGGTTGTCAAGGCAGTCACACGATTTTCCGCGCTCGAGGAACACTCGATATTTCCCTTTAAGGCGATGATGCCTCGCAGACCGGGCATTTTAAGTGTAAGGGATGCATAAT
Source organism: Triticum timopheevii (assembly GCA_963921465.1). NCBI lineage: Eukaryota > Viridiplantae > Streptophyta > Magnoliopsida > Poales > Poaceae > Triticum > Triticum timopheevii. The sequence goes on from OY997274.1 coordinate 424,398,558, forward strand.
GCGGTATTGCGTTAAAGCGGGCGGAAGCCTCGTGTCCTAGTAGTGCTTGGTAGCTACTTGTAAATGGGACGAGGTGGAAGGTTAACTTTTCACGGCGGAAGTTGTCGGGTGAGCCGAACACAACCTCTAGCAGTAGAGAGCCCGTACAATGGGCATATGGGCCTGGCATTACCCCTTGAAAGGAAGTGTTGATATGGTGAATTTTGGTTGGGTCTATCCCCATTTTGCGGATTGTGTCCTGATATAGCAGGTTTAGATCTCTGCCGCCGTCCATTAGGACTTGTGTAAATTGGAATCTGTCAATTATCGGATCTAATATCAAGGCAGTCCATCCTGCATTCCGGGTACTTCTAGAGTAATCCTGATGGTCGAAGGTGATTGGTTTTAACAACCAGTGGCGGGACACCTCTGGGATAGGCCGTATGGCGCGTATCTCTATGGGCGCCATTCTGTTTTTCCCTTTTGTCACGTACAGTGAGTTTACTGTTTTGACTTCTTGTGGGAAATCCTTTTGTTTTCCGGTGCTCTGCTTGTGGGGTTCGTCATCGTCCTCGCTTGGTGTGTCGAGCCCCTTGTGTTCGGTGTTGAGTTTGCCGGACTGCTTGAAGACCCAACAATCTCTGTGGGTATGGTTTGTAGGTTCCCGGGGGTACTGTGGATTTGGCATACCTTGTCCAAGATTTTGTTTAAGTTAGATAGCTCGTCCCTGTTATCCTTAGGGGGCAGTTTTTATGATTCTGCCGTGAGCTTTTGAATCCGGCATTGACTGCCATGCTCTTGGGGCTGTTTCCCTTGGTTCGGCCCTGGTCCTTGCTGCGTCGCGGTTTCCCATTTCCATCCCTGACTTTGGATGTACTTGGGGCGTTGATATTGCATCTTGCCAGCCAGCTATCCTCTCCCGCGCAAAAGCGGGTCATGAGGCTTGTTAATGCGGCCATTGTTCTTGGCTTTTCTTGGCCGAGGTGTCTGGCGAGCCATTCGTCTCGGACATTGTGTTTGAAAGCTGCTAAGGCTTCGGCGTCCGGACAGTTGACTACATGGTTCTTTTTAGTAAGGAATCTGTTCCAGAATTTTCAGGCTGACTCTCCGGGTTGTTGAATTATGTGACTTAAATCGTCTGCATCCGGAGGTCGGACATAGGTCCCTTGAAAATTTGCCCGAAAAGCATCCTCGAGCTCCTCCCAACTTCCAATGGTGTTTTCGGGGAGGCTTTTGAGCCAATGCCGGGCTGGCCCTTTGAGCTTGAGGGGTAAGTACTTTATGGCGTGGAGGTCATCTCCTCTAGCCATGTGTATGTGGAGGATGTAATCCTTGATCCAGACTCCAGGGTCTATTCTTCCGTCGTATGCCTCTATGTTTACGGGCTTGAATCCCGCTGGAAATTCATGGTCCAGAACCTCATCAGTGAAACATAGGGGGTGTGCGGCACCCCTATATTTAGGTGTACCGTAATATTCGAATACTTGATGTGTTGCATTGCTTACTAGAGCTTGCTTTCTTGGCCCGTAGATAGATCTAATTGGGCCATCTTTTTGATGCGGATCCGTGTGCGGATCGCGTGCCGGCTTGTGTGCGGCGCTGTTTGCCGCTCTATGTTTTCCATGGGGTCGTCTATCCGACCGGGTGGTCTCCTTGTTCTTTGATTGCGGGGGCTCTACGGCCTCCTCATCAAATTCGGGCAGTAGTTTTCGCTTTGGGTAGCTCTTTGTTCGGCGACTATCGCCGTATTTGTCTGCGGTGTTGAGTACTTTGCTCCATCTGATTCTGAGCGCATCTTCCGTTGTTTTGAGCTTCTGCTTCTGCTTTTTCTGGCTACGCGCAGTGGCGACGAGCCTTTTGTGGAGGTTCTTCTGCTCCAGTAACTTGTCCGGCGTGAGATCGTCCGGACTGTTATCTTCGCCGGGGACGAGTTGTTTATCTAGATTGTCCTGTTCGGACGGTTGCTCGATAGCATGTTCGTCGTCCACCGGTTCGCCCTACTCTATGGCTGGGTCTGTATGGCTGCTGTCTTTGTCGAGGCGGGACTTTGAGTGGCGCTTATGTCACCATTTTGACTGCTTTTCGAGGGAATGATCCCTCGTGGCGTCCCATTGTTCCTCATCGTTGCTTCCTTCAGGTGTGTCCACCATGTATACATCATGATATAAGGTAGCTGTCCAGTGCCCTATAGGTGCTGGTTCATGCTTGTCTCCTACATCGTCGTCCATACCGTCGATGTCTTCGGAGTCGAAGTCGAGCACGTCATTTAAACTTTCGACAGTGGCTACGAAGTGGGTGGTGGGTGGGAGTCGAATTTCTTCGTCGTCCGCAACCCAACCTTGCTGACCATAGTCCGGCCAGGGCTCTCCTGATAAAGAGAGAGACTTTAGTAAATTCAGGATGTCGCCAAAGGGCGAGTGCTGAAAGGTGTCCGCGGCAGTGAACTCCATGATCGGCGCCCAATCGGATTCGATTGGCAGGGGCGCGGAAGGTTCGGAGTCCGGAGAGTAGTCCGGCACTTTGGAGTCACGAGCTTTGCAAAGGACAGGGTTGGTGTTCGGCTCAATCGCCGTAGAGATAGCAGCCCCCGAGGCGGTGTCCAGCCACCCGCCCTCGATCGGAGCGGACACTTGTGCGGCCTCCAAGGCACTGTCCGGCGGCAGAGCTAGATCATGCCCATCGTGACAGTGCGGCGCGCTTGGCTGTGGCTCGAACCCGTCGAAGATCAAGTCTCCGCGGACGTCAGCCGTATAGTTCAAACTTCCAAATCTGACCTGAAGGCCAGGGGTGTAGCTTTCAATCTGCTCCAGATGGCCAAGCGAATTGGCCCGCAGTGCAAAGCCGCCGAATACGAAGATCTGTCCGAGGAGAAAAGTCTCACCCTGGACCGCATCGTTGTTGATGATCGGAGGAGCCATCGGACCTAAAGATGACGACATAGAGGAACTCTCAATGAAAGCACCAATGTTGGTGTCAAAACCGGCGGATCTCGGGTAGGGGGTCCCAAACTATGCGTCTAAGCGGATGGTCATAGGAGACAAGGGACACGATGTTTTTACCCAGGTTCGGGCCCTCTCGATGGAGGTAAAACCCTACTCATGCTTGATTAATATTGTTGATATGGGTAGTACAAGAGTAGATCTACCACGAGATCAGATAGGCTAAACCCTAGAAGCTAGCCTATGGTATGATTGTTGTTCGTCCTACGGACTAAAACCCTCCGGTTTATATAGGCACCGAAGAGGGTTAGGGTTACACAGAGTCGGTTACAATGGTAGGAGATCTACATATCCGTATCGCCAAGCTTGCCTTCCACGCCAAGGAAAGTCCCACCCGGACACGGGACGAAGTCTTCAATCTTGTATCTTCATAGTCCAGGAGTCCGGCCAAAGGCTATAGTCCGGCCATCCGGACACCCCCTAATCCAGGACTCCCTCAATTGCTCTCCGCTTATAGTGTTTTTTAACTTAGGCGAGTATGGGGTCGCAGCTAAGCCCCCGAGTGGGAGGATTGCTCTCCACTTATAGTGTTTTTTAACTTAGGCGAGTATGGGGTCGCAGCTAAGCCCCCGAGTGGGAGGATTGCTCTCCACTCAGAGTGTTTTTTAACTTAGGCGAGTACGGGGTCGTAGCTAAGCCCCCGAGTGGGAGGATTGCTCTGCACTTGGAGTGTTTTTTAACTTAGGCGAGTACGGGGCCGCAGCTAAGCCCTCGAGTGGGAGGATTGCTCTCCACTCAGAGTGTTTTTTTAACTTAAGCAAGTACAGAGTCACAGCTAAGCCCCCGAGTGGGAGGATTGCTCTCCACTCGGAGTGTTTTTTAACTTAGGCGAGTATGGGGTCGCAGCTAAGCCCCCGAGTGGGAGGATTGCTCTCCACTCAGAGTGTTTTTTAACTTAGGCAAGTACGGGGTCACAACTAAGCCCCCGAGTGGGAGGATTGCTCTCCACTCAGAGTGTTCTTTAACTTAGGCGAGTGCGGGGTCGCAGCTAAGCCCCTGAGTGGGAGGATTGCTCTCCACTCGGCGTGTTCTTTAACTTAGGCAAGTGCGGGGTCGCAGCTAAGCCCCCGAGTGGGAGGATTGCTCTCCACTCAGAGTGTTTTTTAACTTAGGCGAGTACGGGGTCGTAGCTAAGCCCCCGAGTGGGAGGATTGCTCTTCACTCTGAGTGTTTTTTAACTTAGGCCAGTACGGGGTCGCAGCTAAACCCCTGAGTGGGAGGATTGCTCTCCTCTTGGAGTGTTCTTTAACTTAGGCAAGTGTGGGGTCGTAGCTAAGCCCCCGAGTGGGAGGATTGCTCTCCACTCAGAGTATTATTTAACTTAGGTGAGTGCGGGGTCGCAAATAAGTCCCCGAGTGGGAGGATTGCTCTCCACACGGAGTGTTTTTTAACTTAGGCGAGTACAGGGTCGGAGCTAAGACCCCGAGTGGGAGGATTTCTCTCCACTCGGAGTGTCTTTTAACTTAGGCAAATCAGGTTCGCGGCTAAGCCACCCACTGGGGGATTCGAAAACAAATGATTACGGGAAATCACTCATTAAGATACTATAAATATCTTGTCTTTGGTAAGCAAACTGAAGGACTCTTATTACAACTCGTGATCCGAGTGATTTTAGGTATAGAAAGGGCGAAGTAGCTCTGCGTTCCACGCGCGTGGCTCATCCATATTATTGGCTACGTTGTAGATGTGGTATGCTCCGTTGTGAAGCACCTTGGTGATGATGAAGGGACCTTCCCATGCCGGAGCAAGCTTGTGAGGCCGTTTCTGATCCACTCGGAGCACAAGGTCTCCTTCCTGGAACGCTCGACCTCTGACATTACGGGCATGGAATCAACACGAATCTTGCTGATAGATGGTCGACCGGATTAGAGCCATCTCATGTTCCTCTTCCAGGAGATCAACTGCGTCTTGGCGTGCTTGTTCTACTTCAGCTTCTGAGAAGAGTTCCACCCGAGGAGCATTGTGCAGGAAGTCACTCGGAAGCACAGCCTCAGTGTCATACACTAGGAAGAAAGGGGTTCGGTCAGTCGACCGGTTTGGCGTCGTTCTCAGTCCCCACAGGACAGACGGTAACTCAGTCACCCAAGCTCCAGCAGCGTGCTTGAGGTTGCGCATCAGTCGGGGTTTTAACCCTTGAAGGATCAAACCATTCGCCCTTTCTGCTTGCCCATTTGACTGCGGGTGAGCAACAGAAGCGTAGTCGACCCGAGTGCCCTGGGAAGCACATAACGCCTTAAACTCATCAGAATCAATATTGGAGCCGTTATCTATGATAATGTTGTGTGGAACTCCATATATGGATATCAACTCCTTGATGAAACTGATGGCAGTGCTTGAGTCAAGGTTTTTGATGGGCTTGGCTTCGATCCACTTAGTGAACTTGTCGACTGCTACGAGCAAATGAGTGAAACCACTTCTGCCGGTCTTGAAGGGTCCAACCATATCCATCCCCCAGACTGCAAACGGCCAGACGAGTGGAATAGTCTTCAAGTCAGACGCAGGCTTGTGAGACATGTTGGAGTAGAACTGGCAACCTGCGCACTTGTCGACTATATCTTTTGCCATCTCATTTGCACGCGCCAATAGAATCCCTCTCAGTATGCTTTGGACACGATGGTCCGAGAGGATGCATGATGACCACAGGTCCCCAAATGGATATCGTTTAGGATCATTCGACCTTCTTCTGGGGTGATGCAGCATTGAGCCACTCCTGTGACACTTTCTTTGTAGAGCTGTCCTTTTATCATGGTGAAAGCTTTCGATCGACGGACTATCTGGCGGGCCTCGTCCTCATCCTCTGGGAGTTCCTGCCTAAGCACGTACGCAATGTACGGCACAGTCCAATCGGGCATGATCACTAAGACTTCCATGATCAAGTCCACAACTGGAACTTCAATTTTAGTCGGATTGGTTGAACTTATCGGTTGCGGGGGCTCTTAATCCTTGAAGGGGTCTTCTTGTACAGACGGGGTGTGGAGATGCTCCAAGAACACGTTGATGGGGATAGGCTTTCGAGTGGAACCTATCTTCGCCAGATCGTCAGCAGCTTGATTCTTGATTCGGGGTACGTGGGGAGCTCTAACCCCTCAAACGTTTTCTCTAGCTTTCTCACTTCATTGAAATAACCGGTGATTGCTAGACTCCTGACCTCCCATTCCTTCATTACTTGATTAACCACTAAGTCTGAGTTGCCGTAGACCATCAAGCGTCGGACGCCGAGTGAAATGGCCATACGCAACCCATACAATAGTGCCTCATACTCAACTTCATTGTTTGAAGAATCAAAGTGAATCTGGAGGACATAACTAAGCTTGTCTCCTCTTGGGGACACCAAAACCACCCCTGCGCCAGAGCTATTCAACATCTTGGACCCATCGAAGAACATAGTCCAATGTTCCGACTGAATCTGAGTCGGTTGCTGCTGTTCAATCCACTCTACGAGGAAGTCTGCTATAGCTTGGGAGTTGATGGCTTTCTTTGCCTCAAACTTGATATCTAAAGGAAGGAGTTCAATTGCCCATTTTGCCACTCGACCAATTGCATCTGTGTTATTCAGAATTTCTAACAATGGGGCGTTGCTGACGACTGAAACAGAGTGTTCTGAAAAGTAGTGTGCAACTTTCTTCGTGGTTAGGTAAATCCCATAAACAAGCTTCTGATAATGAGGATATCTCTGCTTGGACGGGGTCAAGACCTCTGAAATGTAATACACAGGGTGCTGAACTTTGAAGGCTTTGCCTTCTTCTTCCCACTCGACCATGAGCACTGTGCTGACAACTTGTCCAGTGGCTGCGATGTAAAGCAGTAAAGGCTCCTTGCTGACTGGAGTGGCAAGCACCGGCTGGGTGGAAAGCAGGGCTTTGAGCTCTTCAAACGCTGCTTCAGCTTCATCATTCCACTCGAACTTGGCAGACTTCTTCATCATTCGGTAAAGAGGCAGTGCCTTTTCACCGAGGCATGAGATGAATCGACTCAATGCAGCCAAACAACCAGTAAGCTTCTAAACATCATGCACACGCACAGGGCGCTTCATTCGGAGGATTGTGCCAATCTTCTCTGGATTTGCGTTGATCCCCCGTTCGGAAACGAGAAAACCAAGTAACTTTCCACCTGGAACTTCGAATGTGCACTTTGATGGATTGAGCTTGATATTGATATCATATCTTCTTAAATTGGCAAAGGTTTCAGCGAGGTCAGTCAGCAGGTCGGAACCTTTGCGTGACTTGACCACTATGTCATCCATGTATGCTTCCACATTCCGACTGATTTGAGTGAGCAGACACTTCTGAATCATGCACATGAATGTGGCACCAGCATTCTTGAGGCCAAAGGGCATAGTAACATAGAAAAACACCCGAATGGGGTGATGAAAGTTGTCTTTATCTCATCGGGTCCATATAGTCGGATCTGATGGTACCCGGAATAAGCATCCAAAAAGGACAATCGCTCACATTCCGTAGTTGAGTCGACTATCTGGTAGATGCGGGGCAGAGGAAAATGATCTTTCGGGCAGGCCTGATTGATATGCTGGAAATCAATACACATTCGAAGTGATTTATCTTTCTTGGGGACCATAACGACGTTGGCGAGCCACTCGGAGTGGTATATCTCGCAGATGAACTCGGCAGCCAGAAGCCGAGCCACCTCCTCGCCAATCGCCTTTCTCTTCTCCGTGGCGGACCGGCGGAGATGCTCTTTAATGGGTTGTACCTTTGAGTCGACTCGCAAATGGTGCTCAGCCAGTCCTCTGGGTACACCTGGCATGTCAGATGGCTTCCATGCAAAGATGTCCCAGTTCTCACGGAGGAACTGGATGAGCGCTTCTTCCTATTTGCTGTCGAGTGTCGTTGAGATATGGGTCTGTGGGGACCCTGACTCATAAGTCGAGATCACCGAATGCACGTGTACAGTGATCCCAGATATCAATGCTCACTGAACACACAGAAGCTGAATAACAAGAGTCTTACATCCATACATACCGTCTTACACAAATCGTGACCATTATGGTCAAGTCTTACATTGATAAAGCCTTAAGGGCTGAACATCAAATGAAACATAAGCAGCGGAAATCGTCGTTGATAAGTAGAACCCATGCCATTAGCCTTAACCCTACAGGCATTCTGACTGGGAAACGTCCTAGTTCGCATATTCGTCTCCAAAGAACTCTTCTTCGAACTTCGGTTCTTCCATGCCTGGTCAATTAAATAACCAGTGGCAAGCCAATGAGTACTTTGAATGTACTCGCAAGCAACCCATATTTTGGTTCAAGGTACAACAATGCATGATATAGGTAAATTTTGCAGAAAGCTGGTTTTGAGTGCTATGACATGTTCAACATCTTTATAAAGCATGCATCAAGAGAGTTCAAGTAACCATGAGGAGTGGTTACAGATATCAACATAAATAGAGTGGGCACCAACCCATCTAACATAGACAGAGTGGGCACCAACCCAGCTCAATCATTTCAAGTCCTTTGACTTGACCCAGGTAGTTTCATCAGCTCACACACACACGGTTGAAAACTCTGGACATAGTTTAAGCAGCACCGCCCAACCGTCCTTGACCGTGGACACGGCTATTCGAATAGTTTTACACTCTGCAGAGGTTGCACACTTTACCCACTAGATCCGGGGAACTTCCGTGTCATCCACGACTTGCGGTACCTCAAGTACCCGGGGTAAGCACCCAATCACTACATTTCCCTAGACGACACTAACATGGAGTCCACTCGATTGGCAGTAACCCCCGTGCCCAAATTTTCACATAACACTTTCTTGGAGCCTCGCTCCCATACTTATCACATACCACTGGCATGGGGTACCAACGGTGTGTCCGGTGCCCCATCAAAATGGTCATGGCCGCCCTACCTGGCACGACCCCGTCCCAAGAGAGAGCACCAACTCTCCCCGTCACTAGTAATGCGGGCCCCAAGCTAGTATCGGTCTAGGTACTCAACAATGCCCTTTCCCATATAAGGGTAGAGTGGTTGCGTATGTAAGGTTGGGACAGTCATCAAATCTTAAATCTAATCCGTTTTCGAAAACAACACACACACTTGCCTCGGTACACCACTTCGTCATCAAGTGGTCACCCTTCTCATCATCTCCCTCGGGCATAAGTGGCACCCGACGGGGTTTTCGAAAGGTCCTTTGAAATCACTTTGTCTCCGTCACCATGCATATACCCATCCCTCTAGCGTAGCATCTACTTTGACATCCTATCTACTCCCACCGGCATAACCCTCATAAGAAGGTAGGGCCATGCACAATGCAAGTATCAACGAGGAAGTAACCGAGGCAACCAAACCACGTGGTTCACCATCTCATCATGATTCCGATGCAACAATAATAGAGAGCTACATGGCATGCATAAAAGGTTTCATAGACATGGTCAAAGGGCTGCTTGCCTTAGTTGGCTTGGTCTTCAAAGTCTTCAGGCCCTGCTCCTCCTTCTTCCTCAGCTACCTCGTCAAATACGGGATCTAACATTGCAAGAAAATAACGGGAAAATAAGACAATAAAAACAGAAAAGTCAAAGTGCTCAGAAAAATGTCAACTTATTTTTGTAAAATACTAGGAGGAAAACTAGGAAGGGGAAAATTCTTGGTTTTGAATTTGGAGCTAGGGAAACAGAGTTGTGGATTTTCAAACAGAGGTTTTATTGTTCAAATTTGAATTTAAATTTGAACAGAGCAAAAAGGTGTAATGGATGTGCATGAAAGTTACATCAATAAATCGGTGGGATTATTCTGAGATTTTAGGAGTTGGAATCAATTCATTTGGACAAATATTTTGTCTTCTGGAATTTTTGGAAAAGAGACAGAAAAAGAAAAAGAAAAGTGGCGCTGTGCCACCAGGCCAGAGAGGCCACGGGCAGCAGGCCCAGAGGGGAAACCAGCCCACGCGGGCTGCCACGTCGAAGGCGTAGAGGCGAAATACGCCTTCAGCCGACGGGCGAACCGGTGCGCGCGCACGCGCACGTTTTAAACCTGACGGGTGGATCCCACCCATCAGGGCGTGAGCCTGACGGGCTGGCCCCACGGCCGTCGTCGTCTACCTCCGGCCAGAGGCAGCGACGAGCTCGCCGGCGGCGATACAGAGCACGGAAAGGTGCGCGGGTGGTACCGTTGGACTCGGGGCGGAGTCGCCGTTCGGGTGGTGGTGGAGACGGTCGCCGGAGCAGCCTGGTTCGCCGGCGACGAGGTCACGTGGCGGAGGTGCTTCGGGCGTCGATGAATCCGGCCGTTCCCGGCTGCAAAAAGAGGGGGAAAGAGAGGGGAAATGGTCAGCGTGGCTGCGCGGTTCCAGATCGAGAAGAAACGGAGGCGGAGGAGGCATGTACCGCGCGAACGCCGACGAGCCGAGGCGGCGGAGCTCGAGCTCGATCTCGAGCTCGGGCGGCTCTGGAGATGGATGGGTGGTGCGGGAGGTCGATTTGGAGTACGGGGGAGCGACAGGGAGCAAAAGGGGGGCTCGGGATTGCCTTATATGGGCTGGCCGAGGTCCACCGTAGGCGTGGCCTACGGGTGCCCGCGGGATCGGCTCGGGTGGCCATTAGAGAGGGAATGGAGAGCTCGGGGGTGTTTGTGGGAGTGGTGTAGGGTGCCAGGGAGAGAGAGAAGGAGCGGGGCGAGCTGCACTCGGGCCACAGGAGCGGCGCGAGCATTGGCCGAGCGGGGCGGCGTTCTGGCGCGAGCTGCAGGAGAGAGAGGAGGGCGCGGGAGCAAGTGGGAGGCCTGCTGGCGTGGAGCGGACGTCGAGGGGCATCAACTGGCGCGCGGGGGAAGCTCGAGGTGGTCGGGAGGCGCGGCGTCAACGGTCGGTGACCTGCCGGGCGCTCCAAAGCGCGACTTTGGCCGGCATCCGCGGTTTTTCCGCGTCTGCGCGCGTCCACTAGTGTCTGGCGGCTGCAGGGGGTGTGGGCAAAAGCTGAAACGGGCCTTGGATGCCCTGGAGAGCCGAGGGGAGAGAAGGAGGTAGAGAGAGAGAGAGGAGAAGCTACTGTCCAGAGAAGACAAATGGGGTTTCCCCCTCCCTCATCATTTCCTCCTCGGGCAGGGAAGCATCCAAGTGATAGAGGGGAACGAGGAGGGGTTGTGGTAAAAAGATGGGCTCAAGGAGATTAGTGGAAGGGGATGGAATTAGCATTCTAAAATTCTGCCAGAAGGTGTTTGATGATGTTTTGGGCAAGTTAATGACTTCCACTGGCCATGATACTCCACAGGGTGAGATGCCACATATAATTAGGGCCTTCCACCCATTTTGAGCTTATTTGGACAAAGTTGCCAATGCAACTTTTGCAAACCCTAAAAATGGGCAGGAATGGATTTGTGTAGATCCAGATGAGTAGATAACTTCTCCTTGATGCACCACTTGGTGTGGTGGCCTTATTTACTCATGTGATCAGGCTCACAAAAGTTGGGGTCATGGAGAAAAAGTTGGTAGTGCAAAGTAGTTCAAAGTTGATTCTGGTCAGAGAAGGTTTTGAGGCACTTTGACCAAGATATCTTCTTCTCCAACCTGTGCCATTTGGTCTAGATGCATTATTAGACCATTGGATCATGTTCACCAAGTTTGAGAACATTTAGACATGTTTGGCAATGTAAAGTTGCTCAAACTTCAAAATGGACAGAAATGGTTTTGAGGGGATTTAATGGGGTTATACTATTCTCCATGACATGAGACTTGTCAAGATCATCAAGTATGTCATATGTGAGATGATAGAATTTTCTTGGAATTTTTGGAGAATATTTCCTTTGTAAATATTTCAAAAGCTTGAAATATCTAGAAAGGGTTTTAGAGGGATTTGACCAATATTTTGAACATGACCATGTGTTGAAACTCTTATATATGGAAAATATATGTCCACTGAGTTTCCCTAATTTTTGTCAAATATTTTTAAAACAATAAAATAATTTTTTCCTATTAAAGACCATTTCTGGCCTTAAGAAAAATCTTTTAAATAAAATAGTAAAACAACTTTTAAAATTATATTTTTGTGGTTTATGGGAGTCCTACACCTAATAGGATTCAAATATACCTTTTGAAATATTTTTCATAACCCAAATCAAGTACTTGAAGTGCAACCCTCAATTCAGGGGTTTTTGGAAAACTAAATTTAGAAAATACTTTTTGGCCAAATTATTTTTGTAAGAAAATTCTATATTGCACTATACACATGGCATGGTCATTGGGCAGAAGTTTGGGGTAAGGAGATGAAATATAGATGGTGGAGTAGTTGACTTTAAAGAGCACTTGAAAAGAAGCACAGAGAGAAAAACAACTCCAAATAAAAGCCAAATAATGCAAAAGTTTTTGTAGGTCCAAATTTTCATGCTTTAATATTGCAAATGAAATGTTACAAAATGCAGGGTGTGACAGACCTACCCCCCTTACAAGAATCTCGTCCCCGAGATTCCTAAACTAGGCTTTAAAGAGATACGGAAACTCGGATCTAAGGTAGTCTTCACGCTCCCAAGTTGCTTCTGCTTCAGTGTGGTTGCTCCATTGGACCTTGAAGTACTTGATGGTACGGCTTCGAGTGCGTCGCTCAGCCTCATCCAGAATGCAGATGGGCCTCTCACGGTAAGTCAAATCAGGCTGAAGGTCAATAGCTTGGTGATTGACGTCCTTGTAAAGATCAGGCTTGTCTGGAACTTGGAGACACTTCCGGAGTTGTGACACGTGGAACACATTGTGCACATCGGAAAGTTCAGGTGGAAGTTCCAACTGGTAAGCCACTTCTCCCCGTCGTTCAGTGATCTTGAAGGGGGCAATGTATCTTGGGGCGAGCTTTCCTTTGACATGGAAGCGCTGGGTTCCTTTGAGAGGGGTGACCCGGAGATAGACATGGTCCCCAACTTGGAAGTTTATGTATCTACGACGTGAGTCAGCGTAGCTCTTCTGCCTTGACTTGGCGGTCTTCAAACGCTCTTTGACATGCTGGACTTGCTCTTCTGCTTCACGAAGGATATCAGGCCCAAAGACAAGTCCTTCTCCGGTTTATGACCAATTGAGGGGTGTGAGGCATTTCCGTCCGTATAACACCTCAAATGGCGCCATCTGAAGGCTTGCCTGATAACTGTTGTTGTAAGAGAACTCGGCGAAAGGGAGGCAGTCTTCCCACTTAGCTCCATAAGCTAAGATACAGGCTCAGAGCATGTCCTCGAGTATCTGATTTACTCGTTCTGTCTGACCTCCGGTCTGTGGGTGGAAAGCAGTGCTGAAGGACAACTTGGTCCCCATGGCCTCCTGGAACTTTTTCCAGAACCTTGAGGTAAACTGGGTTCCCCGATCCGACACAATCTCCTTGGGAACACCATGAAGGCTTACGATTCAGTTGATGTAGAGAGTTGCCAGCTGGTTGCCATCATGGGTAGTCTTAACAGGAATGAAATGGGCTACTTTGGTCAAATGATCGACTATGACCCAGATGGAGTCATGTCCCTTGTTTGACCTAGGCAGTCCAGTGATGAAATCCATCCCGACTTTATCCCATTTCCACTCGGGAACCTTGAGTGGTTGGAGTAATCTAGCAGGTCGCTGATATTCAGCCTTGACTCTTTGGCACACATCACACTTTGCAACATAGGTGGCAATCTCCCTTTTCATCCCGTGCCACCAAAATCTTTCCTTCAGGTCTTGATACATCTTGGTTCCTCTAGGGTGGATGGAATATGGGGTGTCATGAGCTTCTTGCAAGATCAGGTTCTTGAGCTCAACCTTGTTGGGCACGCAGATGCGATTCCCAAACCACACAATTCCTTCCTCATCTTCTGTGAATCTTGGGGCTTTGCCCGCATTGATCTTCCTCTTGATGCCTTCAATACTCTCGTGTCCCTTCTGAGCTTCCTTAATATCATCCATCAAGGTAGGCTTAACTTCGAGGTTGGCCAAGAATCCTGGTGCAACCAGTTCCAACCCGAAGCTTTCAAGTTCTTCATACAAGGCGGGTAGCTTGTCCTTAAGCATAGCATTCAAGGAGCAAGCCTTCCTGCTCAATGCATCTGCTACCACATTAGCCTTTCCAGGGTGGTATTGAACGCTGAGGTCATAATCTTTGATCAATTCTAGCCATCTCCTTTGCCTCATGTTCAATTCCCTTTGAGTGAAAATATACTTCAGACTTTTGTGATCCGTGTATATCTCACATCGTTTCCCCAAGAGGTAATGTCGCCATGTCTTTAGGGCATGAACCACTGCTGCTAGCTCAAGGTCATGAGTAGCATAGTTCTCTTCATGAGGCCGTAGTTGCCTTGAAAGGTAAGCTACGACTCTGCCTTCTTGCATCAGAACACCTCCCAGTCCGGTTCTTGACGCATCACAATATATCACGAATTCCTTGTGTATATCTGGCGTGGCCAGAACTGGGGCGGTGGTCAGTCTCTTCTTCAGCTCCTGGAAGCTCTCTTCACACTTCGGCGTCCATTCGAACTTCTTGTCCTTCTTCAAGAGCTGAGTCATGGGTCGAGCAATGCTTGAGAATCCTTCAACGAACTTGCGGTAATATCCCGCGAGTCCGAGGAAGCTTCTGACTTCCTTCACATTGCTTGGGGATTGTCATTCAGTCACGGCTTCAATCTTAGCGGGATCGACTGACAATCCTTCTTCAGTTAAAACATGACCCAAGAATCCAACTTCACGCAGCCAGAATTCACACTTGCTGAACTTGGCATACAGTTGGTGCTCTCGAAGCTTGTCTAGCACCATCCTCAAGTGTTGCTCGTGCTCTTGTTTCGACTTCGATAAGACAAGAATGTCATCAATGAAGACAATGACAAACTTGTCCAAATATTCCATGAAGACCTTATTCATGAGATACATGAAGTAAGCTGGGGCATTGGTCAATCCAAAGGACATGATCATGCACTCATATAGGCCATATCTGGTTACAAATGCGGTCTTCAGAATATCTTGGGGTCTGATTTTCAGTTGGTAGTACCCAAATCTGAGGTCGATCTTGGAGAACACCTTGGCCCCATTGAGTTGATCAAACAGATCTTTAATCTTGGGAAGTGGGTACTTGTTCTTGATTGTAACCTCGTTGAGGGAGCGGCAGTCAATGCACAAGCGGATGGTACCGTCCTTCTTTGCCACAAACAGAACAGGTGATCCCCAAGGGGAGGCACTAGGGCGGATAAATCCCTTCCTCAACTGCTCTTCCAGCTGCTTCTTCAATTCTGCTAACTCCTCTGATCCCATTCTATAAGGCTTCTTATAGATGGGTCCTGCTCCAGGTATGAGCTCGATGATGAACTCAATGTCTCGGTCAGGAGGCATTCCCGGTAGCTCATCAGGAAAAACATCGGATATTCGCATACTACCGGCACTTGTTCCAATCCAACTTCAGTCAGACAGTAGACTTGGTTGGTTTGAGTAGAGGAGGAGTTGGAGGCAAATTTAACTTCGACTCCTTGGTCATTGGTCATAGTGACAGTCCGGTTGGCGCAATCTATCAAGCCTTGGTGCTTGCTGAGCCAATTCATTCCTAAGATCACAACCAAGCCTTGTGATCTTAAGATGATAAGGTCTGCTAGGAAGTCTACTTCATTAATGACAATCCCGACTCCTTTACATCCTATCTTGGCTCTCATCTCTGCTCCGGGGGTTTGTACCACCATAGGGTTATTCAGGGGTGTAGGGGTCATGCCACTTTTTAATGCAAAACTTTGGGTGACAAATGAATGCGTGGCTCCAGAATCAAACAAAACAGTTGCGGGTGCTGAATTGACAAGGAACGTACCCAGCACGACGTCCGGGTCTTCCTGGGCTTCTTCTGCAGTGACATGATTCACACGACCCCTGCCGTTGTTGGGCAGGTTGCGGGGAGCTTGGTTCCTTGGTGGCATTCCACGGCCTTGTCCTGGGTTCTGCGCATTGGGGCGCGGGGCGTCGGGCTTCTTGTTGGGGCAATTCTTGGAGTAATGTCCTGGCTGTCCACATCCAAAGCAAGTGACTTGGTTGGGAATGATGCCCTTGCCAGCATTGTTATTGGGGTTGTTGTAAGCTGGCCTGGGGTTGGCATACTGCTGAGGTGGATAGTTGGTGTGGGGTGCAGGAGCTCTTGGTTGCTGATAGGTTGGCTTGACCGGAGTTGGCTACCACGGATGAGGCTTCTGGTTGCTGGAGCTACCCTTGCTGATCATCTTGCACTTATGAGTGTCATCCAAAGCACGTCGCTTGTCCTCAAGCATGAGTGCCTTGTTCACCAGATCAGGGAAGGTCGGGCAGTCACACACAACAAGCGAGTACTGCAGAGTCTGGTTAAGGCCTTCCATGAAGCGCTCCCTTTTGGCAGCATCAGTGCTGACATCCTCAGGGGCATACCTTGAGAGAACACTGAACTTCTGCATGTACTCCTTGACAGTGCTACTACCTTGCTTTCAGGGCTCGGAACTCACGCTTCTTGATGGCCATGATTCCAGAAGGAATGTGGGCCTTGCGGAATTCTGTCTTGAAGGTATCCCAAGTGATGTCTTGCTCGGCATGCATGGCCTTGAATCCATCCCACCAAGCTCTGGCAGTTCCCCCGAGGCAGTGGGCAGCATATGCCACCTTCTCACGGTCCTCAGTGCATCTGACTAGTGCCAGCAGATCCTCAATGGTGCGGACCCAGTCGTCTGCATCCAGGGGTTCAGCAGTCTCGATGAAGGTGGGTGGTGCATGCTTCTTGAACTCCACCAACGTGGAACGTCCATGGCCGTGTCCCGCCGGCTGGCGATTGACAGCTTGAGCAATCATCTGGAGGGCTGCAGTGTTGGCTTGGCGCTCCTCTCGGAAGGCTTGGAGAAGCTGAGCCATGTCCATGTTTGGAGGAGGTGGCGGTGGTGGAGTCTGTCCTTGGGCTTGGTCCTGGCTGGCTCCTGCCTGAGCAGAACCTCCGGCTTCTTGCGGCTGGGTAGAGGTACCAGTACGTGTTACAACAGGCATCCTGTCGGAGTGGTCAAGGTCTCATGATTGGGAAAATAAAATGAGGGAAAGCAATATAGATGGGATTCCTAGTAAGGGGGTGGTGTGACACAAATTTAAGTTAAACAAGGGCCAGAAGGGCCAAACTCATGCATTAAAACCAAATGGGGGATGTCGCCGTTTACAAGTTCCCAAAGGGAAAGTACGACTTCATCAAAGCAAGTTGAAAGCAAACACAACACAACATGGTTTCATATGAACCATTACAAAAACTCGACTTCGCATAAGGGGTACACGACCTATCCTACCATAGGGTTACAGACTGGCCTATCCTAGTCCTGAACAGTGTCTAAGTGGTGGAATGCTCGGTCGGGTATTCTGGCTCCTCTGGGTCTTCCTCCTCATCTTCATCTGTCTTAGTCTCTTCGTCACTTGAGGGAGTGGGGGAGTGGAGGAGCTGAACACGGCGCTGCTTCGCCGGTGGCGTCGTGAAGAGGTTGCGATACTCCTTCGCCGTCATACGGCGTGGCTGAGGTGATCCCTTGGCATGTGCGACCTGTGGGGGTCGCCCGCCTCGATAGGCTACAACGGGCTGTCCAGGGGGTGATCCATCCTTCTTGATCCTGTCCGCCTTCATCTGAGCTACGCGAAGGAGTTCCTTGGTCTCGTGGAGTTCCTTCCGAAGCTCCATCGACTCCGAGGCCAGGTGCTGTGCCAGGCTGTCGGCACACAAGCTGAAGTAGGTCTGGAAGCGGAGAGAAAGCCCTTCGTCCAAGGGTGGGGCTAGTGCACTGCTCTCGTCATCACCTTCCTTACGATAAGGCAGGTAACGAGTGGCTGGCTCACTTGCCATCTCCGGCAGGAGATCCCGGAGGCGAGTCAGTGCCTTGAGGGCAGCAGTCTCCACGGCGAGGAGCAGTGTCGCCATCTGGGGTCCCTCAAAGAACCAGCTCATCGGGGAGTCGTTCACCCTCACGACTACCTCGACGTGATACTCCTTCTTGGTGTTGTCGATCCCGTGCTCGTGGTAGGAGAAGGTGGGGGCTCGAGTGAACTGGCACTTCCTGAGGCTATCCTCAAGAAGCACGGGAAATCCGGTGGTCAGGAAGTCCTCGGGTACGACGGCCATCTACAAAAGTGGAGGGGGAAGGGTTAATAGAGGGAATGTGACCTATGTTTGGGATACTATCATAAAACATAGGTACACGGGTAATCTTGTGGATAGTCTCACTCTAACTAACGTCCATGCTAACTAAGGCTTCCTACAGTCAGGATGGCTCTGATACCAGCTCTGTGGGGACCCCGACTCATAAGTCGAGATCACCGAATGCACGTGTACAGTGATCCCAGAGATCAATGCTCACTGAACACACAGAAGCTGAATAACAAGAGTCTTACATCCATACATACCGTCTTACACAAATCGTGACCATTATGGTCAAGTCTTACATTGATAAAGCCTTAAGGGCTGAACATCAAATGAAACATAAGCAGCGGAAATCATCGTCGATAAGTAGAACCCATGCCATCAGCCTTAACCCTACAGGCATTCTGACTGGGAAACATCCTAGTTCGCATGTTCGTCTCCAAAGAACTCTTCTTTGAACTCCGGTTCTTCCATGCCTGGTCAATTAAATAACCAGTGGCAAGCCAATGAGTACTTTGAATGTACTCGCAAGCAACCCATGTTTTGGTTCAAGGTACAACAATGCATGATATAGGTAAATTTTGCAGAAAGCTGGTTTTGAGTGCTATGACATGTTCAACATCTTTATAAAGCATGCATCAAGAGAGTTCAAGTAACCATGAGGACTGGTTACAGATATCAACATAAATAGAGTGGGCACCAACCCATCTAACATAAACAGAGTGGGCACCAACCCAGCTCAATCATTTCAAGTCCTTTGACTTGACCCAGGTAGTTTCATCAGCTCACACACACACGGTTGAAAACTCTGGACATAGTTTAAGCAGCACCGCCCAACCGTCCTTGACCGTGGACACGGCTATTCGAATAGTTTTACACTTTGCAGAGGTTGCACACTTTACCCACTAGATCCGGGGAACTTCCGTGTCATCCATGACCCGCGGTACCTCAAGTACCCGGGGTAAGCACCCGATCACTACCTTTCCCTAGACGACACTAACATGGAGTCCACTCAATTGGCAGTAACCCCCGTGCCCAACTTTTCACATAACACTTTCTTGGAGCCTCGCTCCCATACTTATCACATACCACTGGCACGGGGTACCAACGGTGTGTCCGGTGCCCCATAAAAATGGTCATGGCCGCCCTACCTGGCACGACCCCGTCCCAAGAGAGAGCACCAACTCTCCCCCGTCACTAGTAATGCGGGCCCCAAGCTAGTATCGGTCTAGGTACTCAACAATGCCCTTTCCCATATAAGGGTAGAGTGGTTGCGTATGTAAGGTTGGGACAGTCATCAAATCTTAAATCTAATCCGTTTTCGAAAACAACACACACACCTGCCTCGGTACACCACTTCGTCATCAAGTGGTCACCCTTCTCATCATCTCCCTCGGGCATAAGTGGCACCCGACGGGGTTTTCGAAAGGTCCTTTGAAATCACTTTATCTCCATCACCATGCATATACCCATCCCTCTAGCGTAGCATCTACTTTGACATCCTATCTACTCCCACCGGCATAACCCTCATAAGAAGGTAGGGCCATGCACAATGCAAGTATCAACGAGGAAGTAACCGAGGCAACCAAACCACGTGGTTCACCATCTCATCATGATTCCGATGCAACAATAATAGAGAGCTACATGGCATGCATAAAAGGTTTCATAGACATGGTCAAAGGGCTGCTTGCCTTGGTTGGCTTGGTCTTCAAAGTCTTCAGGCCCTGCTCCTCCTTCTTCCTCAGCTACCTCGTCAAATACGGGATCTAACGTTGCAAGAAAATAATGGGAAAATAAGACAATAAAAACAGAAAAGCCAAAGTGCTCAGAAAAATGTCAACTTATTTTTGTGAAATACTAGGAGGAAAACTAGGAAGGGGAAAATTCTTGGTTTTGAATTTGGAGCTAGGGAAACAGAGTTGTGGATTTTCAAACAGAGGTTTTATTGTTCAAATTTGAATTTAAATTTGAACAGAGCAAAAAGGTGTAATGGATGTGCATGAAAGTTACATCAATAAATAGGTGGGATTATTCTGAGATTTTAGGAGTTGGAATCAATTCATTTGGACAAATATTTTGTCTTGTGGAATTTTTGGAAAGGAGACAGAAAAAGAAAAAGAAAAGTGGCGCTGTGCCACTGGGCCAGAGAGGCCACAGGCAGCAGGCCCAGAGGGGAAACCAGCCCACATGGGCCGCCACATCGAAGGCGTAGAGGCGAAATTCGCCTTCAGCCGGCGGGCGAACCGGTGCGCGCGCACGCGCACGTTTTAAACCTGACGGGTATATCCCACCCATCAGGGCGTGAGGCTGATGGGCTGGCCCCACGGCCGTCGTCGTCTACCTCCGGCCAGAGGCAGCGACGAGCTCGCCGGCGGCGATACAGAGCACGGAAAGGTGCGCAGGTGGTACCGTTGGACTCGGGGCGGAGTCGCCGTTCGGGTGGTGGTGGAGACGGTCGCCGGAGCAGCCTGGTTCGCCGGCGACGAGGTCACGCGACGGAGGTGCTTCGGGCGTCGATAAATCCGGCCGTTCCTGGCTGCAAAAAGAGGGGGAAAGAGAGGGGAAATGGTCAGCGTGGCTGCGCGGTTCCAGATCGAGAAGAAACGGAGGCGGAGGAGGCCTGTACCGCGCGAACGCCGACGAGCCGAGGCGGCGGAGCTCGAGCTCGATCTCGAGCTCGGGCGGCTCTGGAGATGGATGGGTGGTGTGGGAGGTCGATTTGGAGTACGGGGGAGCGACAGGGAGAAAAAGGGGGGCTCGGGGTTGCCTTATATGGGCTGGCCGAGGTCCACCGTAGGCGTGGCCTACGGGTGCCCGCGGGATCGGCTCGGGTGGCCGTTAGAGAGGGAATGGAGAGCTCGGGGGTGTTTGTGGGAGTGGTGTAGGGTGCCAGGGAGAGAGAGAAGGAGCGGGGCGAGCTGCACGCGGGCCACAGGAGCGGCGCGAGCATTGGCCGAGCGGGGCGGCGTTCTGGCGCGAGCTGCAGGAGAGAGAGGAGGGCGCGGGAGCAAGTGGGAGGCCTGCTGGCGTGGAGCGGACGTCGAGGGGCATTGACTGGCGCGCGGGGGAAGCTCGAGGTGGTCGGGAGGCGCGGCGTCAACGGTCGGTGACCTGCCCGGCGCTCCAGAGCGCGACTTTGGCCGGCATCCGCGGTTTTTCCGCGTCCGCGCGCGTCCACTAGTGTCTGGCGGCTGCAGGGGGTGTGGGCAAAAGCTGAAACGGGCCTTGGATGCCCTGGAGAGCCGAGGGGAGAGAAGGAGGTAGAGAGAGAGAGGAGAAGCTGCTGTCCAGAGAAGACAAATGGGGTTTCCCCTCCCTCATCATTTCCTCCTCGGGCAGGGAAGCATCCAAGTGACAGAGGGGAACGAGGAGGGGTTGTGGTAAAAAGATGGGCTCAAGGAGATTAGTGGAAGGGGATGGAATTAGCATTCTAAAATTCTGCCAGAAGGTGTTTGATGATGTTTTGGGCAAGTTAATGACTTCCACTGGCCATGATACTCTACAGGGTGAGACGCCACATATAATTAGGGCCTTCCACCCATTTTGAGCTTATTTGGACAAAGTTGCCAATGCAACTTTTGCAAACCCTAAAAATGGGCAGGAATGGATTTGTGTAGATCCAGATGAGTAGATCACTTCTCCTTGATGCACCACTTGGTGTGGTGGCCTTATTTAGTCATGTGATCAGGCTCACAAAAGTTGGGGTCATGGAGAAAAAGTTGGTAGTGCAAAGTAGTTCAAATTTGATTCTGGTCAGAGAAGGTTTTGAGGCACTTTGACCAAGATATCTTCTTCTCCAACCTGTTCCATTTGGTCTAGATGCATTATTAGACCATTGGAGCATGTTCACCAAGTTTGAGAACATTTGGACATGTTTGGCAATGTAAAGTTGCTCAAACTTCAAAATGGACAGAAATGGTTTTGAGGGGATTTAATGGGGTTATACTATTCTCCATGACATGAGACTTGTCAATATCATCAAGTATGTCATATGTGATATGATAGAATTTTCTTGGAATTTTTGGAGAATATTTCCTTTGTAAATATTTCAAAAGCTTGAAATATCCAGAAAGGATTTTAGAGGGATTTGGCCAATATTTTGAACATGACCATGTGTTGAAACTCTTATATATGGAAAATATATGTCCACTGAGTTTCACTAATTTTTGTCAAATATTTTTAAAACAATAAAATAATTTTTTCCTATTAAAGACCATTTCTGGCCTTAAGAAAAATCTTTTAAATAAAATAGTAAAACAACTTTTAAAATTATATTTTTGTGGTTTATGGGAGTCCTACACCTAATAGGATTCAAATATACCTTTTGAAATATTTTTCATAAGCCAAATCAAGTACTTGCAGTGCAACCCTCAATTCAGGGGTTTTTGGAAAACTAAATTTAGAAAATACTTTTTGGCCAAATTATTTTTGTAAGAAAATTCTATATTGCACTATACACATGGCATGGTCATTGGGCAGAAGTTTGGGGTAAGGAGATGAAATATAGATGGTGGAGTAGTTGACTTTAAAGAGCACTTGAAAAGAAGCACAGAGAGAAAAACAACTCCAAATAAAAGCCAAATAATGCAAAAGTTTTTGTAGGTCCAAATTTTCATGCTTTAATATTGCAAATGAAATGTTACAAAATGCAGGGTGTGACAGGGTCGGAGCAGCATTGGGGTCGGTCGGGTGAATGTGGACTGGCTTGGTCTCGCCGGCCGACTAAAACGCGGACTCCGAGGCAGGCCTCTTGGCACGCAGAAAATCACTCGGATCTGTAGTCTTCTGATATTCTTGAAACTCTACTACTGCCATCTTCTCATTAGCGATCTTCAAACCGTTCCGGAGACAATCCTCTACTCTCTGCCATTTTCCAGTGACCGTGATTACGCCTTTGGGGCCAGACATCTTCAACTTGAGGTACACATAGCACGGTCGAGCCATGAAACTAGCATAAGCAGGTCTGCCTAGAATGGCATGATAGGCACTTTCAAAATCCACTACCTCAAATATCAACTTTTCCTTGCAATAATTCAGAGAATCACCGAAAACCACATCAAGAGTGATCTGACCGAGTGAATCGGCTTTCTTTCCCGGAATGATACCATGGAATCTCATGTTGCTCTCACTGAGTTGGATGTCGGAATGCCCATCCCCCGGAGGGCCTCAGTGTACAATATATTCAAACCACTGCCACCATCCATCAAAACCTTGGTCAGTAGGGTGCCCCCAATGACTGGGTTGACCACCAATGCTTGCCACCCATGGGTAGCAATGTGGGGCGGGTGGTCGGACTGGTCGAATGTAATAGGGGTTTTTGACCACTTCAATATCTTGGTGTTGCCGGAGCAACCATGTTCACCTCTCTGTTAATAACTTTCAGTCGACTTTTGCTCTCGACGTCAGCAAAAGTCACTCATGTGGCATTAACATTGGGGTAACCACAATCATCCTCTTTGTCTTCCTCCTTGTCAGACTCCTTGTCCTTTTCACTGGGTTGGCTTTCCCGGAAGCTCTGGATTAGCAGTCGACACTGTCGAGTGGTATGCTTGGGGAGAATCCGATTCCCCTCCTCATCCTTTTTGGTGTGTATATGACACGGCAAATCCATCACATCATTTCCTGCTTGATCCTTCACTTTTTAGGGATCCAAGGCCCTTTAGGCTTCCCCTTGAACTTTCCTTGGTTCAAAACTGCTGCCTCGGCAGGGCCTGCTGCCTCAGCCTTTCGCTTCTGCTTCCGACTGGAGTTCCCTCCTCTGGTGTCCTGGGCGACTGGTCTGTTCTTGCCACTCCGGAGTCGGTCCTCTTCTTCGCCGTTAGCGTACTTAGTGGCAATCTCCATCATCCGAGCCAGGGACATGTCCCCGGTCCGACCGAACTTCAGATTGAGCTCTATGTAACAAACGCCTTCTTTAAAGGCATAGACTGCTTGGTGATCTGATACGTTCTCCATTGTGTGGTGCAGAGTGATCTATCTCTAGATATAATCTCTCAAGGTCTCATTCTGTTTCTGCACGCAATGCTGCAACTCCGACAAACCAGCATGTCTCTTGCAGGTGCCCTCGAATGTTTTGGTAAACACTCGGGCCAACTCATCCCAACTGAAAATGCTTCCAGGGGCCAACTGATCCAGCCAAGCTCTGGC
The DNA here is from genome assembly GCA_963921465.1 of Triticum timopheevii. Lineage (NCBI taxonomy): Eukaryota > Viridiplantae > Streptophyta > Magnoliopsida > Poales > Poaceae > Triticum > Triticum timopheevii. Next base: position 424,422,737 of record OY997274.1, read on the forward strand.
GGAACCTTCGATCATCAAAGGGAGGTGTTTCATGGCCACCTCATCGCTGCCGCCACCAATATGTACAACCACTCGGTAGTCTTCTAACCAAGTGTCGGGCTTCGATTCTCCTGTGAACTTGCTGATGCCAGTCGCCAATCTGAAGTTGTGAGGAATCTCAGCGGCTCGAATGGCTCTTCCGAAACACTCGGGGCCGGAAACGTGGACCCTGCTTCCGCCGGGCCTGTCTCTATCCAACCCCTCTCTGTATGCTTTGTTTTGGTCGACCAAACCTTGGACAAGGACTGACCTTGCATCGAACCCAGGCTCTCTCGGGTCGACTGGACCTCTGCGGTCATTTCCATACGGGCGCCTATCGTCATACCGCCAGGGCCGTATGACTCATCCCTTGGAAGGGGCGAGGCACACGACGGTGGTTGTCATGGGCATGCTCCCAGTCAAACTCTCCATGAGCTCTTCCCAGGTGTCAATCTCGACGGTGATCATGATCTTCACGTCGCAAAGGCGACCCAGGACTGTGTGCTGACTGAATGGTATCTGCCCTTACTGACCTGCTGTGGATCCTGTTCCGCGAATGGGACACGTCGGAGTTCAGCTCTCCTGCTGCTCAGAGCAGCATTCTGATCTGTTCCAAGCCCCTTCCAGCCTCTGAACGGGATGGCTGAATGGACTCTACTATACGTGTGGCGGCTGCAAGATTCTGGATCAGGGTCCGGAATACCTGAGGTTCGGGCGGAAACAACTGTCATGGACTTCGACTGGACTCGGGGATCAGTCAACGGGCACGCTCGTCGAGAGAATGTTGGAGATTCTCCAAATGAGTGTGCTCAGCCAGCGTGGCCAAGCGCACTACCTCCAAGGCTCGAGCCTCGGCGGTTTCCTCTATGCTGGGGGTCTGGAGGGCATCCACGTTGCGACGGTGCAGCTCTTCCCTCTGCTACGAGTTGAGAGGTTGGGGCTGATACTCTTCGTGGCCGAATGACGGGCCATCGCCGCCACCTTTGCTACCGCTGCGGCGGAACCCAGGTGGGCTACGATGGGAATCGACCATAAGAGCTTCTGTGCAGGGTCACAGCTCCCGCTCTCGGAAAACGTGTCTGCAAGGCCAGGCGACAGTTCAACTGAACCATAGTGAAATTCGTCAGGCTCGATTGTTGCGACTTGGGGGTGGCCGCCTGAAGAGCCACCACATGTTTCACCAACCGCTGGAGCCGCGACCGACTGGATCGCTTGCGGCGGCATCCAGCAGAGTGAGAAGGCAACGCAAGGACCGACCGATATGGGGTCAACGGCTGCCGAAGGAGGACGCCGCAAGCACTCGCGTGGAAGTGCTACGATCCGCCGGATCAGGAGAGCCTCGACATCGAGCGGGGCTTCCTGGAGCTAGGAGGAGTCGCCGGCGACGAAAGTGAGCGCACCGAGTCGGAACTCGCGGCCCATGACCAAACCGCCGCCGGAAACTATGTTGATGAGGATCCGAGAAAACACAACCTCGCCGGAAATTGCTACGACGCTTTGCCCCATGGTGGGCGCCAACAGTCGTGGTACAAATTCTGTGAAGGAAATATGCCCTAGAGGCAATAATAAAGTTATTATTTACTTCCTCATATCATGATAAATGTTTATTATTCATGCTAGAATTGTATTAACCGGAAACATAATACATTTGTGAATACATAGACAAACAGAGTGTCACTAGTATGCCTCTACTTGACTAGCTCATTAATCAAAGATGGTTATGTTTCCTAACCATAGACATGTGTTGTCATTTGATTAACGAGATCACATCATTATGAGAATGATGTGATTGACATGACCCATTCCGTTAGCCTAGCACTTGATCGTTTAGTATGTTGCTATTGCTTTCTTCATGACTTATACATGTTCCTGTAACTAGGATATTATGCAACTCCTGTTTACCGGAGGAACACTTTGGGTGCTACCAAACATCACAACATAACTGGGTGATTATAAAGGAGTACTACAGGTGTCTCCAAAGGTACATGTTGGGTTGGCGTATTTCGAGATTAGGTTTTGTCACTCCGATTGTCGGAGAGGTATCTCTGGGCCCTCTTGGTAATGCACATCACTATAAGCCTTGCAAGCAATGTAGCTAATGAGTTAGTTACGGAATGATGCATTACGTAACGAGTAAAGAGACTTGCCGGTAACGAGATTGAACTAGGTATTGGATACCGCCGATCGAATCTCGGGCAAGTAACATACCGATGACAAAGGGAACAACGTATGTTGTTATGCGGTTTGACCGATAAAGATCTTCGTAGAATATGTAGGAGCCAATATGGGCATCCAGGTTCCGCAATTGGTTATTAACCGAGAATAGTTCTAGGTCATGTCTACATAGTTCTCGAACCCGTAGGGTCCGCACGCTTAATGTTCCGATGACAGTTCTATTATGAGTTTATAAGTTTTGATGTACCGAAGTTTGTTCGGAGTCCCGGATGTGATCACGGACATGACGAGGAGTCTCAAAATGGTCGAGACATAAAGATTGATATATTGGAAGCCTATGTTTGGACATCGGAAGTGTTCCGGGTGAAATCGGCATTTTACCGGAGTACCGGGAGGTTACCGGAAGCCCCCAGTGACCTAATGGGCCTTATTGGGCCTAGTGGAGGAAGAGGAGAAGGGGCCAAGGGGCAGCCACGTGCCCCTCTCCCCCCCCAGTTCGAATAGGACAAGGAGGGGGGCGGCGCCCCCCCTTTCCTTTCCCCCCTCTCCTCCTTCCCCCCAAGTCCTAGTCCAACTAGGGAAAGGGGGTAGTCCTACTCCCGGTGGGAGTAGGACTCCTCCGACGTGCCTCCTCCTAGGGCCGGCTGCACCCCCCCCCCCCTTGCTCCTTTATATATGGGGGCAGGGGGCACCCTAGAACACACAAGTTGATCTACGGATCGTTTCTTAGCCGTGTGCGGTGCCCCCTTCCACCATATTCCACCTCGGTCATACCGTCGTGGAGTTTAGGCGAAGCCCTGCGCCGGTAGAGCATCATCATCGTCACCATGCCGTCGTGCTGACGGAACTCATCCCCGACACTTTGCTGGATCGGAGTCCGGGGATCGTCATCGAGCTGAACATGTGCTGAACTCAGAGGTGCCGTATATTCGGTACTTGGATCGGTCGGATCGTGAAGACGTACGACTACATCAACCGCATTGTCATAACGCTTCCGCTTACGGTCTACGAGGGTACGTGGACAATACTCTCCCCTCTCGTTGCTATGCCATCAGCATGATCTTGCGTGTACGTATGAATTTTTTTGAAATTACTACGTACCCCAACAGTGGCATCCGAGCCTGGTTTTATGTGTAGATGTCATATGTACGAGTAGAACACAAGTGAGTTGTGGGCGATACAAGTCATACTGCTTACCAGCATGTCATACTTTGGCTCAACGGTATTGTGAGATGAAGCGGCCCGGACTGACATTACGCGTACGCTTACGCGAGACTGGTTTCACCGTTACAAGCACTCGTGCTTAAAGGTGACTGGCGGGTGTCTGTCTCTCTCACTTTAGCTGAATCGAGTGTGGCTACGCCCGGTCCTTGCGAAGGTTAAAACAGCACTAACTTGACGAACTATCCTTGTGGTTTTGATGCGTAGGCAAGAACAGTTCTTGCTAAGCCCGTAGCAGCCACGTAAAATTTGCAACAACAAAGTAGAGGACGTCTAACTTGTTTTTGTAGGGCATGTTGTGATGTGATATGGTCAAGACGTGATGCTATATTTTATTGTATGAGATGTTCATGTTTTGTAACCGAAGTTATTGGCAACTGGCAGGAGCCATATGGTTGTCGCTTTATTGTATATGCAAACGCCCTATAATTGTTTTACTTTATCACTAAGCGGTAGCGATAGTCGTAGAAGCAATAGATGGCGTAACGACAACGATGCTACGATGGAGATCAAGATGTCGCGCCGGTGACGATGGTGATCACGACGGTGCTTCGAAGATGGAGATCACAAGCACAAGATGATGATAGCCATATCATATCACTTATATTCATTGCATGTGATGTTTATCCTTTATACATCTTATCTTGCTTTGATTGACGGTAGCATTTTAAGATGATCTCTCACTAAAATTATCAAGAAGTGTTCTCCCTGAGTATGCACCGTTGCGAAAGTTCTTCGTGCTGAGACACCACGTGATGATCGGGTGTGATAGGCTCTACGTTCAAATACAATGGGTGCAAAACAGTTGCACATGTGGAATACTCAGGTTAAACTTGACGAGCCTAGCATATAACAGATATGGCCTCGGAACACGGAGACCGAAAGGTCGAGCGTGAATCATATAGTAGATATGATCAACATATTGATGTTCACCGTTGAAACTACTCCATCTCACGTGACGATCGGACATGGTGTAGTTGATATGGATCACGTAATCACTTAGAGGACTAGAGGGATGTCTATCTAAGTGGGAGTTCTTAAGTAATATGATTAATTGAACTTAAATTTATCATGAACTTAGTCCTGGTAGTATTTTGCAAATTATGTTGTAGATCAATAGCTTGCATTGTTGCTTTCATATGTTTATTTTGATATGTTCCTAGAGAAAATTGTGTTGAAAGATGTTAGTAGCAATGATGCGGATTGGATCCGTGATCTGAGGTTTATCCTCATTGCTGCACAGAAGAATTATGTCCTTAATGCACCGCTAGGTGACAAACCTATTGCAGGAGCATATGCAGATGTTCTGAACGTTTGGCTAGCTCAAAAGGATGACTACTTGATAGTTTAGTGCACCATGCTTAAACGGCTTAGAATCGGGACTTCAAAGACATTTTGAACGTCATGGACCATATGAGATGTTCCAGGAGTTGAAGTTAATATTTCCAGCAAATACCCGAGTTGAGAGATATGAAGTCTCCAACAAGTTCTAAAGCTAAAAGATGGAGGAGAATCGCTCAACTAGTGAGCATGTGCTCAGATTGTCTGGGTACTTCAATCGCTTGAATCAAGTGGGAGTTAATATTCCAGATAAGATAGTGATTGACAGAATTCTCTAGTCACCATCACTAAGTTACTAGAACTTCGTGATGAACTATAGTATGCAAGGGATGACGAAAACGATTCCCGAGCTCTTCGTGATGTTGAAATTGACGAAGGTAGAAATCAAGAAAGAGCATCAAGTGTTGATGATTGACAAGACCACTAGTTTCAAGAAAAGGGCAAAGGGAAAGAAAGGGAAACTTCAAGTAGAATGGCAAACAAGTTGTCACTCCCGTGAAGAAGACCAAAGCTGGACCAAAGCCTGAAACTGAGTGCTTACACTGCAAAGGAAATGGTCACTGGAAGCAGAAATGCCCTAAATATTTGGTGGATAAGAAGGATGGCAAAGTGAACAAGGGTATATTTGATATACAGGTGTTTGATGTGTGGCTTACTAGTGTTTATAGTAGCCCCTGAGTATTTGATACTTGTTCGGTTGCTAAGATTAGTAACTCGAAACAGGAGTTTTTTTTTTGAGGGGTGAACAGTAGGAAAGGCTCCTACTGTGTTTTCATATATATATATATATATATATATATATATATATATATATATATATATATATATATATATATATGTACAGGATGTTACAAGGGTTGGTACATATGTGGTAGCCCTATTTGCAATGCTGCCCTTCCAGAAGGGGGGCAGGTGGTCGAGGAGTGTTGTTATTAGTTCAATTCAGAAACAAAAGAAGAAATAAAAGCAGGGTGACTCCCCCTAGTCCTATGTTGGAGGAGACCAAAATCTTCCTTGAATCTATTCAGCCACCCACCTACAGTTGGCGCAATCCTCCTAAAATGTTTGTTGTTTCTTTCCTTCCAGAGACTCCAGGCTGCCACCAGGAAGATTTCAAAGAATAATGGACGGCCCCAGGAGTGTTTAGCCTGTTGGAGTAGATGTAGTTGGCAGGTGAAAGGCGGCCAGACGATCCCAAGTTTATGCCAGCAAGCTTGACTGAATGCGCAAGTAAAAATCATATGATCCACAGTTTCTTCGTCTCGCCTATATCAAAGTTTCGACGCTGGAGCATGTCACGTGTGTTTAGGCGGTCGACCATCAGCAGCCAACCAAAAACTTTGATCCGCATTATGCAACGAGAGCGCCAGAGCAAGGAGAAGGCTGGGTGGGCGTTGGCATCTCAGAAGAAAAATTTGTAGTAGTCAGCCGGCCGGTAAACAGATTTCCCCCAGGTATAGTACCAAATATCAGTAGCAGACGCGGACGGATGGATGTGCGTTGAGATCTGCTGGATGTCTCGAACTTCGTCCAGGGCCTGCGGGGAGAGCGGTAGGTGAAAGGTTTCCGATAATGCCGTGCTCTCCAAGAAATCCTTGACGGTCTCGTCCTCGTGTATGGCGAAGGAGAACGCATGGGGATGAGAAACCTGCAGAAGATCCAGCGCCCAGAGATCTTTCCAAACCAGAACAGTGTCACCTGATACAATTCGGACTTGCGAGATCCCTCGAAATACAGGCGTAAGTTTGAGGATTTGGCGCCACCAGAAAGAGCCCACAGGGTCAGTGGCATGAGGAACCTTGTTGGTATAGTATGTGTTCCAAATGAGCTGTACCCAGGGGACATCGAGCTTGTTGTAAAACTTGTGTAAGAATTTCATGAGTAGGGCATCATTCTGCACCTTAATGTTGATAACCCCAAGGCCGCCATGTTTTTTGGGTTTGCACACCATCTCCCACGCGGCAAGGGAGTTGCATTTGTCCCCATGTTCCGTCTTTTTGGTCCAGAGACATCTCCTTCTGATTTTGTCAAGCATCTCGATTAACTTGGGTGGAAACTTGAGCGTGCACATGGCGTAGATGAGTAGAGATGTGACGGTAGCGTTTAGCCACGAGAGTTTGCCCCCGTAGGACATCAGTGAGATCGTGGAGGTGAGACGCCTTTCAGCACTGCAGACTAGGGGCATCAGATCAAGGATGGTCGGTTTAGACGTGCCGAGAGGCAATCCAAGATAGGTGAAGGGGATGGATCCGACTGAGCATCCAAAGAATGTCGCAAGCGCCAGGGCGGCCTCATGAGTCATGTTGATTGGGATTAGGGTCGACTTGTGGAAGTTAATTCGGAGGCCGATGGAAGAAGCATAGTCCACAAGGATTTGTTTGATGACTGCAGCTTGCTGAGGGCATGCAGGCATGGCCAAGATGGTGTCGTCGGCGTATTGGATTACAGGGTAGTCCGTTTGGCCAATGCAGGGAAAGGGCAGATGGATTTGCCCTGCTCTAAAGGCGTCATTAATAGCCGCTTGTAGGAGATCAGCTGCAATGACGAAGATCAATGGGGAGAGGGGGTCCCCCTGGCGAACACCTGTGCGGCAGTGAAATTGTCGGCCGGGGACACCATTCAGTAGAACTGATGATCGCCCTGTCGAGAAGATGCAATTAATCCAAGACAGCCACTTGTCGTTAAATCCCAGGTGTTTCATGATGGTGATCATGGGAGCGTGTTCGATTGTATCAAAGGCTTTAGCGAAATCCAGCTTCAACAATATAATCTGCTTCTTCGATGCATGGCATTGATGTATATATTGAAATGCCCAGGCTAGGCAATCCTGTATCGTCCTCCCTTTTATGAATCCATATTGGTTTTTATGGATAACCTTTAAGATCACTCGTTGCAGACGATTAGCAAGTAGCTTTGTAATTAGCTTAAGACAGCAGTTCAGAAGGGTGATCGGGCGGTAATCATTAACAGTTTCTGGTGAGGCGGTCTTAGGAACCAGTGTGATGAGGCCATCATTTATGCTGGTGAGGTCCAAATCTCCCTGGTGGAATGCTTCACAGAGGTTATAGAAATCGTGTTTGATAACAGGCCAGCAGGCTTTAAGGAATGCACCACTGAATCCGTCCGGGCCTGGAGCGCGATCGGCTGGCATTTCTTTGATAACAGCATCAATCTCCTCATGGGTGAAAGGCATGGTCAGCTGATCAAGGTCATCATGGTGCTGCAGAATATTAGGCAAGTTAAATTTCATTTGTGCAGGCGCGAAGTACCCAGGCGATCAGTGTATGTACGAAACAGGAGTGCTTCTTTTCCATCGTGACTGTCAATGAGTGAACCATCCTCTATTTTGAAAGTTGCAATGCTATTGCGCCGATATCTTTTAGTGGCAACAGCCTGGAAGAATTTGGTATTCTCGTCCCCAAACTTGACCCATCGAATTGTGCATCGTTTTTTCCAGTATTGGTTTTGGTATTTAAGGAGGCGCAAGAGATGTTTCTTGATGATATTCCAAAAGTTTGCCTCAGGGATAGAAAGGGGTCTTTTATTCTCAAGATCATCTAGGTGCTCCAGGGACTCGTTGCAATTAGCAATGGCTACAGACAGTCGGGATAGGTTTTTGCTCCAGGTTTTTAGCGCATGGCGTAAAGCTTTGAATTTGCGACAGAGAACGGTCGCAGCGTTTTGCGCTCTCACCGGTCTATTCCATATATCTTGAACAAGATCCATGAAGCCAGGATGCAGGATCCAGAAAGGCTCAAATCTAAAGACCTTGCTGCGAGGGATGCAAGTTTGGATGGAGATAATGCAGGGGACGTGGTCGGAGACAGGCTTACCAAGAGGCTTGACCATGGTGTTGGGGTATACGTTGGTCCAGTGCAATGAGGTAAAGAACCAATCAAGTTGTTCAAGCAGTGGGTCTTGTTGCATATTGCTCCAAGTGTACAATCTACCCTTGATAGGAAGTTCAATAAGGCGTTGCTTGCGGATAATATCATTGAATGTGCACATGTCTGAAGGGCACCCCCCTGGCTTATTTCTATTATCAGGCGCACGAATGTAATTAAAATCGCCAACTAGGAGCCAGTCCTGTGAGCTGGGTATATCCAGATTATAAAGCCAATTGGTAAACGTAATACGCGCGTCACCCGAACAAGGGCCATATATATTAGCGAGCGTCCATGAGTGCGACGATAACGTGCTAGTAAAATTAATGACCAAGGCAAAATCAGACGAAAAGACCACAGCGCCAGAAAACAGAGAGCTTTTCCAAATGGTAAGCAAGCCACCCGATGCTCCTTGAGAGGGAACATATGCAAATTGATCAAATTGTCTAGGGCAACATGACTTAATAAACGATAAATCAAAAGTGGTTTTCTTTGTCTCTTGGATGCAAACAACCGAGCAGCCACTGGTTCGAATGGCGTTATTCAGTGCAAGCTGTTTATCTTCAGAGTTGATGCCGCGTATGTTCCAACAGAGCACATCCCAACTATGTAAAGGTGGCATGAGGAGAAAACGAACTAGGCCCTGGAGGGCCCTGCCTCATCAGGTTGGTCAACATTGGGAGTAGAACCTGGAGGAGTGGATGCTGCAAAAGATGGAGCAGGTGCAGCCGTGAGTATATCTTCAGTCAGTTCAGCCGCAGGAACAGCACATCTGTTAATACCAATAGACTTGGAGGTGGCGGTGCGGGTTTCAATCACCTGGTTGACCTTGAAGCCATTATATTTGTTTGAACGATTGCTTCGGCGCACTTCCAGAGTGGAGATGGGAGCAGGTGCCCGAGCCCGACGACCACGAGTCACAACAGAGGGACTTGCTGGTGCCATGATGGAGTTGACAGCAGCAAGGCCAGCAGGCTCGGCAGAGGAGTTGATCACAGACGTAGGTAAGCCCTGCAGAGCCCTGTCATTGGAACTGTCAGGTTCAGAGTTCAATGGCACATTGTGAAAAGCAGCCAGCGGAGTAGGTTCAGAGTGCAAAGTGGTAGGCGGAGCAGGCAAAAGAAGCTGATTGTTCTGTGTGAAATCTTCAGGTATATCTTCCAAAACCACAGAGGACCGTGGAGGATCAAGCCGCTGAGACAGAGCAATGCCATTGACATCAGAAGAAACTAGAACAGAGACTTGCACGTTGGCAGACTGCAGCCCATAACCTGAACTCCAAGGGCCAATGGTGGCTAAAGCAGGGCGTAGAGCATGAAAGATGAAGTTATTCAACCGCTGCCTGGGAATAGGGTCCGAAAGCAGAAGGTTCAACAGTTCAGAACCATTAGCTGAAAGGCCGAACTGAATTCCATTGTTGTGCATGTTGACAGTGATATTCAGAGTATCTTGAGCTGCAGACGGGGCCGGTTCAGTGTGAGGAAATACCAACAGAGCATGATCAGAAGGAGTAGAGCTGTCATCAGAGGAGAAGGTGTCATTCCAAGCCTCCATGGGATTGTCAGAAATATTGTCCTCTGGTACGACACCATGCTGGAAGGTAAGGCCTTGAGCTGCTAGCCAAGCTTGGTAATTGACAAGGTGCTCAGGGAGGGGTGGCAAAGGATGAGCCGGAGGAGCTGGCCAATGGCCCCAGCCCTCATTCTCTTGAGGAGGTGCATTGCCCTGGTTGTCATTGCCAGCATTGGGAGCTCCATTTTGCACAAGCCAGTTATGCACCTGCTGTTGGTAAAGCTGCTCAGCAGTCATGTCAGGACCAAAAATTGGATGAGGATTTCCATCTGCAGGAGGGTCTTCCTCACCAGGGGGGAGTACTTCAGGTAGTAGGCCATTCCAATCATTGCTTCTGAGGATGGTGATTTGAACAATCCATAAATCTCTTGCACCACCCAGTTGCCAGACCACGAAGCTTTTGGGGATCAAACGAAGACGAAGAACGCGGGCCTTGATGAGCATAAACATCCTATCCTGTCGCGGATTGTACCAGCTGACAAGAGATCCATAACCACCCAGAGCCTTGGTGATATAGTAATCTGTCTGATAGTCATATGGAAACCCAAAGAACATGAGCCAAACTTCAGGCCCAAAAGAGGTGGTGCGACGATTCAAAGCTTCATTGTGCGGCACAAAGGTTATCAGAAGATCCTCTTCTTCAAGTTCCAGAGGAGTATTGACCACAGAATCACGCAGGAAAGAATCCGCAAAACCAAATATGCCAATGCCAAGAGGGTGGTCGCTTACTTCAGTGGTAAAGAGGTTGGATTCATGGAGCAGACCTTGGATCATGTTGGGATGGCCGCGCGGTGGTGCAGCGGGACATACGCACTGGCTTCGGCGATGGCAAGGTAATCATGGTTGAGCGGTGGGATGGGGCCGGCAATCATGCCGCTGCGAACGACGCGGTCCGCCGGGCCGGGTTCGACGGCGAAGCCCGGCGGTAGGAAGGGCACCGGATTGAGAGGGTAGTTCGCCATGGATGGTGGAGCGGCGGAGGGCAATGCTGGTGGTGGCTGGTGAAGTGATACGAGTGGGCAGAGCTGCGGTGTTGAGGAAACCGAGGTGGAAGCCGGACCGTGAGGGGTAGTATGGGTAGAGGGAGAAGATTTTTCTCGCCACTGCCACTTCTCGTTGAAAATCTGTTTATGACAAGATTTCTCCACGTGGCCGTAGTAGCCACACACCGTGCATCGGACGGTTGATTTGCGTTTGGGCTGATCACGCATGGTAAGGCAAGGAGCAATTTGCTCAGGTAGCGGATGCGTGTTACCAATTGTGGGTTGCAAAGTTTGGATCGTTTGGGGCTTAACAAAATTGGGGCAATCACTGGCCTTATGTCCCGGCGAGGAGCAGTTAATACAAATCAATCTAGCCTGGCAAGAAATCTTATGGTGTCCCCATTGAAGGCAACGCGAGCACAGAACCGCCCAATTAGAGGATAAATCCGAAATATCAGATTCTGAATAATGGGCCTGGGCCAAATCAGCTTTATGGCGGGCCGAGAGAGTAGCGGGCCAGGTCACATGTTTGGGCGCATATTTGAATGCTGACTGTAAAAAACATTGGGGCAGCGGTGGATACGGGACAGACAATGGGCATTTAAAGGCACCTAATTGTATGTAATTTCCGGGCGATGATTCCTCCAAATGGGCCTGGTTCAAATAAAGAGCCATTAATGCGGCGCGATCTTTGGGCGACGGAACCATGCAAGCAGCACGTGAGGAAAGATCAGCAAGATCCCCCGTAGGAAGAACTGATGTCGTAAGATCCTGTGTATTTTGATTCAAGCATGATGAGGACGCTTCATGGGCATTGTTGTTAGAGAACCGCATCGAAGGAATCGGAATCAGACCAAACTTACACAGCACCTCCTCAGAGTTAGAGCTCAAGTTAGCTCCCGAATGCAAGAATTTTAAAGTTGATTTAACAGCCACCGATCGACGAGAAGATAAATCCGTGAGCTCAGTGTCAGCGTGCCAACATGAATCATCAATTGGAGCACTTGCAAAACGGCCATTGAAAAGGTGGAAATGACAGACAAAATCCGGCCAAATACGATCCCTCAGACGGTGGATGAAATGTCCCACTCTATTATTAGCCACCGAAAACCGGAAGGATCGAGAATTGAGTTGAATCACTTTGAAACCATTGCTAAGGCCCCCAATACAGCATTGGAGCGCAATGCCAACCGAATCCACAGTGAGGGGGAAGGAAGCCGAGGAGAAAGAGACCACCAAAAAGAATTCCTTGGAGTCCCGAGAAGGAGAGAAATGGACCGTGGAGCCAAACCTGCGTCTCACCTGATCGGCCAATGCAAGGCCAGGTGCAAAGTCCCAATGCAAGAGGCCTTCCATGGAGGATTACGTTAGAGCTCGCCATGGAGAACGGTGGGTGCTAGGAGAGGAGAGGTGGGAGAGGAGAGGTGGGAGAGGAGAGCCATTCCCAAAATCTTCTCTATTGTGGCAAGAATATTTCCCCTAACTCGAAACAGGAGTTACATAATAAACAGAGACTAGTTGAGGGGAAATGACGATGAGTGTTGGAAATATTTCCAAGATTAATCTGATCATCATCACACTCTCCCTACACTTTCGAGATTAGTGTTGAACCTAAATAAATGTTATTTGGCATTTGCGTTGAGCATGAATATGATTTGATCATGTTTATTGCAATACGGTTATTCATTTGAAGTTAAAAAATAATTGTTATTCTGTTTACATGAATAAGACCTTCGATGGTTATGCACCCAATGAAAATAGTTTGTTGGATCTCGATCGTAGTGATACACATATTCATAATATTGATGCCAAAATATGCAAAGTTAATAATGATAGTGCAACTTATTTGCGGCACTGCCGTTTAGGTCATATCGGTGTAAAGCGCATGAAGAAACTCCATAAAGATGAATTTTCGGAATCACTTGGTTATGAATCATTTGATGCTTGTGAACCGTGCCTTTTTGGGCAAGATGACTAAAACTCCATTCTCCGGAACAATGGAACAAGCTATTGACTTATTGGAAATAATACATACGATGTATGCGATCCAATGAGTCTTGATGCTCGTGGCAAGTATCGTTATTTTCTGACCTTCACAAGATGATTTGAGCAGATATGGGTATATCTACTTGATGAAACATAAGTCTGAAATAGTTGAAAGGTTCAAAGAATTTCAGAGTGAAGTGGAAAAATCATCATAACAAGAAAATAAAGTTTCTGCGATCTGATCGCGGAGACGAATATTTGAGTTACGAGTTTGGTCTTCAATTAAAATAATGTGGAATAGTTTCACAGCTCACGCCACCTGGAACACCACAACGTTATGGTGTGTCCGAACATCGTAACCGCACTTTATTGGATATGGTGCGATCTATGATGTCTCTTACTAATTTACCACTATTGTTTTGGGGTTATGCATTATAGACAGCTGCATTCACGTTAAAAGGGCACCATCTAAATCCGTTGAGACGACACCGTATGAACTATGGTTTAGCAGTAAACCTAAGTTGTCATTTCTTAAAGTTTGGAGTTGCGATGCTTATATGAAAAAGGTTTTCAACCTGATAAGCTCGAACCCAAATCGGAGAAGTGCGTCTTCATAGAATACCCAAAGGAAATTGTTGGGTACACCTTCTATCACAGATCCGAAGGCAAAACATTCGTTGCTAAGAATGGATTCTTTCTAGAGAAAGGAGTTTCTCTCGAAAGAAGTGAGTGGGAGGAAAGTAGAACTTGATGAGGTAACTGTACCTTATCCTGAATTGGAAAATAGTTCATCACTGAAATTAGTTCCAGTGATTCCTACACCAATTAGTGAGGAAGCTAATGATGTTAATCATGAAACTTCTGATCAAGTTACTATAGAACCTCGTAGGTCTTCCAGAGTACGGTCCGCACCAGAGTGGTACGGTAATCCTGTTCTGAAAGTCATGTTACTAGACCATGATAAACCTACGAACTATGAGGAAGCGATGATGAGCCCAGATTCCGCAAAATGGCTGGAGGCCATGAAATCTGAGATAGGATCCATGTATGAGAACAAAGTGTGGACTTTGGTGGACTTGCCCGAGGATCAGCAAGCCATAGAAAATAAATGGATCTTCAAGAGGAAGACGGACGCTGATAGTAGTGTTACTATCTACAAAGCTAGACTTGTCGAAAAAGGTTTTTGACAAAGTTCAAGGTGTTGAATACAATGAGATTTTCTCACTCGTATCGATACTTAAAAGTCTGTCCGAATCATGTTTGCAATTGCCACATTTTATGAAATTTGGCAAATGGATGTCAAAACTACATTCCTTAATGGATTTATTAAAGAAGAGTTGTATATGATACAACCAGAAGGTTTTGTCAATCCTAAAGGTGCTAACAAAGTGTGCATGCTCCAGCGATCCATCTATGGACTGGTGCAAGCATCTCGGAGTTGGAATATACGCTTTGATGAGTTGATCAAAGCATATGGTTTTATACAGACTTTTGGAGAAGCCTGTATTTACAAGAAAGTGAGTGGGAGCTCTGTAGCATTTCTGATACTATATGTAGATGACATATTGTTGATCGGAAATGATATAGAATTTCTGGATAGCATAAAGGGATACTTGAATAAAAGTTTTTCAATGAAAGACCTCGGTGAAGCTGCTTACACATTGAGCATCAAGATCTATATAGATAGATCAAGACGCTTGATAAGATTTTTCATTGAGTACATACCTTGATAAATTTTTGAAATAGTTCAAAATCGAACAGTCAAAGAAGGAATTCTCCAGTGATGCAAAGGTGTGAAGTTGAGTAAGACTCAAGACCCGACCATGGCAGAAAATAGAAAGAGAATGAAAAGTCATTCCCTATGCCTCAGTCATAGGTTCTATAAAGTATGCTATGCTGTGAACCAGACATATTGTATACCTTGCTCTGAGTTTGGGAAAGGAATATAATTTTGATCTAATAGTAGATCACTGGACAACGGTCAAGAATATCCTTAGTGAGGACTAAGGAGATGTTTCTCGATTATGGAGGTGATAAAAGAGTTCGTTGTAAAAGTTACATCGGTGCAAACTTTTTACACTGATCCAGATGACTCTAAGTCTCAATCTGGATACATATTGAAAGTGGGAGCAATTAAGCTAGAGTAGCTCCATGCAGAGCATTGTAGACATAGAATATTTGCAAAATACATGCAGCTCTGAATATGACAGACCCATTGACTAAGCTTCTCTCACGAGCAAAACATGATCACACCTTACTACTATTTGGGTGTTAATCACATAGTGATGTGAACTAGATTATTGACTCTAGTAAACCCTTTGGGTGTTGGTCACATGACGATGTGAACTGTGGGTGTTAATCATATACAGATATGAATATTGGTGTTAAATCACATGGCGATGTGAACTAGATTATTGACTCTAGTGCAAGTGGGAGACTGAAGGAAATATGCCCTAGAGGCAATAATAAAGTTATTATTTATTTCCTCATATCATGATGAATGTTTATTATTCATGCTAGAATTGTATTAACCGGAAACATAATACATGTGTGAATACATAGACAAACAGAGTGTCACTAGTATGCCTCTACTTCACTAGCTCATTAATCAAAGATGATTATGTTTCCTAACCATAGACATGTGTTGCCATTTGATTAACGAGATCACATCATTAGGAGAATGATGTAATTGACATGACCCATTCCGTTAGCCTAACACTTGATCGTTTAGTATGTTGCTTTGCTTTCTTCATGACTTATACATGTTCCTGTAACTATGAGATTATGCAACTCCCGTTTACCAGAGGAACACTTTGGGTGCTACCAAACGTCACAACGTAACTGGGTAATTATAAAGGAGTACTACAGGTGTCTCCAAAGGTACATGTTGGGTTGGCGTATTTCGAGATTAGGTTTTGTCACTCCGATTGTCGGAGAGGTATCTCTGGGCCCTCTCGGTAATGCACATCACTATAAGCCTTGCAAACAATGTAGCTAATGAGTTAGTTACGGAATGATGCATCACGTAACGAGTAAAGAGACTTGCCGGTAATGAGATTGAACTAGGTATTGGATACCGACGATCGAATCTCGGGCAAGTAACATACCGATGACAAAGGGAACAACGTATGTTGTTATGCGGTTTGACCGATAAAGATCTTCATAGAATATGTAGGAGCCAATATGGGCATCCAGGTTCCGCTATTGGCTATTGATCGAGAATAGTTCTAGGTCATGTCTACATAGTTCTCGAACCCGTAGGGTCCGCACGCTTAACGTTACGATGATAGTTTTATTATGAGTTTATAAGTTTTGATGTACCGAAGTTTGTTCGGAGTCCCGGATGTGATCATGGACATGACGAGGAGTCTAGAAATGGTCGAGACATACAGATTGATATATTGGAAGCCTATGTTTGGACATCGGAAGTGTTTCGGGTGAAATCGGCATTTTACCGGAGTACCGGGAGGTTACCGGACCCCCCCCCCCCCCCGGTGACCTAATGGGCCTTATTGGGCCTACTGGAGGAATAGGAGAAGGGGCCAAGGGGCAGCCGCGCCCCCCCCCCCCCCAAGTCTGAATAGGACAAGGAGGGGGGCGGCGCCCCCCCTTTCCTTTCCCCCCTCTCCTCCTTCCCCCCAAGTCCTAGTCCAACTAGGGAAAGGGGGGAGTCCTACTCCCGATGGGAGTAGAACTCCTCCGGCGTGCCTCCTCCTAGGGCCGGCCGCACCCCCCCCCCCCCCTTGCTCCTTTATATACGGGGGTAGGGGTACCCTAGAACACACAAGTTGATCTACGGATCGTTCCTTAGCCGTGTGCGGTGCCCCCTCCACCATATTCCACCTCGGTCATATCGTCGCGGAGTTTAGGCGAAGCCCTGCGCCGGTAGAGCATCATCATCGTCACCACGCCGTCGTGCTGACGGAACTCATCCCCGACACTTTGCTGGATCGGAGTCTGGGGATCGTCATCGAGCTGAACGTGTGCTGAACTCGGAGGTGCCGTACGTTCGGTACTTGGATTGGTCGGATCGTGAAGACGTACGACTACATCAACCGCGTTATCATAACGCTTCCGCTTATGGTCTACGAGGGTACGTGGACAATACTCTCCCCTCTCGTTGCTATGCCATCACCATGATCTTGCGTGTACGTAGAATTTTTTTTGAAATTACTACGTTCCCCAACAGTCTGACAGTAAGAATAGGGGGTACGTATGAGGAGGCGAGGCCCTAGCTACAGCGAGGTTGTACACACGAGGTTACGAGTTCAGGCCCCTCTTGGAGGAGGTAAAAGCCCTACGTCTCGGCGCCCTGAGGCGTCGACTGGAATATGGGTGTGTGTTACAAGGGGTACGAACCCTTGTCCCAGAGGAGGGGTGGCTTATATAGAGTGCGCCAGGACCCCAGCCGTCTTCCATTACAGGGTTCAATATACATTAAGATAGGGCGTTACTGGTAACGCCAGCTATAAAGTGCCATCAATGGTGTTTAACACTACGGAGTGAATGTCTGACCGTTGCCATCCTGAGTGACCCTAGGTCTTCTGTACTCCGACTGCTTTCCTGTATGGTCGAATGACTCCATACAGGTCGAGTGAAATTGGGGGGTATCCGAGTGAGGTGACTGGGCGAGTGGATTGCACTCGATGGCTTCAGTTGATACTTCTAGTTGTGCTTTGAATGTCTTTGCTTCTAGGATAGTGACCTTGGGTGGGGCGTATAGGTCAGGCATATGACCCTACCCTAGGTCTATGGCATCGTCAGGCACGGGTGATCAATCCGCTCTTCCTCCTTTTGTTCTTCGCTCTCCTCCTCATCCTTTTCTTCTAATGAGCTCACAATGTCATCAATTTCTTCTTCCATAGACTCCTGCAAAATATTAGTCTCTTCTTGGACAACGGAGACTTTCTCAATAAATTCATCAATATCGACATTGTATTTATAATTCTCATAGGAATATTTAAGTATAGCATAATTTTCAGATCTGTAAGCAGCATCACCACAATCTCCATACTTTTCAAACAACGATTCAATTTCATAAGCACCCTTAAAAGCAACAAATTCTTGTATTCGTCCCACATCATAATAATCATATATACCATTAGCATAAGAAGCCAAGGTTTAATTATCACTAAATTCACATGAGAAGGTAAGGTGTGGAGCCTTCATCCTAGAGCAATAAGTGTAATCATATCTCAAGCATTAATTCCAAGCATGCCATTGCAAATAATCAATTTGATCCAATAAGAGTTTCCCTTTTTGAGTCCAGCGATAATCCCTAAAGTATTCACGTTGATCGAACATGTCTCCCATTATCTAGTTGAATGAGTTTTCTCGGGATTATCAAAGTAGTGTTTAATATTTTCCACATAACAAGCATCGAGAGTTTTAGGAGGTTCCCCATCTCCTGAGTACCAAGTACAACTTTTTTTGATATTTCGTGTTCCATATCCATAACTAAAGATAGAGAACAACTTGAACAGAAAATTAAAAACTACTTCGTGAGAAAGCAAGAAAGCACACACGGGAATATTCACCCGACGCTATTGCTATCCGACAATGGCGCCAGAAAAAAGGTCTTGATAACCCATAAGTATAGGGGATCAACTGTAGCTTTCTCGATATGTAAGAGTGTCGAACCCAATGAGGAGCTAAAGGTAGGATTTATATTCCCTTCAAGTCCTATTGACCACAGATACAACTCTACGCACACTTAATGTTCGCTTTACCTAGAACAAGTATGAAACTATTTTGTAAGTGTGATGCTGGAACTACTTTGCAAGAATAAAACTAGGAGTAATCAGCGAGAATAAAACTACGAGTAATTTGCAAGATAATAAAAGATAGTTGTTTAGTGGAAAGATTTTGTAACACAAGAGAAAGATTTTGTCCATATGCAATCGATAACTAGACTGGTGATCATTATTGCAATTTTATATGAGAGAGAGGCATAAGCTAACATACTTTCCGTACTTGGATCATATGCACTTATGATTGGAACTCTAGCAAGCATCTACAACTACTAAAGATCATTAAGGTAAAACTGAACCATAGCATTAAGTAACAAGACCTCTTTACTCCCATACGCAACAACCCCATTAGTCGGGTGTAAGCTTCTGTCACTCTAGCCACCCACTATAAGCGAATTATGAACGTATTGCAACACCCTACAGTGGTAATCTCACATGCTTGCGCGACACGTAGGGCACCATAGGACATCACTAAAATAAAACATACAACTCAAACTAATCACGATCATCAATCAACCCATAGGGCAAAACGAATCTACTCAAACATCATAGGATGGCATACATCATTGGATAATAATATATAGCATTGAGCACCATGTTTAAGTAGAGATTACAGTGGGGAGAAGAGGTGTTACACCGCTGCAGAGAGGGGGAGAGAGTTTGTGATGACGACGACGAAGTTGTTGGTGTAGATCTTCGTCACGATGATTGCCCCGACAGTGTTCCGGCACCACTGGGAGAGAGGGGGGAGAGCCCCCTCCTTCTTCTTCCTTGGCCTCACCCAAGATGAGAGGAGAGTTTCCCCTCTATTCCATGGTCTCCATGGCTCCCGGAGGGCAGGAGCCCCTTTGAGATTGGTCTTTCTCTCTCAGTTCTCTTCTGTTTCGCGTTCCTGTTTTCTGGCCGAAAACCGTTTCTTAAATTCCCGGAGATCTGTAACTCCGATTGGGCAGAAATTTTAACACGGGTTTTTCTGGATATTATATTTCTTGCACCGAAAGAAGGGCGTCAAACGACTTACGAAGGGCTCACAAGGCACCACGGCGCGCCCTACCCCCTGGGCGTGCCCTGGTGGCTCGTGGGGCCCACGAGCACCGTCTTGCGTTGATTCTTCCTCCCCAAAATCACATATATTTCAAAATAAATCTTCGTAAATTTTTATCGTGTTTGGACTTCTTTCGATATGGATATTCTGCGAAATAAAAAACATGCAACAAACAGGAATTGGCACTGGGCACTGGATCAATATGTTAGTCCTAAAAATAATATAAAATGTTGCCGAAAGTATATGTAAGTTGTAGAATATTGATATGAAACAAGCAAAAATTATAGATACGACGGAGACGTATCAGCCGCCGGCACGGCCATCGCGCCGGACATGGACGTTCCTGAGCAGGAAGCGTTGCTCGAGTCCCACCGCTCCGCCCGCGACATGCGTTGCGACCACCCATCAGGCGAAATAGAAGCCGCCTTCAAGGAGATCAACGAGGTGGCGGATGAAGTGTGCGACAAGAGTGAGGACGATGAAGTGTGCGACAAGAGCGAGGACGAGGACGACGTCGTCAGCTTTGCCTGGGTCGCGCCCTGCCGCCACGACCACGAAGTCAGCACGTCCGCGGGCGCTGCCGACAATGAGGAAGATTAGAGCATGAGATGTCGCCGACGCTCGGGTCCCAGGAAGACCGCCACTCCTCCCCTCCGTTGAAGCCAAGCTTGGCAGATTCATCATCGTCGCCCGATTAGCCGCAAGTAGGCTGCGGAGGCGGAGCTTCATTTTTCAGGGTTCATGGCCGGCCGGACATGGAAAACGAGCGTCAGCGGTCATTTAAACTAGGTTTAGAGTTCGGTTTAGTTGAAATACGTCCAAATATAATGAATTTATTCCGATTTAGATGAAAAACATCAGCTTTTCTATATAAATTGTCCAAGTACGAATGAACATTATCCGGTTTGTTTAAATATGTACATCAAATTTGTTAAAGTTCTTCCAAAATGTAACCGGGCATTTGCGGCTAGTTTTGGATGGCCAGCTCCCGCATCAGTGTCTGTGGACTGGTCTTCCCTGAATTGCGGAAGGATGCGGTATCTGGTTTTGGGGTCGGCGTTGGAGATGCCCTAACCACAAAAGGCAGAAATGCTGCATTTTCATCAAAAAGAAAAATCTCCTCTTTAATAGTGGAATCGATGGAGTACAATGGGTCCTTGGGCCTCTTCTCTTGTTGACAACCTCCCCACCACCTTGGCGCCAATCGCAACCTCGGGAACTATGTTAAATTTGCTACCGTGGCAATGTTAGAAAATTTCAGCATCAACAATGTCCGTGCCTTCCACGCTGGCAGACAAATTTTCTTTAGTACTGATGACGCAAAGGAATGCCGTGAGATACTGGTTTGATCTCACCCTGTTGTAGCCCCCGGTTTTGTATGAGGCTCGGCATCATTCCTGGAAAGAAGAATCAGGCCGGTATGGAGGCACGCACGCTGCTGGTCCAGAACTTTGGAGAATCCGTCGCATCGCTCCAAACACTCATGCAAATGATGCACCCACCATGTGTTCCTTGGTCCATTTCCACAACAACCTAAAAACAATCCAGGCAATTTGCACACGACCTTCAATTCTCTGGTGCAGATCGCCGGCGGATGGGTGGCCAATTCGCACACGTCCTTCGGTCTCGATCAATTCCGTCGACGGCCTTGTAATCATGCCGGCCGCAACTCAACTACCCTGCCATTCCCAAAACACAAAATTATAATGTCATGACATTCGATTTTTTTTAAATAAAAAAAAACGGAAAAGCATTCGAATTTTACAGAAACTGGAAACCCAAAGGGCAATCGAATCGCATCCAGAACACAAAAACTAGAGCATATAAATCCAATCCTTTGTTGAAAATCGTGGATAGAGAAGAGCCACAGGTCTTCGCCTCAGATCACCGGCTCACCGCCGCGTCGGGATCCGAAGTGCGTCAAGCGTGTGGTGTCGCTCAGACGAGCGGCAGCCATGGCCCATGGCCGGAGCCAAGTCTGGACCTGCTTCACCAACCTCACCGTGCGTACGAGGCACGTACAATGCACTTGTACTGCCGCCTTTCGACACACTGGCCCGCCCATTCACGTCTCTGCAGCCAGCTATAGCACCGGGACTGGTTTGATTAAATATCAATGCATGCAGATACACACATACTAGATATATAGGGACAGTAGACTCCCATGTGCCATGTCCAGCTTAGCAACAAAGAAACCGCCACACAACCAGTTGCAGCGCATGCCATGCTGCACGCTCAGCTCAGATCAGACCACCTCCTGGTGATTGCCTCCACTAGAGCAGAGCAGAGTATCTCCACGCCGATGCCGGAGCTATAAATACGGGGCTAGCCTCGGTTCCCACCACACTTCAGTCTTGTGCAACCGAAAAGCAACATACTCTACTACAAGCAGCCCAGTCTTGTTTGCTGGAAGCTCAGTGGGGAGGAGATCAATGGCGGGGAAGCTCTACCAGCTCATGGCCAGGCTGCACCTGGCCAAGGGACGGGCGTCGGCGGACGTGCCCAAGGGCCACTTCGCGGTCTACGTCGGCGAGCAGCGGAAGCGGTTCGTCATCCCGACGGCGTACCTGAGGCACCCGTCCTTCCTCGTGCTGCTCAAGCGGGTGGAGGACGAGTTCGGCTTCGACCACCGCACCGGCGGCGGCCTCACCATCCCCTGCTCAGAGGGCGACTTCGCCGACATCGTCGGTGGCTGCTCATCCTCCTCCTCCCCGGCGGTGGATTACCACTAGATATGTAGCAGCTCGTCCGACCACACCGGCGCCGGCGCATGCATCGGCCGGTCCAGCCATTGATATGATCACTGCTAGATTGCTACATTAGGACGGATACATTTTGTTATTAGCTGAGGATTAGTTATTCTTGGAACGTGGCATTAGTACTCATCAATGTACTGTTGCATTTGCTTGAACCCTGTAAATTACTCGTCACATTAAGGGATATGAGAAAGTCTGCTGCTCTCATCTCATCACATTGCAATTTTCTCCAGATCGGTGTTCGATGTTGGTTGCTTACAGTTTGTACCATAGGAAAGCCAAAGGTTTTTCTGTTAGGAGTGACGATACAGTGGGACACGAATACTAGCTAAATACATTCAGTGCCACTGTGTTCGAGATTCAACTCACAAGACCTGAATTCACTTCAGGCTTTCCTCTGCCTATCAGTACCACTATTCCGCCACTTTATTACACGATATATAGGCAGTAGACCATTCTCTCAGCTTTTTTTAACGTGGATGGTTTTCTTAACTTGATGCAGTAGATTTTTTTTTTAAAAAAGAAGGATTACCCGGACCTCTACATCATTTTCATGCACACAACCATTGATAGGCAATAGATGATAAATAATGTTAATCTACTCCCAATATCACACACTTAAAGGGTTTCGTGTCTTAACAAAAAACCGCTTGACGCCCCGCATTGTCAGGTGGTAATCTGCCACCGCCGGCCCTTAACCTTCCATCCCCCCTTTTCCTTGCTGCCGCAAGTTAGCACCGCATCAGGGGCAAGGTCTGGAACCGCCGCCCGAAGCTGATGCTCGCCTAGATCAGGGGCAACGTCTGGGGCGTCAGCCTAGTTGAGGAGGCTCCGTTGTGGCCGCCTCTCGCCCACTCGTAGGTGGGGTCCCTCCATCGCAGGAGGGGTCAGTCCACCGATGAGTCTTTCCCTGCCTCAATCTGGCATGGCCAGGTGGATTCGTCAATGGGTTTGATCCATGCCATATCTGGTCATGGCCGCGGACTTGAGCCGGGCCAAGCCTTTGTTAGTGGCATGTTGGCTTCCTCTGGTGACCTCGGATCGGTAGATTGGTGGCGGTGCATGGGTTTAGGGTATTATAGGTCAGGGCGGCAGCCCTAAATGGCCAGCTTGTGGCTCACTCTCTAGCGAGCAACATTGCAACAAATGTTGGCGATGCTCCTTGACCATGTAGGCGGCAAGGTGCGTTGTGGCGGGTGGTCCTGGCGAAGTTGTCGCCGTCGGTAGCAGCCAAGCCTGGATCCAGATCTAGAGTCCTTGGTCCATTGTGGCGGGTATGGTGGCTTGATTACCCTCGGGGAGGTGTGCAATAGGGGCCGAGAGAATATTGGGCACCTCGGCGTCGGCGCTGGGGGCGATGCATGCATGTGTCGTGTTCCTCTTGGTGGTGCCACCTTGGCTCCCCCCTACCAGCACCTAGGGTTTCGTTTGCACCTACTCCCTTCGTTCCAAAATAGATGACTCAACTTGGATCATCTATTTTGGAACGGAGGGAGTATCTTCTACACAGGACAACTTCTTCTCTCTGTCCTTTCTGCTTGCCAGCACGATCGGTGCTCCTTGGTCTGGAGCGAGAGGGTAGAGGGTCCTCTCCTCTCCGACATCAGTTTTGGTGGTGATGATGCGACAAAGTCATGTGGCTTGTTCCAGGTGGCGCATGTTCGCTTGTAGTAAGCGTACTTGGTCGTGTCTTGCGGTGGTCTAGCATCTCATGTGCTTATTCTCAACGGCTTGCTGGAGGCGTCTAGTAGTGCACTTCCGGTGCTTCTTAGGCCTTTTACAATGAGAGATGCTTAGGGAGGTGCTTAGAAAAATAAATCGAGTTTTTCTTAAGCACCGGTGTCTATTTCCTAAGCACCTTGCATTGTACAAGGCCTTAGCGTGTTTGGCTTTTTTTGCGGGGTTCTTTTTACCAGCGTGCATAAGAATTATCTCAATACTATGTATCGCTCCGTTGTGTGGCTTTATTTATTTATAAAGTGAGGATATGTTTCGAGTATAGCACACACTTAGATTGATATGTGGGTTATGTATATCTTTCTATCATTGCTCCGCCCACCGTGTCACATGTTGATTGATGAGCCCCTGGTTTTGAGAAAGGGACACTTGCGTCAAGATATATATATCATGACAAAGGTAATGTGCTGCCAGATCATCATGTACAATATTCTACCGATTGATCATTATATACAACTTTCAGTAGACTGTAGAGTATCACCGATTGATCCGACAAAAGAAAATGTATCACCGATTGCAGCGGCGACGGGAGCCCTCACTCCCACCACTGAACCATTCCATCAGGTCAGGTGACGGGTCCAAATTAACGAGCCGACAGTCGTTGCCATGGTGCTCTCCGAATGGCGCGCAGAGCACTAAATATGCAACGCTCTCGTGTACCAGGACCGTATCTGTATGCCGATCTCATCTACGGGGTCTCAGATTCAGACTTCCTTGACACACGAGTAATGGCTCATGTGAGCCGATCAACCAAACCCTCCCGTTCTCCATGAATACGCAGCGATCGCCGTTTGTCAACTTGGCATTCAAGGGATAAGTAGCTAGGCAGCAGCACAGTGGTCGATTGTCAATGCGGTTGTTTCTCTACGACTCTCCGGGAAGAAATGAGCGGCAGTGCGTTCATGTACAACTGTAGTTTTCCACCCGAGCCACATGGCATGTCCGCGTGTTTGGTTGCTGTGTGCTACAGTACCTGCATTGCATACCCTTCTCTACTCAGTCTGGCTCTGAAAAAATATCCTCATATGCGACATCTGCGAGTTGTTTGGTTGCCTGCATGCCCTCTTACCTGCATGGGCTGAACCACACTGCTTGATGTTTGGTTGCCCGCATGTTAGTAGACAAACCCAAGGCAAGGTGTTTGGTTGTACGCAACGCCTGGTGTGTGGTAACCTCTTTGGCTAGTTGGTGAGGTTACCAGCACACTTCGGCACAACCATGTAGCACACATCATAAGCAGAGCAGAGTATAAACAGAGCATCAACTACTTAACAACATAATTCAGATAAGCAGTACCACACTTCATAACAGTTCAACGCCTAAACCATAAATAGTTCAAAGCAGACTCGATAGTAATTAGAAAGGAGGTGCCCCGGCCCTACTCCTTGGCGGCGAAGGCTTCGTCGTGCTTCCTGCACTTGTTGACGACCCCAATGCCATCCTCGTCGAAGATGATGACCTTGAGGGTGTCAGGAGTGAGGAGTTTGAACGTCACAATGTAGCCGATCTTGATCTGATGAACGGCTGCGTAGGTGGCCCAACCCTGATCCAGGGTCACCCTGCCGTTCATCAGCTTCACCGTCACCTTCCAGGAGTAGCCGGTGTTCTTCCTGAGCTTGAACTCCGTCGTCACCGCGATGAAGTGCTTGGTGAAGTCCATGGGCATGGGGATGCACTCAAGCTTGGGTGCAAGGATGATCTTGCAGAAGTGAGTCGGGCCATCCTCTTGATAGTAGTGGTCATAGTTGCGGCACTTGTTGCTGGGGGGCTCCTCCATGCCCTCGTCGTCGCCACTCTCAAGCGTCTTCGGGTCTTCCTCGGCGGTGGGCGGCAGCACAACCTCGTCGGGCATTGGGTGAACGGTTGCTTGCCCTTGTTCTCAACGACCGGGAGCACCTCATTGCTCTCCCCGATCTACATACAATTCATGGAGTCAGGCACAACACAGAGTTCATGGCCTATTGAAGAACATGCAGTTAAAACGGCATGATTGTCACTCTTCTCCTCCTCTCCATTGCCCCTATATTTACTCACCCTGCCCAATCTACTTACCCACCCCCTCTCTTCTCTCACTGTCAACCTTCCTCCTCCCCATCGCCATGAGCTCTAGCTCCAGCTCCAATGCCAACTCCTTCCCTTGGGGTATTGGCTGGAGGGCCTTCTTCCTAGGATGGTCGGCTGGTGACCGCACCAAGTTCGAGAACACCATGGAGGTGTGCTCGAACTTCGGCTCCATGCCTGACATGCAGAAGGAATCTAATGCAGTGCTCATGAAGGCCACTGTAGAAGAGCTGAAGACGCTGATTCCTGACCCAGCGAAGGGTGTGATGGCAGTTGACATCATTCGTTGGGCCATGAATCAGGCCATCTCCAATGACGCTAAACAGAGAAAGAAGTGGTGCAAGTACAAGAACTACTGGGCTCCTAATGACCGTCGTGCCGCAGTGTACTGGGAGACGGCTATCGCACCGCCGGCGGTCATCGTTGGGGAGCCTAAGGAGGAGGAGGAACCGGTGCAGATGCTGGCGAGGGAGCCGGAGCCAGGCCGTCGTACCTGGCAGATCATCCTCGGCGGACGACGACGGCGCGCCGCCCCGCACGGCGATGAAGAAGAAGATGAAGGCCAGTCAGTCCACCCGCCGCTCCGCACGCCAGTGATGGCGGCCGCGGTTATGTACCCCCAATCCCCCTTCTACTATGAACTACTATTTCGATTTACCTCTATTCCGATCCTGGATGAACTACTATGAACTCCTAGGTACTTGTATGAACTACTATGAACTGCCATGCTTATCTACCTCTATTCCCCATTCCCCTCTGCGCCGTGGATCGAGTCTACCGCCGGATGGAACGCGAAAAATTAGTGCGTGACGAACAGAGAAGTTCTTACCGCCATTGCCGCTGCCCAGGTGATGATCCGCTTGCCGGTGATGGAGTCTGGTGGTCTTCTTGCTCTGCTCCGATCCGCCGCCGCCGGTGAGAGTTGCGAGAGTGGGGACAGTAGAGAGAGGGAGCGGTGAGGGGCGGTGAGGCTAATAACTGTCGGCGCTTCGGGAAGCAACGTGTCTTCTCGAGCGTGGCCGCGCGCATGCAGCCGCCGCCGCCCGCGTGCACCGCTCGGCCCTGGCCCTGGAGAAACTGCCGATTCGGGCGTTCTCAGGGAGCCAGGGCCAGGAGTGCTTTAAGGTCCGTGCCATGCGGGCTGAACAATGAAAGCAGGCAACCAAATAGGCCGGATTCTTCACGCGCGGGCCTGGTTGGGCCTCATGCAGGCAACCAAATACACCCATAACCTATACGTAAGGAAAGTGTACTCTAGCACAATGCCCGAAGCTCCCTCCATCCTAAAATAAGTGTCTCAACTTTGTACTAGCGTCAACGTTGTACTAAGCTCGAGACACTTATTCTGGGACGGAGGGAGTAAGATTTAATGGAATAGGAACAACAAAAACTTATGACAAGAGTGTTATGTCCTCTTATATCCTACAGAATTATAAAATTACATATACTCGAATGTAAGAGTGTTTGATAGCACACAAAAATAAAAAAAGCTAAATTGAGTCCGAGCTCCATGGAGGCCGAATTTTAAAAATTCAAAATTCGTACTTACGTTTCAAATATTTTTGAAAAAAAGGCATGTATACCAGAGACATAATGTACACTTCTCATGAAGAAACACGTTAAAATGAGAGCTACACAATAAAATGTGGCTTTTCAAACACATGCATTGTTCATTCTTAAAGTCCATGATTTATTTTGTGCAACTTAACATTCAAGGTATTCCATCTTAAATTTTTACACATATATACATTACATCCTTGTATACGTGTATTTTTCAGATTTTTTGAAACTATAATTTGAATTTTATTTTATTTACTCCGTCTATTCACTTTTATAAGGTCTTGAAGACATTTCAGACATCATGCAAAGCAACATATTTTCTGTTGTCTGAAACGACTTATAAAAGTGAATGGAGGTAGTAGCAAAATTTCATCCTCCAAGGAGCTCGGTTTCCAAAACGCCCTACTCAGAAAAATCAAAGGAATTCTAGCAAAGAGATTGGAGAGGATGGAAATTTACAGTCTAAAACTCCAGGTGGTTAAAGCAAAATCACACAGAACAAGGGAGTTGCTTGCTCTTATTGAAAGACCGTTTAATTGACCAAAGGGGTGAATGGAAGATTTTTATCAACTTCTTCGAAGGAAGCTAACTCTTAAAAGAAATATGAACTAAGCAGTACGAAGAAATATTTGGAGAATATAAACTAGGCTAAGCATGTATTCAATGTTGAGACAAAGTTATCGGAATAGAAGAAAGCATGCAAACAAAGTAGCAGTGTAATTAAAGTAGACGCACAAACAGGCAAGGCACTCTTGAAATAAGCTTTCGTCACTTTATAGATAAAGCAACCAACTAGTCCAAACATCAAGTAGCACACAAGCAAAAAAAACGTCTGTTGGGGCCTCAGCAAAAACACGCCCATAAAAAGCATGAAAAAGACCACCAAGTGTCCACCCCATCAAGGGGACACCGGCGAAGCTAGGTGACGAGCCGTGATGTGAAGCGCATCCAACATCATCCCCAGCAGGTCGCGGTCCCACTACCTAGCCAGTGGATGCCAATGCTACAAGAAGGCAAAAAATTTGAAGAGTAGTCAGAGGTCCTACGAAGGAAGACCCTCTGATTTGGACTCTTTGTACGACGTGTAATAAAATGGTGATTGAGCAGGTCTTCCTTACATGCCACCACTTAGTTATGATATTTAACGAAGGGACTTTACATGCCACCACTTAATTATGATCTGACTGACTGGAAGATCGTTTCGGAGTACACAAGAAATCGGGAACAAGATGAGATTAGGTACAGATATTTAATGAAGGCGGAAGATCATTCCAGAGTACACAAGAAATCCGAGGTACGTTTTGGAGTACACAATAATCAGAGGAAGCGAGATGAGATTAGGTACCTCGGATTTCTTGTGATACTCTGAAACGATCTTCCAGTCAGTCAGATCATAAGGCAACTCATCCAAATTAATTTCTCTTTGAATGGAAAGGCTTCAAAAAACTTCTTATAGGGACATTTGATGCACTTTGACTTCTAATGGGTGACCTTGAAGTGCTAGCATCCTTATCTAAATCTTATGGTCGATATTTTTGGGGGAAATAAAAATTGATAGCCTTTTTTTTTGGAAAAGGGGCCATACCCCAGTCTCTGCATCAGAAAGATGCATACGGCTCATATTATTAATATTAAAACACGAGTCTCAGAGTACCGAAAGGTCATAGTACAAAATAAAACAAAATCTGCAAATAAGAAAAGCTGAAAGCCACAACCGGCTGGCAAAACAATAGGATCACTCTATCCTATTACATGACCGCCATCCAAACCGGTTGAAAATAACCCGAGCTACCATCTCCCAGCGGGTAGACGCAGTAACCAAACGCTCCCTGGCCTCCGTCGGAGTGAGTAGCGACCACATACGAATGAACGCCGTGGCCCTGAAGATAACCTGCAAAAAGTGAATGTTTGTTGATCGGTTAAAGACTAAGTCATTTCTGCAATTCCATATTGCCCACAAAAGTGCACAAACGCCAACCCGAATGTGTCTTGCAATGTCAGAATCCACCCCATCTAGCCATGTTCCAAATAACATACTAATAGAAGTGGGCTGACTGATATTAAAAGCAATATGAACTGACCGCCACAGAATCTTAGCCAACGGACAATCGAGAAAGAGGTGTTTGATGTTTTCTGAATGATCACAGAAGCTACACCGAGACGGACCTACCCAATTACGTCTTGCAAGATTATCCTTAGTCAGAATGACCTGTTTATGTACAAACCACATAAACACTTTAATACGTAAGGGTACCTTAACTTTCCAAACATGTAAGGAGGTAGGGATGACAGAAGAGTTAATGACAGCCTGATACATTGACTTGACCGAGAACACACCGTTCTTAGTGAGTTTCCAATGCAGCTGATCAGGGTTAGCAGACAACCGGACATCCATCAAACGTCGAACCAGATGGAGCCAGGCCTCCCAACGATCTCCAACAAGCGTCCGCCTAAAGCTGATATTGAGGGAAACGGACTGTAAAACAGTAGCAACATAGGCACCTCTACGTTGGACTATGTTATACAGAGAAGGATATTGTAGTGCTAGTGGTGTCTCCCCAAGCCACGTATCCTCCCAAAACCTCGTCGTGGTACCATTCCCAACAATAAATTTAGTCTTGTTGAAAAAAATTTGTTTAACTCTCATCAGACCCTTCCAAAAGGGCGAATCTGAAAGTCTCACAGACACCTGGGCCAAGGTTTTAGCAAAAAGATACTTATTGCGTAAAATCTGCGCCCAAGTGGCCTCCGTCTCAGATGACAACTTAAAAAGCCACTTGCTAAGGAGACATATATTTTTTATTTCCAGATTTTCAATACCTAGGCCACCCTGGTCCTTAGGTCTGCAAATAATATCCCACTTCGCAAGTCTATACTTCCGTTTAAGCTCATCAATTTGCCAAAAGAATCGAGATCGATAAAAATCTAACCTTTTCCTAACTCCGACCGGAACCAAGAAAAAGGATAACAGAAACATAGGCATACTAGTAAGGACCGAGTTAATCAGAATTAATCGACCTCCATATGACATGAGCTTTCCTTTCCAACAGCTCAGTTTCTTTTCAAAACGATCCTCCAAACATTTCCACTCAGCATTGGTTAGCTTACGATGATGAATGGGTATACCTAAGTACGTAAACGGTAAAGAACCCAATTCACATCCGAACAATTGTTGATACGATTCCCGGTCATCATTAGCTCTTCCAAAGCAAAACAATTCGCTCTTGTGAAAGTTGATTTTTAGCCCGGACAATTGTTCAAATAAGCAAAGCAGCAGCTTCATGTTCCTTGCTTTCGCCATGTCATGCTCCATAAATATGATAGTATCATCAGCATACTGGAGAATAGATAACCCGCCGTCTACTAGATGTGGAACCAGGCCACCTACCTGTCCTGCATCCTTTGCCCGTCCTATTAAAATAGTCAGCATGTCAACCACTATGTTAAACAGGATCGGTGACATCGGGTCTCCTTGCCGTAGCCCCTTGTGTGTTTGAAAATAATGACCCACGTCATCATTCACTTTAATCCCAACACTCCCTTTCTGCGTTAAAGAGTCAATTTGGTTTCTCCATGCCAGATCAAAACCTTTCATGCGCAACGCTTGTTGAAGAAAAGGCCATTTGACTTTATCATATGCTTTTTCAAAATCCACTTTAAAAACTACGCCATCAAGTTTTTTGGAGTGGATTTCGTGGAGCGTTTCATGCAAGACAACAACCCCTTCCAGGATGTTTCTATCCGGCATGAAAGCTGTCTGAGACGGCTGAACTACAGAGTGTGCTATTTGTGTAAGCCTATTTGTCCCCACCTTAGTGAAGATCTTGAAACTCACATTTAGCAAACAAATGGGTCGAAACTGCTCGATCCGAACAGCGTCAGTCTTCTTAGGCAGAAGAGTAATTGTCCCAAAATTTAGCTTGAACAATTGAAGCTGGCCCTCAAAAAACTCGTGAAACATTGGCATCAAGTCACCCTTGATAAAATGCCAACACTTCTTGTAAAACTCCGCCGGAAACCCGTCCGGACCTAGAGCCTTGTTGTTCTCCATTTGAGTAATAGCCTCAAACACCTCTTTCTCCGAGAAAGGAGCAGTCAAAAGCTCATTCTCGGCAGTCTCAAGTTGAGGCACATCCTCAACCCTAGACTCATCCAACGACACAAAAGTCTCTACCGGGTTACAAAATATGTGAGTAGTAATTACAATAGAAAACCATGGGCTACCAGCTGCGTTATACACAACAGAGGGGGGAGGTGGGAGATGTGACGAGCTGACACCTTGGTCTAGGGGGATTTCCCTTGCAGAGTTCATCTCTGTCGCTGGGGTATTAAGGAGGACAAGAGAATAGATAGCAAAGTGGAGGAAGCGAACAGAAACACAAAAAGTCATGCGGCTGGCGGCTAGCCTATACACATACAGAAATAGAATCGCGACAGGAAGTCAAGCGGAGACATGTCAAGGTGGCACGGAGGGAATTCACTTTGTGGGATTTTGGGCTTCTCATCGAGAGTTGCATTCCAAGTTGATGGGTTCAACCTTTATTTTTTATTGGATTCATGCACATACTATACGTGTACCTATACCCTTGGCCAGGAGAAATCGTTGGGTTCAGCTGAACCCAGCACCCATACGCTGGCTCCACCCCTAGGCGGGGTCGCAACTCAAGGTCCATATATGAACGTTAAATGGGACGGGCCCGCCAACTAGTTGCTAGCTCAACAACGTCGAAATTTGAGCTCTCAAATTCTTCGAGGTAGGAGAACCAACCTGTTGGTTTCCAACCTCTTCAGTGAGAACATTAACTATAGTGTCCCAAAGAATGTCATCTCTGACGCTAAAGAAAATGACATGCACTGCACATGATTTCCGAAAGAGATTTGGATTAAGCACCATTCTGAAATTACTGTCTTCGTATCACTTGAACCCCTCTTAATAATACGTTGTTCCATGTGACTCAATTATGAGGAAAAACTATCAAAAGACAAAGTCTTCACGTTTTTTCAGCTAATTCTTAATGGGCGCACCGAATTTTTTAATGTACCACATATATTTTTTGGGGTTGTCGACGACGGTTAAACCAAATCTTTAGGGACTTTCACTTATGTATACTCACAATCACATTAGTTTCTTAGTCATTTTTGCCGTCAATACTCCAAAACCACAAGGGGGGCAGTAGATGCACTTCTAGTGGTCGAGGCTAAACTGAGATAAACATACAATTGAGTTAGGTCAAAGGACAAGTTATATGTCAAGAGTGTGCACGCAATTAGATTGGAAAATGGGTCTTCCACTTACTCTTCTTTTCTTCTTCCCACATTTTCCAAGAAAAGAGAAGGAAAGAAAGCACGTGAGGCGACAAAAGGCAACAAACCATGTATGTGATTCTCCCACAACCATTAATGAAGGCGTGGAAACGAAGACAAAAAAACTAACAATGGACCGGGCAAAAACTAGAACCATGCCGCCACATGCAAAAACAAACAACACGAATCTCGAAACTACAAAAATCCTACAGCGAAAAACTCACATGTGAGTTAACTATTTCTCGTCTAGATAAGAATTAGGAAAAATAGATTTTATTAACAGGTTACACATTTTCACCGTGTCATCACTAGAAAACTAAAAAGAAGAATTTACCCAGTAATAAGCACAACACACATGGTTCTATCTGGCTAATATCCTGGTTGAGATGGCCACTCTCAAGTTTGCACACAATAGCTGCCATACTTTCAAATTGCAACCAAGTTCTGACACACGTTCCTTTCCTCATGAAGGTCGTTATCATTGCAGCTTGGAGCATTTGGATCACAAGGAATAAATTGATTTTTGAAAATGAAGTCCCCACTTTTTTGAAAAGTGGCACAAGTACTACAAATATGATTTATTTAGTTTGAAACTAGACAAATATGAATTAGTGTCGGTGTAGTTTATGGCCATGAAAAAGAATCCCACACAATTTTCTGATTGGTTGCAAACCTTTTGATCTCTTCGTCTAGCTTTTTAAATAATTGTGTAGCAGTTGTTTGTAAAAAAAACCTAGTCCAAAAGGTGTTGTTGCGACTTATTACGTCAACATTGCTCCTCATATTAGGAGATAGAGAAGAAAAAGAAAACTACCCGTCGGCGACTAGGTTTGTGATTCCTACCGGTTTCTGCCGCCAATGGTCCCATTTCGACTTTCAGAGGCATAAGGGGGGTGGCAAGTAGAGAGCAATGCTCAGAGTTTAGTTTGTTTTTTCCATCTATGTTTGATTTTTGTTCTTTGGCCGCAAAGTCTTGGTACTGGAGGCAGCGTTGTACAGAATAAAAATCTCACGATTCTATCACCATCCTGGTGTGGTCTTCGTGGCCGATGCGACCTACAGCAGTGAACTTGTAGTGTTTTGGTCCCGTGGATAGATGGTTCTTGTGGATTTTGGTCTGGTGCTTCAATCTACCTAAGAGTTGGTGGCGGCGATAGTATTTTGTCAAGCATGCTCTTGTCACC
Organism: Triticum timopheevii; assembly: GCA_963921465.1. Lineage (NCBI taxonomy): Eukaryota > Viridiplantae > Streptophyta > Magnoliopsida > Poales > Poaceae > Triticum > Triticum timopheevii. The sequence continues at coordinate 424,457,314 of OY997274.1, forward strand.
AGGTATGGTGATCCGTTCTTGTGTGCTCCGAGTCCTCTTCCTCCACAGCACAGCGATGAAGCAACAGTTCAACAACTTTACTTGCAATGTATGTGTCGCAAGCCAATGTTCAACGATCTTAGGTTCTCACCTTTTGGAGTGGGTGGCTCATGTGGCTCTTTTAAACCTTTGAGGTTAGTCTAGCTTGTGCAGATTTGGTCTTCGGTTTCTACATCAGATGGATGGAGAAAGGTCGATATGACAGAAGGATCTAGGGTTAGCAACCACAGAGGATTTTGATATAACTTTACGTTTTATCTTGGCCCTCTATTGTCTCGTTTTTGTTTAATCTGATATCAGATGGTTTACTCAAGATGGGATAACATCTCAGCCAAAGTTCGGACGCTATAGTTATTATAAAAAGACGTTTGCTTTCCGTACATCAAAGCGTCTGTAGTCCAACGGTTAGGATAATTGCCTTCCAAGCAATAGACCCGGGTTCGACTCCCGGCAGACGCAATTTTTGTTAGGCTGGTTGTTCATACAGTACTTAGCTTCTTTCCCATTGATTTTATTTTCACAATAGTGGCATTTTTTTCGTGAAACAAAGAAAACAAAATTCACTGTAATCCGTGCAACTCTCGGACCCAAAAATATCCATCCTCGCACCCAATTCCCAAAGTTGAGAAGAACAGTCGCCATAAAAGTGTGCCGTATCATGTACCTCATCTCGCCGGCACCACGCATGTTGCTGCAGCTCGATCTCGCCTGCGGCATGGCTCCCCGCGCCTCAGCCGGGATGAGGCGCCCAGCCAGCCTAGCTGCTCTCGAACACCACCCCACGCGACGCGCGCTGCGCGATTCCTGGCCGCAGGAGCGGATGGCGCGCGTGGCCCCCCGACGATGCCGTGGGCCGCCGCCGATCAAATTCTCGACGCTGGAGGTGTCCACTCGATCGCACTCTCTATCCAGTCACCGGTCCTTAATCCCCCGGTTATCTGGGCGTAAGCTCTGCTAAGCCGCCATTGCCGGTGCCAATGATTGAGCCGAAATCCGCGCGTGGTCAAGCACATGAGGATGGATCGATGCCCATGCGGCGGTGTCTCCATCCCTGGGCAATTGTACACGAGCTGAATTCGTGATGGATGCCACTCGTGGGGTCGCGTCCATTTGTATTGTCCAGTTGTCGCTGCGGCGGCGGCGAGGCCTGCCGTGCAAGTTGGAGCAAGCGTTGAACTGCTGTGACGCCAACACACGACAGCCACCGGTTCTTAATCTTGAAACGGGCTATTCATGTCGAGATGGCGATGTTTTGTTCACCGGATAAACGTTCAGCAAATTGCCCAATAATGAAATGGTCTATTGCATCAAAAACTACATTGAAAAGCTCACTTTAGGTTCACTGATGGTTTACCATGATGTTTCCTAAGACAGGCATTGGATAGCTTAGTTAGCTTTATTTTTCCTTTTCATCTTCATGTATATTAACACTCTGATTTATTGAAAATATACCCTAGAACAATCGTTCTACGGTCTCTGCCTCAAAAAAACAAAAAAGATCCTTACCAGTTCCTGCCACTAAGGTTACCCGTTTACTGAACCGCTAACTTACTTGTTCTCACATGTATAAAACTCAACAGCTAAAATCATCCAAATTTGGTGACCGGAGAACGATTTGAGTGCTCAACTTACTAGAGACACACTTGAGTGTGCATATTAGCGGCATATCTCATCTCAAATGGACTCATCCTAACGGGAAAGCAACATGCCAGGGGACAGTCATGTGGCAATGTTCCTGGGTCAAATTAATTCCATTTTAGGAGGTTTAACAACTGACAGCACACAGAAAAAAAATAGTACTCCGCTACTATATATAGCAACAGCATTGTTGAGCTCCCGCAACCTGCAACACCAAGCAAGCGAGCAATTACATGAACTCACTCACACTGACACTGCTAGCTATCGATACTGAAGCAAATACTAGTAGCATTCGAGGTAGCTGATCAATGCCATGGGCGGGAAGCTGCAGCAGCTGATGTCGAGGCTCCACCTGGCCAAGGGCGGCGGCGGCGGCGGGAAGGGCGGCGGCGCGGTGCCGAGGGGCCACTTCGTAGTGTACGTCGGCGAGGCGAGGGCGCGGTTCGTGATCCCGACGGCGTACCTCAGGCACCCGTCGTTCGTTGCGCTGCTGGAGAGCGCCGAGGAGGAGTTCGGCTTCGACCACCACGGCGGCGGGATTATCATACCGTGCTCTGAGAGCGACTTCGTTGAGCTCGTCGGCAGCCTGAGCTCCTCGTCGCCATCGTCGTCGTGGCGGCACTGATCGGTGCTCGTTTCTTCACTGCGAGGAAATCTTGTTAATTCTTTTTTCAGTTCGTGACATTTGGCAGTATGTACATAGCAGCTTTCCTTACCGTCGTGGCAAGTTTGCATGAGCCACTGCTCCAAATTCAGGCATTCTGAAGTAGCTGGTGAATGCTTTTTAATCGTGACGGTCCATGCTTTCGATCCTACGGTCGATCTGACTCGGTGCGAATCTATAAAGGAACGCATGGATTTCAAATGACATTCGGGTTGAAATTTTTTATCGTGGGGAACAAATGAAATTCTGTCTTAATATTACTTTGCGGGAGAACTGAATTTCTGTATGGCAGTATGAACCACAAAAATGGAAATCACTGTCCCAAACTGGGAGTTAAAATGTACGTAGGATTTTAATCAGCTTGTCAGCATTTGCAAAATAAATTGGTTGGGTGCATCTTAACTATGCAGAGGCCGGGTGTAATACTTGAACCTTTTAAGTAATAAAGTGTTTTTTTATCAAAAATTGCAAAATAAATTCTTCATTTTATCGGGCCAGATGTGAGCCTGTAACTGTCGGCCCGGCCAGGAACAGCAGTGTCTACCCTGCCTGTGCACCCTGCGGATTCAACCCTGGGAGTTGCCAAGGGAACCTCCTATATGTCGCATTTTGTGACAAAAAGTCGGTGATTCGCACAACAATTGAAAGTCCCAAAGGACGTTGTGCGCCCTGGGGATTCGAACACCACACCTCCCGTTGTTAGGTGCGCATGTCTACAAACTGGAAATAATGAACTTTGGTGACCAATAAACAACACAGAGTTGTACGAACTACCAGGAGCGACATATTTGAAGTTTTTACAAAATTGAAGCAATTTCTAAATGAATGTTTTTGAAACACAGAAACTTTTCAGAATTGTGAATATTTTTTTTAAAAAAACTTGAACTTCTTTAAAAATCCTAAACATTTTGGAAGATCACGTACGTTTTTGTAATCCATGAACAATTTTTGAAAACATGAACACTTTTTGAAATTCTAAATAAAATTCAAATGCCAGCATGTTTTCCAACATATCCTGAAAAAATGTGAACGCTTTTTGAATCTACAAATTTGTTTTTGAAAATCTGACAGTATTGAAACACAAATATTTTTGGAAACCCCGAACATTTATTGAATTATTGCTCAATTTTTAAAAATGGGATCATTTTTCGGTTTTTTCAATCAAATTTGAAAACACATACTTTTTTAAACTCTAAAAAGTTAAAAATACAATTTCGTTTTAGAACCGGAATATTTTTTATAAAATTATGAACATTTTAGCATAATTTGAAAGAAATAAAATAAAAAACAGAAAATAAAAATAAAAAAGGTCCTCAAACCTTCTAGAAGGTTCGAAAAACCGGTTGGCTCGTTGTCCTAAAGTCATCCAACCCATCTCTCACGCTCGGGGGGAGGTGGGTTCGCATGTTCGAGCACGTGGCATTTTGTCGAATAGTGCGACACATAGGGAATTTCGTCGCCGAGGAACACCCTATTTGAGGGAATATCCTCCTATTCGACACATTTTGTGTCAAAGGGATGACCAAGCGAGCAACGGGTTGGTCGATCCATTAGCTAGCGTAGGGTTTTCTATATGGTTTCCTCCGGTTTCAAGAACCTCTTATAGAAGCTTCTTGAACCTTTTACTTGCTGATTTCTTTAAACTTGTTTTCTTGTTTCTTTTCATTTTTATTTATCTTTTCCCCTTCTTTACCTTTCATTTTTTTTACATAAATTCAAAAATTCAAAAAAAATTAAAAATTGTTCACTTTTCCCACAAAATGATCATAATCCCAAATTTGTGTTCACTTTTACAAAAAAAAATTTGCTAAAAATTCAAATAAATGGCTTGTTTTACAAGAAAGTTTGAAATTTAAAAAATGTCAAACTTAAAAAAATCTCACTTTTCAAAAAATTGTTCATGTCTTTATAATAAAGTTCATAAATTTCAGATAATGATCACAATTTCACATTTTGTTTGTGTTTTTCAACTGTTCAATATATCTTCAAATTTTCAAAAAAGTGTATTAAAAAAACTCAAACTATTCAAAAGGTGCAGCTTTGCTACTGTACATTCTATGCAATGTGGTTGCTGCAGTACATCGCTACAGCTGCTAGTGGGTAGGCACGGTTGGGGATCTTGTGCGCCAAGCTGCTTTTGGACGTAGCAAGCGGCATATAAGGGCATGAACAATTGTGGCATATGATACAGATGCCTCATGAGAAATGGTAGTTCGAAGTATCTACAAGCCCTCCTTTCCATCGACCAGCCTACGAGCATCTTCGGTACTATAACGAAGGACGTTGACACTATCCCATTCTACGTAGCAGGGCGCGATCTGAAAGAGATGTTTCTTTCAGTAAGGGCAATGTGGGTTCTACTCCCGCTTCCTCAACACAAGCTATCACTAGTGGGCCTCATCAAGGGATATAAAATAGAGACTCTAGTACACATGCATATGTACTCTTCACTCCAATTTTTTCAGCCTTTTACACTGGATCACATTTTTCTCTCTCCAAGCACCCGCCTTCTACAAAGGATCCCGTTTTCCCATCCAAACCTATTTCTCCTGGTATCTGATCCTACATGTCATCCGAACATATTTTCCCATCCGATCCTACATGGATATGCATTAGCCAAGCCCTAATAGGTCCCCGTTTGAGGTTCCCTGTGTCAGATCGACGTGCAACACACAAGGGGTGCAAGCTGGACCAGCTTGTGTACACCGCCTTCCTCTCCTTTAAGCAGGGTATATATACACGAGGGCTTGATTTTTGATTCTTTTGTTTAGTTACCGTTTTAGTTGATTTTCCTAACGGTCTTGTATTGAGTTTTTTTATTCCGGCTTTCTTTTGCCTTTGGTTCTTTATTTTCTATTTCAACATTTTAAAAAATCAGATATTTTTGGTATATATAAACATCTTAGTAACTTGAGAACATTTACTGAAATACACAAATATTTTTTAGAATAAGAGAACCCTTTTCAACTTATTGAACTTTTCATATTCACAGACATTTTAAAATTAGCAAAGTCTCATAGTTAACCGTTGCAGTGGAATAATATATACTTCACCCTTCACTTAGGTTAATTTATTTTACAACAGAACCATGCCTAAGTCAAGGTAATCCTCCTTTGAAATACTTTGGTATTTCTCCTAGATAGATCATAATACAAAAAATATATAAGAGCACACGAAACTATCTCATTATCTTGCCATAAATAGAACAATGGTGGACCATGAGAAATTTTTTAAAATTTATGATTAGAATACATGAACTTTTTTCAAAATATGAGAAACACTTAATCATTAATGAAAATTTCTAAATTCATTACTCCCTCCATTTCAAAATATAGTGCGCCCGCTCTTTCCGAAGTCCAACTTTGACCATAAATTTAACCAACGAGACCGACATCGGCGGGAGAAAAATTTATATAACTGAAAACTTCTTTTGAATACGAATTCACTGGTATAATTTTTGCTCCCGACGCAGTCGGTCTTGTTGGTTAATTACGGTCAAAGTTGAAGCACGGAAATAGAGGAAGCATTATATTTAGGAACAGAGGGAGTATCATTTTTATATTCACAAATATTTTTAAAAAGCATGAATGATTTTCAAAATTTAAAACATTTTAAGTTCACCAATGTCATTAAAATCCATAACAAAATTTTAAATTTGTTAATATCATTTTGTTTTGCAATTTACATATTTTTAACTAATATAAAAAAATCAGCAAGCATTTTTTTGCTAAACCTGCTAAAAACCAAAGGAAAAAAGGAAAATAAAGAAATTTGGGATGTATAGCGCTCGAACTGGACCGCCTACCCACGAGCTCTACCTATGAATTTCAATGTGAGGGTTGTCTAAACCATGAATGTCAATGGCAGATCATTGTGGGGGGGGGGGGGGGGGGGGGTAGCTGCAGTGATCTTGGAGCACAAACTAGGTTTGGAGAATATACTTTTCATATTCACAGACATTTTAAAATTAGCCAAGTCTCATAGTTAACAGTTGCAGTGGAATAATATATACTTCACTTCACTTAGGTTAATTTATTTTACAATGGAACCATGCCTAAGTCAAGGTAATCCTCCTTTGAAATACTTTGGTATTTCTCCTAGATAGATCATAATACTTAATACAAAAAGTATATAAGAGCACACGAAACTATCTCATTATCTTGCCATAAATAAAACTATGGTGGGCCATGAGAATATTTTTTAAAATTCATGATTAGAATACATGAATTTTTTTCAAAATATGAGAAACACTTATTCATACATGAAATTTTCTAAATTCATTACTCCCTCCATTCCAAAATATAGTGCACCCGCGCTTCTTGAAGTCCAACTTTGACCATAAATTTGATCAACGAGACCGACTGCGGCGGGAAAAAACATTATATAATTGAAAACTTCTTTTGAATACGAATTCACTGGTGTAACTTCTCTCATCGCAGTCGGTCTTGTTGGTTAAATTTACGGTTAAAGTTGAAGCACGGGAATAGAGGAAGCACTGTATTTTGGAACGGAGGGAGTATCATTTTTATATTCACAACTTTTTAAAAGCACGAATGATTTTCAAAATTTAAAACATTTTAAGTTCATCAGTGTCATTAAAATCCACAACAAAATTTTAAAACTGTTAATATCATTTTGTTTTGCAATTTACATATTTTTAACCAATATAACTAGCAAGCTATTTTTTGCTAAACCTGCTAAAAACCAAAGGAAAAAGGGAAAATAAAAAAGTTTGGGATGTGTAGCGCTCAAACTGGACTGCCTAGCCATGAGCTCTGCCTATGAATTTCAATGTGAGGGTTGTCTAAACCATGAATGGAGATGGCAGATCATTGGGGGGTAGCCGCAGTGATCTTCAAGCACAAACTGGGTTTGGGGAATATACTTTTCGTATTCACAGACATTTTAAAATTAGCCAAGTCTCATAGTTAACCGTTGCAGTGGAATAATATATACTTCACTTCACTTAGGTTAATTTAGTTTACAACAGAACCATGCCTAAGTCAAGGTAATCCTCTTTTGAAATACTTTGGTATTTCTCCTAGATAGATCATAATACTTAATACAAAAAATATATAAGAGCACACAAAACTATCTCATTATCTTGTCATAAATAAAACTAGGGTGGACTATGTTTGTCTATGTATTCACACATGTATTATGTTTCCGGTTAATACAATTCTAGCATGAATAATAAACATTTATCATGATATGAGCAAATAAATAATAACTTTGTAATTGCCTCTAGGGCATATTTCCTTCATGCAGCCCATCGGCAGGTATGCTGATCCTTCCTTGTCCGGCGAGATATTCGGCATTTTTTGGAGCGGTGGCGTAGCTGAGTAAGTGCATTTTGGTTTTTCCCCGTGATTTAGATCTGTTGGAGGATGCTGGAGAGAGTTTGGTGCCTGCCCCAACAGTTGCGAATGGCGGCCTGCTGGTGGACCAGCGATGGAGGAGCCGTCGGTATCGGTGCAGGAAAAGGATGCTAAGAGCAGAGATGCGGAGATCTTGTCGAGCAAAAGGCAGAACTCCCCGATGACGTCTGAACTTGGAAGATGAATTCCCAAGCACCCAGATGGAATAATAGGTTAGTGCAGAAGCTTGATTGTGTGTAATTCATAGATTTTAGTGTACAACTGAAGAATGCAGACACCTATAGTGACCTTTTTTTTAGAGAAAAGGCGGGAGCCCGACTTTATAGATAAAGCCACCAGGCAGAGTATATCACCAACAACCAGCAACCCAACAAAGTAGCACACCAAGGAAGGTAAAGTAGCATTACAAGGCCAGCGGCCTCACATGGCACGCAGGCCAGCCTAAACTAGACACCAATAGGGCAGTCAGGAAGCCGTCCTCAAAGAAAGCCGAAGAAGGCCAGACGCCGTAGATTTCATCTTGGATAGCATGGCGTCGAAAGCCTGGAGGTCCCCTTTTTTAGTCAATAATCTCCACTGCTGCAAGAAACCATTGGCTTTAAATAAGCAATTGACAGGATTAGCCGGAAATATACGTTCAATCGAGAACTTATTCCTAGTAGTCCACAAAGACCAGCCAATCGCAGCCCAGCCAACTAAGAAAACTCTTTTAGAATGGCCAGAAAGAAGATTGACACAATGTCTCAGGTCTTCAAAGGAGGAAGGGGACCAATTTACATGCAACCAAAGCCTGATGCAACACCACATAAGTTTAGCTAAGGAGCAGTGAAAGAAATATGTTCGGTGTTCTCCAGTGCCCCACATAACACACATCTGTCGGACCCCGGCCCGTTTCTTTTCTTAATCTGGTCGGCCGCTGGAAGCTTACCCCGAACAGCTTGCCAGAGAAATATCTTGATCTTAGGAGGAATTCGAGCCGACCAGATATGCTTGAACTTGACCGGGCGCCCCCCAGGGATAAGCTTGGAGTAAGCTGATTTAACCGAAAAACGCCCCAAAGAGGAAAGGGGCCACACCACGGCATCCTCTTCCTCTGAGAGCAAGGGGAAGCAAGCAGTAAGGCGCTGCCAACCTTCCAACTCTTCAAGAGAAAGAGAACGACGAAAATCTAGAACCCAACCCCTAGCCGAGAGCTCAAAGATAGAAACCTCAGCATCATCGCAATAGGAAAACAAAACCGGAAAAGCAACTGCCAGTGGGGAGTCCCCGACCCACCAATCAAGCCAAAACCGAGTAGACTTACCGTTCCTAACTACAAATTTGACAAGGGACCGAAAAATTGGTCGGACTTTAACCAGTTGATGCCAAAATTGCGACCCGCCCGCAGCCGGCGCAAACATAGGACTCGAGGAGGGGAAATATTTAGCTTTTAGGATAGAGAGCCAGGGTGGCAGTTCCTCAAGAGTCATAATCTTCCACCACCATTTGATCAGAAGACAATTATTCATAACTCGCGTATTAATTATGCCCAGGCCCCCTTTGGCCTTGGGGCGACATATAATGTCCCATCTGACCATCCTGTACTTACGTTTATTGTCCGCTGCGTTCCAATAGAAAGCACCCCTATGCTTGTCAAAACCAGTATGAACCCCATTAGAAAGAAGATAGAATCCCATCAAGAACATAGGGAGCGAAGAAAGACAGGAGTTAGTAAGGGCAACCTTGCCCGCTTGCGTGTTGTATCGCCCTCGCCAAGGTAGAACTCTGTTGCCAACTTTGGTAACCACCGGAGCGAAATCTTTAGCCAAAAGTTTAAGCGGGGAAATGGGAAGGCCTAGATATTTGAGAGGGAAGGATCCAAGAGAACAATTCAGAAGATGGGCCACCCGCTGCGCCTCCATGTCCGAGACCCCAGTCACTACAACCTCACTCTTAGAGAAATTGATTTTAAGACCTGAGAGCGCTTCAAAGCAAAGCAGAAGGAATTTTAGATTGGTGAGACTATTTTCATTGAGCTCCATCAGAATGATAGTATCATCCGCATATTGGAGATGAGAGATACCATTAGGGATAAGGTGAGAGCTCACCGGAGTAATATGACCAGCCAAGGCGGCTCGAGAAAGGATGCGAGATAGAGCATCAGCCACAAAGTTGAAAAGTAAAGGAGACGCTGGGTCCCCTTGCCTGAGGCCCCTACCATTAGCAAAAAACTGGCTAATTTGGCCATTGACAGCCACAGTCGTGTGCCCCCCAGAAACCAATTGCATCAAGCGATGCATAACAGGTCCCTCAAAGCCCTTAGCCAAAAGGACATGCCGAAGAAAGTTCCAGCTAGCCGAGTTGTAGGCCTTTTCAAAGTCAAGTTTAAGGACCACAGCCTTGGTCCCTCGCACCCGCAGGTCATGAACAATCTCATGTAAACAAAGTACCCCGTCCAAAATGAACCTCCCTTTGATGAAAGCAGACTGGAAAGGGCTGATGGTCCGATGTGCAATGGGAGATAGCCTAGTGGCCATGCCCTTAGCAGGCATCTTGGCAAAGTTGTTGATTAAAGCAATCGGCCTAAACTGAGAGATCATATCCGCACCCTTGACCTTAGGGATGAGGGAGAGAACCGCGTAGTTAAGCTAGAGATATCAACCGATCCCAGCCAATACCCTTGGATGACTGCAAAGATTAGACCTTTTAGTTGGGGCCAGAACTGTCGAAAGAACCGAATGGAGAAACCATCAGGCCTGAAGCCGCATTAGAATTAGCCGTCCGAATAGTATCAAAAATTTCCTCCTCAGAAGGGGGAATCAACAGAAGCTCATTATCAGCGTCAGAGATCCTATCAAGGGGAGCCCAAAAGCCCGGGGCCAACGAGAATCCGAGGTCTGGTTTAGCCGAAAGCAGGTTAGATAAGAACCGCACTACATGTCGGAGAATGATCGGCGGTTCCGAAACCCTAACACCATCAATAATGAGGCTGTTAATCAGACATCTACGCCGTCTGCCATTCGCAATGGCGAAAAAGTAAGCCGTGGGAGAATCACCCTTAAGAGTCCAATTGATCGTACCCCTTTGCTTCCAATACACTTTCTCTTGGCGATGAATAGCCAGAAGCTCCTTCTCAAGGCCATATCGAACTTGCCACTTAGCAGCCGAGAGCCCACCGTTATCCGCACGGAAGTCAAGGGCACTAATTTGAGCACTCAGCCTAGATTTGTCGCGCCTCGCCTCAGCAAAGTGGTTCTTGGCCCAACCTCTAAGAAACTTGCGCAGGGAGTACGAAACATAGTGCCAGTCATCCATAGGGTCAAAGGAGCGGTGGGGGGAGGTAAGAAAGCCCAAAATCTTCCGAGCCAACATATTAGGGAACCCCTCCACCAATAGCCAGGACGCATCAAATTGAAATCTTTGACATCCACTGGGGCAGAGACCATCGTCAAGGATAAGATGAGCGTGATCGGAACCAACGATGGGGAGGACCCGAAGTGAGCAACGAGGAAAAAGGCCATCCCAAGCAGGGCAGATAAAAACTCTATCAAGAACCGAACGAATAGGACAAGTATGTCGGTTGGTCCATGTGAAGCGGGCCCCAACCCTCGGGATTTCACGAATAGCCGTATCCCTGATGAAAGCATTAAATGCCTCGGCCAGCACCCAGGAGAAATTGGCAGAACTCTTATCAGAAGGATACCGAAGCAGATTAAAATCACCCCCAATCAAGAGTGGTAGTTGGCAGGCATCAATTTTAGTAAAAATCTCATCCAAGAAAATTTGTGACAAGGAGTGATCAGCCGGACCATAGACTACCATAAGTTCGAGGAGGGTGTTATTGGAACAAAGGGAAACTACCATACTAGCCCAGTATACACCATGATCAAAAGCCACAAAATCAAAGGTATCATTATTGGTGCCCAGAAGAAAGCCGCCGGACTGGCCAACGGAGGCCACAGAATTCCACCTAAATCTATCAATCCCAGCAATCGCTGAAAGCTCAGAAGGAGAAAAGGAAGGTTTAAGAGTCTCAACAAGCCCGATAAAATCAATTCTTTCAGCGCGCATTAAGTCCTTCAATTGGTCTCTGCGCCCCCTAGCGCAGAACCCTCTAATGTTCCAAAATAGTGCCTTCATCTCAGGGAAAGGTTTTTAATTCTCAAGCTCGACCTGCACGGAGCCTTGCAGGTTTTAGCACGTTTCCCAGCCCCGCGTTTCTGCACCGGAGGCAGCTGCCCCCTAGCAGCCTCGTCCGGTTCCCCTCCGGCCACAACCAGAGGGGCAACCATCCCAGCACCGGCCTCCTTGGCCTTGGCGATATCAGCCTGAGCACGTTCATTAGCACGTATCAACTGCAACAGAGAGGAGGGGGAACCCACGCTAGCGTCTAAACATATCCCCACATCAGCTAATATCGAAATAAGATGCTCATCGGAATGGGAGGGTAAAACTAGCCTAATAGGAGACTGAGCCAAAGAGGGGGAAGGAGATGGGGGTGAGCCCGAACCTGAGGGAGGAAAATCACGCGCCGCCGCACGCCGAGCCGCCCGATCAACCACGCGCTCGCCACTGTTGGAGACGCGACCACTCTTGCGAGCGGTCGAGGCAGGAGAGCGCACAGGGACCGGAGGGGCCCAACCAGGAGAAGCCGCCGCCAAAGATGGGCCCGATGCCGCCCCCAGGTCCACCTCTAGACGGCGGCAGAGCCCAGCCGCCGACTGCCTGGAGTCCCCCGAGGCCCGGCTCTTCGCGGAGAACTTCTTCACCGAGGACTTCTTCCTTTTCTTGGCCGCCGAAGGTCCCACTGGAGGTAGATCTTCAATGCCGGACAGCGAGGGGGAGGTGGGGCGCACGGGCATGTTGGAGCACGCCCCCGACAAGGGGGTGCCCTTCGAAGCAGCCGCGGCCGCAGGACCAGCCACCACATCAGGCACCGAGCCCTGAACCCCACCACCCGCCGAAGCCGGAGCACAGTCCTTCATCAGCTCCTGCTCAGCAGGAGAGAGCCCATCCCACGCAGACTGGGTGAAGCGGGGGTCCGTACCATTCAGCGAGTCCTCAGGACCCCCCCCCCCCCGCCCTCCCTGCTCTTGTCATCATCACCCGAGGCCGGGGGAGGAGGAGGGGGAGGAGGAGCGGCCGAGCCAGGAGCACCTTCCACCCGAACACGAAGACGATAACCACCAGCCGTCGGGAAAACATCAACGGAACCACGGATGCAGATCGGATCCACGCACCACACCCAAAGGCGAGCAGGGCCAAGAACAGACAACGAAGCTAGATCAACCTCAATAGGTTTCCCGATAAGCACCCCAAAAGCCATCAAGAAGGACGAGGTGCGCAAGCTGGGAGGCACATCATCCACGAGCACCCAGACATCAGATAGGGGAGAGATGTTCTTAGATCCGTTGGAGGCAGCTTTGACTGAAACTACAAGTTGATTCACAGGGAGAGTGATACTGGTACAGGAAGACATCATGCGAAGACTCTCTTTAGAGGGGAAAGTGGCCGCAAACTCGAAATCAGAAAGTTGGCGGATCTGCCAGTCCCAACCACCTTCATCCCACATACGAAGTTCATCCAAGAGGGCTTGCGGAGAGATGCGCTTGTCTTGAACAGAGATGACACCCACACTAGACAGTGAGGGATTGGGAGCAGCTGCGGGGACTTCCTTGTCCATGGCAAAAAAAGAGCAGCCAGGGAGGCCAATCCCATAATGGACGAAGGAGGGGGGCTTGATCCTACTATGACAGTCCACCGTTAGGTGTCCATCCTCCCTACAAATAAGGCAGAATGGAGGGTTCTCGCATCGAGACTGGAAGTGGCCAGGGCGATGACACGCGAAGCAGTTGAGGATGGGATTGGAAACCTGGGAGTGAGAGGGGTTGCGATTCGCACCACGAGAAGGCGGCGGAGGGAGGATGCCATCACCAGGGGGACCACCGCCGGCACCAGCGCCAGCACCACGCCCCGCCGCAGGGCCGACTGGACGCCGGGCAGGGGCCCCGGAGCCACCACGAGGGACGAAGCGGGACGGCCCACCGCCGCCCGTCGCCGGCGCCCGCGGCGGCCCACCCATGGGAGCAAGCGAGGAAGGAGACAAGGAGGGGCCCAAAGATACCGCCCGGCTCCCCCGTGCCGCCTGTTCCCAAGGGTCAACCACAGGCACCGGAGCAGCGGGCGCCAGGGGCGGAGGAGCCACCGGCCCGGATCCCGACGCACGCGGCGACGCGGCGCCCGCCTCCGACCGTGAGGCCTAGAGCTTGGCGCGGAGCGACGCCTCATACTCCAGATCCGCAACGGCGTCGCCAGAACCGTCCCGCCCCTGCTTGAGGCCGGAGACAGCCTCACTGGAGGACCTGCGGGAGCGGTCCATCGCCGCCACCGACGCGAAAGGGAGAAGGAGGGGAGGGGGAGGCTTGGATCTGACAAAGCGGCGGATAGGGCAGCGGCACCGTCGCAGGTCAGCAGCGGAAGCAGGAAACCCTAGAAAAGGGGGAACCGACCCCTTCCAGAACCATAAATAGCCGAAGCCAGCCAGGCCGGGCACGTTCGAAGGGGCCGAGGGGGGAGACGGACGCAGCTGGGCCGGCCTAGGCCCAGCAGACTCAGACACGAGGGGGGGAAGTCAACCGCGGAATCCAACGAAGGGACCGGCACAGGCCCACACGGCCCGTCACCGACCAGAGGGGCCCGGCCCACGACCCGGGGCACCAGCGCAAGTCCCGATCCCAGATCTAGGGTTTGCGCCGGCGCCGCCGACGTCGGGGAAGGAAGGCACATGGACGGCGACGAGCCGGAGGGCACCGCCACCGAAGGGGAGGAGACAGGCGAGGCCAGGGCACCCACCCCCTGGCACACCAAAGAAGGGTCCGCCGACCAGGGAGCGACGCGCCGGCGCCCAGGACCAACACGACGCCAGCCATCCGGGCCCGCATAAAGCACACACTGCCGGCCCCGACCCCCCGGGGCAAACTTACGCCGGCGACCCGCCACCAACAGCGGCGGCGACCCAACCACCGAGGCCGAGCGAGGGGGAGGGGGAATCTCAGAGTCAGAATCGGAGCCAGAGTCGTCGGAACCAAGGGCCCAGAACCTGTTAGCCCGGGGCGCCTCCAGGGCCACCGGACTGGAAGGGGGGAAACAGGTGGAAGGGGTTCGGGCCTCGCCGGCGGCGGGGAGCCTGGAGGGGAGCACGAGGGGGAAAGGGAGCAGGGGAGCGTATCTGACTTGGACGCCGGGGACGAGGGGGAGCCGCAAGCCGACGGCGCCCCACGGGGGGGGGGGGGGGGGGGGGGGGGGAGCGCGAGAGGAGGGGAGAGAGCCATCCAGCCAGCAGTAGACTGCGGTGCGGGGATGTTGAAAGTGAAACTGACGCCACACCTATAGTGACCTGGGTTCAGAAAAGATAGTATGAATAGGATGCGGGCAGGCAAGCTAAAGAACAGGTGGAGAGAGATGCACAGGTTGCAAGAAGTATCAACAGGATGTAGAAAGGCAAGCTAAAGAGCAGGAGGAGAGAGATGCAGAGCTCGCAAGGAAGTATCAGGGAGAAATTCAGCTGAAGGCATTGCAAGATGAACAGAGTGACAATTAAATAGCTAAGATGTAGCAAGAATTATATGATCAGAAAGGTGAGGGCTAGCAGGATGAATTGTTAGTACATATAATTTTTAACCTGTGTAGTTCTGTTGATGGAAGAAATTAAATGTTTGTGTGTGTTGTTACAGCCACAGATGAGCAGGTTGTAAGGGCTGCTGAAGTTGTAAATGTTGGGGGGCCAATTGATGATGTTAGTACGGAACCAAGCCAAGCATGTGAGGGCTAGCATCATAAATTTTGAGAACATATATTTGTATAATTTTGTATGTGTGATTATGGAAGTAATTAAAAGTTCCTGTGTGTTCTTGCATTAACAAGTGAGCAGGTTCCAATCCCTACTCCAGTTGTAAATGTTGGAGGGGCAGTTCATAATGTTAGTAGCGAATCAAGCCCAGGAGGTGCTGGCCAGCAAGTTATATGTGAGAATTTTGTTGTTCCGTGGCTCAGGAATTATGCTTTCAGTGGGGTAATCCAGAGAGGAATTGAATGCAGCCTAGTGGGATGAGTGCTTCTTCTCCAGTGAGCAGTAGGGGATCTTGCACATGGAGGTCATTAGAGAGACATGGAAATTGTGCTTTCTGTTCGAGGTTTCAGGAGACGAATTGAATGCGGTTGCAGTGTCTCCACTCCATCTAGCTCCAAGGTCAGTTTGCACAAGAGGGTGCTCAACAGACAGAAACGCAACCGCAAACCTCCGCCCGCCGATGGAGTTCATGATGCAGGCAGTTTGAAGGTATAGAAAAATCTTGTTCAAAATCACTGAGTGTGCTAGTCGGGTTTTTGCTGGACCGAGATTTCTAAATTTTTATGGATTGGTGTCACAGATCAACTATCATCGAGAAGGTGGGGGGGGGGGGGGGGGGGGGGGGGGGAGCATGGTGGCAGCCTGAAGGGGTGGCGAATGGAATTGTTCGTACTGTGGTGGAGGTACAACTGTCCGTGACGATGAGCGCGGGAGCACAGATCTATGCGGCGGACGCATGTGCTATTGTGGGGAAGGAAACTTCGCTGCCAACATCTGAGTTCTCCACTGGCAAACTAAACCCCCAGGCGCCTAGATAAAATAAAAGGCCAGTGAGCTCCCGAAATGATCCTTCTAGATTGGTGCACATAATGGTTTACTAAAGTGGAGTGATTGAGTTGGATATAGAAGTACAAGTATAATATCTTAGATTTTGAGTTTCACTGATTTTTTTTGTCAATAAGACGTGCATTCCATTACCTCTGAAACAAATTGCTTACTATGAAATGGTTGCTAGATTTTGTGGTACAAATACCCATTGTTTTCATAACGGTGAAGTGGGTCATTCAAAAAATTGTGTGATATATTCAGAGTGTTGAAGTAGCAGTAAGCTTTTTTCAATGAAGATTTATGTGTGAAGAAGATTTTAAGCAGTGCGTTGTTTTGCTGGTTTCCTGTGTAATGTTGTTGCCAGTGTCCAAGAACCTTCTACATGTTTCATGAAATTTACAGCATGAATGTGTGGAATTTGCAGTTAGTTCTTTTTTTTCAATAATTGGTTGATTGAAATTGGAGTAAAAACACCCATTGATCTGAAGCGGAAAAGTGGGTCGTGTAGAGATTCCTTTAGTAGATTCAGATAACTGATTTCAAGCACAAACCATTGCTTAAACGTTTGATTGTTAAGTAGTATGTGCGTAGACTATGTTTGAGCTGATTTTATTTCTTGGTTTTTGCGCAATGATGATGGTAGTCGTACTTCGAAGAACCTTTTCCATGGTCTAGGAATTTTGCAGCATGAATGTAATTACTTTGATGAACTTAAATCAGTTATTTGATTTTAATACTTCAACTGCTGCAGGTTAAGGATTGGGGCAGCAGCCCCAAGCAGGGCACCTTGCCCCTCCAGGTTAAGTGCTTTCGAGAAGGCGGTGAGGGGATATGCAGATAACCCACTAGATAATGTTATTACACCGACGCTGGGAACGAGTTTTGACTCTTTAGGGGAGGCTTATGATTTCTACAACTTATAAGATTAGGGGATATAATTTGCAAAATCACGTGTACATGCATACAATCGTTTGAATTCTAAACTCGGAAGGCTTGCCGCAGGCATGGCAAGCAATCTATTGAGCACATCGACCCTAAAAAATCTCGACGGACGCGAAGATATGCCAGGGTTCAGACTCGCAATCCATGCCAGTAATATGAAAAAGAGATAGGTCCAGATTAGCAGTAGAAAATGACAACAATGTACATTGCAAAATTGGCAGGAAATCAAGTTGTGTGTTCTGTATAACTGAATGTAGTATGTCTGACAGATTAGTTGTCCAGCATAAAAAATAGCTGACTTGGGTGTTGGCAATAGATTATGGAGGTAGTTTGCTCTTAATTAGGAAAAATGAAAAGTAGTAGAATGACTTCTTCAGTGCATGTAGCCTGTTGTAACAAGAAATGCATTTTGTCGAAAGGCATTACTGATTCCAGTGGGTACTCTGGGCATTGGAGACAAAATTTAGCATGATATAGATGTCTTGTGATAAACTACAACGCATTTTAAACATAGTATTTGCTAGCGCAGAGTATGATTTTGGTTAACTGGATTTTTTAAGTATCATGTAGATGGAATGGGAATAATCAGTTAGGGATTCGATAATGAGTTAGCTAATTAGTTGACTGCTATGAACCATGTATGTTTTTTTATATGAATTGACAAAATTTGAAGTGCACTCTTAATTAAAGGTGTGGAATGTATAAATTCAGTATTGCAACTACATGATATATCAATGGTTTTTCGGGCCAACATTGCACAATTAGAGTTGTGCAGCAAATGCATCCGAAAACAAGTTCGCCCCTGCTAAAAGCAGAGCAAGGCGCTGGGTGTTGGAGGAGCAGCGTGAGAAACGCAAGACAGGATGCCATGATGAATCAAGGACTGTTGTCAGTACATTCGGCGCCTCCTCCACTGTAAGATTGGCGTTGCCACGCAGATTGAGATGAGAAGCAGGGACCGCGTACTGATGGCCACCGAAATTGTGATTCAACTCAGCACGTTACGTCTTGTCTGACCTCATGGATCCATATCCTGCCCAGCCTATGTCTAAAAATCGATGGAATCGTTATGAACTGATGAAGATGTTATATTTTCCTGACGCACTTGTAGAAGAGGTGGCCTGGATTTGCACCCCACAGGAGGTCCAGGTGATGACTTGGTCGCTACAATCAGGACAGGGAACGAGCGCCAGAATCTCCTCTGGGGCAGCTGGTAAGGAAGAAACCGACATCCTCAACTAAAATCACGGTGTGTATTAGGAATTTGCGATGAGGCATAGAGGAGCCAAGTCAAGTTGGGTTTAACCGGTGATGAAAGAGATGAATCATGCCGGGGAAGGCTGCTATCCGTAACGATGGGATGTAGTCCAGAATCTCAGATGTCACGGCACTGGTCGTGAAGGGCATCTGATCCAGCACACAAATGACTAACGGCGTCGTATTTATTACTGAGTAGATGTGGGCCATTGACCCTGGAAGAAAATAGCGATACTTAAAGAATATGTGCTCCTATACCGGCTGGGGTTGGAATCTCGTCGCGACTGGACGGAAAGGATTATGAGCACACATGAGCTCGAGCTCAGAATAGACTTTCCGGGGTAGGGACATGGATTAATTGAGCGCGAGCTCAAATGAGATCGTTATCCATGGCGTTGATGAGTGTCTCTGGATCTGTGCCAATATTTTATACAAGCGTTGCCGGTCTCCAGGAAAATGAGCACTGTTGCGAAATACGTACGGGGAACAGTGGGCGGAGTTGACGCGCGGTTGGACGGCCATTCCTCGCTGGCGAGGTGTTCCATGGTTCAGAATCCTAGCCGCCGTCTAATCCATGGATCAGGAATATCACTGTACGGTGGGCTTCTCCGCCCTTGAATTGAATGCAGGTTCCAGCATCTTCTCATCCAAAAAGTGAGTGGTGTTGCGGAGACGACGACTGCGAGTTAGAGGTCGGGAGCGGGGGCGACGATCCACCACGGAATTCCTGATGCAGTGTTGAGGAACGTAGTAATTTCAAAAAAATTCCTACGCACACGCAAGATCATGGTGATGCATAGCAACAAGAGGGAAGAGTGTTGTCCACGTACCCTCGTAGACCGAAAGCGGAAGCATTAGCACAACGCGGTTGATGTAGTCGTACGTCTTCACAATCCGACCGATCAAGTACCGAACGTACGACACCTCCGAGTTCAACACACGTTCAGCTCGATGACGTCCCATGAACTCCGATCCAGTAGAGCTTTGTGGGAGAGTTCCGTCAGCACGATGGCGTGATGACGGTGTTGATGATGCTACCGACAAAGGGCTTCGCCTAAGCACCGCTACGATATTACCGAGGTGGAATATGGTGGAGGGGGGCACCGCACACGGCTAAGAGATCAATGATCAATTGTTATGTCTGGAGGTGCCCCCTGCCCCCGTATATAAAGGAGCAAGGGGGAGGCGGCCGGCCAGGAGGAGGGCAGCACCAAGGGGGGAGTCCTACTCTCACTCCTCCTTTCCTTGTTGGAGTGGGAGAGGGGAAGGAAGGAAGAGAGAGAGAGAGAGAGAGAGAGAGAGAGAGAGGAAGGAAAGGGGGGCGCCGCCCCCCCTCCTTGTCCAATTCGGACTAGAGGGGGAGGGGGCAAGCGGCCTGCCCTAGCCGCCCCTCCTCTTCTCCACTAGGGCCCATGAGGCCCAACAAACCCCCCAGGGGGTTCCGGTAACCCCCCCGGTACTCCGGTATATGTCTGAAACCTTCCGAAACCATTCCGGTGTCCGAACATAGTCATCCAATATATCGATCTTTACGTCTTGACCATTTCGAGACTCCTCGTTATGTGCGTGATCATATCCGGGACTCCTAACTACCTTCGGTACATAAAAACACAAAACTCATAATATCGATCGTCACCAAACTTTAAGCGTGCAGACCCTACGGGTTCGAGAACTATGTAGACATGACCGAGACTCATTTCCGGTTAATAACCAATAGCGGAACCTGGATGCACATATTGGTTCCCACATATTCTATGAAGATCTTTATCGGTCAAACCGCATAACTACATACGTTGTTCCCTTTGTCATCGGTATGTTACTTGCCCGAGATTCGACCGTCGGTATCTTAATACCTAGTTCAATCTCGTTACCGGCAAGTCTCTTTACTCGTTATGTAATGTATCATCCCGCAACTAACTCATTAGTCACATTGCTTGCAAGGCTTATAGTGATGTGCATTACCGAGAGGGCCTAGAGATACCTTTCCGACAATCGGAGTGACAAATCCTAATCTCGAAATACGCCAACTCAACAAGTACCTTCGGAGACACCTGTAGAGCTCCTTTATAATCACCCAGTTACGTTGTGACGTTTGGTAGCACACAAAGTGTTCCTCCGGTAAATGGGAGTTGCATAATCGCATAGTGATAGGAACATGTATAAGTCATGAAGAAAGCAATAGAAACATACTAAACGATCAAGTGCTAAGCTAACGGAATGGGTCAAGTCAATCACAACATTCTCCTAATGATGTGATCCCGTTAATCAAATGACAACTCATGTCTATGGCTAGGAAACACAACCATCTTTGATCAACGAGCTAGTCAAGTAGAGGCATACTAGTGACACTATGTTTGTCTATCTATTCACACATGTATTATGTTTCTGGTTAATACAATTCTAGCATGAATAATAAACATTTATCATGATATGAGGAAATAAATAATAACTTTATTATTGCCTCTAGGGCATATTTCCATTAGTCTCCCACTTGCACTAGAGTCAACAATCTAGATTACACAGTACTGATTCTAACACCCATGGAGCCTTGGTGTTGATTGATACGTCTCCAACGTATCTATAATTTTTTATTGTTCCATGCTATTATATTACCCCTTTTGGATGTTTATGGGCTATATTTTACACATTTATATCATTTTTGGGACTAACCTACTAACTGGAGGCCCAGCCCGTATTGTTGTTTTTTCGCCTATTTCAGTATTTCGAAGAAAAGGAATATGAAACGGAGTCCAAACAGAATGAAACCTTCGGGAGTGTGATTTTTGGAACGAACGTGATCCAGAGGACTTGGAGTGTAAGTCAAGAAGCAGCCGAGGCCTCCACGAGATAGGAGGGCGCCCCCCCCTATAGGGTATGCCCCCTGTCTCGTGGGCCCCTCGGGCGTCCACCGACATACTTCTTCCTCCTATATAAGCCTACGTACCCCGAAAACATCGAGGGAGCCAACGAAACACAATTTCCACCACCGTAACCTTCTGTATCCGCGAGATCTCATCTTGGAGCCTTCGTCGGCACTCTGCCGGAGGGGGAATCGACCATGAAGGGCTTCTACATCAACATCCTTGCCCCTCCGATGAGTTGTGAATAGTTTACCACAGACCTACGGGTCCATAGTTATTAGCTAGATGGCTTTTTCTCTCTTTTTGGATCTCAATACAATGTTCTCCCCCTCTCTTGTGGAGATCTATTCGATGTAAACTCTTTTTGCGGTGTGTTTGTCGAGATCCGATGAATTGTGGGTTTATGATCAAGTTTATCTATGAATAATATTTGAATCTTCTCTGAATTCTTTTATGTATGATTGAGTTATCTTTGCAAGTCCCTTCGAATTATCAGCTTGGTTTGGCCTACTAGATTGATCTTTCTTGCCATGGGAGAAGTGCTTAGATTTGGGTTCAATCTTGCGGTGTCCTTTCCCAGTGACAGCAGGGGCAGCAAGGCACGTATTGTATTGTTGCCATCGAGGTTCAAAAGATGGGGTTTATATCATATTGCTTGAGTTTATCCCTCTACATCATGTCATCTTGCTTAATGCGTTACTCTGTTCTTTATGGACTTAATACTCTAGATGCAGGCAGGAGTCGGTCGATGTGTGGAGTAATAGTAGTAGATGCAGGCAAGAGTCGGTCTACTTGTTGCGGACGTGATGCCTATATACATGATCATGCCTAGATAATCTCATAATTATTCGCTTTTCTATCAATTGCTCGACAGTAATTTGTTCACCCACCGTAATACTTATGCTATCTTGAGAGAAGCCTCTAGTGAAACCTATAGCCCCCGGGTCTATCTCTTTTCATATTTGCTTCCAATCTACTTTTATTTGCATCTTTACTTTTTGCATCTATATTATCAAATACCAAAAATATATTTATCTTATCATATTATCTCTATTAGATCTCACTTTCGCAAGTGGCCGCGAAGGGATTGACAACCCCTTTATTGCTTGGTTGCGAGTTCTTTGTTTGTTTGTGTAGGTGCGTGGGACTTTTGAGGAGCCTCCTACTAGATTGATACCTTGGTTCTCAAAAACTGAGGGAAATACTTACGCTACTATTGCTGCATCACCCATTCCTCTTCAAGGAAAACCAATGCAAGCTCAAGACGTAGCAAGAAGGATTTCTGGCGCCGTTGCCGGGGAGGTCTTCGCTCAAGTCAAGACATACCAAGTACCCATCACAAACTCATCTCCCTCGCATTTACATTATTTGCCATTTGCCTCTCGTTTTCCTCTCCCCCACTTTGTTGGGGAACGTTGCAATAATTCAAAATTTTCTACGCATCACCAAGATCAATCTATGGAGAGACTAGCAACGAGAGAGAGGGGAGTGCATCTTCATACCCTTGAAGATCGCGATGCGGAAGCGTTACGAGAACGCGGTTGGTGGAGTCATACACGCAGCGATTCAGATCGCGGTCGATTCCGATCTAAGCGCCGAACGGACGGCGCCTCCGCGTTCAACACACGTATAGCCCGGGGACGTCTCCTCCTTCTTGATCCAGCAAGGGGAGAGGAGAAGTTGAGGGAAAACTCCAGCAGCACGACGGCATGGTGGCGATGGAGCTCGTGGTTCTCCGGCAGGGCTTCGCCAAGCACTACGGAGGAGGAGGAGGTGTTGGAGGAGGGAGAGGGCTGCGCCAGGGGAAGGGTGCGGCTGCCCTCTCTCTCCCTCACTATATATAGGGGGAAGGGAGGAGGGGGAGGTTCCCTAGGGTTCCCTAGGGGAGGGGAGGCGGCCATAGGGGAAACACTAGATGGGTTTGGGCGCCCCCATCCCCTAGGAAACTTGCCCCCCAAGCCGGGAGGGGCGGCTGCCCTAGGGGTGGCGCCCCCACCTCTCCTGGTTACCTGAGATGGCGTGGGAGGGGCGCTCAGCCCCTTAGTGGGCTGATGTGCCCTCTCCCCTTGGCCCATAAGGCCCCCCAACGCTTGCCGGGGCCTCCGAAACCCCTTCCGGACACGCTGGTCATCACCTGGTACCCCCGGAACAATTCCGGACTCCAATACCCTTCGTCCAATATACCGATCTTCACCTCCGGACCATTCCGGAGCTCCTCGTCATGTCCGATATCTCATCCGGGACTCTGAACAACCTTCGGTAACCACATACTATTTCCCATAACAACTCTAGCGTCACTGAACCTTAAGTGTGTAGACCCTATGGGTTCGGGAACCATGCAGACATGACCGAGTCGTTCTCCGGTCAATAACCAACAGCGGGATCTGGATACCCATGTTGGCTCCCACATGTTCCACGATGATCTCATCGGATGAACCACGATATCAAGGATTCAAGCAATCCCGTATGCAATTCCCTTTGTCAATCGGTATGTTACTTGCCCGAGATTCGATCGTCGGTATCCCAATACCTCGTTCAATCTCGTTACCGGCAAGTCACTTTACTCGTTCCATAATGCATGATCCCGTGACTAACTACTTAGTCACATTGAGCTCATTATGATGATGCATTACCGAGTGGGCCTAGAGATACCTCTCCATCATACGGAGTGACAAATCCCAGTCTCGATTCGTGCCAACCCAACAGACACTTTCGGAGATACCCGTAGTGCACCTTTATAGCCACCCAGTTATGTTGTGACGTTTGGTACACCCAAAGCACTCCTACGGTATCAGGGAGTTACACAATCTCATGGTCTAAGGAAATGATACTTGACATTAGAAAAGCTTTAGCAAACGAACTACACGATCTTGTGCTATGCTTACGATTGGGTCTCTGAAGGAAATATGCCCTAGAGGCAATAATAAAGTTATTATTTATTTCCTTATTTCATGATAAATGTTTATTATTCATGCTAGAATTGTATTAACCGGAAACATAATACATGTGTGAATACATAGACAAACAGAGTGTCACTAGTATGCCTCTACTAGACTAGCTTGTTAATCAAAGATGGTTAAGTTTCCTAACCATAGACAAAGGAGTTGTTATTTGATTAACAAGGTCACATCATTAGTTGAATGATCTGATTGACATGACCCATTCCATTAGCTTAGCACCCGATCGTTTAGTATGTTGCTATTGCTTTTATCCATGACTTATACATGTTCCTATAACTATGAGATTATGCAACTCCCGTTTACCGGAGGAACACTTTGGGTACTACCAAACGTCACAACGTAACTGGGTGATTATAAAGGAGTACCACAGGTGTCTCCAAAGGCAGATGTTGGGTTGGCGTATTTCGAGATTAGGATTTGTCACTCCGATTGTCGGAGAGGTATCTCTGGGCCCTCTCGGTAATACACATCACTTAAGCCTTGCAAGCATTACAACTAATGAGTTAGCTGTGAGATGATGTATTATGGAACGAGTAAAGAGACTTGCCGGTAACGAGATTGAACTAGGTATTGGATACCGACGATCGAATCTCGGGCAAGTAACATACCGATAACAAAGGGAACAACGTATGTTGTTATGCGGTCTGACCGATAAAGATCTTCGTAGAATATGTAGGAGCCAATATGGGCATCCAGGTCCCGCTATTGGTTATTGACCGGAGACGTGTCTCGGTCATGTCTACATTGTTCTCGAACCGTAGGGTCCGCACGCTTAAGTTTCGATGACGGTTATATTATGAGTTTGTGTATTTTGATGTACCGAAGAAGTTCAGAGTCCCGGAAGTGATCACGGACATGACGAGGAGTCTCGAAATGGTCGAGACATAAAGATTGATATATTGGACGGTTATATTTGGACACCGGAAAGGTTCCGGAAGTTTCCGGAGAAAACCGGAGTGCCGGAGGGGTTACCGGAACCCCCCGGGGAAGTAATGGGCCTTAGTGGGCCAAGAGGGGAGAGAGAGGGCCGCACCAGGAGGTGGCGCGCCCCCCCCCCAGGGGAGTCCGAATAGGACAAGGAGGGGGGGCGCGGCCCCCCTTTCCCTCTCCCTCTCCCTCTCCTTCCTTCCCCCTTCCTCCTTCCTAGTTGGACTAGGAAAGGGGAGTCCTACTCCCACTAGGAGGAGGACTCCCCCCTCCCTTGGCGCGCCTCCTAGGCCGGCCGGCCCTCCCCCTTGCTCCTTTATATACGGGGGCAGGGGGGCACCCTAGAACACACAAGTTGATCCTTGAGATCGTTCCTTAGCCCTGTGCGGTGCCCCCCTCCACCATAATCCACCTCGGTCATATTGTTGCGGTGCTTAGGCGAAGCCCTGCGTCGGTAGAACATCAAGATCGTCACCACGCCGTCGTGCTGACGGAACTCTCTCTCCTCGGAGCTTTGCTGGATCGGAGCCCGAGGAGCGTCATCGAGCTGTACGTGTGTCAAGAACTCGGAGGCGCCGGAGTAACGGCGCTGGGATCGGTTGGATCGCGAGGAGAACGTACGACTACTTCCTCTACGTTGTGATCGCTTCCGCTTCGGTCTACGAGGGTACGTAGACAACACTCTCCCCTCTCGTTGCTATGCATCACCATGATCTTGCGTGTGCGTAGGAAATTTTTTGAAATTACTACGTTCCCCAACAGTGGCATCCGAGCCTAGGTTTTATGCGTTGATGTTATATGCACGAGTAGAACACAAGTGAGTTGTGGACAATATAAGTCATACTGCCTACCAGCATGTCATACTTTGGTTCAGCGGTATTGTGACATGAAGCGGCCCGGACCGACATTACGCGTACGCTTACGCGAGACTGGTTTCACCGCTACGAGCACTCGTTGCTTAAAGGTGACTGGCGGGTGTCTGTCTCTCTCACTTTAGTTGCATCGAGTGTGGCTACGCCCGGTCCTTGTGAAGGTTAAAACGGAGTCTATTTGACAAACTATCGTTGTGGTTTTGATGCGTAGGTAAGAACGGTTCTTGCTAAAGCCCGTAGCAGCCACGTAAAATTTGCAACAACAAAGTAGAGGACGTCTAACTTGTTTTTGCAGGGCATGTTGTGATGTGATATGGTCAAGACGTGATGCTATATTTTATTGTATGAGATGATCATGTTTTGTAACCGAAGTTATCGGCAACTGGCTGGAGCCATATGGTTGTCGCTTTATTGTATGAAATGCAAACGCCCTGTAATTGCTTTACTTTATCACTAAGCGGTAGCGATAGTCGTAGAAGCAATAGATGGCGTAAACGACAACGATGCTATGATGGAGATCAAGGTGTCGCGCCGGTGACGATGGTGATCACGACGGTGCTTCGGATATGGAGATCACAAGCACAAGATGATGATGGCCATATCATATCACTTATATTGATTGCATGTGATGTTTATCCTTTATGCATCTTATCTTGCTTTGATTGACGGTAGCATTTTAAGATGATCTCTCACTAAAAATTATCAAGTAGTGTTCTCCCTGAGTATGCACCGCTGCCAAAGTTCGTCGTGCCGAGACACCACGTGATGATCGGGTGTGATAAGCTCTACGTCCATCTACAACGGGTGCAAGCCAGTTTTGCACATGCGGAATACTCAGGTTATACTTGACGAGCCTAGCATATGCAGATATGGCCTCGGAACACGGAGACCGAAAGGTCGAGCGTGAATCATATAGTAGATATGATCAACATAAGATGTTCACCATTGAAAACTACTCCATCTCACGTGATGATCGGTTATGGTTTAGTTGATTTGGATCACGTGATCACTTAGATGACTAGAGAGATGTCTGTCTAAGTGGGAATTCTTAAGTAATATGATTAATTGAACTTAAATTTATCATGAACTTAGTACCTGATAGTATCTTGCTTGTCTATGTTTGTTTGTAGATAGATGGCTCGTGCTGTTGTTCCGTTGAATTTTAATGCGTTCCTTGAGAAAGCAAAGTTGAAATATGATTATAGCAATTACACGGACTGGGTCCGTAACCTGAGGATTATCCTCATTGCTGCACAGAAGAGTTACGTCCTGTATGCACCGCTGGGTGCCAGGCCTGCTGCTGATGCAACTGACGACGTTAAGAACGTCTGGCAGAGCAAAGCTGATGACTACTCTATAGTTCAGTGTGCCATGCTTTAAGGCTTAGAACCGGGTCTTCAACGACGTTTTGAACGTCATGGAGCATATGAGATGTTCCAGGAGTTGAAATTGATATTTCAACAGAATGCCCGGATTGAGAGATATGAAGTCTCCAATAAGTTCTATAGCTGCAAGATGGAGGAGAATGGGTCTGTCAGTGAGCACATACTCAGAATGTCTGGGTATTACAATCACTTGACTCAACTGGGAGTTAATCTTCCGGATGATTGTGTCATTGACAGAATTCTTCAATCACTGCCACCAAGCTACAAAGGCTTCGTGATGAACTATAATATGCAAGGGTTAGTAAAGACTATGCCTGAGCTCTTCGCAATGCTAAAGGCTGCGGAGGTAGAAATCAAGAAGGAGCATCAAGTGTTGATGGTCAATAAGACCACTAGTTTCAAGAAGAAAGGCAAAGGGAAGAAGAAGGGGAACTTCAAGAAGAACAGCAAACAAGTTGCTGCTCAGGAGAAGAAACCCAAGTCTGGACCTAAACCTGAAACTGAGTGCTTCTACTGCAAGCAGACTGGTCACTGGAAGCGGAACTACCCCAAGTATTTGGCGGATAAGAAGGATGGCAAGGTGAACAAAGGTATATGTGATATACATGTTATTGATGTGTACCTTACTAGAGCTCGCAGTAGCACCTGGGTATTTGATACTGGTTCTGTTGCTAATATTTGCAACTCGAAACAGGGACTACGGATTAAGCGAACACTGGCAAAGGACGAGGTGACGATGCGCGTGGCAAATGGTTCCAAAGTCGATGTGATCGCGGTCGGCACGCTACCTCTACATCTACCTTCGGGATTAGTTTTAGACCTAAATAATTGTTATTTGGTGCCAGCGTTGAGCATGAACATTATATCTGGATCTTGTTTGATGCGAGACGGTTATTCATTTAAATCAGAGAATAATGGTTGTTCTATTTATATGAGTAATATCTTTTATGGTCATGCACCCTTGAAGAGTGGTCTATTTTTAATGAATCTCGATAGTAGTGATACACATATTCATAATGTTGAAACCAAAAGATGCAGAGTTGATAATGATGGTGCAACTTATTTGTGGCACTGCCGTTTAGGTCATATCGGTATAAAGCGCATGAAGAAACTCCATACTGATGGACTTTTGGAGTCACTTGATTATGAATCACTTGGCACTTGCGAACCGTGCCTCATGGGCAAGATGACTAGAACCCCGTTCTCCGGTACTATGGAGAGAGCAACAGATTTGTTGGAAATCATACATACAGATGTATGTGGTCCGATGAATGTTGAGGCTTGTGGCGGATATCGTTATTTTCTCACCTTCACAGATGATTTAAGCAGATATGGGTATATCTACTTAATGAAGCATAAGTCTGAAACATTTGAAAAGTTCAAAGAATTTCAGAGTGAAGTTGAAAATCATCGTAATAAGAAAATAAAGTTTCTACGATCTGATCGTGGAGGCGAATATTTGAGTTACGAGTTTGGTCTACATTTGAAACAATGCGGAATAGTTTCGCAACTCACGCCACCCGGAACACCACAGCGTAATGGTGTGTCCGAATGTCGCAATCGCACTTTACTAGATATGGTGCGATCTATGATGTCTCTTACAGATTTACCGCTATCGTTTTGGTGTTATGCTCTTGAGACAGCCGCATTCACGCTGAATAGAACACCATCAAAGTCCGTTGAGACGACACCTTATGAACTATGGTTTAGCAAGAAACCAAAGTTGTCGTTTCTTAAAGTTTGGGGATGCGATGCTTATGTGAAAAAGCTTCAACCTGATAAGCTCGAACCCAAATCGGAGAAATGTGTCTTCATAGGATACCCAAAGGAGACAGTTGGGTACACCTTCTATCACAGATCCGAAGGCAAGACATTTGTCACTAAGAATGGATCCTTTCTAGAGAAGGAGTTTCTCTCGAAAGAAGTGAGTGGGAGGAAAGTAGAACTTGATGAGGTAACTGTACCTTCTCCCTTATTGGAAAGTAGTTTATCACAGAAACCGGTTTCTGAGACATCTACACCAAATAGTGAGGAAGTTGATGATGTTGATCATAAAACTTCAGATCAAGTTACTACAGAACCTCGTAGATCAACCAGAATAAGATCCGCACCAGAGTGGTATGGTAATCCTGTTCTGGAAGTCATGCTACTAGATCATGATGAACCTACGAACTATGAAGAAGCGATGGTGAGCCCAGATTCCGCAAAATGGCTTGAGGCCATGAAATCTGAGATGGGATCCATGTATGAAAACAAAGTGTGGACTTTGGTTGACTTGCCCGAGGGTCGGCAAGCAATAGAAAACAAGTGGATCTTCAAGAAGAAGACTGACGCTGACGGTAATATTACTGTCTACAAAGCTCGACTTGTCGCAAAGGGT
Source organism: Triticum timopheevii (assembly GCA_963921465.1). NCBI lineage: Eukaryota > Viridiplantae > Streptophyta > Magnoliopsida > Poales > Poaceae > Triticum > Triticum timopheevii. Next base: position 424,487,273 of record OY997274.1, read on the forward strand.
TTTCGACAAGTTCAAGGGATTGACTACGATGAGACCTTCTCACCCGTAGCGATGCTTAAGTCTGTCCGAATCATGTTAGCAATTGCCGCATTTTATGATTATGAAATTTGGCAAATGGATGTAAAGACTGCATTCTGAATGGATTTCTGGAAGAAGAGTTGTATATGATGCAACCAAAAGGTTTTATCGATCCAAAGGGAGCTAACAAAGTGTGCAAGCTCCAGCGATCCATTTATGGACTGGTGCAAGCATCTCGGAGTTGGAATAAACGCTTTGATAGTGTGATCAAAGCATTTGGGTTTATACAGACTTTTGGAGAAGCCTGTATTTACAAGAAAGTGAGTGGGAGCTCTGTAGCATTTCTGATATTATATGTAGATGACATATTACTAATCGGAAATGATATAGAATTTCTGGATAGCATAAAGGGATACTTGAATAAGAGTTTTTCAATGAAGGACCTCGGTGAAGCTGCTTACATATTGGGCATCAAAATCTATAGAGATAGATCAAGACGCTTAATTGGACTTTCACAAAGCACATACCTTGACAAAATTTTGAAGAAGTTCAAAATGGATCAAACAAAGAAAGGGTTCTTGCCTATGTTACAAGGTGTGAAGTTGAGTAAGACTCAATGCCCGACCACCGCAGAAGATAGAGAGAAAGTGAAAGATGTTCCCTATGCTTCAGCCATAGGCTCTATCATGTATGCAATGCTGTGTACCAGACCCGATGTGTGCCTTGCTATAAGCTTAGCAGGGAGGTACCAAAGTAATCCAGGAGTGGATCACTGGACAGCGGTCAAGAACATCGTGAAATACCTGAAAAGTACTAAGGATATGTTTCTCGTATATGGAGGTGACAAAGAGCTCATCGTAAATGGTTACGTTGATGCAAGATTTGACACTGATCCGGACGATTCTAAATTGCAAACCGGATACGTATTTACACTAAACGGAGGAGCTGTCAGTTGGTGCAGTTCTAAACAAAGCGTCGTAGCGGGATCTACATGTGAAGCGGAGTACATAGCAGCTTCGGAAGCAGCTAATGAAGGAGTCTGGATGAAGGAGTTCATATCCGATCTAGGTGTCATACCTAGTGCATCGGGTCCAATGAAAATCTTTTGTGACAATACTGGAGCAATTGCTTTAGCAAAGGAATCCAGATTTCACAAGAGAACCAAACACATCAAGAGACGCTTCAATTCCATCCGGGACTTGGTCCAGGTGGGAGACATAGAGATTTGCAAGATACATACATATCTGAATGTTGCAGACCCGTTGACTAAGCCTCTTCCACGAGCAAAACATGATCAGCACCAAGACTCCATGGGTGTTAGAATCATTACTATGTAATCTAGATTATTGACTCTAGTGCAAGTGGGAGACTGAAGGAAATATGCCCTAGAGGCAATAATAAAGTTATTATTTATTTCCTTATTTCATGATAAATGTTTATTATTCATGCTAGAATTGTATTAACCGAAAACATAATACATGTGTGAATACATAGACAAACAGAGTGTCACTAGTATGCCTCTACTAGACTAGCTTGTTAATCAAAGATGGTTAAGTTTCCTAACCATAGACAAAGGAGTTGTTATTTGATTAACAAGGTCACATCATTAGTTGAATGATCTGATTGACATGACCCATTCCATTAGCTTAGCACCCGATCATTTCGTATGTTGCTATTGCTTTTATCCATGACTTATACATGTTCCTATAACTATGAGATTATGCAACTCCCGTTTACCGGAGGAACACTTTGGGTACTACCAAACGTCACAACGTAACTGGGTGATTATAAAGGAGTACTACAGGTGTCTCCAAAGGCAGATGCTGGGTTGGCGTATTTCGAGATTAGGATTTGTCACTCCGATTGTCGGAGAGGTATCTCTGGGCCCTCTCGGTAATACACATCACTTAAGCCTTGCAAGCATTACAACTAATGAGTTAGCTATGAGATGATGTATTACGGAACGAGTAAAGAGACTTGCCGGTAACGAGATTGAACTAGGTATTGGATACCGACGATCGAATCTCGGGCAAGTAACATACCGATGACAAAGGGAACAACGTATGTTGTTATGCGGTCTGACCGATAAAGATCTTCGTAGAATATGTAGGAGCCAATATGGGCATCCAGGTCCCGCTATTGGTTATTGACCGGAGACGTGTCTCGGTCATGTCTACATTGTTCTCGAACCGTAGGGTCCGCACGCTTAAGGTTTCGATGATGGTTATATTATGAGTTTGTGTATTTTGATGTACCGAAGAAGTTCGGAGTCCCGGATGTGATCACGGACATGACGAGGAGTCTCGAAATGGTCGAGACATAAAGATTGATATATTGGACGGTTATATTTGGACACCGGAAAGGTTCCGGAAGTTTCCGGAGAAAACCGGAGTGCCGGAGGGGTTACCGGAACCCCCCGGGGAAGTAATGGGCCTTAGTGGGCCAAGAGGGGAGAGAGAGGGCCGCACCAGGAGGTGGCGCCCCCCCCCAGGGGAGTCCGAATAGGACAAGGAGGGGGGGGGGCGCGGCCCCCCTTTCCCTCTCCCTCTCCCTCTCCTTCCTTCCCCCTTCCTCCTTCCTAGTTGGACTAGGAAAGGGGAGTCCTACTCCCACTAGGAGGAGGACTCCCCCCTCCCTTGGCGTGCCTCCTAGGCCGGCCGGCCCTCCCCCTTGCTCCTTTATATACGGGGGCAGGGGGGCACCCTAGAACACACAAGTTGATCCTTGAGATCGTTCCTTAGCCGTGTGCGGTGCCCCCCTCCACCATAATCCACCTCGGTCATATCGTTGCGGTGCTTAGGCGATGCCCTGCGTCGGTAGAACATCAAGATCGTCACCACGCCGTCGTGCTGACGGAACTCTCTCTCCCCGGAGCTTTGCTGGATCGGAGCCCGAGGAGCGTCACCGAGCTGTATGCGTGTCAAGAACTCGGAGGCGCCGGAGTAACGGCGCTGGGATCGGTTGGATCGCGAGGAGAACGTACGACTACTTCCTCTACGTTGTGATTGCTTCCGCTTCGGTCTACGAGGGTACGTAGACAACACTCTCCCCTCTCGTTGCTATGCATCACCATGATCTTGCGTGTGCGTAGGAATTTTTTTGAAATTACTACGTTCCCCAACAGTCTCGTCCATCACATCATTCTCCTAATGATGTGATTCCGTTATCAATGACATCCAATGTCCATGGTCAGGAAACCATGACCATCTGTTGATCAACGAGCTAGTCAACTAGAGGCTCACTAGGGACATGTTGTGGTCTATGTATTCACACAAGTATTACGGTTTCCAGTTAATACAATTATAGCATGAACAATAGACAATTATCATGAACAAGGAAATACAATAATAACCATTTTATTATTGCCTCTAGGGCATATTTCCAACAGTCTCTCACCTGCACTAGAGTCAATAATCTAGTTCACATCACTATGTGATTGTAATGAATTCAACACCCATGGGGTTTGATCATATCTCGCTTGTGAGAGAGGTTATTAGTCAACGGGTATGAATCTTTCAGATCCGTGTGTGCTTTACAAATCTCTATGTCATCTCCTAGATGCAGCTACCACGCTCTATTTGGAGATATTCCAAATAACTGTTCTACTATACGATTCCATTTACTACTCAGAATAATCCGGATTAGTGTCAAAGTTCGCATCGGCATAACCCTTTACGACGAACTCTTTTACCACCTCCATAATCAAGAAAATTCCTTAGTCCACTAGTTACTAAGGATATGTTTGACCGCTGTCTTGTTATCCATTCCTGGATCATTCTTGTACCCCTTGACTGACTCATGGCAAGGCACACTTCAGGTGCGGTACACAACATAGCATATTGTAGAGCCTATGTCTGAAGCATAGGGGACGACCTTCGTCCATTCTCTCTCTTCTGCCGAGGTCATGTCTTGAGTCTTACTCAATACTCACACCTTATAACACAGCCAAGAACTCCTTCTTCGCCGATCTATTTTGAACTTCTTCAAAATCTTGTCACGGCATGTATTGATTTGAAAGTATTATTGAGCGTTTTTTATCTACCCTTATAGATCTTGATGCTCAATGTTCAAGTAGCTTAATCCAGGTTTTCCATTGAAAAACACCTTTTCAAATACCCTATATGCATTCTAGAAATTATTTATCATTTCTGATCAACAATACGTCAACAACATATACTCATCAGAAATTCTATAGTGCTCCCACTCACTTCTTTGGAAATACAAGTTTCTCATAAACTTTGTATAAATCCAAAATCTTTGATCATCTCATCAAAGCGTATATTCCAACTCCGAGATGCTTACTCCAGTCCTTAGAAGGATTGCTGGAGCTTTGCATACTTGTTAGCATCTTTTAGGATTGTCAAAACCTTCTGGTTGTATCAGATACAACCTTTCCTCAAGAAAATCGTCGAGGAAACTATATTTTGACATCCTATCTGCAAGATTTCATAAATAATGCAGTAGCTCCTACTCCCTCCGTCACAGTTTAGAAGGCACAGTTAAATTTGCGTGCGTTTCCATAATAGACAAGGTTTAGGGCGCATTGCATTTATTTCTAGTAGCTAATTAGTACTCCGGAGTACTATTTCTATATGCATGCATAGTGTGAATGCTATTTTTCAGCCCATCTCACAACCAATAGACAATCACCTAGGTCCCAGAGAATTTCCAAGCGCGCCTTCTAAACCGTGACGGAGGTAGTAATATAATTCTAATAGACTCTTAGCATCGCTACGAGTGAGAAAGTATCATCGTAGTCAACTCCTTGAACTTGTCGGAAAACATCTCAGCGACAAGTTGAGCTTTGTTAATGGTGACACTTACCATCATTGTCTATCTTCCCTTTTAAAATCCACCTGTACCCAACAGCCTTATGACCATCAAGTAGTTCTTACAAAGTCTACACTTTGTTTTATACATGGATCTTCTCTGGATTTTATGGCCTCGAGCCTTTTGTCGGAATCCGGGCCCACCATTGCTTCTCCATAGCTCGTAGGTTCATTGTTGTCTAGCAACATGACCTCCAAGACAGGATTGCTGTACCACTCTGAAGCAGTACGCGTCCTTGTCATCCTACGAGGTTCGGCAGTGACTTGATCTGAGGCTTCATGATCACTATTATCAGCTTCCACTTCAATTGGTGTAGGTGCCACAGGAACAACTTCCTGTGCCCTGCTACACACTAGTTGTAGTGACGGTTCAATAACCATATAAAGTCTCCACTATCCTCCCACTCAATTCTTTCGAGAGAAACTTTTCCTCGAGAAAGGACCCGTTACTAGAAACAATCACTTTTGCTTCCGGATCTGAAATAGGAGGTATACCCAACTGTTTTGGGTGTCCTATGAATATGTATTTATCCGCTTTGGGTTCTTGCTTATCAGGATGAAACCTTTTTTTCACATAAGCGTCACAGCCCCAAACTTTCAAGAAACGACAGCTTAGGTTTCTCTAAACCATAGTTCATATGGTGTCATCTCAACGGAATTACGTGGTGCCCTATTTAAAGTGAATGTGGTTGTCTCTAATGCCTAACCCATGAACAATAGTGGTAATTCGATAAGAGACATCATGGTATGCCCCATATCCAATGGGGTGCATCTATGATGTTCGGACACACCATCACACTATGGTGTTCCAGGAGGTGTTAGTTGTGAAACAATTTCCACAATGTCTCAATTGTGTACCAAACTCACAACTTAGATATTCATCTCTATGATCATATCATAGACATTTTATCCTCTTGTCACGGCGATCTTCAACTTCACTCTGAAATTACTTGAACCATTCAATAATTCAGACTTGTGTTTCATCAAGTAAATATACTCAGTATCTACTCAAATCATCAGTGAAGTAAGAACATAACGATATCTACTGCGTGCCTCAGCACTCATTGGACCGCACACATCAAAATGTATTACTTCCAACAAGTTGCTTTCTTGTTCCATTTTACTGAAAACGAGGCTTTCAGTCATCTTGCCCATGTGGTATGATTTGCATGTCTCAAGTGATTCAAAATCAAGTGAATCCAAATGGTCCATCTGCTTGGAGTTTCTTCATGCGTTTTATACCAATATGACTCAAATGGCAGTGCCACAAGTAGGTGGCACTATATCATTACTATCTTATATCTTTTGGCATGAACATGTGTATCACTACGATCGAGATTCAATAAACCATTCATTTTAGGTGCAAGACCATTGAAGGTATTATTCAAATAAATAGAGTAACCATTATTCTCCTTAAATGAATAAGCGTATTACGATAAACATAATCCAATCATGTCTATGCTCAACGCAAACACCAAATAACAATTATTTAGGTTTAACACCAATCTTGATGGTAGAGGGAGTATGCGATGCTTGATCACATCAACCTTGGAAACACTTCCAAACCATATCATCATCTCACCTTTAGCTAGTCTCCGTTTATTCCATAGCCTTTTATTTCGAGTTACTAACACTTAGCAACTGAACCGATATCTATTACCATGGTGCTACTAGGAGTACTAGTAAAGTACACATCAATATAATGTATATCCAGTATACTTCTGTCGACCTTGCCAGCCTTCTCATCTACCAAGTATCCAGGGTAGTTCTGCTTCAGTGACTGTTCCCCTCATTACAGAAGCACTTAGTCTCGGGTTTGGGTTCAACCTTGGTTTTCTTCACTAGAGCAGCAACTGATTTGCCATTTCATGAAGTATCCCTTCTTGCCCTTACCCTCTTGAAACTAGTGGTTTCACTAACCATCAACAATTGATGCTCCTTCTTGATTTCTACTTTTGCAGTGTCAAACATTGCGAATATTTCAAGGATCATCATATCTATCCCTGATAGGTTATAGTTCATCACGAAGCTCTAGTAGCTTGGTGGCAATGACTTTGGAGAAACATCACTATCTCATCTGGAAGATTAACTCCCACTCGATTCAAGTGATTTTTGTACCCACACAATCTAAGTACAAGCTCAACGATTGAGCTTTTCTCAATTAGTTTGTAGGCTAAGAAACTTGTCGGAGGTCTCATACCACTTGACGTGGGCACGAGCCTGAAATCCCAATTTCAGCCCTTGGAACATCTCATATGTTCCGCGACGTTTCAAAAACGTCTTCGGCGCCACAATTCTAAACCGTTTAACATTACTGAACTATCATGTAGTCATCAAAACGTGTATGTCAGATGTTCACAACATCCACAGACGACGTTCGAGGTTCAGCACATCGAGAAGTGCATTAATGACATAAGCCTTCTACGCAGCAATGAGGACAATCCTCAGTTTACAGACCCAGTCCGCATAATTGCTACTATCAACTTTCAACTAAATTTTCTCTAGGAACACATCTAAAACCGTAGAACTAAAACTCGAGCTACGACATAATTTGCAAAGACCTTTTTGAAGGAAATATGCCCTAGAGGCAATAATATAGTTATTATTTATTTCCTCATATCATGATAAATGTTTATTATTCATGCTAGAATTGTATTAACCGGAAACATGGTACATGTGTGAATACATAGACAAACATGTAGTCACTAGTATGCCTCTACTTGACTAGCTCATTAATCAAAGATGGTTATGTTTCCTAACCATAGACATGTGTTGTCATTTGATTAATGGGATCACATCATTAGGAGAATGATGTGATTGACATGACCCATTCCGTTAGCCTAGCACTTGATCGTTTAGTATATTGCTATTGCTTTCTTCATGACTTATACAAGTTCATGTAACTATGAGAATTATGCAACTCCCGTTTACCGGAGGAACACTTTGGGTACTACCAAACGTCACAATGTAACTGGGTGATTATAAAGGAGTACTACAGGTGTCTCCGAAGGTACATGTTGAGTTGGCGTATTTCGAGATTAGGTTTTGTCACTCCGATCATCGGAGAGGTATCTCTGGGCCCTCTCGGTAATGCACATCACTATAAGCCTTGCAAGCAATGTGACCAATGGGTTGGTTACGAGATGATGCATTACGGAACGAGTAAAGAGACTTGCCGGTAACGAGATTGAACTAGGTATTGGATACCGACGATCGAATCTCGGGCAAGTAACATACCGATGACAAAGGGAACAACGTATGTTGTTATGCGGTTTGACCGATAGAGATCTTCGTAGAATATGTAGGAACCAATATGGGCATCCAGGTCCCGCTATTGGTTATTGACCGAGAATGGTTCTAGGTCATGTCTACATAGTTCTCGAACCCGTAGGGTCCGCACGCTTAACGTTACGATGACAGTTTTATTATGAGTTTACAAGTTTTGATGTACCTAAGTTTGTTCGGAGTCCCGGATGTGATCACGGACATGACGAGGAGTCTTGAAATGGTCGAGACATAAAGATTGATATATTGGACGACTATATTCGGACACCGGAAGTGTTCCGGGTGATTTCGGAGAAAACCGGAGTGCCAGAGGGGTTACCTGAACCCCCCGGGGAAGTATTGGGCCTTAGTGGGCCTGAGGGGAGAGAGAGGGCAGCAGCCCAAGAGGTGGCGCGCCCCCTCCCAAGGGGAGTCCGAATTGGACTAGGGGAGGGGGGCGCGGCCCCTCTTTCCCTCTCCCTCTCCCCTTCTTTCCTTCCCCCTTCCACCTTCCTAGTTGGACTAGGAAAGGGGAGTCCTACTCCCACTAGGAGGAGGACTCCCCCCCTCCTTGGCGAGCCCCAAGGGCCGGCCGGCCTCCCCCCTTGCTCCTTTATATACAGGGGTGGGGGGGCACCCCATAGACACACAAGTTGATCTACGGATCGTTCCTTAGCCGTGTGCGGTGCCCCCCTCCATCATATTCCACCTCGGTCATATCGTCGCGGAGTTTAGGCGAAGCCCTGCGCCGGTAGAACATCATCATCGTCACCATGCCGTCGTGCTGACGGAACTCATCTCCGGAGCTTTGCTGGATCGAAGGCCAGAGATCGTCATCGAGCTGAACGTGTGCTGAACTCGGAGGCCCCGTACGTTCGGTGCTTGGATCGGTCGGATCGTGAAGACGTACGACTACATCAACCGCGTTGTGCTAACGCTTTCGCTTACGGTCTACGAGGGTATGTGGACAACACTCTCCCCTCTCGTTGCTATGCCATCACCATGATCTTGCGTGTGCATAGGAAATTTTTTGAAATTACTACGTTCCCCATCACTTTTGACTATGTTCATGATAATTAAGTTCATTTAATGAAATTATTTAATGAACTCCCACTCAGATAGACATCCCTCTAGTCATCTAAGTGATACATGATCCGAGTCAACTAGGCCGTGTCCGATCATCACGTGAGACGGACTAGTCATCATCGGTGAACATCTTCATGTTGATCGTATCTACTATACGACTCATGTTCGACCTTTCGGTCTCTTGTATTCCGAGGTCATGTCTGTACATGCTAGGCTCGTCAAGTCAACCTAAGTGTTTTGCATGTGTAAATCTGGCTTACACCCATTGTATGTGAACGTTAGAATCTATCACACCCGATCATCACGTGGTGCTTTGAAACAACGAACTTTCGCAACAGTGCACAGTTAGGGGGAACACTTTCTTGAAATTATTATCAGGGATCATCTTATTTACTACCGTCGTTCTAAGCAAATAAGATGCATAAACATGATAAACATCACATGCAATCAAATAGTGACATGATATGGCCAATATCATTTTGCTCCTTTTGATCTCTGATACGTCTCCAACGTATCTATAATTTTTGATTGCTCCATGCTACTTTATCTACTGTTTTAAACTATATTGGGTTTTATTTTTCACTTTTATATTACTTTTGGGACTAACCTATTAACCGGAGGCCCAGCCTAGAATTGCTGTTTTTTGCCTTTTTCAGTATTTCGAAGAAACAGAATATCAAACGGAGTCCAAATGGAATGAAACCTTCGGGATCATGATTTTCCAACTGAACGTGATCCAGGAGACTTGGACCCTACTCCAAGAAGTCTCCGAGGAGGTCACGAGGGTGGAGGGCGTGCCCCCTACCTCGTGGGCCCCTCGGAGCTCCACCGACGTACTCCTTCCTCCTATATATACCTACGTATCCCCGAACAATCAAAACAGGAGCCAAAAACCTAATTCCACCGCCGCAACCTTCTGTATCCACGAGATCCCATCTTGGAGCCTGTTCCGGAGCTCCGCCGGAGAGGGCATCCACCATGGAGGGCTTCTACATCATCACCATAGCCCCTCCGATGAAGTGTGAGTAGTTTACTTTAGACCTTCGGGTCCATAGCTAGTAGCTAGATGGCTTCTTCTCTCTTTTTGGATCTCAATACAATGTTCTCCTCCTCTCTCGTGGAGATCTATTCGATGTAATCTTCTTTTTGCGGTGTGTTTGTTGAGACCGATGAATTATGGGTTTATGATCCAGCTTATCTATGAATAATATTTGAATCTTCTCTGAATTCTTTTGTGTATGATTGAGTTATCTTTGCAAGTCTCTTCGAATTATCCGTTTGGTTTGGCCAACTAGATTGGTAGTTCTTGCAATGGGAGAAGTGCATGGCTTTGGGTTCAATCTTGCGGTGTCCTTACCCAGTGACAGAAAGGGTTGCAAGGCACGTATTGTATTGTTGCCATCGAGGATAACAAGATGGGGTATTTATCATATTGCATGAATTTATTCCTCTACATCATGTCATCTTGCTTAAGGCGTTACTCTGTTTTTAACTTAATACTCTAGATGCATGCTGGATAGCGGTCGATGAGTGGAGTAATAGTAGTAGATGCAGAATCATTTCGATCTACTTGTCTCGGACGTGATGCCTATATACATGATCATACCTAGATAACCTCATAACTATGCTCAATTCTATCAATTGCTCAACAGTAATTTGTTCACCCACCGTAGAATATCTATGCTCTTGAGAGAAGCCACTAGTGAAACCTATGGCCCCCGGGTCTATTCTCATCATATCAATCTCCATCACTTTATTTACTTGCTTTGCTTTTACTTTTTACTTTGCATCTTTATACCAAAAATACCAAAAATATTATCTCTATCAGATCTCACTATCGTAAGTGACCGTGAAGGGATTGACAACCCCTAATTGCGCTGGTTGCGAGTAGCTATCATTTTGTGCGGGTACGAGGGACTTGCGCGTGACCTCCTACTGGATTGATACCTTGGTTCTCAAAAACTGAGGGAAATAATTACGCTACTGTGCTGCATCATCCTCTCCTCTTCGGGGAAAACCAACGCAAGCTCGAGACGTAGCAACAAGGATTTCTGGCGCCGTTGCCGGGGAGGCTTACGCAAAAGTCAACATACCAAGTACCCATCACAATCCCTATCTCTCGCATTACATTATTTGCCATTTGCCTCTCGTTTTCCTCTCCCCCACTTCACCCTTGCCGTTTTATTTGCCCTCTCTCTCCCAATCTCCTCCTCTCTTTCCCCGTTTGCCTTTTTCCTTTGCCTTCCTGCTTGCTCTTGTGTTAGTTTGTCTTTTTGTTGCGATGGCTCTACCTAGATTTGGTGACCTTCACCTTAAAAGGCTAAAGGAGATCGAAAGCAATGTTAGAAAGTTCATGGTTTTACAATTTGAGCACAATAATTTCTTTAGAAACGAACTTAAGGAACAAAAAAGTTTTACGAGCTTTATGAATAAAGAACTCGATGATATGTCTAAAGAATTTGATGGTATAAGGGCTCAAATTGCTCGTCTTGAAAAGATGACCGCTGAAATTTCGGATATGCAAGCTACCTTAGTCAATAAGATGGCCGCTAAACTGAATCCCTATGAAAATCAAGATGAAGATCTAAAAGTTATTGATGTGTCCCCCATTAAATCTTTGTTTTGCAATATGAATCTTGATGAAACTGAATATGATCTTCCTTTACCTAGAAGGTGTTCTAAGAATTCTGAGTTTTTAGATCTTGATGATGAAATTGATAAAAGTGGGATTGAAAGAAATAAAAATCAAGATGTTGCTAAAACCACTATTTTGGATCTCAAGGACTTTAATTATAAAAATTGCTCTTTAATTGATTGTATTTCCTTGTTGCAATCCATGCTAGATTCTCCTCATGCTTATAGTCAAAATGCCTTTACCGAACACATTGTTGATGCCTTGATGCAATCTTATGAAGAAAAACTTGAGTTGAAAGTTTCTATCCCTAGAAAACTCTATGATGAGTGGGAACCTACTATCAAAATTAAAATTAAAAATTATGAGTTTCATGCTTTGTGTGATTTGGGTGCTAGTGTCTCTACTATTCCCAAAACTTTGTGCGATTTGCTAGATTTCCGTGACTTTGATGATTGCTCTCTAAACTTGCATCTTGCGGATTCCACTATTAAAAAACCTATGGGAAGAATTAATGATGTGCTTATTGTTGCAAATAGGAATTATGTGCCCGTAGATTTTATCGTTCTTGATATAGATTGCAATCCTTCATGTCCTATTATTCTTGGTAGACCTTTCCTTAGAACGATTGGTGCAATTATTGATATGAAGGAAGGGAATATTAGATTCCATTTCCCTTAAAGAAGGGCATGGAACACTTCCCTAGAAAGAAAATATAATTACCATATGAATCTATCATGAGAGCCACTTATGGATTGCATACCAAAGATGGCAATACCTAGATCTATCCTTGCTTTTATGCCTAGCTAGGGGCGTTAAACGATAGCGCTTGTTGGGAGGCAACCCAATTTTATTTTGTGTTTTTTTTTGTTTTTGCTTCTGTTTAGGAATAAATAATCCATCTACCTTCTGTTTGGATGTGGTTTTATGTTTTAATTAGTGTTTGTGCCAAGTAGGACCTATAGGATAACCTACGATGATAGTTGATTTGATTCTGCTGAAAAATAAAAACTTTGTGCGCACGAATTTAGTTATGATAAATCACAGGAACGTGCTTTTGCGTTGATTCGCTTTTATAATGATCAATAAACAAATTTTCCAGGACTTCCTATTTTGGTAGAATTTTTAGAGTTCCTGAAGTTTTCATTAGTTATAGATTACTACAGACTGTTCTGTTTTTGACAGATTCTATTTTGCGTGTGTTGTTTGCTTATTTTGATGAATCTATGGCTAGTAAAATAGTTTATAAACCATAGAGAAGTTGGAATACAGTAGGTTTAACACCAATATAAATAAAGAATGAGTTCATTACAGTACCTTGAAGTAGTCTTTTGTTTTCTTTCTCTAATGGAGCTCACGAGATTTCTGTTGAGTTTTGTGTTGTGAAGTTTTCAAGTTTTGGGTGAATTCTTTTGATGGATTATGGAACAAGGAGTGGCAAGAGCCTAAGCTTGGGGATGCCCATGGCACCCCCAAGATAATCCAAGGACACCAAAAATTCAAAGCTTGGGGATGCCCCGAAAGGCATCCCCTCTTTCGTCCACTTCCATCGGTAATTTACTTGGAGCTATATTTTTATTCACCAACATGATATGTGTTTTGCTTGGAGCGTCTTGTATTATTTGTGTCTTTGCTTGTTAGTTTACCACAATCATCCTTGCTGTACACACCTTTTGAGAGAGCCATACATGAATTGAAATTTGTTAGAATACTCTATGTGCTTCACTTATATCTTTTGAGCTTGATAGTTTGCTCATAGTGCTTCACTTATATCTTTTGAGCTTGATAGTTTGCTCATAGTGCTTCACTTATATCTTTTGAGCGTGATAATTTTTGCTCTAGTACTTCACTTAGATCTTTTAGAGCACGGTGGTGGATTTGTTTTAAAGAAACTTGATCTCTCATGCTTCACTTAGATTATTTTGAGAGTTGTTAATAGCATGGTAATTTGCTTAATGTTAATATACTTGGTATTCAAGATATGTGAAACTTTCTTTTGAGTGCGTTGAATACTAAGATAAGTTTGATGTTTGATAATTGTTTTGAGATATGAAGGTGATAATATTAGAGCATGCTAGTTGAGTAGTTGTGAATTTAAAGAATACTTGTGTTGAAGTTTGTGATTCCCGTAGCATGCACGTATGGTGAACCGTTATGTGATGAACTCGGAGCATGATTTATTTATTGATTGACTTCCTTATGAGTGGCGGTCCGGGACGAGCGATGGTCTTTTCCTACCAATCTATCCCCCTAGGAGCATGCGTGTAATACTTTGCTTTGGTAACTTCTAGATTTTTGCAATAAGTATATGAGTTCTTTATGACTAATGTTGAGTCCATGGATTATACTTACTTTTTCCCATCCTTCCACCATTGCTAGCCTCTCTAATACCGCGCACCTTTCGCCGGTATCATACACCCACCATAAACCTTCCTCAAAACAGCCACCATACCTACCTAACATGGCATTTCCATAGCCATTCCGAGGTATATTGCCATGCAACTTTCCACCATTCCGTTTATTATGACACGCTCCATCATTGTCATATTGCTAGCATGATCATGTAGTTGACATCGTATTTGTGGCAAAAGCCACCTTTCATAATTCTTTCATACATATCACTCATGTTTCATTGCATATCCCGGTACACCGCCGGAGGCATTCATATAGAGTCATATTTTGTTCTAAGTATCGAGTTGTAAGAAAAATAAAAGTGTGATGATCATCATTATTAGAGCATTGTCCCAAGTGAGGAAAGGATGATGGAGTCTATGATTCCCCCACAAGTCGGGATGAGACTCCGGATGAAGAAAAAGAGGCCATAAAAAAAAGAGAAAAGGCCTAAATAAAAAAATGAGAGAAAAAGAGAGAAGGGACAATGCTACTATCCTTTTACCACACTTGTGCTTCATAGTAGCACCATGATCTTCATGATAGAGAGTCTCTCATTTTGTCACTTTCATATACTAGTGGGAATTTTTCATTATAGAAGTTGGCTTGTATATTCCAATGATGGGCTTCCTCAAAATGCCCTAGGTCTTCGTGAGCAAGCGAGTTGGATGCACACCCACTTAGTTTCTTTTGTTGAGCTTTCATATACTTATAGCTCTAGTGCATCCGTTGCATGGCAATCCCTACTCACTCACATTGATATCTATTGATGGGCATCTCCATGGCCCGTTGATACGCCTAGTTGATGTGAGACTATCTTACCTCTTTTTGTCTTCTCCACAACCACCGTTCTATTACACATATAGTGCTATATCCATGGCTCGCGCTCATGTATTGCGTGAAGATTGAAAAAGTTCTGAAAATGTTAAAGTATGAAACAATTGCTTGGCTTGTCATAGGGGTTGTGCATGATTTAAATACTTTGTGTGGGGAAGATGGAGCATAGCCAGACTATATGATTTTGTAGGGATAACTTTCTTTGGCCATGTTATTTTGAGAAGACATAATTTCTTTGTTAGTATGCTTGAAGTATTATTATTTTTATGTCAATATGAACTTTTGTCTTGAATCTTTCAGATCTGAATATTCATACCATGATTAAGAAGATTTACATTGAAATTATGCCAAAGTATCACTCCGCATCAAAAATTCTTTTTTATCATTTACCTACTCGAGGACGAGCAGGAATTAAGCTTGGGGATGCTTGATACGTCTCCAACGTATCTATAATTTTTGATTGCTCCATGCTATTTTATCTACTGTTTTGGACTATATTGGGCTTTATTTTTCACTTTTATATTACTTTTGGGACTAACCTATTAACCGGAGGCCCAGCCCAGAATTGATGTTTTTTGCCTTTTTCAGTATTTCGAAGAAACAGAATATCAAACGGAGTCCAAATGGAATGAAACCTTCGGGATCGTGATTTTCCAACCGAACATGATCCAGGAGACTTGGACCCTACTCCAAGAAGTCTCCGAGGAGGTCACGAGGGTGGAGGGCGCGCTCCCTACCTCGTGGGCCCCTCGGAGCTCCACCGACGTACTCCTTCCTCCTATATATACCTACGTATCCCCGAACGATCAAAACAGGAGCCAAAAACCTAATTCCACCGCCGCAACCTTCTGTATCCACGAGATCCCATCTTGGAGCCTGTTCTGGAGCTCCGCCGGAGAGGGCATCCACCATGGAGGGCTTCTACATCATCACTATAGCCCCTCCGATGAAGTGTGAGTAGTTTACTTCAAACCTTCGGGTCCATAGCTAGTAGCTATATGGCTTCTTCTCTCTTTTTGGATCTCAATACAATGTTCTCCCCCTCTCTCGTGGAGATCTATTCGATGTAATCTTCTTTTTGCGGTGTGTTTGTTGAGACCGATGAATTGTGGGTTTATGATCCAGCTTATCTATGAATAATATTTGAATCTTCTCTGAATTCTTTTATGTATGATTGAGTTATCTTTGCAAGTCTCTTCGAATTATCCATTTGGTTTGGCCAACTAGATTGGTAGTTCTTGCAATGGGAGAGGTGCATGGCTTTGGGTTCAATCTTGCGGTGTCCTTACCTAGTGACAGAAAGGGTTGCAAGGCACGTATTGTATTGTTGCCATCGAGGATAACAAGATGGGGTATTTATCATATTGCATGAATTTATTCCTCTACATCATGTCATCTTGCTTAAGGTGTTACTCTGTTTTTAACTTAATACTCTAGATGCATGCTGGATAGCGGTCGATGAGTGGAGTAATAGTAGTAGATGCAGAATCATTTCGATCTACTTGTCTCGGACGTGATGCCTATATACATGATCATACCTAGATAACCTCATAACTATGCTCAATTCTATCAATTGCTCAACAGTAATTTGTTCACCCACCGTAGAATATCTATGCTCTTGAGAGAAGCCACTAGTGAAACCTATGGCCCCCGAGTCTATTCTCATCATATCAATCTCCATCACTTTATTTACTTGCTTTGCTTTTACTTTCTACTTTGCATCTTTATACCAAAAATACCAAAAATATTATCTCTATCAGATCTCACTATCGTAAGTGACCGTGAAGGGATTGACAACCACTAATCGCGTTGGTTGCGAGAAGCTATCGTTTTGTGCGGGTACGAGGGACTTGCGCGTGACCTCCTACTGGATTGATACCTTGGTTCTCAAAAACTGAGGGAAATACTTACGCTACTGTGCTGCATCATCCTCTCCTCTTCGGGGAAAACCAACGCAAGCTCGAGACGTGGCAATCTCCATCTTCGGGGCTCCATGATCATCATCGTCACTGGCATGACACCATGATCTCCATCATCATGATCTCCATCATCATGTCTCCGTGAAGTTGTCTCGCCAACTGATTACTTATACTACTATAGCTAACGGTTTAGCAATGAAGTAAAGTAATTACATGGCGTTATTCAGTGACACGTAGGTCATACAATAATTAAAGATAACTCCTATGGCTTCTGCCGGTTGTCATACTCATCGACATGCAAGTCGTGATTCCTATTACAATAATATGATCAATCTCATACATCACATATATTTCATTCATCACATCCTTCTTGGCCATATCACATCACACAACATATGCTGCAAAAACAAGTTAGACGTCCTCTTTGTTGCAAGTTTTTACGTGGCTGCTATAGGTTTCTAGCAAGAACGTTTCTTACCTACGCCGAAACCACAACGCGATATGCCAATTGCTATTTATCCTTCATAAGGACCCTCTTCATCGAATCTGATCCGACTAAAGTGGGAGAGACTGGCACCCGCTAGCCAGCTTATGCAACAAGTGCATGTCAGTCGGTGGAACCTGTCTCACGTAAGTGTACGTGTAAGGTCGGTCCGGGCCACTTCATCCCACAATACCATCGAAACAAGATAGGACTAGTAACGTTAAGCATATTGAACAAAACCAACGCCCACAACTACTTGTGTTCTACTCGTGCATAGAATCTACGCAATAGACCTAGCTCATGATGCCACTGTTGGGGAACGTAGCAATAATTCAAAATTTTCTACGCATCACCAAGATCAATCTATGGAGAGACTAGCAACAAGAGAGAGGGGAGTGCATCTTCATACCCTTGAAGATCGCGATGCGGAAGCGTTACAAGAACGCGGTTAGTGGAGTCGTACACGCAGCGATTCAGATCGCGGTCGATTCTGATCTAAGCGCCGAACGGACGGCGCCTCCGCGTTCAACACACGTACAGCCCGGGGACGTCTCCTCCTTCTTGATCCAGCAAGGGGAGAGGAGAAGTTGAGGGAAAACTCCAGCAGCACGACGGCATGGTGGTGATGGAGCTTGTGGTTCTCTCGCAGGGCTTCGCCAAGCACTACGGAGGAGGAGGAGGTGTTGGAGGAGGGAGAGGGCTGCGCCAGGGGAAGGGTGCGGCTGCCCTCTCTCTCCCTCACTATATATAGGGGGAAGGGAGGAGGGGGAGGCGCCCTAGGGTTCCCTAGGGGAGGGGCGGCGGCCACAGGGGAAACCCTAGATGGGTTTGGGCGCCCCCACCCCCTAGGAAACTTGCCCCCCAAGCCGGGAGGGGCGGCTGCCCTAGGGGTGGCGCCCCCACCTCTCCTGGTTACGTGAGATGGTGTGGGAGGGGCACTCATCCCCTTAGTGGGCTGATGTTCCCTCTCCCCTTGGCCCATAAGGCCCCCCAACGCTTGTCGGGGCCTCCGAAACCTCTTTCGGACACGCTGGTCATCACCTAGTACCCCCGAAACAATTCCGGACTCCGATACCCTTCGTCCAATATACCGATCTTCACCTCCAGACCATTCCGAAGCTCCTCGTCATGTCCGGGATCTCATCCGGGACTCCGAACAACCTTCGGTAACCACATACTATTTCCCATAACAACTCTAGCGTCACCGAACCTTAAGTGTGTAGACCCTACGGGTTCGGGAACCATGCAGACATGACCGAGATGTTCTCCGGTTAATAACCAACAGCGGGATCTGGATACCCATGTTGGCTCCCACATATTCCACGATGATCTCATCGGTGAACCACGATGTCAAGGATTCAAGCAATCCCGTATGCAATTCCCTTTGTCAATCGGTATGTTACTTGCCCGAGATTCGATCGTCGGTATCCCAATACCTCGTTCAATCTCGTTACCGGCAAGTCACTTTACTCGTCCCATAATGCATGATCCCGTGACTAACTACTTAGTCACATTGAGCTCATTATGATGATGCATTACCGAGTGGGCCCAGAGATACCTCTCCATCATACGGAGTGACAAATCCCAGTCTCGATTCGTGCCAACTCAACAGACACTTTCGGAGATACCCGTAGTGCACCTTTATAGCCACCCAGTTACGTTGTGACATTTGGTACACCCAAAGCACTCCTACGGTATCAGGGAGTTACACAATCTCATGGTCTAAGGAAATGATACTTGACATTAGAAAAGCTTTAGCAAACGAACTACACGATCTTGTGCTATGCTTACGATTGGGTCTCGTCCATCACATCATTCTCCTAATGATGTGATCCCGTTATCAATGACATCCAATGTCCATGGTCAGGAAACCATGACCATCTATTGATCAACGAGCTAGTCAACTAGAGGCTCACTAGGGATATGTTGTGGTCTATGTATTCACACATGTATTACGGTTTCCAGTTAATATAATTATAGCATGAACAATAGACAATTATCATGAACAAGGAAATACAATAATAACCATTTTATTATTGCCTCTAGGGCATATTTCCAACAGTCTCCCACTTGCACTAGAGTCAATAATCTAGTTCACATCACTATGTGATTGTAATGAATTCAACACCCATGGGGTTTGATCATATCTCGCTTGTGAGAGAGGTTATTAGTCAACGGGTCTGAATCTTTCAGATCTGTGTGTGCTTTACAAATCTCTGTGTCATCTCCTAGATGCAGCTACCACGCTCTATTTGGAGCTATGCCAAATAACTGTTCTGCTATACGATTCTGGTTTACTACTCAGGATAATCCGGATTAGTGTCAAAGTTCGCATCGGCGTAACCCTTTACGACGAACTCTTTTACCACCTCCATAATCAAGAAAATTCCTTAGTCCACTAGTTACTAAGGATATGTTTGACCGCTGTCTTGTTATCCATTCCTGGATCATTCTTGTACCCCTTGACTGACTCATGGCAAGGCACACTTCAGGTGCGGTACACAGCATAGCATACTGTAGAGCCTATGTCTGAAGCATAGGGGACGACCTTCGTCCATTCTCTCTCTTCTGCCGAGGTCATGTCTTGAGTCTTACTCAATACTCACACCTTATAACACAGCCAAGAACTCCTTCTTCGCCGATCTATTTTGAACTTCTTCAAAATCTTGTCACGGCATGTCTTCATTTGAAAGTATTATTGAGCGTTTTTGATCTATCTTTATAGATCTTGATGCTCAATGTTCAAGTAGCTTAATCCAGGTTTTCCATTGAAAAACACCTTTTCAAATACCCTATATGCTTTCTAGAAATTCTATATCATTTCTGATCAACAATACGTCAACAACATATACTCATCAGAAATTCTATAGTGCTCCCACTCACTTCTTTGGAAATACAAGTTTCTCATAAACTTTGTATAAATCCAAAATCTTTCCAATTATCTCTCTATCGTTAAGGAACCTTTTGCTACCAACGAATTTCTTGAATTTTTGCCTAAAGGTTTAGCCATTGCTAAAAGGGGAGAAATCCCAAGAGATCACAAGCGCTCTATTGATGAATTTAGTGCCAAAGATGGCACTCGTTAGATCTATCTTCGCTTTTATGCCTAGCTAGGGGCGTTAAACAATAGCGCTAGTTGGGAGGCAACCCAATTTTCTTTGTGTTTTTTTGTTTTTGTTCCTGTTTAGTAATAAATCTTGCATCTACCTTCTGTTTAGATGTGTTTTTATCTTTTAATTAGTGTTTGTGCCAAGTATTACCTATAGGATAACCTATGATGATAGTTGATTTAAATTCTGCCGAAAAACAGAAACTTTGTGCGCACGAATTTAGTTTTGTTAAATCACAGAAATGTGCTTTTGCGTTGATTCTTCTTTCTGCTGATCGATATACAAATGTTCCAGGACTTACTATTTTGGTAGGATTTTTAGAGTTCCAGAAGTTTGCGTTAGTTACAGATTGCTACAGTCTGTTCTGTTTTTGACAGATTCTGTTTTTCGTGTGTTGTTTGCTTATTTCGATGAATCTATGGCTAGTAAAATAGTTTATAAACCATGGAGAAGTTGGATTACAGTAGGTTTAACACCAAAATAAATAAAGAATGAGTTTATTACAGTACCTTATGTGGTGGTTTTGTTTTCTTGCACTAACGGAGCTTATAAGATTTCCTGTTGAGTTTTGTGTTGTGAAGTTTTCAAGTTTTGGGTAAAGCTTTTATGGGCTATGAATAAGGAGTGGCAAGAGCCTAAGCTTGGGGATGCCCAAGGCACCCCAAGATATTCAAGAATAGCCAAAAGACTAAGCTTGGGGATGCCCCGGACGTCTTCGTTCATTGGTAACTTTACTTGGAGCTATATTTTTATTCGCCACATGATATGTGTTTTGCTTGGAGCGTCGTGTATTATATTAGTCTTTCATTTTTAGTTTACCACAATCATCCTTTCTGTACACACCTTTTGGGAGAAGCCTATTTGATTAGAATTTGCTAGAATACTCTATGTGCTTCACTTATATCTTTTGAGCTTGATAGTTTTTGCTCTAGTGCTTCACTTATATCTTTTAGAGCACGGCGGTGGCTTATTTTTGTAGAAATTGCTAGTCTCTCATGCTTCACTTATATTATTTTGAGAGTCTTCTAGAACAGCATGGTATTTTCTATGGTTATAAAATTGGTCCTAGAATGGTAGGCATCCAAGTTGGGTATAATAAAAACTATCATAGGAAGTGAATTGGATGCTATGATCAATTTGATACTTGATAATTGTTTTGAGATATGGAGGTAGTGATATTAAAGTCATGCTAGTTGGGTGATTATGAATTTAAAGAATGCTTGTGTTGAAGTTAGCAAGTCCCGTAGCATGCACGTATGGTTAAAGTTGTGTAACAAATTTGAAACATGAAGTGTACCTGGCTTGTGCATCCTTATGAGTGGCGGTCGGGGACGAGCGATGGTCTTTTCCTACCAATCTATCCCCCTAGGAGCATGCGCGTAGTGCTTGATTTTTGCTGACTTCTAAATTTTTGCAATAAGTATTTGAGTTCTTTTGACTAATGTTGAGTCCATGGATTATACGCACTTTTACCTTTCCGCCATTGCTAGCCTCTTCGGTACCGTGCATTGCCCTTTCTCACCTTGAGAGTTGGTGCAAAATTCGCTGGTGCATCCAAACCCCGTGATACGATACGCTCTATCGCACATAAACCTCCTTATATCTTCCTCAAAACAGACACCATACCTACATATTATGGCATTTCCATAGCCATTCCGAGATATATTGCCATGCAACTTTCCACCGTTCCGTTTATCATCATCATGACATACTTTACTTTTGTCATATTGCCATTGCATGATCATGTAGTTGACATCGTATTTGTGGCAAAGCCACCATGTATTATTTTTCATACATGTCACTCTTGATTCATTGCACCATCCCGGTACACCGCTGGAGGCATTCATATAGAGTCATATCTTGTTCTAGTTTCGAGTTGTAATTCATATGTTGTAATCAATAGAAGTGTGATGATCATCATTATTAGAGCATTGCCCAAAAAAAGAAAAAAAGGAAAGGCCAAAAAAAAAAAAGGCCCAAAAAAATAAAAAAAATAAGAATAAAAAAGAAAAAAATAAATAAATAAAAAGGGCAATGTTACTATCTCTTTTTCCACACTTGTGCTTCAAAGTAGCACCTTGTTCTTCATGTAATGAGTCTCATATATTGTGCTTCAAAGTAGCACCATGTTTTTCATATAGTGAGTCTCATAAGTTGTCTTTTTCATACTAGTGGGAATTTTTTCATTATAGAACTTGGCTTGTATATTCCTACGATGGGCTTCCTCAAATGCCCTAGGTCTTCGTGATCAAGCAAGTTGGACGCACACCCACTAGTTTTCTTTTGTTGAGCATTCATTTATAGCTCTAGTGCATCCGTTGCATGGCAATCCCTACTCCTCATGTTGACATCAATTGATGGGCATCTCCATAGCCCGTTGATTATCCTCGTCAATGTGAGACTTTCTCTTTTTTTGTCTTCTCCACACAATCCCCATCATCATATTCTATTCCACCCATAGTGCTATATCCATGGCTCACGCTCATGTATTGCATGAAGGTTGAAAAAGTTTGAGATTATTTAAGTATGAAACAATTGCTTGGCTTGTCATCGGGGGTATAGAAGTTGGGAACATCTTTGTGTGAAGAAAATGAAGCATAGCCTAACTATATGATTTTGTAGG
Source organism: Triticum timopheevii (assembly GCA_963921465.1). Taxonomy (NCBI): domain Eukaryota; kingdom Viridiplantae; phylum Streptophyta; class Magnoliopsida; order Poales; family Poaceae; genus Triticum; species Triticum timopheevii. The sequence continues at coordinate 424,510,466 of OY997274.1, forward strand.
GATGAACTTTCTTTTGCCATGTTATTTTGAGAAGACATGATTACTTTGATTAGTATGCTTGAAGTGTTACTATTTCTTTTATCAATATGAACTTTTATTTTGAATCATTTGGATCTGAACATTCATGCCACAATAAAGAAAATTACATTAAGAATTATGCTAGGTAGCATTCCACATCAAAAAATTCTCATTTTATCATTTACCTACTCGAGGACGAGCATGAATTAAGCTTGGGGATGCTTGATACGTCTCCGACGTATCTATAATTTTTGATTGTTCCATGCTATTATATTACCCCTTTTAGATGTTTATGGGCTTTATTTTACACATTTATATCATTTTTGGGACTAACCTACTAACCGGGGGCCCAGCCCGTATTGCTGTTTTTTTGCCTATTTCAGTATTTCAAAGAAAAGGAATATCAAACGGGGTCCAAACGGAATGAAACCTTCGGGAGCGTGATTTTTGGAACGAACGTGATCCAGAGGACTTGGAGTGCAAGTCAAGAAGCAGCCGAGGCCTCCACGAGATAGGAGCCCCCCCCCCCCTATAGGGCGCGCCCCCTGTCTCATGGGCCTCTCGGGCATCCACCGACGTACTTCTTCCTCCTATATAAGCCTACGTACCCCGAAAACATCGAGGAAGCCAATGAAACACAATTTCCACCGCCGTAACCTTCTGTATCCGTGAGATCTCATCTTGGAGCCTTCGTTGGCACTCTGCCGGAGGGGGAATCGACCACGGAGGGCTTCTACATCAACATCCTTGCCCCTCCGATGAGTTGTGAGTAGTTTACCACAGACCTACGGGTCCATAGTTATTAGCTAGATGGCTTCTTCTCTCTTTTTGGATCTCAATACAATGTTCTCCCCCTCTCTTGTGGAGATCTATTTGATGTAAACTCTTTTTGCGGTGTGTTTGTCGAGATCCGATGAATTGTGGGTTTATGATCAAGTTTATCTATGAATAATATTTGAATCTTCTCTGAATTCTTTTATGTATGATTGAGTTAACTTTGCAAGTCTCTTCGAATTTTCAGTTTGGTTTGGCCTACTAGATTGATCTTTCTTGCCATGGGAGAAGTGCTTAGCTTTGGGTTCAATCTTGCGGTGTCCTTTCCTAGTGATAGCAGGGGCAGCAAGGCACGTATTGTATTGTTGCCATCGAGGATAAAAAGATTGGGTTTATATCATATTGCTTGAGTTTATCCCTCTACATCATGTCATCTTGCTTAATGCGTTACTCTGTTCTTTATGGACTTAATACTCTAGATGCAGGCAGGAGTCGGTCGATGTGTGGAGTAATAGTAGTAGATGCAGGCAGGAGTCGGTCTACTTGTTGCGGACGTGATGCCTATATACATGATCATGCCTAGGTAATCTCATAATTATTCGCTTTTCTATCAATTGCTCGACAGTAATTTGTTCACCCACCATAATACTTATGCTATCTTGAGAGAAGCCTCTAGTGAAACCTATGGCCCCCGGGTCTATCTCTTATCATATTTGCTTCCAATCTACTTTTATTTGCATCTTTACTTTTTGCATCTATATTATAAAATACAAAAAATATATTTATCTTATCATATTATCTCTATTAGATCTCACTTTCGCAAGTGGCCGTGAAGGGATTGACAACCCCTTTATTGCGTTGGTTGCGAGTTCTTTATTTGTTTGTGTAGGTGCGTGGGACTTTTGAGGAGCCTCCTAATGGATTGATACCTTGGTTCTCAAAAACTGAGGGAAATACTTACGCTATTATTGCTGCATCACCCTTTCTTCTTCAAGGAAAACCAACGCAAGCTCAAGACGTAGCACTGATCATGTTTTGCTCGTGGAAGAGGCTTAGTCAACGGGTCTGCAACATTCAGATCCGTATGTATCTTGCAAATCTCTATGTCTCTCACCTGGACTTGGTCCCGGATGGAATTGAAGCGTCTCTTGATGTGCTTGGTTCTCTTGTGAAATCTGGATTCCTTTGCCAGGGCAATTGCACCAGTATTGTCACAAAAGATTTTCATTGGACCCGATGCACTAGGTATGACACCTAGATTGGATATGAACTCCTTCATCCAGACTCCTTCATTTGCTCCTTTTGAAGCAGCTATGTACTCCGCTTCACATGTAGATCCCGCCACGACGCTTTGTTTAGAACTGCACCAACTGACAGCTCCACCGTTCAATATAAACACGTATCCGGTTTGTGATTTAGAATCGTCCGAATCAGTGTCAAAGGTTGCATCGACGTAACCATTTATGACTAGCTCTTTGTCACCTCCATAAACGAGAAACATATCCTTAGTCCTTTTTAGGTATTTCAGGATATTCTTGACCGATGTCCAGTGATCCACTCCTGGATTACTTTGGTACCTCCCTGCTAAACTAATAGCAAGGCACACATCAGGTCTGGTACACAGCATTGCATACATGATAGAGCCTATGGCTGAAGCATAGGGAACATCTTTCATTTTCTCTCTATCTTCTGCAATGGTCGGGCATTGAGTCTGACTCAACTTCACACCTTGTAATACAGGCAAGAACCCTTTCTTTGCTTGATCCATTTTGAACTTTTTCAAAACTTTATCAAGGTATGTGCTTTGTGAAAGTCCAATTAAGCGTCTTGATCTATCTCTATAGATCTTGATGCCCAATATATAAGCAGCTTCACCGAGGTCTTTCTTTGAAAAACTTTTATTCAAGTATCCTTTTATGCTATCCAGAAATTCTATATCATTTCTAATCAACAATATGTCATCTACATATAATATTAGAAATGCTACAGAGCTCCCACTCACTTTCTTGTAAATATAGGCTTCTCCAAAAGTCTGTGTAAAACCATATGCTTTGATCACACTATCAAAACGTTTATTCCAACTCCGAGAGGCTTGCACCAGTCCATAAATGGATCGCTGGAGCTTGCACACTTCGTTAGCACCTTTCGGATCGACAAACCTTCTGTTGCATCATATACAACTCTTCTTCCAAAAATCCATTCAGGAATGCAGTTTTGACATCCATTTGACAAATTTCATAATCATAAAATGCGACAATTGCTAACATGATTCGGGCAGACTTAAGCATCTCTACGGGTGGGAAAGTCTCATCGTAGTCAACCCCTTGAACTTGTCGAAAACCTTTCACAACAAGTCGAGCTTTGTAGACAGTAACATTACCATCAGCGTCAGTCTTCTTCTTGAAGATCCATTTATTTTTGATGGCTTGTCGATCATCGGGCAAGTCAACCAAAGTCCATACTTTGTTCTCATACATGGATCCCATCTAAGATTTCATGGCCTCAAGCCATTTTACGGAATCTGGGCTCATAATCGCTTCCTCATAGTTCGTAGGTTCGCCATGGTTAAGTAACATGACCTCCAGAATAGGATTACTGTACCACTCTGGTGCGGATCTTACTCTGGTTGACCTACGAGGTTCGGTGGTAACTTGATCTGAAGTTTCATGATCAATATCATTAACTTCCTCACTAATTGGTGTAGGCGTCACAGGAACCGGTTTCTGTGATGAACTACTTTCCAATAAGGGAGCAGGTACAATTACCTCATCAAGTTCTACTTTCCTCCCACTCCTTTCGAGAGAAACTCCTTCTCTAGAGATCCAAATTTAGCAACAAAAGTCTTGCCTTCGGTTCTGTGATAGAAGGTGTGCCCAATAGTCTCCTTTGGGTATCCTATGAAGACACATTTCTCCGATTTGGGTTCGAGCTTATCAGGTTGAAGTTTTTTCACATAAGCATCGCAGCTCCAAACTTTAAGAAACGACAACTTTGGTTTCTTGCCAAACCACAGTTCATAAGGTGCCATTTCAACGGATTTTGATGGTGCCCTGTTTAACGTGAATGTAGCCGTCTCTAAATCATAACCCCAAAACGTTAGTGGTAAATCAGTAAGAGACATCATTGATCGCACCATATGTAGTAAAGTACGATTACGACGTTCGGACACACCATTACGTTGTGGTGTTCCGGGTGGCGTGAGTTGTGAAACTATTCTGCATTGTTTCAAATGTAGACCAAACTCGTAACTCAAATATTCTCCTCCACGATTAGATCGTAGAAACTTTATTTTCTTGTTACGATGATTTTCCACCTCACTCTGAAATTCTTTGAAATTTTCAAATGTTTCAGACTTATGTTTCATTAAGTAGATATACCCATATCTGCTCAAATCATCAGTGAAGGTGAGAAAATAACGATACCCATCGCGAGCCTCAATGTTCATTGGACCACATACATCAGTATGTATGATTTCCAATAAATCTGTTTCTCGCTCCATAGTTCCGGAGAACACCGTTTTAGTCATCTTGCCCATGAGGCATGGTTCGCAAGTACCAAGTGATTCATACTCAAGTGATTCCAAAAGTCCATCAGTATGGAGTTTCTTCATGCGTTTTACACCAATATGACCCAAACGGCAGTGCCACAAATAAGTTGCACTATCATTATGAACTCTGCATCTTTTGGCTTCAACATTATGAATATGTGTATCACTACTATCGAGATTCAATAAAAATAGACCACTCTTCAAGGGTGCATGACCATAAAAGATATTACTCATATAAATAGAACAACCATTATTCTCTGATTTAAATGAATAACCATCTCACATCAAACAAGATGCAGATATAATGTTCATGCTTAATGTTGGCACCAAATAACAATTATTCAGGTCTAAAACTAATCCCGAAGGTAGATGTAGAGGTAGCATGCTGACCGCGATCACATCGACTTTGGAACCATTTCTGACGCGCATCGTCACCTCATCCTTAGCCAATCTTGGTTTAATCCGTAGCCCCTGTTTCGAGTTTCAAATATGAGCAACAGAACCAGTATCAAATACCCAACCGCTACTACGAGCATTAGTAAGGTATACATCAATAACATGTATATCAAATATACCTTTCACTTTGCCATCCTTCTTATCTACCAAATACTTGGGGCAGTTCTGCTTCCAGTGACCAGTCCCTTTGCAGTAGAAGCACTCGATTTCAGGCTTAGGTCCAGACTTGGGTTTCTTCTCTTGAGCAGCAACCTTTTTGCCGTTCTTCTTGAACTTCCCCTTCTTCCCTTTGCCCTTTTTCTTGAAATTGGTGGTCTTGTTGACCATCAACACTTCATGCTCCTTCTTGATTTCTACCTCCGCAGCTTTTAGCATCGCGAAGAGCTCGGGAATAGTCTTGTTCATCCCTTGCATATTATAGTTCATCACAAAGCTCTTGTAGCTTGGTGGCAGTGATTGAAGAATTCTGTCAATGACACTATCATCGGGAAGATTAACTCCGAGTTGAATCAAGTGATTAATATACACAGACATTTTGAGTATATGTTCACTGACAGAACTATTCTCCTCCATCTTGCAGCTATAGAACTTATTGGAGACTTCATATCTCTCAATCCGGGCATTTGCTTGAAATATTAGCTTCAAGTCCTGGAACATCTCATATGCTCCATGACATTCAAAACATCGTTGAAGTCCCGGTTCTAAGCTGTAAAGCATGGCACACTGAACTATTGAGTAGTCATCGGCTTTGCTCTGCCAGGCGTTCTTAACGTCGTCAGTTGCATCTGCAGCAGGCCTGGCACCCAGCGGTGCTTCCAGGACGTAATTCTTCTGTGCAGCAATGAGGATAATCCTCAAGTTACAGACCCAGTCCGTGTAATTGCTACCATCATCTTTCAACTTAGCTTTCTCAAGGAACGCATTAAAATTCAACGGAACAACAGCACGGGCCATCTATCTACAATAACATAGACAAGCAAAAATTCTATCAGGTACTAGGTTCATCATAAATTAATGTTCAATTAATCATATTACTTAAGAACTCCCACTTAGATAGACATCCCTCTAATCATCTAAGTGATCACGTGATCCAGATCAACTAAACCATGTCCGATCATCACGTGAGATGGAGTAGTTTTCACTTGTGAACATCACTATGTTGATCATATCTACTACATGATTCACGCTCGACCCTTCGATCTCAGTGTTCCGAGGCCATATCTGCATAAGCTAGGCCTGTCAAGTTTAACCTGAGTATTCTGCGTGTGTAAAACTGTCTTACACCCGTTGTATTTGAACGTAGAGCTTATCACACCCGATCATCACGTGGTGTCTCAGCACGAAGAACTTTCGCAACGGTGCATACTCAGGGAGAACACTTATACCTTGAAATTTAGTGAGAGATCATCTTATAATGCTACCGTCAATCAAGAAAAATAAGATGCATAAAGGATAAACATCACATGCAATCAATATAAGTGATATGATATGGCCATCATCATCTTGTGCTTGTCATCTCCATCTCCGAAGCACCGTTATGATCACCACCGTCACCGGCGCGACACCTTGATCTCCATCATAGCATCGTTGTCATCTCGCCAACTATTGCTTCTATGACTATCGCTACCGCTTAGTGATAAAGTAAAGCAATTACAGGGAGATTGCATTGCATACAATAAAGCGACAACCATATGGCTCCTGCCAGTTGCCGATAACTTTGTTACAAAACATGATCATCTCATATAATAAAATTCAACATCATGACTTGACCATATCACATCACAACATGCCCTGCAAAAACAAGTTAGACGTCCTCTAATTTGTTGTTGCAAGTTTTACGTGGCTGCTACGGGCTGAGCAAGAATCGTTCTTACCTACGCATCAAAACCACAAAGATATTTTGTCAAGTTAGTGTTGTTTTAACCTTCTCAAGGACCGGGCGTAGCCACAGTCGGTTCAACTAAAGTTGGAGAAACTGACACCCGCCAGCCACCTATGTGCAAAACACGTCGGTAGAACCAGTCTCGCGTAAGCGTACGTGTAATGTTGGTCCGGGCCGCTTCATCCAACAATACCGCCGAACCAAAGTATGACATGCTGGTAAGCAGTATGACTTGTATCACCCACAACTTGATAGAGGCAAAGGTGTCCCGTCTTTCGATGAGATGGCGAATTTCGCTTTGGTGGAAATCGACTTTGACGATCCGACTACGAACGTGCGAGGACGTCGCGCCTTAGCAATCGCTAAACCAACTCCGAGAGGTTATTGACCACGCCGGAGCACGATCAACCTGACCACGAGGGTCTATTTCCTGCGAGCAAACGAAGAACAAGCAAGAAACTGAGATTGCAATCTGGATATTGCGAATATAAGATGAAAGCTTTATTGATCAAGGTGGGGTTCTGTGATGCCTTTGTCTGGTCGTTGAACACAAACGAAGTACGCGAAGTTGCAGCTATGGCGAACTTTTAATCTAAACAAAACCCAAAGTCTAAACGACGCACTAAGGGCTGTATATATGGGGGAAAAGGAGGGAATTTCGTGGCCCTTGAGGGTGGGGTCCGAAACCAACCCTAACTCTTGTTTCCCCACACATACGGACTCTAAAAATAGCCTATACTTAAGTATTTCGAAATTACATGGGCCTGGCCCAATAATAAGGTGACGCAGCACCTAGAATAGCCTATGGACGAATATTATGAAGTGGCATCTTGTATATTTCGTCCAAGGCTTCATGCACTCCTTATGGTGGCTTCAAAGTCCTGAAATTATCACTTGTAACTCCGTTCTTGATCCCCTTGCGCATGCCATCAACTCCATGCGTGTTCTTGCTCCAATGTTCATCTTTCTCCAAGCTAGGCCCTTCATTTGTAAGCAAAACAAATGTATCCAATTTAGGCAGCATCATATTCTCATGAACATTAGAATCATTACGAAGAAACGAGAGTACCTGGTAATTTAATTGGCGTGCGCGAGCTCTAGTAATTGGTCCCGTATATGTAACAGTAGGGGCTGTGGGTGTAACAATGGTATTGATGTCCTCATCATCCTCCCCTTCTTGAAATGAAGTCGTCCTCGACGGAAGCTCATCTTCCTCACCCAAATAAGGCTTCAAATCTGCAATGTTAAAAGTGGGACTAACCCCAAAATCTGCAGGTAGCTCAAGTTTATATGCATTATCATTTATTTTCTCTAACACCTTAAAAGGACCATCAGCACGTGGCATTAGCTTTGATTTGCGCAAATTAGGAAATCTATCTTTACGCAAATGTAACCAAACAAGATCTCCAGGTGCAAACACAACATGTTTTCTACCCTTATCTCCAGCAAGTTTATATTTAGCATTCATACGCTCAATGTTTTCCTTAGTTAACTCATGCATTTTTAAAATCAATTCAGAATGTTCTTTAGCATCAAAATTAACCTTCTCCGAAGATGGAAGAGGCAACAAATCAATAGGTGCACGAGGTAGGAAACCATACACAATTTCAAAAGGGCACATCTTAGTAGTAGAATGCAATGAACGATTATAAGCAAATTCAATATGAGGCAAGCATTCTTCCCACATTTTCTTATTATTCTTCAAAACAGCCCTAAGCATAGTAGACAATGTTCTATTGACTACTTCAGTTTGTCCATCAGTTTGGGGATGACAAGTAGTACTAAAAAGCAATTTAGTCCCCAACTTAGCCCATAAACATCTCCAAAAGTGGCTAAGAAATTTAGTATCACGGTCTGAAACAATAGTATTTGGCACACCATGCAAGCGAATAATTTCACGAAAGAACAAATCAGCAACATTAACAGCATCATCGCTTTTATGACATGGTATAAAGTGTGCCATTTTCGAGAATCTATCCACGGCAACAAATATGCTATCCCTCCCCTTCTTTGTTCGAGGTAAACCTAAAACAAAGTCCATAGATATATCCTCCCAAGGAACACTAGGCACAGGCAAAGGCATATATAAACCATGAGGATTGAGTCGTGACTTAGCTTTTTGACATGTAGTGCAGCAAGCAATAAAACGCTCAACATCCCGTCGCATCTTTGGCCAAAAGAAATGTGCAGCAAGTACGTCCTCCGTCTTCTTCACGCCAAAGTGTCCCATTAGTCCTCTGTGACGCCTCCGATTCAATCGTACACTAATCATGCACGCAAATGTGTACGATCAAGATCAGGGACTCACGGGAAGATATCACAACACAACTCTAAAACATAAATAAGTCATACAAGCATCATAATACAAGCCAGGGGCCTCGAGGGCTCGAATACAAGTGCTCGATCATAGACGAGTCAGCGGAAGCAACAATATCTGAGTACAGACATAAGTTAAACAAGTTTGCCTTAAGAAGGCTAGCACAAACTGGGATACAGATCGAAAGAGGCGCAGGCCTCCTGCCTGGGATCCTCCTAAACTACTCCTGGTCGTCGTCAGCAGCCTGCACGTAGTAGTAGGCACCTCCAGTGTAGTAGTCGTCGTCGACGGTGGCGTCTGGCTCCTGGGCTCCAACATCTGGTTGCGACAACCAGAAAGAAAGGAAAGGGGGAAAAGGGGGCAGAAAGCAACCGTGAGTACTCATCCAAATTACTCGCAAGCAAGGATCTACACTACATATGCATGTGTATATGTGTAAAGGGCCATATCAGTGGACTGAACTGCAGAATGCCAGAATAAGAGGGGGATAGCTAGTCCTATTGAAGACTACGCTTCTGGCAGCCTCCGTCTTGCAGCATGTAGAAGAGAGTAGATTGAAGTCCTCCAAGTAGCATCTCCAAGTAGCATCTCCAGTAGCATCGCATAGCATAATCCTACCCGGCAATCCTCTCCTCGTTGCCCTGTTAGAGAGCGATCACCGGGTTGTATCTGGCACTTGGAAGGGTGTGTTTTATTAAGTATCCGGTTCTAGTTGTCATAAGGTCAAGGTACAACTCCGGGTCGTCCTTTTACTGAGGGACACGGCTATTCGAATAGATTAACTTCCCTGCAGGGGTGCACCACATAACCCAACACGCTCGATCCCATTTGGCCAGACACACTTTCCTGGGTCATGCCCGGCCTCGGAAGATCAACACATCGCAGCCCCAACTAGGCACAACAGAGCGGTCAGCACGCCGGTCTAACTCCTATGGCGCAGGGGTCTGGGCCCATCGCCCTTTGCACACCTGCACGTTGCGAACGCGGCCAGAAGCAGACCTAGCCTAGTGGCGTTCCAGTCCAATCCGGCGCGCGCCACTCAGTCGCTGACGTCACGAAGGCTTCGGCTGATACCACGACGTCGGGATACCCATAACTACTCCCACGTAGATGGTTAGTGTGTATAGACCAAATGGCCAGACTCAGATCAAATACCAAGATCTCGTTAAGCGTGTTATTATGAAGCAACCGCGGACGCCGATCGGGGCCAGGCCCACCTGTCTCCTAGGTGGTCTCAACCTGCCCTGTCGCTCCGCCACAAAGTAACAGTCGGGGGCCGTCCGGAACCCAGGCCCACCTCTACCGGGATGGAGCCACCTGTCCTTTCAGCCCCCTCATCAGAATCACTTGCGGGTACTCATCGAGCTGACCCGACTTTAGTCACCAGCTGTACAGTATGTATGTATGTATGTATGTATGTATGTATGTATGTATGTATGTATGTATGTATAGTATATACCCATGATCACCTCCCGAGTGATCACGGCCCAATAGTATAGCAAGGCAGACTGACAAGAATGTAGGGCCAATGATGATAAACTAGCATCCTATACTAAGTATTTAGGATTGCAGGAAAGGTATCAACAGATGTAGCAACAATGTCAGGCTATGCATCAAAATAGGATTAACGGAAAGCAGTAACATGCTACACTACTCTAATGCAAGCAGTATACAGGAGAATAGGCGATATCTGGTGATCAAGGTGGGGGGCTTGCCTGGTTGCTCTGGCAAGAGAGAGGGGTCGTCAACGCCGTAGTCGAACTGGGGGTCGCCGGCAGTCTCGGGGTCTACCGGAAAGAAGTAACGGGGGAACACAATAAATAATAGAGCAATCAAAGTATCACAAAGTGTAGCATGGCAATGCGCGGTGCTAGAGGTGACCTAACGCAGTAATAGGTGATACCCGCGAAGTGGGAAAACATCCGGGAAAGTATTCCCAGTGTTTCGTGTTTTCGGACAGATTAACCGGAGGTGAAATGTTGCAGGTTCTCTATGCTAGGGACGCGTGGCGGATGAACGGGTAGCGTATCCGGAATCTTCTCGTCGTTCTGAGCAACTTTCATGTAGAAAGTATTTTCATCCGAGTTACGGATTATTTTATATGAATTTCCAAAGTTTTATATGATTATATTGATTTATTTAACTCCAAAATTTAATCAGTAAAACTATTGTCACAAAGTGCAGTGCCAGCCATAGTGTATGACAGGTGGGGTCAGAGTCAAAGTCAACAGTCTAGTCAGCTGTTGACTGGGTCAATGTTGACTGGTCAAACAGGGCAATGGGGCCCATCGTCATAGACTAGTTTAACTAAGCAGATTTAATTAGACTAAATATGTTCATTAGGCTAATTAATCAAAGTTAATTAGGTAGTTAACTAAGCAAATTAATTAATTAACCAAATTACTAATTAATTAAATAATTATTTCTATTTTTCAATTTCGTTCGTTTTTTTTAACAGGGGCATGGGGCCCCCTGGTCAGTGGCACAAGGCCAGGGGCTGTGCAGCCCAGGAGCGAGCGCCGCGGCACCCAGAAGGGCACCGGCGGGCACGGCACCGAGGGGGGGAAGGGGCGAGGTCAGGCCGGGGTAGCAGGGGCCGTCGCCGGACGGCGGCAGCCGAAGCGGGTGCTTGGGCGACGGGCGCGTGGGTGGAGCGGCAGGACGCGGTGAGCGCACCGGGAAGGGCCGCGGTGCCCGGGCGCGTGCGTTGGGCGTGGCTGGAGGTGCCCGGGCGCGGCGAGCGCACCGGGATGTGGTGGCCACATCGAGGCAGAGGGGGGAGAGAGGAGGACGGATGGCGGCTCACAGGGGGAGTAGGGAACGGGGCAACGGTGTTCGGGGAAGAGGTCGGAGACTGCGTGACGGAGAGGAAGCAGGTCGTTGACGTGGTCCGGCCAGGAAGCTCTGGGCGCCGGCGTCGGGCGCCGGGGTGGAGGGGCGAGGGGTGGTCGAGGAGGCCGGTCGGGGATGAGGACGGGGACGCGAGGCGGCAGATCCGGCGTTGAAGCACGACGGTGGGGCACGAGATCCACGGGCGGCAACGGCGATGTCGGCGGGGACCACGGGCATCGATGAGGTGGTCGTGGCGGAGGCGTCCCGCGCAGCGTCGAGGCGAGGAGGAGACGAGGACGATGGGGCTGCGTTGGAGTCCACCTCTCGATCCCGATCCAATCGGGGGAGAGAGGGGAGGGGTGAGATATTTTCCGGGGGTGTGGGTGTTTGGGCTAGGGTTTCCTCCCTGGTGGGGGGTTATGGAGGGGAGGTAGCGGGCCGGCCGGCTGGGCCTGGGGGTTGGCCCAGTTGGGCCACGGCCCAGGGGGGTTTCTCTTTTTTTTGATAGTCTTTGGTTTTAGTTTTTCTGTTTAGTTTTTCCTTTTTTTTATTTTCTTTTATTATTTCTTTTCTGTTTAAATTCATCTAAAAGTAATTAGGCTTTTTATAAAAAAGGGTTTGCTGCACCATAATTACCTTTGTAATATTTGGCGTCCACCGAACATTTTTGTTTAAATTTTGAAAACTTTTATTGTCAACTTGATTTTGAATTTGAATTCGAATTGGTTTCGAACTAACGTGAGATTAGCAACAGAAATCGAGGTGACATGGCATCATTAGCGGAGGGTTACTGTGGCTTAATTATCCGGGCGTCACAATTCTCCTCCACTACAAGAAATCTCGTCCCGAGATTTAAGAGGGGGTCTAGCGGGAAAGGTCTGGTTACGAAATTCTAACGAGTCTTCTCGGTGTTGGTTATTCTTCTCGAAGAGGTCGATCCATTACATTGATGTCTTCAGTTCTCTGCTTCGGGTCATCATGATGAAGTTGTCGTCCTTCCTTGGGGATCTTCATCGTACTTACGGAAAGGATAAGGGGTAGCTTCAAAAGGACAGACCTCTACAAGGTTGACTATCTGGTCGATAACATCGAGGAAGGTGGCGGAAGTTACTCTCGAATTGAATCTTAAGAAAGTATCGAGAGCAAAGTAAGGAGGTACCATGAGAAGTTTCAAACGGATAGGCAAGTGTTCGATGCCTAATCAGAAGGTGAAAGGGGTTCAGGGCAACGAGAATAAGTATTGCGTCTGATACCAAAATAGATCACTTGGGACAGTGGTCCGTGAATTACATACGAGTCCACGCACGAGGACTAACTCTAGGAACAGGGGGTGTATAGGAGAGTCAGGTTTCGATCCTGTGGAACTGTGGGTTATGGGCCCACTATGTGGTTGAAGGTAGGAAGGGGGCCGACATCTTGCACGGTCACGATAGTAAGGCGTGTCTGTGACGCCCGGGTAATTAAGCTACAGTAACCCTCTGCTAAGGATGCCACATCACCTCGGTTACTGTTGATAAACTTGAGTTAGTTCAAAATCGATTCAAATTCAAACTTAAAATATAGGCAAACGGTAAAAGTTTTCAAACATTAAAACTAAATTGTTCATCATGTGGCAAATAATCCCTAACTAATTGAGGTGAAGAAACCACATTCTTATAGAAAGTTTAGATGCATTTGAGTAATTAAAACAGTAGGTAAAACAATGAAATAAATGTCTTTTGCAATTTATAAAATAATAAACTATTTATTTAGATGCCCCTAAGTTAATGGGACAGTAGCATAATTATTAACACTAAATTAGTGACTGCTTTTATAATTTATAAAACTAATACGAATGAGAAATTAAAAGAAAACAGAAAAGTAAATAAATAAAAGAAAAGAAAATACAAAAGAGAAAAACTAAACTAAAAAAGAAAGAAACAAAGCCCCCTGCTGGGCCGTGGCCCAGCTGGCCACCAGGCCAACAACCGGCCAGCCCACTAACCAGGCCGGCCTACCGCACTCCCTATACACCCCTGCCCAAACCCTAACCGGTCCATTCCCCCGATCCACCTCTCCTCTTCCCCCCCCCCCCGATCTGGATCGGGATTGGCCCCGATCCCGCCACCCCCGTCGCCCGAACCCCCCACCGATGCCGTGCCGCCGCCCGTAGGCCTCCCGTCGCCGGAGCCACCACGCCGGCCCGCCTTCCGTCTCTTCCCGCGGCGTCCCAAGCCCCTACGTCGCGTCGCCGTCGCTGCTCGTCAACGCCGCCCGGAGCTACCTCGCCCCCGTCGCACGAGGACCACGTCGCCGGACTGCCTCCTCGACGTCGTCGTCTCCGTCCTCCTCCTCAACCCCCACTGCCTAGACCCCACGACCCCGTGGTGAGCCCCCGGCATCTCCTCCTCCTCCCCTGCTCGCAACGGCACCCCGCGCCCGATGCCGCCTCTGTCTGCGTGCTCGCCGCACCCGCTCACGCACGCCTGCTCCTCGATGCGCCCGGGGCGCGCCCCGCAACCGCCGCCTGCACGTCCCGCGGCTCCTGCTCGCTGCTGGGCGCCCCTCCTCCCGCCTACGCTCGGTCGTCGTCGTACGCGACCACGTCGCTGCAGCTCGTCGCCCGCTCCTGCTCCTCTGTCCGTCGGCGCCCGTTGCCGCACCACCCTGTTCCGGCCCGTCGTGGCCAGTGCTCCCCTCCCCTGGTGGGCTCTGGTGTGCGGGCACCCTTTCGCCCGCACCCGTTAGCCCACCCCCACTAAGGCCCCTAGGGCCACTGACATGGGGGCCCCACCCCACAGAATGTTTTAAAAAAAGAGTATTAAAAATAAAATTAATAGATAAAATAAAAATGATTTAATAAAATTAATTATTAATTAATTAATTATCTAATGAATTAATTAAGTTAATTAATCCTACTTAATTAGTAATTAACCTGTTAGTCTAACTAAGCAGTAGTTAGTTAACCTAACCCTAATTAATTAAACAGAGTGTGACAGGTGGGTCCCACACGTCAGCCTGACTAGTCAACACCTCTGTTGACTGATGATGTCATGCTGATGTCATGCTGATGCAGTAATACTACTTTTGAATTTAATTAATAATTAATAAATTAGAAAATGATTTAAAAACCTTAAAAATTAATATAAAATAAACCGTAGCTCGGATGGAGAAACTTTGTACATGAAAGTTGCTCAGAACAACAAGACGATTTCGGATACGCAACCCGTTCGTCCGCCACACCCCCCTAACCTATCGAACTCGCAACTTTCCCCCTACGGCTCCTCTGCCCGAAAAGGCGAAACACCGGGGATACTTTCCCGGATGTTTCCCCCCTCCACCGGTATCACCTCATACCGCGTTAGGGCACCTCTAGCACCGATACTTGTCATGGCATACATCACTATGCATCTGTTTGCTTAAATATTTATTGTTTCTTCCCCCTCTTCTCTCGCTAGACACCGAGACCGACGCCGCTGCTACCCAGTACGACTACGGAGTTGACGACCCTCTCTCTTGCCAGAGCAACCAGGCAAGCCCCCCCTTGATCACCAGATATCGCCTATTCTTCTCTATACTGCTTGCATTAGAGTAGTGTAGCATGTTACTGTTCGGTTACTCCTATTCTGTTGCATAGCCTGTCATTGTTGCTACAGTCATTGATACCTTACCCGCAATCCTAAATGCTTAGTATAGGATGCTGGTTTATCATCATTGGCCCTACATTCTTGTCAGTCTGCCTTGCTATACTATTGGGCCGTGATCACTCGGGAGGTGATCACGGGTATATATTATACATACATACATATACAGATGGTGACTAAAGTCGGGTCCGCTCGAAGAGTACCCGCGAGTGATTCACGGATTGGGGGCTGAAAGGACCTTTGTCCCGACGGCCCTCTGTGTGGATCTTTGTGGCGGAGCGACAGGGCAGGTTGAGACCACCTAGGCGAGAGGTGGGCCTGGCCCTGATCGGCGTCCGCGGTTGCTTCATAATAACACGCTTAACGAGATCTTGGTATTTGATCTGAGTCTGGCCATTTGGTCTATACGCACTAACCATCTACGCGGGAGTAGTTATGGGTATCCCGACGTCGTGGTATCAGCCGAAGCCTTCTTGACGTAAGCGACTGAGTGGCGCGCGCCGGATTGGAACGTAAGCCTGCACTTGTATTAAGGGGGCTAGTTCTGCTTCCGGCCGCGTACGCAACGTGCAGGTGTGCAAAGGGCGATGGGCCCAGACCCCTGCGCCATAGGAGTTAGACCGGCGTGCTGACCTCTCTGTTGTGCCTAGGTGGGGCTGCGACATGTTGATCTTCCGAGGCCGGGCATGACCCAGGAAAGTGTGTCCGGCCAAATGGGATCGAGCGTGTTGGGTTATGTGGTGCACCCCTGCAGGGAAGTTAATCTATTCGAATAGCCGTGTCCCTCGGTAAAAGGACGACCCGGAGTTGTACCTTGACCTTATGACAACTAGAACCGGATACTTAATAAAACACACCCTTCCAAGTGCTAGATACAACCTGGTGATCGCTCTCTAACAAGGCGACGAGGAGAGGATCACCGGGTAGGATTATGCTATGCGATGCTACTGGAGATGCTACTTGGAGGACTTCAGTCTACTCTCTTCTACATGCTGCAAGACGGAGGCTGCCAGAAGCGTAGTCTTCGACAGGATTAGCTATCCCCCTCTTATTCTGGCATTCTGTAGTTCAGTCCACTGATATGGCCTCCTTACACATATACCCATGCATATGTAGTGTAGTTCCTTGCTTGCGAGTACTTTGGATGAGTACTCACGGTTGCTTTCTCCCCCTCCCCCTTTTCCCCCTTTCCCTTCTTTTTGGTTGTCGCAACCAGATGCTAGAGCCCAGGATCTAGACGCCACCGTCGACGACGACTACTACACTAGGGGTGCCTACTACTACGTGCAGGCCGCTGACGACGACCAGGAGTAGTTTAGGAGGATCCCAGGCAGGAGGCCTGCGCCTCTTTCGATCTGTATCCCAGTTTGTGCTAGCCTTCTTAAGGCAAACTTGTTTAACTTATGTCTGTACTCAGATATTGTTGCTTCCGCTGACTCGTCTATGATCGAGCACTTGTATTCGAGCCTTCGAGGCCCCTGGCTTGTATTATGATGCTTGTATGACTTATTTATGTTTTTAGAGTTGTGTTGTGATATCTTCCCGTGAGTCCCTGATCTTGATCGTACACGTTTGCATGCATGATTAGTGTACGATTGAATCGGGGGCGTCTCAAGTTGGTATCAGAGCCGACTGCCTGTAGGAATCCCCCTTCCACACTCCTTGGCCGAAGTCGAGTCTGGACATTGCAAAAACTTTTACTAACATGGTTGTGTGCCTTACGGGCCCACGTCACCATTGGGTGGTACTAGGATCTTTTACTCCTCGACCTTTACTCTGGGACTCTGATCTCTCCTCTATTCGGGTTAAATGAATTTTACTAAATCTAACATTAGGATCTCGTTATCACTTTCACCCGGAGAGCCCCTTATTACTGATGATCGTCTGCTGCACCAGAAGACCTTGAAGATACTCTCCGCTATTAACCCGAGAACTTGTGTTCATCGCGTTTGCAATTCCCCTTCCACCGCAAATCCGTATGGATAACTACTTACAATTGCCATTCATACGATCATTCCCCATTGATCTTGTTATTACAAGATACCCCGAAGTTTTCTCTATTGTTCCGAGAATACTTTGTGCCTACTGCCTAGCAGTTCTTTGCCACATGAATACCCCTTCAAATAAATCCTCGCACTTGTCGAGTATCCGCTCATCCCCAGTTGTTCAGGTGTTTCACAAAAGTCTTTGAAACACTATTCAATCCTCCAAAAATCCTTAGCAGCTTTATTGCTCTGCAAATACTTGTCTACTTGCATTATGGATGCTTCCCATATATCTGGCAATATTCACTAGTATCTTTTGACACCGTCATTTTGATCCTATTGATTCAACATGTGTGCGAATGCACACAATCATCTATCAACCCTTCTAAATTATCTTTCCGGCTCATACATCATTTTTGAACATGAGCTGGTTCTCTACCAAACTATTTGTCGTCAATTGTGCCTCTGGTCTATCCAACTTATCCATCCTTGATCAGAGCGACTGCTTCTGATCCCTTGTTTTGGAAATCGTAATTCCTTTGTTACCTAAGCATCGAAGTATTCAGATGTTCTATAATATGATGCCCGTGCATTCTTCTTCCTCTGGTTGAGTACCGATGCTCACATCAGATCCCTTGTGGACCATCGGTTCCTTTGTTGGATTTTATCCGACAGTGTCCTTCATATTGAATAACCTTGAGAGCCTTTACATGGGTATATAATGCCTTTGGTACATTATATCATCTGCTTTTGAACAATGCTCTACTTTCGAGCTTGTATTATTTACCTCGAAGCTTGTGGTATATGTTCGTAAGATGCCCTGATGGGTTGAACCTATGCCTTCCTTAATATGTGTGGACTTGGAAGTTTTCACGGGTCATACTCATCTGGTATTTCACCAAGTAAAACTTTCAACACTAATGCCATTATCGAAACGAGAAGTGAATGTAAGGTTATGCGTTGGAGAAGTGGGAGTCGACCTTGAACTTCGTGTTCATGCCCATGGACCTGAGGTGGAACTTATCATGGAAGCTTCTCGTAGTAATAATAATCCCCTTGTTATAACTTCTTCTCTTATCTATGCTTGGTCTTTTGTGACCGTGGTTTCGACCATATTGTTCTTCTTTCCCAATCCTTGGACAAGTTTAAGTGCTTGCCTTCTGCAAATGATTTCACTTGTCCAACCTCTATCCCGCTCTACCCTTGAGTATACCCTCTGGTACCGCGAGAATATCATGGAACTGCATAACTTCTTATGAGTTCTCCATCAAGTACTACATTCTCACTGATTCCAATTTTTCACGGGCTTTGAGTTATTAAACACTCAAAGACACCGATAACTAAACCGAGTCTGCACTACAGTTCAACAACTTTTAGTAATCTTCTTTACTTACAGGTTTGTACCCGATCATGTCATTCCTAGCCTGTATGGCTATAACATTGTCGTGGTGAATTTAACTGTGCTACCAGTTCCTTATTACCGGGGCACATCTTTCGACAATAATGCTAAGCTTACGTCGATTTCCTCGTCTTATCGTTTCACCTCGAACCACAAACTGGATTCTGAGCTTGTGTCGTACCCAGGGTTCTAATAACCCTTCGCATCATCATTCCTTAAATTTGATGTCATCGCTGATCGATTACATCTTCATGAAGTCTCTTGACAAAAATTGTCGTGATCATCATCAGCATTCTGAGCTCTTCCAGGATATCAATTGAATTCATGACGAGAAATACCATCTTTTCCCTCGATGATTTGTGCTATCATCGACCACCTTATTGCCTTCCCTCCAACACAAACTTGTTCATGTTTTGTGTTGTACCTAGAGTTCCTTTCTATCCAACGTATATTATGATTCTATCTTGGAGTATTACCATCTCTTATGTCAAGGATGTTGAGAGAATTGCTCCGCCTCTTAAGAATTCTTGGTATAGTGATACTTCTCACCATCACCAGTCTTTCTTGGTTTCCATGTTGATTTTAGCCGGGATACCAACAGGTGAACGGTGCTGCTTGGATTCTGTATTTCTAGCAACCTTATTGCTTTGAAGTTTATGGTCTACAGATCAGTCTTAGACCCCTGGTTATTGAAACACCATTCTACCCTTGATCATGCTGCCTAAGCCCATATTTTGGGTGCACCTTTCAACCAATGTTAAATTTTTGTATGTTTTCCTCAAGCATACATCATTATACCATTTGATTTGGCAAATGTTATCTCCTTGTTCACATGATTGTGGAAATCCATCTTCTTGGAAATGTCAATGGATTGTCGCTGAGTCAATCAGTCACCTCCTCACCTCTCCTTGATTTAATGATGAACTCTTGTTTCGAAACTCGCTTCCATGGTTTAATTCCCGAGAATCTTACAATGTCACCTCGACAATTTGAGTTGCACCTTTCTTCTCAGGCATCCTGAGTTTGAGGTATCCTAACACCGATCAGATCTGAATCTCGGTCAGATATGATGGTTGGAACATTTTTCCAAGAGTTATAACACTGGTCTTTTATGACCCGGTAAGGTGATGTCATGCCTAGCACACCTGGCCGGAGGCCCTATTGTTATAGTTTCCTTTTTGCAAGGTTATCCATGCTTCCATGAGGAAATTGTCATACTTATTCTACGAGATGTTCCTAATGGATCCCTTGTGTATCCCAAAATCCGACCTTTGCCTAAAGACCATGTCAATACTATTTCAAGGCATGTCTGTGGTACTCCGATTTTCAACAAGAACATTTGAAGCACAATGCTAAATTTTCTTTATCAAATTATCCAAGCACCGTTGTATGGGTAGTGTCATGAAAATTCTCTCCCCTACCTAAAGAGTTTTCTATATTATATCCTGTCATGGATATCATGCTCTGCTTGTCCTTGGGAAGGATATACCCCTGAAATATGTGATTAAACACATTTTCCTTGTCATTGTTCGGTGTAATTTGATAACCCTATTACCTTTCCATTGTTTGGTTTAACCTTTCTTGTGATCTATATAATCTAAGCAGTAATAATTCACTGCTTAGGTAAACACCTCGGTGTACAACTCTGACAGTGAGACCCTGTTACTGTTGTTGATGACATTTCGGTAACCACCGATGGACGGGAACTTTGCCTATTGGTCCGCCTCGTTCGACGAGCAGGAAAATGGTTCTTCATCCCTCACCCTTGGTACCAACGTTGTTTCCGACATAACTAACATGGTACTCTCTGACATGCCTTGCTATCATGGCCGTGCAAGATGTCACTGCTAAAAAGAAACACCCCCACATGGTGGGCCCATTACCCACAGTTCCACAGGATCGAAACCTGACTCTCCTGTACATACCTGTTTCTAATGGTTATTCCCCACGCTTGGCGTCATATTTAATTCATGGGCCACCTTCCTAGTGCTCTATTCTGGTATCAGATGCAATACTTACTCTCGCTACTTTGAACCCCTTTCTCACTCAGGTTCAGACTTCGAGCAACTATCTTTTTGCTTGAAACTTCTTATTGTACCTTCGAACTTTACTCTCGATGTGTTCTAATTGTTCAACTCGAGAGGCACTCGTATGATCATTCATTGGTTAATCCCAAATTATTACCCTTATAGCATTCTGTTGTTGCCAATCTGCCCCGTTACCTATTCGTAAGTACGATAAAGATCCCGAAGAAAGGATGCCGACTTCATCATGAGGACCTGAAGCAAAGAAATGAAGACATCAATGTATTGGACCGGTCTCTTCGAGAAGAGCAAGCCAGAATGAGAAGACCCTCTAGATTCGTAACCAAACCCCCCCTTTCACTACCTCTTAAATCTCGGGACGAGATTTCTTGTAGTGGAGGAGAATTGTGACGCCCGGGTAATTAAGCTACAGTAACCCTCTGCTAAGGATGCCACATCACCTCGGTTACTGTTGATAAACTTGAGTTAGTTCAAAATCGATTCAAATTCAAACTTAAAATATAGGCAAACAGTAAAAGTTTTCAAACATTAAAACTAAATTGTTCATCATGTGGCAAATAATCCCTAACTAATTGAGGTGAAGAAACCACATTCTTATAGAAAGTTTAGATGCATTTGAGTAATTAAAACAGTAGGTAAAACAATGAAATAAATGTCTTTTGCAATTTATAAAATAATAAACTATTTATTTAGATGCCCCTAAGTTAATGGGACAGTAGCATAATTATTAACACTAAATTAGTGACTGCTTTTATAATTTATAAAACTAATACGAATGAGAAATTAAAAGAAAACAGAAAAGTAAATAAATAAAAGAAAAGAAAATACAAAAGAGAAAAACTAAACTAAAAAAGAAAGAAACAAAGCCCCCTGCTGGGCCGTGGCCCAGCTGGCCACCAGGCCAACAACCGGCCAGCCCACTAACCAAGCCGGCCCACCGCACTCCCTATACACCCCTGCCCAAACCCTAACCGGTCCATTCCCCCGATCCACCTCTCCTCTTCCCCCTCGATCTGGATCGGGATTGGCCCCGATCCCGCCACCCCGTCGCCCGAACCCCCCACCGATGCCGTGCCGCCGCCCGCAGGCCTCCCGTCGCCAGAGCCACCACGCCGGCCCGCCTTCCGTCTCTTCCCGCAGCGTCCCAAGCCCCTATGTCGCGCCGCCGTCGCTACTCGTCAACGCCGCCCGGAGCTACCTCGCCCCCGTCGCACGAGGACCACGTCGCCGGGCTGCCTCCTCGACGTCGTCGTCTCCGTCCTCCTCCTCAACCCCCACTGCCTAGACCCCACGACCCCGTGGTGAGCCCCCGGCATCTCCTCCTCCTCCCCTGCTCGCAACGGCACCCCGCGCCCGACGCCGCCTCTGTCGGCGTGCTCGCCGCGCCCGCTCACGCACGCCCGCTCCTCGACGTGCCCGGGGCGCGCCCCGCAACCGCCGCCCGCACGTCCCGCGGCTCCTGCTCGCTGCTGGGTGCCCCTCCTCCCGCCTACGCTCGGTCGTCGTCGTACGCAACCACGTCGCTGCAGCTCGTCGCCCGCTCCTGCTCCTCTGTCCGTCGGCGCCCGTTGCCGCACCACCCTGTTCCGGCCCGTCGTGGCCAGTGCTCCCCTCCCCTGGTGGGCTCTGGTGTGTGGGCACCCCTTCGCCCGCACCCGTTAGCCCACCCCCACTAAGGCCCCTAGGGCCACTGACATGGGGGCCCCACCCCACAGAACGTTTTAAAAAAAAGAGTATTAAAAATAAAATTAATAGATAAAATAAAAATGATTTAATAAAATTAATTATCTAATGAATTAATTAAGTTAATTAATCCTACTTAATTAGTAATTAACCTGTTAGTCTAACTAAGCAGTAGTTAGTTAACCTAACCCTAATTAATTAAACAGAGTGTGACAGGTGGGTCCCACACGTCAGCCTGACCAGTCAACACCTCTGTTGACTGATGATGTCATGCTGACGTCATGCTGATGCAGTAATACTATTTTCGAATTTAATTAATAATTAATAAATTAGAAAATGATTTAAAAACCTTAAAAATTAATATAAAATAAACCGTAGCTCGGATGGAGAAACTTTGTACATGAAAGTTGCTCAGAACGACGAGACGATTTCGGATACGCAACCCGTTCGTCCGCCACACCCCCCTAACCTATCGAACTCGCAACTTTCCCCCTCCGGCTCCTTTGCCCGAAAACGCGAAACGCCGGGGATACTTTCCCGGATGTTTCCCCCCTCCACCGGTATCACCTCATACCGCGTTAGGGCACCTCTAGCACCGATACTTGTCATGTCATACATCACTATGCATCTGCTTGCTTAAATATTTATTGTTTCTTCCCCCTCTTCTCTCACTAGACACCGAGACCGACGCCGCTGCTACCCAGTACGACTACGGAGTTGACGACCCTCTCTCTTGCCAGAGCAACCAGGCAAGCCCCCCCTTGATCACCAGATATCGCCTATTCTTCTCTATACTGCTTGCATTAGAGTAGTGTAGCATGTTACTGTTCGGTTACTCCTATTCTGTTGCATAGCCTGTCATTGTTGCTACAGTCATTGATACCTTACCCGCAATCCTAAATGCTTAGTATAGGATGCTAGTTTATCATCATTGGCCCTACATTCTTGTCAGTCTGCCTTGCTATACTATTGGGCCGTGATCACTCGGGAGGTGATCACGGGTATATATTATACATACATACATATACAGATGGTGACTAAAGTCGGGTCCGCTCGAAGAGTACCCGCGAGTGATTCACGGATTGGGGGCTGAAAGGACCTTTGTCCCGACAGCCCTCTGTGTGGATCTTTGTGGCAGAGCGACAGGACAGGTTGAGACCACCTAGGCGAGAGGTGGGCCTGGCCCTGATCGGCATCCGCGGTTGCTTCATAATAACACGCTTAACGAGATCTTGGTATTTGATCTGAGTCTGGCCATTTGGTCTATACGCACTAACCATCTACGCGGGAGTAGTTATGGGTATCCCGACGTCGTGGTATCAGCCGAAGCCTTCTTGACGTCAGCGACTGAGTGGCGCGCGCCGGATTGGAACGTAAGCCTGCACTTGTATTAAGGGGGCTAGTTCTTCTTCCGACCGCGTACGCAACGTGCAGGTGTGCAAAGGGCGATGGGCCCAGACCCCTGCGCCATAGGAGTTAGACCGGCGTGCTGACCTCTCTGTTGTGCCTAGGTGGGGCTGCGACGTGTTGATCTTCCGAGGCCGGGCATGACCAAGGAAAGTGTGTCCGGCCAAATGGGATCGAGCGTGTTGGGTTATGTGGTGCACCCGTGCAGGGAAGTTAATCTATTCGAATAGCCGTGTCCCTCGGTAAAAGGACGACCCGGAGTTGTACCTTGACCTTATGACAACTAGAACCGGATACTTAATAAAACACACCCTTCCAAGTGCCATATACAACCCGGTGATCGCTCTCTAACAGGGCGACGAGGAGAGGATCGCCGGGTAGGATTATGCTATGCGATGCTACTGGAGATGCTACTTGGAGGACTTCAGTCTACTCTCTTCTACATGCTGCAAGACGGAGGCTGCCAGAAGCGTAGTCTTCGACAGGATTAGCTATCCCCCTCTTATTCTGGCATTCTGCAGTTCAGTCCACTGATATGGCCTCCTTACACATATACCCATGCATATGTAGTGTGGTTCCTTGCTTGCGAGTACTTTGGATGAGTACTCACGGTTGCTTTCTCCCCCCCTTTTCCCCCTTTCCCTTCTTTCTGGTTGTCGCAACCAGATGCTGGAGCCCAGGAGCCAGACGCCACCGTCGACGACGACTACTACACTGGGGGTGCCTACTACTACGTGCAGGCCGCTGACGACGACCAGGAGTAGTTTAGGAGGATCCCAGGCAGGAGGCCTGCGCCTCTTTCGATCTGTATCCCAGTTTGTGCTAGCCTTATTAAGGCAAACTTGTTTAACTTATGTCTGTACTCAGATATTGTTGCTTCCGCTGACTCGTCTATGATCGAGCACTTGTATTCGAGCCTTCGAGGCCCCTGGCTTGTATTATGATGCTTGTATGACTTATTTATGTTTTTAGAGTTGTGTTGTGATATCTTCCCGTGAGTCCCTGATCTTGATCGTACACGTTTGCGTGCATGATTAGTGTACGATTGAATCGGGGGCGTCACAGTGTCAGAGGTAGCCTATCAGTTATGTCGGCAACAACAGCGATACCAAGGGCGAGGGACGAAGAGAACCATTTTCATGTTCGTTGAACGAGGCGAACTAGTAGGCAAAGTTCTCGTCCATCGGTGGTTACCGAAAGTAACAGGGTCTCACTGGCAGAGTTGTATACCGAGGTGTTTACATAAGAAGTGAATTATTACAGCTTAGGCTATATAGATCACAAGAAAGGTCAAACGAACCAATGGAAAGGAAAATGTGATCATCAGGTTAAACAGAACAATGGAAAGGAAACATGTGTTTAAACACATATTTCAGGGGTATGTCCTTCCCAAGGACAAGCAGAGCATGTTAACCATGACATGATATTAAGTAGAAAAGCCTCTAGGTGAGGGGAGAGAAATTTTCATGACATTATCCATACAACGGTGTTTGGATAATGGACAAAGAATATTTAGCATTGTGCTTCAAATGTTCTTATTGAAAATCGGAGTACTACAGACATTCTTCGAGGTAGCATTGGCAAGGTCTTCAAGCAAAGGTCAGACTTTGGATACAAAGGATCCATCGAAAACAACTTATAGAATAAGCCTTACAATTTCCTCATGGAAGAGTGGATAACCTTGCTGAAAAAAGAATCTATAACAATAGGGCCTCCGGCCAGGTGTGCTGGGCATGACATCATACTACCGGGTCATCCAAGGACCAACATCATAACTCCTGGAAAGTTGTCCCAACCATCATATCTGACCGAGATTCAGATCTGATTGGTGTCATAATACCTCAGACTCAGGATGTCCGAGAAGAGAAGGTGCACCACAAATCGATGAAATGACATTGCAAGATTCTCGAAAAATGAACCATGGAAGCAAGTTCTGAATCATGAGTTCATCATTAAACCAAGGAGAGGGTGAGGAGGTGGCTGATGAACTCAGCGACAATTCATTGGGATTTCTAAAAGATGGATTTCCACAATTAGGTGAACAAGGAGATAACATTTTTCAGATCAAATGATATAATGAGGTATGCTCGAGGAAAACATACACAATTAAACATTGGTTGAAAGGTGCGCCCGAAATATGGGTTGGGTTGCACGACCAATGTCAGAATGGTGATTCAATAATCAATAGTCCAAGAATGAACGGCCGACCATTAACTTCAAAGCAATAGGGTTGCTAGAAGGGCAGAATTCAAACAGCACCATTCACTTGTTGGTACACCGGTTGGAATAACACGAGGACCAAGAAAGAAGGGTGATGGTGGGAAGCATCACTGTATCACAAATTCTTAAGAGGTGGTGTAATTCCCACAACATTGATGACATAAGAGATGGTAATGTTCCGAGTAAAGAAGAAAAATTGCTGGATGGCAGGGAACTCAAGGTACAACACCAACCATGAACAAGCTGTGTTGGTGGGAAGGCAATAAAGTGGTCGATGATAATAAAATTCATCGAGGGCAAGGATGGTATTTCTCATCATGAATTTAATTGATATCCTAGAAGAGCTCAAAATGTTGATGATGATCATGACACAATTGTCGAGAGATTTCATGAAGGTGTAATCGATCGGCGATGACATCAAGTCAAAGGAATGATGAAGCGAAAGGTTATTGGAACCACGGGTACGTCACAAACTCCAAACCAAGTTTGTTGTTCAAGGAGAAATGATATGACGAGGAAGATCGACGTAAGATTAGCTCATCGTCGAAAGTTGTGCTCTGGGAATAAGGTCCAAGTAGCATAGTTAAAATTAGCACGACAAGGATATGGCCAAATAGGCTAGGAATGATGTGATGGAGTTCAAACTCGTAAGTAATGAAGGTTACCAAGAGTAGCTTAATCGCAATGCGGATTCGAGTCAGTTATCGGTGTCTTTGAGTGTTTAATAACTCAGAACCCGGGGAAAATCTGAAGACGGCGAGAAGCAATACTAGATGAAGACTCATAGGAAGCAACACAGTTCCTTGATATTCTCGAGATACCAGGGGGTAATACTCGATGACAGATCAAAGTAGAGGTTCGACTAGGTTATTGCTCTCTAGAAGACAAGTGCTTGAACTTGTCCGAGAAATTGGATCAAGGAAGAACAATATGGTCAGAAACCACGATTGCAAAAGACCAAATCCCAGATATAAGATGAAATTATATCAAGGGGATAATTATTGTTTACGAGAAGCTTACATGACAAGATCTACATCGTGTCCATGGGCATGAACACAAAGTTCAAGGTCGACTCCCACTTCTTCAATGCATAACCTTTCATTTTACTTCTCGCTTTTGATGAAGCTATAGTGTAGAAACTTTACCTGGCAAAACAACATAAGAGTATGACTCGTGAAAACTTTCGAGTTCACACATATTAAGGAAGGCATAGGTTCAACCCGTCAAGGTATCGTGGAAACATATACCACAAGCTTCAATACTAAATACCACAAGCTCGAAATCAGAGCATGGTTGGTCAATCAGAGGATAGGATTTACCAATGGAGAAAGAACTTCCAAAGGAATTGAATATGAAGGACGCTATCGAATAAAATCCAACAAAGGATCTGCCGGTCCATAACAGAGCTGGTGTGAGCATCAGCACACAACCAGAGGAAGTAACAATGCGAAGGCATTGGATTATGGAAACAACTAACTAACCCAGAGCTCAAATGCAAAGGAATTTATGATTTTCAAATCAAGGGATCATAAGCAATGTTCTGATTAGGGATGGATAAGTAGAATAGCCTTAGGGGTACAAGCGATGGCATTTGGATTTGTTGAGAACCAGCTCATGTTTAAAATGACGTCTGAGCCGGAAAGATAATTTAAAAGGATCAACTGATGATTGCGTGCATTCGCACTCATGTTGAATCAAAGGGATCAAAATGACGGTGCCTAAGGATACTAACGAATTTTGCCAGACATATGGAAAGCATCCATAATGCAAGCAGACAAGTATTTGTAGAGCAATAAGGCTGCAAAGATTTTCGGAGGATTTGATAGTATTTCAAAGAGCTTTGTGAAACACATGAATAACTGGGGGATGAGCGGATACTCGATAAGTGCGAGAATTATCCGTATGGGTATTCAGGTGACAATGAACAGCAAGGCACTAAGCTCAAAGGATTATCAAAACAATGACGAGTATTTCGGGGTATCTTGTAATAACAAGACCAACTGGGGATGAATGTAAGAATGACAACTGCAAGTAGTTATCATAAGGGTTGAGGGTAGAAGGGAAATTGTAAATGCGATGAACACAAGTTCTCGGGTTAATAGCGGAGAGTATCTTCAGGGTCTTCTGGTGCAGCAGACGATCATCAATAACAAGGGGCTCTCCGGGTGAAAGTGATAACGAGATCCTAATGTTAGATTTAGCAAAATCATTTAAACCCGAATAGAAGAGAGGTCAGAGTCCTAGAGTACAGGTCGAGGAATAAAAGATACTACTACCACCCAATGGCGACGTGGGCCCATGGGCCACACAGCCATGTTAGCAAAATAGTTTTCATCGACTAGACTCAACTTCGGCCAAGGAGTTGGAAAGGGGGATTCCTACAGGCAGTCGGCTCTGATACCAACTTGTGACGCCCCCGATTCAATCGTACACTAATCATGCACGCAAATGTGTACGATCAAGATCAGGGACTCACGGGAAGATATCACAACACAACTCTAAAACATAAATAAGTCATACAAGCATCATAATACAAGCCAGGGGCCTCGAGGGCTCGAATACAAGTGCTCGATCATAGACGAGTCAGCGGAAGCAACAATATCTGAGTACAGACATAAGTTAAACAAGTTTGCCTTAAGAAGGCTAGCACAAACTGGGATACAGATCGAAAGAGGCGCAGGCCTCCTGCCTGGGATCCTTCTAAACTACTCATGGTCGTCGTCAGCAACCTGCACGTAGTAGTAGGCACCTCCAGTGTAGTAGTCGTCGTCGATGGTGGCGTCTGGCTCCTGGGCTCCAACATCTGGTTGCGACAACCAGAAAGAAAGGAAAGGGGGAAAAGGGGGGAGAAAGCAACCGTGAGTACTCATCCAAAGTACTCGCAAGCAAGGATCTACACTACATATGCATGTGTATATGTGTAAAGGGCCATATCAGTGGACTGAACTGCAGAATGCCAGAATAAGAGGGGGATAGCTAGTCCTATTGAAGACTACGCTTCTGGCAGCCTCCGTCTTGCAGCATGTAGAAGAGAGTAGATTGAAGTCCTCCAAGTAGCATCTCCAAGTAGCATCTCCAAGTAGCATCTCCAGTAGCATCGCATAGCATAATCCTACCCGGCAATCCTCTCCTCGTCGCCCTGTTAGAGAGCGATCACCGGGTTGTATCTGGCACTTGGAAGGGTGTGTTTTATTAAGTATCCGGTTCTAGTTGTCATAAGGTCAAGGTACAACTCCGGGTCGTCCTTTTACCGAGGGACACGGCTATTCGAATAGATTAACTTCCCTGCAGGGGTGCACCACATAACCCAACACGCTCGATCTCATTTGGCCGGACACACTTTCCTGGGTCATGCCCGGCCTCGGAAGATCAACACGTCGCAGCCCCAACTAGGCACAACAGAGCGGTCAGCACGCCGGTCTAACTCCTATGGCGCAGGGGTCTGGGCCCATCGCCCTTTGCACACCTGCACATTGTGAACGCGGCCGGAAGCAGACCTAGCCTAGTGGCGTTCCAGTCCAACCCGGCGCGCGCCACTCAGTCGCTGACGTCACGAAGGCTTCGGCTGATACCACGATGTCGGGATACCCATAACTACTCCCACGTAGATGGTTAGTGCGTATAGACCAAATGGCCAGACTCATATCAAATACCAATATCTCGTTAAGCGTGTTATTATGAAGCAACCGCGGACGCCAATCAGGGCCAGGCCCACCTGTCTCCTAGGTGGTCTCAACCTGCCCTGTCGCTCCGCCACAAAGTAACAGTCGGGGGCCGTCCGGAACCCAGGCCCACCTCTACCGGGATGGAGCCACCTGTCCTTTCAGCCCCCTCATCAGAATCACTTGCGGGTACTCATCGAGCTGACCCGACTTTAGTCACCAGCTGTACAGTATGTATGTATGTATGTATAGTATATACCCGTGATCACCTCCCAAGTGATCACGGCCCAATAGTATAGCAAGGCAGACTGACAAGAATGTAGGGCCAATGATGATAAACTAGCATCCTACACTAAGTATTTAGGATTGCAGGTAAGGTATCAACAGATGTAGCAACAATGTCAGGCTATGCATCAAAATAGGATTAACGGAAAGCAGTAACATGCTACACTACTCTAATGCAAGCAGTATAGAGGAGAATAGGCGATATCTGGTGATCAAGGGGGGGGGGGCTTGCCTGGTTGCTCTGGCAAGAGAGAGGGGTCGTCAACGCCGTAGTCGAACTGGGGGTCGCCGGCAGTCTCGGGGTCTACCGGAAAGAAGTAACGGGGGGAACACAATAAATAATAGAGCAATCAAAGTATCACAAAGTGTAGCATGGCAATACGCGGTGCTAGAGGTGACCTAACGCAGTAATAGGTGATACCCGCGAAGTGGGAAAACATCCGGGAAAGTATTCCCGGTGTTTCGTGTTTTCGGACAGATTAACCGGAGGTGAAATGTTGCAGGTTCTCTATGCTAGGGACGCGTGGCGGATGAATGGGTAGCGTATCCGGAATCGTCTCGTCGTTCTGAGCAACTTTCATGTAGAAAGTATTTTCATCCGAGTTACGGATTATTTTATATGAATTTCCAAAGTTTTATATGATTATATTGATTTATTTAACTCCAAAATTTAATCAATAAAACTATTGTCACAAAGTGCAGTGCCAGCCATAGTGTATGACAGGTGGGGTCAGAGTCAAAGTCAACAGTCTAGTCAGCTATTGACTGGGTCAATGTTGACTGGTCAAACAGGGCAATGGGGCCCATCCTCATAGACTAGTTTAACTAAGCAGGTTTAATTAGACTAAATATGTTCATTAGGCTAATTAATCAAAGTTAATTAGGTAGTTAACTAAGCAAATTAATTAATTAACCAAATTACTAATTAATTAAATAATTATTTCTATTTTTCAATTTCGTTCGTTTTTTTAACAGGGGCATGGGGCCCCCTGGTCAGTGGCACAAGGCCAGGGGCTGTGCAGCCCAGGAGCGAGCGCCGCGGCACCCAGAAGGGCACCGGCGGGCACGGCACCGAGGGGGGGAAGGGGCGAGGTCAGGCCGGGGTAGCAGGGGCCGTCGCCGGACGGCGGTAGCCGAAGCGGGTGCTTGGGCGACGGGTGCGTGGGTGGAGCGGCAGGACGCGGTGAGCGCACCGGGAAGGGCCGCGGTGCCCGGGCGCGTGCGTTGGGCGTGGCTGGAGGTGCCCGGGCGCGGCGAGCGCACCGGGATGTGGTGGCCACATCGAGGCAGAGGGGGGAGAGAGGAGGACGGATGGCGGCTCACAGGGGGAGTAGGGAACGGGGTAACGGTGCTCGGGGAAGAGGTCGGAGACTGCGTGACGGAGAGGAAGCAGGCCGTTGACGTGGTCCGGCCAGGAAGCTCTGGGCGCCGGCGTCGGGCGCCGGGGTGGAGGGGCGAGGGGTGGTCGAGGAGGCCGGTCGGGGATGAGGACGGGGACGCGAGGCGGCAGATCCGGCGTTGAAGCACGACGGCGGGGCGCGAGATCCACGGGCGGCAACGGCGATGTCGGCGGGGACCACGGGCGTCGACGAGGTGGCTGTGGCGGAGGCGTCCCGCGCGGCATCGAGGCGAGGAGGAGACGAGGACGACGAGGCTGCGTTGGGGTCCTCCTCTCGATCCCGATCCAATTGGGGGAGAGAGGGGAGGGGTGAGATATTTTCGGGGGGTGTGGGTGTTTGGGCTAGGGTTTCCTCCCTGGTGGGGGGTTATGCAGGGGAGGTAGCGGGCCGGCCGGCTGGGCCTGGGGGTTGGCCCAGTTGGGCCACGGCCCAGGGGGGTTTCTCTTTTTTTTTGATAGTCTTAGGTTTTAGTTTTTCTGTTTTGTTTTTCCTTTTTTTATTTTCTTTTATTATTTCTTTTCTGTTTAAATTCATCTAAAAGTAATTAGGCTTTTTATAAAAAGGGGTTTGCTGCACCATAATTACCTTTGTAATATTTGGCGTCCACCGAACATTTTTGTTTAAATTTTGAAAACTTTTATTGTCGACTTGATTTTGAATTTGAATTCGAATTGGTTTCGAACTAACGTGAGATCAGCAACAGAAATCGAGGTGACGTGGCATCATTAGCGGAGGGTTACTGTGGCTTAATTATCCGGGCGTCACATCCTCCTCCATGCGCCTCCTGCAACAACAAAAGACGAACGGAGCTAGCTGGAATGCATAGCTTGTTAGAATGAAACACAAATCCATCATTAACGACGAACTTGTTCCATGTTCTACCTTCTTTACAATTCTGCAATACATCGCTAAATTCAGCATCATGCACATATTGATCTTTGATGGTCTCCAAACCAAATATTCTAAAGTCAAGTTGTGAAAGCATGGTATAACGACGAGACAATGCATCAGCAATAACATTTTCTTTACCCTTCTTGTGTTTAATGACAAAAGGGAAAGTCTCAATGAATTCAACCCATTTAGCATGTCTACGATTCAGTTTAGCTTGACTTTTAATATGTTTCAAAGATTCATGATCAGAATGTATAACAAATTCTTTGGGCCATAAATAACGTTGCCATGTCTCTAAAGTCCGAACAAGAGCATATAATTCTTTATCATAAGTAGAATAGTTCAAACTAGGCCCACTCAATTTTTCAGAAAAGTATGCAACAGGTTTGCCATCTTGTAATAACACACCTCCTAATCCAATTCCACTAGCATCACATTCAAGCTCAAAAGTCTTATTAAAATCAGGAAGTTGGAGTAAAGGAGCATGTGTCAACTTAGCTTTCAATACCGTGAAGGCTTCTTCCTGTGCGGTACCCCAAACAAAAGGCACATCCTTCTTTGTAAGCTCGTTGAGAGGTGTAGCAATGGTGCTGAAATCTCTCACAAAACGCCTATAGAAACCAGCGAGGCCAAGGAAACTCCTCACTTGTGTGACCGTTTTGGGCTGCGGCCAACTCTCAATAGCTTCAATCTTGGCTTTATCAACTTCAATTCCCTGTGGAGTAACAACATAGCCAAGAAAAGATACTCGGTCGGTGCAAAAGGTGCACTTCCCAAGGTTACCAAACAAACGTGCATCACGTAGAGCATTAAAAACAGCACGCAAATGTTCCAAATGTTCTTCCAAAGATTTGCTATAAATCAGTATATCATCAAAATAGACTACCACAAATCGTCCAATGAAAGCACGTAAAACTTCGTTCATTAATCTCATGAAAGTACTAGGTGCATTAGTTAACCCAAAAGGCATGACTAACCACTCATATAATCCAAACTTAGTTTTAAATGTTGTTTTCCATTCATCTCCCAATTTCATACGAATTTGATGGTATCCACTACGCAAATCAACTTTGGAGAATATTGTAGAGCCACTCAATTCATCAAGCATATCATCTAGCCTAGGAATAGGGTGACGATAACGAATAGTAATATTATTAATGCCTCTACAATCAACACACATACGTGATGTACCATCCTTTTTCGGCACTAGAATAATAGGAACAGCACAAGGACTAAGGGATTCGCGTATATAACCTTTGTCGAGCAGCTCCTATACTTGACGCATAATCTCCTTTGTCTCCTCTGGATTGGTACGGTATGGTGCACGGTTGGGTAATGATGCACCGGGAATTAAATCAATTTTATGCTCAATCCCTCGAATAGGTGGTAATCCCGGTGGCACGTCTTGTGGAAAGACGTCAGCGAACTCCTGCAAAATGTTAGTGACAGCAGGTGGCAAAGAGGAAGGCACGTCCTCGAATGAAAATAATGCCTCTTTGCACACAAAAGCATAGCAAACAGATTTGCTAAAATCTAGCTCATCAATATCAGATTTGGTGGCAAGTAAACATGCACTTTTCAATTTAATTTCAGAAGCAACAGTAGATGGTTTATTATTAGGCTTCATGTGTTGCTCAAATTCTTTTGCCACAATCTGATTTTCACTCTTATTTTTCTCCTGTTTTGCTTTATTAGCTCTATTAATATCATCTTTCAAAATGGAATCGGGAGTCATAGGAAGCAAAGTAATATTTTTATC
This sequence comes from Triticum timopheevii, assembly GCA_963921465.1. Classification (NCBI taxonomy): domain Eukaryota; kingdom Viridiplantae; phylum Streptophyta; class Magnoliopsida; order Poales; family Poaceae; genus Triticum; species Triticum timopheevii. The sequence continues at coordinate 424,544,651 of OY997274.1, forward strand.
CCTATGAACAAGAGTATAGTGATTGTTTCTACCATGGTGTACAGAATTTTTATCAAATTGCCATGGTCTACCAAGTAATAAGGAACATGCTTGCATAGGTACCACATCACAATCAACATAATCAGCATATGTAGATATACTAAAATGCACACGAACAGTACGTGTTACCTTAACCTTGCCGCTATTGTTGAACCATTGGATGTAGTAAGGATGTGGATGTGGTCTTGTGGTGAGAGATAGCTTCTCCACCATCTCCATGCTAGCCAAGTTGTTGCAGCTCCCTCCATCTATGATGACGCGAATAGAACGTTCCTTCACAACTCCCTTTGTATGGAACAAATTATGCCTCTGATTTTGCTCAGCTTGTGTAACCTGCACACTCAAAACACGTTGAGCAACTAAACATTCATACCTGTCAGCATCTTCAGCAGCCATGTATTGTGTCTCATGATCAGAATCATCTCCACCGTGTTCCTCATGTGTAATAAGAGCCAAAGTCTCCTCATCATAGTCACTAGCGGACTCATACCCACCATCCTCAGTAGCAATCATCACACGCTGAGATTTGCATTCTCTCGCAAAATGTCCTCTTCCCTTACAACGACGACAAATAATATCACTTGTGTGCCCTGTTGACGCCATGGAAGAAGAAGAGCTCTGTGCACGCCCGATAGGTGTGCTCTTGGCAGATAGTGGTGGTTGTGCCTGCTTTCTTGTATCACGGTTGGAGGTGGCACCTGAAGGAGGTGATGGTGCAGTGGAAGTAGATGATGCACGTGGTGTCCATGATGAAGGTCGACCTGCAGAAAAGTTAGTGCGAGCCAATGCCTGTCGATCCTGCACTTCACATTCAGCTTTACAAGCAAGATGGAATAAACGAGTGATATTATTATAATCCTTATAGTCTAGAATGGTCTGAATCTCTCTATTTAATCCACCCAGAAAACGTGCAAGCATAGCTTCATTCTCCTCAACAATACCACATCTAATCAAGCCAGTTTGTAATTCCTGATAATATTCTTCTACAGAATTTTTTCCTTGTCTTAAGCGCTGTAATTTTTGAAGTAATTCACGTTGATAATATGGTGGAACCCAACGAGTACGCATAGCAGTTTTAAAAGCAGCCCAAGTAGCTGGAACAGGATATAATCTACAATGTTCAGACCACCAAACACATGCAAAGCTAGTGAAAGCACAAACAGCAGTAGGAACACGTCTCTCCTCAGGATATTGTAAACATGTAAATCGTTGTTCAGTTTCTAACTCCCAAGTAAGATATATATCAGGAACATATCTACCCTCAAATGGTGGAATATTCAATTTCAGTTTAGGGAGATGGTCATGATCTCGTACCTGAGGGGGAGCCCTAACATTGCCATTATTTGCATGTGGACGACCTGGTGGTTGTGGTGCTGGTGGTTGCACGTAGTTCTGATGTTGATCAACCTCATCCTCGTAATCTCCCACATAATCCTCCTCCTCGGTACCAGCAGCAGCAGTAGCAGGAGCCAAAGAAGCACCAACAACAGTAGCAGTGGCACCAGAATTTTGTCCTGGCTCAATAGGAACACGCTGAGCTCGTCCATACTGATTCGGAAGGGGGCGTAGTTGTTGTCGTTGCAGAGGTGCGATAGGTGCAGCCGGCGGTGGTTGTGGAAGACGCGTGAGCAATTCATTAAACTTGCTATCAATCTTTGTTTCAAACGTCTTCTCAATGCCATCTATCTTCTCCATGGCCTCGTCAAATCTGTTTAGCACATCTTGCACCTGTCCAATCATCATTTGCTGAAACTTATCATGTAGCTGTTTGTTCGTGAGGTTCTCCCAATCAGTCTTATCGACTTGTGATCCTACCATGGTTAGCAGCAAATAGAAACACACAAGAATATGATCCTACAGACTACTAAGAAGTGGTGGTGGTGTATGACAAACCCGTCAAGCAAATCTCAAATTCTTACCAGTTCTTACCCAGCAGCAGGTGGTGATCGGCAACCGTTGTAGTCAAAACTCTCAAAGCTTGGATATAGCGATTACCAGGGAGAATCAAACGCACGATGTAGATGTATGTGGAGCTGGGAAGGCTTATAATATGGTAGAAAAAAAGTCAGCAATAATCAATTCAGAGATGCAAAGTTGAATAAACGCTCAACGACGGTACTGTGCTGGTCCTAGGCTAGACCGTGCTAGAGACACGAGCCTAGAACACTAACAAAATCACGGCGCTGCACGTAAACAAGGAAAAAGCACACCCTGAATTTTTTTTCGCTCTTTTTTTTGCGCTGCTTTTTTTTTGCGCTGCTCTTTTTTTTGCGAAAAATCACTATAATGGCGAGTGTCTCAAAACTCTTCCCAGGTCAAACTGACAGGATGGGCACAAAATTTTTTCGACCAATTTTTTTTTTCGACTGCCTGGACCCAAAAACTGGAAACGGGTCAAAAAAACTTTCTATAACGGCGACTGTCTCAATACGCTTAGAAACACCTAAAAATAGGATAGCCAGAAATTTTTTTGTCCCGTGCGTTTTTGGAAAATTTTGGGCCTAAACGGAGGGTGGTTTCCGGACTCTTTTTTTTTGGAAACCAACCTCTTCTACGAACGGCAAAAGATTGCTGGAATCCGAAACCTACTCCGGCAAGGGAACACGAATCGGAAACTAGATGGATCCCGAAAACAAACCTAATATGCAAGGAACTCGGATCGGTGGTGGATATATGGTGGTGGTATATGGCAGCGGTGGTGGTATATGATACGGATTCGAAGCGGTGGCGGATAAGCGGTGGTGGTAGATGGCAGGGGCGATGATGATGGTGCGGCGGCGGCGTGACAACTTATGACCAGAACTCGAAACTCTAAAAGACTAGACTCTAAGACCAGCAACTAGACACGACGATGCAACCGCAAATTCAACAACGCAAATACAGAAAAGATTATGCAAAGGCTCAGATTGGTTCGGATATGATGAACTAACCCTAATTTTTTTTTGTGGCTTTTTCGTGGACTGTAGGTATGAAGAACAGACTCGATCTAAACTACGAAAAACTGTAAAATCTCACCGAGCAACCTAGAAATCTGATACCACTTGATAGAGGCAAAGGTGTCCTGTCTTTCGATGAGATGGCGGATTTCGCTTTGGTGGAAATCGACTTTGACGATCCGACTACGAACGTGCGAGGACGTCGCGCCTTAGCAATCGCTAAACCAACTCCGAGAGGTTATTGACCACGCCGGAGCATGATCAACCTGACCACGAGGGTCTATTTCCTGCGAGCAAACGAAGAACAAGCATGTAGGATCAAAAGTATGTCTAGAGGGGGGTGATTAGACTACTTGTCAATATAAAAATTCTGCCTTTTGACAAAGAACAGTTTTTGGCAGATTCACAATTATGATCAAGTCAAGTATCACCCTACACATGCAATTCTAGAGTATAGGCAGCGGAAAGTAAATTGCACATGTAGTAAAGAGAGGTGGAGAAGAGCAAACGCAATTTTGGAGACGCGGTGATTTTTCCCGTGGTTCCGATAGGTGGCGCTATTGTACATCCACGTTGATGGAGACTTCAACCCACGGAGGGTAACGGCTGCGCGAGTCCACGGAGGGCTCCACCCACGAAGGGTCCACGAAGAAGCAACCTTGTCTATTCCATCATGGCCTACGCCCACGGAGGGCTAGCCTTACTCGGGGTAGATCTTCACGAAGTAGGCGATCTCCTTGCCCTTACAAACTTCTTGGTTCAACTCCACATCTCGACGACGGAGGCTCCCAAGCGACACCTAACCAATCTAGGAGGCACCACCCTCCAAAAGGTAATAGATGTTGTAGATGATGATGAACTCCTTGCTCTTGTGCTTCAAATGATAATCTCCCCAACACTCAACTCTCCTCACTGATTTGGCTGTGGTGGAAGAAAGGATTGAGTGGAAAGCAACTTGGGAAGGCTAGAGATCAAGCTTCATATGGTGGGAGTGGAGCAACTTGATCTCAACACAAGGGTAGGTAGTTCTCTTCTCAGAAATGTAAGGTAGGAGTGGTAGTTCTTTCTGATGGCTCTCTCCACGAATGAAGAGGGGGTGGAGGGGTATAAATAGCCTCCACACAAAATCCAACCGTTACACACATTTGAGCAATCTCGGTGGGACCGAAGTGGACAACTCGGTGAGACCGATAGTTCAAATAATGTGAACGTTGGGATTTTTGGTGGGACCGAATATACAATCTCGGTTAGTCCGATTCGTGCAATGACAAGAGCATGCCAGTTTCGGTGGGACCGACTTCATCATCTCGGTGACACCGATTTGATGACAGAAGATTACAGAAACTTGGCAACTCATGTTTCGGTGAGACCGAGTTCAGAATCGGAAAATCCGAGTTTACTAGGGTTTGGCTTATGGCTGAGGTGGTTCATCTTGGTGTGACTAAGTTTGGAATATCGGTGGGACCGAGACTACTTATGAGTGTCTATGGCAGTGAAAGTTGCTGATAGTTTAGGAGATGTATCACTAAGCACTTGAGCAACCAGATCATCATCATAACCTCATCCCCTTTTAATAGTATTGGCTTTTCCTATGGACTCAATGTGATCTTGGATCACTAAACCAAAAATGGAGTCTTGAGCTTTTGCCAATGCTTGCCTTAGCATTTTGGGGGGTCCACTTCTTCAGTCCTTGCCATACCCATATCACTGAACTCTCTGAAATGATTCTCAAGTAACTATTAGTTCAATGATATATATGTTGTTATTAATTACCAAAACCACCCGGGGATTAGTTGCACTTTCAATCTCCCCCTTTTTGGTAATTGATGACAACATATAGATCAAAGCTTCGACAAAGGATATAATCAATGAATAATATCGTCGCTTTGAGAAGTATGTGATAAGCAAGAGCTCCCCCTAAATTTGTGCATTATTTAAGATTTCGTTTGAATGCAAATGCACAATCGATTAGGATCATGGGTCACTCTTCCATGTCACATACATCTTGGTGGAGCGCACAAAATGATAAGAATGAACAGCATGCACCCAATCACCAAGACATGAGTAAATGGTCATACGAGATAGGAATGACATATGATAAGCATTAAGCACACATTAAAGCATAGTACGACCAAGCACTCATTAAGGTAGAATCAAACGGAGTATCAAAGACACTGAATGTCTCGAAAACCAAAAGTATCTCAAAGAAACCGCAAAAGAACGAAAGAGCAAAAGCGCAAAGACAACAGCACTCTCTCTCTCGAAGCCCTATGATCTATACAATTTCTCCCCCTTTGGCAACAAGTTACCAAAAAGTTCGAAAAAGCATAGAGCTAAGCATCACTGTGGACTCTGCTGGCAGCTCCCGTCTGGGTTGATGTCGGAGTGGATATGACAGCATCGGCGAAGACTTCAGCTGATGTCTGTGCTGGAGGAGTGGACACTGGAGCTGGAGCTGGAGTAGGAGCAACTGCTGGAACTGTGGGAGGTGCTGAAGCTGTAGTCCTGGTGTCAGTCACTGGAATAGCAGCTGATCGGGATCCTTTGGGAACCGGAGCAGTCTGTCGATGAGAATCTTGGACTAAGTCATCCTGCAACTCACGCATAAGCTCTGCCTTGTCCTGCTTTGCTTCCTCAATGTCTGCCTCGAGCTTGTTGACGGTCACTTGTACTTCAGTCAGCTTCACGTCCAGAGCGTGGATCTTCCCGTCAACAATCCTCTCTAAGCTCTCCTGAGACTGTTCAATGCTGGCCAGGCGTTGTTCAATCCTTTGAGTAGCTTCAAGAATTTGCTCTCCGAAACTCTTTGGTTTAGCTGCTGCTGCTGCTGCTGCTTTGTCAGCTTTGGCTTTCTTAGCAGCTGCGATCTTGGCTTGACCTTCAACAGATGTCGGATCCTCCTTATCCATCACAACAACATTGTCTTCATGCTCTGGCTGCAACGGTAAATGTTCTCTATCCAACAAGAATGTGCCCGTGCCAAACTTGGCATTGGTAAGCATCTGAATCTGCGGGGCAAATCCACATGACCTTTTCTGGTCAGCTGCAGTCCTCTTAATGGTCTCTACCATCAAGTCCATCACCTTGAAAGGTGCTCTCTCATCAAGTATGTGCAGCATGTTGATAGAGTATCCTCTGATCATGCGATCATCTCCAGATTTGGGCATCAAGGTATGCCTCAAAATGGTATTAGTGGTAGGTAAGCCTGCCTGGAGATGGTAGACTGAGCCGAGCTTCCAGATTTTCAAATCCTCTGCTGGAACCTCTTTGTACATGTTTTTCATGGATTCATGATTCTTCTTTGGAATTCCATATACATCAATATCATCTTCTCGTTGCACTGGAGCATTCAGAATTTCTGCCCATTCTTCAACAGAAGCAGAAAACCTTTGACCTTCAGTCATCCACATAATCTTTCCATCAGGGTAGAAGTGAGCTGTGGCATAAAATTGCATTATCATCTCATTGTTCCAACTGGTCAATTTCTGACCTACAAAATCTGCAACTCCACATGCAGTGAAACTTTCATGCACATGTGAAAAGAAATCTCTATGCTCTTCGCTGTCAATGTACTTCCAGTCAACATATCTGGTGTCTGCGACTATGGGCTTCTTGTCCATCAGCACGGTCTCATAGAAGTCCTGCTGCTCTCTGGTGTGAAATCTGGGATCTACAGCAGTTCTTCTCCTCACGGCATATGGGTCAGTTTGTCTCCATAGCCTGAGACCTCTATCTTTCCTTGCCTTCATATCCTCAGCTTGAGGATGAGCATCATTATGGAGTGGCAGTTTTGGACGAAGTTTCAGTAAAACTGGTCCTTCATCGTCAGACTCAGCTGGTGGCACATCATCCTTGTTCTTTTCAGACGCTGGAATGTTTCTGATGGTCCTCTTGGGCTTGGCAGCAGGCTTTGCTGGAGCTGCCTTAGCTGGAGCAGATTTCTTGGGCTTTGATGTGGCTCCAGCCTTAATGGCATCACCCATGAGCTTCGGCTTCTGAGGAGGAGGCTGGGGTGCTTCCTCATCCTCATCCTCTACTGCTGCATCTGCATGAGGATCAATATACATATCTGCTCTAGCTCCTGACACATGCACTATCCTCTTTCTCTTGGTGGTTTTCTTCACTTTGCTTGCAGCTGCCTCTCCCAAATTCAGCTTCTTAGCAACAGTTGACTGCTTGACTTTGCTGGTGCCCTTCTTAGATTGTTGATCTTGTTGCTCTTTGGCAACAACCTTCCTTTTAGGCTTTGAGGTCACCTCTTCCTCAACAACAAAATCTGAATCCTCATCATCTGAATTCCTCTTCTTTCTAGCTCTGGTGGCTGCAGGAGGCATGCCACTTGGTGTACTCCTCTCACCATCATCAGATGAGCTACTAGGATCAGGACTAGTGCCTGCCTCTGGAATGTCTGCAATGGGTGTCTCTGACCTGTTCTCACTGTCACTGGCATCTGACATGGCTGACAACCTGTGAATAGATAAGGTGTAGGCAGAGAAGAAGAGTCATCACAAAATGCAGAAGTTTTTGCAAAAAAAATGAGTTCAAATTCTAGTATTAAGTTTTCACAGAAGACATTTCGGTTAGACCGAGTTTAAGGTTCGGTGAATCCGAAGTGTTAAACAGGAGCTTGGCACACCACTTTCGGTTTGACCGAAGTGGGTTTCGGTCCTGCCGAAAACACTAGGGTTTCACAGAATCTTCATTTCGGTCACACCGATTTTGCACAACTCGGTTGGACCGAAGGGTGCAGTGCAATGGCCATAGGCCAAATCGGTCATACCGAAAATATAAAATCGGTCTCACTGAGATGTGTTCCGCGGAAACCTAACCCTAAAACTTTTACTCGAATCTAGTTCAAACGAACCAATCTGGTGTACAGGAGGATTTCAATCGTGGCAAGATACTAGGCAATCCAAACGTGCATTGAATCGGAGATGGGAGCACGAGTGGGATCAAAACTCACCCTAACTTGGTGGAGTTTTTCTACGGCGGCAACGGCGCGGAGGAGATGGCCGTTGACGGCGACGGAGACCTGCGGCGAGGGCGCACAGGCGACGACTGCGACGATCCGGAGACCAAGGCGATGGCAGCAAGGGGTGTGGGGGCGAAACGTTTGAAGGAGGAATCAACGCGCGCGGCCCTCGGAATATATACCCCTTCGCTGTCGGTGGGACCGAGTTGTAAAACTCGGTGGCACCGAGATGGATAACTGCTAGGCAGTTATGCACTTCGGTCATGCCAAAAATCACAACTCGGTTTCACCGAGATGAAAACCTAGATCAGTCTAAATGCTTTCGGTTCGACCGAGTTTGAGTGAGTTGGTCTGACCGAAATCAATTAGAAGGTTTTGGAAATTAGCCCTTGACGGATCGGTGGCTCCGAGTGCTCCTCACCCGGAGGGTCCGAAAATGACTTGTTCAAAATTTGTGATGTAAGCATGAATAGAATTTGAGACAAGAAAGCATAGATAGCTAGGGGAGGTACTTAGGCATTCTTGTCCATCCATTTCGTCAGAAAAATCAAAACGACCAAAACAACAAATGGATGTCCTCGAATGGATAAAATCATGCATCCAACATGCTCACACAATAAGATAGCAAATGAAATATGTGTCAAACATGCACAACCAAAACTCTAGCAACTAACACACAATTTGTCGATGACTAGGTCATCTTTATATGAGTATATTGACTTAGGAGCCAAATGAGAACATTTGATCATAGGTCATACTCATCGTTTAAGCACAAGTGGGGTTACCACTTTTACATAAAGCATTGATGTGTTCACATCATTTGAAGATGCTTTAGCTCAATTTTTAGAGCAAAGCTCCCCCTAGATGTGAGAACCCCTTTTAAAGGGTCAAACTAACCTTGGGTTGTCGTAGAAGACTTCATGTAGATGTTGAAGATGTGGATGCTCAATGTTGATGGAGATCATCAAGAGTTGGGAGCTATCCTTTGGATTCGGGCACTTTCAATACCTACATGGGTTAGTCCCACAAGGAACAAACAAGGATATCCATGGACATAGATTGAAGTTCACAATAGATGATGTCCATGAAAGCAATGATTACCTTGTCCCTTGACTTACCAACAAGAGGGTTTGTGACTCCATGAACTAGTGCACGATGTGGAAGTTGATTGCACAAGTTTTTGCCAAAATGAATGTGAGTGAAGTATGTTGGCGGAGTCACCCTCAAGAACTTTCTAGTTCTTCTTCTTCGGGATCCACATCATCTTGATGGGAATCCTTGGGGTTGTAGTTGAGCTTGACGAAGTAGAACTTGACGTTTCCTTGGGAACCCACTTGACCATGGCTTGAGGTGCTTCAACAAATGCATCAATCTCCTCTTGAAGCTTGTCCTTGCCTTTTAGCTTGTGGTCTTGTGGTGGAAGGTCATCTTGAGCTTGTTCCACATTGGAAGAAGTAGGATCATACTTCTCCTTTTGAGGAACAAACTGTGGAGTAGGATATTGACCTTCTTCCCACTCAACGCCTTCGGCGTTGAACTTTCGCTCAAAACCAATTCCTTGATTCTTCCGGTGCCTTCCTTGCTTGCGAACAATTTCCTCAAAGTTCTTGCTTCCGGCAAGGCTCTTGTAGACACCTTTCTCTATGATCCCTTTCAATAAACTATTCTCTTGCTCAAGTGTAACTTGGCTTGAAACATTGTTAGTGGAATCAAGAGAACTACTAGAAGCAACAACATTGGATTTAGCATGGTTATTGTTACTGCTAGAGGAAGAATTTTTCTTATGCTTGTCATGCTTAGTCTTAATGGGTGGCAAGAAATTAGACAAGAGAAGTCGTTTGGCAAGATATGAAGAACTCTTCTTTCGAAGATCGTCATTGATTGCTTTTAGAAACTCATGTTCTTGCTCTAGAGTGAGCTTCTCGAAGCGTAGCTTCTCATGAGATCTTAGGAGCTCTCTATGATCTTCTTGAGTTGTTTCATGAGCTAACTTAAGAGTGTTTAGTTCTTTAGTTAGACGCTCAATCTCCTTCATAGCATTGTCATTCGACTCTTCTCGACTATAAAGACTACTAGCATGTTCATCGTTACTAGGCTCACTGGATTTATCATGCAAGAGCTCATCTTCACCAAGCAAGTCATCCTCATCACTATCGAAGTCAATGAATTCAGGGTGTGATACCTTGGGGCCTTTAGCCATGAAGCATCTTCCAATTCCCTCATTTGGTGAATCAAATAAGTTGTAGGAGTTGGAGTTGGAGGATACGAGAGCAAGACCGGCAACACCTTCATCTTGACTGTAGTCGGAGTCGGAGTGATAGCTTCCTTCGGATTAATTGTCGGAGTCAGAGCCGGAGACCCATTCACCTACATGAGCTTGATGTTTTCTTCTTGTGTAGCTCCTTGATGACTTGTCTTTCCTCTCCGAATCCTTGCTTCTCCGAGAGGGTCTTCGTTCATAATGATCATCTCTGCTCCTTCTCTCTTTCCGAGGTGACTCATCTCTTGAGCTTCTTCTTCTTGGAGATTCTTCTCTTCTCTTGTGGGGAGCCGTACACTCATTTGAGTAGTGTCCGGGTCTTCCACAATTGTAGCAGTTTCGATCACGACTAGAAGATCTCTTTTCATCATATGATCTAGACTTTGAGCTTCTCTCTTTGCCTCTATTCTTGTAGAATTTGTTGAAGTTCTTGACCATTAGGCTTATCTCTTCATTGGAAACTAACTTGTCACTTGAGGTTGTGGGAGCATCACTTGTAGCTTTGTAAGCACCACTTGACTTGTTGTGAAGCTCTTCCTTATCCTTAAGTGTCATCTCATGAGCAACAATTCTTCCAATGACTTCGGTTGGCTTGAGAGTCTTGTAGTTTGGCATCATTTGGATCAAAGTGCACACGGTGTCATACTTCCCATCCAAAGCTCTGAGAATCTTCTTGATGATGAATCGGTCGGTCATTTCTTTGCTTCCTAAGCCGGCAATCTCATTTGTGATGAGAGCAAGCCTAGAGTACATTTCAGCGACTCCTTCACCATCCTTCATCTTGAACTTGTCAAGTTGACCTTGAAGAATATCTAGCTTTGATTCCTTCACGGACTCGGTACCTTCGTGCATTTCAACCAAAGTATCCCAAATCTCTTTTGCATTCTCAAGACGGCTGATTTTGTTGAACTCCTCGGGACACAAGGCATTGAAGAGAATGTCACAAGCTTGAGCATTGTTTTGCAACATCCGCAATTCTTCCGGTGTAGCTTCGCGATTCGGAACTTTTCTTTCCTCGAAGAATTCACCTTGCATACCAACACAAATAATGCCCCATGCGGCTGGGTTATGACCAAGAATATGCATTTTCATTTTATGCTTCCAACTAGCAAAATTTGTACCATCAAAGTAAGGACCTCTACGAAAATTACCCTCACTAGACGCCATACTCTCCTAGGTTGTGAAACCAAGCTTATGGAGTACAATGCAATGGAAACCAATACAATGGAGACCAAAGCTCTGATACCACTTGTAGGATCGAAAGTATGTCTAGAGGGGGGGTGATTAGACTACTTGTCAATATAAAAATTCTGCCTTTTGACAAAGAACAGTTTTTGGCAGATTCACAATTATGATCAAGTCAAGCATCACCCTACACATGCAATTCTAGAGTATAGGCAGCGGAAAGTAAATTGCACATGTAGTAAAGAGAGGTGGAGAAGAGCAAACGCAATTTTGGAGACGCGGTGATTTTTCCCGTGGTTCCGATAGGTGGCGCTATCGTACATCCACGTTGATGGAGACTTCAACCCACAGAGGGTAACGGCTGCGCGAGTCCACGGAGGGCTCCACCCACGAAGGGTCCACGAAGAAGCAACCTTGTCTATTCCATCATGGCCTACGCCCACGGAGGGCTAGCCTTACTCGGGGTAGATCTTCACGAAGTAGGCGATCTCCTTGCCCTTACAAACTTCTTGGTTCAACTCCACATCTCGACGACGGAGGCTCCCAAGCGACACCTAACCAATCTAGGAGGCACCACCCTCCAAAAGGTAATAGATGTTGTAGATGATGATGAACTCCTTGCTCTTGTGCTTCAAATGATAATCTCCCCAACACTCAACTCTCCTCACTGATTTGGCTGTGGTGGAAGAAAGGATTGAGTGGAAAGCAACTTGGGAAGGCTAGAGATCAAGCTTCATATGGTGGGAGTGGAGCAACTTGATCTCAACACAAGGGTAGGTAGTTCTCTTCTCAGAAATGTAAGGTAGGAGTGGTAGTTCTTTCTGATGGCTCTCTCCACGAATGAAGAGGGGGTGGAGGGGTATAAATAGCCTCCACACAAAATCCAACCGTTACACACATTTGAGCAATCTCGGTGGGACCGAAGTGGACAACTCGGTGAGACCGATAGTTCAAATAATGTGAACGTTGGGATTTTCGGTGGGACCGAATATACAATCTCGGTTAGTCCGATTCGTGCAATGACAAGAGCATGCCAGTTTTGGTGGGACCGACTTCATCATCTCGGTGACACCGATTTGATGACAGAAGGTTACAGAAACTTGGCAACTCATGTTTCGGTGAGACCGAGTTCAGAATCGGAAAATCCGAGTTTACTAGGGTTTGGCTTATGGCTGAGGTGGTTCATCTCGGTGTGACTGAGTTTGGAATATCGGTGGGACCGAGACTACTTATGAGTGTCTATGGCAGTGAAAGTTGCTGATAGTTTAGGAGATGTATCACTAAGCACTTGAGCAACCAGATCATCATCATAACCTCATCCCCTTTTAATAGTATTGGCTTTTCCTATGGACTCAATGTGATCTTGGATCACTAAACCAAAAATGGAGTCTTGAGCTTTTGCCAATGCTTGCCTTAGCATTTTGGGGGGTCCACTTCTTCAGTCCTTGCCATACCCATATCACTGAACTCTCTGAAATGATTCTCAAGTAACTATTAGTTCAATGATATATATGTTGTTATTAATTACCAAAACCACCCGGGGATTAGTTGCACTTTCAAAGCAAGAAACTGAGATTGCAATCTGGATATTGCGAATATAAGATGAAAGCTTTATTGATCAAGGTGGGGTTCTGTGACGCCTTTGTCTGGTCGTTGAACACAAACAAAGTACGCGAAGTTGCAACTATGGCGAACTTTTAATCTAAACAAAACCCAAAGTCTAAACGACGCCCTAAGGGCTGTATATATGGGGGAAAAGGAGGGAATTTCGTGGCCCTTGAGGGTGGGGTCCGAAACCAACCCTAACTCTTGTTTCCCCACACATACGGACTCTAAAAATAGCCTATACTTAAGTATTTCGAAATTACATGGGCCTGGCCCAATAATAAGGTGACGCAGCACCTAGAATAGCATATGGACGAATATTATGAAGTGGCATCTTGTATATTTCGTCCAAGGCTTCATGCACTCCTTATGGTGGCTTCAAAGTCCTGAAATCATCACTTGTAACTCCGTTCTTGATCCCCTTGCGCATGCCATCAACTCCATGCGTGTTCTTGCTCCAATGTTCATCTTTCTCCAAGCTAGGCCCTTCATTTGTAAGCAAAACAAATGTATCCAATTTAGGCAGCATCATATTCTCATGAACATTAGAATCATTACGAAGAAACGAGAGTACCTGGTAATTTAATTGGCGTGCGCGAGCTCTAGTAATTGGTCCCGTATATGTAACAGTAGGGGCTGTGGGTGTAACAATGGTATTGATGTCCTCATCAAAACTCACTTGTGTTCTACTCGTGCATATAACATCTATGCATAAAACCAGGCTCTGATACCACTGTTGGGGAACGTAGTAATTTCAGAAAATTTCCTACGCACATGCAAGATCATGGTGATGCATAGCAACGAGAGGGGAGAGTGTTGTCCACATACCCTTGTAGACCGAAAGCGGAAGCGTTAGCACAACGCGGTTGATTTAGTCGTACATCTTCACGATCCGACCGATCAAGTACCGAACATACGGCACCTCCGAGTTCAGCACACGTTCAGCTCGATGACGTCCCACGAACTCCGATCCAGCAAAGCTTTGCGGGAAAGTTCCGTCAGCACGACAGCGTGATGACGGTGTTGATGATGCTACCGACGCAGGGCTTCGCCTAAGCACCGCTGCGATATTACCGAGGTGGAATATGGTGGAGAGGGGCACCGCACACGGCTAAGAGAATAGTGATCAATTGTTGTGTCTAGAGGTGCCCCCTGCCCCTGGATATAAAGGAGCAAGGGGGGAGGCGGCCGGCCAGGAGGAGGGCGCGCCAAGGGGGGAGTCCTACTCCCACCGGGAGTAGGACTCCTCCTTTCCTTGTTGGAGTAGGAAAGGGGAAGGAAGGGAGAGAGAGGAAGGAAAGGGGGGCGCCGCCCCCTCCTTGTCCAATTCGGACTAGAGGGGAAGGGGGCGCGGCCTGCCCTGGCTGCCCCTCCTCTTCTCCACTAGGGCCCATGAGGCCCAATAAACCCCCGGGGGGTTCTGGTAACCCCCCGGTACTCCGGTATATGTCCGAAACCTTCCGAAACCATTCCGGTGTCCGAACATAGTCATCCAGTATATCGATCTTTACGTCTCGACCATTTCGAGGCTCCTCGTCATGTCTGTGATCATATCCGGGACTACGAGCTACCTTCGATACATAAAAAACAAAAACTCATAATACCGATCGTCACCAAACTTTAAGCGTGCGGACCCTACGGGTTCGAGAACTATGTAGACATGACCGAAACTCGTTTCCGGTCAATAACCAATAGCGGAAATTGGTTGCGCATATTGGTTCCCACATATTCTATGAAGATCTTTATCAGTCAAACCGCATAACTACATACGTTGTTCCCTTTGTCATCGGTATGTTACTTGCCCGAGAATCGATCGTCGGTATCTCAATACCTAGTTCAATCTAGTTACCGGCAAGTCTCTTTACTCATTATGTAATGTATCATCCCGCAACTAACTCATTAGTCACATTGCTTGCAAGGCTTATAGTGATGTGCATTACTGAGAGGGCCCAGAGATACCTTTCCGACAATCGGAGTGACAAATCCTAATCTCGAAATACCCCAACTCGACAAGTACCTTCAGAGACACCTATAGAGCTCCTTTATAATCACCCAGTTACATTGTGACGTTTGGTAGCACACAAAGTGTTCCTCCTGTAAACGGGAGATGCATAATCTCATAGTCATAGGAACATGTATAAGTCATGAAGAAAGCAATAGCAACATACTAAATGATCAAGTGCTAAGCTAACGGAATGGGTCAAGTCAATCACATCATTCTCCTAATGATGTGATCCTGTTAATCAAATGACAACTCATGTCTATGGCTAGAAAACAGAACCACCTTTGATCAACGAGCTAGTCAAGTAGAGGCATACTAGTGACACTATGTTTGTCTATGTATTCACACATGTATTATGTTTCCGATTAATACAATTCTAGCATGAATAATAAACATTTATCATGATATGAGGAAATAAATAATAACTTTATTATTGCCTCTAGGGCATATTTCCTTCATGCAGCCCATCGGCAGGTATGTTGATCCTTCATAGTACGACAAGATATTCGGCATTTTTTGGAGCGGTGGCGTAGCTGAGTAAGTGCGTTTTGGTTTTCCCCATGATTTAGATCTGTTGGAGGATGCTGGAGAGAGTTTGGTGCCTGCCCCAGTAGTTGCGAATGGCGTCCTGCTGGTGGACCAGCGATGGCGGAGCCGTCAGTGTCGGTGCAGGAAAAGGATGCTAAGAGCAGAGATGTGGAGATCTTGTCGGGCAAAAGGCAGAACTACCCTATGACGTCTGAATTTGGAAGATGAATTCCCAAGTACCCAGATGGAATAAGAGGTCAGTGCAGAAGCTTGATTGTGTGTAATTCATAGATTTTAGTGTACAACTGAAGAATGCAGACACCTATAGTGACCTGGGTTCAGAAAAGATAGTATGAATAGGATGCAGGCAGGCAAGCTAAAGAACAGGTGGAGAGAGATGCAGAGGTTGCAAGAAGTATCAACAGGATGCAGAAAGGCAAGCTAAAGAGCAGGAGGAGAGAGATGCAGAGCTCGCAAGGAAGTATCAGGGAGAAATTCAGCTGAAGGCATTGCAAGATGAATAGAGGGACAATCAAATAGCTAAGATGTAGCAAGAATTATATGATCAGAATGGTGAGGGCTAGCAGGATGACACGTGAGCATGCATAAGGTGGGTGAATTTCTTTCTCGCAGGAAACAAAATGCAAGAGGTGGCTAGCTTCGGTCTGTTGCATGCAAATAGAAACTGAAGGCATGATGTGGCAGTATGGATGTTTAGAGTTGTTGACATGGCTAGATGCTGATGTGGACAGCTTGCATGCTTAGATAAATAAGATAGTGGGGGTGAACTTCTTAAGTATATAGGATTAGGGGATATAATTTGCAAAATCACGTGTACATGCATACAATCGTTTGAATTCTGAACTCGGAAGGCTTGCCGCAGGCATGGCAAGCAATCTATTGAGCACATCGACCCTAAAAAATCTTGACGGACGCAAAGGTATGCCAGGGTTCAGACTCGCAATCCATGCCAGTAATATGAAAAAGAGATAGGTCCAGATTAGCAGTAGAAAATGACAACAATGTACATTGCAAAATTGGCAGAAAATCAAGTTATGTGTTCTGTATCACTGAATGTAGTATGTCTGACAGATTAGTTGTCCAGCATAAAAAATAGCTGACTTGGGTGTTGGCAACGGATTATGGAGGCAGTTTGCTCTTAATTAGGAAAAATGAAAAGTAGTAAACTGTTAACAGGAAATGCATTTTGTCGAAAGACATTATTGATTCCCGTGGGTACTCTGGGCATTGGAGACAAAATTTAGCATGATATAGATGTCTTGTGATAAACTGCAACGCATTTTAAACATAGTATTTGCTAGCGCATAGTATGATTTCGGTTACGGATTTTTTAAGTATCATGTAGATGGAATGGGAATAATCAGTTAGCCATTCGATAATGAGTTGGCTAATTAGTTGACTGCTATGAACTATGTATGTATTTTGATATGAATTGACAAAATTTGAAGTGCACTCTTAATTAAAGGTGTGGAATGTATAAATTCAGTATTGCAACTACATGATATATCAATGGTTTTTCGGTCGAACATTGCACAATTAGAATTGTGCAGCAAATGCATCCGAAAACAAGTTCGCCCCTGCTAAAAGCAGAGCAAGGCGCTGGGTGTTGGAGGAGCAGCGTGAGAAACGCAAGACAGGATGCCATGCTGAATCAAGGTCTGTTGTCAGTACATTCGGCGGCTCCTCCACTGTAAGATTGGCGTTGCCGCGCTGATTGAGATGAGAAGCGGGGACCGCGTAGTGATGGCCACCGAAATAGTGATTCAACTCAGCACGTTACGTCTTGTCTGACCTCATGGATCCATATCCTGCCCAGCATATGTCTAAAAATCGATGGAATCGTTATTAACTGATGAAGATGTTACATTTTCCCGACAGACTTGTAGAAGAGGTGGCCTGGATTTGCACCACCGCGGGAGATCCATGTGATGACTTGGTCGCTGCAATCAGGACAGGGACCGAGCGCCAGAATCTTCTCTGGGGCGGCTAGTAAGGAAGAAGCTGACATCCTCAACTAAAATCACGGTGTGTATTTGGAATTTGGGATGAGGCACAGAGGAGCCAAGTTAAGTTGGGTTTAACCGGTGATGAAAGAGATGAATCATGCAGGGGAAGGCTCCTATCCGTAACGATGGGATGCAATCCAGAATCTCAGATGTCACGGCACTGGTCGTGAAGGGCATCTGATCCGGCACACGAACGACTAACGACGTCGTATTTATTACTGAGCAGATGTGGGCCATTGACCCTGGAAGAAAATAGTGATACTTAAAGAATACGTGCTCCTATACCGGCTGGGGTTGGAATCTCGTCGTGACTGGACGGAAAGAATTACGAGCACACATGAGCTCGAGCTCAGAATAGACTTTCCGAGGTAGCTGCAGTGATCTTCAAGCACAAACTAGGTTTGAACTCCCCCCTCCCCCCCCCCCCCCCCCCCCCCCCCAAAAAAAAACCTACTCCCTCCGTTCCGAAATAATTGTCTTTCTAGAGATTTTAACAAGTGACTACATACGGAGCAAAATGAGTGAATCTACACTCTAAAACATGTCTACATACATCCGTATGTTGTAGTCCATTTGAGATGGCTAGAAAGACAATTATTTCGGAACGGAGGGAGTAGTTTTGAATATTTTAGTAGAGGAGCAAAATTGATAGCACGTGAGAAAAAAAAACTACGCGACCTTAGCTATGTTGGCTGGATTTTCTACATGCGGTAGCTAGTTTGAACTTTGAAGAGGCTTCAGCGAGCTAACCCTGGTTTGACCATTTTTATATACTCCCTCCGTTTCAAAATAGAAGACTCAACAAATTAGTACAAAGTGTGGTTATCTATTTTGGAACTGAAGGAGTAACAATTAGTATTGCCTCATAAAAATGTAACAACTATCACAAGCTAATAAAGAGAGGTATTTATGTTAAAAGAAAGTTGATTATGACGACAAGAAATAAGACAACACTAAATTGTTGATCGTGACCAACTAAATTTTCATGTCCCAGGCTCTATTTCAGTTTTTTTAGCTTACTATAGTCCTATTACTGTGAATAAATTCTCAATTCTCAGTTCTGCTGGAGAAAAAAAAAACTAAATTCTCATGTTTCTACATAAAAAAAGACGAACTAAATTTTCATGGTTGATCGTCGACACGAACGAAATGTATGTATCCATAAATGGTTTGTAGGAGTATGAATTCCACATGATTCTGGAAGTAAACTGTTCCATGGCCACGCAAATCGAAGAGAAATCCCGCTTATGACTGTGAGCTTTTGTCCCTTTCGCGGTTCCATAGGCCACCACCAGCAGCAGCATAAAGAAAAGAAGCGGCACCCTGCAATCTCCATCTCAACGAAGAAAAGGAGCGGCCGAATCTCCAACCCCACGATCTTCCCACGCGCACCCACCACCGACCCGGCCCCAAAAACCCTACGCCGCGCAAACCCTAGCGGCCGCCGCCGCCCCCTCCACATCAGCAATGGCCGGCCTCCTGCGGCTCGCCGGCGCCGCCAGATCCTTCTCCCGCGCGCTGGCCCCGGCCGCGCCGCACCACCGCAGGCTCGCGGCATCGGCGGTCGCCCTGGCGGAGGACGATGCGTGCTGGACCGAGTGGGAGGAGGAGGAGGAGGAGGCGCGGCGGCAGCGCGCCCGCGCATCGGCGCTCGCCGCGGAGTCTTGCCCGGCGGACGGCGGTCCCAGGGGCGTGCAGTGGGTGGTGATGGGCCGCCCCGGCCCGCAGAAGCACGCCCACGCCGCGCGCCTCGCCGAGGTCCTCGCCGTGCCGTACATCTCCACGGGCACGCTCGTCAGGCAGGAGCTCAGCCCCACATCCTCGCTCTACAAGAAGGTTCGGCCTCGTGCTCGCTCTGAATTCTCTGATTCTCATACGGGTATTCGAATGCCTTTACTGCATTTGGTTGTAACCTGAGCTGCCATCCGTTTCTCCATCGAGCAATTTTGCGGCCACGGGTCCTCCCCGCGATACTAACCATGATCATTTGAGTCGGATCGGCGCCAGGAATTCTGGAGATTTTTCTCGCTTTGACTAATTTTTGGAGATATCTCAAGGGGTTTCGTCAATTTGGAACATCCACGCGAATCCTTTGCCTAATTGATGAAAAGCCGCGCCATTTCCCCACTGACAGATTTTTACGCTTCCTAGTCAATTTCTTGCTCGCTTCTCGAAATTTCTCGTGACTTATGGACGGACTCATGTGATCTTTTCCCCCAAGTTCTCCAAGGCCACAACTTTTCGCTGGACTATCAAAGTTCTCCAACTTTTCCCCATATTTCCCACGAGTTATTACACAAATCAAAAGAAATTTTCTTGGCCACAATTTCCTGGTCCTTATTTAAAGGCTACCATTCAAGCAATATCACATTAGTATTTCCGTCCATATTTTTATGCTTAATATACTGGACCGTATGATGCTGGGAGAGGAGTGTGGCGGCCATGTCTTTCTCCGCGTCCTGCACTTAGGCGATGACTGGGACAACACCGTAATTTGCTTATGTTCACATGGTGCTGTGGGGGCAATTCGGGAATTCCACATGCGAGGGTTTTCATAAGCAAGTTTGGAACATTCAACTCTGGCATCTTGTGGAGGGCGGCCGTCTGCATATACATGCTTCCAACTTTGCCCTGCATTTGTCCGGCCCTCTTCTTCTACTTTTCTTGAACAGCTGGAGAGTAGTTGGTAGGGTTTCTTAATCGTACACAATGAGAACCATTTCACAAAGGAGCTGGCTACGGCACGATGGCATGAACGCACCGGCCGTTCTGCCTTCCACGTGAACCTGGCCCCTATCATGGACACGGGTGCACGATCGTGCCAGGGAATCACACGGCCATGAGCGTGTCGCGCTGCAAGGCCGCTAATGGAATGTCCGCTCATTATTTTTCTGTTTCATAAGTGGACACTATTACCCCCTCCGTCCGAAAATACTTGTCAGCAAAATGGATAAAAGGGGATGTATCTAGATGTATTTTAGTTCTAGATACATCTCTATTTATCCATTTTGATGACAAGTATTTTCGGACGGAGGGAGTATATAACTATTGTACGAGTATGTTGAAAATTACAGCAGTTGGTTGTGGTTTTGTGGGTATTCGGTTGTGCTAAATGGTTTTTGCATTGCATATTGACAGATTGCTAATTCGGTGAATGAAGGGAAGCTTGTGCCAGAGGATATCATATTTGGGTTGCTGACTAAGCGTCTCGAGGAGGGATACTACAAGGGTGAAAATGGATTTATCCTTGACGGAATCCCTCGTACCCGTATGCAAGCTGTAGGTCCCCAGTTACCTTATATGCTTGGACAAAAGAGCACTTACTGACTGTTATCATGCGTTGATGTTTAGATGCTTCCAGTGCTCTGACTGTTCTCATATTTTAGGAGATTCTTGATGAGATCGTTGACATCGACTTGGTTCTGAACTTCAAATGTGCTGATAACTGTTTCATGAAGAAGCGATCTGGAGGCGACATATGTTCCCACTGTGGGCAGCATTTTGGTGTCAGCAGTCTGGTGTCTAGGGAGCGTAATCTCTCCCTTGGAAGCTCTACATGGCCTGCTCAGGCACAACATGCTTCTGTTATAGGCCTGGAAAACCCAAGGATGGAGAAGCTGCGTGCTTATGCTGAGCAGGTATTTTCATCTTGGCCATTTTTTTGTTTGAGTATGTATGGTTGGTTATGATAGATCTCAGCTTTGCTTCGCACTTAGGGGACCACACGAATTTCAGTTTTATCTAACAAAAACCAGTATTTTTTATGCTATCTGAAACACAAGAAACATATAGAGGGTTTTATGCTATTACAACTGAGCCTGATAGTGGGAACACATGGTTAGCAATATGATTATATGAAACATTCAATTTGCAGACCAAGCAGCTGGAAGATTACTACAAGAAGCACAGGAAACTTGTGGAGTTGAAGACATCCGCTCGCCCTGGTGAAACCTGGCAGGGGCTCGTAGCTGCCCTTCACCTCCAGCATCTAGACCCATCCCCAACACCACACAAACTCACCGTGTAATTATCATCCACTGAGTCTAAGGATCTACATTGAGATCCTCACCTGCGACGTACGTAGTATGTTTCTATGTTTGTGAGTTCTGGCTGAGGAGTCAGTCGGCTGTGGTGCTTTGGTCTTTATCGGTTATAGGTATAATGTAAGGCTCTGGTCTTTACTGTTATAGATAAAATGTAAGCGATTTTGTAGACCCGCTTGCTTATATGTTTGTAAGTTGTAACGGAGAGCTTTGAACTTGCACGTGCAAGTGTGCGGTGTGCCAGGCTCCGCTGTGCTGTTGTTTTGAGTACCAGTTTTGATCAATATATAAGTTACTGTGAATGTTGTGCGCAACTGCTATCTCCTGCTATGGGCTTTTAAAAATTGTATAAGTGGCAAACCGGATAGGTTTTTCTCTTATTATGGAGCAACACTGCTCACTTGCATTTTTGGTTTATACCCTGTGTTCTGTTTCCATAGCCCCATGTCCTTGAAACTACAGGTTTGTTGCACAAACTATTGACTTTATCCTGGGTCAATTCCTTGTTTATAGGTTTTATAAAATTCATGTGCTGTTATCAGTGGTCGAAACCGTGTGGGCCTAGTTGTACATATTCTAGGGCCTCTCCTTTTTGTGCGAAGGAATAGGACTTTAATTACTTAGGAGAAGGAATTACATCCACATTCTCAAAAGTTCAGTTCACAAGATATCTGTAAGAAATTTGGGGGTTTAAACCAACACAAAAACAATTAAATCTTATGCTATTTGATTAGAATGGTAATAGCCTGGGAAGAATCCTTCTTGATTATTGTATATGCTTCCAGGCAGTTTGCCATGCACTGATGTGGAAACAAAGGGGGAGGTGTGCACTATATCTCTATTGTTAAAAGGGGAGTTGGTACCTTCCCTACATTTTTTCCTTTCCATGTGGCCCTCTTTTGTTTTTGGAATAATCCAAATCAAAGCGGTACTTTCTTTCCTAGTCCTATTAAAAACCATGTCCTGCATTAACTCAATCAAATATTATCAAAAACATGTCTTGCATTAACTCAATGAAATCAAATCAAATATTAAACTTTGATTGCCTTCTCCTACTCATATCCAAATCAAATCAAATGTTATGAAAACCTCAACTAAATCAAAACTTTCCTTGCCTCCCCTGCACATACTCAACTCAAATCAATCTTACCAAAATCTAGAATATAGTCGATTATAGACAAGTACCTTGGTCCCCTCCTATTATAAGGGTGGATAGGTCGAATTGTTTCCAACATTTGATTGATACAGTTTGTGCTCGTTTGAGAGGATAGAAGGGAAATAAGCTGTGTTTTCATGGAAAGGAGGTTTTGCTTAAGGCTGTCATCCAAAGCTTTACCATCATGCAATGTGTGTTTTCAAGCTACCCGTGCCAATATGTGAAGGGACTACTACTGATATGTCCCGATACTGGAGGGAAAATGAGGATTAGAAGAAGCATATGCATTGAATTGCATGGTGAAACATGTGTGTCCCTAAAATGAAAGGTGGTATGGGGTTTAGAGACTTGCATGGTTTCCAAAGCAATGGAGTTACTTATGAATCCCTTTGTGCAAAAATCCTCAGAGCTCAGTATTGGTGATCTATTGAATTGTGAATTGAAGAAGGACAACTCTTATACCCGGCAAAGTTTATGGACATGTATGCATACCTTTAAACGAGGCCATATTTGGCGGGTTGGCAATGGTACGAAGAATAATATCTGGGATGACCCATGGATCCCATCCAACTCTTCGAGTGTGATTATGACTTGAAGAAGTAATATCGTGTTCCCAAAAGTTTATGAGCTCATGGATGAGGGTAACCGAGCTTGGGATACCGAGTTGGTAAACGATATGTTATAGTCAATGCATGCTTGGCGTTCCCTCTAGCTCAACACGTTATGGAGGACTTCGTTGCGTGGCATGATACGTCTCCAATGTATCTATAACTTTTGATTGTTCCATGCTATTATATTATCTGTTTTGGATGTTTTATATGCTATTTTATATTATTTTTGTGACTAACCGATTAACCTAGAGCCCAGTGCCAGTTTCTGTTTTTTTCCTTGTTTTTGAGCTTCGCAGAGAAGGAATACCAAACGGAGTCCAAACGGAATAAAACCTTCGCGATGATTTTTCTTGGATCTAAAGACACCTAGGAGACTTGGAGATCAAGTCGGAAGAGCCACGAGGCGGCCACAAGGGGGGAGGGCGCGCCCCCTGCCTTGTGGGCCCCTCATGACTCCCCTGACCTAATTCTGCGTCCTATATATTCTCAAATATCCCCAAACCACCATAAGCATCCACGAAAACACTTCTCCACCGCCGCAACCTTCTGTTCCCGTGAGATCCCATCTAGGGGCCTTTTCCGGCATCCTGCTGCTAGAGGGGGATTCGATCATGGAGGGCTTCTACATCAACTCTATTGCCCTTCCGATGAAGCGTGTGGTTTACCTCAGACCAACGGGGCCATAGCTAGTAGCTAGATGGCTTATTCGCTCTCTCTTTGATTCTCAATACCTTGTTCTCCTCGATGTTCTTAGAGATCTATCCTATGTAATCTTCTTTTGCGGTGTGTTTGTCGAGATCCGATGAATTGTAAATTTATGATCAACTTATCTATGAATATTATTTGAATCTATATGCATGATTTGGTATCTTTGTAATTCTCTTCGAACTATCGGTTTAGTTTGGCCAACTAGATTGGTTTTTCTTGCAATGGGAGAAGTGCTTAGCTTTAGTTTCAATCTTGCGGTGTCCTTTCCCAGTGATAGTAGGGGCACCAAGGCACGCATTGTATTGTTGCCATCGAGGATAAAAAGATGGGGTTTACATCATATTGCTTGAGTTTATTCCTCTATATCATGTCATCTTACTTAATGCGTTACTCAATTCTTCATGAACTTGATACTCTAGATGCAAGCAGAAGTCGGTCGATGTGTGGAGTAATAGTAGTAGATGCAGATAGAAGTCAACCTACTTGACATGGACGTGATGCCTATATTTCATAATCATTGCCTTAGATATCGTCATAACTTTGCGCTTTTCTATCAATTGCTCGACAGTAATTTGTTCACCCACTGTATTATTTGCTATCTTGAGAGAAGGCACTAGTGAAACCTATGGCCCCGGGTCTATTTTCCATCATATAAGTTTTCGATCTACTATTTTGCATCTTTTACTTTCCGATCTATAAACCAAAAATACCAAAAATATTACTTTACCTTTTGTTTAGTTTCATCTATCTCTATCAGATCTCACTTTTGAAGTAACAGTGAAGGGATTGACAACCTCTTTATTGCGTTGGGTGCAAGTTGTTTGATTGTTTGTGCAGGTCTTGGTGATTTGTGTGTTGTCTCCTACTGGATTGATACCTTGGTTCTCTAACTGAGGGAAATACTTATCTCTACTTTGCTGCATCACCCTTTCCTCTTCAAGGGAAAAACCAACGCAAGCTCAAGAAGTAGCAGGAAGAATTTCTAGCAACGTTGCCGGGGAGATCTACGCCAAGTCAAGACATACCAAGTACCCATCATAAAAGTGTCATCTCTTGTATTACATTGTTCGCCATTTGCCTCTCGTTTTCCTCTCCCCCACTTCTAAAATGATTTCTGAAAAGATTCGCCCTTTTCTTTGCCTATTTTTCTTCGCTCCTCTTCCGTTCATCTTTTCATTTGTTTTTTGTTTGCTCGTCTGTTAGTTTGGTTTGTTGCTACCGTGTCTGAATCTGGGGAGGTTATCATTGAAAATCTTGAGGAAAAACTTAGATCTTGTTCTTTGGATCACAAAACTGAAACTCTTCCTAATTACAAAACAAAAAAAATTCATTTAGGAGAAGGTACTATTATTGGAAAGAGTGTTATTCAAGAATTCTTCGATTGTACGGGATCTATGCCTATTAATAAAACATCTATTCTTCTTGATACAAATTGTTATGTGGATGTCATTATTATGCTCGTTGAGAAATTAGAAAGAAAGTTTGTGCATATTCATCCTGCTTTGCAAAAGTTGTTTTATGAACTTCCCAATATTAATCATCCAATAGCTAAAAAGATTGCCACCATTATCCTTATGCGTGAATTTGATTTATAATACAAGAAGCTAGGGATATTTTTTGCTTTCTATAAAAAAGATGTTGAACACCCTCCAATTGAAGATATACTCCATGATAAAGAAACTATGCGTAGTTTGGAATCTAGGGATTATCAATCTTATAGTGAAAATCTTAGGAGGAGAGTTCCTTATTCAGAAATCTCTCAAGCTTTGTATCTTGAGACCTATGAGGAATTTGATTAGATTACTAGGGGAATTTATGTATGATTCAATAGGGACTGGTTGAATAGGATGATGAAGAACCCGTTAGAAACGAGATACATGTTTGTATGATGATATATATGGTGATGATTGGGATTACGGGTTTATGAATGTCAAAATCACTAGTCAAAGTCCTTTTCATGATTTAAGTACTTCTACTAGAAAGGAAATAAAAGAAAGGATAGGTTTTTTAAGACAAGTTTTGGAGGATTTGATGAGAGAAGAATTGCATACTAAAGATGACAATACCTAAATCTATTCGTGTTTTTATGCCTAGCTAAGGGCGTTAAACAATAGCGCTTGTTGGGAGGCAGCCCAATAAGCCTCTGGTTAGATGTGGTTTTGTGTTTTAGTTAGTGTTTGTGCCAAGTAAGACCTTTAGGATGGCTTACGGTAATAGTTGTTTCGATCTTGCTGAAAAACAGAAACTTTTGCACCCAGGAAAATAATTTTCATAATTCACAGATGCGTGCTTTTGATCTGATTCTTGCTACTTTTTGAGCTTGCGTTGGTTTTTCCCTTAAAGAGGAAAGGGTGATGCAGCAAAGTAGAGCAAGTATTTCCCTCATTTTGAGAACCAAGGTATCAATCCAGTAGAAGACAACGCACAAGTCACCGAATACCTGCACAAACAATCAACAAACTTGCACCCAACGCGATAAAGGGGTTGTCAATCCCTTCATGGTTACTTGCAAAAGTGAAATCTGGTAGAGATAGATAGACGGTAAAGTAAATATTTTTGGCATTTTTGGTTTATAGATCGGAAAGTAAAAGATTGCAAAATAGTAGATCGGAAACTAATAAGATGGAAAAGAGACTTAATATGATGGAAAAGAGGCTTAATATGATGGAAAAGAGACCCGGGGGCCATACGTTTCACTAGTGGCTTCTCCCAAGATAGCAAATAATACGGTGGATGGACAAATTACTGCCCAGCAATTGATAGAAGAGCGCATAATTATGACGATATCTAAGGCAATGATCATGAACATAGGCACCACGTCCGTGTCAAGTAGACCTAAACAATTCTGCATCTACTACTATTACTCCACACATCGACCATCTCCTGCCTGCATCTAGAGTATTAAGTTCATAAAGAACAGAGTAACGCGTTAAGTAAGATGACATGATGTAGAGGAATTAACTCAAGCAATATGATGAAAACCCCATCTTTTTATCCTCGACGGCAACAATGAAATACGTGCCTTGCTGCCCCTAGTGTCACTGGGAAAGGACACTTCAAGATTGAACCCAAAGCTAAGCACTTCTCCCATTGCAAGAAAAACCAATCTAGTAGGCCAAACTAAACTGATAACTCAAAGAGACTTGCAAAGATATCAAATAATGCATATAAGAATTCAGAGAAAATTCAAATAATATTCATAGATATATAATCTGATCATAAACCACAATTCACCGGATCTCGGCAAACACACCGCAAAAGAGTATTACATCGAATAGATCTCCAAGAACATCGAGGAGAACATGGTATTGAGAATCAAAGAGAGAAAAGAAGCCATCTAGCTACTAGCTATGGACCCGTAGGTCTATGGTAAACTACTCACGCTTCATCGGAAGGGCAATGGTGTTGATGTACAAGCCCTCCGTGATCGAATCCCCTCCGACAGGATGCCGGAAAAGGCCCCTAGATGGGATCTCACTGGTACAGAAGGTTGCGGCGGTGGAGAAGTTTTTTTGTGGTCCCCCCTTATGGTTTTGGGGTATAAGAGTATATATGGGCGAAAGAATTAGGTCAGGAGACCTCCGAGGGGCCCACGAGGTAGGGGGCACGCCCTCCACTCTCCTGGCGCCTCGTTGCTTCTCCGACTCCATCTCCAGTTCTCCTGGTTTGCTTCTGGTCCAAGAAAGATCATCACGAAAGTTTTATTCCTTTAATAGGTTAGTCCCAAAAATAATATAAAATAGCATATTAATGCATATAAAGCATCCAAAATAGATAATATAATAGCATGGAACAATCAAAAATTATAAATACGTTAGACGAATCAAGCATCCCCAAGCTTAATTCTTACTCGTCCTCGAGTAGGTAAATGATAAAAACAGAATTTTTGCTGTGGAATGCTACCTAACATATTTATCCATGTAATTCTCTTTATTGTGGCATGAATGTTCAGATCCGTAAGATTCAAAACAAAAGTTTAATATTGATATAAAAACAATAATACTTCAAGCATACTAACAAGACATTTATGTCTTCTCAAAATAACATGGCCAAAGAAAGCTTGTCCCTACAAAATCATGTAGTCTGGTGATGCTCCATCTTCATCACACAAAATACTCAAATCATGCACAACTCCGATGGCAAGACAAGCAATTATTTCATACTTTGATGTTCTCAAACCTTTTCAACTTTCAGGCAATACATGAGTGTGTGCCATGGACATATCACTATAGGTGGAATAGAGTATGGTGTTTGTGGAGAAGACAAAAAGAGGGAGATAGTCTCACATCAACTAGGCGTATCAATGGGCTATGGAGATGCCCATCAATAGATATCAATGTGAGTGAGTAGGGATTGCCATGCAACGGATGCACTAGAGCTATAAATTTATGAAAGTTCAAAAAGAAACTAAGTGGGTGTGCATCCAATTTGCTTGCTCATGAAGACCTAGGGCATTTGAGGAAGCCCACCGTTGGAATATACAAGCCAAGTTATATAATGAAAAATTCTCACTAGTATATGAAAGTGACAAAATAAAAGACTCTCTATCATGAAGATCATGGTGCTACTTTGAAGCACAAGTGTGGAAAAAGGATAGTAACATTGCCCCTTCTCTCATTTTTTTATTTTTCCTTATTTTTCCTTTTCTTTTTTTTCTTGGCTTCTTTGGCCTTTTTTTATTTTATTTATTTCCTCACATGGGACAATGCTCTAATAATGATGATCATCACACTTCTATTTATTTACAACTTGAAAAATTACAGCTCAATGCTTAGAAAAAAATATGAATGTATGTGAATGCCTCCGGCGGTGTACCGGGATGTGCAATGAATCAAGAGTGACATGTATGAAAGAATTATGAAAGGTGGCTTTGCCACAAATACAATGTCAACTACATGATCATGCAAAGCAATATGACAATGATGAAGCGTGTCATAATAAACAGAACGGTGGAAAGTTGAATGGCAATATATCTCGGAATGGCTATGGAAATGCCATAATAGGTAGGTATGGTGGCTGATTTGAGGAAGGTATATGGTGGGTGTATGGTACCGACGAAATTTGCGCGACACAAGAGAGGCTAGCAATGGTGGAAGGGTGAGGGTGCGTATAATCCATGGACTCAATATTAGTCAAAAAGAACTCACATACTTATTGCAAAAATCTATTAGTCATCGAAATGATGTACTACGCGCATGCTCCTAGGGGATAGATTGGTAGGAAAAGACCATTGCTCGTCCCCGACTGCCACTCATAAGGAAGACAATCAATAAATACTTCATGCTCCAATTTCGTTACATAACGGTTCACCATACGTGCATGCTACGGGAATCACAAACCTCAACAAAAGTATTTCTCAAATTCACAATTACTCCACTAGCATGTGTCGGTGGAAAACGACACCTATGGGATCACTGGAATCCCTACTACGGTCGGCGGGCGTTGTGGAAAGAGCGGGTCTAGGAGCCAGCACAAAGATCGTTTACCCAAGTTCGGGCCGCGAGGATGCGTAATACCCTAGTCCTGCTTTGGTGTATATTTGAGTGTTCTTGAGTTCTTGAACTAGCTACGGTGTGTGCGTAGTCCAAAAGATCTGAATCCCTCCTCAGTATGCCTCGGGCATCCTTTTATTGTTCAAAGGGGACACCACAGTGGCACACAGGAGGTGGAAAGTGTGTACAGTGTGCAAGCTTATCGCCCGACATCGCAGGACAAAACGCATTAAATGCGCTACTTAGGCGTCCTCTTGCTTTATCGGGGATGGAAACAAAGCCCGCCCATCCGTCGCCGCTTCGCCTTGCTTAGACACGCGTCCAGGCCAACGAGGCGTGCAACGCCATGTAAGCTGGAAGGCTCCTGAGCTGGTGTGGTGGCTGCTACCTCTTGAGCACTGCGTTGGTTTTCCCTTGAAGAGGAAATGGTGATGCATCAAAGTAGCGTAAGTATTTCCCTCAGTTTTTGAGAACCAAGGTATCAATCCAGTAGGAGGCTCCTCAAAAGTCCCACGCACCTACACAAATAAACAAGAACCTCGCAACCAACGCGATAAAGGGGTTGTCAATCCCTTCACGGAAACTTGCAAAAGTGAGATCTGATAGAGATAATAAGATAAGATAAATATTTTTGGTATTTTTATGATATAGATTGGAAAGTAAAAGATGCAAATAAAAGTAGATGGAAAACTTATATGCTAAAAGATAGACCCAGGAGCCATAGGTTTCACTAGTGGCTTCTCTCAAGATAGCATAATTATTACGGTGGGTGAACAAATTACTGTCGAGCAATTGATAGAAAAGTGCATAGTTATGAGATTATCTAGGCATGATCATGTATATAGGCATCACGTCCGCAACAAGTAGATCGAAACGATTCTGCATCTACTACTATTACTCCACACATTGACTGACTCCTGCTTGCATCTAGAGTATTAAGTTCATAAGAACAGAGTAACGCATTAAGCAAGATGACATGATGTAGAGGGATAAACTCAAGCAATATGATATAAACCCCATCTTTTTATCCTCGATGGCAACAATACAATATGTGCCTTGCTGCCCCTGTTGTCACTGGGAAAGGACACTGCAAGATTGAACCCAAAGCTAAGCACTTCTCCCATTGCAAGAAAGATCAATCTAGTAGGCCAAACCAAACTGATAATTCGAAGAGACTTGCAAAGATAACCAATCACACATAAAAGAGCTCAGAGAAGATTCAATTATTTCTCATACATAAACTTGATCATAAACCCACAATTCATCGGATCTCGACAAACACAACGCAAAAAGAGTTACATCAAATAGATCTCCAAGAAGATCGAGGAGAACTTTGTATTGAGATTCAAAGAGAGAGAAGAAGCCATCTAGCTAATAACTATGGACCCGAAGGTCTGTGGTAAACTACTCACAACTCATCCGAGAGGCCTTGGAGATGATGTAGAGGCCCTCCATGGTCGATTCCCCCTCCGGCGGAGCACCGTCGAAGCCTCCAAGATGGGATCTCGCGGATACAGAAGGTTGTGGCAGTGGAAATAGTTTTTCATGGTGCTCCTGGATGTTCTCGGGGTACATGGATATATATAGGTGAAGGAGGTAGGTCAGGGGAGCCACGAGGGGCCCACGAGGGTGGGGGGCGCGCCCACCCCCCTAGGGCGCGCCCTTCTGCCTCGTGGCCGCCTCGGCTGCTTCTTGACGTCCACTCCAAGTCTCCTGGATTGCGTTTGTTCCAAAAAGATCGCTCCCTAAGGTTTCATTCCGTTTGGCCTCCGTTTGATATTCCTTTTTCTTCGAAACACTGAAATAGGCAAAAAACAACAATTCGGGCCGGGCCTCCGGTTAGTAGGTTAGTCCCAAAAAATGATATAAACGTGTAGAGTAAAGCCCATAAACATCCAAAATGGGTAATATAATAGCATGGAACAATCAAAAGTTATAGATACGTTGGAGACGTATCAAGCATCCCCAAGCTTAATTCCTACTCGTCCTCGAGTAGGTAAATGATAAAAACAGAATTTTTGATGTGGAATGCTACCTACCATAATTCTCAGTGTCATTTTCTTTATTGTGGCATGATTGTTTAGATCCAAATGATTCAAGATAAAAGTCCATAAAACATAAAAATAGTAATACTTCAAGCATACTAACAAGTAATCATGTCTTATCAAAATAGCATAGCCAAAGAAAGCTTATCCCTAAAAAATCATATAGTTAGGCCATGCTTCATTTTCATTACACAAAATACTCCCATCATGCACAACCCCGGTTTCAGCCAAGCAATTGGTTCATACTTTTTAACGTGCTTCAGCTTTTTCAACTCTTATGCAATACATGAGCGCAAGCCATGGACATAGCACTATATGTGGAATAGGGTGGTGGTTGTGAAGACAAAAAGGGAGAAGATAGTCTCACATCAACTGGGCGTATCAACGGGCTATGGAGATGCCCATTAATAGATATCAATGTGAGTGAGTAGGGATTGCCATGCAACGAATGCACTAGATCTATAAATATATGAAAGCTCAACAAAAGAAACTAAGTGGGTGTGCATCCAACTTGCTTGCTCACAAAGACCTAGGGCATTTTGAGGATGCCCATCATTGGAATATACAAGCCAAGTTCTATAATGAAAAATTTCCACTAGTATATGAAAGTGACAACATAGGAGACTCTCTATCATGAAGATCATGGTGCTACTTTGAAGCACAAGTGTGGAAAAGAGATAGTAGCATTGTGATACGTCTCCAACGTATCTATAACTTTTGATTGCTCCATGCTACTTTATCTACTGTTTTGGACTATGTTGGGCTTTATTTTCCACTTTTATATTATTTTTGGGACTAACCTATTAACCGGAGCCCCAGCCCAGAATTGTTGTTTTTTGCCTATTTCAGTGTTTCGAAGAAACGGAATATCAAACGGAGTCCAAACGGAATGAAACCTTTGGGAACGTGATTTTCTCACCGAACGTGATCCAGGAGACTTGGACCCTACGCCAAGGCACAGAAGAGGCGGTCACGAGGGGGGGCGCCCCCCCTAGGGCGAGCCCCCTGCCTCGTGGGCCCCCTGTTGCTCCACTGACGTACTCCTTCCTCCTATATATACCTACGTACCCCCAAACAATTAGAAGGGGAGCCAAAAACCTAATTCCACTGCCGCAACCTTCTGTATCCACAAGATCCCATCTTGGGGCCTGTTCCGGAGCTCCGCCGGAGGGGGCATCCACCATGGAGGGCTTCTACAGCAACACCATAGCCCCTCCGATGAAGTGTGAGTAGTTTACTTCAGACCTTCGGGTCCATAGCTAGTAGCTAGATGGCTTCTTCTCTCTTTTTGGATCTCAATACAATGTTCTCCCCCTCTCTCGTGGAGATCTATTCGATGCAATCTTCTTTTTGCGGTGTGTTTGTTGAGACCGATGAATTGTGGGTTTATGATCCAGCTTATCTATGAATAATATTTGAATCTTCTCTGAATTCTTTTATGTATGATTGAGTTATCTTTGCAAGTCTCTTCGAATTATCCGTTTGGTTTGGCCAACTTGATTGGTAGTTCTTGCAATGGGAGAAGTGCTTAGCTTTGGGTTCAATCTTGCGGTGTCCTTTCCCAGTGACAGAAGGGGCAGCAAGGCACGTATTGTATTGTTGCCATTGAGGATAACAAGATGGGGTTTTTTATCATATTGCATGAATTTATCCCTCTACATCATGTCATCTTGCTTAAAGAGTTACTCTGTTTTTAACTTAATACTCTAGATGCATGCTGGATAGCGGTCGATGAGTGGAGTAATAGTAGTAGATGCAGAATCGTTTTGGTCTACTTGTCTTGGACGTGATGCCTATATACATGATCATACCTAGATGTACTCATAACTATGCTCAATTCTGTCAATTGCTCAACAGTAATTTGTTCACCCACCGTAGAATATCTATGCTCTTGAGAGAAGCCACTAGTGAAACCTATGGCCCCCGGGTCTATTCTCATCATATCAATCTCCATTACTTTATTACTTGCTTTGTTTTTATTTTGCCTTTTACTCTTCACTTTGCATCTATATACTAAAAATACCAAAAATATTATTTATCATCTCTATCAGATCTCACTCTCGTAAGTGACCGTGAAGGGATTGACAACCCCTAATCCTGTTGGTTGCGAGGAGCTATCATTTTGCGTAGGTACGAGGGACTTGTGCGTGGTCTCCTACTGGATTGATACCTTGGTTCTAAAAAACTGAGGGAAATACTTACGCTACTTTGCTGCATCATCCTCTCCTCTTTGGTGAAATCCAACGCAGTGCTCAAGAGGTAGCAAGAAGAATTTCTGGCGCCATTGCCCGGGAGGCTCATGCAAGAGCAAGTCAACCATACCAAGTACCCATCACAATCCCTATCTCTCGCATTACGTTATTTGCCATTTGCCTCTCGTTTTCCTCTCCCCCACTTCACCCTTGCCGTTTTATTCGCCCTCTATTTCCCAATCTCCTCCTCTTTTTTCCGTTTGCCTTTTTCCGTTGCCTTTCTGTTTGCTTGTGTGTTGGATTACTTGTTGCCATGGAGCATGATAATACCAAATTGTGTGACTTCTCGAATACCAATAATAATGATTTCCTTAGTACTCCGATTGCTCCTCTTAATAATGATGAGTCTTGTGAAATCAATACCGCTTTGCTGAATCTTGTTATGAAAGATCAATTCGCCGGCCTTCCTATTGAAGATGCCGCTACTCATCTAAACAATTTTGTTGATTTGTGTGATATGCAAAAGAAGAAAGATAAGGATAACAATATTGTCAAATTGAAGTTATTTCTGTTTTCACTTAGAGATCATGCTAAAGTTTGGTTTTCATCTTTGCCTAAAAATAGTATGGATTCTTGGAACAAGTGCAAAGATGCTTTTATCTCTAAGTATTTTCATCCCGCTAAGATCATCACTCTTAGGAACGATATTATGAATTTTAAACAACTTGATCATGAGCATGTTGCCCAATCTTGGGAAAGAATGAAATTGATGCTTCACAATTGCCCTACTCATGGTTTGAATTTATGGATGACCATACAAAATTTTTATGCCGGATTGAATTTTGCTTCTAGAAATCTTTTAGATTCGGCCGCGGGAGACACGTTTATGGAAATTACGTTAGGATATGCTACAAAATTGCTTGATAATATTATGGCTAATTATTCTCAATGGCACACGGAAAGATCTTCTAGTAAAAAAGTGCATGCTATAGAAGAAATCAATGTTTTGAGTGAAAAGATGGATGAACTTATGAAGATGTTTGCTAGTAAAAATACTGCTCTTGGTCCCAATGATATGCCCTTGTCTACTTTGATTGAGAATAATAATGAATCTATGGATGTGAATTTTGTTGGTAGGAATACTTTTGGAAACAACGCGTATAGAGGGAATTTTAATCCTAGGCCTTATCCTAGTAATCCTTCTAATAATTATGGAAATTCCTACAACAACTCTTATGGAAATTTTAATAAGATGCCCTCTGAATTTGAGAGTAGTGTTAAAGAGTTTATGAATTCACAAAAGAATTTTAATGCTTTGCTTGAAGAGAAATTGCTTAAAGTTGATGATTTGGCTAGGAACATTGATAGAATTTCTCTTGAAATTGATTCTTTAAAGCTTAGATCTATTCCTCCTAAGCATGATATCAATGAGTCTCTCAAAGCCATGAGAATTTCCATTGATGAGTGCAAAGAAAGAACCGCTAGGATGCGTGCTTCCAAAGATGCCTTTATTAAAGCGTGTTCTTCCAATTCCTATGAAAATCAAGATGAAGATCTAAAAGTTATTGATGTGTCCCCCATTAAATCTTTGTTTTGCGATATGAATCTTGATGAAACTGAATATGATCTTCCTTTACCTAGAAGGCGTTCTAAGAATTCGGAGTTTCTAGATCTTGATGATGAAATTGATAAATGTGGGATTGAAAGAAATAAAAACCTAGATGTTGCTAAACCCACTATTTTGGATCCCAAGGAATTTAATTATGAAAATTGCTCTTTAATTGGTTGTATTTCCTTGTTGCAATCCGTGCTAGATTCTCCTCATGCTTATAGCCAAAATAAGGCCTTTACCGAACACATTGTTGATGCCTTGATGCAATCTTATGAATAAAAACTTGAGTTGAAAGTTTCTATCCCTAGAAAACTCTATGATGAGTGGGAACTATTAAAATTAAAAGTAAAGATTACGAGTTTCATGCTTTGTGTGATTTGGGTGCTAGTGTCTCTACTATTCCCAAAACTTTGTGTGATTTGCTAGATTTCCGTGACTTTGATGATTGCTCTCTAAACTTGCATCTTGCGGATTCCACTATTAAAAAGCCTATGGGAAGAATTAATGATGTTCTTATTGTTGCAAATAGGAATTATGTGCCCGTAGATTTTATCGTTCTTGATATAGATTGCAATCCTTCATGTCCTATTATTCTTGGTAGACCTTTCCTTAGAACGATTGGTGCAATTATTGATATGAAGGAAGGGAATATTAGATTCCAATTTCCCTTAAAGAAGGGCATGGAACACTTCCCTAGAAAGAAAACAAAATTACCATATGAATCTATCATGAGAGCCACTTATGGATTGCCTACCAAAGATGGCAATACCTAGATCTATCCTTGCTTTTATGCCTAGCTAGGGGCGTTAAACGATAGCGCTTGTTGGGAGGCAACCCAATTATATTTTTGTTTGTTTTTGCTTATGTTTAGGAATAAATAATCCATCTAGCCTCTGTTTGGATGTGGTTTTATGTTTTAATTAGTGTTTGTGCCAAGTAGAACCTATAGGATAACCTACGATGATAGTTGATTTGATTCTGCTGAAAAACAGAAACTTTGCGCGCACGAATATAATTTTGTTAAATCACAGAAATGTGATTTTGCGTTGATTATTTTTGCTTCTGTTCAATAGACTAATTTTCCAGGACTTCCTATTTTGGTAGGATTTTTAGAGTTCCAGAAGTTTGCGTTAGTTACAGTTTACTACAGACTGTTCTGTTTTTGACAGATTCTGTTTTGCGTGTGTTGTTTGCTTATTTTGATGAATCTATGGCTAGTAAAATAGTTTATAATCCATAGAGAAGTTGGAATACAATAGGTTTAACACCAATATAAATAAAGAATGATTTCATTAAAGTATCTTAAAGTAGTCTTTTGTTTTCTTTCTCTAATGGAGCTCACGCGATTTCTATTGAGTTTTGTGTTGTGAAGTTTTCAAGTTTTGGGTGAATTCTTTTGATGGATTATGGAACAAGGAGTGGCAAGAGCCTAAGTTTGGGGATGCCCATGGCACCCCCAAGATAATCCAAGGACACCAAAAAGTCAAAGCTTGAGGATGCCCCGGAAGGCATCCCCTCTTTCGTCTACTTCCATCGGTAATTTACTTGGAGCTATATTTTTATTCACCACATGATATGTGTTTTGCTTGGAGCGTCTTGTATTATTTGCGTCTTTGCGTGTTAGTTTACCACAATCATCCTTGCTGTACACACCTTTTGAGAGATCCATACATGAATTGGAATTTGCTAGAATACTCTATGTGCTTCACTTATATCTTTTGAGCTTGATAGTTTTGCTCATAGTGCTTCACTTATATCTTTTGAGCGTGATAATTTTTGCTCTAGTGCTTCACTTAGATCTTTTAGAGCACGGTGGTGGATTTGTTTTAAAGAAACTATTGATCTCTCATGCTTCACTTATATTATTTTGAGATTCATTAATAGCATGGTAATTTGCTTAATATTAATATACTTGGTATTCAAGATATGTGAAACTTTCTTTTGAGTGCGTTGAATACTAAGATAAGTTTGATGCTTGATAATTGTTTTGAGATATGGAGGTGATAATATCAAAGTCATGCTAGTTGAGTAATTGTGAATTTGAGAAATTCTTGTGTTGAAGTTTGCAAGTCCCGTAGCATGCACGTATGGTTAAAGTTGTGTAACAAATTTGAAACATGAAGTATACCTGGCTTGTGCATCCTTATGAGTGGCGGTCGAGGACGAGCGATGGTCTTTTCCTACCAATCTATCCCCCTAGGAGCATGCGCGTAGTACTTGATTTTTGATGACTTCTAAATTTTTGCAATAAGTATATGAGTTCTTTGACTAATGTTGAGTCCATGGATTATACGCACTTTTTTCCTTTCCGCCTTTGCTAGCCTCTTCGGTACCGTGCATTGCCCTTTCTCACCTTGAGAGTTGGTGCAAACTTCGCTGGTGCACCCAAACCCCGTGATACGATACGCTCTATCACACATAAACCTCCTTATATCTTCCTCAAAACAGCCACCATACCTACCTATCGTGGCATTTCCATAGCCATTCCGAGATATATTGCCATGCAACTTCCATCATCATATTCATGACATACATTACTTTTGTCATATTGCCATTGCATGATCATGTAGTTAACATTGTATTTGTGGCAAAGCCACCATGCATTATTTTTCATACATGTCACTCTTGATTAATTGCACCATCCCAGTACACCGCCGGAGGCATTCATATAGAGTCATATCTTGTTCTAAGTTTCGAGTTGTAATCCTTATTTTGTAATCAATAGAAGTGTGATGATCATCATTATTATAGCATTGCCCAAAAGAAAAAAAAAGAAAAAAAAAGAAGAAAGGCAAAAAAGGCCAAAATAAATAAATAATAAAAATAAAAAGGGCAATGCTACTATCTCTTTTTCCACACTTGTGCTTCAAAGTAGCACCTTGTTCTTCATGTAGTCTCATATATTGTGCTTCAAAGTAGCACCTTGTTCTTCATGTAGTGAGTCTCATAAGTTGTCTTTTATACTAGTGGGAATTTTTCATTATAGAACTTGGCTTGTATATTCCTAGGATGGACTTCCTCAAATGCCCTAGGTCTTCATGAGCAAGCGAGTTGGATGCACACCCACTAGTTTTCTTTTGTTGAGCATTCATAGCTCTAGTGCATCCGTTGCATGGCAATCCCTACTCCTCATGTTGAAATCAATTGATGGGCATCTCCATAGCCCATTGATTATCCTCGTCAATGTGAGACTTTCTCCTTTTTGTCTTCTCCACACAATCCCCATCATCATATTCTATTCCACCCCTAGTGCTATATCCATGCCTCACGCTCATGTATTGCGTGAAGGTTGAAAAAGTTTGAGATTATTTAAGTATGAAACAATTGCTTGGCTTGTCATCGGGGGTATAGAAGTTGGGAACATCTTTGTGTGACGAAAATGAAGCATAGCCTAACTATATGATTTTGTAGGGATGAACTTTCTTTTGACATGCTATTTTGAGAAGACATGATTGCTTTGATTAAGTATGTTTGAAGTATTATTATTTTTTATGTCAATATGAACTTTTGTCTTGAATCTTTCGGATCTGAATATTCATGCCACAATTAAGAAGATTTACATTGAAATTATGCCAAAGTATCACTCCGCATCAAAAATTCTCTTTTTATCATTTACCTACTCGAGGACGAGCAGGAATGAAGCTTGGGGATGCCTGATACGTCTCCAACGTATCTATAATTTTTGATTGCTCCATGCTACTTTATCTACTGTTTTGGACTATATTGGGCTTTATTTTCCACTTTTATATTATTTTGGACTAACCTATTAACTGGAGGCCCAGCCCAGAATTGTTGTTTTTTGCCTATTTCAGTGTTTCAAAGAAATGGAATATCAAACGGAGTCCAAACGGAATGAAACCTTCGGGAACGTGATTTTCTCACCGAACGTGATCCAGGAGACTTGGACCCTACGCCAAGGCACAGAAGAGGCGGTCACGAGGGTGGGGGGCGCCCCCCCTAGGGCGCGCCCACTGCCTCATGGGCCCCCTGTTGCTCCACCGACGTACTCCTTCCTCCTATATATACCTACATACCCCCAAACAATTAGAAGGGGAGCCAAAAACCTAATTCCACCGCCGCAACCTTCTATATCCACAAGATCCCATCTTGGGGCCTGTTCCGGAGCTCCGCCGGAGGGGGCATCCACCATGGAGGGCTTCTACAGCAACACCATAGCCCCTCCGATGAAGTGTGAGTAGTTTACTTCAGACCTTCGGGTCCATAGCTAGTAGCTAGATGGCTTCTTCTCTCTTTTTGGATCTCAATACAATGTTCTCCCCCTCTCTCATGGAGATCTATTCGATGCAATCTTCTTTTTGCGGTGTGTTTGTTGAGACCGATGAATTGTGGGTTTATGATCCAGCTTATCTATGAATAAAATTTGAATCTTCTCTGAATTCTTTTATGTATGATTGAGTTATCTTTGCAAGTCTCTTCGAATTATCCGTTTGGTTTGGCCAACTTGATTGGTAGTTCTTGCAATGGGAGAAGTGCTTAGCTTTGGGTTCAATCTTGCGGTGTCCTTTCCCAGTGACAGAAGGGGCAGCAAGGCACGTATTGTATTGTTGCCATTGAGGATAACAAGATGGTTTTTTTTATCATATTGCATGAATTTATCCCTCTACATCATGTCATCTTGCTTAAAGCGTTACTCTGTTTTTAACTTAATACTCTAGATGCATGCTGGATAGCGGTCGATGAGTGGAGTAATAGTAGTAGATGTAGAATCGTTTCGGTCTACTTGTCTTGGACGCGATGCCTATATACATGATCATACCTAGATATACTCATAACTATGCTCAATTCTGTCAATTGCTCAACAATAATTTGTTCACCCACCGTAGAATATCTATGCTCTTGAGAGAAGCCACTAGTGAAACCTATGGCCCCCGGGTCTATTATCATTATATCAATCTCCATTACTTTATTACTTGCTTTGTTTTTACTTTGCCTTTTACTTTTCACTTTGCATCTATATACTAAAAATACCAAAAATATTATTTATCATCTCTATCAGATCTCACTCTCGTAAGTGACTGTGAAGGGATTGACAACCCCTAATCGCGTTGGTTGCGAGGAGTTATCGTTTTGTGTAGGTACGAGGGACTTGTGTGTGGTCTCCTACTGGATTGATACCTTGGTTCTCAAAATCTGAGGGAAATACTTACGCTACTTTGCTGCATCATCCTCTCCTCTTCGGGGAAATCCAACGCAGTGCTCAAGAGGTAGCACATTGCCCCTTCTCTCTTTTCTCTCATTTCATTTTTTTCTTTTTTTTTCTTTTTTTATTTGGTGGGCTTCTTTGGCCTCTTTTTTCCCTTTTTTTAATTTGGGCTTCTTTGGCCTCTTTTATTTTTCATAAAGTCCGAAGTCTCATCCCGACTTGTCGGGGAATATCATCATCCTTTCCTCACTTGGGACAATGCTCTAATAATGGAGATCATTACACTTTTATTGATTTACAACTCAAGAATTACAACTCAATACTTAGAACAAGATATGACTCTACGTGAATGCCTCCAGCGGTGTACCGGGATATGCAATGAATCAAGAGTGACATGTATGAAAAATTATGAAGGTGGCCTTGCTACAAATACGATGTCAACTACATGATCATGCAAGGAGCAATATGACAATGATGGGGCATGTCATAATAAGCGGAATGGTGTTGCATGGCTATATATCTCGGAATGGCTATGGAAATGCCATAATAGGTAGGTATGGTGGCTGTTTTGAAAGTGCAACTATCCCTGGGTGGTTTTGGTAATTCCTAACAACATATAGCTCATTGAGCTAATGCTATTTCAAGATAAATATTTCAGGAAAGCTCAATGTTTGGCATGGCAAGATGAGAAACGTGGACCCCTCAAAATGCTAAGGACAAAAGGATTGGCTCAAGATCAAAGCATAAGACTCTACATTTTTCATTTTAGTGATCCAAGATCACATTGAGTCCATAGGAAAAGCCAATACTATCACGAGGGGGTGAGGTGTTGCTTAATGAGTTTATTGCTCAAAGTGCTTAGTGATATGCTCCAAAACCCCTCGACTACTTTCTCACATCCACATATGTCCCAAACCAAAAGTCAAACTCGGCCCTACCGAATCTTTCTATCCGGCGCCACCGAGTTCAGTTGACATAGCCACTGCCAAAAACCCTAGTCTTTTTGGTCTCACCGATAGGGATCTCGGTCTCACCAAGATGGGATTGTAATCTCTCTGTTTCCCTTTGTAACGTTTCGGTCAAACCGAGATGAGCGATCGGTCCCACCGAGATTGCAATGCAAACTCTTTGTTTTCCTTTCGTAACGTTTCGGTCCAACCGAGATGAGCGAATCGGTCCTACCGAGTTTGCCTGACCAACTCTCTGTGTGTCTATTACCAAAATTGGTCTCACCGAGTTTGTGTAATTGGTCTCACCGAGATTACGTTATGTCATAACCCTAACCATATCGGTGATGGGGAACGTAGTAATTTCAAAAAAATTCCTACGCACACGCAAGATCATGGTGATGCATAGCAACGAGAGGGGAGAGTGTTGTCTACGTACCCTCGTAGACCCGAAGCGGAAGCGATCACAACGTAGAGGAAGTAGTCGTACGTTCTCCTCGCGATCCGACCGATCCCGGCGCCGTTACTCCGGCGCCCCCGAGTTCTTGACACACGTACAGCTCGATGACGTCCCTCGTACTCCGATCCAGCCGAGTGTCGAGGGAGAGTTCCGTCAGCACGACGGCGTGGTGACGATCTTGATGTTCTACCGGCGCAGAGCTTCGCCTAAGCTTCGCGACGATATGACCGAGGTGGAATATGGTGGAGGGGGGCACCGCACACGGCTAAGGAACGATCCGTAGATCAAACTTGTGTGTTCTAGGGTGCCCCCTGCCCCCGTATATAAAGGAGCAAGGGGGGGTGCGGCCGTCCTAGAGGAGGCGCGCCTGGAGGAGTCCTACTCCCACCGGGAGTAGGACTCCCCCCCTTTCCTAGTTGGAGTAGGATTGGGGGAGGGGGAAGAAGGAAGGGGGGCGCCGCCCCCCCCCCTCCTTGTCCTATTCGGACTAGGGGGGAGGGGGCGCGCAGCCTGCCCTGGCCGGCCCCTCCTCTTCTCCCTCGAGGCCCACTAAGGCCCATTTAGTTCCCGGGGGGGTTCCGGTAACCTCCCGGTACTCCGGTAAATTCCCGATTTCACCCGGAACCATTCCGAACTCCAAATATAGGCTTCCAATATATCAATCTTTATGTATCGACCATTTCGAGACTCCTCGTCATGTCCGTGATCATATCCGGGACTCCGAACTTCTTCGGTACATCAAAATACATAAACTCATAATAACTGTCATCGAAACCTTAAGCGTGCGGACCCTACGGTTCGAGAACAATGTAGACATGACCGAGACATGTCTCCGGTCAATAACCAACAGCGGGACCTGGATGCCCATATTGGTTCCTACATATTCTACGAAGATCTTTATCGGTCAGACCGCATAACAACATACGTTGTTCCCTTTGTCATTGGTATGTTACTTGCCCGAGAT
Source organism: Triticum timopheevii (assembly GCA_963921465.1). Classification (NCBI taxonomy): domain Eukaryota; kingdom Viridiplantae; phylum Streptophyta; class Magnoliopsida; order Poales; family Poaceae; genus Triticum; species Triticum timopheevii. The sequence continues at coordinate 424,587,599 of OY997274.1, forward strand.
TCGATCGTCGGTATCCAATACCTAGTTCAATCTCGTTACCGGCAAGTCTCTTTACTCGTTCCGTAATACATCATCTTACAGCTAACTCATTAGTTGTAATGCTTGCAAGGCTTCAGTGATGTGTATTACCGAGAGGGCCCAGAGATACCTCTCCGACAATCGGAGTGACAAAACCTAATCTCGAAATACGCCAACCCAACATCTGCCTTTGGAGACACCTGTAGTACTCCTTTATAATCACCCAGTTACGTTGTGACGTTTGGTAGCACCCAAAGTGTTCCTCTGGTAAACGGGAGTTGCATAATCTCATAGTTACAGGAACATGTATAAGTCATGGATAAAAGCAGTAGCAACATACTAAACGATCGTGTGCTAAGCTAATGGAATGGGTCATGTCAATCAGATCATTCTACTAATGATGTGACCTTGTTAATCAAATAACAACTCTTTGTTCATGGTTAGGAAACATAACCATCTTTGATTAACAAGCTAGTCTAGTAGAGGCATAGTAGTGACATGTTGTTTGTTTATGCATTCACACATGTATCATGTTTCAGGTTAATACAATTCTAGCATGAATGATAAACATTTATCATGAAATAAGGAAATAAATAATAACTTTATTATTGCCTCTAGGGCATATTTCCTTCAGTCTCCCACTTGCACTAGAGTCAATAATCTAGATTACATAGTAATGATTCTAACACCCATGGAGTCTTGGTGCTGATCATGTTTTGCTCGTGGAAGAGGCTTAGTCAACGGGTCTGCAACATTCAGATCCGTATGTATCTTGCAAATCTCTATGTCTCCCACCTGGACTAAGTCCCGGATGGAATTGAAGCGTCTCTTGATGTGCTTGGTCCTCTTGTGAAATCTGGATTCCTTCGCTAAGGCAATTGCTCCAGTATTGTCACAGAAGATTTTCATTGGACCCGATGCACTAGGTATGACACCTAGATCGGATATGAACTCCTTCATCCAGACTCCTTCATTAGCTGCTTCCGAAGCTGCTATGTACTCCGCTTCACATGTAGATCCCGCTACGACGCTTTGTTTAGAACTGCACCAACTGACAGCTCCTCCGTTTAGTGTAAATACGTATCCGGTCTGCGATTTAGAATCGTCCGGATCAGTGTCAAAGCTTGCATCAACGTAACCGTTTACGATGAGCTCTTTGTCACCTCCATATACGAGAAACATATCCTTAGTCCTTTTCAGGTATTTCAGGATGTTCTTGACCGCTGTCCAGTGATCCACTCCTGGATTACTTTGGTACCTCCCTGCTAAACTTATAGCAAGGCACACATCAGGTCTGGTACACAGCATTGCATACATGATAGAGCCTATGGCTGAAGCATAGGGAACATCTTTCATTTTCTCTCTATCTTCTGCAGTGGTCGGGCATTGAGTCTTACTCAACTTCACACCTTGTAACACAGGCAAGAACCCTTTCTTTGCTTGATCCATTTTGAACTTCTTCAAAATTTTGTCAAGGTATGTGCTTTGTGAAAGTCCAATTAAGCGTCTTGATCTATCTCTATAGATCTTAATGCCCAATATGTAAGTAGCTTCACCGAGGTCTTTCATTGAAAAACTCTTATTCAAGTATCCCTTTATGCTATCCAGAAATTCTATATCATTTCCGATCAGCAATATGTCATCTACATATAATATCAGAAATGCTACAGAGCTCCCACTCACTTTCTTGTAAATACAGGCTTCTCCAAAAGTCTGTACAAACCCAAATGCTTTGATCACACTATCAAAGCGTTTATTCCAACTCCGAGATGCTTGCACCAGTCCATAGATGGATCGCTGGAGCTTGCATACTTTGTTAGCTCCCTTTGGATCGACAAAACCTTCTGGTTGCATCATATACAACTCTTCTTCCAGAAATCCATTCAGGAATGCAGTCTTTACATCCATTTGCCAAATTTCATAATCATAAAATGCGGCAATTGCTAACATGATTCGGACAGACTTAAGCATCGCTACGGGTGAGAAGGTCTCATCGTAGTCAATCCCTTGAACTTGTCGAAAACCCTTTGCGACAAGTCGAGCTTTGTAGACAGTAACATTACCGTCAGCGTCAGTCTTCTTCTTGAAGATCCACTTGTTTTCTATTGCTTGCCTACCCTCGGGCAAGTCAACCAAAGTCCATACTTTGTTTTCATACATGGATCCCATCTCAGATTTCATGGCCTCAAGCCATTTTGCGGAATCTGGGCTCACCATCGCTTCTTCATAGTTCGTAGGTTCATCATGATCTAGTAGCATGATTTCCAGAATAGGATTACCGTACCACTCTGGTGCGGATCTTACTCTGGTTGATCTACGAGGTTCTGCAGTAACTTGATCTGAAGTTTCATGATCAACATCATCAACTTCCTCACTACTTGGTGTAGATGTCTCAGAAACCGGTTTCTGCGACAAACTACTTTCAAGTAAGGGAGAAGGTACTATTACCTCATCAAGTTCTACTTTCCTCCCACTCACTTCTTTCGAGAGAAACTCCTTCTCTAGAAAGGATCCATTCTTAGCAACGAATGTCTTGCCTTCGGATCTGTGATAGAAGGTGTACCCAACTGTCTCCTTTGGGTATCCTATGAAGACACATTTCTCCGATTTGGGTTCGAGCTTATCAGGTTGAAGCTTTTTCACATAAGCATCGCATCCCCAAACTTTAAGAAACGACAACTTTGGTTTCTTGCCAAACCACAGTTCATAAGGTGTCGTCTCAACGGATTTCGACGGTGTTCTATTCAGTGTGAATGCGGCCGTCTCTAGAGCATAACCCCAAAACGATAGCGGTAAATCTGTAAGAGACATCATAGATCGCACCATATCTAGTAAAGTGCGATTACGACGTTCGGACACACCATTACGCTGTGGTGTTCCGGGTGGCGTGAGTTGCGAAACTATTCCGCATTGTTTCAAATGTAGACCAAACTCGTAACTCAAATATTCACCTCCACGATCAGATCGTAGAAATTTAATTTTCTTGTTACGATGATTTTCAACTTCATTCTGAAATTCTTTGAACTTTTCAAATGTTTCAGACTTATGTTTCATTAAGTAGATATACCCATATCTGCTTAAGTCATCTGTGAAGGTGAGAAAATAACGATATCCGCCACGAGCCTCAACATTCATTGGACCACATACATCTGTATGTATGATTTCCAACAAATCTGTTGCTCTCTCCATAGTACCGGAGAACGGGGTTTTAGTCATCTTGCCCATAAGGCACGGTTCGCAAGTGCCAAGTGATTCATAATCAAGTGACTCCAAAAGTCCATCAGTATGGAGTTTCTTCATGCGCTTTACACCGATATGACCTAAACGGCAGTGCCACAAATAAGTTGCACTATCATTATCAACTCTGCATCTTTTGGTTTCAACATTATGAATATGTGTATCACTACTATCGAGATTCATCAAAAATAGACCACTCTTCAAGGGTGCATGACCATAATAGATATTACTCATATAAATAGAACAACCATTATTCTCTGATTTAAATGAATAACCGTCTCGCATCAAAAAAGATCCAGATATAATGTTCATGCTCAACGCAGGCACCAAATAACAATTATTTAGGTCTAAAACTAATCCCGAAGGTAGATGTAGAGGTAGCGTGCCGACCGCGATCACATCGACTTTGGAACCATTTCCCACGCGCATCGTCACCTCGTCCTTTGCCAGTGTTCGCTTAATCCGTAGTCCCTGTTTCGAGTTGCAAATATTAGCAACAGAACCAGTATCAAATACCCAGGTGCTACTGCGAGCTCTAGTAAGGTATACATGAATAACATGTATATCACATATACCTTTGTTCACCTTGCCATCCTTCTTATCCGCCAAATACTTGGGGCAGTTCCGCTTCCAGTGACCAATCTGCTTGCAGTAGAAGCACTCAGTTTCAGGCTTAGGTCCAGACTTGGGTTTCTTCTCCTGAGCAGCAACTTGCTTGCTGTTCTTCTTGAAGTTCCCCTTCTTCTTCCCTTTGCCTTTCTTCTTGAAACTAGTGGTCTTATTGACCATCAACACTTGATGCTCCTTCTTGATTTCTACCTCCGCAGCCTTTAGCATTGCGAAGAGCTCAGGTATAGTCTTTACTAACCCTTGCATATTATAGTTCATCACGAAGCCTTTGTAGCTTGGTGGCAGTGATTGAAGAATTCTATCAATGACACAATCATCCGGAAGATTAACTCCCAATTGTGTCAAGTGATTGTAGTACCCAGACATTCTGAGTATGTGCTCACTAACAGAACTATTCTCCTCCATCTTGCAGCTATAGAACTTATTGGAGACTTCATATCTCTCAATCCGGGCATTCTATTGGAATATCAACTTCAACTCCTGGAACATCTCATATGCTCCATGACGTTCAAAACGTCGTTGAAGTCCCGGTTCTAAGCCGTAAAGCATGGCACACTGAACTATAGAGTAGTCATCAGCTTTGCTCTGCCAGACGTTCATAACATCTGGTGTTGTTCCAGCAGCAGGCCTGGCACCCAGCGGTGCATCCAGGACGTAACTCTTCTGTGCAGCAATGAGGATAATCCTCAGGTTACGGACCCAGTCCGTGTAATTGCTACCATCATCTTTCAACTTTGCTTTCTCAAGGAACGCATTAAAATTCAACGGAACAACAGCACGAGCCATCTATCTACAAACAAACATAAACAAGCAAGATACTATCAGGTACTAAGTTCATGATAAATTTAAGTTCAATTAATCATATTACTTAAGAACTCCCACTTAGACAGACATCCCTCTAGTCATCTTAAGTGATCACGTGATCCAAATCAACTAAACCATAACCGATCATCACGTGAAATGGAGTAGTTTTCAATGGTGAACATCTTATGTTGATCATATCTACTATATGATTCACGCTCGACCTTTCGGTCTCCATGTTCCGAGGCCATATCTGCATATGCTAGGCTCGTCAAGTATAACCCGAGTATTCTGCGTGTGCAAAACTGGCTTGCACCCGTTGTAGATGGACGTAGAGCTTATCACACCCGATCATCACGTGGTGTCTGGGCACGACGAACTTTGGCAACGGTGCATACTCGGGGAGAACACTTCTTGATAATTTAGTGAGAGATCATCTTATAATGCTACCGTCAATCAAAGCAAGATAAGATGCATAAAGGATAAACATCACATGCAAATCAATATAAGTGATATGATATGGTCATCATCATCTTGTGCTTCGTGATCTTCATCTCCGCAGCACCACCATGATCACCATCATCACCGGCGCGACACCTTGATCTCCATCGTAGCATCGTTGTCGTCTCGCCAATCTTATGCTTCTACGACTATCGCTACCTCTTAGTGATAAAGTAAAGCATTACAGGGCGATTGCATTGCATACAATAAAGCGACAACCATATGGCTCCAGCCAGTTGCCGATAACTTCGGTTACAAAACATGATCATCTCATACAATAAAATATAGCATCACGTCTTGACCATATCACATCACAACATGCCCTGCAAAAACAAGTTAGACGTCCTCTACTTTGTTGTTGCAAATTTTACGTGGCTGCTACGGGCTTAAGCAAGAACTAGTCTCACCTACGCATCAAAACCACAACGATACTTCGTCAAATAGACTCCGTTTTAACCTTCTCAAGGACCGGGCGTAGCCACACTCGGTTCAACTAAAGTGAGAGAGACAGACACCCACCAGTCACCTTTAAGCAACGAGTGCTCGTGGCGGTGAAACCAGTCTCGCGTAAGCGTACGCGTAATGTCGGTCTGGGCCGCTTCATCTCACAATACCGCTGAACCAAAGTATGACATGCTAGTAGGTAGTATGACTTGTATCGCCCACAACTCACTTGTGTTCTACTCGTGCAAAACATCAAACCATAAAAACCTAGGCTCGGATGCCACTGATGGGGAACGTAGTAATTTCAAAAAAATTCCTACGCACACGCAAGATCATGGTGATGCATAGCAACGAGAGGGGAGAGTGTTGTCTACGTACCCTCGTAGACCCGAAGCGGAAGCGATCACAACGTAGAGGAAGTAGTCGTACGTTCTCCTCGCGATCCGACCGATCCCGGCGCCGTTACTCCGGCGCCCCCGAGTTCTTGACACACGTACAGCTCGATGACGTCCCTCGTACTCCGATCCAGCCGAGTGTCGAGGGAGAGTTCCGTCAGCACGACGGCGTGGTGACGATCTTGATGTTCTACCGGCGCAGAGCTTCGCCTAAGCTTCGCGACGATATGACCGAGGTGGAATATGGTGGAGGGGGGCACCGCACACGGCTAAGGAACGATCCGTAGATCAAACTTGTGTGTTCTAGGGTGCCCCCCTGCCCCCGTATATAAAGGAGCAAGGGGGGGTGCGGCCGGCCTAGAGGAGGCGCGCCTGGAGGAGTCCTACTCCCACCGGGAGTAGGACTCCCCCCCTTTCCTAGTTGGAGTAGGATTGGGGGAGGGGGAAGAAGGAAGGGGGCGCCGCCCCCCCTCCTTGTCCTATTCGGACTAGGGGGGAGGGGGCGCGCGGCCTGCCCTGGCCGGCCCCTCCTCTTCTCCCTCGAGGCCCACTAAGGCCCATTTAGTTCCCGGGGGGGTTCCGGTAACCTCCCGGTACTCCGGTAAATTCCCGATTTCACCCGGAACCATTCCGAACTCCAAATATAGGCTTCCAATATATCAATCTTTATGTCTCGACCATTTCGAGACTCCTCGTCATATCCGTGATCACATCCGGGACTCCGAACTTCTTCGGTACATCAAAATACATAAACTCATAATAACTGTCATCGAAACCTTAAGCGTGCGGACCCTACGGTTCGAGAACAATGTAGACATGACCGAGACACGTCTCCGGTCAATAACCAACAGCGGGACCTGGATGCCCATATTGGTTCCTACATATTCTACAAAGATCTTTATCGGTCAGACCGCATAACAACATACGTTGTTCCCTTTGTCATCGGTATGTTACTTGCCCGAGATTCGATCGTCGGTATCCAATACCTAGTTCAATCTCGTTACCGGCAAGTCTCTTTACTCGTTCCGTAATACATCATCTTACAGCTAACTCATTAGTTGTAATGCTTGCAAGGCTTCAGTGATGTGTATTACCGAGAGGGCCCAGAGATACCTCTCCGACAATCGGAGTGACAAAACCTAATCTCGAAATACGCCAACCCAACATCTGCCTTTGGAGACACCTGTAGTACTCCTTTATAATCACCCAGTTACGTTGTGACATTTGGTAGCACCCAAAGTGTTCCTCTGGTAAACGGGAGTTGGATAATCTCATAGTTACAGGAACATGTATAAGTCATGGATAAAAGCAGTAGCAACATACTAAACGATCATGTGCTAAGCTAATGGAATGGGTCATGTCAATCAGATCATTCTACTAATGATGTGACCTTGTTAATCAAATAACAACTCTTTGTTCATGGTTAGGAAACATAACCATCTTTGATTAACAAGCTAGTCTAGTAGAGGCATACTAGTGACATGTTGTTTGTTTATGCATTCACACATGTATCATGTTTCCGGTTAATACAATTCTAGCATGAATGATAAACATTTATCATGAAATAAGGAAATAAATAATAACTTTATTATTGCCTCTAGGGCATATTTCCTTCAATCGGTCCCACCGAGTTGACATGTCGGTCCCACCGAAATGCCTAACGGTCACATTACGAACTAAATTGGTCTGACCGAGTTTCGCGATCCGGTCCCACCGGGTTTGGTAAGTTGTGTGTAATGGTTAGATTTTGTGTGGAGGCTATATATACCCCTCCACCCACTCTTCATTCGTGGAGAGAGCCATCAGAACATGCCTACACTTCCAACATACATTTCCTGAGAAAGAACCACCTACACTTGTGTTGAGGTCAAGATATTCCATTCCTACCACATAAATCTTGATCTCTAGCCTTCCCCAAGTTGCTTTACACTCAAATCTTCTTTCCACCAAATCCAAATCTTGTGAGAGAGAGTTGAGTGTTGGGGAGACTATCATTTGAAGTACAAGAGCAAGGAGTTCATCATCAACACACCATTTGTTACTTCTTGGAGAGTGGTGTCTCCTAGATTGGCTAGGTGTCACTTGGGAGCCTCCGTCAAGATTGTGGAGTTGAACCAAGGAGTTTGTAAAGGCAAGGAGATCGCCTACTTCGTGAAGATCTACCCGAGTGAGGCAAGTCCTTCATGGGCGACGACCATGGTGGGATAGACAAGGTTGCTTCTTCGTGGACCCTTCGTGGGTGGAGCCCTCCATGGACTTGCGCAACCGTTACCCTTCATGGGTTGAAGTCTCCATCAACGTGGATGTACGATAGCACCACCTATCGGAACCACGGATAACAAATCTATGTGTCAACATTGCGTTTTCCTCCTCAAACTCCTCCCTTTACCTTCATATGAAATTGTTTTACATTCCGCTGCTATACTCTTAGAATTGCATGTGTAGGTTGATTGCTTGACTTGTCCTAAGTTGCTAAAATCTGCCAAGAACTAAAATTGGGAAAAGGCTAGATTCTTATTTGGTCAAGTAGTCTAATCAGCCCCCCCCTCTAGACATACTTTCGATCCTACAAGTGGTATCAGAGCTTTGGTCTCCATTTGCTTTGATTTTTGGTGGTCATAGCCTTGGTTTCACAACCTAGGAGAGTATGGCGTCTAGCAAGGGAATTACCACCGTAGAGGTCCTTACTTTGATGGTACAAATTTTGCTAGTTGGAAGCATAAGATGAAAATGCATTTTCTTGGACATAACCCCGCTGTTTGGGCTATTGTGTGTATTGGCTTGCAAGGTGGATTCTTTGATGGGAGAGAACTGAACCGTGAAGCTATCGCGGAAGAGTTGAAGATGCTGCAATACAATGCTCAAGCTTGTGATATTCTCTTCAACAGATTGTGCCCCGAAGAATTCAACAAAATCAGCCGTCTTGAGAATGCAAAGGAAATTTGGGATACTTTGATTGACATGCACAAAGGTACCGACTCCGTAGAGGAATCCAAATTGGATGTGCTTTAAAGTCAACTTGACAAGTTTAAAATGAAGGATGGTGAAGGCGTCGCTGAAATGTACTCTAGGCTTGCTCTCATCACAAATGAGATTGCCGTCTTAGGAAGTGAAGAGATGACCGATAAATTCATCATCAAGAAGATCCTAAGAGCCTTGGATGGAAAATATGATACCGTGTGCACATTGATCCAAATGATGCCCAATTACAAAGATCTCAAGCCAACGGAAGTCATTGGAAGAATTGTTGCTCATGAGATGTCACTCGAGGATAAGGAAGAGCTCCACAACAAGTCAAGTGGTGCTTACAAAGCCTCATGTGAAGCTCCCACATCATCAAGTGAGAAACAAACCTTCAATGAAGAATTGAGCCTAATGGTGAAGAACTTCAACAAGTTCTACAAGAGTAGAAGCAAGGAAAGAAGTTCCAAGTCAAGGTCCTACAATGACAAAAGATCTTTTAGTCGTGAGCGTAATTGCTACAATTGTGGAAGACCCGAACACTATTCCAATGAGTGTACGGATCCCTACAAAATAAGAGAAGATTCTCCAAAAAGAAGGAGTAGAATAGAAGAATCACCATCAAGAGAAAGAAGGAGTAGAGATGATCGTTGTGAACGAAGAACATCCCGGAGAAGCAAGGATTCGGAAAGGAAGGACAAATCGTCAAAGAGCTACACAAAACAAAGACATAAAGCTCATGTTGGTGAATGGGTATCCGGCTCCAACTCCGAAAATCACTCCAAGAGAAGCTATCACTCCGACTCCGAATATACTCAAGATGAAGGTGTTGCCGGTCTAGCACTTGTGTCAACCAACTCCTACGAAATATTTGACTCACCAAATGAAGGAATTGGAAGATGCTTCATGGCTAAAGGCCCAAAGGTATCACACCCCGAGTATGTTGATTTCAATAGTGATGAAGATGACTTGTTAGGTGATGATGATTTACTTGTTGACAACTCTAGTGATGAATACTATGATGAAACGTCAATTAATCATGCTAATCAAGATAAAACGAATGACAATGATAAGGAGAATATTGAGCGCCTAACTAAAGAACTGAACACTCTTAAGTTAGCTCGTGAAACTATCTTGGAAGATCATCGAGAACTTTTAAAAACGCATGAGAAGTTACGCTTTGAAAAGCTCAACCTTGAGCAAGAGCATGAGTTTTTAAAGGCAATCAATGATGATCTTCACAAGAAAAGTTCTTCTTACATTGCCAAGCATTTACTCTTATCAACTTAGATGCCACAAGTCAAGTCTAGTAACAAGAACGAGAAAGATTCTTCTTCTAGTAGTAACAATAATCATGCTAAATCTAATGTTGTTGCTTCTAGTAGTTCTCTTGATTCCACTAATGATTCTCTTAGCCAAGTTACACATGAGCAAGAAAATAGCTTATTGAAGGGAATCATAGAGAAAGGTGTTTACAAGAGCCTTGCCGGAAGTAAGCAATTCGAGGAAATTGTACGCAAGCAAGGAAGGCACCGGAAGAATCAAGGTGTTGGTTTTGAACGAAAGTTCAATGCCAATGGAGTTGAGTGGGAAGAAGATCAATACCCCAAGACGAAGTTTGTTCCTCAATAAGAGAAGTATGATCCTACTTCTTTCAAAGCAACACAAGCTCAAGATGATCTTCCACCACAAGACCACAAGCAAAAAGGCAAGGACAAGCTTCAAGAGGAGATTGATGCATTTGAAGAAGCTCCTAAGGCCTTGGTAAAGTGGGTTCCCAAGACTACATCAAGTTCTACTTCATCAAGTACGACTACAACTCCAAGGATTCCCATCAAAATGATGTGGATCACAAAGAAGAAGAACTAGAGAGTTCTTGAGGGTGACTCCGCCAACATACTTCACTCATATCATTTTGGCAAGGACAAGTGCAATCAACTTCCACTTCTTGCACTAGTTCAAGGAGTCACAAATCCTCTTGTTGGTAAGACAAGGGACAAGGTAACCTAATGCTTTCATGGACATCATCTTGTGTGTGCATCACTCTATGTCTATGGATATCCTTGTTTGTTCCTTGTGGGACTAACCCGTGTAGGTATTGAAAGTGCAACTCACTCCAATTGATTGCTCCGAATGATCTACATCAACATTGAGCATCCACATCTTCAACACCAACATGAAGTCATCATCGACAAAACCCAAGGTTAGTTCATCCCTCTTAGGGGGGATCTCACATCTAGGGGGAGCTTTACTCTAAGAATTGAGCTAAAGCAACTCTAATGGTGTGAACACAACAATGCTTTATCTAAAAGTGGTAACCCCACTTGTGCTTAAACGATGAGTATGACCTATGATCAAATGTTCTCATTTGACTCCTAAGTCAATATACTCATATATAGATGACCTAGTCATCGCCAATTGCTTGATAGATGCTAGAGTGTTTGTGCATGCTTTGCCACATATTTCATTTGCCATTTTATTGTGTGAGCATGTTGGTTGCATATTTTACTCATTCAGGACATCCACTTGTTGTTTTGATTGTTTGGTTTCTTTCCTTTTACCAAGTTGATGGACAAGAATGCATAAGAACCTTCTCTAGCTATCTATGCTTTTCTTGTCTCAAACTCTATTCACGCTCATCACAAAGTTTGATCAAGTCAGATTCGAACCACTCGTGTGAGGAGCACTCGGAGTCCCCGATTCGTCATAGACTTAAACTTCCAAAACCTGTTTGTGCATTTCGGTATGACCGATTCACTTTTTTTGGTCATACCGAGATCACTAAGTTGATCTAGGTTTTCAATCTCGGTGCAACCGATTAGAACGTTTCAGTCACATCGAGTTGCAGTAACTGCTCGCAGTTTTGCATCTCGGTGCCACTGAGTTGTTCCACTCAGTCACACCGATAGGGTCAGGTTATATACACTGATAGGTCAAATTTTGGAAATTTTTCCGAAACTCTTCACCCGCGCGTAACCTGCTTTGCTTCTTCGGGTCTCCGGATCATCTTCTCGCCGCCAGCGACCTCCCGCCGCTGGTCTCCTCCGCCTTCAACGGCAATCTGCCCCGCCGTTGCTGCCGTAGCAAGTTCACCGCCGAGTTAGGGTATGAACTTGATACTTTGTGCTATTCATTAACTCCATTCATAGCACATTTCTTTGCCATGATTCTTGCCACGTATGAAATCATCATGTCCAGTGAAAACATTCTGTAGATTATATTTGATTTGAAAATTTAGGGTTAGGTTCCGCCGAACTCATCTCGGACCGATCGAGTTGTTGAAATCGGTCTCACCGATTTGGCTTAGGCCATTGCACATGCGACTCTCGGTCTGACCGAGAATTGCAAATTGGTGTGACCGAGTTCGATTCTCTGTGAAACCCTAGCAGTCTCGGTGCCACCGAACTATGACTCGGTCTGACCGAGTTCACTAGTTTAGGTTCCAAAAGTTGCTTCGGTATCACCGAGTTTACAAATCGGTAGCTCTGAAATGCTTTCTGTGGAGAACTAAAACTAAGTTTTTGACTCAATTGTTTTGCAAAACCTCTGTACTTTGTGATACTCATCCACTCTACCTCATCTATATCTATTCACAGGGTCTGCTATCAGTGAGTTTGCAGAGATGTCTGATCAAAGTGATAGCCAGAACAAGTCTAAAGAGCAAGCTCAATTGAGTGAGGGCACTAGTCCCTCAAGCAGCTATGATGAGGGCAGTAGGAGCACACCTAGTAACTTGCCAAAGGCAGCTACCAGGACAAGGAAGAAGAAAACCTCAGATTCTGAGGATGAAGATTATATTTCTGTTGAGGATGAGGCCACCTCAAAGAAGAAAGTGATGAAGAAGGAGTATGACAGTGCTGCTACCACAAAGCCAGGCATGAACAAGAAGGTACCTGCCAGGAGAGTGCCTACATCCAAACCCAGGAAGGTTGCCACAGGTGAAACTATGAAGTTCACCATTGAATCTGAAGAACAAGAGCTAGTGAAGACAAGAAAAAGAAGAGGGCAAGAACAACTACTGCCAAAGTTCTTGGCAAGCCCTCCATGAGGGAAGATTCTGAAGAAGAAGATGAAGAGGAAGAGGATGCTGCTCCAGCACCCAAAGCTCAGAAGCTCATGGGAGACGCAATCAGATCAGGGGATGCTCCATCTAAGCCCAAAGCTGCTCCCAAGGCTGCATCTCCAGCTCAAAAGCCTAAACCCAAGAGGAACACCAGAAGTATTCCAGCTGAGGAGAAGAACAAGGCCCCAGTGCCTGAAGCTGCAGAAGAAGATGATTCACTTGTTTTGAGAAAACTGAAGCCCAAGATCCCTGGCCACAATGATGCACATCCTGTTGCAGAGAACATGAAAATCAGGAAGGATTCGGGACTGAGATTATGGAGACAGTCTGATCCATATGCTATCAGGAGAAGACATGTTGTTGACTATAGGTTTCACACTACGAAACAACAAGACTTTTATGAGACAATCTTGCTTGACAAGAAGCCTATTGTCTGTGACATGAGATGGGTTAACTGGGAGTACATCAAGGAGAATGAAGATCACTATCCAGGTGTATATGACAGCTTCAAAGCATGTGGAGTTGATACATTTGTTGCCCAGAAGCTCACCAAGTGGAATGATGAGTTGATCATGCAGTTTTACTCCACTGCCCACTTCTACCCAGATGGGAAGATCATCTGGATGTCAGAAGGTACTAGGTACCAATCCTCTGTGGAAGAATGGCTCAGTTGATCAATGCTCCTGAAGAAAATGAAGATGACTTGGATGTTTATGCTGAAAATAAGAAAGACCATAACACTATGGCACACATGTACAAAGAGATCCTAGATGATGCTTTGGAGACTCATAAGTTTGGATCTGTCCATTTCTTGTTGTCTGGTTTGCCTACCATCAACTGGATCCTAAGGCACACATTGCTACCCAAGTCAGGTGATCACAAGATGATCAGAGGACATTCTATCAATTTGGTACATTTGTTTGATGTGCCTCAAAAGTTCAAAGTCATGAGTCTGATTGTGGAGACAATCAAAAGAACATCAGCTGATCAGAAAAGATCTTGTGGGTATGCCCCACAAATTCAGGAGCTCATCAACTCCAAGATGGGCACATGCAAATATCTATTGGATAAGGAGCACCTACCCATCTACCCTGAATTTGAAGACAACACTGTTGTTATGAATGAGAATGAACCATCATCATCTCAAGCACATGAGAAGAGAGAGAAGGCAAGGGCAGAGAAAGCTGCAAAGATGCCAACTGCTGAAGAGGCATCTCAAGTATTCCTGAAGAGCAAGCAAGATCAGCTTGGATATCTGATTGCCTCCACCCTGAGGATTGAGAAGGGCTTGGCCACCTTGACTCAAAACCAGGAGAGCTTGGAGAGGATCATTGAGTAGAAATTATATGCTCTTGATGTCAAGGTAACTGAGATCCAAACTACAGTTGAGCAACTTCAGGAGGAAGTGGAGGAGAAGAAGGGCAAGTCTACTACAGATGCTTTTGCTAGAGTGCCCAGAGGATAGAGATCTTCTACAGTGCCAGTCACAGATACTAGAGCTACAACATCTGCACTAGCAGCCACAGCTTCAGTACCACCAGCTCGAGCAGCCAGTCCACCAGCTCCAGCTACATCTACAGACGCTTTCGTCCTTGGAGTCATCTCTACACCACCTCATGAAGACCAAGCCCGAGAGTCATTTAGCACTATGCATCTTTTGAACTTTTTGGCAACTTGTTGCCAAAGGGGGAGAAAATGTATAGATCATAGGCTTCGAGAGAGAGTGTTGCTTTTTATCTCTCTTGTTTTTGGTTGAACTTCTTGATTGTGTGCTTGTGAGCTACTTGTTTACTTGTTTGATCATGTGTTTGATCATATGCTACCCTTAATGCTTGTTGGATGATATTATCTCTTATATCCTTATATGATCATTCACTTTTGCTTGGTGATGAGTGCATGTGTTCAATTATTATCATTTTGAGCGCTCCAACAAGATGTATGTGACATGAAAGAGTAACCCATGATCCTAACACATTGTGCATTTGCAGTCCAAAGCAAATTTTAAATAATGCACAAATTTATGGGGAGCTCTTGCTTATCACATACTTCTCAACGCGACGATGTTTTTCAATCTTATTATCATTTATTGAAGCTTTGATCTACATGTTGTCATCAATTAACAAAAAGGGGGAGATTGAAAGTGCAACTATCCCTGGGTGGTTTTGGTAATTCCTAACAACATATAGCTCATTGAGCTAATGCTATTTCAAGATAAATATTTCAGGAAAGCTCAATGTTTGGCATGGCATGGATGAGAAACGTGGACCCCTCAAAATGCTAAGGACAAAAGGATTGGCTCAAGCTCAAAGCACAAGACTCTATATTTTTCATTTTAGTGATCCAAAATCACATTGAATCCATAGGAAAAGCCAATACTATCAAGAGGGGGTGAGGTGTTGCTTAATGAGTTTATTGCTCAAAGTGCTTAGTGATATGCTCCAAAAACCCTCAACTACTTTCTCACATCCACATATGTCCCAAACCAAAAGTCAAACTCGGCCCTACCGAATCTTTCTATCCGGCGCCACCGAGTTCAGTTGACATAGCCACTGCCATAAACCCTAGTCTTTTCGGTCTCACCGATAGGGATCTCGGTCTCATCGAGATGGGATTGTAATCTCTTTGTTTCCCTTCGTAATGTTTCGGTCAAACCGAGATGAGCGATCGGTCCCACCGAGATTGGAATGCAAACTCTCTGTTTCCCTTTCGTAATGTTTCGGTCCAACCAAGATGAGTGAATCGGTCCTACTGAGTTTGCCTGACCAACTCTGTGTGTGTCTATTACCAAAATCGGTCTCACCGAGCTTGTGTAATCGGTCTCACCAAGTTTGTGTAACCGGTCTCACCGAGATTACGTTATGCCCTAACCCTAACCATATCGGTACCACCGAGTTGACATGTCGATCCACAAAAATGCCTAACGGTCACATTATGAACTAAATCGGTCTGACCGAGTTTCACGATTCGGTCCCACCGAGTTTGGTAAGTTGTGTGTAACGGTTAGATCTTGTGTGGAGGCTATATATACCCCTCCAGCCACTCTTCATTCGTGGAGAGAGCCACCAGAACATGCCTACACTTCCAACATACATTTTCTGAGAGAGAACCACCTACACTTGTGTTGAGGTCAAGATATTCCATTCCTACCACGTAAATCTTGATCTCTAGCCTTCCCCAAGTTGCTTTCCACTCAAATCTTCTTTCCACCAAATCCAAATCCTGTGAGAGCAAGTTGAGTGTTGGGGAGACTATCATTTGAAGCACAAGAGTAAGAAGTTCATCATCAACACACCATTTGTTACTTCTTGGAGAGTGGTGTCTCCTAGATTGGCTAGGTGTCACTTGGGAGCCTCCATCAAGATTGTGGAGTTGAACCAAGGAGTTTGTAAGGGCAAGGAGATCGCCTACTTCGTGAAGATCTACCCGAGTGAGGCAAGTCCTTCGTGGGCGACGGCCATGGTGGGATAGACAAGGTTGCTTCTTCATGGACCCTTCGTGGGTGGAGCCCTTCGTTGACTCGCGCAACCGTTACCCTTCGTGGGTTGAAGTCTCCATCAACGTGGATGTACGATAGCACCACCTATCGGAACCACGGATAAAAAATCTCCGTGTCAACATTGCGTTTGCCTCCTCAAACTCCTCCCTTTACCTTCATATGCAATTGTTTTACATTCCATTGCTATACTCTTAGAATTGCATGTGTAGGTTGATTGCTTGACTTGTCAAAAGTTGCTAAAATCTGCCAAGAACTAAAATTGGGAAAAGGCTAGATTCTTATTTGGTCAAGTAGTCTAATCACCCCCCCCCCCTCTAGACATACTTTCGATCCTACATGTTTTGAGGAAGGTAAATGGTGGGTGCATGATACCGGCGAAAGTTGCGCGGTATAATAAAGGCTAGCAATGGTGGAGGGTGAGAGTGCGTACAGCCCATGGACTCACATTAGTCATAAAGAACTCGCATACTTGTTGCAAAAGTCTACTCGCCCTCGAAGGAAAGTACTACTACGCATGCTCCTAGGGGAAGGGTTGGTAGGAGTTAACCATCGCGCGATCCCGACCTCCACTCATAAGGAAGACAATTAAAAGAGCACCCCATGCAACAAATTTGTCACATAACTTTTATCATACGTGCATGCTACGGGACTTTCAAAGAGCACCCCATGCAACTAATTTGTCACATAACTTTTACCATATGTGCATGCTACGGGACTTGCCAACTCCAACACTAGTATTTCTCAATTTCATAATTACCCAACTAGCATTACTCTAATGTTCCCACCTTTTTATCTCAAAACAATTATCAAGCATCAAATTGATCATAGTGTTTAATGCACTTTCTATGATAGTTTTATTATACCCAACTTGGATGCTCATCATTCTAGGACCAAATTTATAACCATAGCAAATACCGTGTTGTTCTAAAAGACTCTCAAAATAATATAAGTGAAGCATGAGAGATCAACAATTTCTACAAAATAAAACCACCGCCATGCTCTAAAAGATATAAGTGAAGCACTAGAGCATATCTTGTCTAGGTCAAAAGATATAAGTGAAGGACATAGAGTATTCTAATAAATTCCAAATCATGTGTGTATCTCTAAAAAGGTGTGTGTCGGTGTCAAAACCGGCGGATCTCGGGTAGGGGGTCCCGATCTGTGCATCTAAGGCTGATGGTAACATGAGGCAAGGGACACAATGTTTACCCAGGTTCGGGCCCTCTCAATGGAGGTAAAACCCTACTTCCTGCTTGATTGATATTGATGATATGAGTAGTACAAGAGATGATCTACCACGAGATCGTAGAGGCTAAACCCTAGAAGCTAGCCTATGATTATTATGATTGTGTCTCTAAGGACTAAACTCTCCGATTTATATAGACACCGGAGAGGGCTAGGGTTTACATGGAGTCAGTTACAAAGAAGGAAATATAATATCTGGATCGCCAAGCTTGTCTTCTACACAAAGGAGAGTCCCATCCGGACACGGGACGAAGTCTTGAGTCTTGTATCTCCACGCTCCAGTAGTCCGGACAAAGAATATAGTCCGGCTGTCGGATCCGGATATTATATTTCCTTCTTTGTAACCGACTCCATGTAAACCCTAGCCCTCTCCGGTGTCTATATAAACCGGAGAGTTTGTCCTTAGAGACAGAATAATAATCATCATAGGCTAGCTTCTAGGGTTTAGCCTCTACGATCTCGTGGTAGATCAACTCTTGTACTACTCATATCATCAATATCAATCAAGCAGGAAGTAGGGTTTTACCTCCATCGAGAGGGCCCGAACCTGGGTAAACATTGTGTTCCTTGCCTCATGTTACCATCAGCCTTAGACGCACAGATCGGGACCCCCTACCCGAGATCCGCCGGTTTGACACCGACATTGCTGCTTTCATTTAGAGTTCCTCTGTGTCATCGCTGCAAGGCTTGATGGCTCCTCCAATCATCAACAACAACATGGTCCAGGGTGAGACTTTTCTCCCCAGACAGATCTTCATGTTCGGCGGCTTCGCACTACGGGCCTATTCGCTTGGCCATCTGGAGTAGATCGACAGCTACGCCCCTGGCCACCAGGTCAGGTTCAGAAACCTGAACTACACGACCGATATCCGCGGAGACTTGATCTTCAATGGATTTGGGCCTACGCCAGGAACGCCGGACAGTCACGATGAGCACGGCTTAGACCTGCTGTCGAACAATGCTCGCGATATCACCCCTGCAGGAGCCCCGGACCTAAATCCAGAGCAGATTGTGTCGCCCGAGGACGGGTGGATGGACCCCGCTCCGGAAGGCGCACACTTATCGGCGGTAGAGCCAAACACATGCCTCATCCTTAAGGAAGCCTGTGACACCGGACCCGCGGACTCATATCCGGATATAGGTTCCAGTCCGCGCACTCCCAAGCCCGCCGAACCTGGTTGGGCTCCGATAATGGAGTTCACCGCTGCGGATATCTTCCAGCACTCGCCCTTTGGCGACATGCTGAACTCGTTAAAGTCTCTCTCTTTGTCAGGAGACTCTTGGCCGAACTATGTCCGGCTCGAGTGGGAAGCAGGCGATGAAGGAATTCATTGCCCACCCACCACCCACTTCATTGCCACGATCGATGATTTAACCGACGTGCTTGACTTTGACTCCGAATACATCGACAGTGTGGACGACGATCCAGGAAAAGAACAAGAACCACCGCCCACGGGGTGGTGGATAGCCACCTCCTCATATGATATATATATATGGTGGACACTCCAAAAGAAACCAATGGCGATGAGGCAATGGAGAATAACCCCTTAAGGAAGAAAACAAATCATGGGCGTCGTCGGCGCCGCTCCAAGCCCCGCCACAGCAATACCGGCACAGGTGACGAAAACAATCTGGATGGTGCCGACGATGAATACAACCCCAATCAGCCCGCCTTCGAGCAGGCTGAACAGGAAGATGGACAGGACAGCCCAGACGAACAAGTGACAGATGGATATCCAGAGGAGGACAACTACATGCCCCCCTCCGAGGACGAGATTAGCCTCGGCGACGACGAGTTCGGCGTACCTGAGGACCCCATGGAGCAAGAGCGCTTCAAGCACCGGCTTATGGCCACTGCGAGAAGCCTAAAAAAGAAGCAGCAGCAGCAGCTCCAAGCTGATCAAGACCTGCTCACAGACAAATGGACTGAAGTCCTAGAAGCTGAGGAATATGGACTCGAGCGCCACACGGCTGACCGGCCACCTCGTGGCCGGGATAAAACGACATATCAGCCCGAATACCAGCCCGCACCCCCATGCCAATACACTACGGCCTGAGGCAATAGGCAGGACCTGCAAGATATATTGGAAAACAAGGCAGGACAACCAAGATCGGTCTACGGATCGCGGGGGCGCACCCCAACACGTGACGATGATCGTCACGCCGGATACACTATGAACAAGTCTGGCCGGGCCGAACATAGCCACCCGGACTCATTCGAACTGCGTAGCCACATAGCCCGGCATAGAGGCGCCGCACACCCCCTCTACTTCACCGACGAAGTGATGGATCATGAATTCCCAGAAGGGTTTAAACACGTAAACATCGAATCATACGATGGCACAACAGACCCCGCTGTATGGATCGAAGATTTCCTTCTCCACATTCACATGGCCCGCGGAGATGATCTACACGCCATCAAGTATCTCCCCCTCAAACACAAAGCACCAGCCCGGCATTGGCTAAACAGCCTGCCGGCAAATTCCATTGGCAGTTGGGAAAACCTGGAGGACACGTTCCTCGACAACTTCCAGGGCACATATGTGCGACCACCGGATGCCGATGACCTGAGCCACATTACCCAACAGCCCGGAGAGTCAGCCAGGAAATTCTGGACTCGGTTCCTAACCAAAAAGAACAAAATAGTCGACTGTCCGGACGCTGAAGCCCTGGCGGCCTTTACGCATAATATCCGTGACGAGTGGCTCGTCCGACACCTCGGCCAGGAAAAACCAAAGTCCATGGCAGCCCTCACGACACTCATGACCCGTTTTTGTGTGGGCGAGGATAGCTGGTTAGCTCGCAGTAGCACCACGCCGATAAATTCAGGCACCTCAGATGTCCGCGACAATAACGGCAAGCCATGGCGCAACATGCATAAGCGACGGAACAATGGCGACAACAATAAAGACACGGCAGTCAACGCCGGATTCAGCGGATCCAAATCTGGTCACCGGAAAAAGGCGTTCAAAAGAAATAATCAGGGACCATCCAGTCTGGACCGCATACTTGAATGCCCGTGCCAAATTCATGGCTCCCCGGACAAGCCAGCAAACCACACTAATAGAGACTGCTGGGTGTTCAAACAGGCCGATAAAATAAACGCCGAAAACAAGGACAAGGGGCTGCACAGCGACGATGACGAGGAGCCCCAGCGTCCGAACACAGGAGGACAGAAGAAATTTCCTCCCCAGGTGAAAATGGTCAACATGATTTACGCCACCCATATTCCCAAACGGGAACAGAAGCGAGCACTACGGGACGTCTATGCGATGTAGCCAGTCGCCCCAAAATTCAACCCATGGTCAGCCTGTCCGATCACCTTCGATCGTAGGGATCATCCTACCAGCATCCGTCACGACGGTTCAGCCGCATTGGTCTTAGACCCAATCATCGACAGATTCCACCTCACGCAAGTCCTTATGGATGGAGGCAGCAGCCTAAACCTGCTTTATCAGGACACAGTGCGCAAAATGGGCATCGACCCTTCAAGGATCAAGCCCACCAAAACCACCTTCAAAGTTGTAATTCCAGGAGTAGAGACTCGTTGCACGGGCTCCATAACACTGGAAGTGGTCTTCGGATCTCCGAATAACTTCCGAAGCGAGGAGTTAATCTTCGATATCGTCCCTTTCTGCAGTGGTTATCACGCACTGCTTGGACGAACCGCATTCGCTCGATTCAATGCGGTACCACACTATGCATACCTCAAGCTCAAGATATCAGGACCTTGCAGGGTCATAACAGTCAACGGAAACATGGACCGCTCTCTCCGTACAGAAGAACATACTGCAGCCCTCGCAGTAGAAGTACAATGCAGCCTTGTCCGGCAAACCACCAATCCGGTGACAACAACCCCGAACACCGTCAAGCGAGTCCGGAGCACCCCGCAACAGGATCGCCAGGCACGCCACGAGCGCGACTAGCAGTCCGGCCTCCACAAAAGCCCCATCAAAGCAGCATTCGTGCCGCGCATACACAATTACGCACTCAAAATACCATGGGCATAGGCGGAGGCGCAATAGCGACTCAGTCAACAGTGCGGTATAATTGCAACATACTTTAATAACCCCCCTTTATCTTTCAGGACACTGCTTTCGGGCAGCCTCTTCAGAAGAGCCGGATTGTCAGACTTACACAGGAGGGAAAACCAAGGAGGCAACAGGCTTTACGCACGAAGGGAATACCCAGGTGGAATCTGTTCACGGTCGTTATACCTGTCTTATATACCTACATGCAGCCTGCCCTTGGATAGGACATGTTAAATAGTCCTATATACTTGTGCTTAAACGCATTCATTGTAAACATACACTTAAACGTATTATTCATCAATGGGAGATAATATATAGCGTCAGCTTATTATTCCTATTTGCACATTTTTCCTATAAATGTTTATTTAATATTGCATCCATACACCTTGGTACGTTTAGTTTGCCAGTGGCTTCTTATGGCGCCCCATAATACGGCAAGACAAGTCCGAACACTTTCAATAGTGCGGCACCCCGAACTTATAGCATTATATGCATCAGCTCCGAATCATGTCTTGGGTCAATAGTTGGGTTTGCCCGTCTCCCTTGCTTTGGTACCTTACGTTCCGTTATATCGGCAAAGGTAGCACAGGGAGAACTACTGTGATTGTGTCCCGGTTCTTTCGGACGAGCACCTCAGTAGAGAAAGCTGAAAACTGACCGGCATGATACGGCGAGAGCTGGTCGCTGTTTGAGAGGTCTTAAAATCCTTAAAGATTTTTTCCGCTTTAGGCAAGGAATCGGCCTCGTCCGATTTAGGCGTATATAGCGCCCCAATCCGGCTTTCCAAATTCTAGGGGCTTCGCCGAAATTTAAAATTGTAGACTTCTATGGCTAAGTGAAAGTTATAAAGCCGCATAGTCCGATTGCCTTGTTCGCTGCGCCAAACACCTCCTTCATGGACCAAAAATTTGGATAAAAAAGTGTTTTGGGTTTTCCACGAACACCCCGGTACTAGTTACGTGGGGGCAGAAGCCGGCGACTGGCCTACTTTCAGAATTTTATAAACAGCCACACAGAAGGTAATATTTTAAATCAAAACAAAGCGCTATATAGCGCAAATAACTTCGTCTTTATATTACAAAAACGACAAAAGTACATTCATTCAAAGATCGTGTCCTTCGTACATTCTTCGGCCACGAGACGAGCGCCCTTCATGACGCCATCGTAATATTTTCGGGACAGCGATGCGCCTTGCCCTCCGGCGGCCCGTCCTTCACCAGCTTCTCCGCATCCAGCTTGCCCCAATGCACCTTCGCACGGGCAAAGGCCCGGCAGGCACCCTCAATGCAAACGGATCGCTTGATCACTTCAAGCCACGGACAGGCATCTACCATCCGCTTTATCAGGCCGAAGTAGCTAGAGGGCAGGGGCTCACCAGGCCACATCCGGACTATGAAATCTTTCATAGCCAGTTCGGTCGCCCTGTGGAGTTCAACCAACTGCTTCAGTTGGTCACTCAGAGGAATTGGATGTTCGGCTCCAGCATACTGGGACCAACAGCTTCTCCGTTGAGCTCCCCCCCTTGGCACGATAGAACTCCGCATCATTTGATACGCTGCGTGGTAGATCTGCGAATTCCCCTATAGAGCTCCGAATTCGGGTAAGTAAAAGAAACGCCTCCTCCAAATGCTTGCTTTGCATAAAAAATGTCTTACCCGCCGCTATCTTCTTGGCCACCTGGATCTCCTGCTGGGCCTTTTCGGCTTCGGCCTTGGCATCTTTCATAGTCGCAAGGGCCTTCGCAAGCTCAGACTCCTTCGTCTTGAGGTCACGCCCTAAGGACTCGAACTTCTTGCCGAGCTCCTGGAGCTCTTGCTGCACCTCGCCCACCCTAGCATTCTGCTTCTCGCGCTCAATGCGCTCCAGGGCCGCCTTGTCTTCAGCCTCGGATAGCGCTTTCTTCAAAGACGCCACTTCAGTTGTGGCCCCTATTTCAAAGTCACGATGCTTTGTCGTTAGAATCACAATTTTTTACTATTCTTTATGATATTCGAACGAGGTACCACAAACCTTTGTTCTCTTCGAGCTACCTCTTCGTGAGGCCGAGCTGTCCCTGTGCCTGCTCCAGGTCCCGTTTGAGTCCGGCAACCTCGGCCGTGCGGGCAGCAGCGGCAAGCAGCACTGCCTGCTTATTCACATGCATATCTACTATTAGACTCCTGCAGATTATAATCGACCCTCCGTTTGGCTTTTCTTTCCGAACACCAAACAGAGTATTAGGGGCTACTACCTATCGGGTAATAATTTCACACATTTTTTAATTACTTGCCTCAAAACCCGTCAAGTATCCAGCTGCCCGAAGATTCGCAATATGCTTCACCTTCATGGTGGAGGCCACCCACTTGCCTCCTGCTCCGGACATGTTTAGCTGTGTGGAGAAGGCTTGGACTAGTGCGCTGGAGCTCGAGGAGGCAAGGATGAGCAAAGGAGGAAGAAGGCATGGGTAAAAATGGGGAACCCTTATCCCTTTATAGAGGCGACAAAAGCGGTGCGCCTCCCCACTTACCCGTAGAGGATCGCTTACTTCCCAAGCGCCACGATTGATGGCACGGTTGGGTTACCCCATATTAATGGCAATCCCGTGATAAGGGGACATGATCTCCGCTTTGACAAGACGTGTCAAGGAAACCGCCTCGCAATATGCGCTATGGCTGGTTGTGGGAAAACGGTTTGAATAAAGACCCGACCGTAGTGTCATGTCATGTTGTCTAAAGTTGTCAGCAGATTACATTTGTGAAATATCATTCTCTCTATGGTGGTATATGAAGATCATCTTGCAGATCCGGACACGGGTTAAGTGTTCGATAATTGCTTTGGAGTATTCAGAGATGGAACCCGCCTTGCAACGCCGAAGACAAACTGCACGCCGGACTCATCGTCATTGAAGCCTGGTTCAGGGGCTACTGAGGGAGTCCTGGATTAGGGGGTATCCGGACAACCGACTATATACTTTGTCCGGACTATTGGAGTGTGAAGGTACAAGACTCAAGACTCCGTCCCGTGTCCGGATGGGACTCTCCTTTGCGTGGAAGCCAAGCTTGGCGATCCGGATATTATATTTCCTTCTTTGTAACCGACTCCATGTAAACCCTAGCCCTCTCTGGTGTCTATATAAACCGGAGAGTTTAGTCCTTAGAGACAGAATCATAATCATCATAGGCTAGCTTCTAGGGTTTAGCCTCTACGATCTCGTTGTAGATCAACTCTTGTACTACTCATATCATCAATACCAGTCAAGCAGGAAGTAGGGTTCTACCTCCATCGAGAGGGCCCGAACCTGGGTAAACATTGTGTCCCTTGCCTCCTGTTACCATCAGCCTTAGACGCACAGATCGGGACCCCCTACCCGAGATCCGCCGATTTTGACACCAACATTGGTGCTTTCATTGAGAGTTCCTCTGTGTCATCGCTGCAAGGCTTGATGGCTCCTTCAATCATCAACAACAACATGGTCCAGGGTGAGACTTTTCTGCCCAGGACAGATCTTCGTGTTCGGCGGCTTCGCACTGCGGGCCAATTCGTCTGGCCATCTGGAGCAGATCGACAGCTACGCCCCTGGCCACTAGGTCAGGTTCAGAAACCTGAACTACACGACCGATATCCGCGGAGACTTGATCTTCAACGGGTTTGGGCCTACGCCAGGAGCGCCGGACAATCACGATGAGCACGGCTTAGACCGGCTGTCGGATGATGCTCGGGATATCGCCCCGGCAGGAGCCCCGGACCTAAATCCGGAGCAGATTGCGTTGCCCGAGGACGGGTGGATGGATCCCGCCCCGGAGGCCGCACACTCATTGGCGGTAGAGCCGAACACAGGCCTCACCCCCAAGGAAGCCTGTGACACCGGACCCCCGGACTCGTGTCCGGCTGTAGGTTCTGATCTACGCACTCCCGAGCCAGCCGAATCAGGTCGGGCTCCGGTAATGGAGTTCACCGCTGCGGATATCTTCCAGCACTCGCCCTTTGGCGACATGCTAAACTCGTTAAAGTCTCTCTCTTTGTCAGGAGACTCTTGGCCGAATTATGCCCGGCTCGAGTGGGAAGCAGGCGATGAAGGAATTCGTTGCCCACCCACCACCCACTTCATAGCCACTGTCGGCGATGTATCAGACATGCTTGACTTCGGCTCCAATGATACCGACGGTATGGACGTCGACGCAGGAGATGACTCAGAACTAATGGGGCGCTGGACTGCCACCTCGTCACATGATATATACATGGTGGATACGCCTAAAGAAGACGATGGCGACAAACCGGAGGACAAAACCCCCGGGCAAAAGCCAAAACGACGGCGCAGGCGCCGCTCCATGTCCAGCAACAGTAAAAATAGCGATAACAGCGCTAGAAAGATCGACACCCCAGTCAGCTCCGAAGGCAACAATGACCACATGGACCCACCAATGGAGCAGGATGAGCCAGGTCACGCCGAACACAGTTCAGAGCAGACGCCCGATCAGAATGATCCTGAGGGACGAACTTATCAAACCGCCCTGGGACAAGAGCATAGTCCGGATGATGATGCATTCATCATCCCGGAAACACGCTTGGAACGAGATAATCTCCACAGAAAGCTTATGGCCACTGCGAGAAGTCTAAAGAAGCATAAGCAAAGGCTTAAGGCCGCACAGGAAACGCTCAATCACAGATGGAATAAAGTCCTAGACACTGAAGAAAAGTACGACGATGATCGCCACACAAAGAGCTACCCAAAACGCAAGCTGCTGCCAGAATTCGACGATGAGGCCGTTCCGCCAAAAAACAATATGGCCAGGAGGCCGGACAAACCACTCCGCAACCGCAATAGAGGAGCTACCGACGCCGCACACAATTTGCGTGAGCTCCTGGATAAAAAGGCCGGCGCGGCCAGGTCCATCTACGGATCTAAAGGACACACCCCAGTGCAGGATTATGGTCACCAAAACAATCAGACCGATGGCATACCAGTTCGGAATCAATACCGGACACAACAACAACCGACGGCATGCCACAACACGTCCAGATACAGAGGGGCTGCTCACCCCCTGTGCTTCACCGAAGAGGTGCTGGACCATGAATTCCCACAGGGTTTTAAACCTATGAACATAGAGGCATACGACGGTACGACAGACCCTGGGGTCTGGATTGAGGATTTTATCCTGCATATCCACATGGCTCGTGGGGACGACCTCCACGCCATCAAATACCTTCCCCTCAAGTTGAAGGGACCAGCTCAACACTGGTTGAAAAGCCTCCCCGAAAATTCAATTGGAAGTTGGGAAGAACTCAAGGATGCTTTCAGGGCCAATTTTCAAGGGACCTATGTCCGGCCTCCGGATGCGGACGACTTAAGTCACATAATTCAACAGCCCGGAGAGTCCGCCCATAAGCTTTGGAACAAATTCCTCACTAAGAAGAATCAAATCGTTGATTGTCCGGATGCTGAAGTCCTAGCGGCCTTCAAGCATAGCATCCGGGACGAGTGGCTCGCCAGACACCTCGGCCAAGAAAAGCCGAGGACAATGGAAACCTTAACAAGCCTTATGACCCGCTTTTGCGCAGGTGAAGATAGCTGGTTGGCCCGTAAAGGCACCAGCGACCCAAGTACATCCGAAATCAGGGATAGCAACGGGAAGCCACGGCGCAATAAAAACAAATGTCAAACAGGGAAGAGAGTCCGGACAAGACAATGGTCAACACCGGATTCAGGGGCTCTCGACCTAGTCAACAAAAGAAGCCATTTAAAGGCAGCAAAGAGGGACCGTCCGGCCTGAACAAAGTCCTGGACAGACTGTGCCAAATTCATGGCACCCCCGACAAACCTGCGAACCACACTCACAGAGAATGCTGGGTCTTCAAGCAGGCCGGCAAAATAAACGCCAAACACAAGGGAAGGGAAACACCAAGTGAAGACGAGGATGAGCCTCGCCAGCCGAACACTAGGGGACAGAAAAAATTCCCACCAGAGGTAAAAATAGTATACATGATCCACGCGACTCACACACCCACGAGAAGGCGCGAACGCACGCTCAGAGACGCATATGCTGTAGAGCCCGTCGCCCCCAAACTTAACCACTGGTCGGCCTGCCCGATCACCTTCGATCACAGGGACTACCCGGCTAGTATGCGGCACGGAGGATCAGCTGCCTTGGTGCTCGACCCAATAATCAATGGATACCATCTCACTCACGTCCTCATGGACGACGGCAGTAGTCTTAATTTAATATACCAGGACACTGTCCGCAGGATGGGGATAGGCCCATCCAGAATCAGCCAAAGTAACACCACCTTCGAAGGGGTGATACCAAGCGTTGAAGCCTCCGACAGGGGCTCTGTTGTACTAGAGGTAACATTCGGTTCCCCAGGCAACTCCAGAAGCGAAGAACTACTCTTCACCATCGCCCCCTTCCAAAGCGGCTACCACGCATTGCTTGGGAGAACGGCCTTTGCCCGCTTCAACGCAGTACCGCATTACGCCTACCTTACACTCAAGATGCCCGGTCCACGTGGTGTCATCACCGTTAACGGAAACACAGAGTGCTCCTCACGCGCGGAGGAATATGCGACGGCTCCAGCAGCCAGACTCTAAGCGGCCTCCAATACCAGAAAGCATGATTGGTCGTTAAGACCACGGACACGGTTAGACGAGTCCGGCAGCCCGGATAAACCTGAGCTAGGGCACCATACATGTAATCACATAGAGGACACCAGGGGCTATAGATATTTAATAAAGCCCCACTGTTGGCTTGACCTCATTAACAGGCCAATGTCTTACATCGTACGCTCAGGTTATGCTCTTCTACATGAGTTTTTCTTTTCACAGACACCATTCGTGCGATACCCTTCCAGGACACGGCACAACGGAGACAAAGGCGCAGAGGTGTAGCAGGGCCCCGCTCAAAGGTTTCTCTTTAGATTAAGCCCCTGTGTAAACCTTTTTTATTGCCTCTTGTTGTTACACATCCCATGGGTACTACACCCACAGAGGATACTGCCGTTATTGGCATTTCGCCACGACAGACTAATGCACGTACCTGGAAATACAGGGTTCATAATGAAGGGCGTTACTTAGCCCAGTATATGTTACAAAGTCCGAATACCTTCGATAGTGTTCGGCGTCGCGATTTTGGCCTTATATGCATCAGCTCCGAATCATGTCTTTGGTCAAATGTTGGGGTTGCCCGGCTCCTGGGTTTGCCACCTTATGTTCCGTTTTTATCGGCTAAGGCAGCGAAAGGAGAACTACTGCGATTGTGCCCTGGTTATTCCGGATGAGCACCTCAGTAGAGAAAGCCGAAAACTGACTATCATGATACAACGAGAGACTGTTCAACCACTCGAAGACTTATCGGAATCTTTAGGATTCCTCCGCATAAACGAAGGACCGTTTCCCGGTCATGTACACACACGCCCGTATTCGGATGCACACGAAGGTACCATGGGCTACATAGTAGCCCCACCGTCAAACTCCTATGGCTAAGTGAAAGTGTTACAGCTATATAGTCCGATTGCCTAGTTCGACGTGCGATCACCTCCTTAATGGACCAAGACATTGGATCAAGTGCGATTACGCATATTTTTCGCGAACACCCCCGCATTGTATGCATGGGGGCTGAAGCCAACGACTGCTAACTTTCAGATTACACATATACGTAAAAACGGCCGCACAGGAGGCACAGTAATAGTTTCAGGCAAAAAGTATAAATATAGCCTCATAAACAAAATAACATTGTTTTTACAATAAAAACAGTTTGTCACTCGAACATGATATTCTTCGAGCACTGAGCCTCTATTAAGCGAGCACCTTTTGTAACCTGCTCCAAGTAGTGCTCGGCCGGAGCCTGGCCTCCCGCCGGATTCTGGGTCGCAACGATGGTGGCCTCCATATCTGTCCAATATGCTTTAACGCGATCAAGAGCCATCCGTGCACCCTCTATACACGCCGACCTCCTCATGGCATCGATCTGTGATACGGCACCAAGGAATTGTTGCACTAAACCAAAGTAACTGTCCGACTTAGGCTCCTTCGGCCAAAGATGGTCTATTACAGACCGCATTGCAAGGCCGGACAGCCTATGAAGCTCGGCCATAGCAGCCATCTTTTCACTCAACAGCAATGGGCGCGCGGGAGCATTGAATTGCGACCAGAACAACTTCTCCACTTCTTTATCACCTTGATCCTCGAAAAACTTGGCCGCATCAGCCGTACTCTTCGCCAAGTCCGCATACGCGTCTGCAGGGCTCCAGCGTCGATCCAGGGGAGCATACTTCGGATCTAAAAACTTCATCCGCAATAAGTAGGGGTTTCCGGCCGCAAATTCTCCGGCCTGTTGAAGCTCCTCCCACGCATCCCTGCTTTCAGACCGTGTCTCCTTGGCCACATCAAGTGCCTTCTTTAGGTCAGCCAAGTTCACCTGATTCTCCTTCTCAAGGAGCTCATACCGGTTGGCGGCATTTTTCAGCTCCACAACCATCTCGGCTATTTGTCTTCACTTCGGTGATGAGCAGCCTGTTCGGCTCTCAACTCTTCGGCTGCCTTTAGGGCAGCCGCATTGCTAGCTCGAGCTTGTTCCTTGGCCTGGGCAAGTTCCGCCCTCAGGGCTTCCATGGCAGAAGCACCGTCTGCAGTCCAAGCATATCGCGTCAATATTACACTCCTTTCAATTTTTCCTATAAATAATAAGGAAAGCAGAGCACATACCTTGTGACTCGTTAAGCTGCTCGTTCACAAGCGTGATATCGGCATCAATAACTCCAATCTGCCTCCTCAGTTCGAAACTTCAACGGACTGGTCAGCTGCCGGATCCTTAGACACCTGCGCACAAGTACAACGCGATCATTACTAAAAAATGTGATCCTCCGTGTGCCGCCTAGGGCGGGCAACCAGAGTCTCAGGGGCTACTATCCATATGGAGCACACCTAGCGCGTGTGTCACAGCCAAAAATTACGAATTTTTCATTACATACCTCAAAGCCTCTGAGTAGGCTCGTAAAGGCTTCATTCAACCCGCTTGTGGCGGAGGAAATCTTCTCGAGCATCATGCTCATTAATGAACAGTGCTCCTCCGAGAGAGCAGCTCGCTCCAGAAGGCCCGTCAGTGTGTCTGGCCAGGCACCAAACTGTGCCGGACCCTTCTCATTGCCCCCCGTGGAAGCCGAACGCTCCGGGCTCAGGGCGGCCGAAGGATTAGCTTCTGACTTCGGCAGATCCGGACTCCTCCGTGGCGACACCTCAGGGTCGCCCGCCTCATGAGGCGGAGAGGTTGGTGGGGTCTCACTCTCCATCATCTCCGGAAGGAGATCCCCCGAAGACAAACTCTGTCGAGAAGAGCTGCTAGCCGGACTGCAAAGAATGGATCCTGGTTATTGTTCTCGGAGAAAAACAGTACCTTCGAATTTACGATTAACTTACAGCTCGGTTGAGGGCTGGCCCGTTGGCGGGCATGACGCGGTGAGGACGCCCTTCGGGGCAGGGCTCCCTGGTGACGCTTTCTTCCCATGTTTGGGCACCTCCGTCTCCAAGTCTTTCGAGGCGGCTCTCTTCTTCCCGCGCGGGGAGGAGGCCTTAGATTCCCCTCCCCGACTATCCTCCTTTGGGGAGGTAGCAATTCCCCCAGTTTGGATGCGCAGTGTGTGAAGTTCGGCTTCTCTGTTCTTCCCTTCGTCTTTCCCTGAGGGCATTTTGCTAAGCACCAGGCCAAGCATCTTGGCTATGGTAGGACTAGGCGAGCCTTCGGGAAGTGGCGTCGGACACCTGATTCTCTCCGCCTTGTTGAGTCATTCGTGGCCACGAAGGATTTTTCAGAATAATTATTGTGATAAATATAAATGAAGTGTTCAGTTTCGGGGTTACTTACTTGGGTATCTGGGCAATTGCAGCTTAGGCCCGCATCCTTGGTGGTGTCCGGACACTTTACTTGTGGTCCGAAGAATAATTTACACATCCCTTCGAGCGTCAGGCTGAAGAAGTGCAGAATAGTCCGCGGACCCTCTGGATTGAACTCCCACATCCGGAGAGGCTGGCATTTGCATGGCAACATCCGTCGGATTAGCATTACCTGAATTATGCTGACAAGGCTAATGTCCCTCTCAAGAAGCTCCCGGATACGGCTCTGCGGTGTTGGTACTGAAGGAAATATGCCCTAGAGGCAATAATAAAGTTATTATTTATTTCCTTATATCATGATAAATGTTTATTATTCATGCTAGAATTGTATTAACCGGAAACATAATACATGTGTGAATATATAGACAAACAGAGTGTCACTAGTATGCGTCTACTTGACTAGCTTGTTAATCAAAGATGGTTATGTTTCCTAACCATGGACAAAGAGTTGTTATTTGATTAACGAGATCACATCATTAGTTGAATGATCTGATTGACATGACCCATTCCGTTAGCTTAGCACCCGAGCGTTTAGTATGTTGCTATTTCTTTCTTCATGACTTAGACATGTTCCTATGACTATGAGATTATGCAACTCCCGTTTACCGGAGGAACACTTTGTGTGCTACCAAACGTCACAACGTAACTGGGTGATTATAAAGGTGCTCTATAGGTGTCTCCAAAGGTACTTGTTGGGTTGGCGTATTTCGAGATTAGGATTTGTCACTCCGAATGTCGGAGAGGTATCTCTAGGCCCTCTCGGTAATGCACATCACTTAAGCCTTGCAAGCATTGCAACTAATGAGTTAGTTGCGAGATGATGTATTACAGAACGAGTAAAGAGACTTGCCGGTAACGAGATTGAACTAGGTATTGGATACCGACGATCGAATCTCGGGCAAGTAACATACCGATGACAAAGGGAACAACGTATGTTGTTATGCGGTCTGACCGATAAAGATCTTCGTAGAATATGTAGGAACCAATATGGGCATCTAGGTCCCGCTACTGGTTATTGACCGGAGACGTGTCTCGGTCATGTCTACATTGTTCTCGAACCGTAGGGTCCGCACGCTTAAAGTTACGATGACAGTCTCTTTATGAGTTTATGTATTTTGATGTACCGAAGGTTGTTCAGAGTTCCGGATGTGATCACGGACATGACGAGGAGTCTCGAAATGGTCGAGACATAAAGATCAATATATTGGAAGCCTATATTTGGACATCGGAATCGTTCCGGGTGAAATCGGCATTTTACCGGAGTACCGGGGTGTTACCGGACCCCCCCGGGGGGTTATTGGGCCTACATGGGCCTTGAGGGAGAAGAGAGAAGGAGGCAGGAGTTGGCCGCGCGCCCCTCCCCTTCCTAGTCCGAATAGGACAAGGGAAGGGGGGCGGCGCCACCCCTTTCCTTCCCCTCTTCCTCCTCTTTTCCCCCTTCTCCTTCTCCAACTAGGAAAGAAAGGGAGTCCTACTCCCGGTGGGAGTAGGACTCCCCCTTGGCGCGCCCCTCCTTGGCCGGCCGCCCCCTCCCCTTGGCTCCTTTATATACGGGGGCAAGGGGGCACCCTAGGACACACAAGTTGATCTTCGTGATCATTCCTTAGCCGTGTGCGGTGCCCCCCTCCACGATATTACACCTCGGTCATATTGTAGCGGTGCTTAGGCGAAGCCCTGCGACGGTTGAACATCAAGATCGTCACCACGCCGTCGTGCTGACGGAACTCCTCCCCGAAGCTTTGCTGGATCGGAGCCCGGGGTGCGTCATCGAGTTGTACGTGTGTCAAGAACTCGGAGGTGCCGGAGTAACGGCGCTTGGATCGGTTGGATCGGGAAGACGTACGACTACTTCCTCTATGTTGCGTCAATGCTTCCGCTTCGGTCTACGAGGGTACGTAGACAACACTCTCCCCTCTCGTTGCTATGCATCACCATGATCTTGCGTGTGCGTAGGAATTTTTTTGAAATTACTACGTTCCCCAACAGTGGCATCCGAGCCAGGTTTTTTTGGTTTGATGTTATATGCACGAGTAGAACACAAGTGAGTTGTCGGCGATAAAAGTCATACTGCTTACCAGCATGTCATACTTTGGTTCGGCGGTATTGTTGGATGAAGCGGCTCGGACCGACATTACGCGTACGCTTACGCGAGACTGGTTCTACCGCCGTGCTTTGCACACAAGTGGCTAGCGGGTGTCAGTTTCTCCAACTTTAGTTGAACCGAGTGTGGCTACGCCCGGTCCTTGTGAAGGTTAAAATAGCACCAACTTGACAAACTATCGTTGTGGTTTTGATGCGTAGGTGAGATTGGTTCTTGCTTAAGCCCGTAGCAGCCACGTAAAACTTGCAACAACAAAGTAGAGGACGTCTAACTTGTTTTTGCAGGGCATGTTGTGATGTGATATGGTCAAGACATGATGCTAAATTTTATTGTATGAGATGATCATGTTTTGTAACCGAGTTATCGGCAACTGGCAGGAGCCATATGGTTGTCGCTTTATTGTATGCAATGCAATCGCCCTGTAATGCATTACTTTATCACTAAGCGGTAGCGATAGTCGTAGAAGCATAAGATTGGCGAGACGACAACGATGCTACGATGGAGATCAAGGTGTCGCGCCGGTGACGATGGTGATCATGACGGTGCTTCGAAGATGGAGATCACAAGCACAAGATGATGATGGCCATATCATATCACTTATATTGATTGCATGTGATGTTTATCTTTTATGCATCTTATCTTGCTTTGATTGACGGTAGCATTTTAAGATGATCTCTCACTAATTATCAAGAAGTGTTCTCCCTGAGTATGCACCGTTGCCAAAGTTCGTTGTGCCCAGACACCACGTGATGATCGGGTGTGATAAGCTCTACGTCCTTCTACAACGGGTGCAAGCCAGTTTTGCACACGCAGAATACTCGGGTTAAACTTGACGAGCCTAGCATATGCAGATATGGCCTGGAACACGGAGACCGAAAGGTCGAGCGTAAATCATATAGTAGATATGATCAACATAAGATGTTCACCATTGAAAACTAATCCATTTCACGTGATGATCGGTTATGGTTTAGTTGAATTTGGATTACGTGATCACTTAGAGGATTAGAGGGATGTCTATCTAAGTGGGAGTTCTTAAGTAATATGATTAATTGAACTTAAATTTATCACGAACTTAGTACCTGATAGTATCTTGCTTGTCTATGTTGATTGTAGATAGATGGCCCGTGCTGTTGTTCCGTTGAATTTTAATGCGTTCCTTGAGAAAGCAAAGTTGAAAGATGATGGTAGCAACTACGCGGACTGGGTCCGTAACTTGAGGAATATCCTCATTGCTGCACAGAAAAGTTACGTCCTGGAAGCACCGCTGGATGCCAGGCTTGCTGCTGATGCAACTGACGACGTTAAGAACGTCTGGCAGAGCAAAGCTAATGACTACTCGATAGTTCAATGTGCCATGCTTTACGGCTTAGAACCGGGACTTCAACGACGTTTTGAACGTCATGGAGCATATGAGATGTTCCAGGAGTTGAAGTTAATATTCCAGAAGAATGCCCAGATTGAGAGATATGAAGTCTCCAATAAATTCTATAGCTGCAAGATGGAGGAGAATAGTTCTGTCAGTGAGCATATACTCAAGATGTCTGGGTATTGTAATCACTTGATTCAACTGGGAGTTACTCTTCCGGATGATAGCGTCATTGACAGAATTATCCAATCACTTCCACCAAGCTACAAGAGCTTCGGGATGAACTATAATATGCAAGGGATGGATAAGACAATTCCCGAGCTCTTCGCAATGCTAACGGCTGCGGAGGTAGAAATCAAGAAGGAGCATCAAGTGTTGATGGTCAACAAGACCACTAGTTTCAAGAAAAACGGCAAAGGGAAGAAGAAGGGGAACTTCAAGAAGAACAGCAAGCAAGTTGCTGCTCAAGAGAAGAAACCCAAGTCTGGACCTAAGCCTAAAACTGAGTGCTTCTACTGCAAGCAGACTGGTCACTGGAAGCGGAACTGCCCCAAGTATTTGGCGGATAAGAAGGATGGCAAGGTGAACAAAGGTATATGTGATATACATGTTATTGATGTGTACCTTACTAGAGCTCGCAGTAGCACCTGGGTATTTGATACTGGTTCTGTTGCTAATATTTGCAACTCGAAACAGGGACTACGGATTAAGCGAACACTTGCAAAGGACGAGGTGACGATGCGCGTGGGAAATGGTTCCAAAGTCGATGTGATCACGGTCGGCACGCTACCACTACATCTACCTTCGGGATTAGTATTAGACCTAAATAATTGTTATTTAGTGCCAGCGTTGAGCATGAACATTATATCTGGATCTTGTTTGATGCGAGACGGTTATTCATTTAAATCAGAGAATAATGGTTGTTCTATTTATATGAGTAATATCTTTTATGGTCATGCACCCTTGAAGAGTGGTCTATTTTTGATGAATCTCGATAGTAGTGATACACATATTCATAATGTTGAAGCCAAAAGATGCAGAGTTGATAATGATAGTGCAACTTATTTGTGGCACTACCGTTTAGGTCATATCGGTGTAAAGCGCATGAAGAAACTCCATACTGATGGACTTTTGGAACCACTTGATTATGAATCACTTGGTACTTGCGAACCGTGCCTCATGGGCAAGATGACTAAAACGCCGTTCTCCGGTACTATGGAGAGAGCAACAGATTTGTTGGAAATCATACATACAGATGTATGTGGTGTTGGGGAACGTAGTAATTTCAAAAAATTTCCTACGCACACGCAAGATCATGGTGATGCATAGCAACGAGAGGGGAGAGTGTTGTCTACGTACCCTCGTAGACCCGAAGCGGAAGCGATCACAACGTAGAGGAAGTAGTCATACGTTCTCCTCGTGATCCGACCGATCCCGGCACCGTTACTCCGGCACCCCCGAGTTCTTGACACACGTACAGCTCGATGATGTCCCTCGTACTCCGATCCAGCCGAGTGTCGAGGGAGAGTTCCGTCAGCACGACGGCGTGGTGACGATCTTGATGTTCTACCGGCGCAGAGCTTCGCCTAAGCTTCGCAACGATATTACCGAGGTGGAATATGGTGGAGGGGGGCACCGCACACGGCTAAGGAACGATCCGTAGATCAATACTTGTGTGTCCTAGGGTGCCCCCCTGCCCCCGTATATAAAGGAGGGAGGGGGAGGCCGGCCGGCCCTAGTGGCGCGCCAAGGGAGGGGGGAGTCCTCCTCCTAGTTGGAGTAGGACTCCCCTCTCCTAGTCCAACTAGGAAGGGAGAAGGGGGAAGGAAAGAGAGGGAGAGGGAGAGGGAAAGGGGGGCCGCGCCCCCCCCTCCTTGTCCTATTCGGACTCCCCTGGGGGGGCGCGCCACCTCCTGGTGCGGCCCCTCTCTCTCCCCTCTTGGCCCACTAAGGCCCATAACTTTCCCCGGGGGGTTCCGGTAACCCCTCCGGCACTCCGGTTTTCTCCGGAAACTTCCGGAACCTTTCCGGTGTCCGAATATAGCCTTCCAATATATCAATCTTTATGTCTCGACCATTTCGAGACTCCTCGTCATGTCCGTGATCACATCCGGGACTCCGAACTTCTTCGGTACATCAAAATACATAAACTCATAATAACTGTCATCGAAACCTTAAGCGTGCAGACCCTACGGTTCGAGAACAATGTAGACATGACCGAGACACGTCTCCGGTCAATAACCAACAGCGGGACCTGGATGCCCATATTGGTTCCTACATATTCTACGAAGATCTTTATCGGTCAGACCGCATAACAACATACGTTGTTCCCTTTGTCATCGGTATGTTACTTGCCCGAGATTCGATCGTCGGTATCCAATACCTAGTTCAATCTCGTTACCGGCAAGTCTCTTTACTCGTTCTGTAATACATCATCTCACAGCTAACTCATTAGTTGTAATGCTTGCAAGGCTTCAGTGATGTGCATTACCGAGAGGGCCCAGAGATACCTCTCCGACAATCGGAGTGACAAAACCTAATCTCGAAATACGCCAACCCAACATCTGCCTTTGGAGACACCTGTAGTACTCCTTTATAATCACCCAGTTACGTTGTGACGTTTGGTAGCACCCAAAGTGTTCCTCCGGCAAACGGGAGTTGCATAATCTCATAGTTACAGGAACATGTATAAGTCATGGATAAAAGCAGTAGCAACATACTAAACGATCGTGTGCTAAGCTAATGGAATGGGTCATGTCAATCAGATCATTCTACTAATGATGTGACCTCGTTAATCAAATAACAACTCTTTGTTCATGGTCAGGAAACATAACCATCTTTGATTAACAAGCTAGTCTAGTAGAGGCATACTAGTGACATGTTGTTTGTTTATGCATTCACACATGTATCATGTTTCCGGTTAATACAATTCTAGCATGAATGATAAACATTTATCATGAAATAAGGAAATAAATAATAACTTTATTATTGCCTCTAGGGCATATTTCCTTCAGTCTCCCACTTGCACTAGAGTCAATAATCTAGATTACATAGTAATGATTCTAACACCCATGGAGTCTTGGTGCTGATCATGTTTTGCTCGTGGAAGAGGCTTAGTCAACGGGTCTGCAACATTCAGATCCGTATGTATCTTGCAAATCTCTATGTCTCCCACCTAGACTAAGTCCCGGATAGAATTGAAGCGTCTCTTGATGTGCTTGGTCCTCTTGTGAAATCTGGATTCCTTCGCTAAGGCAATTGCTCCAGTATTGTCACAGAAGATTTTCATTGGACCCGATGCACTAGGTATGACACCTAGATCGGATATGAACTCCTTCATCCAGACTCCTTCATTAGCTGCTTCCGAAGCTGCTATGTACTCCGCTTCACATGTAGATCCCGCTACGACGCTTTGTTTAGAACTGCACCAACTGACAGCTCCTCCGTTTAGTGTAAATACGTATCCGGTCTGCAATTTAGAATCGTCCGGATCAGTGTCAAAGCTTGCATCAACGTAACCGTTTACGATGAGCTCTTTGTCACCTCCATATACGAGAAACATATCCTTAGTCCTTTTCAGGTATTTCAGGATGTTCTTGACCGCTGTCCAGTGATCCACTCCTGGATTACTTTGGTACCTCCCTGCTAAACTTATAGCAAGGCACACATCAGGTCTGGTACACAGCATTGCATACATGATAGAGCCTATGGCTGAAGCATAGGGAACATCTTTCATTTTCTCTCTATCTTCTGCAGTGGTCGGGCATTGAGTCTTACTCAACTTCACACCTTGTAACACAGGCAAGAACCCTTTCTTTGCTTGATCCATTTTGAACTTATTCAAAATTTTGTCAAGGTATGTGCTTTGTGAAAGTCCAATTAAGCGTCTTGATCTATCTCTATAGATCTTAATGCCTAATATGTAAGCAGCTTCACCGAGGTCTTTCATTGAAAAACTCTTATTCAAGTATCCCTTTATGCTATCCAGAAATTCTATATCATTTCCGATCAGCAATATGTCGTCTACATATAATATCAGAAATGCTACAGAGCTCCCACTCACTTTCTTGTAAATACAGGCTTCTCCAAAAGTCTGTACAAACCCAAATGCTTTGATCACACTATCAAAGCGTTTATTCCAACTCCGAGATGCTTGCACCAGTCCATAGATGGATCGCTGGAGCTTGCATACTTTGTTAGCTCCTTTTGGATCGACAAAACCTTCTGGTTGCATCATATACAACTCTTCTTCCAGAAATCCATTCAGGAATGCAGTCTTTACATCCATTTGCCAAATTTCATAATCATAAAATGCGGCAATTGCTAACATGATTCGGACAGACTTAAGCATCGCTACGGGTGAGAAGGTCTCATCGTAGTCAATCCCTTGAACTTGTCGAAAACCCTTTGCGACAAGTCGAGCTTTGTAGACAGTAATATTACCGTCAGCGTCAGTCTTCTTCTTGAAGATCCACTTGTTTTCTATTGCTTGCCTACCCTCGGGCAAGTCAACCAAAGTCCATACTTTGTTTTCATACATGGATCCCATCTCAGATTTCATGGCCTCAAGCCATTTTGCGGAATCTGGGCTCACCATCGCTTCTTCATAGTTCGTAGGTTCATCATGATCTAGTAGCATGATTTCCAGAACAGGATTACCGTACCACTCTGGTGCGGATCTTACTCTGGTTGATCTACGAGGTTCTGTAGTAACTTGATCTGAAGTTTCATGATCAACATCATCAACTTCCTCACTACTTGGTGTAGATATCTCAGAAACCGGTTTCTGCGACGAACTACTTTCAAGTAAGGGAGAAGGTACTATTACCTCATCAAGTTCTACTTTCCTCCCACTCACTTCTTTCGAGAGAAACTCCTTCTCTAGAAAGGATCCATTCTTAGCAACGAATGTCTTGCCTTCGGATCTGTGATAGAAGGTGTACCCAACTGTCTCCTTTGGGTATCCTATGAAGACACATTTCTCCGATTTGGGTTCGAGCTTATCAGGTTGAAGCTTTTTCACATAAGCATTGCATCCCCAAACTTTAAGAAACGACAACTTTGGTTTCTTGCTAAACCACAGTTCATAAGGTGTCGTCTCAACGGATTTCGACGGTGTTCTATTCAGTGTGAATGCGGCCGTCTCTAGAGCATAACCCCAAAACGATAGCGGTAAATCTGTAAGAGACATCATAGATCGCACCATATCTAG
Organism: Triticum timopheevii; assembly: GCA_963921465.1. Taxonomy (NCBI): domain Eukaryota; kingdom Viridiplantae; phylum Streptophyta; class Magnoliopsida; order Poales; family Poaceae; genus Triticum; species Triticum timopheevii. Next base: position 424,627,962 of record OY997274.1, read on the forward strand.
TAAAGTGCGATTACGACGTTCGGACACACCATTACGCTGTGGTGTTCCGGGTGGCGTGAGTTGCGAAACTATTCCGCATTGTTTCAAATGTAGACCAAACTCGTAACTCAAATATTCACCTCCACGATCAGATCGTAGAAATTTAATTTTCTTGTCACGATGATTTTCAAGTTCACTCTGAAATTCTTTGAACTTTTCAAATGTTTCAGACTTATGTTTCATTAAGTAGATATACCCATATCTGCTTAAGTCATCTGTGAAGGTGAGAAAATAACGATATCCGCCACGAGCCTCAACATTCATCGGACCACATACATCTGTATGTATGATTTCCAACAAATCTGTTGCTCTCTCCATAGTACCGGAGAACGGGGTTCTAGTCATCTTGCCCATAAGGCACGGTTCGCAAGTGCCAAGTGATTCATAATCAAGTGACTCCAAAAGTCCATCAGTATGGAGTTTCTTCATGCGCTTTACACCGATATGACCTAAACGGCAGTGCCACAAATAAGTTGCACTATCATTATCAACTCTGCATCTTTTGGCTTCAACATTATGAATATGTGTATCACTACTATCGAGATTCATCAAAAATAGACCACTCCTCAAGGGTGCATGACCATAAAAGATATTACTCATATAAATAGAACAACCATTATTCTCTGATTTAAATGAATAACCGTCTCGCATCAAACAAGATCCAGATATAATGTTCATGCTCAACGCAGGCACCAAATAACAATTATTTAGGTCTAAAACTAATCCCGAAGGTAGATGTAGAGGTAGCGTGCCGACCGCGATCACATCGACTTTGGAACCATTTCCCACGCGCATCGTCACCTCGTCCTTTGCCAGTGTTCGCTTAATTCGTAGTCCCTGTTTCGAGTTGCAAATATTAGCAACAGAACCAGTATCAAATACCCAGGTGCTACTGCGAGCTCTAGTAAGGTACACATCAATAACATGTATATCACATATACCTTTGTTCACCTTGCCATCCTTCTTATCCACCAAATACTTGGGGCAGTTCCGCTTCCAGTGACCAGTCTGCTTGCAGTAGAAGCACTCAGTTTCAGGCTTAGGTCCAGACTTGGGTTTCTTCTCCTGAGCAGCAACTTGCTTGCTGTTCTTCTTGAAGTTCCCCTTCTTCTTCCCTTTGCCTTTATTCTTGAAACTAGTGGTCTTATTGACCATCAACACTTGATGCTCCTTCTTGATTTCTACCTCCGCAGCCTTTAGCATTGCGAAGAGCTCAGGTATAGTCTTTACTAACCCTTGCATATTATAGTTCATCACGAAGCCTTTGTAGCTTGGTGGCAGTGATTGAAGAATTCTGTCAATGACACAATCGTCTGGAAGATTAACTCCCAATTGTGTCAAGTGATTGTAGTACCCAGACATTCTGAGTATGTGCTCACTAACAGAACTATTCTCCTCCATCTTGCAGCTATAGAACTTATTGGAGACTTCATATCTCTCAATCCGGGCATTCTGTTGGAATATTAACTTCAACTCCTGGAACATCTCGTATGCTCCATGACGTTCAAAACGTCGTTGAAGTCCCGGTTCTAAGCCGTAAAGCATGGCACACTGAACTATAGAGTAGTCATCAGCTTTGCTCTGCCAGACGTTCTTAACGTCGTCAGTTGCATCAGCAGCAGGCCTGGCAACCAGCGGTGCATCCAGGACGTAACTCTTCTGTGCAGCAATGAGGATAATCCTCAGGTTACGGACCCAGTCCGTGTAATTGCTACCATCATCTTTCAACTTTGCTTTCTCAAGGAACGCATTAAAATGCAACGGAACAACAGCACGAGCCATCTATCTACAATCAAACATAAACAAGCAAGATACTATCAGGTACTAAGTTCATGATAAATTTAAGTTCAATTAATCATATTACTTAAGAACTCCCACTTAGAAAGACATCTCTCTAGTCATCTAAGCGATCACGTGATCCAAATCAACTAAACCATAACCGATCATCACGTGAAATGGAGTAGTTTTCAATGGTGAACATCTTATGTTGATCATATCTACTATATGATTCACGCTCGACCTTTCGGTCTCCGTGTTCCGAGGCCATATCTGCATATGCTAGGCTCGTCAAGTATAACCCGAGTATTCTGCGTGTGCAAAACTGGCTTGCACCCGTTGTAGATGGACGTAGAGCTTATCACACCCGATCATCATGTGGTGTCTGGGCACGACGAACTTTGGCAACGGTGCATACTCGGGGAGAACACTTCTTGATAATTTAGTGAGAGATCATCTTATAATGCTACCGTCAATCAAAGCAAGATAAGATGCATAAAGGATAAACATCACATGCAAATCAATATAAGTGATATGATATGGTCATCATCATCTTGTGCTTCATGATCTTCATCTCCGCAGCACCACCATGATCACCATCGTCACCGGCGCGACACCTTGATCTCCATCGTAGCATCGTTGTCGTCTCGCCAATCTTATGCTTCTACGACTATCTCTACCGCTTAGTGATAAAGTAAAGCATTACAGGGCGATTGCATTGCATACAATAAAGCGACAACCATATGGCTCCAGCTAGTTGCCGATAACTTCGGTTACAAAACATGATCATCTCATACAATAAAATATAGCATCACGTCTTGACCATATCACATCACAACATGCCCTGCAAAAACAAGTTAGACGTCCTCTACTTTGTTGTTGCAAATTTTACGTGGCTGCTACGGGCTTAAGCAAGAACCAATCTGACCTACGCATCAAAACCACAACGATACTTCGTCAAATAGACTCCGTTTTAACCTTCTCAAGGACCGGGCGTAGCCATACTCGGTTCAACTAAAGTGAGAGAGACAGGCACCCACCAGTCACCTTTAAGCAACGAGTGCTCGTAGCGGTGAAACCAGTCTCGCGTAAGCGTACGCGTAATGTCGGTCTGGGCCGCTTCATCTCACAATACCGCTGAACCAAAGTATGACATGCTGGTAGGTAGTATGACTTGTATCGCCCACAACTCACTTGTGTTCTACTCGTGCAAAACATCAAACCATAAAAACCTAGGCTCGGATGCCACTGTTGGGGAACGTAGTAATTTCAAAAAATTTCCTACGCACACGCAAGATCATGGTGATGCATAGCAACGAGAGGGGAGAGTGTTGTCTACGTACCCTCGTAGACCCGAAGCGGAAGCGATCACAACGTAGAGGAAGTAGTCGTACGTTCTCCTCGCGATCCGACCGATCCCGGCGCCGTTACTCCGGCACCCCCGAGTTCTTGACACACGTACAGCTCGATGATGTCCCTCGTACTCCGATCCAGCCGAGTGTCGAGGGAGAGTTCCGTCAGCACGACGGCGTGGTGACGATCTTGATGTTCTACCGGCGCAGAGCATCGCCTAAGCTTCGCAACGATATTACCGAGGTGGAATATGGTGGAGGGGGGCACCGCACACGGCTAAGGAACGATCCGTAGATCAATACTTGTGTGTCCTAGGGTGCCCCCCTGCCCTCGTATATAAAGGAGGGAGGGGGAGGCCGGCCGGCCCTAGTGGCGCGCCAAGGGAGGGGGGAGTCCTCCTCCTAGTTGGAGTAGGACTCCCCTCTCCTAGTCCAACTAGGAAGGGAGAAGGGGGAAGGAAAGAGAGGGAGAGGGAGAGGGAAAGGGGGGCCGCCCCCCCCCCTCCTTGTCCTATTCGGACTCCCCTGGGGGGGCGCGCCACCTCCTGGTGCGGCCCCTCTCTCTCCCCTCTTGGCCCACTAAGGCCCATAACTTTCCCCGGGGGGTTCCGGTAACCCCTCCGGCACTCCGGTTTTCTCCGGAAACTTCCGGAACCTTTCCGGTGTCCGAATATAGCCTTCCAATATATCAATCTTTATGTCTCGACCATTTTGAGACTCCTCGTCATGTCCGTGATCACATCCGGGACTCCGAACTTCTTCGGTACATCAAAATACATAAACTCATAATAACTGTCATCGAAACCTTAAGCGTGCGGACCCTACGGTTCGAGAACAATGTAGACATGACCGAGACACGTCTCCGGTCAATAACCAACAGCGGGACCTGGATGCCCATATTGGTTCCTACATATTCTACGAAGATCTTTATCGGTCAGACCGCATAACAACATACGTTGTTCCCTTTGTCATCGGTATGTTACTTGCCCGAGATTTGATCGTCGGTATCCAATACCTAGTTCAATCTCGTTACCGGCAAGTCTCTTTACTCGTTCTGTAATACATCATCTCACAGCTAACTCATTAGTTTTAATGCTTGCAAGGCTTCAGTGATGTGCATTACCGAGAGGGCCCAGAGATACCTCTCCGACAATCGGAGTGACAAAACCTAATCTCGAAATACGCCAACCCAACATCTGCCTTTGGAGACACCTGTAGTACTCCTTTATAATCACCCAGTTACGTTGTGACGTTTGGTAGCACCCAAAGTGTTCCTCCGGCAAACGGGAGTTGCATAATCTCATAGTTACAGGAACATGTATAAGTCATGGATAAAAGCAGTAGCAACATACTAAACGATCGTGTGCTAAGCTAATGGAATGGGTCATGTCAATCAGATCATTCTACTAATGATGTGACCTCATTAATCAAATAACAACTCTTTGTTCATGGTCAGGAAACATAACCATCTTTGATTAACAAGCTAGTCCAGTAGAGGCATACTAGTGACATGTTGTTTGTTTATGCATTCACACATGTATCATGTTTCCGGTTAATACAATTCTAGCATGAATGATAAACATTTATCATGAAATAAGGAAATAAATAATAACTTTATTATTGCCTCTAGGGCATATTTCCTTCATGTGGTCCGATGAATGTTGAGGCTCATGGCGGATATCGTTATTTTCTCACCTTCACAGATGATTTAAGCAGATATGGGTATATCTACTTAATGAAGCATAAGTCTGAAACATTTGAAAAGTTCAAAGAATTTCAGAGTGAAGTTGAAAATCATCGTAATAAGAAAATAAAGTTTCTACGATCTGATTGTGGAGGAGAATATTTGAGTTACGAGTTTGGTCTACACTTGAAACAATGCGGAATAGTTTCGCAACTCACGCCACCCGGAACACCACAACGTAATGGTGTGTCCGAACATCATAATCGTACTTTACTTGATATGGTGCGATCTATGATGTCTCTTACAGATTTACCGCTATCGTTTTGGGGTTATGCTTTAGAGACGGCCACATTCACATTAAATAGGGCACCATCAAAATCCGTTGAGACGACACCTTATGAACTATGGTTTGGCAAGAAACCAAAGTTGTCGTTTCTTAAAGTTTGGGGCTGCGATGCTTATGTGAAAAAGCTTCAACCTAATAAGCTCGAACCCAAATCGAAGAAATGTGTCTTCATAGGATACCCAAAGGAGACAATTGGGTACACCTTCTATCACAGATCCGAAGGCAAGACATTCGTTGCTAAGAATGGATCCTTTCTAGAGAAGGAGTTTCTCTCGAAAGAAGTGAGTGGGAGGAAAGTAGAACTTGATGAGGTAACTATACCTACTCCCTTGTTGGAAAATAGTACATCACAGGAACCGGTTTCTGTGACGTCAAAACCAACTAGTGAGGAAGTTGATGATGATGATCATAGAACTTCAGATCAAGTTGCTACAGAACCTCGTAGGTCAAACAGAGTAATATCCGCACCAGAGTGGTACGGTAATCCTATTCTAGAAGTCATGCTACTAGATCATGATGAACCTACGAACTATGAAGAAGCGATGGCGAGCCCAGATTCCGCAAAATGGCTTGAAGCCATGAAATCTGAGATGGGATCCATGTATGAGAACAAAGTATGGACTTTGGTTGACTTGCCCGATGGTCGGCAAGCAATTGAGAATAAATGGATCTTCAAGAAGAAGACTGACGCTGACGATAATGTTACTGTCTACAAAGCTCGACTTGTTGCACAAGGTTTTCGACAAGTTCAAGGGATTGACTACGATGAGACCTTCTCACCCGTAGCGATGCTTAAGTCTGTCCGAATCATGTTAGCAATTGCCGCATTTTATGATTATGAAATTTGGCAAATGGATGTAAAAACTGCATTCTTGAATGGGTTTCTGGAGGAAGAGTTGTATATGATGCAACCAGAAGGTTTTATCGATCCAAAGGGAGCTAACAAAGTGTGCAAGCTCCAGCGATCCATTTATGGACTGGTGCAAGCCTCTCGGAGTTGGAATAAACGCTTTGATAGTGTGATCAAAGCATTTGGGTTTATACAGACTTTTGGAGAAGCCTGTATTTACAAGAAAGTGAGTGGGAGCTCTGTAGCATTTCTAATATTATATGTGGATGACATATTATTGATTGGAAATGATATAGAATTTCTGGATAGCATAAAGGGATACTTGAATAAAAGTTTTTCAATGAAAGACCTCGGTGAAGCTGCTTACATATTGGGCATTAAGATCTATAGAGATAGATCAAAACGCTTAATTGGACTTTCACAAAGCACATACCTTGACAAAGTTTTGAAGAAGTTCAAAATGGATCAAGCAAAGAAAGGGTTCTTGCCTGTATTGCAAGGTGTGAAGTTGAGTAAGACTCAATGCCCGACCACTGCAGAAGATAGAGAGAAAATGAAAGATGTTCCATATGCTTCAGCCATAGGCTCTATCATGTATGCAATGCTGTGTACCAGACCTGATGTGTGCCTTGCTATAAGTTTAGCAGGGAGGTACCAAAGTAATCCAGGAGTGGATCACTGGACAGCGGTCAAGAACATCCTGAAGTACCTGAAAAGGACTAAGGATATGTTTCTCGTATATGGAGGTGACAAAGAGCTCATCGTAAATGGTTACGTTGATGCAAGCTTTGACACTGATCCGGACGATTCTAAATCGCAAACCGGATATGTGTTTACATTAAATGGTGGACCTGTCAGTTGGTGCAGTTCAAAACAAAGCGTCGTGGCGGGATCTACGTGTGAAGCGGAATACATAGCTGCTTCGGAAGCAGCTAATGAAGGAGTCTGGATGAAGGAGTTCATATCCGATCTAGGTGTCATACCTAGTACATCGGGTCCAATGAAAATCTTTTGTGACAATACTGGAGCGATTGCCTTAGCGAAGGAATCTAGATTTCACAAGAGAACCAAGCACATCAAGAGACGCTTAAATTCCATCCGGGATCTAGTCCAGGTGGGAGACATAGAGATTTGCAAGATACATACGGATCTGAATGTTGCAGACCCGTTGACTAAGCCTCTTCCACGAGCAAAACATGATCAGCACCAAGACTCCATGGGTGTTAGAATCATTACTGTGTAATCTAGATTGTTGACTCTAGTGCAAGTGGGAGACTGAAGGAAATATGCCCTAGAGGCAATAATAAAGTTATTATTTATTTCCTTATATCATGATAAATGTTTATTATTCATGCTAGAATTGTATTAACCGGAAACATAATACATGTGTGAATATATAGACAAACAGAGTGTCAGTAGTATGCCTCTACTTGACTAGCTTGTTAATCAAAGATGGTTATGTTTCCTAACCATGGACAAAGAGTTGTTATTTGATTAACGGGATCACATCATTAGTTGAATGATCTGATTGACATGACCCATTCCGTTAGCTTAGCACCCGATCGTTTAGTATGTTGCTATTGCTTTCTTCATGACTTATACATGTTCCTATGACTATGAGATTATGCAACTCCCGTTTACCGGAGGAACACTTTGTGTGCTACCAAACGTCACAACGTAACTGGGTGATTATAAAGGTGCTCTACAGGTGTCTCCAAAGGTACTTGTTGGGTTGGCGTATTTCGAGATTAGGATTTGTCACTCCGAATGTCGGAGAGGTATCTCTGGGCCCTCTCGGTAATGCACATCACTTAAGCCTTGCAAGCATTGCAACTAATGAGTTAGTTGCGAGATGATGTATTACGGAACGAGTAAAGAGACTTGCCGGTAACGAGATTGAACTAGGTATTGGATACCGACGATCGAATCTCGGGCAAGTAACATACCGCTGACAAAGGGAACAACGTATGTTGTTATGCCGTCTGACCAATAAAGCTCTTCGTAGAATATGTAGGAACCAATATGGGCATCCAGGTCCCGCTATTGGTTATTGACCGGAGACGTGTCTCGGTCATGTCTACATTGTTCTCGAACCGTAGGGTCCGCACGCTTAAAGTTACGATGACAGTCTCTTTATGAGTTTATGTATTTTGATGTACCGAAGGTTGTGCGGAGTTCCGGATGTGATCACGGACATGACGAGGAGTCTCGAAATGGTCGAGACATAAAGATCGATATATTGTAAGCCTATATTTGGACATCGGAATCGTTCCGGGTGAAATCGGCATTTTACCGGAGTACCAGGGGGTTACCGGAACCCCCCGGGGGGTTATTGGGCCTACATGGGCCTTCAGGGAGAAGAGAGAAGGAGGCAGGAGGTGGCCGCGCGCCCCTCCCCTTCCTAGTCCGAATAGGACAAGGGAAGGGGGGCGGCGCCCCCCCCCCCCTTTCCTTCCCCTCTTCCTCCTCTTTCCCCCCTTCTCCTTCTCCAACTAGGGAAGAAAGGGAGTCCTACTCCCGGTGGGAGTAGGACTCCCCCCTGGCGCGCCCCTCCTTGGCCGGCCACCCCCTCCCCTTGGCTCCTTTATATACGGGGGCAAGGGGGCACCCCAGGACACACAAGTTGATCTTCGTGATCGTTCCTTAGCCGTGTGCGGTGCCCCCCTCCACGATATTACACCTCGGTCATATTGTAGCGGTGCTTAGGCGAAGCCCTGCGACGGTTGAACATCAAGATCGTCACCACGCCGTCGTGCTGACGGAACTCCTCCCCGAAGCTTTGCTGGATCGGAGCCCGGGGTGCGTCATCGAGCTGTACGTGTGTCAAGAACTCGGAGGTGCCGGAGTAAGGGCGCTTGGATCGGTTGGACAGGGAAGACGTACGACTACTTCCTCTATGTTGCATCAACGCTTCTGCTTTGGTCTACGAGGGTACGTAGACAACACTCTCCCCTCTTGTTGCTATGCATCACCATGATCTTGCGTGTGCGTAGGATTTTTTTTTGAAATTACTACATTCCCCAACAGGTACATCACTAGCAGACCCCCAATCTCGTCCTACATTGGTCGATGACGCCAGTTATGATGGAGGGCCCGAACGGAAGTCAGGGGCAGCCACCCACTTTGTGCCTCTGGGAGCCGTGACGTAAAACCACCTTCGCTGCCATAAATCGGATACCTCTGGGAAGGAACCCTCTGGCCATGGGGCAGCGGTGTTCCTGCTTATTATGGCATCTCCGCACTCCGCGTGTCCCCCCTCAATCATCTTTGGCTTCACATTGAAGGTCTTGAGCCATAAGCCGAAGTGTGGAGTGACGTGGAGAAAAACTTCACACACAATGATGAATGACAAGATATAGAGGATAGCGTCCGGAGCTAGATCGTGAAAATCTAACCCGTAATAGAACATGAGCCCTCTCACAAAGGGATCAAGGGTGATGCACAAGCCGCGGAGGAAGTGAGAAACAAATACAACACTCTCGTTGGTCAGGAAGTAGGGATGACCTGCCTTGGAGCAGGAAGCCTATGCTGGATGTCGGTAGTCAGATACCCGACCTCCCTAAGCTTCACAATGTCCTCCTCTATGACCGAGGAGGCCACCCACCGGCCTTGAGGGTTGGATCCGGACATAGTGGAGGATCTGGGGTTTTTGAGCTTGGGTCTCGGGTGTTAGAACTCAAGATGTGAAAAGGCGCAAGGGTGGTGGAAAAGAGGTATAGGCCTCGGCCCCTTTTATAAAGGGGGTGAATATCAAGCGTCCTCATCGTAACCGCTTGGGGCTTATCTAAAAACACGGAGTCATACCAACAGTCGCCGTGGGGTTGCGCACGCCCATATCGATGGAAGATCCCGCGATAACGGGAACACGATCTCTGCTTTGGTAGGGTGTGCCAATGAAACCGCCTCGCAATACGTATTGAAGTGGGCTAAGAAAAACCGATTCCTGTTGGGCCGGGCCACGATGCAGGGGCACGATGTACAAAAATTGCCAGCAGATCAGATTTATGCTATGCTCTCTACGACGGTATGTGAAGATCATCTTGCAGATCCGGAAACGGTTTAGGTGTTCGATAATTACTTTGGATTATTCGGAGATGGAACCCGCCTTGCAATGCCGAATACAAAACTGTGCACCGGACTCATCGTCATTGAAGCCTGGTTCAGGGGCTACTGAGGGAGTCCTGGATTAGGGGGGTATCCGAACAGCCGGACTATATTCTTTGTCCGGACTACTGGAGCGTGGAGATACAAGACTCAAGACTTCGTCCCGTGTCCGGATGGGACTCTCCTTTGCGTGGAAGACAAGCTTGGCGATCCAGATATTATATTTCGTTCTTTGTAACCGACTCCATGTAAACTCTAGCCCTCTCCGGTGTCTATATAAACTGGACAGTTTAGTCCTTAGAGACACAATCATAATCATCATAGGCTAGCTTCTAAGGTTTAGCCTCTACGATCTCGTGTGGTAGATCAACTCTTGTACTACTGATATCATCAATATCAATCAAGCAGGAAGTAGGGTTTTACCTCCATCGAGAGGGCCCAGACCTGGGTAAACATTGTGTCCCTTGCCTCCTGTTACCATCAGCCTTAGACGCACAGATCGGGACCCCCTACTCGAGATCCGCTGGTTTTGACACCGACAGTCAGCCCCGCTGAAGGTGCCGGCACCTCCTGAGGATGGGCTTCCGCGCCCTAGGGAGACGACGTCACCGCTAGAGCTGCAGGGGTCGCAGCGCTATACTTCGCCAGGGCTGCGGCGACCACCTCGACGCGCTCGACCGCGGCAATTCCCGCGCCCTCCTTATTCTTCTTCGACGACTGCTGCCTAATGACAGACGAAGACGCTAAGCATCGCGTCAGGAATCAATGACAGGACCAAGGGAAGAGACTCACTGGTCGGAGTAGACGTAGTTCCTCTTCAGGCTCAGCAACGGGGGCCGAGCCGGGGCAGTTGAAGCCTCACTCTTGGGAGCAGGAGAACTCGCGGTCGGCAGCACTCGGGACGCTACTGGCGAAGGCGGAGCGCTGCCCGGGGGAATCAGCGTAGTCCTACCCTTCTTCGCGGCCGACCGCTTGGGCTGCTTCGAGGAGGCCACCTCGAATCTTGTGGTGACCCCAGAGGGGTGAGCCAGCTCCACCACCGGAGGCGCATCATCATCATCATCGTCAGGGAAGTCGTGGAGGAGCTCTCTCTGCCTCGGGACAGAGGATTCCCCCTCGCCCTCGTCCTCGGTGGCCTCAGAGGATTGATCACCAAAGGACAGGTCCACCAAGGAGGTAGGCGGCGGGGAGGCCCCACCCGCACGAGCCCGAACTCATCGAAGACCGGCATGGCAACAGCGACCACCTCCCCATCGACTCGACTGTACAGCGGGAGCCAGTCCTCCGGAGGACCGCCCGGGTCTTTCCTAGTCAAGTAAAGCAACACCTTGCTCAGCTCCTCATCAGGAAGGGTGTCATGGCGCCGGCGGATCTTGTCATCGGCGCCCCCAAGCTTCCACAAGGGGCAAGAACGATCTTGGAGCGGCGCTAGGGGCTGCATCAAGAACTCCTTGATGATCATGGCCCCCGTCAGCTTCTCGCTCTTCAGGTCCTCCTCCATCTTCTCATCAATGGACTCAGGGAGGGGTTGGTGATCTTCTCAGAGAGCCACCCCTTCTCGGAGGAGGGGAACTCGGTCGGCAGCTCCAGCGAGTCCTGCGAGCACTTGGCATCCATCAGAACCCACCTCTTCAGGGCATCCTCCACCTTCCCGACGCGGGAGATTGCGTTACCGCCCTGAGCTGCAACGAAGCCGACGCATCCAGCGGGATGGTCGCCGCCCATGCAGAGGAAGAAGAAGTGGCGGAGCATGGCGACGGAGGGTATCACCCCCATGAACGCCTCGTAGTAGAAGGCGAAGATGGACAAGAGGAGGATGGAGTTGGGGTGAATATGGAGCGCGTGGAGGCCATAATGGTGAAGAACAACATAGAAGAAGTGGGAGAATGGGGGCACCAGCCCCCGAGTAGACATTGTGCAGGAAGAAAGGGTAGAAGGTACTATTCACGGGTTCCGGCGCAGCGGCGGCGACCCGGAGCGCAGTCTCCTTCCACTCGTTGTCCCCGCTCGCCGTCAGGAGAAGCGCGGTCTGGAGCTTCTCCTCGGTGACGGAGGGCGCGAACAGCACTGGCTTATACCATGCGGAGCCGGCAGCCGAGGCTCGGGCCTTGGTCTTCTCAGCAGCCATGGGGCGCAAGATTGGAGGAGAAAATCGGCATATCTGGTGAATGCTTCCGGTGTTGGGAGAAGGGGATCTGGAGCAAGACGAAGAGGAGGCAATGAAAGCCCAGCAGCAGATGACAACCCTTTTTTCAGACGGAAATAGTTGCCGAGGCGGCATGGGGAAGTGGAGACGCCCATGTCCCATCAATCACCATGCGTAATCAAGGCCGCAGGCGGTCACGGCCCGCGACGCTCCGCACTTTCCCTTTGGCTTTGCCTGGAAGCCATGTCCGAGCGCTCCCTGGGCCCGGGGACTACTGTCGGTGTTCTGGATATGGGGGTATCCAGACCTGCCTGCTTGCAGCCCACCACGTGGCTCCCTCAACGGCCTGGTACGGCCCAGCTTCGACATCAACATCTCGAGACTCTCGTGATGTGGACGACACCAAGACCCCTGAGGGGATCGACCTCTTCAGGCTGGCTCCCGAGGGGTGGAGATTTCTATGCAAGGTGCACCTCATGAGGCTCAGCTGACGTGAGGCATGACGACCAAGGCCATGCGGGCACCAGGCGGGCGCCAGCGGGCGCAGAGCGCCAATTTCCTATTTGGAGCAAGGAAGGCAAGCTGCAGGCGCGGAGACCCGAGGAATCGGCCAAAGGCTTCCATTCTGATGCAACAAGACCAAGATGGCCAGGACGACAGGACGGAGGTCATCACTGAGCCCACTGCAGTGTCACGACCAAGGGCTTTTCACAGGCAAAGACTACTTTTGTCACGATAAGTTGTACTACTTGTCCCCTTTCAAATCCGGCAGTTGTGGGATCCCTTCCCGCCTATATTTGGAAAGAGGACCAAGACCACTATAAATAGGACTTAGCCACCACCATAGAAGGGGACGGATCAGATCCATTCTCAGTGGACCACCTCGCCAGCTCTCTTGAGCTCAAGAACACCTCACCTCCTGAGGCTAGTTCATCCACTGTACTAGTTCATCCTCAGCCCCTCGAGACAATCCACCAAAAACGCTAGAGTAGGTTATTACACCACAAGGTGGCCCGAACCAGGATAAACTGTTGTGTCTCCTTGTCTCTTCGGGCTCGTCACGCTAGGCTTAGGAGAATCGCGAGTAGGCAGGCTGGGTAGGTTGAGATCTCTGCACGCACCCCAGAGTTCGAACCTTTCAAGGGTTTGCGGAACCCGTAATCCGACAAACACTTGAGTGATTATATGTCTAGAGTTAAAGGTGACCTTAAACTTATTAGTAAACATGCATGCATGGTTACCACTCAAGTAGAACAAGTGCTTAAAGCACAAGATGATTTGCTCAATGAATTAAACAATAACAAAAATGATAATGTTGTTAGACTTATGACTAGAGGTGGTAGAATGACTCAGGAACCTTTGTATCCCGAGGGCCATCCTAAGAGAGTCGAGCAGGATTCTTAGAGAACTAATATTGATGCATCTAGTCCTTCTAAGAAGAAGAAAAAAGAAAAATGATAGGACTTTGCATGCTCCTAGTGAACCTGTTATAGACACACCTGAGAATCCCAATGATATTTTTATTTCTGATGCTGAAACCCAATCTGGTAATGAACATGAACCTAGTGATAATGTTAATGATGATGTTCATGTTGATGCTCAACGGAGTAATAACAATGATGTAGAAATTGAACCTGCTGTTGATCTTGATAACCCACAATCAAAGAATCAATGTTATGATAAGAGAGACTTCGTTGCTAGGAAGCACGGTAAAGAAAGAGAACCATGGGTTCAGAAACCCATGCCTTTTCCTCCTAAGCCATCCAAGAAAAAAGATGATGAGGATTTTGAGCGCTTTGCTGAAATGATTAGACCTATCTTCTTGCGTATGTGTTTGACTGATATGCTTAAAATGAATCCTTATGCTAAGTATATGAAAGATATTGTTACAAATAAAAGAAAGATACCAGAAGCTGAAATTTCCACCATGCTTGCTAATTATACTTTTAAGGGTGGAATACCAAAGAAACTTGGAGATCCAGGAGTACCAACTATACCATGCTCCATTAAAAGAAACTATGTTAAAACTGCTTTATGTGATCTTGGAGCCGGTGTTAGTGTTATGCCTCTCTCTTTATATCATATACTTGATTTGAATAAGTTGACACCTACTGAAATCTCTTTGTAAATGGCCGATAAATCAACTGTTATACCTGTCGGTATTTGTGAGGATGTGCCTGTTGTGGTTGCAAATGTTACTATTTTAATAGACTTTGTTATTCTTGATATTTCCGAGGACGATAGTATGTCGATTATCCTTGGTAGACCCTTTTTGAATACTGCAGGACTGTTATTGATTGCAACAAAAGCAATGTCACTTTTCATGTTAATGGTAATGAGCATACAGTACACTTTCCGAGGAAACAACCTCAAGTCCATAGTATCAATTCTATTGGAAAATTTTCAACATTTACTATTGGAGGTTTTGAATTTCCTCTTCCTACTGTCAAAAAGAAATATGATATTTTAATTGTTGGGGACATGCATATCCTCGTTGAGGTAACCTAGTGTTATTCAAAAATTCTCCGGTTTCATGTTATTTAGAAGAAGTTCATTAATAAGACTTGATCAACCTTGTTAGTGGATTCCTTTTGATGAGCATGAGATGGATGAAGTTAGAAAGCACAACTCTCTATACCCTCCTTTTACTTCCTGTTATTTAGTTTAAATAAAGCAAAAAATAGTATTTTTCTGTCTGTTTTCTGAATTATCCATGCAATAAAAATACCCCAAAAATAAAAGTTCTCCAAATGTCCTGAAAATGAAGTATGATTTTTCGTAGAATATTTAAGAATTTCTGGCACTGAGAACACACCAGGGGCCCCACCATTTGGCCATGAGGGCATAACATGCGCCCCCTGCCTCATGGGCCCCACATGGGCCCCCTCCACTTATTCCAGCACCCACTCACTTCGTCTTCCTCCAAAAAAAATCCTCCCATAGATCAAACCTGCGTTCTAGCTCATCTTGCTGCAATTTTTGATCTCCTTGCTCAAAACTCCATTCACAAAACTGTTTTGAGGGATTGTTCTTCGGTATGTGACTCCTCCAATGGTCCAATTAGTTTTTGTTCTAGTGCTTTATTTATTGCAAATTTTTGCTGTTGAGGTGACCCCGTTCTTGAGTTTGCATGTCAAATTTATATGGTCCAAAGTAGTTTTAATGCATGAGACAACCTCTAGGCACTTGTGAGAGTAGTTGCTATCAATCTTGTTGAGTTTGATGCACTTTTATTTTGAGTCACTAAAAATTTCAGAAATTTTTCAGAGGAAGAAAAATGCATAGGAAAATGTACCAGGGTGGTTCCTTAGGAAGCAAGGACCAAGGCTCGCGATACGTGAGCCAGACGATGAACCACCGAGGGAAGCTCAAGTGCGGCCTTGTGAATGGCCGTCAGAAGAGTTTATGGTCCAAGCTGGTTTCAATGATGAATTTGACGCATATGTGCGTAATGCTGATCTTGAGGACTTCGTGCTAGATAAGTGCCTACAGTACCACTACCTCACTGATTCCTTTGTAAGAAGGTTTAAATTTACATCCTCGCACACTTCCCACATTGTGTTTATTTGATCTTTATGATAAATCATATACCATGGACCTAGAAGATTTTAATACTGCTTGTAAACTCCTGCAGTGGGGCAATGTTAGTGAACCTTGTAAATCTAAATATAAAGACTTTCTTGCTAGTATCACTGTGGGGGAATCTAGAGAAATCACACAAGCTACCATAGGGAGCATTCATTTCCATTCCATACATTATTTTGCTCTCTTTATAGGTAGATGCATTAACGGTAAAGACGAGGCCTGTCACATGTGTGTTCCAGATCTTAGTGTCCTCAAGAGTGCGGTATTAGGTGATAAACAATATAACTTGGGGGCCATTGTTGCACGAAGGCTGCATCTTAATGGTACATGTGGAGATTTGTTTGGTGGAATTTATGCAACTCGTGTAGCTAATTATCTTGGTGTACCCATACATGGAAATGATATGGAGTTGCCTCCTACTTATCTAGATTATACTGCTACGGTTCACCATCAGTTTCTTGAGAAGAACGAACAGTTCCTCCAGTACCGACTAATCTTTCACAGATGGCATACTATCCATGTTGCTCTCCCTGCTCCCACTTTCTTTGACTTTCAGGCAAAAAGGAGATACTTTATAACCAGGGAGGAGGCGAACGAATATGAGAGGAGAACGGAGGCAGCTCGCCTCCAAGCTGCAGCTCTTCAGGCAATAGCTGCTGCATCTCAGTACAACCCCGACTACAACTTTGGATATCCGCCTGGCCAGCAGTGTCCATAGACCAACTTAGGCCAAAAGCCTAAGCTTGGGGGAGTACGTATTTCTCACCGACATTACATTCATGCTCACACTCATGCTAGTTGTTGGTGCTCATACTTTTTCATTGTACTATCCATGCTAGTTTATTTCCTTTTCTTTCTTTCTTCTTGTGTCTTTGAAAAACCTTAAGGAAAACTAAAAAAAATTAGTTGTAGCCTTTAGCTAGTTTACTTTCCATGCTTGTAGTAGTAATATTAAAAGAAAACCCAAAAAGATTTCTCGTTCTTCTTTTGCTTGTTGGGAGCTTTCCCGTGTAAATAGTTTTACTTCTTTTCTTTCCTATGGGGGTCGAGAGGAGAAGACCACGTTGAAAATGTTGAGTGGCTCTCATTTGCATTATTGTTGATCCACATTGTTTAGTCGTGGGAGTGAAAGGCAATAATGACGATATATGATGGACTGATTGAGATGAGAGAAGCTGGTATGAACTCGACCTATCTTGTTTTTGTAAATATGATTAGTCCACCGTTCCTGTTTCAGCCTATTATGGATGAAACATGTTTGCAATGACAATTAGAGATTATAGTTGCTCATGCCATGCTTAATTAGCTAGGAGTTTATAATGGTTTACCTTGCGTGTCAACATGCTATTAAGATGGTTGTGATGTGGTATGATAGGGTGGTATCCTCCTTTGAATGACTCGAGTGGCTTGACTTGGCACATGTTCACGCATGTAATTGAAACAAAATCAACATAGCCTCCACGATATTTATGTTCATGGTGATTTATATCCTACTCATGCTTGCACCCATTGTTGATTAATCTTAATGCATGTTCATGACTGTTGTCGCTCTCTAGTTGGTCGCTTCCCAGTCTCTTTCTAGCCTTCACCTTGTACTAAGTGGGAATACTGCTTGTGCATCCACTTCCATAAACCCCAAAGTTATGTCATATGAGTCCACCATACCTTCCTATATACGGTATCTACCTGCCGTTCCAAGTAAATTTGTATGTGCCAAACTCTAAACCTTCAAACTAAATTATGTTTTGTATGCTTGAATAGCACATGTATCAACTAGGGTTGTCTATATCTTCCATGCTAGTTGGGTTATTCTCACGATGAGTGGACTCCGCTCATCATTCACGAGAAAATGGTCGGTAACCGGGATGCCCAGTCCCATGCTTAAATCAAATCAAAATAAATGCAAACAAAACTCCCCCAGGATTGTTGTTAGTTGGACGGCACCCGTTGTTTCAGACAAGCCATGGATTGATGTTTGTTGGTCGTGGGGGAGTATAAACTTTACCATTCTGTTTGGGAACCGCCTATAATGTGTGTAGCATGGAAGATATCGAGATCTCTTGGTTGTTATGTTGTGAAAGTATACCGCTAAAAATATTATTTATCTCGATTTCAAAACTCGAGCTCTGGCACCTCTGCAAATCCTTGCTTCCCTCTCCGAAGGGCCTATCTATTTACTTTTATGTTGAGTCATCATCCTTTTATTAAAAAGCACCAGTTGGAGAGCACCGCTGCCATTTGCATGCATTACAATTAATTTACATTGAGTATGACTGTGACTGGATCTCTTTTACCATGAATTACAATGTTTAGTCAGTCCTTGATCTTCAGGGGTGCTCTGCATTTATGTTTTGCGGTTTTAGAAAGGGCTAGCCAGATACCATCTTGTTATATCATATTATGATTGTTTTGAGAAAGTGTTGTCATCCGAGATTTATTATTATTGCTCGCTAGTTGATTATGCCATTGATATGAGTAAACATGAGACCTAAAAGTTATTGTGAATATGAATCTTTGCTGAAAACTTGAATGCTGGCTTTACATATTTGCAACAACAAGATCAAACAGAGTTTGTACAAGTTTTTTCTTTATCACTTTCAGTTTGTCAACTGAACTGCTTGAGGACAAGCAAAGGTTTAAGCTTGGAGGAGATGATACATCTCCAATGTATCTACTTGTCCAAACACTTTTGCCCTTGTTTTGGACTCTAACTTGCATGATTTGAATGGAACTAACCCGGACTGACACTGTTTTCAGCAGAACTGCCATGGTGTTATTTTTGTGCAGAAATAAAAGTTCTCAGAATGACCTGAAAATCCATGGAGCAACTTTTTGGAATTAATAAAAAATACTGACGAAAGAATCAGCACCAGGTGGCACACACACCCTGTCCACGAGGGTGCAGGGTGCCCCCCTGGGGCGCGCCCCTGCCTCGTGGGCCCCCTGGGACTCCACCGACCTCAACCCCAACTCCATATATTCACTTTCAGGGAGAAAAAAAATCAGAGAGAAGGATTCATCGCATTTTACGATACATAGCCGCCGCCAAGCCCTAATCTTCCTCAAGAGGACTGATCTGGAGTCCGTTCAGGGCTCTGGAGAGGGGAATCCGTCGCCATCGTCATCATCAACCATCCTCCATCACCATTTTCATGATGCTCACTGCCGTGCGTGAGTAATCCCATCGTAGGCTTGCTGGACGGTGATGGGTTGGATGAGATTTACCATGTAATCGAGTTAGTTTTGTTAGGGTTTGATCCCTAGTATCCATTATGTTCTAAGATTGATGTTGCTATGACTTTGCCATGCTTAATGCTTGTCACTAGGGCCCGAGTGCCATGATTTCAGATCTGAACCTATTATGTTTTCATGAATATATGTGAGTTCTTGATCCTATGTTGCAAGTCAATAGTCACCTACTATGTGTTATGATCCGGCAACCCCGAAGTGACAATAATCAGGACCACTCCCAGTGATGACCGTAGTTTGAGGAGTTCGTGTATTCACTAAGTGTTAATGCTTTGGTCCGGTACTCTATTAAAAGGAGGCCTTAATATCCCTTAGTTTCCAATAGGACCCCACTGCCACGAGAGGGTAGGACAAAAGATGTCATGCAAGTTCTTTTCCATAAGCACGTATGACTATATTCAGAATACATGCCTACATTACATTGATGAACTGGAGCTAGTTCTGTGTCACCCTATGTTATAACTGTTACATGAGGAATCGCATTCGACATAATTATCCATCACCGATCCATTGCCTACGAGCTTTTCACATATTGATCTTTGCTTAGTTACTTCTCCGTTGCCTCTGTTATGATTACTATAAAACTGCTACTGTTACTTCTGCCACCGTTACCGTTACCTCCATACAACTTTGCTACTAAATACTTTGCTGCAGATATTAAGTCTTTCAGGTGTGGTTGAATTGACAACTCAACTGCTAATACTTGAGAATATTCTTTGGCTCCGCTTGTGTCGAATCAATAAATTTGGGTTGAGTACTTTACCCTCGAAAACTGTTGCGATCCCCTATACTTGTGGGTTATCAACATGTACTGAAGAGTCCTTGGTTCTTGTAGAACTTTTGCTGGATAACACATCACCGGTGCCACTTCTCCCAAATGCTCTCCTGGATTGTTGATAACATTGTGTGGTATGTTTGGTGGAAGCGCCGGCAGGCAACTCGTGGTGAGAAAGTTCAACTCCCCACCAAGTCTTCTCAACCAATATCTTGAATGGCTACAAACTTCTCGAGGGCGAAGAAGAAGAACAATGCTCAGGTTGTTAGACATGGGTGGACACAGCCGAAGGAGGATTGCGTCAAGCTTTATGTAGATGCGGCTTTTGATATCGAGAGTAAAACTAGGGGAACTGGAGATGTTCTCATATATGACTGGCCTACTTTGTGGCCGCTTCCAACTGAACACTTGTCACTGTCAGTGACATGACGATGGCGCAGGCAATTGCCTTTCCCTAGCAAATTCTATGAGGTGCAACATGCTGGTGGTGAACTATGATTGTATGAAAGTTGTGGAGATCATGAAGAATGGTGGACATTCACTAGGGCCTTCCGCGCAATAGCGGAGCTACAGATAAAATCTTGGGCAGGCCAGACTGAAGGGAAACACATATTTTCTCTCTCAAAACCCAGATTGGCCTTTAGTGTTAACTGTTTTGGTCCAGACTGGACGAGCCACGGTTTGGTTTTGTTTCATTGTAGCTCCGCCAATGCTGACGTGATGATCTGCGACAATTGTCTCTTCCTCTTTCATGAGTTTAGTGATATTTCCTTTCATTTTTGTCCTAGGGAGGCCAATGTGGTGGCACACGCTTTAGCTAGCAAGTCAGATAACTCTAGCACTTTTGTTTGACAACAGGAACCTCCTGCATTTCTTGTGGCTGCCATCACAAACAATGTAAACGTTTTGCTTTATGAATAAAAAACACCATGAAGGCTTCCCCTAAAAAGGTATTGTCTTTTAAAATCTAACATTTTATGGATGTGCTAAGAACCAATGCATTCAGACTGGCTAAGTCAATCGTACTTGATTGGCGACATCCCTATCTCCTTACGCCAATAGGTTTATGTCCTCAATTTATTTTTAGAGAATTCATCATCTTTTTATCCGGAGAGAACCGCCTCCTGAAATATGCGAGTATGTGGTGGATGAGTTGCAATGTCAAGTCTACTCAAACAATACATACAAAAGTGTGTTTGGTTTCATGATAGGAAAACATATGTTTTTTTCAAGGAGACAACCGAGATTTTTCTTTTAAATTTGTGGACAATTTTCTATATGATTAAATCATGTGATTGAACAACAACCCATAGTGGGATTCTTCTATGGATTTCAACCAACCAAAAATTTAGGCAATTTTCGAGTCCAAGAAGCCCTAAGATATGTTTTCTGGTGTATGGTTATTCATCTATGTTAGGCCTATATTGTTCTGAATTTGTCATTACTTCAGATGTTTACCCTGTCAACCCTGGACCATTTGGTCACCCTATTACTATCGAAAGCTACGACATGCGTCAAAGCTATTGAAGCAGCTGCTGAAATGAGGCATCTGTCGGGAGATCTTCGAGTCAAACTGCTCCACCTCGTCAATGCCCTCACTATTGGCGACTATGATTAGTCATTTATAGGTGTACTCCTGAGAGAGCCGCTAGTCTTTTGTTTTGCCTCCTTTGAAGCTTTTGAATTCAAATTCCGTAAACATGAGTGTAATAAGGTAGCTCATGGCCTTTCAGCGTCGAGATTTAGGGTTGGTATATGCTCTACTAATGTTGGAAGGAGCAAGTTCTTAACTTTTTTTTGCGAGAAAATTGTCGATCTATTCATCTTCAATCATGGCAGTACAACGAATACGAGAAATAATAAAAATTACATCCAGATCCATAGACCACCTAGCGACGACTACCAGCACTGAAGCGAGCCGAAGGCGCGCCGCCGTCATCGCCCCTCCATCGCCGGAGTCGGGCACAACTTGTTGTAGTAGACAGTCGAAAAGTCGTCGTGCTAAGGCCCCGTAGGACCAGCGCACCAGAACAGCAACCGCCGCAGATGAAGAATAATGTAGATCAGAAAGATCCAATCCGAAGGCACGCGAACGTAGACGAACAACGACGAGATCCGAGCAAATCCACCAAAGATAGATCCGCCGGAGACACACCTCCATACGCCCACCAACGGTGCTAGACGCGCCGCCGGAACGGGGACTAGGCGGGGAGACCTTTATTCCATCTTCAGGGAGCCGCCGCCGTCTCGTCTTTCTGAGCAGGACACAAACCCAAAGCAAAACTGAAAGAAACGACTAAAAACGAAGCCCTCCCGCCGGCCCTTGCCGAGATCCACCGCGCCCCCATGGCCCTAGGGCCACCGGAGAGGAGGCGGACCTGCGGCGGCGACGGCGGGAGGCAGAAACCCTAACTTCTTGGTGGAGGAAGGAGGAGGCGGCGGCTAGCCTTTCCTTCGAGGGAAGAACTAGCTGTACTGCTTTGATCAATTCTTGGCTAGCAAGTTCTTAACTTTGTGTATGACTTGGTCGTCGACAAGTTGGCTGTGCGAGGTGAAGTTACAAAATGCATTTCCAGTTAAAACTTAAAACAAACAAACAAAACAATGTGATGTCCTTTGTATAGAAAGATCCAACACATTTTTTACTCAATGTGATGTCCTTTGTATAGAAAGATCCAACACATTATTTTACGAAGTTTTGTTTATTTACCCTTAAGGACGTCACATTGTTAGTACGAATGTTTTTCAACGAACACACTGTAGGTATAGATCAAAACGTCGTTCTCTCCTCCCATCAAACGGCAGAGTCATAATCCGCGACCTTCTTCTTTTTCACGGTTATTATGACCTCTTTCCGTCTCACATGTTGTGGCTGACTTGGGTACATGGACGGGGCAGATTACATCTCCAAACTCACCGAACGGTCCAGATTCAGCAGACGTAGAGGCCCCCAAGAACAAGACGCCTTTGGGCCGGTCGCGTGCCCACAAAAGCACCATCCGCCGCTCGTCCCGTCTCGTCTCGTCTCCCCCAACCAGGCGAAAACCCGCATCGCGAACGGCACCAGACCAAACCCCGAATCCGAGCCAAGCAGCAAGGGCAAAACCCCATCTGCGGCGGCGGCGGCGGCGGCGATGGAGTCGGTGGAGGCGCTCGTGGCGCACATCCAGGGCCTCTCCGGGAGCGCGGACGAGCTGGCGCAGCTCCACGGCCTCCTCAAG
Source organism: Triticum timopheevii (assembly GCA_963921465.1). Taxonomy (NCBI): domain Eukaryota; kingdom Viridiplantae; phylum Streptophyta; class Magnoliopsida; order Poales; family Poaceae; genus Triticum; species Triticum timopheevii. The sequence goes on from OY997274.1 coordinate 424,651,089, forward strand.
CAGGCCGACGGCGACGCCCTGCGCGTCCACTCCGCCGGCCTCCTGCCCTTCCTCTCCCACCTCCACCCCGGCGCCCACTCCCTCGGCTACCTCTACCTCCTGTACGCGACCCCGCACCACCTCCCCCTTCACCAAAACCCTAACCCCCTTCGAGTCCATCGCGCCGCGACGCTCCAATCTCTCCTTCGCGTCGATCGATCCCTAGCGCATCTAATCGTTCGTTCACTCTCTGCAGGGATTCTTTCGTGTCGTCGTCCGCTAATCTGAGGGCGCACGCCGGCGGGGACCTTCTTGTGACCGTGGCCGATTTCCTCACCTCTTGCTCGGCCGACCAGATACGCCTGGCGCCCGACAAATGTGTGTGTTGTGCGATTATCAAATAATTGTTCCGTTTCGTTTTGCTGTGTGCTAATCTTTCTAATCTGTTTGTTTGTGCAGTTCTGAATGTGTGTAAGGTGCTCAAGAACGAGGTCATGCAGCTCAATGCGCCGATCAGAGGGATTGCTCCGCTGCGGGCGGCCGTCCGCAAGATCCAGACATCGTCAGAGCAGCTTACCCCACTCCACGCTGAATACCTGATGCTGTGCCTGCTGGCCAAGCAGTACAAGGCTGGCCTGAGCGTCCTGGAAGACGATATATTCGAAGTTGATCAGCCCAAGGACTTGTTCCTCTACTGCTACTATGGGTCTGGATTAAGTTTGTCCAATGGCTTACGGTTTTTGAGTATGTGTTGACTTGCTTACTAGTTTGCCTTCTCTTGCAGGGCGATGATATATATTGGGCTGAAGAAGTTCCGTAAAGCATTGGAGCTTCTTCACAATGTGAGGCCTTCAACTATGAAACTAGTTTTTTCGGTAGCCCTTTCTCCACTTGTGCTGTTTACTGAAGATATACTTCTTTTTTTCAGGCTGTTACTGCCCCAATGTCGTCATTGAATGCAATTACTGTCGAGGCTTACAAGAAGTATGTCCTAGTTTCACTCATTCAGAGTGGACAGGTATACTACTTCTTTGCATTCTATAGTGATTTATGATGATACTCTAGGGAAAATTTGCCTTATCACTTTGAGTTTGGATCAATTAAGGCATGTCTGTCCTGCCTAGCTCTAATCAACGACATTGATGCTTCCTATAGACAGATACACATTATCTATTGCCAAAATAAGATATAGGACACAGTTTGTTGTCACCTGCATTTGTTGGGAGAACAAGTTCGTTTCTTCCCAGCTTTAATCAAAAGAAAATCAGTTTAAAATGGAATATATGTATCTTAAGACCACCACCACATAGAACATAGGAAATCGATAAAATGAAACACCTTGGAGAAGAAAGTGATGCATTAATACCAAAGATGTGTCCTATTCATATATACCACTTGCTAGATTAAGCTAGGTCTAAGGTAGAATGTAAATGACATAGTGCCAAATTTGATGCTAGAATAGCTTAATGTAGTAACATGTCGTATCCCTGAAAAGAGACTACATGTGTTTTAGCCTTGCTGACGTTACCCTGCTGATTGCATGGACCCCCTCCCCCTATCTTCTGTTGATGGGATAATGAGATACACCTATTGCGATTTGATGATCATACATTCATAATACGTTGTTTTGTTATCCCTAGTTGGTACAAATAGGGAGCACAAGTTTGGCAACATAGGCTATCGGTTTCCATACTAGCGCTTGCATATCGTAATCATACCCATCATTATTTGTTTGGAACGAAAACCAATGGCCCTGTAAGCCCTTTGCTCTACTGGTGATTCTGTATCATATTGAGATAGCTTGTTACGTTTGGAATGATTTGTTGAAGTCTTGTGCGGTATGTCAAGTTGAGATGTATTGAACTTTTGGAACAGGTTCCATCATTCCCCAAGTACACGTCTTCGACTGCTCAAAGGAATCTGAAAAATCACACCCAGGTATAATTCCTTCCCTTGAGTCATCATTTCAAATGTATCCAGTGAAAAAAGGTTTTGCTCTTGCACTCACAAGTTGTTGGATGCAATGTGGTAGTCATCTGCCTTCCTAGTTTCTTCATTGGCTGTGGGCGTGACAGTAGTCAAATTAAATTTAGTTCTGGTATATATTTTCGTAGTATATTTTCTCGCCCTTCCTAGTTTATTCATTGGTTTTGGTGCCATGGTAGTCAAATTAGTTCTGATATTTTTTTATGGTGGTTATTCGTGTTTTATTCTATTGAATGACGTTTATTGCTTTACTATATCAGCTAGATTTGATTGATTCTTGGTACAATGCGCATTCCTTATAGACTATAAAAGTGAACTGACTTAGTTTCATAGTCCTAAGACAATAAGTACACGGATGTCTTGTCACCACTAACGCCATGCTTTAATAATATGTGCCTTTTCTATAAATGATGTAATTTATCCCTTTTATTGCATGATGATTCTTTTCTCTTTCAGGAAGTATTAATGCTGTCTATACTGTTTAATTTTTAGATTTACGTCGATCTGTCTACATGCTATGGTACTGGTAGCTACTCTGATTTGGAGACATTCATCCAGTCAAATGCAGAGGCCTTCCAAACTGTGAGTATTTTCTCTTTCCTTCTTTGTCTTAACATGCTCTACTGTTAGTGACTAGTGTCGGTCTGTTACCAGGCATACCCCCAGCTGTACCTACCTCCTTCCTTGCTGGGAACTACCTCTCATTATTTTTCCATATATGCTATATATTACTAAAGAATCCGCCAGTAAGATTTTCATGGCACAGTAATATGTGTTGGTTTCTGATTATTTGCGTGTTTCAGGACAACAACTTTGGACTAGTGAAGCAAGTGCTCTCTTCGATGTACAAGCGAAACATCCAGAGGCTGACCCAGACCTACTTAACTCTTTCACTTGAAGACATTGCCAGCTCTGTTCAACTAAACACCCCGAAAGAAGCTGAGATGCATGTACTTAGGATGGTAGGTGTTGTTTATATGCAGTCTGGTGATCTTTAGCATTTATGTGAAAGCATCATCACACAATTTGACTATTTTATCAATTCAGATTGAAGACGGTGAGATCCATGCGACGATAAACCAGAAGGATGGCATGGTCAGCTTTAATGAAGATCCTGAGCAATATAAAAGTAGTGAGATGGTGGAGCACATCGACTCTTCTATTCAAAGGTATGTGCCTTTTATTTTCTACCCTCCGTCCCAAAATAAGTGTCTCAACTTTAGTTCAATTTTAGAAGACTTATTTTGGGACGGAGGGAGTATAGAAGTTGTTCACGCTCCTAGATTTCTGAAATTTATTGTTTTCCTTGGTACATATCCACTCTTGGCGTCCTATCCATAGTCTCAACTTGGAACATCAACTGAGAATTCAAAATATAGTTGCTGGATTGCTTAATTCTACTCCCTCCGTTCCAAATTACTCGCCGAAACCACGACGAGTAATTTGGAACGGAGGGAGTATTTCAGTAGGTGGCATATGATTACTGAAATTACTGTCATGTTTTATCTATTCCAGAATTCATTCTTAGGCACATGCAGAATACTACTACTCCCTCCGTTCCCAAATACTTGTCTTTCTAGGCATTTCAAATGGACTCAACATACGGATGTATGTAGACATATTTTAAAGCGTAGATTCACTCATTTTGCGCCGTATGTAGTACTTGTTGAAATCTCTAGAAAGACAAGTATTTAGGAACGGAGGGAGTATTAAATATGGAGCAGAAACAAGTAATGTTTTGTGACTGATTCAACTCTCTAACAAATATTCTTCAGGTTGATGGCTTTGTCCAAGAAGCTGACCTCAATTGATCAGAACATTTCGTGCGATCATGCATTTTTGATGAAGGTTAGCTCTTCAGACTTGCAGATGTACTTTCCCTTCTTGCCGTTGCCCTCTGTTTTTTTCTAATAAGTGTGAGTAGGTGCAGAGTGGAAGGGAACGTGCAAGATTCGACTACGATGACTTCGACTCGGTTCCGCACAAATATTTTTGAGATGATCAGCGCCTTAGGTGTCTCGGAAGTACTACCATCAAGCTAGCCTTGCCCTGAGGTTATTATTGGTTCGACCCGTATATTACAGCCATCGAAGTTTGAACCCTGTAATTTCTGGAATTAAAGGATGGGAGCTTTTGCATAGGGATAATGATATTCACTCTTAGAATTTGCCCAGCAAGCTTTCATTTTGAGTACCCATTGGTGTCTTCTGTGCGAAGAATATGGTTGTGTTTACTGCTATGTGCTGCCGGTTACCTGGTTAGGCAAAGTTAGTCTTTTTTTTAGTAGAAGGCAAAGTTAGTCTGTAGAACGGACGATTACGTTCAGGGAAGCGCTTTCCGTGGGCCAGTAAGCGGTTGGGCCGTCAGTTTGGTTAGAGCCTAAAAAGGTTGAGCTTTTGGCTCCTTAACATAGACGAAATTAAGGTCAGTTGGGGCTGCTTATGTGTCTGATTGAGTCCTGTTCATCTGCAACCTCCAGCCAGGACGCGTCAGGTCGTGCTCCATCTAATCTGAGCAGCACCAAAGTTATGGAATAGCAAAACCGTGGTGAGTTTTGGCCACAGTCCAAACTTCTGCACACATACACGAGCGCTGGAGTTCAATGGCAGGGAGAGCCGTCCTTTAAATCGTCTGCAAATGTCGTAAGGTGTTCGGACTTTTTCGAGGTGCCGCAAACGGCCGTGTCCGGGCTCCGGCACCCTTAGCCCACTTACACTTTTCTTCCCCTCCATCTCTTCCCTCACCCTTGTATTTGCACCCTCCTAGCCCGACGTTGCCACCGTCCCACTCCGGCTACAGCCCATGTCTTGTTGGACGTTCGCCAGCCTCTCCCACGTGCCTGCCTGCCTTTGAGCTGTGGTAACTCCGAATCGCCGTCCATGCCGGGCACCACACCCGACAAGTGTTTAACCAAATGTCATTGAGTTCTCTTTTTTGATGTTCTCGTTATTTCTTTGGAGCAAGCACGATGGAGGAATACTCAATGATGGAGGAGGAGTTGCGGACTTTGTAGGCATGAGGCAAATGGTGCAACGTTTTCGTTAAATGTGCATTCTTTCATAAGCAAAAACACTCCGCGCCTTGTAATTTGCACGATCGCAATACAAGCCGCTAGCCTGTCAACGGTGCACCATCTCAAACTGCCGCCATGTGCGATTGCACAAAAGTGGAGAGAAGGTGGCCATCCGACGCGTCGATCATGGAGGTCGTAAGTTTGCTTCTTGTTGCTCTATATGTTGATCAATTCATTGTGTGAGGAGTTAGCATAGTGTGTGGAGTTGGAGTTGGCCATGGCCTCAGTCGGCTTGTCACTGGTGGCTATGCTTGTAACACTCTTGTACATTTCTTTCACTCCTCTATAAAGCTAAGGTATGCAATTTGCGTACTCTTGAAAAAAAATATGTTGATCAATTCATTGATACATTCAGTGTTGCAACTTGATAGTCATTATGTTGTGTAGCCCGGATGTGTTACGTGTTGTACCACAGAATGGTGGGTTGACTATTCATGTTGATCCATGTCCAGACGCATCCACGAACGGATATTGCGTCTGATTTAATAGACGGCGTTGGAGATGCCCTAACTTCTTGATGCCAAAGATAGTGTCATACTTTCTATCCATGTTGTAGTGTGGCCGTTGCTGTTCTAGACACTATAGTGTACGGGTGTGTTAATCGATCAGTTTCTCACCTACTATTAAATCAGCATATATCGCAACAAAATCAAACTTGAGTGTGAAAAATTGCAAGTAGTCAAACATGCGAAAAGGGATGCTTTATTACTTGAAAGGTTAAGTAGTCAAACATGATTTACATTTCTGGGCGGAGGAACGATGTGTTAGTTTCAGAAGACATTAATGTCAATGAAAAATTTAAAGTTGGAACAACTACATCAACATCCTTTTTTAGCAGGGGAGGGGGATTTCATTGATAAAAGAGTACGTTTACCGTCATCAGGCTAGATCTATTCTGCTGACGAGAAATATGCGCTGCCGTAATCCTCCTTTCATCATAAAACAACTGCTTCATCTCGGCTATCCGGTGGAGATACCTGGAGCTGAAGCGGCATCAGTACGATGGATCAGACACTGCTCAAGTTGTCAATGCATCCTATCCAATGGCCTCCTCGGAGCACACAAATTTCATCACACGCAGACCCTATTCCTATGAGCATCTTCAAGAGACTGAGCCGGCGTATCTTTTTAAGATTGATGAAGTCATCACATGTGCCTCGACGGGAACGTCTTCTCCCACTGAAATGCGCATCGCCGGAAATCCTGAAATAAATACAGAAATAATGCGAGCACCAGGACCTGAACCCTGATGGGCTGAGGATACCACTGTCCTCCTAACCATCCAACCATAGGTTGGTTCGCAAATATAAGGCCAACTCCACCGCGCGACCCCATCCCGTCCATTTGGGGTAAAAGAGACAAACCGGTCGGCCCAGCGCGCGACGGCCCGGACCCATCTTGTCCGTTTTGTGTCTGGACGGGCACATTTCGAGCGCAAACATGCGCCGGGTTTGGGTCGCGGCGGACAACAAACGGACGCGTCGCTCGTCCGCGTCGGGCCGCGTGGCAGATGGCCACCTACCTCCCACCCGCCAACATCAATGCGCACACACGGCCGGCCCCGCCTGTCATCCGCCCATGCGAACGGTCGCGGTCTTTCTTAAATGGGGTAGCCGTGGACCGGTCGTCGTCCACACTCCCCACTCCACCCCGCGGCATCCTCGAAACCCGACACCCCCAAACCGCCAAACCCTAGCCTCGAACTCGCCGGCCGGCCGCCTCGCAGCCATGGGGCTCTGGAACTACGGCCGCAAGGGGAAGCACGACCGCGATGCTGGTTCGTCCTCGGGCTGCCGCCGCCGCGGCGTGAAGGAGGAGCCCACATCACCACCGCGTCGGCCCCCCGCGCCTGCCCCGTTCACCATCGGCCCTACGGCTGGCGGCGAGCGCGACCGACAGTACATTGCTGCGGAAGTATGCCGGCGTTATTGGGAGACGAGGACGCCGCTCCCGTGGAGCGACGTGCACCTCCCTAATAACTGGCACCTCTCCGCCAACCGGGTCCCGACCCCGCCGGTGCCTGTGAGCGGCCGTGCGCGTCGTGAGGAGATCGAGCGCCGCCGCCGCCTCCTCCCTGACGATCTGTACTACGATGACAGGTACGCCCCCGACTCCCAGCTCTGGGACACGTGGCTCCAGGATGAGCACGACGTGCGGCGCGCGTCATTCTTTGCCGGCACGTCTTCGGGGCCGCGGCGGCCACGTCCAGAGCGCGCAGCGCGTGCTCCCCAGGAGCGCGGGCGTACGCGGGTGCGCGGCCTCACGCCCATGCCGTCGCCTTCACCCTCTCCGTCGCCACCGCCACCTCTTCGCATGACAGCGGAGGAGGAGGCCTATCTCATGGCGCGTGTCATAGAGGACTCCATGAAGACGCACGATGAGCGCCAATTGAAGGGCCTCGAGGAGATGATGGCCCTCTCTGCGGCCGGCGACGTCGCCATCCCCGAGCTGGAGATGGTGGCCGCGGAGGAGGCGATGGAGGAGGAGCCGGTGGCCGCGTTCCACCCGGGCCTGGTGGGCCAGCAGTGGAGCTGGTCGTGCACGGCTCTGGAGATGGTCGACGCCGTGGGGGGCGTGAACTGGTGCCCCACGCCGCCGCTGTCATCGGAGCGGGACGCATCGACACGGGAGGAGGTGGTGCAGGCCCCCGCCTTCTAGCCCGTCCCCGCGTACCACGGACCGCCGGCCCACCTCTGGACGCCGCCGGAGTACGTCGACCTCGTCAGTGACGACGACGATACCGGCGACCACTGAAGACGGCGACGACCACGGCAGGAGCGCGCGGGCGGCGTTTTTTTATTTTGTTTTTATGTTAATTATGGCACTGGGCCGTTAAGTGAACCGTGAAACTGGGCCGTTTTGTGGCCGTGACCCCTAATTTATGTTTTATGTTTTTTAACTGCATTTATTTACTTTTTTTAGTCATTTTATTTAAGTTTTTCTGTTTTTTTAATCACGTCCAACACGGACATGATTTGTGGTGCGGCCGCGCGTTGGGCGCACCCACGATTCAACGGACAGAAGCGGACATGGGCGAACCCATTGCCGCCCCAAAGGGACAAAATCCGGCCAAATCGGACGTCCGTTTGGGGTCGTGCGGTGGAGTTGGCCTACATTTTGCTTTGTATGTAGTATATATTGAAATCTGTAAAAAAACTTATATTTAGAAACGGAGGAGCAGATGGCTAGACTTGTTTGCAAATACTTTGACTTTATCTGATTGGACGGTTTTTCCATGAATATTTGCAGATTCCAGCAATTTGAGGACAATTTATGTTGGCTTTTATTTAGAGACGAGCAAAACTAAACAAACACTTACACGATCACGTCGAAAGACAAAAAACTACGTCTTCGGACATTGAACACAAGCCGACATTGAACACGACTAGAACTCACGTTCCATGTCGGAGACTTACAAGCTAAGCTAGACTGAAGTACTTTCCAAGAAATTCAGATGCACAGAGAGAGTTGGAGGCGCCTTCCAGGAAACTCAGATGTACGTACCAGAGTTCGAGGAGTCCTATTTAGGGCCAGCATTACCGAGCAGCCGCGATTCCATTAAACTGCAAACCTCTCGCTCGCTAGCCAAACCCTCTCCGCCGCCTCCCATGGCGACCGCCGGCTGTGCCGGCCGCTGGGCCCCGCTCTCCCTCGGTCTGCTACTCGCCGCCGTCGTCGCGCTGGCGCTCATCCCGCAGGCCGCCCTCGCCGCGTCCGGCGGCGTCATGGGCGGGCGCTCCTACTCCTCTTCCGAGCCCGACGACTCGTCCTCCTCCAACTCGTATTCGTTCTACGACTCGTCGAGCCACATATCGATCGGCGCGCCGTCGCGTCGCCGCGCGGCCAAGGACGACGACGACGACGACAACTCGGATGTGATGTTCTGGGTGGTGTTCGTCGGTCTCGTTTTGCTGATCGCTGCCGTTTGGTACTACTACGAGTACGAACGCGAGAGGACGACCGTGGTTAAGCTCCAGGTTCTCCCGATCTTCTTTAGTTCAGCTCAGCAATTTACCTCTCTTAATTTAATTTAATTTCAAGTGGGCACTAGTCCTAGTTAATGCAATTCAATGGAGGTCGTGACAATTTCAGTTTTGTTCACGATTTCAGGTTGCCTTGCTCGGCTGGGCGAAACCGTTTCAGAGGGAATTGAACGAGATCGCGGAGAGAGTACAGGCTTCCAACAAGCATTCGTACAAATTCATGTTGACTGGTAATGTGATTCCTAAGTTTTTGAGGCTCAGGGTACTTTGCTGTAGTATATGATTCCTATGCACTGACTTCCATGGCTGCTTGTGCAATAGTTTCAGTTTGTCGTTAGCTTTAAAGTTCTGCACTGGTTAACTCGTGTCTTTTGTTGTTCAAACTACCTTGATTCTGCTGTCAAGTTCACCCTCTCGTTGAAAGCAATGTTCAGTGATTTCAACATATATATATATAGAAGAAACGTGGAAAGCCAGGTTGGACAACATAGAGTCACGAGTCCAGAGTATTAAGTCAATTGGCAACTCTGTATTGAATGTTGTTTCTGTCGTGGTTTCTGAATAAATAGATAGAGCGCTCGAAGCTAGGCCATATGTTGCAGACAGCTCGACAAATATGTAAGAGCATAGTATATACGAGTGGTGTTCAAGATAAAAATTATAAAATATTTATATTAGCATGTACCAGAACTGTCCATCTTATTCGCATGACTGAATGTGACCAACTATTCCGGATACAGGCGCACTACGGATATACGAACCGTTTACCTTGCATCAGATTTTTACTGTCAATACATCTTTGTAGAGATCTATGGCTGGTATTAATTGTTCATCTGTACTGACCTGCTTATCCTGTTCCCCTGACTCATTATGCAGAGACCATATGTTCCTTGAGCCGTCACAGGGATTGCTGCGTATTTTCAAGCTTATCAGTAAGAAACATGTAGTACCATATAACTCATCAACAGGGCTAGATGGTTCTTCTCCTGTAATGTAATCTTGCTGTTTGATGCTTTAGGTTAATGTTAAAAATGGAGCGGATACTTGGGAGGCGCATTTCGATAAACTTTCTATCAAGGAGAGGAGCAAATTTGATGAAGAAACACTTTACAACTTGGAAGGAATCAAGCGGACGAAAGAGTACTCCAAAAAGTTAGATGGCTCCAGAAACGAATATATAGTGGTACGTTAACTTCAGCCACAGTTAATTGTTTCCAGAAAAGGGGCCTTCAATGCTTCCTTTTCGACGCCAGCTACTTGTTGTTTGAGACATGTTGGTTAACATAATTTCGATGATATGGTATTCTTTTGTCACTAAAGTGAAGCTTAATGTTTGCGTAATGACTTTTTGTAATGATTTGCAATTCGTTCAGGTAACCATCCTAGTTGCTGCCAAGGGAGCGCTGAAGTTCCCCAAAATCAGAAGACCCGCAGATCTGGAAGCAGTAGTAGAAAAACTCAACTCTATACCTAACCGAGAAATTCGGGTATGGAAAATGTTTCTATCTTTTTTCATAATTTACACAAGTGCTGCCAGTTGTCTAATTGAGATTAGTGGACGCCAAAGCTATCCATGTCATTTTTTCCCCTAACATCGCTGATAATAATAAATTTCCTTTTTGTGCTTGCTTTCTTAGGGCGTTCATGTTTTATGGACTCCTCAAGATGAGAATGATATTCTTTCCGAAGAGAAGCTTCGAGCGGATTATCCTAATCTGAGGCCTCATAATGATTACTAGGACGGCGTCCTTTTGGTGTTCTTGGATGCTATGATACAACATCTAGTCATACTATATACATGTAAAAGGATATGGTAGCTCATGGTAATTTGTGGAAGTTACGGTGCATTGAAACGAAATCATTTAGAGTCTAGGCTGCAAACACCATTCATGTGACATCACCTCTTGTATTTTGACGTTTGTTTGTGAAGCAATAGATGAACTCTTTAATATGAAAGAGGGATGCTTGCAAGAGTTTTGCAAAAACCATGGGCGACATGTCTTCCAAATTAAAATTGCTTGCCAGTTGCAAGCCACTAACTAATTGGTATGTGCATTAGTCATTACGAATTAACTACGTGCACTGGAATTTTGTATCCTTCTATTTTCGAACCATGCAGGAGAGAGTACAACGTGGAAGACGGCACAAACCCATACAAAAGATGGCACGACCAATAAAATGATGTCCAAGATAACCTAGACTGAATAACATCAACATCATAGAGAGGTCAACTCTGAGAGCCTAAACACGAGTCAATCGCAACATGACCTAGAGACGATTAACAGGCCACCAGCCCAACGCCACCGGACCAGTCGCCATTGAGGCCGTAGAGAGGGAACCGTGGAGGTGACGGAGACCATCCGTAAGTGAGTAGAAGGTCATGCCCGAACATCGATGATGAAGCCAAATGAGCGATGAAACGACCAATGAGCACTCGACCAACGACCAAACCCACCCATGCGCTGGATATGAGCCGACGAGACGATGCTCCAAATCCGACAGAACCACACCCAGATATGGCCGAGGATGACCGGGAGGAGGGGGGCGGAGTCGGGGTCAGTGGATGGGATGGACCCTCGACGCTGCCATAGACCGAGCGTGTGGCACCACCGCAACCAGACAACCACACTGAGGTGCTAGTGAGAGGGGCTACCGAACCGGCGACGAGGAGCTCCGGCATTGCATCGGACCGACACAATGTACTATGAGCAGAATGGCGCCACCACATGTGCCACCAATGATGCGAGCTTTGGTCATAGATACTTGACCAGGATAATGACCTTGTATGTCGTTGTCAAAATGGAGAGAAAGCTCAAAACTGTTATGAGATCTCGAAGAAGATGTAGGAGTCCAAAGTCTAGACTCCAAATGAAAAATCACAGTGATCTTTGGATAGTGTTTTTTAAGCCAAGAACCGTAGAGCATCTACGGCACTCCCTCCATTCCTTTATCTAAAGTGTATTATTTTCAGCACGGTGACCAAAGCACATAATTATGAACTATTTAGGACAAAATTATCCTGGTCTAATTCATAGATTAGCGGCAAGTAAATCATTTAGGTTAGAAAAGGAAGAGATACATGCAACCAGGAGAGAGATAGTTTCCTTTTCTTTCTCTTAGAGATACATGCAATCAGAGGATAGATACTTTTCTTTTTCTGAAGGGTCAAGATCGAAATTACGAGGAATTAGAACAAATGCACCTTATATTATGGAATTTTATAAAAGAAAAATAAATACACCTTATATAAAGAAACGGAGGGAGTATTTCATAGCATAGAGAAATAGTAGGTCTTTGGATAGTAGAACTGATAGTGATAGAAATGAGTTTCATAGCATAGAGAAAGCAGAGTACACTCAAGGACGAGTGAACCAGATTTTGTGTACTCGTAAGATTTTGATCGATCAACGGTAGATGTTTTACTTGGAAAGAAGACACATCCCTTTCTTTCTTGATTCAGCTTCAAAATTTTAGGTGACTTTACCTGAATAGTCAATGTGTACCTGCAATGCACGTTAATTTTAAAGTATATTAAGTGCATGTGGATATTAAATAGGATATTATTTACGTGTTATTATGTGATTAGCACTATTTTTGGCATAAAATTAAAATGAGTCTTTTTATATTGGTATAGATAGATACATTGAAGTTGCCATTTTTTTTTTATAAACACAGCGTTTCCTTTTATGTCCGCGTGAATTGTGTTTCTGTTGTACTTGTATACCAGTTGCGATTTTCTTTTTATTGCGCGGACTTTATATTCTCCAGTTGATCTCCAAAGCCCTCCGCTCTAAACCCTCGGCTCGTTCGCTCCCAATGGCGGCGATCGCCACCCATGTGCACCATCCACCGGCAGCCCTCTCACGCTGCGGGCCGCCGTCCAACCCCTTCCTCCGCTTCGCCCCCTCGCCGTCCGTGTTCCTCCGGTCCCGCGCCGCGGCGACGCCTCCGCTGGCCCCCATCGGCGCGCGCGGCAAGGATGACGACCCCATCTCCTACCCGGAGCCCCGTAACAGCTCGCTCGGTCTCTCCCCCCTGCTCGTCGCCGTGGCAGCGGCGGCGACCCCGCAGGCCGCGCTGGCCCTGTCCGGCGGCTCCTGCGGCGGGTGCGACGACTCCTCCAGCTCGTCCTCGTCCTCCTCTTCCTCTTCCTCGTCCTCGTCCTGCGATGACTCCACTACCGACTCCATAGATTGGTCATCCACGTCCTTCTCCTCTAAGCCGAAGAAGAAGAAGGAGGGGGCCGAGGCGACTCACGAGTCGGTCGGCACAGCGGCAGCTCCTCCGTTTGGCTTGAGCTCGGACCAGTGGTTCTGGGGCACCTTCGCCCTGGGGTCCGCCGGTGCCGTTGCCCTATTCGTCGCCTTGCAGAAACTGCTGAGCGAGAAGACCACCGTGGCTAAGCTCCAGGTTCGATCTCTCCTGATTTTGTGATCCAAATGCAGTTCAGTTTAGGATCTTAGCTCCTTGATCACTGATTACTTACTGCTATAAATGTAATTGTATAATTCATTGGAATTGATCGTGATTCAGGTTGCGCTCCGTGATACGGCGATGGTAAAATCAGTCCAAAAGGATCTGAATTCCATTGCTGAGAGGGTGGAGGGTTCGAACCGATGGTGGTACAAGTTCATATTGACCGGTAAGACCGCCAGCTCTGAATTAATGCGTTTTTATGCTTCAGTGCCTCGTTGACATATGTCTTCACTTTGTTACTACTCCCTCCGTTCCTAAATATAAGTCTTTGTAGAGATTCCACTATGAACCACATATGGATGTATATAGACACATTTTAGAGTGTAGATTCACTCATTTTGCTCCGTATGTGGTCTATAGTGAAATCTCCTCAAAGACTTATATTTAGGAACGGAGGGAGTATAATATAGTCAAGCCATGCTATTGATCTCTAAGGTTCGTCCTGTTCAATGGCCTCCATGTTCCCTGTTTTAGTTGCATGCCTCCTTTGTTTAGTTTATGCTTTTGAAATACTCCCTCCATCCGGAAAAAACTCGTCGGAAAAATGCATAAAAATGGATGTATCTAGAACTAAAATACTTCTAGATACATCCATTCCTCCGACAAGTATTTCGGGATGGAGGGAGTACTACTTTAAATTTGAATTTTATTCTCTCCTCAAAAGTAGAGTGTCTAATCAATCATAGTATATGTAAAAATATATATAGGAAAAGTAGCAATGTAACCAGTCAGGTGTCTCTGGTTATGAAGTGCAGTGGCAAATTGGAACTGAATTTAAATGGATCATTAAAAACAAGAAATCTGGATGTCTACTTAATTTATTGCAAATAGGTTGGTGATAAACATGTATTTGTTTTGACGAGATGAACATCTATTTTTCTGTGCATATATAGATACACGTCATTTAAAAATTGCCAAATGTTAGCATTCACTGAAACTAAGCTTATTTATATTCAGAATAAGGGATATAGGAGGTATAGAATGTCTAGATACCGATTAGTGAACACAAATGTTGTTCAAGCACTTGAAGACATAGTAATGGATATCAGAACATAATGCTACAAAGTTGCCCATCAATACTAAGCTTATTTACGTACCTTCTCCTGTAGATATCGGAAGATTAGCATTAATACTACTACTTTGTTTGGTCTATTCTGACGATTCACCATTTTGCAGAGACCATGTTTTCCTTACGCCGTCACCAGCATTGCTGCATCTCTTCATGCTTATCAGTAAGAAAGCATACAAGTTCTTAAAATCTTTGTTGACACTTTTATATACATGCGGCTGCTTCTTGTTGCGATGACGATTTATATGAGGTATGCACGTAACCCTGCAGAGTAAATCACTAAATCCTGCAATTTCCATTCCATCTACTTTAGGTTGTCACGACAAACATGAAGGGTTCTTGGAAGGAGCATTTTGACAGGATTTCGTCGGACGAGAGGAGCAAATTTGATGAAGAAACACTTTCAAACTCGGACGGGGTCAAACAAAAGAAAACCTACTCCATGAAAACAGATGGCAGCAGAAACGAGTACATAGTGGTATGTTCCACAGAAAATTCTTCCATTTTTTTTTGTTATCCTGTATTTAGTTCTAAGTATGTTCTGTCACATGTTGGTTCTGTGATTCTTACGAAGTGAAGCTTTCCTTTTTCTTTTCTGGTGAAACATGGATGTGTCACACTTGTGATGATCTGAGAGTTTTTTGTTTTG
This sequence comes from Triticum timopheevii, assembly GCA_963921465.1. NCBI lineage: Eukaryota > Viridiplantae > Streptophyta > Magnoliopsida > Poales > Poaceae > Triticum > Triticum timopheevii. The sequence continues at coordinate 424,666,304 of OY997274.1, forward strand.
TTTTGATGATTTCCGAACTCTCCAGGTAACCATTCTCGTTGCTGCTAATGGAACAATAAACCTCCCCGTGGCTATCAAAAGCCCTGCAGATCTGGAAGCAGTAGTGGCAAGGCTCAACTCTACGCCTGCAAGTGAACTTCGGGTATGCAGGCCGCTTCTTTTCTGTTCAATAAATTAGCGAATTGATCTATGAGTTCATCTGAGATGATATATCTTTGTTTGCTGCTTTGCTAATTGGTCACACTGTTTCAGGGTGTTCGAGTCATGTGGACCCCTCAAGATGCGGATGACGTTCTCTCGGAAGAGAGGATGCGGAAGGATTACCCATACCTGAAGCCCCTTGCGTGATGACGAGCAGACAAAGTCCCCTGCTTATTGTGCCTTTGGATGGGGGGTGACGGTCACCATGTAACCCTGGCCCTTTTCTAGTTATAAGAACACAAGCAAGTGATAGGTTAGCATAGGTGATGGAGTAATGGTCATGCACTCATGCTACCGAGTATGGATCGCAATGTTCGCCTTTTTTGTTTCTGTTTTTAACAATGATGCCCTTCTGAAAAGGATTCTCCCCAAATTTTGGGCACCTAGGGATGCCTATGAGTTGGCTAGCCATGTTTCACGTTGTTGAGCAAAAACGACACTGAGAGCACATTTCCTATCCTATAATGGCAAAACGTATCCTTTATCCCCAAAAACATTAAAAAACGTTAGGGGTTTAAACTTTTTTTTCATTTAGCATATCCCCTAAAATTAATCCCTCAAATCAACTTGACCTCACATGGAAATGGAAGCCTCTTTGCATCTCATCATCTTCCTCATTCTTCCTTCTACTTTCATTCATGTGGCCAATATGTCCATGAACTAGCTAGGGCCTAGGATAGATGATCCACAAAAGTAATTTGATAAAGGCTTACTGAACGCGCATGCGCATGCGAAGTAGTCAAGAAGGTAGGTGAAATTCTTCCTTCACCAGTCACGTTTTGGGCACTTCTTCTGAATGGGTTCTTCTCATCTTCCTTCTCCTAGTGACATGTTGGTGTGGTATCAAACGAAACGAATCATTGGAATCGGTGCCAACGGTCATATTTTTCTGTGCATAAAAGATGTAGGTGATGTTTCTCCTCTGTAGAAGCTAGTCCGCTCGTTTTGTTGCTCTACTTGTGTCGGTGACGACAGGGAGGAGAGCCACCTGGCGAGGAACGCCGAGGAGAAGCGCCACCGTGGTCGTAAACGACAAGGACGATGAAAAAAAAACAAAAAAACTTCACTGGAATCTCGTCCGAGATGGTGAGGGGAAGGAGGCAATACCGAGGGGAGGCGCCACGAGCGGAGGGGTTGGTCGGGGCGGCCGGCAGCAGGGTGGGTAGTAGTGGGTCTGGGCGGCACAATCGTCTCCCTACTTATTATGAGAGTTGCCATGGTTGGTGGAAATATATGCTACAGGACGGCTTTATAAGGGATGCAAACTTATATTTTTAGGAGTTAGACGTCTAGGGAATCCGCTAGTTACGGCATTAATTCCGTAAGCGAAAAAATTTCCTCTCAAATATAGCTTTAAGGGAATGTACTAGAGATGTCATAAGAACAATGTGCTACTGAATGGATAGATTTTAAAATGGCCAGCACGCCAAGCCTGAGCACTCGCAGCCCACGGGTCTCCACTAATCTTTACTTGTGCCTGAGGACCCATTGACTGATCTGGCGATGGACTTCGTCGAGGGGCTGCCAAAATCTGATGGCTTTGACGTCATGATGGTGGTGGAACACTTCACCAAGTTTGTGCATTTTGCACCACTTTGTCAACCGTTCACGGCACAGCAGGCGGCGCACGCGTTCTAGTATGGCATCGTCAAGCTACACGATGTTTCGAAATCAATCATCCTGGATTGTCACCGCATCTTCACCAGTCACATGTGGCGTGAGATGCTCACTGCCGCGGGGATCAAAGTGCAGGACTCGACTTCCTATCACCCACAAAATCGACGACTAGAGCAAGGAAGTGAACCAGTGTCTAGATATGTACCTCGGATGCACCAACCAGAATGTGCCGTCAAGTGGAGAAGATGGCTTCCGATGGCAGAACTTTGATACGACTCCACCTTCTACTGCTCACTCAAGTGTTCCCCCTTCAAAGCAGTCTATGACACGGAGTCGAATATGGGTAAATCACCTCTGTGGCCGGATAGTGCTACACTAGCCATTGACGCCACGGACTAGCCAAGGCACACAACTCGCCACCACAAGCAACTACATCGAGCACAAACTCGCACCAAGCTCAAGGCCAATTATCACCACATGGAGTGGCAGTTCATTGTGGTTGTGACTGTACGCCCAAGACTCCGTCGCTAATCGCCCGTGCTCTTTGGGCCTTTCAAGGTGCACCAGCGCATTGGCCACCTCGCTTACAAGCTTGAGTTGTCGGACGACAGACGCATCCACACTGTCTTCTACGTCTCGCAATTGAAGCCATTCTCGCACTGGTTCTTCACGAGATGAAAACCCTTTGTCTCCGTTTGCAGGGGCAATTCCTGAGAGAAGTGCTACAACCCTTGTTTTGGTCGTCTACACTCCCGTTTCCGATGAGCTACCACTCATGGTGGACATGATGGCGCGCAAGCTCACACCGGAGTCCATTCTTGAGCCCCAGATGATGAAGTGGAGCCAAGGAACCAGTGGTCTAGCTCAGAATGCAGTGCTCATTGCTACCGGTCGACGCCGCTACTTGGAAGGACTACAATATCTAGCGCCACCATTTACCAACTATGGCCATCTGGTCAGGGGCGGGCGCTTAAAGGGGGCAGAATGTCACACGTGCACCTATTGGTGTCGTTGACTAAAGATGTTGGTGCATGACAAGGGGTTGTGGGCCCGTGATGAAAGACATAGCCTAGTAACGATGAGCTATGTTTGACTGTGTGTGTGTTTTTTACATTTATTAAAGAGGATGTAATTATCCAACTGGGAGAGACATCAATGAAGTAATTGTTTTTATTCCTCATTCCCGGCTCTTCTTTCTCTTCTACCCTGCTATCAACGCCTTTCATGCGATTTGATTCCCCTTTCCACCAAATCAGGCCTTCATAAAGCACCGAAGACCACATGCCCCTACATGTGGACCAAAGGTTGCGGGCTGGGTGGCGCATAGTTGCCCGCTCCCAGCGGCACCCCAAAGCAAGGGAAACCAGCCGCCGAATTGAAGCCGGCCAAACCTCCCGTCGCCGAGGACGAAGCACCAGGAGGCGGAGCGCTAGGATGGGTTGTCGGCGTATGACGATGTGGTTGACGAAGACGAATGCTAAGACAATATACAAGTATATATATTTTCTAAGCTAATTAAATAAAACATCTCGTAAATACTACAATACTTCAGCAATGATTACATTGTGACAATTATCTCTAAAAAATACATTTTTGCAGAAGAACGCGCAGCACAAGAAAAAAAAAAGACACAGCATGTGGAGTGCCCAAAATTAATTCTAAATCTTCGGTAGGACTCCAACCATGCACGACTTGAAGAAACCAGCAAAGCCACGTCGTTGTTTGCCGAACCAAGGCTTCTTAAGCGCCTCCGCTGCGGTAAGCCGCTTCTCCGGGTTACTCTCCAGCAGCCCGCTGAGCACCTCGAACCCGGCCGACGACAACTTGCGACTGGGAAACTCGTGCCGAAGGCGGCTGACGCCCCCCTTCCCCGGCAGCTTCGACTTCCGGTCTGCCGCTAGCCCCGAGTATCCAGACCACTCCTTGATCCCCTCCGTGCCGACGATGCCAAACACTTTAGCCATGATCTCTATGTCCGACTCGCCGTCGAACAAGGATGCGCCGGTGCCCGAGAGGAGGTCGGCCATTATGCATCCGAGCCCCCACGTGTCCACGCGATCGTTGTACTCGCGCGAGTGCAGCAGGAGCTCCGGCGCGCTGTACGGCGTCAGAATAATCACCTCCGGCTGCTTCTTTCCCCGCCCTTTCGTGGACATCCCGAAACCGCCGACCTTGTAGACTATGCGGTTGTCCTTGACCTCGCCGCGAACATCGGCTTCCACGGCCCCCTTCTTGGGCCTCTGCGTCCTGTCCTCTGTGCCGTCGTCGAGGAGCACGTTCTCCGGCTTGATGTCGAGGTGCAGGATGTCCACGCCGTGCACGGCCTTCACCCCCTCCACGAGCTGCTTCATGATCCTGCGCACCTCGTCCTCGGAGAACGGCCGACGACGATGGACCCGGCGCTGCATGTAGCCGCGTAGGTTGAGGCGCCCCACGTAGTCCATCACGATGAAGGAATCGCCGGTCTCGGAGCATGCGTCAGCGTAGGTCCGGCGATGCTGCACGATCGAGGGGATGCCGCGGCAGGCGCCCAGGCACATGGCCTCCCGCATGACCTCCGGTAGGCCGGAGATAATGAAGCCGTCGTCGCCGCTCCCGCTGAGCCGCTTGACGGCGACGATCAGGTTGTCCTGGGTGTCCCACGCCTTGAACACTTCCCCGTTGATGCCCGCTCCCAGCTTCTCCAGCCGCTCGTACCGCGCCATGGTGGCAGGCCAGGCGGCTTCTTTCTTTCCGGCGGAAGCTGCCATGGCGTCCCTGCCGGTGCACGCTGGTTCGATCGCCAGGAGGCAAGTAACAAGTTTAGGCAGGGAGGTAGAGATACAACGAGTTGAAGTATATATATGTACATACACGTAGGGAAAACGTTGATTTGTCTAGGATACCGACTGCGGGCGGTACTGGGCTCGAACCCACACTCCGACTCGGCGTCAAGACCGATCCATATTGCTGATTAATTTGATCAACTATTACGCAATTCTCAATTAAGAAAGGGCAACACTATCCTAAAAATCAAAAAGCAACACTACGCGTGGGCTGGCGGATCTTAACCGCCTCGCGAGCCATTGGATGGCCGTCAGATTCAGCTGTCAGCTTTGCAACAAAGATGATGTTGCGCTCGAACGTTTGCAACGAAGTTCATGTTGCAGAACTTATGCGACGGAGGTATTATTGCTTTTTTTTCTTGACGACAGAGGTATTGTTGCAGAATTTTTTTTGTCATCACTTACTTTTACTAGTAGAATGTCCATGCGTTGCTACGGGCTCGTAACATGATCATGATACAAGAATTTCATGGAGTAAATTGAAATGGTTGATTTTAATAACAAACACACAAAGAAGATGGTATCTTGATTAATATATTTTCAGACCTTAAGCCTTTCGTAAACAATGTTTAAGACTTAGCAGTGTAAAATTTTCATACACAAATCGTAGGTATATTTCAAATTGCCAAAACATATTACTCATAACAGATAAAAACCTACAATAACTCAAGATATCCTCTTAGTATCGTTGCTGTAAAATCATCTAGGCTCTTCATTGACAGGAGAGACACTGAAGTTATGCCTATTATCTAACAATACAATACACATAAGAAAGAGCGCATCAGGCAGTGTGCATCAAAACTACATATGTAAACTGGAACCAAAGATGCCAAAGCTCACGGTACTTAACATTGTGTGTGGTGTGCCGAACTGATAGAAAGCATACAATTTCTGGTAAACATCTTGGTTGATTTCCTCAAGCCGATTGGCATCGGAACTGTTTTGATCACGAGTTACCTCACTGCATCCAGCTTGGAGGACCAGATAATCATCGTTGCTCTGTCTCCTTGTGTTTCTTCTAGGGCTACTAGCTTGAGAAGTGGCACTGAACTTATGCATCACAGTTGTAGCACTGTTATTTAGAAACAAACTAACCAATGTTAGTGTTAGAATAAAACTCTAATGCCAGATCATAGACGACACATCGAGGCACGATATTTGTTAACGAGGTTCGTCGATATGGCTACATTCCCGGTGTTGGGGAACGCGGTAATTTCAAAAAAATTCCTACGATCACGCAAGATCTATCTATGTGATGCATAGAAACGAGAGGGGAGAGTGTGTCCACGTACCCTCCTAGACCGAAAGCGGAAGCGTTTAGTTGACGCGGTTGATGTAGTCGAACGTCTTCGCGATCCAATCGATCCAAGCACTGAACGTACGGCACCTCCGCGTTCAACACACGTTCAGCTCGGAGACGTCCCTCGTACTCTTGATCCAGTTGAGGTAGAGGGAGTGTTTCGTCAACACGACGGCGTGGTGACGGTGATGATGAAGTTACCGGCGCAGGGCTTCGCGTAAGCACTACGACGATATGACCGAGGTGTGTAACTGTGGAGGGGGGCACCGCACACGGCTAAACAATGTCAACTTGTGTGTCCTAGGGTGCCCCCTCCCCACGTATATAAAGGAGGGAGGGGGGAAGCCGGCCGGCCTCTCTAGGCGTGCCCAGGGGGGAGGAGTCCTCCTCCTTGTGGGAGTAGGACTCCCCCTTTCCTAGTCCCACTAGAAATAGAAGGAAGAGGGGAAAAGGAGAAAGGAAAGGGGGGCCGGCCCACTCACCCAATTTGGATTGGGCTTGGGGGGGGGGGGGGGGGGGGCTCCTAGGCTGCCTTCTCTCCTCTCCCACTAAGGTCCATTAAGGTCCATATGCTCCCCGGGAGGGTTCCGGTAACCCCCGGTACTCCGATAAATGTCCGAACTCATCCGAAACCATTCTAATGTCCAAACATAGTCATCCAATATATCAATCTTTATGTCTAGACCATTTCGAGACTCCTTGTCATGTCCGTGATCACATCCGGGACCCCGAACTATCTTCGGTACATCAAAACACATAAACTCATAATACCAAGCATCATCGAACGTTAAGCGTGCGGACCCTACGGGTTTGAGAACTATGTAGACATGACCGAGACACGTCTCCGGTCAATAACCAATAGTGGAACCTGGATGCTCATATTAGTTCCTACATATTCTACGAAGATCTTTATCGGTCAAACCGCATAACAACATACGTTGTTCCCTTTGTCATCGGTATGTTACTTGCCCGAGATTTGATCGTCGGTATCTCAATACCTAGTTCAATCTCGTTACCGGCAAGTCTCTTTACTCGTTTCGTAATATTTCATCCCGCAACTAACTCATTAGTTACAATGCTTGCAACGCTTATAGTGATGAGTATTACCGAGAGGGCCCAGAGATACCTCTCCGAAACACGGAGTGACAAATCCTAATCTCGATCTATGCCAACCCAACAAACACCTTCGGAGACACCAATAGAGCACCTTTATAATCACCCTTTTACGTTGCGACGTTTGGTAGCACACAAAGTGTTCCTCCGGTATTCGGGAGTTGCATAATCTCATAGTCTGAGGAACTTGTATAAGTCATGAAGAAAAGAGTAGCAATGAAACTAACATGATCATAATGCTAAGCTACGGATGGGTCATGTCCATCACATCATTCTCCTAATGATGTGATCTCGTTCATCAAATGACAACACATGTCTATTGATACGTCCATTTTGCATCATGCTTTTATATCAATATTTATTGCACTATGGGCTGTTATTACACATTATATCTCAATACTTATGGCTATTCTCTCTTATTTTACAAGGTTTACCATGAAGAGGGGGAATGCCGGCAGCTGGAATTCTGGCTGGAAAAGGAGCAAACATTGGAAACCTATTCTGCACAGCTCCAAAAGTCATGAAACTCCATGAAACATCTTTTTGGAATTAATAAGAATTTTTGGGTGAAAGAAATACACCAGGGGCCCACACCTCATCCAGGAGAGTGGGGGGCGCGCCCCCCTACTGGGCGCGCCCCCTGTCTCCTGGACCCCCTAGTGGGCTCCCGGTGTCCATCTTCCGCTATATCATAGCTTTTACCCTGGAAAAAATCGTGGGCAAGGTTACGGGACGAAACTCCGCCGCCACGAGGCGGAACCTTGGCGGAACCAATCTAGGGCTCTGGCGGAGCTGTTCTGCCGGGGAGACTTCCCTCCGGGAGGGGGAAATCATCACCAACGTCATCACCACTCATCGAGAGGGGGTCAATCTCCATCAACATCTTCACCAGCATCATCTCCTCTCAAAACCCTAGTTCATCTCTTGTATCCAATCTTGTATCAAAACCACAAATTGGTACCTGTGGGTTGCTAGTACTGTTGATTACTCCTTGTAGTTGATGCTAATTGGTTTACTTGGTGGAAGATCATTTGTTCAGATCCTTTATGCATATTATTACTCCTTTGATTATGAACATGAATATGCTTTGTGAGTAGTTACGTTTGTTTCTGAGGACATGGGTGAAGTCTTGCTATTAGTAGTCATGTGAATTTGGTATTCGTTCGATATTTTGATGAGATGTATGTTGTCTTTTCCTCTAGTGGTGTTATGTGAACGTCGACTACATGACACTTCACCATTATTTAGGCCTAGAGGAAGGCATATGGAAGTAATAAGTAGATGATGGGTTGCTAGAGTGACAGAAGCTTAAACCCTACACTACTAGGGAAAAGCCTATACACAGAATCTTACCAGCAACGCTGTTCAAAATACCACGCTACTGCTATTTAGCAGCAGCGCGTGTCGTCAAAACGCGCTGCTGACAGGAAAATAGCAGTAGCGCGTCCACTGCATACAGCGCTACTGCTATAATTGCCATGACCTCGCCCCCCGCTAGTTATAGCAGTAGCGCACTTTACTAAACAGTGCTACTGCTATTCAGATTAGATGTAGCGCGTTTTGGCAAACGCGCTACAACTATCCCTACCTTATCCCCACGCGCACGACCGGCCCTCTCACTCACACTCTCACTCTCGCCCGCGTAACCGTCGTCGTGCATCGTCGCCACCGCCGCCTTCGTCCGTCCGCCGCCGAGGTACTCCCCTCTTTCCGTCCCTCCTCCCTCCTCCATCCTCCTCGCACATCCTCCCTCCGCCTGCGGCCGCCCCTCCCTCCTCCGCCACCGCCCTCCTCCCTCCGCCTGTGGCCGCCCCTCCTCCCTCCTCCCACCGCCCTCGACCTCGCCGCCCCTAGATACCTCTCCGTCGCCCCCACCCCCTGCCACTAGTTAGTACTAGATTTATAGTAGTAGTAGATGTTAATTTAGGGTTAGCTAGTACTAGATGTTGCTTAGTTAGTACTAGATTTTTAGTAGTAGTAGTGGTAGTTGAACTACTTTAGTTGTAGTTGAACTAGTTTAGTAAGTAAATTAATAAACTAGTTGAACTAGTTGAATTAATAGAACTAATGTATTTTTAGTAAGATAATTAATATAACTAGTTGAACTACTTTATTTTTAGAAAGAACTAGTTTTTTTTTATATTTATAGTAAGTTTATATTTAGTAAGAACTAGTTGAATTAATAAAACTAGTTGAACATGTCATATTTGTTGTTATTTTTTAGTTTAAGCAATTATTCGGGATGTATTAGTGATAACTTATATGGTTTCAGGTGACCACCGTCGTCCCCATCACCGACCCCCTCCGACATCCCCGCCGTCGTCCCAGTCACCGACTCCCTCCGACATCGAGGTGAGACCAGCCAAATATCCTTGTATATCTTGTGTTGTTGCTCAAATAGGATATGTGGTTGCCCAAGTGGCCGTTCATGTTTAGTTTACATCTCCGAGTGGCCTATGTTTTGCCGGAGTGTTGATTAATTTCCGTTCCGGCAAATTTTAGGCGCTCGATATGTCCTTTTTTTAGCAAAGGTCATGCCGGATTTTGTCGTGAATTCTGGCATGACTTGTGCTAGAATATGTACAAGTTTAATCTTTGAATTATGATTGTAGGAAATGTCGTACTCGAACGATGACGGTCTCCCGGGGGAGTGTAGCTGGTGCCACGAAGATCGAGGTATGTGCGACAGGTTCGTTCGGCTGGACGAAGATCGGCGCTTTAGCATTAAGCTCGAGGAGACCTTCGATTGTGAAACAGTACGCAACAACGACAAGTGTTTTTTTCGTAATTAAGCATGACTTCAACTATTTCAACGTCTAATTTTCATATTTTACAATTCGACTAGCTTATCCCATGCCATGCAAGACGCTATGTCTTGGAGAGGATGGGTTTTGAAGACCATGAAATTTTTGAAACAAAGAAAATATACCTAAGGACCCATCATGATATGGATTTTGAAGTAAATCTGTGCAATGCTCAGAGTGTAACCCATTTTGGTTGCCAAAATTGGGAAGCACTTTGCAAAATGTATGGTTTTTATGAGGGTATGATTGTCACCATGGATCTTGGTGATCCTGACAGCGAGGAAGACAATATGGACATTTGGGTCCTTGTTGATACGCTTCCGATTGTACCGCTATGTGAGTTTCTCAAACATAGTTATTAACTAATTTATATTGTTTATTTCAAAACAGTTGATAGCTTATTTCCATTGACAGCTTATTTTGATTCTTCAAAGACTGTGCGGAAGATGGTAGATAAAACCCACTACACCGATGGCACCGAATTAACGTATAAGGAGAAAAATCATCTGATCGCATTTTGTACTCTTCTTGAGAATTACAATGTCTATTATCGAACTCCTCCAAATTATGGTGAATACGTGCCACTAGTGCATGTGTTGAACCACGATAACTTCTATGGAGATACCTTGGTAAGATTTTTTACTATTACGACATCCGTGCATCTTTTGCATACTTCTAAAACTAGTACATCATTCCTAACTACGAAGTTATTATTATGTTTTTCAACAGAAACTCCCGATGGAGTGTGTGCCTCATCTGATGTCTCTGCATGGTCGCCTCTTAGTCCTAAACATACTACCAGGTAAATCTACGGAGCTCACCTGTGCATACCGGATTTCTAAAACCCGTGAACACATGATCATCAAAGAATGGAAGAAATGTATGGACATTCGCAAGGAGGTTCTTGGAAGTAACATTCAGTGAAAGGCAAGAATTGGAGACAGGCTAATCTCCATCCTCCATAATGGAGAGTCAGGGGCTATCTTGTTTTTTGCTATTTTACCTTAGAAAATGTAGTAGGTCTTAATCGAATGTAATAGGTCCTATGAGGTACAATATGTTTATTATGTGGTAATGTGTTAGAGTTGATAATGATGATCTTGAGGAGGTGTTATGTGATGTCAATGATGAAAACGATGATCTTGAGGAGGTGTTATATGACAATGATGTATTATGATGATAAGTTGTTAATGATATGATGATGATGATGATATTATTATATCATTGGGCGAAAGAACCACGGATTAGTTTCAAGTGGATGGACATCCACTTGAAACTAGTCCACGGTTCTTTCACCCCATGATGTAATAACTCATTATGATGTAAAAACAATCTCTAAATTCCTGTTGTATGAAAACTTGTGTAAAGGTGTATGAATACAACATGAAAAAGAAAAGAAATAAAATACTAAATAATAGTAGTAGCGCGGGAGAGGAGAAGCGCTACTACTAATTACCAGTAGCGATGTTCTGAAGAAGCCCCGCTACTAAGTCAATTTAGCAGTAGCGTGGGTCCAGACGCGCTATTGCTAAGCATTAGCTGTAGCGCCTTATCAGTAGCGCTCCTGCCCGCGCTACTGATAGGACCAAAACCCGCGCTGCTGCTAGGCTTTTCCCTAGTAGTGCTAGTTTATGCGTTGCTTCGTTAGGGGCTGATTTGGATCCATATGTTTAATGCTGTGGTTAGGTTTACCTTAATACTTCTTTTGTAGTTGCGGATGCTTGCAATAGGGGTTAATCATAAGTGGGATGCTTGTCCAAGTAAGGGCAGTACCCAAGCACCGGTCCACCCACATATCAAATTATCAAAGTACCGAACGCGAATCATATGAACGTGATGAAAACTAGCTTGACGATAATTCCCATGTGTCCTCGGGAGCTCTTTCTCATTATTAGAAATTGTCCAGGCTTATCCTTTGCTACATAAAGGATTGGGCCACCTTGCTGCACTTTATTTACTTTATTTACTTGTTACTCGTTACCATTTATCTTATCAAAAAACTATCTATCACCTACAATTTCAGTGCTTGCAGAGAAAACCTTACTGAAAACCGCTTATCATTTCCTTCTGCTCCTCGTTGGGCTCAACAATCTTACTTATCGAAAGGACTATGATTGATCCCCTACACTTGTGGGTCATCAAGACTCTTTTCTGGCGCCGTTGCCGGGGAGTGTAGCGCTTTTGGTGAGTGGAACTTGGTAAGGAAACATTTATATAGTGTGCTGACATTTTCTGTTACTTGTCACTATGGAAACTAATCCTTTGAGGGGCTTGTTCGGGGTATCTTCACCTCGACCAGAAGAGCAAAGAGTTGCTCCTCAACCTACTGAACTTTATGAAAATATTTACTTTGAGATTCCTTCGGGTATGATAGAGAAATTGCTAGCTAATCCATTTGCAGGAGATGGAACATTGCATCACGATTTACACCTTATCTTTGTGGATGAAGTCTGTGGATTATTTAAGCTTGTAGGTATTCCCGATGATGTTGTCAAAAGGAAGGTCTTCCCTTTATCTTTGAAGGGAGATGCATTGACATGGTATAGGCTATGTATGATACGAGATCTTGGAATTATAAGCGATTGAAGTTGGAATTTCACCAGAAGTTCTATCCTATGCATCTTGTTCATCGCGATCGTAATTACATATATAATTTCTGGCCTCGCGAAGCAGAAAGCATCGCTCAAGCTTGGGGGAGGCTTAAGTCAATGTTATATTCGTGCCCTAATCATGAGCTCTCCCGGAAAATGATTATTCAGAAATTTTATGCACGACTTTCTCTTGATAATCGCAACCTGCTCGATACTTCCTGTGCTGGTTCTTATATGCTGAAGACTATTGATTTCAAATGGGACTTATTGGAAGGAATTAAACGCAACTCTGAAGATTGGGGTTCCGACGATGGTAAGGAGTCAGGTATGACACCTAAGTTCGATTGTGTTAAATCTTTTATGGATACCGATGCTTTCCGTAGATTTAGCGCTAAGTATGGACTTGACTCTGAGATAGTAGCTTCTTTCTGTGAATCTTTTGCTACTCACGTTGATCTCCCTAAAGAGAAGTGGCTTAAATATAATCCTCCTGTTGAAGTGAAAGTAGCTGCACCTATTACAGTCGAAGAAGAGACTATCACCTATAGTGATCCTATTGTTGAGAAACCTCCTTTTCCTGTTAGGATAAAAGATCATGCTAAGGCTTCGACTATTGTTCGTAAGAGTAATACTAGGACTTATACACCTCCTAAGCAAATTAATGTTGAACCTAGTATTGCTATGGTTAAAGATCTCTTCGATGATGATTTAGATGGGCATGTTATTTATTTCTGTGGTGAGACTGCTAATATTGCTAGACCAGATACTAAGACACGTAGACCTGTCATAGGCATGCCTGTTATTTATGTTAAAATAGGAGATCATTGTTATCATGGCTTATGTGATATGGGTGCTAGTGCTAGTGCAATACCTTATACCTTATATCAAGAAATTATGCATGACAGTGCACCCATTGAATTCGAAGACATTGATGTTACTATTAAGCTTGCTAATAGGGATACCATTAAACCCTTTGGGATTGTTAGAGATGTTGAAGTCTTGTGTGGGAAGGTTAAATACCCTGCTGATTTTCTTGTTCTTGGTTCCCCACAAGATGATTTTTGTCCCATTATTTTCGGTAGACCCTTCTTGAATACAGCTAGTGCTAATATTGATTGTGAAAAAGATACTGTCATAGTTGGCATAGATGGTATGTCTCATGAGTTTAATTTTGCTAAGTTTCTAGACAACCTCGTGATAGGGAACCACCTAGTAAGGATGAGATTATTGGTCTTGCTTCCATTGTTGTTCCTCCTACTGATCCGTTAGAACAATATTTGCTAGACCATGAAAGCGATATGTTTATGAAGGAAAGAAAGGAAATAGATGAAGTGTTCCTTAAACAGGAGCCTATGATGAAACATAACCTTCCCGTTGAAATTCTTGGGGATCCCCCTCCAGCCAAGGGTGATCCCGTGTTTGAACTCAAACCGTTACCTGATAATCTTAAGTATGCTTATCTTGATGAAAAGGAAATATATCCTGTTATTATTAGTGCTAACCTTTCAGAGAAAGAAGAAGAAAGATTATTGAAAACTCTGAAGAAGCACAGAGCAGCTATTGGATATACTCTAGATGATCTTAAGAGCATTAGTCCCACATTATGCCAACACAAAATTACAGTGGAAAAAGATGCCAAACCAGTTAGAGATCCTCAAAACACGATTAAATCCCAAGATGAATGAAGTGGTAAGAAAGGAGATACTAAAGCTCCTTGAGGCAGGTATTATTTATCCCGTTGCTGATAGTGAATGGGTAAGCCCTGTCCATTGTGTTCCTAAAAAGGGAGGTATTACCGTTGTTCCTAATGATAAAGATGAATTGATCCCGCAAAGAATTATTATAGGTTATAGGATGGTAATTGATTTCCGTAAGTTAAGTAAAGCTACTAAGAAAGATCATTACCCTTTACCTTTTATTGATCAAATGCTAGAAAGACTATCCAAACACACACATTTCTGCTTTCTAGATGGTTACTCTGGCTTCTCTCAAATACCTGTGTCAGCGAAGGATCAATCTAAGATTACTTTTACTTGCCCTTTTGGTACTTTTGCTTATAGACGTATGCCTTTTGGTTTATGTAATGCACCTGCTACCTTTCAAAGATGCATGATGGCTATATTCTCTGATTTTTGTGAAAAGAATTGTGAGGTATTCATGGATGATTTCTCCATTTATGGATCCTCTTTTGATGATTGTTTGAGCAACCTTGATCGAGTTTTGCAGAGATGCGAAGACACTAGTCTCGTCCTGAATTGGGAAAGTGTCACTTTATCGTTAATGAAGGCATTGTCTTGGGGCACAAGATCTCCGAGAGAGGTATTGAAGTTGACAAAGCGAAGGTTGATGCTATTGAAAAGATGCCATGTCCCAAGGACATAAAAGGTATAAGAAGTTTCCTTGGTCACGCTGGTTTTTATAGGAGGTTCATTAAGGACTTTTCCAAAATCTCTAGGCCTCTGACTAATTTATTGCAAAAAGATATTCCTTTTGTCTTTGATGATGATTGTTGTCGGTGTCAAAACCGGCGGATCTCGGGTAGGGGGTCCCGATCTGTGCGTCAAGGCTGATGGTAACGGGAAGCAAGGGACACAGATGTTTACCCAGGTCCGGGCCGTCTCGATGGAGGTAAAACCCTACTTCCTGCTTGATTAATATTGATGATATGGGTAGTACAAGAGTAGGTCTACCACGAGATCGTAGAGGCTAAACCCTAGGAGCTAGCCTATGATGGTATGATTGTAAATGTGATCGACCTTCTAAGGACCAACCTCTCCGGTTTATATAGACACCGGAAAGGACTAGGGTTTACATGGAGTCGGTTACAAGGAAGGAAACATAATATCCGGATTGCCAAGCTTGCCTTCGACGCCAAGGAAAGTCCCATCCGGACACGGGCCGAAGTCTTGAGTCTTGTATCTTCACGCTTCAATAGTCCGGACGTTGTACATAGTCTGGCTATCCGGATACCCCCTAATCCAGGACTCCCTCAGTAGCCCTTGAACCAGGCTTCAATGACGATGAGTCCGGCGCGCAGTATTGTCTTCAGCATTGCAAGGCGGGTTCCTTCTTCGAATACTCCAAAGTACCTGTTACGACGAATAGTGTTCGGCCTCTAATCAATGTTGTGCTCCTCGGCTTCAGTGCCTCAGTAATGAACATCTCCACGTGTCGAGCGAATGCGAGGAGTCGAGGCATTTTTGCATTTGCCACCCTCGATCCTCCGGGCCAACTGTCTATTTGAAGGGACAGGGATTCTCAGATCCAAACCTCACTCTCCTCCCTCGAGCTAGCATCCTAGAGGGCTCCGCGAAAAACCATTCCAACATGGCCGACCGTCGCAGCTCTTCTGCTTGCCCTCCTCGCTCTAAGTCGTGGGATTGGGGAGAGTGCTCAGCTCCCCACAACCGTTTGGTGAAGTTACAAACCCAAGGGTTTCTCCCACCGGCATTCATGGTCCCCGTCCGAGCTGGAATAGCCACTTATGACGGAGGGGAACAAGCTGAGGGATCTCCTAACCCATCTCCGGAGGAGCGGATATGCCTCATCTCGCATCTGCTGAGGGGATTCGAGTTTCCTATCCACCTGTTTCTTCGCGGGCTCCTAGAGTTCTACGGCCTCCAGTTACACAATCTTACCCCAGCCTCTATTCTGCACATAGCGGGGTATGTCGCCCTTTGCGAGCTGTTTTTAGGCTTCGAACCACACTTCGGATTATGGAGGAAGCTGTTCTGCCTTGTCCCCCGCACCCAGGGAGAGTCCCTATGTCAAGTGGGCGGGGCCGAAGTATGGCGCATCGCCGAGACCAAATACCTGTCCGGCACTCCTGAGAAGGCACCAGAAAACTGGCCCTCAGAGTGGTTCTATATAAATGACGTTCCCCTTCTGGATCCAGTCCGGATAGGTCTCCCCAAGTTCAGCAACGCCCCGCCGAGGGCACGCTTAAGCTGGCGCCCCCGGGGCCCTCAAGAAGAGGACACAAGGGAAATATTCCTCCTGATGAACAGGATAAAGTTGCTGGCCAAGTCTGGACTGTCAATAGTTGAGGTCATGGCAATATGCATAAGGCGGGGAGTGCAGCCGCTCCAATATCGGGGGAAACCCATGTGGCATTTCAATGGGGAAGACGATGCCACCCGCTGCGGTCGTAAGGGTCCGGACTCCGCTGCCGCTTTGGCAAGGATATTGTCCGATTGTACAAAGGGGAAGAGGAGGAGTTCCTCCGCATAAAAACGCGGGACGGATTCTCCATGTACAACCCCCCAGAGTGGGTAAGTTGCCATTCTTTTTCCAGCTTCATTTACTCTAGCGTTCTTCTGCTAAGATTACTTGCATCAATGCTTGTGAGCAGGAACTGAGGAGGGTCGTAGAAGGAATCTTCAGCCCCTCCCCGCAACCAGAGGACCCTGGAAGGGCCCTAGATCCGGGACTCAAAGTAGATCCAGATATTACTGTGGAGCTTGTCAACGAGGTATTTTATCAGGCGAGCTGGGATGGCACCCTAGTGGCTATTACGGCCGACTACCCTGGACTGCTCCCCATGTCGCGTGTAAGCCGAGCTAGAAAATCCTATCCTCCGAAGAGGACCCCCCCAGGTATTATAACTTACCTTTGAGGCGTCGTTCTATTTGCAGAAACGACGGTTGGAGCGAGGGGCCGAGCCCCTAGGGACTCGTCAACCAGGGGCATCCGGATCGTGCAGGCTCAAGAGGAAGGCGGTGAGGGTTGACACACCACTACAGAGGTAAAGTAATAACCTGTCCTGTAATTATAGAATTTGAAATATGACAGCGCCCTTTGTGTCTGGTAGGAAGAGGAATAACCAGACTATGTCCGGAGACCCCACCCATCACGCCTCCACCAGCCGGGTTCCAGGACCGGCTTCGGGGGCAGAGGCGGACACGGAGCCAGCATCGCAAAGTTCCCTGACGGAGGATGCAGATATGTGTTCGGCCACGAACTCTGAAGTGGAGAGCGCCATGAATCACCGGCGCCAGAGGGCCGTGCTCCGGAACAACATCTTTTCCGAAGAGGCTTTTAATGCCTTCAATTCGGCGGATGCATATGTCCGAGCTGCTCGAGGCGGGCTTGCCCAAGCGACAAACCAGTATACCAAAGACATACGGGTAAGAAATTTTGATAAGTATGCATAGCAGTAGCCCCCGAGACTTGGAATAGTTGGGACAACTGTTTGAAGGATCAATATATGCACATGTCCTTGTGGACAAGAATGAACAATTGGCGCGGGAGCTGGAGGCATGCAAGGCCCAGCTAACTGATGTGGTAGCCAAGTTAGAGGGATCCCGAAAGGCCCCCTCTGGTAATATTTGTCTCCATTATACACAGATGTACCAGTTAGTAAATGGTTGGTGCGGTTAGTCTAACAGAAAATTCTGCACACAATCCCGGGGTGAATCCGGAGGGCGTAATGGGTGACGACTCGCATCTCCAACAGCAGCTAAAGGCTGGCAAGCACATCCTTACGCAAGTGACACAAGAGAAGAACAACCTACAAGATGCCAATATTCGTTTGGATGTGGAATTAAAGGACATCCGCGCTCAACTGGCGGACTCCGTGAAGGAGAACAAAAAGCTTCGACGCGGCATTTATGGTAAGAGCTCAAGCGAACTATTTGATAGTTCGGTGAAGAAGTTTTTTTGATTTTTTTTGCCTGCAGGAATGTTAACGGGTCGCCCTAAAGAGGAGATGCCCTCATCTGCAGGTGATTTGCTGCAAGATCTTTTGCAGTTGTACAAGCGTACTTGGCAGGTGATGCACGGCGTTGCTCAGGCCTTGTGGCCATCAAGCCTCCTGCCGAATGGCATGGAGGAGCTTGCGGGCCTGCTTCAAGGAGCCCGGTGGCGTTTCCGTCTATGGAAGATATCAACATGCCGACAAATGAGCAAGAGAAGCATGGGCGATGGTGAAGACGCGCTACACCAAGCTGGACCCGAACCATATGGCCGAAGTAGGACCGGCGGGGCCCGATGGGCAAGGAATTCCCATGAGCCTGGTATATGACCAGGTAGCGTTAGCCGCTAAGTACTCTCAACAGGATTGTAGGCTAGATAGCCTATTAGATGGTATAGAGGAGGAATATAGTCAGTCTCAGTGACTGTGTAATTTAATTTGCATAAGTAGCCCCTAGCCGGATTGAAATCATTTGTCATGGCGGACCTTTTCGCTTCAGCCCCCGGATCCTATAGTCTGGGGTGTGTCCGAATACCCGCTCGGTTGTACAAAAACCGGGGTATGCGTGGAGACCAGGCGTAGGGGTCATAAGTGCTTGAACAGACAAGTACCCAACTAGTTATGTTATATTGCATGGATAGCAAGAAACATCTTCCAGGGAGAATAGTTCCGTTAGGGGTTCCTTTCCCTGGGAATGCATGTGTCGACGCACATGTCCGGACTGCGAACGACGGCGCATGACACAAAGCTTCTGGTTTTTTTGTTGTAACCAACGAATACATCCTTTGTTCACCGATCGAATATTCTCTTAAGGAAACTAGCTTTCGGCTTCACCCAGTCTGAGGTACACATCCGGCTTAACCGGCAGTAACAATCGCAGAGGTGCTCCTCCCCTTATGCCCTAGCCGAATTAACGGGAACGTAGGGCATAAACACAAGAGCCAGGCAACCCAGCTTGGCCACATCTTAAGTCACATCGATGCATATAATGGTGAAGAAAAGGCACATATGGAAAAAGAATGCATATGCGATGGGCAAAAAGCCATTTAAAGTAATTATGTCTAGCTTCCGAATAGGAAGCCCCCAGGTACAACTTACACACATAGTATGGCAGGGATGATCCGGGAGTCCGCACTATATTAAACACTTTGTGTGAATAGAAAAAGGGGCGAGAAAGGAGAGAAAAAGAGGTGGAGCATAATTAAAAAGGAGGGGTGAGGAGACGAACACTGCGTTCGACATTAGGCGTAGAATCTCCAGAGTCTAGCCGCGTTCCATGGGTTCGGCTCGAGTCTATTATCGGTTGCATTATGTAGACGGTATGCTCCTCCAGTGAGAACTTTGTCAATGACAAAGGGACCTTCCCACTTGGGTTTGAGTTTGTCCTTCTTCTTCTCCGGTAGGCGTAGAACAAGCTCGCCAATATTGTAAGTTTTGGCCCGCACTTCTCTGCTTTGATATCATCAAGCCTGCTGCTGATAGAATGCGGAACGGGTTTTTGCGACATCGCGCTCCTCCTCCAGGGCATCCAAGTTATCCTGCCAATCTAACTTGGCTTCCTTCTCTTCGTACATGCGTACGCGTGGCGAATCATGTATTATGTCGCAGGGTAGTACTGCTTCCGCACCGTACACCATAAAAAATGGTGTATATCCGGTGGTTCGACTCGGTGTGGTCCGCAGCCCCCAGAGTACGAACTCGAGCTCCTCTACCCAGTGCGTATCTGATTCTGTTAAAGATCGCACTAGTCTGGGTTTGATGCCGCTCATGATGAGACCATTTGCCCGTTCGACCTAGCCGTTTGTTTGAGGGTGGTAGACGGAAGCGTAATCGAGCTTAATGCCCATTTTGCCGCACCAAGTTTTGACTTCATCGGCTGTGAAATTTGAGCCATTATCAATGATGATGCTGTGGGGGACACCGTACCGGTGTACGACCCCGGATATAAAGTCTATTACTGGTCCGGATTCGGCCGTTTTAACTGGTTTGGCTTTGATCCATTTGGTGAATTTGTCCACTATGACCAATAAGTATTTTTTCTTATGGCTTCCCCCTTTAAGAGGTCCGACCATATCCACCCCCCAGACCGTGAAGGGCCAAGTTATGGGGATTGTTTGGAGAGCGGTAGGGGGCATATGACTCTGATTGGTGAAGAGCTGGCAGCCGACGCAATGTTGGACAAGGTCCTGTGCGTCTGCTCAGGCCATCGGCCAATAGAAGCCTCTATGGAAGGCTTTGCTGACTAGCGCTCGAGCTGCGGCGTGGTGTCCGCCCAGTCCGGCATGGATTTCAGCCAGGAGTTGCCGCCCTTCCTCTTCGGAGATGCACCTTTGGAGCACTCCGGTCGCGCTTTTCTTGTGGAGTTCCCCTTTGTGGACTTTGTAAGCTTCAGAACGCCGGACTATGCAGCATGCTTCATTTTGGTCTTCGGGGAGCTCCTGCCTATTTAGGTAGGCCAAGAAAGGCTCGGTCCATGGGGCGATTACGACCATGATTTCGTGGGCCGAAGAAGTTATTTCGGTGGCAGAGCCTCCGATTGTGTCTGATGGTTCAGAGTCTGGGGGTGTATTCGGATCCGTGCTGGTATTGCCGGACTCCCCTTCCCATACTACGGATGGCTTGAACAGCCTTTCCAGGAATATATTAGGTGGGACAGGGTCGTGTTTGGCGCCGATGCGGGCGAGGACGTCCGTCGCTTGATTGTTTTCTCAAGCCACATGGTGGAATTCGAGCCCCTCGAACCGAGCTGACATTTTGAGGACGACATTACGATAGGCCGCCATTTTCGGATCCTTGGCATCAAAGTCTCCATTTATTTGTGATATTGCGAGGTTCGAATCCTCGCGCACTTCCAGGCGTTGGATGCCCATAGAGACCGCCATCCGAAGACCATGCAACAGAGCCTCATATTCGGCTGCATTGTTGGAGTCTGTGTATAATATTTGTAGGACATACTGGACCGTGTCCCCGGTGGGAGACGTCAGGACTACCCCTGCTCCCAGTCCGGCCAGCATTTTGGAGCCGTCAAAGTGCATGATCCAATTGGAGTACGCGCCGTACTCTTCAGGGAGTTCGGCTTCTGTCCATTCGGCGACAAAGTCAGCCAGTACTTGCGACTTAATGGCCCGTCGTGGTTTCTATATTATGTCGAACGGGAGGAGCAAGATAGCCCATTTAGCAATCCGGCCCGTAGCGTCACGGTTATTAATTATGTCATTAAGTGGTACTTCGGAGGCGACGGTAATCGAACACTCTTGAAAGTAGTGTCTTAGCTACCGGGATGCCATGAAGACCGCATATGCTATTTTTTGATAGTGTGGGTATCGGGATTTGCATGGGGTGAGGACCGTGGATACGTAATAAACTGGCTTTTGAAGCGGGAATTTGTGTCCGTCCACCTCTCGTTCGACGACGAGCACTGCGCTTACCACTTGATGTGTTGCAGCTATGTATAGTAGCATAGGTTCGCCGATGTTTGGCGCTGTTAGGACTGGATTACTGGCCAATAAGGTCTTTATCTCATCGAGTCCGGCCGCGGCTGCATCCGTCCATACAAAGTGTTCGGTGCGCCGAAGGAGGTGGTAAAGAGGCAATGCCTTCTCTCCTAGCCTGGATATAAAGCGGCTCAAAGCGGCCACACATCCAGCTAGCTTCTGGATGTGCTTGAGGTCTGTTGGTATAGACAACTGCAATAGAGCTCGGATTTTTGCTGGATTTGCTTCGATTCCTCTATTGGAAACAATGAAGCCCAACAGCTTCCCTGAGGGGACACCGAAAACGCATTTTTCCGGATTTAACATGATGTCGTATGTCCGGAGGTTATCGAATGTAAGCCTCAAGTCATCTATTAGGACGTGTCTAGTTTTTATGACCACGTCGTCCACATATGCTTCCATTGTTTTGCCGATTTGTTTTTCCAGGCATGTTTGAATCATGCGTTGATAGGTTGCGCCGACATTCTTGAACCCGAAGGGCATAGTGTTGAAGCAAAAAGGGCCATATGGCGTTATAAAAGCTGTTGCAGCTTGGTCAGACTCTGTCATCTTTATTTGATGGTATCTGGAGTATGCGTCAAGAAAACACAGCGAGTCGTGTCCAGCTGTGGCATCGATGATTTGATCAATGCGAGGGAGGGGAAAGGGATCCTTGGGGCAAGGCTTGTCGAGGTCTTTGAAGTCGATGCATAAGTGCCAAGATTTGTCCTTTTTTGGTACCATTACCAAATTTGCCAGCCAATCTGGATGTTTAATATCTCTGATGAATCCGGCCTCAAGCAGCTTGGCTAGCTCTTCCCCCATGGCTCGCCGTTTGGGTTTTGAAAATCGCCTTAGGGTCTGTTTGGCCGGTTTGTATCCCTTTAGTATATTGAGGCTGTGTTCAGCCAGCCGGTCTGGGATGCCTGGCATGTCCGAAGGGTGCCAGATGAAAATTTCCCAATTCTCGAGTAAGAAATCTCGCAGTGCAGCGTCCATCACGGGGCTCAACTGTGTCCCAATGGATACTGTCTTCGTGGGGTCCGTTGGGTGGACTTGGAATTTGACTATCTCGTCTGCAGGTTTAAATGAGGTGGACTTGGGTCATTTGTCGAGTATCACGTCATCCCTGTCCATGGTGGCCCGCAGTGTTGTTAACTCTTCGGCTGCTAGGGCTTCAGATAATGCTTCCAGGGCTAGTGCTGCGGTTTTGTTTTCGGCACGAAGTGCGACGTCCGGATCACTGGCTAGAGTGATGATTCCGTTGGGTCCGGGCATTTTAAGCTTCATGTACCCGTAATAGGGTACAACTTGAAAGCTTGTAAACGCGTCCCGCCCTAGAAGGGCGTGGTATCCGCTGCTAAAGGAAGCCACTTGGAATGTGATTTCTTCGGACCTATAATTCTCTGGGGTGCCGAATACCACATCGAGTGTGATTTTTCCCGCGCACCGCGCTTCCCGAATAGGGATGATTCCCCTGAAGGTGGTGCCGCTTTGCTCAATGCGGCCTTTATCAATTTCCATTTTGTTGAGCGTTTCTTCATAGATCAAGTTTAACCCGCTTCCGCCGTCCATGAGTACTTTGGTGAGCCGAAAGCCGTCCATGATTGGGCTAAGGGCCAGAGCGGCCGGTGCCCGGACAGTCTGGAATCGAGGTTCATCACTGGCATTGAAAGTTATAGCAGTGTCGTTCCAGGGGTTTATCTTTGCCGCATGGCAAATTTCCGTAGAGCTTCGATGAGCTCACTTGCGCCTGTTGTTCGAGGCGAAAGTCTCGAAGACTGTTAATACCGTATTGTGTCCGCTGGCAGGATGTTGTTCCGCTTTATGGCTTACAAGAAGATCCTCGCCACTTTTTGCCACCTGCCGGAGTATCCAACATCCCCTAAGGCTATTAGTTGGTATTGTATCTGGAGTACCGTGGAGCTTACATGGCCCGTCGAGCCATTCTTCCAATACGGATCCCCACCCTGGGGTGGGCTTTGGTTTCTTGGGGATTGGATCAGATGACTTAC
This sequence comes from Triticum timopheevii, assembly GCA_963921465.1. Lineage (NCBI taxonomy): Eukaryota > Viridiplantae > Streptophyta > Magnoliopsida > Poales > Poaceae > Triticum > Triticum timopheevii. The sequence goes on from OY997274.1 coordinate 424,689,935, forward strand.
GAGAGTTCGTCCGTTTAGTTCGGACAAAGGTCTTGGTGAGAGCAGTACTATCCCAAAATTCTGTTTGGGTCTTCCAAGCGCTCTCCATCACACAGTACTTCCGTATTATGATTGCCAAGTCCGCGAAGCGTACTATGCCGCGGCGGCTTATAGCATTGAGGAGCCCTTCGTCCGTGCAGTTTTTGCAGAAGAGTGAGACCATGTTCTCCTCGCGGCAGTCCATGACCTTGTTAAGTGCAAGGAGGAATCTGGCCCAGTAATGATGTACCGTTTCCAGGGGCTCTTGCCTGATGCGGGAGAGACAGTTTAAGTCCAGATAGGTGCTGTTAGTAGAATCCGGATTTTGATCCGATCCAACGCCCAAGGGCGCGGGCGGTTCCGAGCTTAATAGCTCAGAATCCGGAATACCGCCCAATTTCTTTGGCCCAATGCCCGATTCTAAGCCCGGGGCCTGGGTCATGTTTTCCTTTGAGCAGTTTTCGGCTCGAGGAGTTCGGCAATCCGAACATAATTAGTCCTCAAAGTTGAGGGATAGTCCGCGCATGGTTCCTCCACTATCGCTACCTCATGGGTGGCCGGCGGGGACCTGATGTCCCTTCGATCGGTGAGGGAGTCCTGGACTAGGGGGTGTCCGGACAGCTGGACTATCATCGTCCGCTGGACTCCAAGACTACGAAGATACAAGATTGAAGACTCCGTCCTGTGTCCGGAGGGGACTTTCCTTGGCGTGGAAGGCAAGCTTGGCGATACGGATATGTAGATCTCCTACCATTGTAACCGACTCTGTGTAACCCTAGCCTTCTCCGGTGTCTATATAAACCGGAGGGCTTTAGTCCGTAGGAGACAACATACATTACAACAATCATACCATAGGCTAGCTTTAGGGTTTAGCCTCCCTGATCTCGTGGTAGATCCACTCTTGTACTACCCATATCATCAATATTAATCAAGCAGGACGTAGGGTTTTACCTCCATCAAGAGGGCCCGAACCTGGGTAAAACATCGTGTCCCTTGTCTCCTGTTACCATCCGCCTAGACGCACAGTTCGGGACCCCCTACCCGAGATCCGCCGGTTTTGACACCGACATTGGTGCTTTCATTGAGAGTTCCTCTGTGTCGTCACCGATAGGAAGGATGCCTCCACCCGTCTTCAAGGACGGTACTTTCGCCAAAGGGGCCTTGGCCGCCGGCCAAACTATCCGGCTAGGTGGTTTTCTTATGACCGCCTGTCCGGCCACTGCTTCGATAATGACTTCTCAAGTCGTCAAAGGCAATCTCCACGTCAGCTCGGAATTCGCCGAGCGGCTGGATCCGATAGAGCTCTCGTCTGTCAACGAACTCTTGGATCGCATCGCCGCCCTGGGAGTCGCTACGGACTACAATCAGATTGGGCTTAAAACCGATCTGAGAGAGATTAACTCTCCCCAGGTCACCCACCACGTCGCAGTGGTAGAGGAACAATGCGGCGACTTTCCTCCTGTATTAAAAACTAGACATGTCCGGGCTCCCGAACCCTCCAAGCCGGATTTCCGCGGAGGAACGGACTTCGATCGAGCACTAAACCTAAAGTCAGGCATCGTACCGGACTTGTTGGACAACGTCCAGCAATCCAAGCTTCCAAAATTGGAAACTTCACGACCTTTAAGCCCCGAGATGGGTAGGGATCCAGATTTTATTCCACCCACCCGCCCAGACATATGCGATCTATCTATAATACGGCAAGAGCCCGCTGAAAGAGTACATCACTACTGGGCCAGATTCCTCCTGGTTGTGGACAGGATAAAGGACTGCCGAGAGGAAAATGCAATTTCAATCTTTTGCAATAATTGCACGGGCAAGGGAATATTGAACGCCATCGGCCGTCGTAAAATCACACACTTCACCGATCTGGCGTCCATAGTACGAAAGTACTATGTGATAGAGAGTTTCCGGAAAACCGAAAACCAGTTTTGGGACAATCCGGCCCCGAATACAACCCTAATCCGCAACAAAAGGGTGCATCATACTCAGGCCCCAGATACAAAAACCAAAAAGCAAAAACCCCATAGAGGGCATGGAACCGTACTGGAGGGATGGCTCAGCGGACCCTGTAAGCTTCATAGTACAGAGGGCGCCGTCCCAACACATAGCCTTCGAGCATGTTGGATATTACGGCAGGTGGCCAAAAGTGGCGAGGAGCTTCTAGCCCCGGAAAACCACTCCAACAATACCGGTACGGTATCAACAGTCTTCGAGACCTTCGCATCAAATAATATGCGAAAACGGACAATCCGCGGCCTCGCCGAAGTCTACCAAGTAGCAACAGCAAATCCATGGAGCGACACAGCCATCACCTTCAATGCCAGCGATGAACCTAAATTCCGAACAGCCCAAGCACCAGCCGCACTGGTGCTTAGTCCCATAGTGGACGGCTTTCGACTTACAAAGGTCCTCATGGATGGCGGCAGCGGACTAAACCTCATCTACGAGGAAACTCTTCAAAAAATGGAAATAGACTGGAGCCGTATTGAGCGAAGCAGCACAACCTTCAGAGGAATAATCCCTAGCCGGGAAGCACGCTGCACCAGAAAAATCACACTCGATGTGGTGTTCGGCTCGCCGAACAATTACAGATCCGAAGAAGTCACGTTCCAAGTGGCCCCGTTCAACAGCGGATATCACGCTATATTAGGACGAGAGGCATTCACAATTTTTCAAGCCGTACCCCATTACGGGTACATGAAGCTCAAAATGCCTGGGCCCGGCGGAATAATCACTCTTGCTAGTGATCCGGACATAGCACTCCGCGCCGAAAACAAGACAGCCGCACTAGCCCTGGAGGCACTATCCGAAGCTTTAGCGGCAGAAGAACTCACCACGCTGCGCTCTACGGTGAATAGGGACGATGTGATACTCGATAAAAGATCCAAGTCCACCTCCTTCAAACCAGCAGATGAAATAGTAAAATTCCAGGTCCATCCAACGGACCCAACAAAGACGGCCTCCATTGGGGCACAATTGAACCCCGTGGTAGACGCCGCACTGCGCGAATTCCTTCGGGAAAATTGGGACATTTTCGCCTGGCATCCTTCAGATATGCCCGGAATCCCACGCAGATTGGCAGAACACAGCCTAAACATCCTAAAAGGATTCAAGCCAGTCAAACAGGCTCTTTAACGATTTTCCGAACCCAAAAGACAGGCAATGGGAGAAGAGCTAGCCAAACTATTGGAAGCCGGATTCATCAGAGATATCAAACATCCGGATTGGCTAGCAAATCTGGTAATGGTACCAAAGAAGGACAAATCCTGGCGCCTATGCGTCGATTTTAAAGACCTCAATAAGGCTTGCCCAAAGGATCCCTTCCCCCTCCCCCGCATCGACCAAATTATCGATGCTACCGCAGGGCACGATTCGTTGTGCTTCCTCGACGCATACTCTGGCTACCATCAAATCAAGATGGCAGAAGCAGACCAAGCCGCAACGGCATTCATCACTCCATACGGACCATTCTGCTTCAACATGATGCCCTTCAGACTTAAAAACACCGGCGCAACATATCAGCGCATGATTCAAACATGTCTGGCTACCCAGCTCGACAAAATAGTCGAGGCATACGTAGACGACGTAGTCGTCAAAACCAAACACGTCGAAACTCTAGTAGACGATTTGAGGCTCACATTCGACAACCTCAGAGCATATGACATCAAGCTGAATCCGGGAAAATGCGTTTTCGGCGTACCAGCCAGAAAGCTGTTGGGCTTCATTGTATCCGGTAGAGGAATTGAAGCAAACCCGGCCAAGATCCGAGCTCTGTCACAGCTGGATATTCCAAAAGACCTCAAGCAGATACAAAAATTGACTGGATGCGTGGCAGCTCTAAGCCGTTTTATCTCCCGCTTGGGAGAAAAGGCGCTGCCCCTTTATCGCCTCCTTAGGCGCACCGAACACTTCGAGTGGATGGATGCTGCCACTGCCGGACTCGAAGAAATAAAGGCCATATTGGCAACAAATCCGGTCCTAGCCGCGCCAAACCTAGGCGAACCCATGTTGTTATACATCGCAGCAACACATCAAGTTGTAAGCGCGGTACTCGTCGTTGAACGAGAGACAAAAGGGCATAAATTCCCTCTTCAAAAACCAGTGTACTACGTATCCACTGTGTTAACCCCCTGCAAGTCCCGTTACCCGCACTATCAAAAGATAGCCTACGCGGTGTTCATGGCATCCCGGAAGCTCCGACACTACTTTGAAGAGTGTTCGATAACAGTGGCCTCCGAAGTACCACTCAATGACATTATAAACAACCGCGACACAACGGGCAGGATTGCAAAATGGGCCATTGAGCTCCTACCATTCGATATAACCTACAAGCCTCGGCAAGCTATAAAGTCACAAGTTTTGGCTGACTTTGTCGCTGAATGGACCGAAGCCGAACTCCCTAAAGAGTACGGCGCATACTCCAATTGGACTATGCACTTCGACGGCTCCAAAATGTTGGCCGGACCGGGGGCTGGCGTCGTCTTGACGTCCCCAACCGGGGACACAGTCCAATATGTACTTCAAATAATGTACATGGACTCCAACAACGCAGCCAAATACGAGGCCCTCCTACATGGTCTCCGGATGGCAATCTCCATGGGCATTCAGCGCCTAGAGGTGTGCGGCGATTCAAACCTTGCAATATCCCAAATAAACGGAGACTTCGCCACCAAGGATCCGAAAATGGCAGCATATCGCAACGCTGTCCTAAAAATGTCAGCTCGGTTTGAAGGACTTGAATTCCATCACGTAGCCCGAGATAATAACCAAGCAGCCGACATACTGGCACGCATCGGTGCAAAATGTGACGCTGTCCCTCCAAATATCTTCCTGGAACGGCTCTTCAAGCCGTCCGTACTATGGGAAGGGGAGACCGGAAATGACAAACCGAAAACAACCGCGCCAACCGGCGATTCAGCCGATGACATAACACCTTCAACCCACGACATAATGGCAGTAATCGCCCCGTGGACAGAACCATTCCTAGCCTACTTGCTTAGGCAGGAACTCCCCGAAGACCAAAATGAGGCCCGCTGCATAGTCCGGCGATCGAAAGCCTACAAGGTCCATGAGGGAGAACTTTATAAGAAAAGTACAACCGGAGTCCTTCAAAGGTGTATCTCCGAAGAGGAAGGGCGAAACCTCCTGGCCGAAATTCATGCCAGACTAGGCGGACACCACGCAGCAGCCCGGGCCCTTGTAGGAAAGGCATTCCATACAAGATTTTATTGGCCGACGGCCCGGGCAGATGCCCAGGACTTAGTCCAGAGATGCGTCGGTTGTCAGCTCTTTGCTAATCAGAGCCATATGCCACCCACCGCCCTCAAAACTATACCCATTACCTGGCCGTTCGCGGTCTGGGGGCTTGATATGGTTGGACCCCTTAAAGGGGGAACCCACAAGCAAAGGTACCTATTGGTCATGGTGGATAAATTCACCAAATGGATAGAGGCCAAACCGGTCAAAACGGCAGAGTCCGGACCAGTGATAGACTTTATATCCGGGGTCGTACACCGTTACGACGTCCCCCACAGCATCATCACCGACAACGGCACGAACTTCATGGCCGACGAGGTTAAGTCATGGTGCAAAAACATGGGCATTAAGCTCGACTATGCTTCAGTCTATCACCCTCAAACCAACGGTCAAGTGGAACGAGCAAATGGTCTAATAATGAGCGGCATTAAACCCAGACTAGTGCGGTCACTTACAAAATCCGACACGCACTGGGTAGAGGAGCTCGACTCCGTACTCTGGGGGCTGCGGACAACGCCCAACCGTACTACCGGATTTACACCATTATTTATGGTATATGGCGCAGAGGCAGTTTTGCCCTGCGACATCATTCATGACTCACCTCGAGTGCGCATGTACGAAGAACGAGAAGCCGAGCTGGATCGGCAAGACAGCTTGGACACATTGGAGGAGGAACGCGACGTCGCCAAGGCTCGTTCCGCATTTTATCAGCAGCAGGCTCGAAGATATCAAAGCAGAGAAGTACGGGCCAAGACTTACAACGTTGGCGAACTAGTTCTACGCCTGCCGGACAAGAAAAAGGACAAGCTCAAGCCCAAATGGGAGGGCCCCTTCATCATCGACCAAGTCCTGACCAGCGGGGCGTACCGTCTACGAAATGCGTCGGACAACCGACTCGAGCCGAACCCATGGAACGCAGCCCGCCTCCGAAGATTTTACGCCTAGTGCCGGACTAAGGGTTCGTCCCCTCCCCCCGTTCAAATTTTTATACTGCAGCTGTCCTTTGTTTCCCTTTCTTTTCTTAACCCTTCTACTAAAAGGTCCTCAAGGGCCTACTTGCATACACTTGATGTGCTATCCGCACTCATTATACCTGTGGGCTTCTTTTCCAGAAGCTCAACTATAAGGGCTTCATGCCCAACACATGTGTCATGCTTCCACATGTACCTTTTACTCACCATTATATGCATCGATATGACTTAAGTTTGGGCCAAGTTGGGTTGCCTGGCTCCTGTGCTTACCCCTACGTTCCCGATTGTTCGGCTAGGAGGTAAAGGGAGCACCTCTGCGATTGTTACTGCCGGGTCAGCCGGATGTGTACCTCAGACTGGGTGAAGCCGAAAGCTAGCGTTCTTAAGGGAATATTCGGTCGGTGACTTGAAAGATGATTTTTTACCTACCTGTTTATCTGCCCCCAGATGTTTTTCTGCTTTTTTCGCAGTCCGGACATGCACTTTAGGGCATGCCTCCCAGGGAAAGGAACCCTTAACGGAACTATTCTCCCTGGAAGATGTTTCTTACTAACCATGTAATATAACATAACTAGTTGGGCACTTGTCTGATAAAGCACTAATGACCCCTACGCCTGGTCTCCATGCATACCCCGGTTGTTTCTTGACGAAAAAGGTATTCGGACACACTCCAGACTCTAGGGTCCCGAGGTCGAAGCGAAAAGGTCGGCAAAGACAAATGATCTACAATCCGGCTAGAAGGCATTTCACATGTCATTTTAAAATACATTGTCAAATTTACTGATTGTATTCCTCCTCAATCCCGTCTAACAGGCTGTCTAACTTACAGTCCCGTTGGGAAAATTTAGCAGCCAACTCTAGTTGGCTGTATACTAAACTCACAGGGATCTCCTTCCCATCGGGCCTCACCGGTCCAACTTCGGCCATGTGGTTGGGATCCGCCTTCTTGTACCGCGTCTTCACCATGGCCCAAGCCTCCCTGGCACCCTGGCGGTAGGCCGAAATCTTCCATAAACGGAAGCGCTGCCGCACTCCCTGGAGTTTCTCCGGAAGCTCCCCAAGGCCCTTGGGTAGGGAGACGACTGGCCATAATGCCTGGACAATGCCGCTCATCGCCTGCCAAACTCGTTCGAGCAGTTGCAACAGCTCGGGAAGTTGATCACCCGTCGATACGGGCATCTCCTCCGCAGGGCGACCTGTGAGTATACCTACAAGACATATTCTGTCAATTGACTTCCTCGCCGAACTCTTCTATTCAAAGGAGTTCGCTCAAGCACTTACTATAGATGCCGCGATGAAGCCGCTGATTCTCCTTAACGTAGCCGGACAGCTCGACCCGAACGCCTTTCAGCTCTTCTCCAAGCTGGGCGTGGGCATCTTGAAGCTTGTTCCTTTCCCGTTGTACTCTATTTAGCACCCTCTCGCCGGCCTTCAGCTGGCGCAGCAGTTCCTGCCTGTCCGGATCTTGTCCAGCAGCACCTGCAATGTCATTATTAGACTTGCGCGCACGCCGCACATCGCTTATATTTAACAAAAAAATGTGTTACCAGGGGGGCCTCTGTGTTTCCTCCTGCGGCAGCAAGTGCGGCCTCAAGTTGGGCCTTGCATTCTTGCAGCTCCTGAGACAGCTGGGCATTCTTCTCGGTAAGGGCCTGCGTTTCAAATGATCCTTAAATCAGTTAACATAACTACTTTAAGTCTCGGGGGCTACTGGCATATATAACCATTAAATTCCCTTACCCGTATGTCTTTTACATACTACTCCGTGGCTCTGGTAAAACCATCTTGAGCAGCACGGAGGTGCATGTCCCCCGCGTTAAAGGCGTTCAACGCCTCAGGGGAAAAGCACGCTTCACGAAACACTGTCCGGCGGCGCCTATGGTTCATGGCGCTCTCCAACTCAGACTTGGTGGCAGACAGTCTGTGGGCGTCCTCCGTTGGAGGAGTATCCGGCCCGCGCCTTGCGCTTGCCTCCCCCTCCAGGCCGGGCGCTGGAGCCTGGCTGGTATAGGTCGGATCGGCAACCTCTACGCCCGCAGTCCGGCGAGCGCTTTTTCTCCTACAAATATCATGAGCACTCAGACGCTCCCTAGGAACGTTGCTCTGAATATTTAAATACGAACTATACCTTTGCGGCGACGTTCCAGTCCGTGCCGCGCTCCTTTTCCGCCTGCTGGTCTGGACTGGCCTTTGTTGGTCAGCTGCCGCGGGCTCGGCTTCCCGCCTTGAAGGCGCTTCCTGTAAAGCACCATCGTTCGCGAAGGTCAGAAATGGGCAAGGAAGAGATAGTGGTGTCCGGACCTCGGTCACAATCACCTGGGAAGCCGAATATAATCCGGGGTAGTCCGACGTAATGACGACTAAAGCGTTATCCATGCTGAGCTGGTGGAACACCCCGTCGATCAGCTCTACCTTGATATCCGGATCCTCTTCGGAGGCTGGATCCTGGGATCTCTCTGGATCCTCGGGTTGCGGAGCTGGACTTACCATGTCCTCCACAATCCGGCGCAGTTCCTGCGCGCAAGATATAATGTAAAAAGCTTAGACTTTGAAAGCATGGGTTGGGCCCTTAAAAGTGTTCGCTTACCCAGCCCCGAGGGTTATTCATGGAAAACCCATTCAAGGGGTTCGTTCGAAGGAAGTCCTCCTTCTCCCCCTTGTAAAGGCCGGACAGGATCTGCACCAGATCCTCGGTCGAATCTGGCCCTTTGCGGCCATGGCGGGTGGCATCGTCTTCCCCGTTGAAATCCCACATGGGGTGGCCCCTGTACTGCAATGGCTGTACCCCCCGCATGATGCATGTTGCCATGACTCCAATCATGGTCAACCCGGAATGGGCTAGTAATTTTATTCGGCCCATCAGGTAATGGACGCTCTTGTCTTCCTCCAATTAGGGGCTCCGTGGGCGCCAGCTAAGGCGTTTCTTCAGAGGAGCAGCACTAAACTCCGGGAGGCCGACCCGGACTGGGTCCGGCAGCAGAGCGTCTTCTATGTAAAACCATTCCGAAGACCAGTCTTCGGACGCCTTCTTAGGGGTACCGGATGGATATCCGGTCCCGGCAATGCGCCATACTTCGACGCCGCCCACTTGATATATAGATCCCTCGTGAGAACGGGGTACGAGGCAGAACAACCTCTTCCACAGTGCAAAATGGGGCTCGATGCCCAGGAATAGCTCGCAAAGAGCTACGTAACCCGCGATATGCAGGACAGAGGCGGGTGTAAGGTGATGGAGCTGGAGTCCGTAGAACTCCAGGAGCCCGCGGAGGAACGGATGTATCGGAAATCCGAGTCCCCTTATCAGATAAGGGACGAAGCATACCCGCTCCCCTTTGTTGGGACTTGGGGTAGCCTCTGCTTGCTTCCCACCTTGGTAGGTGGCCAGCCCGGCTCGAACCGGGACCATGAAGGCCGGAGGGAGATATCCCCCGCTTGGAGCTTCACTAGCTCGTTGTGTGGAACAGAGCACCTCCTCCAATCTCCTGGCGGTGGGCTGGGAGCGCGAGAAGAGGAGCCGCGTCGACGGTCCATGATGGAATGGATTTTTGGGTCAAAGGCGCTCCGATGAGTATTCGCGGAAGGAAGATGGTGTGATTTGGATCTGGATTTTTGCCTCTTTTGTAGGCGGATGACTTGCACGACTAGGGGGTGGAACATAAAAGACACCCTGGCTTTTTGTATTCGTGCGACGCGTGGAAGAAGGCCATTATTGGGCGTAGAAGCCAAGAAGCACAACATTTATGAGGAAGCCAGACACTGTTCGGCAGGTACATGGAACTTAAAGGGAGAACCCGCCTTGCAACGCCGAAGACTATATACGCGCTGGACTTATCGTCATTGAAGCCTGGTTTGGGGGCTACTGAGGGAGTCCTGGACTAGGGGGTGTCCGGACAACCGGACTATCATCGTCCGCCGGACTCCAAGACTACGAAGATACAAGATTGAAGACTCCGTCCCGTGTCCGGAGGGGACTTTCCTTGGCGTGGAAGGCAAGCTTGGCGATACGGATATGTAGATCTCCTACCATTGTAACCGACTCTGTGTAACCCTAGCCTTCTCCGGTGTCTATATAAACCGGAGGGCTTTAGTCCGTAGGACACAACATACATTACAACAATCATACCATAGGCTAGCTTTAGGGTTTAGCCTCCTTGATCTCATGGTAGATCCACTCTTGTACTACCCATATCATCAATATTAATCAAGCAGGACGTAGGGTTTTACCTCCATCAAGAGGTTCCGAACCTGGGTAAAACATCGTGTCCCTTGTCTCCTGTTACCATCCACCTAGACGCACAGTTTGGGACCCCCTACCCGAGATCCGCCGGTTTTGACACCGACAGTCGGGTTTAAGCCCAATCCGGTCATAGTTCGTAGCGACTCCCAGAGCGGCGATGCGATCCAAGAGTTCATTAAGGGAGGAGAGCTCCATTGGATCCATCTGTTCGGCAAGTTCCGAACTGACGCGAAGGTTATGATTGATGACCCGAGAGGCCATCGTTGGTGCCTCTGCCGATGGGGCGGCCATGATAGAGCCGTCGAGTCAGAGCGTCTGGCCTACAACCAGAGCTCCCTCTGAGGTAATGTCGTCCTTGATGATGAGACGAGCCATCGACCCTTCCGGCGACGTCACAGAGGAACTCTCAATAAAAGCACCAATGTCGGTGTCAAAACCGGCGGATCTCAGGTAGGGGGTCCCGATCTGTGCGTCAAGGCTGATGGTAACAGGAAGCAAGGAACACAGATGTTTACCCAGGTTCAGGACCTCTCGATGGAGGTAAAACCCTACTTCCTGCTTGATTAATATTGATGATATGGGTAGTACAAGATTAGATCTACCACGAGATCGTAGAGTCTAAACCCTAGGAGCTAGCCTATGATGGTATGATTATAAATGTGATCGGCCTTCTAAGGACCAACCTCTCCGGTTTATATAGACACCGGAGAGGACTAGGGTTTACATGGAGTCGGTTACAAGGAAGGAAACATAATATCCGGATAGCCAAGCTTGCCTTCCACGCCAAGGAAAGTCCCATCCGGACACGGGCCGGAGTCTTGAGTCTTGTATCTTCATGCTTTAACAGTCCGGACGTTGTACACAGTCCGGCTGTCCGGATACCCCCTAATCCAAGACTCCCTCAATTGTGTAGAAGCTTTTGAAATACCTGCACCTATTGTTCAGCCACCTGATTGGAATTTACCTTTTGAAATTATGTGCGACGCTAGTGATTATGTTGTAGGTGCTGTTCTAGGGAAAAGAGTCGATAAGAAATTGAATGTTATCCAGTATGCTAGTAAGACTCTTGACACTGCCGAGAGAAATTATGCTACTACTGAAAAAGAATTCTTAGCAGTTGTGTTTGCATGTGGTAAGTTTAGACCTTAAATTGTTGATTCTAAAGTTACTATTCACACTGACCATGCTGCTATTAAATATCTTATGGAAAAGAAAGATGCTAAGCCTAGACTCATTAGATGGGTTCTCTTGCTCCAAGAATTTGACTTGCACATTACTGATAGAAAGGGAGCTGAGAACCCCGTTGCACACAAATTGTCTAGGTTAGAGAATGTTCTTGATGACCCACTGCCTATTGATGATAGCTTTCCTGATGAACAATTAGCGGTCGTTAATGCTTCTCGTACTGCTCCTTGGTATGCTGATTATGCTAATTACATTGTTGCTAAATTTATACCGCCTAGTTTCACATACTAGCAAAAGAAAAAGTTCTTTTATGATTTAAGTACTTCTGAGACGACCCACACCTTTGTAAAGAAGGAGTAGATGGTGTTATTAGACGGTGTGTGCCTGAGCATGAACAGGAACAGATCCTACGCAAGTGTCACTCTGAATCCTATGGAGGACACCACGCTGGAGACAGAACTGCACACAATGTACTACAATCTGGTTTTTATTGGCCTACTCTCTTCAAAGATGCTCGTAAGTTTGTCTTATCTTGTGATGAATGTCAAAGAATAGGTAACATTAGTAGACGTCAAGAAATGCCTATGAATTATTCTTTTGTTATTGAACCGTTTGATGTTTGGGGCTTTGATTATATGGGACCTTTTCCTGCCTCTAATGGTTATACACATATTTTAGTTGTTGTTGATTACGTTACTAAGTGGGTAGAAGCTATTCCAACTAGTAGTGCTGATCATAACACTTCTATTAAAATGCTTAAGGAAGTTATTTTTCCGAGGTTTGGGGTCCCTAGATATCTTATGACTGATGGTGGTTCACACTTTATTTATGGTGCTTTCCGTAAGATGCTTGCTAAGTATGATGTCAATCATAGAATCGCATCTCCTTATCATCCGCAGTCTAGTGGGCAAGTAGAGTTGAGCAATAGAGAGCTCAAATTAATTTTGCAAAAGACTGTGAATAGATCTAGAAAGAATTGGTCCAAAAAACTTGATGATGCATCGTGGGCCTATAGAACTGCATACAAAAATCCTATGGGTATGTCTCCATATAAGATGGTTTATGGAAAAGCGTGTCATTTACCTCTTGAACTTGAACATAAGGCATATTGGGCTATTAAAGAGCTCTATTATGACTTCAAACTTGACGGTGAGAAGAGGTTGTTTGATATTAGCTCACTTGATGAATGGAGAACCCAAGCATATGAGAATGCCAAGCTATTCAAAGAAAAAGTCAAACGCTGGCATGATAAAAGGATACAAAAGCGTGAGTTTAACGTAGGAGATTATGTATTACTATTCAACTCTCGTTTAAGATTTTTTGCAGGAAAACTTCTCTCAAAATGGGAAGGTCCCTACGTTATCGAGGAGGTCTATCGTTCTGGTGCTATAAAAATCAACAACTTCGAAGGAACAAGTCCAAGGGTGGTAAACGGTCAAAGAATTAAACATTATATTTCAGGTAATCCTATCAATGTTGGAACTAATATCATTGAAACCGTAACCCCTGAGGAATACATAAGGGACACTTTCCAGAATGTTCCAGACTCCGAAAAGGAATAGGTATGTGGTATGGTAAGTAAACCGACTCCAAAATAACTCCAATGGCAATTTTTATCAGTTTTGGAATATTTAAGAATTTTAGGAAGAAAGAAGTAGTCCGAAAGGGACACGAGGCCCCCACGAGAGTGGAGGGCCCCCCCTGCTGGGCACGCCCCTATCTCGTGAGCACCTCGTGTGCCTCCCGGACTCCGTTTTCTTGCACATTACGTATTTTGGTCGGTAAAAATTCATTATATATACTCCCAAAGGTTTTGACCACCGTATCATGCAAATATCTTCTGTTTTCGTTTCGAGCTGTTCCTGTTGCAGAATAAAGCAAGATGTCTTCTCAGGAGTCAGTCGGGGAGAGTCGGGTGTCTCACCCAACACCAGGTCCAGGAGTAAATAGTGATGCCTATCACTTTGGACCATCAACGGAGGATGAGATGGAGGCTGATTTGAAAAGGATAGATGCCATGGAGGAGGATCAAGAAGTTACCTCTCGTCTCCAAGCAGAATTCACTATGGGGGAACTACCTAGCCTGGCTATCCCTACTTTGGTCACCCCTTCCAACTTTAGATTTCTTTCTTATGAAAATATGAAAAAGAGTTTCACTTGTTCTCCAGAAGCTATGCAGCATCCTTGGGTAAAAGGAGCTTTGGCCGTTACGGGCAAGCTCTGTAAAGAAATTATGGATCTCAAACAACAAGTCAACAAGCTCGAGGAGGAGAACCATATCCTGAAGGGCATCATCGCCAAGAAGATCATAACACCAACCGTGAAGAAGGAAAAATAGTCACATGGATATGGGCACTCCCCTTGGCAACTGCCAAGCTTAGGGGAGGTGCCCCGGTATCGTATCACCATCACACTCCTATCTTTACCGCTTTATTTAGTTCGATCCTTTTAGTAGTATCTTGATCTAGTAGATTGAAGTTTTGATATCAAGTAGTTTTGGGTTTTGCTTTGTGATCACTTTTTGTAATCATGTCCGTGAGCTATCTATAATAAATATTAGTGTTGAGTCAAGGGCTTTGCTATGTTGCTATGATCTTGAGAAAGTAGAAAGAATAAAAGAGTTCATATTGATCTTATGCATAGTGATAACTTCACACATAGAAAGTATGAGGCATAAAAATTGTTTAGAGTTGATGAACGTAGTTTTGGTCATCGTTGCAATTAATAGGAAGTGATAAGGAAATAGGGGTTCACATACAAATATATTATCTTGGACACCTTTTTATAATTGGGAGCACTCATTAGGTATGACATGCTAAAAGAGTTGACGTTGGGCAAGGAAGACAACGTAATGGTTTATGTTTTCGCGCATCTCAGTTAAAGTATATTGTCATTGACCTTCCAAACATGTTGAGCTTGCCTTTCCCCCTCATGCTAGCCAAATTCCTTGCACCAAGTAGAGATACTACTTGTGCTTCCAAATATCCTTAAACCCAGCTTCGCCATGAGAGTCCACCGTACCTACCTATGGATTGAGTAAGATCCTTCAAGTAAGTTGTCATGTTGCAAGCAATAAAAATTGCTATCTAAATATGTATGACTTATTAGTGCAGAGAAAATAAGCTTTGTACGAACTTGTTGTGGAAGTAATAAAAGCGACGGACTGCATAATAAAGGTCCACATACAAGGGGCAATATAAAGTGACGTTCTTTTGCATTAAGATTTTGTGCATCAACCCTAAATGCACATGACAACCTCTGCTTCCCTCTGCGAAGGGCCTATCTTTTACTTTATGCTTGAGTCAAGGTGATCCTCACCTTTCACTTTTTCATTTTATCCTTTGGCAAGCTCCTCGTGTTTGAAAGATCATGATATATATATATATCCAATTGGATGTGAGTTAGCATGGGCTATTATAGTTGACATCACCTAAAGGTGAATACGTTGGGAGGCAACACAATAAGCCCCTATCTTTCTCAGTGTCCAGCTGAAACTCCATAACCACAAGTATCGCGTGAGTGTTAGGAATTGTAGAAGACTACAAGATAGTTGAGTATGTGAGCTTGCTGAAAAGCTCTATTGTTGACTCTTTCTGATGTTACGATAAATTGCAATTGCTTCAATGACTGAGATTATAGTTTGTTAGTTCCCAATGAAGTTTTTGAACCATACTTGACATTGTGAATTGATTGTTACTTGAGCATAAGAAATCATATGATAAAACCTATTTATGTTGCTGTTATAAGAATGATCATGATGCCCTCATGTCCATATTTTAGTTTTATCGACACCTTTATCTCTAAACATGTGGACATATTTTTCGATTTCGGCTTCCGCTTGGGGACAAGCGAGGTCTAAGCTTGGGGGAGTTGATACGTCATTTTGCATCATGCTTTTATATCAATATTTATTGCATTATGGGCTGTTATTACACATTATATCTCAATACTTATGGCTATTCTCTCTTATTTTACAAGGTTTATCATGAAGAGGGGGAATGCCGGCAGCTGAAATTCTGGTTGGAAAAGGATCAAACATTGGAAACCTATTCTGCACAGCTCCAAAAGTCCTGAAACTCCACGAAACATCCTTTTGGAATTAATAAGAATTTTTGGGCGAAAGAAATACACCAGGGGGCCCACACCTCATCCAAGAGAGTGGGGGGCGCGCCCCCCTACTGGGCGCGCCCCCTGTCTCCTGGACCCCCTGGGGGGCTCCCGGTTTCCATCTTCTGCTATATCATAGCTTTTACCCTGGAAAAAATCGTGGGCAAGCTTACGAGACGAAACTCCGCCGCCATGAGTCGGATCCTTGACGGAACCAATCTAGGGCTCTGGAGGAGCTGTTCTGCCGGGGACACTTCCCACCGGGAGGGGGAAATCATCACCAACGTCATCACCAACGATCCTCTCATCGAGAGGGGGTCAATCTCCATCAACATCTTCACCAGCACCATCTCCTCTCAAAACCCTAGTTCATCTCTTGTATCCAATCTTGTATCAAAACCACAAATTGGTACCTGTGGGTTGCTAGTAGTGTTGATTACTCCTTGTAGTTGATGCTAATTGGTTTACTTGGTGGAAGATCATATGTTCAGATCCTTTATGCATATTATTACTTCTCTGATTATGAACATGAATACCTGAGGACATGGGTGAAGTCTTGCTATTAGTAGTCATGTGAATTTGGTATTCGTTTGATATTTTGATGAGATGTATGTTGTCTTTTCCTCTAGTGGTGTTATGTGAACGTCGACTACATGACACTTCACCATTATTTGGGCCTAGAGGAAGGCATAGGGAAGTAATAAGTAGATGATGGGTTGCTAGAGTGACAGAAGCTTAAACCCTAGTTTATGCGTTGCTTCGTTAGGGGCTGATTTGGATCCATATGTTTAATGTTGTGGTTAGGTTTACCTTAATACTTCTTTTGTAGTTGCGGATGCTTGCAATAGGGGTTAATCATAGTGGGATGCTTTTCCAAGTAAGGGCAATACCCAAGCACCGGTCCACCCACATATCAAATTATCAAAGTACCAAACACGAATCATATGAACGTGATGAAAACTAGCTTAACGATAATTCCCATGTGTCCTCGGGAGATCTTTCTCATTATTAGAAATTGTCCAGGCTTATCCTTTGCTACATAAAGGATTGGGCCACCTTGCTACACTTTATTTACTTTATTTACTTATTACTCGTTACCATTTATCTTATCAAAAAACTATCTATCACCTACAATTTCAGTGCGTGCAGAGAAAACCTTACTGAAAACCACTTATCATTTCCTTCTGATCCTCGTTGGCTTCGACACTCTTACTTATCGAAAGGACTACGATTGTGTAATGCCCCGGATCCGATGCGCCAGGTGTCCACCAGTTATTCGTCGTCTTTGCCATGTCATTTGCTTGCGTGTTGCATTTTGCCATGTCATCATGTGCATCTCATTTTGCATATGTGTTCGTCTCATGCATCCGAGCATTCTCCCCATTGTCCGTTTTGCAATCCGGCACTCCTATGTTTCCTGGCGCCCCCTTTTGCCTCTTTTCGTGTGCGGGTGTTAAACTTTCTCGGAATGGCCCGAGGTTTGCCAAGCGGCCTTGGTATAGCACCGGTAGACCGCCTGTCAAGTTTCTTGTTATTTGGAGGTCGTTTGGTACTCCAATGGTTAACCGGGCAACCGTAAAGGCCTCTTTCGTGTGCAGCCCAACACCCCTCCAAAGTGGCCCAAAGCCCAGCAAACTCCCCTCCATGCTCTCGGTCGTTCGATCACGATCGCATGGCCAAAAACCGCTCCTCATTTGTACTCTCCTAGCTCCCTCTACCTATATAAACACCTCCCCTCCAAAAATCCCGGTCTAACCCTAGTCCTCTTCCTCCTGCCGCCGACGGACACGTCCGCCACCTCGCCCGTCCCCGCGCCTCCTCGCCGGCGTGCGCCGCCGCCGCCAGGCGCCTCGCCGCGCCGCCCTATTCCTCCCGCGGCGACCCGAAGCCGCCGCGCCCTCCGCCCATGGCCGCGCGCCTCCGTGGCACCCTGCCAGCCGTCCCTCGCCGCGCCCCGCGTTGTCCCGCGCCGGCCGGCTGGTGCCCGCCGCCTGCCGCCGGATCTCCCGCGCCGGGAGCTCCTCGCCGCGCCGCCTCCCGGCGCCTCCTCGCCTCCGTCGCGCCTCGCCCCGGGGCGGATCCGGCGAGATCCGCCCGGGAGCACCCCGTCCCCGCCTCCAACGACCTTCTCCGGCGACGAACTCTGGCGAGAACCTCGCCCGTTGACTTTTCCCCGAGGTCCAATTTTTCACCAAGTCCCGGAGTATTTGCACATTATCATGCCATGTTCATCACACTGTATCTAGGCATCTGTAGCTCCGTTTTGTGCGTGTAATATGTCAAATTGTTCGCCTCGAAGAGTACTTCATTTCATTCCATTGCATCATTTTCATTTGAGCTCATCTTGATGCCCGAAATGCTGTTGGAAGAGTGTATGTTGTTGTTAATCTGCTGAAAATGTTATGACATGCTCATTTGTCATTTTTGCCATGTTTGATGTGTGCATCCTATGAGGTTGATGTCTACATGTGTTTTGATCTATGCCATGCCATATTTCCAGGGGTGCCATCCATGTATTTTTTGTGACTTGTGTAGTGAGTGCATCAAGCTTGTTAAGTAGGGTACTTGCTGTTGCTGTTTTCCTGACAGATTCTGTTATATTTTGTTGCTATGTTAACCTGCTGCTACAAGTCATTTCGTGCATTATTCTGGAGGTGTTCACTAAGTATGTTTTGTTATACATGTCTTGCTCTATCCATTCATGCCCCTGGTTACAATTATAGCCTGCTGGAACATGTTCATATCTTGCTCCAAAGTTGCTAAATAATGTTGCTGTCAGCGTGTTAACGTTAAGTTCAGTTTTGTCCATGTGTTTTGCTAGTGATACATGCACCCTATGAACTTGTTCTTGCCATGCTTAGCTTCATAAACATGCCTTCTTACTGTTGGTTGACTTGCCATGCCATGTATTGCTCTGTGGTGAGTGCTTCAAGCTCACCAACATGCCTACTTATTGTTGTTCCTGCCATGGTTGAATCTGTAATATAACTTGCCATGTTTACATGGGTGCCATCATATTTTCTGATCCTTTTTGGCTCATGGTCAGTAAGGGACTCTTGTTCTATGCCATTGGTAGATTCATGCCATGCCTTTGTTTGCCATGATAAGTTCCTGTAGCATGTTGTTTGATAGCTCTAAATATTGCAACCTGATGTTATTTCCTGATAAGTCTGAAACTGTTATTATTTGCAATCTTTCCATGTCTTTTTGAGCATGATCTATTGATTTCTGGAGATAGCTCAGTGTTCATGTCTTGTTATGCTTTACCTGTACTTCATGCTCATGCCTTTTGTTTTCATATTGTGGTACCGTAGCATGTTGTTGTGATGCTTGCAATATGCCTAGTTGCTGTTTTGGACAGATTGTTGTTATAACTTGTATAGAGTGTATGTGTTGAACCGTTGCTCCGTTTTGAGTGTGCTCTATATGAAACTTGCTTAGAATTGCATGTAGTTCCATATTACCATGTTGCATCCTTGTTTTGGTATGTTTGCTTGATGTTTGGGTGCATTTTGCATCAATGCCATGTTTAACTTGTTTTGCTCATATCTTCTAGGCCGTAGTTCCGAATTAAAAGAACTTTATATGTAACTTAACTAGAATTTCGTGTAGATCATCTTGGTGCATCTTAACTTGCTGTTTAACAACTTGAACATAAGGTTTATTCAGATCTGGACCAATTTCGAAATTTGCATATGAGGACTTACCGGATTTGTTATGTGTTGTTCCCGGCCTCATTTAAACTTGCCTTGATGTGTTATTCTTGTTTGCATCATCTCTTGCCATGAGTAGCTTCATGTAGCCTTGTCATGCATCATGCTTGTTGTGCATCATGTCTTGTCTATGTGTGGTGTGTTTACTATGTTGTGTGCTTCTTCTCGAAAGTTCCCGTTTTGTTGCGATCGTGAGGATTCGTTCGTCTACGTGTGGTTCGTCTTTGTGGCTTCATCTTCTTCATGGACTCGTTCTTCTTCCTAGAGGGATTTCAGGCAAGATGACCGCTACCCTGGATCTCACTACTATCATTGATATGCTAGTTGCTTCGTTCTATCGCTATGCTGCGTTACCTATCTTTTTCTCTTCAAGCCTCGCAAATTGCCAAGAACCTCTAACCTTTGACACCCTTCCTAGCAAATCGTTGTTTGGCTATGTTACCGCTTTGCTCAGCCCCTCTTATAGCGTTGCTAGTTGCAGGTGAAGTTGAAGATTGCTCCATGGTGGACAGGATTATGTTGGGATATCACAATATCTCTTATATTATTAATGCATCTATATATTTGGTAAAGGGTGGAAGGCTCGGCCTTATGCCTGGTGTTTTGTTCCACTCTTGCCGCCCTAGTTTTTGTCATACCGGTGTTATGTTCCCGGATTTCGCGTTCCTTACGCGGTCGGGTGATTTATGGGACCCCCCTGACAGTTTGCTTTGAATAAAACTCCTCCAGCAAGGCCCAACCTTGGTTTTACCATTTGCCTCACCACCAC
Organism: Triticum timopheevii; assembly: GCA_963921465.1. Classification (NCBI taxonomy): domain Eukaryota; kingdom Viridiplantae; phylum Streptophyta; class Magnoliopsida; order Poales; family Poaceae; genus Triticum; species Triticum timopheevii. The sequence goes on from OY997274.1 coordinate 424,710,194, forward strand.
CTACCTTTTCCCTTGGGAGTAATTAACCCAAGGGTCATCTTTATTTTATCCCCCCCGGGCCAATGCTTGTCTAAGTGTTGGTCCAAACCGAGCGATGTCCGGTGCCCCCGGGCAACCAGGGTCTATGCCAACCCGACGTCTGGCTCATCCGGTGTGCCCTGAGAACGAGATATGTGCAGCTCCTATCGGGATTGTCGGCACAGCGGGCGGTCTTGCTGGTCTTGTTTTACCATTGTCGAAATGTCTTGTAAACCGGGATTCCGAGACTGATCGGGTCTTCCTGGGAGAAGGTATATCCTTCGTTGATCGCGAGAGCTTATCATGGGCTAAGTTGGGACACCCCTGCAGGGTATAAACTTTCGAGAGCCGTGCCCGTGGTTATGTGGCAGATGGGAATTTGTTAATGTCCGGTTGTAGATAACTTGACACCTGATCCGAATTAAAACGCATCAACCGCGTGTGTAGCCGTGATGGTCTCTTCTCGGCGGAGTCCGGAAAGTGAACACAGTTTCTGGGTTATGTTTGACGTAAGTAGGTGTTCAGGATCACCTCTTGATCATTGCTAGCTTCACGACCGTTCCTTTGTTTCTCTTCTCGCTCTCATTTGCATATGTTAGCCACCATATCACGCTTAGTCGCTGCTGCAACCTCACCACTTTACCCCTTACTTTCCCATTAAGCTTTGCTAGTCTTGATACCCATGGTAATGGGATTGCTGAGTCCTCGTGGCTCACAGATTACTACAACAACAGTTGCAGGTACATGATTATGCGATGATCTTGACGCGAGAGCGATGTTACTTGTTTTGGAGTTCTTCTTCTGCTTCTTCGATCAGGGGATAGGTTCCAGGTCGGCAGCCTGGGCTAGCAGGGTGGATGTCATTTGAGTTTCTGTTTGTGTTTCATCCATAGTCGGATGATGCTCTTGTGTTATATGATGTTGTATTCGTGTGGCATTGTATGCCTTTTGTATGTATCCCCATCTATTATGTAATGTTGATGTAATGATATCCACCTTGCAAAAGCGTTCCAATATGCGGGTCTATCCTTGGTGGGACCTTCGAGTTCCTTTTGGATAGGGTCGCATATTGGGCGTGACAGATTGATCCCCTACACTTGTGGGTCATCATCTATGGTTAGGAAACATAACCATCTTTGATCAACGAGCTAGTCAAGTAGAGGCATACTAGGGACTATAGGTTTTGTCTATGTATTCACACATGTACTAAGTTTCCGGTTAATATAATTCTAGCATGAATCATAAACATTTATCATGAATTAAGGAAATAAATAATAACTTTATTATTGCCTCTAGGGCATATTTACTTCTCTCTCCCACTTGCACTAGAGTCAATAATCTAGTTCACATCACCATGTGATTTAACACCAATATTCACATATGTATGTGATTAACACCCATAGTTCACATCGTCATGTGACCAACACCCAAAGGGTTTACTAGAGTCAATAATCTAGTTCACATCACTATGTTATTAACACCCAAAGAGTACTAAGGTGTGATCATGTTTTGCTCGTGAGAGAAGTTTAGTCAACGGGTCTGTCACATTCAGAGCCGTATGTATTTTGCAGATATTCTATGTCTACAATTCTCTGCACGGAGCTACTCTAGCTAATTGCTCCCACTTTAAATATGTATCCAGATTGAGACTTAGAGTCATCTAGATCGGTGTAAAAGCTTGTATCAATGTAACTCTTTATGACGAGCTCATTTATCACCTCCATAATCGAGAAATATTTCCTGAGTCCTCACTAAGGATAATCTTGATCGCTGTCTAGTGAGCTATTCCTAGATCAAAATTGTACTCCCTTGCCAAACTCAGGGTAGGGTACACAATAGGTCTGGTACGCAGCACAACATACTTTATAGAACCTTTGATTGTGGCATAGAGAATGACTTTCATTCTCTTTCTATTTTCTGCTGTGGTCGGGTTTTGAGTCTTACTCAACTTTACACCTTGTAATACAGGCAAGAACCCTTTCTTTGACTGATCCATTATGAATTTCTTCCAAACTTTACCAAGGTATGTGCTTTGTGGAAGTCCAATTAAGCGTCTTGATCTATCTTTATAGATCTTGATGCCCAATATGTAAGCAGCTTCTCCGAGGTCTTTCATTGAAAAACTCTTATTCAAGTATCCCTTTATGCTACCCAGAAATTCTATATTATTTCCAGTCAACAATATGTCATCTACATATAAGATTAGAAATGCTACAGAGCTCCCACTCAATTTCTTGTAAATACAGGCTTCTCCAAAAGTCTGTATAAAACCATATGCTTTGATCACACTATCAAAGCGTTTATTCCAACTCCGAGAGGCTTGCACCAGTCCATAAATCGATCGTTGGAGCGTGCACACTTTGCCAGCACCCTTTGGATCAACAAAACCTTGTGGTTGCATCATATACAACTCTTCTTCCAGAAATCCATTCAGGAATGCAGTTTTGACATCCATTTGCCAAATTTCATAATCATAAAATGCAGCAATTGCTAACATGATTCGGACAGACTTAAGCATCGCTATGGGTGAGAAAGTTTCATCGTAGTCAACTCCTTGAACTTGTCAAACCTTTCGCAACAAGTTGAGCTTTGTAAATAGTAACACTACTATCAGTGTCCGTCTTCCTCTTGAAGATCCATTTATTTAATATGGCTTGCCGACCATCGGGCAAGTCCACCAAAGTCCACACTTTGTTCTCATACATGGATCCCATCTTAGATTTCATGGCCTCAAGCCATTTTGCGGAATCTGGGCTCATCATCACTTCCTTATAGTCTATAGGTTTATCATGGTCTAGTAACATGATTTCCAGAATAGGATTACCGTACCACTCTGATGCGGATCGCACCCTGGAAGACCTATGAGTTTCGGTAGTAACTTGATCTGAAGTTTCATGATCATCATCATTAGCTTCCTCACTAATTGGTGTAGGAATCACTGGAACCGTTTTCTGTGATGAACTACTTTCCAATTCGGGAGAAGGTATAGTTACCTCATCAAGTTCTACTTTCCTCCCACTCACTTCTTTCGAGAGAAACTCCTTCTCTAGAAAGGATCCATTCTTAGCAACAAAGATTTTGCCTTCGGATCTATGATAGAAGGTGTACCCAACAGTTTCCTTTGGGTATCCTACGAAGACGCACTTCTCCGATTTGGGTTCAAGCTTATCAGTTTGAAGTTTTTCCACATAAGCATCGCAACCCCAAACTTTAAGAAACGACAACGTTGGTTTCTAGCCAAACCACAGTTCATAAGGCGTCGTCTCAACGGATTTTGATGGTGCCCTGTTTAAAGTGAATGCAGTTGTCTCTAATGCATAACCCCAAAACGATAGTGGTAAATCGGTAAGAGACATCATAGATTGCACCATATCTAATAAAGTACGGTTACGATGTTCGGACACACCATTTCGTTGTGGTGTTCCAAGTGGCGTTAATTGTGAAACTATCCCATGTTGTTTCAAATGGAGACCAAACTCGTAACTCAAATATTCTCCTCCACGATCAGATCATAGAAACTTTATTTTCTTGTTACGATGATTTTCCACTTCACTCTGAAATTCTTTGAACTTTTCAAATGTTTCAGACTTATGTTTCATTAAGTAGATATAACCATATCTACTCAAATCATCTGTGAAGGTAAGAAACTAACGATTCCTGCCACGAGTCTCAACACTCATTGGACCGCATACATCGGTATATATTATTTCCAATAAGTCAGTAGCTCGTTCCATTGTTCCGGAGAACGGAGTTTTAGTCATCTTGCCCATAAGGCACGGTTCGCAAGCATCAAATGATTCATAATCAAGTGATTCCAAAAGTCCATCTTTATGGAGTTTCTTCATGCGCTTTACACCGATATGACCCAAACGGCAGTGCCACAAATATGTTGCACTATCATTATCAACTTTGCATCTTTTGGCATCAATATTAGGAATATGTGTATCACTACGATCAAGATTCAATGAACCATCAACATTGGGTGTATGATCATAGAAGGTTTTATTCATGTAAACGGAACAACAATTTATTCTCTGTCTTAGATGAATAATCGTATCGTAATAAACATGACCTAATCATATTTATGCTCAACGCAAACACCAAATAACATTTATTTAGGTTCAACACTAATCTCGAAAATATAGGGAGTGTGCGATGATGATCATATCAATCTTGGAATTATTTCCAACACACATCGTCACTTCACGCTCAACTAGTCTTTGTTTCTTCTATAACTCATGTTTCGAGTTACTAATCTTAGAAAGTATCAAATACCCAGGGGCTACTATAAATACTAGTAAGGCACACATCAATAACCAGTATATCAAATATACCCTTGTTCACTTTGCCATCCTTCTTATCCACCAAATATTCAGGGCATTTCCGCTTCCAGTGACCATTTCCTTTGCAGTAGAAGCACTCAGTTTCAGGCTTTGGTCCAGCTTTGGGCTTCTTCACGGGAGTGAAAACTTGCTTGCCATTCCTCTTGAAGTTCCCTTTCTTTCCCTTTTGCATTTTTCTTGAAACTAGTGGTCTTGTCAATCATCAACACTTGATGCTTTTTCTTGATTTGCACCTTCGTCGATTTCAGCATCACAAAGAGCTTGGGAATCATTTTCGTTCATCGCGAAGTTCTAGTAACTTGGTGATGGTGACTAGAGAACTCTGTTAATCACTATCTTATCTGGAAGATTAACTCCCACTTGATTCAAGCGATTGTAGTACCCAGACAATCTGAGCACATGCTCACTGCTTCAGCTATTCTCCTCCATCTTTTAGCTATAGAACTTGTTGGAGACTTCATATCTCTCAACTCGGTTATTTGCTTGAAATATTAACTTCAACTCTTGGAACATCTCATGTGGTCCATGACGTTCAAAACGTCTTTGAAGTTCCGATTCTAAGCCGTTAAGCATGGTGCACTAAACTATCAAGTAGTCATCATATTGAGCTAGCCAAACGTTCATAACATATGCATCTGCTCCTGCAATAGGTCTGTCACCTAGCGGTATATCAAGGACATAATTCTTCTGTGCAGCAATGAGGATAAACCTCAGATCACGGACCCAGTCCGCATCATTGCTACTATCATCTTTCAATTTAGTTTTTCTCTAGGAACACATATAAAAACATAGGGAAGCAACAATGCGAGCTATTGATCTACAATATTATTTCCAAAATACTATCAGGACTAAGTTCATGATAAATTAAGGTTCAATTAATCATATTACTTAAGAGCTCCCACTTAGATAGACATCCATTTAGTCATCTAAATGATAACGTGATCCAAATGAACTGAACCATGTCCGATCATCACGTGAGATGGAGTAGTTTTGAATGGTGAATATCACTATGTTGATCATATCTACTATATGATTCATGCTCGACCTTTCGGTCTACAGTGTTCCGAGGCCATATCTACATATGCTAGGCTCGTCAAGTTTAACCCGAGTATTCTGCATGTGCAAAACTGGTTGCACCCGTTGTATGTGAACGTAGAGCTTATCACACCCGATCATCACGTGGTGTCTCAGCACGAAGAACTGTAGCAACTGTGCATACTCAGGGAGAACACTTATACCTTGAAGTTTAGTAAGAGGTCATCTTATATTGCTACCGCCGTACTAAGCAAAATAAGATGCATAAAAGATAAACATCACATGCAATCAAAATATGTGACATGATATGGCCATCATCATCTTGTGCTCATGATCTCCATCACCGAAGCATCGTCATGATCTCCACGTCACCGACGCGACACCTTGATGTCCATCGTAGCATCGTTGTCGTCTGACCATCTATTGTTACTACGACTATCGCTACCACTTAGTGATAAAGTAAAATAGTTACATGGCGATTGCATTTCATACAATAAAGTGACAACCATATAGCTCCTGCCAGTTGCCGATAACTTTGTTACAAAACATGATCATCTCATACAACAATTTATATCACATCATGCTTGACCATATCACATCACAGCAATCCCAAAAACAAGTTAGACATCCTCTACTTTGTTGTTGCAAGTTTTACGTGCCTACTATGGGCTTCTAGCAAGAACCGTTCTTACCTACGCATCAAAACCACAACGATTTTTTATCAAGTGTGTTGTTTTAACCTTCAACAAGGACCAGGCATAGCCACACTCGATTCAACTAAAGTTGAAGAAATAGACACTCACCAGCCACCTATGTGCAAAGCACGTTGGTAGAACCAGTATCGCGTAAGCGTACGCGTAATGTCGGTCTGAGCCGCTTCATCCAACAATGCTGCCGAATCAAAGTATGACATGCTGGTAAGCAATATGACTATTATCGCCCACAACTCTTTGTGTTCTACTCATGCATATAACATCTACGCATAAACCTGGCTCTGATACCACTACTGGGGAACACGGTAATTTCAAAAAAACTCCTACGATCATGCAAGATCTATGTATGTGATGCATAGCAACGAGAGGGGATAGTTTGTTCACGTACCCTCGTAGACCGAAAGCGGAAGCATTTAGTTAACGTGGTTGATGTAGTCGAATGTCTTCGCGATCCAACCGATCCAAGCACCGAACGTACGGCACCTCCGCGTTGAGCACACGTTCAGCTCCGGGACATCCCTCGTATTCTTGATCCAGTTGAGGCCGATGGAGAGTTTCGTCAACACGACGGCATGGTGACGGTGATGGTGAAGTTATCGGTGCAGGGGTTCACCTAAGCACTACGATATATGACCGAGGTGTGTAACTGTGGATGGGGGACTGCACACGGCTAAACAATGTCAACTTGTGTGTCCTAGGGTGCCCCCTCCCCACGTATATAAAGGAGGGAGGGGGGAGGTCGGTCGGCCTCTCTAGGCGCGCCAGGGGGAGGAGTCCTCCTCCTAGTGGGAGTAGGACTCCCCCTTTCCTAGTCCCACTAGGAATAGAAGGAAGAGGGGAAAGGAGAAAGGAAAGGGGGGCCGGCCCCCTCACCCAATTCGGATTGGGCTTGGGGGGGGGGTGCCCCCTCCTAGGCTGCCTTCTCTCCTCTCCCAATAAGGCCCATTTAAGGCCCATATGCTCCCCGGGAGGGTTCCGGTAACCCTCGGTACTCCGATAAATGTGTGAACTCATCCGAAACCATTTTGATGTCCAAACATAGTCGTCCAGTATACCAATCTTTATGTCTCGACCATTTCGAGACTCCTCGTCATGTCCGTGATCACATCCGGGACCCCGAACTATCTTCGGTACATCAAAATACATAAACTCATAATACCAATTGTCATCGAACGTTAAGCGTGCGGACCCTACGGGTTCGAGAACTATATATACATGACTAAGACACGTCTCCGGTCAATAACCAATAGTGGAACCTGGATGCTCATATTGGTTCCTACATATTCGACGAAGATCTTTATCGGTCAAACAGCATAACAACATACGTTGTTCCCTTTGTCATCGGTATGTTACTTGCTCGAGATTCGACCGTCGGTATCTCAATACCTAGTTCAATCTCGTTACCGGCATGTCTCTTTACTCGTTCCGTAATACTTCATCCCGCAACTAAATCATTAATTACAATGCTTGCAAGGCTTATAGTGATGAGTGTTACCGAGAGGGCCTAGAGATACCTCTCCGAAACACGGAGTGACAAATCCTAATCTCGATCTATGCCAACCCAACAAACACCTTCGGAGACACCTGTAGAGAACCTTTATAATCACACTTTTACGTTGTGATGTTTGGTAGCACACAAAGTGTTCCTCCGGTATTCGGAGTTGCATAATCTCATAGTCGGAGGAACTTGTATAAGTCATGAAGAAAGTAGTAGCAATGAAACTAACACGATCATAATGCTAATCTAACTGATGCGTCATGTCCATCACATCATTCTCCTAATGATGTTATCCCGTTCATCAAATGACAACACATGTCTATGGTTAGGAAACATAACCATCTTTGATCAACGAGCTAGTCAAGTAGAGGCATACTAGGGACTATAGGTTTTGTCTATGTATTCACACATGTACTATGTTTTCGGTTAATACAATTCTAGCATGAATAATAAACATTTATCATGAATTAAGGGATAAATAATAACTTTATTATTCTCATATGATGACTACTTGACAGTTTACTGCACCATGCTTTACAGATTAGAACCAGGACTTCAAAAATGTTTTGAACGCCACCAAACATATGAGATGTTCCAAGAAGCTGAAATTGGTATTTCAGATTCATGCCCGTGTCAAGAGGTATGAGACCTCTGTTGGGGAACATAGCAATAATTCAAAATTTTCCTATGTATCACCAAGATCAATCTAGGAGATGCTAGCAACGAGAGAGAAGGAGTGCACCTTGATACCTCTTGAAGACCGCGAAACGGAAGCGTTACAAGAACGCGGATGATGGAGTCATACTCGCGGCGATTCAAATCGCGGAAGATCCGATCTAGCGCCGAACGGACGACGCCTCCGCGTTCAACACACGTACAGCCTAGGGACGTCTCCTCCTTCTTGATCCAGCAAGGGGAGAGGAGAAGTTGAGGGAGAGCTCCGGCAGCACGACAACGTGGTGGTGGAGCTTGTGGATTTTCTGCAGGGCTTCACCAAGCTCTACGGAGGAGGAGGAGGTGTTGGAGCTGGGAGGGGCCGCGCCAGGGGAAGGGTATGGCAGCCCTCCCAAGGGAGAGGGGGCCGGCCCCCTTAGATCTCATCTAAGGGGGGGCAAGGGGGGAGCTTGCCCCCCAAGTTTGGTGGGAGGCGCCCCCACCCCCTAGTGTTTCCAACCCTAGGCGCCTTGGGCCGTTGGGGGGGGGGGGGGAGGGGCGTACCAGCCCACCAGAGGCTGGTTCCCACCCTTTGTTCAGCCCATTAAGTCCCCCGGGGCAGGTGGCCCCACCCGGTGGACCCTCTAACTCCTTTCGATGGTCTCGGTACAATACCGATAACCCCCGAAACTATTCCGGTGACTGAAACTGGACTTCCCATATATAAATCTTTACCTCCGGACCATTCCGAAACTCCTCGTGATGTTCGGAATCTCATCCGGGACTTCGAACAACCTTCGGTAACCACATACTATTTCCCACAACAACTCTAGCGTCACCGAACCATAAGCGTGTAGACCCTACGGGTTCGGGAACCATGCAGACATGACCGAGACATCTCTCCGGCAAATAACCAACAGCGGGATTTGGATACCCATGTTGGCTCCCACATGTTCCACGATGATCTCATTGGATGAACCACGATGTCGGGGATTCAATCAATCACGTATACAATTCCCTTTGTCCATCGGTATGTTACTTGCCGAGATTCGATCGTCGGTATCCCAATTCCTCGTTCAATCTTGTTACCAGCAAGTCTCTTTACTCATTTCGTAACGCATGATCCCGTGACTAACTCCTTAGTCACATTGAGCTGATTATGATGATGCATTTCTGAGTGGGCCCAGAGATACCTCTCCATCATACGGAGTGACAAATCTCAGCCTCGATTCGTGCCAACCCAACAGACACTTTCGGAGATACCTGCAGTGCACCTTTATAGCCACCCAGTTATGTTGTGGCGTCTGGTACACCCAAAGCATTCCTACGGTATCCGGGAGTTGCACAATCTCATGGTCTAAGGAAACGATACTTGACATTAGAAAAGCTCTTAGCAAACGAACTACACGATCTTGTGCTATGCTTATGATTGGGTCTTGTCCATCACATCATTCTCCTAGTGATGTGATCCCTTTATCAACGACATCCAATGTCCATGGTCAGGAAACCACAACCATCTATTGATCAACGAGCTAGTCAACTAGAGGCTTACTAGGGACATATTATGGTCTATGTATTCACACATGTATTACGGTTTCTGTTAATACAATTATAGCATGAACAACAGACAATTATCATGAACAAGGAAATATAACAATAACCATTTTATTATTGCCTCTAGGGCATATTTCCAACAGTCTCCCACTTGCACTAGAGTCAATAATCTAGTTACATTGTGATGAATCAAACAACCAGAGAGTTCTGGTGTTCATCATGTTTTGCTCGTGGAAGAGGTTTAGTCAATGGATCTGCGACATTCAGATCCGTATGTACTTTACAAATATCTATGTCTCCATCTTGAACATTTTCACGAATGGAGTTGAAGCGACGCTTGATATGCCTGGTCTTCTTGTGAAACCTGGGCTCCTTGGCAAAGGCAATAGCTCCAGTGTTGTCACAGAAGAGAGTTATCGGGCCCAACGCATTGGGAATAACTCCTAGGTCGGTGATGAACTCCTTTATCTAGATTGCTTCATGTGCTGCCTCCGAGACTGCCATGTACTCCGCTTCACATGTAGATCCCGCCACGACGCTTTGCTTGCAACTGCACCAGCTGACTGCCCCACCATTCAAAATGTACACATATCCGGTTTGTGACTTGGAGTCATCCAGATCAGTGTCGAACCTAGCATCGACGTAACCCTTTATGATGAGCTCTTCATCACCTCCATAAACGAGAAACATATCCTTAGTCCTTTTCAGGTACTTTAGGATATTCTTGACCGCTGTCCAGTGTTCCGTGTCGGGATTACTTCGGTACCTTCCTACCAAACTTACGGCAAGGTTTACATCAGGTCTGGTACACAACATGGCATACGTAATAGACCCTATGGCTGAGGCATATGGGATGACACTCATCTTTTCTCTATCTTCTGCCGTGGTCAGGCATTGAGCCGTGCTCAATCTCACACCTTGCAATACAGGCAAAACCCCCTTCTTGGACTGATCCATATTGAACTTCTTCAATATCTTGTCAAGGTATGTGCTTTGTCAAAGACCAATGAGGCATCTCGATCTATCTCTATAGATCTTGATGCCTAATATGTAAGCAGCTTCTCCAAGGTCCTTCATTGAAAAACACTTATTCAAGTAGGCCTTTACGCTTTCCAAAAGTTCTATATCATTTCCCATCAATAGTATGTCATCTACATATAATATGAGAAATGCTACAGAGCTCCCACTCACTTTCTTGTAAACACAGGCTTCTCCATAAGTCTGCATAAACCAAAACGCTTTGATCATTTCATTAAAGCAAATGTTCCAACTCCGAGATGCTTGCACCAGCCCATAGATGGAGCGCTGGAGCTTGCACACCTTGTCAGCATTCTTAGGATTGACAAAACCTTTCGGCTGCATCATATACAATTCTTCCTTAAGGAAACCGTTGAGGAATGCCGTTTTGATGTCCATTTTCCATATTTCATAACCATAGAATGCGGCAACTGCTAACATGATTTGGATGGACTTCAGCTTTGCTACGGGTGAGAAAGTCTCATCGTAGTCAACCCCTTGAACTTGTTGATAACCCTTAGCGACGAGCCGAGCCTTATAGACGGTCACATTACCATCCGTGTCATCTTCTTCTTAAAGATCCACTTATTTTCTATGGCTTGCCGATCATCGAGCAAGTCTATCAAAGTCCATACTTTGTTTTCATACATGGATCCTATCTCGGATTTCATGGTTTCAAGCCATTTGTTGGAATCCGGGCCCGCCATCGCTTCTTCATAGTTTGAAGGTTCACCGTTGTCTAACAACATGATTTCTAGGACAGGATTGTCGTACCACTCTTGTGCGGAACGTGCCCTTGTGGGCCTACGAAGTTCAGTAGCAACTTGATCCAAAGTTTCATGACCATCATGATCAACTTCCTCTCCAGTCGGTGCAGGCACCACATAAACATCTTCCTAAGCTGCGCTACTTTCCGGTTCAAGAGGCGGTACTTCATCAAGTTCTACTTTCCTCCCACTTACTTCTTTCGAGAGAAACACTTTCTCCAGAAAGGATCCGTTCTTAGCAACAAAGATCTTACCATCAGATCTGAGGTAGAAGGTATACTCGATGGTTTCCTTAGGGTATCCTATGAAGACGCATTTTTCCGACTTGGGTTCGAGCTTTTCAGGTTGAAGTGTCTTGACATAAGCATCGCATCCCCAAACTTTTAGAAACGACATCTTAGGTTTCTTCCCAAACCATAATTCATACGGTGTCGTCTCAACGGATTTAGACGGTTCCCTATTTAAAGTGAATGCGGCTGTCTCTAAAGCATAACCCCAAAATGATAGCGGTAAATTGGTAAGAGACATCATAGATCGCACCATATCCAATAGAGTGCGATTATGACGTTCAGACACACCATTACGCTAAGGTGTTCCAGGCGACGTGAGTTGTGAAACAATTCCACATTTCCTTAAGTACGTACCAAACTCGTGACTCAAATATTCTCCTCCATGATCTGATCGTAAGAACTTTATTTTCCTGTCACGTTGATTCTCTACCTCACTCTAAAATTCCTTGAACTTTTCAAAGGTCTCAGACTTGTGTTTCATTAAGTAGACATACCCATATCTACTTAAGTCATCAGTGAGGGTGAGAACACAACGATAGCCACCGCGAGACTCAACACTCACTGGACCACACACATCAGTATGTATTATTTCCAACAAGTTGGTTGCTCGCTTCGTTGTTCCGTAGAATGGAGTCTTGGTGATTTTGCCCATGAGGCATGGTTCGCACGTGTCAAATGATTCATAATCAAGAGACTCCAAAAGTCCATCTGCATGGAGTTTCTTCATGCGTTTGACACCAATGTGACCAAGGCGGGAGTGCCACAAGTATGTGGGACTATCATTATCAACCTTACATCTTTTGGTATTCACACTATGAATATGTGTAACATCACGTTCGAGATTCAGTAAAAATAAACCATTGACCAGCGGGGCATGACCATAAAACATGTCTCTCATATAAATAGAACAACCATTATTCTCGGATTTAAATGAGGATCCATCTCGCATTAAACGAGGTTCAGATACAATGTTCATGCTCAAAGCTGGCACTAAATAACAATTATTGAGGTTTAAAACTAATCCCGTAGGTAAATGTAGAGGCAGCGTGCAGACAGCGATCACATCGACGTTGGAACCATTCCCGACGCGCATCGTCACCTCGTCCTTCGCCAGTCTCCGCTTAATCCGCAACTCCTGTTTTGAGTTACAAATATGAGCAACCGCACCGGTATCAAATACCCAGGAGGTACTACGAGTACTTGTAAGGTACACATCAATAACATGTATATCACATATACCTTTGGTGTTGCCAGCCTTCTTATCCGCTAAGTACTTGGGGCAGTTCCGCTTCCAGTGACCATTTCCCTTACAATAAAAGCACTGAGTCTCAGGCTTGGGTCCATTGTTTGGCTTCTTCCCGGTAACTGATTTACCGGGCGCGGCAACTCCCTTGCCGTCCTTCTTGAAGTTCTTTTTACCCTTGCCTTTCTTGAAACTAGTGGTCTTATTCACCATCAACACTTGATGTTCCTTTTTGATTTTGACCCCCGCTGATTTCAGCATTGAATATAGCTCAGGAATGGACTTATCCATCCCTTGCATATTGTAGTTCATCACAAAGCTCTTGTAGCTAGGTGGGAGCGATTGGAGGATCCTGTCAATGACCGAGTCATCAGGAAGATTAACTCCCAGCTGAGACAAACGGTTGTGCAACCCAGACATTTTGAGTATATGCTCGCTGACAGAACTATTTTCCTCCATCTTACAACCATAGAGCTTGTCGGAGACTTCATATCTCTCGACCCGGGCATGAGCTTGGAAAACCATTTTCAGCTCTTGGAACATCTCATATGCTCTGTGCTGCTCAAAACACTTTTGGAGCCCCGGTTCTAAGCTGTAAAGCACCACACTGAACCAGGGAATAATCATCACTACGCAACTGCCAGGCATTCATAACGTCTTGAGTTGCTGGGAAAATGGGTGCGTCACCTAGCGGTGCTTCAAGTACATATGTTTTCTTGGCAGCTATGAGGATGATCCTCAAGTTTCGGACCCAGTCCGTATAGTTGCTACCATCGTCTTTCAGCTTGGTTTTCTCTAGGAAAGCGTTGAAGTTGAGGGCAACATTAGCGTGGGCCATTTGATCTACAAGACATATTGTAAAGATATTTTAGGCTATGTTCATGATAATTAAGTTCATCTAATCAAATTATTTAATGACTCAGATAGACATTCCTCTAGTCATCTAAGTGATACATGATCCAAGTCAACTAGGTCGTGTCCAATCATCACGTGAGACGGACTAGTCATCATCGGTGAACATCTCCATGTTGATTGTATCTACTATATGACTCATGTTCGACCTTTCGGTCTCTCGTGTTCCGAGGCCATGTCTATACATGTTAGGCTCGTCAAGTCAACCTAAGTGTTTTGCATGTGTAAATCTGGCTTACACCCGTTGTATGCGAATGTTAGAATCTATCACACCCGATCATCACGTGGTGCTTCGAAACAACGAGCTTCCGCAATGGTGCACAGTTAGGGGGAACACTTTCTTGAAATTTTTTAGTGAGGGATCATCTTATTTATGCTACCATCGTTCTAAGCAAATAAGATGTAAACATGACAAACATCACATGCAAATCATAAAGTGAGATGATATGGCCAATATCATCTTGCGCCTTTGATCTCCATCTTTGAGGCGCCGCATGATCACCTTCGTCACCGGCATGACACCATGATCTCCATCATCATGATCTCCATCATCGTGTCTTCATGAAGTTGTCTCGCCAACTATTACTTCTACTACTATGGCTAATAGTTAGCAATAAAGTAAAGTAATTACATGGCATTCTCATTGACACGCAGGTCATAGAATAAATTAAGACAACTACTATGGCTCCTGCCGATTGTCATACTCATCGACGTGCAAGTCATGATTCCCATTACAAGAACATGATCAATCTCATACATCAGATATATCATTCATCACGTCCTTTTGCCATATCACATCACATAGCATACCCTGCAAAAACAAGTTAGACGTCCTCTAATTGTCGTTGCATGTTTTACGTGGCTGCTATGGGTTTCTAGCAAGAACAGTTCTTACCTATGCAAAGGCCACAACAGTGATATGCCAATTGCTATTTACCCTTCATAAGGACCCTTTTCATAAAATCCGGTCTGACTAAAGTGGGAGAGACAGACACCCGCTAGCCACCTTATGCAACAAGTGCATGTCAGTCGGTGGAACCTGTCTCACGTAAGCGTACGTGTAAGGTCGGTCCGGGACGCTTCATCCCACAATTCTGCCGAACCAAGATAGGACTTGTAACGGTAAGCAAATTGAACAAACCTTCACCCACAACTACTTGTGTTCTACTCGTGCATAGAATCTATGCATAGACCTAGCTCATGATGCCACTGTTGGGGAACGTAGCAATAATTCAAAATTTTCCTACGTATCACCAAGATCAATCTAGGAGATGCTAGCAACGAGAGAGAGGTAGTGCATCTTCATACCTCTTGAAGATCGTGAAACGGAAGCGTTACAAGAACGCGGATGATGGAGTCGTACTCGCGGTGATTCAAAACGCGGAAGATCCGATCTAGCGCCGAACGGACGGCGCCTCCGTGTTCAACACACGTACAGCCCAGGGACGTATCCTCCTTCTGGATCTAGCAAGGGGAGAGGAGAAGTTAAGGGAGAGCTTCGGCAGCATGACGGCGTGGTGGTGGAGCTTGTGGATTTTCTGCAGGGCTTCACCAAGCTCTACGGAGGAGGAGGAGGTGTTGGAGGAGGGAGGGGTTGCGCCAGGGGAAGGGTATGGCATCCCTCCCACCCCCCACTATTTATAGGTAAATGGGAGAGGGGGCCGGCCCCCTTAGATCTCATCTAAGGGGGCGGCCAAGGGGGGAGCTTGCCCCCCAAGTTTGGTGGGAGGCGCCCCCACCCCCTAGGGTTTCCAACCCTAGGCGCCTTGGGCCCTTAGGGGGGGTGCATCAGCCCACCAGGGGCTGGTTCCCACCCTTTGTTCAGCCCATTAAGTCCCCGGGGCAGGTGGCCCCACCCGGTGGACCCCCGGACACCTTTCGGTGGTCCCAGTACAATACCGATAACCCCCGAAACTATTCTGGTGACTGAAACTGGACTTCCCATATATAAATCTTTACCTCCGGACCATTCCAGAACTCCTCGTGATGTCCAGGATCACATGCGAGACTCCGAGCAACCTTCGATAACCACGTACTATTTCCCATAACAACTCTAGCATCACCAAACCTTAAGTGTGTAGACTCTACGAGTTCGAGAACCATGCAAACATGATCGAGACATCTCTCCGGCCAATAACCAACAACGGGATCTGGATACCCATGTTGGCTCCCAAATGTTCCACCATGATCTCATCGGATGAACCACGATGTCGGGGATTCAATCAATACCATATACAATTCCCTTTGTCCACCGGTATGTTACTTGCCCGAGATTCGATTGTCGGTATCCCAATACCTCGTTCAATCTCGTTACCAGCAAGTCTGTTTACTCGTTCCGTAACGCATGGTCCCATGACTAACTCCTTAGTCACATTGAGCTCATTACAATGATGCATTACTGAGTGGGCCCAGATATACCTCTCCGTCATACGGAGTGCCAAATCCCAGTCTCGATTCGTGCCAACCCAACAGACACTTTCGGAGATACCTGTAGTGCACCTTTATGGCCACCCAGTTATGTTGTGACGTTTGGTACACCCAAAGCATTCCTAAGGTATCCGGGAGCCACACAATCTCATGGTCTAAGGAAACGATACTTGACATTAGAAAAGCTCTTAGCAAACGAACTACACGATCTTGTGCTATGCTTAGGATTGGGTCTTGTCCATCACATCATTCTCCTAATGATGTGATCCCGTTATCAATGACATCCAATGTCCATGGTCAGGAAACCAAAACCATCTATTGATCAACGAGCTAGTCAACTAGAGGCTTACTAGGGACATATTATGGTCTATGTATTCACACATGTATTACGGTTTCTGGTTAATACAATTATAGCATGAACAATAGACAATTATCATGAACAAGGAAATATAATAATAACCATTTTATTATTGCCTCTAGGGCATATTTTCAACAACCTCTGACAAGTACTTCGCCTAAAAGATGGCGGAGAATTGCTCAGTTAGTGAGCATGTGCTCAGAACGTCTGGGTACTACAGTTGCTAGAATCAAGTGGGAGTTAATCTTCCAAATAAGATAGTGATTGACAGAATTCTCTAGTCATCATCACCAAGTTACTAGAACTTCGTGATGAACTATAGTATGCAAGGGATGACGAAAACGATTCCCGAGCTCTTCGTGATGCTGAAATCAACAAAGGTAAAAATCAAGAAAGAGCATCAAGTGTTGATGATTAAACAAGACCACTAGTTTCAAGAAAAGGGCAAAGGGAAAGAAAGGGAACATCAAGAAGAATGACAAGCGAGTTGTTAGTCCCATGAAGAAGCCCAAAGCTGGACCTAAGCCTGAAGCTGAGTGCTTCTACTACAAAGGAAATGGTCACTAGAAGCGGAACTGCCCCGAATATTTGGCGGATAAGAAGGATATCAAAGTGAACAAAGGTATATTTGATATACATGTTATTGATGTGTATCTTACTAGTGCTCGTAGTAACCCCTGGGTATTTGATACTTGTTCAGTTGCTAAGATTAGTAACTCAAAATAGGAGTTGCAGAATAAATAGAGACTAGTTGAGGATGAAGTTCGATGTGTGTTGGAAGTTGTTCCAAGATTGATATGATCATCATCGCACACTCCTTATACTTTCGGGATTAGTGTTGAACCTAAATAAATGTTATTTGGTGTTTGTATTGAGCATGAATATGATTAGATCATGTTTATTGCAAATACGGTTATTCATTTAAGACAGAGAATAATTGTTATTCTGTTTACA
The DNA here is from genome assembly GCA_963921465.1 of Triticum timopheevii. Classification (NCBI taxonomy): domain Eukaryota; kingdom Viridiplantae; phylum Streptophyta; class Magnoliopsida; order Poales; family Poaceae; genus Triticum; species Triticum timopheevii. The sequence goes on from OY997274.1 coordinate 424,727,977, forward strand.
TGAATAAAACCTTCTATGGTCATACACCCAATGTTGATGGTTTATTGAATCTCGATCGTGGTAATACACATATTCATAATATTAATGCCAAAAATGCAAAGTTGATAATGATAGTGCAACTTATTTGTGGCACTGCTATTTGGGTCATATCAATGTAAAGCGCATGACTAAACTCCATAAAGATGGACTTTTGGAATCACTTGATTATGAATCATTTGATACTTTCGAATCGTGCCTTATGGGCAAGATGACTAAAACTCCGTTCTTCGGAACAATGGAATGAGCTAGTAACTTATTGGAAATAATACGTACCGATGTATGCGGTCCAATAGTGTTAATGCTCGTGGTGGGTATCATTATTTTCTGACCTTCACAGATGATTTGAGCAGATGTGGGTATATCTACTTAATGAAACACAAGTCTGAAACATTTGAAAAGTTCAAAGTATTTTAGAGTGAAGTGGAGAATCATCGTAAGAAGAAAATAAAGTTTCTACGATCTGATCGTTGAGGAGAATATTTGAATTACGAGTTTGTCCTTCATTTAAAAGAATGTGGAATAGTTTCACAGCTTACGCCACTTGGAACACCACAGCGTAATGGTGTGTCTGAACGTCGTAATCGTACTTTATTGGTTATGGTGCAATCTATGATGTCTCTTACCGATTTACCACTATTGTTTTGGGGTTATGCATTAGAGACAGTTGCATTCACGTTAAACAGGGCACCATCAAAGTCCGTTGAGACGACATCGTATGAATTGTGGTTTGGCAACAAATCTAAGCTGTCATTTCTTAAAGTTTGGGGATGTGATGCTTATATCAAAAGGCTTCAGCCCGATAAGCTCAAACCCAAATCGAAGAAATGTGACTTCATAGGATACCCTAAGGAAACAATTGGGTACACCTTCTACCACAAGTCCGAAGGCAAGATTTTTTGTTGCTAAGAACGGAACCTTTCTAGAGAAGGAGTTTCTCTCGAAAGAAGTGAGCCGGAGGAAAGTAGAACTTGATGAGGTAATTGTACCTTCTCCCGAATTGGAGAGTAGTTCATCACAGAAATCATTTCCTATAATTCCTACACCAATTAGAGAGGAAGCTAATGATGATGATAATGAGACTTCAGATCAAGTTACTACCGAACCTCCTAGGTCTTTCAGAGTACGGTCCGCACCAGTGTGGTATGGTAGTCCTGTTCTGGAAGTCATGTTACTAGACTATGATGAACCTACGAACTATGTGGAAGCGAGGACGAGCCCAGATTCCGCGGAATGGCTTGACGCCATGAAATCTGAGATGGGATCCATGTATGAGAACAAAGTGTGGACTTTGCTGGACTTGCCCGATGATCGACAAGCAATAGAAAATAAATGGATCTTCAAGAGGAAGACGGATGCTGATAGTAGTGTGACTATCTATAAATCTCGACTTGTCGCAAAAAGTGGTTTCGACAAGTTCAAGGTGTTGACTACAATGAGATTTTCTCAACTGTAGCGATGCTTAAATCCATATGAATCATGTTAGCTATTGCCATATTTTATGAAATTTGGTAAATGGATGTCAAAACTGCATTCCTTAAATGGATATTTCTTAAAGAAAGTTGTATATGATGCAACCAGAAGGTTTTGTCAATCATAAAGGTACTAACAAGGTGTGCAAGCTCCAGCGATCCATCTATGGACTGGTGCAAGCATCTCGGAGTTGGCATATATGCTTTGATGAGTTGATCAAAGCATATAGTTTTATACAGACTTGCGGTCAAGCCTGTGTTTACAAGAAAGTGAGTGGGAGCACTACAGCCTTTCTGGTAAGTATATGTGAATGACATATTATTGATCAGAAATGATGTAGAATTTTCTAGAAAGCATAAAGGAGAGTTTGAAAGGAGATTTTCAAAGAAAGACCTCAGTGAAGCTGCTTACATATTGGGCATCAAGATCTATAGAGATAGATCAAGATGCTTGATAAGATTTTTTCAATGAGTAGATACCTTGACAAGTTTTTGAAAGAGTTCAAAATGGATCAGTCAAAGAAGGACTTCTTGTCTGTATTACAAGGTGTAAAGTTGAGTAAGACTCAAAGCCCGACCACGGCAGAAGATAGAAAGAGAAGGAAAGTCATTCCCTATGCCTCAGTCATAGGTTCTATAAAGTATGCTATGCTATGTACTAGACCTATTGTGTACCTTGCCATGAGTTTGGCAAGGGGGAACAATAGTGATCTAGGAGTAGATCACTGGACAGCGGTCAAAAATATCCTTAGTGAGGACTAAGGAAATGTTTCTTGGTTATGGAGGTGATAAAGAGTTCATCGTAAAGAGTTACGTCGATGTAAGCTTTACACCAATCCAGATGACTCTGAGTCTTAATCTGGATACATATTGAAAGTGGGAGCAATTAGCTAGAGTAGCTCCATGCAGAGCATTGTAGACATAGAAAATTTGCAAAATACACACGGCTCTGAAATTAGCAGTCCCATTGACTAAACTTCTCTCACAAGCAAAACATGATCACACCTTAGTACTCTTTGGGGGTTAATCACATAGTGATTTGAATTAGATTATTGACTCTAGTAAACCCTTTGGTTATTTGTCACATGGCGATGTGAACTATGGGTGCTAATCACATACAGATGTGAACTATTGGTGTTAAATCACATGGCGATGTGAACTAGATTATTGACTCTAGAGCATGTGGGAGACTGAAGGAAATATGCCCTAGAGGCAATAATAAAGTTATTATTTATTTCCTTATATCATGATAAATCTTTATTATTCATGCTAGAATTGTATTAACCGAAAACTTAGTACATGTATGAATACATAGACAAAACATAGTGTCCCTAGTATGCCTCTACTTGACTAGCTCGTTAATCAAAGATGGTTATGTTTCCTGACCATACACATGTGTTGTGATTTGATGAACGGGATCACATCATTAGGAGAATGATGTGACAGACAAGACCCATCTGTTAGCTTAGCATTATGATTGTTACAGTTTCATTGCTACTGCTTTCTTCATGACTTATACATGTTCCTCAGACTATGAGATTATGCAACTCCCGAATACCAGACGAACACCCTGTGTGCTATCAAACGTCACAACGTAAATGGGTGATTATAAATATGCTGTGTTTGTTGGGTTGGCATAGATCAAGATTAAGATTTGTCACTCCGTGTTTCGGAGAGGTATCTCTGGGCCCTCTCGGTAATGCTCATCACTATAAGCCTTGCAAGCAATGTGACTAATGAGTTAGTTGCGGGATGAAGTATTGCAGAATGAGTAAAGAGACTTGCTGGTAATGAGATCGACCTAGGTATGATGATACCGACGATCGAATCTCGGGCAAGTAACATACCGATGACAAAGGGAACAACGTATGTCGTTCTGTGGTTTGATCGATAAAGATCTTCGTAGAATAAGTAGGAGCCAATATGAGCATCCAGGTTCCGCTATTGGTTATCGGAGATGTGTCTCGGTCATTTCTACATAGTTCTCGAACCTGTAGGGTCCGCACGCTTAACATTCGATGACGATTTGTATTATGAGTTGTGTGTTTTGATGACCAAAGTTTGTTCGGAGTTCCGGATGAGATCACGGACGTGACGAGGAGTCTCTAAATGGTCGAGACATAAAGATTGATATATTGGACCATGTTATTCAGATACCGGAAGTGTTCCGGGTAGTTTCGGGTAAAAACGGAGTGCCGGAGGGGTTACCGAAACACCCGGGGGAACTAAAGGGCCACCATGGGCCTTAGTGGAGAGACAGGAGGGCCGCTAGGGCAGGCCGCGCCCCACCCGTAGCAATACAAATTGGAGAAGGGAAGGGGGTGGGCGCGCCCTCTTTCCTACTCCCTCTCCCTCTCCTTCCTTCCCCTCTCTTCCTTGTAGAGGAATCCTACTAGGACTAGTAGTCCTAGTAGGTCTCCCTCTCCTTGGCACGCCCCCTAGGGCCGGCCAGCCTCCCCCTTCATCCTTTATATACGGGGGAAGGGGGCACCCTAGAATATACAAGTTTCTCTTAACCGTTTGCGGTGCCCCCTCCACAGTTACACACCTCGATCATACCATCGCAGTGCTTAGGCGAAGCCCTGCGCTGGTAACATCATCATCACTGTCGCCATGCCGTCGTGCTGACGGAACTCACCCTCGTCCTCAACTAGATCAAGAGCATGAGGGACGTCATCGAGCTAAACATGTGCTGAACATGGAGGTGCCATATGTTCGGTACTTGGATCGATTGGATCGTGAAGACGTTCGACTACATCAACTGCGTTAACTAAATGCTTCTGCTTTTGGTCTATGAGGGTACGAGGACACACTCTCCCCTCTCGTTGCTATGTATATCCTAGATAGATCCGGCATGATCGTAGGAAATGTTTTGAGATTACTGCGTTCCCTAACAGGCTCCCCCGCGTACCTGCTGCTATCAACTCATCATGGGCTACAACGTGTGGTGCCCCTCCATATATAAGAGGCCTAGGATATAACGTGTCTGACTCTGTTGGGGATATAACTATTTGTGTAAGCCGCCCAGGAGGGGCCGGGTTACGCAAAGAAGACTCAGCAGAAAGAAGCCCAAGACCAAGCATGAAGATGGCGGTTCAATAAAGGGTCTAAGGCCCACAGGCGGCTCAAGGCCCATAGTGATAAACCGAAATGATGGTATGACTTGTAACATAAGGTAGACTTAACCAGTCACCGAGCTGGACACTGTCTATGAGCCGGCCGGGACTCTGTAGGCCGCCGGGCGTCCACCCATGTATATAAGGGGACGACCCGCTGGCAGCTTAGGGCAGGAAACAACTCATCAAGAACCGTGTTCGCACACGAACACGTCACCATGTACCTCCAACGTCGAGGGTGATGCACCGCAGCTCACGTCGAAGGAGACCCATCCGGAAGCGCGGTACGCAGGCAATCCGGCGGGTGCTTTTGAAGACCCGAAACCCCACACGCTCGGGAGAGACCCCGTCTGGGCGCGCGGCGGCTATGGGCTGCCCTAGGTCGACCTGATTGCCCCTAGGGCCTCGAGGTTCGCTGCACTGCAATGAAGAAGAACGAACGAAGAACGAGGAAGAAGAAGAACTAGGGTTAAGGAGAAAAGATAAAAGATAAAAAGTGGTAGATTGATTGATCGATTGTGTGTTGTTCAATCGGCCGTCACCCCTTAGGTACATAAGAGGCGGCTGGACTTCCCGTGCAAGGAAAAGGCTTGGATTCACGTCCAAAACCCTAGTCCAATTCGGATTGGTTTTGTCCGAACTTTCCAAAACTGTTCGGTTTAAACTGGCTGCACCTTGCGGGTCTTTTTTCTGGTGGTAAACGATCTCAGATGGAAACGAACCCAAAAATAATCTTGACTGTTTCAACGAGACGAACAACTTTTACGTTGAACGTTTTTTGATCAGAGGTCATCTTGAGGGTCAAATCGGTCGCGCAAAACAGGCTATCCCTCGCGCTACCCATCAGACAGGGTGTCTGGTGGGGCGCGCCAGTTTTTGCCTCCTGACAGGGCTGTATTCCGATGGCTCTAACTTTTGCATACGAGCTTAGATTGGAACGATTTTTATATTAAAATCAATCGTTTCGACGAGACGAAGATAATCCGTGTAGATAATTTTTACATTTGAGGTCGTATTGGGGGCTTAATCAGCCAAACTGTACTCTGAATATAAGATCTTAGTACTTTGAGCATAGTTTCGGCCTTCGAGATGAAATCGTACTGCGATGACCCAAACTTCAAAGATGTTCATATCGACAATACGGAACTCTTTCATGAATATCACTTCTCCATTTGAGGCCATCTTAAATAAGTTATTGACCGTGCCAAAATCTGGTGTCAACACATGCCCCCCTGTTTTTCGGCAAAGTTTGTGTGCCAAAAAATAACTTCCGCATAGCTTGTTCTAAGGACGATGTCAACACTCCATCGGCCATTTTGCATGTTCTTAGGATGACAAGTATATATCGGCCATTGCTTGTTTGAACCTCTTGATGTAAACTTGGGTGAAAACTTCTCAGCTTCTATAACAATCCGGTGATAAGGTTCCATAGATCAAAACCATCCTCCGAACCATATTGTTCACCCTTTTGCTAGGATTTTGCAGATAATCAAGAATGAACTTCCTTCAATCCTTACTTCGCCTGCATAAAAGTTTCATTAGTGGCCGAAGCGGTGGGCTTCGATTCAGCCTTACCTATGTTGACAAGACCTAGCATCGGCTATTGATAGAAATGCAATACACCATGGTTAACATAGTAGCCGGACACTTGCTGTGCCAACTCTTTCGAATTGTCATGCCTACATATATGAACATTTTCAAAGCAACCCAAGGTAAATCTTGCATCTAGACATACCAAAAGATAAACTATAAGTGATTCATCAAAACATTGATAACCCTTGGATATTTGTTGCACTACTAATAACAAATCACCGGAAGCCTCAATATGTATAGCACCTATATCAAGGCAAAGCTCCAATCTGAATGACAATGCATATTCGGCTTTGATGATTGTGCAAAAATATTATAAGCGGCCTGAGGCTTTACAAAATAGCTCCATATGAAGATAAATAAGCAACACCAACACCTTGGCCATTGCCACAAATTTACCGTCGAAAATAATCTCCATAGTACTAGAAAGACAAGGGCAATATCAATGAACATGTACCTCGTCTTGGCCTCTAATTGAGCTAAGGACGATGTTAGGATACTACATCAGCCATGCTTTGACATATTCTTAGGGCGATAGAAAAATACCGGCCATCAACATAATGCCCATGTAGAATTCATTCACCAAATCATGTATAGCCAAAATAAACAAATGAAATAGCAATCAAATATTTCGGCCCTTTGCATTAGCAAGAAAAAATGTAGCTAACAAAATGTATAGAGATTTGGTAATACCCTCTCATGATGCAGAAAATTATGTCGCTTCCATGGATTAAAATAAATCCAGGGAGGGTAATTTATCGTACCTGATGATGAATTCGATGGCAAAGACATCAATGGTATGGTTGAAGAATATGGATGATGTGCTAACCGAAGATTTTGATGGGGTGATGCAAACCTTCGGCTTAACTGTTTTTGGCTTCCATCCTTCTCTTTCTTCACTTTTGTAACACTTGTTGCAATAGAAGGTTGCACATCACTTTCATTTTGACTGCTCCTCTTCGGAACCCATGCCATGTTCTTCTTTTTCAGCTCTTGTGCACTAAGTTTTTGTAATTCCTTCTTTCGCCAATACGATAAACCGAGTGGGCATCTCGGCTGTGATTTTGTTTCAACAAATGGCAACTCTTTTTGGGCCTTGTGCACCCTCAACTTCTTTTCTTCAGATTTGGCACTCTGATTTTTATCAATTGATTGTTTTGTCTCATTGCCTTTAGTAGCCAATGTCAACACTTTAATTGGCTCTTTTTCATTTGAGATCAAATCTGAAATTGCACTCCTACGACCATCTCTTTTAATGCGGTAAACCTGCCTGACCACCTCTTTCTTCTTCCTTGAGCTCTAGACCGATTCCTTATGATTGAAACGGTCTTTGACGCATGATTGTTCAAATGTTGATCTCCTTGGAGCTGCATAGTATTGGTGAGATGGTCTAGAATAAGATGGAGAATGTACCCTTGTATCATACCTGTCCCATGATGAATATGTATCTATATGAGCATAGGTAGGTATCCACGGCATTGGCATCGGCGGCCCAAAATAAGGATATGAATATGTTGCATTAAAATTATCACTTTGCCAATACCGATCCTCATATTTGTGCCTTGGAGGTGATCTTGGTTTCTTTGCATGATTTGGCCGATAAGCATTCTTCTCTTCACTCTTCTTTTGATATTTATCCAATAGTTCAGCAAAGGTGATTTTTGATCTCTTACACTTGCGCTTATTCCGGCCTTTGTTTTCTTTTGGTTTGCTTTCATCGATCATTAGATTTGCTTGCTGCCCCCCAGTCCTTGGCGTCTCCATTGTAGCTTCGATGGAACTCCCGCCCTCAAGATTATGCTCGTTATGCTCTTCAACAACTTATTTACTTGAAAGCTTGATCCCATCACCTGCAGCTTTTACATTCTTTTTAAATGGATCGGCTTGAAGCAGCCGATGTAAAAACTTTTTGCCATCGGGACCAATCGGAATAGACTGGTCATCTCTTGGTGTTTCAACAAACTTCAATCGTCCTTTTTCAATGGCCGATTTAACTATTTGACGAAACATGTTGCAATCCTCAAAATTATGCTTGGACGAATCATGCAACTTACAATACATTCGTCCTTGGATTGATGGCTTAACATGGTAATCAAGAATTGTAATGTAATTATTTTTCAGCAACAAATCAAATATTTTATCACACATGCTTTAATTGAAAGTATACTTCTTGTTTCCTAGCCGATCTTGCTGTTTGAACGGCTTTGGAGATAAGCAAACGAATGGTTCAGATTTGGAATCTCCCCATTCGGCTATGCATTGTGTTTTCCACTCTATCTCCGATGTCTTTGGATATGATATTATATTAGCATCGGTTTTCTCAATAGAATTTAAGCCTGGCTTTAAATTTCTAAAACGAAGATATTTAGAACATACATGTCTCAGTTGAGACCAAGTGTAAGCCAAGTAAGAAATAAGCAAAGCTACCCAACTAGATATGAACTTTAGAGAAAGCAACGGGAAAAGCTTTGGCTGTAACAATAAGTCATTATCGGTCTTTATAAATGGTGCAATGGGTTGACCGATATATTCCATAACAATTTTACTGCTAACAAGTAAATTACCCTTCCTCATTGGTCTTTCAAAATTACTTATGAGAATATTTCTTATAGATGCATCAATAATGAAGTTGCGACCAAATCTGAAAATAGGTAAATTACTCGCTATGCATACGTCTTCAAATATGTTGGGAGATCATGATAGTGGTGCCATTTGAAGAACATCTTGCTCCGTATTTGGATGGCTCCCCAACACCTTGTCATCATCTTTTTCATGAATTCGTGCATCATTGCTTTGAAGATTTTTGTCGGCCGAACATTGTTTGGCTACTTGTTCTTGTCCTTGAAGCTTGTCAATTTCTACGGCACGAAACTCATAGGGCAGGAAGTACGTTCCATTAACTTCAGAAAAATCAAGCACCGTTGTTTTCCTATGCTTGCCATGCCCTTTCTCAATAATGCTTGCCTCATTGGATTTGATGGATTCAGAATATATACTACTTGATTCGGCTTTTTCAACCGAAGCACTTTCATGTTCCGAATCATCCTTCTTTTTATTGATAGTACCAATTGGCAATGCTTCTTTTATCTAAGCCAATTCTTTTTCTATTTGTTTCTGACGGCGAGCGGCAAAATTAGCTTTAAGCTTTTTCTCAATTTCAGCCCACTCCGGATATGATTGCCCCCCAATGCTTTTAGATTCTTTCGTCAATGACACACGGGTGTTGCCGAAATTTTGCAATTGTGTAGGGGGTGCATAATATGATGTAGTACTAGGTGAAGGCATATGCAGTGTTGTAAGACCATACTTTTGCTCGCCAATTTTATCAATTGGCAAAGATTTATCTTCTTGCAAAACTCTAGCCTTTATTGCGGCATAATCAGGAAATAGCCCCTTTTCATGTTGTTCAAGGCAAAGAGCACTAATTCTCTTATTTTGGGCTAAACTCTTCAATGCAGCCACCACTACCTCATCTTCTACAATGTTGAGCACAACTGCTCCTGTAAAATTTACATTCATTCGGCTATAACCAGGAAGGTGTGAAGCCAAATTCTGAGCATCTGCAGTTGTGTATGGTGCCGAAGAATTACTAATATGACGTGTAGCATATAACGGTTGAGAGTAACTGGCCAAATAGCCATTAGTAGCATGGCCAATTTGCTCATTCATCGGCATGGTTGGATTACTATATTGCACATTAGCTGCCGATGAATAAAAGGGTGAAACACTTTCTTGTATGGCATTGGAAATTCTAACTTGGGGTGTTTCAAATTGATTAATCGAACTCATCATGTTGCTCATCGGCATATGAATTTGTGGGGTTGCCGATGCATGGGAGTTGGGATACATATGTTGCATGTTGCTAAATTTATAAGAATTTGAAATATGAAGATTGTTTTGCATCGGCCCTTGCACATAATTAGATGCATGATTGATAAAACTAGGGCTAGCCGATACATTATGCTCAATAGGTGATCCAGCAACAACATATGGATTATTTGCATCTACAAAGGGGAATTGGGTATTCATATTACCTTTGTAGATTGCAGCAACTTGATGACGATCTCTTCGTAGCAAGAACGGGCTGGGGACCGTTCAAAACTTCTTCCCCAGCGGAGTCGCCAAAAAGTGTGTTCGCACACGAACACGTCACCGTGTACCTCCAACACCGAGGGTGATGCACCGCAGCTCACGTCGAAGGAGACCCGTCCGGAAGCGCGGTACGCAGGCAATCCGGCAGGTGCTTTTGAAGACCCGAAACCCCACACGCCCGGGAGAGACCCCGTCTGGGCGCGCGGCGGCTATGGGCTGCCCTAGGTCGACCTGATCGCCCCTAGGGCCTCGAGGTTCGCCGCACTGCAATGAAGAAGAACGAATGAAGAACGAGGAAGAAGAAGAACTAGGGTTAAGGAGAAAAGATAAAAGATAAAAAGTGGTAGATTGATTGATCGATTGTGTGTTGTTCAATCGGCCGTCACCCCTTAGGTATATAAGAGGCGGCTGGACTTCCCGTGCAAGGAAAAGGCTTAGATTCACGTCCAAAACCCTAGTCCAATTCGGATTGGTTTTGTCAGAACTTTCCAAAACTGTTCGGTTTAAATTGGTTGCACCTTGCGGGTCTTTTTTGTGGTGGTAAACGATCTCGGATGGAAACGAACCCAAAAACAATCTTGACTGTTTCAATGAGACGAACAACTTTTATGTTGAACGTTTTTTGATCAGAGGTCATCTTGAGGGTCAAATCGGTCACGCAAAACAGGCTATCCCTCGCGCTACCCATCAGACAGGGTGTCTGGTGGGGCGCGCCAGTTTTTGCCTCCTGACAGGGCTGTATTTCTATGGCTCTAACTTTTGCATACGAGCTCGGATTGGAACGATTTTTATGTCAAAATCGATTGTTTCAACGAGACAAAGACAATCCGTGTAGATAATTTTTACATTTGAGGTCGTATTGGGGGCTTAATCAGCCAAACTGTACTCTGAATATAAGATCTTAGTACTTTGAGCATAGTTTCGGCCTTCGAGATGAAATCGGACTGCGATGACCCAAACTTCAAAGATGTCCATATCGACAATACGGAACTCTTTCATGAAGATCACTTCTCCATTTGAGGCCATCTTAAATAAGTTATTGACCATGCCAAAATCTGGTGTCAACAAACTGGGCATAGCGTATCTCGCTCCCTGGTCAATAAAACATCAAGCAATACCAACCCAACTAGATGTAGGCCTTACCTTCACCGTAAGGGGCCGAACTAGTATAACTCTCTCATGTCCTTTGTCCCAATTAACCCCTTTAAGCTTCCTAGTTGCGATGGCTCCACGACTAAGTCCTTTCACTAGGACATCTGACGTGACAATTCCAAGACAGTTCGCGGCCACCGTGGGGCCAGCGCATGGTGGATTTGAGTTCTTGAAGGGCAACTTCGAAGGGCTCAAGGGATACGCAGTGGGCCGGATGACCAACAGTCGTCGCGGCAAGATCTACATCGACGACGAAGGCTGGGGACCCGACGCCGGCTCAATTGAGTACGGGTACCGGGTCCCCTTCGGCGGAATCCACGTCTTCATCGGCCAGATTGGTGAGCCGGGCCCTGAGCCGGACAACTGCACCGACCTCGTCGAGACGGCTCAGCGTGCGAGAATGGCCCGAGTTCAACCCATCATGAAGCGTGCCTTCGTGGGCTGCATCCACGGAGAGGAGCTTTCTGAAGGATCTGAAGATGGTGGTGAGACGGCCGTCCTCTTTGACGGTGATTCGTCCGCCGGTTCAACAGATTCGCTATACCAAGTGCAAGACGGCGTGCTTGAGGGCTATTCCGATGGCACCAGTATTCCGGACCCCTATGAGCCGCCAAGATGGGCAGGAGTCTTCATGGCTGGGACTCAACCCGGCCAAAACTCTACAACGGCTACAACAATAACGTCTGGGACAGGAGCAGTCGGGGCAGGAGGCCTTGTGCGCCCGTCGGCTCACGTGCTGATAGATCTCATGGATAAGCTTACGGCCCTGTTAACCGCCACGGTTATTCCTGCAAATAAAGATGAGCATGACGCAGAGGTGGCACGCGTGCGCGAGGAAATAGCTCGGGCCAAGGAGGCCTTGGCAGCTGAGGACACCAGGTTAGCCACAGAACGGGCGGCATTGGATGCACGGGCACAACGGCTACAGTCAGAATCCTACCAGCTCACGATGAGCCGGAACGCGTCTAACGAGGTGATGAGGAGGATACATCAGAAAACCCAGTCCTGTTTACCTCCGGTTTATGATCCTCGGAATCTTTTTGCTACACCCGGAGCCGGCCAAGTAACCCGCCAGATGCAAATCAGTTTATGACAGCCGAAACAGGAGGACTGGCTCAGCCTCGGGAGATGGCACCTCCTCATGGGAGCATGGCACCGCCCCGTTACGTGCCGATACCGCTGGGTCACTTTTCCAACCCCATGGAGAACTTAATCGCAGCATCGGCACGCTTGGCGGCTCTCCCAGTGGACGGTGATGATCCGACAGCGGTGGAGACCCGGAGGATCAGAGAACTTGTCCAGACGGCCCTGGCTCAACAAGAGACCTATTCTTATAGCCGGGACAGGATTCATTCATCTCCTCCGCCTTGGTTAGCACCGCCTCGCCAAAACCGGAGTCCAAGTTACAGCAGGCACATGGAGTCAGAAGCTTTGTCAAGCAACGCCCAGCGCCGTAACCAGCCCGGTGGCTATAATCCGGTGCAAGATCAAATACGTCAGGAGAACGAGCGGGCGACTCAGCTAGCGGCTCAACAGATGGCTCATCATGATTTCCCAGAGTATCCAACGACTTCCGTTGAGACGGGAGTGGCTACTAGAACCGGCGGTGTTCCTTGTTTGGTACCGGCTCTGCGTAATGTACGTTTGCCCAAGGACTTCAAGGGACCTCGAAAGGTGCCGAATTACACGGCCGACTTACAGCCCGGAGTGTGGATTGAAAGTTATGAGATGGCCATGGAGCTGTTGGAAGTCAGCAACGCAGCAATGGTTAAGTACTTCACCATGATGTTAGATGGAACGGCCCGGTCTTGGTTAAAGGGTTTGCCACTCAATTCCATTAATTCGTGGGCAGAGCTAAAGGCCCGTTTCATCCAGAACTTCAAGGATAGTTGCAAGCAATCTATGTCGATTGTGGACTTGACAAATTGTAAGCAGGAGGAGGGTGAATCCACGACTCACTGGGTACGCCGGGTCAAGGAGATAATACATTCATCTAACAAGATGTATGCCGGCTCTGCAGTCCTTATGTTGGAGAAGAACTGTCGCTTTGAGCCGCTAAGACAGAAACTGGGGCGCCTTAAACGTGATTGCAACGATTTGGGTACGCTGATGGCAGCTTTAGTCAAATACGCCAACTCTGATAGTACCAAGGATCCCGCGTCTGATGAGGAAAAGACAGGGAAGGGAAAGAAGAACGGCAATGGAAAGGGCTAGCAGCATAACCCAATGAATCAAGGAGGCAATAAGCGTAAGGCGGAGGGTAACCCGGAGTTTGTAGCCAATGCCAATGCGCAGGGTAATAATCAGAGACGTAAGGGAAAACCGCCCCCTAGATCTAGCGGGTCAGGCCCATCTCTTGAGCAACTACTCAATGAGCCTTGCCCGAGACATGGCACCCAGGAATGACCCGCCACCCACTTATGGAAAGATTGCACGATCATGAAGGCTTTCAAGAATTCCAACATGTTTGATGGCAATCATGGGTCGGGCGGCGGCTCAGGAGCTGGTGGCTTTCATGGCCCGGGCGGCGGTTCAAGCTCCGGCTTTTAGGGACATCAAGGCGGTTATAATCAACAGCAGTCTGGTCAAGGGGAGCAACAACAGCAGCAGTCGGGTTATCAAAGCCATCCGAAGCAGCTGAATAGTGGGTAGTATCATGTGTTCACCACCAGCTTGTGCAAACGTGACCAGAAGGTTCATAAGAGGGCTGTGAATTCTGTTGAGCTGGCGGTTCCCCGTTATTTAAGGTGGTCAGAACAGCCCGTTGTATGGGGCAGGGCAGATCACCCCCTTCGGGTTGATAATCCGGGTCAGTTAGCCTTGGTGGTAGCACCTCTGGTTGGTGGATATAAATTCACTAAGGTACTCATGGACGGGGGTAGCAGCATCAATATCCTCTATTATGAGACCTTTCGGCGCATGGGGTTAACTGATAAGAATTTGAAGACATCCAACACTGTTTTTCATGGAGTGGTTCCTGGTAAGTCGGCTTACCCAATTGGCAAGATTGAACTAGAAGTGGCCTTTGGAGATGAATATGATCCAGGGCTGAGAAATTGACGTTTGAGGTGGTCAAAATCAGGAGTCCATATCATGCTCTGTTTGGGCGGCCGGCTTATTCCAAGTTCATGGCATGGCCATGTTATGTTTATCTGCAGCTTAATATGCCGGGTCACAAGGGCACCATCACCGTGCATGGAAGTCGAAAGGTAGCCCTGGAATGTGAGGAGGGCAACCCGGCTTATGCTGAGTCTGTTTGTGCAGCAGAGGAGCTAAAGTTTTATCAAGACAATGTTGACCCGACGGATATGACCTCTTTAAAGAAGCCAACCACCGAGCATGACCCGGCTATGAAGTTTAAGTCGGCTGCTGAAACCAAGCTTGTTGATTTCAATCCAGGTGATTCGTCTAAATAGTTCAGCATCAGTTCCAATTTGGATCCTAAATAGGAAGGTGCGCTCATCGACTTCATTCGTGAGAATTGGGACATCTTCGCATGGAAACCTTCTGACATGCCGGGTGTACCGAGAGAACTCGCTGAGCACACTCTCAATATTGATCCAAAGTATAAGCCGGTCAGGCAGCTTCTTTGACGGTTCAACAAAGAGAGACGGAAAGCTATTGGAGAGGAAGTCGCCTGGCTCTTAGCGGCTGGGTTTATTGTTGAAGTTTTTCACCCAGAGTGGTTGGCTAACCAGGTGCTCGTGATCAAGAAGAACGGCACCTGGCGGATGTGTGTGGATTACACAGACTTAAATAAGGCTTGTCCGGCTGATCCCTTTGCTCTCCCCCGTATTGATCAAATCATTGATGCTACGACGGGTTGCGAGCGTTTGAGATTTTTGGATTCTTACTCTGGTTATCATCAGATCAAAATGGCAGTTAAGGACCAGGAGAAGACGGCTTTCATCACTCCGTTTGGAGCCTTCTGTTATGTATCTATGCCATTTGGGCTCAAGAGTGCTCAGGCGACTTATCAGCGATGTGTACAGAACTGTCTCCACGATCAAATTGGGCGCAATGTTCATGCTTATGTGGATGAAATCGTGGTGAAGTCCAGAGAGAAGGAAACTTTGATATCTGACTTGAAAGAGACCTTTGATAATCTCCGGGTTTATAAGATGATGCTTAACCCGGCCAAGTGTGTATTTGGTGTACCTGCAGGCAAGCTCTTGGGTTTTCTGGTCTCAAACAGAGGCATTGAAGCTAATCCGGAGAAGATCAAGGCAATTACCTCTCTGGCTAAACCGGCGGGCATCAATGATGCTCAGTGACTGGCGGGTCGTGTTGCTGCCTTAAGCCGGTTAGGTGAGAAGGCCCTACCGCTATATCAGATGATGAAGAAATCAGACACTTTTGTCTGGAGTGATGCTGCTGATGCTGCCTTTGAAGATTTAAAGAGACAGTTGTCCGAGCCACCGGCCCTTGCGGCTCCCATTGATAAAGAGCCGTTGCTGTTATATGTGGCTGCTAATTCACGAGCCGTCAGTGTTGTGGTGGAACGTAAGGAGGCTGGTAGGGAGCATCCGGTTCAACGTCCGGTTTACTATATCAGTGAGGTGCTCATTGAATCTAAACAAAGGTATCCACATTGGCAGAAACTTGTTTATGGAGTGTTTATGGCAAGCCGGAAGCTGAAGCAGTACTTCCAAAGCCATCCTATAGTTGTGGTAAGTTCTGCCCCCTTGGGAGACATCATCCAGAACAGGGAGGCCACAGGACGAGTCGCCAAGTGGGCTATTGAGCTTGGGCCTCATGGTTTGAAGTACATGCCATGTACCGCTATTAAATCGCAAGCCTTGGTGGACTTTATCAATGATTGGACAGAGTTGCAGGCACCTGAGGAGAAGCCAGATAACATATATTGGACTATTCACTTTGATGGGTCCAGGCAGTTAGAAGGCTCGGGGGCTGGAGTTGTTTTAACTTCCCCTCGAGGTGACAAATTTTGTTATGTGCTCCGGCTTATGTTTCCTTGTACTAACAATGTAGCTGAGTACGAGGCCTTACTCCATGGTCTCCGGATGGCCAAAGAGATGAATTTGAGCTGGGTAAGATGTTTGGGCGATTCAGATCTCGTGGCCCAACAGGTGTCAGGCAAGTGGGACTCCAAGGATCCCCTTATGGCGGCTTACCGTCGTGAAGTAGATGTCGTGGCTGGGCACTTCAAAGGTTATCAAGTGGAGCACATTGATCGAAGGAAGAATGAGGCAGCTGATGCTTTAAGCCGATTGGGATCTCAGCGTAAGTCGGTGCCGCCTAACACCTTTCTCGATGTTTTGCATAATCCTTCTGTCAAGGTACCTACAGAGGAGGAACTAGCAGTGCCGACCCGGAGGCACAACTGGTGGCAGCTCTTCACGTCATCCCGGATTGGACAGTGCCATATTTGGCCTATATGACCCGGGGAGAGTTGCCTGAGGATGAGACCTTGGCGAGACAAATCATCAGCCGGTCCAAATCTATGACGATTGTTCATGGCGAGTTACATCACCGCAGTGTCACCGGGGCGTTTCAATGATTTGTGTCGCCTGCGGAGGGTCAGGAGATACTTCATGAGATCCATGAAGGAGATTGTGGTCATCATGCCGGTTCAAAATCTCTTGTGGCCAAGGCTTTCCGTCATGGTTTCTATTGGCTGACAGCTCATGCTGATGCGGAGGATCTAGTCAGCAAATGTGACGGATGTCAAAAATTCTCACGACGAGCTCATGTGCCAGCTCAAGAGTTGAGGATGATTCCAATTACGTGGCCGTTTGCAGTCTGGGGGCTTGGCATGGTTGGACCTTTCAAGAGGTCTAAGGATAAAAAGACACACCTCCTAGTGGCAGTGGATAAGTTTACAAAGTGGGTTGAGGCAGAGCTGGTCAATAAGTGTGATGCAGCCACGGCGGTTCAGTTCATGAAAAAGGTGATCTTTCGCTTTGGTTTCCCACATAGCATCATAACTGATAATGGCACTAATCTCTCCAAAGGTGCCATGGAGGAGTTCTGTCAACGAGAACATATCCGGCTTGATGTTTCAGCGGTTGCTCATCCTCAATCCAATGGTCAAGCAGAAAGAGCTAATCAGGAGATCCTGAAGGGTATCAAACCCCAGCTCTTGGTTCCCTTACAGCGGACTCCGGGTTGTTGGGTGGAGGAGTTACCCTCTGTACTGTGGAGCATCAACACTACACCTAACAGATCTACAGGGTATACACCTTTCTTCATGGTGTATGGAGTAGAGGCAGTCCTGCCAAGTGACATCCGCCATGATTCACCCCGCGTGGCGGCTTACGTTGAGGCTGATAACGAAAAATCTCGTCAGGATGCACTTGACTTGTTGGATGAGGAGCGAGACTTAGCAATAGCCCGCTCGGCGATTTACCACCAAGACCTGCACCGCTATCACAGCTGCCGGGTTAGAAGCAGAACCTTTTACGAAGGCCACTTAGTGCTCCGGCTCATCCATGATCAGTCTGATATGCACAAGCTATCCCCTCCTTGGGAAGGACCCTTTGTGGTCAGCAAGAATCTAAACAACGGGTCATACTACCTTATCGATGTTCGAGAGCACAAAGACTCACGTAAGTCGGAGGAGATCCGCTGGCCGTGGAATATCGCCCATCTTCGGCCTTACTACACTTGAGCCACCGGCTCTCAAGATGTATATATTTTGACGATGTATATATTATATAAAGCAATAAAGCAGGACCTCTGTCCTTTTCACCTTCAAAAGTTTATGTGTCCCCTTTATCAGGTGGTGGAAACAACCAACAGGGAGCGAATCATATCTGAATCCGGCTTTCCCTTTGGTCCGGCTTATGATCATATCTGAATCTAGCCATGATCACTTGGGGGCTTCCTATTCAAACATAGGTTGTATTCGAACCAAAGAGAACATAGCTGTCGATACTCACTTGATCGGCATACTGCCAAACCCACTTGGGGGCTTCTTGATCATATTTGAATCATAGCTTAACCCCTTTGGGTCTGACGTGGATCGTATTCGAATCAGCGTCATTAAACAACTCTTATGGTCACTTGGGGGCTTCCGGTTCAAACATAGGTCGTATCCGAACTAAAGAGAACTTACCTGTCGATACCCACTTGATCGGCATCGCCAAAGCCACTGGGGGCTATATGATCGTATCCGAATCTTAGCTTAACCCCTTTGGAACAGTTTACTGATCGTATTTGAATCAGAAGCCTTTGAATATTGTTTATTATCCATTATATTTCATGAGCATAATTATTTGACTATCTTGAGACCTTCTTGAAAGCACTATGAGATGGTTTTTGTGCTTCCGGCTTAATATTGATCACCCCAGGTTGTTAAGTGCCAGGTGAACATTATATGTTCCAACTTTCAGGAGTTGAATTTACCCGCATGGTGTAGGACATATAAGCAGGCGAGATTACCAAAGGGATCGCATGGAATTTTGCTTGTTTTATATGCAGGATAAGGCAAGCAAATTTAACATCAAGGAAATAAATGATCAACATAAGCTGGAAATATATAGCGATGGCGGCTTACGAAAGTATTAAGCGCCATAAACATGCGCGAAGGCATGACAAAAATTGAGAGGTTTTTTCTACCCTACTACAAGACTCCCCGAGTCTGAATAACGAAGCATTGTTTTTGCAAAGTTATAAACGCCTGGTGGTTCACTCCTTTGGTGGGCTGGAAGATTCCGGGTTATCCTTCTCCGCCTCTCCGTCAGCTGCCCTGTCCTGGAAGGTTGACGAGGCCCAGTCAATGCCACTCAAGGCTTCAAACTCAGCTTCATCGTGTATCAAACCGGCTGGGTCCACTTCAGGGGCAAAGGTATGCTTACGAGTTGGAGGGATCAGGCTGACTTCATCATAGGGAGGTGTTGGAATTCTCCGGTTCTCACTGTCATAGCCTGGCTGATACTTGGTAAGGTCAGTGTCGTTCCCAATGAGAGTAGCCACGGGGTGTATATCTTTGACGCAGGCGGTGAAATCCTGTTCATCAAATACGGTCCCATCCTCTTTCAGACTCGGGTATCCAAGAGCGAGGTCGGCCGGGTCTAGTTCTGGAATCCATGCTTTTTCCCGGCTCAAGCAGCTATGGCCCCGGCTCTTGAGGACGCCCGCCTTAGATCCTGGACCATTGAGGTAGTACAACAAGACACTTCAGCACGTCTTGCAGGAGGTGGGGAGTATTATTTGATAAAGCCACAACGGCCAAAGCACGTTGTGACCCGGTGTACAGTTGCTCCACTAGAGTGTAAACCGCTTTCAGTTTGATCAACATGTTCCGCTTGAGGTTTGTGCTCCTGGGGCCTGCGTTCATAAACATAAGGTGAGCTGGAGATAACGATTAAAATAGTCATCAAAGGAAGTATTACAATATTTGAGGTTATATACAGTAACTTACCGAAGATGGCTGAGACCATTTCAGATATCTGGCGCTTTAAGCCGGACAGCTTGGCTGTTGCTTCTGCAAGTGATGCCTTTGCCGTCTCGGCCCGGGTCACCAGTGAAGCCTTCTCATCAGCCCAGGTTTTCTTCTCCGGCTCAAAATTCTTCTTCAACTTCTCTTGTTCAGAGACGCTGAATTCAAATTTGGAGTTGGCCTTTTGAATTTCAAGTTCTTGAGCTGTCAGACGGCTCTTCAGGTCAGCAATCTCTGACTCAAATTGACTTATGGTGGCCTGCATTGATGCCGGGTTATAGTCAGAATCATGGTAAGATAACATTAAGTCCCAAGCACTTTGCAAGAAAAGATACTTGACACTTGGGGGCTAATGTATGCTGAAGAATTTTAACTTACAATGCCGGTTCATGCAAATTAAGTCCCAAGCATTTTGCAAGCAAAGATACTTGACACTTGGGGGCTAATGTGTATCGCAAGTTCAAGGTATCATGTTACAATCGGGTTAAATATCTTCTTTCTAAACCGGACAAAGCAGTGCTAAGCAGTTTTCTAAGTCTACAGCATACTTATTCATAAGCAATAGACTTGGGGGCTGATACAGTAAGTATGGTTCAGAAAAGTAGCATAAGTTATACCTCAGATTTTTGCTTCACCATGTCAATTTCCAGGTCACGGCTCCTATGTACTTGGTTGAGATAGCCAGAGACTATATCTCCAATGCTTAAATGAGTATAGTCAGCAGTGTCTAGCTTGGCCTTTCGGCGTTCCAGAAGCTCCTCCTTAGCAGAGCACTTGGCAAGGACAGTGGGCCGCCCTGGTTCAACAAACTGAGTCTTCAGAATCTCAACTTCCGGATGAATTTTCTTGGCCGGGCTAGGAGCTTCCGGGTTATCAGAGCTGTTGAGAGTATCTTCGGCGGGTGGATCTGAGGTTGGTGCTGGAATTCATAGGCTAGTTCAGGCGGCGGCTGATGGGTAGAACTATCAGGAGCAGCCGTGCCAAGCTCCGGTTCAGTCATGACCGGGTCTCGGGACGGCTTACTCTTCTTTGCCCTCTTACTGGGTTTCACTTGCACACTGTGGATAAAGGCAGAAGGATGAGTACAAAAGCATGACTAAGGTAAAGCATAAGGTAAACAAAGTTACATTACCCGGGGGCAGTTTTGAAAGCCGGCATGTTAGATTGCATAGACTCGCCGGAGGAAGGAGAGGTATCCTGATAATTGGAGTCAGATGAATTGAGAGGTTGGCGAATTAAACCCGCCAAAGGTAAAACAGAACGTAAATCAGAGATAACCTCAGCCCGACGCTTCCTAGTTACGTCAGGTAAGCCGGAGGAGAGCTCTACATCCTTCCTGGTCCGGGTCTGCCTCCGGCTTTCAAGTTGTTGTTGCTTCAAAAGAAATTGAGGATCTTGATAAGCTAGAGGATGTGAAAATCTTACTTTCCGGGTCACCCTTCGGATTTTTTGCTTTGGCAAAGGCTCTGTGTCGGTGTCAAAACCGGCGGATCTCGGGTAGGGGGTCCCGAACTGTGTGTCTAGGCGGATGGTAACAGGAGACAAGGGACACGATGTTTTACCCAGGTTCGGGCCCTCTCGATGGAGGTAAAACCCTACGTCCTGCTTGATTAATATTGATGATATGGGTAGTACAAGAGTGGATCTACCACGAGATCAAGGAGGCTAAACCCTAAAGCTAGCCTAAGGTATGATTGTTGTAATGTATGTTGTGTCCTATGGACTAAAGTCCTCCGATTTATATAGACACCGGAGGAGGCTAGGGTTACACAGAGTCGGTTACAATGGTAGGAGATCTACATATCCGTATTGCCAAGCTTGCCTTCCACGCCAAGGAAAGTCCCATCCGGACACGGGACGGAGTCTTCAATCTTGTATCTTCGTAGTCTTGGAGTCCGGCGGACGATGATAGTCCGGCTGTCCGGACACCCCCTAGTCCAGGACTCCCTCAGTAGCCCCTGAACCAGGCTTCAATGACGATAAGTCCGGCGCGCATAATCTTCGGCATTGCAAGGCGGGTTCCTCCCTTGATTAATCCAGAGAAGATCATGAACACCAGGATAGTGTCCGACTCTGCAAAATAAATTCCACATTCCACCGTAGAGAGAATAAAATGTACACAAGTCCAATCTGCTGACGTATTATGCGGCATGACATCACACCGCTACCAGGCTTTTACTTGAATCGTTTTTTATTATACCACCTCAGCACGTTTGGCGAAGTGGTTTCCTTGGCACGTCTTGTCGAAGCAGAGATCGTGTTCCCCTTATTCCGGGATTCTCATCAATACGGACGTGGGTAACCCAACCGCGCCATTGATGGTGGTGCTTGGGAGATAATTGAGTTTTACCAGGCTGGTGGGGCGCGCATAGTCTTCACCCGCCTATATATAAGGGATAAGGATTCACCTTTTTCACCCACGCCTTCTTCCTCCTTTGCTTATCCACCTCCGCGCACTCAAGCTCCAACGCCCAAGCTCGCGCATCTCGTCTTAACCCTCCCCGACCATGTCCGGAGGGGGAGGCAAATGGTTGGCTTCCACCGTCAAGGAGGAGCACATCACCAAGCTGCGCAACGCCGGATACCTTTCCGGCGATATCGCGCACCGGCTGCCCGACGAGGGGCAGCTCATCCCTACCCCTGGGCCCCATGAGAGGGTCGTTTTCCTTCCCCACTTCCTCCGCGGACTGGGCTTTCCACTGCACCCTTTTGTCCGGGGGCTCATGTTCTACTACGGCCTGGATTTCCACGATCTGGCGCCGAACTTCATCCTCAACATCTCGGCGTTCATCGTCGTGTGTGAGGCCCTCCTCTGCATCCGGCCCCACTTCGGCTTGTGGCTCAAGACCTTCAACGTCAAGCCGAAGGTAGTGAAGGGCACGCAGGCGGAGTGCGGAGGCGCCATGTTGGGCAAGATGCCCAACGTCCTCTGGTTCGAAGGGGCCTTTGTGGACTCCATCAAGGGGTGGCAATCAGGGTGGTTCTATATCACCGAGCCGCGCGACCCTGCGTGGGTGGCGGCCCCCGAGTTTAGATCTGGTATCCCTACACAGCTCACCTCCTGGAAAGAGAAGGGCTTGCTGTGGGGTAATCCGAAGGAGCTGACGGGACTCCGAGCCTGTATCTAGAAGCTGGTGAACAAGAAGCTCAGGCTCGTCGATGTGGTCCAAGTCATGCTCGTCCGCCGGATCCTCCCATGCCAAGAACGGGCATTTAATCTGTGGGAGTTCGATCCGGAACAGCACCAGGCGCTAAGCGGGCTCTTCGACACGACGTACGAAGGCGCCTGGAGGGTGCTGTTTAAGGGCGCCGAAGCCCCCGCATCCGCGACGGAAGATCACGGATTTCACTCGCAGCATCCGGCTAACGAGGTAAGTGATTCTACCCCTTTACGGGACTTTGTTGTAAATAGATTGGTTCTAAGAGGGTTTCAATCTCCCTTTTCTTTTGACAGGAATGGATGGAGAAGGCCGAGCAGCTCATCTGCCCGGCTCCTATGCCAGAAGACCCAGTGGATGCCCGTCTAGCAGGGCTGCTGGTTCCGGCACTGCACGTGGTGCCGGAGAAGAAGTCCAAGAAGGTGGCCATGGGGATTCGAAAGAGTTCCCGTAATCAGGCCTCCGACGACGAGGCGGACTCCTCCCCCGAAGATGAGGAGGAGGAAGAAGACTCTCTCCCGGAGGAGGGAGAAAGGAAGAGGAAGGCTTCCCCAACAGGGGAGGCCGAAGGGTCCAAGAGGGGGAGAACTATTCCCCCGGATAGCTCCGCCAAGACCTACGTTGGCGGCGAGGAGTGGTCTTCAAGGGCCAGGCCTCCGGCGAGATCGTAAGTATACGGATCCTTGATAAGCAATTTCTTTCGTGCCACATAGTGTCCTACTAATGCCGTATACTGCCCGCAGCCCGGCCGATGATGATCTCCCCGCTTCATCGAGTGGGTCATTGGCCCTGTCGGATGTGGATTCACTTCCGACTGCCTCTACCCCCCGCGCCGACGAGGACGTCGAGGTGGGATCCCAGAAAGGGACCCATCAGGAGGAGGCTCCGGAGGCGCCGCAAGGCAGCCTCCCGGACTTTGCGCCGGACTCTACGTCGGAACCTGCCGTGGTTCCAGAGTCCGGCAGGCGGCGCCTTCGAAAGAAGGGCAAGACCATGACACAGGCGGCCTCCGTCCAACCGGAGGCACCGGATAACTTGCTGGAGGCGCTCAAAGGCGCTTCCATCGAGGAAGAATACCGCACTGTTATGAGTGCGGTGATTCAGAAGGTCCAGCTCGCCAAGAGCGGCTGACCGAGGCCTGCACCAGCCTTTTAACAGGCTTTGAGGTAAGGAGTTAAAATTGTGTAATGTAATACCACATAGATAGTAGCCCCTGATGCTTGGTTCGGTGTTCGGAAAGAAAAGCCGGACTGAGGATCTAAAAAGATATTCGCAGGTTGCTAATAAATTATGTCAATATGGGTTTGCAGGCTGTGCTGCTGACCTCTGCCGCACTGACTGCGGAGGTTGGTACATTAAAGCAGGATCTCGAGCGGTCCGAGCGAGAGCTCGGCCATGCCAAGAGGCAGCTCGAGGACAAAGAAGGTGAGTAGCACCACTTTGAATTGTTACCTTACAGAAAAGGATTTTGGTCGCAATAAAATTAACAAGGATAATATGGGTATTGCAGGGGCCACAAACGAGGTGGCAGCCCTGAAGGAGGCTGTGTCCGCGGCCGAACGCAGTGCGGCCGCGGAACGGGCAGAGCGAGAAAAGCAGGAGGCACAGGTGGCGGAAGTGCGGCAAGAGCTCCAGGCTCTCATGGAGAAGCATGAGAGCTTGGAGCGCGACTCCAAGACTCGAGAGTCCGAGCTCGCCTCGGCTCTCGAAAGTGCCAAGTCCGCCAAGGCCGAGGCCCGTAAGGCCCTTCAGGAGGTTGAAGATGTAAAGAAGATAGCGGCGGGTAAGGCATTTTTCATGCAAAGCAAGCATGTTAATGTAAACTACCTGACACTTACCCGCATTCGGAGCTCTCCAGGGGCGTTTGCAGATCTGCCGCGTAGTGTGTCCGATGCCGCCGCATTCTACCGTGGCGAGGAGGGGAGCTCAATGGAGAAGGTCTTCTGGTCTCAGTACGCTGAGGCCGTCCATCCGGTGCCCCCAAGCGACCAGCTGAAGCAGCTGGCCGAACTCCACAAGGTAGCTGAGGAGGCCATGAAGGGCCTTATAGTCCGGTTGTGGCCTGGACAGGCCATGCCTGGGAGCTACTTCGGCCTCGTGCGGCGGCTTGTGGATGCGTGCCCCTGGGTGGAGGTCATCAAGCGCTCCGCCTATATTGAAGGTGCTCGTCGGGCCCTTGCCCGCACAAAGGTGCACTGGGGCAGGCTGGATGCGGAGAAGCTTCTTACTGACCCGCCGCCACCGGGCAAGGAGTATCGTACGCCCGACATGTATTATAAAACTGTCCTGAAGGGGGCCCGCGATATTGCGGATGAATGCCCTAGAGATGTAATTTTTGAGTAAACTCGCTATGTATTATCCTGTGCGCTGAAAACTTTGTTCATGTGCGCTTTAAGCGACTCTTTTTTAATTTAAAATATTACCTTCTGTGCGGCCGTTTATAAAATCTGAGAGATGGCAAGTCGTTGGCTTCAGCCCCCAAGCCGCAAGTGCTGGGGTGTTCGGGATAACTTGAGCACTCTTGTTCCCGCTTTTGGGTCCATCTAGGGAGGCGCTCAACACAACGAACAAGGCAACCGGACTTATAATGCTTGAACACTCTCACTTAGCCATAGAATTCTAAAATTTTAAATTTCGGTGAAGCCCCTAGTATTCGGAAGACCGAATTCGGGGCGCTATCCACGCCTTCATCAGACATTGTCCGGAACTTCGCTCGAAGCGGCGTGAATCTTTAAGGACCCGAAAAGACCTCTCGAACAGCGACCAGTCTCTCGCCTTATCATGCCGGTCAGTTTTAGCTTTCTCCACTGAGGCGCTCGCCCGGCTCAACCGGGGCGCAATCGCAGTGGTTCTCCCAGTGCCACCTTAGCCGACGGAATGGAACGTAAGGCACCAAAACGTGGGAGCCGGGCAAACCCAACTATTGACCCAAGACATGATTTGGAGCCGATTCATATAATGCTATAAGTTCGGGGTGCCGCACTTGTGAAAGTGTTCGCACTTATCACACCATAATGTGGGGAACATAAGCCCCTGGTGTATTAGGCCGTATCAAAATATACGGGTGCAAGATGTCATGTAATGAACATATATATGTAATAACAGGCTAAAAAAGTTGCTGCATCATTTATTAAAAGAAGTCTGCTATGAGTGCGGACTGATACAGATAGTGCGGTAATAAAGGGTGTTGGACTAATTAAACATGTCCCCCTCCAGGGATGGGCTGCGGACTTGGTGTATATAATCAAATTTAATGCTCGTAATTGAGACCACCTGAGTGTTCGTCGCTGCATTCTTTACTCCCCGGCTGTTGCATCATGAGTTCGGCAGGTTCACCGCCGGACAGGGCCTCTGGCTAACGGAGTCCTGTGTACATAAAGAAGGAAAATAATAATAAGAAAGAGTGGCACACTTGCGAGCCCCCAACGTGGTCGAGCCGCACTCTGGGTCTGTTGTGGTTGTGCCCCTTCCCCTACGCCCATGGTATCTCCAAAGCGTAATGATGTACGCGGAGGGTTGTTCGTGCAATCATGCGAGGGCGGGGGTTAGGGCCGCATTGCTACGCGTGCTCTGATCGTGCCAGGTGGTCTTGGTTGGTGTTGCTTCGGGCGCGTTTGGCTGTATCCGTCCGTTTAGCGGCCGGACTCGAAAATTGCCTTAAAAGGCTACTCTGTACTTCTGCCGCGAGAGCCGCTGTATGTTCCTCCGTTCGGAGGGAGCGTTCCGTATTTCCGTTGACCGTGATGACTCCACGAGGGCCTGGCATCTTGAGCTTGAGGTATGCATAATGCAGCACCGCATTGAACTTTGCAAACGCGGATCGTCCGAGCAAAGCGTGATAGCCGCTGCGGAATGGGACTATGTCGAAGATTAATTCCTCGCTCTGGAAATTATCCGGGGATCCGAAGACCACTTCCAGTGTGACTGAGCCTGTACAATTGGCCTCCACACCTGGTATGACACCTTTAAAGGTTGTCTTTGTAGGTTTAATCCGTGAGGGTTCTATGCTCATCTTGCGCACTGTATCCTGATAAAGCAGGTTCAGGCTACTGCCGCCGTCCATCAGGACTCTCGTGAGGTGAAATCCATCGACGATTGGGTCTAAAACCAATGCGGCGAATCCGCCATGGCGGATGCTGGTCGGATGGTCTCTTCGATCGAAAGTGATCGGACAAGAGGACCATGGATTGAACTTCGGGGCGACTGGCTCCATCGCGTATACGTCCCGTAGTGCACGCTTCCGCTCCCTCCTGGGTATATGGGTTGCGTAGATCATGTTCACTGTCCGCACTTGTGGGGGAACCCTTCTGTCCTCTATTGTTCGGCGGTCGAGTCTCTTCCTCATCGTCGCTGTTTAGCCCCTTGTCGTTGTTTTCGGCAATTAACTTGCCTGCCTGCTTGAACACCCAGCAATCTTTGTTGGTGTGATTAGCTGGCTTTTCGGGGGTGCCATGTATCTGGCATAAGCAGTCGAGTATTCGGTCCAAATTGGACAGACCCGGAGTGGTTCTTTTGATTGGCTTCTTCCACTGACCGGTTTTAGAGCCTCAGAATCCGGCGTTGACTGTCGTATCCTCCTTGTCATCGCTGTTAATGCGGCGTTTATTTTTACTTCGACGCGACCTGCCATTGTGGTCCTTAGTATCCGGACTGCCAGAATGTTTACTGAGGTTGTTGCTGCGAGCTAGCCAGCTATCCTCTCCCGTGCAAAAGCGGGTCATTAATGATGTGAGGGCTGCCAAGGATTTCGGCTTTTCCTGTCCCAGGTGCCGGGCTAGCCACTCGTCGCGGATGTTATGTTTGAAGGCTGTGAGGGCCTCTGCATCCGGACAGTCGATAATTTGGTTTTTCTTTGTCAAGAATCGTGTCCAGAATTGTCTGGCCGATTCGTCTGGCTGCTGAATTATGTGGCTTAGGTCATCGGCGTCTGGTGGCCGCACATACGTGCCCTGGAAGTTGTCGAGGAATGCGGCTTCCAGGTCTTCCCAACACCCAATTGACTCTGCGGGCAAGCTATTAAGCCAATGCCGAGCTGGTCCTTTAAGCTTGAGTGGGAGATACTTGATGGCATGGAGATCGTCGCCGCGGGCCATATGGATGTGAAGGAGATAATCTTTGATCCAAACCGCGGGGTCTGTTGTTCCATCGTAGGATTCGATGTTTACGGATTTAAACCCTTCAGGGATTTGATGATCCATTACTTCTTCAGTGAAGCATAGCGGGTGTGCGGCGCCTCTATATTGAGCGATATCACGGCGTAGCTCGAGAGAGCATTGTCTGCTGTGTTCGGCCCGGCCGGGGTTATTGTATCCGGCGCGACGGTATTCGTCGTGGGTCGTGGGGCGCCCACGTGATCTGTAGATGGATCTGGATTGCCTTGCTTTGTCCTCCAATACATCTCGCAAGTCCGGCGCGTTCCCTCTTGGCTTCGTACTTTTGGAGCGATGCCGGGGTACGGTCTTGGTGGAGGGCCTGGATGCCTCTCTGTCGCGACCACGGGGTGGTCGGTCGGCCGTATCGTGCGCTGGTGATGAAGGTATGTATGCTTCTTCCTCTAATCGGGGGAGAAACTTGCGTCTTGGGTAGCTTTTGGAGGGGCGTTCGAGTTTATACTCTTCGGCCGCGAGGACCTCGGTCCATCGATCGGCCAGCAGGTCCTGATCAGCTTGAAACTGCTGCTGCTTTTTCTTTAGGCTATTTGTCGTGGCGATAAGCCTGCGTTTAAAACGCTCTTGTTCGACGGGATCTTCAGGCACGACGAATTCGTCGTCGTTGAGGCTTGCCTCGTCTTCGGAGGGAGGTGTATAGTTATATTCCTCGACCTCTTCGTCTGCCGTCCTCTTGTGGGGGCTTGCTTCTGCATCCTCCTGCGCTGAGTCTTGCTGGAGGGGATTGTCTTCGGCACTCTCTGGGGTATTATTATCTCCTGTGCCGGAATCTCCATTCTTGTTGTGGCGGGATTTAGAGCGGCGCCGCTGACGCCGGCGCTTGGGCTGTTTCTTTAAGGAATCTGCCTCCGCTGCTTCTTCGCCGTCCCCGTCTTTTGGGGTGTCCACCATGTATATGTCGTATGATGAGGTGGTCTTCCAGTGCCCTGTAGGCGCTGGTTCCTGTCTGTCTCCGGCATCGTCGTCCATAGCGTCGATGTCTTCAGAGTCGTAGTCTAGCATGTCGGTTAGATCGTTGACAGTGGCTACAAAGTGGGTGGTGGGTGGGCTCTGAATTTCTTTGTCGTCCGTATCCCAACCATCCTGGCCATAATCCGGCCAGGACTCTCCGGATAGCGAGAGATGCTTTAGCGAATTTAGGATGTCGCCAAAGGGCGAGTATTGGAAGATGTCTGCGGCGGTGAATTCCATAACCGACGCCCAATCAGATTTGATTGGCAGGGGCGTGGGAGGTCCGGAGTCCGGCAAGGAGTCCGACACCTCGGAATGACGAGCTTTGCGGGGGACAAGGTTAGTGTTCGGCTCTATCGCCGTAGAAGTTGCAGCCCCCGAGGCGGTGTCCAACCACCGGTCCTCGATCTGGGCGATCGGCTCCGGACTAAGGGCCGGAGCGGATTCTTGTGCGGCCACCAAGGCATTGTTCGGCGACAGAGCTAGATCATGCCCATCGTAACAGTGCGGCACTCTTGGCTGTGGCTCGAGCCCGTCGAAGATCAAGTCCCCGCGGGCGTTGGCCGTGAAGTTTAGGCTTCCGAATCTGACCTGATGGCCAGGGGCGTAGCTTTCGATCTGCTCCAGATGGCCAAGTGAATTAGCCCGCAGTGCGAAGCCGCCGAATACGAAGATCTGTCCGGGGAGAAAAGTCTCATCTTGGACAGCGTCGTTGATTGAAGATGCCATCGAGCCTATCGGTGACGACACAGAGGAACTCTCAATGAAAGCACCAATGTCGGTGTCAAAACCGGCGGATCTCGGGTAGGGGGTCCCGAACTGTGCGTCTAGGCGGATGGTAACAGGAGACAAGGGACATGATGTTTTACCCAGGTTCGGGCCCTCTCGATGGAGGTAAAACCCTACGTCCTGCTTGATTAATATTGATGATATGGGTAGTACAAGAGTGGATCTACCACGAGATCAAGGAGGCTAAACCCTAAAGCTAGCCTAAGGTATGATTGTTGTAATGTATGTTGTGTCCTACGGACTAAAGCCCTCCGGTTTATATAGACACCGGAGGAGGCTAGGGTTACACAGAGTCGGTTACAATGGTAGGAGATCTACATATCCGTATTGCCAAGCTTGCCTTCCACGCCAAGGAAAGTCCCATCCGGACACGGGACAGAGTCTTCAATCTTGTATCTTCGTAGTCTTGGAGTCCGGCGGACGATGATAGTCCGGCTGTCCGGACACCCCCTAGTCCAGGACTCCCTCACTCTGAGTCGGAGGAGATTATAGTTACCTCTTCGTCAACCGCTTGGTTGTTCCCCGTATCCTCCTGAAAGGATAGAATGTCAATAAAATAATGACAAAAGAGTCAGGAGAATTAAGGATTACCTCTTCATCATCATCAGAAGTGTCGTCCAATTTGAATAAATCTGAAGCGCTTGGCTTCTTCTTCCTTGAAGTTCCTATTTTGGCGGCTTTTCTTTCGGTTCTCTTGGCTGCTCTGGCTTGTTTGGCAACCTCATGGTCATACTTGACCTTCCAGAAGTTGTCGTCGACCTGTGAAAAAAAAAAGATAAGGGGTTATGAGTAAATGCAAGGTGTAATATAGCAAAGAGTATTCATTGAGGTTGATGACTCACTGCGGGGGGCGGGTTCTTCTTGCAGAAAGGAAGTAAGCCAAAGGCATTACTAGTCACCGTGCCCTCTTTCAACAACGTTTGGGTCGTAGCCTCCACCACATCCTATGGTAAGTCGTCGGGACTATGACGCAGTGGATCATCCTTCTCGCCTGAGTAAGTGCACATTAAGCCGGGGCGGCGGCTTAACGGAAGCCCTCGCCAAGTGACCCAGACTCGTACCAGGTCGATGCCGTCTAAGCCATTTCCCAAAAGAGCTTTTATTTTTCTAATAGTGGGAGCGAGCGGCAGACGTTCAACAGCAGTCAGTTTATCCGGCAGCGGGTGGTTGGATTCAAGGCACAGAGCGCCGAAGCCAGGCAGAGGGTTCTCGTCAGTCGGAAAAGTGTCCTGGCAATAGAACCACGTCTGATTCCAATCCTTCGGATGACTCCACAGTTCAGCATAAGGAAAAAGACAGTCTCTCCGCCGCGGAATCGAGATGCCACCAAGTTCAAGACTGGGCCCATTGGCACGTTCGTTCTGCCGGTTTAAATAGAATATCTCTCTGAACAAAAGTAAATTGGGCTCTTCTCCTAGGTACACTTCGCAAAAAACTTGGAAGTTGCAGATATTTGACACGGAATTGGGTCCAATGTCTTGAGGTCTGAGGTCAAAGAAATGCAAAACATCCCTGAAGAATTTTGAACCGGGTGGAGCAAATCCCTGGCTCATATGATCCGTAAAAACTATCACCTCCCCTTTTTTGGGCTGAGGTTTC
This sequence comes from Triticum timopheevii, assembly GCA_963921465.1. Taxonomy (NCBI): domain Eukaryota; kingdom Viridiplantae; phylum Streptophyta; class Magnoliopsida; order Poales; family Poaceae; genus Triticum; species Triticum timopheevii. Next base: position 424,759,504 of record OY997274.1, read on the forward strand.
TCCTCGGACGGGTCAGGGGCACGATAAAACATGACCTCCTTCTTGGGCAGATGGCCAGACTTCACAAATTCAGACAATTTGCTCTTTGTGACAGTGGATTGGACCCAATTACATGTCACAGGAGCCTTGGTTGCTTTAGGTGCCATGACATAAGTGGAAGCCTATGATAAAATAAGAAGCTCCGGTTCAATTTTAACCCGGAAGGAAAATATTTTTAAGTCTATTCAAAATGGCAGCTTAAGACGGGGCCTAATGACATAAGGCTAATTATATCTAGTCAGTTAAGCCGCTATGAATATCCGAAGCAATTAAGTTATTTTAAACCGCCAAGAATTGGTAAGGCTGTGATTCAGTGTTATCTTTTTTAAAGCCGGCGGTAAGAGTCGCTGCGATTAAATGGATCCGACAGAAACGGATTTAGCCTAAGTGTCGCACAAACAGGTTTCGCAGTTGGCGGATATTATTTTGGATCAAACAGGTGCACAGAAAAGAAAATATTCTAGACCTAAAACTAGTACAGATAAGTTCATCAGTTCTAAACAAGGCTTCTGTATAGAGAAGAGGAATCTACTTGCATTCGAAACAGGTGCGAAATAGCTACCGCATCAGTTTTATATCATCTTAAGGATCAAGAAACGGTGGTGGTGATGAAATCTATGAGGGGTTCCTGACGAACAACAAAGAACACCGAGGAACTCGAAGGTCCTAATGCGGATCTGAGGAACAAGAAGGAGGAAACTTACAGATGCAGAGTTGCTTCGGAGGTTCGTCGCGATTTTCTGGTCAAATCAGGTTGATGCAGCGGCCTGAGTTGGCGAGGACGAGGAGATCTGCGGCGGCGGCAGTGGCGGAGCTCAAGCGGCAGAGAAACAGTGAGAGGAAGAAGATGACCGAAGGGGGAGAATGAAGAAGACCTAGGTCGTGCCTATTTATAAGGAAGGGCTGACTGAGACGGCGCGAGAAACGATGAGACTAAACATTTTTATCCAGCGGCCCGACGCCTCGGTTTTCGGAACGGTCAGTAAAAGCAAAGATCCGTTGGAGGATATGGTGGAATAAAGAATTAATTTAAGTAAGATGACGTCACGGTGGGTTAACGCGGATCCAGAAGATGACATCATGGCGGGTTAAAAACCTTTGCACAGGCAGAAGGCTGAAGATTTATTTCTTAAGGTATTTTAAGATTGACATGAACCGGTTCAAATCAATCTGAGGCCTAATGTTGGGGATATAACTATTCGTGTAAGCCGCCCAGGAGGGGCCGGGTTACGCAAAGAAGACTCAGCAAAAACAAGCCCAAGACCAAGCATGAAGATGGCAATTCAATAAAGGGTCTAAGGCCCACACGCGGCTCAAGGCCCATAGTGATAAACCGCCATGATGGTATGACTTGTAACATAAGGTAGACTTAACCAGTCACCGAGCCGGACACTGTCTATGAGCCGGCCGGGACTCTGTAGGCCGCCGGGCGTCCACCCATGTATATAAGGGGACGACCCGCTGGCGGCTTAGGGCAAGAAACAACTCATTGAGAACCGGGCATTGCGTATCTCGCTCCCTGGTCAACAGAACATCAAGAAATACCAACCCAACTAGACGTAGGCCTTACCTTCACCGTAAGGGGCCGAACTAGTATAACTCTCTCATGTCCTTTGTCCCAATTAACCCCTTTAAGCTTCCTAGTTGCGATGGCTCCATGACTAAGTCCTTTCACTAGGACATCTGACGTGACAATTCCACGACAGACTCCTACACAACTCATACCTAACCACACCAATTACAACTCCAAGTCCATGTAACCCCTTGCGTACATAATATTCGACACAAATATAACAAACTCCACCTTGGCGAATATTCTCCACCACCTAGAAGTCGTCCATGCTCGAACCTCCATGTACATCGGACTTGGGTTGTCTTCTTTGTAGCTTACTAAGAGCTACCCGACGGGCCAGACCCGCCACCACCGTGGGACTCCACTACTACTCCTGCAGATCCACTATGTTCATGGCTCCACCTGCAGTAGTGCTCCCTTGCAACTTATAAAGATGCAAAGTCGTCCTCTCTCCTATCATCACGGTCATCCCATCTTCCATGATTTTCATGATCTTCTTATCCCGATCACAACGAAATTCCATACCACCATCATGCAGAACACCAAGCGAAATTAGATTCCTCCTTAGCCCTGGCACATGCCTGACTCCCCGAAGCATCCTCTCAACTCCATCAAACATATTGATTTGATGTCAACTACTCCTGCAACACGATAACCCGTGTCATCGCCCATATAGACTAAACCAAACTCACCAGACTTGTACGAAGAGAACCACTCCCTATTGGGCATCACATGAAAAGAGCAAGCTGAATCCAACATCCATGCTTTAGTTTTTGTTGGTCGTCTGTTTGATACTACGAGGACATCACTACTGCTGTCTGAGTCATCACCATGAGTAGCCGCATTAGCACTTGCCCCACCCTTCAGTTCTGGACATTCCCTCTTTATATGTCCCCAATCCTTGCACCTGTAGCACTGCACCCTTTTCTTCTTTTTCTTCTCCACCTCTTGTCCCTTCCTGAGTTGATAACCTTTAACTTCCAACCCCAAACCTTGAGTACTCTCCCTTTCTGCAACTTTCTTTTGCTTCCTCTACTCATGTCCAAGCGATGCTGCAATGACTTACTCATTATTGACGGTTATCTTTCCATGTGTCAATGTAATGGCCAAATTCTCATAGGACGGTGGCAACGAAACAAGAAGAAGTAGTGCCTTATCCTCTTCCTCAATCTTCACATCCAGACACACTAGATCCGTGACCAACTGATTTAAGGCATTCACATGCTCCACAAGATTCGACCCCTCCTGCATCTTCAGCCCATAGAACTTTTGCTTCAAATATAGCTTATTGGTCGCTGACTTGGACATATAACGACTTTCCAACTTGTCCCAAATTTTCCTAGGAGAATCTTCATCCATGACATGATACATGACCTAATTTGCAAGACAAAGCCGTATGGTAGCATCCGCCTGCACTTGCATATCCTACCACGCACCGTCGTCAACCTTGGTTGGCTTCGTCTCCTGCAAACCCTTTAAGATTCCCTGTTGCGCCAGAATATCCTTGACTCTTGTCTGCCATAGACCAAAGTTACCCGTGCCATCGATTCTCCACATCAAACTTGGTGAACCCCGGCACCATGCCGAGCTGCGATCTAACCAACCTGTTGCCGCCGGTCTTCTCGCCCTTGCTTTCCTCTGCGACTTCCTCACAAAAAAGATCATTGATCCCGTATTCCTAGTCTGAAGCCACGCCACAGTCCATGGTATACCAAGAAATCCGACCCGCACAGCACCATGCCCGCCCTTCGGAAAATCCCCGCGAAGCCTTGTTGTTACAAGCAAATCAACTCTCTCTGCTACAAAAGCGCTACACCTTTTCCGAACTTGCAAAAGATTTCTGTGCTGCTAGCCTCATCGCCCCGGCCCTTTTATTACTGCTGGATCGACCACGGCCTTGCCTTTTCCTTACCTGACACAAAAACCAAAGTCACAGACCACACACATATATCCAATACAGTACCAATCTCCAGCGGACCAAAACATGCACCCACACGGCTCCGAGGCTCCGAGCGGCCATCTCGCGGAACGCCAACCGAATCCTGACCTCACTTTCCTCTGTCCGTGTCCCTCGGAAAATTCCACCGCTGCTGTATCTCTGACGAGAACTTCGCCTTTTCTCTGATTTTGATTCTTCGCCAGCAATCTGTTCAGCCCTGTCGCCCGTACTCGCTGCATGTCAACCCTGCCATAACAGTCGCCACCTCGTGCAGCGCATCGTCCATGCACGAGCCATGTCGTACCCTGGTCACCCGTGTCACCGACACAATCTGTCTGCAGTGTCACGCCGCCGCCCTTGTACAGCACCGAGCGCATCACCTCGATGCTCTCACACTCTACTCTATCCAGCCGTCCCCCACGTCTGGTCGCCGGTCTGATCGCTATGCGAATCCATCGCCTCCGCCACATCTTCAACAACCACTACGCCAGTCCGATCGCCACGTCTAGCCGATCCTTACCGACCGCAGCCCATCGAACGGTCCATGCCTTCTGCCCGAAGTGTCCGACACCACCGACCGCATCCATGATCGCCGCCATGCTCCACCTTGCACCAATCGAACGTTCCACGGCACCCGTCGAGCATGATCTTCGTACCTCAAGATGATCTTCCGCATAGCCTTCTTACAACCTTGCTCATGATGCCACTTGTTAGAATAAAACGCTAATGCAAGATCATAGACGACACACCGGGGCATGATATTTGTTAACGAGGTTCACCGATATGGCTACATCTTCGGGGCATGATTACGAGCGCTCCTCCCCAAGATACCGCAACACCCGCCGCCCGGGCGCCGGCACAAGCCGTCGGCTCCTCCGCATACCTGCTGCTATCAAGTCGTCATGGGTTACAACGTGTGGTGCCCCTCCGTATATAAGAGGCCTAGGATACAACGTTTCTGACTCCTACATGACTCGTACCTAACCACACCAATTACAACTACAAGTCCACGTAACCCCTTGCGTACATAATATTCGACACAGATATAACAGTTAGCAAAATGCACGCCAACGAGACATAACATCATAGAAGATATACTTACCTTTGACACTGGCTTGCAAAAGCTTCCACTACATATCGACATGTAATTTGTAAAGTGGACGACACAACAGTTTGGCACATTTAGTCAAATATATTTGTTAATTGTTTTTTGCATAAACAACATGCTTGATAACTTCCATTCGCTTAAGAAACTGCACTTATTTTAAAACCTTTATCAGCAAGGAGTCCCTTTATTAATTTGCGGTAACCAATTTTCAATTGAAAACAAGGCATCTTCGAATTACTCAATAATTTGAGAATATTTGGTTGCATAACGTACATACTATCGATATGGTTGGTAACATGTGAGCTTGAAGTAAATGAGCACTTGTGGAGTTTAATTAAATTGTCCGTTGTCGTCGTGTAGACGCCAGTTTGTAGGGGGGTTTTAAGCAGCAACTTTGATAATGGGGTTTGAAACAAAAGATGATCGCCAGAAGAGAATACTTCAGGCGAATTTTAAGCAGCAACTTGGGTTTCAAACAAAAGATGACCAGCCAGTTTGTAGGGTAATTTGAAGCAACAACTTTGATAATTGGGTTTCGAAAAAAAGATGATCGCCAGAAGAGAATACTTCAGGACCAGCTGAATTAGGCTACATATCAGACATAGCTCTTGGATAAAATTGACTCCCACCATTTGATTGAAGTACCAAGTAGAAAATGGCCCATGTATGCCCTGCCATCTCTCTTAACAAGGGTGTATAATCTCTGGATTTTATTTGGTGGCGCTCCATAGAAGATTACTTGCTCCTTACAACATTGTATATTTAACATGCAGGAATTCAGCTATAGAAGCCCAACTGTAGAAAAACAAAACCATGGAGTTAGTAACAAATAGCCGAATAATAAATAATCTCACTGGAAGCGGTGAATTAGGCCACCACTATTTCTGCAATTTCAAAAGCATACAAGTGCAGGAACCGGTGCGATTGAGAATCTGCCTGCATTTCCTACGATTGTAACAAAACATTCAGCAATGTGATAGACATTTGTATTGCTAAGAAATATTTTGACAGGGACCAGGTAACACGTTTACCGGAAAAGGCGTGGTCCGGCCGACGCTCAGCCAAGCAGGTGGTTGAGGGCGTACGTGAACGAGCGGTGCATGAGCCGCCCCTTGGTCCGGGTGATTGAGCATGTGTGCTTCAACAGCGCCGCCACTGCTCATTTGTCTAATGTGCTACTGCATACTTTTTGAATCGAAGCTTACAAATTAAGTTGCATTCTATCATAAGAGTGTTATTCCCCTGCAAGTATAGCATTCTCAAGAAAGGTTTGCATACCCAAAATACCAGACCTTAAATTAGCCTTATTTCATAAAACACATTCAGAAAGGCTCACCATGTATCCACTGCTGGCAGTGTCTATGAAAGAGCTCTTTTTCCTTGCATTAGTGAGTTAATTTTTTGATCTCTACCAATTGGAAGCACATGTAACTATATTTTTTTGGACGAACACATGTAACTATATTTAAAAACATGAACATCTGCCATCTTCATCAATAAATAAACAGTAAAAAAGCAGAGGACCAAACCCAAATAATTCGGCATGAATGTTACTGATCGGTTTTTTTAATGTGTAAGTACATCAAACATGTTAATATGTAAGTACATCAAACATGTTCGAACAAGCAGGAGGTGATGCTTTATGACACGTGTGCTTGGAACACAACAATCAGATGAATTGGAAGAAAAAAGATGAAGCGAGTTTAGAGATCGATATGGCGATAGAAAAGGAGATAGCTAAGAAGAACAGAGGAAATGAGATGAGTAATTAGAAAGGGAGTCGCCTGGTCATTCATGTTTGTTTCCTCTCCAAACTTAATGCATCCGCCAAACCTTGAACAAGAGAAGGACGGGGCGCGTGCCTGCAACCCATCATCACCTCGGCTCATGATTAAAAGAAATATTACAGATATTAAAGTACCAAAAAATATGAGCAGTGCCGTGATCAATCCAGTAAATACTACAGGGCTTCACTAATTTCAGATATTGGCCTAAGATAACATATTTTGACTTTCCTTTGCCCATATTAACATATCGTTGCTGACAGATAATATACTTTTCATCAAAGATAATGCAAGAGGAATTTAATAAACAACATGATCATGGTCTTTAATTTTTTGTTAATTATTTAAAATAAAAACAGGATGCTATTCACCTGAATAAAAACATCAGAGTAAATATATCTATTTTTTGCCCAATTAATTCGAATATCGACATACAAATCTAGCATGTTTATGGAACCTTGTAATGGGAGTGGTTTGCCAAGGCTCGAATTCACAAAGAATGAATCTTTGAGATTTTGGTTTCAGGATTATACTAAATAGTATTGCATTTGGGTACAAACTGTCTGCTTGAAGGAAAAATTGAACACCATTAATTAACCCTCTTATCATTTCACTTACCTACATATTCAAAAGAAGAAAACTTCAGTACACACACATAGGCAGTATAGCAAGTAACACACCACTGATATGAAATGCCGCTGAAGAGTAATTCATGTAGCTTAGAGAATCATGTTATTTTTTTCTTATTAAAGAGACCAACTGTGTTCACCAATTTAGAAACATACACCTAAAAAATTGACTTGCTAATTCCGGAAATGTTGATGCAACAACAATGCATCAAGTTGTGGAGTATAAATTTATTGTTGTCTTCATAAAAAATGCTATGACAAGCTCACACAATCTAGAATGAGTGTTTTTAGCATGGAGGATTATATTGATGTACATGATTAAGAAAGCAAGCAAACAATTAGTTATATGTACAATAGTCGCTAGTGTACCTTTAGAAATGAAAAATCCTGACAAACATTGACTAACCTCTGGATTGTTGCTTCTTCTAAGAATGCATCAGGAACCTTCAAAATGTCCTGGTTAAGGAAAACATGAACCCTCCAACGTTTCTCGATAAAATGAAATGAAAAGGTCTTCTGTAGATGCTACAACAAAATGCTATCAAATGATCTCCACCCTGAACTACTTGAAGTATTTTCATCTCCGTTTTTTTTTTGAAGATTCTTATGAATGTTGAGATCAATCTGCATACTGAAGGGCCAAGTGATAACAAAAGCTAGTAAAACAATCTCATAAATGTTTGTGAACTTGAGCTACCCTGCACGTAGCTAGCAACGTGTATATGCATACTGAAGTAATCTTATTGCTTCCTAGGGATGGACCAAGTAACAAAAGCTAGTTACACAATCTGACAAATGCATGTGAACTTAATGATACCCTGCACACAGATAGCAACGTATGTGACTCATTGGCGCGTGGATGAACAGAAGCAACAACTTGTACACCCCTGTCTGTGCAGCCTGTGCAAAGGAACGTCAGTTTCGACGGCTTGTACGTCCGGGCTATAGACAATAGAGGACTGATGATAGCTGCATCCCCAACTGCAGGAGGAAGGGTGTGGTGCTGGTATGTATGTCCAGGGCCATCCGGATGAATGGCGTGGCAAACTGAGACAGGATGTTGCTGGAAGAGGGAAGGCCCGCAATAGATGGACGTGCATGTATAGGAGGCCATCCTCTCCAATTCAACACGACCACAAGCACGACGCCACAGCCATGAGCAGCACCGCGCCTACCTCTCCTCCTGGCTACAACATACAAGGATAGCGACACGGCGATCTGTCAGTATGGAGGAAACGGACAGCTGTGGTGCTGGTGCGTGAGATGGCAATTACCGACGTACCCCCGTAGCCGTTCGCACCGCTACTTGCGACCAGCCCCTTCCGTCTGCGATTCACATCGACGCTCGAGCGATCATTTGCGAGGAACATGGGTTCTTGCCATGGGGGGACGAAACGACATACAGTTTGAGGTTTAGAAAAGAAGAAATATATCGGCAGGGGCTTTGGTTAGGAAAGAAGAAATCAGAATCGGGAGAGGAGCACGAGGGATTGAGGGAAGGAGATAAGGAAATGAGAGGGAGCGATTCAGGGAAGGAGATCAGGAATATCCAAAGCAACGATTGAAAGAAAGGAAAAAAAGGGGGTTCGATGGGGAAGGAATCGGTGGGATCATACAAGAGGGGAGGGACGAAACGGAACGATGAGGAGGCTAACGAAACCAAACGACAACGTACTCCTTTAGGAGTACGGATAGGGAAATAATATAAGAAAATTTCTCATTGTGATATGTGATCACGTGAGGGCGTGGCCTTGATGGTTGTGTTTTTTTCCTAGCGAAAGTATTGAAGGGGATCGGTGGGAGAAATGAATCGGACGGTGATATGATCTGTTTGGAAGGTGATCTCATGTATATGATATTATTTATGAATTCTTAATTACCAAATATTTACATGATTGAATTGAACCAACACTTGCGAAAGCAAGCATGAATAAATGGAAGGAGTATCACACGCAATTCGTTTTTAAGTGCGAAGAAGAAAACATTAACGTGGGAGGGTGGTGGGAGGTGAGACGAAAATAAATAGTGAATACTATTCACCAACTCAGGCATTAGGAGTAGAGATATACGTGTTTATGGAAGAAAGTTTTGCAACATTAGTGATGTTGCGGAATCTTTCTTGCAACAGAGAGCATGTTACAAAATCTTTCTTGCAAGAGAGAGGATGTTGCAAAAAAATCATTGCCGATCGTTCGTTGCGACCTCCCGTGAACGGTGGTGACAGAGGAGTAGCGCCGCCCATCCCTGCCGCTGGTGAGCGTCAAATCTCCGACTAGGTCGCTCGTCGCATCCTCTTCTCCGGCGAGGTGGGCGCACCGCGCTCGGCCGATGGTCGTGGTGGAGGCAGGCGGCAACAGCTACAAGTGCGCCCGACCCCGGCTGCAGCCTCGCCACCCCATCCTCGTCCCCGACAAGGTGGACAGTTGTCGGCACCAACGCCAAAGCAACAGATAATGCACTTTTCTTGTTCGGCACCGCAGAGATCCGGATGTCGCCATCTCGCCTTCGTCTTCTTCGGTCTACAACGGACCAACTGTTGCGGTGGTAAGATTGCAACAACGGGCCATTTGCAAATCTAATGGTGGTGGTCCATGGGGGCATGTGACGTGCATGGAAGGTGGTGAACACGGGAGCTGCAATCCGTGGGGTGATTAGAAGCTTTTCCCATTAAGAAAAGCTCTATTTTGCTCACCAACAAGGCCCAACCAAAGAGCATCACAAGTTCTTAAGAGGCATTGGTACACCCCACGTTTAATTTAATTAACTCTATTGCAGCAATAGGAGATAGATACTCCCTCTATAGTGATCTAAACGATCTTATAACAGTTTTACAGAGGTAGTACTTGCTTAATTGAACTGCCGATAGAATTTGTTGTACATAAAAAGTTTTATTTCACGTACATTTTACCGTGAGTGCTTTACCGTTGGAGTTCAACCCCCCACCACCACCACATTAGGTGGGGTCATCGTTAATTTTTCTGATTTTTTTTCTTCATAGTGAACAGTAACTGTACTGTATTTTTATGCTATTTTGCTGAAATGCTATGGGGTCGGCCGACCCCATAGCTAACACGTAGCTCCACCACTGTGTGTATCATCATTTTCACTTAGCGCGCACATGTTGAAGATGCTGCTACAACCAAACTTCTTATGTGCTGAAAATGGTTCCTTTGGATTTCCTCTGTTCAGGATGCAAGGCTTTCATCGGTAACATGCAACGTCAGTTTTAGCGAATTTGGTTCAGATTCTGAGATAAAAGAAGAAGAACACAGCTGACCTAAACTGCTCTCATCATGCAATTATTTCTTTGGCAAATACTTCTTCCGTTCCAAAATAGATGACTCAACTTTGTACTACAGTTAGTATAAAGTTGAGTCATCTATTTTGGAACGGAGGGAGTAGGTGTTTGCACAAAATCCTTTCCACTGATGCAAGACGTCAGCATGTGAGAACTGAGAACCACATGATAGCTCAGCGTGTACGTCGGGTTCTCTACACTCCTCTTCAGTTAACATTTGACACTTCGTCAATTTCGTCAGTCAGGTATCAATGGTTTAGATCATTTCTCACCAGAATGGTGGTGAGAGGCTCCCTTTCCCTCGTAGGAGGAGCCAGACAGTGCACAATACTGTGATGAATAGTTGAATACTACATTGAGCCAAAGAATGCACTTACAAATCTGCATAAAAGAGTCTCACGCCCGAATCTATACAAGACCGTGCATGCTAAACATCTTGTCTGCTGGACTATACGACAGAGCTTATATCAAGCTTCATATCCTGCCATAACTAGTTGACTAGGAAATTTTAATAAAATACTGCGTGCGAAAAAAGCGCAGTTTTTGCTGAAATACAGCAAAGCAAAACTGTTTGATTTGACTACAGAAACCACAGCAGCAGGAAATGATGCTGAACAGTAATTGGAGTGCCCAAAATTAATTCTAAATCTCCGGTAGGACTCCAACCATGCACGACTTGAAGAAACCGGCAAGGCCACGTCGTTGTTTGCCGAACCAAGGCTTCTGAAGCGCCTCCGCTGCGGTAAGCCGCTTCTCCGGGTTACTCTCCAGCAGCCCGCTGAGCACCTCGAACCCGGCCGACGACAACTTGCGACTGGGAAACTTTTGCCGAAGGCGGCTGACGCCCCCCTTCCCCGGCAGCTTCGACTTCCGGTCTGCCGCTAGCCCCGAGTATCCAGACCACTCCTTGATCCCCTCCGTGCCGACGATGCCAAACACTTTAGCCATGATCTCTATGTCCGACTCGCCGTCGAACAAGGAGGCGCCGGTGCCCGAGAGGAGGTCGGCCATTATGCATCCCAGCCCCCACGTGTCCACGCGATCGTCGTACTCGCGCGAGTGCAGCAGGAGCTCCGGCGCGCTGTACGGCGTCAGAATAATCACCTCCGGCTGCTTCTTTCCCCGCTCTTTCGTGGACATCCCGAAACCGCCGATCTTGTAGACTATGCGGTCGTCCTTGACCTCGCCGGCTACATCGGCTCCCACGGCCCCCTTCTTCTTGGGCTTCTGCTTCCTGTCCTCGGTGCCGTCGTCGAGGAGCACGTTCTCCGGCTTGATGTCGAGGTGCAGGACGCCCACGCCGTGCACGGCCTTCACCCCCTCCACGAGCTGCTTCATGATCCGGCGCACCTCGTCCTCGGAGAACGGCCGCCGACGATGGACCCGGCGCTGCATGTAGCCGCGTAGGTTGAGGCGCCCCACGTAGTCCATCACGATGAAGGAATCGCGTTGGCATGCGGCAACGCAGGTTGCGCGGTGGTGCACGGTCGAGGGGATGCCGCGGCAGGCGCCCAGGCACATGGCCTCCCGCATGACCTCCGGTAGGCCGGAGATAATGAAGCCGTCGTCGCCGCTCCCGCTGAGCCGCTTGACGGCGACGATCAGGTTGTCCTGGGTGTCCCACGCCTTGAACACTTCGCCGTTGATGCCCGCTCCCAGCTTCTCCAGCCGCTCGTACCGCGCCATGGTGGCAGGCCAGACGGCCTCTTTCTTTCCGGCGGAAGCTGCCATTGCGTCCGTGCCGGTGCACGCAGATTCGATCGCCAGGGAGGCAAGTAACGAGTTTAGGCAGGGAGGTGGAGATGCAACGAGTTGACGTATATATATGTACATCCACTTGGGAAAAAGTTGATTTGTCTAGTATACCGACTGCGGGCGGTAGTGGACTCGAACCCACACTCCGACTCGGCCTCAAGACCGATCCATATTGCTGATTAATTTATTTATTTTGCGAATATATATTGCTGATTAATTTGATCAGCAATTCTCAATTAAGAAAAGCTCTATTTTGCCCACCAATCAGGCCCAACCATAGAGCATCACAAGTTTTTTTCCTTGCGAAATTAGAGCATCGCAAGTTCATAAGAGACCTTGGTACAACCCCACGTTTAATTTAATTAACCCTTTGCAGCAATAGAAGGTAGATACTCCCTCCGTAGTGATGTAAATGATCTTATAATAGTTTGTAGAGGGAGTACTTGCTTAATTGAATTTGTTATTTGTTTTTTTTTTGAAAATAAGGATATGCCCCCGACCTCTGCATCTGGTCAATGCATGCAGTCATTTTATTAATGGGAAAATTTTGCTTTTGCCATGGGAATGGCAATTGTGATAATTGTCAAAAACTAAGAGTGGCAAAAGTGAAATGGCAAAACCTAGAGTGGCATAAGGAAAATTGACAAAATCTGGAATGGCAAAAACAAAATTTTTTCTTTATTAATTATTCACAAAGACCTTACAGAGTAATACGTCAGTAAGTCTGAAGCCACAATCTTGGCAACACCTCTCGCTACTCCTATCCCCATGATGAATGGGTGCCGAATGTCCAAGCCGAATAGCAAACCGACGTCGCACCAAAGCCTAACATCTGAAGCCGGATGCCCCAGCCAAACCACATTGTCGGGAATGGGTCACACATCGGTCTGGCACACCCTTAGAGGCCGCCGCCGCCACCGTCTTCCACCGATCCATCTCGAGAGCAGGTACTGATGCAACCTTGCCAGGCCTGCCGTCGACGCCACCACGGCGCCAAACAACGCCACCATCCTGCACGTATCCATCCACACGCGCCCGTTGCCGAAACTCCGCAGCACCATTCCTACCGAGATCCGCCATCGGCCTTGCGGTAGATGTAACACCGCTCCTCCTCGTGTCCCCTCCAGCCAGCACTTGCTCCAAAACGATCCCCCCAGTAGGGAGAACGACACCGAAGACGCTGTCATCGTCCGATCCGGTAAACCCAGATCTAGGGTTTCCCCGGAACATCCCGATCGAGTTGACATGACCTGCAACGACGATGCCTCGAGAAGGAAACGACGTCAGAGACGGCGTCATCGTCCGCCAAGACCGCAGTTAGGCGCGATTTTCACCGGAAGCCGCGTCGTCCTGATCTCGTGGCTGGCTAGAGCCGTGCGGAGTCTCGCCATGAAGACGTATGCCGATGCTAGTACTCCGGCAGAGATCCTCCATCCCCTCACCGGTCCCTCCACGCGCCGCCAGCCGGCCAAGACCACGCCGCGGCAGATCTGGATGGGACGCCAGATCCACGGCTGCCGCGACCCATCTTCAGGCAGAGCCGTCCACCGCGTCATCCATGGAGTGCTGCCACCACCCATGCACGCAGGGAAGCCCATTGTTGTCCTGGACCGTTGGCCGCCGCCGCATAGGCTAGGAACGCCGCCCTGCCTGCTGCCCACAGAAGCACCACCAGAGACGCCCCTGTCGCCTCAAGGGGATCCCGCTGCAGATCCGCCCACCCTAGCGCCTTGGCACCGGGCCCGCCGCCACCGTGGACCTCGCCGGCGGCAGCGGCGGCAGGATGATGGCCGAGGGAGGCTGGCGGCGCTGATATTTTGGCCCTCTGGCGTCGCCCAGGGGAGGCGACACGAGGGGGTATGAGGGGGTCGAATTTGTTGTACATAAAATGTTTTATTTCATGTACATTTCACTGCGAGTGCTTTAACATTCGAGTTCAAATGGACATGAAGATTCATTCGTTGCACGATCACGAAGATATGAACTTGGATAGTCAACCTCTGGAGCATCTCTGATTTGGGCCCCCATTTGTCCGCTTATGTGGGTATCATCATTTTCACTCTCGTTGAAGATGCTGCTACAAACAAACCTCTTATGTGCTGAAAATGGTTCCTCTGGATTTCCTCTTTTCAGTATGCAAGGCTTTCATCGGTAACATGCAACGTCGGTTTTAGCGAATTTGGTTCAGATTCTGAGATAAAAGAAGAAGAACACAGCTGACCTAAACTGCTCTCACCATGCAATTGTTCCTTTGGCAAGTAGGCGTTTGCACAAAACTCTTTCCACTGATGCAAGACGTCAGCAGGTGAGAACTGAGAACCACATGATAACCCAGCGTGCACGTCAGGTTCTCTACACTCCCCTTCAGTCAACATTTGACACTTCGTCAGTTTCGTCAGTCAGGTATCAATGGTTTAGATCATTTCTCACCAGAATGGTGGTGAGAGGCTCCCTTTCCCTCGTAGGAGGAGCCTGACAGTGCACAATACTGTGATGAATAGTTGAATACTACACTGAGCCAAAGAATGCACTTACAAATCTGCATAAAAGAGTCTCACGCCCGAATCTACACAAGACCGTGCATGCTAAACATCTTTTCTGCTGGACTATATGACAGAGCTTATATCAAGCTTCATATCCTGCCAGAACTAGTTGACTAGGAAATTTTAATAAAGATGCTGCGTTGAAAAAAAAGCGCAGTTTTTGCTGAAATAGCAGCAAAGCAAAACTGTTTGACTTGACTATAGAAACCACAGCAGCAGAAAATGATGCTAAACAGTAATTGTAGAATTAAATGATGTGCTTGCTGACTTCAAACTGGTTCCTCCATAGGACCCCAAGTCTTCAATCTCAAGACCAGAATCTTTGATGTCCGGCAGTTCATTTCTAAGCCCCTAGTCTGTGCAACCTAGAAGTGCATATGCCTTCAGTCCAGCAGCCCGTTACTGATAAACTCCTGATAACACTGACAGATACAGTAATTAATAATTAGCAAACGCAAAACTTATGTCAAGAAGTATTAAAGTGAAAATCTTCTACAAGAATCAATCATTTTAGGTTGTCTCCACCTCGTCGGTCAATAACAACCGTATACAGTTATACTGCTTGAATAAACTGATCGTTATCGATGATGAGCAGAAGTCACTATCTGACAAAGCATGAACATGGTATCGATGCAGCATACGACAAAAAAAAAAAGATGCAGCGTACGACAAAATGCTTAAAATGGGAAGAAAATACAGTGATCAAAATCGCCAAATATAGAGGGAAAGGAGAAACACCAGTGCTCCTTATACTTCTTTACTGTCTTAACTGTAGTTGTGAACAATGCGTTGCTTTCTGTACATGATGCTTTCCACTGAATTATAAACTGCACTGCATCCTAATTTATCATGCCAAACAGAGGCACTTTTTTCAGGCAGTTCTAGGTCCCAGCAAGAACTAACCAACTAGGTCTCACAAAAGGTGCCCGCAAAAAAAAAAAAAAGGTCTCACAAAAGGAACAGTTCCATGTAGCATTGGCATGACCGTACTCATCAGACTCCAAGTTATCTGCACATTTCTCCACAAACAGGACACATAAGCTGCAGCCTGACTGCCGGGGGAATACATCTTTCTAGCACTAAAATGACCCTATGTCATACTTGATCTTAGCAATGAAACAAAAATTAGTTGAACACTGAACAATAGCCAGATGTTCACTAAAATATGCTTTGCAACTCAGCAAGTAATGATACCACTGAACAGTAAGCAATTGTAAATAAACAAATGTATAAAATAACATCATTGTACAGCATTGTCACGATTTTTACTTATGATACATTCAACAAATGCTTGGATGTTCATGTGCAAGTTTAATTACAATGTATGGAGGTCTAGCATCTTTTTTTCTTCTAAAGCTATCTTTGTCATCTGCAGCTTTCATATGGCCAACCACCTGCATACATTCAGAGTTTCAGACAACATCACACACTAGCACACACATTCAGATAGTAGGAGGAACGAAACACATGCAATTAAAATTAATGGTAGATCATCAGATATAGAAAAATCACCGCGCATAAAAAGTAAGTAAAATGATGCATTCCTTTGCTAGTATCAGGCGACAGGCGATGTCTAGCTCGGAAAAAAAAATCAATAAAAAGCTCGATACAGAAAAAAAAAGTCACAGCATGCATGGAACCCTTTTTTCTTTGATGCGAACTTTTTTTTTTGATGCGAACTCATACACATGAAATCATGGGAAGGCAACAGAGTCACAACTAAGTGAAAAATAAACAGAGGGACTCATCATCATGACATGATTTTGTAATTTTACATCCAAAACGCCACAGGATCTTGAGCGAGGAACCGCTGAGTGGTTGCTTTAGGCACTTTGTAGTATTGCACCAGACGGCTCTTGTCGGTCGTCAGGTCTCCATTCACGTCATGGCTGAGAGAGAATGTGGTCAATCGGTACAGACAGCGACCGGGTGGTCGTGGTGGCACGTATCCCTCGTCCTCCTCCTTGAACTCCTGATCATCTATGAGCTCCTGATAAACGTAGTCGTCCTCAATGGAGACAGAGCGACCGGATGGTGGCATGTCTTCCTCGTCCTCCTCCTCCTCCTCCTCCTTGAACTCCTGATCATCTTTGAGCTCTTGATGAACGTAGTCGTCCTCAATGGAAACATAATGACCCGATGGTCGCTCATATCCCACGCCCTCCTCCATGAACTCCTGATCATCTTTGAGCTCCTGTTGAGCGTTGTCGTCCTCAATGGAGACACACTGTACGAGGCAGAATTTGCGGTGCTGTCCCATGTAGACGAGGGTAGCGCCTACATGCCTCTCGGCCGGGTCCTCGCTGAACAGATTCTCCTTACCGAGCTTCCACGCCGGGGCGGGGCCGGTGGTGGAGCCGAGCACGTAGCAGGAGCAGAGTCGGCCGAGGGTGTCCGGGTCTTTGGAGAGGCCGACAAAGGCGTCGAGCTGCGGGTCAAAGTGGCAGCGGCCGGCGAAGGGCAGCGACCACTTGCCAAGTCGCTTCCACAACAGCTCCTCCGTGTCAAAGCTGAAGGTGGACTCCTCCGTCTTCGTGACAGTGATGTCCACCTTGGAGGTGCTGACGAGGAAGGTCCGGCCGTCGGGGTGCACGGCGTAGGAGGCGACGGCGTAAACCTTGAACGGCGGGTCCGGGAGCCGCTCCCACCACTACCATACTTTTCCTGTGGGTGCAGTATTTTCCTGTGCGGCATGAGGCGCCTCACAGGAATATAAATTATCCTGACGGGCAAACTTCAGCCCACAGGAAAAATGACAATTTTACTGTAGGCACAATTACGCCCCACAGGAAAATTTGTTTTCCTGGGAGGGTCCGGCCCACAGAAAAAACATTTTAGGCCCAGTCCGCCATTGCACCACCGCGAAACGGGCTTTGGCATCAAAAATTCGTAGCGCGCGCGATTTTATTCCGTTGGCGCCAACTTATGTTTTCCTGTGTGGTATGGGCCTACAGGGAAAAAAGAGCCCAGAGAGATAGAAACCCCTAGAACAAATCCCCATCTCTCAATCCCCATCTCGTCCACTCCGTGACCGCCGCCGCTCCTCCAATTTCCTCACGCAGCCGCCGCCGTCCTCCACCATCACCGCTCGCCTTCCACTCCTCCGACCACCACCGCCGCTCGCCTCTCACGTCCACCGTGGCCCGGGTCAATCTGCGACAGCCAGCGCCGCCCGCCTTCCATCTCTCCCACTGCCAGCCGCCGTTCTGCCTCCACTTCCATCCGCCGCCGCGTCCCACCTTACCCGGCTTACTGCCTGCCACCCCACCCCAACACGACCTCCATGTACGCGTTGCTTGCACCCCGTGCTCCCTGCTCCAGATCCAGGTTAGTCCCCGTCGCACATCGAGCAAGCCGCCGCTTCCTCCCCTGACGTGACAATAGTCCACCCCTCCTCTCCGTGTGCAAGCAAAATCATACATGGTCAAGGGTAAATCTCCGGGTGCTCAGTCTTCTATGGTAAGTCTCAACCATGGTCAAGCAAAAAAGAAGTCAGGATCTCTAGTTTTTCATATAATTTATTATGCAGAATGTAGATCTCGTGACCGCAGGATCTTGGTGAATTTTTTAGTCTGTTATCATTTTGCATGAAAGTGCTTTTCTCTGTTGTATCCCAAAAATTTAGAAGCTACTATTAGGTGTGTTATTAGCACTCCTATTCGTTGATGTCAATGAAAAACAGAGAAGGTTATTGTTTGTGTAATTTGTATCGTTGCTAGAATGCTAGTTATGGTGCTTCTAGGAAATGTACCGTTTGTGAAGATGATGCCTATCTCTTTTCTCAGTGGTTGTATGTACGTATAAAGTCTTGAAAGTAGATACGTCAAATATTTATTCCTTTGCATGCTTGATTTGTAGTAGCTTGAATCTGCTGTATCATCGAATCATTGTTGAAGATGCATCCCACGTATACAATCTCTAGATATCGCATCCTTTGACAAATCATTTTGGCGGTGAGTGTTCAGTTTTATAAGCAAGTTATTCATATTTTTAGTTGGAAATGTAAGCAATGGTTTGCATAATTGTGCCAGTCTCCTGTAGGTATTGCTCCACATCTTTATAAATCTTCATGGCGGAAGGAAGGCATATATCATAGATGCAGTGAAGAGCAAGGCAAGACGTATCTCAGGTATCTCTCACACTTTGACAACATACATTCTTGTCTTTGTGTGGTAATTGTCTCACAAATACTATGATGTATTTGTTTTTAACTTATTATTTGTTGCTGTACTATTTATTTGACAAATTACTTATTTATGATGAAAAGTGTAAAGTGTTCTTGCGGGACAGTAGCGTGAGGTGACGAATGCACACGCATATCTATCTCATTCTTGTGTTTCTGTCTTTCTGCCATCATGTATCTGGTTCGGCGGTCATATTCCTTGGTCACTCAAGGGTGTGTGTAGCATGTAGGAGGTTGATTCATTCAGTATCTATAGTTCAAGATTTTCGTATTTTATCTTTTTAATTCATATCACTTGATGTCAATATGTGCAGAGGTCGTTCGGAATCTCCAGCATATTTAGAAGTTTGAGAGTAAAGTCTAACTAGTACTACATGACTTTTTTTTTGCAGGAACCATTACATGATCTCCCAGCAAACATACGGTTATTGATTTCTGCCCCATAATGTACTGTTATATTCAGAATGTGTTCATGTCTGAATAATCTTAGCAATCACATTGGTTATGTCACTGAAAAACTGAAAAGATTAATGTTACTGTAATTTTCTTATCAAATACTTCTCCATTAGCAGACCCGTTGGTGGCGGCAGCCCCTGGGTTGTGGTGTTGCCATCTCTTTATTTCCTTATCAAATACTTCTCCATTATCTTGCTTCTTCATTAATTTTGTACATAATTTTGTAGGGGAAGATGATTCGTCCTATGTTATCTTTGAGGACGACGCTATGGATGATCACATTGCCAATAGCAACACTCGAGTTTGCAATATGATGGTGAGAACATGATGATAACAACTATGCATCCGGAGGAGGATCTCCCTAGTCCATTTGCACTGAGCGACAATCTTATGGCATTTTGTTGCAGCAACTGTCATATGGAATATGATGGATGAGAAATAGTAAAATGATGCGTATGTATGTGATGCTGCTGATCATGAACCTAGGTGAACTTAGAAATGTGTGTTCTGTTGTCATTGCCCTGTGCAATGTGATGGATCAGAATCACAGTGGTTTCATGTATGCGTAGAAATGTTTTTGCTTTTGAGCAAGTCCATGTACAAATTCTTATATGTCAATTGCTGGATGTTGAAACATAGTTTAATATATTGGTATGTATGTAAACACTTATTTTGGACGGCTTTCCTAATATATAGGCTATTGGATGTATGCTTATTTATCACTGAATTAGTATAGAACTGTAATTAGATGGTGAATTTAATTTCCTGGCGGTTAGAACATTGCCAGGAAAGAAGGTTAGTTCTGAAAGTATATACCCTCTCAGCATTTTCCTGACGGCCATCTGCCACGAAAAGGGGTTTAATAAACCTGACGAGACTTATGATTTTCCTGTGGGTTGCCGTCAGGAACAACCGACAGGAGTTGTTTCCCTGTCGGCCAACTGTCAGGCAAATATTCTTTTCCCTGTCGATTTAATCCTGTCGGCTTTTTCCTGTCGGGTAGCCGTCAGGAATACATTTCCTGACGGTATTTTGCAATTTCCTGTCGGTTTTTAGCCGTGGGGAATAGTTGAGTTTCTGGTAGTGCACGACCACTCCACGCCGCGAGATCGACCCAGCGGCGGGGGGCACGTCGGCTCCCAGACGAGCATCTCCCAGGAGGCTTCGCTCAGACTGAAGAGCTTATTGCCGACGGAGAAGTAGATGGGATTGATCGGGTACTCCTGCCCCGGGCCGAAGGTCATGCTCATCGAGCGGACGTCCAGCATGGGGACGAAGGTTCCGGCCAGCAATCTGCGGCCTCCGGGATCCCTGGTATTCATGGCCAAGATCCTGGTGCCGAAGGCCGACGCGAAGTACTCCGGGCTCCCATGCGTGGCCTCCAAGCGGAAGAACGCCGGAGGCAGGTCCGGCACGTCGTCGTCGGCTTGGCCGGAGGCGGCTGCCATCAAGTTTAGCTTGCGGATGGAGTATCCACAAGACCAGTCATCCAAGACGATGTAAAGGTGATGCCGCTGACGCCTTCGCCCACGGCCGCCTTGGCATCCTTGCCTTCTCGCCGCCGAGTTCTTCCGGCGGGGTATGCACACGTACAAAGCTTAGGCCAAATCAAGCTATTGGATCGATCCTTGGAGTACACGTAGGAAAGCTAGCTAGCTAAACTAGCGATCGGATTCGTCGGACGGCCGCACAGGAAACTCCATGACTAAAACCGACTATGACTTTCCATCACGTGTATGACTAAAACTCTAACCTGACGTACATGAGTTTGGAATCTCTTTTCTTTCTTTTTTTTTTTTTTTGAAGATTGAGTTTGGAATATCTAACAGCATGTACAAAACCCTAGGACTGATCATGCCACATAAGCAAATTCGCTAAGTTGGACCCTATTTTACTACTACTGAAGTTACTCTCATTATGAGCAGTCTAACAAAATTTAGTCTGCATATAACTTCTGTCTGAAGTCAAAGTATCTTTATTTTGACCAAACTTATAGAAAAAAATATCAACATTTACAAGGCCAAAGGAATATCTTTAGATTCATTATGAAATGTAATTTCATATTATGTATATTTGGTATCGTAGATGTTGATATTTTTTTTATACAAATTTGGTCAAAGTTTGACTCGCCACAAATTTTATATGCGGAGTAAAAAGCAACGCAGGGAGTACTACTGAAGTTACTCCCACTACGAGCAGTCTAACAAAATTCATACAAGTGAGTTAAGCACAGTTCTCAAGCTACAACAGAGCGGCAAAATCAATTGACTTGATTACAAAAAATTCATTAGCATTCATGCATATATTTTCCCATGGCCGGGTCTGATTACCTTGAGGCCTCCGTCTAGGGTGCCAAACCTGAGGTTTTCTGACAAAAGAATGTGTTCTCCCTGCACCAAGAATTACAGTCGACAGTCAAAAAGAAAAATGAGTTACAGTGGATCCTACTTTGCATAAGCTTCAAGCCTACCCTGAAGCAAAAGTAACAGGACCAGCATCTGAAGCCACGTTTTAATGCCCGATCTGATCTGAAGCGCCTCCCAGAAGGAAATGTAGATAGAAGAGGTGGTAGTGGTGCTGTCAACTTTTACTCTCAGATCCGGCCGGAACCTGCAACGCAGCAAAGATCAGTAACAACAACATGGCACCGGAGCAGATCAGAGGAGGACCGAGGCTCCTAAATGCGCAGCATGCGTGCTGCGTGCCTAGTACTATCAGCTAACATACTACTCCAGTACAGTACATAGGTAGCCTGGGCCATCATCACAGTTGAAATCTCAAAACAGGCTAGACTTTATTTCGTGCCGCGCATCTACAACCTGATGACAGGGTAACCTAAAAGTAGCACCACACCACACCACACCACACATTTACAGTAGAGGGAAAAAAGATGACGATACAATCAGTGATCAGTGTCACCGGGCTAGACTGAACTGAAGTGGTTGCTGCCAAATTGATCATGCAACCATTGATTAACTGCTAGTAGTAACTGGCTAGCTGCATAGAGCAGAAACTTAGCTTGCGACGAACTGTCAGGTTCCTGAGCAAGGAACATACCAACCGATCCATGGAGCTGGAGCTGACAAGGAAAATGGCAGCTTGGCTAACAAGAAAGAAGTTAACGCAGCCGCAACGATCACTCGTTACTTATTACTGGCTGGCACCGAGCTGCTGCAGCACCGTGGCCATGGCAGGGCGCTGGCCCGGCGCCTCACTGGTGCACAGCAGCGCGATCCCGGCCAGCTTTGCCGCCTCGGGCCTCGAGAACCTGGCCCCGAGGCGGTGGTCCACGAGGTCGTCGAGCTTGGCGGCACCGCCGGGCTCCGCGCCGTCCACGGTGCAGCGGAGGAGGTGCTGCGAAACCGCCTTCTTCCCAGTGAGCACCTGGAACACGACCACCCCGAAGGCGTACACGTCGCTCTTGTCCGTGAACCGGCCGGTGGTCGTGTACTCCGGCGCCAGGTACCCCATGGCGGCGCTGCCCTTGAGCGTGGAGAAGACCACGTCGTCGGCCAGCAGCTTGTGCACGCCGGAGCCGGAGAGGCGGGGCACCAACAGGTGGTCCAGGAGCACCTTGTCTGCCGAGATGTTCTGGTGGACAAGAGGCGGCTTGCTCGGTTTGCTGCTGTGCAGGTAGTCGATTCCTGAAAGAATTCAGAATTTCAGCATGTGCAGAGTAGAACACATCACTAGGTTATATAAACATTGAAATGGCTCAACATTGTGCATCAAACTCAAATTATCTAGCAATTTTAGTTTGTTCACTTTCACGAAATGCAGCTTAAGTATTACTAGCAACAACAACAAAAAAGTTGGCTCCAGAAACTTAGGCTGTCTATTTCATGTTTCAACAGATAGAAATGGTGGTATATTATACCTTTGGCAATGCCTTTGATGATGGAGACCCGAGTTGGCCAGTCGAGGATCCTCGTCTCGGCGTCTCCGTCCTTGATATCCAGATACCGGGAAAGGCTACCGTTCGCCATGAACTCATAGACGAGGAAGCACTCCCCTCTAGCCCGGGAGCGGCAGAAACCCCTTAAGCCAACAAGGTTCTCATGCCGCAGCGATGTAAGCACGCGGAGCCCTTTCAAGAAGTCGGCCTCCTCCGACTTGCAGCTGCTCTTGTTGATGCTCTTGACGGCGACAACCGAGCCATCCCGCATTATCCCTCTATGTGTCGCCGCAAAGGTGCTCTTGCCAAGCACATTGATGTCCGAGAAGTACTGCGTCGCGCACTCCACCTCTTCTAGATTGAACCTCACACTCGGGGAGCCCTCCGGCGACAGCCTTGCTCCGTGCTGCGATCCCTCCGACGAAGTGTCCCAGCCACTGGAATATTCAACATTGATAAGTGAGGAGGCACTCTTCTGATATGTTTCCTTTGATTGCTCCAAACTAGGCCTGCCTTCCAAGCTCTCCACAGAGCAACCAACCTTCTGCTTCTGCCGGCGGTGCCACGAGAAGACAGATAGACCACAAGCCGCCACACCAGCTATAATTATGATTGTTCCGGCAAGAACAGCTCCCGAAGAGAGTGTCGATGACCTCGAGCATGCGCCGTTGTCGCAATTTCTGTTTTGACTTTTATTTTGTGGACTTTGCTGTGGTTTGATGGAGGTTGATTCGGGTTTATGCGGCATTTGATCATCGACGTTCTCATCGTTAGGACAGGCTTTCAGAGTATCAAAATGAGACCCGCAGAGCTCTAAATTGTTGTCAAACTTAAACCCGTGACCCAATTTCTTCAGACCTACAGAATATCAGTGGAGACAAGACATTTCAGATGGCAACAGAGGCAGTGACATTGTAAACATGAACACATTGTTGAAGACTACCTACCAGAAGGAACACTTCCTGAAAGTGTATTGTTTCGGAGGTCCAATGCTGCAAGCTGTGGGATACCGGCAAGCTTGGAAGGGATGGAGCCAAACAGGTGATTGGAGCTCAAGTCCAGACGTGTCAGCTCCGGCAAGTCCCCTAGAGACGCTGGTATTGCCCCGGTGAGTTGGTTGGACTGAACGGCAAGAACAGTGAGCTTCTTGAGCTCACCCAGCTGAGTCGGGATGCTCCCTGAGAGCTGGTTGTAGCCCAGCTGCAGCACTGCAGGAATGAAGAACACAAACTTCTCAGCCATTTACCATTAGAGAAGAACAATCGATTACCATTGTAGCCATTATACTGTTGCAAATTGATTAGTATTCCAACTTTTTGGTACGGCTAATTAATCAAATCCTGGAAGTGGACATATAATTAATTATAATGGCCACTGTGAGCTGTAGGAACAGTCCATGTACAGGGAATAAATGTGGATCGCATTTCAGAGGTTGAAGGCACACATCAAGTAGCCGTGCAAGCGAGTCCGCATAGGACAAGATGTAATCAGAAGAATTCAAAGTTTTGGTCCATGCAGGTAATCAGCAGCAGACAAGAAACTGGGAGGGCGAGCCACGAGTAGAAACAAACCAAAATGTACTTGCCAAATTCAAATTCTGAGTATTAGATGTGTACCGAATGTCATAAAATTCAGGATCAGAAATACACGTACCCAGAAGTATCAAAACTGATTTGCCAAATTACAAATATAACAATATAGGATTACTTTTTTCGGTACCACTTTCAAAACTGAAGAACTCGGTCAGTAGTCAGTACAGTACCTTGGAGGCGATGGAGGCGGCCGAGCTCGACGGGGATGCCCCCGGACAGGTTGTTGACGCCGAGGTAGAGCTCCGCGAGGTCGGGGAGGTCGCCGAGCTCGCGAGGGATCGGCCCGCCCAGGTCGTTGTAGTGGAGGTACAGCCCGGTGAGTCCCGGGAGCATCGCCACCGCGGGCGAGACGCTCCCGGAGAGCCGCCTCCCCTGCAGGGAGACGACGGAGACCCTCCCGCTAGCGTCGCAGGAGACGCCCTCGAAGTAGTCCCCGCGGCTGCACGGGTCCCCGCCGCGCGACCACGACGCCAGCGCCGGCGCGCGCCCCGACGGGTCCAGCGCCGCCTTGATCTCCATCAGCGCGTCCGTCTCGGCATTGCCGGAATTGGAGGAGGAGGAGGTCGAGGCGACGGACGCGATGAGGAGCAGGATGAGCGGGGCGCTCTTGGACGCCATGGGGAACGGGGAGGCGGAGACGCAGAGGCAGAGAGAGAAGAGCAGAGTAGCTTCGGGTGTGCGGAGGGGTTGGAATTTGGAGGCTTATAGGGGGGTTTGCGGTAAAAAGGACGATGTGGGGGTGGTGGGGTTAGTGTCAGTCAAAAGGCAGTTGGATGGACGGTAAAAGGTGGAAAGCGGAGGGGGCTTACGGGGATTTGCGAGTCGCGTTCGATTACACGTCCACGTGTGGGATGGATCGAATGCCGTATCGGTGTCAAGTGAGTCGGTACGACACCCTGAAGATGGACAAATACAGTAGTACTACCGTACTTCAAGTTGCGTCACTTTTTTTTTTTGACAGGTTTATATGCTAGATATATTAACATGTTTTTGATTAATCGTATTCACGAGTAAACAGTAAACATGACATTCAGAGTATGCAACTCATATACCAATATCTAAACACGTGAGCTCGTATATAGCATAGGACCGGAACATCTATCAAGACAGCATATACGACTAGCATATGAACGAGCAAGTAGGGGATGAACAAGTCATACCCTCCGATAGTCCACGCAAGGGTCGCAGCGGCAGCATCGGCCTCGGCTTCGTCCGTGGCCTTCTTCTTGACAACGGCGACAGCCACAGCGTTGGTGTAGGGGAAGTAATCAAAGCAGAGAATGGAGACGGGGACGGATCGGGAGTAGTCACGCCGAGACGCTCCTCAAAAACAATATCGCCCTTCTCCCAATTCAGGATCTTGAAGGACATGTGATGTAGGGCGGAACCCTAGGGGCCGATCTTTCACGCTTGGAGTGGATCCTACGGGGGAACACGAAGAACGCGCGGAAGAACACAAGGGAAAACACGAGGGAAAAACAAGAGAAACACTCAAACGACACGAAATTGATCACACAAGTGCTAGATCATCGAGGCACAAAGTAACACGAGATCCAAAGTCAACAAGGGACGATACAAGAGTAACCGTTCTTCTTCGTGAGGAGGTCTTGATTGTCTTCTCCGGATGGAGGCCTTGAATCCGGATGGATCTTCTCCGAAGAGGTGCGGGCCCTCACGAGGAGTAGATCCAGTACGGATGAGCAATGCTCTATCTCAAATGAGCTATCACAATGCTAACCCTAAAACGTAGGTGGAGATGGAGAGTATATATAGTCTAGGGGTGAAGAGGGGTACATGGGCCTCGGCCCTTACACTGTTCGCACACAGGGAGGGCCGGATGTCCGGTGGCTCGCGAGGGGCCGGATGTCCGGGCTGGTGCAGATGGCCGTTCTGTTCTCTGGATGGGCGACGCCGGATGTCCGGGCGGAGGGGCAGGATGTCCGGTGCTTCAGGAGGGGCCGGATGTCCGGTGAGGCAACCGGATGTCCGGGCTGTCGGGGCAAGCTTCTGTGCTCCCTGGATGGCGCCTCCGGATGTCCGGGCTGGAGGCCGGATTTCTGGTGCGGAGAGCCGGATGTCCTGGCTGGACGCCGGATGTTCGGTGCCTGTAGCTTCTTCGGCGGAGTCCTGGCCGTGTAGATCTCCAGGGGCCGGATGTCCGGGGCCATGGCCGGTTGTCCAGTGCCTGGAGGCTGTTCTCGCCTTCTTCCGTTGGTTCTCTTCTTCCGTGGACTTGGGGTCTTGACCATCTTCATGAACATCGTCGGGAGGGTCCTCTTGATACCTAATCATGCACAACATTCCTGATTTAGGCAGTAACCATGACTCGAGAGGATCATATGAGATATCACTAAGGAGAGAAGTCACCTTGGTCTCGAGAGCTCTAGCTCGTGCTCTAGTCATGGGTCCTCTTGGTGCTTGGTGAGACGATGGAAGGTCCATGTGGATGACCGAAGGATGCTCCGCATCATCTCCCCCCCCCCTTGGGAAAGATCCGACCTCGGATCGAAATCCTCATCACCATGGTACGGGGGGAGATCGGAGACGTTGAAGATGTCGCTCACGTTGTACTTGTCGCGTGGGAGATCGATCTTGTAAGCGTTGTTGTTGTAGCGTGCTAGCACCTTGAAGGGTCCATCGGCTCGAGGGAGAAGTTTGGACTTGCGTTCATTGGGGAAGCGGTCCTTGCGAAGGTGTAGCCACACGAGGTCTCCAATATTGAATATCATGGGATGCTTGTTGATGTTGAGCTTGGTTGCGAGTCGTTGTACTTGGCGCTCGATGGTGTGCCTTGTATCTTCATGCATCTTCCGGATGTAGCTTGCACGGGCACTTGCGTCGAGGTTGGTGCGCTCTTGTAGAGGAAGAGGTAGAATGTCCAATGGGGACAACGGGTTGAAGCCGTAGACGACCTCGAAGGGGGACTTGCCGGTCGTCGAATGTCTTGCACGATTTTAGGCGTACTCTGCGATGGGTAGACACTCCTCCCACTCCTTGATGTTCTTCTTGATCAACACGCGAAGTAGAGTGGAGAGTGTACGGTTCGTCACCTCCGTTTGGCCGTCGGTTTGAGGATGGTAAGCAGATGAGAACAAGAGCTTGATTCCGAGCTTGGCGCATAGCGTCTTCCAAAAGTAACTCAAGAACTTGACGTCGCGGTTGGAGACGATTGTCTTAACTCCATGGAGGCGCAAGATTTCCCTACAAAAGAGATTTGCAATGTGTGAAGCATCGTCTATCTTGTTGCAAGGAATGGAATGTGGCATCTTAGAAAATCGGTCTACAACAACAAACACGGAATCCTTTCCATTTTGAGGTCTAGGCAAACCAAGTACAATCCATGCTAATGTCTTCCCAAGGTTGATAAGGAATAGGGAGAGGCATGTAAAGACCATGTGATTGAGCTTTGGACTTAGCATTGCGACATGTAGAGCATCGGTTGGTGAAGCGTGAAATGTCGCGGAACATCTTGGGCCAAAAGTAGTTCTTGGAGAGCGTGGCGAATGTCTTGTCGTGTCCAAAATGTCCCATGAGTCCGCCTCCATGAGCCTCTTGCAAAGGGAGCAAACGGAGAGAAGACTCGGGAATGCATAGTTTGTTAGCTCTCATAAGATAACCATCCTTGATGTAATATCATTACCAAGATGTATGCGTCAAACATTTAGCATAAGGAGTAGCAAAAGATGGATCATTAACATACAAGTCTTTTATGTGCTCAAAGCCAATAACATTCAACTCAAGTTTAGTGACAAGCGTGCATATGCGTGAAAGTGCATCCGCAACTACATTTTCCTTACCCTTAATGTACTTGATCACATAGGGGAAAGATTCAATAAATTCACTCCATTTGGCATGACACTTGTTCAACTTAGTTTGACATTTTAAGTACTTAAGTGTTTCATGATCGGTATGGATGACAAACTCATGAGGTCTAAGATAATGTTCCCAAACATGTAGCACACGCACTAAGGCATACAATTCTTTGTCATAGATGGGATAGTTAAGTTGAGCACCAGAGAGTTTTTCATTAAAATATGCAATGGCTCGTTTTTCTTGCATCAAAACTCCGCCAATTCCGGTATCACTTGCATCACAATGAACCTCAAAAGTTTTCTCAAAGTTGGGCAAAGCAAGAACCGGTGCATGAGTAAGCAAAGACTTGAGCTCATCAAAAGCGGTGGATTGCAAAGATCCCCAAACAAAAGGAGCATTCTTCTTACTCAAAGCATGCAAAGGAGCGGCAATAGTGCTAAAGTCTTTCACGAAGTGACGATAAAAACCCGCAAGACCGAGAAAGCTACGCACTTGTTGCAAATTGGTGGGTTGGGGCCAAGTTTTAATTGCTTCCATTTTAGATTTGTCAACATGGACACCCTTGGAAGAAACAACAAAACCCAAGAAAACTAGCTTGTCAACACCAAATGTGCACTTTTTCATGTTGGCATAAAGACGTTCCTTGCGAAGCGTTTGCAAAACAGCCCTAACATGATTAAGATGCTCTTTCATGGATTTGCTAAACACAAGAATATCATCAAAGTAAACCACAACAAACACTCCAATATAAGGTCTAAGCACAAAATGCATAAGATGCATGAAAGTACCGGGAGCTTCTGATAAACCCATGGGCATAACCAACCACTCGTACAAGCCAAATTTGGTTTTGAAAGCAGTTTTCCATTCATCACCCTCTTGTATGCGTATTTGATAATAGCCACTTCTAAGATAAATTTTTGAGAAAAAGGCGGCACCGCTAAGTTCATCAAGCATATCATCTAAGTGAGGAATGGGAGCCTATAATGAACGGTAATAGCATTGATGGGTCTACAATCGGAACACATGCGATAACTTCCATCTTGCTTAGGGATAAGTATAACCGGAACGACACAAGGGCTTAGGCTTTCACATACATGACCGTTGTCGATTAGTTGTTGTACTTGCCGTTGGATCTCCTAAGTTTCTTCGGGGTTGACGCGGTATGGAGCTTTGTTTGGAAGGGGCGCTCCGGGGATGAGGTCGATTCGATGCTCAATGCCTCGTAGAGGAGGTAGACCCGGAGGTAGCTCATCGGGGAAAACATCTTGGAATTCCTGTAAAAGATATTGAAACACTAAAGGTAGCTCGTGAGAGGTGTTAGGTTTTGGTTCCCCATCCTTGCACACAAGAACAAAGTGCATAACACTCGATAGGTTCTCACACACTTCTCTCATCTCACTTTTGGTGGCAAATAGGACTAGGTTTTTCTCTCTAGGCGAAGAGGCGCTCAAGTTTGGCTTGTGGCTCTCTCTCACTTTTTGGGGGATCACTTTCTCACTCTTCTCTCCACGATGGGTGGATTGCTTGTCGACTATCACTTTACTAGGAGACATAGGTCGTAGCACACACTCCTTCCCTTTCATCTTGAAGCTATAGTGATTGGTACGCCCGTTGTGGATGACACCACGGTCGAATTGCCATGGCCTACCAAGAAGGAGGTGCAAACGGACATCGGAACGACATCACACTCCAAAGCGTCCTCATATGCACCAATTTTGAAGGAGACTTGGACCATATGCTCAACTCGCATAGTGCCGGAGTCACTTAGCCATTGGAATTTGTAGGGGTGCGGGTGCTTCATCTTGACCAATTGAAGCTTGGAGCATAGCTCTTCACTTGCCAAGTTGTGGCAACAACCTCCATCGATGATGACCTTGACGGACCTTCCATTGATGCCGGCCTTTGTGTGGAAGCTGTGGCATATTTGGTCTTCTTCTTGTTGGTGTTGAAGAGTCAAGACCTTGGAGACAATGAGAGCGGGGCTCGAATCCTCATCACAAAAGACTTGATCATCTTCATCCTCATTCACTCGCTGGTGCATGTCCACTTGCTCAAGGTCTTCCATCTCCTCGTCACTCATGGAGTCATAGGTGCCATCGTCGTTGAGGATCATGGTGGCTTGTTTGTGCATTCGTAGGACTTGTGGCCTCGGCAGCCGCAAGTGAAACACTTGAAGGAGCTTGTCTTGATGGTCTCAGCGGTCGGAGTAGATGATGAAGCGCGCGACTTGTAGTTGCTTATAGTAGGAGGAGGACGACTTGAACTTGTCGACGTTTTCTTGTAACTTGACTTGTCGTCGTTGCTTGGAGAAGGCTTGGTTGATGTAGAGGTTGGAGGAGTTGTCGAAGCTTGGTTGTTGGAGAAGCCGTAGGTCTTGGATGAGTACTTGGCGTACTTGAAGTCATCTTGCACTTGACGTTCTGCCTTTGTATCTTGATGCACGAGCTCAATGAGGTTGGAGTAGGGTTGGAAGTCGGCGATCTTCTTGACGGGATGATTGAGGCCATTCAAGAAGTGT
This sequence comes from Triticum timopheevii, assembly GCA_963921465.1. Taxonomy (NCBI): domain Eukaryota; kingdom Viridiplantae; phylum Streptophyta; class Magnoliopsida; order Poales; family Poaceae; genus Triticum; species Triticum timopheevii. The sequence goes on from OY997274.1 coordinate 424,790,629, forward strand.
GCCATAGTTTGCTCATCATCTGCCATGACATTGGCTCGAATCATGGCTATCTCCATTTCCTTGTAGTATTCTTCAACACTCTTTGTTCCTTGCTTGAGGAGTTGGAGTTTCTTGAAGAGATCGCGGTTGTAGTATGTGGGCACAAAACGTGCTCGCATGACTTCCTTCATTTGAGCCCAAGTGGTTATTGGAGGTTCACCTCTTGCTTGTCGGCGCTCAAGGACTTGTTCCCACCATATGAGCACATAGTCTTGGAACTCAAGTGATGCCATAGCGATCTTCTTCTCTTCCTCATAATTGTGCAAACGAAAGATTTTGTCGACCTTCAATGCCCATGAGAGGTATTCTTCTGGATCATTGCTTCCATTAAACTTGGGCATTGTGAATTTGAGCTTGCCATAGTGTTGCTCTTCATTGTGTTGTTGGCGATGGAGCAGGATGAGCATTGAAGGTTCTGACACCCACTAATAGACGATTTATCCGCCGGTTTTGACACCGACAGTGATGATGACGCCCTTGACCGTGAGGGTAATCATCCTCATGTTGCTCTTGGCGTGGAGGAAGTCCATGATCAACTTGCTCTTGTTGAACTTGAGGTTGAGGTGGAGCTTGATGAGCTTGTGGAGGAGCTTGAGGAACTTGACGTTGCACTCGCGGTTGGTAGTTCCTCTCTTGGATTTCTTCTCGAAGGGCTTCCTCTTGATTGCGCCATTCGCGATTGCGGTTGGCGATGGCTCGACTTGATTCTTGAAGGGCACGTTGCGCCTCATGAGCTTGCGCTTCACGTTGTTGTTGTTGTTGTTGAAGACGTTGAGCCTCGGTGTCTTGTTCCTCTTGATGGAGACGTGCTTGTTCTTCCTCTTGGCACCGGTGTCGTTGTTGTTCTTGAGCTTGAGCAAAAGAGACTTGGTGTGGTTGAGGACGAGGTACTTGCTCATCGACTTGCTCTTGTGAATGCTTGTCGTGTATCATGTAGCGGATTGCGAGATGCATGACGGTCTTGACGTGCGGCTCGTCGGAGAGTGTTTGATGACGGTGTACTTGAGCCGGAGAAGGAGTCGTCGGAGTGTCGACTTGAGTGGCTCCGTATTGAGTATGAAGAAGTTGAAGGAGGACGGTTCGCCAACAAAGCGCGGATCTCATCCATCCTTGCATCGTTCTCTTGCTTGTGAGCGTCGAGCTTGTTGTCGAAGTAGTCCTTGGTACGTTGCTCGGAGAGTCGCAAGTCGGTGGCGAGGTTGTCGATGCGTTCGTTCATAGCTTGTTGATCTTGATGCAACGCTCGTTGTGCACGGTGGCTCTTGGTGACGTATGATGACATGTCGTCGTCTTGCTCGATGAAGAGTGGGTTGGTAGAAGTACTCAGCCTATCCATCATTCCAAGCAAAAATGTGAGTGGTAGAAGGAGAAGAACTTATAACAATGTACCTTGACCTATGTTGACGATGAATCAAGTTCACTCAAATGCGGACAATGAAATAGCACTATTAGTACCAATTCTTGTCGGTTCTCACACCTACACAAATAAAAGCTTATGGTGGAGCTTGGTTAGGATGGTGGCACAAAATTTGGTGCAATTGTAAGTCAGCTTCAATAATGTTGTAAAAGATTCACAAATTTGCAAATGCAACAAGTAGACCAAGCAAATAGGGGTACACGGAAACACACACACAAATAGATAAATGGGATTGTGCAAACCAAAAGTGAGCCAAAATGTGGAATCCATGAAAATGCTCTTGTTGCACAATACACGAGAGACGCTAGCACGATTGCACAATAGGCAGATACAGAACTTGTGCACAACCTACTAGGCAAAAATGCAACGACCTCTATCCCAAGTATGCTATATGTATGGTATTTCGGTGCTATGATCCAAGATGATCGAGTATGACAATCTTAATGTATTATGATGCTATGGTTCTTGCTTATCTTTTCTCTTTGCTTAAAAGCTTGGGTGGCTCTTTCACTTTTGATCTCTTTTCTCATGCAAAACTTCATGAACCAAGATAGCAATTGTGTATGCTATGACAACTTTGTGACACAAAAGTTGATGCCAAGATATGCACCACTTTGGTATGGTATGTATGCTATGGAGTATGATTACTAATGTGCACAAGTCACGTTGTCGGCAATACCCAATGGCTAGTCTCAATGGGAAAGCTACGCAAAAATAAAGCCATGTGGGTATCAATGCAATTGCAAGGTATGACAAATATGTCGTCGAAGTTACCGTCCTTGGCGATGATGAGCAGTCGATGGAGATGAGCGGTGGTGATGTTGACATCGAACCATACCTATATAGCCAAAACACAATAGGACACGGGAACCACAACCCAAAATCTCAAAGACCAAAACATGTCAAAATTGTCATAGGAGGTAGCGGTGAGCGGTGGTGGTGCTTGTGGAAAGCGTTGGGGGTATGCGGAAGTAAGCGTGGGCACCAGGGCAAAATTGGTCGAAACTATGCGGAAATGGCGCGAGGGATTGGAGTTGCTGCTGCCAGGGGCCGGATGTCCGGGCCAGCTGCCGGATGTCCGGGACGCCAGATGTCCGGTGGACACGGGCGGATGTCCGGGCTCCTGGATCGGGGACGAACACGATGAACTCCACGGGAAAAGGGCAACTCAGGGGCAAAATTCGGACGAATTGGTGGATGGAAATCACAGGAGAGATGGGGAAAAGCTAGATCCACTTGATGCAAAGTAGATCCATGGATCAAATCCAACAAAACCTCATCACAGCAACAAATCACAAAAAAAAATTGGGGCTATTTTTGGTGGGGAATTTTTGGATTTAGGACGAAAACAACAAAATCAAGCTAGAAAACACGGTGTAGGGGCTCCAAAAACGTGATCAATGTGGCTCATGATACCAAGATGATGTAGGGTGGAACCCTAGGGGCTGATATTTCATGTTTGGAGTGGATCCTATGGGGGAACACGAAGAACGCGCGGAAGAACACAAGGGAAATCACGAGGGAAAAACAAGAGAAACACTCAACCGACACGAAATTGATCACACAAGTGCTAGATCATTGAGGCACAAAGTAACACGAGATCCAAAGTCAACAAGGGACGATACAAGAGTAACCGTTCTTCTCCGTGAGGAGGTCTTGATTGTCTTCTCCGGATGGAGGCCTTGAATCCAGATGGATCTTCTCCGAAGAGGTGCAGTCCCTCACGAGGAGTAGATCCGGTACAGATGAGCAATGGTCTATCTCAAATGAGCTATCACAATGCTAACCCTAAAACGTAGGTGGGGATGGAGTATATATAGTCTAGGGGCGAAGAGGGGTACATGGGCATCGACCCTTACACTGTTGGAAGACAGGGAGGGCCGGATGTCCGGTGGCTCGCGAGGGGACGGATGTCCGGGCTGAAGGGCCGGATGTCCGGGCTGGTGCAGATGGTCGTTCTGTTCTCTGGATGGGCAACGGCGGATATCCGGGCGAAGGGCCGGATGTCCGGTGCTTCAGGAGGGGTCGGATGTCTGGTGAGGCAGCCGGATGTCCGGGCTGTCGGGGCAAGCTTCTGTGCTCCCTGGATGGCGCCTCCGGATGTCCGGGCTGGAGGCCGGATTTCCGGTGCGGAGGGTCGGATGTCCGGGCTGGACGCCGAATGTTCGGTGCCTGTAGCTTCTTCGGCAGAGTCCTGGCCATGTAGATCTCCAGGGGCCGGATGTTCGGGGCCATGGCCGGATGTCCGGTGCGTGGAGGCTGTTCTCGCCTTCTTCCGTTGGTTCTCTTGTTCCGTGGACTTGGGGTCTTGACCATCTTCATGAACATCGTCGGGAGGGTCCTCTTGATACCTAATCATGCACAACATTCCTGATTTAGGCAGTAACCATGTCTCGAGAGGATCATATGAGATATCACTAAGGAGATAAGTCACCTCGGTCTCGAGATCGCTAGCTCGTGCTCTAGTCATGGGTCCTCTTGGTGCTTGGTGAGGCGATGGAAGTCCATGGGGATGACCAAAGGATCCTCCGCATCAACAGGGTTCCAGAGAACTGCTCTCGCATCTAAGTATGCATGTGAGCAACAACATGTGATCGTTTGAAGCAACATGGAGCTTGGAATAGTAGATGACGGCTAAGGTTGTGCAAAGATGAAGTGATTGTGTTGGTTGCACTGGCCAACGCCTCCAATATATATGTCGGGTAGGTAGTTAGGACATAAAGCTTATTGTGCCATTAAAGAACTTAAGTAGATTTTAAGCCTGCCGATGAAAAGTGGTTATTTGATATTAGTTCTCTACATGAATAGAGCACATGAGCTTATGAAAATATTAAATTACTTAAAGATAAAATTAAACAATGGCATGCTAAAAGAATTCATAAACGAGAATTCCATATTGGTAATAAAGTTCTTTTATACAAGTCTCCTTTCAAATATTTTGCAGATAAACTCCTCTAAATGGGGAGTTCCATATATCATCGAAGAAGTTTACCGTTCTAGAGCCATAAAAATAAACAACGCCGAAGGAAACAACTTGAAGGTAGTTAATGGACAAAAAATTAAACATTTGCAGGTACCCCATTAATATTGATTCATACATTATTCAAGTAATTGAACCGGAAGATTACATCGAAAAGACCTTCCAGAACATTCCAGAATCCTGAAAAAAAGGAATAGGGTTTTTGGATCTCTGAGGTCGGCATGGCTCCCCAAAGGTTCCACACCAAGCATCGTATTGTTCAACCCACTCCGAGCAAACCTCCCTTTAGTGAGGTCTACTACGAGTGGTCTTTGGGAGAGGAAGATGTCATCGGTCATGGAGATATTACAAAGGCAGCCGGCAACAAGATCAAGGGAGGTGGAGAAGACAACCGAGTGTCCCCCTTCAAGGATATGGAGAAGGGCGATACTTTCCAAACTCTTTATCCTGATCTTTCTTTGTCAAATATTAATGCATTGAAGACCGTTGAGGTGATCTGTGCTTAGAACACGGTGCTTACTCAAGAAGTTATTGCATTGGGTGAACAAAATCATGCTCTTTGCAGGATCATCAACGAGGTGAGGTCATTATCTGCAAAGGACAAGCCTACCACTTCATCACCACCATCTTCGAAGAAGAAAACTTCAGTACACGGGTATGGCACCACCCTTGCTGAAGGAAATATGCCCTAGAGGCAATAATAAAGTTATTATTTATTTCCTCATATCATGATAAATGTTTATTATTCATGCTAGAATTGTATTAACCGGAAACATAATACATGTGTGAATACATAGACAAAACTATGGTCACTAGTATGCCTCTACTTGACTAGCTCATTAATCAAAGATGGTCATGTTTCCTGACCATAGACATGTGTTGTCATTTGATTAGTGGGATCACATCATTAGAAGAATGATGTGATTGACATGACCCATTCTGTTAGCCTAGCACTTGATCGTTTAGTATTCTGCTATTGCTTTCTTCATGACTTATACAAAGTTCCTGCAACTATGAGATTGTGCAACTCCCGTTTACCGGAAGAACACTTCGTGTGCTACCAAACGTCACAACGTAACTGGGTGATTATAAAGGTGCTCTACAGGTGTTTCCGAAGGTACATGTTGAGTTGGCATAATTCGAGATTAGGATTTGTCACTCCGATTGTCGGAGAGGTATCTCTGGGCCCTCTCGGTAATATTCATCACCTAAGCCTTGCAAGCATATAACTAATGAGTTAGTTATGAGATGACATATTACAGAACGAGTAAAGAGACTTGCCGGTAACGAGATTGAACTAGGTATTAGATACCGACGATCAAATCTCGGGCAAGTAACATACCGATGACAAAGAGAACAAAGTATGTTGTTATGCGGTTTGACCGATAAAGATCTTCGTGGAATATGTAGGAACCAATATGGGCATCCAGGTCCCGCTATTGGTTATTGACCGGAAACATGTCTCGGTCATGTCTACATTGTTCTCGAACCGTAGGGTCCGCACGCTTAAGGTTTCGATGACAGTTATATTATGAGTTTATGTATTTTGATGTACCGAAGGTTGTTCGGAGTCCCGGATGTGATCACGGACATGACAAGGAGTCTCGAAATGGTCGAGACATAAAGATTGATATATTGGACGGATATATTTGGACACCGGAAAGGTTTCGGGAGAGTTTGGGAATATACCGGAGCTCCGGGAGGTTACCGGAACCCCCCGGTAAGTATATGGGCCTTATTGGGCCCTAGTGGAAGGGAGGGAGAAGGAGCAAGAGAGGGGGTGCCCCCCCCCCCCAAGCCCAATCCGAAGTGGGTGGGGGGCCGGCCCCCCTTTCCTTCTCTCCTTCCCCCTCCTCCTTCCTACTACTACTACTACTCCTTCCTTCCCCCTCCAACTTGGATTAGGAAAAAGAGGGGAAACCTACTTGGAGTAGGTTTCCTCCTCCTATGGCGCGCCCCCCCTTGGGCCGGCCACCTCCTCCCTCCCTCCTTTATATACGGGGGTAGGGGGCACCCTAGAGACACAAGTTGATCATTGAGATCGTTCCTTAGCCGTGTGTGGTGCCCCCCTCCACGATATTACACCTCGGTCATATTGTAGCGGTGCTTAGGCGAAGCCCTGCGACAGGAGAACATCAAGATCGTCACCACGCCGTCGTGCTGACGGAACTCCTCCCCGTGCCTCTGCTGGATCGGAGATCGGGGTGCGTCATCGAGCTGTACGTGTGTCAAGAACTCAGAGGTGCCGGAGTAACGGTGCTTGGATCGGTTGGACCGGGAGGACGTACGACTACTTCCTCTACGTTGCGTCAACGCTTCCGCTTCGGTCTACGAGGGTACGTAGACAATACTCTCCCCTCGTTGCTATATCATCACCATGATCTTGCGTGTGCGTAGGAATTTTTTTGAAATTACTACGTTCCCCAACAGTGGTATCCGAGCCTAGGTTTTATGCGTTGATGTTATATGCACGAGTAGAACACAAGTGAGTTGTGGACGATATAAGTCATACTGCCTACCAGCATGTCATACTTTGGTTCAGCGGTATTGTTGGATGAAGCGGCCCGGACCGACATTACGCGTACGCTTACGCGAGACTGGTTTTACCGCCGTGCTTTGCACACAGGTGACTAGCGGGTGTCTGTTTCTCCAACTTTAGTTGAACCGAGTGTGGCTACGCCCGGTCCTTGTGAAGGTTAAAACGGAGTCTATTTGACAAACTATCGTTGTGGTTTTGATCCGTAGGTAAGAACGGTTCTTGCTAAGCCCGTAGCAGCCACATAAAATTTGCAACAACAAAGTAGAGGACGTCTAACTTGTTTTTGCAGGGCATGTTGTGATGTGATATGGTCAAGACATGATGCTATATTTTATTGTATGAGATGATCATGTTTTGTAACCGAAGTTATCGACAACTGGCAGGAGCCATATGGTTGTCGCTTTATTGTATGAAATGCAAACGCCCTGTAATTGCTTTACTTTATCACTAAGCGGTAGCGATAGTCGTAGAAGCAATAGATGGCGTAAACGACAACGATGCTACGATGGAGATCAAGGTGTCGCGCCGGTGACAATGGTGATCACGACGGTGCTTCGAAGATGGAGATCACAAGCACAAGATGATGATGGCCATATCATATCACTTATATTGATTGCCTGTGATGTTTATCCTTTATGCATCTTATCTTGCTTTGATTGATGGTAGCATTTTAAGATGATCTCTCACAAAAAATTATCAAGAAGTGTTCTCCCTGAGTATGCACCGTTGCCAAAGTTCGTCGTGCCGAGACACCACGTGATGATCGGGTGTGATAAGCTCTACGTCCATCTACAACGGGTGCAAGCCAGTTTTGCACACGCAGAATACTCAGGTTAAACTTGACGAGCCTAGCATATGCAGATATGGCCTCGGAACACGGAGACCGAAAGGTCGAGCATGAATCATATAGTAGATATGATCAACATAATGATGTTCACCATTGAAAACTACTCCATCTCACGTGATGATCGGTTATGGTTTAGTTGATTTGGATTACGTGATCACTTAGATGACTAGAGAGATGTCTGTCTAAGTGGGAGTTCTTAAGTAATATGATTAATTGAACTTAAATTTATCATGAACTTAGTACCTGATAGTATCTTGCTTGTCTATGTTTGTTTGTAGATAGATGGCTCGTGCTGTTGTTCCGTTGAATTTTAATGCGTTCCTTGAGAAAGCAAAGTTGAAAGATGATGGTAGCAATTACACGGACTGGGTCCGTAACCTGAGGATTATCCTCATTGCTGCACAGAAGAGTTACGTCCTGGAAGCACCGCTGGGTGCCAGGCCTGCTGCTGATGCAACTGACGACGTTAAGAACGTCTGGCAGAGCAAAGCTGATGACTACTCTATAGTTCAGTGTGCCATGCTTTACGGCTTAGAACTGGGTCTTCAACGATGTTTTGAACGTCATGGAGCATATGAGATGTTCCAGGAGTTGAAGTTAATATTTCAAGCAAATGCCCGGATTGAGAGATATGAAGTCCCCAATAAGTTCTATAGCTGCAAAATGGAGGAGAATAGTTCTGTCAGTGAACATATACTCAGAATGTCTGGGTATAACAATCACTTGATTCAACTGGGAGTTAATCTTCCTGATGATAGTGCCATTGACAGAATTCTTCAATCACTGCCACCAAGCTACAAGAGCTTTGTGATGAACTATAATATGCAAGGGATGAACAAGACTATTCCCGAGCTCTTCGCGATGCTGAAAGCCGCGGAGGTAGAAATCAAGAAGGAGCATCAAGTGTTGATGGTCAACAAGACCACTAGTTTCAAGAAGAAGGGCAAAGGGAAGAAGAAGGGGAACTTCAAAAAGAACGACAACCAAGTTGCTGCTCAAGAGAAGAAACCCAAGTCTGGACCTAAGCCTGAAACTGAGTGCTTCTACTGCAAGCAGACTGGTCACTGGAAGCGGAACTGCCCCAAGTATTTGGCGGATAAGAAGGATGGCAAAGTGAACAAAGGTATATGTGATATACATGTTATTGATGTGTACCTAACTAGAGCTCGTAGTAGCACCTGGGTATTTGATACTGGTTCTGTTGCTAATATTTGCAACTCGAAACAGGGACTACGGAATAAGCGAGCACTGGCCAAGGACGAGGTGACGATGCGCGTGGGAAACGGTTCCAAAGTCGATGTGATCGTGATCGGCACGCTACCTCTACATCTACCATCGGGATTAGTTTTAGACCTGAATAATTGTTATTTGGTGCCTGCGTTGAGCATGAACATTATATCTGGATCTTGTTTGATGTGAGACGGTTATTCATTTAAATCAGAGAATAATGGTTATTCTATTTATATGAGTAATATCTTTTATGGTCATGCACCCTTGAAGAGTGGTCTATTTTTATTGAATCTTGATAGTAGTGATACACATATTCATAATGTTGAAGCCAAAAGATGCAGAGTTGATAATGATAGTGCAACTTATTTGTGGCACTGCCGTTTAGGTCATATCGGTGTAAAACGCATGTAGAAACTCCATACTGATGGACTTCTGGAATCACTTGATTATGAATCACTTGGTACTTGCGAACCATGCCTCATGGGCAAGATGACTAAAACACCGTTCTCCGGAACTATGGAGAGAGCAACAGATTCGTTGGAAATCATACATACAGATGTATGTGGCCCGATGAATGTTGAGGCTCGTGGCGGATATCGTTATTTTCTCACCTTCACAGATGATTTGAGCAGATATGGGTATATCTACTTAATGAAACACAAGTCTGAAACATTTGAAAAGTTCAAAGAATTTCAGAGTGAAGTAGAAAATCATCGTAACAAGAAAATAAAGTTTCTACAATCTGATCGTGGAGGAGAATATTTGAGTTACGAGTTTGGTTTACATTTGAAAAAATGCGGAATAGTTTCGCAACTCACGCCACCTGGAACACCACAACGAAATGGTGTGTCCGAACGTCGTAATCGTACTTTACTTGATATGGTACGATCTATGATGTCTCTTATCGATTTACCGCTATCGTTTTGGGGTTATGCTTTAGAGACGGCCGCATTCACGTTAAATAGGGCACCATCAAAATCCGTTGAGACGACACCTTATGAACTGTGGTTTGGCAAGAAACCAAAGTTGTCGTTTCTTAAAGTTTGGGGCTGCGATGCTTATGTGAAGAAACTTCAACCATATAAGCTCGAACCCAAATCGGAGAAATGTGTCTTCATAGGATACCCAAAAGAAACTGTTGGGTACACCTTCTATCACAGATCCGAAGGCAAAACATTCGTTGCTAAGAATGGATCCTTTCTAGAGAAGGAATTTCTCTCGAAAGAAGTGAGTGGGAGGAAAGTAGAACTTGATGAGATAACTGTATCTACTCCCTTGTTGGAAAGTAGTTCATCACAAGAACCGGTTCCCGTGAAAACTACACCAATTAGTGAGGAAGCTAATGATATTGATCATGAAACTTTAGATCAAGTTTCTGCTGAACCTCGTAGGTCTAACAGAGTAAGATCCGCACCAGAGTGGTACGGTAATCCTATTCTGAAAGTCATGTTACTAGACCATGATGAACCTACGAACTATGAGGAAGCGATGATGAGCCCAGATTCCGCAAAATGGCTAGAGGCCATGAAATCTGAGATGGGATCCATGTATGAAAACAAAGTATGGACTTTGGTTGACTTGCCCAATGATCGGCAAGCCATTGAGAATAAATGGATCTTTAAGAAGAAGACTGACGCTGATGGTAATATTACTGTCTATAAAGCTCGACTTGTTGCGAAAGGTTTTCGACAAGTTCAAGGGGTTGACTACGATGAGACTTTCTCACCCGTAGCGATGCTTAAGTCTGTCCGAATCATGTTGGCCATTGCTGCATTTCATGATTATGAAATTTGGCAAATGGATGTCAAGACTGCATTCTTGAATGGATTTCTAGAAGAAGAGTTGTATATGATGCAGCCAGAAGGTTTTGTTGATCCAAAAGGTGCTGACAAAGTGTGCAAGCTCCAGCGTTCCATTTATGGACTGGTACAAGCATCTCGGAGTTGGAATAAACGTTTTGATAGTGTGATCAAGGCATATGGTTTTATACAGACTTTTGGAGAAGCCTGTATTTACAAGAAAGTGAGTGGGAGCTCTGTAGCATTTCTAGTTTTATATGTTGATGACATATTATTAATTGGAAATGATATAGAATTTCTGGATAGCATAAAGGGATATTTGAATAAAAGTTTTTCGATGAAAGACCTCGGTGAAGCTGCTTACATATTAGGCATCAAGATCTATAGAGATAGATCAAGACGCTTAATAGGACTTTCACAAAGCACATACCTTGACAAAATATTGAAAAAGTTCAATATGGATCAGGCAAAGAAAGGATTCTTGCCTGTGCTACAAGGTGTGAAGTTGAGTCAAACTCAATGCCCGACCACAACAGAAGATAGAGAGAAAATGAAAAATGTTCCCTATGCTTCAGCCATAGGCTCTATCATGTATGCAATGCTGTGTACCAGACCTGACGTATGCTTAGCAATAAGCTTAGCAGGAAGGTACCAAAGTAATCCAGGAGTGGATCACTGGACAGCGGTCGAGAACATCCTGAAATACCTGAAAAGGACTAAGGATATGTTTCTCGTATATGGAGGTGACAAAGAGCTAGTCGTAAATGGTTACGTCGATGCAAGCTTTGACACTGATCCGGACGATTCTAAATCGCAAACCGGATACGTGTTTATATTAAACGGTGGAGCTGTAAGTTGGTGCAGTTCTAAACAAAGCGTTGTGGCGGGATCTACATGTGAAGCGGAGTACATAGCTGCTTCTGAAGCAGCGAATGAAGGAGTCTGGATGAAGGAGTTCATTTCCGATCTAGGTGTTATACCTAGTGCATCGGGACCAATGAAGATCTTCTGTGACAATACTGGTGCAATTGCCTTGGCAAAGGAATCCAGATTTCACAAGAGGACCAAGCACATCAAGAGACGCTTCAATTCCATTCGGGACCAAGTCCAAGTGGGAGACATAGAGATTTGGAAGATACATACGGATCTGAATGTTGCAGACCCGTTGACTAAGCCTCTCTCACGAGCAAAACATGATCAGCACCAAGACTCCATGGGTGTTAGAATCATTACTATGTAATCTAGATTATTGACTCTAGTGCAAGTGGGAGACTGAAGGAAATATGCCCTAGAGGCAATAATAAAGTTATTATTTATTTCCTCATATCATGATAAATGTTTATTATTCATGCTAGAATTGTATTAACCGGAAACATAATACATGTGTGAATACATAGACAAAACTATGGTCACTAGTATGCCTCTACTTGACTAGCTCATTAATCAAAGATGGTCATGTTTCCTGACCATAGACATGTGTTGTCATTTGATTAGTGGGATCACATCATTAGAAGAATGATGTGATTGACATGACCCATTCTGTTAGCCTAGCACTTGATCGTTTAGTATTCTGCTATTGCTTTCTTCATGACTTATACAAAGTTCCTGCAACTATGAGATTGTGCAACTCCCGTTTTACCGGAAGAACACTTTGTGTGCTACCAAACGTCACAACGTAACTGGGTGATTATAAAGGTGCTCTACAGGTGTTTCCGAAGGTACATGTTGAGTTGGCATAATTCGAGATTAGGATTTGTCACTCCGATTGTCGGAGAGGTATCTCTGGGCCCTCTCGGTAATATTCATCACCTAAGCCTTGCAAGCATATAACTAATGAGTTAGTTATGAGATGACGTATTACAGAACGAGTAAAGAGACTTGCCGGTAACGAGATTGAACTAGGTATTAGATACCGACGATCAAATCTCGGGCAAGTAACATACCGATGACAAAGAGAACAAAGTATGTTGTTATGCGGTTTGACCGATAAAGATCTTCGTGGAATATGTAGGAACCAATATGGGCATCCAGGTCCCGCTATTTGTTATTGACCGGAAACATGTCTCGGTCATGTCTACATTGTTCTCGAACCGTAGGGTCCGCACGCTTAAGGTTTCGATGACAGTTATATTATGAGTTTATGTATTTTGATGTACCGAAGGTTGTTCGGAGTCCCGGATGTGATCACGGACATGACGAGGAGTCTCGAAATGGTCGAGACATAAAGATTGTTATATTGGACGGATATATTTGGACACCGGAAAGGTTCCGGGAGAGTTTGGGAATATACCGGAGCTCCGGGAGGTTACCGGAACCCCCCGGTAAGTATATGGGCCTTATTGGGCCCTAGTGGAAGGGAGGGAGAAGGAGCAAGAGAGGGGGCGCGCCCCCCCAAGCCCAATCCGAATTGGGTGGGGGCCCGGCCCCCTTTCCTTCTCTCCTTCCCCCTCCTCCTTCCTACTACTACTACTCCTTCCTTCCCCCACCAACTTGGATTAGGAAAAAGAGGGGAAACCTACTTGGAGTAGGTTTCCTCCTCCTATGGCGCGCCCCCCCTTGGGCCGGCCACCTCCTCCCTCCCTCCTTTATATACGGGGGTAGGGGGTCACCCTAGAGACACAAGTTGATCATTGAGATCGTTCCTTAGCCGTGTGCGGTGCCCCCCTCCACGATATTACACCTCGGTCATATTGTAGCGGTGCTTAGGCGAAGCCCTGCGACAGGAGAACATCAAGATCGTCACCACGCCGTCGTGCTGACGGAACTCCTCCCTGCGCCTCTGCTGGATCGGAGATCGGGGTGCGTCATTGAGCTGTACGTGTGTCAAGAACTCGGAGGTGCCGGAGTAACGGTGCTTGGATCGGTTGGACCGGGAGGACGTACGACTACTTCCTCTACGTTGCATCAACGCTTCCGCTTTGGTCTACGAGGGTACGTAGACAATACTCTCCCCTCGTTGCTATATCATCACCATGATCTTGTGTGTGCGTAGGAAATTTTTTGAAATTACTACGTTCCCCAACACTTGCTTTGTTACAAGCTTGGGAAGGTGCCCTAGTATCGTATCACCATCACTTTTTATCATCATATATCTTAGTTTGGTCCTAAGTTATTTCGTGATCTAGAATAAAAGTAGTAGTATGAAGTAGTTTGAGTGTTCATTTCGTTCTAGCGATATCAATGTAATCGTGCTTGAAAGTTATAATAGAGTAGTATCAGTTTGAGTCTTCCTTTACTTTTATCCATTTGCATAAGATCACTCACAGCAAAAATAACAAAAAGTTCATATGCTAGTCTCATGGGAGTAATGGATTCACATAAAAGGAGTATGATGGGTAAAATTTATTGGAAGTTAACAAGCAAAGCATCAATCGTTGATGCAGTTCATGAAAGAATAGTGAAGGAAGAGATATTTTACATATAAATATACTATCTTGGACATTTTTTATGATTGTGGGCCCCCATTAATTATATTTATTATTTCCAATCAAGTAGTTGATGTTGGACAAGGAAGACAACATAATGGGTTATGTTTGCTTATATTCACATAGAAGTTATATTGTCATGGATCCTCTAACATATGGGGCTTGCTTATAATCTTTTGCTAGCCAAAATTTATGTACTAAGTACATACACTACTTATGCATCCAAATACCCTTTAACCCAGTTTCCTGTCATGAGAGTCAACCATATCTACCTATGTGACGGTGTCCTGGACTAAGGGGTGCTAACCTATACGACCAACAGTCCATGGGCTGAGCTTACTGAAAGTGCAACTAATCCCTGGGTGGTTTTGGTAATTCTTAACAACATATAGTTCATTGAACTAATGCTCTTTCAAGATGATCATTTCAGAAAGTTCAATGATTGGCATGGCATGGACTAGAGATGTGGACCCCTCAAAATGCAAAGGACATATATTGGCAACAAGCTCAAGACTCTACATTTTCATTTTAGTGATCCAAGATCACATTGAGTCCATAGGAAAGCCAATACTATTAAAAGGGGATGAGGTGTTGCTTAATGGCTTACTTGCTCAAAATGCTTAGTGATATGCTCCAAAACCCTCAACCATTTTCTCATTTCCACATATGTCCTAAACCTAAAAGTCAAATTCGGCCCCACTGATTTGATCTATCCGGCACCACCGAGTTTCATTTGACATAGCCACTGCCACAAACCCTAGTTACTTCGGTCTCGCTGATAGGGATCTCGGTCTCACCAAGATGGGATTGCAAACTCTCTGTTTCATTTTTGTAAAATTTCGGTCTCACCGAAATGAGCAAATCGGTCCCACCGAGTCTACATTGCAAACTCCCTATTTCCTTTTCGTAACACTTCGGTCCCACCGAAGTGAGTGAATCGGTCCCACCGAGTTTGCCTGACCAACCCTATGTGTACCTATTGCTGAAATCGGTCCCATCGAGTTTATGCGATCGGTCACACCGAGATTACGTTATGCCCAAACCCCAGCACATCGGTCTCACTGGGATGACTATATCGGTCTCACCGAAAACTCAATGTTCATATTTTTACCTGGATCGGTTTGACCGAGTTTGATGATTCCGTCCCACCGAGTTTGGGAATCTGTGTGTAACGGTTAGATTTCATGTGGAGGCTATATATACCCCTCCACCCATTCCTCATTGTAGAGGAGAGCCATCAAAACGTACCTACACTTCCACTACTCATTTTCTGAGAGAGAACCACCTACTCATGTGTTGAGACCAAGATATTCCAATCCTACCATATGAATCTTGATCTCTAGCTTTTCCCAAGTTGCTTTCCACTCAAATCATCTTTCCACCATAGCCAAATCTATGAGAGAGAGTTGAGTGTTGGGAAGACTATCATTTGAAGCACAAGAGCAAGGAGTTCATCATCAACACACCATCTATTACCTTTTGGAGAGTGGTGTCTCCTAGATTGGTTAGGTGTCACTTGGGAGCCTCCGTTAAGATTGTGGAGTTGAACCAAGGAGTTTGTAAGGGCAAGGAGATTGCCTACTTCATGAAGATCTACCCTAGTGAGGCAAGTCCTTCGTGGGCGTTGGCCATGATGGGATAGACAAGGTTGCTTCTTCGTGGACCCTTCGTGGGTGGAGCCCTCCGTGGACTCGCGCATCCGTTACCTCCGTGGGTTGAAGTCTCCATCAATGTGGATGTACGATAGCACCACCTATCGAAACCACGCCAAAAATCTTCGTGTCAACATTGCGTTTGCTCCCTCCAAACTCCTCCCATTTACCTTCTTGCAAGTTGCATGCTTTACTTTTTGCTGCCTATATTCTCTTTGCATGCTTGCTTGAATTGTATTAAGATTGCTTGACTTGTGCTAAGTTGCTAAAAACTGCCAATAACTAAAATTGGGAAAAGGATAAGTTTTTATTTGGTCAAGTAGTCTAATCACCCCCCCCTCTCTAGACATGCTTTCGATCCTACAAGTGGTATCAGAGCTTTGGTCTCCATTTGCCTTGATTTCCATAGCTTTGGTGATCATAGCCTTGGTTTCACAACCTAGGATAGTATGGCGTCTAGCGAGGGAAATTACCACCTTAGAGGTCCTTACTTTGATGGTACTAATTTTGCTAGTTGGAAACATAAGATGAAAATGCATATTCTTGGACATAACCCCGTTGCTTGGCTATGTGTGTATTGGCTTGCAAGGTGAATTCTTTGATGGGAGACAACCAAACCGTGAGGCCACCGCAAAAGAATTGAAGATGTTGCAATATAATGCTCAAGCTTACGATATCCCCTTCAATGGATTGTGCCTCGAAGAATTCAACAAAATCAGCCATCTTGAGAATGCAAAGGAAATTTGGGATACTTTGATTGATATGCACGAAGGTACTGACTCCGTCAAGGAATTCAAGTTGGATGTGCTCCAAAGTCAACTTGACAAGTTCAAAATGAAGGATGATGAAGGTGTCGCCAAAATGTACTCTAGGCTTGCTCTCATCACAAATGAGATTGTCGGCTTAGGAAGTGAAGAGATGACCGACAAATTCATCATCAAGAAGATCTTGAGATCCTTGGATGGAAAATATGATACCATGTGCACATTGATCCAAATGATGCCAAATTACAAAGATCTCAAGCCAACCGAAGTCATTGGAAGAATTGTTGCTCATGAGATGTCACTCAAGGACAAAGAAGAGCTTCACAACAAGTCTAGTGGTGCTTACAAAGCATTATGTGATGCTCCTACATCATCAAATGAGAAACAAGCCTTCAATGAAGAATTAAGCTTAATGGTGAAGAACTTCAACAAATTCTATAAGAGTAGAAGTAAGAAAAGAAGTTTCAAGTCAAGGTCCTACAACGAAAAAAGATCTTCTAGTCATGAGCAAAACTGCTACAATTGTGGAAGACCCGGACACTACTCCAATGAGTGTACGGCTCCCTACAAAAGAAGAGAAGACTCACCTAAACGAAGAAGCAAAAGGGAAGAATCACCTCCAAGAGAGAGAAGGATTAGAGATGATCGCTATGGACGAAGAACCTCTCGAAGAAGCAAGGATTCAGAAAAGAAGGATAAGACATCAAGGAGCTAGACAAAACGAAGACATCAAGCTCATGTTGGTGAATGGGTATCCGGCTCCGAATCCGACCAACACTCCGAGAGAAGTTATGACTCCAACTCCGAATATACTCAAGATGAAGGTGTTGCAAGTCTAGCACTTGTGTCAATCAACTCATGTGACATATTTGACTCACCTAATGAAGGAATTGAATGATGCTTCATGGCTAAAGGCCCCAAGGTATCACACCCCGAGTATGTTGATTTCAATAGTGATGAAGATGATTTTCTAGGTGATGATGATTTAATTGTTGACAACTCTAATGATGAATACTATGATGAAACGTCAATTAATCATGATAATCAAGATAAAACGAATGACAATGATAAGAAGGAGATTGAGTGTCTAACTAAAGAACTAAACACTCTTAATTTAGCTCATGAAGCTACTTTAGAAGATCATCGAGAACTTTTAAAAGCTCATGAGAAATTACGCTTCGAAAAGCTCAATCTTGAGCAAGAGCATGGATTCTTAAAGGCCATCAATGATGATCTTCAGAAGAAAAGTTATTCTTACATTGCCAAGCATTTACTCTTGTCTACTTACATGCCACAAGTAAAATCTAGCAACAAGAACAAGAAAGATTCTTCTTCTAGTAGTAACAATAATCATGTTAAATCCAATATTGTTGCTTCTAGTAGTTCTCTTGATTCCACTAATGATTCTCTTAGCCAAGTTACACTCGAGCAAGAAAATAGCTTATTGAAGGGAATTATAGAGAAAGGTGTTTACAAAAGCCTTGCCGGAAGTAAGCAATTTGAGGAAATTGTACGCAAGCAAGGAAGGCACCGGAAGAATCAAGGTGTTGGTTTTGAACGAAAGTTCAATGCCAATGGAGTTGAGTGGGAAGAAGATCAATACCACAAGACGAAGTTTGTTTCTCAACAAGAGAAGTATGACCCTACTTCCTTCAAGGGGACACAAGCTCAAGATGATCTTCCACCACAAGACCACAAGCTAAAAGGCAAGGACAAGCTTCAAGAGGAGATTGATGCATTTGAAGATGCTCCGAAGGCCTTGGTCAAGTGGGTTCCCAAGACTACATCAAGTTCTACTTCATCAAGTACATCTACAACTCCAAGGATTCCCATCAAGATGATGTGGATCCCAAAGAAGAAGAACTAGAGAGTTCTTGAGGGTGACTCTGCCAACATACTTCACTTATATTCATTTTGGCAAGGACAAGTGCAAACAACTTCCACATCTTGCACTAGTTCAAGGAGTCACAAACCCTCTTGTTGGTAAGACAAGGGAAAAGGTAACCTAATGCTATCATGGACATCATCATGTGTGTGCTTCACTCTATGTCTATGGATATCCTTGTTTGTTCCTTGTGGGACTAACCCATGTAGGTATTGAAAGTGCAACTCACTCCAATGGGTTGGTTCATATGATCTACATCAACAATGAGCACCCACATCTTCGATATCTACATGAAGTCATCATCGACAAAACCCAAGGTTAGTTCATCCCTCTTTGGGGGGATATCAAATCTAGGGGGAGCTTTACTCTAAGAATTGAGCTAAAGCAACTCTAATGGTGTGAACACAACAATGCTTTATGTAAAAGTGGTAACCCCACTTGCGCTTAAACGATGAGTATGACCTATGATCAAATGTTCTCATTTGACTCCTAAGTCAATATACTCATATATAGATGACCTAGTCATCGCGAATTGCTTGATAGATGCTAGAGTGATTGTGCATGCTTTGCCACCTATTTTATTTGCTATTTTATTGTGTGAGCATGTTGGTTGCATACTTTTCTCATTCGAGGACATCCATTTGTTGCTTTGATTGTTTGGACTTTCTTCTTTTTGCCAAATGGATGGAAAAGAATGCCTAAGAACTCCCTCTAGCTATCTATGCTTTTCTCTTCTCAAATTCTATTCATGCTACATCACAAAGTTTGATCTAAGTCAAATTCAAACCCTCTGTGTGAGGAGCACTCGAGTGTCTCGTTTTGTCATAGAATTAAAACTTCCAAAACCTCTCTGTGTATTTCGGTCTGACCGACTCCTCCATTTCGGTCACACCGAGTTCACTGGGTTGATCAAGTTTTCAATCTCGGTGCAACCGATTAGAACATTTCGGTCTCACTAGGTTGCAGTAATCGCTTGCGATTCTGCGTCTCGGTGCCACCGAGTTGTTCCACTCGGTCACACCGACAGTGCTAGGATATATATACTGATGGGTCAGAATTTGGAAGTTTCTCCAAAACCTCTTCGCCCGCGTGTGTCCTGCTCTGCCGCCTGGGTCTCCGGATCGTCTTCTTGTCGCCAGCAACCTCCTGCCATTGGTGTACGCCGCCGTCAATGGATTTCAACACCGTCGTTGCCGCGTAGCGAACTCACCGCCGAACTAGGGTATGAGTTCGACCCCTTGTGCATTCTTTTTACCTCCGATTCTGAGCACAAGGTCAATGACATGTTCTTTACCACGTATGAGATCAATCTATCTAGAGAAAACATCCTTTAGATTAGATTTGAGTTAAAAATTTAGGGTTAGGTTTCCGCCGGACTCATCTCGGACCGATAGAATTGTAGGAATCGGCTCCACGGATTTGGCTTACGCCAATGCACAATCTATTTTCGGTCTGACAGAAAGTTGCAAATCAGTGTGAACGATACCAAGACTTTGTGAAACCCTAGCAAACTCGGAGTCACCAAACTATGTCTCGGTCTGACCGATTCCACATGTTTAGACTCCAAAGTTGCTTCGGTGTCACCGAGTTTAACAAATCGGTAGCTCCAAAATGCTTCCTGTAGAAACTAAAACTAAGTTTTTGACTCATTCTTTTTGCAAAAACTCTGCACTTTGTGATGCTCATCTACTCTACCTCATCTATATCTATTCACAGGGTCTGCTGTTAGTTTGCTTTGCCAGTATGTCTGACCAGAGTGATAGCCAAAACAAATCAGAAGAACAAGTGAACATGAGTGAGGGCACTAGTCCCTCTAGCAGCTCTAATGATGGCAGCAGGAGCACTCGAAGAAATTTTCCCAAGGCAGCTACAAGGACAAGGAGGAAGATAAACTCAAACTCAGAGGATGAGGACTATATGGCTGCTGAGGAGGAAGTAAGCTCCAAGAAGAAAGTGCTGAAGAAGGAATGTGGAACTGCCACTGCAACAAAACCTGGTATGCACAAGAAGGCACCTGCCAAGAGAGTTCCTATGTCAAAGGCCAGAGCCTCCACTCAGGAAACTATGGTTTTCACACTTGAGCCAAGATCTGGTGAAGGCAAGAAGAGGGTCAGAAAAACTACAACTAGAGTGCTTGGAAATCCATCTATGAGGAAGGATTCTGCTAGTGAGGAGGAAGAGGAAGAAGAGGTTGCTACTCAAGCACCTCCTACTAAGTCATAGAAGCTGATGGGGGATGCCATCAAGCTCCTTCAAAGCCCGAAACAACCCCCAAAGCTCCAGCACAAGCTCCAAAGAAAAGCACCAGGAACATGCCTGCAACAGAGAAGAACAAGGCCCTAGTGCCTGAAGCTGTAGAAGATGTTGAAGCCCCAGCGCTTAGGAAGCTCAAACCGAAGATTCCAGACCATAATGACAGTCAGCCAGTTGCTGAAAACATGAAGGAAAGAAAGGATGCTGGTCTCATAAAATGGAGACAAGCAGATCCATATGCTGCGAGGAGGAGGACTGTAGTGGACTATAGATTCCACACCAAAGAGCAACAAGTTTTCTATGAGACAATGTTGCTGGACAAGAAACCCATAGTTAGTGATATGAGATGGGTGGACTGGAAATACATTGATGCAAATGCTGATCATTTCCAAGGAGTGCATGAAAGCTTCAACTCAAATGGTGTTAATGACTTTGTTGGTCAGAAGCTAACCAAGTGGAATGATGAACTCATTACGCAATTCTACTCAACAACTCACTTTTATCCAGATGGAAGGATTGTGTGGATGACAGAAGGACAAATACACCAATCTACAATTGAAGAATGGACTAAGCTCATAAATGCACCTAAAGAAGAAGAGAATGGCATAGATGTTTATGCTGAGAAGAAGAAAGATCATAACTCCATGGCCAATATGTATAAAGAAATTCCAGATAAGGCCTTGGAGACACGTAAGTTTGGGTCAGTCTACTACTTGTTGTCTGGTTTGGCCACCATAAACACGATATTGAAGCACACTCTGTTGCCCAAATCTGGAGATCACAGGATGATCAGAGGTCATTGTCGGTGTCAAAACCGGCGGATCTCGGGTAGGGGGTCCCGATCTGTGCGTCTAAGGCTAATGGTAACATGAGGCAAGGGACATGATGTTTTACCCAGGTTCGCACTACAAAAAATACACTTCCGTGATGATACGTGTTTGTCACAGTAGGTCGCGTTTTTTGTCATGCATGTACATCCATGACAAATTTATGACAGAATCAAGATAGTCATACCTGTGCTGTCGTAGAAGTGTTCCATGACATTACCAAAATTATCATCATGGAAGTGTCCACTTCCATGACGATAAATCGCGCGTCATAGAAGTGCTTTCGTCAAGGGTGACCGACACGTGGCATCCACCGTAACGGAACGCCGTTAAGCTATCGGGTCGGATTTTGGATCCGATAACCCGTTAACAGCCACGACCAATGCCGATTTTCCACGTGTAAAATTCTCATTGGCTGACGGATCCACGTGTAAGCTCTGCGTTGGCACAGGTGTCACTCATCCAACGGTCGAGATGGGCCTACGATATGTTGACACGTGGACCGGTCCAAAAGTGGCCCACAAAGTTTAAATGGGCCGACCCAATCGAAGGCCCATAAGATTTAGCGGACCATAATGGGCCGACCCAGCTAAAGGCCCACCAAATTTAGTGGACCATAATGGGCCGGCCTAGCTAAAGGCCCACAAGATTTTGCGGACCACAATGGGCCGACCCAGCTAAAGGCCCACAAGATTCTGCAGACCATAATGGGCCGACCCATCTAAAGGCCCAACATTCTCTGTCAAATCGGCCCGTCAACGGCCTGGTCTAAACTTGTCATCAATGCGGCCCATGGTCACTTCTTGCCCGTTAACAGTCCGCTAAGTAATTGGGCCGAATTACGGCCCGGTGTATTTCCGGCCTGTTAAAGGTCCGGCTTCATTTGGGCCCATTTACAGGCCATCAAAACTTTCGGCCCATAAACGACCGTGAAGGATTTGGGTCATATTCGGCCATGTGTGTCATTCGGCCTGTTAGAGGCCCACTATAGATTTGGCCCACTTTCGGCCTGTTGTCATTTTCGGCCCGTTAACGCCAGACGTAAACCATGGGCCATATGTGGCCCAACGTCATATCGGGCCCATTAACGACACATATAAAAATGACGATAATCTAGCCCGACCGAAGTTCCGGCCTGTTAAAGGCCCGTGTATTAGGTCGATGCATTTACGGCCCGTCCGAATTTCAGCCTATCAAATATCCGCATCGTAAATGGGCCACCATTTCGGCCTGCTAAGTCCAGTGGGTTATTTGGCACAATCAGGGCCCAATCTCACTTTCTGTCTATTAAAGGCCCATATTTTTTATGGGCTCGACATATTTACACCTGTAAATGGCCTACTTTTACTGAGGGCCCAAATTATGTTTAGGCCTGTTAAAGGCCCACTATGGGCACATGCCTGCCAGAAAAATTTGAAAGCTTATACTAATTTAAGCCCAGATATTTTTAGTGGGCTACATGCCAATTTCGGCCCATAATCATTTTTAGCCCAATTGGAATGGGCCCGACGAATGTTGGCATGTTGGGCTCCTACGAAGCTTTCGTCCGAATACATTACTAAGATAAACCTACACTATACAAAAATAGCGTCATAATTACTGCAGCCTATGGCAGCATCATAAATGTTGTATCACAACAAAATAAATTCCAATCATACAACAAAAGGCCTGTTGGCATAAAGTTTACAGTCCTTCCAGATAAAAGCACCATCAGATGTATAGAAGCACAGATCATTTGACCTAAGTGCTAATGTTTCAGGCTATAGAATCTGATGGAGCAGCACGATCTCCACCTTTTTTCCGCCATTGCTCTTCAACAACGAAGCGAATGTCTGATAGTCTGGTTTCAAAACCATTCATATCTTGACGGCATTTCTCAACCACTATTCTTGTTTCCGAAACAACGTCCATTAGGGATTGGACTTGTGTCTGGAGCACAGATATATCACTCTGTCTAGCAGGAAGATTTTGTTCAGTAGGCTATTTGGACGAGGTTACCTTGACAACCAACCCAGAATTACGCAGGAAGGTGCTTTTTGCACTGTTAGTGGAGAGATACTAACGCACTGCAGCAAGAGGTGACATTGTGCCTGTAGTAGCCTCGTCACCTTCAAGTGGTTGTGGCTGTTCAATCATTTGTTCCATAGCTTCCTGAAAGTTTGAACTTGTAGATTAGTGTACCAGTGAGTTACTAATGAGACAAAAAACAAACAAAGTAGGTTAAATATTTATACATAACTTATTTTGGTGAACTACTGTAATACATTAGCATGTATTGTAGTGCCAACTACATAATAAAATCACTTTTGGAACATATGTCCATGTAGCATGCCTACTGTATTGTCTATTTCCTCACATTCGTTGACATCTAAGGATAAAGAGACATGGTTTAAAGTAGGATGAACATAGTATGACATCATTCATATCATGGGCAAACAAATATAAAACAAACATGCTATTTTATTATTGTGTGCGCACGTGAACATAACAACTAGATTACAGATCAAGACCAAAAGAATATCCTTCATCTCTTTTAAACCATGTAAGGTGAAATGATACGTTAAGACAACTGTGTATAATAGTGAACAGAGTAACTAACATTGGCTGCAAACCAAGTAGTTAAATGAACACATCACAGTACCAATCAGTTCAAGGCAGGAGGAGTAAGGACTTACAACAGCGGCTTGAACTGGTGTGCTCATGCCCTTCATCTTGCTGGTGTGGCAATCCTTGAAGATTTGCACTGCATTCGGTTTAGGTTCTTTTTGGTCCGCACGGGCTTTCCGCTGTATTTGGAACAAGTCAATATAGATACGATAATATGGCACAAAAAAAGAAGGAAGTAGCAGCTATTTACAAGAGCCTCGCAGTGTGCAATATAGCTATGACATCCTGTTGTCTGTTGGAATTTCACTTTAGAACAGTTGGTTTTGTTCTTCAAACAGTTAGCCTAGAAGAAGATACACTTGTAAGGCACATACATAAATATAAGTTCAATATGTGGTCTGATCAAATACATATAGCCTACCTGATACTTTGGATCAGACCAGTGTTTAACGAGGGCTGTCCAGTCTTCATCTGTAATATATTCCACTGGAGATGTTTGGGCGATTTCATTGTTAGCCTTGCCTTCAAAGTGAGATTTTCTAAGGTGGTACCGATACTGTCACAGAGCAGACTGAAAAACATGAGTGCATGCTTGTTTAGTTGCATCATCTTTCGGATCCAACTTGAACCTCATCTGTTGAAAAAAGAATGTGAGTCTTATTAGGAGGAAGCTAGAAAGTATGGGACAGAGCAAGACAATATTACTAATTGCGATGAATAACATTACTTACAGATAAATGGTCAAGGAAGGTGTTAAACTGGGTATTGTCTTTCTCATTCTTGTACTGGATCCACATTGGGAGGATACGCGCATGACACCTAACGGCAACGGCTGCCTCTGATACTAACTTGGCTGACTCTGTAGCATTACGTGGCCTTTTTAAACCTGCCTCAAAATGGATCTCCATTCTTCCTCCTTTAGATTTTGTTAATCTGTCAAGCATTATCCCTGATGTCTGTTTCCGCTTGCGCCGTGGTGCTAGTTCAACAACGAATATGGAAAGTGTTAGTGTACATCAAACTGTGAGAGTACATATAAAGGAGCATGCAACTGCAACTTGACTCGGTCAGGTACCGTCTTGGTGTTGATGCTCATGAGGTTCATCTGATCTTGCCAAGTACTATTGTGTCAACAGTGCTTCGGAAGTAGTGTTAGGTGTGAAGGCAGCTTAGGAACTGGCAGTTCCGGAGCAAACGAATGAGTAACTGGTTGAGATGCTGGTACAGTTGAAGTGGATGCTGCAGCTGGTGGAGCAGGTGATACTGTGTTTGTAGATTTAGCCGGTGGACTGGGACCTTCTACTGCACTATAAGTACCAGCAGAATCTCAACGGCAGAGCCTTTTCCGTTTCACCCGACAAGTAACAGCACTCCCTACTATATTATTTTCCTTGCTCTTTTTTTGACTTTGCCATGTCAAGCTGTACCCACAACACAAAAGAATAAAATCACTCTTCAGAACTCATTGATGCATGATACATACAAGCAATACTTTGATGTAAGACAACCGTATGAGGATGGAATTTGTAAGAAAAACAGGACGGCATGACATATTCACAGCTATGATGTGCAAACTAAGAAGAAGGATTTTCAAGAAAATAGAAGTAATGCAAGCTAGACACCATATGAAAGATGCAACCAATATTACTCTGCCAAGTTAAAAGTGTCTTGTCATAAGTGGCAATTCGAAAAATTAGAAGCAGTACAACATAGAAATCAATGCAAGATGCAACCACTATCAAACTACCATGTTAAAAGCGTCCAATCATGAGTTATTGATGCGGGATACACAACAACAGTACTTTGATGTAAAAACATGGTATGATAGATAGATGTAGTGTATTCTAGACACAGAAAGCCATGTCATATGCACATGTATAACGTATAAACTCAGCAGGTGCAATTTAATCAAAATAGAAGAAATACAGGCTAGACAACATATGCAACATGAAACCAATTATCACACTATCAGCTTAGAGCAAGCACCTGCGATGGTGGAATGCGGGAGATGAACTCATCATGTAGACTTGGGACTTCAACTTCATTAGCAGTAGCAGTGGCAAATCTAGAGAGTCTCTGTTTGCGTCGGTGCGGAGTACCACCAACATCCCCAACCTTACTCTTTTCCTTCGTATTTTCTGATATTGCCTTATGAAGTCAAAACCACAAGAAGATGAATAAAATTAGCTCTGCATAACTGGTTGATGCATAATACAGACGAACACTACTTTGATGTAAGGCAAGCGCAGGAGGATGGAATATATACAAAAAAAGACAACGTTTCATATTCACACATACGATAGGAGGATGGAATATGTATGAAAAAACAGTAAGCGGAAGGCATTTCAACAAAATTAGAAGAAATGAAAGCTAGGCACCATATGAACATGCAACCAATATCACTCTATCAGGTAAAAAGTGTCTCGTCGTAAGTGCCATTTCAAGAAATTAGAAGCAGTACAAGCTAGAAGACAATGCAAGATGCAACCTACATCACAGTCCCAAGTTAAATGTGTCGTATGGGTAAGTGATCGTTGCAGGTATAAGTTGTAAGCTACGCAGATGCAATTAAACATAATCAGAAGCAATACAAACTAGACATCATACGGAAAACGCAACCACGTATAATAGTTCCAAGTAAGAGCAAGCACCTGTGATGGTGGAGTAGGGGAGATGTGCTCATCGTGTACACGTATGTTCTAGAAACAGGAACACATGTCATATTCACAGGCATTATGTATAAAGTAAGCAGATGCAATTCAAGTTAGAAGCAATACAAGCTAGACATCATACGCAACATGCAATCACATATAATAGTGTCAAGTTAGAGCAAGCACCTGTGATGGTGGAGTAGGGGAGATGTGCTCATCATCTACACAGTTACGTTGACTGTCCAGCCTTGTGTTGTCTTGTGAATCTTGTTGGGAGGATGGCGGAGTAGAATTTGTAGAGACCCCCTGTTTGAGTTTCTTCGAAGGACCACCATCATCCACTGCCGGACTAATTTCCTTCAGCTGTAATGATTTTGCATTGTGAAGTCAAACCGATAAGAAAAAGGAATAAAATTCGCTCTTCAGAACTCATTCATGCATGATACTGACAAACACTACTCGGATGAAAGGCAAACACATGATGCGAGGATGGAATATGTATGAAAAATAGGATGGTGTGACATATTCACACCTATGATGTGGTAACTAAGCAGAAGGCATTTCAACAAATTAGAAGCACTGCAAGCTAGACACCATATGAAAGATGCAACCAATATCACTCTGCCAAGTTCAAACTGTATGGCGTTTCAACAAATTAGAAGCAGTATATGCTAGAAATCATATGCAAGACACAACCAATATCACAGTGGCGACTTGAAGGTGCCTTATCATAAGTGACTAATGTGGGATATGCAAGAATAGTAGTCTGATGTAGAAACAGGAACACATGTCATATTCACAGGCATTATGTGTAAAGTAAGCAGATGCAATTCAACAAAGTTAGAAGCAATACAAGCTAGACATCATATGCAACATGGAACCACATATAGTAGTGCCAAGTTAGAGCAAGCACCTGTGATGGTGGAGTAGGGGAGATGTGCTCATCATCTACACAGCTACGTTGACTGTCTAGCCTTGCGTTGTCTTACAAATCTTGTTGGGAGGATGGTGGAGTAGAATCTGTAGAGAACCTCCGTTTCAGTTGCTCGGAAGGACCACCATCATCCAATGCCTTGCCAATTTCCTTCAGCTTTATTGATTTTGCATTGTGAGGTCATACCGACAAGAAAAAGGAATATCATTTGCTCTTCAGAACTCATTCATGCATGATACTGACAAACACTACTCTGACGAACGGCAAAGTCATGATACGAGGATGGAATATGTACGAAAAAATGGACGGTTTGACATATTCACACCTATGATGTGGTAACTAAGCAGAAGGCACTTCAACAAATTAGAAACACTGCAAGACACCATATGGAAGGTGCAATCAATATCACTCTGCCAAGTTAAAACTGTCTCGTCATAGGTGGCGTTCATCAAACTAGAAGCAATACATGCTAGAAATCATATTCAAGATGCAAACCATATCACACTGCCAACTTAAAGGTGTCCCATCATAAGTGACTGATGCAGGATACACAAGAAGAGTAGTTTCATGTAAGAACATGGTGTGATAGACAGATATAGTATGTACCAAAAACAGGAAAGCGTGTCATATTCACATGTATCATGTGTAAGCTAAGCAGATGCAGTTTACACTAATTAGGAGCAATACGAGCTAGACACCATATGCAACATGCAACTAGATATCACACTGCCAAGTTAGAGCAAGCACCTTGGATGGTGGAGTAGGGGAGCGGAGACTTGGACCATGTAATGCACTATCAGTACAAGGAGAATCGGTACAGATGCTCCATTTACGTTGCTGCAGAGGACCACCATCATCGCCTTCCTTACTCTTTTCCTTCCTCTTTCTTGATTTTGCCTTGTCAAGTCAAACCCACAATAAAAAGGAATAATTTTTTCTCTTTAGAACTTATTGATGCATGATACTGACGAACACTACTTTCATGTAAGGCAGCCGCATGATAGGAGGATGGAATATGTATGAAAAACAGGACGGCGTGACATATTGACATGTATGATGTATAAAGTGTAAACTAAGCACAAGGTGCTTGAACTTGTTAGAATCGATGCAAGCTAGAAACCATATGAAAGATGAAACCAATATCACTCTGCCAAATTAAAAGGGTGCCCTAACAAATGTATTTGACCAAATTAGAAGCAATACATGGCAACAGGCTAGAAATAATATGCAATATGCAACGAATAAAGGTGACTCATCGTAAGTAATTGATGCAGGATACAGAAGAGAGGTAGTTTCATGTAAGAACAAGGTTAACACATAGATGTAGTGTGTACCAAAAATAGGAAGGCATGTCATATTCACAGGTATAGTGTGTAAACTAAGTAGATGCAATTTACCCTAATTAGAAGCATTACAAGCTAGACACCGTATGCAACATGCAACCACATATCACACTGCGAAGTTGGAGCAAGCACCTGTGATGGTGGTGTAGGGGAAGTGTTGTCTTCAGGTACAGAGCAACGTTCATTATCTTCATTTAGGCTTGCTGTTTCTTGAGAATCATGTGGAGAGGATGATATTGCATTCTTTATAAGAGTATTGCGTCTCATATTAACCCACGCGTGTGACTGTCTCATCATAAGCGATAGACGCAGGATACACAAGAACAGTAGTTTGATGTAAGAACATGGTGTGATAGGCAGATGTAGTATGTACCAAAAATAGGAAGGCGTGTCATATTCACATGTATAATGTGTAATCTAAGGAGATGCAATTTAACAAATTAGGAGCATTGATGAGGGATACACAAGAGAAGTAGTTTGATGTAAGAACATGGTTAATAGAAAGACGTAGTATGTACCAAAAACAGGAAGGCATGTCATATTCACAGGTATAATGTGTTAAGTAAGCAGATGCAATTTACCCTAATTAGAAGCATTACAAGGTAGACACCATATGCAACATGCAACCACATATCACACTGCCAAGTAAGAGCAAGCACCTGCAATGGTGGTGTGGGGGAATTGCGCTGATCAACTAGAGAGCTACGTTGACTATCTTCATTTAGCCTTGCTGTTTCTTGAGAATCATGTGGGGAGGATGACACTGCACTCTTTAAACGAGTAGGGCGTCTCACAGTAACCCACCCGGGTGACTGTCTCATCATAAGTGATTGACGAGGGATACAAAAGAGCATTAGTTTGATGTACGAACATGGTTAATAGACATATGTAGTATGTATCAAAAATAGGAAGGCATGTCATTATCAAAGGTATAATGTGTAAAGTAAGCAGATGCAATTTAACCAAATTGGAAGCAATACAAGCTAGACACCATATGCAACATGCAACCACATTTGACAGCGCGAAGTTAAAGCAAGCACCTGGGATGGTTGTGTGTGGCAATTGAGATCATAAACTGCAGAGCTACTTTTACTGTCTCCAACTGCTGGCACTGCACCCATTAGAGCGTTGAAACGCTTACTGCTTATCTTTGAATTACACTGGAGCGACTTCTGTCTTTTCTTTTATGCATTCATCAACACTGCATCAGAGTCTGAAATACCCATGCATAAAAAACAATAGTGTGAGTATGGGTGAAGTGTGTGCACAATTAATACAGTGTAAAGGTAGCAGATAGCAGGTCGGTGAGAAATAAATGACGGGAGACATATGATAGCTCTACAACATGCATGGCACACTCAATTACTACTGGATTCTATGAAAATAATAGTCGACTGAAAGCAAATAGGTCAGTCCATTTTTTTTGCACCGTCTGATGTACAAAGAACGGGGAGGTCGCCTTCATCTACCTCCAGCCAGTCAGTGTTGGCGATCTTCCTCGAAACGCCAGCGACCACCGGCCCAGTATTCCTTCCCTGCCTGCACCCTCCCCTTGACCTCACCGCACCGTCGTGCTTGGCACCGCCCCCCCCGGCCATCCATTCAAGCCCCGCCGACCTACAGATCGGGCGTCCTGCGCCCCACACCCCTATGATAGACACTGATGCGCCGCTTCCCCGGGGAACAGGCGGACTAGGTGGTCCGCGCGCCTAAGCGGGTGCTGCTTCTTTTAATTGCGGTTCACTGACCCTGAATTGAAATCCAGGAGGGCTACTGACCTCTAGCAAAGGTGAAATAGTAAAAGGGAGGAAACCTTGTGCATTTAGTATCACGAAGAAGATGCAGTAAGAAGCGCTAAACTAGTTTCTTTCATGGGATGAATACGGTGTGAGCGGAGACGTAAGATTTGCACGAATAAGGGAAGAGCAGTACCTCTTTCTACTGGCAGTGCTGTGTTCTTCTGTTTTTTCGACGATCTTGTTGTTCGCCAGAAACCAGAAGTTGTGGAGGACGGTGCAGCCTTGGACGAACCCATGGCCAAGTTGTTGAGTGTGGTGCGGTGGCCATTTGTCGGCGGTGGGGAAGTAGATCCGAGGCGGCGAACAATGGCGTAGCGGGAACAACTCCGGTGCGGTGGACGGCTGCGACAGTGGAGCCGCAGCAGTGAGGCGCAGGACGGCGTGGTCGGAGTGGTTCTGGTACGGCGCACGTCGGTGTCGGCGTCATGGAGGCAGCTCTGCCTCGGCTTCAGCTGCTAAGTCCTTGAGGGCGTTGCAGTTGCGGTTGTGTTGGACGACGATGTCGGGGTACCGGCTCCGACATGATGGAGGAGGGCGGCGGTGGATTGGCCGCTATGGGGTGGAGGACGGAGGAGGTTGGGGTTTCGCGGCTGGTGGAGAGGGTGTTTTCGCGCCCACGGAGTATGAATGGGGAAACGGAGGGAGGCGGGGAACTAAGGGGGAACAATGTTTCGGTTTGAGACGCGCTTGTTTGAAATTTGGGGAAAGTTACAAACTTTGCCCCCATCTAAAATTTCGGACATATTGCGGGTTGGGGGTAGGACAGTCATGTTAGGTGTCCCAAATGTGGGCGGGATAGATTTCGGCCGAGCGCATGGGTGTTTAGGCGCCCACGGTTTATGAATGCTTCTCGGAGGCGGTTGAGACTGGCGTCTTGGTGAATTTACAAACCTACCCCAGTTTAGACCTTTGGACATCGGGCCGATAGGCTACACGGGCCAGAGTCAGGACAATATTTTCCTACCACCAAAACATTAGTCTCGCGCGGTTTCGGGTGACCAGAGGCCTATTTGGTGCTTCATTCAATATTTGGGAGCAGAAGCATTAACGTTTTCGGTTCTCTTGAATTGAACTTTCAGGATTTGTCAAACTTCACAAATCTTTACTCTTGAAAATCCTAAAGCTACGATTATTTTGGAATGGAGGGGATACATTTTAATATACATTGTACACGAGTATATATTAAAAAATATGCAACTTACCTCAGTTCATGCATGGTTCCAGGTATAATCTCATTGGTTGCAAAAAAAGTTAGATATGCGTATGAATATATATACCATGTTCAAACTCATAACAAAGATTGATGCCCCCTTTTACATCTGATTTACAAATGCCATTATCTCGGGTTCAAATAGATGAATGCACTTCCTATGAATTCGAATCTTCAAAAACACCTTTATGTTGAATTTGACATGTATTTTATTTCGTAGCTAGCAATTTGGAATGTATCCATGCAAGTGACAAATGTATAAAGTGCTTCACACTAATAACATGGAGTGCACTAATTAATGTTTATATATGAATTGCAAAATCATCCATTGCCTGTATTTCAAACCGCTCTCACTCTATGGATCGATAATATGAAATAAACACATGCACATGCTAGAATTCAATAGAGTATGGGTGTCTGATAGACCGATTTTCGTCCATACGCAATTTTGCGAAAT
Source organism: Triticum timopheevii (assembly GCA_963921465.1). Lineage (NCBI taxonomy): Eukaryota > Viridiplantae > Streptophyta > Magnoliopsida > Poales > Poaceae > Triticum > Triticum timopheevii. Next base: position 424,823,287 of record OY997274.1, read on the forward strand.
TCATGATCTCATCCAAAAATAATAATGCCATTTATATTTTAATTTAATGCGTAGAACCGCCTTTTACACATAGATATCTCTCTATCTAACGCATAAGTGCACACACTTTATATGCATCGGCATTTCTCTTTCACACATGCTCACAATCTCTCTCAGGGTGTCGGGGTGTCTCATGCACATGCTCTCTCTGTTTCCCTATCTCTCTTTTTGACTACTATGTACCACTCTTTTCACTAATCTCAGTTGGAAAACACTATTTCTCTCACATGCATATATACACATGCACGGTCTCTACTAGCCCTCTATATGCACATATATGTGCCTACGTGTCTCCCGCACGCACATTATCTTTAGGCCTCTCTCGCACACATTGCCCCCCCCCCCCGACACACCTCTCTAATAGTAGTTGGCAGATATGATTTCATCATATCATTCGGTAGGATATCCCTGGCTGTTAGGCTGGATGGTAATACGAGGCAAAGTTTTATTCTAGTTTGGATCGGACCCTTGCAGTTGAAGAAAGAGCCTACTCCTGGTACTGTATATTAGTGTTAGGGGTGTGTACAAAGTACACGTGAATACCAGACATTGTGCATGTGTATATACTATCGACGAACTAGCCCCCAAGCTTGTATAACATACTAAGGGCCTAGGGTTACAAATCATATATAGTCGGCTTATCACCAGTGGGGATAGAGTCCTCCGCGACTCTGGTAGCTTCATGTTGTATGTCGAGTCCTCCACATGGGTCTCCGTATAACACGTCTCGGTCCAACCTATATGTGGCGCAGGATGGAACCGACCCATGAGTCTTCATGTTGACCCACCACAACTACAAATGATGTGCCCACCACACCACACATGCAATCGGCCACTAAGAAAATAAGCATATACAATAGTACAACGGTATCTAGCTCACGATACGTCTCCATATTTTGTTGATGACACTAACGGACTTTGCATTTGATGCGTGCTCCGTATTTTGTTGACAACACTTACGGTCATTGTATTTGAAGCGAAAGCACGATATGGTCACTGGACTTCAGAATAAGCTCATCACGGTCACCACATACATTTTGTCGTGCTAACCAACATGTGGTTGGATGGTTAGAGGACAGTGGTTTCTCAAGCCCACCAAGGTTAAAGTCCCGGTGCTCGCATTTATCTTATGTTAATTTCAGTATTTTTCGGCGATGTACGTTCAGTGGGAGGAGACGTTCCACTCGACTACGAGGCACCTATGGTGACTTCGTAAAATCTCAAGATCATATATGCTGGCCCACTCTCTCGAAGGTGCGGCGGCGGACCGGCGGTGGGGAGTGGTTTTGGGGAGGGCGGGTCGGCCGCGGGTGGCAGGGGCAGGCGGTTCGGCCGGTGGTGGCTGGCGGCTCGGGGGGGGGGGTGGAGTTTGATGATAAACTGGAGGCCCTTGATTTCGTATCCAATGGCAGGAAAATCTAATGACCAGAGATGAAAAAGTCAGTCGACTGACGTGTAGCCTCACCCTGCACGTACACATGCACGCATGCAAGACACGCACACATGTAGGCGTGCAACACTAACATGTACACATAACGTACACACGCACGCATGCTGGCGTGCAACACTGACACGTACACATGCACTCACGAACACACGCACGTACGCACCCATGCATGCAACACTGAAACGCACCCTTGCACGTACGCACCCATGCATGTAACACTGAAACGCACCCTTGCACGCACGCAACACTTGCATGCCTGGATGCACACATCACATGACGCAAGGGACACGCTTAACTACATGAAAAAGATGACGTCACACTCAATGAACAATCATCGGTTTATGAAATGCCCGCTTCTGACCGCCCTGGCCCACCAAAGGTTCCTCTGCTGTGCGCTGCCTGCGTTGGGTCACTGACATGCAGGCCATGCACCCAAAGAGCCCACACGTCAGTGGAAGAACAGCGCGGTGTCCTAGGTCAGAGTCGAGGGCGCCACTCGCGGCACGCCCGGCTGAACACGCCTCCATGCTGCATTCAAACGCCTCCATGAAACCCGCCCGTGTGGAAGCCGAGAAACCCACTCTGGACACATGTCCGTTCATGACCGGGCCGGCGTTAAACGCAACGCCGGCCGAGCTCCTCCCGTCCGCCGTCTATTTAATCTCCTATTTAAACGAGGCCAAACGCCGGCCAAGAATCGCACACCTCCGCCGCTCCCCTATCTCCTCCACCATTTTGTCCACTCTTACAATGGCTTACGAAGAGTAGTTATTCCGCATCCAAGCCGGCTGGGTAGCCCGCCGGATACGAGCTATGCAGCTTGCTGATCCACCTCCCTCCCCTCGCCCGACGGAGCCAGTTGCCGCCCCAAGCCGGCGCACGGTTCAGCAACTCGCCGCTCCAGGCCAGCTCGACGAGGAGCGGCGCACGGGCGTCGTTGCTGCCGTCCACGCCGCCGCCTCGTACCGCATCTCCCATTTCTGTGGCCGAGACTCCCATGCTGGCGGCCGCGCCATGCAAGCAGCGACAGAAGCTGGGTGCGCAGAGAGCGACGAGTCGGTGGCCAGTGCCTCCGCGTCCGCCGCCATCATCGAGGAGAATTAGAACACGGGAGGCCGCCGCCGCTTGGGTCCCATGAAGGCCACCGCGGAGGCGACGCCGGCGTACACAGCAGGTGTCTTGCCCGATCCTTTTGTTGCGAGGACCTTCGTCGATCCCGCATGGGCTCCATGGAAGAGGTCAATGTTAGGATGAACTCGAGCCGGTGCCGTCCATGGCGAAGTAGTGGCCGGTGATGAACTCGAACCGGTGGCGGCCACCATCATCTTCGGCACGAGCCAATGATATCAGTTGGGCAGTGGGGAAGCGAGCCGTCCTTTGCGCTGAAGCATATACCTCCGGGGCTCCCGGCAGTCCGGTGATCATGCTGCCAGACATGAGGAACACAAATCGATCGTAGGGCGACCATTTAGGCCATGTATTATATACCTGTGTTGTCCAGAACTAGCACCGCGTAGTTCATTTGAATGTAATGAAATCCGTCATGTTTGTGTGAAAATCCGGTATTTTATATGATTTCCGTCGTTGTTTATATGAAATACTCTGGTGGTTGCGTGAATGAGTACCAGTTTGTCTACGTGTTTGCGTGAATTTCGTCCGGTTGGTTGAGTTGCTGTCATAATGTGTGCGGCTACGGTTGGATGGCGTAATTTGTGGGTCGCCGGTCGGTCTGCGGGCGGCTCGGGCGGCGTTGTGGGACAAAAAAACACAGCTCGTGCGAGCTCGTTTCCAACGTGCGCGCTGGAGGATGCATGACAGCATGAGCACCCAAGCCGTTCCTCGTTTATCGTGGCAAAGGCACCGGTGGACAAAAGGGTCGCCAATATTTTGGCTACCCTGGGCAAGATCCAAACAGCCCCTCCCAACAGATTCAAATCCCTCGTTCATCGTGGAATTTTGCCCTGTGTTATTTTCATGGACTAGCAAGATGCCCGTGCATTGCACGGAACATCAAGATGCATTTTTTTACAAACTCCCGCATGCATGCAAGGGATAATTAATGTCCTCCTTTGCTAGTACCACGAGGCAAACACCATTAATATTGCATCGATTAGTGTTAGTGGCCTTGTATATCTGCAAATTGTAATTTTTATAGTGGCCCCTTGTATATAAAAATGGAGGGAGAAATATGAGAGATTAGGTGAGGAGGAGTGGGGCGTGGTGCCGTGGTGGTGGCTGGTGGTCGGACTGGGCGGAGGCATGGGGATGGACGGCGCATTATGTCTAGGTTTGTATCTCTCTCACACACACCCACGTAGGTGGGGGACGTGCACGAAGAGAAGAGGTGCACACACGGCGCACGTACTCCCGTCTCTTTCCCAACCACACCTGCGCGGGTACACGGTGGAGCTCATTTCTGTACGAAAAAGGCAGCCCACATGGTAATTTGGCACGTGTACTGGTTGTCCACTTGGTGGAGGGAGGATCATCTACCATGGGCGAACAAACAAATTGTGACTTGACGCGTTATGTTAAATTAAAAAAAGAGGCAAACCATGTGGGGCCTACCTTAGAGGCAAGGCTCTATACACTGGAGTACTTTTGATGTGTCCCGTCAACTCGCAGAACGAGGAGAAACTTGCTTAGTACACCGTCTCCCCTGCCCACGGGTGTGGTGGCTCGCAGGATGAGGTGAAGCTGGAGTACTAGTGTACGCCTTTACGCCCGCTCCCTCGCCCACGCGCGCGGTGGCTCGCAGCACGAGGAGAAAAATTTACTACTCCCTCCATTTACTCCTCGTCCCTACTACGTAATTTGGTTAGTACTCCCTCTATTTAATTATAAAAGGCCACTATAAAAAAATACATTTTGCGTCTATACAAGGCCACAAATAGTAGTCGAGACAAAAGTTACTACTCCCTCCTTTCCAGTTTATAGCTCAATTTCAAAATCTCTCCAACCAAGGTAGACGGTGAGTGGTCAAATTAATTTTGTAGTTTGCACAGTACGCTCGTTTTTCTCAAGAAGTTATGTTTATCGAGGCATTAATTAGAACGAATGCATGAATGACCACTAAATTTCCATGAACTTGTACATGCATTGGTTAGTTTTCTCTTGACACTGCTTGCGTCGGGTGATCTAACGCACCTCGAAATCCAACATGTAATGGTACTACTACTAGTATAGTACTAGAATTGAGACTTATCAAACGGAAAAACGAATGTTTTTTAGATGAGCCCTATAAACCCTAGTGGGTACGTACTCCGTAAAAACAGATTTTTCCAAAACTAAGTCGCTCCCTTTCATGAATTCTGTTGTATACTCCTCCGTCGACGCTCCCTTTCATGAATTCTGTACTTCTTGTCGCTGGCATGTGGGACATATAGCAACCGGGTCGACGTGTCAAGCACGAAATAACAGTGCAGAACAGCAGGGGGGACGCACCCCACTCGTACCGGCCCAGTGTTAGTAATGAGCGATGAGACGTCAAATCACAATGCCGCACCTTCCCAGACGGACGAAGCAACCATTATTTCACACTTCGGTTCGACATCATCTCAAACCACGTACTAGTATTGCTTCTGCCTCAAGAGGGACACACACATCGCCTTGGTACATCATGACACGTGGGACCGCATGACAGGCCATGCTTCCCCGGCCATCACTGGGTAAAATCACCTCATTTTTACTGTACTTTCTCCAGATCGGTTTACTACATGGCATGCACGTCATTCTAGGTTGAGAATTTAACTGGCTATATATATGTGATGAACAGTATGCTAGCCTTTTAAAAAATGTATACTTTTGTACAGTAGTACTCCACTATCAATGGATTGCGCCATGGAGCAAAAATTGAAATTTAAAAAAAAGGTGGTACATATAGAGAGCGCTCGTCGCCAAATTATGCATATAGTACTATTAAAAAAGCTAGTACGTGCTTAATTGGGGTGCTAAATTCTATTAAAGAAATACTAGTACTAGTATGTACATACTGAAGAGTTAAAGTAATGAGAAGAAACATAACATAGTTCTGCTGGGGGCTCAGCACAACACACCCCTCAAATTAAACTAAGCACACCTGAAATTAAACTATGAAACTAATCCGGTAGACACTGCATTAGAAGTTTAGAACCGCCATGAGCAACGACACTCCCACCTTACTCGGAGTCCTCGTCCACGTCCTTGACTTCGTCCTTGTCCCTCTTCCTCTTGGCCGATACTTCTTTGCTTGAACCGCCAACTTGGATGTTGCTCTTCATCCAACCCTTGTAGATATTGAAACAAAGGTAGCCATCCATTGCAGCGTACTGGATGTGGTCTATATCTAGTACATTCCGCTGCCATGCATGACGATGAAACGTTTAATGAGGTTTCTCCAGTTTGCGGTACAAAGGATGAACCATGGCTCCTGCCAGGGTCAGCATTGAGGGCTGACGAGAGGGCACCAGCCAATTCTTCTGGAGGTTGAAGGGGTTGCCTACAACGAGGCCTATCCGACGCAGGACTTCTTTGTCGTTCTTAAAGTCTACAGTAACGAATTTGACTGTTTTGTCCTCGAGGAAGTTCTTAAAATCCTGGCACTCAACGTCGGCATGGCATATGTGGTAGACCAAGCAAATGTTATGTACGCAAACCTGGATCACGGCGGGCTTCTTCCTCTCTTTGTCCTTTAGATCCTTCTCTCATCCCATGACTGTGGTGTACTCAACATCTAGCCCAGCGACCCACTCATCATGTGAGTTTTCGAACATGCGTCTGACGCGAGAAAGACATCCTTTCACCGTCGCGGAAGTACTGGTGTAGATGACGTCGAACTCATTGCCGGTGATGGTTCTAACCTTGTACTCACCGCCGATTGGGAGATTTGGGACGCCATGGATTTGGGAGGAGGGTTAGGATTAGTGGAACTGCCGTAATGTGAATGGACGGGATGACTAGGAGCGAACCGCCGTAGTATTAAAGGACGTGCGGGAAGGAGTAGGAGCGAACTGCCAGCGTGCGAATGGCAGGGTAGTGGCTTTCCATTCTCCCATGATACGGGCTTCCGAGAGCCCTTGGATCTGAGATCGAACGGTTGCATGGTGTGATTCTAGACCTATGGGTGAATATCCTATCCTGGAGGGTTATTCTTAAATTTTTTAGCAAATTAGCATGCGACTGTTTGATCTCATATCCAAGGGCTGCCAGCAGCCCGTATCATGGTCGCGCCTACCACGACCGTCGTGTCGCTCGCGTGATCGCGCCCTTGGAGATTTAACATGGTGTGTTAGGCTATCTGATGTTGGCATGTCATACATAGTCATCACTTAGTCACTCATACTACAACAAGGTTGGCTATAAGTGTTTTTTTACTCCTCTCTATCTCTTTCTTCGTACTCCCTCCGTCCCATAATATAAGAACGTTTTTGACACTAGCTAGTGTAGTGTCAAAAACGTTCTTATAGAATGGGACACAGGGAGTACTAGTATTTATTGCATTTTCCAAGGAGTGACCTCTTCCAATGAAATGGTTTTGCTAAGTTTGCTTCATTTAATTAGCTATAGACTCAAAATTGTCTTTTCACCTAGGTACACGCGCTTAGCACCATTTCTTCCTTGGGTCACCAAACTAGTCTCTCTCTTCTTGATTAACTTGCCACATCAGACTTTATGCCTATGTGGCAAGCTTAAGCACCTGTAGGAGCAAGTAAGTACAATACTCCCTCCGCCTAGGTGAGTAAGTCATCTTAGGCTGTGCACCGTGACCAAGGAGGAGGAGAAAACAGGAAACATTAACGTTTATTTGCTAATTAATAGTATTGCATGCAATGAACTAACCACTGCATGTCGTGTTTGATAGTCTCAAGTCATTAAAAGCATGCACACCCTTTATCTCTTATTGGTTGATATGTCAAGAAACAAGAAACGAGGTAGAAGTTAATGCACCGCGCCTAAGTGTTTTGGGATTATTTGATTTTCGTAAGATGACTTACACACCTAGACGGAGGGTGCGCTTTACATGACATTTTTGCATATGTGGAGGAAAGAGAGGCAAGGAAAAAGTGGAGAAGTGGGCTCTCATGCAAGAGCCAGCCTCTACTACTACATGGTGGAGCATTGGGAGAGGCACCTGTATGGAGGTGGTCAGGAATCGGGAGACTCACGCCGGTCGTAGCGCCGCAGTTAAAATGATAATGGCAAGTAAAATCACGGGGCCCCACCTGTCCAGCAGTAACTCGCTGTCAAATCACACAGCCCTACGTTTGCAGCAGCCTACTCCCTCGTCTTCTCGCGTCTCTGTCAAACCGACTAGGCGGAACTGTCCCGCCGCCTACCGGGCAGGAAAATCCCCGCCCTCGAATTTTAAATACAACTACTCCCTCCGTCGGATGCGTTTGGTGGAAGGTATCGTATGAATGGATTGGGACCAGTCAATTTTTTTGGGATTGAACCATTCAATTCATGTGTTTGGCTGAATATAAGAGATGTGCTAATTATTTAAGACGGGACCACCAGTCATGCTCACATAGTCATACATGCAAAGGGTGGCCATTTGATTCGACCGATTTGGTTGGGTGGAATGGTTCAGCATCTTCAAGGCATATTCTCTTTTTTTGACTCGAACCATTCATGTGCTTTATAACCAAATGTCTATTTTTTGAACGATCCCAACCCATTCATGACCACCCTTGCAACCAAACGCACATCTTACAAAAACCAAATAATCCCACAATACTAAGGCGTGCTGCATTAACTTCTACCTTGTTTCTTGTTTCTTCACATATCAACCAATAAGAATCCAATGATATACTTTTTGTGACATAGTAACTCATATTTAGTTAGTCAAATGGATGACCTAGAACTACGTGCAGGCCCTATAAACCGAGACGCCTACAAATAAAAAACCGAGACGGAGAGGGTAGTTCAGCATGTATTTTTTTAGATCAATATAGTCGGGATTCACCAAGGAGCAAAACCAAGTGGTAGGTTGCTCCTGTCGTGTTGGCGTAGCAACTCAAGCAGGGTCAGTCCACACACGAAATGGCGACACACTTAACAGGACCCCTTTGGCAGACATGTGGCTCATCCACCGTCTTGTTCCACGTGCGATGCACCAAATTACAGTTCGGAGCAGCGGTTGGAATTGGAGGCACCCTGGTCGTAGCGCCGTAGTAGTAGAAAATGAGCGATGAGGGGTCAAATCACAAAGCCCCACCTTTCCCGCATTAAGCTGGATGGACGAAGCAACCATCATTTCACTCTAGTGCGCAAGAGCATAAAGAAAAGAGAAAACAATGATGCGTGCAATAGCTACCTAGGGCACCCTAGGGTAGGGGTCTCCACTACAGATCCTTTTTTTTGAAAGCGCCTCCACTACAAATCGGCTTCTCCCTCGTCCTCTTGAAGAAAACCGATGATGAGTGCGGCGGTAGGGTTTGTAGGAGTACTACGGCGTGCGGGGCCACGTCGTAGTAAACGGGTTCGAGTGATCGAGTCGACGCCTTAAATATGTGTGGGCCGCTTGGTTTTACGGGAACGAGGCAGCATTTTGGGTTTGGGGACCAGTGGAGATATAGCACGTACAAAAAGTTGTGGATGTAGGTTCGACCGAAAGGCAATGATGCATGGGCCCTGCATTTTGATGTACCCGGGGCCGCATGAAATTTGCTACTCTACTCAAAACTAGTAAGGTACACATGTATTGAACGCATGAGATTTCGAAACCAAATTATGAATAAATACACACTATAGCATGTAAAGCTTTGAGTCATATATGCATGATGTAGATGTTCGTTTAGTTCTTATAGTTCATCTCATTCAAAATCAATTAGTTTTATAAAAATGTTAAGATTCATGGGGTTGTGCATTGTAAATCATAAAGTAAAAACAAATAATGGCAATTCATTTAGAAAACAAATAATCAATTATGATACAGAAGATTCTAGAACAAAGGAGAAGTGCTTGCATTTTGAGGTTTGTGCATTATGCTTAAGTTCAACCATGGAGTCTTCTAAATTGTACATGTGGCAGATCTGGTGGAATGTTGATGATATCCAACGGCCAATAGTGCTCGGATTTGCCCATCTCTGCACTGTCGGGTTAGATTCATCCAGCGACCATCTTTCAAAGTTATTGGCACACTATATAGTTCATGTTCCATAGTTGCATGTTTTGAAAAAAGCTACTAGTGGGTTGTACTATCTATTTAGGAATAGAAGATGCATGCGTGGAAGTTGTAGGGAAAGAGATGACATGGAGCATCTCAATTCCTATGAGTAGGGACTGGAAAAGAGATGTCATTCGGTTCACATCATAGGAACTTTTCTATTGAATCTAGAGATGACATGTATCTCAATTCCTATGAGGAGGGATTAGTAAAGAGATGTAATTTGGTTCATATCATAGGAACTTTTCTATTGAATATACGCTAATGTTTATTTTCCTTTGAAATTAAGGGAGTATAAGAATCCATTCATATGAACCAAGTGGCTCTAAAGCTATAGAAATGATATCATGTTTATTTCCTTTGAAATGTAGAGTATATGAATCTATTCCTATGAACCAATTGGCTCTAAAGGAAAAAAATCCTATAAAAATCATATCATATAGAGTTCCTATTATATTCCTCGACACTAAAGGATGGTTGAAATTGCTGCGGGTGATACGATGGTCTTTCTTTGTAGACTCCTCACCCATCTTTATAGTTACCTATCGAAGATGAATGAAATGATATATACAGGGTATTCTTCATGTGCAATTTGGTACACGAAAACTCGGTAAAAGTTTGCGAGGTTCTAATTTTCAATAAAGCTATATGCACTGCATTTCGGAACGGATGGAGCATACGGCAGTTGCTAACACTCATGTGGAAGATTTGTGTGTAGGAGGAGTGGCTGTTCTGTTAAATGGCATGGCAAAACTGACACTGTCGGATACCGATCTAACGGTTCTTACGGCATTCGTCAGGAAAAGGCTTGTGGTGAACGTTTGTCGGATAATGATTTACGGACACATGCATTGCATTGATACGTGCCCCCCCTCTCTCTCACGCACACGCACCCTCACGAGTCACGACTCTCCCGAGTCCTCTCGCAGACTCGCACGTCGCACCCATCCTCTATCTGCAGGTAGACGTCACGCACATATGTGCTCTTCACACCCTACCCTCAGAACTTCTAAAAAACAAAAGACGGCGTGCACATTTTATTTTAGCTCACACGTCACACACTTATACTATTACTCTTGCGGCGAACGTTCTTTGGGCATAGTATATATTGTACTCTCACGAAGAGAAGCGGTGCATGCACGCACTAGTTCTCTCACACCCACTCGCGGGTACACGTAGGAGCACATTTTTTGAAGCCGGTACAACAAATCACTCCACTATATATAAAAGCAGGAGCCTTAGCGCTTGCTTTACTAGGGTTCCTCTCGTTCACTCTCTCATGCTCTCTAGATCTAAGCAAGACATAGGTGGCCACACTCTCTCTCTCAACTCACGGCTGGTCACAAATCCTGCCGGACAACCTCGACCGGGGCGGGGGGTGTAGGTGCATCGTTCACGCTGTCGTCGGCGGCGAGGGAGGAGACCAAAGGCTGCCTGCGCGTCCCGATCGGCGGCCGTGCCGTTCTCTCCGAGAGAGCGCCGGCTCGGGAGGGCCTCCGACCCCTTCTTCCTCCCTGCGGTATTGTGGCCAAGATGCGGCCTCCCAACGCCGTCTTTGCCACATGCCGACGACCTTCAGGTATATATTCCTTCGAAACCTGCCTTGCTCTACTGCCCCAGCTCTTCCCCCTTCGTGTGGATCCTTTTCTACTTCTGTCCGCTGTTACAAAGCCACCTAGACTTCTACTATTATTAGAAGTAAAGCTAGTTCATACAGTGAACTCAAAGCGTTGGTTCAAACAGGGGAGAAAGTGGGAAAGTTGTAGCATGAATCTAGGACTTGGTTCTAAGAGGAAACGGGGGAAAGTAGTAACATGTGTCACTGTTTAAATAACTGTATTTCGTATTTGCGCAAACATGGATGTCTGTCTCCGTATCGTTTCAGGACGCCTGTCTCCGTATAGTTTCTATCCGCGCCATCAAAAGCACACACCTCAGTTTTAGTACAACTGCGCAAAATGAGATGGCTATCCCTCGTTGTCGTCGTCTAACCTCCCGTCTTCAAGGTATCCCTACATTGGTAGTAACTAAGGTAGAATGACCAACGCAATCTAAAAGAAGCTGATTCATACATTTTACTTCCTGATTGCAGTGCAGGGATGAGCGAAAACAACTGTATCCTAGTCCGGAATGCACTTTCTACCAGTTCATCCATGGACCGAGGACTAGCTGGCACGGCTGCACGGCGGTTTTTTGGATAGGTGCGCGGACAAGAGGCATTGTGGTCTGCTTATTTCTGCAAATAGCGGTGCTTAAATTTAGTGGAATGCACAAGCATTTCAGCTGGTCAGTACACTACATGGTTCAGTTCAGCATTCCAGCTGAGACCACAATTATAATTAATTATTGTGGAATGAGAGAACCTAACCCTGGATGGTGGTAACAAGAAAAAACCAGAGTGAACTCCAGGAAATTTAAGCCTGTCGGGAGGCCCTTTGCTCAAAGAAGCCTTGCTTGTTTTTTCCTGATTTGTAAACCTTCTCACAACTTTGTCTTTTGCTGTAAACTAGTATATGTTTGTTATGTTCTATGAATCATTGAGATGTATAAAATTGCTTAACTTATTCTTTTCAAGATTTTTATGAAGACAAGTTTAATTGTGAGTGTTCCACATGAGCGCTGGACTAGCGTGTGAACGTTTGGAATTTATTACATTGTGGCCTCAATTAACTGCATGAACCACTGTAACAAGATACATAGTAGTTGCTTATATGTCAGACAGCAGATTGTTGATTGTTAGCTGGTCGATAGCCTAGTGTTGAAGCGAGCTGAGCCAATGTGCCGTGTTTTGCACAACTGCTTACAAGTGGGGTAGCACCAACAGTGTTTACAAGTACTTATGTATACGTCAGCGCACTATTCTCGAACGAGTGCTCTATTTCATCAAAACACACACTTCTAGTATGATAAACCGTGACAACTTATGTCTTACCATGCCATATTCATGAAAAAACTAGTGAGGACGCATCTGTTTCGGCAACAATTACAATGGTTCTCACATGATTCACGGGCACACAAAAGTAGCAGCAGTTCCCATAGACGGATTCAAATAGAGCACTAGCCCCAGAGGGGTCGATAACAAGCAAGGTTCGGATAATTAGACACAATCCAAACTACTATTAAACACTAGCTGGGGCAACTATTTCATGCCTCGATCTAATTTGGGATGGAAACAAGACGGACCTTGCCATGAACATCATCGAGGACGTCTCGCAGCAGCTCAATCCTGTGAACCTTCATGAAGACAACCTTGTGGCCTTGCCAGTGATAAACTTGTTTGTGGAGGCATGCCACGTCATCTTCCTGCGTAAGCTTGACAAGAACAGTATGCCTCACAAACGAAGGAGTAGCTTTGAACTTCTTGTGCTTCAGTACACCCTGGACAACACGCCTGACAACAGTGAGGCTGGAATACAACTCTTCATTGGTATAACCGCAAATGGCTTCTAGGATCCAACAGCCTAAGAACTCTGTTTTCCCAGTGCGTATATTCAGGTCGTCCGCCTCATAGCGAGTGACATGCACAACCACACAATCCTTGTCTGCATCAGGGCTCTAATTGAAACAGAAACAAATTCTGAATTACTTTTCAGTATAAGAACCACAAGTTATTTAAACCACTATGTATAGCATGGCATCAAAGCTAATAAAATTTTGCATTATTAATCACCACATACTTCCTTTTCTAAAAAAAAATCACCACATACTTAGATGAAAAACCACAATTGAGATCGGCAAAGAAGGAAATCACCTTGGGCAGCTCAACGGGGGGGGGGGGGGGGCACATCCTCGAAGGGGGAAAACTGCTCCTGTGGTGCCACGGGGGCTGTAACCTCAAACGGGGCGTTGACCATCTCAGTAGTGGCCGTGAGCGTATCTGGGGTCGGCTCAGTGGTTGCCTCCATCTTCTTGGAGCTCTCTGTCTCATGGGGATCAGCCTCCCGCGTCTGCTCCAATATCGACAGATCTTTGACTGGTTCTCCTTGGTCCATCATGAAACTGACAAATACTAGGAGATCACTGAAAGGAAAACCCAATCGCAATGACAATGAAACAAAAAAGAGAGTGACGATCGGTTACTGCTTTGCAAAAGTTCTTTTTTTTCTCTGAACGAAAATATACCAACATCATGGATCCGCTTACCTTCCCTTCGTTGGGAGAGAAGAACAGTGGCAGATGCGAGTGTTGCCTTTCTTGAAGACGGTGAGGGAGAAGGGGATTCGGCGAGGAGTGAAATGATGGTTGCTTCGTCCGTCAAACTTAGACTGCGGGGAGGTGGGGTTTTGTGATACGATGGCTTGTTACTGCCGCGCTACGACCGGGGTGACTCTCCGCCTGCATACTGCCTGCTAATTTGGTGGATGGCATTTGGGCCCGTGCGCTGCATGGCCCGCATGTCGGTGAACAAAAGTATAACGGCATTCAGTAGAGGGAGACGTTTCAATGACCTAGGAGGAGCCAGAAGAGGTAGAGTGTCTCCACTGTACTAGTAGTAACTGTTTTTCTGGGTAGCTGTAGAGTGTCTCCACTGTACTAGTAGTAATTGTTTCTCTGGGCCCAAGACAAAACAGCCAATCCACACTAGTAAATAGTAAAATCAATTCAAAAGGCGCTACCCACACCCAGCACACCGCCCCCCTCCCCCACAAAAAAACCTGGGTGCTCTTCTTCCTCCTCGCTCCCACCCACCTCATGTCAGCTCATTCCTACAGAAAACCCCAGCTCCCCTTCTTCCTCACTCTTACAGTAAACCCCCAGCTCCCCTTCTTTTTTGCTCGCACTACAACTAGGCTCGTCATTCATTACTCTGCTCAAATCCGTGAGTGCGACGCGACGCCCTCGAGGAAAATGGAGTCGGCTGACCCCAGCGCCAAGAAGATGAGGCTCACGCCAGCGGCGATGCCTGTTGTAGATTCCACACCCGGCAGCGCAGGGACAAGCGGCGACCCCGCCCCCACCGGATCCCAGGAACCCGTAGAATCTCGGGTGGACCGCATCAGTGATCTCCCGGACGCCGTCCTTGGGGAGATCATCTCGCTTCTCCCCACCAAGGATTGCTGCCGCACCCAAGTCCTCTCAATTCGGTGGCGCCCTCTATGGCGCGCTGTGCCCCTTAATCTCGACTGTCGTCAACTATCTCTCTTCAATGATTTTGAAATCCCCAGAGCCATCATCTCCTCCCACCAGGACTCCGTTCAAAGCCTCTGCATCCCTTCATGCTACCTGAGCAAGCATACCATGCCCTGCACGGTGGACGCCTGGCTGAAATCCCCTGAATTCACAGAACTACAGCTGCTTGAGTTCTACTATTCCCCTGGAAATCACATACCACATACAGAATGCCATGAACTTGTGCCCTCAGCACCGATGTCCATCTCGCGGTTTTCCTCCTCTCTCCACACCGCCACCTTTGTGTTGTGCTACCTTCCAGACAATCTGGTACTAAACCTTGGACTCCCATTTCTCAAGAAACTTTCACTTGTGCGGGTTCGTATATCGGAGGCCTCATTGCACAGCATCATCCACTCCAGTTGCCCTGCGCTAGAGTGCTTGGTGCTTGTTTCAAAGTTAGAATCGGTTGTCTCCAAATAAAGTCGCCTAACCTTGTAAGAATTAGAATTTCTTTTGACGGAAGGCAGCTCAGCATCCAAGATGCCCCTTCACTTCAAAGGTTGATCCTTGATTCTAGTTATTCACCGTTGCAAATAACCGTCCTCTCTGCGCCTAAACTGGAGACCTTGGGTGTAATACATGATCCCTGTGCTCATTTCAATATGGTGTTTGGCTCCACAGTTCTTCAGGTACTTTATATTATCATCTACACTTGTAACCATATGCTACATTTTAAATTTCTGCGCATAATTTATATATCATCTTGGAGTACACATTTTGTACTAATATTATGTTCTATGCTCAATGAAGAGTTTCTCCATGGATGGCCTATCAATGGTGTTGGATTCTATCAAGATCTTATATATCCAAATGAATAGTTTTGATCTGAACAAGATTATTGGCTTGCTACAATGATTTCCATGTCTGGAGAAGTTGTATATAAAGGTGATAATTTCACGCACATTGGAAGCCCGCATATAGTGTACTAGAATTAACCGTTCAGCTGTTGCTCTTTCGACACTCTTCTTTTAGACCTTAACTGTTTTAGGACGGGGTAAGAAAGTTATAACCAATCGGTGGATTCGTAAGCATCGGGATTTTCTCACTTCTCATGAGATTTGATTGAAGACAATAACGCTAGAACGATATGTAGCCAACCGTGCAAACACAAGATTTGTCACATTCTTCCTGCTGAATGCGAGGTTACTATTGTCCATCAGGCTTAAGTTTATCAGCAGCATGGTTTTGATGGATGGGTATGTTGAAGAGCAAAAAAAGGAGTTTCAGGTGGGCAAAAGAGCTTCTGAACGTGGCGGGCTTCCATTTACAACATATTGTGGTCATAATCCAGTAAATTTTACGATCCAGGATGTTCATTCTATGGACCTGACCGATCCATTTGATTGTGACTGCCGAAAACAGTGCTGGAGTTAGATGTTGTTGCCCTTTTCAATCTGGGTTTTTTTGTAAACCTGATGAACAATCAACCCTCGTGCTTTTGTACAGTTTGTAAGCTGGAGTTAGATGTTCCTGCCCTTTTCAACTCGGCTGTGAATGTCATATTTTCTTTGAAACAAGGCAAATGGCTTGCCATTCGTTTACTTTAGAGTGAAATATTGTAACAAATCACAACCAAGGGAAATAACATCACTCACGCCGGCTACTTGAGCTCACTGTGCATTACAGAAGCCAAGTGACTAGCCCCCACCACCCCCACCAGTCAACCCTCGTACTCCCCTCCGCCTGCGACTGGACCGGTGCATCTTCAACGGCTCCTGTTCGTTCCGTCTGAGGCCTCGCCGTCGTCCTCCGCCTTGCGGCCTTGATTCACTCGCCGTGCGCGGTGCGCTGCCCTCTTGTGTTGTCAACGTCGTCAACAACCGAGAGGAACAAGGAGATGACTGTACATGGAGAGGATGACAGTAGGGACCCACCAGCGTCATGGCAGTACGCAAGCAAGTGCCTCTATAGTACAAGCCCAAAAATATGGTCCCTCCTAATGGTTGGACATCTGGGGCTCACGCCATCGTCAACGTAGTCAATAAATGAGAGAATTACACTACGAGCGGCTGACACTAGGGACCCAGCAAGTCGCGCAGTTTTTTTTAGGAACAAGCAGTTTTTTTTAGACAATGAGGAACAAGCAGTTGTTATTTATGCTAGTTTTAGCGATGGATCAGGGTAACAACGGGGTTGTGCGGGGGCTGTGGCCCGTCTAGCCAGGGTTTTATTTATGTTTACCACATCATGATCCCACTTGTGTTTTTTTCTTGCTGAAAATGGCTAGCCAGTTCTATTTTTTTAAAAGAAATACCCAAACAAGGCCTACTTGCTTTATCGGCCCTGCTGGGCTGCAAATGTTTCAAGACGAGGAGAGTTTCATTCGGTTTGCCCAGAAATGGCCTGTACATTTTCAAAATACATCAAATCGGGAATTAGTTTCATTTTTTTTCATTACAATATCTTAAATTCCATTGAGTTTTTTGCGTGGACAATTATTTTGATTTTATATTTATATAAATTATTTTTCAAAATAGTTTGAATGTGAATCGATATTTCTGGATTAAAAACAGTTGACCGCACCGAAATATGCAAAATTTCGTATACTTTTTAACCGTGGCCACAATATCGGGTGTAATGCTAACAAAAATAAGATGGGCTCCAAAAAAATCTTAAGAATTAGCAAATGGGTTGTACATTATTAGAAATAATGGCAGATGGGTTGTATGCTGTTTTCCATAGATTTGAGGCTAACTTGTGCGCCTACTACAGGTTGACACGTATGCTTTCATAAAAAAAAGGTTGACGCACATGCAACGCCCTGTCAACTTAGTCAACACACGAGAGCAGTGACTGTTGGATATCCATCCAACGGCTGTCGTGCTTCTTCAATCTCTGCTCTTCATGCTCCAGCCGCTCAAACAAGCGCCGGCGGGACTGCCTGCTCCCTCCTCCCGCGGCCGGCTATGCTACCGCGCAGGCCTCACGGCCCGACCGTACTCCCATCGCTGGCCGAGCCATCCTTCTACTCACCTACACATGCTGTTATTCCCCGGCGACGGCAGACGAACCAGTAAACCCTCGTACTCCTTCACATGGGAAACAACTGTCGAGTATTCCCTGGCTCCATGTCGTTACCTTCCTAGGCCTCGCCATCGTCCACTGCCCTGGTGCTCTCGGCGCGACCTGGTCAACGTGGTCAATGAACGACATCCATCGGAAGTGGACTGTAGGTGGAGAGGCTGACAGTTGGGTCCACGGCCGCACACAAGGAAATGCCTCCTTATTACGCGCAAAATAATGATTCCTCCACCTGACAGCTAGGACCCATAGGAAGGGCCTCTGTATTTCGCGAAAAAAACGTTCCCCCCGCTGACAGGTTGGACCCACCAGCTATATCTTCGCACGCAAGGAAGTGCCTCCTTATTACGCCCAAAAAAATGAATACCCCCCTGCTAGCTGGGACCCACCATATTGTTGGGCTGACTTGTGGGCCTACTAAGTTGATGGGGACAGAGGGCTTTGTCAACTTAGTCAATACTCCAGTGACCGTATGATGTCCATCCAACGGCCATACGGCTTCTTCAACCTCTGGTCTTCTTGCTCCAACCGCCCAAAGTAGCGCCGGTCGTGCTGCCTGCTCCTGCCTCCCGTGGCCGGCTGTGCTACCGCCTGCTCCTGCCTCCCGTGGCCTGGCTCCGCGTCGTCCCCTTCCTAGGCCTCGCCGTTGTCCACCGCCGTGGTGCTCTCGACGCGGCGTGGTCAATGTGGTCAACGACCGACTTCCATCGGAAGAGTACTGTACGTGGAGAGGCTGACAGCTGGGTCCACGGCAGCCGCAAGGAAGTGCCTCCTTATTATGCGGAAAATAATTATTCCTCCACCTGACAGCGGGGACCCACCGGACGGGCCACCAGTATTTTGCGAAATAAATCGTTTCCCCCTGACTGCTGGGACCCATCGGACGGGCCACCGTATTTCGCGAAAAAAACGTTCCCCCCGCTGTCAGCTCGGACCCACCGGAAGTGCCTCCTTATTACGCACAAAAAATGAATACTCCCCTGGCTAGCTGGGACCCACCTTGGTGGGAGGCTGTCTTGTGGGCCTACTAAGTTGACGGGGCCGAAGGGCTTTGTCAACTTAGTCAATATGAACGGTTCTAGCTCCAGTGACCGTATGATGTCCATCCAACGGCCGTAATGCTTCTTCAACCTCGGGTCTTCTTGCTCCAGCCGCCCAAAGCAGCGCCGGTCGTGCCGCATGCTGCTGCCTCCCGTGGCCGTCTGTGCTGCCGCGGAGGCCTCACCGCCCCCTACTATTCCCACCGCTGGCCAGGCCCTACGGCAACGGCAGCCTCACACCGCAGCCGAACCAGTGAACCCTCGTACTCCTCTCCGTGCAGGCTTCCACTGTCGCGTCTTCCCCGGCTCCACGTCGTCCCCATCCTAGGCCTCGTCATCGTCCACCGCCGTGGTGCTCTCTGCGCGGCGTGGTCAACGTGGTCAAGGAACGACTTCCATCGGAAGAGTAGTGTACGTGGAGAGGCTGACAGCTGGGTCTACGGCCACAGCCCAGTTTTTTTGTGATTTGCCAATTAAGTCGCTTTGTCAGGCCTATTGGGCTGCAAATCTTTCAAGACGAGGAGAGCTTTTCATTCGGTTGGCCGAGAAAATGGCCCATCAGTAATGAGAAATGGGTTGTACATTTTTAAAACACATCAAACCGGCAATTAGTTTCAAATATTTTTTTTTCTTTTCAAGATTTTAAATTACATTAATTTTTATGCATGGAGAATTTGTTGGATTTTATATTAGTATACATTTATTTTTAAAATCAGTTTGAATGTGAGTCGAAATTTCGGGATTAAAAACAGTTCGGACCGCACCGAAATATGCAGAATTTCGTATAATTTTTTAACCGTGGCCACAATATGGGCTGTAATGCTAACAAAAAGAATATGGGCTCCAAAAAAACCTTAAGAATTAGCAAATGGGCTATAAATTATTAGAAATAATGGCAGATGGGTTGTATGCTGTTTTCCACAGATTTGAGGCTTTCCTAAAAAAAGGTTGACGCACAAGCAGTGACGGTTGGATGTCCATCCAACGACCGTCGTGCTTCTTCAATCTATGCTCTTCCTGCTCCAGCCGCTCAAACAAGCGCCGGCGGGACTGCCTGCTCCCTCCTTCCCGCGGCCGGCTATGCTGCCGCGCAGGCCTCACCGCCCCACCGTACTCCCATCGCTGGCCTAGCCAACCCTCTACTCACCCACACCTGCTGTTATTCTCCGGCGACGGCAAACGAACCAGTAAACCCTCGTTCAGTCGTACTCCCCTCCGCATGGGAAACAACTACTGAGTCTTCCCTGCCTCTGTGTCGTTCCCTTCCTAGGCCTCGCCGTCGTCCACCGCCCTGGTGCTCTCGGCGCGGCCTGGTCAACGTGGTCAATGACCGATATGCATCTGAAGTGGACTGTACATGGAGAGGCCGACAGCTGGGTCCACGGCCGCACGCAAGGAAATGCCTCCTTATTACGCGCAAAATAATGATTCCTCCACCTAACATCGGGGACCCACTGAAAGGGCCTCAGTATTTCGCGAAAAAAATGTTACCGCCGCTGACAGCTCGGACCCACCAGCTATATCTTCGCACGCAAGGAAGTGCCTCCTTACTACGCATAAAAAAATGAATACTCCCCCCGTTAGCTGGGACCCAGTATAGTGGCAGGCTGACTTGTGGGCCTACTAAGTTGACGGGGACGGAGGGCTTTGTCAACTTAGTCAATATGCACAATTCTAGCTCCAGTGATCGTACGATGTCCATCCAACGGCTGTAGTGCTTCTTCAACCTCTGGTCTTCTTGCTCCAGCTGCCCAAACCAGCGCCGGTCGTGCCTCGTGCTCCTGCCTCCCATGGCCGACTGCGATGCGGCGGAGGCCTCACCGCCCCCTACTACTCCCACCGCTGGCCAGGCCATCCCTCTACTCACCCACACCCCCTGTTATTCTGCGGCGACGGCAGCCTCACACCGCAGCGAACCAGTGAACCCTCGTACTCCTCTACGCGTGGGCATCCACTGTCGCATCTTCCCCTTCCTAGGCCTCGCCGTCGTCCACCACCCTGGTGCTCTCGGCGCGGCATGGTCAACGTGGTCAAGGAACGGCTTCCATCGGACATGGACTGTACGTGGAGAGGCTGACAGCTGGGTCCACGACAGCAGCAAGGAAGTGCCTCCTTATTACGCGCAAAATAATTATTCCTCCACCTGACAGCGGGGACCCACCGGACGGGCCACCATATTTCGCGAAAAAAACGTTTCCCCTGACTGCTGGGACCCACCAGCTACACCTTCGCACGCAAGGAAGTGCGTCCGGACAAAAAAACGATTCGCCCCCCTGACTGCTGGGACCCACCAGCTACATCTTCGCACGCAAGGAAGTGCGTCCGGGCAAAAAAAAATATCTGCCCCCCTGACTGCTGGGACCCACCAGCTACATTTTCGCACGCAAGGAAGTGCCTGACAGTCGGAACCCACCTGGTCGAAGCGTACGTAGCGTTGTCATTCTGGTCGCGAACATGTACGTACATACTAGTCGATGTAGAGGCGCGCATGTGTCGTAGATGTAGAGGTGCGCATGTGTCGTAGTAGAGGCGCGCACGTAGCATGTACACGTACGTACAGCGGCGAGGGTGCAAGAAAGAAAATACGGCCACGTACGTACATACGGGCAGGGTCTCTAACGCCTATCGCACATACGTACGTGGCTTGGTCGGAACGGAGAAACAACGTCGTCGTCGTGTTCATGGGGAGCCAACCGGCTAGGTCGGAACGGAATGCGTGGTCGTGTTCATCGGGAGGGCTTGGACGGAATAGGCGATGGAAACGAGGCCTGGCGTACCGCACAACGGAGGAAACTGACCTCCTACGGTCGAAACAGGGGTCCTGTTGATCGGGAGGGGTGTGGCATAACGCAAAACGGACGAAACGGACCTCCTACGGTCGAAACGGGGGTCCTGTTGATCGGGAGGGGTGTGGCGTACCGCAAAACGGAGGAAACGGACCTCCTACGGTCGAAACGGGGGTCCTGTTGATCGAGAGGGGCGTGGCGTACCGCAAAACGGACGAAACGGACCTCCTACGGACGAAACGGGGGTCCTGTTCATCGGGAGGGGTGTGGCGTACCGCAAAACGGAACTCCACGGGATACTGTTCATCTCCACCGTCGACCTCCTCCAGCCTCCACGGGCTCCTGTTCATCCAGCCTCCACCGCGCGCTACTCCACCGGCTACTGTTCAACCACCCCTCCACGGGCACCCCTCCATCCAGCCCTCCACACCACGGGGTCCTGTTCAACCACCCCTCCACGGCCACCCCTCCACCGTCTACTATTCATCCAGCCCTCCACACTACGGGTTCCTGTTCATCCAGAGGCAACGCCACCTGAGGGAGTCCTGGACTAGGGGGTGTCCGGATAGCTGAACTATCATCATCGGCCGGACTCCAAGACTATGAAGATACAAGATTGAAGACTTCGTCCCGTGTCCGGATGGGACTTTCCTTGGCGTGGAAGGCAAGCTTGGGGATACGGATATGTAGATCCCCTACCATTGTAACCGACTCTGTGTAACCCTAGCCCTCTTCGGTGTCTATATAAACCAGAGGGTTTTAGTCCATAGGACAGAACAACAATCATACCATAGGCTAGCTTCTAGGGTTCAGCCTCCTTGATCTCGTGGTAGATCCACTCTTGTACTACCCATATCATCAATATCAATCAAGCAGGAGTAGGGTTTTACCTCCATCGAGAGGGCCCGAACCTGGGTAAAAACATTGTGTCCCTTGTCTCCTGTTACCATCCGCCTAGACGCATAGTTCGGGACCCCCAACCCGAGATCCGCCGGTTTTGACACCGACATTGGTGCTTTCATTGAGAGTTCCTCTGTGCCGTCACAATCAGGAAGGATGCATCTTCCCATCTTTAAAGATGGTACCATTGCCAAAGGAGCTTTGGCCGCCGGCTAAACTATCCGGCTAGGTGGTTTTCTTATGACCGCCTGTTCGGCCGCCGCTTCGACGATGACCTCTCGGGTCATCAAAAGCGATCTTCACGTCAACTCGGAATTCACCGAGCAGCTGGATCCGATGGAGCTCTCTTCCGTAAACGAGCTCTTGGATCACATCGCCGCCCTGGGAGTCGCTACAGACTACGATCAGATTGGGCTTAAAACCGATCTGAGAGAGATTAACTCTCCCTAGGTTACCCACCATGTTGCGGTGGTAGAGAAACAACGCGACGACTCTTCTTCTATATTAAAGACCAGTTATGTCCGGAGTCCTGATCCCTCCATGCCGGATTCCCGCGGAGGGACGGACGTCAATCAAGCACTGAACCTAAAGTCAGGCAGCGGACCAAATTCGTTGGACAACATCCAGCAATCCAAGCTTCCAAATTCGGAAACTTTTCGGCCCTTGAGCCTCAAGTTGGGCAGGGTTCCGGACTTAATTCCACCCGCCCACCCAAACATAAGCGATCTATCTCAAATCCGGCAAGAGCCCACGGAAACAGTACATCATTACTGGGCCAGATTCCTCCTGGTTATGGACAGGATAAAGGACTGCCGTGAGGAAAGCACAATCTCAATTTTCTGCAACAACTGCACGGACAAGGGAATCACGAACGCCATAAGTCGCCGCAAAATTACACGCCTCGCCGACCTGGCGTCCATAGTACGAAAGTACTGTGCAATGGAGAGTACCTGGAAAACCGAAACTAAGTTTTGGGACAATCCGGCTCCGAACACAACCCTAGTCCGAAACAAAAGGGTGCATCATGCTCAGGCACCCGGGACAAAAACCAAAAAGCAAAAACCCCATAAAGGGCACGGAACCGTATTGGAGGGATGGCTCAGCGGACCCTGTAAAATCCACAGTACAGAGGGCGTCACTCCAACACATAGCCTTCGAGCATGTTGGATACTACGGCAGGTAGCCAAAAGTGGCGAAGAGCTTCTAGCCCCGGGGAACCAACCCAACAGTACCAGTACGGTATTAACAGTCTTCGAGACTTTCGCATTAAACAACATGCGGAAACGAACGCTCCGCAGCCTTACCGAAGTCTACCAAGTAGCAACAATAAATCCATGGAGTGACACGGCGATCACCTTCAACGCCAGCGACGAACCTAAATTCTGAACAGCCCGAGCACCAGCCGCATTGGTCCTTAGTCCAATAGTGGATGGCTTTCGTCTTACCAAGGTACTCATGGATGGCGGCAGCGGATTAAACCTCATCTACGAGGAAACCCCCAAAAAAATGGAAATAGACTGGAGCCGCATTGAGCGAAGCAGCACAACCTTTAAAGGAATAATCCCTAGTCGGGAAGCACGCTGCATAGGAAAAATCACACTAGATGTGGTGTTCGGCTCGCTGGACAATTACAGGTCCGAGGAGGTCATGTTCCAAGTGGCCCCGTTCAGCAGCGGATATCACACCTTATTAGGGCGAGAGGCATTCACAATTTTCCAAGCTATACCCCATTACAGGTACATGAAGCTTAAAATGCCCGGGCCCAATGGAATCATCACTCTTGTCAGTGATCCGGACATAGCACTCCGCGCTGAAAATAAGACAGCCGCACTAGCCCTAGAGGCACTATTCGAAGCCCTAGCGGCAGAGGAACTCACTGCGCTGCGCTCCACGGTGAATAGGGACGATGTGATACTCGATAAGAGATCTAAGTCCACCTCTTTTAAACCAGCAGACGAAATAGTCAAATTCCATGTCCATCCAACGGACCCCACAAAGACGGCCTCCATTGGGGCACAATTAAACCCTGATGTAGACGCCGCACTACGAGAATTCCTTCGGGAAAATTGGGACATTTTTGCCTGGCACCCTTCAGATATGCCAGGAATCCCACGCAGGCTGGCAGAACACAGCCTAAACATCCTAAAAGGATTCAAGCCAGTCAAACAGGCTCTTCGGCAATTTTCCGAACCCAAAAGACAAGCAATGGGAGAGGAGCTAGCCAAACTATTAGAAGCCGGATTCATCAGAGATATAAAACATCCGGACTGGCTAGCGAACCTGGTGATGGTACCAAAAAAGGACAAATCCCGGCGCCTTTGTGTCGATTTTAAAGACCTTAACAAGGCCTGTCCAAAGGATCCTTTCCCCCCTTCCCCGCATCGACCAAATCATCGATGCTACCACAGGGCACGATTCATTGTGCTTCCTCAACGCATACTCCGGATACCATCAAATCAAGATGGCGGAAACAGACCAGGCCGCAACGTCATTCATTACTCCATACGGACCATTCTGCTTCAACACAATGCCCTTCGAACTCAAAAACACCGGCACAACATATCAACACATGATTCAGACATGTCTGGCTACCCAGATCGGCAAAACGGTGGAGGCATACGTAGACGATGTGGTCGTTAAGACCAAACATGTCAAACTCTAGTAGACGATTTGAGGCTCACATTCGACAACCTCCGAGCATATGACATTAAGCTCAACCCGGAAAAATGCGTTTTCGGCGTACCAGCCGGAAAGCTCTTGGGCTTCATTGTATCCGGTAGAGGAATTGAAGCAAACCCAGCCAAGATCCGAGCTCTGTCACAATTGGATATCCCAAAAGACCTCAAACAAATACAAAAACTGACTGGATGCGTGGCGGCTCTAAGCCGCTTCATCTCCCATTTGGGAGAAAAGGCATTGCCCCTCTATCGCCTCCTCCGGCGCACCGAACACTTCGAATGGACGGATGCTGCCACGGCCGGACTCGAAGAAATAAAGGCCATATTGGCAACAAATCCGGTCCTGGCCGCGCCCAACCTGGGCGAACCGATGTTATTATACATCGCGGCAACACATCAAGTTGTCAGCGCGGTACTCGTCGTCGAACGAGAAACAGAAGGACACAAATTCCCTCTTCAAAAACCAGTGTACTACGTATCCACTGTCTTAACTCCATGCAAGTCCCGATATCCACATTATCAAAAGATAGCGTACGCGGTGTTCATGGCATCCCGGAAGCTGCGACACTACTTTCAAGAGTGTTCAATAATAGTGGCCTCCGATGTAGCTCTCAACGACATTATAAACAACCGCGACGCGACGGACAGGATTGCAAAATGGGCCATTGAGCTCTTACCATTCGACATAACCTACAAACCACGGCGAGCTATAAAGTCGCAAGTTTTGGCTGACTTCATCGCCCAATGGACCGAAGCCGAACTCCCTAAAGAGTACGTCGCATACTCCAATTGGATCATGCATTTTGACGGCTCCAAAATGTTGGCCGGCTTGGGGGCTGGCGTCGTATTGACGTCCCCAATCGGAGACACAGTCCAATACGTACTTCAGATAATGTACACGGACTCCAACAATGCAGCCGAATATGAGGCCCTTCTACATGGTCTCCGGATGGCAATCTCCATGGGTATTCAACGCCTAGAGGTGCGCGGGGATTCAAACCTCACAATATCCCAAGTAAATGGAGACTTTGATGCCAAGGATCCGAAAATGGCAGCCTATCGTAACGCCGTCTTAAAAATGTCAGCTCGGTTCAAAGGACTCAAATTCTACCATATAGCCCGGGATAATAACCAGGCAGCCGACGTGTTGGCACGCATTGGCGCAAAACGCGACGCCATCCCTCCAAACATCTTCCTGGAGCGGCTCTTTAAGCCATCCGTATTATGGGAAGAGGAGTCCGGAAATAACAACCCGGAACCAACAGCACCACCCAACATGGAACATTCTGACACAATCGGTGGCTCAGCCAATGAAATAACAACTTCAGCCCACGAAATAATGACAGTAATTGCCACGTGGACGAAACCATTCCTAGCCTACTTAATTAGGCAGGAACTTCCTAAAGACCAAAATGAGGCCCGCTGCATAGTTCGGCGATCTAAAGCCTACAAGGTCCATGAGGGAGAACTTTATAAGAAAAGCACAACCGGAGTCCTTCAAAGGTGCATCTCCGAAGAGGACGGGCGAAATCTCCTGGCTGAAATTCACGCCGGACTCGGCGGGTACCACACCGCAGCCCGGGCCCTTGTGGGCAAGGCCTTCCGTACAGGATTTTATTGGCCGACTGCCCGGGCAGATGCTCAGGACTTACTCCAACGATGCGTCGGTTGCCAGCTCTTTGCTAATCAAAGCCACATGCCACCCACCGCCCTCAAAACTATACCCATCACCTGGCCGTTCGCGGTCTGGGGGCTTCACATGGTTGGACCCCTTAAAGGGAGAACCCACAAGCAAAAATACCTATTGGTCATGGTGGATAAATTCACCAAATGGATAGAGGCCAAGCCGGTTAAAACGGCCGAATCTGGACCTGTGATAGACTTCATATCTGGGGTAGTACACCGTTATGGTGTCCCCCACGGCATCATCATTGATAACGGCATGAACTTCACGGCCGACGAGGTTAAACTCCGGTGCAAAAACATGGGCATCAAGCTCGACTACGCTTCAGTCTATCACCCTCAAACTAACGGTCAAGTCGAACGAGCAAATGGTCTAATCATGAGCGGCATTAAACCCAGGTTAGTGCGGTCCCTCACGGAATCTAACACGCACTGGGTGGAGGAGCTCGACTCCGTACTCTGGGGGCTGCGGACCACACCAAATCGTACTACCGGATTCACGCCATTCTTTATGGTATACGGCGCAGAGGCAGTTTTGCCCTGCGATATAATTCATGACTCACCTCGAGTGCGCATGTACGAAGAAAGAGAAGCCGAGTTGGATCGGCAGGATAGTTTGGACGCATTGGAGGAGGAGCGCGATGTGGCAAAGGCTCGTTCCGCATTCTATCAGCAGCAGGCTCGAAGATATCAAAGTAGAGAAGTACGGGCCAAAACTTACAATGTTGGCGAACTAGTTCTACGCCTGCCGGACAAGAAAAAGGAAAAACTCAAGCCCAAGTGGGAAGGTCCCTTCATCATCGATCAAGTCCTGACGATGGAGCATACCATCTATGAAACGCATCGAACAATCGACTCAAGCCGAACCCATGGAACGCAGCCCGCCTCCGAAGATTCTACGCCTAGCGCCGGACTCAGAGTTCGTCTCCTTCCTCCGTCCACATTTTAAACGTTTGCTGTCTTTTGTTTTTTTCTTTCCCTTCCCCCCTTCTTTTCGTAAAGCCTTTGTGGGCTGACCTGCGCATTGTTCGCACACACTTGACGTGCTGCTTGCAGTCATTATACCTGGGGGCTTCTTTAATAGAAGCTTATTTATACGGGCTCCATGCCCAACACATGCGTCACACTTCCGCATGTACCTTTTACTCACCATTATATGCATTGATATGACTTAAGTTTTGGCCAAGCTGGGTTGCCTGGCTCCTGTGCTTACCCCTACGTTCCCGATTGTTCGGCTAGGAGGTAAAGGGAGCACCTCTGCGATTGTTACTGCCGGGTCAGCCGGATGTGTATCTCAGACTGGGTGAAGCCAAAAGCTAGCGTTCTTAAGGGAATATTCGGTTGGTGACTTGAAAGATGATTTCTTATTTATTTATTTATCTGCCCCCAGATGCTTTTCTGCTCTTTTCGCAGTCCGGACATGCACTTTAGGGCATGCCTCCCAGGGAAAGGAACCCCTAACGGAACTATTCTCCCTGGAAGATGTTTCTTACTAACCATGTAATATAACATAACTAGTTGGGCACTTGTCTGATAAAGCACTAATGACCCCTAAGCCTGGTCTCCATGCATGCCCCGGTTTTTTCATAACTGTGAGGGTATTCGGACACACTCCGGACTCTAGGGTCCCAAGGTTGAAGCGAAAAGGTCCGCAAAGACAAACGATCTACAATCCGGCTAGAAGGCATTTTACATGTCATTTTAGATTACATCGTCAAATTGACTGATTGTACTCCTCTTCAATCCCATCTAACAGGCTGTCTAGCTTACAGTCCCGTTGGGAATACTTAGCGGCCAACTCTACTTGGCCATACATTAAGCTCACAGGAATCTCCTTCCCATCAGGCCCCACAGGTCCAACCTCGGCCCTGTGGTTCGGATCAGCCTTCGTGTACCGCGTCTTCACCATGGCCCAAGCCTCCCGGGCGCCTTGATGGCAGGCCGATATCTTCCATAGACGGAAGCGCTGCCGTGCTCCCTGAAGCTTCTCCGCAAGCCCTCCAAGACCCTCGGGCAGGGAGACGGACGGCCATAAGGCCTGGACAACGCCGCTCATCGCCTGCCGAACACGTTCGTGCAGTTGCAGCAGCTCAGGAAGCAGATCACCCGTTGAACCGGGCATTTCCTCCGCAGGACGACCCGTGAGCACACCTACAGACATATTTCTATCAATCGACTCCCTCGCTGAACTCTTCTTTTCAAAAGAGTTTGCTCAAGCACTTACTATAAATGCCGCGACGAAGCCGCTGATTCTCCTTCACGGAGCCAGACAGCTGGGCCCGAACACCTTTTAGCTCTTCGCCCAGCTGGGTGTGGGCATCTTGGAGTTTGTTCCTCTCTTGCTGCACCTTCATAAGCACCCTCTCGCCGGCCTTCAGCTGGCGTAGTAGCTGCTGCTTGTCCGGATCAAGTCCGGCAACATCTGCAATATTATTGTCAGACTTATACGCATGCCGCACTTCATAAACCGCTTATCTTTTTGAAATATGTGTTACCAGAGGGGGTCTCTGTGGCTCCTCCTGCGGCGGCTAGTGCGGCCTCAAGTTGGGCCTTGCACTCTTGAAGCTCCTGGGACAGTTGGGTATTCTTCTCCGTAAGATCCTGCATATCAAATGATCCTTAAATCAGTTATTCTAACTACTTTAAGTCTCGGGGGCTACTGGCATATATAAACTATTAAAATTCCTTACTCGTATGTCTTTCACATACTGCTCCGTGGCTCTGGTTAAACCATCTTGAGCGGCACGGAGGTGCGCGTCTCCCGCATTAAAGGCATTCAACGCCTTCGGGGAGAAACACGCGTCACGAAGAACTGTCCGGCGGCGCCTGTGATTCATGGCGCTCTTCACCTCAGACCTGGTGGCGGACAGCCTGTCGGCATCCTCCGTTGGAGGAGCATCCGGCTCGCGCATTGCGCTCGCCTCCCCCTCCGGACCAGGTGTTGGAGCCTGGCTGGCGGAGGCTTGGTTGGCAACCTCTCCGGGCACAGTCCGGCGAGTGCTCTTCCTCCTAGAAAAGTCATGAGCATTAATATATCTCCCAGGAATCTTTCCCTTAAAAACGGTGGTGTGCTATACCATTGCGGCGACGTTTCGATTCGCACCGCACCCCTCTTCCGCCTGCTGGGCCGAACTGACCCTTGTCAGTCAGCCGCCGCGGGTTCAGCTTCCCGCCTTGAAGGCACCTCCTGCGAGACACCGTTGGTATACGGTGGTCAGAAATAAGCACGGATGAAGTAATGGTGTCAGGACTCCGGTCATAGTTACCTGGGAAGCCGGAGATAAACCGGGGTAGTCAGCCGTAATGGCGACTAGAGCATTGTCCATGCTGAGTTGGTGGAACACCCCGTCAATCAGCTCCACCTCTATGTCTGGATCCTCTCCGGAGGCCGGATCAAGGGATCTTTCCGGATCCTCGGGTTGTGGAGTCGGATTGTGTATGCCCTCCACATCCCGGCGCAGTTCCTGCGTCGAAATCATAAAGTAAGACACTTAACTTTGAAAGCACGGATCGGATAGATAAACGTCCGCTTACCCAGCTCCGAGGGTTATTCACGGAGAATCCATTTAATGGACTCGTGTGGAGGAAGTCCTCCTTCTCCCCCTTGTACAAGCCAGACAGGATCTTCACCAGATCGGCGGCCGATCCCGGCCCCTTGCAGCCATGACGGGTGGCGTCATTCTCCCCGTTGAAATCCCACATGGGGTGGCCCCTATATTGGAGCGGCAGCACCCCTCGCATCATGGTCAATCCAGAATGGGCCAGCAACCTTATCCAGCCCATCAGATATTGGACGCTCCTATCATCTTCCCGTTGAGGGCTCCGCGGGTGCCAACTCAGGCGTTTCTTCAGAGGAGCGTTGCTGAACTCCGGGAGGCCGATCCGAACTGGGTCCGGCAGTGGAGCGTCTTCCATATAAAACCATTCCGAAGGCCAGTCTTCGGACGCCTTCTTCGGGGTTCCGAATAGATATCCGTTCCCGGTGATACGCCATATTTCGGCTCCGCCCACTTGATATATCGACCCCTCGTGAGAACGGGGTACGAGGCAAAACAATCTCTTCCACAGCGCAAAATGGGGCTCGATGCCCAAGAACAGCTTGCAAAGAGCTACAAAACCCGCAATGTGAAAAATGGAGGCAGGTGTAAGGTGATGAAGCTGGAGTCTGTAGAACTCAGAAGCCCCCGGAGAAACAGATGTATGGGAAATCCGAGCCCCCTTATTAGATAAGGGACGAAGCACACCCGCTCTCCTTTGGAGGGATTGGGGGTGTTCTCCGCCTGCTTTCCACCTTTGTAGGTGGCCAGTACGGCTCGAACCGGGACCATGAAGGCCGGAGGAAGGTATCCCTCCGCTTGGAGCGTCACCAGCTCGCTGTGCGGAACTGAACATCTCCTCCAATCTCCTGGCTGAGGGCTGGGAGCGGGAGAGGAGGAGCCGCGTCGACTGTCCATGATGGAGTGGATTTTTGTCAGAGGCGCTCCGATGAGTACTCGCGGAAGGAGGATGGTGTGATTTGGATCTAGATCCTTGCCTCTCTTATAGGCAGCTTATTCGTGCAGCTTTGGGGTAAAACGTAAAAATATCCTGGCTTTTCGCATTCATACGACACGTGGAAGAGGGCCATTATTGGACGTGGAAGCCGAGGAGCGCAACATTTATAAGGAAGTCGGACACTATTCGGCAAGCACATGGAATTTGGAGGAGAACCCGCCTTGCAACGCTGAAGACAATATACGTGTCAGACTCGTCGTCATTGAAGCCTGGTTCGGGGCTACTGAGGGAGTCCTAGACTAGGGGGTGTCCGGATAACCGAACTATCATCATCGGCCGGACTCCAAGACTATGAAGATACAAGATTGGAGACTTCGTCCCGTGTCCGGATGGGACTTTCCTTGGCGTGGAAGGCAAGCTTGGGGATACAGATATGTAGAGCTCCTACCATTGTAACCGACTCTGTGTAACCCTAGCCCTCTCCGGTGTCTATATAAACCGAAGGGTTTTAGTCCATAGGACAGAACAACAATCATACCATAGGCTAGCTTCTAGGGTTTAGCCTCCTTGATCTCGTGGTAGATCCACTCTTGTACTACCCATATCTCAATATCAATCAAGCAGGAGTAGGGTTTTACCTCCATCGAGAGGGCCCGAACCTGGGTAAAAACATCGTGTCCCTTGTCTCCTGTTACCATCCACCTAGACGCACAGTTCGGGACCCCCTACCCGAGATCCGCCGGTTTTGACACCGACACCACCGCTCACTGTTCATCCAAACCCCCCTCCCGCAACGCTCACTGTTCATCTTAGAGGCAACATCAATCGGCTTCAGTTAGCAGCAGTAGAAAAGGAATCGCTCCATCGGGTTCAGTTAACAGCCATCGATCGATCGCTCAGGTTCAGTAACGCGTAGCCTGCAGTGTAATCGCTCGGGTTCAGTTAGAGCCCAACGCCTCGCTCGGCTTCATTTAGAGCCAACGCCTCGCACACACGCTCGTACGTACGAGAGAAACGCGCATCGCTCTCCCACCGTAACCGGCAAGTCCCCGAAATTTTCCTCCCCCTCGCTTCTACCACGGTTTTTTCTGTCATGGACGGCCCAAAGAATGTCATGCAGCTGTGTCTCCGGCCCGCCCAGGACGAAAAGCCCATTTTCTGTCATGATTTTTTTTCATAGAAGTAGGAGCCCACCACATCTATGATGATACCGGGTTTTGTCACAATTATCGTCATAGAAGTGTCATATGTATGACATAATTTTTTTTCGTTCGGCCCAAAATGTCACGGATTTGTCTTTTTTTTGTAGTGTCGGGCCCTCTCGATGGAGATAAAACCCTACTTCCTGCTTGATTGATATTGATGATATGGGTATTACAAGAGTTGATCTACCACGAGATCGTAGAGGCTAAACCCTAGAAGCTAGCCTATGATGATTATGATTGTGTCCCTAAGGACTAAACCCTCCGGTTTATATAGACACCGGAGGGGGCTAGGGCTTACACAGAGTCGGTTACAAAGAAGGAAATCTATCATCCGGATCGCCAAGCTTGTCTTCCACGCAAAGGAGAGTCCCATCCGGATACGGGATGAAGTCTTGAGTCTTGTATCTTCACGCTCCAATAGTCTGGACAAAGTGTATAGTCCGGCTATCCGGATACCCCCTAATCCAGGATTCCCTCAGTAGCCCCTGAACCAGGCTTCAATGACGATGAGTCCGGCACGCAATTTGTCTTCGGCATTGCAAGGCGGGTTCCATCTCCGAATATTCCGAAGTAGATTTAAGGATTGTGTCCAGCTTCGCGAGATAATTTCCGCACACCTCCGCAGAGAGCATAGCACTTCATAGGTCTGACCTACTAGCAATTTTTGTACGATGTGCTCTTACGCCGTGGTCTGGTCCAATGCGAACCGATTTTTCTTGGCCTGCCTTGATACGCGTTGCGAGGCGGTTTTATTGGCACGCCCTGCCAAAGCAGAGATCGTGTTCCCCTTATCGCGGGATCTTCCATCGATAAGGGCGTGCGCAACCCCACGACGACCGTCGGTATGACTCCGTGTTTTTTAGGTAAGCCCCAAGCGGTTACACTGAGGACGCTTGATATTCACCCCCTCTTTTCTACCACGCTCGCATCCTTTCGCATCTTGAGTTCCAACACCCGAAGCCCAAACTTAAGCCCTCTGGATCTTCAATCATGTCCGAACCCAACCTTCAAGGTCGGTGGGTGGCTTCCTCTGTCTCAGAGGAGGATATCGCGAAGCTTAGGGAGGTCGGATACCTGACCGCCGACATCAGGCAGAGGCTCCCTACTCCAGGGCAGATCATCCCTACTCCCGAGCCTAATGAGAGCGTCGTATTTGTTTCTCACTTCCTCTGCGGCTTAGGCTTTACTCTTGATCCCTTCGTGAGAGGGCTCATGTTCTACTACGGGCTAGATTTTCATGATCTGGCTCCGAACGCCTTACTTGATATCTCGTCGTTCATCGTTGTGTGCGAAGCTTTTCTCCATGTCACCCCGCACTTCGGCTTATGGCTCAAGACCTTCAATGTGAAGCCGAAGATGATTGAGGGGCGACACGCGGAGTGTAGAGGTGCTGTAATAAGCAGGAACGCCGGTGCCCCATGACCAGAGGGTTCCTTCCGGGAGGTGTCCGATCTATGGCAGCGGAGGTGGTTTTACGTCATGGCTCCCAGAGGCACAAAGTGGGTGGCTGCCCCTGACTTCCGTTCTGGCCCTCCACCTCAACTGGCGTCATGGGCCAACGTAGGACGTGATTGGGGCCTGCTAATGATGTACCCACGTTGCAGACCCGCATACGGGAGCTTCTTGAGAGGGACATCAGCCTTGTAAGCGTAATTCAGGTAATGCTAATCCGACGGATCTTGCCGTGCAAACGCCGGCCTCTCCGTATGTGGGAGTTCAATCCGGAAGGTCTGCGGACTATTCAGCACTTCTTCGGCGTCACGCTCGAAGGAATGTTTAAGTTATTCTTCGGACCACAAGTAAAGTGTCCGGACACCACCGAGGATGCGGGCCTGAGCTGCAACCGCCTAGATACCCAGGTAAGCAACCCAGAAACCGAACATTTTGTTTATTTTTATCATAACATTATTCTCATAATCTTCCCTGGCCAGGAGTGGCTCAGCAAGGCGGAGAGAATCAGGTGTCCGGCTCCACTTCCCGAAGGCTCGCCTAGTCCCACCATAGCCAAGATGCTTGGTCGTGTGCTAAGTAAAGTGCCCTCGGGGAAAGACGAAGGGAAAAGCAGAGAAGCAAAACTTCACACATTGCACATCCAAACGGGGGGAATTGCTACCTCCCCAAAGGAGGATAGTCGGGGAGGGGAATCTAAGGCCTCCTCCCCTCGCGGGAAGAAGAGAACCGCCTCCGAAGACTTGGAGACAGAGGTGCCCATACAAGGGAAGAAAGCTTCACCAGGGGGCCCTGCCCCGAAGGGTGTCCTCACCGCGTCATGCCCGCCAACGGGCCAGCCCTCAGCCGAGCTATAAGTTAATCGTAAATACGAAGGTACTGCTTCCTTCTCCGAGAACAATAACCAGGATCCATTCTTTGCAGTCCGGCTAGCAGCTCTTCTCGACAGAGTTCGTCTTCGGGGGATCGCCTTCCAGAGATGATGGAGAGTGAGACCCCACCAACCTCTCCACCTCATGGGGCGGGCGACCCTAAGGTTTCGTCACGGAGGAGTCCAAATTTGTCGAAGCCAGAAGCTAATACTTCGGATGCCCTGAGCCTGGAGTGTTCGGCTTCCACGAGGGGGGGGGCGACAAGAAGGGTCCGACACAGTTCGGCGTCCGACCAGACACACTGACGGGTCTTCTGGAGCGACCTGCTCTCTCAGAGGAGCACCGTTCATTAATGAGCACGGTGCTTGAGAAGATTTCATCCGCCACAAGCGGGTTGAATGAAGCCTTTACGAGCCTGCTCAGAGGCTTTGAGGTATGTAATGAAAATACATAATTTTTGACTGTGACGCACGCACTAGGTGTGCTCCATATGGATAGTAGCCCCTGAGACTCTGGTTGCCCGCCCTAGGCGGCAAACGGAGGATCACATTGTTAATAATGATCGCGCTATATCTATGCGCAAGTGTCTAAGGATCCGGCAGCCGACCGGTCCGTTGAAGTTGCCGAACCGAGGAGGCAGATTGGAGTTATTGATGCCGACATCACGCTTGTGAACGAGCGGCTTAACGAGTCACAAGGTTTGTGCTCTGCTTTCCTTATTTTTTATAGGAAAAATTGAGAGGAGCATAATATTAATGTGATATGCTTGGACTGCAGACGGTGCTGCTGTCGTGGAAGCCCTGAGGGCGGAACTTGCCCTGGCCAAGGAACAAGCCCGGGCTAGCAATGCGGCTGCCCTAAAGGCGACCGAAGAGTTGAGAGCCGAACAGGCTGCTCATCGCCGAAGCGAAGACAAAATAGCCGAGATGGCTGTGGAGCTGAAAAATACCGCCGACCGGTATGAGCTCCTTGAAAAAGAGAATCAGGCTAATTCGGCTGACCTAAAAAATGCACTTGATGCGGCCAAGGAGACGCGGTCCGAAATCAGGGATGCGCGGGAGGAGCTTCGCCAAGCCAGAGAAATCACGGCTGGAAACCTCTATTTATTGCGGATGAAGTTTTTAGATCGGAAGTATGCTCCCCTGGATCGACGCTGGAGCCTTGCAGACGCGTATGCGGATTTGGCGAAGAGTACGGCTGATGCGGCCAAGTTTTTCGAGAATCAAAATGATAAAGAAGTGGAGAAGCTGTTCTGGTCGCAATTCAGTGCTCCCGCGCGCCCATTGTCGTTGAGTGAGAAGATGGCTGCTGTGGCTGAGCTTCATAGGCTGTCCGGTCTTGCAATGCGGTCTGTAATTGACCATCTATGGCCGAAGGGGCCTAAGCCGGACAGTTATTTTGGTTTAGTGCAACAATTCCTGGGTGCCGTATCGCAGATTGATGCCATGAAGAGGTCGGCGTGCATAGAGGGTGCACGTATGGCTCTTGTCCGCGTTAAAGCATATTGGACAGATATGGAGGCCACCATCGTTGCGACCCAGAATCCGGCGGGAGGCCAGGATCCGGCCGAGCACTACTTGGAGCAGTTAACGGAAGGTGCTCACTTAGTAGAGGCTCGGTGCTCGAAGAATGTCATGTTTGAGTGACAAATCGTTTCATTGTAAAAACAATGTTATTTTAATTATTAAGACTATGTTTATACTTTTTGCCCGAAAGTGTTATTGTGCCTCCTGTGCGGCCGTTTTATGTATAAATGTAATCTGAAAGTTAGCAGTCGTTGGCTTCAGCACCCACGCATACAATGCGGGGGTGTTCGCGAAAATATGCATAATCACACTTGATCCAACGTCTTGGTCCATTAAGGAGGTGATCGCACGTCGAACTAGGCAACCGAACTATATAGCTTTAACACTTTCACTTAGCCATAGGAGTTTGACGGTGGGGCTACTATGTAGCCCCTAGTACTTTCGCGTGCATCCAAATACAGGCGCGTGTGTACATGACTGGGAAACGGTCCTTCGTTAGTGTGGAGGAATCCTAAAGATTCTGATAAGTCTTCGAGTGGTTGAATAGTCTCTTGCTGTATCATGATAGTCAGTTTTCGGCTTTCTCTACTGAGGTGCTCATCCGGAATAACCAGGGCACAATTGCAGTAGTTATCCTTTGGCTGCCTTAGCCGATAAGAACGGAATGTAAGGCGGCAAACCCAGGAGCTGGGCAAACCCAACATTTGACCAAAGACATGATTCAGAGCTGATGCATATAAGGCCAAACTCGCGACGCTGAACACTCCCGAAGGTATTCGGACTTTGTAACATATACTGGGCTGGGTAACGTCCTTCATTATGAACCCTGTATTTCCAGGTATGTGCATTAGTCTGTCGTGGCGAAATGCCAATAACGACAGTCTCCTCTGTGAGTGTAGTACCCATGGGATGTGTAAACAACAAGAGACAATAAAAAGGTTTACACAGGGGCTTAATCTAAAGAGAAACTTTTGAGCGGGGCCCTGCTGCACATCTGCGCCTTTGTCTCCATTGCGCCGTGTCCTGGGAGGGTATCGCACGAATGGTGTCTGTAAAAAGAAAGACTCATGTAGAAGAGTATGACGTAAGCGTGCGATGGATAGTAAAAGTGTAAGACATTGGCTTGTTAATGAGGACAAGCCAATAGTGGGGCTTTATTAAATATCTATAGCCCTTGGTGTCCTCTATGGGATTACATGTATGGCGCCCCAGCTCAGGTTTATCTGGGCTGCCGGACTCGTCTAACCGTGTCCGTGGTCTTAACGCCCAATCATGCGTTTTGATATTAGCGGCCGCTTAGAGTCCGTCTGCTAGAGCCGTTTCATACTCTTCTGCGCGTAAGGAACGCTCTGTATTTCCATTGACGGTGATGACGCCACGTGGGCCGGGCATCTTGAGTTTAAGGTAGGCGTAGTGCGGTACTGCGTTGAAGCAGGCGAAGGCCGTTCTCCCGAGAAAGGCATGATAACCACTTTGGAGGGGGGTGATTGTGAAGAGTAGTTCTTCACTTCTGAAGTTGCCTGGGGAGCCGAATGTCACCTCTAGTATGAGGGAGCCCCTGCAGCGGGCTTCAACGGCTGGTATCACCCCTTCAAAGGTGGTGTTACTTTGGCTGATTCTGGATGGGTCTATCCTCATCCTGTGGACAGTGTCCTGGTATATTAGGTTAAGACTACTGCCGCCGTCCATGAGGACGCGAGTGAGATGGTATTCGTCGATTATTGGGTCGAGCACCAAGGCAGCTGATCCTCCGTGCCACATACTAGTCGGTGGTCCCTGTGATCGAAGGTGATCGGGCAGGGCGACCAGTGGTTAAGTTTGGGGGTGACGGGCTCTATATTGTATGCGTCTCTGAGCGCGCGTTCGCGCCTTCTTGTGGGTATGTGAGTAGCGTGGATCATGTTTACTGTTTTTACCTCTGGTGGGAATTTTTTCTGTCCCCCAGTGTTCGGCTGGCGAGGCTCATCCTCGTCTTCGCTTGGTGTTTCCCTTCCCTTGTGTTCGGCATTTAATTTGCCGGCCTGCTTAAAGACCCAACATTCTCTATGAGTGTGGTTTGCAGGTTTTTCGGGGGTGCCATGAATTTGGAACAGTCTGTCCAGGACTTTCTTTAGGTCGGACGGTCCTTCTTTGCTGCCTTTAAATGGCTTCTTTTGTTGACCGGTCGAGAGCCCCTGAATCCGGCATTGACCGTTGTGTTGTCCGAACTTTCTTCCTTGTTTCGACATTTGTTTTTATTGCGTCGTGGCTTCCCGTTGCCATCCCTTATTTCGGATGTACTTGGGTCGCTGGTGCCTCTACGGGCCAACCAGCTGTCTTCACCCGTGCAAAAGCGGGTCATAAGGCTTGTTAAGGCTGCCATTGTCCTCGGCTTTTCTTGGCCGAAGTGTCTGGTGAGCCACTCGTCCCGGATGCTGTGCTTGAAGGCCGCCAGGGCTTCGGCATCCGGACAATCGACAATTTGGTTCTTCTTAGTGAGGAATCTGTTCCAAAGCTTGCGGGCGGACTCTCCGGGCAGTTGAATTATGTGACTTAAATCGTCCGCGTCCGGAGGTCGGACATAGGTCCCTTGAAAATTGTCCCTGAAGGCATCCTCGAGTTCCTCCCAACTTCCGATTGAATTTTTGGGGAGGCTTTTTAACCAGTGCCGAGCTGGTCCCTTCAACTTGAGGGGAAGGTATTTGATGGCGTGGAGGTCGTCCCCTCGAGCCATGTGAAAAGCTCAATATCATGAAACCCCATTCCTCCCATGAATTTTGGTTTGCACATTGTTTCCCATGATACCCAAGCCGGCTTCCTCTGCCCTTGCTTGCTACCCCACCAGAACTTGCTAAGCAGACTGTTTATATGCTCACATAGACCCCGCGGTAACTTGAAGCACGACATAGAATACATTGGTATTGCTTGCGCGACCGATTTAATAAGGACTTCCTTCCCTCCCGCAGACAAGCACTTCTCCATCCAACCTTGAACATGCTTCCAGATTCTGTCCTTGAGATATTTAAAGCACCCTTCCTTGGCTCTACCAACATCACTTGGTAAGCCCAAGTATTTGTCCGACAGCGCCTCATTATGAACGTCCAACATGTTCTTAACTTCCATCCAGGTAGCCTCAGAAACTCCCTTACTAAAATAAATAGATGACTTATCCATATTTATTCGTTGTCCTGAGGCATCACAATAAACTTTCAGCAACTCATTCACCTTAGCAGCACTCTCCGTTGTTGCTTCAAAAAATAAAAGGCTATCATCGGCAAACAACAAATGGTTCACAGCAGGTGCAGAAGCCGCTAGTGACAGGCCCCTCACGCCACCTCCATGGGCTTTCAACAAGCATGAGAGTCCTTCTGCCGCCAAAAGAAATAGATATGGGGATATTGATATTGGGTCCCCCTGACGAACTCCTCGGGAGGGCCTGAAATCATCCAACCTTCCACCATTAAACAAAATGGAGAAAGAAACTTAGGATACGCACCTCATGACCGCTTCCGTGAACACTGGACTAATACCCAGTTTGAGCATTACATCTCCAAGATAAGGCCATTCTAGCCTGTCGTACGCCTTCATCATATCAAGCTTCAACGCACAAAACCGATTGTACTTGATCTTCCGTGATTTCATGTAATGGAGACACTCGTATGCCGTTATGAAGTTGTCAGTTATTAGACGGCCAGGAACGAAAGCGGGTTTCTCTTCGGAGATCACCTCGGGGACGATTACTTCCAGCCTATTGGCTAAGACCTTTGACGCTATCTTGTAGATGACGTTGCAAAGACTTATAGGCCGAAATTGTCCTAAAATTTTCGGACTTGCAATCTTGGGAATTAGAACGATGAACGTATTGTTAATATCCTCCGGTGAGTCCTCTCCATCTAGCACCCTCTTGATTATGCCTGTTATCTCATCTCCACAAAGCTCCCAGTGCCTTTGGAAAAAGTGTGCAGGAAAACCGTCAGGACCGAGAGCCTTGGTCGGGAACATTTGAAAAAGTGCCTCCTTTATCTCCTCATTCATATAAGGCGCATTGAGCTTAGAGTTCATATCTCCATTAACTTTCACAGGGATGTGAGATAGCACCTCCTCCATGCCAATTGTAGCTTCTGATGTATATAGATTCTTATAAAAATCCGTAGCCATACCTGCCATTTCCTTAGGATCCGAGCTCATCGAGCCATCCAGCCGTTGGAGCTGAACTATTCTGTTTCTTGCCCTCCTTGCACTTGCTTTTTTCTGAAAATATTGCGTGTTGTTATCTCCTTCCGAAAGCCATTTTATACGTGAACGATGCCTCATCATGATTTCTTCTTGGTATGACAGCTCCACCATCCTATCTTGGACTTCCTTCTCCTCAATGCTTGGCCCGACCGGTCCGGTGCAGCTCTTAGGGCTGCAAGCTTCGACCGAAGCTCCCTCATCTCTTGGCAGACAGACCCAAAGGTCCTGCGCCCCCAAAGTTTCAGTTGATTTGCTACCGTATTAAGCTTTGCCGAGAGCATAGCAGCTGTGGTAACTGGCTGCTGCTCCATCCAAATTTGCTCAATGTGAGTTTTAGAACTCGGCTCCCTCTCCCACATGCATTCATACCTGAAAGGTTTCCTCATAGCCATCCGCACCTCGCTTGTGTCAAGCTCGGTGCTCAACAAAATAGGGCTATGATCCGACTTTGCCGCCATCAAGTGCTCCAACGTTGCAAACGGGAACATTGTTGACCATGTAGGGCTTGCCAAAGCTCGATCCAGCCGGACACGACAATAATCACCTCCCACAATCCGTTTCTCAAAAGTCCAATCTAGTCCCTTGTATCCTAGATCTGCTAGCTCACAAACATCAACCGCTTCTCTAAAGCCAGCAATCTGAGCAGCATCTCGCTCGTTTGGACCAAATTGCTCCTTCGGCCTCAAGATCTCATTGAGTCGCCAATGCAAACCCAAGGCAGTGAGCTCTCACCACGTAGAATTTTCATAGTATCCCACGTTTTATATCGTAAACTCCTATTAGCAGCCCCATAGAAGCACGAGAGCTGCCAAGTATCTTTCCCTGGTTCTGTCACCACCGAGTCGACGTGATACTGCGAGAAAGTTTTTATTTCAACATTGACATTATTCTTCCAGTACAAGCATAAACCTCCACTCCTTCCACTACTACCTGCTCCAAAGCTACTATCAAAACCTAGTCTACCCGCCAAGCCTTCCACCCGGTACTTTCAATTTGCGTCTCCACAATACATAGCACCATCGGCGCACACGCCTCCACAAGATCGTGGAGCTCACGAACCGTTGCGGGATCGCCAATTCCACGACAGTTCCAACATAATGTCTTCATTGGGCTCGGCGGTCCTCCTCGCGGGAGGCTGCCATTGCAACATCCATGTCATCTGTCTCCTCCCCTCCATCCTGCTTCCTTCTCTTGATCACTTGGTTCTTCTTAGGAGTAGACACCGTCTTGTTTACTTCTGACGTAGAACCTTCAATCATAAGCACATTCCCCGCAACCCTACCAGCAAGATTAGGCACTGGCTGACCCCTGATCATGAGTGTGCCATCTGCAGCAACCAGTCGCTTGCGTGCCCCTTTCTCCTCTCCCTCATTCCCTGTCTGGTTCGTCACGTCCAACCCTGCTATGCTAGCCATTCCATCCTCCCGGCCTGCTGTCGGCCCTCCCCTTCCTCCTGCTACTCCCGTACTCCTCTTGCCTCTGCCTCCTCTTTCACCTCTTCCTCCCATCCTTCCACGACCCCCCCCCCCCATCATCACCAGCCCGACCGTTCCAAGGGCGATCTGTTGGATTCTCAGCATCCCATAACAGCCAATCACCCCACTCAAAGGTCCTCGGATCATGAACTCCATCGCCACACTCCTCGGCCAAGTGACCCACCCGGCCACATGCATAGCAAAAATCAGGTAGTTTCTCATAGTAGATGTTGAACTTCTTGTGTTCTTTCAGCGTAATAGGCACAAACCGGACCAGGGGTGTATTGACATCAAGAAACACCCGTGCCCGCAAAGTGCTTGCGGGGTTTATCCTTCCCTCATTGACAATAACATTAAACGGTGGCTCCCCAATCTTTGCTGCCACTCTTTCTGCAAGCTCCTTCCTCCTCGTTAGCCCATCCGGCAGTCCTTTAACACGAGCCCATACTGGAAACTTGTTCAACCTGTACTTTGTAACATCTGAAAAGCCATCATACTCCTGCAACACGAACGGAGCCCTCCTAAACAGCCATGGCCCGCCTTCCATGATCTTCTTGCAATCCCCTAAACAATGGCACTGAACGAGAAAAAAGTTTGGTCCCTTAACGTTGAAAGTGACCCCCTGAGCTGCCATCCATGCATTCCTCATCTGAGTCAAAAGAGCCCCATGGCTAAACGGCTTCGTGGTATGCACACGAAACAGAGCCAACCAGCGTACATCCTTCACCGGATCTTCAACCTCCTCCGAGAAATCGAGGTCTTGTTCCTCCTCTCCGTGCAGCCTTATGCCAGCAAATTGGTCCTCCACGTCAGGTTGGGGTCCTAAGAATTCGCCACAAACTTCCTCCTCCTCTTCCGATCTACCTCCTCCCCCCAAGCCACCTCCCGTCCTGCTTCTGTCCTCCATGGTCCTCCCGCCTCGCGCCGCCCTTCCTGACGCTCCCCCGATCGCCTTGCCATCGACTCCAGATCCCATCTCTCCCCTCTGATCGCCATCTACCCCTAGCCCCGTCTCTTCCATCCCTTCCGCCTCATTCATCCTCGGATCAGCCATGCAGATCGCTCCGCACAGCCGCTGGTGGTAGCCCTCGTCGGCCCGATCGAGACGAGCAGACGCCGGCGAGGTTTGTTGTGGACTCTGGCTAGGTAGCCAGAGGAGAAGGTGGAACCCTAGGAAACCCTAGGGGAAAAGTTTCTTTTGTTGGAGTAGTACTGTAATATTATCTGAAACTGAAAGTGATCAATTTCGGGTAGGCGGGCAGCTAGGCCCATGCATTGCATGTGCACCTACGTGCTTGCCGAATCATGCGAGCTTTGACGGCCAACTTTTTCCTGGTTCCTCTGCGATCTGCGTTCCCGTTCGTGTTAATCCGGCTGGTAAGCATTTCCAACTAGGCATGCGCGCGCGCGCACATGATTGACCACACGTGACACGTTGAATGCTACGGAGCCAATCGACACTCGACAGTAGTCGCTCCGAACATGACCCTGCCTGCTACGCCCACTGCCCACAATGATTAGGGGCAATTCACTTGCTAATTCAAGTAAGCATCGCAGTAACTAATTCAAAAACTCCAAATCTGCCCGTACGGCCG
Source organism: Triticum timopheevii (assembly GCA_963921465.1). NCBI lineage: Eukaryota > Viridiplantae > Streptophyta > Magnoliopsida > Poales > Poaceae > Triticum > Triticum timopheevii. The sequence goes on from OY997274.1 coordinate 424,867,030, forward strand.
TTACACGCCAAATCACGCGAGCTTTTTGTGGACAACCTGCCCTGCCAAACCCGATACCACTATTACTAAAAAGGGTAATCTGTCGTGTCAAGTGCGACGTGCGATCTGCGCCTCTGTTGGTGCTTAATCCGGCCGGTTTCAAAATTTGAATGAATGGGGAGCGTCTTGGTTGGTCCGAGTAATAAATCAGGGCGCCGCATGGCACCGCAACCAGCGCATAAATAAACGGGTCAGGGGGACAGGGTGGGCCCTCGGGCCCGGAGCTCCTCGCCGCCCCGGAGTTAAGAGGCCACGTGTAGAACGGCCCACTCACTAGGGCAGTTTCGAATTTCGGATTTCTCGGCTCGCGGGTGGAACAGGCCCAACAAACCAGATGCGATCAAGACGTTTGGTTTTCCAGATGCGATCGAGACGTCCGATTTGTCTTTTGGGTGGTTATTCATCCCGAACATGTGAATCGCTCGAGCCGAAGGAGATCACGGGTGCCAAAAATCAGGGGTTCTTCCCGTCCATTTCAACACAAAACGAAACCGGGGATTCTTCCCCTGCCATTTCAACAGAAGGAGAACATCGCAGCTTTTGCTCGTCAGCTGTACCGCATTTTGCTGTTCAGTGGCCTGAGCATCTAACGGGGCGCCGACCCCACGCACGGGGACTAGGCCACTGTTGCACTCGCTTGTCGGCCTCTCGCGGATTATTATTTTTTGCGGGGGATAACAATTAGCTGTGTTCACTTACGTAAGAGTTTTTGACAGTTACGAAGCACAACCCAGCGGTCTCTCTAAGGAAGGGTCCACCACTGAGAAAGCGCTAAGGCGGTTGGGGGCGACCGCGAGGCGATCGTGCTTCAACGCTAGGGTTAGGGTTTTCTGCTGGGGGTGTAGTGCTTCTGACGGCGGCTGGGTCTGCGACGGTGCAGCCCTAGACGTTGGTCGGCGACGCTGCCCTCTGCCAGGGGCGGAGCTATGGCGGAGAGGGCGGGTGGAAGGGCAACTGCAGCCATGGGGAAACAGGCGGCCCCGGATTCGACGACGGCAGTAGTGGCGGCTACTCCGACGAAGAAGATCGGGAATTCTGCAAGCCGGGGAGAATCCAAGTCCCCGGCTGAGTGCAAGACCCCAGACCCGGCTGCAAGTCTCTCAGCAAGGATGGGTGGGGTGGTTCTCCTCGACAAGGAAGCCGACGGGCTGTCTTTGAAGAGACAGATCAACCTCTTCCTACGGCTTCAAGATGGGCGGCCGTTGGCAAGGTATGCTCCTCGAAACCTCTGAAGAAATCGGTGCTCGAGAGAACCATGCCCCGGGCGTGGGGTTTGCACAAGGAGGCGAAATTCAGAGACATGGGATCCAATATATTTGTTGTACACTTTGGTTCAGAGGGGGATTGGAGACATGTGCTTCACAATGGACCTTGGCAGTTTGATTTCGCTGTCTTGATAATGAAAGACTATGAAGGCGGTGTGAGGCCATCGGAGATGGTGTTTGATAAGATCGACATCTGGGTCCGAGTGGGGGATTTGCCACATGACAAAAGGACTGAAGAGTTTGGGAGAGCTTTGGGCAATTGGCTTGGATCTGCGGTGAAAGTGGATGTGGACAATGATGGTATCGCCCGTAGTCAGAACCTCTGTGTAAGGACGACAATCTCTGTCTTTGACCCTCTAATCCGCTGTTTCAACTTGAAGAAGTCCAAGGACGATACGGAGGGGACATGGTATGATTTCCACTATGAGAAGATTCCTCACTTTTGTTTTGATTGCGGAAGACTGGTGCACGTGGGAGGGGTATGCAACCTCCCGGATGATACCTCTGTCCACTGGGGAGAGTGGTTACGTGCTTCGCCGGGGAAATCCAATTATGGGAAGGATGGCTCGACAAGTGGAGTGGCTAGCAGCATCAACAGTTTTGTGAGCTCGCAAGGACCGGAGGGGCCTGGAGCTAGGACTGACCACCCACGTCTAAGAGATCTTCCTACCAAGAGGAACTTGTCCTCTGATTTTACCTCCTCTACAGCAGTCCGCACTGGTGGATGCTATGGACAGGGGGGTGGGGATCTTGGTGCTGACCGAAGAAAGGGGGAGGAAAGGCAGGTGTATCCCCAGTAGGATGATTTGAGACAAGGTCTAGAGTACAAAAGGGAGAGAGATCTGCGGGAGAAGTTGATTGAGCAAAACATCCATCGACACAGAGAAGCTGGCCGGGACGAGGCCTATGACATGAGAGGGAAAGGCCACACCTATGGCAAAGAGTATGATGACTATGAGGACAGGCATCTGGGCTACCGGGTTTATGATGATGACAGATCGGGTGAGCCCGCTATGCATGGCAGATCCACTATTCATGACGAGAGGCAGCGACGTAAGGGCTATTACGTGAGGAAACCTCGCATGGATACTGACGCCATGCACGGCAGCTCATCGCATTCGAGGATGGAGACTGATACTAGGAAAAGAAGGACAAAGCAAATGTGGGTGGCAAAGAGTGACAATGGCAAACAGGGAGGATCCGATGTGTTCATTCGCGATACGAGACGCAAGACGTCTTCAGTGTTTGACCACATTGTTGAGAAGGACGACAGATCGGTGGACCCGGACAGTCGGGCCCGTCGGGAGCGATGAATCTCCTTGCCTGGAACTGTCGAGGACTGGGGTTGGACTCGACAGTTGGCGAACTACGAGACCTGATACGGTCCCACAACCCAGCGGTGGTGTTTTTGAGCGAGACGAAGAAAACGGCCAGGGCTATGGAGAAGCTAAAATGGAGCTTGGGATTTAAAGAGGGGGTGGCTATTGATTGTAAGGGGAAAAGCGGTGGCACGGCCCTGTGGTGGCGTGACAATGTGCAAGTGTCTATTCGACCGTGGTGCCAATATTTCATTGATGCAGCGGTTATCTATGAAGGGAAAGCCTGTAGAATCACTGGATTCTACGGGGAGCCTAGAACAGAGCTCAGGTCCAAATCATGGGAGGCACTTCGGTTTCTTAGAAGACAAGATGATCAGCCTTGGCTCGTTCTTGGGGACTTCAACGAGGCCCTTCTTTTAACCGAGCAGCATGGTGGTAATCTGAGAAGCTTTGCACAAATTGATACTTTTAGGAAGTGTTTGGCTGATTGTGGTTTGGCAGACATGGGATTCTCGGGTTACCCGTTTACCTGGGATAACAGACGAGAGGGTGCTGAGAACGTACAAGTCCGCCTGGATAGAGTAGTGTGCAAGGATGGTCTTCTCGCCATGTATCCTCACTCTACAGTTGACCACATCATCACCGAGGAATCCGATCACAACGCCATTGTTGTTAAGCTGAGGGAGACGGCTCCCTCGACCGGACAGAATGGTCCACGAAGTTTTATCTTTGAGGAAATGTGGACCAAGCATGAAGGCTATGACCCAATGATCATCGAGGCTTGGAATCAAGTGGCGGCGAATGGTTTAGGAGCGGAGAGCCTATGCGGAAAGCTTAAGGCCGTGACCACTGATATACAACATCGGGGCAGAACCGTTTTTGGCTCAGTGTGGAGGCAAATTAAAAAGCTCAAGATTGACCTAGAGCAGGCTAGACAACGTGCGTTGGTTTCTGGTATCTCACTGGAGGTCCGGGACTTGGAGAGCTAGCTTCGCGACCTTTATGAGCGGGAGGAGATCATGTACAAACAGCGCTCCCGGGTTGGATGGTTGAAGGAGGGCGACCAGAATACTAGATACTTTCAGAACAAAGCTAGCCATCGGTGACGGAAGAACACGGTGCGCGCCCTTCGACGTGACGACGGAAGCCGGTGCACCTCTGATGAGGATATGAGGGCTATGGCTGTGGCCTTCTATTCCAACCTGTTCACCTCGGAAGGCTCAGCCGGGGCGGAAAGAGTTCTTAACCTCATGGACGAGGTGGTCACTAGTGACATGAACAACGAGCTCATTGCAGCTATATCGAACGAGCAGATTGAGCGAGCTTTGTTCCAGATGGGTGCAACGAAAGCCCCAGGGCCGGACGGCCTGCCCGCTTTGTTTTACCAGAGACACTGGTCTCTCTTGAAGACTGATGTTTGCGCGGCTGTTCGTGATTTTCTTGCTGGTGGTGCTACACCGGAGTCTTTCAATGACACCATTCTGGTTATGATCCCGAAGGTTCCTTCCCCGGAGCTTTTAACCCAGTTCCGGCCCATCAGTCTTTGCAACGTCCTGTATAAGGTGGCGGCCAAGGTGCTTGCAAACAAACTTAAGAGTATTCTCCCTGTCATGATTTCAGAGGAACAAAGTGCCTTCGTGCCGGGGAGGCTCATCACGGACAATGTTTTGGTTGCCTACGAGTGTATGCATGCGATCAGGAGGCGCAGGAGAAAGAAACCGCTATGTGCTGTCAAACTTGATATGATGAAGGCGTATGACCATGTGGAATGGAGTTTTCTAGAGCAGGTCATGAGGAGGCTTGGCTTTGCTCAGGGATGGGTGGACATGATCATGAGATGCATCCGAACAGCTAGGTCTCAGTCAAGCTCAATGGCGGCCTCTCCGAGTTGTTTCTTCCTTCCCGAGGACTCAGACAGGGGGATCCGCTATCGCCATATTTGTTTCTGCTGTGTGTTGAAGGCTTTTCCGCTCTTCTCAAGCGGGCTCAGCAGGAGAGGAGGATTAGTTGGGTTTCTTTCGGTGGCACTGGCCCCCATGTGACTCACCTCCTCTTTGCAGATGATAGTATAGTCTTCTTGAAGGGTTCTCAAAGCAATCTCGAAGCCCTTAAGAGCATTCTACAGGTGTATGAACAAGCGTCTGGGCAGCGGGTAAACCTTCAGAAGTCCTCTATTTTCTTTGGGAAGGGCTGTACGGAGGCAAAAAAAATGTGCTGAAGGGAGTTATTGGTATCAACTCTGAAGCTCTCAGCGAGAAGTACCTGGGCCTACCGACGGCGGTGGGTAGATCCAAAGATGGCACCTTTAGATATGTCAGGGAGATCTCAAGGGGCAAGGTGCTTGGTTGGAAAGGACAAGGTCTCTCTAAGGCTGCGAAGAAAGTGCTAGCAAAATCTGGGCTACAAGCGACACCGACTTTCACTATGAGTTGTTTCCAATTATCCAAGAAAATGTGCCGAAACCTGACTTCTATCTCCTCTAACTTTTGGTGGGGTTCAGCTCATGGTGAGAACAAGGTGCACTGGGTGGCCTGGGATAAAATGTGTCTATCAAAGCGAGAGGGGGGCATGGGGTTCAGAAACTATGAGGCTTTCAACCAAGCTCTCCTTGGAAAGCAAGCCTGGAGGATCTTGCAAGTCCCGGAGTCCCTATGTGCTAGGGTTCTACAAGCCAAATACTTTAAAGATTCATCGATTATGAGCGCCACATGCCCGGCCAATGGGTCATTCACCTTCAGGAGCATTCTTCATGGTCGGGATCTGCTGCGTGAGGGTGCTGTTTGGCGGATTGGGGACGGTGCAAAGGTGCTCATTCATCACGACAATTGGATACCTCGTAGGAGCTGTCTCCGGCCATTGGGCCAGACTTTTGTTCCCGATGTGACCCGGGTCGCTGACTTGTTATCGGAGGACGGAATCTCCTGGAATGAAGCTAAGGTCGATGAGATGTTTTCTCCGGACGATGCTGGGGATATTAAGCAAATTCCGGTTGGTGGTCAAGGGGTCGACGACTACCTTGCCTGGAACTATACCAAGGACGGCGTCTACTCGGTCCGGTTGGGATATCACTTGGCGATGAGCTTGAGGAGGGCCAAGTCCGGACGGCCGGGGTTGTAATGCCCCGGATTCAATGCGCTAGGTGTCTTCCAGTTATTTATCGTTGTTGCCATGTCATTTGCTTGCGTGTTGCATTTTATCATGTCATCATGTGCATCTCATTTTGCATACGTGTTCGCCTCATGCATCCGAGCATTTTCCCCGTTGTCCGTTTTGCGATCCGGCATTCCTATGTCCTCCGGCGTCCCCCTTTTGTCTCTTGTTGTGAGTGGGTGTTAAACGTTCTCGGAATGGCCCGAGGTTTGCCAAGCGGCCTTGGTATAGCACCAGTAGACCGCCTGTCAAGTTTCGTGCCATTTGGAGGTCGTTTGATACTCCAATGGTTAACCGGGTAACCGTAAAAGCCTCTTGTGTCTTGCAGTCCAACACCCCTCCAAAGTGGCCCAAAACCCATCCAAACCCCCTCCATGCTCTTGGTCGTTCGATCACGATCATGTGGGCGAAAACCGCACCTCATTTGGACTCTCCTAGCTCCCTCAACCTATAAATATGCCCTCTCCCCCAAAATTCGCGGATGAATCCCCCCGAAACCCTAGCCTCCACCTACCTCCGCCGCCGGACACGTCCGCCGCCGCGCCCAGCCACTCAGGCCTCGACACGTGTCCCCCCCCCCCCCCGCGCGCCCTCCTCTCTCCCCCGCGCCGCCGGCCCGCCGGGGCCCATCCGGCCCGACGCGCGTCGCCGCCCGCCCGCGGGTGCCCCCGCGCCCGCCCGCCGCCGCCGCCTGCGCCCGCGCCTCGCCGCCGCCGCTGGGATCCGCCCCGCCCCGTGCCGGCCGCCGCCTCCTCGCCTCCGGCCACGGAGCGCCGCCACCGTCTCCCGCGGATCCCCGCCGGCCCGCGCCTACCTCGTCCCTCGTCGGCTTCGCCTCCCTGCCGCACGTTCCCGCCGCCTCCCGCGGATCTCCTCCGCCGCCGCGTCGCCCGCTGACGACCTCGCCGTTCCGCGTGCCGCCGCCCCGCACCCCCGGAGCCCTCCGGCCCCGCCAACTCCGGCGTCGCGCCGCCCGTTCCCCCGCGCCCGGACGCGCCTCCGCTCGTCCTCCGGCCCCGGCTCCCTCCGGCCGTCCCGACCTCGCCGGCGCTGCTCCGGCCATCCTCCGGCAAGAGTCGCCGCCGTCCTCGCCGGATCTGGTCAGGTGGACCAGATCCACTAGTTCGGCCAACCAAACGCGTGCCCCCGTCCCGGATCCGCTCCGTCCCGGGATCCCCTCGTCCTGGGTTGACTTTTCACGAGGGTAAATTTCTGCCAAGTCCCTAATATTTTTGCATTCTGGAGCCTTGTTCATCGCATCATAACTCTGCATCCATAGCTCCGTTTCGTGCGTGTAATATGTCAAATTGTTCGTCTCGACGAGTACTTCATTTTATTCCATTGCATCATGTTCATTTGAGTCCATCTTGATGCCTGAATTGTTGTTGCAAGAGTGCTATATAATGTTATCTGCTGTCTGTTAACAGAACATGCTCATTTGTCATTTTTGCCATGTTTGATGTGTGCATCCTATGAGCATGAGATATACATGTGTTTTGAACTACATCATGCCATCTTCACAATGGTGCCATCCATGTATTTTTGTGGGTCTTGTAGTGAGTGCATCAAGCTTGTTAAGTAGTGTACTCGCTGTTGCTGTTTTGCTAGACAGATTCTGCTATTTCATGATGCTATGTAAACCTGCTGCTACAAGTTATTCTATGCATAATCTGGAGATGTTCACTAAGGATGTTTTGTTATGCATGTCATGCTCTACCCATTCATGCCCCTGGTTGCATTTATAGCCTGCTGTAACATGTTGTTATCTTACTCCAAAGTTGCTAAATAATGTTGTTGTCAGCCTGTTAACATGTGTTTTTCTAGTGATCCATGCACTCTATGAACTTGTTCTTGCCATGCTTAGCTTAACAAACATGTATTCTTGCTGTTGGTTGCCTTGTCATGCCATGTATTGCTCTGTGGTGAGTGGTTCAAGCTCACCAACATGCCTACTTATTGTTGTTCTTGGCGTGTATGAATCTGTCATATAACTTGCCATGTTTACATGGGTGCCATCATATTTTCTGTGCCCTTTTGGCTCATGGTCAGTAAGGGACTTTTGTTATATGCAATTAGTAGATTCATGTCATGCCTTAAGTTTCTTTGATATGTTCCTGTAGCATGATGTTTGCTTGCTCTAAACATTGCAACCTGATGTTATTTCTGTTAAGACTGAAACTGTTATTATTTGCAATCTTGCCTTGTCCTTTTGAGCATGTTGTAGTGGTTTTTGGAGATAGCTCAGTGTTCATGTTTTGTTGTGCTTTACCTGTACATCATATCCATCCCTTTTGTTTTCATATTGCTGTACTGTAGCATGTTGTTTTGGTGCTTGCTAGATGCCTAGTTGCTGTTTTGGACAGCTTGTCCTTTAAACTTGTATAGAGTGTATGTGTTGAACCGTTGCTCCGTTTTGAGTGTGCTTTATACGAAACTTGCTTGATTTTGCATGAAGTTTCATATTATCATGTTGCATCCATGTTTGGGAGTGTTTGCTTGATGTTTGTATGCATTTTGCATCAATGCCATGTTTAACTTGTTTTGCTCATATCTTCTAGGCCGTAGCTCCGAACTAAATGAACTTTATATGTAACTTGACTAGAATTTCGTGTAGATCATCTTGGTGCATCTTAACTTGCTGTTTAAATACTTGAAATTAAGGTTTATTCAGATCTGGACCAATTTCGAAACTTGCATATGAGGACTTACCGGAATTGTTATATGTTGTTCCCGGCCTCATTTAAACTTGTTTTGATGTGTTGCTCTTGTATGCATCATCTCTTGCCATGAGTAGCCTCATGTAGCCTTGTCATGCATCATGCTTGTTGTGCATCATGTCTTGTTTATGTGTGGTGTGTTTACCTTGTTGTGTGCTTCTTCTCGATAGTTCCGGTTTCGTTGCGATCGTGAGGATTCGTTCATCTACGCTTGGTTCGTCTTCGTGGCTTCATCTTCTTCATGGACTCGTTCTTCTTCCTTGCGTGATTTCAGGCAAGATGACCGTCACCTTGGATCTCATTACTATCATTGCTATGCTAGTTGCTTCGTTCTATCGCTATGCCGCGCTACCTATCTCTTGCTTATCAAGCCTCCCAATTTGCCATGTCAGCCTCTAACCTTTTCACCTTCTCAGCAAACCGTTGTTTGGCTATGTTACCACTTTGCTCAGCCCCTATTATAGCGTTGTTAGTTGCAGGTGAAGTTGAAGATTACTCCATGGTGGACAGGATTTTGGTTGGGATATCACAATATCTCTTATTTAATTAATGCATCTATATACTTGGTAAAGGGTGGAAGGCTCGGCCTTATGCCTGGTCTTTTGTTCCACTCTTGCGCCCTAGTTTCCGTCATACCGGTGTTATGTTCCTGGATTTTGCGTTCCTAACGCGGTCGGGTGATTTATGGGACCCCCTTGACAGTTCGCTTTGAATAAAACTCCTCCAGCAAGGCCCAACCTTGGTTTTACCATTTGCCTCACCACCACCTACCTTTCCCTTGGGAGTAATTAACCCAAGGGTCATCTTTATTATAGCTCCCCCCCGGGCCAATGCTTCTCTAAGTGCTGGTCCGAACCGAGCAACCTGCGGGGCCCCCTCAGGGAAACTCGAGGTCTGGTTTTACTCGTAGCTTGACTTATCCGGTGTTGCCCTGAGAACAAGATATGTGCAGCTCCTATCGGGATTGTCGGCGCATCGGGCGACTTTGCTGGTCTTGTTTTACCATTGTCGAAATGTCTTGTAAACCGGGATTCCGAGACTGATCGGGTCTTCCTGGGAGAAGGAATATCCTTCGTTGATCGCGAGAGCTTATCATGGGCTAAGTTGGGACACCCCTGCAGGGTATAAACTTTCGAGAGCCGTGCCCGCAGTTATGTGGCAGATGGGAATTTGTTAATGTCCGGTTGTAGATAACTTGACACCAGATCCGAATTAAAACGCATCAACCATGTGTGTAGCCGTGATGGTCTCTTTTCGGCGGAGTCCGGGAAGTGAACACGGTTTCTGTGTTATGATTGACGTAAGTAGGAGTTCAGGATCACCTGTTTATCATTGCTAGCTTCACGACCGTTCCGCTTGCTCTCTTCTCGCTCTTATTTGCGTATGTTAGCCACCATATCATGCTTAGTCGCTGCTGCAACCTCACCATTTTACCCCTTCCTTTCCCATTTAAGCTTTGCTAGTCTTGATACCCATGGTAATGGGATTGCTGAGTCCTCGTGGCTCACAGATTACTACAACAACAGTTGCAGGTGCAGGTTATGCGATGTTCTTGATGCGAGAGCGATGTTTGCTTGTCTTGGAGTTCTTCTGCTTCTTCTTCGGTCAAGGGATAGGTTCCAGGTCAGCAGCCTGGGCTAGCAGGGTGGATGTCGTTTGAGTTTCTGTTTGTGTTTCATCCGTAGTCGGATGGTGCTCTTATGTAAGATGATGTTGTATTCATGTGGCATTGTATGCCTTTTGTATGTATCCCCATCTATTATGTAATGTTGATGTATTGATATCCACCTTGCAAAAGCGTATCAATATGCGGTTCTATCCTTGGTGGGACCTTTGAGTCTCTTTAGGATAGTATCGCATATTGGGCATGACAGGGGTCGTCTTCTTCTGTTAACTCTCATCGAAACTAGATGGCCATGTGGAGCACTCATGTGCCCAACAAGGTTAAGGTTCACTCATGGAGGTTTATACGCAACGGGTTGGCCACTGGGTCTGAGTTTCTGCGTAGAAGGATCAAACCGGGTGTCTTTTGTTATGCTTGCGGTTGGGAGGAGATGCTGTTGCACCGATTCTGGAGCTGTCCCCATTCACAACAGTTCTGGTCAGCCCTGTCGGACAAACGCAGTATCCACGCCTCCTTTCCCTCGGAGGGCGTCGAAGCAAATAAAGCCGTTGGTAGGTGGCTTTGGAACTGGATGGGGGAAGCTCATGACGAGGAGAAAGAGATGATCATGCAGGGCCTCTATGGCCTTTGGCTGGCACGAAATGAGGCGCGCGATGGTGTTAGCATCAAGAACCCGCTGGAGGTTGCAAGCTCGGTGTCCACATTCATGGACGAGTGGGCTGAAGCGGTGACGAAAAAAGCTCGTGCCGCTTCTAAGCCTCCACCAGAAAATTGGAACCCGCCAGATGCTGATTGGTTCAAGGTAAATGTGGATGGTGCGGTCTCTGCTGCCTCGGGAAATGGCGGTGGGGGTGGTGGTGGTCAGGGATCATACCGATGCCTTCCGGGGTGCCCTGACTCAGCTCTTCCCAAACCAGACGAGGCCGGAGATAGTCGAGCTGTTGGCGTGCCGTAAGGCCATGGAGTTTGGACAGGAGCTCGGTATTCAGCGAATCCATGTGGAGATGGACTGCAGGGAAGCTGTCAGCATGCTAAACTCTACTCCCCGGAACCTGTCGATGGCGGGACCAATCGTGGAAGATATCAAAGAACTCATGCAGGGCTGGATGGGGTGTAAAATCACTTGGCGACAACGAACTGCTAACCGAGCGGCTCATACTTTGGCCAAGGTTTGGAGGCTTTCGCCCCCTGATTGTATCTTAAGTGTTTTAGCAGACGAGATCCCAGACTATGTTTAATTAAAGTAAGTTGTTTCCCTAAAAAAAAGAGTTTTTGACAGTTCACACAGGATGTACTACATTCTATAGGATTGAAATGAAAAGCAAATTGTGGACAAACAATGCCTTTTTTAGGGATAAGTATATTTTTCGTCCTCGAACTCTGGCGATAGTATAGAAATCGTCCCCCAACTTCGAAACCACTAAAACTCAGTCCCTCAACTATTTAAACCGGATACTTTTCGTCCCTCGCGACGCTTAAAGTGGTTTTGGTATGACGTGGACCCGGTTTTGACTAAAACTGTTCACGTGGCCTGGTTTTGACTGAAAATGTGACAGTGTGCAACCTAGTTCATCATTTACAGTAAATGTGACAGTAAATGTGCAGCGGATGTCTGCTTCAAGTCCAAATGTGACAGTAAATGTGCAGTCTAGTTCATCATTCACCGTCAATGTTACATCTGGTGCTGCAAGTTCTCAAGTTGGAGGAAATAAAAGAGCAAAGAAAGTCCCAGCAAAACTACTGGACTAGTGTACTTGTACTCATGTTTGTGGTTATCCCTTGTGGTTATGTCAGAATTCATGTTTGTGGTTGCTTGTTAGACTAATAAGTACTATTTCTCATTTACTTTGTCAGACTTTGAGAATTGCCTTATGGTTTGCTTGCAAGACTAATTAGTACTATGTTTGCGGTTATGTCAGACTATGTTTGTCACACAATCTGTTCAGTTTAGTACTCTGTTGAATCATCTATGAACAAGTGAACAATCTACTATGCATTCAGTTTACACAATGGTCTAAAACCATGTGAACAATCTGCTATGGATCCCATTCAGTTTATACAATGGTCTGAAACTGAAACCATCTAGTTGGCATACAATTTGCTGTTACCAAACTGGACAAACATGCGACTGAGATGCTTTAAGCAAACCCAATCTTTCATAAATAACATAGGTCAGATTACATGATGGTTAAAACCAGGCCACGTGGACCGTTTTAGTCAAAACCGGGTCCACGTCATACCAAAACCACTTTAAGGTCGCGGGAGATGAAAAGTATCCGATTTAGATAGTTGAGGGACTGAGATTTAGTGGTTTCGGAGTTGAGGGACGATTTCTATACTATCCCAAGAGTTCGAGGACGAAAAATATACTTATCCTTTTTTTTATTGCCAGGAACAATACCAATCCCTCCCTCGCAAAGAAAAAGTACCAATCCCTACACAAGACTGCTTTGCGTAAGATGGTTTTTCATCCAACACTAGTACGACTGGACAAGGGAATACATGTTGCATGCCATGGGCCCAGAATGTGCACATCTCTGATCGTACTACCAGTGCTGGATGATAATTCGTTGTACTTCAGCATGACAATGGGTACCCGCTACCCGCAAATCCGGCGGGTAAAAACCCTATTAGGGTAAGGCTATGAAAAATAAAAATACCCATGAGTCTCTAAATGGGAAAAAATTGTACCCATTGGGTAAGCCGGGTACGGGTACGGGAAGACAATACCCATACATGTTAACCCGCAAACCTGTATACTACTACACCATGTCAAATAGGTCTCGTGTCATTGACTAGATTTAGAAAAGAAAACCTAAGTTACCAGGCACTAAGTACCCACCGGTATTACCCATACCTACCCAGGTACGGGTATGGGAACAATTTGAAATCCGGGGTACGGGTACGGGTTTGGGCGTAAGATGTGTGCGGGTTTGAGTACGCATTACCTATAACTATACCCTGCGGGTGCCATGTTGAGTCATACTTATGGACATGCCTAGGAGGAACCGAGGTCTTCCTCTTCACGCTGGCGAGATATCGACGCCACTTGCAGTCCGTGTGGTCTGGAAAAGAGATTGAAGGATAGTAAAATAGTGCACACTACCCTCATCAACGACTCTAGGATCACCCTCATCGTGAACGAATACTTGATCACCTCGATTTTTCAATTGTTTCTATCGTGGTCGGCAAGTGAGAGCATGCACCAATATCCATGTCTCCAGACCATTTTCGATGGAGTATTTTTTTTTCTGGAAAGGCCTTTACGATGGATATAGAGTATCTACTCGCGAGCTCATATGCTCCTAGATGAACAGTAAATTCAAAAAAAATAATAAATCTGATTTTTTTTTTGCTAACTTTAAGGATTGTTTGGAGTGCATGCAAAATTTCATCACGAAAACACATTGGTGGAAGGCGTGGCAAAATAAACTGATACTTTGAAAATGATACTTGCAAGCGCATTTTGGAGCTCTTATTTTTTTCAGGACTTCCAACAATGTGATTTCGTGATGAAACTTTGCATGCACTTAAAACATTCCTTAAAGTATGTCACAAAAAAATTCAGATTTTTTTGATTTTGTATTCTTTTTTTATTTCACTGTTCACAGGAGGAGCATTTGAGCTCGAGGAGAAAGGTACTTTTGCTTTATGGCTAGCTTTATTAATACTACTCCCTTCGTTCCTCGATATAAGCCTTTCTAGAGACTTCATAACAGGCTACATATGAAGCAAAATGAGTGAATCTACACTCTAAAATGCGTCTATATACATTCGTATGTAGTCCATATTAACATCTCTAAAAGGTCTTATATTTAGAAACAGTGGGCAAAACTTAGCAATGAAGCATGGGGATGTATCCAATCACAAAGCCCAAGGATTACCACGACCCATTCGACAATCAAGCCTTCAACATGTATATGCATAGTGCGGGTCTTATATGACTTTACCATTCAACTAAAACCTTCCCGGTATCATTCAAAAGCCTCCAACAATCCTCTAAGCCTAGAAGGGTTGGGCGCCGCTTTGCTGCACCATTGGTGTTGTTGGGCTTAAAAAGATACTCACTCTGTTACAAAAAAATAAGGTGTATTACTTTTTTAAAAGTCATACCTTTAAAGTTTAATCAATTTTGTATAGAAATATATCAAAACCATTATATCAAACCGGTATGATTAGATTCATCATGAAATGAATTACCTTACTTTTTTATTTAATATTGTGGATGTCGATATTTTTTACTCTGAACTTGGTCAAAGTTAAAGAAAATTTGAATTTCCAAAAAACTAAATACCCCTTATATTTTGAAACTGATGGAACATTTAGTTTGACGGGTGGGAGAGGTGATGGAGTGTTTTTTATTTTAATTTATAATGTGGTGTTTTGATGGGCTTTTCGTGGCGTGGTTCTATGTTATCTGCTAACCAACATATATTTATGTCAGGAAATTTCTGCGTCGGTGGCTACACGCACTATATTGGTGCTAGAGTATCACATGATGGCACTTCTTTTCTAGGCGGTGGAAGAGTGCGCGGGGTTGATATGTTTTTATAGACCGTTTGCTACTGATTGATTTGAAAAATAGTTGGCCCGGTAAAAATCGTAGACCAAATCCAAAATTAAATAGTTCAATTGAATGAAAAAGCTTCAGAATTAAGGTACATAGGAAAGTAATAGAAATCGAATGGGAGAGCTCCTTGATAAATTGTTGACTCGGTCAAAATCGGGTGACCTGATTCTAAATTGAAGACCTTCATTAATTATGAGGCCTTAAAGTTAGTAAGCATAGTGTATAGTATAACAGAATTGAATGAGAGAGATTTGAGAAATTGTTGACCTGGTCAAAATCGGGTGATCCAATTTCAATTGGAGATCTCAATTGAATGTGAGCTTTTTGAAACTAGGGAGCATAGTGTTATGTAGGATTGGAGCCGCCATCATAATCTTTGGGTTGGTCCACCATCTTTTTCGACATAGGAGCATTGTCGGTCCTATATGACTTTATTATTGCTGATACATCCATTTTTGTATTCTCTTTTGTCAGACTGTCAATGTAGCTTATCATGCTTTTATCTGCTTGATGCTATATTTTTAGTAAATAAAAACATCCTTTAAAAAAGGAGCCGCTACCGTCGAGTATACAACGTTAAGATTCAATGCGTCTACAGTTATTATATCATCCATCCACGAATGAATATTAGTGTATGGAGACGGTTCGATCCGTATCTTCTATTATATGAAGTAGAAGAAGATTGAGTGGGGGTGGGGCGGGGATGATTTTGACCCATGGGTTAATGGTGAAAGCATTGGGCTAGCTTCAAACCTTCGTGCAATGCAACGGACTCAGGACGATACCACATCTGCTACATGTTCTAGCTTAGCATCGTAGCTCCAGTGAAGTCACTTCTGTGGTCACGAACAACAACTCCCTCGAGAGCTTGAGTAATCTTCCTCTGAGAAGCATTAGCATCAATACTTGTTGCCCTCACAACGGTCTTCTCCAGCAACTCAGGCGGGGGAGGTATTCAATGCGTCTATAGTTATTATATCATCCATCCACGGATGAATATTAGTGCATGGAGACGGTTCGATCCGTATCTTCTATTATATGAAGTAGAAGAAGATTGAGTGGGGGTGGGGTGGGGATGATTTTGACCCATGGGTTAATGGTGAAAGCGTTGGGCTAGCTTCAAACCTTCGTGCAATGCAACGAACTCAGGACGATACCACATCTGCTACATGTTCTAGCTTAGCATCGTAGCTCCAATGAAGTCACTTCTGTGGTCACGAACAACAACTCCCTCGAGAGCTTGAGTAATCTTCCTCTAAGAAGCATTAGCATTAGTACTTGTTGCCCTCACAACGGTCTTCTCCAGCAACTCAGGCGGGGGAGGTATTCACGCCCCCCCCCCCCCCCCCCCCGCCGCCGCCCAAACAAAATTAAACGGCATAGCCTCGATAACTAGAGCTAGTTCGTGAAAATTTAAAAACTTCACGATTTTAAATATCACAGATTACAATAAATATCTGTGAATTTGAGGAAAGCTTGCGGGTTTGGAAAAGTTCATGGATTTAAAAAACCATGAATTTGAAAAACACCATGAATTTTACAAAAGTTGTTCATGGAAATTGAAAAAAGGTCAAATTTAAAAAATCCGCATTTTTTTTATAAAAGTTGTCTTGCTTGAAGCTTGTGGAAATGAAAGTGAAATTTAAAATTTAAAATGAAAATAGACAAATAAAAAGAACAAAGAGAATTAAAGTAAGATTTTTTAGGAGAAAACCAAAGAAACCCAGCCAAAAATCAGAGAAAATCTTCTAGAAGTTTCCCAAGCCGGTGGATGGAATAATGGGTCGGCAGCCCACTTATGTCGTTTCGCTTCAAAATTGGACGTCTCGCCTCGAGAGCTCCTAGCTGACGCTCGTGAGCGTCAACAGGAGGAGCTTTTGCACACGGCGTGCATGGAATTGGGCCGGCCCATTCAGTAGCGTAACTGTAAGCTGCACTTATATAACTGAGGAGGTTCGGAAGGCTCTATTTGATATTGGAGATTTAAAAGCGCCGGGTCCGGATCCAATCAGTCCCGGTTCGTAAGGGCCTTTAGTCCCGGTTCGGGAACCGGGACTAATGGGTCGTTACTAATACCTCAACCCATTAGTCCCGGTTCAAACACGAACCGGGACCAATGTGCCTCCACGTGGCCCTGTGCGCCGAGCCCAGTCAGGGGGCCTTTGGTCCCGGTTGGTGGCTCCAACCGGGACCAAAAGGCATCCACGTGTCTGCATTCCAGTGGCTGGGGTTTTTGTTTTTTTTTTTGAAAGGAGGGGGGTTGGGGGGTTTTGGGGGGTTAATTTAGGTGTTTCGTATATTGTGTTAGCTAGCTAATTAATAGAGAGAAGTGTCCTCTCTTATGTCCGTGCTTGCTCGACGCTACGTAGTATATATACATAAGTGATCGAGAGAACCATTCAGTACAGAAGTTCGTCATGCATACCGAGAGAAGTGATCGATCGACCTCTCCTTCTCCGAGAGATTGGTCGAACAACAAGTTTTAATGGCTACATACATGTACAATCTATATAAGATCTCTTAATTACAAACCACTAGCATTTGAATTCAAGTTCCACATGGTATTCTCCGGCTTTACTGATGACGTGTTCAAGAAAGAATCCCGCCAATTCCTCTTGAATTGCTTTCATGCGATCTGGTTCTAGGAGTTCATCCCGCATCTGCCACGTCTAATTAATTTGAAGAAGGAGGTTAATTAATACATATATATGAATGAAACTCAACAGAAATGATGGTGTAATAAAATGAAATTGTGAATATTATTGCTTACGCACTTCATATTGTCTTCTAGAGTAGCCCCGCTTGTTTTTCAAAGTCACGTTGTGGATGAACTCGCACACGTAGTATCCACAGAAATCATTCCCTTCCTCCTGCCACAAGCACTTTACGAGAAATAGAGGTCAATCAAACTGATAATGAAGCATTATATAATGGCATTGATGAAAGTATAGCTATAGAATCAACGGGAGATGCGCGCCAGTAGTACTTACTTTCGGGTATGTATATCGCAGCTCCTTCGGCAGTCCCGGAGCTTGTGCGGTGAACTGTTTCCAAACCCTGCAAGACAAAGAAAATATTTGTTATTACTTGAGATATCAGGAAATGAACAAAAAGTTGCCGATATGGTGCGATAATGATCGATTGAACTTACTTGCTGAGCATTTCAGTCATGTCCGCATAGGTGCTGGGATCTTTCCGTCTGGAGTCTAAGACGGTTACTAGTCCACGCTCAAGCTTAATCTCCAGAAGAATATAGTGGAACCTGCACACATGCATAACTCATCAATTACATTAACCTCGCTCGAGTAATAAGGAAAACCGAATATGCACACGACAGTAACACTCACGGGCCGTGGTAAGGAAAGAGTATGGTATCTTTGTTTTGATTTTTGATCAATGATTGTAGCAAGTTGTCCTCGGCCTCTTCGGCGTGCTTTTCAACCAGAAAAACATCTATGATATTTGTGTTAATGAACCCAATATCATAGATTTCATTTTTTTTTGCACTCGACGATCTTCAATCTGCATAATATATTGAGGATAATTAATTATAAATACATGCAATGAAAGAGCCGAGCTATATATACAGACTAATGACAGAAATAGTACTTATAGGCAGTAGCAAAAGACCATTAATTTATCGAGGGCCTTTTGATTGAAGAACTCGAAGAACTCCTCAAATGGAATAGACAACAGATCATTTGAAACGAGGTCGTGCTCCTCTTTAATTTTCAGATACAAAGTGTTCGTCCCCTCAGACTCTCTGCAGGTTTTCATGTACCAACTGTGGAATCTTCGCATCATTGTTGTCAGAGACTTTTCATCTTTGACGAGAGGCTTCCCGTACTCGTATCTGAATAAGTCCACCTCCATGAAGTCAGGAAATGCATCGTCAGGCAGGTAATCTCCAAGATTGCCATAACCGGCCACCGTCCCCAGAGGATTAGACACATTCAGCGGGGGGCACGATTGCTGTGCTTGTTCGCCGAGCTGGGCAATTTTTTTCCCCTTTGCCCGTTGTTCTTTTAACCTTTTATCAGTGACAGTAGTTCCCGACCGCTTGGCTTGGAGATATGTCTGTTCAGTAATGCGCTCATAGTTGGTTCTCGGCGGAGACTTTGGTGGTTTCCTCAGGGCATCGAGAGTGCGCTTTGCTTTCACCGGATCGACCTTCTCCTCCGGAGGTGGATGTATCTTTGCTTTAACCCCTTCAAAGAACTCCTTCACTTGGGTCTGCACGATCGTATCATTTTCCTCCTTGCTCCTCTTGTACGGTAACTTCTCTACAGGCTTTAGAGGTGGACCGTATCTGTATTGCCTCTCTCTTCTTGTGCTGCTAGACGCCGGAGCAGACGGAGCAGCTGCGACGTCTGTCTTCTTTCGTGCTTGCTTACGAGGCGGAGGAGAAGGACTACGACGCGTCGGAGCAGCCGGGGCGGCGGCGGATCTCTTCCGCCCTTGCTGGCGAGGCGGAGAAGGAGGAGGCGGAGTGCCGCCACGCGCCGGAGAAGGGGGCGGAGTGCCGCCACGCGTGCCCTGATCTTCACTCGCCGGAGGAGGAGGCGGTGGAGGAGGCGGAGTGCCGCCATGCGTGCCCTGATCTTCACTCGCCGGAGGAGGAGGCGGTGGAGGAGGCGGAGTGCCCTGACTCGCCGGAGGAGGAGGAGGAGGTGGAGGCATCCAGTTGAGAAGGTCGATGAGCTCCTTCCGCCATAGGCATGGAGTCTTCAGAGCAGAACCCAGCCTAGTCTCCCCTTCACCGGTAGGGTGCTCAAGCTCGAGGTCCTCAAATCCCTCTGTTATTTCATCCACCATCACCTTAGCAAATCCTTCTGGAATCGGCTGGCAGTGATAAGTTGTGCCGGGTCCACTAGGATAAACTTGGCCAACAGCCGCCTTGACCTTCAAATTCATGCATCGCGCCATAATGTGGCAATTTTGAGACTCCGTGATACCATCCACGGGATAGCTGGTAGGAGCCGTCAAGACATGCTCCGGCTGAAGCAGCTCGGTGGAAGCAACGCTGCTTCTCCGCTGAGATGGCGGGGTAGCTTCGGGGGAAGCTTCGACATGTTGTTTGTTGCGATCTGCTGCTTCTCGTTCCTCTTCTCGATCCTCTAGCCCCATTACCCTTCCAAGCAGCGCCTGCATTTGGTCCTGCTCCACTTTCTTCCTCCTCTCGTGGGTTTTGTAACCCCCTGCGTCCGAAAAACCAACCTTCCACGGAAGGGAGCCTGGCGTGCCTCGTGTCCATCCAGGGTGCTCGGGATTCCCAAGGGCCATTGTGAGCTCGTCCTTCTCCCTGTTTGGAAGGAACGTCCCTCGCTGCGCTGCATCGATATAGTGTCGAAGTTTCTTGACTGGTGTTTGCAGTTGCTCGTCCGTCCACTGACACTGCCCTGTTACAGGGTCCAAGGTTCCGCCAGCCCCGAAGAACCAAGTCCGGCAACGGTCTGGCCAGCGCATCGTCTCTGGTTCGATCCCTTTTTCAAGCAGATCATGCTCAGCCTTGGACCACTTAGGCTGGGCTTTGAGGTAGCCACCTGACCCCGTGCGATGGTGAAGCTTCTTCTTCGCAGCATTTTTCTTGTTTGTCTCCGACATCTTCTTACTCTTTTCTGATGTCTTGTGTGCCACAAATGCGGGCCAGTGATCTTTGATCTTCTCATATTTGCCGATGAATTCTGGTGTCTCTTTTTTCGTGACAAACTGGTTCAGCTCTTTCCTCCACCTCCTCATTAGGCCAGCCATCTTCTTAAGAGCACAAGACTTGATTAATTGCTCTTTAACTGGCTTCTCCGGATCCTCCTCTGGCGGTAGGGTGAAATTTGCCTTCAGCTCATTCCAAAGATCTTCTTTCTGCATATCATTGACATAAGACACCTCAGCGTCTTCATCCTTAGCAGGCTTATACCATTGCTGGATGCTGATCGGGATCCTGTCCCTAACAAGAACCCCGCACTGAGCAGAAAATGCCTTCTTTGTCCGGATGGGTTCAATCGGTTCGCCGTCGGGCGCGATTTCTATGATCTCAAACTTTTCATCCGAGCTCAACTTTTTCTTCGGGCCTCGTCTCCTTACCGAAGTTGTGCTCGATCCGGAGGGCTAGAAATTATAAGGAAGAAAGACGATAGTACTTAATATGTGTACATATACCAAAACAATGGATGCATCAATTAACTTGTCAGCACGGGCTTAACTAATATATATATATACCTGGCCGGACTCGGTTCGGTGACTCGGCTCGGCACGGTCTCCTTCATCTTGTACCTCCATTGTGTCATCGGAGCCATCATGAACATAGTCCTCCTCTTGTACCGGCATTAATGGGTCAAAGCCATCATAATCATAGCCCTCTTCTTCATCCATCTGACCAACGGTGTCGATGAGAAATGACGCAACATCATCACTTCCATTTGCGATTATTTCCCCCAACATCGCTTATGTTTCTTCGTCTCGGGAGTGCTCCATAGTTTCTGCAAATATTGACAACATGTCAATTATTATTCAAACATGGTACATACTGGCAAACATGTCAATAAGGAATCATGTTAGTGGCCTCGACGCTGCTTCTCTAGGGTTTGGGGTCGCCTCGACACAAAGCTTCAAGGGTTTGGGGTGGCCTCGACGATAACGCTCTTTTAACTTGATAAATTTGGGTGGCCTCGAGAGAGTTAATTTGTCGGGTAGGAGCGCGACAGGAGGGGGAACGTAGGAGACCTGCAACATCGTTTTCTCTCTAGGGTTTGGGTGTCCTCGAGAGTTTTGGTCGAGCGAGAGGGCCGAGGGGGGTGCTGCAGTTGTATCTAGAGGGGGTTATATCGACAACGACGCGACATACATATACATGGGAAAATAATGTTATCGGGGAGGGGGTATCGGTACCACCCCCTCGTGTTGAAGTTTCTTCTTTCTCCTTTCCTTTCTTTCTTCTTCTCCTCTTCTTTTTCTTCTTCTCCCTCGAGAAAGGAAAATAATTAAGGAAAAGGAAGAAAAGAGGAAGAAGGAAGAAGGAAGAAGGAAGAAGAAGAAGAAGTAAAAGAAGAAAAAAAAAGAGGAGAAGAAGAAAGGAATAGAGGAGAAGAAGAAAAAAATAGAATTTCTCCTTTCTCCTCTATTCCTTTCTTCTTCTCCTCTTCTTTTTCTTCTTTTTTCCTCTTCTTATTTATTTCTCCTCTTCTTCCTCTCCTCTTTTTCTCCTTTCTTCCTCTTCTTATTTTCCTTTTTCCTCTCATTCTTTTAGTATTGCTTGTTTTAAAAAAAATGTTCAAATAGAAAATTCCAAAAAAAAACAAAGGTTTTGCCTAATGCATTGTTCATATGAATATACCAACATTTGCATATTCTACAATAATTAATATCAACAAAAAAAATCTATGAACAGAAAAAAAAACCGAACTTTTCTAAAAATCTATCTTTTGCATATATATATAGCCACATATGAACAGAGCCGCATATATACATACACATATATGAAAAGAAAAAAAACTAATAAAAATGAAACATATACATATATGAACATATATGAACATATACATACACATACACATATATATATAGCCACATATATACATACACACATATATATATACATTGAACAAAAAAATAAAACTAATAAAAATGAAAGGAAAAAAAGAGCCGGTGCGGCGCGGCGGCTCACAGAGGTGGCGGAGCGCGGGGGCGGGCGACGGCGACGGCGACGGCGACGGGGCGCAGGGCGCGCGGGCGCGCGGGCGGCGGCGATGCGGCGGAGCCTGGCGGCGACGCGGCAGAGCCTGGCGGCGACGACGGCGAGCGCGGGCTCGGGGAGGACGGCGACGACGACGGCGGGGGCGGTGGCGGCGGGCGGCGTCGGGGCAGCCTGGCGGCGTCGATGCGTTCGGCGTCGTCGGGAGGGGGGGGCAATGTGGCGATGAACTGCAAAACTGCAAAGTGCCACTTATATACAAGGAGCATTGGTCACGGTTGGTGGACCAACCGGGACTAATGCCCCCTTTAGTCCCGGTTGGAGCCACCAACCGGGACCAAAGGCCTCTTTTTCGGCAGCCCAAAGGGCGGGAAGCTGCGGCCTTTGGTCCCGGTTGGTGGCACCAACCGGGACTAAAGCCCCACCCTTTAGGGGGCTTTAGTCCCGGTTGGTGCCACCAACCGGGACCAAAAGCCCCTGCGCTACCCGCATCGGGGCCAAAGTTTAGTCCCACCTCGCTAGTTGAGAGGGGAGCGCAGTGGTTTATAAGCCCCACTGCCGCTCCCCTCTTGAACTCCTTCCTACTTTAGGCTTATGGGCCTACTTGCTACTGCTTTGCCTGTTGGGCCTTCTGCGGGCCTGAATCCTGGCCCAAATTAGGGAAACAAGTCGTATTCAGGCCGTGGGGGCCCAGTAGGTGGCATTTTTTTCTTGCTTTATTTAATTTATTTTGTTTCTACTTACAACAAAATACTTATTGTTGTTTTTTGGTTTTGTTTTCTGCATTATTTATTTTCTTTTGTTTTTTGCTCTATTTTTTAATTCTTTTTGCTTCTAGTTTTAGGAAAATTATAAACTTTCTGTTAGTGCCATTACTTTTCAAATTTGAAAACACTTTTTTTTGTTTTCTTTCTTGCTTTATTTATTTTATTTTGTTTCTACTTACAACAAAATACTTATTGTTGTTTTTTGTTTTGTTTTCTGCATTATTTATTTTCTTTTGTTTTTTGCTTTATTTTTTAATTCTTTTTGCTTTTAGTTTTAGGAAAATTATAAACTTTCTGTTAGTGCCATTACTTTTCAAATTTGAAAACACTTTTTTTTGTTTTCTTTCTTGCTTTATTTATTTTATTTTGTTTCTACTTACAACAAAATACTTATTGTTTTTTTTTGTTTTCTGCATTATTTATTTTCTTTTGTTTTTTGCTTTATTTTTTAATTCTTTTTGCTTTTAGTTTTAGGAAAATTATAAACTTTCTGTTAGTCCCATTACTTTTCAAATTTGAAAACATTTTTTTTGTTTTCTTTCTTGCTTTATTTATTTTATTTTGTTTCTACTTACAACAAAATACTTATTGTTGCTATTTTTAATTATTACGAGGGCCGAACCATAAGACATTAAAGCATTTTAAATGAACTCTGAAAAAGTTGAAAGTTGGCATGGTATCATAAATTGACCCACACATAGCATGTGTATGTACAAAACGAACAATGGTATCATACTCGTCAGTTACAATGGTATCATAAACGAACAATAGTTGCGGGAGAAAGTCTTCACTTTTTCTTCGCTTGCGTCATCTGCTTATTGCGCCGTAACCATGGATAATCTTCATCGTTTATCAGGATGCTGGGGTCAGCCTTGACTTTAAAGGGAGGAATTTCATGAAACTTTTCATAATCTTCAGACATGTCTGTCTTGTCCTCCACTCCCACGATGTCCCTTTTTCCTGAAAGAACTATGTGGCGCTTTGGCTCATCGTATGATGTATTTGCTTCCTTATCTTTTCTCTTTCTCGGTCTACTGGACATGTCCTTCACATAGATAACCTGTGCCACATCATTGGCTAGGACGAACAGTTCGTCAGTGTACCCAAGATTTTTCAGATCCACTATTGTCATTCCGTACTGTGGGTCTACCTGTACCCCGCCTCCTGACAGATTGACCCATTTGCACTTAAACAAAGGGACCTTAAAATCATGTCCATAGTCAAGTTCCCATATGTCCACTATGTAACCATAATATGTGTCCTTTCCCCTCTCGGTTGTTGCATCAAAGCGGACACCGCTGTTTTGGTTGGTGCTCTTTTGATCTTGGTCAATCGTGTAAAATGTATTCCCATTTATCTCGTATCCTTTCCAAATCAATACAGTCAAAGATGGTCCCCTGGATAACAAGTACAGCTCCTCACAAACAGTGCTGTCACCTCTGATACGTGCTTCCAACCAACTGCTGA
Organism: Triticum timopheevii; assembly: GCA_963921465.1. Classification (NCBI taxonomy): domain Eukaryota; kingdom Viridiplantae; phylum Streptophyta; class Magnoliopsida; order Poales; family Poaceae; genus Triticum; species Triticum timopheevii. Next base: position 424,891,635 of record OY997274.1, read on the forward strand.
AAGTCCTGATGTGTTCACATGTAATCCAGTCGTCGCACTGCTCCGGGTGTTTGAAGCGCAGACTGTTCTTGTGTTCATCGACATACGGGGTCACCAAGGTAGAGTTCTGTAGAACTGTGTAGTGGGCTTGAGACCAAGAATATCCGTCCCTGCATATTATTGAGTCCTTTCCAAGCGTGCCTTTTCCAGTCAGTCTCCCCTCATACCGCGATTTAGGGAGACCTATCTTCTTAAGGCCAGGAATGAAGTCAACACAAAACCCGATGACATCCTCTGTTTGATGGCCCATAGAGATGCTTCCTTCTGGCCTAGCGCGGTTACGGACATATTTCTTTAGGACTCCCATGAACCTCTCAAAGGGGTACATATTGTGTAGAAATACGGGGCCCAGAATGACAATCTCGTCAACTAGATGAACAAGAACGTGCGTCATGATATTGAAGAAGGATGGTGGGAACACCAGCTCGAAACTGACAAGACATTGCACCACATCACTCCTTAGCCTTGGTATGGTTTCTGGATCGATCACCTTCTGAGATATTGCATTGAGGAATGCACATAGCTTCACAATGGCTAATCGGACATTTTCCAGTAGAAGCCCCCTCAATGCAACCGGAAGCAGTTGCGTCATAATCACGTGGCAGTCATGAGACTTTAGGTTCTGAAACTTTTTCTCTGCCATATTTATTATTCCTTTTATATTCGATGAGAAGCCAGTCGGGACCTTCATACTAAGCAGGCATTCAAAGAAGATTTCCTTCTCTTCTTTGGTAAGAGCATAGCTGGCAGGACCTTCATACTGCTTTGGAGGCATGCCGTCTTATTCGTGCAAATGTTGCAGGTCCTCTCGTGCCTCAGCTGTATCTTTTGTCTTCCCATACACGCCCAAGAAGCCTAGCAGGTTCACGCAAAGGTTCTTCGTCACGTGCATCACGTCGATCGAAGAGCGGACCTCTAGGTCTTTCCAGTAGGGTAGGTCCCAAAATATAGATTTCTTCTTCCACATGGGTGCGTGTCCCTCAGCGTCACTCGGAACAGCTAGTCCACCGGGACCCTTTCCAAAGATTACGTGTAAATCATTGACCATAGCAAGTACGTGATCACCGGTACGCATGGCGGGCTTCTTCCGGTGATCGGCCTCGCCTTTGAAATGCTTGCCTTTCTTTCAACATTGATGGTTGGTCGGAAGAAATCGACGATGGCCCAGGTACACATTCTTCCTGCAGCTTGCCAGGTATATACTATCAGTGTTAAGTAAACAGTGCGTGCATGCGTGGTATCCCTTGTTTGTCTGTCCTGAAAGGTTACTGTGAGCGGGCCAATCGTTGATGGTCACGAACAGCAACGCCTTTAGGTTAAATTCCTCCTGTTTGTGCTCATCCCACGTACGTACACCGTTTCCATTCCACAGTTGTAAAAGTTCTTCAACTAATGGCCTTAGGTACACATCAATGTCATTGCCGGGTTGCTTAGGGCCTTGGATGAGAACTGGCATCATAATGAACTTCCGCTTCATGCACATCCAAGGAGGAAGGTTATACATACATAGAGTCACGGGCCAGGTGCTGTGATTGCTGCTCTGCTCCCCGAGAGGATTAATGCCATCCGCGCTTAACGCAAACCATACGTTCCTTGGCTCACTTGCAAACTCATCCCAGTACTTTCTCTCGATTTTTCTCCACTGCGACCCGTCAGCGGGTGCTCTCAACTTTCCGTCTTTCTTACGGTCCTCACTGTGCCATCGCATCAACTTGGCATGCTCTCCGTTTCTGAACAGACGTTTCAACCGTGGTATTATAGGAGCATACCACATCACCTTCGCAGGAACCCTCTTCCTGGGGGGCTCGCCGTCAACATCACCAGGGTCATCTCGTCTGATCTTATACCGTAATGCACCGCATACCGGGCATGCGTTCAGATCCTTGTACGCACCGCGGTAGAGGATGCAGTCATTAGGGCATGCATGTATCTTCTGCACCTCCAATCCTAGAGGGCATACGACCTTCTTTGCTGCGTATGTACTGTCGGGCAATTCGTTATCCTTTGGAAGCTTCTTCTTCAATATTTTAAGTAGCTTCTCAAATCCTTTATCAGGCACAGCATTCTCTGCCTTCCACTGCAGCAATTCCAGTGTGGTACCGTGCTTTGTGTTGCCATCTTCGCAATTGGGGTACAACCCTTTTTTGTGGTCCTCTAGCATGCGATCGAACTTCAGCTTCTCCTTTTGACTTTCGCATTGCGTCCTTGCATCGACAATGACCCGGCAGAGATCATCATCATCGGGCACATCGTCTGGTTCCTCTTGATCTTCAGCAGCTTCTCCCGTTGCAGCATCATCGTGCACATCGTCTGGTTCCTCTTGATCTTCTGGAGCATCATCGTATTCAGGGGGCACATAGTTGTCATCGTACTCTTCTTCTTCGCCGTCTTCCATCATAACCCCTATTTCTCCGTGCCTCGTCCAAACATTATAGTGTGGCATGAAATCCTTGTAAAGCAGGTGGGTGTGGAGGATTTTCCGGTCAGAGTAAGACTTCGTATTCCCACATATAGGGCATGGACAACACATAAAACCATTCTGCTTGTTTGCCTCAGCCACTTCGAGAAAATTATGCACGCCCTTAATGTACTCGGAGGTGTATCTTGAACCGTACATCCATTGCCGGTTCATCTGTGTGCATTATATATAATTAAGTGTGTCAAAAATCATTAGAGAACATCATGAATAGATAATTAATTAAGTGACCAAATTAATAGAAGTTCATCATCACATTAAAACCAAAGTACATACATAGTTCTCATCTAACAACATAAAGCTCTGCAGAGCATCTAAATTAATTAAACCATACACTGAAACTATGTAAAACATTTCAATGCGAAAACAAATGCGATCATAATCGCAACCAATGTAACAACTGATCCAACGGCATAATGATACCAAGCCTCGGTATGAATGGCATATTTTCTAATCTTTCTAATCTTCAAGCGCATTGCATCCATCTTGATCTTGTGATCATCGACGACATCCACAACATGCAACTCCAATATCATCTTCTCCTCCTCAATTTTTCTAATTTTTTCCTTCAACAAATTGTTTTCTTCTTCAACTAAATTTAACCTCTCGACAATAGGGTCGGTTGGAATTTCCGGTTCAACAACCTCCTAGATGAATAAAATCTATGTCACGTTGGTCGGCATAATTGTCATAAACAATAAATGAACCAATAGTTATGAAAAGATAATATATACCACATCCGAATCATAGACAGGACGAGGGCCGACGGGGGCGGATACCAAAACCATCGCACTATATAAGATGCAATAATAAAAGTAAGAAAATTATACAAGTATATATCTATCTAAACATACAAATAAGAATATTTTTCCTTTCGGAAAGAAGATAAGAACAAGAGGCTCACCACGGTGGTGCCGCCGATGAGATCGGTGCGGGTGATCGACGACGTTGAAGACGGGGACGGGGACGGGGCGTGACGGACCGCTAAACCTAGACAAATATGGAGGAAAATGGAGCTTGGCGGTCGAGCTTGGAGAGGAGAAACCTTAAGTAGTGTGGCTCGGGCATTCCATCGAACACCTTGTGTGCATATGAGGTGAGCTAGAGCACCACCAAGCCCTCTCCCCCTCGGCCAGAAAAAACAGAGCAGTGTGCTCTGCTCTTGCGCGAGGGGGTATATATAGGCACCACCATTGGTCCCGGTTGGTGGCACGAACCGAGACTAAAGGGTTTCCTTTGGTCCCGGTTCGTGCCACGAACCGGGACGAATGGTGGTGGGCCAGGAGCGAGGCCCATTGGTCCCGGTTCATCCCACCAACCGGGACCAAAAGGTCCAGACGAACCGGGACCAGTGGCCCACGTGGCCCGGCCGGCCCCCGGGGCTCACGAACCGGGTCCGATGCCCCCATTGGTCCCGGTTCTGGATTGAACCGGGACTAATGGGCTGGACCGGCCTGGACCATTGCCCCCTTTTCTACTAGTGGGATGGGTTACACGCTATTTTTTATAAAAGATTTTGGTCTATGTTGGGGGATGATCAGACCGAGGAGGTACTCCAGGCGGTGAATACTTGTACTATTCCTGATGGGTGGAATGGGTGGAATGATACAACAATTGTAATGATCCCAAAGGTTAGTTCTTCAGCAAATGTAAATCAGTTTACACCAATCAGTTTGTGCAATGTGGTGTATAAAGGTTATTTCAAAAATGATTGTGGCTCGTTTGAAGATAATTCTTCCAGATATTATCAACACGACTCAGAGTGCATTTATACCAGGAAGAATGATTACAGATAACATTTTAGTGGCGTACGAGTGTTTCCATACAATAAAGAAAAAAAATTAATGGTAAAGAGGGTATGTGTGCCATCAAATTGGACATGCACACAGTGTACGACCGGGTAGAGTGGGCTTTTCCGAAGGAAATTATGTTGAAATTGGGATTCCAAGAGAATTGGGTAAATTTAATTATGCAATGTTTATTTTCAATGGAGTACCGGGTTCGCTTTAATACTGAAGAGACTAAGAGTTTTAAACCTACTAGAGGTTTGAGGCAGGGAGATCCTCTCTCTTCATATTTATTCTTGCTATGTACGGAGGGGCTGACTGCTCTTCTAGCTAATGCGAAGGAGAATGGTAATATTTCTGGAGTTAAGGTTTGTAAAGATGCCCCATTGATCTCAAATCTTCTCTTTGCCAATGATTCTTTGATCCTTATGAAAGCAAATTCTATGAATGCGGAGGTGTTAAAATCAATTTTGGATTCTTATTGTGCTGCCTCGGGGCAAATGGTGAGCGTTGAAAAGTCGAGTATTTTCTTTAGTCCCAACACAAAAGTGGAAAACAAGGCGCAAATTTGCACAATTCTGGATATTATGACTGAAGCTCTCAATGACAAATATTTGGGTTTCCTGCAAATGTGGGTATGGGCAAAAACGAGTGTTTCCAATTCCTAATTGATCGCATTATTACAAAAATTAGTGGATGGAAAGAAAAATTGTTATCCGCTGGAGGAAAGGGAGTTCTCCTTAAAGCTGTTGTACAAGCTATCCAACTTATGCTATGTTCGTCTTTAAAATTCTTAATTTTTTTGCTAAGAATCATTGTCGCGATGTCGCAATATTGGTGGGGTGACAAGGACAATCAGAAGAGGATGCATTGGATGGCGTGATGGAAGATGTGTGTCCCAAAAGACCAAGACCAAGGAGGCACGGGCTTCCGAGATATACATTGTTTCAATCTAGCTTTGCTAGCCAAACAGGCGTGGCGTTTGCTTGATAATCCGGAATCGTTATGTGCTACAATCATGAGAGCAAAATATTTCTCAAATGGTGATTTAATGAATGCAAATCTAAAGAAGGGTTCATCTTTTACCTGGCAAAGCATTATGGCAGGAGTTAATTCCCTAAGGAATGGTTACATCTGGCGAGTTGGAAATGGACAATAGGTTGATATTTGGGAAGATGCATGGATCCCGAATTGTGCAAATAGGAAAATTATTACTCCTAGAAGGAGGCATCTTTTGTCAAAGGTTTCTGACCTTATTGACCCAATCATGAATTGTTGGGATGAAGACTTGGTAAGACAAACGTTGTGGCCAATTGACGCTCAAAGGGTGCTCCCGATTCCCCTTCCGATGCATGATATGTCGGACTTCATTGCTTGGAGTTATACAAAAAAATGGCTTGTTCACTGTTCGATCAGCTTATTTGGAAGGAATGGAACCAACAACATGGGAGGAAATTGCAATATACAAATGGTATAGGTAGAACCAATGCTAATCCTATCTGGGGTAAGATGTGGAAACTATCTTGTCCGGCAAAGATAAAAAAATTCATCTGGCGTACATTGCATGGAACTCTCCCGTGTCGCGTTATGCTCGCTAATAGACACATGAAATTTTCGCCCATCTGCCCAACATGCTCAAATGGGCCAGAAGACACAAAACACGTCTTGTTTCTGTGTCAGAAGGCGAAAGAGGTTTGGAACAAGTTAGGATTGTGTGAGGTGATCAATAGAGCCTGTGGTGTTGATCGGGCGGGAGAGACAGTTCTTGAATTGTTACTACTTATGCCAGACCAAGAATTATTTGTATTGCGACTCCAGAACGTACGTGAATTGATCGCTATAACAACTTGGTATCTATGGTGGGATAGACGTAAACTAGTTCATGAAGGAAGTCGCAAGATGCACATTAAAATTCGATGGGGGCTCGTGCCATAATGGCGAACTATGTTAATGCACACTCCCATAAGGCAACCAGTAAAACAAGGGGATGGAGTAGACCTCCTATTGATTTTGTGAAACTAAATGTTGATGCTTCCTTTGATCACGATCTGCTTAGGAGCACGGCAGGGGCTGTTCTCAGAGACGACAAAGGAAGGTTCATTGTTGGCGGAAATTGGAGGATTGATTGGTGTGTTGATGTATTAACAACAGAAGCACTAGCTCTAAGGTTTGGCTTAATCCTTGCATAGAAGGCGGGTTGCAATCGTTTTATTGTCAACTCTGATAATATGAAAGTGATTAACACAATGAAAAATGGAGGACATCAGCGGGTGCGGCAGCGGCAGTGTTCGACGATTGCTATTTTATGGCATGTGATTTTCATAATGATAGTGAACTTTTTCATAATGTACGGTGAAGCATTCCTAACATACGATGAACATTTTTGTAATAGGAGATGAACTTTTTGTATAACACACAAAAAAGAGAAGAAGGAACAAAAAAGTAAAGAAAAGAAACAAAAAAGAAAAAATGAAATGAAAAAGGAACCAAAACCAAAAAATCAGAACAAAACCGAAGACAAAAACCACAAAAGAAAATCGAAAACAATTCGCAGGAAACAATGAAGAAAGCCGTAGCGACGAAGAAACGCAAACCCCGTATATGGGCCGGCCCAACTGGCAGCTCGCCTCAGCGAAAGCAGAACCTTTTGACGCTAACGACAGTCAAATAGGGGAGCAACTAATTAACGAGCGCTCCTTCGGGAGCCTCGCAACGATCAGCGCCACCTGGCGCGCTCTCAGCTATTCGCCACGTGTCGCGCTCTGGGTGCTCCCTTCGGATTTTTTTTATTTTTCCGCACGCGGTTTCGGCTTTTTAAACGGTTTTTTTTTCGGGTTTTTTTGACGTTTTGGTTTTCCACCGGTCTTCCCTAGCTTTTCGACCAAAAAAATAATTTTTTTGCGCAAAAAACACATTTTTTTCGCGAGAGCCACGGTTTTGTTTTCGCGAGAGGCACAGTTGTGCTTTCGCGAGAGGCACGGCCGTGCCTCTTGAAACGAAAAAAAAATGTGTTTTCTGTTTTTTTTCCTTTCGCGAGAGGCATGGTTTTGTTTCGCGAGAGGCACGGTTTTGTTTCGCGAGAGTCACGGCCGTGCCTCCTCGGAAACGAAAAAAAACACATTCTCTGTTTTTTTTCTTTCGCGAGAGGCACGGTTTTGCTTCCGTGAGAGGCACGGTTGTGCTTTCGCGAGAGGCACAGGCGTGCCTCTTTCGAAAAGGAAAAAAAACGTGTCTTCTATTTTTTTTCTTTCGCGAGAGGCACGGTTGTGATTTCGTCAGAGACACGGGCGTGCCTCTTTGGGAAAGGAAAAAAACCCGTGTTCCCGGTTCGGTTTTTTCGTCGGTTTTTTCCTGCCAGTTTTTTCGTGAAAAAAAAGTTCGTCAAAGCCTATCAACATGGGATCTAGTTTTGAAGATCTCGACGCGAGGAATCCAACGACGAAAGCGGGTCGAGATTTAGACGCACGGTTTAAGAGATAAAACATTTTGAATAAACGGATCTATGAAAAAAGGGAAAACAACCAGGTTGCGACAAGTGGCGCGCTGCATGTGCGCCACTTGTCGCAACCTGGAAAAGTTGGAGTGATCTCCGCAAGGAGTACTCCTTAATTAATGATTTCGATCAAATAAGGTCTGTCGTCGGCATTTCCTAAACGAGACCTCCTATACGCCGCACTCTGCGGCAGTGTCGTGGCTTCGCACAGGTGGCCTTCGGGTAGGCCGGCGGTGCGTCACTTATCGCAACCTGGAAAAGTTGGAGTGATCTCGCAAGTAGTACTCCTTAATTGATGATTTCGGTCAAATAGGGTCTGCCGTCGGCATTTCCTAAACGAGACCTCCTATACGCCGCACTCTGCGACAGAGTGTCGTGGGTTCGCACAGGCGGCCTCCGGGTGGGCCGGCCCAGTACCGCCAGGGGACTTGTATTTTAGCTCAAACAAAAAATGTAACGCTGTAGGGAATCGAACCAGGGATCTCATGCTACAAACTAATATCTGCGACCAGATGAGCTAGCGAGCTTTTCTAGTTAGATGGCAGCGTCAACCTTTAAGAACCAATCACAGAGCAGATTCGAATTATATTTGGAATTTTGAATTCATTTTTTTAGAAAGAATGAGTGTTTTCTGAAACGCAAATACCTTTCAAATTTCAGAATGGTTTTTTTATAAAACGAAATATTTTAGAAAATAATGAACATTTTTCGAAATCAGGAACAATTGTTTTAAAACAGAGCCATGGTTTTGTTTTCGCGAGAGGCACAGTTGTGCTTTCGTGAGAGGCACGGCCGTGCCTCTTGAAACGAAAAAAAATGTGTTTTCTGTTTTTTTCCTTTCGCGAGGGGCATGGTTTTGTTTCGCGAGAGGCACGGTTTTGTTTCGCGAGAGTCACGGCCGTGCCTCCTCGGAAACGAAAAAAAACACATTCTTTGTTTTTTTTTCTTCCGCGAGAGGCACGGTTTTGCTTCCGTGAGAGGCACGGTTGTGCTTTCGCGAGAGGCACAGGCGTGCCTCTTTCGAAAAGGAAAAAAAACGTGTCTTCTGTTTTTTTTCTTTCGCGAGAGGCACGGTTGTGATTTCGTCAGAGACACGGGCGTGCCTCTTTGGGAAAGGAAAAAACCCGTGTTCCCGGTTCGGTTTTTTCGTCGGTTTTTTCCGGCCAGTTTTTTCGTGAAAAAAAAGTTCGTCAAAGCCTATCAACATGGGATCTAGTTTTGAAGATCTCGACGCGAGGAATCCAACGACGAAAGCGGGTCGAGATTTAGACGCACGGTTTAAGAGATAAAACATTTTGAATAAACAGATCTACGAAAAAAGGGAAAACAACCAGGTTGCGACAAGTGGCGCACATGCAGCGCGCCACTTGTCACAACCTGGGAAAGTTGGAGTGATCTCCGCAAGGAGTACTCCTTAATTAATGATTTCGATCAAATAAGGTCTGTCGTCGGCATTTCCTAAACGAGACCTCCTATACGCCGCACTCTGCGGCAGTGTCGTGGCTTCGCACAGGCGGCCTTCGGGTAGGCCGGCGGTGCGCCACTTATCGCAACCTGGGAAAGTTGGAGTGATCTCCGCAAGTAGTACTCCTTAATTGATGATTTCGGTCAAATAGGGTCTGCCGTCGGCATTTCCTAAACGAGACCTCCTATACGCCGCACTCTGCGACAGAGTGTCGTGGCTTCGCACAGGCGGCCTCCGGGTGGGCCGGCCCAGTACCGCCAGGGGACTTGTATTTTAGCTCAAACAAAAAATGTAACGCTGTAGGGAATCGAACCAGGGATCTCGTGCTACAAACTAATATCTGCGACCAGATGAGCTAGCGAGCTTTTCTAGTTAGATGGCAGCGTCAACCTTTAAGAACCAATCACAGAGCAGATTCGAATTATATTTGGAATTTTGAATTCATTTTTTTAGAAAGAATGAGTGTTTTCTGAAACGCAAATACATTTCAAATTTCAGAATGGTTTTTTTATAAAACGAAATATTTTAGAAAATAATGAACATTTTTCGAAATCAGGAACAATTGTTTTAAAACAAGAACATATTTCCAAATTCTAAAACAAAGCTGGGAAAATGAGAACATTTTAAACTCTCGAATAAAATAGGCAAAACATGAACATTTTTTTGAAATTTCTGAACAATTTTTGACAAGGGAACATTTTTTTTAAACGGGAACATTTTTTGAAAAGTTGTGAAATTTTGGAGCAGAAATCATTCCGAACTTTTTTTGCCAGAACACAAACAATTTTTTGAAAAATGTATGCGAATAATGTTTATTTTTTTGGAAAAATGATCTTCTTGGAATTTTTATCATTTTTATAAGCAAGAACATTTTTTGAGAGTCACAAACATATTTTTAATGCACGAACATTTTTTGAAAAGTTGTGAAAATTTTGAACAAAAGCTTTCGCAATATTTTATAAAAAACAAGAACATTTTTTTTCAAAATTGTGAACATCTTTCGAATTTATGAACATTTTTTGAAAACGAATGTTTTTTAAATTTTGAACATTTTTTAAACGGAAGAACATTTTTAAAATTTAAGAACAATTTTCGAACATGAAATAGTATAACAAAGATAAAATAATCTTGAAAGGGAAAAAGAAAATAGTAACAGAAAACAAAGAAAACAAAAGAAAAGAAAAGGAGGAAAAAGAAATATAAACAAAAAAACGAAAGTTACAGAAAAACCAGTAAAAAAACAGGTGCAGGGACCCTTCTAGATGGTTCCCAAAACTGGCTGGCTGTTGCCATTGTACGCGCACGCAATAGCTGGGCCGGCCCATCGCGTCGCTGCTCGTTCGCTCGCGTATGCGAAGCGCCTACAGTTTGACACAAAAAGCGTCAAATAGGATTTCCGTTTCTAAACAGCGCTCGTTGCGCCCGTTTTTTCGATTTCGGTGCACACCCTTTCCTCCGCGCTGGGCCAGCCCATATTTACGTTTTTTTTTCTTATTTTAGAAGACAAAAAAACCATGCGACCTCCTGCTCTTACTTACCGATGCGGCTGCTGTCTCGTTCGACAGTAGGGCCGCCATATTGGGCCGTCCTAGCGCGGATACTGGCCTACAGCGCTTTTTTCTTCCACATTTTTGCATTCTTATTTTTCATATTTTTTACTTATGCTATTATTTCAAAATGTTCTGGATATATCTATTATCAAAATCACTTTATATAAGAAAGTTTAAAATGGTTATCATGCATTTATAAAATGTTAAATTTGTATAGAATTTTTTTGAATAATTTACAATGCATATGAAAAAAAAATAGAAAGAAAAGTATATTAGTTTTCTATTTTATTTAAAAATGTTAATGATTCAATTAAAAAAAGTTAAATATTTATAAAAAGTTTGTAATGAATAAAACAATTCTATACAATAAATGCAAATGTGTATGCAAATATATAGACAATGTGAAATGTGTATACAAGAAATTTTTCTGATGTATACAAAAAATGTGAATGTGTATGAAAAAAGTAGACATAAAAATATATGTTTTCTTAATAAATTAATCATGATTTTAGAAAATTTTAAATGTGTATACAGAAAATGTTTCTGAGGTATACAAAAAATAATCAATGTTTATGGAAAAACTAGACATGAATTATTTTTTAAATGTTAATCATGTTTTCCAAAATGCTAAGCATGTATATGAAAAATGTTCCTAGTGTAGAAAAAATGTACAATGTGTATAGAATAAAGGGACGTCAAAAGATATAAGTTATCAAAAATGGTCATCACGTATTTGAAAATTTTAAAATGTTTATATAAAAAATGTTCCTAATTAACAAATTTGTATGAAAAATAGACATAAAAAACATATCTTAGAAAATATTAATCATTGATGAGGACATCAATACCACTGTTACACCCACAGCCCCTGCTGCTATACATATTGGACCAATTACTAGAGCTCGTGCACGCCAATTAAAGTACCAGGTACTTTCGTTTCTTAGTAATGATTCTAATGTTCATGAGAATATGATGCTGCTTAAATTGGATATATTTGTTTTGCTTACAAATGAAAGGCCTAGCTTGGAGAAGGATGAACATTGGAGCAAGAACAAGCATGGAGATGATGGCATGCGCAAGGGGAACAAGAACGGAGTTACAAGTGATGATTCTAGGACGTGGAAGCCACCATAATGAGTACATGAAGCCTTGGACGACATATACAAGATGCTACTTCATAATTTTCGTCCAGAGGCTATTCTAGGTGCTGTGTCACCTTATTATGGGGCCAAGTCCATGTAATTTCGAAATACTTGATTATAGGCTGTTTTTAGAGTCTGTATGTGTGGGGAAACATGAGTTAGGGTTGGTTTCGGACCCCTCCCTCAAGGGCCAGAAATTCCCCCCTCTTCCTCCATATATACATCCCTTAGGGCATCGTTTAGACTCTGGGTTTTGTTTAGATTAAAAGTTCACCATAGCTGCAACTTCGCGTACTTCGTTTGTGTTCAACGACCAGACCAAGACGTCACAAAACCCCACCTTCATTAATAAAGCTTTCCTCTTATATTCGCAATATCCAGATTGTAATCTCAGTTTCTTGCTTGTTCTTTGTTTGCTCACAGGAAACAGACCCTCGTGGTCAGGTTGATCGTGCTCCGGCGTGGTCAATAACCCTCGAAAGTTGGTTTAGCGATTACTAAGGCGCGATGGCTTGCACGTTCGTAGTCGGATCGTCAAGGTTGACTCCCACAGAAAATGATGGCCACCATCTCATCGAAACATCAGGACACCTTTGCCTCTATCAAGTGGTATCAGATTTTCAGGTTGCTCAGTGAGATTTTATAGTTTTTCATAGTTTAGATCGAGTCTGTTTCTTCATACCTATAGTCCACGAAAAAGCCAAAAAAATAGGGTTAGTTCATCCTATCCGAACCAATCTGAGCCTTTGCATAATCTTTTCTGTATTTGCTTTGTTGAATTTGTGGTTGCATTGTCGTGTCAAGTAGCTGGTCTTAGCGTCTAGTCTTTTAGAGTTTTGAGTTCTGGTCATAAGTTGTCACGCCACCGCCGCACTATCATCATCGCCCCTGCCATCTACCACCACTGCTTATCCGCAACCGATCTGTATCCATATACCATCACCAATCTGTATCCATATACCACCACCAGTCCGTATCCATATACCACCACCGCTGCCATATTTTTCCATCATATATTCGCCACCAGTCCGTGCTTCACCGCCCATCATATACCATCATCACCAGTCCGAGTTCCACCAGATTCATCTCCGCCACCTGTCCTAGTCCGAGTCCAGTATTTGTTCCTTTATTTTTGAGTTCCAGATCACGCGATACTACGAGATGTGACCAAGTCGGACTCCCCAACTTTTGTGCTACCCGCAGTAGAAAAATAGTTCCAGCTTCAAAAAAAAATTGTTGAAATTCTGGCTAGGCAGTTTTTAGACCATTTGTAGACTTTTTTGAATTTTTTTTTGTTGCGGAGCAAAAACAAGGAGGAAAAAAGTGGAAAAAATAAAAAAAATTGAGAGTGTGCTCCTCCCTTGACTACGTGCCGCGCCGTAATTTTGTTAGTGTTCTAGGCTCGCGTCTCTAGCACGGTCTAGCCTAGGACCAGCACAGTATCATCGTTGAGCGTTTATTCAACTTTGCATCTCTGAATTGATTATTGCTGACTCTTTTTGCTACCATATTATAAGCCTTCCCAGCTCCACATACATCTACTCGTGCGTTTCACACCGCCTGGCCATCGTTCTATCCAAGCTTTGAGAGTTTTGACTACAACTGCTGCCGATCACCACCTGTTGCTGGGTAAGAACTGGTAAGAATTTGAGATTCGCTTGACGGGTTTGTGACACACCACCAGCACTTCCTAGTAGTCTGTAGGATCATATTCTTGTGAGTTTCTATTGCTACTAACCATGGCAGGATCACAAGCCGATGAGACTGATTGGGAGAACATGACGAACAAATAGCTGCATGATAAATTCCAGAAAATGATGAGTGGACAGGTGCAAGATGTGCTAAACAGATTTGAAGAGGCCCTGGAGAAGATAGATGGCATTGAGAAGACGTTCGAAACAAAGGTCGATAACAAGTTTAATGTATTGCTCGCGCGTCTTCAACAACCACCGCCGGCTGCACCTGTCGCACCTCTACAACGACAACAACAACGCCCCCTTCCAAATCAGTTTGGACGAGCGAAGCGTGTTCTTCTTGAGGATGTCCAAACTTCTGGTGATGTTGTACCTATTGTTGATGCTTGCTTTGGCTCCTACTACTGCTGCTGTCGGTACCTAGGAGGATGATGATTATGCGGGCGATTATGAGGATGAGCTTGATCAGAATCAGAACTACGTGCAGCCACCAGCACCATCACAAGCAGGTCGACCTCAAGTATATATTCGCAACGGTAGGCCTGCATGTAAGTGCATCTAGTGCCACCCCTAGTTGGTTTTGGAGTATTGACGACAAACCTGGTTGAGGGACTAATGTGTTTGTGAGAATTGCAGGATAACACAGGCAGTAGTCCCTCATTGATTCGGTTTACCTACCAGAGATGACCCCTACAAATGTGTGAAGACATTGAAGACAATGGTGGTCCGTGAAGCTATTCATGGTGAAGTCTATGACATGAGAAGACATCGCATGAAGACTATGGAGCGCGAAGACTTAGTTGTTTCATTGTTCCCTTTTCTTCTTTGTTGAGTCATAGGAACCACCGCACTATTAAGTGGGGTCCAAGTGAACAAAGTTAGAGTGACTAAAGTGATGCTCAACCAAATCCTATGTCTTCGAGCAAAGACAATGAGAGCAAATCTTATCCAGAGTCGGATGAGTCAGCTTTACTTGTAGCCCAAGTCAAGCTGCCGCGTGTGTTTGAAATCTGACCGTTGGGACACGTGTTAGTTCCTTAGTGACCCAGGGTCATTTTGGACAAATTAGGTCGGATTGCCTAGTGGCTATAAATAGCCCACCCCCTACACCATAAATTGGTGGCTGCTCAGAGTTAGTGCACGACTTTTGTCGTTTGAGAGCAACCCACCTCTGAAGCATTTGAGAGAGAATCCTTGCGAGGACAAAGCCCAAACCACCCAGAGCCCAAAGAGTGTTTGGCATCACTGAAGTCTTTCTGTCCGCGTGATCTGAAGACTTGTTACACTTGAGGACTGTGAATCCTCCAGCCGATTAGGCGTCGCGTTCTGAGCATCCAAGAGTCATTGTGGATTGCCGGTGAACGAAGTCTATGAAGGTTTGGAAGTCTACCTTGAAGACTTACCAGAGTGATTGGGCGGGGAATAAGTGTCCTTAGCTCAAGGGGAATAAGGTGAAGACGCGGTCTTCTGAGTTAAATCTCAGCCTCCCTAACCAGACGTACAGTTTTCACAGCAAGTGGAACTGGTTGAACAAATCTCTGTCCTCTCCAAGCTACTGGTTCTATCTCTCACTTCTCTTTACTTACAGTTTGTCTTCGTGAAGTCATTGCCTGCTTGCATTATCTGTTTGACTTCACTGAGTGACTACTTATTGTGATTGGCTTCATACTATCTTCCATCCTGATCCTTACTACCTAGCTGCTAATAGTCTTCGTGCTTTCACTTCATTGAATACTTGACTATGGCTTGCCAGTGTAGTCTACCTTCCGCTGCATATGAATAGTGCCATTTCTATTGTTTGTCTTCGAAACTCCCATGTTTTGAAGACTTCCATAAAAATCGCCTATTCACCCCCCTCTAGTTGATAACCGGCTCTTTCAATTGGTATTAGTGCAAGGTACTCCCTTGTTCTGTGTGATTTGGTTTAACCACCTGGAGTTTTAGCTATGTCGACTGCAGGGATAATCAAATTCTCCGTTGCGTGCCCCATCTTTGATGGCACTGAATACCCCTACTGGAAGAATAAGATGCGCATGCATCTTGAAGCCATTGATGTCGATCTGTGGTATGTCATCAAGAACGGCGTTCCCAATACCGGTGAAGGTGTCACCCCTGCTGATGTTAAGAAGTTCGTTCAACTGGACTCTACTGCCAAGAACATCATCTGTGGTCATCTGACCAAAGGACAGTATGGTCGTGTGAGTGCTCTGGAAACATCGAAGCTAGTTTGGGACTGGCTCTCCAAGGTCAACGAAGGCGTCTCAACTTAGCGTGATCAAAGGATCAGTGTTCTCCGAAACCTCTTCAACCGCTTCAAGAGACACGAAAATGAAAACGTCCAGCTCACATTTGATCGCCTCACTGAATCACAAATGAGCTCCAAGCACTCGGCGCCACTGAGATCACGAAGCATGAAATAGTCAAGACACTACCGAGATCACTTGACAGCTCATTTGACACCCTAGCACTGATGATTCAAGAATGCCCTGACTTCAAGACTCTAGATCCGTACGACATACTTGAGAGGCTCAACACACATGAGTTTCAGCTATCTGAGAAACGAGATATCTATGGCCCCAACTATGGCCGAACTCGTGCTTTGAAGGCAAAGGTTGTTTCCTCACATGAAGAAGAATATGACTGCAGTTCTGGTGATCCTGAAGACATTGGAAAGGAGCTTGCCATGATTGTGAAGAAGTTCCAGAAATTCACTAAGAAGAAAGGCTTCAGAAAGTCTTCATGATCCAGCTCAATAAATGATGAAGCTTCCACCCATGACCACAAGAAGAGAACATGCCACAAGTGCAAGAAACCTGGTCACTACATCTCTGGGTGTCCACAGTGGGACAATGAGAAGAAGAAGAAGAAGAGCAAAGAATATGATTCTGATGACAAGAGAAGAAGAGATCCTCAAAGTCTTCTTCCAAGTCTTCTTCCAAGTCTTCATCACACAAGAAGAGCTCATCTGGCAAGGCTCGTGCTTTTGTTGGCAAGGAGATGGATTCAGAGGAGGAGTCTGCTTCTGAGGAGGAAGAGGTGGAATCTGAGGAGGATTCCGACTCTGGCGTTGCAAGTCTGGCTCTAGCTACAGCTTACGTTGCCAAGTCCATCTTCAACACTGAAGACAATGGCTTTGTCACCAACACTGATGATAATGACAAGGACGACTCTGCTCCCACCTACTGCTTCATGGCACGTGGTGCCAAGGTAAAATCACGCGGTGCTTACTTTCAAACATCAAGTGAAGATGACTCTGATTGTGAATCCAAACCTAGCTACAAAACTCTTAAAATTGCAACTGAACAACAGAAAGCTATGGAACATATTCAAAAACTGTTAGACAAAAGTGATGACCTGTTGGACGCGGAAATGACCCGATCCCAGTCCTTAATAGAAGACATAAAAAATCTTCATGTTAAGTACGAAGAACTTGAAAGTCGTCATGAAACGCTATCAACAACTCATGAAAAACTTTCCTACGATTATCTTCAAAGGAAGCAAGTTGAGAAAAATTGAGAATGGTTCATGAAGATCTTCAAAAGGAGAACGAGTCACTTCGCGCTCAAAAGATCAGTCTGGCTCAGGAAGGATTTGAACCACCATGTCTAAAATGCATTGAGCGTGATAATACTACTGTTATAATATCTTCAACTGCCGATGTGGTAACTAACCCCTCTGTTGAGGATACCACTACTATTGCTGATGAGAATGCTAGGTTGAAGACACTGCTTGAGACAGGGATGTACAAAAGTCTCAAAGGGCATCCGACATTATGTGATGTCCTCAAAAAAGCAGATTCTGAACTGAAACCCTAGGAAAGAGGGTGTTGGGTTCGAGAGGAAAATGAATGTTGATGGGTCTTACTGGAAGCCTGAGCAGTACCCCAAAACCACATGGGTTGCTGCAAAGGAACCTTCAGTGGATCCATCCACCTTATCTAGTTTCACTTGTGCTAACCCTATTATCATTGATGAATCCTTTGATGCAAACTATAAACTGTTTAAGAATCAGAATGGCGAAGTGTTTGCCAGGTATATTGGTACTAACTGCAGGAATGGGCCACCTATGAAGAAGATATGGGTACCCAAAAGTTGTCTTGAGAATCTTCCTGTGAATGTCATCATGACACCACCTGGGAAGAAGACAAACCCCATACCAAAGACTTCATATGGTCCAAAAGCTTCATACAGACCGAGGACTCATTCGAGTCACCCTAATGTCAATGTTTTGCAGGGAAATCATACTCAGACCCATGAATATGAGCGTGTTTCCTCAAACTGCTATGTTCATAGAACAAAGAACTTTTCTGCTTATTCCTATGAGTATTATTCACCTCCTGCAAGGCCATTTACTAGGTCTCCAAAGCCAAAGTTCTCAGATGCTACACTTAGACTCATTACTTCTAAGCGACCCCTGAAAATGTGGGTGGTTAAGAAAACATAACTCTCTTTTACAGGGAAAGGTCTCCAGCCGGAAATCAAAGGCGTCCGATGCTTATGCTGGGGACCTTAAACATCTTGTGGGGCGCAAGATAAAATGCCCAAATGGTCTTACTATGTATTTCATCCCGGGATTCCTTGACACTCATCCTATCTATCCTAACCAAGATCTGAATTTCCATGTTCCACTTGTTCGTTAAATGTTTATGCTTCACAACTCGCTTGGTGAAGCCTATCCCCCAAACTGCATTGTAGGCTATGGCACCTCGTACTTCAGAATGGATTATGGACAGTGGATGCAGTAACCACATGACTGGCGATCGAAGTCTACTGATGGATTCAACGCTACGTCCATCAGACAAGAGTCACATCACATTTGCTGACACTGGTAAAAGCAAGGTATTGGGTCTAGGTAGAGTTGCAATATCAAGGGATCAACACATGGATAAAGTGGTGCTTGTTGAATCCCTTGGTTTCAACTTAATGTCTGTCTCAATGCTTTGTAACTTAAACGTGATTGTGCTATTTGGAAAATATCGTTGCCTTGTTCTAATGGAATCTGACAAGTCTCTAGTCTTTGAAGGGTATCGGAATGATGATTTGTATATGGTAGATTTCTTAGCAGGACCACAGATGGATGTATGTCTTCTAGCAAAAGCTTTAGAATGCTGGCTTTGGCATCGAAGGCTAGGGCATGCTGGCATGAGGAACTTGCACACTCTCGCGAAGAAGAAGCATGTCGTGGGCATCAAAGGCGTCAAGTTCAAGAAGGATCATCTGTGTGGTGCCTGCGAAGCTGGAAAGATGACTAGGGCCAAGCATCCCTCAAAGACGATCATGACTACATCTCAACCCTTCGAGCTGCTACACATGGACTTATTTGGCCCTACTCACTACTCTACCTTACTACCACTGCTTGCCTCTATGGTTTTGTCATTGTTGATGATTATTCAAGATATACTTGGGTGCATATAATCCTCTACAAGAATGAAGTGCAGGATGTCTTCAGACGCTTTGCCAATCGTGCCATGACGAACTATGGCATCAAGATCAAGCATATCAGAAGTGACAACGGCACTGAGTTCAAGAACACCGGCCTCGACCTTTATCTGGATACTTTGGGCATCACTCATGAGTTCTCTGCTCCTTACATGCCTCAGCAGAATGGCATCGTGGAGCGCAAGAACAGAACCCTCATTGAGATGGCTCGAACGATGCTTGATGAGTACAAGACTCCACGGAAGTTCTGGCCTGAATCCATTGTCACTGCATGCCACATCATCAACCGTGTTTATCTTCACAAGCTTCTGAAGAAAACACCCTATGAACTTCTAACTGGTAAGAAGCCAAATGTCAGTTACTTCAGAGTATTTGGTGCTGGGTGCTGGATCAAGGATCCACATCACATTTCAAAATTTGCACCGAAAGCACATGAAGGTTTTATGCTTGGTTACGGAAAGGATTTGCACTCCTACAGAGTCTTCAACCTCTTTCACTATAAAGTGGTTGAAACTGTGGATGTGCGGTTCGATGAGACTAACGGCTCGCAAAGAGAGCACCTGCCAAATGTGCTAGATGAAGTACCTCCTAGTGAATCAATCAAGCAAATGGGAATTGGAGAGATCATACCTTCTAAGGCTCAGACTGAAGAGGAACTTATCATTTCTGCACCTAATCAACCTGAAGACAATGCTCAGCCTGAAGACAATCCTCCAAATGATGACATTGATCAGCAAGAGCAAAATCTTTGTCCTGTTCATCCTCGTGTTGCAAATGAAGTACAGATTGAGAAGATAATAGACAACATCAATGCACCTGGTTGTCACACCCTAGCTAGTTCTTGCATTAGAGTGTTGCATCATGTCTATTTCATTCAAAAGAAACTTGAAATGGGGATGACAGAACCCCCAACTCCCTCTCAAACCAACTAGGGTTTACTAAAAATATTTTCAATGAACCTGAAATGCCCTTCTAAAATGTCCATCATTTTTGTCTTGGTTCACAACCTCTGCCAAAAGTGGTGCACAATTTTCTAGGTCATCCTAAGGTCTCTGAATTAAATCATAAGTATTTGAATTTGGACATTTAAATTCTATAAAATATTTTAAATGTCCAAATAAACCTAAACTGAAATGTTCCATGTTGGTTATATACTAAATAGTGGGCATGAGCAGTTTGGTGGATTTTGAAAGTGCCTAGGTATTTTTAGAAAATCCACAAAGTTACAGAAGAAATAGAAAACAGAAATAAAAAGAGAGAGAGGGAAAACTTACCTGGCAGCCCAACACCAGGCCCACCTAGCCGGCCCAGCCCAGCAGCCGCTCCAGCGAGCTGCTTGTCTTGGCCAGGCAGGCAGGCAGGTGCTCGACACCGGCACCAGCGCACGCCACGCAGCTGCCCGCCGCCCTGCTTCCTCCCCTCGCCGCTCTGCTGGCCTGGACGACCTCCACATCGCGCCCGACCCCCCTGGACACGTCCATTCTCCCCCTGTCTCTCTCCCTCGCCCCCACCGCCATGGCCGACGCTGCCGCCGCCGTAACCGTTGCCATCATCGTCAACGCGCCGCCCGACCGTGTCTACGAGCTCTGCCACCCTCCTCTCCGTCGAGCAGGCCGAGCCCCGAGCGATCGCACGCTCTGCACCGTCTCCACCGAGCTCGTCTTCAACCTCCTGCCGGCCAGATCGTCTCCGCCGCCCCGCTCGCTCCGGTTCGTCCCCGACCTCGCCGTCCGCCCCGTCGCAACCACCGTGAGCTGGGCCACCTCCCTATCCTCTCCGCTCTCCTTCTTGTGCACCACAGCGAGCACACAGAGCTCACCCGCACGCGCCGCCGCGGAGCTTGTCGCCGACGAGGCTCCAGCCACCCAACGGCCGCGCCACCCTGCCTACTAACCTCACCACGCTCCCAGGAGCTCAACGCACTAACTCATGTGCCTCGACGTGCTTCCTAGCGACGGGTTCGAGCTCACCCGAGCTCCGGCCGCAAAACCCATCGCCGGCGCCATTTCCGGCGACCCCGAGCCCAACTACCCGCACCACCTGCTGCGGCTCGCTCCCAGCTATCCATAGAGCCCAGCGGCGCCTCGAATGGTGCCCTGTAGGCGAAACCCGCACCTGCACCACCGCGTTTGGCCTCGCCGGCGGCTAAACGCCGGTGAGTTGACCCCGCTGACCCCCGTTTGACCATGGGTGGGCCCAGTTTGACCCCCCTGGGTCAATGACAGGTGGGGCCCAGCCCTGTTAACTAATTAGGATTAGTATTATCTAATATTTAGTTAAACTAATTACACTGACATGCGGGACCCACTGTCAGGTTTGACCTGGACTGTCCCGTTGACCACTGACGTCATCCTGACGTAATGCTGACGCAGTAAATTATTTACTGGAATTATTTTTACAGAGGAAATTCTAGAAAATACCACAAACTTCAAAAAATCATAGAAATTAATCTGTAGCTCCAAATGCAAAGTGTTATATATGAAAATGATCAGAAAAATCCAATCTATCCATTTGTACTGGTTTCATGCATGTTTAAACAAGTTAACCTGCTGTTTAGTGCAGAACAAGATAAAGCACCTAAAAGGGCCACTTATGAGTTTGAAACTTGAATCTTTGGTTCAAAATGGTTCAAACACATCTGGTCTTAGTTGCATTAGCCCAATACACTCATTTTGCCATGTCTCATGCATGCATCATATTGTTGCATATTGTTTGGTGATGATTGTGTGTCGGTGCTCTCTGCGGCAGGTTCTGCCCCCGAGGAGTACCCCGAATACCCCAACGAAGAACAATACCAGTGCACCGACCCATCAGGCAAGCAACCAACCATTTGATCATATTGATACAATCCCATGTTCTCGCTTCTGCTCTCTTTTACTGCATTAACACAATGCGATTCAAACTGCTGTGTGCTGCGGTAGTTGAACCCATTTCCTCTGCATGATCTGTCATTGCCACAGTAACTAGATGAAACCCACTAGCATGTGTAGGAGTTGATTGAGCCATGTGTATGTGTTGTTCCTACCTTGCTATGCCTGCTATGCTTAGAGTCGTGTCAGGTCTGGTTCATCTGGGTGATGGCTAGAGTGAAATGATCATGTCGGTATGAGAGTGATGTGTTGAACATGATTTGGTAAAGGTATCGACGAGAGGCCATGTAGGAGTACATGGTGGGTTGTTTCATTGAAGCCGTCCTTAAGCACTGAGATCTTTATGTGTGATTTAAGATTCAGCTACTACCATACATTGGGCCCTGAAATATGACCCCGCTCGACTTCTTATCCACCCTAGTCCTTTGTCTAGGAGTTGCAAGTAGTTTCTGGTGTTTGTAGCTTACTGGAGGCCGTGGACAGCGCTGACCCACGGGGTGGGCTGTGATGCGGTAGGTACGTGGCCGGGTATACCGGGCACCCGTTAGGTGTCTCGGAACCCTGTACACATCGTTCGAGGCCATATGTGGAAACCTCGGCCGGACTCCCTGCGGATGGAACCTGAATAGGCGATAAACATGGACTAGAGACTTAGGTGTTTAGGTAGGTCGTGGTCTACACCCACGTCGGCTTTTGCTTGAAGTCTGCCGAGCACATGTCGTGTGCAGACGCTAAGTGGTGGAAACATGTATGAAGAAGTACACCCCTGCAGGGTTAACATCATCTATTCGAATAGCCACGTCCGTGGTAAAGGACTACTTGGTTGCCTATACAGTTCATAGACAAGTAAATGGAAACTACTAAAAGCCTCAAGATAAGCGTGAGTGCCGAGGATGGCTCTTCCGTAGGATGACGGAGGTGGATCCTCGGTAGTGTATTGAAGTGGTGAGTAGTGGACTCGAGTGCGCAAAACCATTTCAAGTTGGAGTCTCGTAGGATAGCTTAGTCAAGAGTCAAAGCTGGCTTGCTGCAATAACCCCACCAACCCTTCTTGATAATGTGCATGTATGTAGGATCTGATGTAAGTCTTGCCGAGTACCTTTGTACTCATGTTGCTTAATTTACGTTTTACAGAAGACGCTGGAACCCCTTCTGATGGGTTCTTCATAGACGTTGATATCGATGAGTAGGCTGAAGCCCAGGTGGCGACCCTGAGCTCATGAAGGACCATGTAGTATAGTCAGGCTTACCCAAGCCTCTTTTATTTTACTAGTTGTCTGTACTCAGACAAGTTACTTCCGCTGTTGGCTTGTATGCTTGTATGACTTGAATGTGGGTCGTGTGGCCCGTACTTGTGTGTATGATATGTATGTCTCTCTGAGCCTTTAAATAAAGTACTTGTGTTGTAGAGTCATGTTGTGATGCCTTGTTGTATTTGCACATATCGAGCATATTGTGTGTATGATTGAAATACTTGGTATGTGTGGGATCTCACTATCTAGTTGTTTATCCTTAGTAGCCTCTCTTACCGGTAAATGTCTCCTAGTGCTTCCACTGAGCCATGGTAGCTTGCTACTGCTCCGGAACACTTAGGCTGGCCGGCATGTGTCTTTCTTTGTTCCTGTGTCTGTCCCTTCGGGGAAATGTCACGCGATGAATACCGGAGTCCTGTTAGCCCGCTACAGCCCGGTTTACCGGAGTCCTGCTAGCCCAGTGCTACAGCCCGGATTCACTCGCTGATGACTGACACGTTCGATGCTGGGTCATGGGTGCCTGTCCCTGTAAGTCTGTGCCACTTTGGGTTTACGACTAGCCATGTCAGCCCGGGCTCCTTATCATATGGATGCTAGCGACATTATCATATATGTGTGCCAAAAGGCGCAAACGGTCCCGGGCAAAGGTAAGGCGACACCCGTGGGAATACCGTGCGTGAGGCCGCAAAGTGATATGAGGTGTTATATGCTAGATCGATGTGGCATTGAGTCGGGGTCCTGACAGCGTTGGCATCAGAGCCGGACTGCCTGTAGGTTCTCCAAGCCAAACTGGTCGATGTTGAGTCTAGAAATGCTTTAGTTATATGTAGGGGAATTGATTGTAGGATGGAACATAAGGCTCTTTTTACTCCTTTACCTCATGGCATTCTGATCCGAGTCAGTCTATTCTTCCACCGGGGGTTAAGGATTAGGATCTCTTCTCTCTATCAGGTTCACGTGTTACTAATCAGTAGTACCTTATAGGTTTGATGGTTACAAGCCTAGTTCAGTTCTACTACCCCGTTATGTTGCTAAGTTGGACCCAGAACCTTGATATGATATTGTTGAGTGTCTATGCAATCCTTTGCAAAATGTCTCAAAATCTTTTTTGAGCATTTGCAGCCGTTATGTTGTCCAATTTCTGCTAGAAATTCTAATGCCTTTGTATTATATCGTGTTTCAGATGGCCTCCCACACTTAGAATCAAGTGGTTCGTCTGACTCGATGCCTCGATGTACCTGGCCATACTGCTATGTTGGTCCGGGTAATGACCGAGGTTGGATACCGTTGGTATCCTGATGTCGGTGTACTAAAGTAGGGGTACCTTAGTATCCCGAACTTGTGCACGGGCAGTCGCAGCGTCCCGCGGCAAGGCTTGCCGGGTGCCCGCCAAGGTCTTCCGTGGTTCCTTTTGGAGCCATTCAAGAACAAAGTGTTTTAACTAAGAAGACAAGGCCCCGGCAAGAGGAGCTTGCCGGGAAGGACAAGGCCCCGGCAAGAGGAGCTTGCTAGGAAGGCCAACCAAGGCATTTCAAGGAACTTGCCGCGACGCGCCGCGCGTCCCGGCAAGACCCGGCGAGCGACAAGCTTCCGGGCACGACAAGACAACGACCGCGGCAAGGCGCTTGCCGCGGTGAAGCCACCACTCTGTGCCCACGCTCCAGCGCATCCGTCGACGTGTCGCCACAGGACCGTTCCAGGCGCACGTGGCGAGAAGCTGTGCAGCCAAGCGGTGTGAGGTGGCGAGTGGAGATGACGAGATGGCCATCGTGGCGAACGGTGGCGCCCCTAACGGTCGCTTTTCTGCACTGTTTGGGCGACGCGGACGGGCATTTAATGCCTTTGTCCCCTGCCGTCAGAGCTAGGTAGGATCCACTGTAGAAGCAGTTGTACCAACCACACCTTTTACACTTTTACCCCTGCATGCGTTGCCACCTGTCGGTGACCCCTTGAGCATATAAAAGGAGGCCCATGCGCAACGTAGAGGGGGTTCGACTCATTCGAAACCAGAACACTCCCACGCTCTCGAGCAAGAACATAATACAACCACAAAGCAGCAGTAGGAGTATTATCTCTCCGGAGAGCTCCGAAGCTGGGTAAAATCGCTCGCGTGCTCCGCCTCGATCCGCTCTTCGTGCGGCCTCCGCTCCCTGCCGGACCGAAAGGGGCCCTGCCCCATAGGTGTTCGTTTCCCATGACACCTTTGGCGCGCCAGGTAGGGGGGCGTCGAGGTTGTGTGAACCCGATCCGGCGTTCACGCGAGCCAGATCTTCATTTGTTTCATCATCTTCATCGACATGCCACCGAAGAAGAAGGCTTCGGAGGTGGCTGCTCCGTCCACGTCGATCCCACCGCCACCGGAGCAAACGGGCGGTGGGGTAGACGCCGGCGGAGGAACGGGCGCCGACGAGGGAGCTCACGCTGCCGCCAGATCCAAGGACAAGGCCGCGCAAACCTCGGCGTCCGTACACGCACCGCGCCCGTCTCAGGAGGTGCGGGGCCAATAGCGTCATGGTACTCGCGGTACCATACGCTCGTTGGACCAAAATCGAGCTGGCGGATCTCGAGACGCTCAAGACCAGCATGCACGCCAACCTGCTGGCACGAGCAAGACACGGTCGCCCGGACGGGATCCTGCTCCTTCTAACATAGTTAGAAGTCCGAGCATATCCCGCTCCTCGCACCGTTCGCCACCGCCACCGAAGACCCCAGAAGAAGCGTTGGCTCGAGCCCAACTGCTCCTGGATTATCCTCCAACGGTGGACAAGATCGACGATTGGAGGGCCACCATCCAGAGCCTCATCGGCTTCGCCAACGGCGACACTCCACGGCAGCCGAATGCGTCGCAGCCGCGGCAAGATTGCCGGACACGAGCCGATGGCGACAAGACCGGCGGGGGTGCAACCACCGTGCACTCCCCACCCCGAAGGTCAAGATCGTCGACTCGCCGGGTCAACCTCGACACTGACTCCACAGTGTCATCAGATCCGCGAGCTCGTCGCGATCAGTGCCAAGTTCTTCAAGAACGACAACAAGAAGACGCTCATACTCGCATCGAGCGTCGAAGAGAAGCGCGGTGTCAATCAGACCAGCGCGCTGGGCCCGCCGTTGACATGCATGCGCCAGGGGAACCAGGCGACTTGCCGTACGCGGTAGGTTGCTCTGCGTTCACTCGTGAGCTGCGGCAAGTCCAGTGGCCCAGTACCAAGAACTTCAAGCCAGATGTACCAGAGAAGTATGACGGCAGGTTGCATCCGTCGGAGTTCCTCAACATCTACACCATCGCGGTGCAAGCTGCTGGGGGGCGCGACGAGAAGATCCTTGCCAACTACTTCCCACTGGTACTCAAGCCCAATGTCAGATCCTGGCTCATGCACTTGCCGGACAACTCCATTTCCTCATGGGCAGATCTGTGCCATCAGTTTGTCGGCGCCTTCACAGGCGGCCACAAGCCCCACGGTCAGGAGAGCGATCTTCATCTGCTCGCCCGGAAGGAAGGAGAACCCCTGCGCAAGTACATTCAAAGGTTCAGCCAAGTGCAGCGCAACATTCCAGACGTCCACCCTGCCGCGGTCATCAGCGCGTTCCATCAGAACGTGCGTAACCGCAGGATGCGGGAGGAAATGGCGATGTGCAAGATCAGAGACGTCAGTGAGCTATATGCCCTGGCCGACAAGTGCGCACGTGCTGAGGAAGGGAGGAAACTCCCCGGAGAGAATGCAGGAGCAGGAGGATCTGACAGTGAGGATGCCGCCCCGGCAAAGAAAAACCAGCGGCGGAACAACAGAAGAAGGAAAGGCAAAGATGTGGTAGCTGTCGAGCAGTCCAGCAACGGAGGTGGCGCCAAGGAAGCAGAACCTGTGGTGGCCGCCGACAAGCAGGGCGGCTCCGACAAGCAATACTGCAAGATCCACCGTACCAAGGGCCATGATCTCCAAAGTTGCAAGAAAGTTGAGCAGCTTGTCGAGCAGCAGAAAGCTGAGTACGAGCGACGCGACAAGGAGAAGGCCCAGGAAGGTACTGGCGGATCCGGCAAGAAGCGTCCCGGCAGGGGAGGACGCCGCGGCAAGGCCAAGCAGCGGCAAGGAGACAGGCCTCCCCGCAGCCGCGACAAGGATGAAGATGAAGACGAAGATGAGGATATGGATGATGACGAGGCCGACGAGCAAGAGTTCCAGAAAGCAACAGAGGTTCTGTGCATTGACGGTGGTGCTTCTCTGCATACTTCGCACCGCCAGCTCAAACAGTGGGTGCGGGAAGTTAATGCAGCGGAACCACCAGTTGAGTCACGCAAGCCTCTGAAGTGGTCCAGCACGCCTATCATCTTTGACATTGAGGACCACCCTGATCGCATAACTGTGGTCGGGTGCTTGCCGATGTTGGTTTCACCAACTATCCGCAACCTCAAGGTCACAAAGATGCTGGTCGACGGCGGGGCCGGCTTGAATCTGATATCCTCCGCGGTACTCAAGAAGCTCCAGATCCCCGACAGCGAGCTCGAAGAGACCGGCACATTCCAAGGAATCAATCCGGGAAGGAGCAAGCCGAAGGGGAAGATCACGTTGCCAGTGACATTTGGCAGCAAGCTGAACTTTAGAACAGAGAAAGTCACTTTTGACGTTGCTGATTTCCCATTGCCCTACAATGGGATACTCGGCCGTCCAGCGCTCGCCAAGTTCATGGTAGCCTCTCACTATGCCTACAACGTGCTCAAGATGCCGGGTCCGATAAGTGTCATCTCTGTCCCTGGCGACAAGAAAGATGCCCTTATCTGCACCGACAAGATCTACCGGGAAGCAGCAGCCGCAGCAGATCGCAAGACACTTGCCGCTGAAGCTCCCGGGGGGAAGAAGAAAACCAAGTCTGGCAAGAGCTCTGATGCCCACTCCGGCAAGCGCACCTCTTCGGAGTGCTGCGCTACCATCGAGGACGCACCATCGAGCTCCACCGGCAAGTGTAAGAAGGCGAAGGCAGCTCCGCCAGAGACCAAGAAAGTGGCCGCCAAGGAGGACGGCACTGGTGGTACCTTCACCATCAGTGCCACACTTGACCCTAAATAGGAAAGCGCGCTCGTTGCTTTCCTGCGGGCGAATGTCGATGTGTTTGCATGGCAACCATCTGACATCCCCGGTGTTCCCAGGAAAGTAATTGAGCACCACCTTGCCGTCTGTCCTCACGCGCGGCCCGTCAAGCAGAAAGTCAGAAAGCAAGCAGTGGAGCGCCAAGAATTCATCGCAGAAGAGATCAAGAAGTTGGAAGCAGCAGGCCTTGTTAGAGGAGTGCTCCATCCTACGTGGCTGGCCAATCCTGTAGTAGTGCGCAAGGCGAACAGAAAATGGAGGCTTTGTATTGACTTCACTGATGTTAATAAAGCTCGTCCCAAAGATCCATTTCCCTTGCCGCGCATTGACCAGATTATCAACTCCACGGCAGGATGTGATTTGCTTTCATTTCTTGATGCATATTCAGGATATCATCAGATCTTCATGGCAGAAGAGGATGAGGAGAAAACCGCATTCATCACTCCATGTGGCACTTACTGTTTTGTACGGATGCCCTTCGATTTGAAGAATGCAGGTTCAACATTTGCAAGGGTAGTCAGTCATGCTTTTGAGCCACAGTTGCACAGAAATGTAGAAGCTTACATGGACGACATAGTGGTCAAGAGCAAGGACAAAGCAACCCTGGTCTAAGATTTGGACGAGACCTTTGCAAATCTGCATAAGATCAACCTCAAGCTCAACCCCGAGAAGTGTGTGTTTGGAGTCCCTTCCGGCAAGATTCTCGGGTTCTTTGTGTCTCAGCGGGGGATTGAAGCCAATCCCGACAAGATCAAGGCCATTGAGCAGATCGAAGCACCGAAGCGCGTCAAGGATGTACGAAGGCTTGCCGGCTGCATGGCTGCTCTCAGCAGGTTTATCTCTAAGTCTGCTGAGCGCGCCCTACCATTTTTCAAAATATTGAAAAAGGCAGGTCCAATGAAATGGACTCCGGAAGCGGAGGCTGCGTTGCAGGACTTGAAGAGATACCTGTCCTCCACTCCAATACTTGTCGCACCTAAACCACAAGAGAAGTTGCTGCTATATCTAGCGGCAACCAATCAAGTGGTTAGTGCTGCGTTAGTAGCGGAAAGGGAGGCGGATGATGAGCCAGCGACCGCGGCAAGCGCGTCCAGCGACAAGCAGGGGGCTTCCCCGACAAGCTCTGGTCCCGACAAGGATGGATCTGTGCAGCCACAAGAAGAGAAGCAGAAGAAGATGGTGCAGCGCCCAGTTTACTTTGTCAGTTCCCTTCTGCATGGGGCTAGATCAAGGTACTCTGGTGTGCAGAAATTGCTTTTCGGCCTTCTCATGGCCTCGAGGAAGCTGCGCCATTACTTTCAAGCACATGAGATCACAGTTGTCACTCGCTTTACGTTGAAGAGAATATTGCAGAATCCAGAAGCAACATGTAGGATTGTCGAGTGGGCACTGGAACTGTCAAGCTTTGGCCTCAAGTTTGAGAGTACTTCAACTATCCAGAGCCGAGCATTGGCACAATTCATAGCAGAATGGACGCCAACACCTGATGAAGAAATTCCGGAAACGAGCATCCCGTCAAGGAAGCAAGCAAAGAATGGATCATGTACTTTGATGGTGCCTTCTCGCTGCAAGGCGCCGGTGCGGGCGTGTTACTTGTCGCACCCACCAGAGAGCACCTCAAGTACGTGGTCCAGATGCACTTTCCCAAGGAGCAAGCCACAAACAATACTGCAGAGTATGAAGGTTTGCTTGCCGGACTCAGGATCGCTGCAGACCTTGGGATCAAGAATCTTATTGTTAGGGGTGACTCACAGCTTGTCGTCCGCCAAGTAAACAAAGATTATCAGAGTCCGTTGATGGAAGCTTACATTGATGAAGTGAGAAAGTTGGAAGAGCATTTTGACGGCCTGCAGATGGAGCATGTTCCGAGAGCCCAGAACGACGTTGCCGATGGCCTGTCAAAATGCGCTGCATTAAAGTTACCTGTGGAACCAGGGATCTTTGTGCTCAAGCTGACTCAACCGTCTGTAACACCATCAACTGGACAGAGCAAGAAGAGGAAGTTGGTTTCTGGTGATTATTTTCCGGCAGAGCTCCCCGAAGCCGCCGCCAAGAAGGTCCCCAAGATCGACGCCAAGGATGCTGAGGGGCAGTCTGCTCCGGCAAACCTTAGGGTTTGTTCTGTTGAAGCAGACGCTCCCGACAAGTTTTGCTCCGGCAAGCTTGCCGGGGAACATCGCGCTCCGGCTGAGCCGTAGGTTCTTGCCGTAGAAGCGGATGTTCCCGCAGCAGCATATGCACCTTTAGTCCTTGTTGTCGAGCCGCAAGCTCCAGCATGGGCACAACAGATTGTCCGTTTCCTTCAGACAGGTGAACTTCCCGAAGAGCAAGAAGAAGCGGAGAGAGTAGCCCGGCAATCAAGTATGTACCAGTTTGTCGACGACATACTATACAGAAGAAGATTCAACGGAGTGAAATTGAAGTGCATTTCCCGGGAAGATGGACAGAAGCTGTTGGCGGAGATACATGGAGGCATATGTGGTCATCACATTGGCGCAAGAGCACTTGCCGGAAAAGCATTCCGGCAAGGTTTCTTTTGGCCGACAGCTCTCCAGGATGCAACTGCACAAGTAACCAAGTGTGAAGCGTGCCAATTCCATTCCAAGCAGATACACCAGCCAGCTCAAGCTCTCCAGACGATCCCTTTATCCTGGCCATTTTCGGTCTGGGGGCTCGACATCCTCGGCCCCTTTCCCCGAGCTGTCGGGGGCTTTGAGTACTTGTACGTTGCAATCGACAAGTTCACAAATTGGCCGGAAGTGGAAGCAGTGAGGAAGGTGACGGCACAGTCAGCAGTCAAGTTCTTCAGGTCGATTGTTTGCCGTTTCGGAGTCCCTAACAGGATCATCACCGACAACGGCATGCAATTCACGAGTCGCACCTTCATGCAATACGTCCAAGATCTTGGCGCCAAGGTCTGCTTCGCTTCTGTTGCTCACCCGAGAAGCAACGGTCAAGCGGAGAGGGCAAACGCTGAAGTGCTGCACGGGCTCAAGACCAGGACTTTCGACAGGCTGCACAAGTGCGGAAAGAACTGGATCGAGGAGCTGCCAGTGGTTCTTTGGTCGATCAGGACGACGCCAAATCGAGCCACTGGCCAGACACCTTTCGCTCTAGTCTATGGAGCAGAGGCAGTTCTCCCCACGGAACTCGTATACTGATCGCCTCGAGTGCTCGCTTATGATGAGCTTGAGCAAGAGCAGCTGCGACAAGATGACACGCTGCTCCATGAGGAAGATCATCTTCAGGCTGCTGTACGAGCTGCTCGATACCAGCAAGCTTTGCGCCGCTACCATAGCCGCAAAGTCAATGCCATAAGTCTCGAGGAAGGCGACCTTGTTCTTTGGCGCGTTCAATCCGCCAAGAATTCCAACAAGTTGACGCCGAAGTGGGAAGGCCCTTATCGGGTGAAGCGAGTCACTAGGCCTGGCGCTGTCCGCCTTGAGATCGAAGATGGCTTTCCGGTGAGCAACTCCTGGAACATTGAGCATCTTCGTAAGTTTTACCCATAAGGCGCGGTTGCCGGAACCTGTTCCGGCAACCACCTTTTGTACAAGCCTTGCCACTGTTGCATGTAACCCTTTGTACAAAGCCGGGCGCAGATCCCGTGCGTAAATAAAGCTCATGTGCTCCCCACATCTTGTCAAATTTCATGCTTTTTCATTTTTTGCATGTATTATCTGACACTTTGTGCAGCACTTGCCCCCGGTAAGCAATAACGAGCCTTAAGGCTCCATATCTTTATTTTCTCTTCTTTCTTTTTCTCAAGAAAAAGGAAGGTTCCCTCGCCCACAAGTTCACCGAGGGGGAAGGAGAAGATAATGGTGTGGACCAGGCGTCGTTCAAGAAAGTATCACCTTGCCGGAACGAAAACGACAGAAAAGCTAGGTTGCCAAAGTTTGAGCACAATCAGTTTTATTTTTTTTAAGTTATCGTCCTTGAACGACCGTGCTTTGTATGGAAAACCTATGCGCGGAGGAACCAACTCGTAGCTAGTTGCTCCCTTACTTTGTTTCGAGTCCGCTCAACAACTTAAGTGTGCTGCGACTAGTTGCGACAAGGTTTCTTGCCGGAAACAGCACCGCCAGCAGGCTGCTGATGTTCCGCACTCAGCGCTCGCGGCAAGCGTGCCTGCGCCGGCAAGTTTCCTGAAAGCGTAGGGTAAAAGCATACAAAGGGAGGAATCAAGTAAAGGAAATAACATAACAAATACTGGCCAAGATAAAGTTATATTACAAAGGTAACTTGTCGCAGCACTGACTGAATTGTTCTCGTAACATAAATGGCAGCGGCAAGGAAAGGAGAAAACACGCGGCCTAATCTACGCGACCGCCATCAACCCTCCTGACTTCATTCACCTTGTCCACAATGGGTGCGACAAGGGCCGTGAGCTCTTCAAGATCAGCACCCGCCGGCAGCTTCTTGAGGACGTTGGTGAGGTTGAGGCCTGGGTTGCGGAAGACCACCTTCACCAACACCTTCTCCAGAACTCTGGCGCAGATCGTGCGCGACTCGTCGGCCAGCTGCTTTGGGATCCTTTCCCGGAGTTGCTGGAGGGCCGTTGAGGGAGTCCTGGACTAGGGGGTGTCCGGATAGCCGGACTATCAATATCCGTCGGACTCCAAGACTACGAAGATACAAGATTGAAGACTCCGGCTCGTGTCCGGATGGTACTTTCCTTGGCGTGGAAGGCAAGCTTGGCAATACGGATATGTAGATCTCCTACCATTGTAACCGACTCTATGTAACCCTAGCCCTCTCCGGTGTCTATATAAACCGGGGGGCTTTAGTCCGTAGGACAACATACATCTCAACAATCATACCATAGGCTAGCTTCTAGGGTTTAGCCTCCTTGATCTCGTGGTAGATCTACTCTTGTACTACCCATATCATCAATATTAATCAAGCAGGACGTAGGGTTTTACCTCCATCGAGAGGGCCCGAACCTGGGTAAAAACATTGTGTCCCTCGTCTCTTGTTACCATCCGCCTAGACGCACAGTTCGGGACCCCCTACCCGAGATCCGCCGGTTTTGACACCGACATTGGTGCTTTCATTGAGAGTTCCTCTGTGTCGTCGCCGATAGAGCGGATGCCTCCACCTGTCTTCAAAGACGGTGTTTTCGCCGGAGGGGCCTTGGCCGCCGGCCAAACTATCCGGCTTGGTGGTTTTCTCATGACCTCCTGCCCGGCCGCCGCTTCGGCAATGACTTCTCAAGTCGTCGGAAGCAATCTTCGTGTCAGCCCTAAAGCTGCCGAACAGTTAGATCCAATAGAGATCTCGTCTGTTAACGAGCTCTTGGATCGCATCGCCGCCCTAGGAGTCGCTACGGACTACAACCAGATTGGGATTAAAATCGATCTGAGAGAGATCAACTCTCCCCAGGCCACCCACCACGTCTCCGTGGTAGAGGAACAATACGGCAACCCTTTGCCAATGTTGAAGACAATTCATGTCCGGATTCCCGAACCCTCCATGCCGGATCCCCGCGGAGGGATGGACTTCGATCGAGCATGGAACTTAAAATCATGCATCGCCCCGGACTCGCTGGATTGCGCCCAGCAAACCAAGCTTCCGAATTCGGAAACTCCTTGGCCTTTGAGCCTCAAGATGGGCAGGGATCCGGATTTTGTTCCACCCACCCGCCCAGACATATGCGATCTATCTCTAATACGGCAAGAGCCTACTGAAATAGTACATCACTACTGGGCCAGATTCCTCCTGGTTATGGACAGGATAAAGGACTGCCGAGAGGAAAACGCAATATCAATCTTCTGCAATAACTGCACGGACAAGGGAATACTAAACGCCATTGATCGTCGCAAAATTACGCGCTTCACCGATCTGGCATCCATTGTACGAAAGTACTGTGCGACGGAGAGTTTCCGGAAGACCGAAAATCAAGTTTTGGATAATCCGGCCCCAAACCCAGTCCGCAGTAAAAGGGCGCCTTACAATCAGGCCCCAGATGCAAAAACGAAAAAACAAAAACCCAATAAGGGAAACGGAACCGTACTGGAGGGATGGCTCAATGGACCCTGTAAACTTCATAGTACAGAGGGAGCCGTCCCAACACATAGCCTTCGAGCATGTTGGATATTACGGCAGGTGGCCAAAAGTGGCGAAGAGCTTCTAGCTCCGGGAAACCACTCCAACAATACCAGCACGGCATCAACAGTCTTCGAGACTTTCGCATCAAATAATATGCGAAAACGAACAATCCGCGAACTCGCCGAGGTCTACCAAGTAGCAACAGCAAATCCATGGAGCGACACAGCTATTACCTTCAATGCCAGCGACGAGCCCACGTTCAGAACAACCAGAGCCCCAGCCGCATTGGTACTTAGTCCCATAGTGGACGGCTTTCGACTAACAAAAGTCCTCATGGATGGCGGCAGCGGACTAAACCTCATTTATGAGGAAACTCTGCGAAAAATGGAAATCGATTGGAGCCGTATTGAGCGAAGCAGCACAACCTTTAGAGGAATAATCCCTAGCCGGGAAGCGCGCTGCACCGGAAAAATCACACTCGATGTGGTGTTCGGCTCTCCGGACAATTACAGATCCGAAGAAGTCACGTTCCAGGTGGCCCCGTTCAGCAGTGGGTATCACGCCATACTAGGACGAGAGGCATTCACAATTTTTCAAGCAATACCTCATTACGGGTACATGAAGCTTAAAATGCCTGGGCCCGGCGGAATAATCACTCTCACTAGTGATCCGGACATAGCACTACGCGCCGAAAATAAGACAGCCGCACTAGCCCTCGAGGCACTATCCGAAGCCCTAGCGGCAGAGGAACTCACCGCGCTGCGCTCTACGGTGAACAGGGACGATGTGATACTCGACAAAAGATCCAAGTCCACCTCCTTCAAACCAGCAGATGAGATAATAAAATTCCAGGTCCATCCAACGGACCCAACAAAGACGGCCTTCATCGGGGCACAGTTGAACCCCGAAGTTGACGCCGCACTGCGCGAATTCCTTCGGGAAAATTGGGATATCTTCGCCTGGCATCCTTCGGACATGCCCGGAATCCCCCGCAGGTTGGCAGAACATAGCCTAAACATCCTAAAGGGATTTAAGCCAGTCAAACAGGCTCTTCGACGATTTTCCGAGCCCAAAAGATAGGCAATGGGAGAAGAGCTAGCCAAACTATTGGAAGCCGGATTCATTAGAGATATCAAGCATCCGGACTGGCTAGCAAATTTGGTGATGGTACCAAAGAAGGATAAATCCTGGCGCCTCTGTGTCGATTTTAAAGACCTCAATAAAGCTTGCCCAAAGGATCCCTTCCCTCTCCCTCGCATCGATCAAATTATCGATGCCACAGCAGGGCACGACTCGTTGTGCTTCCTGGACGCATACTCTGGCTATCATCAAATAAAGATGGCGGAAGCAGACCAAGCCGCAACGGCATTCATCACTCCATATGGACCATTCTGCTTCAACACGATGCCTTTCGGACTTAAACACGCCGGCGCAACATACCAGCGCATGATTCAAACATGTCTGGCCACCCAGATCGGTAAAATAGTCGAGGCATACGTAGACGATGTAGTCGTCAAAACAAAACACGTCGAAACTTTAGTAGACGATTTGAGGCTCACATTCGACAACCTCAGAGCATATGACATCAAGCTGAATCCGGGAAAATGCGTTTTCGGCGTATCAGCCGGAAAGCTGCTGGGCTTCATTGTATCCGGTAGAGGAATTGAAGCAAATCCGGCCAAAATCCGAGCTCTATCACAGTTGGATATTCCAAAAGACCTCAAGCAAATACAAAAATTAACAGGATGCGTGGCAGCCTTAAGCCGCTTTATCTCCCGTTTAGGAGAAAAGGCGTTGCCCCTCTATCGCCTCCTCAGGCGCACCGAACACTTTGAGTGGACGGATGCTGCCACTGCCGGACTCGAAGAAATAAAGGCCATATTGGCAACAAATCCGGTCCTGGCTGCGCCCACTTTAGGCGAACCAATGTTGTTATACATCGTAGCAACGCATCAAGTTGTCGGCGCGGTCCTCGTCGTCGAACGAGTGACAGAAGGGCATAAATTCCCTCTTCAAAAACCAGTGTACTATGTATCCACTATGTTAACCCCCTGTAAATCCCGTTACCCGCACTATCAGAAGATAGCATATGCGGTGTTCATGGTGTCTCGAAAGCTCTGGCACTACTTTCAAAAGTGCTCGATAACAGTGGCCTCTGAAGTACCACACAATGACATTATAAATAACCGCGACGCAACGGGCAGGATAGCAAAATGGGCCATTGAGCTCTTACCTTTCGACATTACTTACAAACCTCGACGAGCTATAAAGTCACAAGTTCTGGCTGACTTCGTCGCCGAATGGACCGAAGCCGAACTCCCTAAAGAGTATGGCGCATACTCCAATTGGACTATGCATTTCGACGGCTCCAAAATGTTGGCCGGACTGGGGGCTGGCGTCGTACTGACGTCCCCCACCGGAGATACAGTCCAGTACGTACTTCAAATAATGTACACGGACTCCAACAATGCAGCCGAATACGAGGCCCTGTTACATGGTCTCCGGATGGCGGTCTCCATGGGCATTCAACGCCTAGAGGTGCGCGGGGACTCAAACCTTGCAATATCCCAAATAAACGGAGACTTCGACGCCAAGGATCCAAAAATGGCAGCATATCGCAACGCTGTCCTAAAAATGTCAGCTCGGTTTGAAGGACTCGAATTCCATCACATAGCCCGAGATAATAACCAAGCGGCCGACGTCCTGGCACGCATCGGTGGGAAACGTGATGCTGTCCCTCCAAATATCTTCCTGGAACGGCTCTTCAAGCCATCCGTACTATGGGAAGAGGAGCCCGGCAGCGTCAAACCAGAGAAAACCGCACCAATCGGTGATTCGGCAGATGACATAACACCCTCCGCCCACGTCATAATGGCAGTAATCGCCGCGTGGACAGAACCTTTCCTAGCCTACTTACTTAGGCAGGAACTTCCTGAAGACCAAAATGAGGCCCGCTGCATAGTCCGGCGATCGAAGGCCTACAAGGTCCATGAGGGAGAACTTTATAAGAAAAGTACTACCGGAGTCCTTCAAAGGTGTATCTCCGAAGAAGAAGGGCGAAACCTCCTGGCTGAAATTCATGCCGGACTAGGCGGCCACCACGCAGCAGCCCGGGCCCTTGTAGGAAAGGCATTCCGTACAGGATTTTATTGGCCGACGGCTCGGGCAGACGCACAAGACTTGGTCCAGCGATGCGTTGGTTGTCAGCTCTTTGCTAATCAGAGCCATATGCCACCCACCGCCCTCAAAACCATACCCATTACCTGGCCGTTCGCGGTCTGGGGGCTTGACATGGTTGGACCCCTTAAAGGGGGAACCCACAAGAAAAAGTACCTATTGGTCATGGTGGATAAGTTCACCAAATGGATAGAGGCCAAACCGGTCAAAACGGCAGAGTCCGGACCAGTGATAGACTTTATATCAGGGGTGGTACACCGTTACGGAGTCCCCCACAGCATCATCACTGACAACGGCACGAACTTCACGGCCGATGAGGTTAAGTCATGGTGCAAAAATATGGGCATCAAGCTCGACTATGCGTCAGTCTATCACCCTCAAACCAACGGTCAAGTGGAAAGAGGAAACGGTCTAATAATGAGCGGCATTAAACCCAGACTAGTGAGGTCACTCACTAAATCCGATGCACAATGGGTCGAGGAGCTCGACTCCATACTCTGGGGGCTGCGGACAATGCCTAACCGTACTACCGGATTCACACCATTTTTTATGGTATACGGCGCGGAGGCAGTCTTGCCCTGCGACATTATTCATGACTCACCTCGAGTGCGCATGTATGAGGAAAGAGAGACCGAGCTTGATCGGCAGGACAGCTTGGACACATTGGAGGAAGAACGTGACGTCGCGAAGGCTCGTTCCACATTCTATCAGCAGCAGGCCCGAAGATATCAAAGCAGAGAAGTACGGGCCAAGACTTACAACGTTGGCGAACTAGTTCTACGCCTGCCGGACAAGAAAAAGGACAAGCTCAAGCCCAGATGGGAGGGCCCCTTCATTATCGATCAAGTACTGACCGGCAGAGCATACCGTCTGCGAAATGCGTCGGATAACCGACTCGAGCCGAACCCATGGAACGCAGCCCGCCTCCGACGATTCTACGCCTAGCACCGGACTAAGAGTTCGTCCCCTTCCCAAGTCCAAACTTTTATACTTCGGCTGTCTTTTTTTCTCTTTTTTATCCTTTTTACTTAAAAGCCCTTCCGGGCCTACTTTTGCATTTTTTGCATATGCATGATGTGCCATCCGCACTCATTATTCCTGGGGGCTTCTTTTACAGAAGCTCAATTACACGGGTTTCATACCCAACACATGTGTCAAGCTTCCACATGTACCTTTTACTCGCCATTATATGCATCGATATGACTTAAGTTTTGGCCAAGCTGGGTTGCCTGGCTCCTGTGCTTACCCCTACGTTCCCGATTGTTCGGCTAGGAGGTAAAGGGAGCACCTCTGCGATTGTTACTGCCGGGTCAGCCGGATGTGTACCTCAGACTGGGTGAAGCCGAAGCTAGCGTTCTTAAGGGAATATTCGGTCGGTGATTTAAAAGATGACTTTTTACCTATTTTATCTATCTACCCCCAGATGTTTTACTGCTTTCTTTGCAGTCTAGACATGCACTTTAGGGCATGCCTCCCAGCGAAAGGAACCCTTAACGGAACTATTCTCCCTGGAAGATGTTTCTTACTAACCATGTAATATAACATAACTAGTTGGGCACTTGTCTGATAAAGCACTAATGACCCCTACGCCTGGTCTCCATGCATACCCCGGTTTTTTCATAACCGAGAAGGTATTCGGACACACTTCGGACTCTAGGGTCCCGAGGTCGAAGCGAAAAGGTCGGCAAAGACAAACGATCTACAATCCGGCTAGAAGGCATTTCATATGTCACTTTAAAGGATAACATACATTGTCAAATTTATTGATTGTATTCCTCCTCAATCCCGTCTAACAGGCTGTCTAGTTTATAGTCCCGTTGGGAAAATTTAGCAGCCAACTCTACTTGGCTGTACACTAAACTCACAGGGATCTCCTTCCCATCGGGCCCCACCGGTCCAACTTCGGCCATATGGTTGGGGTCCGCCTTCTTGTACCGCGTCTTCACCATGGCCCAAGCCTCCCTGGCACCTTGACGGCAGGCCGAAATCTTCCACAAACGGAAGCGCTGCCGCACTCCCTGCAACCTCTCCACAAGCTCCCCGAGGCCCTCAGGCAGGGTGAGGGCTGGCCATAAAGCCTGAACGACGCCACTCATTGCCTGCCGAACTCGTTCGAGTAGCTACAACAGTTCGGGAAGTTGATCACCCATTGATATGGGCATCTCCTCTGCAGGACGACCCGTGAGTATACCTACAAGACATATCATGTCAAATTACTTCCTCGCCGAACTCTTCTTTTCAAAAGAGTTCGCTCAAGCACTTACTATATATGCCACGACGAAGCCGTTGATTCTCCTTGACGGAGCCGGACAGCTTGGCCTGTGCGCCTTTCAGCTCCTCTCCGAGCTTGGCGTTGGCATCTTGGAGCTTGTTCCTTTCCTGCTGAACCCTATTCAGCACATTCTCGCCGGCCTTTAGCTGGCGCAGCAATGCTTGCCTGTCCGGATCTTGTCCGGCGGTACCTGCAATGTCATTATTAGACTCACGCGCACGCCGCACAACGCTTATATTTATTAATAAAAATGTGTTACCAGGAGGGGTTTTTCCGTCTCCTCCTGCGGCTGCAAGTGCGGCCTCAAGTTGGGCCTTGCAATCTTGCAGCTCCCGAGACAGCTGGGCGTTCTTCTCGTTAAGTGCCTGAAATTTACAATGATCCTTAAATCAGTTAGCATAACTAATTTAAGTCTCGGGGGCTACTGGTATATACAACCATTAAAATTCCCTTACCCGTATGTCTTTAACATACTACTCCGTGGCTCTGGTAAAACCATTTCAAGCAGCACGGAGATGCGCGTCCCCTGCGTTAAAGGCATCCAATGCCTCAGGGGAAAAGCACGCTTCTTGAAATACTGTCCGGCGGCGCCTATGATTCATAGCGCTCTCCACCTCAGACTTGGTGGCGGACAGTCTGTCGGTATCCTCCGTTGGAGCAGGATCCGGTTCGCGTCTTGCGCTTGCCTCCCCCTCCAGTCCGGGCGCTGGAGCCTGGCCGGTGTTGGTTGGATCAGCAATTCCTGCGCTCGCAGTCTGGCGAGCGCTTTTTCTCCTACAGAGATCATGAGCACTCAGGCGTTTCCTCGGAACGTTGCTCTGAAAATTCTAATACGAGCTATACCTTTGCGGCGACGTTTCCGTCCGCACTGCGCTCCTTTTCCGCCTGCTGGTCCGGACTGGCCTCTGTTGGTCAGCCGCCGCGGGCTCGGCTTCCTGCCGTAAAGGCGCTTCCTGCGAAATACCATCGTTCGCGAGGGTCAGAAATAGGCAGGGAAGAGATACTGGTGTCCGGACTTCGGTCGCAGTCACCTGTGAAGCCAAACTTAGTCCGGGGTAGTCCGCCGTAATGGCGACCAAAGCATTGTCTATGCTGAGCTGGTGATACACCCCGTCGATTAGCTCCACCTCGATGTCCGGATCCTCTTCGGAGGCCGGACCAAGGGATCCTTCTGGATCCTCGGGTTGTGGAGCAGGACTCACCATGTCCTCCACAGTCCGGCGTAGACCTTGCGCCGAAGACATAATGTAAGAAGCTTAAACTTCGAAAGCACGGGTAGAGCCCTTCGAGGTGTTCGCTTACCCATCCTCTAGGGTTGATCATGGAAAACCCATCCAAAGGGTTCGGGCGAAGGAAGTCCTCCTTCTCCCCCTTGTACAGGCCGGACAGGATCTTCACCAGATCCTCGGTCGAATCCGGCCCTTTACGGCCATGCCGGGTAGCATCGTCTTCCCCGTTGAAATCCCACATGGGGTGGCCTCTGTATTGCAGTGGCTGCACCCCTCGCTTGATGCACGTCGCCATGACTCCGATCATGGTCAAGCCGGAATGAGCCATTAATCTTATCCGGCCCATCAAGTAATGGATGCTCTTGTCTTCCTCCAAACGGGGGCTCCGCGGGCGCCAGCTGAGGCGTTTCTTCAAGGGAGCAGCACTAAACTCCGGGAGGCTGATCCGGACTGGATCCGACAGCGGGGCGTCTCCAATATAAAACCACTCCGAGGGCCAGTCTTCGGACGCCTTCTTGGGAGTGCCGGATAGGTATCCGGTCCCGGCGATGTGCCATATTTCGGTGCCGCCCACTTGATATATGGACCCCTGGTGAGAACGGGGTACGAGGCAAAACAGCCTCTTCCACAATGCAAAATGGGGCTCGATGCCCAGGAATAGCTCACAAAGAGCTACGTAGCCCGCGATATGCAGCACAGAGGCGGGCGTGAGGTGGTGGAGCTGGAGTCCGTAGAACTTCAGGAGCCCGCGGAGGAACGGATGTATTGGAAATCTGAGCCCCCTTATCTGATAGGGGACAAAGCACACTCGCTCCCCCTTATTGGGGCTTGGAGTGTCCTCCGCCTGCCTCCCACCTTGATAAGTAACCAGTCCGGCTCGGACTGGAACCATGAAGGCCGGAGGGAGAAACCCCTCCGTTTGGAGCTTAACTAGCTCGTTGTGCGAAACAGAGCATCTCCTCCAATTCCCCGGCGATGGGCTGGGAGCGCGTGAAGAAGAGCCGCGTTGACGATCCATGGTGGAATGGATTTCTAGGTCAGAGGCGCTTCGATGCAGTGTACGCGGGAGGAAGACGGTGCGGTTTGGATCTGGATTCTTGCCTCTTTTATAGGCGGACGACTCGCACAATTAGGGGGTGAAATGCAAAAAACACCCTGGCTTTTCGCATTCGTGCGACGCGTGGAAGAGGGCCATTATTTGGCGTAGAAGCCGAGGAACACAGTATTCAAGATGAAGCCGGACACTATTCGGCAGGTACATGGAATTTGAAGGGAGAACCCGCCTTGCAACGCCGAAGACTATAAACACGCTGGACTTATCGTCATTGAAGCCTGGTTCGGGGGCTACTGAGGGAGTCCTGGACTAGGGGGTGTCCGGATAGCCGGACTATCAATATCCGCCGGACTCCAAGACTACGAAGATACAAGATTGAAGACTCCGGCTCGTGTCCGGATGGTACTTTCCTTGGCGTGGAAGGCAAGCTTGGCAATACGGATATGTAGATCTCCTACCATTGTAACCGACTCTGTGTAACCCTAGCCCTCTCCGGTGTCTATATAAACCGGGGGGCTTTAGTCCGTAGGACAACATACATCTCAACAATCATACCATAGGCTAGCTTCTAGGGTTTAGCCTCCTTGATCTCGTGGTAGATCTACTTTTGTACTACCCATATCATCAATATTAATCAAGCAGGACGTAGGGTTTTACCTCCATCGAGAGGGCTCGAACCTGGGTAAAAACATTGTGTCCCTTGTCTCTTGTTACCATCCGCCT
Organism: Triticum timopheevii; assembly: GCA_963921465.1. Classification (NCBI taxonomy): domain Eukaryota; kingdom Viridiplantae; phylum Streptophyta; class Magnoliopsida; order Poales; family Poaceae; genus Triticum; species Triticum timopheevii. The sequence goes on from OY997274.1 coordinate 424,934,429, forward strand.
AGACGAACAGTTCGGGACCCCCTACCCGAGATCCGCCGGTTTTGACACCGACAGCCGTCGCCACGCCCTTGAAGAACAGAGTGAGCTTGGCGCTGGGCTGGAGGTTCTCGTCGGAGGAGTACCCGAAGCCCTCCATTTCCAGTTGCGCCAGCTCCTCGTCGATGACCGCGGCAATGTTCACGAGGCCTCTCGTCCAGAGCTCCACGGTGTCCCTGAAGGTGTTCTGGGTTTCGGCGGCCCTCGTCAGCAGCGCCTCGTTGGCCTTGATCTCCTCCTTCAAGGCCTCCTCCCGCTTCTTGGCGCCGTCCAGCGTCTCAGTCAGTGTCGCCAGCTTCAGCTCGAGATCGGCATTGGAGTCCTTGGCGGCGCTCAGCTCTTTGCCCCTCTCGAGGAGGCGACCCTGCAGCTCACCATGGGCAAGGGCGTCCTTCTCGCGCTCGCGCTGGAGCCCGGCATGCTCTTCATTCTTCGCCTTGAGATTGGCTTCTAGCTGCGTCACCTTCACCTCCAGCTCCTTCTTGGCGGCCTCGGTAGCTGCGGCAGCATCCTTCGCTTCCTTGAGGGCCCCGCCAAGTGTCTCCTCACGCGCGGCAAGATCCTCCTCATAGCTGTCCAGATTGACCTTCCGCTGCGTCAGCTCACCTTCCCGCACGGACAGCTCCTCGGCGGCAAGCCGTTGTTGCTCTTCGGCTTCTGCTTTTTCGAGGAGGAAGGCCTTCCGCGCCTCGGCAAGCTGCGCCTTCTCCTCTGCAATGGACCGGAGGGCCTCTTGGTTGCGGCTCTGGAGCTCCTCCGCATGCTTCTCAATGTCCACTCCCGCCTGCGCGACAAGCGCTTCCCGGGACTCCAGTTTGGCTTGAAGCAGCAGCAGCGGAGGCAAGCACTTCTCCATCAAAAACTTCTCCTTCAACCGGCGCCCTGGAGCTCGAATCCCAGGGGAGCTTGATGAAGATACCGTCGCCGACCTTCAAGTAGGCGCCAGGCTGGGGCTCTTCAGAGCCTGGCGCTGCGTCAGCGGCAGAGGGATCGGCGGTCGGCGTAGCGCCTTGCGCTCCTGCGGCCCCAGGGTCGTCAGTGCGATCGCCGGATCCCTCGCCAGCTCCTGCGCCGGCTGCCTTGGCGGCCTCTTCGTCGGCGGGATCATCAGCGCCGGCCTCTTCTTTGGTGGCAGTGGCATCGTCAGTGTTGCCGCGCATGTTCTCCTCGCCGGTGGCCTCGGTCTCCATCGGCTCCATGGAGGGAGGATCTGAAGGCAGGAAGAGGGAGAAAGAGTCAAGCAAATATCCAAAAAGACAAATCAGAAAAAGAAGAACCCAAGGGAAGTTTCAAGCAAGAGAAATTACCAGTACTGGGATCCACGGTCATGGGCTCCACCACCGAGGGGTCGCTGGTGCTGACCCTTGCCGGAGACTCCTCCCTCGCCGGGGACTTCTCCCTTGCCGGAGAACGCTCCCTTGCCGGGGAATCCGCCCTTGGCGGCGTAGTTGAAGCAGATAGCACCTCAGGAGCGGCTTCTGGTTGTTCCTGGTGAGCCTGTTCTGCTCCTACACAAACAAACCAACAATCAAGATATCAGCAAAGAAAGAACACCTATGCGCACCCAACAGTGGGAAGTAAGACTATGTACTTACGCTGGGGGCTGTGCCGGGGGCTGCTTCGAGGAGTAATTGCCGGGTCCGACAAGGTGGTCTCGGACGTGCCCTCTGTCATCACAGCAAGATCGTCCTCGATGACAACCACGGGGACCTTGGCCCTCTTCGCCGCTCTCTGGGCCAGAGTCCTGAAAAGGAACAAGGTTCGGAAGAAAGCAGATCAGACACAAGACAAGAAAACAACAAGAATTGAAGAAATACAAACACAACAGAGAAACTTACTCTTCTTCTTCCTCCTCGTCGGAGCTGAGCGCGGAGAGGTCAAAGTCCGGTACTCTTTCAGCGCGACAAGGCGGAGGAGTAGGCTCCCTTGACCGCTTGGCGGGAGCTGCGGCAGGATCAGAAGCGGCGGCCGGAGAGGACCCCGCTCTAGTTGCCGGCGCGGTGTGAGATGCTCCCGCGGCAACGGTGCTTGTCGCGGTGGAGCGTGTCCCACGATGCGGCGGCTGTTGACCCGTCTGCCGCCCTGCTATGTCTCCTGTCTTGTGGAGACGCCTTCTTGGTGGAGCTGGGAGCTGCACTGGGAGCTCCGCTTGCGGCAAGTTTCTTGAAGACGGCCGGCCGCTTGTGTCCTCGGCAGGCTCGCTTGATTCGGCTTCGGACCCTCCCTCGCCGACAATTTCCCCGACAAGCTCGTCTCGATCGGCAAGGCTTGCCGCCGCGGCTGCCTCTGCCTCCTCTACCGTAAACCCAAACTCGCCCGCGGCGGCGGCGGCCGCCGCCTCTTCCGCCCTGGTGGCGATGCGCCGCATCTCGTCTTCGGTGGTGTCGCGGGTGAGGCTCCTCTGCTCGTCGGCGTGGACCGCCACCTCCACCAAGCTATCGAAGAACTGCTGCACGACGTCGTCGGCGGGCTCCTGCCAAGTTGGAATAATTCCATGCGAGTCGCACTCCGGCATCATTGCACGGATGCGATCGAGCGAGGAATTGTTGCACAACGGGACGACGCCCTGCGGCAGCCTGAACCACTCGGGATGATTGGGGTCATGCTTGAACAGCTCCTTGAGCATCCCATCCAACTCCAAGACAGTGAAATTGAAGTTGAGGCCCGGGCGCAGCCTCATGATGTCCGCCGGACCCCCGAACAGCCAGGCGGGTCTCCCCCTCTCCTGCAGAGGGGCGATGCGGCGGCGAAGAAAGTCCGCGCCAACAGCACCTACAGTGAGCCCGGCAAGCCTGAGTCGCAAGATCCGGGTGGTGGCGATCTTCAGCCTAGCATCGTCCGCCGCCAGGGCGCTCCAATCGTTGCCGCGCACTGCTGGAGTTTGGCGCAGGGCAGTGAACGGCTGTGGGTTCTCATCAACGATCCAACACCATTCCGCTCTCCACACCTCCCATTTGCTGCGGAGCTCCCCCTCCAGATAGACCTCCTTCGTGCCGGCTCTCGAGATCCAGGCGATCCCGCCAGCTAAGGGCTCTCCTCTCTCGACCCGGGGCATGAAGTAGTGGCGGAAAAGGGCTACGTTTGGGTGGATTCCGACAAAGTTCTCGCAGAGATGTGCGAAAACCGCCATGGTCAGAACGGCGTTGGGGGTGAAATCAAGGAGGTGGAACCCGTAGGTATTCATGATATCACAAAAGAATTCAGAGAAGGGCGGGCAGAGTCCGCAATAGAAGAACAGTGCAAAGAAGGGGTATCCTTTTGGAGCCCGTTTCGAAGTGGAAGCGGCGGCGGAAAGTACCTGCGTGCGCGGATGCGCTCGCGTCTCCGTCCACCAGAAGAGATAGAACCATTCCCTCAGCTCCTTCGCGGAGAGCTCAGGGGGGAAGGTTGCCCGCTCCTTCCACAGTGCCTCAAGCCGCAGCGCCTCGGCCGACTTCGCACCCTTCCCGGTCTTTGGAGCCATGGCGGAGGCAGTGGGGGAGATCGAGGGCGTTGGTGGCGACGGCGGCGACGGGGGGCGGAGCGCTGCTCTCTTTCGGCTTTGGAAGCGGAGGGGAGCGGCGGAGATTTCTGAGATTGGAACCGCAAGTGGCGAAGGTGGGGGAACTGCCCCTGTTTCCCCTGCTTATAAATAGGAGGTGGTGAACGTTACGCTTTTTCCGAATAAAGAATCACCCACGATCTCTCCCACGACGCCGCGTTCGACGCGTGCCGTTACGGGAGGGCGCGGTGGATACGGAGTTAGATACGGTGTGGACCCAGGCCGCGCATGCCCGTGCCCTATTTTGGGCCTGGCCCAACAGCGCTCGACACCGTGTGTGGCCCAGGCCCGGGGGCTCCTGTCGGTGTACTAAAGTAGGGGTACCTTAGTATCCCGAACTTGTGCACGGGCAGTCGCAGCGTCCCGCGGCAAGGCTTGCCGGGTGCCCGCCAAGGTCCTCCGTGGTTCCTTTTGGAGACATTCAAGAACAAAGTGTTTTAACTAAGAAGACAAGGCCCCGGCAAGAGGAGCTTGCCGGGAAGGACAAGGCCCCGGCAAGAGGAGCTTGCCGGGAAGGACAAGGCCCCGGCAAGAGGAGCTTGCCGGGAAGGCCAACCAAGGCATTTCAAGGAACTTGCCGCGACGCGCCGCGCGTCCCGGCAAGACCCGGCGAGCGACAAGCTTCCGGGCGCGACAAGACAACGACCGCGGCAAGGCGCTTGCCGCGGTGAAGCCACCACTCTGTGCCCACGCTCCAGCGCATCCGTCAACGTGTCGCCACAGGACCGTTCCAGGCGCACGTGGCGAGAAGCTGTGCAGCCAAGCGGTGCGAGGTGGCGAGTGGAGATGACGAGATGGCCATCGTGGCGAACGGTGGCGCCCCTAACGGTCGCTTTTCTGCACTGTTTGGGCGACACGGACGGGCATTTAATGCCTTTATCCCCTGCCGTCAGAGTTAGGTAGGATCCACTGTAGAAGCAGTTGTACCGACCACACCTTTTACACTTTTACCCCTGCATGCGTTGCCACCTGTCGGTGACCCCTTGAGCCTATAAAAGGAGGCCCATGCGCAACGTAGAGGGGGTTCGACTCATTCGAAACCAGAACACTCCCACGCTCTCGAGCAAGAACATAATACAACCACAAAGCAGCAGTAGGAGTATTATCTCTCCGGAGAGCTCCGAAGCTGGGTAAAATCACTCGCGTGCTCCGCCTCGATCCGCTCTTCGTGCGGCCTCCGCTCCCTGCCGGACCGAAAGGGGCCCTGCCCCATAGGTGTTCGTTTCCCACGACACCCGAGTACACCGTTGAGGAGCAGTATAGAGACTTCAACCAAAGCCAATACCTCTGCACCGTCAGGATATTTCCTTGCTATCCTGGATCCACTGAACCCCTCCATTGCTCATATGGACTTGGGGTTACCATCGAGATGTCTGTGCAAGACGCTGCATATTCGATGATGACTATTATACGGGCCAGGACCTCCTTGCTCCAGAACACTGACTTCTGCTATATGCTGATGTCACTTCCTGGGCCAGAAGGTTACTTCACAGCTATCTACACTGACTCTTCTCACGAGGATTTGCTGCTCCGCACTACCACACAGTTGCTTGAGGACAAGGACCGTGAAAACTGTGCCTTGCGATTGGAGCTTTTCAACTCCCGTTCTGATCACTGGGCCACCTTGACCCGGTTTGCACCTGCTGTCCAGGCAGGGTATATGGATATGCGGGATCTCTACCCCGTGCGGTCTACTCTGCTGGACCGTATGGATTGGCGTGATGTAGGGGGCATCACTCCTCCCCGTGGACCTCTTCTGCCACCGTTTGATGGTCCTAGGCCACACCCGAGTCCTTATGGACCGCAGGCTCCACAGGATCGGATGTTTCCAGATGATCACGTTTAGCTTCCAGGACATGGGGGTAACTTATATGAGGATTACTACGGAAATGTCTGACCTGATAGTAGCACCACTAGTATTGTAACAGTTATATCATCCACCGTCCTGCGTGACTTGTGGGATATGACTTAGTGTGTACCACTTTCCGGAGGTGTAGAAAAATAATGTATAGGAGCTTGGGATGCCTCCGATGAGATATAATCTTCCTTTCACTGTAGTAGTACTCCGTTTGGTCTTGTACTAAACCTTGTATGGTGTGTATGACGATGGAATAAATGTAGCAGTTTCTGTATTCACCATGTCATACGTATGATCATCTTGCATTCCGAGTTGTTCCTTACATTCTACATTTCTATGTCAGAATCTTATCATTCTGGACTAAACCATTGTCTTGTTTTCCTAGGATGGTCAACACCCGCAACAACCCTGCTCCCCCAGAGTAGGCCGAAGGCAGCAGAGCTGGGGATGCAAACCTGCCTCACCCTCCTTCTCTGGCCGAGGTTATGCTGGAGGCTGAGAGAAACAAGCGGGAGACCAACCGCTTGTTGGAGCGCATCGAACAGAACACAACACAGCATTAAAGGAACAACTTGGTGTCGCTCAGCAACTTCATCAATTTACATCCACCCACCTTCCACCACTCCGTCGAGCCTCTCGACGCCGATGACTGGCTTCGCAGTATTACTCACAAGCTACATTCTGCACTTGTAGCTGAGGCTGATAAGGTCACTTTTGCTGCCTATCATCTTGAAGGCCTCGCCAGTCTCTGGTGGGAGAATTATGAAGCCATGCGCCTAGCTGGCCATGTCACTACTTGGGCAGAATTTAGTGAGGCTTTCCGCGAACATCACATTCCGGAGGGTCTTATGGACCATAAGCGTGAGGAGTTCTTCAATTTCACCCAAGGTAGACTCTCTGTGGACGCATACAGCAGGGAGTTCGGTAACCTAGCACGCTATGCAACTGAGGAAGTCTCCACCGATGCCAAGAAGCAGGCAAGGTTCCGCAAGGGACTTAGCCCCGAGCTTCGTCGAGACCTCCGTCTACACGAGTGCACCTCCTTTCAGAAGCTTGTAAACAAAGCCATCAGTGCTGAGACGGGTCAGACTGATTTCGAAGCAACACGCAAGCATGGCCGTGACATGGGTTCCTCATCCGGTGTTGGACCTCAGAAGCGCCGGGTGTGGGTACCTAAGACTGCCCTGCCACCCAGGTTCACACCGAGGCCATCCTATCAGGCGCCTCGTCCAACTCAGCAGTATGCACCAGCTAAGCCCTATGGTGGGCCAACCAACAATGCTCCTCCACGCACCAGCTCCGTGACGTGCTTCAAGTGTGGGGAATCGGGCCACTACATGGGTGAGTGTCCCGAGACCAACCCCAACCAGTCTGGAAAGGCTGTTGGCTGTGGCAAGCCAACAGGGAAGATGTACTACGCCAAGCCGGCCACCACTGCACGTGGCCATGTGAATTGTGTCTCAGCTGAAGAGGCTCATGAGGATCCCAGCGTCGTTCTCGGTACGCTCCTTGTTAATTGCCACCCAGCATCTATTCTTTTCGATACTGGAGCATCTCATTCATTCATATCCGAAAACTATGCTCGCTTGCATAACACCGCATTCTGTGACATGCCTTCCACCATGGAAATTTCTACTCCTGGTTCTAGATGGCAAACCTCTAGAGTAAGCCATGGGAATGTAATCCAAGTTGACAGACTTGTTTTCCTTGCATCATTGATAGCTCTCAAATCTTTGGATATTAATATCATCTTGGGTATGGACTGGATGTCAGCCCATCATGCCAAGATTGATTGCTTCTCTAGGACTGTTCAACTTACGCATCCTTCGGGAAAGATAGTTAATGTCTTGACCCGAGTAGCCAAGCGACAACTATATTCTCTTAATGCCAGTCCTTTGCCAGACCTCGAAGACGTTCCGGTAGTCCGTGACTTTCCGGATGTCTTTCCAGAAGAATTGCCAGGTGTTCCACCTGATAGAGATGTCGAGTTCATGATAGATCTCATTCCAGGAACTGTCCCAATTTCTAGAAGACCCTATAAGATGGCACCACTAGAACTAGCCGAGCTTAAGAAACAACTCGATGAGTCCTTGAAAAAGGGTTTCATCCGTCCTAGTTCATCTCCATGGGCTTGCCCCATCCTCTTCGTCCAAAAGAAGGATGGTACGGATCGGATGGTTGTAGATTATCGACCCGTCAACTTGATCACAATAAAGAACAAGTATCCGCTCCCCAGGATCAATGATCTGTATGATCAGCTCGCTGGATCCTCAGTCTTCTCTAAGATGGATTTGAGGTTGGGCTACCATCAAATCAAAATCAGGAACGGGGACATTCCTAAAATGGCCTTTGTTACTCGTTATGGTCAATACGAGTACACCGTCATGTCCTTCGGTTTAACCAATGCCCCAGCCACCTTCTCTCGGTTAATGAACTCAATCTTCATGGAGTGTTTGGATAAATTCGTCGTGGTTTACCTCGATGATATACTCATCTACTCCAAGAACGAGGAAGAACATGCCGAGCTTTTGAGGCTAGTGTTGATGAAACTTCGAGAGCATCGCCTTTATGCCAAATTTTCTAAATGCGAATTTTGGTTGCCAGAAGTGACCTATCTAGGACATGTAATTTCTGGTAAGGGTATTGCTGTCAATCCCGAGCGAGTTCAAGCCATAATTGGACTCCACCTGAATCGGTCAAGCAAGTTCGGAGTTCCCTTGGCTTAGCGAGCTATTGTCGTCGCTTTGTCGAGACTTCTCCAAAGTTGCTAAACCTCTAATTGAACTCCTCAAGAAAGATAAAAAGTTCAAGTGGACTCCACAATGTGAGCACAACTTTCAGGAACTAAAAAGACGCCTGACTTCTGCTCCCATACTAGTACCACCAGACTTCTCCAAGGACTTTGTTATCTACTGTGACGCCTCGCGACAAGGACTAGGTTGCATTCTCATGCAAGATCGACATGTAATTGCTTATGCTTCACGACAATTACACCCACATGAGGAAAATTATCCTACTCATGATCTAGAGCTTGCAGCTGTAGTCCATGCACTCAAAACCTGGCAACATTACCTCCTCGGTAATCGTTGCGAAATCTTCACCGATCACCAAAGTCTGAAGTACATATTCACCCAACCGGATTTGAATCTCAGGCAAAGAAGCTGGGTTGAGTTGATCACAGATTTTGACTTAGGGATAACTTACACCCCAGGAAAAGCCAATGTCATGGCTGATGCACTAAGTTGTAAATCTTGTTGCAACAATCTGATGTTGCAACAAAGTCAACCACTTCTCCACGAGGAATTTCGGAAGCTTAACCTTCACATCGTTCCTCAAGGATTCCTTTCCACCTTGGTGGCGAAACCTACTCTTACGGATCAAATCATCGCTGCCCAAAAGCGCAATAAAGGGGTATCCCGGATCAAGGAGAACATTGCTACTGGAGATGCTAAATGTTTCTCTACAAATGATCATGGTGTTGTGTACTTCGAGAACCGTCTAGTGGTTCCCAAGAACCAACATCTACGACAGTTGATCCTTAAGGAGGCTCATGAATCTCCTCTCACCATTCATCCCAGTAGCACTAAAATGTATCAGGACCTATGCCAAAGGTTCTGGTGGACTAGGATGAAGAGAGACATTGCTCTGTTTGTTGCTAATTGCGACGTCTGTCGTCGTGTAAAAGCAGAGCATCAACGGCCTGCTGGCACACTTCAACCTCTAGCTATTCCTAAATGGAAATGGGATAAAATTGGTATGGACTTCATCGCCAGTTTTCCCAAGACCAAGAGAGGGAATAATGCTATCTTCGTCGTTATCGATCGTCTTTCCAAAGTGGCCCATTTCTTGCCTGTTCGCGAGAGTATAACCGCTAGTCAGCTAGCAGACTTGTATATCTCCCGAATAGTGTCTCTCCATGGTGTTCCACTGGAAATCAACTCGGATCGAGGAAGTCTCTTCACCTCTCGATTTTGGGAAAGTTCCCAAAATGCTATGGGAACCCGCCTTTCCTTTAGCACCGCTTTTCACCCTCAATCAAGTGGTCAAGTAGAACGTGTCAACCAGATTCTAGAAGACATGCTTTGAGCTTCTCTTATCTCATTCGGAATGGATTGGGAGAAATGCCTTCCATTTGCCGAATTTGCTTATAACAACAACTATCAATCTAGCTTGGGTAAAGCCCCTTTTGAAGTTCTCTATGGAGGAAGGTGTCGAACGCCTCTTAACTGGTCAGAAACCGGGGAAAGACAATTCTTTGGCCCGGAAATGATCCAGGAAGCAGAAGAGCAAGTTCGCATCATTCGTGAAAAGTTGAAAACAGCCCAATCTCGTCAAAAGAGTCAATATGACCGAAAACATAAGGCTATGACTTTTGAGGTTGACGAGAAGGCTTACCTTCGGGTTACTCCTCTGAAGGGAACCCATCGTTTCGGTATCAAAGGCAAATTGGCTCCTCGCTACATTGGACCCTTTCACTTTCTCGCTAAACGAGGAGAAGTTGCCTACCAATTGGAACTACCTCCGCATCTCTCCAGAGTCCATGATGTCTTCCACGTTTCTTAACTCAGGCGTTGCTTCTCGGATCCTATCCGTGGAGTGGACCACGAAACGCTTAATCTTGAAGATAATCTCACGTATCGGGAGTACCCCATTCGTATCCTCGATCAAGCCGAGTGTACCACTCGATGTCATAATATCAAGTTTCTCAAGGTTCAATGGTCGCACCATTCTGAGAAAGAAGCAACCTGGGAAAGGGAGGATCGTCTTCGACTCGAGTATCCCGCCTTCTTCCCGGAGGAACCTAAATCTTGGGACGAGATTTTTCTGAGTGGGGGTGAGTTGTCACACCCTAGCTAGTTCTTGCATTAGAGTGTTGCATCATGTCTATTTCATTCAATAGAAACTTGAAATGGGGATGACAGAACCCCCAGCCCCCTGTGAAACCAACTAGGGTTTACTAAAAATATTTTCAATGAACCTGAAATGCCCTTCTAAAATGTCCATCATTTTTGTCTTGGTTCAGAACCTCTGCCAAAAGTGGTGCACAATTTTCTAGGTCATCCTAAGGTATCTGAATTAAATCATAAGTATTTGAATTTGGACATTTAAATTCTATAAAATATTTTAAATGTCCAAATAAACCTATACTGAAATGTTCCATGTTGGTTATATACTAAACAGTGGGCATGAGCAGTTTGGTGGTTTTTGAAAGTGCCTAGGTATTTTTAGAAAATCCATTAAGTTACAAAAGAAATAGAAAACAGAAATAAAAAGAGAGAGAGGGAAAACTTACCTGGCAGCCCAACACCAGGCGCACCTAGCCGGCCCTGCCCAGCAGCCGCTCCAGCGAGCTGCTTGACTTGGCCAGGCAGGCAGGCAGGTGCTCGACGCCGGCACCATCGCGCGCCACGCAGCTGCCTGCCGCCCTGCTACCTCCCCTCGCCGCTCTGCTGGCCTGGACGACCTCCACGTCGCGCCCCGACCCCCTGGACACGTCCATTCTCCCCTGCCTCTCTCCCTCGCCCCCACCGCCATGGCCGACGCTGCCGCCGCCATAACCGTAGCCATCGTCGTCACCGCGCCGCCCGACCGTGTCTACGAGCTCTGCCACCCTCCTCTCTGTCGAGTAGGCCGAGCCCCGAGTGCTCGCACGCTCTGCACCGTCTCCACCGAGCTCGTCTTCAACCTCCTGCCGACCAGATCGCCTCCACCGCCCCGCTCGCTCCGGTTTGTCCCCGACCTCGCCGTCCGCCCCGTCGCAACCACCGTGAGCTGGGCCACCTCCCTATCCTCTTCGCTATCCTTCTTGTGCACCACAGCAAGCACACCAAGCTCACCCGCACACGCCACCGCGGAGCTCGTCACTGACGAGGCTCCAGCTACCCAATGGCCGCGCCACCCTGCCCACTAACCTCACCACGCTCCCAGGAGCTCAACACACTAACTCACGTGCCTCGCCATTCTTCCTAGCGACAGGTTCGAGCTCACCCGAGCTCCGGCCGTCGCCAAACCCGTCGCCGGCGCAGTTTCCAGCGACCCCGAGCCCAACTACCCGCACCACCCGCTGCGGCTCGCTCCCAGCTATCCATAGAGCCCAACGGCGCCTCGAATGGTGCCCTGTAGGCGAAACCCGCACGTGCACCACCGCGTTTGGCCTCGCCGGCGGCTAAACGCCGGCAAGTTGACCCCGCTAACCCCCGTTTGACCATGGTTGGGCCCAGTTTGACCCCCCTGGGTCAATGACAGGTGGGGCCCAACCCTCTTAACTAATTAGGATTAGTATTATCTAATATTTAGTTAAACTAATTACACCGACATGCGGGACCCACTGTCAGATTTGGCCTGGACTGTCCCGTTGACCACTAACGTCATCCTGACTTAATGCTGACACAGTAAATTATTTACTGGAATTATTTTTACACAGGAAATTCCAGAAAATACCACAAACTTCAAAAAATCATAGAAATTAATCTGTAGCTCCAAATGCAAAGTGTTATATATGAAAAATGATCAGAAAAATCGAATCTATCCATCTGTACTGGTTTCGTGCATGTTTAAACAAGTTAACCTGCTGTTTAGTGCAGAACAAGATAAAGCACTTAAAAGGGCCACTTATGAGTTTGAAACTTGAATCTTTGGTTCAAAATGGTTCAAACCCATCTGGTCTTAGTTGCATTAGCCCAATACACTCATTTTGCCATGTCTCATCCATGCATCATATTGTTGCATATTGTTTGGTGATGATTGTGTGTTGGTGCTCTCTGCGGCAGGTTCTGCCCCCGAGGAGTACCGCGAATACCCCAGCGAAGAACAATACCAGTGCACCGACCCATCAGGCAAGCAACCAACCATTTGATCACATCGATACAATCCCATGTTCTCGCTTCTGCTCTCTTTTACTGCATTAAGACAATGCGATTCAAACTGATGTGTGCTGCGGTAGTTGAACCCTGTCGGTGTACTAAAGTAGGGGGTACCTTAGTACCCCGAACTTGTGCACGGGCAGTCGCAGCACCCCGCGGCAAGGCTTGCCGGGCGCCCGGCAAGGCTCTCCACCATTCTTTATTACTGCCACTCAAGAACAAAGTACTAGCAAGGAACACGAAGGCCCCGGCAAGAGGAGCTTGCCGGGAAGGCCAACCAAGGCCTCACCAGAAGACTTGCCGCGGCGCCCCGCGCGCCCCGGCAAGGCCCGACGGCCGGCAAGCTTGCCGGAACGACAAGAAAAGGGCCGCGGCAAGGCACTTGCCGCGGCAAGGCCGCCACCCCGACTCCAGCGCACCCAGCGACATGTCATCGCAAGGCCATCCCCAGGGGCACGTGGCGAGGCGCTACGCAGCCATGCGGAGCGAGGTGGCAAACGGAGATGACAGAGGCGCCATCGTGGCAACCGGTGGCTCACCTAACGGTCGTTTCTTTACACTGTTGGGGCGACCAGACGGGCATTTAATGCCCTTGTCCCCTGCCGTCAGAGTTAGGTAGGGGCACTGTTGCGCACTGTTGTACCAACCTGCGTTTTTACCTTTCTACCCCCTCTTCCTACGCTGCCACCTGTGGGTACCCCCCCTTCGGACTATAAAAGGGAGGCCCATGCGCACATAGAGGAGGTTCGATTCATTCGATACCCACAGCACCACCATACGCTCGCACGCTCGAGCAAGATCAAATAACAAACACAAAGCAGCAGTAGGGGTGTTATCTCTCCGTAGAGCCCCGAAGCTGGGTAAAGATTGCCCGTCTCCCCGCGCGCGCTCGACCTCGATCTGCTCTGCGCATGATCCCCGCTCCCTTGCCGAACCAGAAGGGGCCCCCAGTGCCCCATAGGTGCTCGAGGCCACAGAGATTCGCCGCGACATCTTTGGCACGCCAGGTAGGGGGGCGTCGAGGTCGTGAGCATCTGATCCGGTCTCCATGCACGCTACATCAACGTCATCGTCAACATGCCACCGAAGAAGAAGCCTTCGGAGGTGGCCGCTCCGTCTACATCGGTTCCGCCACCACCGCCGGAGCAAACGGGCGGTGGAGTGGACGCCGGCGGAGGAGCGGGCGCCGCCGGTGGGTCTCGTGTCGTCACTAGATCCAAAAACAAGGCCCCGCAAGCATCGGCGACCGAGCAGACGCCGCACCCCTCCTAGGAGGTGCAAGGTCAACAACGCCCCGGTGCTCCTAGCACCGTGCTCGCGTTGTAACAAGGCCAACCTGGTGGGTCGCGGGACGCTCGAGGTCAGCATGCACGCCCGCATGCTGGCGCGAGCGAGATACGGTCGCCCAGACGGGGTGTGGTACCTCCCAATCCAGTTGGGAGTCCAAGCACATCCCGCTCTTCGCGCCGTTCATCACCACCGCCACCCAAGACAGCAGAGGAAGCGCTGGCCCGAGCCCAGCTGCTTCTAGACTACCCTCCGGCGCCGCACAAGATCGACGACTGGAGGATGACCATTTACAGCCTCATCGGCTTCGCCAACGGCGACAAACCCCGGCGACCGAGCGCGTCGAGGCCTCGGCAAGGCGCCCAGGCGCAAGCCGACGCCGACAAGACCGCTGGGGGCGCCACCTCTGTGCACTCCCAGCCCCGAAGGCCAAGATCGCCAGCTGACCAAGTCCGGCAAGGATAGCTCTGATGCCTACCCCGGCAAGCGCACCTCCCCGGAGTGCTGCGCTGCCGTCGAGGACGCACCATCGAGCTCCACCGGCAAGTGCGAGAAGGCAAAGGCAGACCAACCAAAGACTAAGCCCGGCAAGAACAGCTCTGGCGCTCACTCCGGCAAGCCCGCCTCTCCGGAGTGCCGCGCTGCCGTCGAGGACGCGCCATCGAGCTCTGCCGGCCGATGAGGCAAAGAAAGCTGCCAAACTTCGAACTTTTGAGATTATGCTTCCTGGAAGTCCACACCTTGTATGAAGAACCCGAGCGCAGAGGGGTCGAATCGTGGTTAGGTTGCGCTGTCGATCCGCTTCGAGTCCGCTCGACGGTAAGAGCGCACCGCAACCAGCCCGACGAGTTCTTCCCGCCGGAGGCAACACCGCCAGCGGGCTGCTGATGCCCTGCGCTCAGCAAGTGTGTTTGCGCCGAAGGGTTCCCCGAAAGCGTGAGGAAGAAAACATACAAGGGGGTGGCGGAAATCAGGGAAGAAGCACGACCCCGTCGGGTTGCTGAAGACGGAAAAGCTAAGTCACCCGAGCTTTTGTACAGAGCACTTTTTAGTCCTATAGCCTTGTGTTATGCCCCTCGAGCGTTTATCCTTTGTACGAAAAACCTGTGCGCAGAGGAACCGACTCGGGGTTAAGTTGCGTCCTTGCTTTGTTTCTGAGTCCGCTCAACAATACAAGTGCGCTGCAACTGGCCCGAGAAGGTTTCTTGCCGGATACAACACCGCCAGCGGGCTGCTGATGTCCCGCACTCAGCAAGTGTGTTAGCACCGGCAAGTTCCCTAGAAGCGTAGGGTTAAAAACGTACGAGGGATACAACAAAGGAGAGGGCGTAACATAGCAAGCCTTGCCGTGGGGCGACCTTCGTATGAGAAACTTGTGCACGGAGGAACTAACTCGCGGCTGAGTTGCGTCCTTGATTTGTTTCCGAGTCCGCTCGACAATTCAAGTGCGCTGCAACTGGCCCGAGAAGGTTTCTTGCCGGAAACAACATCGCCAGCGGGCTGCTGATGTTCCGCACTCAGCAAGTGTGTTAGCACCGGCAAGTTCCCTAGAAGCGTAGAGTGTAAACATACGAAGGGCAAAGCATGGCATCGCGTTGCAGAGTCGCACAAAAAAAAACCATAACAACGTAGCTTATTACAGCACTGTCTCAGCTATTTTCGTGACTACAATCACAGCGACAAGAAGAAGCTAGAGGGGCGCGCCGGCGCACGGGCCCCAACAAGACAGCTTCACTGGGGGCTGCAAGTGCCAAAGTTCCTTCGTGGCGGGCCGGGGCCCCCGGAGGCCGCAGCGTCGGCGGCGGGGGCAAAAGAAGGCGCACCAGCACCTGGGCCTTGCCGGGGCCAGAGTTGCCGGGGGCTGCGAAGGCCAAGGTTCCTCCCCGGCAAGCTAAGGCCGCCGGGGGGCTACGGAGTCAGATAAGTTTTTTTCATCCCTCGTCATGCACCCTCTTGTGGACCGGGGAAGGCAGGGCTGCGTCCTTGAACGAATGTGCTTTGTAAAAAGAAGCCTGTGCGCGGAGGAGCCGAGTCGCGGCCATGTTGCACCCTTGATTTGTTTCCGAGTCCGCTCAACAACACAAGCGCGCTGCAACTGGCCCGGCAAGGTTTCTTGCCGGAAGCAACACCGCCAGCGGGCTGCTGGCGTCCCGGACTCAGCAAGTGTGTTCGCTCCGGCAAGTCCCCTAGAAGCGTAGGGTGGGAATATACAAAGCACAAGATCAAGTAAAGGACTTAGTCCGGCCAGCGTTCTCTCTTTTCATTAAAAACATCCCAGTTTAGTACAAGTCCATAAGAGGATGAAAAACATGATAGAGAGGATTACAGATTTTAAATGTAGCTAAGGCCCAAAGGCTTACAAATTAAAAGATAAGATGCCCGTAATCCCCCTCCTGTTTCTCTGTTCAGGAGGTAGGTCAAGGAGGCGCCGGCAAGAGAAGCTTGCCGGGGAGGGCAAAAGGGGCGCCTAGGAGAGCTACGGGCGCCAGAAGACACCAAGAGAACTTCCCGGGGGCCGGCCAGGAGCTTGGCGGAGACGGAGGCGCCGGAGGCAGAGCTTGAAGACGGGGCGGCGGGACGTCAGCACGCTGACGAGGGCTCCTCGCCCTTGTACTCCGACTTGACGGCCTTGCCGCCACCCCTCTTCCTCTTCCGCAGCCTCCCTACGCCAGCCGCCCAAGGAGACGGCCCCGGGGAGTTCAGAAGGCCGGCGACCCGGATGATGGGGTCGCCGGTGGCGCGCGCGGCAGCGACCGACGCCTAGTCGGACCCGCCATCCTCGTCGTCGTCGCTGTCGCTCCCCTCCTCGTCACTCTCGCTCGAGGAGGGACCTTCGCTATCGGAGGAGCTGTCCACACAGCATCTCACCCGGGTGCCGGAGTCCCCGAAGACCTTGACGGCGAGAAGGTCGCCCTCCATTAACTTAAAATGGAGGGTAAACCCCGCCGTCAAGCTGTGGATGCGGGCGAACGTCTTCCACCCTCGGTCGAAGTACATCACGCCGGGGGCTGGGGATACGACACTCACTCGAGTGCCGCTGATCCCGCAGCCCCTCATGCGCAACTCCAACATCTCGGGCGGATCCGGCTCCATCGCGCTCGTGAACGGGGCCGGCAGTCGGAGGCGGCGACGAGGTGCTCGGCGCAGCTTGATGAAGAACTCCCAGGGATCGTCTCCGGTGTGGACCGCCTCGAGGAAAGGAGCCGCCGGCGGAGATGGGGGAGGCGCATCGCCCCGGCCGCCTCTCCCCCGAGCTCCTCGACCACGTCCTCGACCTCGTCCGCGGCCGCGCCCCCTCCCTCTCCCCCTCGTGGCCGGCTCCGCCACCACAGGTGCGGGATAGGGAGAGGCGCGCTGCCTGAAGGAGACCCTCGCTGCCACCGTTGAAGGACCAGGGTTCCCTCCCTCCATGGCAGATGGGAGGAGGAGTAGCGGAAGTTGAAGACGAAAGGAGAAGAGGAAGTGCAAGACTATTTGTGCTCCCCTTCTGCCCCTTTTAAAGAGCGAGGTGGGGGCTCAGCCGCCCCGCTCAGCCAATCAGGGAGCGAGGAGGGCAGAGGAGCGGGGCCGACTCGCCGTCGTCGCCCGTGACGGCTCGGTCTCCCACCTTCGCCGCCCACGACTCCCCACGCATGGGAGCCGCGTGGCGAAAAAGTGGAGCCGGAACGACGGGTGAAATGACCTCGCCCTGCACCATGATCACGGGGGTGGATGCCTTAAAGACCGCAAACGCCACCCACGTCTCCCACGACGCCGCAATCGACGCGTGCCGTTGCGGGGGAGCGCGGTGGACACGGAGCCCGTTGCTGTGCGGACCCAGGCCGCGCGTGCCTGTGCACTATTTTGGGCCTGGCCCAACAACGCTCGGCACCGTGTATGGCCCAGGCCCGGGGGCTCCTGTCGGTGTACTAAAGTAGGGGGTACCTTAGTACCCCGAACTTGTGCACGGGCAGTCGCAGCACCCCGCGGCAAGGCTTGCCGGGCGCCCGGCAAGGCTCTCCACCATTCTTTATTACTGCCATTCAAGAACAAAGTACTAGCCAAGAACACGAAGGCCCCGGCAAGAGGAGCTTGCCGGGAAGGCCAACCAAGGCCTCACCAGAAGACTTGCCGCGGCGCCCCGCGCGCCCCGGCAAGGCCCGACGGCCGGCAAGCTTGCCGGAACGACAAGAAAAGGGCCGCGGCAAGGCACTTGCCGCGGCAAGGCCGCCACCCCGACTCTAGCGCACCCAGCGACGTGTCATCGCAAGGCCATCCCCAGGGGCATGTGGCGAGGCGCTACGCAGCCATGCGGAGCAAGGTGGCAAACGGAGCTGACAGAGGCGCCATCGTGGCAACCGGTGGCTCACCTAACGGTCGTTTCTTTACACTGTTGGGGTGACCAGACGGGCATTTAATGCCCTTGTCCCCTGCCGTCAGAGTTAGGTAGGGGCACTGTTGTGCACTGTTGTACCAACCTGCGTTTTTACCTTTCTACCCCCTCTTCCTACGCTGCCACCTGTGGGTACCCCCCCTTCGGACTATAAAAGGGAGTCCCATGCGCACGTAGAGGAGGTTCGATTCATTCGATACCCACAGCACCACCAGAGGCTCGCACGCTCGAGCAAGATCAAATAACAAACACAAAGCAGCAGTAGGGGTGTTATCTCTCCGGAGAGCCCCAAAGCTGGGTAAAGATTGCCCGTCTCCCCGCGCGCGCTCGACCTCGATCTGCTCTGCGCACGATCCCCGCTCCCTTGCCGAACCAGAAGGGGCCCCCAGTGCCCCATAGGTGCTCGAGGCCACAGAGATTCACCCCGACAAACCCATTTCCTCTCCATGACCTGTCATTGCCACAATAACTAGATGAAGCCCACTAGCATGTGTAGGAGTTGATTGAGCCATGTGTATGTGTTGTTCCTACCTTGCTATGCCTGCGATGCTTAGAGTCGTGTCAGGTCTGGTTCATCTGGGTGATGGGCTAGAGTGAAATGATCATGCCGGTATGAGAGTGATGTGTTGAACACGATTTGGTAAAGGTATCGATGAGAGGCCATGTAGGAGTACATGGTGGGTTGTTTCATTGAAGCCGTCCTTAAGCACTGAGATCTTTATGTGTGATTTAAGATTCAGCTACTACCATACATTGGGCCCTGAAATATGACCCCGCTCAACTTCTTATCCACCCTAGTCCTCTGTCCAGGAGTTGCAAGCAGTTTCTCGTGTTTGTAGCTTACTGGAGGCCGTGGACAGTGATGACCCGCGGGGTGGGCTGTGATGCGGTAGGTATGTGGCCGGGTATACCGGGCACCCGTTAGGTGTCTCGGAACCCTGTACACATCGTTCGGGGCTGTATGTGGAAACCTCGGCCGGACTCCCTGCGGATGGAACCTGAATAGGCGATAAACCTGGACTAGAGACTTAGGTGTTTAGGTAGGTCATGGTCTACACCCACGTTGGCTTTCGGTTGAAGTCTGCTGAGCACATGTCATGTGCAGACGCTAAGTGGTGGAAACATGTATGAAGAAGTACACCCCTGCAGGGTTAACATCATCTATTCGAATAGCCGCGTCCGTGGTAAAGGACTACTTGGTTGCCTATACAGTTCATAGACAAGTAAATGGAAACTACTAAAAGCCTCAAGATAAGCGTGAGTGCTGAGGATGGCTCTTCCATAGGATGACGGAGGTGGATCCTCGGTAGTGTATTGAAGTGGTGAGTAGTGGACTCGAGTGCGCAAAACCATTTCAAGTTGGAGTCTCGTAGGATAGCTTAGCCAAGAGTCAAAGCTGGCTTGCTGCAATAACCCTACCAACCCTTCTTGATAATGTGCATGTATGTAGGATCTGATGTAAGTCGTGCTGAGTACCTTTGTACTCATGTTGCTTAATTTACGTTTTACAGAAGACACTGCAAACCCTTCTGACGAGTTCTTTGTAGACGTTGATATCGATGAGTAGGCTGAAGCCCAGGTGGTGATCCTGAGCTCATGAAGGACCATGTAGTATAGTCAGCCTTACCCAAGCCTCTTTTATTTTACTAGTTGTCTGTACTCAGACAAGTTACTTCCGCTGTTGCCTTGTATGCTTGTATGACTTGAATGTGGGTCGTGTGACCCGTACTTGTGTGTATGATATGTATGGCTCTCTGAGCCTTTAAATAAAGTACTTGTGGTGTAGAGTCATGTTGTGATGCCTTGTTATATTTGCACATATCGAGCATATTGTGTGTATGATTGAAATGCTTTGTATGTGTGGGATCTGACTATCTAGTTGTTTATCCTTAGTAGCCTCTCTTACCGGGAAATGTCTCCTAGTGCTTCCACTGAGCCATGGTAGCTTCCTACTGCTCCGGAACACTTAGGCTGGCCGGCATGTGTCGTTCTTCGTTCCTGTGTCTGTCCCTTCAGGGAAATGTCACGCGATGAATACCGGAGTCCTGTTAGCCCGCTACAGCCTGGTTTACTGGAGTGATGCTAGCCCAGTGCTACAGCCCGGATTCACTCGCTGATGACCGACACGTTCGATGCTGGGTCATGGATGCCTGTCCCTGTAAGTCTGTGCCACTTTGGCTTTACGACTAGCCATGTCAGCCCGGGCTCCTTATCATATGGATGCTAGCGACACTATCATATACGTGTGCCAAAAGGCGCAAACGGTCCCGGGCAAAGGTAGGGCGACACCTGTGGGAATACCGTGCGTGAGGCCGCAAAGTGATATGAGGTGTTACATGCTAGATCGATGTGGCATTGAGTCGGGGTCCTGACATTAGTCCACTCACTCGTTCAAGAGAAACACAAAGAGCAACACAACTAACAAACTTCTGTTGGCATTTTGCATTCGTCTCAATCTCTGAACCCAAGAAATTTGCTGAAGCCTTCATGGAGCCTGAATGGATTCAAGCTATGCAAGAAGAGCTTCAACAGCTTGAGCTGAACAATGTGTGGGAATTGGTCAAGCGTCCTGATCCTCGTAAGCACAATATCATTGGCACCAAATGGATATATCACAACAAGCAAGATGAGCATGGTCAAGTTGTCAGAAACAAGGCTCGTCTCGTTGCTCAAGGATACACTCAAGTGGAAGGGATTGAATTCGATGGAACATTTGCTCCGGTGGCTAGGCTTGAAGCCATTCGCATACTGCTAGCCTATGCAAATCATCACAACATCCTTCTGTATCAAATGGATGTGAAGAGTGCCTCTCAATGGAAAGATTGTAGAAGAAGTATATGTTGCACAACCTCGTGGCTTTGAAGATCCAAAACATCTTGATATGGTATACAAGCTCAACAAGGCATTATATGGCCTCAAACAAGCCCCTCATGCTTGGTATGACACACTCAAAGACTTCCTGAGGAGCAAAGGCTTCAAACCTGGTTCACTAGATCCTACACTCTTCACGAAGACATATGATGGTGAACTATTTGTGTGCCAAATCTATGTGGATGACATTATCCTTGGATGCACTGACAAGAAATACAGTGATGAGTTTGGTCACATGATGCAAGAGCAATATCAGATGTCCATGATGGGCGAGCTGAAGTTCTTCCTGGGTCTCTAAATCCGTCAGCAACGCAAGGACATCTTCATATCTCAAGAAAAATACCTCAAAGATTGCCTGAAGAAGTTTGGAATGCAAGACTGCAAAGGATACACGACGCCAATGCCAACCAAAAGTCATCTGGGTCCCGACGCCAATGGTAAAGAGTTCGATCAAAAGGTATACTGCTCCATGATTGGTTCTTTACTTTATTTATGTGCATCTAGGCCAGATACAATGCTTAGTGTTTGCATGTGTGCCCGATTCCAAGCGGCACCAAAGGAATCGCATCACATAGCCGTGAAGCAAATTCTTCGATATTTGGCTTACACCCCAACACTAGGATTATGGTATCCAAAGGGCTCAGAGTTTGATCTAGTTGGATTCTCAGATGCTGATTATGCTGGTGACAAGGTTGATTGCAAGTCCACATCAGGCACATGTCACTTTCTGGGACGATCTCTTGTCTGTTGGTCTTTAAAGAAGCAGAACTGTTTATCTCTCTCCACTGCTGAATCCGAATACATTGCTGCTGGATCTTGCTGTGCTCAGCTTCTCTGGATGAAGCAAACTCTCAAGGACTATGGTGTCCACCTGAAGCATGTGCCACTCTACTGCGACAATGAAAGCGCCATCAAGATTGCCAACAACCCAGTTCAGCACTCGAAGACAAAGCACATTGAAATACGTCATCACTTTCTCAGAGATCATGTCATGAAGGAAGATATTGATATCATTCACGTCAACACTGAAGAGCAATTGGCAGATATCTTCAAAAAGCCCTTGGATGAGAAAAGATTTTGCAGGTTGCGGTGTGAGCTAAATATCTTGGAATCCTCAAATGTCCTGTGATTGGACACACATCCTAACACTTATGCATATCGATGACTTAGATGTGCAACACACGAAGTAATGTATATCTTCAATCAATGAAGACATACACTCTAAGTGTGAATACATTAATGCGGAATTTGATTTCGAGCGCCACAATAATTGTGCGCCGTGTCTGGGTCTAATACTTCCTATACGGTAGGTAACGCCACCACCAAACTTTTGTTTGAAGTGTTTCCCTTGGCGCTATGGTTGCAAAGCCTTCGTATTTGATTTGTCTTCATCCTTGACTTATGTTCATGTTTATCTTCATCTTGTTGATTTGGTCTTATACTAGTTATATACATATTTGTGTTATGTCCTCTACAGCATTCACTTATAGCTATGACTTCTTGCCTGAATCTTTTGATCTAAGTGAATGTGATCGGAGCCTAACCTATCTATGCTTCTACCTCAACTCTATCTGTCCAAATCATATGCATTCTATTGAAACCTGTCAATTGTCTTCACTGAGACCTTGTCAGCTGAAGTCAATCTGACAAACATTTATATCTGTTTTTAATGCTATATCCTTATTGTCTGACAACCGGAGAAGCCGATCACCCCGAAAATCCAGGCGTGCGTGGGAACATGGAACAACTTCCAATGTGTTGCATGCTTGCCACGTGCCCTTCAGATGTGAAACACCAGGGGCACCTGCGTAATTGCGCAGTGCCGTCCCTTTCCTTATAAATACACATCACATCGCGGTCAAAATCCTTCTTCCTCCTCGCCACCTCGCACAAAACCTAGCGCCACCACTAGCTCTTGACGACGCCGTCGACGAAGCGCTTAGCTGCCGCGACCTCACCAACGCCGTCCTCACGCCGGCCGCGGACCTCGTCTTCTCCGCCGCCGCCGTAGGTGTCTTCCGTCACCAAGTTAGGGCATGGAAGATTGAACTGCTCGGCCTCCAACTCCGTTTTGTCTAGTAGTTCTTCGTGTGGTAATTAAAACTTACTTTTATAGTCTTTTTGATCTGATAGATTCATCCTTTTCCAACAAAAGTGGTTTCTATACTTCCAAAGTTGAATCTATCATGTTCTGCATATCATATTTTGCCTAGCTTATTCACTTACGCTTCTCTACAAGTTAGATTCCTCACTTGTACCTATTCCTGGATTCGTACAAATCTGGAACCAACTCACAACAAATAAGTGAATGTCTTCGTGTTATGAGGTCAATGTCTTCAAACTGATTTATCTTCAAAATCTTCTGATAATGCATATGACCTCTTCCCCTTCCCTTGCACCTCTAATGCTGTCATAGGTACATGTCTGTGGGAGAATCCCTTGGTTCTCATAGTCTGCATTCATTTGTAGAATTCTTACAGAGTCACATAAATTCTCCTGAAGCTAGTTCTTGTCTGACCAGCCGTCGGAAGCCTTTGCTAGTTTTGAAGCCATTCAGTTTAAGCTTCATGGCAACTGAGAAGTCAGCTAGAAAGGGCGGCAGACAACACCGTGGAAATACATCCAAAGATTTGCCGCCGGATCTGCATGAACCGTACAAGACTGACCCAGAAGAAACCTATGGTGAACGAAAAAATCGAATCCAATGGGTTCGAAGATATTGGGCAGAAGAATGGTTTAAGTACAGATTTGTCACTGCTGAGTATGCCGAGAAGAATGCCATCAAGCGACCTTGGGGAGATATCCTATACAAAAATCTTCCACCCAAGTCCAAGTCCGAAGCCATTGATCAAGGCTTCTACCCGTGCATGGTTCGCGGACCACAGCCAGAGAATGCTGACCCATCTTCTCTGCTATGGCATCGCGAAGACAATCTATTCAAGCGCAACTTCAAGTTTGCCAAAGACTCTGCTGTGAAGAACAAGAAGGCATTTGGACTTGACTTCAACCCAGGTCCATCCGCTCCTCGGGAAGATGGCACCCATGAAGCAAATGAGAACAGAATCGGCCCCTTCTACAACCTTGAAGGCCTCATCACTCACATTGATGTCCAAGGTGCAAATGTGGATCACTCTGCTGATGATGCAGATTCTGATGATGCGCCAGCTCCTCCTAAGCCGCAGAAGCATAAGAAAACTAAGGCTTCAAAACCTACTGCTGCACCAAAAGCTTCACGAGTGAAGCCATTGGCAACTGCTCTTCCTACACCAAGTATTAATTCTGAAGATCTATCTTGAGTCTCCAAGAAGAAAGAGAAGCCCCAGACGAAAACTGTCGAGAGTTCTGGTCAAGCACTAACACTAGCTGCCGTTTTGAGGAACAAAATTGAAGCCATTGATCTGTCAACAGATGATGAGTGCGGTGATGATGCCCTTCAACAGCTGATTAAGAGCAAGCAAGAGGCGGATCAATGATCTGCCCCTCTTCAATGTGAATATTCTGGACAATTTCATTGATGAGTGGTTTGACAACCCGAATCTCAGCTTTGATGATCTTCAGCTCCCAATTGGCATCAGCGTCGCCTTTAGAGGCGCCATTGCTCCCGAGCTGGCTCTGGCTCAGAGGATAGTTGAATTGAATAACAAAATTGACTATGAGAAAGATCAGTTCAAGAAGCACATGGCCAAGCTCAGTGTGGTTGATGTTCAAAACTTCAAGCTGATGTTGCATGACCTCAAGGAGGCATTTTGCAAGAAACATGAAGAAGCCAAAGGTTCACACGAGCGAATGAAAAATCTTGCTGCCAAGTGTGTTCATTCTTACAATGAAGCTGAGAAGCGCAAGGCACTTGGGCGTCCTGGCATTGACCCCAAGCTGGCTGCCAAGAAGAAGCCTGCTGTGGCCCAAGCTGAAGCATCATGGCGGGAAGAACCTCGCATTGTCTTCCCTGCCAGCATGACCGGCTCGAAGCCTAAGATCCCCACAGTGGCTTCAGAACTAAAGAAAACTAGGGCAGCTGAAGCCGAAGCCAGAAAGTGCAAGTTCAAGAACACCACCGACGATGCTCCATTGCCCAAGAAGAGAAAGACTAAGAAGAAAGAACGGGCTGCTCCCATAGAGCCCCTCGTTGTCGAGCCCATCTCTTTAGCTCGTCCTGCATCCGAACACCAAGAGCGTCAGTTGATAGTTCATGAGCCTGCTTCCACAAAGGCTCCTGAAGCTGAAGAAGTTCCAGCCGTTGACCCCATCACGGCTGAAGACATTGGTCCCCAAGACAATGTAGATGATGATGAATTCCTTCCTCAGATCGAGTGCCAAACGGTATAATCGCCTGTTCTCACGAACAACGAACTCATCAGTATTGGTCGACCTTTGACGCCAATCACTCAGGATGCCTCATGGGCTGATTGCCCCCAACCAGCAACTCCAAGTCAAGACTCACCGAGAACTCCCCCACCTCAAGTCACCAATCCAGTGCTTGATGATGATGACGACTATGTGTTCCATCCAACTTCCACTCTAAAGGCCACAAGTCGCTCCATCGAGCGTTCCAGAAGGAGAAGTGCAACCCAACTCAGCAGCACAACAAGTGTTTCCTGAAGCCACTCCTACTGTGAATGTCTCTGCGTCTGAAGCCAAAGCTGCTGAAGACATACCGGCTGCATCAGCCGATGAAAATCAAGAACCCCGTTGTCGGTGTCAAAACCGGCGGATCTCGGGTAGGGGGTCCCGAACTGTGCGTCTAGGCGGATGGTAACAGGAGACAAGGGACACAATGTTTTTACCCAGGTTCAGGCCCTCTCAATGGAGGTAATACCCTACGTCCTGCTTGATTAATATTGATGATATGGGTAGTACAAGAGTAGATCTACCACGAGATCAAGGAGGCTAAACCCTAGAAGCTAGCCTATGGTATGATTGTTGAGATGTAATGTTGTGTCCTACGGACTAAAGCCCTCCGGTTTATATAGACACCGGAGAGGCTAGGGTTACACAGAGTCGGTTACAATGGTAAGAGATCTACATATCCGTATTGCCAAGCTTGCCTTCCACGCCAAGGAAAGTACCTTCCGGACACGAGCCGGAGTCTTCAATCTTCTATCTTCGTAGTCTAGGAGTCCGACGGATATTGATAGTCCGGCTATCCGGACACCCCCTAGTCCAGGACTCCCTCAGTAGCCCCTGAACCAGTCTTCAATGACGATAAGTCCGGCGTGCATAATGTTCGGCATTGCAAGGCGGGTTCCTCCCTTGAATAATCCGGAGAAAATAATGAACACCAGGATAGTGTCCGGCTCTGCAAAATAAATTCCACATTCCAAACGTAGAGAGAATAAAACACATATACTGATCCAATCTGCCGACGTATTACGCGGCGTGACATCACACCGCTACCAAGCCCTTGTTCGAATTACTATATCACCTCAGCACGTTTAGCGAAGCGGTTTCCTTGGCACGTCCTGTCGAAGCAGAGATCGTGTTCCCCTTATTCCGGGATTCTCATCAATACGTGCGTGGGTAACCCAACCGTGCCATTGATGGTGGCGCTTGGGAGATAAGCGAGTTTTACCAGGCCGGTGAGGGACGCATGTTTTCGTCCGCCTATATATAAGGGATAAGGATTTACCTTCTCACCTACGCCTTCTTCCTCCTTTGCTCATCCATCCCTGCGAACCCAAGCTCCAACGCCTAAGCTCGCGCATCCCGCCTCGACCCTTCTCCGAACATGTCCGGAGGGGGAGGCAAATGGATGGCCTCCACCGCCAAGGAGGAGGACATCACCAAGCTGCGTGATGCCGGATACCTTTCCGGTGACATCGCGCATCGGCTGCCCGACGCGGGGCAGCTCATTCCTACCCCAGGGCCTCACGAGAGGGTTGTTTTCCTTCCCCACTTCCTCCGCAGACTGGGCTTTCCGCTCCATCCATTTGTCCGGGGGATCATGTTTTACTACGGCCTAGATTTCCACGATCTGGCGCCGAACTTCGTCCTCAACATCTCGGCATTTATCGTCGTGTGCGAGGCCTTTCTCTGCATCCGGCCCCACTTCGGCCTGTGGCTCAAGACCTTCAATGTCAAGCCGAAGGTTGTGAAGGGGACGCAAGCGGAATGCGGAGGCGCCATGTTGGGCAAGCTGCCCAACGTCCCTTGGCTAGAAGGGACCTTCGTGGATTCCGTCAAGGGGTGGCAATCGGGGTGGTTCTACATCACCGAGCCGCGCGAGCCTACGTGGGCGGCGGCCCCCGAATTTAGATCTGGAATCCCCACGCAGCTCACCTCCTGGAAAGAGAAGGGCTTGCAGTGGGGTGATCCGATGGAGGTGACGGGACTTCGAGCCTGCATCAAGAAGCTGGTGAGCAACAGGCTCCGGCTCGTCGACGTGGTCCAGGTCATGCTCCTCCGGCGGATTCTCCCATGCCAAGAACGGGCATTTAATCTGTGGGAGTTTAATCCGGAACAGCAGCAGACGTTAAGCGCGCTCTTCGACACAACGTGCGAAGGCGCCTGGAGGGTGCTGTTCAAGGGCACCGAAGCCCCCGCATCCGCGACCGAAGACCGCGGATTCAGCTCGCAGTCTCCGACTGACGAGGTAAGTGATTCGACCCCATTACGGGACACTTATAGTAGTTAGATTGGCTCTAGCGAGGTTTTTAATCTGCCTCTTCCTTTGACAGGACTGGATGGAGAAGGCCCAGCTGCTCATCAGCCC
Source organism: Triticum timopheevii (assembly GCA_963921465.1). NCBI lineage: Eukaryota > Viridiplantae > Streptophyta > Magnoliopsida > Poales > Poaceae > Triticum > Triticum timopheevii. Next base: position 424,961,966 of record OY997274.1, read on the forward strand.
GGCTCCCATGCCAGAAGAACCAGTGGACGCCCGCTTAGCAGGGCTGCTGGTTCCGGCACCGTACGTGGTGCCGGAGAAGAAGGCCAAGAAGGTGGCCGCGGGGACTCGAAAGAGTTCCCGCAATTAGGCGTCTGACGACGACGACGAGGACTCCTCCCCCGAAGACAAGGAGGAGGAGGAGGAGTACTCTCTCCCGGAGGAGGGAGAGAGGAAGAGGAAGGCCTCCCCAACCGGGGCGGCCGAAGGGTCCAAGAGAGGGAGAACCATCCCCCCGGACAGTTTCGCCAACATCAACGTTGGCGAGGATGAGTGGCCTACAAGGGCCCGGCGTCCGGCAGGATCGTAAGTATCCGGATCATTTATAAGCCGTATATTGTATGTTATGTAGTGTCCTTCTAATGCCGCATTGCTCCTTTAGTCCGGCCGTTGACGATCTTCCCGACTCGATGAGCGGGTCGTTGGCGCCGTCGGATGTAAATTCCATCCCGACTGCCTCTACCCCACGCGCCGAGGACGACGAGGGGGAATCCCACAGGGGGACACGCCAGGAGGAGGCTCCGGAGGCGCCGTCAGGCAGCCCCCCGGACTTTGTGCCGGACTCTACTCCAGAACCCGTAGCGGTTCCAGAGTCCGGCAAGCAGCCCCCTCCAAAGAAGGGCAGGACCGTGACGCCGGTGGCCTCCGTCCAACCGGAGGCACCGGACAACCTGCTGGAGGCGCTCAAAGGCGCCTCCATCGAGGAAGAACACCACACTCTCATGAGTGCGGTGATTGAGAAGGTCCAGCTCGCCAAGGGCGGGCTGACCGAGGCCTGCAACAGCCTTCTAACAGGCTTTGAGGTAAGAAGGTTAAAATTAAGTAATATAATACCGCATAGACAGTAGCCCCTGATGCTTAGTCTGGTGTTCGTAAAGAAAAGTCGGACTAAGGATCTTAACAAGATATACGCAGGGTTTCTAAAATATGTCAATATGGGTTTGCAGGCTGCGCTGTTGACCTCTGCCGCATTAACGGCGGAGGTCGAGGCGCTGAAGAAGGACCTTGAGCGGTCGGAGCAAGAGCTCGGCCATGCCAAGAGGCAGCTCAAGGAAAAAGAAGGTGAATAACACCAATTTAAATAAGTACCTTACAGAAAAGGGTTTCGGTTGCAAACATGATTAATAAGGATAATATATGTAATGCAGGGGCCACTAACGAGGTGGCAGCCCTGAAGGATGCCGTTTCCGTGGCCGAACGCAATGCGGCCACAGAACGGACTGAGCGAGAAAATCAAGCGGCGCTGGTGGAGGAAGTTCGGCAAGAGCTCCAGGCTCTCATGGAAAAGCATGAGAGTTTGGAGCGTGACTCGAAGACTCGAGAGTCCGAGCTTGCCTCGGCTCTTGAAAGGGCCGAGTCTGCCAAGGCCGAGGCCCAGAAGGCCCATATGGAAGTAGAGGACATGAAGAAGATAGCGGCGGGTAAGGCGTTTTTCATGCAGAGCTAGCATGTTAATGTAAATTACCGGATACTTACCCGAATTCGGAGCTCTCCAGGGGCATTTGAAGATCTGCCGTGTAGTGCGTCTGATGCCGCTGTGTTCTATCGTGGCGAGGTGGGGAGCTCAACGGAGAAGGTCTTCTGGTCTCAGTACGCTGAGGCCGGCCATCCGGTGCCCCCAAGCGACCAGCTGAAGCAGCTGGTCGAACTCCACAAGGTAGCTGAGGAGGCCATGAAGGGCCTCATAGTCCGGCTGTGGCCTGGGCAGGCCATGCCTGGCAGCTACTTTGGCCTAGTGCGGCGGCTAGTGGATGCATGCCCCAGGCTGGATGTGATCAAGTGCTCCGCCTGCATTGAAGGTGCTCGTCGGGCCCTTGCCCGCATAAAGGTGCAATGGGGCAAGCTGGATGCGGAGATGCTTCTCACAGATCCGCCGCCGCCGGGCAAGGAGCATCGCACGCCGGAGCGATATTATAAAGTTGTCCTGAAGGGAGCCCGCGATATTGCGGATGAGTGCCCCCTTAATGTAATCCTTGAGTGAACTCGCTGTGTGTTTATCCTGTGCGCTGAAAACTTCGTCTATATGCGCCATGAGCAACGCTTTGTTGAATTTAAAATATTACCTTCTGTGCGGCCGTTTGTTAAATCTGAGAGATGGCAAGTCGTTGGCTTCAGCCCCCAAGCCACGAGTGCTGGGGTGTTTGGTGATAAACTTGAGCACTCTTGTTCCCATTTTTGGGTCCATCTAAGGAGGCGCTCAACACGACGAACAAGGCGACCGGACTTATAATGCTTGAACACTCTCACTTAGCCATAGAATTCTATAATTTTAAATTTCGGCGAAGCCCCTGGTATTCGGAAGACCGAATCCGGGGCGCTATCCACGCCTTCGTCGGACATCATCCGGAACTTCGCTCGAAGCGGCATGAGTCTTTAGGGACCCGAAAAGACCTCTCGAACAGCGACCAGTCTCTCGCCTTATCATGCCAGTCAGTTTTAGCTTTCTCCACTGAGGCGTTAACCCGGCTCAACCGGGGCGCAATCGCAGTGGTTCTCCCAGTGCTACCTTAGCCGACGGAACGGAACGTAAGGTACCAAAACATGGGAGCCGGGCAAACCCAACTATTGACCCAAGACATGATTCGGAGCTGATTCATATAATGCTATAAGTTCGGGGTGCCGCACTTGTGAAAGTGTTCGGACTTAATCACACCATAATCTAGGGAATAGAAGCCCCTGGTGTATTCGGCCGTACCAAAGTGTACGGGTGCAAGATGTCATATAATGAACATTTGTAAAAGATAACGCAATTGCAATGAAAAGGTAATGAACTTGCAAAAAAGGAAGTGCTGCGTTATTTATGAAAGAAGGTCTGCTAATAAAGCGGACTGATACAAATAGTGCGGTAAGAAAGGGATTTGGACTAGTTTGACATGTCCCCCTCCAGGGATAAGCTGCAGACTTGGTGTATGTAATCGAATTAAGTGCTCGTAATGGAGACCACCTGAGTGTTCATCGCAGCCTTCTTTGATCCCTGACTGTTGCATCGTGAGTTCGGCAAGTTCGCCGTCGGACAGGGCTTCTGTTTAGTGGAGTCCTGTATATAAAAAAAAGGAAGAAAGGATAAAAGTAAAACCAAGGGGGGCGCTAGCATGAGCCCCTGGTGTGGTCGAGCCGCACTCTTTAATCCTTGTGGTTAAGCCCCTCCCCTGCGCCCATGGTATCTCCAAAGCGTAATGATGTACGCGGAGTGTTATTCTTGTGATCATGCGCGGGCGAGGGTGGGGGCCGCATTGCTACGCGTGCTCTGATCGCGCCAGGTGGTCTTGGTTAGTGTTGCTCCGGGCGCGCTTTGATGCATCCGGCTTTTTGATTGCCGGACTAGAGAATTGCCGTAGAAGGCTGCTCTGTACTTCTGCCGCGAGAGCCGCTGTATGTTCCTCCGTTCGGAGGGAGCGTTCCGTATTCCCATTGACCGTAATGACTCCACGAGGGCCTGGCATCTTGAGCTTTAGGTATGCATAATGCGGCACCGCGTTGAACTTTGCAAACGCGGTTCGTCCGAGCAGGGCATGATAGCCGCTACGGAACGGGACTATATCGAAGATTAACTCTTCGCTTTGGAAATTATCCGGGGATCCGACGACCACTTCCAGTGTGACAGAGCCTGTACAGTTGGCTTCCACTCCTAGGATGACACCTTTAAAGGTTGTCTTAGTAGGTTTGATCCTGGATGGGTCTATGCCCATTTTGCGCACTGTGTCCTGGTAAAGCAGGTTCAGGCTGCTGCCGCCGTCCATCAGGACTCTTGTGAGGTGAAATCCATCGACGATTGGGTCTAGGACCAATGCGGCGAATCCGCCATGGCGTATGCTAGTCGAATGGTCTCGTCGATCAAAAGTGATCGGACAGGAGGACCATGGATTGAACTTCGGGGCGACTGGCTCCATCGCATAGACGTCCCATAGTGCGCGCTTCCTCTCCCTCTTGGGTATATGGGTCGCGTAAATCATATTCACCGTCCGCACTTGTGGGGGGAAACCCTTCTGTCCTCTGTTGTTCGGCGGCCGGGTCTCTTCCTCGTCGTCGCTATTTAGCCCCTTGTCATTGTGTTCGGCAATTAATTTGCCAGCCTGCTTGAACACCCAACAATCTCTATTGGTGTGATTAGCTGGCTTTTCGGGGGTACCATGTATCTGGCATGAGCGGTCGAGTATTCTGTCCAGATTGGACGGGCCCGGAGTTGTTCTTTTAAATGGCTTCTTCCGTTGACCGGGTTTGGAGCCTTGAAATCCGGCATTGACTGCCGTATCCTCTTTGTCGTCGCCGTTAATACGGCGTTTGTTTTTGATTCGACGTGACCTGCCGTGATTGTCCTTAGTGTCTGGACTGCCAGAATTTTTGCGGAGATTGTTGCTGCGGGCTAGCCAGCTATCCTCTCCCATGCAAAAGCGGGTCATTAATGATGTGAGGGCTGCCATGGATTTCGGCTTCTCCTGCCCCAGGTGCCGGGCTAGCCATTCGTCCCGGATGTTATGTTTGAAGGCTGCAAGGGCCTCCGCATCCGGACAGTCAACGATTTGATTTTTCTTCGTCAAGAACCGTGTCCAGAATTGTCTGGCCGATTCGTCTGGCTGCTGAATAATGTGGCTTAGGTCATCGGCGTCTGGTGGTCGCACGTATGTACCTTGAAAGTTATCAAGGAACGCGGCCTCCAGGTCTTCCCAACACCCAATCGACTCTGCGGGCAGGCTGTTAAGCCAATGCCGAGCTGGTCCTTTAAGCTTGAGTGGGAGATATTTGATGGCGTGGAGATCGTCGCCGCGGGCCATATGGATGTGGAGAAGATAATCTTCGATCCACACCGCGGGGTCTGTTGTACCATCGTAAGATTCGATATTCACGGGTTTGAACCCTTCGGGGATCTGATGATCCATTACTTCGTCAGTGAAGCATAACGGGTGTGCGGCGCCCCTGTATTGAGCGATATCGCGACGCAGCTCGAGGGAGCGCTGTCTGCTGTGTTCGGCCCGGCCGGCGTTATGTCCGGCGCGACGGTATTCGTCGTGGGTCGTAGGGCGCCCACGTGATCCATAGATGGATCTGGATTGTCTTGCTTTGTCCTCCAAGATGTCTCGCAAGTCCGGCGCGTTCCCTTTTGGCTTCGTACTCTTGGATCGATGTCGGGGTACGGTCTTGGCTGGGGGCCTGAATGCCTCTTTGTCGCGACCACGGGGTGGTCGGTCGGCCATGTCGTGCGCTGGTGACAAAGGTATGTATGCTTCCTCCTCTAATCGGGGGAGCAGCTTGCGTCTTGGGTAGCTTTTGGAGGGGAGTTCGAGTTTATACTCTTCGGCTGCGAGGACCTCGGTCCATCGATCGGCTAGCAGATCTTGATCAGCTTGGAGCTGTTGCTGCTTTTTCTTTAGGCTATTTGCCGTGGCTATGAGCCTGCGCCTGAAGCGCTCTTGTTCGACGGGATCCTCGGGTATGACGAATTCATCATCGTTGAGGCTCGCTTCGTCTTTGGAGGGAGGCAAATAGTTATCGTCCTCAACCCCTTCGTTTGCCGCCCTGTCGTGAGGGCTTGCTTCTGCGTCCTCCTGTGCTGAGTCTTGCAGGAGGGGATCGTCTTCGGCACTCTCCGGAGTGTTATTATCTCCCGTGCCGGAATCTCCATTCTTGTTGTGGCGGGATTTAGAGCGGCGCCGTTGACGCCGGCGTTTGGGTTGCTTCTTTAGAGAATCTTCCTCCGCTGCTTTTTCGCCATCCCCTTCTTTTGGGGTATCCACCATGTAGACGTCGTACGACGAGGTGGCATTCCAGTGCCCTGTGGGTGCTGGGTCCTGTTCGTCTCCGGCATCGTCGTCCATAGCGTCGATGTCATCGGAGTCGTAGTCTAGCATGTCGGTTAAATCCTCGACAGTGGCTACAAAGTGGGTGGTGGGTGGGCTCTGAATTTCTTCGTCGTCCGTACTCCAACCGTTTTGGCCATAGTACGGCCAGGATTCTCCTGATAGCGAGAGATGCTTCAGAGAATTCAGGATATTGCCAAAAGGCGAGTGCTGAAAGATGTCCACGGCGGTGAATTCCATAACCGGCGCCCAATCTGGTTTAATTGGCAGGGGCGCGGGAGGCTCGGAGTCCGGCGAGGAGTCCGGCGCCTCGGGATCACGAGTTTCGCAGGGGACAAGATTGGTATTCGGCTCCATCGCCGTAGATGTTGAAGCCCCCAGGGCGGCGTCTATCCACCGGCCCTCGTCATGGGCAATCGGCTCCGGGCTAGTAGCCGGAGTGGATTCGAGTGTGGCCACCAAAGCATTGTCCGGCGGCAGAGCTAGATCATGCCCGTCGTCACAGTGCGGCGCGCTTGGCTGTGGCTCGAGTCCGTCGAAGATCAAGTCTCCGCGGTCATCGGCCGTGAAGTTCAAGCTTCCGAATCTGACCTGACGGCCAGGGGCGTAGCTTTCGATCTGCTCCAGATGGCCAAGAGAATTGGCCCGCAGTACGAAGCCGCCGAATACGAAGATCTGTCCGGGGAGAAAAATCTCACCCTGGACAGCGTTGATGGTTGAAGATGCCATCGAGCCTATCGGTGACGACACAGAGGAACTCTCAATGAAAGCACCAATGTCGGTGTCAAAACCGGCGGATCTCGGGTAGGGGGTCCCGAACTGTGCGTCTAGGCGGATGGTAACAGGAGACAAGGGACACAATGTTTTTACCCAGGTTCAGGCCCTCTCGATGGAGGTAATACCATACGTCCTGCTTGATTAATATTGATGATATGGGTAGTACAAGAGTAGATCTACCACGAGATCAAGGAGGCTAAACCCTAGAAGCTAGCCTATGGTATGATTGTTGAGATGTAATGTTGTGTCCTACGGACTAAAGCCCTCCGGTTTATATAGACACCGGAGAGGCTAGGGTTACACAGAGTCGGTTACAATGGTAAGAGATCTACATATCCGTATTGCCAAGCTTGCCTTCCACGCCAAGGAAAGTACCTTCCGGACATGAGCCGGAGTCTTCAATCTTCTATCTTCGTAGTCTAGGAGTCCGGCGGATATTGATAGTCCGGCTATCCGGACACCCCCTAGTCCAGGACTCCCTCACCCGTCAAGAAGAAGAACATGTTGCCACACCCCCTACCAACCAAGAAGATGTTCTCGAGGAGAACGTGTCTGTGCCCGACCCTCCAGCTACTCAAGTGGAGGTTGAAAATACTGAGGCGGCCACCAATAACACTACTGAAGCCAATGACATTGTCATGGCTGAAGCTAATGTGGTGCCTACATTGAACATAGTGTATGAAGCCAATGATGCACCTGCAACCAATGTGCAGCCTGACGCCATTGCCAATGCCACTGCTCCTGTACCGGCACCAAGGCCACACACCATTGAGCAAGCATTTTATCAAGGCGAGCTTGTCACTGTCAGATGGCCCATTCTGGTTCCTCCGCCTGCTCCCGGACCTCAGTTTGATTATCATGTGGAGCACAGGCCTCAGGTTCAGAAGCCAAAACCAAGACTGCCAAGGTTTCTAGGTACTGCATCTGCACCAGGATCATTCAGCATAAATGGCTTCATTGCACAGAACACTTTCTTTGATAGAGCCAAGAACCCATATTCCAAGCCAATAATATCATCTGATCGGTTCTGGATTTATCAGCAGCACAACTATTAATCCTGTGTCCTATACAATCAAGGGCGCATTTTTGCTCTTACGCGTCTTGACTGCGAAGCCATTGTGGGCTTGCCTTGCTTAGAAGAAGCCCTCAACTGTTTCAGAGATGCAGGCCTTCTCCAGTTTGTGACTGATAAAGAAAATTGGAGTGAAGAACTTCTGCTGCAATTCTTTGCAACTCTCCACATTCGCGGCTACGACAAGGATCCGAAGACATGGGTCCTTGAGTGGATGACAGGCAATGTACACCATAAAGCCAAAGCTCTTGATCTCATTGAGCTTACTGGCCTGTCCACTCCAGGTGAACTATATGAACCTGGTTGTCAGCTTCACTGCAATGCATGGGAAAGCATCTTTCAGAAGCCTGAGCCCAATATGAGCCAAATGCTGAGTATGATGAAGCCACTGCCACAGGATGCTGAATATCCCAAGGAATTCTTTGTTGAAGACCTAGAGTATCTACCCCGCACCATCTATCACATTATCAGGCAAACTCTATGGCCCATTAAAGGACATTCTTCCTCAGCAAAGCTTGATGGCTCAATGAAGACATTGGTCTTATATATTCTCAATGGCATCGGCTTCAATGCTCAGGATTTCTTCATTCACCAATTTGCTGCATCTGGCTCCGATATATTTGGTCTGAAATTCTATGCTCCATGGGTAATGCGTCTGATCAAGCTTCACTCTGCTATTGACTATCAGCCCTCTGCATGCAACCATCTCATATTCTTGCCAGAGGTTGATATGTTCGTTGAAGCCATATACCCGGAGCCTGCCAAGGAGGCAATTTATATTCACAATGTCGATCGTCAGAGTTTCTCTTAGCATGTTGAAGGAGTTCATGCTGCCACTCGTGTTTAAACTTTGGCTGGAAATACTCGTGCACCTCGTCATGCCCGTACTGAAGCCACTGAAAGGACTATTGCTCCAAGGCCTCGAAAGAGATCCCGTGTGCTTAATGACTGAGAGCTTCTCATGGCCTTGCATCAGAAACATCATTACTGGCTAAAGCGTCAGATGCAAAGCCTCTTGGTGGTTGTTAATCGCATTCAAAATCTTGCCACCAAGAATGTGTTTGTCACTCACGAAACCTGTCAGAGGTCATGGAAGAGTTTGACATTGCTCAGTGCTGAAGCTGATCTTCAAGACGATGGCTTCACAGAGAGATTCAAGTTTGACACCACTCCTCCCAGGAATGTTGTCTTGCATCGGACTCCATCACTCAAAGATTCTGAGTACTCCTCCTCCGCGGCAACTGTTAATGCCAGAGTCCTTGATGACGTCGATGATGCTACTTCATCACCTCCAACTTCGGCGCGTATCGACACTGCACCAAGTTCGTCTGCACCACCAAACCTCAGCGACGACCCTGCTGCCTCACCTACTCCTCATGGGAACGAGTAGAGCCTCTATGTCTTCAAACCTTTTTGGTCCTACTGACAAAAGGGGGAGAAGCATATGACTTGATAGTCTTCAAGCGGGTCCATATGGGTGGTTGCTATACTTTTACCAAGTGTTTACAACTCTCGCTTTTGATACATTTGGTTCTTTGAGTTGTAACACTTCAATTCCGCATGAAGTCATTCTGCAGACGTCCATTTTTCATTATGCATGTCATCATTCTTGTTACATCTGTTCATGCATGATGTATTGTCCTCATAAGGTGAAGAGGATCTCGACAAGTACAACCTGCCATGTGCATTTGCATTCCAACGCAAAACACTTATATGCACATCTTCAGGGGGAGCCTGTTTGCCACATATGAAGACAATATCTTAATCCTTTACAATTTCACATACTTTTATCCCCGTTGAAAACTTCAACCAGTTTGTCATCAATCACCAAAAAGGGGGATATTGTAAGTGCATCTAGTGCCACCCCTAGTTGGTTTTGGAGTATTGATGACAAACCTGGTTGCGGGACTATTGTGTTTGTGAGAATTGCAGGATAACATAGGTAGTAGTCCCTCATTGATTCGGTTTACCTACTGGAGATGACCCCTAAAAATGTGTGAAGACATTGAAGACAATGGTGGTCCGTGAAGCTATTCATGGTGAAGTCTATGACATGAGAAGACATCGCATGAAGACTAGGAGCACGAAGACTTAGTTGTTTCGTTGTTTCCTTTTCTTCTTTGTTCAGTCATAGGAACCACCGCACTGTTAAGTGGGGTCCAAGTGAACAAAGTCAGAGTGACTAAAGTGATGCTCAACCAAATCCTATGTCTTCGAGCAAAGACAATGAGAGCAAATCTTATCCAGAGTCGGATGAGTCAGCTTTACTTGTAGCCCAAGTCAAGCTGCCGCGTGTGTTTGAAATCTGACCGTTGGGACACGTGTTAGTTCCTTAGTGACCCAAGGTCATTTCGGACAAATTAGGTCGGATTGCCTAGTGGCTATAAATAGCCCACCCCCTACACCATAAATTGGTGGCTACTCAGAGTTAGTGCACGACTTTTGTCGTTTGAGAGCAACCCACCTCCGAAGCATTTGAGAGGGAATCCTTGCGAGGACAAAGCCCAAACCACCCAGAGCCCAAAGAGTGTTTGGCATCACTTAAGTCTTTCTATCCGCGTGATCTGAAGACTTGTTACACTTGAGGACTGTGAATCCTCCAGCCGGTTATGTGTCGCGTTCTGAGCATCCAAGAGTCATTGTGGATTGTCGGTGAACGAAGTCGGTGAAGGTTTGGAAGTCTACCTTGAAGACTTACCAGAGTGATTGGGCGGGGACTAAGTGTCCTTAGCTCAAGGGGAATAAGGCGAAGACGCGGTCTTCTGAGTTAAATCTCAGCCTCCCTAACCAGACGTACAGTTGTCACAGCAACCGGAACTGGTCGAACAAATATCTTTCCTCTCCAAGCTACTGGTTCTATCTCTCACTATTTACTTACAATTTGTCTTCGTGAAGTCATTGCCTGCTTGCATTATCTGTTTGACTTCACTGAGTGACTACTTGTTCTGATTGGCTTCATACTATCTTCCATCCTGATCCTTACTACCTAGCTGCTAATAGTCTCCGTGCTTTCACTTCATTGAATACTTGACTATGGCTTTCCTAGTGTAGTCTACCTTCCGCTGCATATGAATAGTGTCATTTATATTGTTTGTCTTCGAAACTCCCATGTTTTGAAGACTTTCAAAAAACTCGCCTATTCACCCCCCTCTAGTCGATAACCAGCTCTTTCACTGCACCACCACCTCAGGTACGAGATAATGACCATATTCCTAAACTGAAATTGAATATTCCACCATTTGAGGGTAGATATGTTCCTGATATATATCTTACTTGGGAGTTAGAAACTGAACAACGTTTTACATGTTTACAATATTCCGAGGAGAGACGGGTTGCTGCTGCTGTTTGTGCTTTCACTAGTTTTGCATGTGTATGGTGGTTTGAACATTGTAGATTATATCCTATTCTAGCTACTTGGGCTGCTTTGAAAACTGCTATTCGTACTCGTTGGGTTCCACCATATTATCAACGTGAATTGCTTCAAAAATTGCAGCGTTTAAGACAAGGAAAAAATTCTGTAGAAGAATATTATCAGGAATTACAAACTGGCATGATTAGATGTGGTATTGTTGAGGAGGATGAAGCTATGCTTGCACGTTTTATGGGTGGATTAAATAGAGAGATTCAGACCATTCTAGAGTATAAGGAGTATATTAATATCACTCGTTTATTCCATGTTGCTTGTAAAGTTGAACGTGGAGTGCAGGATCGACATACATTGGCACAAACTAACTTTTCTGCAGGTCGACCTTCATCATGGACACCGCGTGCGTCCTCTACTTCCACTGCACCAGCACCTCCATCAGGTGCCATCTCCAGCCGTGATACAAGAAAGCAGGCACAACCACCACTATCTGCCAAGAGCACGCCTACCGGGCCTGCACAGAGCTCTTCTTCTTCCATGGCATCAACAGGGCACACAAGTGATATTATTTGTCGTCGTTGTAAGGGAAGAGGACATTATGTGCGAGAATGCAAATCTCAGCGTGTGATGATTGCTATTGAAGATGGTGGGTATGAGTCCGTTAGTGACTATGATGAGGAGACTTTAGCTCTTATTAGAAGTGAAGAACACGGTGGAGATGATTCTGATCATGAGACGCAATACATGGCTACTGAAGATGTTGACAGGTATGAACGTTTAGTTGCTCAACGTGTTTTGAGTGTGCAGGTTACACAAGCTGAGCAAAATCAGAGGCATAATTTGTTCCATACAAAGGGAGTTGTGAAGGAACGTTTTGTTCGCGCCATCATAGATGGAGGGAGCTGCAACAACTTGGCTAGCATGGATATGGTGGAGAAGCTATCTCTCACCACAAGACCATATCCACATCCTTATTACATCCAATGGTTCAACAACAGCGGCAAGGTTAAGGTAACACGTATTGTTCGTGTGTATTTTAGTATCTCTACATATGCTGATTATGTTCATTGTGATGTGGTACCTATGCAAGCATGTTCCTTATTACTTGGTAGACCATGGCAATTTGATAAAAATTCTATACACCATGGTAGAAACAATCAGTATACTCTTGTTCATAAGGATAAACATATTACTTTGCTTCCCATGACTCCTGATTCCATTTTGAAAGATGATATGAATAGAGCTAGTAAAGCAAAACAGGAGAAAAATAAGAGTGAAAATCAGATTGTGGCAAAAGAATTTGAGCAACAAATGAAGCCTAATAATAAACCATCTAGTGTTTCTTCTGAAATTAAATTGAAAAGTGCATGTTTACTTGCCACCAAATCTGATATTGATGAGCTAGATTTCAGCAAATCTGTTTACTATGCTTTTGTGTGCAAAGAGGCATTATTTTCATTCGAGGACGTGCCTTCCTCTTTGTCTCCTGCTGTCACTAACATTTTGCAGGAGTTCACTGACGTCTTTCCACAAGACGTGCCACCAGGATTACCTCCCATTCGAGGGATTGCGCATTAGATTGACTTAATTCCCGGTGCATCAATACCCAACTGTGCACCATACCGTACCAATCCAGAGGAGACGAAGGAGATTATGCGTCAAGTACAGGAGCTGCTCGACAAAGGTTATATACGCGAATCCCTTAGTCCTTGTGTTGTTCCTATCATTTTAGTGCCAAAAAAGGATGGTACTTCGCGTATGTGCGTTGATTGTAGAGGCATTAATAATATTACTATTCGTTATCTTCATCCTATTCCTAGGCTAGATGATATGCTTGATGAATTAAGTGGCTCTACAATATTCTCCAAAGTCGATTTGCATAGTGGATACCATCAAATTCGTATGAAATTGGGAGATGAATGGAAAACAACATTTAAAACTAAGTTTGGATTATATGAGTGGTTAGTCATGCCTTTTGGGTTAACTAATGCACCTAGTTCTTTCATGAGATTAATGAACAAAGTTTTACGTGCTTTCATTGGACGATTTGTGGTAGTTTACTTTGATGACATATTGATTTATAGCAGATCTTTGGAGGAACAATTGGAACATTTACGTGATGTTTTTATTGCTCTACGTGATGCACGTTTGTTTGGTAACCTTGGGAAGTGCACCTTTTGCACCGACCGAGTGTCTTTTCTTGGCTATGTTGTTACTCCACAGGGAATTGAAGTTGATAAAGCCAAGATTGAAGCTACTGAGAGTTGGCCGCAGCCCAAAACGACCACACAAGTGAGGATATTTCTTGGCCTCGCTGGATTCTATAGGCGTTTTGTGAGAGATTTTAGCACCATTGCTGCACCTCTCAATGAGCTTACAAAGAAGGATGTGCCTTTTGTTTTGGGTACCGCACAGGAAGAAGCCTTCACGGTGTTGAAAGATAAGTTGACACATGCTCCTTTACTCCAACTTCCTGATTTTAATAAGACATTTGAGCTTGAATGTGATGCTAGTGGAATTGGATTAGGAGGTGTGTTATTACAAGATGGCAAACATGTTGCATATTTTTCTGAAAAATTGAGTGGGCTTAGTCTGAATTATTCTACTTATGATAAAGAATTATAAGCTCTTGTTCGGTCTTTAGAAACATGGCAACATTATTTATGGCCCAAAGAATTTGTTATACATTTTGATCATGAAGCTCTGAAACATATTAAAAGTCAAGCTAAACTGAATCATAGACATGCTAAATGGGTTGAATTCATTAAGACTTTCCCTTATGTCATTAAACACAAGAAGGGTAAAGAAGATGTTATTGCTGATGCATTGTCTCGTCGTTATACTATGCTTTCACAACTTGACTTTAAAATATTCGGTTTGGAGACCATCAAAGATCAATATGTGCATGATGTTGAATTTAAAGATGTATTGCAGAATTTTCAAGAAGGGAGAACATGGAACAAGTTCGTCGTTAATGATGGATTTGTGTTTCGTGCTAACAAGCTATGCATTCCAGCTAGCTCCATTCGTCTTTTGTTGTTGTAGGAGGCGCATGGAGGAGGATTAATGGGACATTTTGGAGTGAAGAAGACAGAGGATGTACTTGCTACACATTTCTTTTGCCCAAAGATGAGACGGGATGTTGAGCGTTTTGTTGCTCGCTGCACTACATGTCAAAAAGCTAAGTCACGATTCAATCCTCATGGTTTATATATGCCTTTGCCTATACCTAGTGTTCGTTGGGAGGATATATCTATGGACTTTGTTTTAGGTTTACCTCGAACAAAGAAGGGGAGGGATAGTATATTTGTTGTCATGGATAGATTTTCGAAAATGGCACATTTTATACCATGTCATAAAAGCGATGATGCTACTAATGTTGCTGATTTGTTCTTTCATGAAATTATTCGCTTGCATGGTGTGCCAAATACAATTGTTTCAGATCATCATACTAAGTTTCTTAGCCACTTTTGGAGATGTTTATGGGCTAAGTTGGGGACTAAACTTCTTTTTAGTACTACATGTCATCCCCAAACTGATGGACAAACTGAAGTAGTCAATAGAACATTGTCTACCAAGCTTAGGGCTGTTTTGAAGAATAACAAGAAAATGTGGGAAGAATGCTTGCCTCATATTGAATTTGCTTATAATCGGTCGTTGCATTCTACTACTAAGATGTGCCCTTTTAAAATTGTGTATGGTTTCCTACCTCGTGCACCTATTGATTTGTTGCCTCTTCCATCTTCGGAGAAGGCTAATTTTGATGCTAAACAACATGCTGAATTGGTCTTAAAAATGCATGAGTTAACTAAGGAAAACATTGAGCGTATGAATGCTAAATATAAACTTGCTGGAGATAAAGGTAGAAAACATGTTGTGTTTGCATCTGGAGATCTTGTTTGGCTACATTTGCGTAAGGATAGAGTTCCCGATTTGCACAAATCAAAGCGAATGCCATGTGCCGATGGTCCTTTTAAGGTATTAGAGAAAATAAATGATAATGCATATAAACTTGAGCTGCCTGCAGATTTTGGGGTTAGTCCCACTTTTAACATTGCAGATTTGAAGCCTTATTTGGGTGAGGAAGATGAGCTTCCGTTGAAGACGACTTCATTTCAAGAAGGGGAGGATGATGAGGACATCAATACCATTGTTACACCCACAGCCCCTGCTGCTATACATACTGGACCAATTACTAGAGCTCGTGCACGCTAATTAAATTACTAGGTACTTTCGTTTCTTGGTAATGATTCTAATGTTCATGAGAATATGATGCTGCCTAAATTGGATACATTTGATTTGCTTACAAATGAAGGGCCGAGCTTGGAGAAGGATGAACATTGGAGCAAGAACAAGCATGGAGATGATGGCATGCGCAAGGGGAACAAGAACGGAGTTACAAGTGATGATTCTAGGACGTGGAAGCCACCATAATGAGTGTATGAAGCCTTGGACGAAATATAAAAGATGCTACTCATAATTTTCGTCCAGAGGCTATTCTAGGTGCTGCGTCACCTTATTATTGGGCCAGGTCCATGTAATTTCGAAATACTTGATTATAGGCTGTTTTTAGAGTCCGTATGTGTGGGGAAACAAGAGTTAGGGTTGGTTTCGGACCCCTCCCTCAAGGGCCACGAAATTCCCCCCTCTTCTTCCATATATACAGCCCTTAGGGAGTCGTTTAGACTTTGGGTTTTGTTTAGATTAAAAGTTCGCCATAGTTGCAACTTCGCGTACTTCGCTTGTGTTCAACGACTAGACCAAGACGTCACAGAACCCCACCTTCATTAATAAAG